>CM057456.1:1201055000-1203555000 GCA_016271365.2 Neoceratodus forsteri
GATCTGCTTGACATGAAGCTGGTTGGTGTACTCCTTCATGAACTTGCTGGTCCTCTTACCATGTTGTTTAATGCATTTCTAAAATCAGGAGTATTTCCAAATGCATGGAAGTCAGCTAACGTAACGCCTGTCTTTAAAGCGAGGGATAAAACCCAAACATCCAACTACAGACCTATATCCATCCTTGCTCCCCTTTCAAAAGTACTCGAAAGCAGCTTACTGAATACCTTGATAACCATAACCTACTCGGCCCGCAACAGCACAGCTTCCATAAAAAGCACTCCACACTCACCACTCTAGTTGATTATTCATCCCAGCTATATAATGCCTTGGATAGTGGACAGGCAGTTGGATCAATCTTCATCAACCTCACGAAGGCTTTCGACTCTGTTAATCACAACCTCCTCCTAAGCTGCCTTCTGTCTACAGGTCTATCCCCAGATACAGTATTATGGTTTGGCAGCTACCTCTCTAACAGATCACAACGAGTCAAAATTGGTGATACCCTATCCACTGCTAAGGAGGTGCACCTCGGGGTTCTGCAGGGGTCAATCCCCGGTCCTCTACTCTTTAGCCCCTTCATCAACTCCGACCCAATGGCTTGCTCAACAAGCACAGTTCTCTATGCTGATGATGCAGTGATCTCAGTCACTGGCAAAGATCAACAATCCATCACAACTGAACTCCAAGGCAGCTTCCATAAACTTGGATATTGGTTTACGGAAAACAAGCTACTACTAAACGTCAAAAAAAACAAAGAGTATGCTCTTCATCACCTCCCAAAGCAAAAAGAAATACCTGCCCCTGTGTATTCATAACCAAAAGGGTGAAATCCTAGACCAAGTATCTAACTTCAAATATCTCGGCATTACCATTGATGACATGCTTACCTTTTCAAACCACAATGACTCTGTCATCAAGACTCCAAATATAAAACTTGGTGTACTTTATCGTCACCGACATTCAATGACACTGGATGCACTCAAACTAGTCACCAGTAGCTCAATACTGTCTACCATTGACTATAGGTTGCCTATATGTGGGGCGGGCACAAAAACTGCTCTTAGCAAGATCAACACACTCCACAATAAGGCCTGTCATCTTACTTTGGGGGCTACTCTCGACACCCACACCTGCTCACTGTACACTGAAATTGGGTGGCTCCCACTCCATCTTAGAGGGCAATACTAAACCTGCCTACTTCTAAAAAAGTACTACTTGGACTGACATCCCCCACACTGGACGGACACTTTAAGCTGGCCGTCCCAACGAAATCTACCCATAATGCAGTCGCTGACAAGATGGTGATTCCCTTCAAAAGGACGAAACTTGCCCAGAACTCCATCCTGTATCAAGGTACGAAATGGTACAATGAACTACCTGCTGTCCTCACTGATACTGGGCTCAAATCTCTCCTTGACTCTAAAATGAATTGTACCTGCCTGTGCTAATGTGATAGTACCTCACCCCCAGTTTTCCATTTACCTACCCCATCTACATCTTTCAGCTATATACCACTTTTTTTCTTAACCCACTCCCCTACCCCCAGACACCTGATGATGGTCTCACTTGGTTGAAAGCTCCACCTTTCTCCCACCTCAGATGATGCCACCTGCCTGTGCTAATGTGATAGTACCTTCCCCGCAGTTTTCCATTTACCTACCCCCCTCTACATCTTTCTGCTATATATCACTTTTTTCTTAACCCGCTCCCTTACCCCAGTTCCCTGACAATGGCCTCACTTGGTTGAAAGTTTCACCTCTCTCCCACCTCAGATGATGCCACCTTCAGCTGACCCCCCCAACCCTCTCTTATCTAATCAGTCTATCTATTAATATTTACTCATTTGATGTGTATAAGTTCAAATTTTACTATTACTGCCTGTGTATATGCTTCAATGTTTTTTCTCCTTTTTTATTCTCTGTAACCCTTGTATTTTTGTAATGTTTGTTCAACACTGACATGGAACCTTTGAAAATTAGTCCTTGACTCAAAGGTATTAATCCCAAACTGACATAAATAAATAAATAAAATAAAAAATGACCTGGCTGGGAACGGGATCAGAGCAGTGCAAGAGGAGTTTGTGGAGTTGGGGAAGGGCCTTAGACAAGTAGCACAAATGGTAACCTTCTCGGAGGTGCTGTCTGTCTATGGCAAGGGTGAGGCTAGGGTACTCCACACTATGGGATTCAATGAATGGTTGAGAAACTGGTGCGGAGTACAGGGTTTTGGCTTCATTGGGGACTGGGGGCCACCTGGAGGGATACATGTCTATACTGGCACGATGGTCTGTATCTGTCTGGGAGGGGAAACAGGATCTTAGGTGATAGGTTTAAATGCTTCATTGGCAAGCATTTAAACTAGCCAAGGGGGGAGGCACTGAAAAAGAGAAGGGAAATCCCAGCCTCCCCCCACAAAGCAGGGTAGTTAGCGAGGTAAACACCAAGGTAGAGAAGCCAACAGGGAGCAGGACAGGGGCAAATACAGAAAAAGGCAGCGGCAGTAAGGACAGGGATGGGGCTGAAAGGGTAAGGCCATCAAAAAATGGAGGGTGATGAGTATCAATGCCCGTAGTCTGCGTAACAAGCTCCCTGAACTAGTGGCCTTGATGGAAGAGGGACACTTGGATATCATGGCAGTCACAGAAACATGGTACACAGAGAACCATGACTGGGATGTCAACATGTCAGGGTACACAAGCTACAGGAGGGATAGTGAGGGTAAAAGAGGAGGAGGAGTTGCTCTCTATGTAAGGGAAGGGATCAAAGCAATGGAACTAAAGGGTAAACAGGGAGGAGAGGAGAGGAGGCACTGTGGGTCACCCTGGAGACTGGAAATGGCACCACAATCTGCACGGGGGTTGTAGACAGACCCCCATCTCGGGGGAGGCAATGAACAAGGAAATGATAGAAGAAATCCTTGGAATGGCAGAAAAAGGGGAGATATTGTTGATGGGGGACCTGAATATGCCAGATGTTAACAGGAGCACCTTTGCTGCAACCACATCCAAGAGCAGGGTCATTCTCGATGCCCTACAGGGGTCATGCCTCAGACAGCTAGTGTTGGAACCCACTCGAGAGGAAGCAATCTTAGACCTGGTACTTTCAAATGGGGACGGAGAGAGGATCTCAGATTTAGAAACGGGTAGCCATCTGGGAACAAGAGACCACCAAACAGTGTGGTTCACAATGAACACAGCTGTAGAGTTAATCCATAAAAAAGCAAGAGTATTGGACTTTAGAAGGACTGACTTTGGGAAAATGGGAGAGTGCCTCAGAAAAGCACTAGCAAATGGGCAAGAAGGAGGGGTGGAGGAACAATGGGGAAAAAATCAAAACATCCATCACAGAGGCAACAAGCCTTAATGTGAAGCAAATCAACAAAACAAAATGAAGGAAAAAACCACTATGGTTCTCAAAAAAGGTGGCAGGGAAGGTTAGGGAGAAAAAGGTAGCATTCAGGAAGTATAATAAGTATGTGATGGAGCCCACAAGGGAGGGGCATGTCCTGGACGTGGTTCTGACAGATGGGGCTCTGGTAAGGGACCTGGTTGTAGAGGATCCCCTGACTGGGAGTGACCACAATACTGTCTGGTTTCAAATAAGCATGGGGGGAGGTGGGGGAGATCCAGGACACTGGCAGTGGACTTCAGGGGGGCAGACTTTGTGGGCATGGGAAATATTCTCAAGGATCACTTGAAGGGGATTACATCAATGACAAATGTGGAAAACAGATGGGAGGTCATAAAACGGGGACTTCATGAGGCAGTCAGGACCTGCGCTAAGGTGAGCGTAAGGGAGCAAGGTCCTTATAAACCATGCTGGTGGTCCAGTGAGGTTCAGGTAGCAGTCAGAGGAAAAGAAGCGCCTACAAAAATATAAAACAACAAGAGGGGATAGGGAAAAGGAAATGTACCATCTTGCATCTAAAAAAGTCCCCCAGATGGTGAGGGGGGCAGAGTCCAGTAAAGAGCAGCGGCTGGCACGGGGATACATGGAGGAGAAAAGGGGTTCTTCCTGTACATTGGGGAGCAAAGAAAAACTAAGGGCCATCTCGGCAGATTGAGATCAGAAGGAGGGTAGGTGGAAGTGGCGAGGGACCAGGCAGAGGTATTAAATGAGTACTTTGCCTCTGTGTTCACTAGGGAGGGGGATGGGATATCTACAAAGCAAGGCATGACAGGGATAGAAGCGGCAGTTAGTGGGATCAGGGGAGCAACAGAAATGGAGCAAGAGGGAGGGAGAGGTACCCCCAGGGGTGTCACATCAGGATAAGGATAAAAAGGCCAGTAAGGTGGAGGGGATGGATGATGCTATCTCCACCGAAAGGGTGTGGTTAGCCCTCAAGGCCCTAAAGAAAGATAAATCTCCTGGGCCAGATGGCATTCATCCAAGAGTACTATGGGAATTGGCGGACATAATGGCTGCACCCCTGGCGGAGCTCTTCAACAGGTTGCTTGAGACAGGGAGGGTACCTAGGGATTGGCGAGAGGCACATGCGGTGCCAATCTATAAAGGGGGGGTCGAGGGAAGTACCAGGTAACTATAGACCCATCAGTCTGACCTCAGTGGTGGGAAAATTAATGGAGAGTATACTAAAGGAACGATTGGGGGTGTACTTGGAGGAGGTGGGAGGTCTGGATAGTCGGCAACATGGGTTTGTGTCGGGTAGATCATGTCAAACCAATCTTGTGGAGTTCTATGAATGGGTAACATCAGAACTGGACAGGGGAAAGCCTATGGATGTATTATTCTTGGACTTCAGCAAGGCGTTTGACTCTGTGCCCCACAATGGTCTGGTGGAGAAACTGACAGGGTTGGGAGTAGGCCCTTTGATGGTCAGATGGATTGAAAACTGGCTAGCTGGACGTACCCAGAGAGTAGTGGTCGGTGGGGAGCCTCGAAACCCTAGAGAGTGGTAGTAGGGTACCGCAGGGCTCTGTTCCTGGTCCGATCCTGTTTAATGCAGCATATTGGACATCAGGGAGGGTATAGGGTGTGAAATGAGTCTCTTAGCTGATGACTCCAAGATGGGAGCAGTAGTTGAGGGGGAAGAGGGGAGGTTGGCCCTGCAAGGGGACCTGGACACCCTGGAAAGCCGGGCTCACACATGGAAATTAAATTTTAATATCACCAAGTGCAAGGTGTTACATCTTGGGCAGGGAAACCCTAAACACAGGTACACCCTGGGAGGGGAGGTGCTGGAGGCCTCAACAGGGGAAAAAGACCTAGGGGTCATGGTGGATGCATGTATGAATAACTCTGAGCCGTGCAGGAGAGCGGCTAGCAAGGCAAACAGGATGTTGGGATGCATCGTAAGGGGGATCACCTCTAGGAGCAGGAAAGTGATTCTGCCGCTGTACAATAGACTGGTTAGACCACACCTTGAGTACTCTGTACAGTACTGGAGACCACACTTGAAGAGGGACATACAGCTCCTGGAGAGGGTACAGAGGAGGGCAACTAAGATGATACGAGGACTAGGGGATTTGACATATGAGGACAGACTTGAGGAGCTCTGCCTGTTTTCATTGGAGGAGAGGAGAGGAGAGATGGGGGGACATGACTGAGGTCTTCAAGTGCCTCAAGGGAATAAATAGGGTAAACATGGAGGGGGATGTATACTAACACATCTATCACTTCAAATCAGAACAGAGCGGTACTTAGAGCAGTCACTCAGGAAGTGAATAGAATGGAGTGTGAAACACAAGTGCAGGAAGTTGCCGATAGACAGGCTGCTGTTACATCATATAAAGGTGATATGCACAGCAGATGGAAAGGGAATGTTGAGAAAACTAATCAAAGTAAATAATACGTGAAGTTGGTCACTTTGTTTTGCTACTGTCATCCATGCTTGTGGAATGGAATGGAATGCACCGCACCATGGGTAGAAGAACTATGGAAAATTCTTCAAATTCAATCACTAAATGGATCTTGTGGACTGCGGACAGATTGCACATGGCATTACAGCTCTTCTACTCCATTTTAGTATTGCAATTACAGTTGAGTTTAAATTAATGACAGTTCTACCAAATTCAAATTTAGCAACAGTTCACATTACTACCAGTCAAATATTTATAATTCTTCTAACTTACAGTTGCCTCATCAGTTCAGCATTATGTAGTATCCCATACCTTAGCCATTCCTATAATAATTTCTGATAGTACAAAGTAAATTTACGTAACATAAATATTACATATTTAGTGAGGTATTGTGAAAGTTACACATTACTCTTAAAAGTATTTAATGTGTATCATATCTAGGCAGAGGAAAGCATACTGGATCAACTTTTAAAGAAGTTTGTCTTCAAGAAAAGACAGAAGGCAGGGAAAACAAGCACAGATTCCACTTTCAGTAACGAAATACAGCAGCAAGCACAGTTACAAGAAAAGGTTAATTCTGAAGATCTTGCTGTTAAAGTCTTACATAACCCATCCATTTTGAACACTCCAACAACTGCAGATAGTGTAGTTTCTGAGCATGTACTTTTTCAATCTCTGATAATCCCGTGCTCACAGTACAAGAACCAGTTGAGCCTGCAAGTGATATGACACCACCTACACCTATTTGTCAACAGCCAGATGTCTTACCAGAAACGGTGCCAGCTATTGATGCAGAGGGCAATGACATTGGTCTGTTTGTTCGAGGCTCACTTTCCGACAGTGACAAATTTGACACTTTAACAAAGCACTGGGTGCCATGCAAAAACTACATTTTCCCCATTTACCATGGCACTGGTGAAAAGTCAAAAAATCTGAAGGAATCCTTCATTCATTATTCCAGACATTAGGATGGCCAGTAACATGCACCATGTTTCCACTTTTGCCATAGCAACAATACTGTACTTTTCAGAACACCATTAAAAGACTGGTCAAATGCATCAAAGGTAATAGGCAGACATAAAAAACACAAAACAAAGGAATATCAGACAGCTCTATGTTATGCAGCTAGCTTAATTACAATAGCACAATGTGGAAAACCTAACAAATGCCAACAACTGTCCAGAGCTTAACATGAAACACTAGGTTGAAGCAGACATATTTTGTCTCAGATAATCAAAACAATAATACTTTGCGTTCATTAGAACATCCATCTATACAGTCATGTACCTGAAAAAAAGTAATTTTATGGCTATCTTGCATCATGTTGCTGAAACTGGAAATGATCCTGTTTTACTCAGACATCTAAATGACCCGCTACGTAATAATACTACTTATCTGTCACCACCAATTCAGAATGAGTTCATGCGCATCTTATAGGACTGCAGATTGAAAGGAAAATAATTGCAGCTGCCAGAAAAGTGGCCCCTGGGCATTCATGGCTGATGAAACTACTGACAGCAGTAAGAAAGAACAAGCAGCACTCTGTATTCACTTCACTGAAAGATGTGATGCTGGAGTTACTATCCACGAGGACGTCACTGAATTCATTGAAGTGCATTCCACTACTGGCAAGGATCTCACCAAAATATTTTTAGCAAGTATTAGTGCATGGCCTCTGGATATTACTAAACTACGAGCTCAAGGGTACGATTCTGGGAGCAATATGTCTGGCCAGTATTGTGGAACACAACAAATGATTTGAGAAGTGTCTCCTTCTGCTGTTTACTGCATATGCAAGGATCACAGTTTAAATCTCATTATCGTTCATGCTTGCACAATCCCTCTGGTAAAAAATATGTTAGGAACAACTAACAAAGCAATTATAACAACTAACAGTAGTGCAAAATGACACATTTATCTCAAAGAACTCAGAGAATTCCATGACCTAGTAGACGCAGAAGATGGTGAACAGAATCAAGGCAATAGTATCAAAATTCCAAGACCAGGTGACACTAGATGGATCAGTCTTGCAAATTCACTAAGGAAGTTCAGGGATAAATTCATAACAGTAGTATACACATTAAAAAAGATCTCAGAGTTTGACAATGACACCTACAGAATTATATATTCATTGACTAAATTCGAGTACATCATCATGCTTGTAGTTGTAGATGATATTCTTCAGTATTTGGTTCCACTTCATCTGCTTGTTCAGAAACTTTCTTGTGATCTACTTCAAATGGCTGAAGAGGTGGAAACCCTTGTTCGGACTCTCTCAGATTGCAGAACTGATGATTACATCCAAAAATTATTCACAGAAGCAAGTAACCTTGATGCTAATTTCTTTGTAGAACCTTCCTTGCCCCATGTGTGGGCGCCAGATCCACTGTAGCAATGCACCATCAAGCACTCCTACAGAACATTACAAAAGGAACCGGTTTTACCCATTCATTGATCACGTAATGTGAGAACTTCAGGAAAGACATCTTGATGGCAAAGAAAGATACAGTGCACTGATGCTAATATCCAGCAAACTTCGGCGCAGTAATGGTATCAGCATTCACAAAATTTTCAAGGGATTAGAACAAAACATCACATCGACAACTGATGAATTACATAGTGAATTTACTAGATGGAAAGATAAGTGGTCAGATCCCATAAATTCTACTAATTTGCCATCGACACTGATCGACACCCTAGATCGTATTGACCCAGAATTGTACTCAAACATCAGTAAAGTATTGACTACTCTGGCAGTTATGCCAGTGAGCATGGATACACCAGAATGAAGCTTTAGTTGTCTCAAACGTGTGAAAAACTACTTGCGCTCAACTATGAAACAGAACAGGCTTACAAGTTATGCACTCTTGAACTTGAACCCTGACATTTCCGTTGATGTTGATGAAGTCATTAGAGACTTTCATTTTTGTGGTGGAAGGCGAATGTCTGTCTTGCTTAAACCTTCATGTAGTGGCAGCACCTGATGATATATTTTATTTATTAGCTTTTGGTAACCGGGTAAGTGCACTAGGCAACAAACCTGCCTATTTTCAGGCACGACCCGGGAGAGTACAGGACATTGTATACATATTACAGTAGCACATCATGACAAATAAGGTAAACATAGGACAGCAGGAGCAGTAACAACAAACGTAGGTTATTTGAGCAGTAAATAATAATCTCAATCAAACACAAACATAATAGGTTACCTGCAGAACAAGAATAGGCTTGTGTCCATGCCACAGTCCAGCAACAGGGTGAGATAGGTTACAAGCACTTGCAGTGTCCACCGTCATGCAGGTGAGAAAAGAGCGAGCTTTTAAATTCCCGGTGGGAGGCAGAGTTTTTAATGTGTAGGGGGGGAGAGTTCCAGAACTTAGGAGCAAAGTGAGAGAATGCCTGTTCGCCCATTTTTGTAGTGCAAAGTCTGGTAGAGAGCATAGGGACGGTGGAGGATCTGAGGGATCGGGTATGGGAGGCAGGAGTCAGCAGGTTTGCCAGTTTGTCAGGGCTAGGAGGTCTGGTCAGAGAGTCAATAAAGCATCTCAGGGAGTAGGCCCTTAGCTCCTTGGGTGATAGCCAGTTTAAACCAGAGTAGAGGAGGCAGTGATGAGTGAGGCGAGGGGCAGTTAAGGCGAATCTGCAGATGTTGTTGTATACTGTATCCCATTTACTGAGTATAGAAGAGTTGGCAGAACAGATAATGGGAAGAGCATATTGGAGCTGGGGTAAGAGAATTCCCCTTGCCACTGCAAGTCTGGCTGAGGAAGTGAGGGAGTGGCGCACACGATAGGCACCACCAATTTTTGCGTTGACAGCTTGGCAAACCGTGTTGATGTGTAAAGACAGGTCGAGGGAGGAATCAAGTGTGACCCCCAGGTATTTAATGGACTCCGTGTTGGTGATGGAGCCGTCAAGGCAGTGAACCGAGAGTCTGGGGGCAGCTGAAAGCAGTTTTTTTGTAGAACCGAACAGCACTGCACGAGTTTTATCCTGGTTAAGGTTTTGATGGTTGTTCGAGAGCCAGCGTTGAAGGACCTGAAAGTCATTTGAGAGAGTGGAGTTGATGACATCTATTGATTTGGACCTGGAGTAGAGTACTAGGTCGTCTGCGTACATAAGGGTGCAGTTGTGTTGGGAGAGAGCAGGGATATCATTTAGGAAGAGGAAAAGAGGAGAGGTCAGATGTGGACCCTGTGGACTCCACATGAGATTTTTATGGGGAGGAGAGAGTCTTGTGGAAAGCTACCGCCTGAGTGCGATTACCCAGGTAGCTGCGGACCCAGGATAGAGCGGGGTCAGATGCACCAATAGATTGGAGCTTCTTTAGCATGAGAGGGTGATGAAACATGTCAAATGCTTTGGACAGGTCAATGAAGACGGCTCCGGTGAGAAGTCCATGGTCCACATTACATTTTATGTCACTGGTAAGTTGTGTCAGAGCCGTAGTGGTGCTGTGGCCCGGCCTAAATCCATGTTGGGAGGGGGTTTGGAGATTAAACTTGGCAAGGTGTTCAGCAAGTTGGCGATGGACTATTTTCTCGAGGAGCTTACTGAGAGTAGGTAGAAGGGAGATTGGTCGGTAGTTTGTCATAAGTTTGACATCACCCTTTTTGTGAATCGGGATGGTTCTGGCCGTTTTCCAGATAGATGGGACAGTGGACGTATGAATCGAGAGGTTGAAAAGCCAAGTGACAGGCTTGGTCAGCCAAGGTGCAAACTGCTTGAGGATACCAGGAAGGACTCCATCCGGCCCCTTGCCCCCAGTTGCCGGGAGTGATTTAAGTGACTTACGTACTTCTCTGTAAGAGGTTGGAGCCAGCACAAGGGTGGGTGGAGTGTGAGATGAGAAAGGGGCATGATGATGGTAATCTAGAGGCAGATTAGTCTGGGATGCATCAGGAAGCATTGAGAAGAGGGAATTGAAGCGCGGCAACTGTGCTGGTTATTGCAGTGAATGCCTTGAATGTTCATGCGTCAGTTGGGGACTGCTGCTTATCATTGCCAAGAATTTCCTTTATTTGGGCCCAGTACTTTGTGGGTGCTTGGAAGAGGATTTTAGATGGTTCTTGTAGTAGGTACTTTTGGCAAGGTGAATTTCCCTTTTGCATTTGTTCTGCGAGGTTCGATAGGCTTCGTAGTCAGTGCGAAGATGGGAGGCCTTCCACACTGCCCAGAGTTTGTCCCTACTTTTGAGAAGTTGAAGCAAGGGGCGCGTTAGCCACTTGATTACTTTCCCTGCCACCCGGCGTGTGGTGACTGGGATATGTAAGTTTTGAAAGCTAGGAGGACAGAGTTGAAATAGTCAGTTGCGTAGTTAATGTCCTCAGATTGGTAGAGAGGAGACCAGTCAATCAGACTGAGATCATTTATGAAAGCATCAGCATTTAGGTGGGAGAGGTTAGGGAATGTGACTATTTTAGACGGGAAGGAGTGGGTGACGGATATGTCACCTGAATTACCTTACTCTCATCAAGATCGTTTTTTTTTTTTTTTAACTGGCTCGCATTGCAATGTTGTATACTTCATTGGTTGCTCATGAGAGGACACGTGAAAACTTTTTTTGATTTTTAAAACAATTTAAAAATTGGTTTATAGAGTGATAAATATTACACTGAAGCCCCAAAAACTTTGGACATAATAGCATCATCATAGCGTTTGCACTGAGATAACTCTCTATAGTGCTAATCTGTTCACTGCATTTAAAGTCTGTACACTTGTTTCACTAAAATTATCAAAGTCATGACTTAACATGTGTATCAATTTTGCCAATACATACGAGGCCCCACAGTTTTGCATAACCTGCCAAACATCTAGCATCTAAACACAGATTAGCCTGTACTGTCTTATCTTTGGAATATTTTATATTGACTAGTTTTTTGCTTACACAAATTATACAAACTGCAGGATTTAAAAAAAGTGCAGCTGGTGGATCTCAAAAAGGTATACTTGTGTTATTAAATTGTGTGACATAACTTCTGCACTTTGCAGTTTCATTTTTGGACTAGGTATATAATGTATATTATATATAGTAAATCAAAAACTGCCAAAACATGTTAATGACTGCCTGCTTATTAAATTCTGCTATAGTGACTAATGAGACATAAGTCACTCAGGTGTTACCACCACATCATGATTTCTCTTCAGTTTCACGTGTGCTGATTTTATATATATATATATATATATATATATATATATGTGTGTGTGTGTGTGTGTGTGTGTACTATAAGTAACCACTTCAAATCTGACATTATATTACAAAACAGTTTCCCGGATTTTGTTGGTGACAGTTACACCAGTCAAAATTGTCTGATACTTAACAAACATTTGGTCATCTGTGGTCATTAATCCTTCCTAAAAATATTTGCAGGGTGCTTGCCAGACCCATAACCAGACGTCAAGTGAATATACTGTTGCAAAAAACAGTCTTTCCTTATCTTGGATAAATTGCAGCAGTGCATCACGTCCACATTTTATTACTTCACCAATGTGGATATCGGTCCAGTCACCAGGCATCCGTTGAAATTATCTGTGACTGACATTGGTTCTTCATGAGCAGTCTGAAGTTTTCATCTGTATAATTCCAATAATTACCACTAGTCTGGACGGCCTCTGTTTGCTACTACCATGATGAGGGTTATCACTGTCCTGACATCAGTATCAACCTCAGAATACAACCTCCATGAATCAAAAGTGGACATATCACAACTTCATCATTCTTCCTCATTACATCCTTGTTGCCAGCCACTTTTACTGTTGACTTTAATATGATATACCTTTGGATGATTCTGCACAAATCAGTAGTGTAGTGTGAACATTTGTGGAAAACAGGCTCCTAGTGGGCTTTATTTGGCATTTAAATATACCATTATTGTTTGAGCCCTGGGACCATTCTGGAAACAGGAAGAGAGCTTGTAGTTCTTTGTGTTTGAGTCAAGAACTACAAACTACTCATTTTACTTTATTTTAACTTCTTTTAATTACTGGGGTAGATGTAGTGACTTACGTAGCTGACAGGTTATTGTGTGGTTATTTTTGCAACCTTTTGCAACCATAAGAGTCTCGAGTGACACGGAGCTGACTTCTGGTCTTTCCTCTATAAAACCCACTCCACCGGCGAGCGAGCCCGGTTTGACGCCACAAGAGAGACACTTGTGTCGCGGTCTGCTGTGTCCGCTTTGGGGACTGGACTCACTGAGGACCAGCTACTTCAATAAAATTGAACAGTACATTTTATTTACTATAGTGGCAATTTGAAAATCTGTTTGGTGAGTAACTTAAACACACACATGGCTTATACTAGACAAAGAAAGTCGAAGGGTAGAAAAACATGTCGGGAATGCCTGATGTTTACGGAAGAAATCTCAAATTCTGAATTTACATGCGATAAATGTATTAAAAACTCTGCTCTACTTAAGGAGGTTCAAGAGTTAGAAATAAGGTTACAAACGCACAAAGACATATCCAGGTTGGAGGAATATATTAATGAGGCTGTTTGTGACATTAGTAATAGACAATCCCTGGTTGTGAATAACACTGAGAATCAGGATTATTTAAATGGGACAAATGAAAATATCGATGTAAACTTCCATGATATGGATATAGTTACACAGCTCAATCCACCTTTGGATTTAAATAATAGATTTGAGTGTCTAAATACTATTCCAGTTGATGCCCTGGATGTATCATCTAATTGTGAACCATTTGATGATCCCACCAATTAGTAAAAGTACCTGTGGCATATAACAAATGGGAACACTCACATGCCCCTCCTAATATACCTGAATCCAAAGAAGTAGTAAACAGAAATAGTAGTATTCCTAATAAAGAATTAGGGGATTCAAGTAATGTAAAGCTAATTGAGCCAAAAAGTACCATTGGTACTGATATAATTATGGAACAAAGGGCACCTAATTCCATGGAAAGAGATATATTGATCATTGGAGATTCAATAATTAGGGGTATTGATACTCTAGTGTGTCCTAATAGAAAAGAACATACTACAGTTAGTTCATTGTCTGGAGCTAAACTACACGATGTCGTGGGTTTAATGGATGGACTGTATGAAAATACAGTTTCCCCCTTGGTTATTCTTCATGTGGGGGCTAATGATGTAGGGAAAACAAATTGGTACTGTATGCAAAGGGATTACAAGAATATAGTCGACTCAGTAACAAATTATGGAGGGGAAATCATCATATCTGGCATTCTTCCCATGCATGGTCACAAAGCCTACAGAAATAGACAAATTATAGACATTAATAGCAAACTTAGGCAATTTTGTGTTGAAGAAGGGATTGGATTTATGGATAATGTAAGAACATTTAACAGAACTTCTTTATATAAAAATGATGGTATCCATTTAAATTATGCAGGAGTAAGGGTTATGGGTAAAAAAGTTTTGGAGGTTATAAAGTTTCATTTAAACTGGCTCGGGGGGGGGGCTCAGTTGTAAAAAACCTAATGGGTTCCTTATCTCCTCTTCAAAACACCCTTGGATGGAATGCAATCCTTCTCAATGCTCATAGCTTGCAGAATAAATATGATGAGTTTAACATTTTATTGCATAAACATAAAATACATATCGCCCTTATTACTGAGACATGGTGGAATGAAAATGATAATTGGGAAAAAGAAATCGAGGGCTATAAGCTTTTCTCCCACTGTAGAAAATATCGAAAGGGAGGAGGGGTGGCAATTTATATTCAAGAAGATATACCTTCGGAGGATATTAAATGGGATACAGGCAAACTTGAACTCTTATGGGTTAAATTGTTGCTCATAAATAGTCCCAAAATTATTCTGGGACTTCTTTATAGGCCCCCATCTATGTCACGGGAAGATGACAAGGTCTTGCTGGATATCCTTGGAAATCTTGACCCTACTGATAGGTTATTGATTACTGGGGACTTTAACTTACCCAATATAGATTGGGGTAAAGGTATAGGTTCATCTCCCCTTGAAAGGCAGTACATTGATGTTATGGATCATGGGGGATTTAAACAGATGGTACTTGATAATACAAGGGGTAATAATATTCTAGATTTGTTGTTCACCAACATGGGTGATACAATCAATTCGGTTGATATAAGCGCACCCTTGGGAAATAGTGACCACAGTTCGGTCTTATTTAATATTAGTGAAACACAATTGTCCAAACCCTCTGGAACAACTACAATGTACAATTTTGGAAAAGCAGAGTTCCATAAAATGAAAACTAAACTAAGTTGTTGGGATTGGGTAACAGACTTTGCTAATAAGTCTATGCATAATATGTGGGAATCCCTTAAAACTAAAATCGACAACTTACCCACTGAGTATATCCCCGTTATAAAGAAATATAATAGTACTTGGGCTATAAAACCTATTTGGCTTTCACCCATAGTCAAAAAATTAATTAATAAGAAAAATAGATTATATAAAAAAATTAAAACATCTAAATCACCAAAAATACATGCCAAATATAAAGTATGCCTCAAGAAACTAAAGGTGAACATTAGGAAAACCAAAGCCCAATGTGAGGTTAATCTAGCGGATAGGGTACAGGATAATAAAAAATCCTTTTTCTCGTTCATCAACAAACGGAGGAGGGTCTCTAGTAATATTGGACCATTTACCACTGAGTTAGGACTTATTTCTTCTAACCAACAAATGGCTGATATTCAGAATCAATATTTTTGTTCAGTATATAACACCAATGATGCGGATTCATATGAAACTAGTAGATCTTCTGTACCTGGTTCAATTATTTTTAACCCTAATACTATATATAAACAACTGGTTAGCCTTGATGTCAACAAATCCCCCGGACCGGATGGAATGCACCCTAGGATCTTGAAGGAGTTGGCAGAAGAACTGGTTCAACCAATAACTTGTATTTTCCAAACATCCATGGATACGGGTTTGATTCCTAGGGATTGGAAACTAGCTAATGTTGTGCCTATCCTAAAAGGTCCCAGAACTTCTCCTGAAAATTTTAGGCCGATCAGCCTGACTTCTATTCTGGAAAAATAATGGAGGGATTAATTAAGGAATTCTTAATAGAACACCATGAGAGACAGGATTTAATCGATCTTAAAGCAACGGTTTCACAAAAATAGATCATGTCAGACAAATTTATTGTCTTTCTATGAAAATGTGAATAGGGAAATCGATGTGGGAAATTCTGTGGATGTGGTTTTCCTTGATTTTGCCAAGGCTTTCGATAAATTACCCCATAAAGAATTATTGACAGTCTTGGAAGCCAATAATTTGCCCATAAATATTTGTAAATGGGTTTCAAACTGGATTCTGGATAGAAGGCAGAGAGTGGTCATTAATGGTGAATATTCTGCTTGGGCTCCTATAACAAGCGGGGTTCCTCCGGGCTCAGTGTTGGACCCCTGTTTATTTAATATATACATCGCTTCACTAACAATTAGAAACAACAACATTGGATGTATAAATTTGCTGATGACTGTAGATTGGGCTTAGTGGTTAATGATGCTCAACAGAAAGCTACCCTCCAGCATGCCTTGGATTTAATATGCGATTGGACTATCTTAAATAAGTTAGAATTAAATAAAACTAAATGTGAGTAACAGCACTTCAGTAAAACAACCAACAAGAAATATATCTATTGGATAATAACACTCTGGGGTAGTAACAGAGGAAAGGATTTGGGATTACAGTCACAAATGATATGAAATTTAGATCACACTGTAGGAACCAAATTAGAAGGCTATCCAAACCTTAACTGTATCCTCAAACATATAGTAAGTAGGGATAGAAGTGTTTTGATCCCCTTACAGTGCATTGGTGAGGCCCCATCTTGAGTATTGTGTTCAAGTTTGGTCTCCCCAAAATAGGAAAGACATTCTACCAATAGAAGGGTTCAGAGAAAACTAACCAGGCAAATAAAAGGAATAAAGAATAAAAGTTATTACGAAGATTAGTTAGCCTTAATCTTTATTCATTATACTATCATGAGATTAAGGGGATTTGTGCTTTCTATATAAAAACATGATTGATGTGGATTTAATGGAAATGGAGCTTACAAGTAATCTTGGTAGAACTAGTACAAGGAAGCACGTTAAGCAACTATACCAACCAGCATGGGAGCACAACTTTCGGAAACAATGGTATAGTTGTAGAGTTGTTGGGGTTTGGAATACCTTGCCGACAGAACTTGTTAATAGTGCCACTATGAATGAATTTAAGAATGGGATCGACAAACATTTTGGTAATAGAAAATTTTTATTTTAAATATGATTGGCAAGCCTTATAGGATAGAACACTATCTTCCGGCTTGTATATACCTATGATACTTTAAGGCTCACATATGGGGAGTGCAGACATGCAGCCGGACAGAAGTACATTTCAGTCTTTGAGCATTGGGAATCCACTGTAGCAATATGTTACATCAATAGTGATGGCTACTCTTCCTGTCACACTATAGGGGAAGGGGCAGGGGAAATTGTTTAACCAGGAAAGGCACACTAAGCCGAAGCTTGTTTCCAGGTGCGATCTGGGAGCACAAGGAAGTTAAGCGACTTGCTGAGGGTTACACAGTATGCAAGTGGGGGCTGTGGGATTCAAACCCGGGTCTCCAGATTGGCAGCTCAGAGCCCTAAACCTCTGCACTATACTGCCTCCACTGTAATCAGTTATTCCATGACCCTCAAGCTCATAATAAAAGGGTAAGAAAAAATGTGATTTCTGTCTCGTACTTCACTTCATCAAATTATTGCTAGTAGATATACTGCTGCATGCATATACTGTTAGGAACAGGGATACTACATAGTGATTCTCTACATTAGGATTAATTGTAAATTCATAAATATTTTACTATGGAGATTGGAATTTAGATGAATACTATATTCTCTAATTATCTCTACCCTCTAATTGTAATTGCAGTAAATGTTGCCTACATATACTGCAAGAACAGTTACAGAGTACAGAAAATTATATGAACTTTAGTTTAAAACCATTTAAAAAACATAACTGAGTGATTTGTTATTGTGAACATAAGTGGAGTAGAAGAGCGTGCAATGTATGAATAAAACAGAAACGTTGTGGGGTGTATCTACAGGGTATCAGAAACATAGTTCTGAACATTACAATTTAACATTATCATTCTTAAACCATTTAAACAGCCTTGAGTACTTAGTTACTAAGCACTCATCATGGATAAGTGCATAGTAACTAAGTACATACCTGCCAGGCCTGCTTCACCAGTAGGTGCCAAAATGTGCAGCCACTAGGGGCCAGCAAACTGGGACTGGTATGTAAAAAGGCTGTGGTAGCAGGGCACTGTATACTTCCACAATTGGCCCCAAAATGCCCCAGAATGCATCAAAAATGCTAAACCTTTCAGGGGGCCTAGGCATCCCCCAGACCCCAGGCCTATTAATTAGAGTCATTGACTTGTGCATACACTTTTTTTAAAGGCTGGTTACTCCCCTGCATCTTATTATGCTGATGTACATGTACACTAAATCTTGTATTCATTCCCATGCTTCCCTTCCCCCTGGGCATACCTAGAAATGAGTTTTGACTCGGTGTGTGTCTACTGAAGAAAATTTTAAAATAAATAACTTATATCTTCAGTCCAGTGAGAATACAATGATGCTCAGATTTACACTGAACTGCTTTGGCTCACCATGGCCCCAAAACACTGTCTTCACTGGCTGGCTGACCTCTTGTCTTTTGCTAAGACAAAGCTGCGAGTCCTAAAAAAGGGTGAACCATCGGCTGGCTCCATGATGGTGAGCAGTGGTGGACGGCTCTGGCACACTGGCAACCCAGGTTCACACCCTGAGTTCAGGACGCCAGGAGTGGAGGCCTACAGGGAGGGTACAGAGCATCCATGTGGACCTCACCTCGCAGGGGGAGGGATCAGTGTAGCACTGCTCGCTGAAAGATATTTGCTGGAGGTATGGCAAAGACACCGCTGAGAGTCGGGTTACCATACATTGCTTAGCACTCCACCCCCAGGTGCATCATGAGCAAGCCTGCTCACACAGAGCGAGGTGGGCGGGACAAAAATAGGTGGAAAATTCCATTGGTGGCAGAATTACTAGTGAACTTGTCATTGCCCATGTGCACCGGGCACACCAACAGGGCAGGCCTCCAAGACTATGTCAATGGCAATACCATAACTCACCCTGAAGTACGCCATAAGGGCCACTGGAAACTAGGACCCTCCCCTTGGGGGGTAAGCTAATGGGAAAGGTACCATGGTTGACGAGGATACCACACTGACTAGGAGGAGACCTAGGGCAGGAACTGGAGACTAGGCTCCATATGAAAAGGAAGAAAGCACAATGGTAATAAAACATTATCAATTAAAACAAAAGTATGGTAGTCGGCCCAGTGGTGGGGAGGGCTGAGGCCTTACCTTCTGCCACACCAGCGACCCATGTTCGTTGATGAGCATGGGTTGCTGGGGGGTCGGACAAAGGGGGGAGGGCTGGGCGAGGACTGAGTGACTGCTTGGCAGCTCTTCTCTCCCGGATTGGGGAAGTTGGCTCTCCCAGCCTTTGACTGCCACCATGTGGAGGCATAATGGTGGTCTGGGCATTGGAGGGGAGCCTTGCACTAGGCCAGGGTTGGAAGCGGAGTCATTCAGACCAAAGCGTGTGTGTGTGTCTCCACACATATACCTGACCTTGTCTGGGGTTTCAGGGTAAAACATGGAAAAACTGGGAGTTGGGGCTTCATGAAGCCCCCTTCCCCAGCTAGCAATGACGGTCTGCCCGAGACTGGAGGTGGTGTGACTCAGGATGGTAGTGAAGCCAGAAATGGGACGGGCCAATACAGCCGCCCTGGCACGCTCCCTAAGCTCCACCAGCATGCCAGGGGAGAATAAAGGAAAATACTGAAAAAAAAAAAGTATGAAACGTGTCTGTGGTTTGTTGTTACCAGCCTTTGAAAATTGTTTAGGGGGTCTACTGTCCAACTTAAATTTAAGCCGGTCATAATTCTTTCTTGGGGGGGTACATACCTTACCCACAGTACATCATATTAAGGGATATATGTGTCATTTAGTGCTTCTTTAAAATGTGGTGCTGTTGCCTATATGCTTTCAGTGTAACCCTTGGCCCAGTTCTTTGCACAGAGCTTCTTTTCTTTTAAAATATATAACAGCTTTGGGCTCACTGTGACGCATGAAACTGTCACCGTCACTGATACCCTGCCTAATGAATCCTAGCATCCTGTTGACTTTCATAGATGCTGCTGCTGCACATTCACCAGCTGGCTTCAATGACCTACTGTATCTATGATGAGTCCCAGTGGGTCTGTCTCCTGTTCTGTAATTGCTAAGACATTACTGCTCACTGTGTACTCCCTGCTCTTGTTGTTCTGCTCCAAAGGCATAACTCCACTTGTTCACAATGGACTGTATCTGCCACTGACCCCCCTCCACTCAAACAAACACACTCCGCCTCCTAGCCCAAGAACTCCTGTAATAGCACACCCTCCTGTTCCTCTTCCTCTGTATTTATTGTCATCAACCCCCAACCCCCACCTCCAATGTTATTGTCATAGGGAAGTTTACCCACTGGGTTTTTCAACCCTGCTTTTAAATCATTTATGAAAATGCTGAACATTGCTAGATCAGTAACTGTGAAACTCTTTTAATAACTGGTCACCATCCTAACTGGTGCCTCTTAACAGGGAACACTTTGTCTTTGCCCTTTCAGATGATTTTCAGCTGACCTCAGTATGTATACTTGAATAATATGTATACCAATCTTGTGCACCCATTTTCTATCTGCCCTTTATCAAAAGCCTTCCTAAAGTCTATAAAATATGTCCATAGTATCCCCTCATCCCTTTACCTTGTAACTTCTTTGAAGAATGGAATAAGCTTTGTGAGACATGCACTTCCCCTTCCTAAAACAGCACTGACTCTCCCCTGTCAGGCTACGCTTGTGAAGGGGCTTGACTACTGCAACTTTGACCGTTTCCAGTATTCATTCTACTAGGTAGGTCAGGATGGCCAGTTTGCAATTTTGCAACACCCCTTTTGTCCCTTTCATAAAGACTAAAACCACTTTTGCCTACCTTCAGTCAAGTAGGACCTCATGCGTATTGACTGATTCACTGAAGATGAAAGCAAATGGATATACTAGTTCCTTTCTGAGCTCGGCAAGTACCCTCGGGTGAATCTCGATCTAGGCTATATGCCTTACTTATCTTTCACACAGCACTTGATTCCAGCACCCCAAAGTATCTCCCCTGTCATCCATGTAGACAGCAACTGATTCCAGCATCCCCCGGTTTCCTACAATGTGCTTCTTTTCCTTAAGGCTCTCAATGCCTGTTGTAGTGTGAGCCTACATCACCCGTACATGCCCACTTATCCTTAATGTTTTTATCACAGTGCCCCATGTCATTTTCTTTATAATCCTTTACCACTCCCTTTGCTTCTGCATGTAAATGACCTTACTCTCCCGTGACTTACTTTCCTTCAGTTTTGTTTATGCCCACATCTTTGCCTTGATACACTTCACCACCTGCACACCTTTCCAGCGTAATCTTTTTCTTTCACCTTCTGCGTGATGCTTAGTGGGATACACAACAGGAGGGGTTCCTTAAAGGGAAATGTCCATGTCCCTATGCCCCACACTCTAGTGTGGGGCACCCTCCCCAATTAACCTTTTCACACTGTGTTAATATTTTTTTACTTAATTGCTTTTCTTGTTTCAGTATTTTATTTGGTTGATCCTGCCATCCCTCCCATCGGCATTTTAATTAAAACACTTCCAATGCATCCCACAACCTCGCACAGCTTTCCCGATGCTGAAGTCAGAGCCAGGGAGCAGCCGAAGGAGTGTGTACAGTACAGTTCTATGGATGGGGCTATGAGTAGCTCCAGTTTGCAAGTTACTGGTCCCGGTGCTGTACCAAGACCAAGTATAGAATGACAGTTGACCGTCATCCATACTTGGTCTCGGTACAGCACTGGAACCTCCAAGTTGTATACCGGAGCTATTCATAGCTCCATTCATAGTACTATACTATACATGCTCCTGTGGCTGCTCCCTTGTTCTGACATCAGCTGCAAGAGGTTGTGGGATGCACCACCAGAAGAACTTGAATCAAAATGTCAGTGGTAGAGATGCCAGGATCAACCAAATCAAACATTATCACAACAAAAGCAAGTACACAACAAAACATAACCACAGTGCAAAGAGGCTAATCGGAGGGTGGCCCACACTCAGGTGAGAGGCATAGGGACATGAATGTTTCACTTTAAGCTTACTCATTTATCATCTATCCCATCCCTAGTCGTTGAACTGTGGATAAAGCAGTACTAGAGAAATGAAGGGCTAAGTGGATATCAGGAATGACATCTAAGTAGGACTGATTAATTGAGTTAAGGTCAGAATGAAGGCTGGATACATCGAAGTTGGAAAAATTACAGAAGGTCAAAACCCTGGAGGGAGGTTCATGGGGACTTACAGAACCAGATACAGTATGTAGGAAAGTGATCAGTATTACATTCTGCTGATATCCCAACCCTCTTTATCCTGTCCTTACTGTTAGTGATTAGCTAATCCAATAAGGAGTGATTTAAGGTTCAGTTAGATTCAGTTGTAATGAAATGTGAGAGGCTCAATTGGTTGAGCAACTCATTACAGGCTATTTGATCCTCCACGTTCCAATTCATGTAAACATACTAACATACTAGATGCCAGCAGAGTAGGCCTATTGGTCTGTCAAGTCTGCACATGCTTCAGCACCCTGATTGGGTACCGTAGCCCTCTATCTGTCTCCTTCCACTGTTACTCCATCCCCCAGTCCTGCCACCCTGGGGCAAACCAGCCTCTGCTTCACCCCTTGCCTATATCTGTCCCACCCTCTCTTAAATCCCTCCACCGTAGCTGCCTGTACCAGCTCCCTGGGCAGCGTGTTTCACGGTTCCACCACTTGCTTGGTGAAGTACCTCCTCCTCCTTCCCCCCCTAATCCTACCACCCTCAATCTTCCAACTGTGTCCTCAAGTGATTCCACCCTCCTTCAGTCAAAAGATCATATCTCAGCTTACCTTATTTACTCCCCTGAGGTACTTGAAGACCTCAATCATGCCCCCCCTTCCCTCCTCTCCTCCAATGAGAAGAGGTTGAGCTCTCCTAGTCGCTCCTCATATGTCATATCCCCCAGGCCCCAGATCATTCTGGTTGCTCTCTTCTGAACCCTCTCCAGGAGTTGGATGTCTCTCCTTAGATGCGGCCTCCAGAACTGCACACAGTACTAAAGATGTGGTCTAACCAGGCTGTTGTACAGTGGCAAAATCACCTCCCTGTTCCTTGAGGTAATCCCTCTAGCGATGCATCCCAGCATCCTATTTGACCTGACTGCCTGGGCTGCTCTGAATTATTCATGTTAACATCCACCAAGAGTCCTAGGTCTCTTTCCCCTGCTGTGGCCTGCAACTCACCCCCCCCCCCGGGTGTACACATAGTTGGGGTTTTCCCACCCTAGGTGTAGCACCTTGCACTTGGAGGAGTTAAATGAGGTCCCCTAAAATTATAAGGTCTCTCTGGGATGAACAACAACTCATAATAACCTGAGATGAACTAGATACACCACCCTTCGGGGGAAGGGGGTTGTAGGCTCAGTTGATATACATCTTTTTTTTTCCCAGAAAAAGCACAGAGTCAGTTAAGCCAGGAGCAAGTCACGGACTAAGACACCTGGAGAGCTGCTAGAAATTTCTGATACACACAAAACATCCTTATAATAGATTAGGACTCACCTTCCCTTTTTTGGGCCTCCCTTGTCCTTTCCCAGAAGACCATGGCCACTTAAAAACAGGCAGAGTCAGGGATAGAAGCCTTTAATCAAGTCTCAGATACGCAAGGGATACTGTATGTCATGTGCATCTACGAGATATGGAATTTATTTTCATGAGTGATCAGTGACCTTTTGGCTCGTGAGGGGACAAAAGGTCACTGACCTCGAATGAAGATAAATTCAATATCTTATAGACAGATGCACATCGTACATGTGGTTTATACAATAGATGTTAGCACCTACAATTAGCGTGATGAGTAAAGACTGGAAAAAGGAAAAGTTTTGCCTTTTTTTTCAAATTGTAGTCTTTTTGGCTCATTCTCTCTCTTTGCAGTTTGTTTCTTGGACAGGTTCTGTGATGTGGTGGGTTTGGTAGGTCATGTTTTGTTTTGCACTTAGTTTTTTTAAGCGCCCAAGGATTTTGAATGAACTGCAGCTGCTGTGCAGTTCACTGAATAAATTACTCTTGCTGACTCGCGATTTCCAACAGCATGAGGCACTGCACTCACATGCTATGACGTACCCAGTGATGAAAGTGAACAGGAGCACACAGGAACTTGGTTCCTGTACCTTTTTTGCAGTAGGAACGGAGTTCATGTACTTCCTCCCACTGACACTGGAACTGAAATTCTTAAATCAGCAACATAATGACAGTTTCTGTGACTGTGACCTGAAATTAAGGTTTCCATAACAACACTTGACTTGTACAACAATTCTGTTTTCCTAGAAATACTTCAATATCTCTAACAGAATCTACTAGTATCTAAACAGATAGACGTGTCTTGACATAGCTATCCTTCAGATTGAAGATCTTCATTCTGCATTTCATATTTGCCAGTGCCGGAGTTCCTGTACTTCTTGTCTACCACTTGCACCACGTCACGTACCAGAGTGCGAAGATAAATTAAATGATGTACCGCCCAGCAAGATACAATGTTTATCTAGGTAGCTAGGGTTCAGTGGTTCCGACAGCATTTTTATGTTTGTTAAAAAACGCTAATGAGTATTGTACAAACAGTACATATGATGCTAAGGTGATAGCTATTAACCCAGGCTTCAAGTTCTGAGAGTTTATAGAGTAAGTTGCATTCAGGTGAACAATTTTTAGGCCATGTGTGGTTGCCCATAGAAAGTCACAGCAGAAGAGGAGGAGAGTATTTGGGCCAGGATCACTCTCAACATCCCCAGCAAAATGGATTAAGGATACATGAAACAGGGATTTAATAATCCAATACGCAGATTGGAGGGGCGGAGATAAGGACTGAGACGAGGCTAAATGCAGACCAACATAGCAGACTTTTGTTTTGTAACGACAGCAGTGTAGCAGGACAGGTAGAGCCAAAATGTATTACTGCTAGTAAGAATCTGGGAGTTACTGTTACCAATTAATGGGGGAATCGTGATCATGCACTAACACAATACAGCAGGCCTCAGCTATTTAAAGCACACCTAACAGTAATAAACACGTCAGGGAAAATGTCGTGATCTGACCCATGACTAGTTACCTGTGGGAGGCAGGGAGTGGAATACAGCGCAGTAGTCCTAAACCTGATATGAGTGAAGTACAATAGGTGGGCTTAGGCTTACCTTGGCACTCCTGTATAACTGACACAGCAGCATGGTAACTCAGAGAGGGGCACATCAGGGGGACAGCATCTATTGCTGACTGCCTTTCCTGTTTTGAACTTATTCTTGTTTGCAATGGCAATGCAGGGAGGAGCTAGGGACATTCTTGGGGCAGGAGATGTCTGTCTGTCAGTGATGAAATCTACCTAACCAGGTCATTTTTCCAGTTTTAAGTCCCTTCCAACTCCTGACTCATTAAACCACTCCTTGTTCATGCCTGGAGAGCAATAAATTGCATAGTCACATCCATGACATCTACTGCCGTCTCTAGCCCTCCACAAGAGGTTCTGCTGCAATAAGTTTTCTCCAGTCCCCACCCTCAGAGTCTGAGGCACGCTCCACAAGCTCTACCAGCCTGGGGAGTCTGGCTTGCAGCAAAAACCTTGGTCTTCCCCACGGTGTCAAAATATACTACCACCAGTACAAAATTCAGTCTGGAATTCACACAGTCATGAAGGCCCACCTCTCCAACTCTAAAACAAAGGTCCTAGACTTCAGGCAAACTTCGGGAAGATGAAGGAGTTACTGGGGTGGTGAAAACTGAAGGGGAAAAAGCCAAATGTAACATCATTAAGAGAGGGCCACAGGAGGCAAGTGACACCTGTATGAGACAGGTTCTAGGAAAGCTGCTGGAGACCATTACACAGGAATACCTCATAGAATAGCTGGACCTAAACGGGCTACAGGGTGAGAGGCAGCATGGACTCACAGGAGGTTGATCATACCAGACTCACCTGACTGCCTTTTATGATTGGGTTACCAAGGCAGTAGACAGAGGTCTGGCAATGCATGTGCTGTACCTGGACTTCAGCAAGATCTCTGATTCTGTACCACACAGAAGACTGGTTATAAAACTGGGGAACCTGGGGGCGGGTGATAAACTCACCAAATGAAGAGGGAACTGGCTGGAGACAGTTCTCAGAGCGTGGTAGTTAATGACATTCTCTAGGGTCAGGCAAGTCACGAGCAGGGTGCCACAGTGATCAGTCCTGGGCCTTTTTTATTTAATACCTTCATCTGTGACAAAGGGGAGGGTACACAGAGCAAGATCTGTCTCTCTGCAGACAATACCAAAACCTGAAACAGAGTGGACACAGAGGAGGGAATAAGAGACATTAACATGGATATTTATTTTTATTTATTTATTTATTTGTTCTAGGATTACAAATACCTTTGCGCTGAGGCTCTTTTACAAAGGTTCCACGTCATTGGTACAATTGAGACAAACATAAGCAAAGATAACAGTTTATAAAATTGAAAAAAAAAAAACACATAGTCTTGCAGAGGAAAAAAGAACAATAAGGTGAAGCTTTGGGGAGGGGAAAGGGAAAGGAAGAAGGTGAAATCAGGGAGACTAAGTGGATGGGAGAAAAGGGGAGGTAGGTGGGGGGGACAGAGAGAGGAGAGGTGGAAGGCAGGTAAGAACAGAGGTAGTGCAGTCGGGTGGCATTTGTCATGGTCCAGCAGGGGAGGTGAAGATGGGGGGGGGGGGTGCTGGCAAAGTGCAGGAGTAGATGTGGATCCAAAAGGGCATCTTCAGCTATAGAACCAAAATACATGTTTAGCCACAACAGTCACAGAGGTTGGAGGCAGTGAGTGTTAGGCGGAGCAGAGTCTTAAAAGTGCTGAGCGATAGTGAGGATGAGATGTCGCTGGGAAGACCATTGTACCAACTAGCGGCCCGGTAAGCAAAGGATCTTTGGCCTTGTGTTGTGCGGCAATGCGGGATTTGCAGAAACTGAGGTTTCGATCCCCTGGTATGGCGGGTGTGGATTCTCGGTTGTATGAAGGCACAGACCTGGGGCAAGACCCATCAAGATTTTCTTAGTAGTAATACAAGTTTGGTGTTTTATTCAATTGGCAAGATTCAACCATCCAGTTTGAGAATAGAGGTCACAGGTGTGAGTTAGGCATTGGGAGCCAGTGACAAGTCGACAGGCCTTGTTGAGGGCGGTGGATACACGTTTGAGTGCGGTGGTTGTAGCACAGCAATAAATGATAATGCCATAATCAATGATGGATATGATGGAGCTCTGGACAGCGAGGGCTTTGGGTGTCAGGTGTTTCCTATGACGGAATAGCAGGCCTAGCCGAGAGTTAGCGGCTTTGGCGACTTAGTTGATGTGGGCAGTGTAGGAGAGGTGAGGGTCAAGGGTGATCCCAAGTTATTTAAAGTTTTTGACCTGTTCCAGTGCGGCACCTTGTCTGGTGATAATGGAGAGTTGGAAGTGCTTATGTTTATTATGGAAGCTGCTGAAGATCATGGCCTTGCTTTTTTTTTGATTAAGGATCAGTTTGCGCTTTGCGAACCAATTCTCAACCGAGGAGACGCCGAGTTGGAGATTTTCTTGCAATTTCTTCGGGTCCTGGTGTGTGGCAAGGATTACTGCATCATCGGCATACAGGGTGATATGTTCAGTGCAGGAGTCCGGTAGTGTGTTAAGGAACAGGCTGAAGCCATGTTGCTGTTTACAGAGAATATTATAATTGTTCAGATGCTCGGTAAGTTGGTCTGCTACTATACGTTCCAGTGCCTTCGATAAGGGAGAGAGAATGGAGATAGGGCGGAAGTTCGCATGGTCAGTCTTATCACCACTTTTGTGAATCGGGGTAACAGTGGCCATTTTCCATTTGTCCGGGAATTGGCTAAGGGAGAGAGAGAGAGATTAAAGATCTTGGTGAGGGGTCCAAGTACCTCGTCAAGCGTTATGGCCAGTAGCTTGAGGTCGTGTGTGTCATTGCTTGTTCTAGATTTGCTGATGGCTTTGGCAGCGTAGTTTCTGACTTGATGTTTCTTTAGTGCTTTAAAGTAGAAAGGTGGGTGACAGGCATGGGTGGAGGAGTTAGTGGGGTGGGAATTGACGCATCTTGGAAGAAGTCAGAGGGGAGAACACTGCTAAGGTCAGTGAAAGCGATGTTGAAAGTGTTCGCAATAGTTTTAGGGTCGAGTGTAGTGTGCCCATTTATGTTGAGTATGTTCAGCGAAGATATTGACTGCTTCCCAGGGACATCTTTAATGTTTTTCCAGAAATTCCTCCCATTTCCCCGGAGTTAGTGAGGGCATTTTTATAGTAGTCAGATTTCTGTTGCCGAATGGATTTGGTGCAGTCGTTCCATGCCCATTTATAATTCTGGATGTCGAGTTGCTTACCAGAGTTTCTAGCCAGTTCCCAGAGGTGGTCCCTGGATTTAAGTTTTTTAGGAGGTCTCCTGACAGCCAAGGGTTACTGAGCGATTTAACTTTACGCTTTTTGAGGGGGGCAAATTTATTACAGGCTTCACTGAAAATGTGAATAAATTGCTCCAGTGCAGTACTAGTAACTGTTGCCTTGAAGATGGGAGACCAGTCCTGCAGACGGAGGTGCGATTTGAGATGGGGTAGCTGACCACGGGGTAGGATTCTGCTGGTGATGATTTTTGGAGGGGGCTTATGGAATTTGTTTGATCAGGTACAGCTGATGGGAGAGTGGTCACTGAGTGAGTCAGGGAGGACTGAGGTTTTCGTGATCCAAGAGGGGGGTGGTTGGTTAGGATCCAGTCGAGTATGGTGCAGGTCCCAGTTCTGTAGTTCTTTCTGGTTGCATAGTCAACCATTTGAGTCAGGTTAGCTGATATAACGGAGTCCTTAAATGACCCACCTTCAGCTGAGAGCCAATTAATGTTAAAGTCACCAAGAAGGATGATTTCAGAGTCTGATGGGTGGGATTTGACAAAGTCAAGGACAGTGGTTAGACCAGGCCCCTGTCCCTTAGGAGGTATGTAAAGAGTGACAACTGTGAGGGCCTTATTGTGGGCGCCTAACAGGAGCCTGATGGGAAGAATCTGAGCAGGAGTTGCTGGAAGATTGGAATCCATGGGGTGTCCTCGGAAAGTGTCTTTCACATATATAATTATTTATTTATACTTTCTAGAAAGCAGATGTCCCATGAGACCAAAATCTCTTTTAACAGAATGTCCTCCTGAACATGAAACAAACAACAAAACAGTTAAAAACCAAATCATTATCTCCATAGCAATGCAGGGAGTCAGATTGGAAGGGCTGGATCTAGTCAATGTAGGAACGCGGGAGAGGTAGTCCAAGGTACAGCAGTTTAAATACAATGCCAAGAAGTGGCAGAAAAAAACTAAACTTACTAGTGAATGAAGAGGTGAGTGTGATTCAAACTTCAGAGGAAAGGCACCTAGGAGTCATTATCAGTGATAAACTCAAGTATATAGCCCAATGCAAATAGACATACGGGAAGGCAAGTAGGATGCTGAGGTACATAGATAACTCGGTCACTGTAGATGTTGCTGTAACTACCCTATGCATTGAGGGCTCAAACAAGGATGACAGGCCCAAGTTGTTAAACTCCTAGTTGGAGGATTTGTATCCAAGATTTAAGATGTCTGCAAGGTGCCACCACCTGGAGAAAGGTTTAAGAGGGCCTAGTGTAAGTATGAACAACCCCCTGGGATGCAGTACTTCCCCACCTCCCCACAGGATCATCCCACTCATGAACTAATGTAGTGCAATAACAGTTATCCCAATGAGCATGCAACATATACTCTACTCTGTAAATGAATAAGAACTTAGTAATGAACACTCTACCCGAGGAGGTGGTTTCCTGTAGGATGGTGGGCTGCTTCAAGAGGGGATGGGACAGAGTGAGGCAGGGAAGGTCGGTGAGGAGGGGAGGGAAGGGTAGGGCAGCTGCATGCTGAGGGGCTAGCTGCACAATCAAGCAGACTCGATAGACCATATGGCCTGTTTCTGCTGGCAATTCGTATGTTCGTAACTGAAAACAATCAAAACAAGGGCTTTATTTAGGCACTCTCAGGCCCTAAAAGAAAAGGAGGTTACACACTGAGGTAATCGGACTAGACCACATCTAGTTCTTCCGGTGCCCTTCTAACCCCACTCTGTATACACACTGGTTGCTCTTCAGTTGCCCTGCTAAGCTAAGTCAAACAATAATAATAGGGGGGCTGTACTTCCAGTGCACTTCCAGGCTCAGCCCTTTAACAGTGCCTTCCCCCAAACCACACATGCACATTATAAATCGAGGGAGTACTCCTGGCTAATTGGGGTGCTCCTTTCTTCTATGCATGAGCCACTCATATACTGTGAAGAGTGATGCACACACTGCAGCCCTGGAAATGGGCATGTTCATGGCAGTTTTTCTTTAAATTTTAATATATTATTGGTAAGTCTTGATCAATAATACATTAATACTGCCTCTGAGATCACTCTTACATTCTAAAGCCCTGTTTACACGGTCACATTTGCACTCGGGTTGCTCCAGTGCAGATGCGATCATGTGGACACGCACCCGATCGCGGTAAGCCGCCCATTAAGCCAGTCACACATTCTCTGTCAAGTTGGGAATGCCGACTGGAGTGAGCGACTTGCAGTGGACTAAACCGCTGTGTGGACTGTTCGCACCGTTGCAACCCGTCCACTCTGTCCTTACGGTGGCGAGCGTCAGTCCAGCCCCCCTGACGCACGGCCCCCCACCAGCTCAGACTGCAATGCTGCAGAGAGGGGCCATGTGGACAGGCAGATTCCCACTTGCAGGTGGTCAGGACCACACTGCTGTGGTTGAAATCTGTAGCACTGCTGCCCTGTAAACGTGGCTTTAGAGTATCAAAACCGTTCACCTTCAGTTCACGGTTCTCACACCCTAAGAATGTACGTGAGACCACTCTCACAACCGTAGGAGCGGTCTCAGTGACAATATTAATATACAAGTAAGTAAATGTATTCCTTTATCAGAACTGAAATGGCACTGATATTTATAATCTTCAGACTAATTATAGTTGGATATTTTCTGTGGCAGCGAGTTTGGACGATGTGTATAACTGCATTGAGTATGTAGTACTGACTTTCCTTCTTATTGTCTTTTTGCCTTATTTAGTCCATGAAACATTGGGCACAATTAACTGATTTTCATTTTTGGGAGCTATGGATGATCACTAAAAAGGCTTCTCATTAACCCCCATACAGCCGTTGGCTGAAACACTGTACCATTTGCAGTTTAGAATGTCTTTGTGGGTGTCTGGACTCCATTGGAAGCATTATCTGAAGAACCTGTGCAGCGTCAATCTAACTATTTGCTCCTCATCTGCCAAAATGTAAACACTGGCCCACTCAAGCAGAAACTGCAACAGTGGACATCTTTTCAATTATGCCTAGGACATGTTGAAAAACTTCAAATTTATGTTTTTTTTTGTGTTTGTTTTGCATTTGAAGAGTAAGCACTCAGTTTCTTTCTGATGTGTTCTTCTTTCTCTTCATTAGCTTAGATGTAATATGCACCTTGACACTCTGAATGGAGGCCACAGTACCGTGCTGTATGTTTCCAGACAGGGATCCATTTTACATGCAATTGTTCTGAGTATATACATAGGATCTTTTTTTCCAGTAGCTCCTGATTTGTTATTGTATAACCATAATGCTTAAATATTTGTTTTTATGTGATCCACGTTCCTTTCGGGAAGTTTACAAATGCCTTTTAAAATCTCTTTCGTAACACTGTGTTTTACATTTAATTTTTTTTTCACTTGTCACTTTAAATTGTGGTACAGTAAATGGCTTTAGACAATGTGACCGCTAGGGTATTTAAGCACTTGGGGCACCAGCTTACCACACCGCCTGACAGATCCCTGATCGAAGTACTAGGGTTAGTTGCTGGCAGCCCACTTAGGGTAAGGCACATCTCCGTTGGTACCTTTTGTATTTTTTGCGCAGTTTTTTCAACATTTGTGAATTGTGGATATGACCTGATAAAATATATGAAGCTTCAGTGATGAATAAAACTATTTTCTGCTTTGAGCCAACAAGACAATGGACTTATTTCAAAGTTCTGAAACAGTTTTTGTAATGCAGCACTAACTCAAGAGTCTATCCTGCCTAGTCCATGCTTCTCTCTTGTCTACTTATTAAGTGGCTCTGGTGTTGGTTAACATTCAGTACAGTTGTTTTTACCTTGACCACCTGTACTGGGGTGCTACCCACTCTCCACTTGTAACCAGTGTATACCTCTTTAATTACTTCTTAGGAAGCTCTTTGTGTTTGACGGGGTATCCAGCAAAGGAAACAGCATAGGCCCAATGATGTTGCACGTAGCTGGCACTTAAATTAAAAATAATGCTCTGCAAATTAAAACTGAAAGCTATAAACTTTTATACCCAAATTGGTTATTTGTAAATCTTGGCCAGATGGCCCAGTCGATCAAATGCTTTCCCAAACTATAGTACACAATTGTTGTATTTGCAGAGCAAGCTTTTAGTTTACTCATGGTTTCCTAGACCAGAAGATATCTCTTGATGCACAGGTGTGATGGCGCAGTTTGCAGCGAGTCCCTCTCTGGTTGGTTTCAATCTCTCTCCTTCCTCTGTAGTGCAAGCCTCTGGTGTCAGCTGGCAGATGGCTGTTGTCTCCAGTCCCAGTGAGGCCACTCCTGACCTCCGCATTAGGTAATCAGTCTTCTCTTTCTTTTCACAGGGAAACTCTACTGGTGAAACTCAATCCCAAACCACCCCACGAAGAACGTCCTGGCATTCAGTCCAAAGGGGTGGCAATAACCAGTACCTAGCTGTTGTACTGATCAAACAGTTTCTGTCACATTACCCAGCTGCAGCACAGCAAATATCTCTCTTGTTACAGCACTCAGCTTTGTTTTCATGAAGCACTTAGCATAATTACCTCCTTGTGCAAGCAGAAGCTCTGCTTCTCATACCTCACTCTCTCTGTCTCTTTAGGCAGATGTGCAGTCTGCCTCTGCAACACAACCATCCCAGTCTCCCAGTCTGCTTCTCACCTCCATCACATCCAGACTGACTGAGCTGGGAGACAACTCTTGCAGTTAACTGGAGAATGTCAACTCACTATTGGTCCATGCGGCTGTCACTCATTGCAGACAGGGCTGGAGGTCCATCACTTGACATAGGATTATCCACATACAGTTCTTGCGCCAGAACTCAGACAGTTGTCTGATGTCCCAGGAGCTCCTTGTGGCTCCCCTTCAAGGCTGTGCTGCCTGACTGGCTGATGGTGTGACCCCTGATTCCTCTTGCCACGTGCAGTTCTGAAGACCCAGTCTTTGCAAAGACATAGACAGGATGGAGGCAGTCAAGAGGAGGGCAACTAAAATGGTGCAGGGTCTGCACCAGCAGACATATGAAGAGAGACTTAAGGAGCTTAATATGTATACCCTTGAGGAAAGGAGGAAGAGGGGGGACATGATAGAAACTTTCAAGTACTTAGAGGGAATCAACAAAGTCCAAGAGGGTAGCATCCTTCAGAAAAAGAGGTATGCAAGAACAAGGGGGCACAATTTGAAGATAGAGGAGCGACAGCTCAGAGGTAATGTGAGGAAGTATTTTTTCACAAACAGGGTTGTGGATGCATGGAATGGCCTTCCTGAGGAGGTTGTGGAGTCGAAAACAGTGGGAGAATTCAAGAATGCATGGGACAGACATAAGGCAATTCTAGGGGGAAGGGTAGGAGAAAGTAGGCTGTTGGTTAACTAGGATCTGCAGCTTATCCATTAGGTAGGGAAATGGGCAGACTGGGTGGGCCAAGCGGACCTTATCTACTGTCAAATTCTATGTTTCTATGTTTCTATGGGGGGGTCAGTGTGCACAAAGATGGCAACTGCCCTGTTGGCTGTGAAACATAGATCACAAAAGTCTTATTTTTTTACAGGGCTCCTTCCCTTAATGCTCATTCCGGTGCCCCCCCAGTGCTTTGCACGTGGTCATGCTGTGATATCCAGTTTGGCTGGGCATTCATTAGGGGATTGCTGGGTCAGTCGAGTGTGTCTGTGATACCCTGACAGTGGCAGGCAGCTGCCTTTGATGTGCAGCAGACTCATTACCATGTTACTGTGGTGGTGCCACACATTTCTGGCTCCCTTTTCTTTGCTCCTGCTATGACCCTGCCACAGTTCAGGTCTGGCAGGAACAGCTAAAAAATGGGTGGCTAGTGCCACAGGGTGGGCTTTGTGCAGCCCAGATGGTAAGCCACATACTGGGGGTGATACACATAGGACTGGAGTTCACTAGCCGAAGGAAGGAGGTTATACTGCCACCGTACAGGACCCTGCTAATTATCATGTGCAGTTCTGGAATTTGTACCTGTAGAAGCACAGAGATCGCTTGGAGAAGGTTCAGAGAAGCACTACAAAAATGATACAGGAGCAACAACAGACGTCTGAGAAAAGGTTACAGAGTCTCAGCATGTACTCTATGGAGGCTGGGGGAGAGGGGTACATGACAAAGACTTATCCTGAAGGGAACAGACAGGGTAGACCGCAGCCAACTGATCACAAAGAACAAAAGCACCATAACCAGGGGGGATGGGTGGAAGCTGGTAGTGAGGGCTGCAGATTCAGATGTTATTTTTTCAAGGAATGGGTGGGGGATGAATGGATTCGTTTACTCAGGGAAGTATCTGAAATCACATCCACAGCGGGGTTCAAACATGTATGAGACAGACACAAGGGGAGAGGGAGAACCATGGGAAAGAGACAGGGTGGGCAGCTTGGGGAGGGTGCTGAGACGCCATTAGGGCTATCAGCTCAGTAAATCTGGTCTGGCATTTGGTTGGATACAGAATCAGGCAGGTATATGGGCAGACTGGCCAGACTGCTGGGACTTTATCTGCTGGCAAGTTCTATCTACCTGTGTAACCAGAGCTTTGACACTGCAAGGCTGCTGCATGCATCCTATTTCTAGTGCAACCCTCCACTGCTATACCTGCCGCTGTTGTTGCCTCCGTCTTGGACTCCAACATAATTGCACAATTACTAAATGCTTCCATTTTCCATTTGAAGTCAGAAAAGATTTTCAAAGCAGTTTCATTCTTTAATTAAGAGAAGCTAAAATGCCTTGGCACTGAGTTTCCATATGTAACCCCTGCAAATGGGGGTTCCAAAAGTCTTCCAGGAGCTTGCCTGAATGCGCCAAGCCGGGTGGTGTTCGCTTCTGAGCTGCTTAACTGTGGTTGCAAGTGAGTGCTATTTGAGCCTCCATGTACTGTCTCTTTAAGAGCTGTCTGCTTGCAGACTTAATTAGTTTGTATGGAGGGACTGTGTATTTAATGCTCGAATCCCGCCCGAGCTGCGGAGTAATCGCTCCATTTTGCGGTCGCTGAAGGTGCAAAGGGAGCCCATCTGAAAGCTGTAACTGTTTGCCTGTAATCATTTAAAGCATTAGCAAAATTGTAGTTTGTCTAACCTGCCTTTACTGCAGCTGGGACTCTGTGTGTGTTACCTCTCCCTTTGGACCTAAACTGCTGTGCTGGGCCAGTTAGGTTAAGAGAGCCCTAAAATGGAGCCTGTGGACGAATCAGAACTTGGACTCTTAATTTGAGCCAGCCACAAGGGGATTGTATGGGCAGTGACTCTGGGAAATGTAGTTTTGACCTTGGCGCCTTTTTTTCACAACAGAAGGAGTCTTATTGTGAGTGACAGCCAAACCAGCCAACAGAATAGTGTGGAGCTAAAGGAAATGCCCTGCTCTGTGACTGGAAAGATCAGATCAGTTGTGGCAGTGAAGAGAGAGAGAAGGAACTGTGTGCTTCTGTGGTGTATAGTTTCGCGCGGGAAGCACGTGTGAGGCCCTGAGTTTCGGTCTGCAGCCTTTGTGAGTGCCACTTTGGACTGAATCAGAGTTGTGAGGAGAAAGAAGCACTAGAAGTGTGGAAACCAGGCTCACCCTGTAGAAGACTGGAGAAATTGCTGAATCTCGCTCGGTCTGTCAGGAACTGAAGCTGCTGTGTGTGCTCCCAGGTATTTTGCAGTAATTGCGATCGGGATCGAGGAGCAGCCTGCCTGGTATAGTACTTTCCTTTTACATATAAATGTGAATAATTCTTGTGGGGGAATCGCTATTTCAAATCCCCTGTACAGTGAATTGTGTGCTGAAGCAGGAAGTAAACCCCAGCTTAATTCGGACTACATCCGTTTGCTATCAACTGCAGTGGGGTCCAGTCACAAGGACCTTGTCCTCATGCCCTGCTCTTCTGGCAATCCAGAGGGACATTCTCCATCCGATCCTCAGCTTGGGTGTTGTAAGTACAAATCAGGGTATTCCCCTGCAGCTTGTTTTTTCAATCATAAGGGTGTCATCTAATTCTTGTTGTTTCACTGTTTCATGGACTGAGCCCTCCGGCTCCGGATTACAATTGGGTGTTGTGCATATATTTTCTTCTACAGGGCCCTATCCATCTGCACCTGCCGGCCAACTCCAGGCAACAGACCTGGCCAACCCCCCCCCCCAACCTGGGTACCCAGAGTGTGACTTTTCAGACCCTGTATGTGTGCACAGTACTATGATTTAATGCCACTAATTAACCTGATTTCCCCCTCCTGTGTTACTGTCCCCTAAATAAATCAGATTTGTTGTTGTTGCACTGTATACTGTCCGTGGTGGTGGTACTTATGGAGGCAGTATTGTGTTTTGCTGCGTATGTTGATTAACCTTACTTTACAGGGGGTCCTCAGAGAAGTGCTGCTGAATCAGTCTCGAGGGTGAGTGGTATCTATATGAGTGAACAGTGTGTAAACGTGGGGTATTGGGGTTGTAACTCCGGTGTACTGTGTGAGCCACTGGGGGGATAAAAGGGGGTTTCAGTGTCCCAGAGGGCTGTGACCAAGTTAGTCTAACCACTACAAACCCTGACCTCTGGGTGGAGGCACCCGCCATAGGACCTAGGCCCTCAACCTGTCTATAGTCAAACAGACAGGGGTAGTAGCCTTTGGGTTAGCGCCACCTAGGGGTTACACATAACTGACCGACTGTGAAGGGCCATCCTCCACATGGATGTCTTTTGCTACATCCTGCATGGGCCTCAAAAAGGCTTTTAAAATAGATTTTATGGCGAATGTGCTAATTTTAGTAGCTGCTAAGAGCATATGTGCCTAAGCTGATATCTCCCAATAAACTGAGCAATTTGAAAACCAATTAAACAAACCAAACACTGTTTAAAATCTGAAGATCAGGAACTCCTCAGAAAGACTTATACTCTACCAACACCCCCCCTTCCCCGGCTGAACCTTTTCTACTGTAGTGTTGTATGTAGCAGACAGCCCTGGGCCCTCGAGATTCACCTATCCAAACCCTCTGAGAAGGCCAACCTGGGTTGCTTAAAGATGTGCTACACTGGATGTTGGCCTCCCCCTCTTCACCTGCATCTGCCCCCACCACACTAGCACTCGTTGCTGTCACAAGCCATGACGTCTTTAAGTTACTTAAGACTATTCCTGCTTGCGGAAGTGCTGGTCCTGACGGTATCGATCCAAGGTTCCTCAGACAGTTCACCTCTCGTCTTGCTGAGCCAGTTACTAGGCTTTTCGATCTCTCAATCAGCTCAGCCACTGTCCCTTCAGCATGGAAAACTGCCAGAACTATACGGATTTTTAAGGAAGGAGATCCCAAAATCCTGTCAAACTATTGTCCCATTTCACTCCTGCTTACGCTCAGTAAGCTGCTGGAAATAGTCGTGCACTGGCAGGTCTCCCAGTACCTACTTCACTCCAACCTTCAATCCCCTATACAACATGGCTTTAGGGCTGGACACAGCACAACCACTGCTCTAACCCTCTTCACCAGCGATGGACATAAAATGCAATATGGATAAAGGCTTACTCACTGGAGCAGTGTTCATTGACCTCTCTGAAGCATTTGACATGGTACATCACCCCCTCCTGCTAGTTAAACTGCAATCACGTGGAATCTCTGAATCCACCCTATCCTGGTTCGCTAGCTATCATGAAAATCGCTTCTCACACTGTCTCCTTCAGAAAGGGACTCTCTGCCCCTGCCTCTGTCACCTCAGGCATTCCCCAGGGTTCAATTCTTGGGCCCCTGCTCTTTTCTCTTTTTATGAACGACATCCCCAACTCTTCCTCACTCTGCAAATCCATCCTGTATGGGGATGATCTGGTACTTTACTCTGCCTCTAAGTCCATTACCGATCTAAATCAACAATTATCGCCTGCATTTCAGAGCCTCCAATCTTGGTTCTCCTCCAACTACCAAATCTTAAACCTATCTAAGACCCAGGCCATGTTATTTGGTTCCTCCAGACAGGTACCGACTCTGGCCCCTAAGCTTATTGTCCGTGGCCATGATGGGTCTCCAGTATCTAACACATCATCTTTCAAATACCTTGGGGTAACGCTTGACCCGGCACTCAATTTTGCTGCGCATGTCAATGAGGTCTGCGCTCAGTTAATTCTAAGATTGGTGTGGCCTACAGAGTGTGCCATTCTCTACTGCAACTGCTTTATGCTCTCCCTGTCCTTTCTCATGCCAATGCCGTGGTACTATGTAGATGGGATGTTATGTACAACAACATCTGCAGATTCACACTATCTGCCCCACGTCTGACCCATCACTGCCAACTTTGCTCTGCCTTAAATTGGCTGCATCCCAATTCCCTTAGATCATATGCTCTTGGTTGTTTTATTGACTCTTTAACTAGAACACCTTGCCCTGCGGCCCTGGGTGCTATGCTTACCCCTGTCTCTCACTCTCGTGCCCTCAGGTCCTCCGCCTTCCCCTTGCTTGCTGTTCAGCACTGCTCTACTAAAATGGGTGAGCACGCCTTCTCTTATTTTTCCCTGCGGTTCTGAAACTCTCTTCCCCCCTCATGTGAAGAACTCATCATCTCACCTAACATTTAAGCATGCTCTTTTTTCCCACCTTAATGCCCCTGACTGCTGTGTCTGTACTTAGGTTCTGTGGGGCCCACTGCTTGCCCTCCAGCTGTTCTCTTGCCCATCCCTGTTTTCACTACCGAGTATGTGTGCCTAATTGTCTCAAGTTTATGTAGGACTTTTGACTTGTGCTCTAATTTTTGCAACAACTGTATGACTGCTCTACTTGTTAGTATTCTTGCTGTTAATTTTATGCTTGTTTTTATGCTGTTTGTATAGGTAATTTTGACTGTTATCTCACCCTTTGTACCTCATTGTTGTCATTGTTGTCGTTGCTGAATTTGCTGTAACTATACTCTCCCGGGTCATGCCTGAAAATAGGCAGGTTTCTTGCCTAGCGCACTTACCCGGTCATCAAAAGCTAATAAATAAATATAAATACTTAGGCCTAAAAGTGGTGCAAGGCCTCCACCTGGGTTAGCAGTATGGGGTACTGGATGCTGACACACAGGGCTATTACCCCCCCCAGGAAACAGTGCATAACTAGTCCACACAGTCCCTCCCCAAAGCAAATGACACAGTAACAACAATAACAACCCCCAAGCCAAGAAATGCAGTTCAAACAAATAATTTATTTGAAAGGGGAAGGTATGGAGAAAACAAGGGGTAGTAGGAACAAGCATTTGTCAATGTTGAATGTTGACTTGCTGGCACTAGCATTGGTAGTGCAGGAGTTAGAGAGATGCATAATAGGAATGGCAGTGAAGTGACACCAACCCCAACCCCACCCTGCAGAGACTGACAGGTGTTGGGGGTGTTGAGGATGTACCTTTGGGTCATCGGCCATAACACCATTTCACCCTACCCTGCAGACACCAACGGTGTGCCTTTGGGTCTTCGGGCCTTACGCTCACCCCATTCCATAAGGGGAAGGGGGGACAGGGAAAGGGAACATTGTTTAACCAGGAGTAGCACACTAAGCCGAAGCTTGCTTCCAGATGCGACCTGGGAGCACAAGGAAGTTAAGTGACTTGCTCAGGATCACACAGTATGCACCTAGGCGGCTGTGGGATTCAAACCCAGATCTCCAGATCTGCAGCTCAGAGCCTTAACCCACTGCACTATACTGCCTCCTAAAGGAAATAAGGAAATAAAGATATGTGTAAGAATTAGGGGACACAATTTAAAGATGGGGGGGGACGGCTCAGGGGTAATGAGAGGAAATTTTTTTTCACGGAGAGAGTGGTGGATGCGTGGAACTGCCTTCCTGGGGAGGTTGTTGGGGCTAAAACAGTGGGGGAATTCAAACATGCATGGGGCAGACACAAGGCAATTGTAGTGGGGGGTGGCAGGAAGTAGGCTGTTGGTTAACTAGAATCTGCAGCTTATCCAGTAGGTAGGGAAATGGACAGACTGGGTGGGCCAAGTGGTCCTTATCTGCCGTCAAAGTCTATGTTTCTATGTTTCTAAATATGCTGAGAAGGGTGCAGTATAGGAGAATGGGGTAAACTTTGGGGCCGAAGACTCCAAGGCATACCTCGATGCCTGTCACTGGCTGCAGGGTGGGGGTGGGGGTGGAATGGCGTGAGCATTACAGCTGATGATCCCAAGTCACACACCCGACTCCAGTCAGTCTCTACAGGGTGGGGCATTATGGTTGGAAACCCTAACACTCCAGGTGTTTGTTGGTATTTTCACTCCAAATTTTCAACATGGGCTTTTTGTGACCCCACCTCATAAACAGTGGCACTATTAGTTCGTTAGCCGAAAGGTGATTTTGCACAGCATGCGCCATTTGGCACCACAGGTACACAAACACATTCTGGGCAGGATGTGAAACATGACAGCTGTACTGTTCATGAGGAGGTGTAAAAAAATAGCAATGTTGAAATGTGGAGTGAAAATATTAAAAATTGATGAAGTCATGAGCGTGCGTAGAAACTGTACAATGCACGCCCGTAACGCAATCAGTTTTTGGATTTTCTTTTACCAAATTTTCAACACAGGCATTTTGGGACCTCCCCTCATGAACAGTGGCACTGTGAGTTTGTTACTCTGTCCTGAAAGTTGATTTCCCACTGCTACCGCGCCATTGTGCACCACAGGTGCGAAAACACATTTTGGGCAGGATGCAAAAAATGACAGCTGTACTGTTCCTAAGGAGGTATAAAAAAATGCCAATGTTGAAGATCTGGAGTGAAAATATTAAAAACTGGCAAAGTTACGAGCGTGCATGCAAACTGCGCAACGTACGCTTGTAACCCAGTCATTTTTTGGAATTTTTTCACCAAATTTGCAACATGCTTTTTTTGGGACCTTACCTTATGAACAGTGGCACTGTTGTTTCATTACTCGGTCACGAAAGGAGATTCCGTGCAGTGACAGTGAAATCACCTTTTGGGACCGAGTAACGAAATGAGTCACATGATCATGAGGTGGGGTCCCAAGAACCCCATGTTGAAAATTTGGAGCCAAAATTCCAAAAAATGGTTGAGATATCCACCTAAGTTGAAACCCCCCATTGATGCCATTATAAAGCTTATCGTGATTTTCTTCAGTTTGTGGTCAACTTTTGAAGAGTGCAGATGTGTCCTGCTCCACCGAAGATTGCAGCGCCGGACCTCCAGAGGTAAGTATGGAGTGAGGGGAGTACGGAGAGGTGGGGTGCGCAGAGGGTGGGTGCAGGTTGGAGGGGGCAGCAGGACAACGAGGGACTATTTTTTTTTTACAGGGTTAAAAAAAAAGTGGACGCTGGTGGAAGGTTTTCTTTATTTACAGGTTTAAAAAAAATACCTTTGGGCACACTGGGGTGGGCTCCCAGTGTGCCATATGAGTTTCGGAAGAGGATGTGTGATGCCGTTGGGAAATGGGCACCCCCGTAGGCAAACAAAGTGGGAGGAACATGATGCCAGTGGGTATTGGGCACCCCGGTCGGCAAACAAATTAAACTGGGGGGAACATGCTGACATGGAGATTGGGCACCCCTGAAGTTGGCTTTCTGGGGATTGTGTGGTGGATAGCAGCAGCCACCATATTTATTGAAATGTTTCACCAGGAAAGGCATGTAACGGAGTCTTGTCATCTGACGCTCCAATGAGGAAACTGCACCTCATTGGAGCGGCAGATTTCTTTCAGCTCCAGGGCTCTCTTTGAAACTGCTGTCATCGGCAGCATGCTAGCTAACTGGTGACTGAGGGACACACCCACTAAAGCGTTCCCTGCACTGGCGACAACACTGACACACCTCTGAAATGTGCTACTGCCATAAGCTGTTGCTTGCGTACACGCAAGCCAACATAAAAATGGGAGCACTAGGATAGCAGTAAAATCCTTATACCCTATTCAATAACAGTTGCCCTACAGAATCTGCCCACCCCCAGCAGTCCTTAAGCTCCCAAGCAAGTGCACCTGACTTAAATCTCCCAAAAGACCATGGGTGAGAGCTCTCTTATTTAGTTGCAGTGGATACCTCACTGGGAATGCAGTTGCTGTTAATAGGCAGGAACTCAGTGACGCACTTTAACTGTTGAAGGCTAAACAAGCTGTAAATCCCAAGCTATTGATGAACAATTAAACTGTAAGCTGTAAAAAGGTGCCCCTATTTGTAATCCACACACAAATGGGCGACTTGCTGGCCTCCAAAAGTCTTCTGCTTGGGCCTATCAAAGTGGCAAAGCCGCGCCTAGGGCTTCTCCCTCAGTCCTAGGCACAATTATCCTTTTCCCTCAGTTGTGAGGCTGAAAACCCAGTAGTTAAGTCACATTTTTTAGCCTCACATTTTATCTCTGGTGTCTGATGATGAAACAGATGCGACAGCTAGATGTACCCCCAGCTGGAGGGCACAGTTTCCCAGGGTTGTATGACGTTCATTCATCGGTCTCAGTTCTCTCACGGTCAGTCTCGTGCTGCAGGTGTGGGGAGGTCAGCGACCTTGAAGCAGGCAATGGCTTTCTTGGTCGGTATATCTTCAAAGGAGGACATCTCCCAGAGAGGAAAGTCATTGGTGGGACAGTAAAATCCCTGCTCCATCCTCACCTTTAAGCTATTAGTTTTGATAAAAATGTGTTCTCTTCACAAAAGAGTCAGTTGCTGGGTACCCACACTTCTTTGGCAGATCAGGCCTGCAGTTCCTGGCAGGCAGTGGCTCACTGGCTCACAGCTCCTATCTCTCTCTGTCAAGATGTCAAAACTACCTAGATTCCTGGGAGCAGCCCCTTTTATAGGGGATGAAACTCAAAGCCCTCTTAGGCAGTTATTGTATCAAGGCAAGCTGTCTTTAGAACATTTGCCCAGCCGTGCTGGTCTTGCATGCAGACCAGGGAACAATGCAGGCTCCTAATAGGCCGAAATTCACAAGCAAGCCTGTGTGAAGACCTCTGACCCCTTCCCAACAGGCTTTGCAGAAGTCAGAGGGCTGGGGAGAATTATGGGTGCCATTGTGTTTCTTAACATTACTGTGCCAGTTAGCAGCAGCTTGCTGCTGCTTTCTAATTAATTCACAGAGACTGTTTTTATGAGGCCCTAGCCCTGCTGCCTGTCCTGGAACCAGGGATGGGTTTATATAACAGGGCACTAGGAGGTGGCCTTTGCACCACTGTCAAGTCTTTTGCATCCCAGCTCCTTTTCCCACCCTGGGGCTGGGAAACACTCTGTCCTTGCACCCGATGGTGTTATTTAATTTCGGTCCCAGCACTCTGCCTTCCCTGGAGCCAGGACCCTTTGGAAGTGTGGGAGTGCGGACTGGCAATGAATTGGAGCACCGGTTCCATTTTCGGGCTGCCACCCATATGAAGCAGTGCTTGCTGTGGCAGTTGCTTGTCTAGGTTACCCAACCCCATTGACCTTCCTGGGGCCACTTTGTTGGCACCAGATGGTATAGGGATGTCTAGTCTCAGCCCCAAAGGCAGTCTGGGGGCCAAGACCATGGGTGCTCTAATGTGGCTCTGGCTGCAAAGATTATGAGTAAAGCCCTGCTTCAACTCCCGCCAGGGCTACTGGATGCTGATGGTACCCTGCTGCCCCCCCCCTTGGCAGTGCCAAGGAGACAGAGGGCAAAGATAGGAGGTGAGAGCTGGAGGAGAAAGAGAACAGGTAAGCCACCCAAAATTGGGGGGCTTACATGTATGTAGAACCCTTTTATTAGCTATGTTCCCAGGACCTACATAAAGACATTTCTACTTATTTATTCTACCCTCTTTCACTTCTCTTGCATCTCAACCCCTGTGTTTGTCACTTATCCTATGATGATACACATGTAGAAGCCCCACACATACCCTCTCTGCTGCAGCCTCACTCTCCAATTGCCTCCCTCTAGAATACCAGTTATTGATACCGGGCTGGGATCCCCACTGTGACAAACCAGCTCTCTGCTTCCTCGCATGAAGGGTACGATCTGCTCAGCTGACAAGTGACACATAGTTAAAGAGGATAGGATGTTTTTTGCAAATTTCCCCACGTGAAGGGTAAGCTTTGTTAGTTCACACGTGGTAAATAGTTAAAGCGGACAGGATTTTCTATTGCAAATTTGCAGCTGCTTGTAATATTTTTACTTTCAGAATTTGTATTTATGCCTCCAAATGATCCAGTGAGTGTGTGTGTGTGTGTGTGTGAATTTTGTGCTCATGAAAGGTGCCAGATTGACAGCACTGGAAACTGAAGCTCTCTGTTTATCCACTTAACAGGTACAGCACAGGCAGCCACAGTGCAAGCTTCCACACACAGCCTTGCACATGTACTTCAACCTATGCATGGAGGGACTACCATGTAAGTGGTTAGTTCAGACTCCATGCCCATTCTGTCTTTGGCCTCTGTCGTGAGACTGACAAAAAAAAGGTGCCAATTAATACCAGTTGTGCCAAAGCTGCTTATAACATTCTATTTTCAGAAATTATATTCATACTTCCAAATGATCCATTTTTATCTGTACCTAAATAAAAAGTGATGTATAAATTCAGTTTTGGATTATTTTCTTTTTATGAAAGGTGTTGACCTTCCCTCTTTGGATGGTGTAATGCTTGGAGCCATAGATAGAGTGAGGAATCTGGGGGTCATTGTGCATGCCAAACTGACTTTAGCATATCAAGTGTCAGCTGTGGTACCCAGTGGTTTCTACCACCACCAGAACATCTCTACGGAGCAAACCCTTTCTGGAACCAGCTGATTTGGCGACCCTGGTGCATGCCCTGGTTATGACTAGACTGGATTAGTTCAATGCTCTATACCTTGGGTTATCCGTGAAGTTGTTGCGTCACTTGTAGCTGGTCCAGAATGCAGCAGCACGGCTGGTTGCTGGTACTTCCCGGTGCGAGCATATTACGCCAGTTCTCTGCAGTTTGCACTAGCCGCTGGTGCGGTGATGCATCAACTTCAAGGTGTGCTTGCTGACTTACAAGGCCCTGCATGGTCTGGCTCTGGGCTACCTGAAAGACCCTCCTGACTCCATATGCTCCTGGCTGCCACCTCTGGTCAGCAGAGGTGAACCCCTTGACAGTACCGAGATTCTACCTTAAGTCCTTGGGAAATAGGACGTTTGGTGTGGCTGCCCTGATCCTATGGAATGCCCTTCCCCAGGAAGTGAGGGGTGCACCATCCCTGCCTTTTTGGGCCTGGCATTACTGTGTATGTCCTGTATGACATTATTTTAACTGTAAACGTATTTGTAAGATATTTTGTTGTATTCTTTGTTTTACTGTGAGGTGCTCAGAGCCCTCAGGAATGGGTGCCATATAAATAAAACTGACTATGGACATTCTACATTGCTCTCTTCATGGCACCAGAAATCTGGAATGTTGCCTAGGTCAGTGCATGGATTCAGACCTCTCACCATAAACTGTGCTCAGAGTTCTAAATCCATGCAGTGACACAGGCAAAACTCCAAATACCAGGTGACATGAAGAGAGCTATGCAGAATATTGTCCCTAAAAAGAAAACAAACAACAAAACTCAGTTTGTCACACCAATGTTTAGACAGGTAGAGTAAACTATAAGACCATCTCTGAACACAGGAACAATATGAACAGCTGCACATTCATACAACTGTCCTGACCTGTCACCTCTAAGTCATTCCTGTCACTGGTGGGGATAAATGTATTCTTCCAGTGCAACTAATATGGATCTTCTAAGGGAGGGTGACCAGCAGGGTGCCCAAGGGCTCAGTACGACCCACTTACCATCCCCATATGTTTATCCCATGCTCGCTTGAATCCCTCCACCGTTTCAGCCCCCACCACCTCCTCTGGCAGTTTATTCCAGGCCTTCACCACCCTCTCCATGAAGACATGCCCCCTCACATTGCCTCTATATCTTCCTCCTCCTAATCTTAGACTATGCCCTTTAGTTTTAGCCCCGTCTTCCTTTTAAATATGCTCCCCTCCTTCACCTTATTGATCCCCTTCACGTACTTAAATATTTTAATCATGTCCCCCCTCTCCCTTCTAGTCTCCAATGGGTACAGATCCAGTTCCCTCCACCTCTTCTCATATAGCTTCCCCTGCATACCATGCACCATCCTGGTTGCCCTTCTCTGAACCCTCTCTATACCACCTATGTCCTTGCATAGATGTGGTCTCCAGAACTGGACCCTGCACTCCAGGTGCGGCCTCACCATGGCTTTATAAAGAGGCATCAGTACCTCCCTCCTTCTGCTGGTTATGCCCCTCCCAATGCATGCCAACATTCCATTTGCCTTCCCTACCGCTTTACTGCATTGGCTACCTGCCTTAAGGTTGCTTGATATTATAATCCCAGATCCCTCTCCTGCTCCGTTGTTTTGATTACATCCCCCCCCCCCCAGAGTGTAAGGGGCTTGCAGGTTTTTACGCCCCATGTGCATCACAGCACACTTTTTGGCATTGAATTTCAGCTGCCAATTTTCCAATCACCCTTCCAGAATCTTCAAGTCCTGCCTCATGGCCTCCACCCCCTGGGGTGTCCACCCTATTGCAGATCTTCGTATCATTTGCAAATAGGCACACCATCCCCTCCAGCCCATCAGCTATATCACTGATGTAGATATTAAAAAGGAGTGGTCCCAGTACTGACCCCGGGGCACCCCACTCATCACCCCCCTCACCCTGGAGTGTACCCCATTTACCACCACTCTCTGGCTTCTGCCCGTCAACCAGTTTTCCACCCACCTAGTTATTTTCCATACCAACCCAAAGCTTTCCAGCTTATTTATCAGCCTTATGTGAGGGACGGTGTTGAAGGCCTTGCTGAAGTCCAGATAAGCTACGTCCACCACCCCTCTTTGATCAACCACCTGCGTCACCCAATTGAAGAACTCTATCAGATTCATCTGACATGCCCTCCCATTCATGAAGCCATGCTGCCTATCCTCCTGCAGGCCACTGTCCACCAGGTAGTTTACCACCCTTTCCTTTATCAGTACCTCCATCACCTTACCCACCACAGAGGTGAGGCTGACCAGGCGATAATTCTCCGCCACCTCCTTTCTGGCCCCCTTGTGCAGTGGCACCACATTCACCCTGCTACAGTCGCTTGGCACACACCCTGTATCCAGGGACAATTTAAACAGCCTCATCAGTGGGTCTGCCAGCTCTTCCCTCAGTTCCCAGACCGTCGGGTGCAAGCCGTCTGGCCCCCCTGCCTTGTCCACCTTTAACCTGCCTAGTTCCTCCCCTAATCTGTCTTCACTGAACAGGCTAGGAGCCAACTTTTGTCTTCCCTCCCCCTTCCTTTTAGCTTGGGTCCCCTAACCACCCCCCCCCATGAAGAATGAGCAGAAGTAGCTATTTAACACCTCTGCTTTCTCAAAGTCCCCCTCCAGCTGTGTCCCCCCCAATTGTACTATTCCCTGCCTTGCCTTCCTCCTTTCCCCTCACATAGCTAGAAAAAGTTTATCCCCCCTTTTGGCCTCTCTAGCAATTTTCTCCTCAGTGTCAGCTTTAGCCCCCCCTTATCTTCTACCCTGTTACCCTCAGCTTTCCCTGTAAGCCTCCCTGTCCTCCTTCCTCTGCGTCTTCTTATATTTTCTGAATGCCCTTTTCCTTTCCCTGACCTCCCCTGCCACCTCCCTTGTAAACTAGAGTGGTCTCCTCCTTTTTTTGTTCTTTCTCACCTTCTTAATGCAAATTTCAGTGGCTTTCAGTACCCCCCCCTTGATAGTTTCCCATAACTCCTCCACATCTGCCCTGCTCGCTCAGATCCCACAACCACAGAACTCTGTTAGTCCCACTATGCTCTACCACTGTAGGCCAGACTGCCTTCTCTTACCGATGCCCAAAACTGTGGAATTCGCTCCCTAAACAGATTTGACACTCATCCACGCCCTCCTCATTAACGGCAGCACTTCACAATTTCCTCTCTGTTAATTGTTCATGTACCTAACTCCTTCGTTCCTGCCTGGACCCTTGCCGGCATCAGTGCATAAATCACTGTAGTTACTTGGGTTCTACCTCTACAGCACTTAAAAGGATGTATTATGATCTCTGCAAATTGTATTCCTAGTACTGTTTATTTCTTGTCAGATTATCTGACCTCTCTTTATTTTTTGTGTCAAGTGTAATGTTCGCATAGTCTTATTTCCATTAGTTCTCTGTCTTTGCTCTCACAATGTTAAGTACCTTTGATCATCAGTGTTTTTGCTGACTTATATTGTATATTCTTTATCTGTCAACTATATCTCCCATTCCCCTTCCCCCACGACGCACTGGGAGACGAGCAGCTTGCTCAGTGTTCCTTTCCTGGTGAAACATTTCAATAAATAAATCGTCTCCTATATTCCCCTTCCCTGCTATTTCTTCCTGAAGTCCATAACCCTGGTGCTGGTCAGATTTGACTCCCTTCCAGTCTTCACCCTGAATCTTATAGTCCTGTGATCACCTGTACCTAGGCCGTTCCCACCACCACCTCTTCCACACTTTCCCCATTTGTGAGGACCATGTCCAATAGATTATCGCCCCTACTGGGCTCCTTGACCAGCTGTTGCATGAATACACCTTACAGCGCCTCAAGGATCCCCCTGCTCTTAGCTGATACTACAGCTGGGATCTCCCAGTCCACATCGGGGAGGTTTAGGTCCTCCACTAGCAGAAGCTCCCTCTTGAGAGCCATCCTTTTAACCACCTGCATCAACTGTCTATCCCCTTCCTCACCCTGCGTAGGAGGTCTGTATAACACCCCCAGCGTCAAAGATTCTCCAGTCTGTTTATCCAGTGTGACCCACAAGACCTCTGTCACCCTTTCCTTCTCCTGCCCTTCCGTTGCCCTAATGTCTTCCTTTTTTTTTGCAAATATAGTCTTTATTGAAGATTTTACCATTTTTACAGTCACATTTACATTATTGTAATTGATTATTTGGACAGGGTTACAGTTTATCTAGATTTACAGTATTAATCATCATTTATGTGACACAGTTTCACCTGGATACACAGTCTTCTCTCCTGGATAGGATCATTCTGTTTACTTCTCTGTCTCTTTACTTCTCTTCCCTGGAACTTTTCTCCTCATAACCTTCTCACATTCCCTTCTCTGATTTTATTCCCTCCGGTGTTTGCCCTTTAGCGTATTTCCATCACCCAGTGAGAGTGGGTCGTGTATTCTGTCAAGATGTAACCTTTATTTCTTGGGTGTTAGTAACCAAATTTGGTGTGGTGAGGCTAATCAATTAATAGGCGGTTAGAGGTGCTAGGGAACAAAGTGAGGGTCTTTGGTCATGATGTACATTATCCATCTTCTCCACTTTATGGAGCAAAGTTCTGCTTTATCATTCAAGCTGTGTGTGTGATTCTCTCTGATCTATATATGTGATTGACTATCTCTCTCTAATCCGAGATTGTAGGAATCACTGCAGTGAGCCAGCGTTTGGTAATGGCCTTCTTCGCTGCAAGGAGGAAGATTCCCAGTAGGTACTGATAGTGGGGGTTTCGTAGGTCACGTGGGAGAACATGTAAAACAAAGAACTCCCCAGTCAAGGAGAGCCTAAGCCCAAATAGCTCCTCAAATTCTTCCCGTAGCCCCTGGAGAAATGGCTGTAACCTTGGACATGACCACAAAACATGGGAATGGTGGGCATTACTCTCCCCACATTGGCACCGGCATGCTCTTGAGCCCGGGTTATGATAATGTGCGGTTATTGCTGGGGTATAGAAAAATCCTACCAGCAGCTGCCAGTAAAACAATCTCCACGTATGGGAGTAGGTGATTCTCGCTGATAATTGGCATATTATGTCCCACTGCTGTGATGGTATTTGGGAACCCAGCTCTTCATTCCATTTTTCCCTTAGTACCCCTGTATTTCCACCTATTGTTTCCGTCAGAGATTTATACATGGTTGAAATGGGATGTGATAACATCTTGGATTGTAGTGTTTGTTGGAGCAATTGAATCATGCGAGTGTGCTCCCCAGGGGTACTAACAATCAGAGGTAGGGCCTTGTAGTAGTGTCGTAGTTGTAGGTACCGGAAGAAATCTGATTGACGTAGATGGAACTCCCGTCGAAGGACCCCGAATTCCTTAAAAAGGGGTCCCTCCAGGAGTTGTGGGAGTTCTGTAAGGTGAGTGTGCCTCCATGTATGGAATGTATGGTCATGTAAGGCTGGGAGACCGTTTTCTAGCAGTTCTATACCAGAAAAGGGGTGAGTTTAAGGGATCTATGTGCTGAATGCCAGGCCCGGATTTGGTGTATAATCCAAGGGTTCTGAGTTAGTTGTCCTAGTGAAGGAGGATTTTTATAAATAATAAGCCTTTGGTGGTCATGCTGTGAGAGCATACTCTCCTCCATCTCTCTCCAGCAAGCTGGGGACACTCCGACCAGTCGTTGGGTTATAAAGGACAAATGGGAAGCCCAGTAGTACTGTTTAAGATTTGGGAGTGCAAGACCTCCTTGTGTTTTGGAAATAAAAAGGGTTTTCAGTTTAATTCTGGGGTGTCTTCCTACCCAGACAAACCCAGTAATAGCCTTGTTCCATACACGGAACAATTTATTCAGTAGATTAAGTGGAACATTCTGAAAAAAGTAGAGGGCCCTTGGGAGGATCACCATCCTCACCGCTTCGACTCTCTGAATCATATTCAGTGGGAGAATGTTCCATCTTCCGAGATCTTGCTTCATCTGTGCTGTGAAGGGTAGAAAATGATTACTCATGGCATCTTCTGCTCTATGGGAGAGGTAAATGCCCAAATATTTCATCTTGGGGAGCCCCCATCAAAATGGATATCTCTCCTTGAGCGTCTCAGGCGGTATATAATGAAAAGTAAGGGGGTCAGTCGTGCTAGTGTTAAGCCGATAGCCTGAATGCATGCCAAATTCCTCCAGGATTCGGAAGACCGTAGGAATGGATTGTGATGGGTCAGTAAGGAATAATAGTACATCATCCGCATAGAGGGCTATGCGGTGTCCTGTTTCATCTATAAGTACATCCGAGATCCCAGGAGCTAGCCTGATTGCCTGGGCTAGGGGCTCAATAAAGATGGCAAATAAACCAGGGGACAGTGGGCAACCCTGACGTGTTCCCCTATAAAGGGGGGAAGTAATCAGAATGGTGACCTGAAACTTTCACACATGCCTGCGGGGAGGAGTATACTGCCCTGAGTATAGCTACAAAGGGGGCTGGGAACCCCATTGTAGTAAGGGTGGAGAAAAGGAAGGGCCATGACACCCGGTCGAAGGCCTTTTCAGCATCAAGGCTGAGAAGTACTGATGGATTCTCTCAGGATTGCATCTCATGTACTAGGTGTAGGGCTCTGCAGGTATTGTCTGAAGTGGATCTAGAACTTACAAAGCCTGTTTGATCCAGGTTTATCAGTGTTGGGAGAATCGCATCCACCTTTCAGGCCAAGATGGACATGAAATATTTATAGTCCATGTTAAGCACCGAGATTGGCCTATATGAGCCACATTGTAAAGGGTCCTTGTCTGGTTTGGGGATAAGTGAAATTGTTGCATATAACCAGCTGGGCGGTGGGGCATCTCCTAGGAGAACTTCATTAAAGGCTCAGAGCATTAGCTGACCAATTGACTGCGCTGTGCCCTTATAGAACTCTGCCCCGTATCCGTCAGGGCCCGGAGCCTTCTGTGTTTTGGACCTAGAGATGGCCAGCATCAGTTCCTCAGAGCTGATCAGCACCATAAGGCTGTTTTGTTGGTCAAGATTCAGTTTGGGTAGTTCTAGGGTTGACAGGAAGGTGTTGGTGAGTATTGGATCTGACTTGTGGTCTGTGGTGTAAAGAGCCCTGTAATACTGACTGAAGGCTTGGGTTATATTTTTGAGTTTGGTGTGGTGTGTACCTGTGTTTGGGTCCTTTATTGCGGTGATGATGAACATTTTGCGTTGTTGACGCAAACGGTATGCCAGAAGGCGGGAGGCTCGTGGACCTATCTCACCATATCTCTGCCGCAAATATGCCAGTGCCACCTCAGTCTGTTGGGTACATAGGGTATCCAAGTCCCTTTTAGTCTGTTTGATCTGTGCCAACACAGAGTGGTCTCCTTGCTGGTGGGCTAGCTGTAGGAATTGTAGTGTCTGCTCTAGTTGTGTTTGTCTTTCTTTTCCGCTCCTTAGCCAGTCTAGCTGTGTGTTTTATCAGGTGGCCCTCAGGACTGCCTTCAGGGTATCCCATTGGATGGTGGAAGGAGTTTCCTGGGTGGCATTGTCCTGGATAATTTCTGTGATCTTCTCTTTGAGAAAATCTTTAAATTGATCGCTCTTCATGTGAGTTGGGTTGAATCTCCAACTGGTGTTATGACTCTCTATACCCAGTTTCCATGTGGTTATTAGTGGTGCATGGTCTGAGTGTGCTATAGCGCCCATTGTAGCACTAACCAGTGAATCAAGGTTTTCCCTTAGAGTGTAACAATGATCTTTCTTGTATAGGTCCCCTGAACCGCTGAGTAATAGCAGTACCCCTGTCCCTGGGGTGTAAAGATTGCCACACATCCAGCCACCCAACCTCCCTGATGAATTATTTGAAAAATTTGTGTGGTGCCGACTGCCTGCCACCCGAAATCCTGGTAGTGTCCAGGGATGGGCTTGGGGCAATGTTAAAATCCCCCACGAATATCAGGGTCCCTCTAGTCATTTCAATTACTTTATCAAGCATAGATACATAGATACATAGATACATAGACAGTGTTGGCAGATAAGGGCCTATGGCCCACCCAGTCTGCCCATTTGAGCTTGTAAGTTCAGTTTGTTTTCCTAGAAGTCTGTTTCCCCTTACCCCTGACCTCTAGAATTCCTTTATGTCTATCCCATGCATTCTTAAATCCCATGATTGTTTCAGCCCCCACCACTTCCTCTGGCAGGGTGTTCCACTTGTCCACCACCCGTTCTGTGAAGAAATTCTTTCTCATGTTTCCTCTGAATCGTCCTCCTCCAACTTCATCCCATGCCCTCTAGTCCTGGAACATCTTTTTCGCTTAAAATAGTGTTTTCCTGCACTCTGTTTCTCCTGTAAGATACTTGTATGTCTCTATCATATCCCCTCTCTCCTCTCCTCCAGGAGTACATGTTCAGTTCCTTCAACCTGTCTTCATAGGACTCGTGATGCAATCCATGCACCATCTTTGTTGCCCTCTCTGAACCTTCTCTACCCTGTCTATGTCCTTACGTAGGTATGGTCTCCAGAACTGTACACTGTACTCCAGGTGGGGCCTCACTAGTGTCTTGTATAGTGGAATTATGACCTCCCTTTTCCTGCTGGTGATGCCCCTGCCTATACATCCCAGCATCCTATTTGCTTTACCTGATGCCTTGTCACACTGTTTCCCTACCTTGAGGTCATCAGAGATGACAACCCCAAGATCCCTTTCCTGCTTGGTGTATGCTATATCCTCACCTGCCAACTGATATATTATGCCAGGGTTTTTGTGCCCCATATGCATTATCTTGCACTTCTTTGCATTGAATTTCAACTGCCAAACCCCTGACCATTCTTCAAGTTTCTGCAGGTCCCTTCTCATTCTGTCTACACCCTCTGGTGTGTCTACTCTGTTACAGAGCTTTGTGTCATCAGCGAACAGTGAAATTCTGCCTTCTAGATCCTGCGCAATGTCACTGATGAAGATGTTGAATAGGACCGGTCCCAGCACTGATCCCTGTGGTACCCCACTGGTCACTCTTCCCTCTGTGGAGTGACAGCCATTTACCACCACCCTCTGTGTCCTGCCACCCAGCCAGTTACCTACCCACCACACTACTGTCCTGCCCACACCCATATTCCCCAGTTTGTGTAATAGTCTTCTATGTGGCACAGTGTCAAAGGCCTTGCTGAAGTCCAGATAGGCCATGTCCACTGCCCTCCCTGATCCACCTCCTAGTCACCCAGTCAAAATTCAATGAGATTGGTCTGACATGACCTCCCCTGGTGAAACTGTGCTGCCTTGGGTCCTGTAGTCCATTGACAACCAGATGTTCCACCAATCTCTCCTTCAGAAGTGCTTCCATGATCTTTCCCACTACCGAGGTGAGGCTGACTGGTCTGTAGTTCCCTGCTTCCTCTTTGTTCCGCTTTTGTATAAGGGGACTACATCTGCTGTCCTCCAGTCTTTGGGTACCTCCCTGTTTCCAGTGATTGGCTAAACAAGATAGCCAGAGGTTCAGCCACCACCTCTCTTAGTTCTTTAAGGACCCTGGGGTGCACCCATCTGGCCCCATTGCTTTGTCAACTCTTTTACTTCCAGTTCCTTCAGGACCCTTTCTGTGTAAAGGGACTTGTGTCCATTCTGCACCATTCTCACCCTTGTACTCCTTCAGACCCATTACCCCCTCTTCCTCAATAAAGACTGAGCAGAAATACCTGTTCAGTATGTCAGCTTTACTGTTGTCATCCTCCACACGACTCCCATCCTCCCCTTCAGTCTCACTATCCCTCCTTTGTCTTTCTTTTTTCACTTATGTACCTGTAAAAGGTTTGTCCCCTTTAACCACTGATTTTGCAATGTGTTCTTCTGTCTGAGCTTTGGCTTCCCTTACTGACTTCCCTGCCTCCCTTTGTTTCTCCTGGTACTTCTCTCTATCCCCTTCTGCCTGTGTCTTTTTGTATTGCCTGAATGCTATCTTTTTGGCTTTCACTTTCTTTGCTTTCTTTCACTTTTCTAAGCAAGAGTCGAATAGCTGGTATGTTTCAGGCTGGTGGAAAATAGATATGAACTAAGGTCACCTCTTGCAGGATCCCTTGAACTATTACTAAACGACCCTCCGGGTCTGCCCATTCCTTTACCATCCGGAAGGGGGTGTGGCCCGAGATTAATATGGCGACCCCTCTTTTCCTACCACCCGACATTGCTGATGAGAAGACCTGTGCGTAGCCTCTTCCCTGAAGTTTCCTGTGCTCCACAGAAGTCATGTGGGTTTCCTGCATGTAAACAATTTCAGCTGTGGATTTCTTCACTAGTGAAATAATTCTAGACCTCTTTATCGGGCTACTCAAACCGTTCACATTCAACGAGTATACTTTCAGGTGTTTACCTGCCATTTATAGTACAAGTATATATCAGGTAACTTAAACCTTCTATTGCATAACATCTGTGTTGTAACCTCTGTCTTGTATATTTGAACCTTGTGACTGTTAACTAACTTAAGTTCCTCTTGGGGGGAACCAAAAATTATTCTAAGTAACCTGGGGCCCCTAACTAGAGACCTTGTGCAAAAGGAAATAACTTTCACCAGTTTTCCAGGCCTTTCAGGGCCTAGAGCTAGTGACCTGAAGCTGGGATAATCAACCTTCCCAGCAACTTGTGTAGAACACACTAAGTAATAAACAATTAAACCAAAAGGGGGGAAACCCCTAACCAATGATGGCTACAAGCAGGTCCTAGGGCTAACTGGGCTACTAGGACTAGCCTGGTCCAAACATGAAACATAGGTACTTCCATCAAGTCGGTCATTGCTCATGACCTAAGGAGGTACTGAGCCTCCTTAAAGTATCCCGCCCGGCATTAAGCCGGTTTGTCTAGACACTATTGTGCCAATAGGGAAAAGAAAAAGGGAGGCGGGGTAAATGGTAGAGTTTGGAATGCCTTCCTCACTCACACTCACACCCCTTATTCTTTGTTGTAATATAGTGAGGTGGTTAGATGGAATAACCTTGTTAAGAGTGTCCTCCCCACTCGGGTCCATTCCCTTTGTGGGGGGGACTTTTGGACATCCCTGGACTGTTAGTGATACTCTGTCCTGTACAACCTGAAATCAAATATGCTCTCCCCTTCACATCCATGTAATTTATAGTTTAGTTAGGTGTTAGTAAAGCGTCCCAGTCTTAGAGAATAGATGTCAGTGCCCCTGACCAAAGGGGTAGAGCGCCATCTGTTGGTACTCCCATGGCTCAGGAATCTCAGAAAGAGACAGTTTCCCTATCTTTGGGGTACGCCACAGAAGTGGTTGGAGAAGAGCGTTAGTTATGTTAACCCTTTGGGGATTTAAGCTAAGAATTATTATGCTCCCTATTAATTAATCTGGCATTGGTTAGTTAAAGCAGAGGAAAAGGAAACACTCGTTAGTAAATAGAGACTGGGACTTATCTGAATGCAGACTGGTTGAGTTTTTCTTTCCCCAGTGTTGGCCGGCTGTCAGAGGGGCAGTTCCCAGGGGAAGAACTTGGAATCTAGACCCCATCCTGCTTTTTACTGTCCAGCTTGAAGTGAAATCCGTCTGTAACAGTTCACGAGGGACCCACTGATCAGGTCGCTGTCTTCACTCGTTGCAGTCCTCGGCGAGGGCTTCTAGAGCCAGCTGCCTTCGGGGTGGGTTTGTCAGCTAAGTCTGTTTGATCACCATTCCACAAGGTACTTGCAATCTGTAAGATGGTCTCCTTCCCTTGTCGTCTGCGCCTCTCCCGTTGCCCCTTGCTCCATACTTGCTGTGCTGGCTTTGACGCGATCATGGCTTTCTTTTCATTGTGCCCCTGGTTTACCTCAATCTTACGCTTCCTGAGCTCTAGGATTGCCTCTTCTGCCATTTCGAAGGTCTGGGCCCCCTGCAGGAAGTGGATCATCAGCTTTGCAGGATAGGGGGTTCTGAAGCGTAGGCCCGCGACCTTCAAGGCCCTTAGCACGGGGATGTATTGTCTGCAGTGTAGCATGATTTCTGGGGCATAATCATTTTCGAAGAATAGCCTATTGGAGCCACACGTTACAGTCCCTCGTTTCCACGCAGAGTGGAGTATTGTCTCCTTCTCCTGAAACTTAAGGAAGCGGACTAGGATTGTTCGGGGGCAGGCTCCAGGACCCGGCTTTGGGCCTAGCATACGATGCGCGCTCCCGATATCCAGGGGAAGTGGCTCTGGAAGGTGAATTACATCTGCGAGGAGCTGTCTAATGAAACGGAGCATATTGGTTCCTTCAGCACCCTCTGTAACCCCAGAAATGCGTATATTGTTACGCCTATTTCAGCTTTCTGCATCCTCTGCTCTTGCTTGCAGACCTTGTACGTTTTGGTGGAGTTGCAGTATGGCGCGCTCAGTATCCTCCACATGGCGATCCACCTCCGTGGACTGCAACTCAAGGTCCTCCTGCTGCTTTTCAAGTTTTGCCAGGTCAGTGCGGATTGCTGAAACTGTGGACCGCATCTCTTTCCTGAAGTCCCTTAATTCATTCAGTACCAGGGACATCTGCCATTGGATCGTGCTCAGGGAGGTTGCTTTGTTCGAGATCTGCTTCCTCAAGAGGAGACCGAGGCCCTGGAGCCCTCGCTGCCCGAGTCTCCTTCCGACAATCCACCCGCATCTCTGTCTTCATCCGGGATTGCTCTGGATTGATCACCTCTCCTCGCCATTCTCAGTATTGTCTACCGTTTAAGGAGTTAAGTTTTCAATTTAAATCAGCGGTTGTTGGAGGTTTCATTTGGGGAAGTGTGGAGCCGATTGAACTAAGCGGCCATTAAGGTCGTGACGTCACCGGAAGTCCCCCCCCCATGTCTTCCTTAATGCCCAATGCCACCCCCACCCTTTTTTCCAGTCCTGTCCCTCCTAAACAGTCTGTAGCCCAGGATAACTGTCTCCAGGTATGATGCTCTGTCCACCACATCTCACTTACCGCCACTATATCCAGACCCTTGTCCACCATGATGGCCTCCAAGTCCACCATTTTGTTCCCCAAACTCCTGGCGTTTGCTGATAATCCTTTCCATCATGTACCCCCCCACCCCTTCTTCCCTTTCCTCGTTCATGCTTTTTTCCAGCACTCTATCTTCATCCTGATGGGGAGGCTCGATGCCTCCCATCGCTGCTGCCTCCTTGAATCGACTTTGTCTTAACCCCCCCGAATTCAGTTTAAATTGCATGTTCTTTCGATAAACTTCCCTAACTTACTCTTAAGTACTGCTGATCCCTCCTTGTTTAGCAGCAGTCAGTCCAGGGCAAATAGGCTCTCCTCCTCCCATGTTGATCCCCAGTCCCCCACTAATCCAAACCCCATCTGCTCACACCAACCCACCAGCCATTGGTTGAATTACTCAATCCTCTGCTTCCTTGGTGTGCTTGCTCTTGGCACAGGCAGTACCTCTGAGAAAACAATAGAATGGAACCCCGTGCTACTACAGAACCTGGTAAGCTCCCTGAATCTTGCCTGCAACTCCTTTAGACCAGTCCCCTCCAGATCACTGGTGCCCAGGTGGATCCCCAAGTGAGGCCTCCCATCTTGCTGTTTGCCCCATGAGGTTATGTTGTGCCTTACCTCGAGTGCCGTCATTCATGGCATGCACTCAGCCCAAATTGCACTGCTCCTGTCTCCCTTTCCACCCCATCTGATTCCCTTTATTATTGAATCCCCTATGAGCAGGACCCTGCTACTCCTTCCCCTCTGCTTGTACTATTGGTTATCCAGCTTGCCCCCCTTCCCGGCATCCCATTTACCTCCCTGTTCTCCTTTTCTCCTTCGTCCATCTCCTACCCCGGAGTTCCACTCTCCCCCTGGACTACATCCCCCATTCCCCCCTTCTGTTGTGTCACCACCAGTCCCTCACATCCTTGCCCCTCTTTACACGAGCACTGTGTCCTCCCCTTGTGCTTGTTCTGCCACATTTCTGTCTGATTTCCTCTGTGAATGAGTACCCACCTCCTTCCTCCCTCTGTCGATCCTCTCCTGTCCTGAGCTTATTACAGGCTCCCTCACAATTTTTTCTGTGGGGTGTGCCCCCCTTATGAGTGTGTTCACCCCCACCCCTTGCACCATTTGGAGACTTCCCTCGAGGTTCCCCCCCAAAGGCGCATCCCCCATCCCCTTTCCTCCAGAACATTCCTTTACCTTAGTCCCACCTCCGTCCCCTGTGGCCTCCTCGCAGCTGTGCTCCTTTCTCTCTTCTTCCTCACTGGTCTCCAAGGGTACGAATCTGTTTTCCTGCTCTGTACCCTTGTTTCACAGCCTACTGTCTGATGTGCCCCCTCCTGTTTTCTGCCCCTTCCCTGCCTGTGATTGCTTTGCTCTTTTTGATTCGACTACCTGCCACTCCCCTGATTCCTCCTGTCTTTTTCTACACCTGTTCCCAAGTCCTCTGCGCCCCCCCCCCCCATGTTCTCACTTTCTCCTCTCGCCCAGCTGGTGCATCCTTTGGACCTCCTCCAATCCTCTCCCCTTCTCCTGTCTTTTTCCATACCTGTTCCTAAGACCCCTGCAGCCCCACCCATGTTCCCACTTACTCCCTTCGCCCAACTGGTGCACCGTTTGTCCCTCTCCAATCCTCTCCCCTTCTCCTCTCCCCCACCCTGCTTAGCGCACACCTCAACCACCCCACCACCTCCCTGAGCTGTGTAAGCTGCCTGCACACCATGCAGCCCCCCAGCCTCCATTCAATATCCAACATCATGGCTGTCCCACACCCACTGCACCCTACCACCCTCCCTAAGTTGCCCTGTGCCCTAGTGGCTGCTTTCTCTCCCCTCCACTCCTTTTCCTTTTAAGCGCCGGTTACGTTTCTTTAAAGCCTGCTCCATCGCTTGAATTTGGCGAGCCTGTCCTGATTGGTCATCCCGGATCAGCTTCTTGCAGCCAGTTAGCCACCAATTCCTTCTACTGCAGCTGCTTAGTGCCGCTGGATCTTTCTGCTTGCAGCCTTCAGGAGCCGCTGTTTAGTCCTCTCTGCTGCTTCTACTCCTGGACTGACGCCACTGATCGGTCACCACTGCCTTCTCTGTGCTTGGTGGAAGGGGAAGAGGTAATTTCAGGTAGGGGACAAAGTCACCTCCCCCTCTCCTCTTTCTCTTCACTGAAAGAACGGTAGATGATGCCTGGAACAGTCTTTCAGTGGGTGGGGGAGAAAAGAGTGGTAGACTTCAAGCACGCATGGGATAGGCACAAAGAAATATTAGATGAGTAATGGTGGTGGTGGTGTGGGGCGGGAGCCAGAGATCAGGTAGGGTCTGCGGTGGCAATGTAGGCAGGGAAAAAAATGTGCAGATTGGGTGAGCTAGTGGTCCTTATCTGATGTCAAATTCTGCTTCTATGTTTCTATATACCACACCACTGGTGAATAAACTAGGTTAACACATTTTTGAACAGTTGGGATACACATTCATTTTTACATAGATTATGTTATTTCACATTATACAATGGCAAGAAAATTCCTTGCTCTCTGATTGGACAGTGCCCACCTTCACCAGTGATGTTATCCGAGTATAACATCACTGTGTAAAGGTCTGGTACCAACACGAACTTACAAAAGAAAAAAAAAATGACTGAACCCCCTGCTTTACAAACTGACTGATCAAGAGACCGCAGCAGTCCGCCTCCCCCCACCCTCCCTCATTCCACCTGGTCAGTGTTCAAATGCACAAAATAAGTCAGAAAACCTTCCTACTCTGCTCATTTACAAGTGTAAGCAAGTCAAAAGCACCAAACAGCCACATCTCATTATTTTTAAAGCCCCGCTACAAACGTCTCGCTTCACACACCATTCAGTACGCGCGTGTAATAAATTGCAGTCCAGAACTCTGCTATGACTAGGTTTCTCTATTTCATTTTCTGCTCCTATAACAGATAAAATCACAACCAGCTTCAATATGTAATTTTCCGCCTCACAATCTACCAGCCACTTACGCAGCCCCATTCCCAAAACTGCAAGTCCTGCTCCACTCCTCACTTGCTTTTCCTCATCCATAGCGGTTTGCGCTTAATGCCATACAGGTCACCTGGTGCCAAGGCAGGAAGCGGACCAACAATTAAACTCTGGGGAGACAGTGGAACGGAAGGGAGATGTGAACTACAATGCAGAACAAAACAGAAAACAAATGTGTCTGTGTGTGTGTTTGTGTTGGGGGTGGGGGGTGGGAGAGAGACACCACAGAAAAGACAAAAGTTTGGAAACAGACAGAGCACACTGTGAGAGCTGATGACACTGAGAAATCACGCAACATGTAGCAGCAGCAGCACCACCTAGTAGGGAAATATAAAACTGCGTAGTCTTTTTTAAAAAGGTGTACTTGGACATCATAAAAGTAAGGAAAAAATCTATATAAAACATTTCTTTTTTAAATCTTTTTTCCTTGTTTAGTTTTAGTTTTATTCTTACATTTCACCAGGATGAGGCAGTAGGTAAAAGCCTATTTTCAGGACCGTCCTGTTTACAATGTTACAACACATAACAGGAAAAGACAAATACATAATTACAAATCCGTGTAAAGAAATAAAAGTATAAACACACACAATATAAAATTCAAGTAGAGTTCAATGATAGTGATTGTTAATAAACGGGCCATTGTATAATAGTAATAATGAACTCCATGGTGTCTGTCGTGCTGGGATAACGTCACTTCTTAGGTGTTGGATGCACTCGGCCTTCGGCCTCATGACCAACCACCCCAGGCGTGACGTTATCCCAGCAGGACACACACCCTGTTGTGCATTATTGCTTAATTTAGAATGTTATTAGACTCTTGAAATAGAACACTCAGAACAAAGGTCCAGATAGAGACTTCTCCATGAAAAGAAATGTAGTTTTAAGCTTATAAAAGTTGAAGCATTAATTTTATATAAAATACATAATGACCTGTAGTGGTATTACACACTTGTCCCCTTACATGAGTGGTAAGACCTTTATAACTAAGTTGTGGCTTCGCCACTCGTGAATTATAAGTCGTGCACTCACAAGAGAAGATAAATGTGGTGTTCCACTGCAACCCATTATATCTTCCCTATTTCTACTGAAATCCTGAAAGAACTTGTAAAGATGTGCAAAATCATCTTCATAACACTATTATACACTTATATCCTGACTGAATAATACTAAGGTTACAGCATGGTAAAGTAACTTGAAGCATTTATATCCATAAGATAGCTACAGATTAGATTACAGAAAAATACGTGCTTTTTCACATGGAAGTTTGCCACTATATTTAATTCAACACAAACAATTCTGAATTACATTAGAAATGAGGATGGATAAGAACTACTGGGATATATCCATGATGCTGCATTTGGTACTTAGCCGATCTTGAAAAGTACAGTTACGTAAGAACTTACCGTAACAGTAGATCTTCGAGAGGAGCTCTTGCAGCAGGCAACACCAGTAGGACTGAAGCCACTAGGCACCAGGACCACATGGAAAACCTCTAGCTAGCAGTCTACCACAGAGGACCACCCCCACCAACGTCAGCACGCTGATGTCCATCTTACTTCGAGGGGGCTCTTGCAGCAGGTTACACTGGTAGGACAGAGTCCCAAGCAGTACCAGAACCTACCCGAAGGGCAGCAGGGAGGAGGCAAAATAGGTTAGCCAGAAATTCAGAAAAGAAAGCCCTGAAGAACCGCAAGTCTGAAATTGGCCCTGAATCTGGAAGCAATGTCCAGACTGTAGCGGTAGACAAAAGTGAGAGCAGAACTTCAAGTGGCAGCAGCACAGATGTCCGCAGCAGACATGTTCCTGAAACAGGCAGTAGAGGCAGCCATACCTCTCATGGAGTGTCCCTTAACCGCCCCAGGCAAGAGCTTGTTGTACTTACAGTAACAGTAAACAATGCAACTGGCCAACTGTTTTGAAAAAAACACTGTTTCGAAATAGGTGCCTCGTCACTCTTGGGGGCAATCAAAACAAACAACTCATCAGTTTTTCTAACCATCTGGGTGCGATTCGTATAATAATGAAGCACCCTATGAATGTCCAGTGTATGCAACAAGGCCTCCCCCTGATTAGAATACTCAGGGAAATAAACAGGAAGTTGGATGAATTGGTTTAATGTGAACTGAGAAACCACCTTAGGCAGAAAACTTAGGATAAGTATGCAAAGACACCATCTTTATGAAAAAACAAATAAGGTTCTTTACACATCAGAGCCTGAAGCTCGGAAATCCTCTGACCAGAAGTAATAGCAAAGTGTAGCTCGCAGCTCATGGTCGGTTCAAAATGAAAAGAAGGTCCCATGGAGGGATGGGGTCCTGAATGGGAGGCTTCAAATGCAGGATACCCCGCAAGAATGTGCGGGATACCTCCAACTGGGCAACAGCTTTGCCCTCAACAGGTGCATGGTATGCAGAGATGACAGAAAGGTGCACCTTAATAGAGGAATACCCCAGGCCTGAGTGTGAAAGGGAGAGCAGCTACTCTCAGATCAGATTTGTTGGGCAGGTGAAGGGATCCAGTTGGCAAGCAGCGGCCCAGAGGGAGAAGCGCTTCCACTTCATGGCGTAAGTGGCCCTGGTGGAAAGCTTTTTAGCTGCCACCAGGACATCAGCAACCCTGGAGGAAACCCCAAAGCCAGTGATAGCTAAGTCTGCAGGAGCCACGCAAGAAGTTGTAGAGATTTGAGGTCAGGATGGACCAGGGTGCCCTGTTTCTGGGAGAGCAGACTGGTGCACAGGGGCAAGGGAACTGGAGGTTCTACTGCCAGCTGCTGCAGTACAGGGAACCAAATCTGATACAGCCAGTAGGGGGCTATGAAAATCATCTCTGCCCCTCAGACAGAAGCTTGAGGAGACCCTCTGCAGATGCGGGAAGGGACAGAAGGCATATAGGAACCTCCCTTCCAGGAAAAGGACAGTGCGTTGCGCCAGAAAACATCAGGCCCTGGATTGAGCAAGCAAAAGGGCAGCAGTTTGCGTTGAGTAGGGACACAAAAAGGTCCAGCTCTGGACAGCCCCACCTGTTGAAGAGATCTTTGATCACTGAGGACAGAAGTTTCCACTCGTGAGTCCTTGACCTGGACCGGCTTAGGCTGTCGGCCAAGGTGTTTTGGGCACTTGGAATCTGGACTACGGAGAGTTCCAAGCTGTGCTCGATGCCCCAGTACCATACCCTCATTGCTTCCTGACACTTGGAGTAGGAATGAGTGCCCCCCTGCTTGCTGAGGTAGTATACCACAGACTGTTGTCTGTCTGTACCAGTAGCTGAGCTGGGAAGAATGTGTGTCTGGAAGGCCTGTAGAGCATAAAGCACTGCCCGCATCTCCAGTACATTGATGTGGAGATGCTGCTCCGACTCAGACCATGTCCCATGGGTCTGACGGTCAGCTAAATGAGCACCCCAACCCAGACCCTAGGAGTCCATGGTCAGAATCTGCTGAGGGGACATAGCTCAGAAAGGAACCCCTCGCAGGAGATTCGTGGGGTTCTGCCACCACTCCAAGGTCCTTCTCACAGGATCACCAGCTGATCCAGGTCATCTGTGCGCTGATCCCATTGGACCTGAAGAATCCATTGGGGAACCCTCATATACAGATGGGTTAGGGCCACTGTCATATGCCCTAAGAGGCGGAGAAACTCTCTGGCTGGTATCCGATAGCTGGAGGATATTAGCCGGGCCTGCGATATCAAGTGCTCTGCTCTGTCTGTCGGCGGGAAGGCTCTGCCCTGGAAAAAGTCCAGGACCGCCCCATTATACTGGAGGTGTTGACTTGGAGAGAGAGATAAGACTTTCGCAGGCTGACCATAATCCCCCAGGCCTGGCAAAGTCGAAAGATGCCTTCCAGGGTCTGTAGTAAGAGGTCCCAGGAGGGGGCTGTCAGCAGTCAATCATCCAGGTAAGGGAAACATGAAAGCCCTGTCTCTTCAGAGCCGCGGCTACCACTGCTAAGCACTTGGTTAAAAACCTGAGGTGCCAAGGAAAGGCCAAACAGGACGGCTCTGAAAGTGATCCCCCTGGAAGCAGAAATAAAGGAAATGGTGGTGGTGGCCTGGGATATCCTGGATATGGAGATGGGCATCCTGCATATACAGGGAGCAGAGCTATCCCCTTGCTGAAGGAGGGGCAATAGCCCCTAGAGAGTGACCATCCTGCAGCATTTATACTCTATATAGAGGTTCAGGTGGCTGAGGTCCAGGATCGGCCTTAGGTCCCCTGATTTTTTGGGGACGAGGAAGAAGTGAGAATAGAACCCTTTTCCTCTTTGGACCGGAGAGACAGGTTCTAAGGCCTATTTGTGCAGGAGTGCCTCAGTGTCTTCCCGGATGAGGGAGATGTGGGCCTGAGGGTAATGGGAGAGCAAGGGAAGGCTGTCCAGAGGGGGCTGCAGAAATTCGAGGGTGTGACCCCATTTGATAATCTGTAGCACTCACTAATCTGACGTTACAGCTTGCCACCTGTCAAGGTAGAGGGAGAATCGACCCCCGACTGCCTCCCCCAAGGACACTGCTGTGGGGTGGGGTGGGTCAGGCAAGGAGTCAGGCAGTAGAGCCAGGGGTGGGCAGAGTGACTGTGGGCACTCTAGGGGCCCTAGGGTCAGCTGCTCCTGCTGGTGGGGTGTGCTTTAAGGGATCTTTCATCTGCTGGCACTTGGAGGGTTGGCGAGAGGACCGACGAAAGGACTGACACTGGGAGGGCCGAGGTTGGGACCGGTAGGGGGAATATACCAACCTTAGGGCCTTGCCCGATTCTTGAAGGTGGGAGATAATGTTCTGGGCATCTCCCCTGAACAAAACAGAACCCCAAAAGGGGGCATCCATTATTTTGTTCTGAACATCAGGCACAAAGCCAGACACCCTGAGCCACGAGTGGCGGCAAAGGCAGATCCCTGCTGCCACCCCATGCCCGGAGGCATCGACAGTGTCGTATGCCACCCTCAGCACATGACTGCCCACATCCGAACCAAACTTCAGGAACTGGGCCAACTGTGTTTTAGTGGAATCTACAGGAAGGGTTTGAACCAGAACCCTCGCCTGATCCCAGAGGGCATTCTGGTACTGTACCATATGGGCCAAGTAGTTCAATGCCTGAATGGCTAGTATGACAGAGACAAACATGCTCTTGCCCACCTGGTCCAGTTGGCAAGACTCCTTGTCGGGGGGGTGGGTACTGAGATGCTTGGGCTTCCTTGTACGGTCATGGTCTGCATTCATGACCGCGGAATTACCAAGGGGTGTTTGGGTTAGGGAAGGGCTTACCACCGGGCACATGGTAAAGTACAGCCGCTTTTTGGCCACAGCAGGGTAGAAGGGGTGGTTCCATGCCTCCTTAGTTACATCTGCATAAGAGTCAATTACAGGGGGTACCACCAGAGGGAGGGTCTCCTTTTTCGAGATATATACCCAGAAGACGGCGCTGCTGATCCAGTTCGTCCATCTCCTATTCCATTAGGGATTGAATATGATGCATCACATCAAGGAAGGAGAGATCATCAGGAGGAGACTTACGGGTCTCCTTGGGATGCTCCTGATGATCAGAGGAGCCCATGGAGTCCTCTGACGACTCTGAAGAGGAAGAAGAGGAGTCGTCTCCAGATAGATCGCTGTTGGGGACTGGTGTCTGAGGGCAACAGTTGTCCCTATGTTGATCAGAGTCCACTGTGTGCCCCCACAGACTCTGTTGTACAGGGATTGCTAGCTCCTGCCTGGTCTGAGTCCCGAGGAGAGGGGTCCTGAGGAGGATGAGGAGGAGAGGGCCACCTAGGTGTGTTCTTATTTTGCATGAAGGACCACCAGGCTGTAAACAAGGCACTGTAATCCACCGGAGGAGGAAGTGTATAAGGTACTAAGGAGGAGGGTATGGGTATGACGGTGGAAGGACTGGCATAGAGTACCCTGGCTTTGGCCCATCTGGTGCCGATTGAGGATCCTGGAGAGGGCCCGCAGGCATCGGTTGCAGCATAGGCTGGAGCCGAGGCAACAATGCCTAAGGAGTCATCGGAGGAGGCGCTGGCATAGCCGGTGCCGGCCTGAGAGGCAAAGACTGGCATCAGTCTGGTGAAGAAGCTGACGTGGGCCCCAAGGACAAGGCTAGGGGTGGACTCTCCCAAGGCAGGGTCAGAGGCATCACCTGCGTAGATGAGGAGGTGAGCGCTTGCTCCGGGCGATGCCTGGAAGGGCTAGTGCTGGCCTCGGAGTCGGGGACCGACGACAGCAATGTCTTGGCTGGGTGGGGGGGGTGAGAGACGAAGCCCTGCCAACAGAGGTACTAACCCCGGCCCAGCCACCTGACTGAGGACCTGTGGATGCTAAGGACCTGAGCGTCAGGGGCTGGGGGGCAGGGGAAAAAGTCTGCTGCCCCGAAGAGCCGCTGCCCATAATGGATATGAGGCGGGCGGCTGCACCAGCAACCTGGAGGAGGAGAGAGCTGCCGAGGAAGGAGAGGCCGCCCACCTGTGGGAGGAAGATCCAGAGGCAGAAGCCAGCTTATGCGGTGACCGCAGGCGAGAGGCTGACCGAGGACAGTCCTGGTGCTTGTCCCAGTGCTTATGCTTCCTGCTCTACTTCTTCTCCTTTTGGGAAGAAGATACCCTGGAAGACTGGGCCACGGAAGTTGAAGAGCTCTTGGCCTGAAGCTCCTTCTCCATGGCAGCCAATTTCTGCTTAAACAGGTAGCTTTCGAGGGTCTTCAAGAGGTGTCTCCATGTAGCCTGATTGAAGTCCTGGCAGTGCTGGCAAGCATCGGTGTAGTGGTCTGGGCCTAAACAGAGCAGGCAGAAAGACTGGACATCTTTGGTGGATATCTGCTTGCCGCAGGCACATTTCATTGGCCGGTTGGAAGACAAGGCTGGAGAAGAAGACATAAACCTGAAGACAAAAACACTGAAAACTCAATGTTACTAAATGGTAAATGGTAATAAATGATACCGCAGGTAAACGTGAGTAAAATGGCAGTCAACTGAAGCAGGCATCTGTGGAGGTCTGACTTGTGCAGGTCAATGACAGGAAAAGAATTGAGGAAGGTCTGGGGGACTGCCCCTTTTATAGGATAGACAGACCTTAGCGTGCTGACGTTATTGGGGGCCGTCCACCATGACAGACTTCTAGCTAGACATTTTCTGTATGATCCTGGCACCTGGCGGCTTCAGTCCTACTGGTGTTGCCTGCTGGAAGAGCCACCTCGAGGTAAGATCTAAAAATTTCTGTGCCGGCCCTCCGGCACAGTGATAGTGCTACCGATTGTGATACCAATGACTCAGGTCTGGGAATGAGCCTTGGACATTGGAGGGCTGACTGGGGGAGGTGGATTGAGCATCCTCTTGGGACGCTCTCCACCTCTGGGGAGGGAGGCTGTGTCTCTGGCGTAATACCTCCACCTGGGTGACCACAGGTAAAGGTACAACCAGAGCCCAGGCTCAGGGAGGGTGGATGTCAGCATGTGTGCATGTCGCACGCACCACTGACATGGAGTATGGGGGAGAAAAGGGGAAAACATCCCTGGCCATCGCAAGATGTTGCCCCCTACTTGCACTGCAGGCCCTACACCGGTGACTGCAGTGCTCTCCCATCACCACGTTCTAACTCTGCCAGGAGCTGGTCCATCACTGGCCAGGGAGGAATACAGGAGAGGTAAGTCTCAGAGAAGGTGGGTGACAGAGCTGGGTACAAGGTTGGGCCACTGGGGGCTGGTCAGGCAGGGGGGCACAATAATAAAAAAAAATAAAAGAATTTGTAGTACTCACAGTACGACTTCCATATTGGAGGCTGGTATTCATCAGCATCTGCAGCAGAAATAAAGAAAATAAAATCAATTAAAATAAATGGCACCTTCAAAATGTCGGTATTTGTCTCTCGTAATGAGGCTATGTCCACTCAGCAAGACTTACATTATGCTCCCAAGGGAACTTTACTCTCATTTACACTAACGTAACAGTCTATATATGAGCAGAGAACATTCATTTCACCATCTGTGGAATCAATAGCATTTTTACAGCTAGTCTGTTGACATGACACAGTCAATAATTCCCTAATTTTCAGAAAGCATTATGGCTCATAAACAGTTTAAAAGTAATTATTTTGATTGTTCTCACTGGATAAGCATTTCTAATTAAATAGGTATAGTATTACAGACATTTAACGGCATGATGTCAGTGCACTCCCTTTTATTTGCCCCTCATTAAATGTGCTTAGCAAGCATTGGTCCTGCAGTGCCTGAGACCTGTTAGTGCCGAACTCAAGCAAGAATCAAATGTATCAAAGGCTGACGACAGGCTAAGCTTGGGAAACCTCCAGCTCCACTTCAGGAATCATGTCTCTGCCTCTAAACTCTAACCAGCTCAGTCCCCCCATTCCCTGCTGCTAGCAAGACATATCCATTCCAGTCTCAAACATCAGGGAACAAAATAAGGATGGGTGCCAGGACCTTCTAAGTACTGACAGGGTTTTTGGTTTTCAACCTGGAGCTATTCAGAACTTATCAGCAAACTGATGTACTTTTTTTTGCAGTTAATCTTTTTATTCCGAATGATGAATTACAACATTACATCCACATGCAACATGTTGACTGATAGACCAAATGCTCACCTGATAGCAGCACAGACACCATCTTCATGCATACACAACATTCATTACCTAAGTGAAATATGCATTCTATTTCAACTTTGAATATAGACATAGGTCTCTAGATCATTAGCAATGGGTGATTGGACCGTAGTCCAAATATGTCTTTGAAGCTGTGGACACAAGAAAACGGTTAACAATGAAGCGTTCCCAATTTTCAACATAGCCAACAGAACTTAACTAGTAACCTAACCCATCCCAGATCTGCTACCCTCTAACAGATATCTGAAAGTGAATATAAGCCGATATAGTATATCATTTAGGCAAACTGCGTTCAGAGCTAGTGAGGAGGAGCAGAAGTTATTCATTCTGGGCTATATTATGACAATATTTAGATAGAAGGAAAGCTCATACTACGCAGTACAATGTTGGTACAACAGACACAACCTAGCAAGTACAGTAACATTTTACAGTGAATAATTTACATTAAACAACATACATGCATACAGATTTGACTTGTAGAAATTTCCTTAGTTTGTCCTTAAAGTTGATGTTGGTTACAATTTTTCTGAGTTTTGATGAGAGCTTATTCCAGGTTCTAGTGGCAGCAGCTCTAATGGAATGTTCACTCATTATTTTTTTTTTATTTATTTAGCATGCTTTTGTTCTTCTGGTCTTCTCCTTAATGCCCCTAGGGGCTGCCGGGTGGGCGCCCCCTCCCCATGGTCAATGTAGGTTAGCCATGGCTCCCCCAGGGCAGGGCCATGGGAGTGGGACCCCCCCGGCGGACACTGGAAGCAGTGGGAGTGGCGATGGAATGGGGGGCGTCATGGCCGGGGGGAACGGAGAGATTTTGTTAGCTGTGCAGCAGTACCTGAGGGTAGGGATGTGCAACAATATCCTGCATCCGCCCACGCCTCCCTGGGGTGATGTCCCGACACAATGGGTCCCCAGCCTCTGCAAGAGGTTCGCATTGTGTGTCCGGACACTCCATCGGAAAGGAGGAAGCAGTTCTCTAGGCATGCAATCCTTCTCCCCGGTTGGCTCCTTCTGACATCCCAAGTCCGTTTCCGAACCTGGGTTGTCATTGTCATGAGATGGATGCTCTGCCTCTGCATTGGCCCCACTCATTATTATTTTTGCAAAGGGGATCTGCAGGAGCTTTTTTGGTTTAAGATAGGAAGGTTTTTTTTTTTTCCTAACTTTGTTTATCTCCCTCATCCACTGACCTCTGTCCAGCGTGGTCGCTCGGCTATTGGCTCTACCTGCCTGTCTAAAGCTCCGGTTACTCTCTCCAGTGGCCTGGCATCCTCCTCCTCTTCATAGTGCTGCCCTAATCCCCCAACTCTGAGTCCTCCGAGGGAGGACCACCACTCCCACAGTCGCTCTATCTAGAATGCTGGCGGGCACACTGCACTGGGGAAGGAACTGGAGAGCGCTTTCTGGAAGCCCGGCATTGGACATGGGGCCTCTGCCACTGGACCCTCCTTCGCCTGTCAGCGGGGAGGATTTTTTTTCTGCTTTTTTGAGTTCCCGGGAGCGCGGATGTGCAGTGACGTCCAGCACAGCATGGGCATGCTTCCGCACCCACCTGCAGGACATCTGCCGCCACTCCCATACCCCTGTTGTGAGTTCCTTGTCATGCTGCAATCCCCTGGCCTCTACCATGGGCTGTTAATACAGTGAGGAGCACCGACCACCCTCCCCAGGAGAGGACAGCAGTCCTCCGGACGCTCAGTCCTCTCCTTCCCCTGCTGACTCCCGGCGCCCCGAGTCCATTCTTGAAACCGAGTCGCTGGCATGGCACAAGGTATGGTGTCCAGTGCCTCAACCCTCAGCATAACCAGGCCGGCTCTGAGATAGGGAGTTAAAATTGCTTTGATATGGTATAAGCATGTTACTGAGGCAGGCTGGGTCCTTGCTCTGGAGCTGCCAATGGATCATGTTCAGGAGAATAAATTTACTTTTAAGTTCAGTGGAGAGCCATGCAAGTTTTCTAGACAGTACAATGGTTTATTCTACAGGGGGCTTTGGTCTCTGAACATTATAGCTTCTTAAATTTGGGGCTCCCTAAGCAGTTTGAATAGAGGGTGGCATTCATGAAAGAGAGGCTGGGGTACCCAAATCTGATTTGGACATGACTACTCAACTGAAGACATACAGTAGCTGGCAAAGGGTCTGTTCACAAGAGACTTAGGTACTTGGTGGTGCATCCTTGGATGTCCACTTCCTTGTAAAGGAACATCCCTGAGAGAACCAGCAACCCCTGACAGAAAATACCCCTGCAGGCCACGCCAATGGCCCATTCCACTGCCATGCAGGCAAGCCGGGTTCAGCAGTGGACTCAGGTCACTGCGTCGAGAGACAGCCCAGGCTGTAGGTAGCTGCTGGAGGGCAGCACACCTCTGCTGGGGTGGGTTGTCAGCAGATTCTGACTGATGGCAACTCCTGCAAGTAGGCCAAGGGAGCTTTCTTTCTCTGCAGACAGCAGGCTGCGATGCTAACACTGACCAAACACAGCTCAAGCCTAGGGGAGGAAGGGGGCAGGGGGGTTAAGTGAGAAAAGCGAAGCAAAAACCTGCCGCTGCTACTGACATGTAAGTCGCCTGAACCGGTATATCACTGAAGGTGACGCAAGGAGAGGAGATAAAATGTAATATGAAAAAAAAAAGAAAGAAAACACTCTTGGTCCAGCAGGATGACACTAAGGGACATTAGGGATCCATGCCAGCTGTCTGTCCTGCATGAAGCGGTCCCTGTAAGCCTGGGAACAGCTAAGAGGACCCTCTGGGGTTCCGACCAGGTGACAGGCTGAATGGTGGGCACAGCTGATAGGGCCATAGCCAAGGGAGAAAAAAATACATTAAAAAAAAGATGAAGATGAATAATAGACCGTTAGTTATCACACCACAACCACCACAACTGGTGATGGTGAGGAATTAAATCAACTGGTGGGTCCTGGAGTTTTACACAAAACTGTTCTCATGCCAGGCAACACCATGGGGATTATCTAGGGGAAAAATAGGCATGTTGAGGCATTAAGGAGGTTGCACTCTTAAGCAGGAATAACCTGCAGCATACAAACTTGGATTCACAGCTGCAATGGGTGCACACCTGCCAGGGAGGCATTCCCTAAGGAGAAAGCATCATTAACCCCTTTTTTATGTTTACTTGCACTCATGTGCAAGAAACATAGTGCCATCATCGAGTTTTCGGAGGTGTGGCACCCATCTTCCACTTCAGTCAGTGTGTTTGCAGGCGTGGCCGCAGTTCTCCAACGAATGCTGCAGCTGTCTATGACAGCAGTTTGAAAATGCAGTGGCCGTACAGTTGAAAGGGAGAGCTATGTTTCAGTGAGCAGTGATAAGATGCCAGCGTGCTCATCGCCCACACACACCACGCGCATACTGTGTGCTCGTGCTTCCCCACACACACACTGTATAGCCGACGGGGTGCCCAATCCCCGCCGGCTGTGCTGCACCCCCAACAGAGTTTCAGATGCCATGCTGGGAGACCACCCCAGCATGGCAACAGCTTGTACGCCGACGGGGTGCCCAACTCTGTCGGCTGCACTGTCCTCCCCCAAGAGACTACAGAGTGCCACGCTGGGAGCCCACCCAGCGGCAACAGATCGTGATGCAACGGGGTGCCCAATCCCGCCGGCCCACGCCCAAACAGCTTTCCAGCTGCCATGCTGGGAGTCCACCCCAGCGTGGCACATGTCACGATCGCCTAAGTTAAAAAAAAAAAGAAACCTGAAAGAAAAACCTTCCTCACTGACTGTCCTGACCCAATCTCCCCCACCCGCGCCCACCCTCTGCGCACCCTGCCTCCCCATCACCTCCTCACCTCATACTTACCTCGAGCTCGGGCGCTGACGATCTTCGGTGGACCGGGAACACGTCTGCACTCTTCAAAGCCAACCACAAACTGAGGAAATGCCGGTAAGCTGTATAATGTAATAAATAGGGTTTTTACAACTTTAGTGCATATCTCGGGCATTTTGGGGAATTTTTCATGAAATTTTCAACATGGGTTTTTGGGACCCCACCTCATGAATTCTGTCACTGTCATGGCGTTAATCGGCCCCGAAAGTTGATTTCGAGGTCACTGCATAGAACCACCTTTCAGGACCTATTTATGAAACGACAGTGTCACAGTTCATGAGGTAGGCCCCCAAAAACCCTATGTTGAAAATTTGGAGAAAAAATTCCCAAAAGTTACTGTTTTATGAGTATGCGTTGCGCTGTTCCTATGCAAGCTCATAAGTTCGCGAATTTTCAAAATGTTCACTCCAAATTTTCAACATTGCCATTTTACCATACCTCCTTATGAGCAGTACAGCTGTCATTTCTCACATCTGACGCAAAATGTGTTTCCGTGCATGTAGCGCACAATGGCGCAGTCAGTGTGCAAAATCAATGTTCGGGACAGATTTAGAAAATCACAGTGACACTGTTCATGAGCAGAGGTGTTAAAATGGCTAAGTTAAAAATTTTGTGAAAAAATTCCCAAAAATTACTGTTTCATTAGCATGCTTATGACTGTTCCTACGCACTGTAAGTTCGCTAATTTTCATTATTTTTACTCCAGATTTTTCAACTTTGCCATTTTACCACACCTCCTTATGAGCAGTAAAGCTTATTTTCACATCTTGGCCAAACGTGTTTCCGCCCATGTAGCGTATAATGGCGCAGTCGGTGTCGAAATCAATGTTTGAGACAGATTAAGAAAATCACAGTGACACTGTTCATGAGCAGAGGTGTTAAAATGGCTATGTTAAAATTTGGGAATACGCCCATAAATGACTGTGTTATGCCACTGCGCAGTTTCCACGCACCTCAGAACTCATGGATTTCTAATATTTTCAGTCCAGATTTCACCACTGGCATTTTTCCACACTTCCTTATGAACAGTACAGCTGTCATTTTTCACACCATGCGAAATGTGTTTTCGTATTTCCAGCGCAGAAATGCGTGGTCGCTGGAAATCACTGTTCGGGACAGATTAAGAAAATCACAGTGACACTGTTCATGAGTGGAGGTTACAAAATCCCTGTGTTGACAATCTGCTGTAAAAAATCCCCAAACTAATTGCATTACAGGTGTGTGTTGCGCAATTTCTACACACGCTCGTGACTTCACCAGTTTTTTTAGTATTTTCACTGCAGAATTTCAACATTGCCATTTTTTGCACCTCCCCATGAACAGTACAGCTGTCATTTTTCACATCCTGTTCGAAATGTGTTTTCGCACCTGTGGTGCCAAATGGGGTAGTCGCTGTGAAATCAGCTTTCAGCTAACAAACTGATATTGCCACTGTTCATAAGGTGGGGGTCACAAAAAAAAACATGTTGAAAATTTGGAGTGAAAATGCCAACGAACGCTTGAGGCGTTAGGGTTTCCGACCATAACGCCCCAGCCTGTAGAGATTGAGAGGCATCAGGAATGTGACTTGGGATTCTTGCCTGTAATGCTCATACCATTCCATTCCACACCCTGCAGCCAGTGAGAGGCATCGAGGTGTGCCTTGGACTCTTCGGCCCCAAAGTTCACCCCACTCTCCTATACAGGACCCATCTCACTGTATTTCCTGATGGAATGGGGTGAGCATACGGGCCAAAGACCCCAAGGCAGTCAGTGTCTGCAGGGCAAGGTGTGGTGAAATGACATGGCCGTTATGCCTGACGACCCAAAGGCACACCCCAATGCCTGTCAGTCTCTGCAGGGTGGTGGTGGGGTTGGCTTCAGTTCAATACTTCACTGCCATTCCTATTATGCAGCTCTCTAACTCCTACACTATCAATGCCAATGCCAGCAAGCAAACATTCGGCATTGACAAATGCTTGTCTGTTAGTGCCCCACTGGAAGTTCTTTTCATGAATTTGCCTGTACTAGAAGCTTCTCTGGATGGCGCTGAAAATGTTTTAGTTCTGACTGACATGTTCACCCGATTTACAATTGCCGTTCCAACTAAAGACCAAACTGTGTTTAGTGCCACAAAGGCCTTGATCAAAAATTGTTTTGTTATAGTGGTTCTGCAAGACTGCACTTGGATCAGGGATGAAATTTTGAAGCTAATGTCATCAAAGAATTATGCTAACTATATCACATCAGTAAAACTTGTACCATGCCATACCATCCTCATGATAATAGACAATGCAAATGCTTCAGTAGAACAATGTGGCAGATGTTACGTTCCCTATCATCAGAAAATAAAAGGAGAATTAAGGACCGTCTATAAGAGTTGTATATGGCTTATACTAGCTGTGTACCTCCTATGAGAGGCTATCCACCATTCTGTCTAATGTTTGGGTGAGATCTGAGGCTGCCCATGGACTTAGAACTAGAATAACTAGTGAGTCAGATGTGCTAATCTAGGCGAGTGGGTGAAGACTCACCATCAGCATTTGAAGTGGCGTCTGATACTGCAAGGTAGGAATCCAAGACAATGGGTCAATACACAAAGAGGTGGTATGATCGTAGATCTCAGGGGGCCCTGATCTGGCTGGGGGATATTGCTTATACACAATAACTAACCCTGCAATGCAAATAAAATATAGGACAAGTGGGAGTCACGGTCATACAAGGTTATCAGACGAAACAGTCCAGAGTTACCCCTCTTCACAGATGAGCCAGAGATGGGCGGTGTGGAAAAAGAGCCCACAAGGATCAGTTAATTCTATGCATCTTTCTGACCCCTGTGAGAGAAAATCAGAAGGAAGGTTTTGTTCCCGATTCTTGCACCAGTGATTGGGAACATGTCTGGGTTATTTCCAATGAATTTTGTGGAGGGCACAGGTTGGTGGTAAGATGACACTGGATGGTGGTGATATTTTAGTACCTAGGGTAAATGATTGGGAGCCTGAATTTACTTAAACAGTTTCAGATTCGATCAAGAAATGTTAACATTATGAAAGTCTCAACATCATAACAGCGGGGGAGTTACCTGTAGGGTATTGACAAGACAGTCCTTATAAGGTATGATTTGTATCTAACTATGTAAATAATTTAGATGTATGCATACGCCATCTTAGGGTTCCCAACTCTAAGACCTCACCCCCACCCTCGGTTTCCAACACCAAGACCCCCCTCCCCACATGTAGGAACAGGCGTGAGCGGTGTGCCTTGGGGTTGTGAACCCTAATGCTTAGCTCATTCCATGAGTAAGTAAGCTAAGATGGGTACAGTATAGGAGCATGAGGTGAGCATTAGGGTTCACAATCACAAGACACACCCCTCACGCCTGTTCCTGAATGCAGGGTGGGGACTGGGGTCTTCGGGTTGGAAATCGAGGGTGGGGGTGGGGTCTTAGGGTAGGGAACCCTAAGATGGCATTTCCCTACTTTTGACGCTGGAACCCTAATGGTCCATTAAAAATGTTTTTGGAGAGAATTTCCTTATTTTCTGAGAAAGTATAATCGTAGGGGACCCTAATGATGCATTAACAAAGTTTTTTGCAGAGAATTTCCTTACTTTTTGAGAAAGGATAACCAAAGGCTGATTTGCTTGTGGGAGCACAGGACCCAGAACCATCATTTTTGAGAGACTGTAATTATGTCCTTATTTCCCTATCGGAGCTCAGGGCCCTTACTACTGTGCATAGTTGTTTGTGGGAGCACAGGGCCCTTTGGGCCCTGCACTGCCATGTATGGATAAGACCTGCACTCCCAGCACTCCATAACGGTATTCATATTCGCCGCATCTGGGAACACAAAGTGCCATCTATCCATAATGTCTTAGAATTGTAACCGTATCCCTATTTCTGTGTGCGCTCCCATCCATGTATCATTTTTGACATAGTGTAGGGCCCTACGCTCCAATGCCATAGTGTGCAGACCCAAAGAAACACCCGACATTGCAATGTTCTCCTATAGAAAGCACAGGAAAATCTGAAATCCATGTAATTCAACACCAAATTAAGATAGTTTCATGAAACCAGCAAAAGGCACATTGGTGGGGCAAGACATCTGTACCCTGGAAATTTCAGAAGAAAATTGCACATCTGTTTCTTCACAGCAGAGTGAGAAAGAAATGACTCTGTACACCTCTCATTACAATTTTATCCTAAGGGAAATTAAGCAAAGTTAACCCCACAGAACTCCACACCACATTAATATATTTTCACGAAACCAGCAAAAGGCACATCAGTGGAGCAAGCCATCTGTACCCTGGAAATTTCAGAAAAAATGACAAACTGTTTCTTGACAGCGCAGTGACAAAAAAAAAACCAAAAAAAGACTGGGTAAACCTCCCATTACAATGTTATCTATAGGAAACTAAGCAAAATTTAACCTGCTGAACTCCACAACAAAGTAATATATTTTCACCAAACCAGCAAAAGGCACATCTGCAGGGCAAGTCCTTTGTACTCTGAAAATTTCAGCCCAAAAGGACAAGCTGTTTTGTAGCTGTGCAGTGACAAAGAAACCCCGTTATCTATGAAATCCTTTTTCGCAAACTGCGAAATAGAATCCTTTTTCACAATTTGTGGAAAAAGAAAATCCTTTTTTGCAAATTGTGAAAAAGGATCCTGTTTCGCAGAATAAGTTTTCTGTGATTTGTGGCAAAGGATTTCCGTGGATAAAAATAAACACATTTCTGGATAAGTAATCAAAAAATTGACCCCAGAATCCGATTCTATGGGCTCCGACTAGGTAAACACAACTGTTGGTGTTTACTAAAGCCCTGTATTTTTTTTTTTGTAATTTAACTTTGTTTGCTTCGCTAACTGAAAACAAGATGATGGAAGCACAAAAATGATTTTGCATTTGAGGCAAAAGATCAGGGGTGGGATATTCAAAGGGTTGCGCATGGTGCAACAGTGTTGCCATCACGCAGCCTGATGCCAGCGCAATATTAAAAAGAGATGTTAGCAATTCCTGATGCGCCCAGGACGCACTACACTAATGTATTTATTTATTAAATTTTGGTGACCGGGTAAGCCCACTGGGCCCCAGAGGTCCCTTTTTCAGGGGCGACCCAGGATTACATAGCAAAGGTAAACAACACAGTAACAATGACAATAATCGGATAAGATGCAGGTTATACAGTGATGGACAGACAACTGGTTACATATGCAGAGAAAGGCCTGGTAGCTCAGTAGAGAAGACAAATTATACAGTATGCTACAGACTATTCGGTGATATGCAGACAGCTGGATTAAATATACTGAGATCAGCCTGCATTTATGTTGGGTATAGGGGTTGGGATGGTGGGTAAGTAGAAGCGGGATGTTGGAGATGGGTGAGCATCTACTTTTTTGCGGTGCAAGTGCAGGGGGCGTGCCCATACATATCCAGCACATCCAGATATTCAGCCCAGGATGTGCGGTGCATATGCAGGCACAAACCCACCTTGTGCTGCACGGGGGGGGGCGCAAAAATCTGTCGCTGAAAAGCAGGAGCAAGTCCTGGCCACCCACAGGTGAGCTGCCATATTGCAGGGCGCAACACGGCAGCTGCCAGCTGTGGGTGGCCACTGACCACCCCAGACACAGGACGGACGTCATGCCCCCCCACCTGAACGCGGGCATAATGTATCAATATCCCTGGTGGTCCAGTGGACCCTACCCCCACGCCCGATCAAGGGAAAATGAATGTTTATTGTCCCTGGTGGTCCTGTGGACCTGCCCCTGCCCGATCATGGGCTTATCGATATTTGAGGCCTCAGTGACCCACTCCTCTGCTCGATCACGCAACAGGTTATTTCGAGGGTCCAGTGACCCACCCCTGTGCTCATCCTCAGGCTTGGCAAATGAATATTTTAAACAGTGACTGAGCCTCCAGTCTCGGTCTCTGCTTGCGCAACATTCCCTGGTGGTCCAGTAGGCCTGATCCCCAGCCCACTGCTTGTTGTAATAATGCCCCAGGCCATCATCTCCCCACCTCGCCTCTCACCAGACCACCACACTTCCCCCGGTCAGTGGCAGGCAGCCCCACCCGCCGCCCGCCCGCCGACTGACAGCATGCAGCATGGCTGTCACGCCCATTGGTCCATTAGACTACACAGTCCCGAAATGTGATTTCACATTTGGGGATTGTAGTACAGTACGGGTCAGATGCCCATTGGCCCACGCAGTGACCATCGTGGGCGTACAGCCGTACTGTACGCTGTCAATCGGCAGGTGGCTTGCGGGTGGGGAGCTGCCACCCACACTGACCGGAGGGGGAGCGGGGTGGTGGGTCTGAGTGGGCAGGTGGGGAGGGGGATGCCAATGGCCCACCGGGGCATTTATTTACAACAGAAGCTCGTGATAGGGCTGGGGAGTGGGTCCACTGGACCACCAGGGAATATTTTATTTTACTTAAGCCCGCGATCGGGCTGGGGAGCGGGTCCACTGGACCACCAAGGAATATGTTATTTTACTTAAGCCTGCGACAGGGCTGGGGAGCAGGTCCACTGGACCACCAGGGAATATTTTATTTTACTTAAGCCCGCGATAGGGCTGAGAAGCAGGTCCACTGGACCACCAGGGAATTTAGATGTAACTGACACCGCTGATCGCGCTAGCACGTTGCTCAATCGAGGTGGGGCTACGGTCCTGCTGGCTGTAGCCTCGGCAGGGCTCCAGGCGAAGTCACCAGGAACGCCGATCTGCATGCAAATGGGGCCATAATGACATACAAATGGCCCCATTTGCACCTTGCATTCATAATTGCCTCATTTGCATGCTCACGTCTGAATATCGCTGTTGCTGCATCTAGCGCAGCTGCATTTGCACTGGCACAGCCCCCTGCTCCTCTCCTGTCACTTGCACTGGAGCAGTGCCACTGCGCCGTGTGCAATGCGGGCCGCCCCAGTTTCATATTCAACGGTGCTGAGCCATGGCGAAGCACCGTTGAATATCGCCCGGGCCATGCCCTACTGCATCCCAGTTGCGCTGCACCAGTCTTGCACACATGCCAGGCGCATGTCTGAATATCCCACCCCCTGCGTTTATGAAAAGGTATGCCACATTTGCAATAATCCTTTTTCAAGTGGGACATCTAACTAGTCCCATAGGAAATAATGGAAAACTTTAAAATTGCATAACTTTGGAATGGATTAAGATTTTTTCGCCAAACCTTCAAAAGGCACATCTGTGACCCAGGACCTATATACCCTGAAAATTTCAGGCCACAATTCTTCACTGTTTTTGCACAGCGGCGTGACAAAGAATTTCACCAAAAGTGGTCATTTTCAAATTGTTTGACAATCCATATCTCAGCACCCACATACCCGACCAGAACAAAACTTGCCACATCAAGAAAGCTTTAGTCCCCAATGGCACATACAACATGTCATGCAAATCGGTACAATGGTTGCAAAGTTATTAAAGTTCAAAGGTTTGGGTTTAACATAGAACTGGCCACTGAACCCTGATATAGGGGCCCAACTGTGCCCCTATAATATAGGTTTAAAACAAAACAGGCTGTAACCCCCCCCCACCCTCGCTGGTAGGGCTTATGGGTATTGCTTCCTAGTATCTAGTACAGCCAGCCCTAGGTCCATGGTACCCAGAGATGCTTCTGCCACCCTGACCCTGCAATACCCAATCAGTGACTGAGGAGCACCAAGTACTACTGTTATGGCTCCTGGGTGAGCGGGCTTCAGAACCTAAGCCCGCTCACCGCATGGCTTGCCAGGATTACCAGATCTGCTGCCGCTTCTCCAAGGCTCCCTCTTCATGGAAGGCGCTCTAGATGCCGCCGCAACTCCAGACTCTGCCCACCTAAGGAACCACAAGCCCGGCTGCTTTCGGGAGCAGCGGGAGGCAAAGCCGTAAACAGGCGTTAAGGTCTCTACCAAGCCCATCGGGGCTTCGGACCCTGAGCCTGCTCACCACGCAGCTTGCAAGGATTACCAGATCTGCTGCAGCTTCTCCAAGGCTCTCCCTTCATGGAAGGAGCTCTAGATGCTGCCACAACTCCAGACTCTGCCCACCTAAGGAACCACAAGCCCAGCTGCTTTCAGGAACAGAGGGCGGCAAAGCCGTAAACAAGTGTTAAGGTACGTTTTCTCGGCTCCAAGCACTCCACTGGACATTTCAAAAGAAAGTGCCGTGTATCAGATTGCCTGTCCCAGTTCTGCTAGGCTCTGCTGATTGGTGCACCTTCAAACTTGCTTCTCTTCGTGGTTTCTAGTGCCACCTTGGTGGTTACCAGTGACTGTTCACAGAAAACGGCTGAAAGCGCGCCTTTTTTTAAATATCTAAATTGACTTACATGGATTTATGCCTGAAATAGCTGTTTTTACTTTGTTAATGTGAGCGCTCCCTCAGGGGCCTAGATCTCTAGTTTGAGTATACTTGATGAAGTGATTACAGCTTTTTAAGAACATTTTCTCTGTTATATTTATAGTCTCAGCACTATTCCGTCTAAGTGTAGTAATTTAACTGCCTGTTACTTAATCAATCTGTACTGAACCATTTGTTTCTATTCTCTCCCCCCCCACCAGCCGTCACAGCTACTGCTGCCCGTCCAGTTCTTTTGAGTTTACTGTGCTACGCCCAGCTCTTTTGTCTCTACTGCGCTCCCTTCCACTACCTGCCACTACTTAACTACTCTCACCTCCTCTGCCCTCCTGGTCTCTACCAAGCCCATCGGGGCTTCGGATCCTGAGCCCGCTCACTGCGCGGCTTGCCAGGATTACCGGATCTGCTGTCGCTTCTCCAAGGCTCACCCTTTGTGGAAGGAGCTCAAGATGCCACCGCAACTCCAGACTCTGCCCACCTAAGGAACCATAAGCCCGGCTGCTTTCGGAAGCAGCGGGTGGCAAAGCTGTAAACAGGCATTTTCCCACCGGCGCAAAGCGCCAGCTCCCCATCCACCTTGGGTCAACAGTTCTTTTTATAGCATGTTTCCAGTCATAGGACTAAGTGCCCGAGATCCCATTGGCTCCTTATACGATTGTGGCACTAGAGGGCCTACTATTATAACTTTAATCTGATTGTTAGCAAATCTTGTCTTCTATGTAGCCTGGCAGGCCTTAAGTTTGATTGTGCTAGGTTATATCTTAGTCAACCCGAAGCTACTTCCCCATTTTGTCTGGTTGGCTCTAATCTGCTCCTGACAATTTTGACTGCTGCTCCTGCAGTATCCACCTATGCTGTTATCTATATGCAAGCCAAAACCTCTTTGCACTGCTGCTAAAGTGCTTTCTCCTCTAATCACTCGATCTGGCAGGGACCTTTAATTTTCTAAACTCTGTCTCGCTGCCTGCCTTGTGCTAGTCTACAAACTATGTCTCAACTCTATCCTAAGGTTCACCCTGAGCTTAAAATTATGATTAGCTACCATCTGGGGGTGTAACCCTCATCCTCTCAGCTCTACTCTGTATAAACATGCCATCACTCTTGATCCCCTGTGACTACCAAGGCAGGGTATCTGATATCGGGGATTTTCGCTTTTCCAATCTTATCGTCACCAAGCCTGGCCGGTAAGCTCTTGGCAACTTATCCTGTATCTAAAAGGCTGTATTTATTATATGTTTCTAGTCCTGGATAAGTGGAGTAGGAGGGCTGTGTCCCTATTCAAATCTTTCACTTGGTTAGGCTCTGTTTTTAAGTCTGTCATATACTCCTAGCGGGTGATATTGAGCCTAATCCTGGCCCCCCTACCCTATTCTCTGCGGACGACTTAGCTGGACTGTCTAGAAAAGGGATCTTTATTGTTCACATGAATATTAGAAGCCTAACATGTCACTTGGATGAGCTTGAGGCATGGGTGAAAGAATGCAACCCAGACATTCTTTGCCTCATGTAAACGTGGCTAAAACCCAGTATACCTGACTCACGCTGCTCAATAGCCAATTATTCCCTGATTCGTAGGGATAGGTCGATGAACAAACATGGTGGTGGTGGTGTTGCCATCTATCACAAAGATCACCTCAACCTAACAGCTGTCCATGCCCAGGCCCCAGCCATATTATGTGAACACTTACATGTCGCGGTTACACTAGGTACTAAGAAACTCCATATTGTCTGTGTCTATAACCTCCCATCTAGGGGCTTGGCTGGATTACAGGACCTACTTGACACTACATTCAGTAATGTCAATCTTAATGAGGCTATAATCCTGGGAGACATTAACCTAAATTGGTTGGGTCCGGTGCATAGCTCCTTGGTATCTGTGGCCAGCAGCTATGACCTGCATCAGATGATAACAGAGCCTACAAGGACTCCAAATCCAGCTAAAACTGGTACCCTGATTGACTAGCTACTTACAAACTGACCTGAGCATGTGCCCTCAACTGGGATCCTTGCAGATGCTATAATTGACCATGCTCCAATTTTCTGCCTGTGGACCTCAGGTGCCCCACCATCTCCACCACCTCAGTACGTTACCTTCACGGATTTTGATAACTTGGATGAAAGTGCCTTTCTGCAGGACATATTGTGTATTGATTGGAATGAAATCTATCACACAAACAGTGTAGAAGAGGCAGTAAACATTTTTCTCAATAAATTTAGTCTATTCATGCCCCTAAAGTTACCAGGAGGGTCAGAGGCAAGCAAACTAGATGGTTACACAAGGACCTTCTGTCTGAGCTTCGTGCGAGGGACAAACTGTGGAAGTGCATCAAACAAATGGGACAGTTGGCTGATTTTAACACCTATAGGGCTCACAGAAATCTCTGCAAAAAGAAAATATGTGCAGCCAAAAGTAAGTACTGCAAGGACCCGCTTACTAGTTCTGCATCTGACTCTAAAAATTTCTGGGCTCCTATCAAGACTTTCCTAGGGTCCTCCCAGTCTAACACACCAGCGGATATGATACTAAATGGGGTTCACTGTAATGACCCAAATACAATTGCTAAAGCCTTCAACTGTATGTTCTCGGATCTGTCTCAGTATACCTCTGCCTTCCCGACACAGGTCACCCACCTTCAGACCCCTGGGTCAAACAATGCACCTGGCTCATCTATATCCCAAATGTCTCCACACACCCCGCCTTTCTACTTTAAGGTCAGAACCGTGCAAGAGGTCTTTAAGCTCCTTACATCTATATCCTACAATACTACTGTAGGGTCGGACTACCTGGAACCGCGCCTTCTCAGACTTGCAGCATCCTTTATTGCCGCTCCACTGGCAAAATCTATACATTATCCCTGTCTTGTGGCACTGTTCCTGAACTCTGGAAAACAGCTAGAATAACTCCGGTCTTCAAAAAAGGGGACAAAAAAGATATCCATAACAACCGGCCTATAGCTATCTTATCGGTCTTGTCCAAAATATTTGAGAAACTTGTTGCCACATTAACATTGGACTTCCTTACTAAATTTGGTATTCTCACTAATGCTCAACATGGATTCAGGAAAAATCATAGCATGACCACCGCTCTGCTAAAGCTCACCTTATATATTCTCTCAAGTATGGATTCTGGCAGATTAACTGGTGCGGTTTTCATTGACCTTACTAAGGCTTTTGACCTTGTGGACCACCGCCTACTTCTATCTAGCCATGGCAGCCTTGGTTTCTCTTCTCCAGTTGTTTGCTAGTTTAACAGCTATCTGTCAAACAGGTCACAAGTGGTAAAATTCAACTCAGCCATATCTGTTGTCGCATCTATAAACGTTGGTGTACCACAAGGCTCTATCCTGGGGCCACTCCTCTTCTCACTCTTTGTGAATAATGTTCCCAGTGCCCTGCAAAACTGTTCTTCTCTATTATACGCTGATGATCTTGTTATCTATGCCAGCGATAACAAAGTTGAGAACTTAAACTCTTCCCTCTCAGCCGATTTCATAACTGTCCAGAAATGGCTCTTTAACCATAAATTGGTTCTGAATGCTGAAAAAGCTAAGGTCATGCACTTTGGCTCGGCCCCTAAACTTAGAAACTGTCCTCTGTCCTTATTGGTAAATGACATGGAAGGGTCTAAACTTGATACTGTCACGTCCTTTAATTATCTCGGGGTCTTACTCGATCAATCCCTGGATCTTAACCTTCACATTCAATCCACCTGTAAATCAGTCAACTGCAAACTGGGTGCTGCCTACAAGACTAGTTACATGCTAACACCATCTGCCAAACTAGCCATTGCTAGAGGAATACTGCTCCCCTCCTTAACCTATTATGCCCCCGTGCTTGCTGGAGCTCAAAAAACTGCCCTCCAGAATTGGGATGTCACTTGTAATAACATATGTCGATACGCATCCTCCTCCTCCAGGCTAAAGCACTGCTGTAAGCTTTATGATGACCTTGGGTGGTTCTCCCCCTCCTGCTACTAGGCAATATTATCTTGGCTCCCTTACCGACTCTATTGTGAGGCTCCAAACTCCAATATCATTGACCAAGCTGCTAATTCCTCTTACTGACTCTCATGGGCTGAGATCTGCTGACAAATCTCTATTAAACATTCCCAGGTGTTATACCTCGAAAGGCACAGGTGCTTTCAGGCATGTGGCTCTTCAGTTTTGGAATACACTTCCCCTTGAACTGAGGTTGACTGGATCCCACCAGTGCTTCAAGAAGAAATTCGATGATATCTATTGGGTGCTGGCCCCTGCACTTGTTTTGACCCTACCTGATGGCTTGATGCAATGTTCAATCCTCACAACATTTGCCACTTATTATAATTGTTATAACTGCTTGTTTCTGCGGTTTATTGTTATTTTCCTGGTTCCTTATATTTTTGCCATTTGTTAATTGTTTCATAAATAGGTAATTGTCATTTTTGCCCTGCTCCTTTTGTTTTATTTCTATTCCTATCTACTGTTTACTACATCACTGTACAATGCTGTCTGTCACAACCCCACTCAGCAGGTCAGCCCTCTACTCCCAAAGTGCCAACCTCCGAGCGTAGTATTGTGAACAGGAAACAGAAACAGGGTAACCCACCTGTCTGTATTGTGGGTTCGAATCAACCTTTGGTCTCAGTTCTGGAGGGACTCAAATTGTCAACCTCTTGTTATCGTACCCAATGTACAGGCTCAGATAATTCTGCTCTTCGGGGGGGCCAGATATCTTTCGCCTATGGGCACCTAACCAGGTGTACAAAATGAACCCTTAAAAACTCTAAGAAAGACCTCAGATAACTCTTACCTTTTCCCAGTTTGGTATTACCATATAAGCTGATGCACAGTGTTGTCACACTCTTAACTATCCACGCATCACAGGCAAAAACAGAAGGACTTGGAAGACACAAATAGTCTATTTAAAAATGAGATGTTTACTTAAAAATAGATAACAATGTAAAATGTAAAACACAGAACCATATATCACAAAAACATACAATCACTTAAAAAAAAATTTTAAAAGTGCAATTTCCTACCACCAATTAGACTTGATGCATCTAATGTATCTCTTATAGTGCTGCTAGCATGTTGTAGCTTTCAGAGTCCAAAAACAAGTGTGTAAAAGGGAATACAGACTACAGTTTTAAAACTGGCTTTGCCAACCTCTTTGCATGAGGTCACCTAGCTCCTCCCTGTCAGAATATAAAAATTATACAATCAGGATGTCATCACTCAGAAGGAAAATTAAATAAGGTTAATTTCTCAGTCCTTCTTTCATCCATGAGCAACATCTTGCTTTTACAGACATCAGAGGAACATTTATGACTTCGCACCAGTGTGACATAACCTGGTTTTCCTCCACTAAACATCATAAAATGGATATTTTCTATCCTGTCATCTGGCAAGCTACAATTAAGCTAGATAAACAGGGGATGCCTAATTTAGGCCTCTTCTAGCTTGTAATTATCTCTTGACCTTCCAGGTAACACCTTGTATCTAAAACCTGGGAAGGGGGTGTCATTCCACAGGTTGTTTCAGCACGTCTCATGAGAGACAATAACACATTTTTATATTACAAAAATCATAGATTAATCAGCACCAGCTGTCTGAATGTCACACTGTCTACCATGTAAAGTGTATGTTTTTTATGTACCTCACTGAAATGTTCCTGTACTTTTTTCATTATGTCCTGTACTCTCCTGGGTTGTGCCTGTAAATAGTCATACTGTTTGGCTAGTGCACTTATCCAGTAAACAAAAACTAACTAAAATAAATAAATGTTGTTCTTGGTGTTTTTAGTGACAGCCAACGAGTTAATAAGAACTCCTAATGCATAATAATTTCTGTGATGGACAGCTGAATTGTTCAGTGTGGAGTGGCGTTTTCCCCCTGAGACAGTTATGGAGAAGACTGCTCACAGCAGAGTGTGACAGAGGCTCTCTGAGGAAAGAGGGGAGCTGTGAGTGAGTGAAAGAGACCTTTGGGAAGTCGGCCCACGGTTTCCACTGCGACAGCAGTGAGACTAGCTGAAGTCTCCCACATCCTGGGAGAAGCAGAATCCCAGTTTCCAATTGAAGGAAGATAATCTGGCACCCTGAGAATAGCCTTTGGTCAGTGCGGGGGCTTGGACTGAGTGTTCAGAGATTGAAGTGTGTTCCAGTGTCAGAGAACAGCATTGGAAGAAGCCCACTGGGTTTCCATTGCCTGGGGAGCCAGAAAGTCACTTCGCTCCCACTTGCTCATGCAACTAGCCCCCGCCCCACCTCCCAAAACTGGGCCCGAACATTCCTCTAGCATACCAGGCCTGGCTCCTAGCTAATCTATTGTTTATGATATACAGGGAGAGTCTAGCAGTACAACTTGTGCACTTTGAAATATCAAATTGCTAATGTTTTCTGCTTCTCATTGTAACTACTCATTTCCCCTTACTGGGCACTTATAATATTCTTACTGTCTGGTTGTTAATTATACTATATCTGTCTTATCTCCTTGTACCCCATTCCCCCAGGACGCATCTGTAATCCAGCAGCCTGTCTGCTCAGTATGCCCTTCCTGGTTAAACTTTTAAATAAATACAAAGTGTTAAAGATTGCTGCCCAAGAGTGTGAAATTCTGCCTAGAGACTATTTTGCGCTATCTGCCAGTGTGTGCATCAAATCTGCCACAAAGTTGTGTTTGCTGCCCGCAGAACGAGAGCGACTGCTTGCATCTCAGTTAAGAAGAAACTTCAAGCCACTCAAAACGGTCTGGGGAATCAGCCAGATAGTGTCACCACTAGGCATTACCTATTGTCTGTCCTGGAGGTGTGTGGCCCTGGTCCCCGAGACTGGCCTAATCCAACACCCGCTGAGGAACAACCTGAAGGTGACAAGCTGTAAGAGCCTGCAACCGCCTGAAGGTAACAAGCTGCAAGATATCACTGTCAGCCACTACAACTGCCTGAGTCACCAATCAAGGCCCCAGCTCAAATGAGACAAGCTGCAGCTGCTGACTCTGTCCAGACCCTGTGTAGCTAAACTTCAGAACTGTGAGCAAACACAGAGCCTGCCCTGAGCTGGGAACTGATTATAGCTGTTACTGTTGTTTCATCACCAATACTAAGTGCAACAATGACGGCCAACCCGCGGCAATGTTCAGGCCTGCTACTTCTCAGTCTGGGTACCCAGGTAGACTCTTTAGGGGCACTGGTACCAGTGGGGAGGAAGGCTTGCTTAATGGTATGCTTTGGGGGTGAGCAGCATTTCTGTTATGGTTTACTGTTGCTTCCAATTTTCAAATGTCATCAGCAGTTCTATTTTTGCATCTCCCATTCCCCTTTACCCAATAATAAATATGTTATTGTTGTTACAGCATAACACTGTGAGCATATTATAAGCGATAGTTATCAACTGCATGCAACACAGAGTATTACTTTGATATATGGTATTCTGTGTGCAGGGTGACTGGAAGGGGAGGTGAGTAGGTTCAGCATCTCAGAGTGTTGTACCCTACAAACAAATGACCCACAATATTTTACTTTGGGTGGAGGTACCACGCTATTTATTTTCATTTGGGACAGAACCCCCTTTGACCATCAGAACAGAACCTAGGCCCCTCAACCTGGCTGGATCCCAACAGGCAGGGGTGGTAGCCCGCAGCTACATGGTGCCCAGGTTGCAAGGCGTTTAATGGTTTTAAAAGTAATATGATGTAAAGGGACTAGCATTGTTAAAATTCAGGGGTATGTGGAGTGGTTCTTGGCTGTTTCTGCCCTCCCCAACCCTGCAGCCTTCTCAGCAGCATGGCAAAGTGTACAGACACATAGGGGATTTCAGCCTTCCCTGGCATGTGTGCTGGCCAAGAACACCTGTTTTCCTTTTTAAAAAAGTCAGAGCCAGCTGCCCGATGGTGCAAACAGTTGAGGCGCTGGACGCCACACCTCGAACCACGCCGGCGACCCGGGTTCGGGAACAGACTCAGGCGCTGGGGGTCGGCAGGGGAAGGGGTAGGATTGAGTGTCCATAGAACTGCTCTCCTCCTCTGGGGTGGGTTAGGGATGCATGGTCACTCTGCAGCAGCCCCTGGTGGAGATCAGGAGCACAGCAGAGGGATCGCATTACGGGGAATACCAGGAAAAACAGAAATATCGCTCTGGGGACTGGCCGGATGACGGCTGCCGGCCCCAGACACCTATGAAGACTCCCAGGAAGCCATGGAAAGTCTCAGCAGCGCCCGGGACCGAGGAAAAATAGTGTGCCTGTCTCCCTCTGCCTGTGCCTTCCCCCTTGGAAGAGAGGGACCCACCCGGTACAGGGTTACACCGGGCTATCCCAAGGACGGCTGCAGGTCTGAGGTAAGGTGGCTTGGGGGAGACAGTAGGGGGGATGTCTGAGGGTCATGGCAGTCCGAAGGAGAGGCAGCTCCAGAGCATGACGTGGGTATAAATAGAATATACAAAAAAAATAAAAAATAAGTCAGAGCCATGGGGCTGAGAAGACAGCAGCGGGAAAAAGTGCAGTGAAGGACCTGTGTCTCCGTGTGAAAACAGTAGCCTCCAGTCCTTGTGCCTCTACTAAGCCACATTTCAGATCTGGAGAGAAGCAGAGGTGGTGTCTGCCTGGATTTGTCCTCTCAGTCAGAGGTAGACATAGAGTCGGAGTTGAAGGTGATGTCTCTCAAGAGCCTAGTCAGGGCAGGCCCAGGAGACCTTCAGGAGAGGGTAAGAAGGTTTGTATGTGTCGGCAGCTGCAAATCATTCTACCTCTAGTCTCTTTTAGTTTGCTTTTCTTTTGACTGAGGGGTTGAAAAAATAACTGGGGCAGCACCAAAGGTTTGAACCCTTAAAGCAACAATCATAAAACATAAAGAAAACCAATGAAAGTGCTAGAATGTTTATACCTTTTCAATGTGTTAAAATGACAGGGAGTGAAGAAACCTTTTAAAGTGACAGCGTTCTTGACTTTCTTCAATGTGTTAAAGGGATAGTGCATTTAAAGTGAAGAAACCCTTTAAAGTTTAAAGTAACTTCCCTGTGCTCCCAGGTTGCACCTGTAAACAAGCTTTCAGCTTAGTGTGTCTCACCTGGTTAAACAATTGGAAAAAATAAATAAATAAACAATTGGAAATGTGACAGTGTTTTTGAGTTTCCTCTACGTGTTAAAGGGACAGTGTGTTTAAGTGAAGAAACCTTTTAAAGTGAAAGGGTTCTTGAATTTCCTCAATAAGTTTAAAGTGACAATGCATTTAGTGAAGAAACCTTTAAGGAAACAACATTCTGGCAGCTGCTCTGTGTTCTCAAAAATGACTGAGCATTGACATGAAGCAGCATTAAAGGTAACAGGAAATAGTTTTTACGCCTCTAGATGCCCTCCAGTTGTTCTTTTATTAGCTACCCAGTATTCTGATATATTTTTCCTATTTTCTGTGTTCTCCATGCGCGCAAGCGTAAACACGTTAGTATGAAAGTGCCCTTTGAGGGGTGTGACACTGTCTGCCCGATGCAGAGCAGTGTTGCAGGGGCATGACAGTGACACACCAATCAGCACCCAGGCTGACAATGATGGAGTTTCTGGCTTGTTGGGCAGGGACGACACCAACTTCAAAAGAAGTTATTTTCCCTTTCATCCATGCCGCCCAGCAAACACTATCTCTTTATCCCTAAGAGCTAATCCTCTGCCTCAGTATACCACTAGCCCTCCTACACAAGTCAAATAGTAACACTATGGTGAAGTATAGTCTGCTATGGGCACTCTTGTCATTTGTCTTTTTACTCACCTGGACACTGCCACATGGGCTCTCCCATGTAACCAAATGACAAAAGACTCCTCAGAGGCTTACCGCAACTATATTTTCTCTAACTTGATTGCAGAGACAAAGCCTGATCTGCAACCTAACCCTATCCTCCCTGTTAGAGGCAGCATCTATTACCCTCTACATGCCAGGAGGAAGCTGCCATGGAGATGTGCTTTCACCCTAACCTGCCACTGTGCAAGGCTTTGGTTCCTAGCCATGATCATTATTCTGCTATCTGGGGACATCAAACTAAATCCAGGCCCACCTACCTGTTTTTTTTTCCCCAAATGAGTTATCTGGCATGTCCAAGAAAGGATTATTAATTGCCCATATCAATATCAGAAGTCTTACCTGTCACCATGCAGAATTCGAGGCCTGGGTGAAACTCTACAATCCTGATGTACTCTGTCTCACAGAAGCTTGGCTAAAACCCGGAATACCTGATGATGTATGCTCCTTGCCTAATTATTCCCTGTTCCGACGGGATAGATCCTCATCCAAGCGTGGCGGTGGAGTTGCCCTGTTCTTCAAAAAACACCTCAATATCTCCATTGTTCTGGCATCTGCCTCTCCCGCAGTGTGCAAATTCATACAGGCAACTATTGTATTGGGGTAAAAGAAGCTTCATATTATCTGTGCCTATAATCCCCCTGCTGGGGGAATAGTAGGTCTTCAAGAACTCCTTGACATCACCTCTCAGACTGTAAATCATAATGAGGCTGTCATCCTAGGTGATCTTAACCTCAGTTGGTTAGAGTCAGCTCAAATATCCTTGCAATCACTCACGCTTAGTTATAATTTTCACCAGTTGATCTCTGAAGCAACTAGAGCCACGTCATCCCATCAAACAGGTACACTCCTAGATTGGGTGATGGTTAACCGTATGGAACATGTGTCAAAAGCAGGAATCCTTGCAGATGCACTAACTGACCACTCATCCACTTTTTGTATCCTATCTATGGTTGTGCCTCCATTTCCTCCATCAAGATTAATCACGTTTACAAATCTAGCTCATACTGACCAGGATGCATTTCTCTATGATGTCTCCAATATCGACTGGGCAGGTATCTATCAAACAAAGGATGTGGAGGTTGCTCTACAGATATTCATAAATTAATTTCTTACCATTCAATATAAACATGCCCCCAAGACTACTAGGAGGGTCAGAGGAAAACAGACGAGGTGGCTGCATAAAGACCTCCTTGCTAATCTGCACCAGAGGGACAAGCTTTGGATTCGCTACAAACAAACAGGCCTACAGTCAGATCTTATTGTCTATCGTGAACTAAGGAAGAGATGTAAGAGACAAGTTAGAGCTGCTAAAAGCAAATACTGCAAGGACCTTCTACAAAGCTCAGCCTGTGACCTGAGGAAATTCTGGGCCCATGTCAAAACATTTCTCGGTACCTTGCAGTCGGTCACTCCTGATGAAATGATCATAAATGAGGCACATTGTAATGACCCTAGGACCATCTCAAACAGTTTTAACAATCTTTTCTCTGATCTGTCATACTATACCTTGGCTAGTGGATCGCACTCCAACCTACCTACCACACTACCATCAGTCAACCATACTGCCCTGTCGTCTGATGCTCCTCCAGCGCCACCATTCTATTTCAAGGCTATATCAAGAGCAGAAGTTCTGAAATTACAGAGATCCATACCTGCCAATACCAGCTCTGGGTCTGACTCACTGGAACCTCGTCTTCTTAAGCTGGCTGCTCCACTCATTGCCTCTCCAACTGCCAGAATCTACACTTTATCCCTTACCCATAGCACTGTGCCGGACCTATGGAAATCTGCAAGAGTAACGCCTGTCTTTAAAAAAGGTGACCCAAAGGACATGGCCAATTACAGACCTACAGCAATTCTCTCTGTCCTTAACAAGATCCTAGAGAAAATAGTTGCATCACAGACATTGACTACCTTACACGCTACAATCTCCTCTCAGACACCCAGCATGGTTTCAGAAAAGGTTATAGCACCACCACGGCTCTTCTTCAACTAACTACTGATATTCTGTCCAACATGGACTCTGGAAAACTCACAGGTGCCATCTTCATGGACCTCACTAAGGCTTTCGACCTTGTAGACCATCCCCTGCTTCACTCCACTCTCCATAAATTTCATTTCTCTACTCCTGTTGTGGACTGGTTCTGTAGCTATCTGTCAAACAGGTCGCAAGCTGTCAAATTTAACTCCTCCCTGTCCAACACATCTACTATCAACCTTTGGGTCCCCCAGGGCTCTATCCTTGGGCCCCTTCTGTTCTCAATTTTTATCAACAATGCAGCTGAGGTCCTGGAATCCTCCTCAGCTATTCTCTATGCTGATGACCTGATCATCTACACTAGTTCTTCTAGTATTGTCTGCATAAACACATCACTTACTTCGGACTTCAATAAGGTCTTAGACTGGCTACTAGACCGTAAGCTTGTACTAAATGAAAAGAAAATGAAAGCCATGCTCCTAGGTTCTGCACCGAAGATTAAGACCTGTTCTAGTTTGCTGGAGGTTCTTCACCCAGGAGGATTTCCACTTGAAAATGTTACTTCCTTCAAGTGCCTTGGGATCCTGCTGGACCAGTCCCTGGATTTTAATCTTCACATTCAGTCCTCATGCAAAGCTGTAAACTCAAAACTAGGAGTAGCTTACAAAACAAGCTACATGCTTACACCCTCAGCCAAATTAGCAATTGCCCAAGGTATTCTGCTCCCAACCCTTACTTATGGTGCGTCTATTCTTACCTCTGCCCATAAAACCTCCCTACTAAAATGGGACGTAACTTATAACAATATATGCCGATTTGCCTCTTCGTCGCCTCGACTCAAACATCACTGCCTTCTTTATAAGGATCTGAATTGGCTCTCGCACTCTGCCAGTAGACAATACTACCTTGGATCACTAACGGACTCGATCATCCGGGAAAAAAATCCATCCCAGCTGGTGGCATTGCTGGTCCCTTAACCATCCTCCCATGGCCTACGATCAGCTGACAAATCCTTGCTCTATGTTCCAAGATGTCGGACGACTAAAGGCACAGGGGCCTTCCAATTCTCTGCTCCCAGGCTATGGAATGCTCTTCCACTCAACCTCCGGCTGTCTCAGTCTCACTTTGGATTTAAAAGTGAATATCGTCATTATCTATCCTTAGCTGATGCTTGTACATGCTTTGACCCAACCTGAAGCTCCTGAGACTTACCAGTAATGTCACCCCTGCTCTAATCCAGCTCCAAGACTGTCTCCTGTTCCCCTCCCCATATTTTTCCTTCTCTTTGTAAATAACTTCTTGACTACTAGCTGTCTTCCTTCTCGAACCTTGTTGCTGACCATTCACTGTTGTTTTGCCAGTTACCACCCCTGACCTTCTTTCTGTCAGTCTTTCTTGTTATGTTTGAACATTCCTCACATTTCTCTCTATATAACCTTACTGTCTAATTAACCCTTTCACTCCACAGGTCAGGTCCATGGTTTCTGCACTTATTATACATCTTACTGCCATTATCTGTATAATGCTTGCCATTATTTTTTGCCGTTTCTCTACCCATTGTATTTTTGTAGCACTGCTGTACTGTTCCTTTATTTGTATTATTGTACCCACATTGCTGTTGTTCAACTGTTCTCTTTTTGTTGCACTCTCCCAGGTCGTGCCTGAAAATAGTCATTTTATGGCTAGTGCACCTACCCGGTTAACAAAAACTAAATAAATAAAATAAAAGTCAGGCTGATCTGTCATGGTTAGCCTGGAATGTGTGCCTGCAACAAAGAAAAATGTTCACTGATGTCTGTTGCTGGTGGCCCTAACTGTCCCCCAATCTGACCCTCCCTGTCAGCACCCCCCCCCCTGCACACACACAGTAGTGACACTGAGGGTGCTCAATTCCCCCAGTGTCTAAAACTGTCCCTTGTCATTTTTTTCCTCCTGAAAGGAAGAAAACTGTCCACTGACTTCTGTTGCACCCCCCAAAACATAAGTCAGTGGCACTGGGGGTGACCAGTCCCCCAGTGTCCTCAACTGTTGCAATACTGTCCCCTAGTAACACTGGGGGTGCCCAATCCCCCAGTTTCCTGTCCCTGAAATAAAGAAAACTGTCCTCGATTTTTTACCTGAAAAACAGAAAATCAGTCCATCATTGTCTGCTGTGCTACCCACCCCTCACCTGACCTCCCACTCAGAACCCCCCCGCCCCACCCCACCCCACCCCATACTTACTCACCGGAGGTCCTTCCCATAATCTTCCTTGGACTGCAGACACATCTTCACTCTTCAAAGCCGAACCACGAACTGAGGTAAGCGCTTCAATGTATTTCAATGGGGTTTTCAGCTTCAATGTATTTCAATGGGGTTTTCAATTTAGTGGCATAACTTGGCCATTTTTTATTATTTTTGCCCCAAATTTTCAACATACCATTTTTGGGACCCCACCTCATGAACAATGCAAGTGATGTTAGGTAAATCTGCCCTGAAAGGTGATTTCGCAGTCACTGCGTGAAATTACTTATTAGGCAGGAGTTAAAAATGTTCTCCACCATTGTTCATGAAGTGGGGTCATAAGAAGGATATGTTGAAAATTTGGTGCAAAAATATTTTCAATATTTTGATTCCAAATTTCCAATATAGCCATATCTTCATAGCACCTCATGAATGTGACAGTTGTCATTTTTCAGATCCTGGCTAAAATGTTTTTTTGCATCCCGAAAGGTGATTTTGCAGTTGCTGCAAGAAATCACCTTTTGGGCAGCAGTTGAAATGTTTCTCTGCCTTGGTTCGTGAGGTGGGGTCAGAAGAAGGCTATGTTGAAAATTTGGTGTAAAAATATTAAAAAACAATGAAGTTATGAGCCTGCATTGAAATTTGCGAACACAGGCTCGTAACTTTGGCAATTTTCAATATTTTGACCCCAAATTTTCAGTATAGCCATTTCTTCACAGTGCCTCATGAATGTGACAGCTGCCATTTTTCAGATCCTGGCCAAAATATTTTTTTTTACATCCCGAAAAGTGATTTTGCATTCACTGCTGCAAAATCACCTTTCGGGCAGGAGTTGACAATTTTCTCTGCACTTGTTCATTAGTTGGGGTATTAAGAAGGGTATGTTGAAAATTTGGGGCACAAATATTAACAAACAAACCAGTTACACAGCCCAATATCATCACTTCTACTTTGCATTCTTAACTGTTAATAAAATGATTCCTTCACTGAAGCAATTTTTAATGTCACTTTCAGTGGTATCAGCACCACACACCCCCTATGACACCAGTGCACGTGGCAAACACTTGGCACTGACAAATGCTTGTTGTTAAATTAATAATCTAATTGCATTGCCTTTGTAACAACTGTTCCCCATTGCTTCCTAGGACAAAGATCCAGACACTCTCCAATTTGGGATTCAGGCATCTATTTAGAAATAAGACAAGTTGGGGCCAGCACAACAGTAGAGCTAATGCCTGCGGCGCTGACGACCATAGTTTGGGAGCGGACCTCGGACATCAGAGAGTTGGCCTGGGGGGAGAAGGCTGAGTGTCCAGGGCTCTGCTTGCTTCCTCAGAGGAGGGAGGAAGGGGATATGGTACCCAGTGCCTACCGACCTTTAGCATTGACTGAGGGGCACAGCAGCTCAAGACCATGCTGGGTGCTTGTTGGGGCAGGGACTGGTGGACCTCTGCAAGTCGGGGGCGGGAGCACGCCTGACTGTGTGTGTCAAAGTCATTGCACGTCTAGCCTTGCTCTGGTGGGGGGGGTGCATCAGGAAAAAATACCTCGGCATGAGCCCCACGACACCCAGGATCCCAACAAGTGCCGGGACCCAGGGTCCCCAACCCGGCAGCAACCGAGGTCAAAAATACGCATATTAAAAAAAAATGGAAAGAAAGTAAAGAAATTTAATAGGATGGATTCCCATCTGTGTTCTTGTTCTGATTCTGCAGTTCTCTGGAATCCATAAGTGACATACTGCAGGCAGGTTAGTGATCACCTCGATCTACATTTAGGGATCTCGATCACCAATTTATTTCTTTTTTCTTTTCTTTCCAGGGCACCTCCATGTTGAGACAGTGGGATCAAGCTTCAGAACCAACTCCAGGATCAGACATTGGGATCAGACTCAAGGACCAACTTCAGGATTAACACTGGGATAGGATCTGGAGTCCAGTTCCAAGTTCACTTCTAGTGGGAACATCAGGAAAACTAGTCTTCTCTATTCAGTTTAGACTTTCAGCATTCATCTTCATTTGCAATAGCTGATTTAAATCTCCAGTCATTTCCAGTTGCCAGTATTCTGTCTTCAGTTCTATGTTATTGTTAAGGAATTTCTGGTCCATATTCAGCAGTGCCACACAGACTTCCCATCACATTTAAATAATATGTACTGCAGAACTTGACCGAAAAAACAAAAGACCCAATGGCCTATTTAGTCTGCTCGTACACCTACCTGAAACAGTGACCAGGCTAGGATGGTTAGCCAATAAAAAAGTGTTTTTGTTTTTAACACCTACTTTCTTAGAATACCCCATCCCCTTTTCCAACAAGTCATACTACACCCTTGTATCTGTCCTACCTGTGTTTGAAATCAGTCACAGACTTTGTGTCAACCACTTCACTGGGCAATCTATACCACTCGTCCACTGGCTACATGTCAATTCACTCCAGTTGATGTGCTCTGTGACAGCTCATGCCATACTATTAGCTCTGGCATCAAGCAGCTCTCCTGTACAAATCGTTCCCGGACAATTCCCCCCCCCCCATAAATGTAATAAATAAACTCCAGAGGGGGCACAATTCAGGAACGAACTGTGCAGGGAGCCGATTGACACTGGAGCTAATAATTTATTTTTTTATTTATAATTTGGAAAACACCTTTGAGCACAAGTGCTTTTTTGCAAAGTTTCCACGTCTGACAAGTGGAATGAATGAAAAATACAACATGCAATCACCAGCCCAAGAACAGCCTGGTCAGGTACAAGCAACAGTAAATTATCAGTCAGGGAAATATACGCACTCAAGCACAGCAGTTTGCAAGTGCCAGTAATGTATAAGCACAAGATAAAACATGGTATACCGGTCAGGAATCCCAGGCTTGTTTTTCGGAAGGGGACTTCAATAGCTTGTCTAGACATACTCCTGGGGGAATACTAGTTTGTAACTGGGCAGAAGATATCTTTGATCGGAGTGGGGCTGAGGCCCAACAAAGGTTTTTTAGCCATCAGACAGGTCTGGTATTTTGGCCTGTCCTGAAGTGGTAACCATTTATTGAGAGCATACAGTGTGCAACTATGTGTGAGCCTGTCTGCCCCACTTGCAAAATGACAGGCTTTGTTGAGTACCTTCCTTACTCTGGAAAGGGTAGTTTCACAAGTAGCCCCATATACTGGGAGCCCGTAGTCGATGAGAGGTAGGATCGTCCTGGAGACTACCAGGCACCTAGCTTCCTGTGTGAAGTTAAGGTGGTGCCTGAAGAGCACTCCTAACTTTATATTGGCCAGATTTGTGATTTTGTCCACATGTATAGAGAATGAAAGGGTGTCGTCCAGGGTGACACCCAGGTACTTGAAGGATTCCACCTGGTCAAATGTTGTTCCAGTTGTTCCATGAGCATTATGAATAGTAAGGGGAGGGATCTTTTTCTTCAGATGTGGACCAGCGAACAACATGGTCTTTGTCTTCTTATAGTTCAGGACCAGTTTATTTACTCTGAACCAATCCTCCAGAGCCTGGAAGCTGCTTTGTAGATCTCTGGAGAGTTTCTCATGATGTGGACTGCTATTGAAGACCATATCATCACCGTATAAGAGCACCTTCGAGAGGGGACAGGCGTCAGGGAGTCTGTTTATAAACAGGCTAAAGAGGAGAGGGCCAACTATTGACCCTTGAGGGACACCAACTGAGACTCCATTAGCGCTCGAGAGAACTCCATCAATCTTTATCCTCTGCCTGTGACCTGTGAGGTAGCAACGAAACCAGGCTGAGGATTTGGAGGAGAGGCCCAGGGAGGAGAGCTTGTTAAGCAGCAGTGAGTGGTCCATGAGATCGAATGCTTTGGTCAGATCTATGTAGGTGGCTCCAACCAGATGACCTTTGTCGACGGCCTCATGCAGATGCTTTGTGTATTCTATTAGTGCAGTTTCAGCGCTATGTAGCTTCCTGCTGCTGTTTGCACATTAGTTCAGACTTATTTAGGTAGAAGATGAGTTTATCTGAGGCTATTCTTTCCAGAGATTTGGGCGGAGGAGAGAGGATTGAAGATAGGCCAATAGTTGGCTACATTGGTGTGGTCCCGTTTGTGTACAGGGGTTACTACTGCAGCTTTCCAGACTGTCTGGGAACCGGGAGTATCGCAGCGAGAGGTTGAATATCTTTGTCAGTGGAAATGCAAGTTCTTCAAGCGCCAGGGCCAGCAACTTCATATCCACTGAATCATTCCTCACCCTTGTTTTTCCAAGAACCCTTTTCACATATTTGAGAGTTGATTTGATGGTGACAAGTTTGAAGTAGAATTTGGGGAGGTCAGGATTGGGGCCAGGTGGGTTACATTGACCTGGGCATTCGCCCGCGCTACCCACTGGCACAGTAGTGGGAGGGAGGACTGAGCTCACTTCCTAGAATGCTGTGCTTAAAATGTTTGCAATTTCAGTTGGGTCTGTGGTGACACCCCCATTGGTGTTGATCATTTTTGGAGAAGATTTGTCATTATTTCCAAGGAGGTCTTTTAGATTATCCCAGAATTTCTTACCGTTGTTCCAGCAGTTCTTTTGCTGGTCTTTGTAAAATGCTGCTTTTGCCTGTCTTATTTCTCTGGTGCACTTATTATGAGGTTCTTTGTATTTCTGCAGGTCACCCAGCGACCCAGTGTCCCTTGCACGACACCAGAGGTTATCCCTGCCAGCAGCAGTGCCGGGATGATCCAACCAGCTGAAGTACCTTGTATCATGCATTTCTTTATGGGAACAAATTTGTTGCAGGCATCTGTGAATTGGGTTATGAGGTACTCGAGGGCCTTGTTAACATCTGGGTTGGTATCTAGATAATGCCAGGCAACCTGCGCCTAGTGTGCCTTGAAGGCGCTGATTACGCCTTTCTACAATCCCCTGCTTTTAGTGGTTTTTGGAGGGGGGCTTAGGGTGCTGTGCTGTCCTTGCGCATTGGACTGGTGAGTGGTCACTGATGGCATCTGGTTGGACTGAGACATCAATTAATCTTTCCAGGACTGTGGCCAGGATCCAGTCAATTGGAGTTCTGGTCCATGTTTTATAACTGATCCTGGTGCAATCCATCACTACTTGCATTAGGAAAAGGCTGGCTACCAGGTCCTTGTGTGCAAGGCTTGATTTAGCTGCCCAGTTAATACTGAAGTCCCCAGTGACAATCACATCTCTGCTTAAGCATGTTTGATTGAAGTATCTGGCAAATGTTGCAACGCCTGGCTGTTGTTTACCTGGTGGTATGTAAACTGATAGTATATGGAGAGATTTTCGTCTACACCTCAGCTGTACTTTAACAGCCAGGCATTCACAGTCTTCCAAGAGGTTATTGCGACAGGGTGGAATAGGACCCTGTCTCATTTGTTGCGGAGAAAGTGTTTAAATGCAAGGATCTGTCCTTTCCTGTCTATTTGTCTGTCTGGTTGCACAACCAAATTTTCCTGTGAGATGTCAGACTTGATCAACTAGATAATCTCGTAATTCCTTTGCCTCTCACTGTCTCTCAGTATTCTCTTGCTGTCTGTTTTTCCTCCCTTGCATATATGCTAATATAAAAGTATGTGCAAATCATTGTATGAAAATGTAACTGATAATGGGATCACTTTTGTTTAGAAAATATATAGTGTTACTGTTGAAATGTATATAATTATATTTTGAGATGATTGTAAAAAGCTAATGGAAAACTCCAGAGGTTACTTGAGTGCAAATGTTTAAGCCTTTTGAAAAAGCTGTGCAAATGGGGCCTCTCAGCTCAGGCACAATGTGTTCTAGCAGCTTATGCCTTGAAATATACAAAAACAGGATGCTTGCTAAGAATGGGGGTTGAAAAAACATAAAAGAGCTAAGCTGCAACTACAAGAAAGATTAGGAGAACAAGGGACACAGAGACTGAAAGAAAACTTTATTTTATTTTGCCTTTGTAAATAGTTACACTGACCAAGTTTATTTTATTATGCTGCTAGTGTAAATAAATAATTTTTGGTGAATTCTACAACTGCTCCTGGTTTTCCTGTGTTTCCTGATCTGTGCCTCGACGACTGTTATCCACTGTCAATTTGTGGCTATGTATGTTTGATTGTGGGTAGATTATGCAACCACTCCCCTTTTACATTGGCAGTCTTCCCTGAATATGTTGTAGCCAGGTAGTGCTATGGTAAAGTAAGGTATTTTGGGAGTGAGACATGTTTCAGTGAGGGCAATTATATCAGGTTGGACATGTGCCACCCATGCTTCTACCTGGGAGAATTTAGGGAGCAGCCTTCCAGTATTTAGCGAGACAATCTTAAGCTTTCTCACGTTCACTCTCAAGCCTGTTATTACCTGGTGGACCCAGGTTTGGGTGGATGTTTCCAACATAAGGAGGAGGAGGATGAGTAGCAGTCTTTTGTGGTCCCTCCTACCAGAGGTAATCTTCATGGTCTTCCTAACATGAGACTGGCATCTTAGTTGTGTCACATACCCTATGGTATCTATTAAGGGGACAGAGGTCCACTTGGAATGATTTGTAGTGGCTTGGTGTTCTTCAGGACTAGCCAAGGTAAGGGGATCTGAACTGGCAGTGGTTTGGCAACGGGCACCTTCATTCCATAAGAGGTTTAGTGAGACTGTGGAATTACCAGTGATACTGTGTTGTCGATTATCCTACCATGATGAATGAGGCAGCACCTGACATACTGTAGGAATATTACTAGTAGAAACATGATTTTGTTGTGGTACAGGGCTATCCCTTTGGTGTGCAACAAGGTGTCTAAGCTGGTGCAAGGCATAGTGGTAACCAGGGGGACTTAGGTGTCCTGATCCTGACTACTGCAGGTTATTTAAGTGTCAAAAAGGATGTAAACTTGCAATATTGCCTGCTGCTGTTGGGAGTGTTTGCTGGTCACAACTGGTACAAGTAGTTTTAACCTAAGTCATGGCACATTGCTCCTCCAGAGGCATACTCCACTGAAATATACCTGATAACAGCCAAAGCTAACAGTAAAAGTTAAGTATTTTACCCTGGGTTCCAAAAAAACTGCAAGCAACAGAGAGGTTCAATCAGATACAAGTTACCTATTGACTTAGATGTGGTCTCTGCAGGTACATGCTGAAACACAACACCCCCTAGCTAAAGCACCTGTACTTAGTACTACTAGGCAGTTAAACATTAAGCAATATCAATGATTACAGCAGTTTGGCACTTTGTATGTTTCCTTTATTTTCAAAGTGGTGGTCACTGGCTGCATCCTCTGGCTGACACAAGAGTAAAAGAATGAAAAAAACATAAGTTAAATCCAGAGGAAGAGGTGAGGTGAGGTGTGGCCTGGGCATATGCAGAATGTGAGAATCCTGTGCGAGTTATCACGGAGCGGAGTAATCCAGTGTGAGTTGTTGTGGAGCGGACTGACTGGAACGACTTGACATGTCACCTTGTCCACCACCCTTTCCGTAAAGAAGAACTTCCTTACAACCTTCTTGAACGTTTCCTCCAATTAATTTCCATGCATGAACTCTCATCATAGTGACCTCATTCCTCATGAACAGTTCACTGCAGCCAGCCTGTTTATTTCCTGCAAGTGCTTATAAATCTTTATCATGCCACATCCCCCCTTTCCCTTCTGGCCACCAGTGCATACATACTGAGGCTCACTAACTCTCCTCATACAATATCCCCTGCTGCCCCTGGATCATTGTTATGGCCCTCATTTGGACAGACTCCAGATAGTCCCTGTCCTTGTGCAGTCCTTCAGGTATGGCATCACAATAAAGGGGTAATATTACCTTCCTCCTATTGGAAAACCTTCTTACTGTGTATCCCAGTATCCTGTTAGCTTTCTCTCTTGTTTCATCATATTGGGCAGTAGATTTCAGGTTGTCATTGATGAAGGCTCTAAGGTCTCTCTCCTCAGAGTTCTGATCCCCCTTACCCCTCCCATCCAATACTCTGTTTTAGGAATTGTATCCAATGTGCATAACTTTTCACTTTTTAGCACTAAATTGGAGTTGCCATATCCTGGACCACCTCTCTAACCTTTTCAATACCTTTTCATGTCCCATATTTCCTCCTCAGTATCCATTCTGTCACAGATCTTAGTGTTGTCTGCAAAGAGAAAGACCTTGAGCTGAATTCCCACCCCTGTGTTGCAGATGAATATGTACCTTTCTGACCCCTGTGTACTCCCCAGTCATGACCACCCTACCCTCTGTGTTCTTCCCCCGGCCAGTGTCCTAACCACCTAATTCTTTTGTTCCCGCCCCTAAGTCACTCTGCTTTTTTATGAGCCTTCTGTTCGGTACACAATCAAAGACTTTGCTGAAGTCTACATACAATACAATATATCGACTGCTTGGCCATGTCCATTGCCTTCGTAGCCCAACCGAAAAAAGTCTATCAGATTCATCTGGCATGATCTGTCCACCATAAACCCAAGTTGCATCCTATCATGAAGTCTGCTGACCTCCACAAATTCCAGTATACTCTGTTAAAATAGTCTCCAGTAGTTTCCCTACAATCACAGTCAGGCTGACCAGTTTATAATTTCCTGGGTCATCCTAATCTTTGCTCTAGTGGAGTGGTGCCATACTGACCACCCTCCCGTCTACTGGACCAACCCCCATATCCACAGAGCAGTTAAATAGGTCAGCCAGCGGTGCTGCTAGGAACAACGCAACTTCCTTGAGCATCCTAGGGTGCAACCCATTGGGGGCCACTGGCCTGTCCACTTTCAGGGACCCGAGTCCCTTAAGCACCCTTTTTACTGTGATCAATCCCATCTCCAGACTCTTCACCCTTTCCATTTTGGCCTGTATCCCATGTTCTGGCAGCTGTCCTCCCTATGCTACTGTGAAGACTGAACAGAAGTGCTCGTTCACAATGTCTGTCTTTTCTATCCTCCTCCCACACACCCGTTTTCTCAATCTGACTAATCCTTCGTCTTCCTCTATTCCCCTATGTATCAAAAGAAAGCACTGTCCCCTTCCATGGCTCCCTCTGCTATTCCTAGCACTGACTCCACCTTAGCTTTCTTCACCACTCTACTGACCTCCTTCAATTATCCTATATTGACCACCCTGCTTTCTCATGCTGTGTCACCCTTGTGCTTTCTAAACACCACCTTTTCCATCCTTAATGCCTTCCCACCTCCCTGGGGAATGAGATTTGTGATTTACTGTACGTTCTTTGCTTTTTTGCCCACCTCATACAGGAATTGGTTACTTTCATTAACTCCTTCTTGATGATGTCCCCTTTGGCATCCACTCCTACTGCTTCCCCTACCCATCCTAGTTTCTCACTAAGCACTGCCCACCTTCCCAAAATCCACCCTTCTGAAGTCCCAGACCACTGTCACTGAGTTGGATCAGTGGATTTCTTCCTTAGGACCTCTCATGACATTAAGTCCCACATCTATGTATAATCCTTTTAGCTGTAAGACTGTAGCAGTTAGCCAGCCTAGTGGCATGGAGGGCTGAGGCATCACTGCCTTACCTTACCTCCTGCCACACCGGCAACCCCTCTTCGCAGTGCGAATGGATTGCCAGGTGTCGGCCGGGGAGGGAGAGGATCGAGTGTCTGAAGGACAGTTCTCCTCTCCCAGGGAGGGGTGGGACCAGAGACTGGTGCATGCCTGGCCCATAGCAGCGGCTGGAGGCTGGCACACCAGATCTGAAAAGACAGGGGGTGGAGACGGAGCAGATGCCTGGCATGCTGCGTGCTGAAGCATGTGCGTCTCAACCACTGGCATCATTGTACGCATATGGCACCGCACTCGGGGGATGGGCACAAATGGAGGCTAAAGATTCTCTGACCGGCGGAATGATACCAGCCCCTCGCAGGCACCGCAACCGGCCAGCTGGCACCACAACAACATCCAAAGAGGTAAGTACCAGTGGATGCCGGGGTGACGAGGCTGGGGGGGTGGAAGGGGGCTGGTCGGAGGCGTCGAGAAAGAAATAAGGAAAGACTGTAGCAGTTAAAGGGAAAATCCCCTCAACATTTTTTTTCTGTTTGCCAGTATAGTGTGTAGGCGTGAACTATGATTCTCCATCCTGCGTCTATGTAATTTCATCCTAATTTCAATTTAAATGAAGTTGCTTCACTTTGTTGTACCCTGGTGTGAAAACATGTTTGACCCCATTGCAAAGGACAGGACCCCACTCATAAAAGGAAACATGGGAGATGATAATGCATATTTGCACATCAAAGGGACTGGGAGTTGAACAAAGAGCTCCTAGCACATACAAATTAATCAGCTGATTAACAAAATTTCACAAGTACCAGCATCCTTCCAAGTGCATTTTTCCAACTCAGACACACTTTAAACAACAGAAAGCATTAGGGAACTTACTTTGAAAAGTTTGATGGCCAGCATAAGACAAAAATACAGAGACTTCAGACAACAAAAATGACAATAGCACTTCTGTTGACTTGTGCATGTATACATCAACTCCCATGATGCCCTGCAAGAGTGGGGTCATGATCTTTCCAATGGTGTCAAACAAGTTTTCATGCCAGGACAGAACAGAGTGAAGCAACATCATTTAAATTTAAATTAGGACAAAGTTCCGGGGGTGTAAGGGACAGAATCATTGTTCATGGCTGCAAACTACACAAGTATACAGAAAACAGGTTAAGGGGACTTTCTTAGGCTGTCTGGTTAAGGAATAGGAAGTATAACAATTAGGGCTGTACGTTTCTCATGGAACATACTGGAGAAAGTCATAGCATTGTCATGGTCAGAATTACTAAAATTATGAAAATTACAGTAAAAGTCATGAAAAGTCGTGGATCTATTGTGTGTTAAACAAATTACCTCTGTTTTCGTAGCATTTTTTATACAAGCACATCGGCAAAGATTTGAATACTTAAAAATTACATTGTTAGGCTAGCTCAGTTTATTTATTTATTTATTTATTTATTTATTTATTTATTTATGTGAAATGTTTCACCAGGAAGGCACACTGAGCAACAGGGCTTGCTCACCGTGCTAATCTTGGGGAAGAGGCACAATAGGGATGCGAGACATTTTACGCTCAAGTTACAAGCATCAACATAGCACAATAATTAATTAAGGCAGTTGTTACAAACAGAGTTGCATACATAAGTAATTTGAGAGAACAATTAATAAGTGCAATGGTAATAAGTGAACAAGTGCTATCATGAAATAAGGGGTGAAGGACAGCAAGGATGAGATGCTAGATAGTGCAGAGTCATGTCCTGGAGAGACCCCTTCAAGATATGGGGAACCCTGCAAGGGGACAGGGGACTGGAGTAGGGATTAGAGAGGGAGAGAGAGAGAGAGAGGGAGGAGGTGTGATTAACACCTAGGAGGGGGAAACAAGGCCTGACCCAAAAAGAGAATTCTTCAGGATGCAATGAATCCTGCAAGGGGGCAGAGAAGTTCAGGCGATTGTAAACCCTCCTGCGGTTAGGTGTTGTAATTACAGAGGGACAGTGAGAGGGAGAGGGAGGGAATGAGAAATAACACTTGGATGGGGATGAGGCCTGATCCAAGGAACTCACCAGGCTGCTGGGGACCCTGCAAGGGGACCTGGAAGGCCAAGGATAGGTGGATGGGGGAAGAAAAGATGGCAAGCCTAGGCACTATAGGACCCCTTCAGGATGCTGAAAACCCTTCAAAGGCAGTGTGAAGGCTAGGGGAAAAAGGGGGAGAGAGTAAGGGACAGGAGAAAGGTATGAGAATTAGCACCTAGGAGGGGCTAGGGTCAGTAGAGGAAGTAGAGTCGATAGAGGCATTGCATAAATTCTGAAGGGGGACGAACTGTAAGGAGCAAGACAAAGGAAATTAAGCCGGGTCATAACAGGAACAGTTAAGTGCAAGATAGTTGGAGAGGGTAGTCTTGATGGAATAGAGGAAGGAGGAGTGTCAGATTTGGGGAGGTAGAGAGTTCCATATTTTAGGGAAATGGTGAGAGTACCCAGACTGGCCAGAGAGGGTGGAGCGGTGGGGGACAGTTAGTGTGCAAGTGTCGGCAGATCTGAGGGAGTGGGAAGGAGGAGGGGGTGTTAGAAATGAGGGGGACAGGTAGGAAGGGAGTTCACCCAGCCAGTGTTTAGCGGTGAATTTAGCGCAGTGTGAGAGGCGTCTATTTGTAAGGGAGGGGAAAGAAAGGGCTCGACAGAGGTCACAGTGGTGGGTATAAAGAGGGAGCATCAAGGGCAAAGTGGCAGAAGGGTTGAAGAGAGTGTCCAGTCTGATCAGGGAGGACCTAAGAGCGGCACCATAGACTATGTCGCAGTAGTCAAAAATGGGGAGGATCATCTTCTGGACAAGCTCACGCCTAGCCACAGGAGGGATGCAACTGCGATTCCTGAACAAGGCACTGAGCTTGGGGCGCAAATTTTTTGGATAGCATCAATGTGTTCAGAGACGCTGAGGTGTTGGTCTAACCAAACCCCAAGGTATCTGAAGGACGAGGTGTCCTCAAGTAAAGTCCCGTCAAGAGTGCGGAAAGTGGGCAGGGAGGGAAGCCTACAGAGTCTCTGCCTTGTGCCAAAGATCATGGAGACTGTCTTCTTGGTGTGAGGAATAATTGATGGTTTGCAAACCAGAGCTGGACCTTGTTGAAGTCATGCTGCAAGCTGGATGTAACCTCAGCTGGGCATGAGCCAAATGCATACAGGACAGTATCATCAGCGTACATGTGTATGGCGGAGGATAAGGAGCAGACAGATGGTAGGTCATTAAGGAAGATGGGGAATAGAAGGGGACCAAGCATGGAGCCCTGAGGGACCCCAGTGCAGATCGGGAGGCATGGCGAGATTGCATCTACGATCTTAACTGATTGAGTTCCACCAGTAAGGTAGGCCTTAAACCAGTTAGCTGCAGAAGGAGTTAGACCAGCAGATGAGAGAGAACCAAGGAGAAGGGAGTGGGAAACAGTTTCAAAAGCCTTGGCAAGGTTGACAAATATGGCTGAGGTGATTTGGCCATTGTCCATCCCAAAGAGGATGGAGTCAGTGAGCTGAAGTAGGGAGGTGGTGGTAGAGTGGTTTTTCCTGAAATCAGATTAGAATGGGGTGAAGAAGGGGTATCAGATAGAAAGGAGGTGAGTTGAGAGAGGACTAGATGTTCTTGTAGTTTGGGTAGGAAGTAGCTAGATGGGGCAATAGTTGCCAGGGGATGAGGGGTCTCCACCTTTAGGTAGGGGGAGGACAACTGTGTGCTTCCATGTGGAAGGGACATCGGAGGTTGAGAAGGAGAGATTTAAGATTAAGGACAGGGGAACAGGGGAAAAAGACCTAGGGATCATGGAGGATGCATGTATGAATAACTCCGAGCAGTGCAGGAGAGTGGCTAGCAAAGCAAACAGGATGTTGGGATGCATCGTAAGGGGGATCACCTCTAGGAGCAGGGAAGTGATACAGCTGCTGTACAATGGACTGGTTAGACCACACCTTGAGTACTGTGTACAGTACTGGAGACCACAGAGGGACATACAGCTCCTGGACAGGGTACAGAGGAGGGCTACCAAGATGATACAAGGACTGGGGGATTTGACATATGAAGACAGACTTGAGGAGCTTGGCCTGTTTTCACTGGATGAGAAGAGAGATGGGGGGACATGATTGAGGTCTTCAAGTACCTCAAGGGAATAAATCGGGTAAACATGGAGGGAATCTTTAAACTAAAGGAGGGAGGCATCACCAGAGGACATGGTTTGAAGTTGGAAAGTGGAAGGATGAGTGGGGAAAAGAGGAGGAGGTTTTTCACTGAGAGGGTGGTGGATCCTTGGAACACGCTGCCTGGAGTGAAGGGCTTCAAAAGATGGTGGGACAGGTACAGAAAGGGGATGTATCAGATGAGGGCCTGGCTCAGAGGGGCGGGGAAGGATGACAGGGGTTTCTGGTACACAAGGGGGGGGGGAGAGCCCCGGTTCCCAACATGGGATCTGAGGTTCGAGCAGACTCGACAGACCATAAGACCTAATCTGCTGGCAATTAGTATGTTAGTATGTTAAGGAGAGGGGGTAGGCAATGAGCGGGGCTGAGAGAGCGAGAGGAGTTTAGGGTCAAGGTCATCTGGGGAAGATCCTTTCGAGGGGTTGATGGTGAGGAGAGCAAGCAGAGTATCTGTGGGGGAGATAGAAGAGAATGAGAAGGAGTGGTGTGGGGAAATAGGAAGTGGAGCGTTTTTTAGAGGGGAGGATAGAGGGCAGCAGTGACATTTCTGGGAGGGGGAAGGTAATTAGGAGGGTCTTTAGCAGTTTGGTTGCACAGGAGGTACAGTGGCATCCACAGGATGAAACCCACTTTTAAAGAACTATGCAGTATGCTGCAGCAGACCAATTGAATAATCATCGTAACTTCAATGGCAATTAGTCCCCTTTGTCATGCAGGAAACTGTGGCATTCACTTCATCCTGGCAGTGTCACATTTTCCTGAATGACAATAGGGACTAATTGCCATTGAAATTACATTGCTTTATTCAGTAGGTCTGCTGCTGCATTCTGCAGAGTGCTGCAAAATGCTGCAGAACTGGGTTTCATCCTGGGGACGCCACTGTATAACAGGAGTTAAATTCCACAGCTACGGCATGGGAGTCGGCTACAAGATTGCCATTTACCTTTAGCACTGGGGTAGGGGGCCGGACTGAGGGGTAAAGAAGGCATGAACCACCTTCCAGAACTAGGAAGGGGAATTTATGTTAGTGAGGAAAGCATTTTTGAAGTAACTGGACTTGGCTAGCCTTGTTGCCCTGGTACGGGCGTTTCGGAGCTCACAGTAGTCCATGAGGTCGCTAGGAAGCTGGGTGGATTTGTGGCACTTCCAGGCATGATCTCTGGCCCTAACACAGGCTAAGAGTTCTGGAGTAATCCATGGTAGGTGGTTACCCCTAACCCTGGTTTGTTTGAGAGGGGCAAAGGCATCCCAATTTGCAAGGAATATTTCTTTGAAGTAGGCTACATCCTTATCAACTGAGAGGGAGGAGACTAAGGGAGACCAGTCAGAGAGAGATAGGTTGTGCAGGAGAGGTTCAAGGTCTAGGGATCTGAGGAGCAAAGTTGCATGGTTTTATGAGGAGATTTTGGACTGTGGATTTTTCTGACAATGAATATTGGATTGTGGTCACTGACAGCATCTAAGAGAATGCCACAGCTAATTACTCTGTGGGGGTGGGTGGTAAAAGCCCAGTCGATCAGGGAGTGATTTTGTGTCTTATGGTTAGGGTGGGTGGGTTCCCAGATCAACTGCGAGAAGTTCAGGGCTCCAAGATCATTACATATTTTGGATGTCTTGGGAGACAGCCAGTTTAAGTTAAGTTCTCCTAGGATGTATTGTTCACGAGAGTGAGCTAGGGCTGCGATGGAGGTTATGAGGTCGAGAGCAACTGAGGGCTGGACAACTGGGCGACAGTAAATGCTGGCTATAAAGATGGGGAGGGTGAAGGGCAGAGTTAAATGAATAGGCAGTATGTCGTGGGACGCTGGGCTAGTGGACAGAAGGCTGCATACTGTGCCATCTTGGAGACTGGGGTCTTGCATCCAAGCCCCAGAATCCCACACTGGGGCTGACTGGAGACCAAGCGCATTGCTATGATGTGGCACAAAATCATGGGTTTGTCATTTGCAAACGTCAAAAGCAATGTGTTTTCATAAAACATTTTCAAAATCCTGGTGTCATGAAATATGGAAAAATCCTGGGGTTGTCATGGAAAATGCCAAAATTCATGGAGTTTTCATAAAAATGGGACAAATCATGGAATCTTTGACTTCCATGACAAAGGTACAGCCCTAATAATAATACATTTAGTATAAGTATTTTCCTTTGCTACTTTAGGTACATTTACGCTGTGAGGTTGCTTTCCCAAAGATAGAACCTGTGTTATTTTTTTCCAAAATAAACAAACTTTATGTTAGAAATCACTTACTAATACTACTAATATATACTATATACTATATAATATATAATATACTAATATTACTTAGGGCTTACTGACAGGAGTCAGAGGGTGGTGGTAAATGGGGAACACTCTGGGGGAAGGAGAGTTAGCAAGTGGGGTGGCACATGGGTCAGTGTTGGGGCAGTTCCTCTTCAATGTCTATACTGGGGACAATGTAGAGGGGCTGAAGGGGAAGGTATGCCTATTCATGGATGACACAAAGGTATGTAATAGGGTGGATATGTGGGGGGGTTGAAAAGATGAGGGAGGACCTTAAAAAACTGGAGGAATGGTCTGGAGCATGGAAGCTGGGATTCAATGCAAAAAAAAGTAGGATCATGCACGTAGGGGACAAGAACCCAAGGGCAACTTACAAACTAGGAGAGGAGGTACTAACAGTCACAAAGCAGAATAGAGACCTGGGAGTTATCATTTCAGATTACCTAAAAGAGGCTAAGCAGTGTGACAAGGTGGTGGGGAAGGCTAGCCGGATTCTTGGATGCATAGGGAGAGGTATCACAAGTAGAATGAGGGAGGTCATTTTGCCCCTGTATAAGACATTAGTGAGACCACACCTGGAGTACTGCATCCAGTTCTGGAAGTCCCATCTGAGAAAGGACATAGATACGGTGGAGGCAGTACAGAGAAGGGCAACTAAAATGGTGCAGGCCTGCAGAGAAGAACTATGAGGAAAGACTAAAATGATTAAATATGTATCCCTGGAGGCAAGGAGGGACATGATAGAGACATACAAATACAGTACCTCACTGGTATAAACAGAGTACAGGAAGGGAGCATCTTCCAAAGTAAGAGATGTTTTAATATAGGGGAGAAGAGTATGAAGTTGGAGGGGGGGAACGACTCAGGGGTAACATGAGAAAATATTTATATTTTTACGGAGAAGGTGTTGGGTGATTGAAATGGTCTACCAGAGGAGGTGGTAGGGGCTAAAATGGTCACAGGATTCAAGAAGGAGTGGGACAAAAACAACGGTATCCTGGTGGTGGGGGGAAGGGTGCTCTGGAGCTCAGTTTGTGCATCTGACCTCATACTAGGTAGGGATAAATAGGGCAGACTGGGTGGGCCAACAGGTCCTTATCTGCCATCAACTTCTATGTAAGGCAGCTAGTCAAGAACCAACTAAAGGGGAAGCAGTCCTTGACCTGCTGCTCATGAATAGTGAACACATCTCAGAAGTAACAGTCGGTAGTCATCTCGGAACTAGCAACCACCGCACGGTGTGGTTCCAGGTGAATACAAGTAGGGAAACTAAACACTCCAAAAATAAAGTCCTGGACTTTAAGAGGGCAGACTTTAACAAAATGATGGAACATCTTAACCTGTCTAGTGCACTTATCTGGTTACCAAAAGCAAATAAATAAATAAATAGAACCTTCTAGGAACAGTAAGCAGGAGGAGAGGGGGTAGAGGAACACTGGATAAGGATCAAGATGGCTATACCTGAGGCCTCAAATCAGTGCTTAAGAAGAGTGCTTAAAATGAAAAGAAGGAGAAAACCACTTCGGTTTTCCAGGGAAGTGGCTACCAAAATCCGAGGAAAAAAGGCAACTTTTAAAAGGTACAAAGACACTAAAACTGATCAAGACAAGGATACATACAAGGAGAAGTTGAGAGAAGCAGGGAGGACAATCAGACTCGTGAAGGCATCAACACAGGAAAGTACAGCTAAAGGGGTAAAGAAGGGGGACAAAGCCTTCTTTGGATATATCAGTGAAAGAAGAAGGAAGGGAAGGGGTATAGTCAGAATAGCAAAGGAAACGGGGAAGCACGGAGGATGACAGGGAAAAAGCAGAGATACTAAATGGCTACTTTTGCTCATTTTTTTTTACCAAGGAAAGAGACAGTAGCAGACCCTAGCTAGGGAGGAACAGCACCTCTGGTAAGGAGGTAGACTCAGGACCATTCACAAGGGAGAGTCCTAGAAGAACTAGGGAAACTTAAGGTAAACAAAGCAATGGGGCCTGATACAATACATCCCAGGATACTCAAGGAACTGAGGGAAGAGCTAGTAGAACCCGTGGCACAACTCTTCAATCTATCTTTGGAACAGGGAGTTGTCCCCAAGGATTTGAGAACAGCCACTGTGGTCCTTCTTCATAAGAGTGGGAGTAGGGAAGCCACGGGTAACTATAGGGTAAGCCTCACATCGATTGTGGGCAAGATTATGGAAGCACTCCTCAAAGAAAGGATCATCGCCTATCTGGAAGAGAGTGCAACATTAGATCCTAGACAACATGGATTTATGGCGGGGAAACCATGCCAAACAAATTTAATAGACTTCTTTAACACGGTGTCCAAGATAGTGGAACAGGGCAGAGCACTGGACGTAGTCTATCTAGATTTCAGTAAAGCATTTGACTCCGTTCCACACAGAAGGCTACCAAACAAGCTAGCCAACCTATGAGTGGGAAGGAAAGTAGTACACTGGGTGTAAAACTGGCTGAGTGGGAGAACCCAGATGGTACTAGTAAATGGCACACTATCAGAGGAAAGGGAGGTGACCAGTGGGGTGCCTCAGGGGTCAGTATTAGGTCCTATCCTATTTAACATCTTCATTAGTGACATAGCTGAAGGTTCAGAGGGAAAAGTATGTCTGTTCACAGATGACACAAAGATCAGTAACAGGGTAGACACTCCCGAAGGTGTGTATGTGTGTGCAAAAGATGAAGTCTGACCTAAAGAAACTGGAACAATGGTCTGAGACCTGGCAGCTGAATTTCAATGTGAAAAAGTGCAAAGTCATGCACTTGGGGAAGGGAAACCCAGGGAGGAATACTTCATGGGAGGAGTGAGACTGGAGGCCACAAAGCAGGAGAGGGGCCTGGGGGTGATTATTACGGATGACCTAAAAACAAGCAAACAGTGTGAAAATATAGCACTTGGGCAAATGGGATGCTGGGTTGCATAGGTAAGTGAACCTCCAGCAGGGAAAGGGAGGTGGTGCTCCCGCTCTTCAGATCTCTGGTGAGGCTGCACCTGGAGTACTGTGTACAGTTCTGGTGTCCACATCTCAAAAAGTACATGAATAGATTACAGAGGGTTCAGCGCAGGGCAACTAAAATGATACAAGGGCTGCACGAGACACCATATGAAGACAGATTGAAGCAACTCAACATGTATTCTCTCGAACAGAGGATGGATGGGGGGACATGATAGAGACCTTCGTGTATCAACAAAACTCGGGTAAAAGACCTGTTCCTGGGTAGGAGTTACACAAAAACCAGAGGGCATGATATGAAGATTGAGGGAGGGAAGATACGGGGTAACGTGAGGAAGTTCTTCTTCATGGAGAGAGTGGTGGACCCGTGGAACAGTCTCACCCAGGAGGTGGTAGGGGTCAGGACGGTTGGAAGTTTCAAACATGCATGGGATAAATACAAAGGCATCATAGCACTCAGCAGTAAGTAGGGAAGGGTGTACTGTAGTTACTCTAAAATGGACAAACTACATGGATCGTTTAGTCCCCTTCTGTTGTCACTTTTCTATGTTTCTTTGTCTGTATGTATGTAAATTGCTTGTCATAGGAATCATTCTAGTGTAGGGATAAGGACCTTTAGTGTTAAGAAGTCTAGAGGTGTACTGAATCTTTACTGTTGGACATTTCCCTTACAGATTCTCCTCCTTTGCCCAACTCTCTTATCTTGCTAATCCTCATATTAGACATAGAAACAGAAAGGCTAAATAGTTCTGGTGTCTGAGTGTTGTAACTCTTTCTCTCTTTGTTTGAACTGCCTCCCCTCTTTGCCATTTCCAGGCCTTTTACTTTAGGCAGTGTTACTACACTGTTGCAGCACACCTTGTGCTTTCCTTATCATCATAATATCCACCCATGTTTTCTCTCTACAACTGGTGAAGTGATTGCGAGGCTGGCCCAGTATGTTTTTTCTGCTAACAGTACCCCCACAGTCTGTGGCTCGAGCAAATGAGACTGTCCAACACACAAAAATTATTGTCCTACCATACTGTAACTACTTCCAACCTGCGACTGAAAATCAGACATGAAGGGTGGAGAATTGTGGACAGCTGGTGATGTGCCTCATAAAGCCTGCAACTTCCCCTGGTGGTTCTTCCTCACTGTATTCCTTGGTAGAAAAGTGGAAGCCTAACATAATCTGAAACAAACAGGCTCCCAATCTGCTGATGAGGCCTTGGCCCTGCGTCCATCAGCAAATTCATCTGCTGTGTCTGCAAGTCTGGAGCTGCTGTGAGTAGCTGCTCCCCTGCTCAGAGACGGAGAAAGACTGAGCATAGCAAAGCTTCAGTCATTTGCCGGCCTGGTGACACAGAAGGCAGAGGTGCTTTTTCCTCACCTGCCACCACGCTGATGACCTGGGTTCGGAAACCAGCCCAGGCCATTGGTAGGACCAGTCGGGGGTAAGAGGGTTGACTGTCCTGTTGATGCTCTCCTCCTTTGAGGGGGAAGGTGGACTGCTCTGCTATTGATGGCTTGTCAGGTTTGTACCGGCGGTGCCAGTTCAGGGCAGCAGTTCTGGGTGAGGACGCTCCCAGTGGATGACATGGGTGTGTGTTTCAATGTGCCAACACTAAGCTACCATCCCTTTGGAGCATCAAGGGAGGGACTTTGTTGAAAAACCCATCCCCGGCCCGCCTGGATGACACTGCCTATCCTCACAGGCTCCACATCCACCTACTGGACTCCCCAACCACCATCCGAACTAAACAACTCTTGGGATAGCCAGGAGTCCTGGGAAGCTCTGCCACAAGGGAAAACCATGGGGCACTGTTAGTCAGTGAAGGTAACCCTCAGAGACAGCGGGATGATGGAGCTGGGGGGGGGGGTGTCAGAGAGTTGGTGGACCAGCGACTGCATAAAGTGCAGTAAAAAAACACATTTCAGTCATTTTCTGTCTGCCTGCTAAAGGGAAGATTCTCCCAATCAGTCAAGACTGCATCAAAGGCAGCAGAAACTGGGGAGGGGGTCAAAAAGGGCAGTAGTTTCAAGGTAGGTTCCCAGGGCAGAATGGATGGCCTCTGTGTTTTTATTTGACCTTACCATTCCACGTTTCTAGAAATGCAGCTGTAAAAAGCATTTTTGTTTTTTCAAAATGAAGGAACTGGATCCACATGTTGAATTATATGTTCAAAAAGTATAAGGCAAGGGATAACAATAACCTTCATGGATGAAAACCATTCATTCTGAAACTGAATGAAGGTACTGGAACATCAAGCAACAGGTCAAAATATTTTAATTTCGGGATGCTTATTCCCCCAGCGACAGTGCAATACACTGCCAAGCTAGGCAACCAAGTTTGAGAGAAGATTCCAGAGAGGGGGGTGTGGGCAACAAGACTAGGAAGGTGCTACCAAGAACAGCACCTCCTAGTCCATGATTGGGTTACAATGTGTTCTGCAGCACTCAGTCAGCCGTGTTGCGGGCCAGGGAGCTTGGTTCCCTCAAGGAGAAGCTGCACAGGTATGAGGTTATTGCAAGGCTGTAACGTGCCACCTTGCAGGTGGGGGGTAGTAGGACAGTAGAAGAAAAAGAGGGGGAAAAAAACACCGGACACCATCAGCATGTTGAACCCAGTTTACTCAGGGTCGCACACTGTGCAGCCTGCTGCTTGCATTGGATCCTGGCTATCAGGATGAGGACAGACCTCCCTAAGGGCCCCAACATTGGGAAATAGTAACAGTAGAAGGTTAGTGGAGAAGGAGGTTGAGTGGTCACCAGGGCCGGGGGGGACCAATGTGTGTCCAGACAGGTAGAAAAACCTACTGTGTATATATATATATATATATATATATATATATGTATGTATATATATACCTGTAGCATACACAATGAGGACCTGTGGAATAAATATAAAGCTACCAACTTTCTGAAGCCTAAAACTGGGACAGGGTCCATCTTGACCGTTCCCGTGTCACTCACTTCCTTGGGCACCGCAGACAGCTGCACACATCAATCAATTACATTTTGCCACTTGCTCTGCCATGCCGCCCCACAGTAACACCAGTAGCAGACATCCGGATAAAACAATACATCATTCTGCTGCAACAAGTTCTGAATCGTAACATACAGAAAGTTAATCAAAAGCAAACCTGCATTAAATTGTGCTCACACATTTGAGCTGTGTACTTTGCTCCTCCTGACAGTCCCATCCCAACATGCTCACATTCGCCTCTTTTGCTGAGCAAACTTCTCTTCAGCGACTCCCTCCACCACACCGGATTGTTGTCACACACTCCCCTACAGCTGATCAGGTTCAGGTACCTTAGTTCACTGCTGCTGGTCTCTTCTCTGTCTGGAGTCCCCCTCAGCTGCTGGCAGGCAGACGGCCGCACATGCTTGCTTGCACTACTACCCAGTCTAATCTAACAGGAAGGAATGTGCTTTACAGTGCTCTCACTGACCTGCTTGCTATCTGAATACCCAAGCATTTTCACATTCATGGCGCAATGTAGGCGCAGGGGCAGAAGGTTGCAAACTGCTCTCCAGCTCGAGCAACACCACGGTGGTACTGAAATAAATGTCACTCATGGATTAGCAGTCAGCAAAAAAAGGGACAAAAACAGGACATGTAAGCAAAAACCAGGGCAAAAGTGACATTTTGGAAAACTTGTGGGGACACCGGGACATGCTGCCTAAAATAGGGACTGTCTTGGGAAAATCAGGACGATTGGTAGCTTTAAATAAATACCAAACAGGAAAGGGACTTGGGGGTAATCATATCTGATGACCTAAAAGTGGCCAAACAATGTGACAAGGCTGTAGGTAGAGCTAGTAGGGTGCTGGGGTGCATAGGGAGAGGTATCACCAGCAGGAGAAAGGAGGTGGTAATGCCACTGTACAGATCATTGATGAGGCCTCATTTGGAATCCTGTGTCCAGTTCTGGAGGCCGCATCTCCATAAGGACATAGACAGGGTGGAGACAGTTCAAAGAAGGGCAACAACGATGGTGCAGGGCCTGCACCAAAAGTTATATGAGGAGAGAGACTAGGAGACCCCAATATGTATACCCTGGAGGAGAGGAGAGACAGGGGAGATATGATACAAACCTACAAATATCTAAGAGGTATAGATAGGGTATCAGAGGTTAGCATCTTTCAGAAAAGGAGATGTCCAGGAATGAGGGGGCATAGTAAAGTGAAAAAGTAAGTAAAAATTGTATTCATTATAAATAATGAATTGGTTACTCAACTGAGTCGAAACTCATTTCCAGTGAGATCCATTAAAATACAAATATTTACATAATGCAGTACCACACATGATATTAAATAAGTACATAGCCAACATAGATAATTCCTTAACAGTATTAAGTAGCTACAGAGACACCAGTTAACAATCCATAGTAAACAGACAATACCTCAAAGGGACGAACACATTTTACACTATTGCACTCTCATTTTTATGTTTGCTTACACGCATGTGCAAGAAACATAGTGCGACAATCCAAAATGCAGTGCAATACAGTTGAAAGGGAGAGCACCGCTTGGGTGAGCAGCGCTCCCCCTCCCCACACGCGCATGCACATTGCGTGCTCATGCGCTCCTACCTCCCCCACGCACACACTGTATGGCTAATGGGGTGCCTAACTCGTCAGCTCTACTGTCCCCCACAGTCTGTGATGGTCGATGGGGTGCCCAACTCCGCTGGCCCTACTGTTCCCCCAGACTACCGGGTGCCACGCTGAGCCCACCCAGCGTGGCAACAGGTCCTATGGTCGACGGGGTGCCCAATCCCATCGGCTCCAGTGTCCCCCAACAGCCTTCCAGCTGCCACGCTGGGAGCCCATCCCAGCGTGGCAAACATCCCATATAGACCAAATAAAAAAAAAAAAAACCTGAAAGAAAAAAAAACTTCCCTCGCTGCTGTCTTCTCCCCCCTCTCCCATCCGCGCCCACCCACTGCGCACCCTGCCTCCCCACATCCCTACCTCACCCCATACTTACCTCCGGAGCTCGGCGCGACGATCTTCGGTGGACCAGGAACACGTCTGCACTCTTCAAAGCCGACCGCAAACTGAGGAAATGCCGGTAAGCTGTATAATGTAATGAATAGGGTTTTTTCAACTTTGCTGCATATCTCAGGCATTTTTTGGAATTTTGGCACCAAATTTTCAACATGGGGTTTTTGGGACCCCTCCTCATGAATTCTGTCATTGTCATGGCGTTAATCGGGCCTGAAGGGTGATTTCGCGGTCACTGCACGAAATCACCTTTCGGGACCGATTAACGAAATGACAGTGCCAGTTCATAAGGTGGGCTTCAAAAGCCTGTTATGTTAAACATTTGGTGAAAAAATTTTAAAATGATTGTTTTACGAGCGTGCATTGCACTGTTCCTACACACGTCAGAGGTTCGCGAAGTTTCAATATTTTCTAATTTTCAATATTTTCACTCTGGATTTTCCATATTGTCATTTGACCACACTTCATATGAGCAGTACAGCTGTCATTTTCACATCTCACCCAAAATGTGTTCCGCACATGTAGCGCATAATAGGCGCGGTCGGTTGTCTGAAATCAATGTTTGGGACACATTAAGAAAATCACAGTGATACTGTTCATGAGCAGAGGTGTTAAAATGGCTATGTTAAAAATTGGTGAAAATTCCCAAAATGACTATTTTACGAAGTGCATTGCGCTGTTCCCACGCATGCTCAAAGTTCGCAATTTTCAATATTTTCACTCTGGATTTTCAACATTGCCATTTTCCACACCTCCTTATGAGCAGTACAGCTGTCATTTCTCACTTCTCACCCAAAATGTGTTTCCGCGCATGTAGCGCACAATGGCGCAGTCGGTGTGCGAACTCAATGTATGGGACATATTAAGAAAAATCACAGTCACACTGTTCATGAGCAGAAGTGTTAAAATGGCTATGTTAAAAATTTGGTGAAAAATTCCCAAAATGACTGTTTCTGGCGTTTGTTGCACCGATACTACGCACGCTCATAAGTTTGCAAATTTTCAATATTTTCACTCCAGATTTTCAACATTGCTATTTTACCACACCTCCTTATGAGAAGTACAGCTGTCATTTTTCACATCTCGCCCAAAACATGTTTCCGCCCATGTAGCACACAATGGCGCAGTCGGTGTGCAAAATCAATGTATGAGACACATTAAGAAAATCACAGTGACACTGTTCATGAGCAGAGGCCTTAAAATGGGTATTTTGAAAATTTGGTGAAAAAATTCCTAAAAATGACTGTGTTACGAGTGAGCATTGTGCAGTTTCCACGCACCCTCATAAGTTCCTGAATTTGTAATATTTTCAGTCCAGATTTTCACCAGTGGCATTTTTTCACACTTCCTTATGAACAGTACAGCTGTCATTTTTCACAACATGGCCGAAATGTGTTTTCACACTTTCAGTACAGAAATACGTGCTCGCTGTGGGAAATCATTGTTCGGGACAGACTTGGGGTCCCCCAGGGCTCTATCCTTGGGCCCCTTCTGTTCTCAATTTTTATCAACAATGCAGCTGAGGTCCTGGAATCCTGCTCAGTTATTCTCTACGCTGATGACCTGATCATCTACACTAGTTCTTCTAGTAGTCCCTGCATAAACACATCACTTACTTCAGACTTCAGTAAGGTCTTAGACTGGCTACTAGACCGTAAGCTTGTACTAAATGAAAAGAAAATGAAAGCCATGCTCCTAGGTTCTGCACCGAAGATTAAGACCTGTTCTAGTTTGCTGGAGGTTCTTCACCCAGGAGGATATCCACTTGAAAATGTTACTTCCTTCAAGTACCTTGGGATCCTGCTGGACCAGTCCCTGGATTTTAATCTTCACATTCAGTCCTCGTGCAAAGCTGTAAACTCGAAACTAGGAATAGCTTACAAAACGAGCTACATGCTTACACCCTCGGCTAAATTAGCAATTGTCCGAGGTATTCTGCTCCCAACCCTTACTGATGGTGCCTCTGTTCTTACCTCTGCCCATAAAACCTTCCTACTAAAATGGGACGTAACTTTTAACAATATATGCCGATTTGCCTCTTCGTCGCCTCGACTCAAACATCACTGCCTTCTTTATAAGGATCTGAATTGGCTCTCACCCTTTGCCAGTAGACAATACTACCTTGGATCACTAATGGACTCGATCATCCGGGAAAAAAAAAACATCCCAGCTGGCGGCGTTGCTGGTCCCTCAACCATCCTCCCATGGCCTGCGATCAGCTGACAAATCCTTGCTCTATGTTCCGAGACGTCGGACGACTAAGGGCACAGGGGCCTTCCAATTCTCTGCTCCCAGGCTATGGAATACTCTTCCACTCAACCTCCAGCTGTCTCAGTCTCACTTTGGATTTAAAAGTGAATATCATTGTTATCTATCCTTAGCTGATGCTTGTACATGCTTTGACCCAACCTGAAGCTCCTGAGACTTACCAGTAATGTCACCCCTGCTCTAATCCAGCTCCAAGACTGTCTCCTCTTCCCCTCCCCATATTTTTCCTTCTCTTTGTAAATAACTTCTTGACTACTAGCTCTCTTCCTTCTCGAACCTTGTTGCTGACCATCCACTGTTGTTTTGCCAATTACCACCCCTGACCTTTCTTCTGTCAGTCTTTCTTGTTATGTTTGAGCATTCCTCACATTTCTCTATATATAACCTTACTATCTTATTAACCTTAATTAATCTTAATTAGCAACAGAACAAAAGAGAAAACAGGGAGGAGAAGAAGCACTGTGGGTAAATTTGGAGACCGGCAATGGCACCACAATCCGCACAGGGGTTGTATACAGACCCCCTTCTCAGGGGGAGGAAATGGACAAGGAAATGATAGAAAGAATACTTAGAATGGCAGAAAAAGGGGAGATATTGCTGATGGGTGATCTGAATATGCCAGATGTTAACTGGAGTGCAGTTGCAGCAGCCACTTCAAAGAGTGGGGTTATTCTAGATGCCCTACAGGGGCATGCCTTAGACAACCAGTATTGGAGCCCACTCGAGAGGAAGCAATCTTAGACCTGGTTCTCTCAAATGGAGATGAAGAGAGGATCACAGATGTAGAAGTGGGTAGCCATCTGGGAACTAGCGACCATCGAACAGTATGGTTCACAATAAACACAGCAATAGAGTCAAGCCATACAAAGGCAAAAGTACTGGACTGGGGATAGTCATATCAGATGACCTAAAGGTGGGCAAGCAATGTGAGAGGGCAGCAAGGAGGGCTGGGGGGATACTGGGATGCATAGGGAGAGGCATCACCAGTAGAAAACAGGAAGTTATTATCCCTCTGTACAGACAGTTGGTGAGACCCCATCTGGAGTACTGCGTGCAGTTCTGGAGACCCAATCTCCGCAAAGACACAGACAGGATGGAGGCTGTCCAGAGAAGGGCAACTAAAATGGTGCAGGGTCTGCACCGGAAGACATATGAAGAGAGACTTAAGGAGCTGAATATGTATAGCCTTGAGGAAAGGAGGGAGAGGGGGGACATGATAGAAACTTTCAAGTACCTCAAGGGAATCAACAAAGTCCAAGAGGGTAGCATCTTTCAAAAAAAGAGGTGTGCAAGAACAAGGGGGCACAATTTGAAGATAGAAGGGGGCGGCTCAGAGGTAACTTAAGGAAGTATTTTTTCACAGAGAGGGTTGTGGATGCATGGAACGGCCTCGAGGAGGTTGTGGAGTCAAAACAGTGGTGGAATTCAAGCATGCATGGGACAGTCATAAGGCAATTCTAGGGGGTGGGGGTAGGAAGAAGCAGGCTGCTGGTTAACTAGGATCTGCAGCTTATCTATTAGGTAGGGAAATGGGCAGACTGGGTGGGCCAAGCGGTCCTTATCTGCCGTCAAAATCTATGTTTCTATGTAACCCTTTCACTCCACAGGTCGGGTCCATGGTTTCTGCACTTATTATATATCTTACTGCCATTATCTGTATAATGCTTGCCATTATTTTTTGTTGTTTCTACCAATTGTATTTTTGTAGCACTGCTGTACTGTTCCTCTATTTGTATTATTGTACCCATGTTGCTGTTGTTCAACTGTTCTCCTTTTGTTGTACTCTCCCGGGTCGTGCCTGAAAATAGTCATTTTATGGCTAGTGCACCTACCCGGTTAACAAAAACTAAATAAATAAAAAAATAAAAAATAAAGAAAATCACAGTGACTCCCGGGTCATGCCTGAAAATAGTCATTTTATGGCTAGTGCACCTACCCGGTTAACAAAAACTAAATAAATAAAAAAATAAAAAATAAAGAAAATCACAGTGACACTGTTCACGACCGGAGGTCCCAAAATGCCTGTGTTGACAATCTGCTGTAAACAATTCCCAAACTAATTATATTTACGGGTGCAGCATGTTGCACAGTTTCTATGCACGCCGTGATTTCACCAGTTTTTTAATATTTCTACTGCAGATTTTCAACATTGCCATTTTTTACACCTCCCATGAACAGTACAGCTGTCATTTTCACATCCTGTTCAGAATGTGTTTTGCACCTGTGGTGACAAATGCCAGAGTCGCTGTGCAAAAGCATCTTCGCTAACAAACTGATATTGCCACTGTTCATGAGGTGGGGGTCACAAAAAACCCATGTTGAAAATTTGGAGTGAAAATAGCAACGAATGCCTGAGGCGTTAGGGTTTCCGACCATAACACCCCACCCTGTAGAGAATGACAGGCATCAGGGCTGTGACTTGGGATTGTCACCTGCAATGCTCATACCATTCCACCCCCACCCACACTCTGCAGTCACTGAGAGGCATCGAGGTGTGCCTTGGACTCTTCGGCCCCAAAGTTCATCCCATTCTCCTATACCGCACCCATCTCACAATATTTCCTGATGGAATGGGGTGCGCATAAGGGCCAAAGACCCCAAGGCACACCGTGACACTTATCAGTGTCTGCACGGTAGGGTGTGGTGAAATGGCGTGGCCGTTATGCCTGATGACCCAAATGCACACCCCAATGCCTGTCACTATCTGCAGGGTGGTGATGGGGTTGGCTTCAGTTCAATACTTCACTGCCATTGCTATTATGCAGCACTGTAAGTCCTACACTACCAATGCCAATGCCAGCAAGCAAACATTGACAAATGCTTGTTAATTATACCATATCAATATCCTTTATATATCCCATGGCATGAGGTTGGAAGGGGGTAGACTAAGGAGTAGTGTGAGGAAATGTTACTTCACGGAAAGGGTGGTGGATGCATGGAATATACTCCCTGTGGAGGTGATGGGGGCAAACACAGTGGGGAATTCAAACATGCATGGGACAGGCATAGGGGAACTCTAACAATAGGAATGAGGAGGTAAAGCCAGAGATCAAGTAGGGTCTGCAGCTTTCACAGTAAACAGGGAAAATGGGCAGACTGGATGGGCTCAGTGGTCCTTATCTGCCATCAGTTTCTATGTTTCTAATAAATTATTTATTTTCACTTGTGCTGTTTGACCTTGGGTAACCTCACGTGTGGCATAAGCTACGAGTTATGTACCCACGGTCAAACAACATGAGTGAAAATAAATTATTTATTCCACAAGGTCCCTGTTGTGTATTTCATTTATGCAATAGGCAGGGACCTTGTGAGATATTTAACTTTTCAATGTTTTATTATTATTTTTTTAATACATAAATTATATGGGACTTTTTGTTAAAGTAGTGTTTCTCCATTTCTTGTGTGAGCCATTGCCATAAGTGTTGCCATGGAGATGCCTGCATGTCACCCACACTGATGTTGCTGTGTCTGTGCTCACTGGCTGATATAACTGGTTTTGAAAAAAATCCAAAAGAAAGTGGCACCGGCATTTAGCGATCAGGTTGGAGTCTGCGTTACCTTAGTGTGCGTGTGTTTGGTTTTTGACTCTTAGACCTCGGTTTTGGCACTAGTATCTTATTTTAAATGTTTTTCCTTTGAGCCATAGTTTAAAATGAGCAAGCGGGCAGTCCTGTGTGGGCAAGTTCGAGGAAGGAGCAAGCACTGCCAGCTGGTGATGAGAGAGATGTCGGCGGATGAAATGGATCCATTCTGTTCACTTAAACAAACAAAGCAAAATAAGGTACGTGCATTCAATGTTTCATCCCGACTGTACTTTGGAGAATTAAGTTGTGAAGCGAGAAGATAGGCTGGCAGGCAGGCAGGTGGAGAGATGACGAGAAAAGACGCATGCTGTTTCAGTGAAAAGAAAAAAATGAAATGCAGAGTTTTTTCGTGGGCTTGATATGGATTTTGTGCTGGATGGTGGGGTAGGATACAAGGTGCAAGAGTGAGAGGAATATGGTGAATTTTATGTTTGCTTGCACGCATGTGCAAGAAACATAGTGTCACCATATGACTTTTCGTAGGTGTGCCTCCCCCACTTCCAATGCCTTGCTCCCTTTTGCAGGCGTGGCTGCACCGCGACAATGAATGTCCGAGCTGTCTATGACAGCTGTTCAGATGCAGTGGCGTACAGCTGAAAGTGAAAAACTGCTGCAATCAGCGGTTTTAAGGTGTAGGCAATTTGCATACTGCCATCGGCAGGTAATTTACATACTGCCATAGGCAGTATGCAAAGTGCCTATACTCAGCACTGTATCCTGAATGCAGCTGTCATAGACAGCTCCCTTGTTTTCAAGTTCCTCCCATCCCAAACACTCATGCAGCATGCTGGAAGCCCACCCCAGCGTGCTCATGCGCTCCCTCCCGCCACACACAGTATGGCTGATGGGGTGCCCAATCCCCGTCAGTTCGGCGCCCCCACAGACTTCTCTAGGTGCCACGCTGGGAGCCCACCCAGCGTGGCAAAAGTCAGAATGGCGATGAGGGTGCCCAGTCCCCTGTCGGCTCCACTGAACCCCCCCAAAAAAAAACAGATTTCCACTTGCCACGCTGGGAGCCCTCCCCAGTGTGGCAAACATCTGTATGGCTGATGGGGGTGCCCAATCCCCCGTCGGCTGCACTGATCCCCCCAAAAAAACTTTCAGCTCCCATGCTGGGAGCCCACCCCAGTGTGGCACAAGTCCCATGTCATCTTCCTAAAGAGAAAAAACACAGCTGAAAACAAAAAATGGTCCCTTGTTGATTGTCTTGCCCCCTCCCCAACCTGCACCCACCCTCTGCACATCCACCTCCCCACACCCCCACTCCCCATACTTACCTCCTGAGTCCGCACGATGATCTTCGTGGACCGGAACACATCTGCACTCTTCAAACCGACCGCGAACAGAAGAAATGCCGGTAAGCTATATAATGGCATAAATGTTTGTTTTTTTTTCAACTTTGGTGCATATATCGGCCATTTTGGGGAATTCTTTCACCAAATTTTCAACATGGGGTTTTTGGGGCCCCACCTCATGAACTCAGTCACTGTCATTTTGTTATTCGGTTCCGAAAGGTGATTTCGCAGTCACTGCGTGGAACCACCTTTCGGGAGCCAGTAACGAAACGACAGTGTCAAAATTCATGAGCCAGGACCCCCAAAACCCTATGTTGAAAATCTGGTAAAAAAATTCCCAAAAATGACTGTTTTACGAGTGTGCGTTGCACAGTTCCTACACATTCTCGTAACTTTGAAATTTTTAATATTTTCACTCCAGATTTTCAACATTGGCATTTTACCACACCTCCTTATGAGCAGTACAGCTGTCATTTTTCATATCTTGCCCAAAATGTGTTTTTGCACATGTAGCACCCAATGGTGTGGTTGGTGTGCGAAATCAATGTTAGGGACAGATTAAGAAAATCACAGTGACACTGTTCATGAGCAGAGGTCTTAAAATGGCTATGTTGAAAATTTGGTGACAGAAGTCTATAAAATGACTGTGTTACGAGCGTGCATTGCGCAGTTTCCACGCACCCACGTAAGTTCACGAATTTGTACTATTTTCAGTCCAGATTTTCAACACTGGCATTTTTCCACACCTCCATATGAACAGTACAGCTGTTATTTTTCATACCCTGATCGAAATATGTTTTCACACTTCCGGCGCAGAAATGTGTGGTTACTGTGGGAAATCAGTGTTCTGGACAGATTAAGAAAATCACAGTGACACTGTTCATGAGCGGAGGTCCCAAAATGCCTGCGTTGACAATCTGCTGGAAAATATCCCCAAACTAATTACATTATGGGTGGGCATTGCACAGTTTCTACGCATGCTCGTGACTTTTATATTTTCATTCCAGATTTTCAACATTGCCATTTTTGACACCTCCCCATTAACAGTACAGCTGTCATTTTTTACATCCTGTTCGAAATGTGTTTTTGTACCTGTGGTGCCAAATGGCGTAGTCACTGTGCAAAATCAGCTTTCGGCTAACAAACTGATATTGCCACTGTTCATGAGGTGGGGGTCACAAAAAACCCATGTCGATTATTTGGAGTGAAAATACCAACGAACGCCTGGGGCGTTAGGGTTTCCGACCATAACACCCCATCCTGTAGAGACTGACAGCCATCAGGGGTGTGACTTGGGATTGCCGCCTGTAATGCTCATGCCATTCCACCCACACCCACACCCTGCAGCCAGTGACAGGCATCGAGGTGTGCCTTGGACTCTTTGGCCCCAAAGTTCCCCCATTCTCCTATACTGCACCCATCTCACCATATCTCCTTATGGAATGGGTGAGCATAAAGGCCAAAGACCCCAAGATACACCGTGACACTTGTCCAGAGTCTACAGGGTAGGGTGGCAGCCGAAATAGATGGCCGTTATGCCTGGCGCACCCAAAGGCACACCCCCAATGCCTGTCAGTCTCTGCAGGGTGGAGGTGGGGGTTGGCTTTAGTTCAATGCTTCACTGCCATTCCTATTATGCATCTCTCTAACTCCTACACTACCAATGCCAATGCCAGCAAGCAAACATTCAGCATTGACAAATGCTTGTTATATATTTACAACAAAAACTTGTTTACACTGGGACAGGACTAGGCTGCAGACTGTTGACTGTAATGAGGAAGTCAGGAGCGAGTGGAGCAGGACCAGCCTGTCGTTCATGGGATGCTTTTTTGTAAACAATGTAAATGGTTTTAAAAGCTAAAAAAAAAAAAAGTTTACCATTGTTTTGGTATTTCTTTGGAGTCATGGATAACAAGGGAGCAATGTGGTAGTTGATATGCTGTGAGAAGGAGTGGGGTGGTCTGAACAAGTAGTAACTTTTGCTAAATGGCGACGCCAAGTTGGTTAGGCTGTAGACACGTCACGATGATGTATCTTCAATGTACATAAACGCATCATGACATGTCTACTATGTACATAAATCCTGATGGCACAGTTGCTATGTACATAAACGAAATGTATGTACACAGTAGCTCAAATATCAGGATTTATGCAATGGATAATTTACCCACTCATACTGCATAAATATACATAGCTATATAGAGATAGATATATAAAAAGTATGTAAAATTAGGAGTGCCCCTGCAGAAGTACAGGACCTGGACTCTATCTCCTTCAGCAAACACTAGTTACTTAATATGTAACATTTTGTAGGACAATGCAATGTAACACTCACTCAGCGTTCAGTGGGCACTACTTTTAACCAAGAGAAATCTCATTCTCAGCTTATGAAATCTAGAAACTTATTTTTCACCAGGTCTGATCTACTGTAAGTGGTTGGATTCAGAGTTGACAAAAAAAAATGGATTTTAGTTTTGGATTTCCCATCATTCTGCAGCTTAGGCTTAAAACAAAACAAAGTGCTTAAACAGGAGAATTCTTATTGCAGTGGGATGTCAGCTGACAGCCGTCCTGTTTCGTGTTAGTGAAGTGTAGTAACAACACACCCTTCTGTATGTTTTTTCATTAGTTTAGCAAATTGCAATAAAAAAAAACACACTTCATAAGACCTAAAGGCTTGAGACGTTTCTCCAGTCATGATGCAACAGTACACAGTCTGACAGCCAGCTGAGAGACTCACAAAATATGTTCTGCATTGTCACATGCCCCGGCCTAAAGCCCCCTAGGGTGGTTAGGAATCTGGGCCCCCTACAAACATTTTGGTTACATGACACCCTGCCATGCTGGCGCCCCTTCCTTTACCTGGAGGGTGTGACTTCTACCATTAATCATGCAATACAAACATTGCTGTTTACTATACCTCAGCATTCTGCTGCCTTTTAGTAGGCTGTGTGAAGCTGCTTCACAGTCTGCTAAAAGCCACCAAAATGTACTATTTGGCATCAATTTTTAGAACATTTTTCCGGGGGAGCATGTACTCTCGCAATGGGGAAGAGAGGGTAAGCCACAGATCAACTAGGGTCTATGGTATTGCATTAGGTAGGGAAAAGGGGCAGAATAGGTGGGCAACACGGTCCTTATCTGCCATCGCCTTTTATGTTTCTATCCAGATTTTCTGGTTGCATGACGCCCCTGTTGGTGCCTCTTTTGGCACCCTTCTTCTGCCTGTAGAGTTCCCCCTGTTGTGAATGCCTGCTTTAACCACTGTGTGTTTAAGTCAGGTGACTTACTAGTCAGATGGTTAGGGATGGGGTACATAAGGGATGCACTCCAGAGGTCTGGAGCTACACCTCAGTATTTAACTGACCACAACAGAGACACGTTCAAACTCCTGAAAACTAGGGTAGTCTTGACGCAGGATGTACTCTACTCTTAGCCAGGGCAGAGACATCAATCAGGAGGTGCTTTCATGGGCTCATAAGTCTACAAAACTGAGCAGTATACTAGTTCATAGTTCATGCCGTCATTCTGTCTGATGTCAATATTCAGTTACCATTTTTGTTATTTTCGTTTATTATGTTACAATAAACGTGCTAAGGAAAAAGGCACTTAAAACATAATTGTGGTCTGTCTGTCCTCTCTGATTCACTGAACCTACTACACCCACCCTTCTGTGATCGTAGTGTACGGACCTGGCACCCGCTGTGCCTAGGGGTATATGGTGGCATCTTTGTCCACCAAGAGTCTGGGTGAATGGGGACCAGGGCAACCAATGCACACTTGGAGGTACCACAGACAAGAGGCTACACATAAATGGAGAGCCAAACTTGGAGCTGGGATCAAGCAAAGTGAATTTGTTATGTAGTTATGGTGACACACAGCATTTAAGGGCATTACCCTCACCATTCAGTTCATCTCAAATGTCATCACATTTCCATATGTTATTACTTTTAAGGGTCACTTCCCATGCTTCAGTAGGCTTATTATTTCCTACTGACAAGGCGCAAAATGACCAGCACCCAAACTCCGCTAGATGTAAGCACTTTATTAAGCGACAAGACAGTGCAAAATAAGTGCAGTTGTACATACAAATCACACTGGTTTCCCACGTCGGTGCTTCCTCTGGACTCCCAGATGCAGAGTCAAACCCTGCTTTTATGAGCATACTCTTAAAGAGACAGTACTCAGTGCAGTAGAATATGTAAACTATGTAAAAAAATGTTAAACACTTAATTTGTTGAGCCGGCCCGGTGGTACTGAGGGTTGAGGCGCTGGACACCACACCTCGATCCACGCCAGCGACCTGGATTCGGGAACGAGCCCGGATCGTCGGGTGTCAGCAGGGGGAGGACTGGGATCGAGCACCCGACGACTGCTCTCCCAGTCCTGGGGGAAAGGGTGGGATTCACACTGCGCTCTGGCATTCCCTGGGGATGCCTGTTGGTACTGCGGATACGCGGGTGTCTGGAGGGGGGAAGCACGTCGGACATCTGCACGTTGGTGCATGGACATCATTGCACGTCCGTGCACCCAATGGGGAGAAAATGGAAAAAGGCTGGGTACGACCGAGCAGCTTGATGGCCACGCCCTGCCATGCAGGGAGAACTGTTGTGGAATCGCGCTTGGGGGGGGGATTCAGCACCGGTCCAGCTGACAGGGACAGGGGAACCCTCCAGAGGAATGGCTATGGCCTTCCCGGACCCCCTCATCATACGAGTGAGCCTGCTGCTCTCCCCATGGGCAGGGCCGGCGGCCGGATGCCCCCGCCAGTAGGCACCGCAGCAGGTGCGGAAAAACAGAGTTGCAATAAAAAAACTAAACACTTCATTTGTTAATTTTTGTTATGGTTAACAACAATAATACCCTGCAGAGCTAAGCTGGGGAAAGAGAAAGCTCATAAATATGTGTGGTCCAGAGTTAGTGAAGGAATAAACATTAGTAAGCTACTTTTTGAGCTTATTTAATTTTTACAGATATAAATACTGCATTTTAAGCACATATAGTTTATATGGTTCCATTGCTTGCAGGCATCCTTCATCCCTGTCTGTTGAGACACAACATATATTAGCAAGATATACAAGAACACAGTATTTCAAAATAGAGAACTCATTTGCACACATGTCCCTATAGATGGACGAAAGTCTTCTCCTGGAACTATGATATAAATTTCTCTGTAAATTCATTTGATGGAGTTATTTTCTCAAAAAAGGAGTAACTTGCACCCAGTCATTTCACTCAGGAGTTTCTAAAGCCCCAAAGTTGAAAATCCAAAATGTTTTCCTTTTGAGCAGTAGGGCATCCAAATCCCCTCCCTACTTTCCTAGCCTGATCTGTTCCAGTCCACAGAATTTGAACTCATGACTGGACCCTCCCCTGTGGTTTTTAACATGCACAGCCAAATCATTTGAGGTATTCTCCATGGCAATGGAGTGTAAATGCTCCCCCACCCATATTTTGAAACTGCAGGAAGTTTTCCCCATGTAGAATGAACCACACTCACATACTGCCATATAAAACACATGTGTAGTGTTACAGTTAATGAAACACTGCATGCTGTATGTCTTTTTTGCACTGGCACTTGGGGATTGTTTGGTTTTTAGTATGGAGGGGCAAAATTTACAATTACCACAGGTATGATTTCCATCTGGTAATTTTAGTAGTCATGTGCCTGTCTGTGTGGGAACTGTTGGCTGGAAACTATGGACAAGTAAATCTGAAAGATTTGGACCCTTCCTGTAAACCACATGTGTAGGCTCTGTTATTTATTTATGTATGTATGTATGTGTGTATGTATGTATGTGTGTGTGTATGTATGTATGTGTTTGTGTATGTATGTGTGTATGTGTGAATGTATTTAATTGAAAATTGGTACCGGGAAACATACACTGAGCCAAGGCTGATTTTTTCAGATGTGATCTGGGGGATAGGGAGCAGGCACCAGAAAAGAGTCACTGGTACTGACAAAGGGGGCTTGCGCCCCGAGTCAGTACATTGTGCATGATTTCAGTCCAATGCTCCACACACACACACACACACACGCACACAGAAAAGAGATGTAATGGCGATAGAGATACCACTTTGTTTTTGTGCATTATGCCTTATTCTGCTCCTATGAGATCTGACTGAATGAATTAATATTTTTTAACCGCCAGTAAGTATAAGTTTAATAAATTATTCAGGAGCCTAGCGAGGCTCCGGATTGGCTACTGGATTGGTTATTAATGTCTTGAACATGCCCGAACCAGCTGCAGACTGATGCTGTGTGGCATGCACGGCTCGGCGCCACACAACTAAAACCTAAATAAAACTGACAAAAATGAAAGTCGTTATTGCGATTAGACCTATAATCATAATAACAACCTTGAAGCCAGTCCTTTCCTTGGATTAATCCCCTCAACTGGTTGTTAATCCCTCAGAAATTACCGGCTTCTCTGTCCTTATTGCTTAAGCATTTGTTCAGTCATTCAGTAGTGCTAGGGGCAGACCAGGGCACAACATTGATAAGTTCAGATGCCCCCCTGCCTAGCAATACTACATGCCACAAACAGTTCCTGAATGAGTTCCTTCTTCCACATTTTTGACAGACACAGCTTTGCCTCACAATTATCTAGGAACACATGCAGCTTTTACTTAAAGTGAGTTTCTTGCTTTAGAGAAAACGTTGAGAAAGGTAACGTTTAAAAACAGTCTGGCTTATACTTAATATATTGTCTGCATTTCTTTTCTCTTCGTTCTTTATTACTAGGATAATCTGCATGCTTGTCCCACACAGTTCATCTGCTTCTGTTCAATGATCCTTTTCTGAAGTCATTATCCTCTACTGCCAACATCAGTTTGTTGCTGTGAAAACTGTTATGACATCATACAAGACTGTGACTTCATGAAAGGGTTAAACAGCAGGAGCAGATCAGCTGTAGGGTACAAGGATCCTGTTTTAATATACATATGACCTAGTAACAAAGAATAAAAGGAATAGATGTACTGAAGATCTGTCAAATATAAGATGAAAGCCAGCGACCCGAGTGAGGGAACAAGCTTGAGTCATCAGAGAAGGCCTCTTTTTCAGGGTGGGTGGGTTACTGTCCTTGCTGCAGTACTGTCACCGGAGTAACCACAAGTGGAAGCGTGATCAAGGGTGCTATGGGAGGGAGAGATGCAGGCCAAGGTCCAGAACAGCAGCATGCAGTAATAGGCACATGCTCCTTGGACCTTCCGTGTGTGCCTGCATCTCCGTGGACTGGAAGAAAACCAAGGGAAAACCCCATTGTTGACACTGCCGACAGCCCCGGTGGACTGAACACAGACCAACCCAGGAAGCCTCAGCAACCACCTGATGAAAGTCAGGTAGGAGATGGGACCTACCTCTCCTTCTCCACCTGGGGGTGGGGTGGGGGGATCTGAGACACGTGACACATGGAGGTATGTCGCTGTAGGGGACGAGGGACAGGCAAAGCCAGGCACCTTAGGGACCCTGAGGGATAGTGGAGGCAGCAGCATCAAGGTGATACAAACAGATGAATGGGGTCTAAATAAAATATTTTTTAAAGTTTTCCCAAAGGTAACAAACCTACTTTTTGGATGACACTAGTGAGTCTGACAGACTGTGAGAGATGTTCAAGGTAACTGGAAGTTGCAGCTTAGTATATAGAGTGTGGGCAGACTCCCACCTCCAACCTGAAATAACCACTACAGCAAGACATGATGGCCTGTCATCTGGCATTTGGAGCACACTTACCGGCACAGAAGTTCCCACAAAATAGTGTTTTCTACACTAAAATTAAAATGTCCAGGAAACTCAACTTATTTTTTTTTCCCATAGAAGTTTTTTCTCCTAGCACACTAGTTCCCTCTTTGGGCCTGGCAACCTCCCAGCACCATCATTCATTGTTGTTGCTGTATCACAGAGTACTAGAGTACCAGCTGTCATACTGAAGGCCTCCACCGAGGGATTTTGTTCCCCTCCATTTTTGTCTTGTCCTCCCTTCCCCTACCTCTCCTTTGGTGTCACACAGGTGCCATGTTGGCTTCCAGGAGCAAACTGCTTCCCCTGTGGTGGTAAGTGACCCTTCCCTGGCTCTGCTGCACCAGTCGCTATGGCCACGGAACAGTGGCACCACCCTCCCTTGGATGCCCATTTTTGGATGACCCTGGCTCTCTCCCGAACCAGGGTCACCTGTGTCACATCACAACATACTACCGCTAAGCCTTTGGGCAGCCCACTATATTTCCTTTTTAACTTGTTTTAGTTTTTCCCCTTAGTTTTTTTTTCTTGTTGTTGCCTTCTTTTTCCTGGTCTTCTGCTCTCTCTCTCTCTCTCAACCTTCCACTCTGCTTTGTAGTTTAGCTCCCCCCTTCCTACCTTTGCCCTTTAGTTTAAATTTAGTCTTCTAGCCACTTTGGACCACGCTAACCTTCTTCCATCCAGTAACACAGCATCACAGATGTGGCTTTTGCAGTAGTATGGGTGGCAGAAAATGGCGAAATATTGAGAGAATTGCACTTCCCCTTTTGTCAAACAGATTTAGTTTAGTTGCCATATTGGTCCTTGTAAGAACAGATCCAGAAGCAAATGGTTTGATACCTTTTATTGGTCCAACATAGATGTTACAAAAAGAACAGAGTACTTTAGCTTTTCGGAACAACCAAGTCCTTCCCATTGGTGCCGGAATGGTTTGAAAAGTGGTAGGGCCAAGGATGTAAGGGATAAATTCTCCCCTATTAAATACATTAACATGATTGCAAAAAGTGATAGGGCCACTTATGAAAGTGGTAAGGCCATGACCCTAGTGGCCCCCCCCCCCAGTCCGGCACCTATGGTCCTTCCTCTGAAGCTTATGGCAGTTATTTTGAAAATCACATACTATTAACACCCAGATCAGCAAACTGGTGAAATCTGGTTCCTCTCATTTAAACTTCAGTTATGGTTTAAATGAGTATTTTAAACCAATAAACATTCTTTCTGGGTTTTTTATGTATGATCTAGGATGTGATTTTCAAAATAACTGCCTTAAGCAACTGAGGAAGGATCTGGTTGGTCTGAAAGCTTAAGCACTTTTTTTGTAACATCTATGTTGGTCCAATAAAATGCATCAAATCATTTGCTTCTGGATCACTTCCCCCTTTCGAGAAGGCAATGTTTATGTACTACAGGCTCTACTGTCAAATAATTTATGACATATGTACAGAACGAGAGCAAACCTTTTGAAAATGGCATCTTTTGAGTCACAGCTGTTCTGTGACAACTCACATACATACATACATGCATATTCAAGGTTATACTCAGAAATGAGGCTCAGCTCTGTGTGTCTTTCTCAGTTACCTATTTTCAGTAAATAAATAAAAATATACTATACTATACTACACAATACAATACACACAGACCGTATATCCTCGCCTGCAGGTCAACCTCATATATAAGTCGCCCCCCCTTACCGTGTCAATTTTAGCAAAATTACAGACATGATTTTGCTTCCCAAACTGGACAGAAAAAAATCTGTTTTGTGACCAACATCAGACACAGAATCTGCCTTTGTGGCCGGAATTGAACACAACATTAGGCTACACAGTTGAGAAGTGGTGTTCCACTGCAAACCCCACAGATTGGTTGACCTCACAGATAAGTTGAGTCCCCTTTCTTGGGGGCCTGTTTTCTGCATCAAAAACTAGACATACACATGTCGCGGGCGCGCACACACACACACACACACACACACTACACTGCAGACATCTGGGCACAGGATCCTTACTAGCAAGACTAGCCCACCTCTCCCACCGGTACTGGTGTCACCTATGAAGGCAGTCACTCACCCCTCTCCCAGCCAGAGACGAGGGACAGCCATAGCAGCCATGATGACAGTTAGGGTGGAGAACAGGGGGGAAGGTTTCCTCTTATTCGCTCTTTAGGGGTAATCTAAGATATTATTTGTTTACATTATATACTTGTGCATGTACAGTACACAGTGTTGTTATTCTGACTTGTATAATCATATATATAGTTCTGTAGACTGCTGCTACACTGGGTTGTTGCATGATGTAATTTCTCTTTTAGTTATTACACGCTACTATGTGGTCCCTGATGCTTAGCCTTTTACAGCTGATTTGTCTGTAATTTAAACACTTATACTAATATCGTTTATGTGACCTATTTGTTGTTCCTCATTATTTTGATTGCTGTTGCATCTCATATACTGCTTGTTTTACTTCTCCTTTGTACTATTACACTTTTGTACTTTATTGCTGCATAGTTCTAATTACAATTCCCATTGTACTGTTTCTGCTTTGTGCTTGATGTGTATTGTAAATGCTGCTTTTGTCACTGTAGTCCAGCAGTTTCCCCTGTCGTGTCTCAGAAATAGGTATTGCATGACTAGTGCACTTACCAGGGGGAGAGAGAGAGAGACAGAGAGGGAGGAGAGAGGGGGAGGTAGGGGGAGAGAGAGAGAGAGAGAGACAGAGAGGGAGAGCGAGAGAGACAGAATGAGAGACAGAGAGGAAGGGAAGGAGGGAGGGGGAGAGAGAGAGAGAGAGAAAGAAAGACAAGCCCACCTCAAGAAGACTAGAACAAACTATGAAATCATGTCTGTACTGAAGACAGCCAGTCAGGTGTGTAATTATCAGTGCAGTTCTCAGGGGTGAAAATACCCGTTTGGCTATATAATCAGCGCTGAGAAAAGAGTAGTCCCTTTGCTGTAAGACAGTGATGTTAATCACTTTTGTAAGTTCAGAAGTAGCTGCTTGCTACTGAAATCTTTGGAAAGCTGGCACCGTGCCCTTGTTGTGACACTTCCTATATAATTATGAGTTATAGCATCAATGTTCGCCACCAATGAACATTTAACAATTCACACGTGATAACTTTGGATGTTAAATCTTCTGCCACCATGACAAGTAATTTCCATTTGTTCGCTAGTTGTTCTGTGTCCTTGTATACGAACAAATTCACTTGTCACAGTCTGCCTCTACGGCTGCTGTCTTTTCCTATAACAATATCAGTCCATCTTCTGCTGAAGCTTTAATTTGTTACTAGCCTTAGCTACTTCATTTCCACCATCAGCTAACTTGAATTAGAAACTCATCCGCTATCGCTGCTGTCACAGTAATTCAGACATGTCAATGTCACAAGTGGTAATTAGCGTCAATTATCTTCTGGCCTGTGCACTAAACTTTACAAAATGTTTGTGAAAAAAGTACAAAATCCTACTGAAAATGATCAATTATTAACTGGCTGGCAAGTCAAAATTTAGGAACCATCAATAAAGAGTAACACCCCGGCTTGGCAACAGACCAAGGACTTGCACCTTTTGCTGAGTTGTACTGCAGAAGTGGTGAGTTTGGCCAATGCCTATAGATGCAGCCACTTACCAGACCTCCCAGCTAGAAGATGAGTGCAGTCAAAGGTTGTCACCATGGTGGGAGGGGGGCAGTCCTCTCATGCCATGCATAAACCATTCACTCACCCACTCACAAACTAACATCTCCTGTTTTGCTTACAGTGCAGTATGGCACTTATGTTTAGGCACTTAATAACTGTTTTCCCACACAACAGCCTTCTACTCCCAGTGCTGTAATCCAATATCTTATTTTATGGATAGTTAATGCGCTTATTCACTTTTTGTTTCCACTAAGGGAACTGATTAATCTCTAAACCAATACTAACTGTGCAAGTATGAAAAATGTTGTTTTCCAACTCACAACTGAATTTACTGTGCAGTAAATACTTGACAGTGCTGGAAACTAATGTGCACTAATTGCACTGGAAATAATTACATTATAAATGTTCTGACTAGTGTGCTGTCCTGGCTTATAAATCCACACTGCAACTGCTTTACTGTAGAAACTGCAGTTTGTACTTATGCTGCTCCACTGTCTAAATGTCTTTGTCCCGAGTCGTCCATGAAACTGTGCACCTGCTGCCCTTGGGCATAACTGGTTACCAAATAAAACTAAATGCTACTGCAGCCCCTCTCTGGCACTGTCCTATAGAGGGCCACTACCCCTGCCTTGCGGGCCCGACCAAGGTTAAGGGGCCTGGGTTCCCATACTTGTAACACGGGGGTCCTGTCCCAAAAGATGCAAATAAAATGGCGGTGCTTCCACCCAGAGTACATATTTAGTGGGTCTGCTCTTTACCAGTACAACCCCCTGGGATGTCATACCAGCCCACCTCCCCAAAACAGTTACCCCAGACATGGACTTACCAGGATTCAAACCTTTCCACCTTCAGTTAGACAATTTGCATTTACATCCCCAAATAGCAACCCGTTCACTAAAATTAGGTTCTGGAGTCAGTTCTTCTGCAAAAATAGTAACATCAGAATTTATTTACATGGGAGGGTTAGGGTAGGGAGAGATGGAGTAGAAGTTCAGAAACATTTTAATTTTGTATTTAGAGATTAAGCATTTCCCCACAATCATTTCCCTTTGATTTTCAAATCCCCACATTCTGATCAATGCTGCCACCAGATCTGTCTACCTAGCTAACTTCTGCAGGTGTTACCATGCCCAGAACCCCTAACTGGTACCAGTCCATAATGATGCCCCTAATTCTGTCCTTTGGTACCCAGATCCCATAGCTGCAGGCTCGAGGTGCAGCTGGTTGGCCAGCATTGGTGCGCTTTGCTGATTTTAAATAAAGTAATATAGAGAAAGAAATGTAAAAGTTAAGCCTTGACTCTACCTCCAGCCTGGGTGGGCATACTTGAAATTATGTACAGTCCCCAGGTTGTTGCAGGGCAATTCCTGCTGTTTACTCACAGTTCTGCAGGATTAGTCCTCGGGTGGCACGGTTCGCTGAAGTCCTGGGGGTAGGTGGAAACAACACTGGCAGAACCAGGCTCGATGCCTGAATTGGTGGAAAAAGATACAGAGGCTGTCACGTGGATCTTCAGCTTGCTTGGAGATCTTGCAGCTTGCCCCCTTAGCCTATTATGGGCCTGTTGCAGGGCACATGCACAAGGCCTGCCACCCACAAGGGACCCAGACCCAGCAGTGGCCCCCTGGCCAGGCTCCTCCATGGATCAGAGTGCAGGTGCACTCAAGGCCAAGCCCCGTGATCCCCTGCAGGCAGCAGACCCCACTTGATGGGGGTTAGCGAGTTCTCCACCTGGCCCAGGTGTCGGCGTGAACACTCAGCACATTTCTCCTCTTCTCCTCTTCTTCTTTTTCTCTTAGTTACCAGCTACGGTGTGCAGCCAAAGCAGTTTCTGTTCTTTCCTGTCTCCCAGACCCCAGGGTACAAAATCCAGGCTAGAGGTACATTGCAACAGTCTATTCCTTGCTGTATCTTAGCAGCAGACAGCAGGTACTCTGCCTCGATAGGCACCTGTCCATCCTTCTGCAGTCACAGTCTCTCAACCTTAATACAGCTGCATTCTTGCTCTGGCTCACACACACAGTTTCCAGAACTCTGTCCCAGTAAACAGTTCAAAAGTCTCTTTTCTCACCGTGCAGGACTGCAGGTGCAGCACAATTCTCCAGTCCACAGAGGCTTTCTATCTTCACAGTTCTCTCCTTTTCCTTTCTTCACACTTTCTTCACCAATGAGGTGCAGGCGAAAGTACCTGTCTTTTCCCAGGCTCAGACGTAACCTTTGTCCTTTTACCAGGCTCAGGACACAACCTTTGTCTTTTTCCGGGCTCAAGACAAAAATCTTTGTCCTTTTTCCAGGCTCAGGACACAACCGTTTTCTTACCTTCACTGCTGTGGTGTATTTCCAACCTCATCTTCCTTTCACACTATGGTGCATTCTCCTGCCACAGCAGACTCTTCCAGGAACTTGCAGCTTTTTCCAATCTCTTCCAGCAAAGCTGCTCACTTAACTCCTTTTCTCTGCAATCCATTCTCTTCTCGGTGGGGGAAGGCATGACCAGCCCTGGGGGACAGATTTGCTGGCAGCCCCCCGGCAACACCCTCTCCCAACATTGCAGCCCCATCTCCTCACCTGCGGCAAGAGCCCCCCTCCCTGTGGAGTGGCTCTCCCCAGACTGGCCCAGAGTCCAAATGTCCCTTACTTTTTTAGGAGCTTTTGGCAGCTCCCCATTGGCTGGAGCCGCTGTCCTTAAGAAACATTAATATGTATGAGGCTCCCTCGATGCTTCATTGGTGCCGAAAATTGGCACCTAAATTTTCCCTGTTATTTTCCCCCCAAGTGTCCTTTCAAACAGTCCCAGAGTCCCTGGCAAGAATTCTAGTTTTGTGGTTGGCTGGATGACAGGTCCTTGACCCACTACTAACAAACGGGGACAATATCACAGAGGTAGAGGTTGGGAGCCACCTGGAGATCAGTGACCATTGTATGGTGTGGTTCCAGGTCAAGACAAAAACGGACACAAAGCACTCCAAAACAAAAGTCATGGACTTTAGACAAGCAGACTTCACAAAAATGAAGCAAAGTCTTAAGCCGAGTCTGGCTAACATTACGCTGGGGATAGATGTTGAAGACTACTGGATACAGCTCAAAAGGGCAATACTAAATACTGCAAACCATTGCATAAGAAGAATGGGAAAAACTAAGAAGAAAAGAAAACCACTCTGGTTTTCTACAGAAGTAGCCACTAAGGTCAGGGAGAAAAGAATGGCTTTCAGGAAATACAAACAAACCGGACCCGACAAGGACAGAGAAGAATACAAGGAGACACAGAAGGAAGCAAACAAAGTGATCAGGGCAACAAAGGCAGAAACTGACAAGGGGATAGCCAAGGAGGTCAAAAAGGGTGACAAGACATTCTATAGATATGTCAGTGAGAAGAGAAAGACATCAGGAGGTATTGTTAGACTCACAAGGGTAGATGGGGAGCTCACAGAAAACGACAAGGACAAGGCTGAAATCCTCAGAAGTTACTTCTGCTCTGTATTCACCAAGGGGTAGAAAGGATGCGGACCCAGCAATGCAACACACAACAAGGAAAGAGTCGGAATACACTCGGGTCCCTTTACAAAAGAAAGGGTCCTAAAGGAACTAGAGAAACTCAGTACAAACAAGGCCATGGGACAGACGAAATTCACCCTAGATTACTAAGAGAACTAGAGACAAGCTGACTGATCTTTTTAACCTATCATTCAAGCTGGGGGAGGTCCCCCAAGACTGGAAGAAGGCAACAGTTATTCATCTGCACAAAAGCAGAAGCAGGGAAAGTGCAAACAACTACAGACCAGTAAACCTAACCTCAACTGTGGGAAAAATAATGGAGACCCTGCTCAAGGAGAGGATTATATCCTTTCTAGAAGAAAACAACATTAGACACAAAGCAGCATGGCTTTACAACAGGAAGGTCATGCCAAACCAATCTGATAGACTTCTTTAACTGGGTGACTAAAATAATGGGCCTGGGAGGAGCAGTAGACATAGTATACCTAGATTTCAGCAAAGCCTTCGACTGGGTCCCACACAGAAGGCTACTCAACAAACTGGACAGAATGGGAGTAGGATAGCAAGTAGTGAAATGCGTAAGGAACTAGCTCACTGGAAGGACACAGAAGGTACTTGTAAATGGCTCACTTTCAAAAGAAAGAGGAGAAGACAGTGGAGTGCCATAAGGATCAGTACTCGGTCCGATCCTTTTCGATATTTTTATTAGTGACTTAACTGAGGCGACTAGAGGGGAAGGTGAGCTTATTCGCAGATGACACAAAAATAAGCAATTAGGTAGACACTCCAGATGGGGTAGAAAAGATGAAGGCCGACCTTAAGGCTCTGGAAAAATGGTCAGAAACATAGCGACTAAAGTTTAACACATCAAAAATGCAAGGTCATGCACCTAGGAAGGGCTAACCCAGGAGAGGATTACTACCTGGGAGGAGTGCCACTGGAATCTTCCATATAGGAAAGGGATCTGGGAATAATTATAACGGATTACCTAAAGATGTCCAAACAGTGTGAGAAAGCGGCACTGCGGGTGAATGGCATATTGGGCTGCATAGGCAGGGGGATCATAAGCAGAAAAAAGGAGGTCATCCTGTCACTCTATAGCCCTCTGGTGAGGCCACACCTGGAATACAGCATACAGTTCTGTAGACCACACCTAAAAAAGGATATCAACTGACTGGAGACAGTGCAATGGAGAGCTACAAAAATGATACACGGCCTACAGAACAAAAACTATGAAGAGTGTCTCCCTGGAGCAGCAGAGGGAGAGGGGAGACATGATTGAGACCTTCAAGTTCCTAAATGGAATAAACAAGGTGCAGGTTCAGGAACTGTTCCAAGTCAGAAAGCACACGAGAACTAGAGGCTATAACATGAAGCTGGAGGGGGGCCAATTCAGAGGTAATACATGCAAGTCTTTCTTTACTGAGAGGGTGGTGGATGCATGGAACAGCCTTCCTCAGGTAGTGGTGGGGCAAAAACAGTGGTAGGTTTCAAGAACGCTTGGGACAGGTACAAAGGCACCACCACACTGACTAGCAGTTAAGGGAGGGGTAGGCCTATGGGCTGACTAGATGGACCGTATAGTCTCCTTCTGCCATCACTTTCTATGTTTCTAACATGGCTGCAGAATATGGCTGCTGGCAAAACAGTCCCACTACAGTTGATACAGTGTCCCACATTTAGTGTCCCTGAGCAGCCAGGCCGTTTACTTTTATTGTCCATTTTCCCCAGCATTTAGTGGCCATTCCTGTGCCCTGTGTAGCAACTATACCATTTAGCATTTTCAGCCAGCCCTCATTCAGTCACTGCTGCCATTACACCTTGCCCCTAGGCAGCACACAGACAGTCCCATGGCAGTTTATACATAACCCCTCTTCAGTCTCTTGCCGCAGCCCATATAGACCTGTTTAATTATTTCATCCCCCACGGGCTGCCAGCTTCCCCTTCTCCCTTGCACATCATACATTTATTCATTCATTCATTTATTCCTTTTATTTTCCTGTTGAAAGCACCATTTCTTAGTGCCCCCAGGCACTAGACAGGCTTGTGGCTCATTAATATTCATGAGCTGCCTCATTAATATGTATGAGGCAGCTCCGAAACTCCAAGCGCAATTGGCGCTCACAAAAACGGTTTTCCTTCTCCTCCGGTCATCTCTCCGGTCCAGCTAACAGTCCTGGTCCCTCTTTTACTCAATCCTGGAACCAGGACCACCGGAGAGACAGCCGGAACGGCCGCCAAAATTGCCAGACGAATTTGCACATTTTGCGCATGCGTGGAGCATCGCTCAGCACCGGAGTGCCAAAAGCGGGCGGTGGCATCACACTCCAGTTCCCTCGGCCCCGCTCCTCCAGCAAAACAATGTGGGAGATCGAGGAAGAATCCAGGGGACTACAGGGCTTCAAGGGGGAAACTCCAGGACCGGGGGGGGGATGGGGTGGACCAAAACCCCGGGGGAATGGGAGCCCCAAAGGGAGCATTTAGGTAAGCCCCCAGTACAAGGGGGTTTCGCTACTGTGCATTAGTTGCTTTCACACATTAATTTGGTCATAGCCTCTGTTTTTATGTAACTCATTTGGTAGTCAAACCACTGCAAGTGACAGGTAGCAACAGTTCACTCGGGAGTTAGATGAAGTTGCTTCCCAATTTTCCTCTAGTGTAAAGGGCAACAGTAATGTGTCAAACCTGAATGCTCACTTGCTACTATATTCGGTTCATACTTAAGACAGTTTGTAGCCACATTTGGTCCTAGACACACTAGCGTTTTTGGATAGTTTTGGTATCTTTTATGTGACCAACATAACATGCATTCTGTTTACTCTGGGAGACTTTTTCCAGAGCTCAGCATCTGTAGAAATGGTATAATTTTTGGGCAACACACTTCTTACTTTTGGCACACTAAGTATCATTATCATGACCTATGGGGAAGGTCGACAGCGGTAGGCTGCAAACAACAGTGCCTTTATGATGCCAGGCAGATTAACAGCATGTTGTCCTCTCATGTGACCAACAGCTGTAGGGAAAGGGCCCCTGCCAGTGACATCAGAAACAAAAGCCAGTTGTCATTAATAAAAAAGGAAATCAGAATGAAGTAATTCTGGTGACGCACATACTGTAAACATGATATTGTATTCTCCCAGACAGCGGAGCAGCAAGACACCAACCCAGCGATGGTGCTGACAGAGCCCACTGCACTCCCATGTGGGGCAGCTGGGTTCCCTTGGCAAGCCTGCCTACCCACCCTGGGCTGGTGGAGCTGCAGGAGACCTGTGAAGGCAGAACTCTCAAGTTCCGTGAGGGGATGGTGACTTCAACCACACCTCTTGTGGGCAGTGGGGAGGCCTTAATGTTGAGGGTGACCATGCAGTGTCGTGCTACCCCCCCCCCCACACACACACAGACACAATACAGTGCAGTGGGCACTGGACAAATTTCAATCAGGAGAGGAGGGTGGAGTGGGAGAAAACACTCATTGGTGACATCTACAGTATGACTGACAGCCCTCTCCATTTACGGTATGACTGACAGCCCCCTCCATCTACAGAATGTCATCTGGCCTGTCTCTGCCTATCCCTCCCCTCCCACTCCAGCACAAGCAGACACATCTTCCCAGTTCAGCTGTTCTCTGGGCTAGCCTGGACCCTCACCACAGAAAGGTAAGTCTGCAATGCCTCAGTCGAGGATCAGGAGTGTGGCACAGAAGGTATGTTTATTTTTTTATGCAACTCCTGTTAGCTAGTGGCCCGATGCGGAGACACAAGAGTAGGAACAAAACTGTGTCAGTATAGAGCAACCATGAGTGCTGGCTTCAAAGGCCTCGTTCGCACTACAGCACGGTTGTGCAAAACATTTTTAAAAGTGGATTAGCACTTACCGTGTTGTAGCGTTCATACTGCAACCCCCTTACTGCGATCCGCATCAGGCAATGCATTTTACAGCATTCACACTGCGGCAGAGATCCGTGCCCACTGTGAACCGAATTCTGCAGCATGGAAAAGCTGCTTACCGATGCTTTCGCGGCTGGCAGAAGTGCATTAAAGGATAGGAGCTGGCGTTCGCACTCTAGGTGAATCGGCTTTACTTTAAGCAGTTTCTGGGCGTGCTCAAGCCCAGGTCTATCAGGGTTTGAGCACGCTTCCAAAATTCCGAGTTTAAAACGAGTTATGTGCGAACGCGAACCGAGCTAGCACGCATTTAAAGTGGTTCAAGCGCTCTGAACCGTTTTAAATGCCCTAGTGCTAACGAGGCCATAGAGAATGGAACGAAAAATAGTGGGAAAACCAAAACAACAAAACCCAGATAAAGTTCAGCAACTACTCCTTCATGGGACAGCGGATGCTGAAATTCTTTTTTGTTTTTAATGTTGTCCTTCTTAATTATGGTTAATTATGCCAATCCAGAAGGACCTCATTCTACTGTCACCAGAGGGCCACAGCTCCTAGATGCCAAGCCCCATCCTACTACCACTCTAGCCACATTTCCAGGCCTACTCCATGGCACTGAGACCTCTTAGCTAATACTTCCTGGGGGTAGGGCCCTGCCATTTTTCATCACTTTTGCCAGCTGTTATCTCCCTTCTGGCCAGCAGCCACAGGGAGCCCAAAACACAGGGCAGGTCTTGAGGTGAAGGAATGGAACCTGCCTAGGACATGGGGGATGCAGTTTCATCCTCTGACCATCAGCACCTGTTTCCCTGGCTTCCTGTCCCAGCCAAAAGCACACATGAATGACATAACAAAGTGTGCATACCTCATCTGCTTGCTCACTCCTCCCCAAAGATGGATCCTCAATGCACCACTACTTATGGCCACACAGGTGATCACAGAGCAGTGGGCAGCACTATCCCCCCACACAGGAGGAGAAAGGCATCCAGTGGGATGCTTGATACTCTTCCACAGTTAGCTCTTAGATCTCAGCCTTGTTTCTGAACCTGGGCTACAGGCACAGCAAGCAGCAGTCCTGCCGCTGCACCAACAGGCCATCACCAGAAAGGTTAGTTACCACAATACCAAACTAAAGCAACTCAAAGTGGGGTCCAGCGTCAGCAAAAAAATCCTAGCTGGTATTGGCAGAACTGAGTTGCACTGCATTCCAGAAAAACTTGAATTCCATGCCATTCAAGTCTTCATCGTTATCATCAGAGCCCCTCAAGAGGCAGTCTTACAGATACAGATATTTCGTCTCCCGGAGGCAACGTTGGGGATGCCTGACCCCAGCGGGCTGTAAGTAAGTACCTGGGTGTTTTAGAACTGACCTATTTGGAGCACTCTGCAGTGGGAGGTATGCTGGATTCAAGTGCATATCCTGTAGACATGCCTTTTGGTAAATGTGAGTACTGCAGACCATTTAACCTTAGTATCAGTTGTGGATGAAGGCAAGGCTCTGGTTCACTGTGCTCTGAATATTTTTTAGGGGAAGAGGCGGACTACTAACGGCTCCTAGGACGACAAAGCAAGAACCTCCAGGTCAACTCACTCTTCTTAACATATCAGGTACTGCATTATCACAGCATGTATGATCAAAAAGAATATGCCAACATCAATAACACAACTGATAAACCTTGAGAAGGAACCTCTGCCACCCCCCCCCAAAAAAAATCTGTTTTTATGTAACTATTGATAACGGGTTCACCGCTGCAACTTGCAGTGAATCAACCTCCCTTAAATGGCTACTATCATCCCTCTGCCAAAGGGGGGTGACCCCGCCTCGCCTGGAAATTACCGCCCCATCTCCCTCCTCCCAACTCTGGCTAAGATACATGAACAACTTGCCCTGGCCCAACTCTCCCAGTACCTAGCTGATACTGCTTTCTTCACCCTATACTAATCTGGATTCCGTAAATCTCATTCCACCACTACCTCCCTACTAAGAGTAACAAACGATATCCTCTCAGGTATGGATAAAGGGCATATCATGACGGCTATATTTATTGATCTGGCCAAAGCCTTTGATACCGTCTCACACTCTCTCCTTATAGATAAGCTAAAGGCCTCCGGCCTCTCCACCCATGCCACTAACTGGTTTCGGGCTTACTTGAGCAACAGACATCAAGCGGTGAAAATTGGCTCCCAACTATCTGCCCCTCTCCCCATCACCACAGGTGTCCCTCAAGGGTCAGTCCTGGGCCCAATCCTATTCTCGGTTTTCCTTAACGAATTCCCACTAGCCTGCTCCCACTCATCTATCCAAATGTACGCAGACGATACAGTAATATACAACACTGGTCCCTCCATAGCAACAGTACATGGCCACCTTCAACAGGACTTCAATGCTGTACAACTCTGGCTCTCTACAAACCAGCTGTTCCTAAATGCAAAAAAGACTGTCTCGCTAACTTTCGGCTCGAAGCTCGTCTCTCCCGGCTCGCTGAGCACCCTCCTTTCATAACCCTGGACCACTCTCCCTTAGAATCCCGTACCTCCTTCCATTATCTAGGTGTTTGCTCAACCAAACCTAGATTTCTCTACTCACGTGGAATCCTTGCACAAAAACTTAATCTCAAACTAGGGGCTCTCTACACAACAAAGGCTGCCTGTCCACCACGGTCAGTAGGAACTCGTCACAAAAATGATTCTTCCGATCTTTGACTACGGGATGTGATCTATGGCACCGCCGCACCATCCACTCTGTCCAGCCTGGACACCTTTTCCACCTTCTGCCGGTTCATACTGGATTGTCCAAAACTAACCCACCATCTGCCACTTTACAGCGCCTGTCCCTCCCCTCACTTGCTGACCCCGGCTAATCCACTGCTCCAAAGTTGCCGCTAAATTCTGGTCCCTCTCTCTCCCCATACTTGGCGCATCCCCTAACTTCTCAGCTCCCCGCTGCATAGCTTCAGCACTTCCGATGCTAGACTATTCCACATCCCTCTTGTGCGCACCTCCATGGGCCAAGCAGCACTAAGCTACCTTATACCAAAACTCTGGAATGACTTACCAGCAGATATCCGCCATTACTACAATCTCAGTCACCTCAACACCCGCCTCTCAGAGCATTTCCTCTCGGTCTGCTCTTGCTCCCGCCCTGCCCCCTAAGAGGCTTCACTTTGCCTACCTTAACTTCCTGATGGCCTACCAACCAGCCTAAAATTGCATCTTATAACTAACCGGCTAGTTAGCTACACTTCCACTTAGTGCTCCCTCCCTCTCTCCCAATCCTTCCTCCTAATCTATCTCAATAATCTATGATGGCACTCTTCTCTCTTATACCTAAGCTTTATCTTCCTGTTGCACTTTATCTGGATATAAGCACAAGCCTTCCTTAGCTACCTACTGTATAGGCTCCACAACATTGCCTCCTCATTTGTAATTGAATGTCTGTATAATTACTGTTCCTTCCCTCATGTACCCCCCCTTGTTTCCCCCAGGTCGCATCTGGAAACGAGGGTCCTCCCGCCCAGTACATGCCTGCCTGGTTAAACTCTTGAATAAATAAATAAATAAGATTTCATTAGCTAAGAAATGTTATTTTTCAAATTACAAGAACACATTTTAAAAATAATAAAACTCTTCCCCACAATACAAAATCAATTACATCTGGCTAAACAGATGAAATTCCTAACCCTAAGGCAGCAGTCACTACCTGCTAGAGGATGCATGGCAGCTGCTACTATGTTCATTCAATTTTTTGTTACCTAATCTAAACAGCAGGGCTGTTGAAGATGCTGTTTAATGTATGACAAGGTGTTTTTTTAATTTGTTTTTGGTCTCACAAGACCACCTTTCATGCCTGGCAAGGGCAGCTACATTCCACCAATCCCAATGCTAAGGTTCTGCTCCAGCATCCCAGACACAGGAGACAGTGCAATCAGGCTTGTCCCCTCTCCCCTAAAGTGGGATCTAAGCCAACAGGGGGAACTAACAGAGCAGTGAATTCCTTGTAATGCCCCCTGAGTACTCAAAGTATGTTGAGGCAGGGTTTGATGGTGCTGAACATCCGCAAATCACTGCTGCAACATGTCACTGGGGATTCTGCAAGGTTTGACTCACCTTTTGGGATGCATAGGTCACCCAGCACATCCAAATCACCCTGACAGTGCAGCACAATGCTTCATCTGGGCCACAAGGGTGGGATGCAAGTAGCATCAGTTACAGCCCCCCCAAAACCTGAGGGCTCCAACCATTTTATGGGATGCTCTACCAGCCCCGCAGCTGTCCCAAACCAACTACCAGTCCCAGAATGAGATCCTGGGGCTTGTACACAAAACATGTAACATGTGTAGCTGCTACACCACTAGGCCAACTGTGAACCTTTTTGTCATTCACTTACTTTTTGTCCCCTTCTCACTCACTAGGCCAGCAACATTTCCTTCCTGAATTCACACATCCCACCCCCACCCCATGAGAGCACAGGCCAAGACAGCGGACCTTAAAGCCCAGTCAGACATAGCCTGGGATCAAGCACTGTACTATGACTGACATCAGGGACAGGACTAGACATGTGTCATCACTGAATTCTATGTCAAGTGTCCTGCATCACCCCAGTGGTAGGATTTTCTCTCCCTACCTGGAATCAAGTATTGCTGCTCACACAATGCCCTTCCACTGGGCCAACTTGGGACAGCTGTGTAACAGCCGGGGACACCCACCTTTCCTGAAGCAGAAGGTGTCTGAGATAAGAAGCTCATGACCCCTTCTGTCAGTGTGTCATAACCCATGCTTGAGACGCAAATGCCGACTGCCAGCATGAAAAGCCCTACCTCTTTCTATTGAGCCATCACATAAAGAGACAGAACTCACCCACTGCTGCTTTAATCAGGACCTCTCTCTGCCTCCTTTTAGCACTCCAATCAGTGGGCCACATTAGCAAGACCTGGATATGCAGGACCCCCCTCCAGGACCCTTGCCTTCAGGGCCCACCATATCTGCCACCAACACTCTACAAGCTTGCTCCTTCATGCCTCCAGCACTCTTATTTGGGAGTCACCAGCCAGTAGACACTGGTCTGCAGGACTCTCCCACCCCCACTGGGAGTGTAACCAACTGCCCTCTACTACTACGGCTCAGGCCACCTCTTTCTCCAACCACTACAGCCTAAAACCAATATCTCCAAATCCTTGTTTTACCTTCTGATGTAAGATGTGTTCCTGCTTACTGAAATCATTTGCCTATCCAAACTGATACTCTTCTCATTCTCTATATGTGACATCAACAAAAACATTACCAACTTACTGTTAAAATTTGCAGATGATACTAACACGGAGGGAGAAGTAGCTACAATAACTAAACATCTGACACTGGTACAGGACTTACAGCTGACTGAACTATGAACAAAGAACATTATAAAATGGGTAGGCTAAACCAGCCAATCGGAGAGCTACCTCACCATGCATGAAATATGTTCCATGCACGGGTATAAAAAAGGACGGCAGTGAAAATGCAAAAATCACTAAGCTTTAGAATGTTGGCATTTGAAAATGCCACCGTTGTTTTTTCTTGCTACTGTTCCCCTGCACTTACCCTATAACAAACCAGACAGCATTTGAGAACGAAAGAAATAGTCTGCAGAGAAAGGCAGAGTGCAGTCAGCTACCGTCTCACTCGTCTCCAATTTATTTTAAACTGCACTTGCACGACTCCTACTCGGTCCGAGCTTTGCCACAGAAACACAGGAAACCGCCGAGTTCAGCAGCGCGCACACACATGCACAGTCACTCTCATGGAGAGCCGGGATGGAGGACACTAGCAGAGAGCAGACTTTCAGAGTCTGCAGGCAGCTACCGTGAAGTGGGCAGGCGATGTCCGGGTTCAAGCTAGGTAGAGAGGCGCACTTCATAACGTTATTCAGAGGGGGAAAGAGCGAGTGAGCTATAGCTCTGCAACGATCACTTTTTGGGTAATTTCATGCAGTTGTGAGACATACGGGTGAGTGCAAATAGCCCAACTGTAGTCATTTAACTGCTATTATCTCGACAGCAGAAGCTGTGAGTTTAATTAAATTAATTTACCAAGTTTAATAAAGTAGATAGGTCTATTAAAACTGTAGCATTGAAACGTAATGGACCTTGAGTGGAGGGGGCACCGTTAACTGTAGATGGATATGAAAATAAGCTCATGAATATTAAAACAACGTCCACGGAAGGACTATTTTATCATAGATTAGGGACATTTCTACATATTTTCTATATACAAGCATGTTTTTTTTCTATTGGTAAAAAGTAAAATAAAGATAGGATCCTATTTTATAAGCGCAATAAGACACTCCAGGTGTGTGCACAGAACAAATTTTACCGCATGCCAGGGTTTAAAGGCACTCAGCCAAGGCCTTGTGCCTTATTACACCCCTGGCCGTGCGGTAAAATATGTTCCATGCACTCTCTGTCGTGTCTTATTGCTTATATAAAATGAATCTAAACCAAGACAAGTGCATGGTGTTAATTTTCGGCAAAATGAATCCTTTTTTCACATACACATCTGGCCACATCCACATTTTATTTTTACCGTGTTGACCACTAAACTTGTCTTACAGTGGTTCCCCTGCCATACCTGTCCACTAGCGACCCTAACCTACACACTCTACTAGTCGCACCAGCTCTTATTCACTATGCATCTCTCCCCCTCTTCCTTTTCAGCATGCCTGTTCTAGGCTTTTTATTCCTCCCCCCCCCCTTCTGTCCTCTTACCACCCAATTTCCTCACACTTTTCTTTTTCCTGCCTCTCCCCACCTTTCATCCTCCTCCCCATCTCATTCAGACTGGCCTTCTCTGCATCTCTTCTCTCTATGTTGATGCTCTGCTATAATCTTACATTGTACCCCCACCCCCACTCCGTACCTGTTTTTCAACACAGGTCTCAGTTCATCATGCTCCTCATGTCATAACCCTTCTGCTACAACTGCTGGATGATGTGGAATTAAACCTTGACCCTCCGCTTTCCACCCACTAAACCTCCCAAAAGGCTGAGTGTTTTTCATGTAAATGCCAGGAGCCTACTCCCCAAGCTAAACCAGCTCTTTCCCCTGCTCACTGCCCTGTTTTGTTATTGCCATTTATTCCTCCCTCAGAGTTATGGCCAACACTCTTCCTGCCTCCCTCATAACCATTTCCTCCCTCTCGGCTTCAGGTGAGCTTTCAATCCTTGGGGATCTTGATGCTGGTTATCACTCACTGTATCCAGTGATATAGTTGTTGCTCTAACCTCTTTCCTGACCAAGTTCATTGCAATATTGGACACACATGTCCATCTCATGAGCTCTCATCTTGGGTCCCACCTTTGCTGGATTTCTGCAGAGGTCATTTACCTGCTCAAAGCTCGTAACTCAGCCTGGCACCTCCAAAAAGACTCTGGCTCACTTGGGGATTTGTTGAGGTGCAAACAATTACATAATGCCAGTATTAAGCCACCAAAGAAGCCAAATAAATTGACTTTGCCAACAACCTTAAATCCTCTGATAGGTTCTGGAAGGTTAGTCACTCCCTTCTCAACCCACCTTCTGAGTTTACGTCCCAGTCCTCAAACTAGCAAATTCACTTATCTCAGACCCATCTAAGGTTGCCAGCACCCTATACAACTTCTTCACTTCCTCTGCTGTCTCCCTTATCCCTCCCACTCACATTGTCTCCCCCCAAAAAACACTACCCCTACCCTGCACCCTCCATTCAGCATTGTTTTCCTTATCCCTGGTCTCCTTTCATACCATCTTCACTGCCTTACTATCTCTTAATCCCTTTGAGGGGCACAGGCCTGATTGCCTAGATATCACTCATCTCTCTGCGTCAGCCATTGCTGCTCCTCTTGCCTCCCTTTTCAATCTTTCCTTCCATGTTAGGTTCATTCTCCAGTCCTAGAAGCAGGCTAAATTCCTCCACTTCCACAAAGGAGGTGAGTCTCCCTGCCCAAGTAATTACTGGCCTATTTTCCTCCTCTCTGTCCTAGCAAAGTTGCAAGAAAAAATGTTTTCTCTCTCAGCTATCCACCTATCTTGACTCTTCTTCTTTCATCTCCCCTTTCTAAATCTGGTTTCATCAAACATCATCATCTCCTCCCTCCTCTGGGTCACTGATTCTATGCTCAAAAGCATGGACCAGGCCCTTATCATTGCCATTTTTATGGGCCTGGTAAAGGCCTTCGATACTGTGACCCACCCCTTTTCTTGGACAAGTTAGGAGGTGTGGGCACATGAGACTCAGTAGTTGACAGGTGGTTCTGTTCCCACCTTTCAGATTAGCTCCAGCTGGTTCAGGTGGGCGATGCCCTAGCCAACCACTTGCTTATAAAGTCAGGTGTCCCCATGGTTCCATTCTTGGCCCAATCCTTTTCTCCATCTTCTTAAAAAACCTCCCCTCTGTATGTGTCACACATCCACATGTATGCAGGTGGCACAATTCCATTAGCTTTCGGTGCTTCAGTCACTGACTTGAAATTGTGACTCCAGTGTGACTTTGATAAAGTCCGATACTGGCTCTGTTCAAACCAGCTTTCACCAAATGCCAAAAACTTTCTCCCTGACTTTTGACACTAGGCAGAAACTTGCGAGGTCGAGCATACCCCAGTCTTCAAGATTCTGGATGTCAACCTACTTGAACAGATAGAGAGATAGACAGACAGACAGACAGATAGACAGATACTGTCCTGCTCTTCTCTCCCTCAGTTCCAATTCTTCCTATTACACCACCTCTCTGCCTCTTCCCTTTGTTCCGGCTTCTGATGACTCATGATTCTGCATTCCAAACATCACAGAAACATAGAAACATAGACTTTGATGGCAGATAAAGACCGCTTGGCCCACCTAGTCTGCCCATTTTCCTACCTACAGGAGAATCTGCAGATCATGTATAGGTATTCACACTGTCTGAACCTCCTATGTGAATGTAATTTGTAAATGTAACCATTGTACCTGCCATGTCATTGTCATTGTACTGCATTTCCCGGGTTGCCCCTGAAAAAGGGACTGTATTGTCTCAGTGGGCTCACCCAGTTACCAAAATTCAAATAAATAAAATAAATATTTTTATACAGGAGAAAAACAGTGGTACCGCACTGCAAGTACTTAGCAGTTTGGCTGGACCAGAACCTCAGTTTTTCCACCCACATTATTACCACATATCAGACACTCCATCTTAAGCTTGGTGTACTGTACCACAACAAATCTTACCTTCCTTTTCCCAGTTCATCCCAAGATCTTCCTCGAGATGATCTTACAGTGTCTGACTATGTGGATGTAATCTGCAGCGCTGCCCCAAAATCTAACTTGCCATGGTGCCCCCCTTCACTCTTTCAGCTACTTTGCCCTTACTGCTCCAACTCTCATCCTATCACTGCTCTCTCTTTGCAAGTCTCTCCCCTTCCTAGTGGTCCTGTGTTTGTCGCACTGGCCCTCCTCCCTGTGTTTGTCGCACTGGCCCTCCTCCCATACCAAAAACTGACATGCCACTATTGCCACTTATATCTCCTCTCTTATCCCTACTATCCTGTCCTCCTACTCCCTCTGATCATCTTGTGCTCGTTCCTTTGATATCCCTTACTGTAAATCTGCAGCGGACCAGTTTGCTTTCTCTCAGTGAAACAACCTCTCCCTCCCTATCCATCTCCCATCCTCCCTGCACTCTCAAACCACTCCTACTGGCAGACTTCTCAAATGCATGCACCTGCACCTAGTTGTATCCCTTTTTTCTCCAGCATTACAACCCTTGCCCTCTCCACTCCCTTCCTTCTTACGCATTTGACACTTACCCTGTTGTATACAGTAACTTAAAATTCTGAGTATGCTGTAATTTTGTATATTTACTCTCCAACAGTTTTTCCTACATGCATCTTGCCTCGCATAAGCTGCACACTCCCCTAGCTCTTGTCCTTGGTACTCCTGTAAGTTACATACTTTGCACACTTTCTGAGACTTTTTTCCTGGAATTTACTGCCAGTACTTTGTTTTTTATCATTCCGTTTGTTGTCACTATATTTGGTTATTACTACCTCATTCCCTCTTGTAACTCCTTACTCAGGTCACAACTCCAAACAAGCTCTGGCTCCGCACGCCTATCCCAGTCTCCACACGTTTCATCAATAAACAAATAAGTACATTTTGTGAGTGTTTGGTGGCACTGGTGGCATTCCTTATTGCTTAAACGTCGCTATCAGTGTATGTAGTTTCATTTATACCGTGGAAGATTCATGCATTATGTTTGTACTGTGATGATAAGTAATTGGGGAAGGGAACTCATATTATTTACTTTTTTATTTATTATATCATGTGCCAGCAGTTGTTAGCCAAATTGCATAACTCGTTTTTTCAGTAATCATATTTCATTCATTTACGTAATGAAAACACATCTAAGCTTGTTACATTGGTTAATATTGGTGTGATCTGCGTATATACGCTAGGAAACAGACAACAGTGCGCTGGAAATGTGTTAGTTTTAATGTCCTGTGATGCTTTAATACTAACATATGCTTTCTTAACAAATTCACTCATTCAGCATATAACACCAAACAGCTATGCTAAGCAGCTGCACCGTATTTAGCATGCACAGTATAATTGGAGGTGTCAAGAAATGTCACTGCAAGGGGAAGCATCTTCTCTGCATGATAATCGCCCAGCAAAAATTAGGAGTTTTTTTTTCTGTACGTGTTTACACTATCAGAGAGGACAGCTGCCATGTGTCTGTTAAAAGCCCTAACCACAAAACTGAAGCTAAAAATGGCAAAACAGACACACACACACACAAATGTCATTATTACTCATAAAAAGTAAGTTCGGCTCTGTTTCAGTGTGCCTCTGTCAGTAGCTTTCTTTTTGCTGGTGTGCTCTGTCAGCAGCTTTGGAAGTTTAATGCCTGTCAGCTGCGAGTGAAGAATTGGCTTCATATTGGTCCACTGCTGCTGCTACAGAAGACCGCCAAGGTCTCTGGAAATATGACAAGTGACAAGACCCAGGAGATGATTTTCAGACAAATACAACAGCACCAAAGTAGAAAAAAACAGTAATAAGCTGGCTACTTCCATCCTTTTTCTAATGACTAGAAACCATATACTGTACAGTATAAGTAAGAGCAACCATGTTATACCAGGGCTCAGTTAATTGCAATCCCATTTATTTCTGTGCTGCTCTACTACAGTCAGTTATGATTAGGCAGTAAGGCACGACAACATATGTGTGTAATGCTGGGATATCACACCTCGGGTGCATTGTGAGGCACAAGATGCAGTTGAGTGCCTTCAACCACCCGAGAAGTGATGTTAACCAGCAGAACACATGCCCTGGAGTGCCTTACTGCAATTATAAAATGGATCTTATACAATTATAAAAAGGCTTTTATGCAGGTTTTTCTTAAGATTAGTTTAATACGGGCTGGCCCGGTGGCACTAAGGGTTAAGGCGCTGGACGCCATACCTCGCACCACGGCGGCGACCCGGGTTCGGGAATGGACTCGGGTTGCTCAGGGGCCGGCAGGGGAGGCAAGGATTGAGAATCATAGCTCTCCTTCCTTGGGGTGGGGGGTCTGTGCTGTGATTGGCACAGCTAGGGGGGCTCGCCCGCGCCTAGGGTGCTTGGTTGCCTCCACGGAGGTGGAGACAACTGCTGCACCCATTGCACGGTGCGCAGGTGAAAGGGGCAAAAAGGAGAAAAATCCCCGGTGGCAGGATGACACCTGACTCCCTGCAGGCACCGCTCCTGTGCCAGGCATAAGGTAAGCCCGGTAATTCCGGGGCACAGAGCTGGGGGCGTCAGGCAGAAGGGGGCTATTGGGGGGGGGGCGTAGAAACAGCAATTGTGTTAAAAAAAAAGATTAGTTTAATACTGTGATGTTGCAGTGAGATAACATCATGGCTGGAATGGCTAGAATGGCCTCAAGACCAATCAAAGTTTAGGGTTTTTTTCCATCCATTTTATAATTACTCTGATCGCTCCTTTCCTCCATTCTACCCCCCCCCCAACTGAGAGGAGATATCACTCTTAAATATTTCTAGAATATTTCTGAAGAGCAGATATCTGCTTTCATTAACATGTTCTGCATTGAGCTAGTACAATTTACTAGAACCCCCTTTTATTCAGTGGCATTCATCTTTCCTTGGTTTTGCATTACGCGTTGTCATTTTATAGCCATCAAGTCTGTAGGAAAAGCTTTCATCGGGATTTTCTGACCTTACAGTACCCTGGTGACATCAAAGTGCTTGGCAACAAACTGTGAGGCCAGATGGGACAGTCAGAGCTTTCTGAAACAGACAGACAGCGGAGTATTTTCTTTTGAAGGCAAAAATATGTAGATGGCAAAAGATAGGACAAACCCAGAAACCTAGAATACATTAACTTTAAATGCCACTTCAATAAACCTTGTCACTGTCAGTGGCTCAGTAGGTTATATGCATGCATCTAGGGCCAGAAGATCATAAGAACATGGGTTCTAGTCCCTCAGTAGCAACTTCTTGGATGCCATCCTTTATTTCTTTGAATCTGCTACACCCTTCCACCTACATCCTTGACCAGTCTCCATCGGTCAAGCTGTCTGCCCAGCGCCATCTCTGAGAGGTACCGCTACCTCACATGTTCCCCCATGAATAATCTCCCTGTGGGAAGCACTGGTGGGGGCCAGGCCATTTCTGCCCCAGTAGAGCTGAAGTATTGGTTAGCAAGCCGGAGGGCCCAGTCGGCGGCAGATGACATTTTGTGTCGGTTGAGGGATTGTTCCTTTTTTTCTGCCCTCCTCCCCAATGTTGGGAGGGCCTTGCTGCTGCTAAGCGTCATGTTATTGACATTCCCCTCCCTCAGTCCATGGCTCTGGCAGCACCTCCACCTGTGGTTCCCCAGGTGGCAGTGTTGCAGCGGAGACCATTCATCCTCCCTCCCCAGAGGAAGTGAGTGTCCCTGGGATGTTCAACCATCCTCTCTCCGACTGGCCCTTCTATGACTCAGGCTCATTCCTGAACCTGGGTCATCGGCATTGCAAATGGTAGCACTACCACTGTGCTGGTGGGTCAGTTTATGTGTCGTCCTTTAGATGTGACATTTTAATTTCACTTCATTTTTATTAGGCAAAAAATATATACATTTTATTATACCACAGTTTATCTCCCACTTGCAGGCAGGGCTTGGTGACGATGGCACGGACCATCCGTGCTTCGTCTTGTAGGCAAGATCCTATTTTCAAAGGATCCAGAGTCAAAGATACATATAACTTTAAACAGCAGTATAAAAAATATGTTGTACAATAATGCATATCACACTGACATCCCTTCTGCCTATCTCTGGTAGCTGTCCACGTGGAAGTTAAAGATCCCATGGCACTTAAAGAGCCTCTGACATTGTTGGGACAGCCTGAAAACTGTAATACTGTAGTAGATAAAATTCAAGGCGTATTTCATATTGTTTCTGTAATTTCTCATATTATTTCATTAACTCTCACCCTGATTTCTTTATTACTAAAGACATTTGCATGACCTGCAAACTTTTCTGTGTTTCTATGAAAACAGGCCTTTTGCCCTGTTGAATCTATCTTCTCTGTTAGTTTGTCTACATCTGACATCACAATTCTGTGCAGGATTTTCAAAGTAGATCCATCACAGATACACCTGCCCTATTTTCAACGTGCACTTATCTCCAAACTGTGAGAGCATCAAATAACTGGCCTACTACATCGGACATATTATTTCATGCACTGGTGTCACTAAATAATGCAAGGACACACAAGTCCCAGTCTGCATCATTTACTAATGCAAGGTGCCATAAAGCATAGTAAACCATTTCAGAACACCCACAGCCTTTTAACATAGCTTCAGGTGCATGAGCTCATGATCATTGTATACAGAATGGAGGCGCGAACAGCAACCCTTAATAAAAGACAGGCCCAGTCTGAATTACTATGGAGGAGATGGGTCATTTACATCTCAACTCAAAGACCTGAGTTTGTCCCTTGAATGGAGAGGGGAAGAGGAGTGGGTGCTTCCCCATGAATTCCCGGCCCAGCCTCCATGTGTTCACCTGGTGCTTGGGGGGAGTGACCTTAGATCCTGGCTTTCGTTATTAGCACAATCTGTTAACCCTAACCATATTTTCTATTTTTACCAATGTCTAGATCTAAAGACCATTATGGATAAGAATATTATATGGATTGTATGAATTTACATGTCTCCATTATATGGCTTTATCTAATGCCTTTCATCTCAATCATTACCTTAATTAGAATTTATTTTTATCCAGCACCTCCAGACTCAATGAATTGTAAGTAAAGTAAAAGTAAGTAAGTAAAAATTTATTTTTAAGCGCTTTTCAAAGTCAAAGCGCTGTACAAATACACAATTACAATGCATACAAATAACAAAAAACAACAATAACAATATGATTACAATAAAAACAATAAAATCAATAAAATCACTCTCCATATGCTTGTTTAAATAAATAAGTTTTCAATTCCAACTTAAAACTTTCAACGGTCAGGCAGCCTCGTATCCGGCGGTGAGAGTTCCACAGGATAGGGGCAACATAAGAAAGGCCCGAGCTCCAGAGGATTTTAAGCGAACCCTGGGAACCTCTAGCAGTCCTCATTGGTGGGCGCTTGTGACGAGAGGACAGTGAGAACAAGAAGATCTTGAAGATACCGCGGGTCCCCTGTTCGTAGAGGGCTTTACAGGTCAGTAACCGACCTTTAAAGGTGATCCGCCACTGAACCGTCAGCCAGTGCAGTTCGCGCAGCACAGGTGTAATATGACTTCTTATAGATGTCCCAGTCAAAACCCTGGCTGCTGCATTCTGCACCAGCTGCAAGCGACGGATATCAACCCCTGGTAGCCCTAGGTACAGGGCATTGCAGTAATCAAGGTGAGAAGTAACAAAGGCATGGACCAATACCGGAAGGTCAGCCGGAGGAACCAGGTGTTTCACCCGAGCGATATTCCTAAGATGATAAAAGGAAGATTTGACAACGGATGACACCTGAAACTTCAGGGTCAAACCATCGTAAATAATAACGCCCAGGTTACGCACCCGGTCTGAGGTTGAGAGCTGGGCACCATCGATCCATATGCCCGAAGGAAGCCCAGCCCTACAACCCACCTCGAGGTGACCTGGGCCCACCACCAACACCTCAGTCTTATCCGGGTTTAACCTTAGCCAGCTGGCACTCATCCAATCCTTGATCTCAGATAGACAGCTGTTAAGTATAGAGACTGCATCTTCCTGTCCGGGACTAAAAGACAAATACAGCTGGGTATCATCTGCATAGCAGTGAAAACCCAAGCTGTACTGCCTAATAATGTCTCCCAATGGCAGCATATAGACAGCGAACAACATGGGTGCTAAAATGGAGCCCTGCGGAACCCCACAGGGCAGAGAGAAGGCATCAGAGGAATAAATTCCAGTGATAACCCTCTGTCTCCGCCCCGTGAGAAAAGATTGAAACCACTGCAGAACTGTACCAGACAGTCCGCAGTAACACCGCAGGCGTTCCAAAAGCACACCATGGTCCACAGTGTCAAATGCAGAGAGATCAAGAAGGACTAAGATAGTACGCTTCGATCTCGCTATCAGGAGATCATTTAGAACCGGACAAGAGCAGTCTCAGTACTATGTCTTTTCCTAAATCCCGATTGGAGAGTATCATATATATTGTGATTTGTAATATGGTCATCCAGTTGCAGTGCAACCACCTTTTCAATAACCTTACCCAAAAAGGGCAGGTTAGAGACAGGTCTGTAGTTAGCTGGACAGTTCGGGTTCAATGAAGGTTTTTTTAGGAGTGGTCGAACGACCGCCTCCTTTAGGGGATCAGGAAAGATCCCCTGCTCCAGAGATTTCCAAACAATTTCAGCAACGATCGGACAGATAGTATCTACGCAACTTAATAATAGAGGCGTAGGGCCCGGATCCAAACTACAGCTGGTTGGACGTACAGTCTGGACAATCCTCACAATATCCATGAACTCCAGCCTACCAAAATCAAACCAGGCAACACAGGTGTTTGTTTCCCCTTGCCGATCACTGCAAGCTCTTGAAGAATGAGCCTGGCCGATATCCAACCTAATGTTGGCAATCTTATCAGTGAAAAACTGAGCAAGCTCATCACACTTTGTTTGTGAAAAGTCTCTTCCAGACTGTAGACAGAGTGGATTGCACAGTCTGTCAACAGTCCGAAAGAGTTGAGCTGGTCGGTTCCGTGCAGCAGCAATCTCCCTGGACAGGAGTTCTGCCTTCTTACAGGTAATTGCCGATTGATAGGTAACATAATGATCCATCAATCTAAGTCTGTCAGCATCCAGGCAAGATTTCCGCCAGGCCCTCTCTAGCCTTCGCCCTACTCTCCTTAGTTCCTTCAAAGACTCATCAAACCATAGAGTCTTTGGGCGCTGGGTGAGTGGGCGAACACGAACAGGAGCAATTTGGTCCAAGGCCCTGCTCACTGCCTTATTATAGGCAAGAACAAGGTCTCCTGGACTCATGCTCTCAACCAAAACGCCCGATAGGTCCAGTACCGCTAATAGGCCCTCTGGGTTTACTCCCCTTAAAGGGTGATACTGGACCATCTCTGTAGGGGCAGGCCTATTAGGGGGTGCCCCAAAACTGAATCTTATGGTGTGATGGTCTGACCACACATTTGGTTCCACCCCCAGATGCATAACATCCAAATCCAGTGTAAACACTGTATCAAGTGTAACTGTATCAAGAAGATAGCATTGTTATGTACATATGTTCCTGTAATTTGTTTGTGGTGTATTTGCTGTATCCAAAATGATAAATAAATAAAGTTAAAAAAAAAAATAGCTGCAGGTGCCCAGGGCGCAAGTGTTCAAACAGAAACAGAGGCAGATCTCACCCCTGCATCTGCATCGAAGGCATTAGAAACCCTGCTCAACTGTGTCTAAATCTTACATTTTTTAAGTTTCCCAAATGTGTCAGGGGCTCTTTAATGGGATATATTATGTTTAACCTAAACTCGGTATCCTGACGCTCAAGATACCGAGTTTATGGTCCCAAAATCCACAGCCCCAAACAGATCATATGCCCGACACAACAATGTCGGGCATCACAAAAGAAATTAAGTGTACAATGGGGGCTCGCCCTCCCCCCCCCGTAACTAAAATAACTAACTCCGAGGGGGAGCAGACCCCAGAGTAAAAAAAATATTAGTTATGGGGGGGAGGGTGAGTTCCTTAAAAGGATGTGACCAGGACCAGAACCTGGGTCTGAGGGAGCATGCTGGCAGAGCTGCTGGTGGTTTAGCCCTGTACACCACCAGACCAGCTCAGCCAACTCCCCCAAACAACTGTCCCTTGACATACACCAGCAGGGGTAAGGCAGCAACCCGTCACATCCGCTACCTTACCCCTGTCAACATCCATCGGATATTTCACAGTCGGGATGCTCACTATCGGGATTCTGCACCTGTCAGGCAATAGTGCCCGGGCAGGTAAGTGTGTCGGGATAGTGAGCCACGGGAACTTATAAGGGTACCCTTTAATGCATTAAAGTTTGTTGTGTGGGAGATTCACACTGAGCTGAAGTTTGTTTCCAGGTGCAAACTCGAGCAAGGGTTTACAAAGACTGTGCAAAAGCAGACAGCAAAACAAAGTGCTTTAAGTGCAATAAACAGTACGTGAGTAAAATAAGAAAACTGAGCAGCAAAATTCTGCATGGCATAGAAGTAAATATAACAAGGTATTAGGCAGGACTGGATTTGGTGGAATCTGTTCTGTGTGTATCTGCCGAATCACTGGAAATTCTGACTCGGCATCAGATTCTGTGGAATAGGTGTCAGAATTGGAATTTTCAATTAATTCTGCATCCGACTCCTACACTAGCCTTCCCTTATCTGGGCTGGCATGTATGGCAGTCATGAAAACAAAGTCCCCCTGGCGTTTCCAAGTTTGTTCCCCCCTTACCTGCACCAGTTGAGGTGGGATAGGGTAGGCTTACTGGGCTACTGGTGGGCTTCTCCGATGCTGGTTAGTCTGTCTAAGAGTCCCTGACTCCTGCTGAAATCCACATATTGGGGTCTCCCAGTCTCTGCCAGATGTAACAACAACACCCCCTCAAGCCAGCAGCGACAACATGACCAGTCCATGACCACGACCAAGTCCCTCACTGATTTATGTGCCTGCTCAGCATGCAGTACTGCTATGCTGCTGTTCTATCCAGTCCATCCCTCCCATGACTAACCAGCAGCCACAGTGTGACCTGACTCTCCCATGCAGCAGCAGCTTCCGTGCTCCGTCCTGGACTCTGTCACATCAGAGTACTTCCTGTGGAGTACTGGGCTGGCCAATGGGATAAACCCTATACCTGTCTCTAGTCTTCTGATACAGAGTGCACCAGTAAGAAACAGAATTTGCCATTTTTAAGCCAGCACTTCTGAGTCAATTTCACATAAAAAAAAAAAACACTTGGGACCAGCTTTTTGGACAAACACCTCTATTTTGTGCAACATTTGTGCACAAAACATGTTGATTTGCCCTCAATTTTGGGTTAAAAACAAAGAACAGATTTTAAGATTTCGTCAAATGGAATGTACCATTTTTGAAAATGGAAAATCATGGGCTCTACCAGCCATTCTAGTTGACTAGATGGTCGCTGAACATACAGTACATGCACATTATGCACTAATTCCCCAGGTAACACTGGGAGAAACTCTGAGACAAGCCACAGGGCAGGCAAGGGACTAGCAAAGAACATAATGGGCTAGAACAGGAGCTAGAGGGCTGGAGGAAGGGGCCAGTGCTGGCTGTGGTCAATGCTAGTCACTTGTGTGGGTGGGTAAACGGGGTATGGTAGCATAGGGTTAGGGTACCACCTACTTGGGGGCTTGTTAAATGCAGACCTGTCACCCAGGTAACAGTTGAGTTGGACTTGGATGGACATGTGGATGGGAGAGACAGCATCAACCTTGGTCACTCTTGTTATGAAGAGAAAATAAGAACTAAGATGACGGAATTGGAATAAATATGTATGTGGATTGTGAGAATGAAGTAATGAACTTGTGAAGTTCCTCCTTTTTGCGATAGTAGTGATGGCTTACTATGGTGCTACCTGTGTGGCAGGATGGGCGGGGGGGGGCAGTGAAAGTGGATGACCTGGCCACTGTTGGACTACTATTGTCTATCTGGAGTCTGGATGGATATACTATGATATCCCTAAACTCAGTATGCCAGCGCTCAGCATACTGAGTAAAATAGTCCGAAATCCACAGCCCCGAATAGATCCTATGCCCAACAGAAAAAGTTTGGGCATTATGTGTAAAAGAAGTGTAAAATGAGGGGGCTTCGCCCACCGCACTCCCCATGTGGGGGGCTCCGCCCCCCCATAACTAAAGTATCTATCTCCAAGGAAGAGCGGACCCCAGAGTAAAATGTTAAGTTGTTACGGGGGGTGTAGTGTGTAAAATGATGTGACCCAGACCAGAACCTGGGTCACACACAGTATGCTGGCCTCCCTACCAGTGGTATACCCCTCCACATCACCGGGGCAACTCGGCCAGCAATCCCATTTATCCGTCCTTTCCCATACTGTAGAAGGGGTCAGGTAGCATTCCATCACATCTGCTACCTTACCCCATCAGGAGGAATAGCGTCTGGTTTACTACCATCGGGATATCCCATCTCTCCGGCAACGTTGACCGGGGTACTGGTTGTCGGGGATAGTGAGCTTCAGGATAAGGTAAGTATACCATCTGGATGGAGCCTGCTGGTGGGAGTTGGGACCTAAGCATTGGTGAACATTGAAACTAGCCTAGGGGGGTCGCGGAAGGAAGCAGGGAGGCATTAATTGCCCCCCCAAACAGGATGAAGTAGTCAGTAGGGAGGACTCTAAGGGAGAGAAATATCCAATGGTACCTATTAATAAGAAAAACAAAATGGTAGTAATGAAGGGAGATGGGAATGAGAGCGGAGGGAGTAAGAAAAGGGGGCAAAAGGGAAAAACAGGGGTTGTCAAGCAGGATAGTAGCAAAATCTGGAAGGCCATGTGTTGAAGTCTGGGAAATAAAATTCCAGACCTAGAGGCCATTATGGCAGAGGCTGACATAGATATTGTTGCCATTACTGAGTTATGGTGCAGAGAAAAACATGACTGGGATGTAGCCATACCAGGCTACACTCTGTTCAGAAGGGACACGGTGGGAAAGAAAGGAGGAGGATCGGTGGAATGCAGCCTCTATTCATACTGACATGATCTACAGACCTCCAGCACTGGGTGGGGTAGGGGGTAGTTGGATAAGGTTCTGGTGGAAGCCATCCAAAAGATGGCAAATAAGGGGGATGGGCTGCCGGTGGGGGACTTCAATCTGCTGGATGTAGATTGGAGCCTTGCAGCTGCAGTTTTAGCCAGACACAAGGACACCCTGGATTCCCTGCAGGAGGAATTACTCAGGCAACTAGTAAGGGAGCCCACTCGTGAGGGGGCAGTACTGGACCTTATACTCAATAATAGGGACAGTGTTGCAGATGTCACGGTGGGAGGCCACCTGGGGACCAGTGATCACCGTACAGTGTGGTTCAATGTAAGAACTGTGGCAGAATCGAACCACTCAAGGGCAAGGGTCCTGGACTTCAGGAGGGCCAATTTCAAAAAGATGGGTGAATGCCTGAGGGATGCCCTGGCAGAGGGGGGAGGACTTTGATGGAGTGAAGGAACAGTGGGCGAAGCTAAAAGGGGGCATAGTGAAGGCAACAGCCCTCTACGTCAGACAAGTGAGCAAAAGCAAGAGAAAAAGAAGACAGCTATGGTTCACAAAAGAGGTGGCTGGGAAGGTAAGGGTAGAAAAGTTAGTATTCAGGAGGTATAAGAAGACACTGAGATAAGAAGACAGGGAGGTGTATCAGAAGAAACAGAGGGAGGCAGGAAAAGCAGTAAGGAGGGCAAAAGCACAAATGGAGGATAGAATAGCCCAGGCAGTAACAAAAGGGGACAAGACATTTTTCACGTAAGTAAGTGAAAAAAGGAAGACCAGGGGAGGGATTGTAAGGCTAAGAAGGAGGGGAGGACTGGGTGGGGGGGACAGACATCCTGAGCAAATACTTTTGTTCAGTGTTCATAGAGGAAGGGGAAGGCGAGGAGCCACAGAAATGTAACAAGGGCATTGAAAGAAGGGAACTGGACACTAGTACATTTTCAAAGAAGAAAATCCTGAAGGAACTTGCAAATCTGAAAGTGGACAAGGCAATGGGACCAGAAGGGGTGCATCCAAGGATATTGATAGAGCTCAGGAAGGTGCTGGCTGCACCTCTGACAGTCCTGTTCAACCACTCACTGGAGACGGGAGTGGTTCTGGAGGACTGGAGGAGGGCAGATGTAGTCCCACTTCACAAAAGTGGTAGCAGGGAGAAGGCTAGCAATTATAGGTCTGTCAGCCTGACTTTGGTGGTGGGGAAATTAATGGAATCATTACTGAAGGAAAGGACTGTGGAATATCATGAATCCAGTGACTTACAAGATCTAAAGCAGCATGGATTCATAGGGGGAGGTCATGTCAAACAAATCTGATATATTTCTTTTACTGGGTGAACAGGGAAGTAGATCAGAGTGGAGAGGTGGATGCGGCCTACCTAGACTTCAGTAAGGCTTTCGACACCGTTCCATATAGGAGGCTCGAAAGCAAGCTGAGCAGGCTAGGAGTGGGTGCAAAGGTGGTAAACTGGGTAAGAAATTGGTAAGGGGACAGGAGACAGAGGGTGGTGGTAAATGGAGTTCAGCCTGAGGAAGGAACGAAGGGTGACAAGTGGGGTGCTACAGGAATCAGTACTGGGACTAGCCCTCTTTAATGTCTTCATTAGCAACATTGCAGAGGGGCTGAATGTGAAGGTCTGCCTTTTTGGGGATGACACTAAGATCTGCAACAGGGCAGACACTCCAGGAGGGGTGGAAAAATTAGTAGTGATCTGGGAAAGTTAGAGGAGTGGTCAAGGGTATGGCAGCTTAGTTTCAATGCGAAAAAGTGCAAAATCATGCACTTAGGGCGCAGAAACCCAGGGGCAGAGTACAAAATTGGGTGAGTGGTATTGATGACCACCAAACAAGAAAGAAACCTGGGGGTAATTATATCTGATGAACTGAAGGTAGCTAAGCAGTGTGACAAGGCAGTAGGGAGAGCTAGTGGGATGCTGGGGTGTATAGGGAGAGGTATCACCAGCAGAAAGAGGGAGGTAGTGTTACCTTTGTGTAGATCACTGGTGAGACCTCACCTAGAGTACTGTGTCCAGTTCCGAAGACCTCATCTCTGGAAGGACATAAACAGAGTGGAGCCGGTCCAGAGAAGGGCAATTAAAATGGTGCAGGGTCTGCATAAAAAGCCCTATAAGGAATAGAGACTGAAGGACCTCAATATATACACCATGGAGGAAAGGAGGGAGATGGGATATGATAGAGACTTTCAGATACCTCACAGGTATAAATAAAGTTCAAGAGGGAAGCATTTTTCAGAAAAAAAAATGCTCAAGAACAAGGGGACATGCTATGAAGCTGGAGCGGGGTAAACTCAGGGGAGATGTGAGGAAGTCCTTCTTCACAGAAAGAGTGGTGGATGCCTGGAACAGCCTCCCAGCAGAAGTGGTGGGGGCAGAAACTGTAGCGGGGTTCATAAATGCATGGGATAGGCATAAGAGAACCTTCGTGGTAAGGCAAGGGGGAGTAGTGCCAGAGATCAAGTAGGGTCTGCAGTAATACAGCAGGTAGGGAAAATGGGCAGACTAGGTGGCCCAAGTGGTACTTATTTGCCATCAAATTCTGTTTCTAAGTTTCTATGTATGTGGAAAAGATTGAAGGTAAGGGGATAAACAACAAAACTGTAAAATGTAAAAGTCAAGACAGGGTTGGATATTTTTTCTTCCAAGTGGGGATGTGGTTGAACTGAGCGTTGGATGCCAGAATTGGAATCCAGTTCTGATCCAGAAACCCGGTTCCAAGAGGTCATTTTCGGAATTAGGATTTCAGAACTCAGAATCCAGAAACCCTAATTACAGATTTCAAAGTGGAATCCAATTAAATCTGATTTGGATTCCAAAATACTGTATGATCATCCCTAAAAGGTAAGGTAATACCAAATAAACAAAAATACAAACAAGAGTCCAAGTGAGGAGGATGGGATGACAGCAATAAATAGGAAAAGGAAGCACAGAAAGGGGGCTAGATGTGAGAGCAGGGCTGCGTGAAATGAGACGGCAGGAGTGGTTTAAGGGAGGAAATGGAACGAACGGGTCAAGTGCAAAGGGTTAAAGCGATTTACCAAGTTTGGATATATGAACACATATACTGCAAGGTGACTGCATATAGAACTGATTTGCAATGTACAGTATTTTGATAGATGCATAGCCTATTTTAGCAAATTAAATCAGGTTTTCACCCTCACAAACCAGGAAGTGTCATTTTGTGTATTGGAGCCTGCATTTGGTGACCTTTGACACTCATTACCTTTGCAATGTCACCACAGGGAGATCTGTGCTCTGCAATTAAAATTAGTTCTTGGTCACAGCAATTCTGTCTTGATAACACAGCTCTTGGTCGCAGCATGCAGCACGACAATGGTAATGTCAAACAGTTCATTTTCAGGGTCCGATGATGAAAGCATTATGTTGTCCTACACTAACAGTGATCTTTCGGACACTGACATGGTGCCACAATTTGACAGCCTCTGCATAGTAGATCCCCATAGGGATGACCCTATGACAGCAGCAAGAATGATGTGGGCAGTAGCTCAGGCAGTCACAGCAGTAGTCCTGATCCATTCCAGTACAGCAGCGAGAGCAGACATAGCAACACGGACTGTTAATATTATATTTTGCTACTTAGTGCTATGGTTTGGTTCCCGTCATTGCTGCCATTTTACTGTGCAAAATAGAGGTATGGTGTGTGTTCTGTTACTCCCAGCATCAATCTGCCCACAAAATGCTAGTGATAGTACCCTGGGTTTTTCTATTTCTTTTTTTCTGGGGGGGGGATTGCTTTCCCTATGCTAATGAGTTGTTGGCCACTCCAGCTTGACACTGAGAGCATGGCTCGATCTGGTGGCATTGCTTGAGCAGGATAAATGGCTCACAATTTGTCCAAATTCCTCACCTGGTACTAGTTAGTAGTGACCTCCCACCAATTGATTTATCAGTCACTCACTCTGATGGAGCACAGGGTGCAAATTACAAGCAGGCACCTTGTATCCCAACCACTCCAAACCCCCCAGCTGCACACATACACTTAGAAAAATGCTGCAGCAAAGAACTTTTATTATCTGTAAATTATTTATACTGTTTGGGTCTGTCTTTGCTCTAGTGCCAACTGGTCTACGCTATAGCTTTCTTCTCTTTGTATGTGTGTGTTTGGGGGTGGGAAGCCTGCTTGTACTTTCCCCTTTAGAGGTATCAGTGATTGAGTAACGTGTTGAAGTCACTGGTTCCCCTGATTACGGCATGCTATAAATTTAAAACTACAAATTATTGCATCAGCTTTGTGTTACCTCTAAGCGCTCAGGAACTATACAGACTGCAGCTGTCATTAGTGTCTGCGTAAGCATCTGTAATACCATCCTGGCATTGGCTTATTGCCGATACATGTGTGCCTCCAGGTGCATTATGAATTGAGCAAAAAATACACAGTACAGTCGGTGATCGTCCCCCACCCCCCAAGGTTAAAAATGACACTGCCATTACCCTTCTCATGGAGAAAGAGACTGCAATTATGTTTAGATAGCCTAAGTACCGTTTGATTGGTCCACTACAAAAAGGGACACATCCTTGCAGTAGGTACTCAAGTGTTAGACTGTATTTGAACCACCCTTCCTCACTTATGTCACCATACTTCATTACCACTTCGGTCTGTGTCAAGCCGTTTGTGTTTTCCCATTATAAATAAAGACTGTATGTTAAAATGTTAAAAAACTGTTTAATTTTGAGATACACTGTAAACTATGTAAAGTATAACTATGTACAGTATATAACTGATTTTATTGCATTCATTTATAAACTTAACGAGGAGCTGGCAAGCTGGAGAAACAATTCAGTGCACCATGTCCCTTTATTCATGCACATCTAAGCATACTTTGGTGATCAGTGTTATGGTGCTTGCATGAGAACACCAAATGAGCCCAAGAAAACACAGGAGCAAAGGAAAAAATATAAACTGTCTATAATGATGGTGACAATCAGAAATGCAATAGCAAAGGCAGTTTACTGAAGCAATCACACTGGAAACAGCACTTGCCAAAAATACACAGTTTATTGCACTGTTCTCCTGGGATTGGACTGTGCAGCTCAGTGCTTATACTCTTACTGCACATTACAATTCTGAACAGTTAAAAAAGTCATCCATTTAACACAGACCTCTATGTACCAATACTGAAAAGCTTACTGCAATTTATAGATCTGCCCAGTTCAAAAGTCATCCTTTTGTGTCCCAATACGCTACAGATTACAGCTCCACTGAGTTAAAAAAATTTATTTTTCATACAGACTTCTTGTTATAATTATGTACTTGCAGCACTTACTAAAACTGTAACACTGTACTCAAGCAATGTAGATTGTGATGTTCCTAGAACCGATGGACCTAGGACACAGAGCTTAGTCAGATGAGTAAAATTGAAAATCAGGAGAAATTACCACTTCTGCAATCCCAAAAGCAAGTATCCGCCTCAGCTGCCAATATAACAAACAGTTTCAGTCATCAGTGCTGTAATTTTTGCCAGTTCAGTTTTGGATCTGCACTCACTGAGGCTGGGTCCAGGAAAGATGAATGAACAAGCAGTGAGAAAGGTGCAGTGGGAACACCTTCCCTGTGCTGATGTCACTCATGCATGTGGATGCACTGCTCACGTGCGAACTTCAAACAAAGAAAAAAAAACATGCAGAGACAACTGTGGCACAAAAATGTTAAAAAACGAAGCATCTAAATATATTTAATACTTAACATCAGGGCAGCTGAGCTTTGCATCACTCAATGAAGGGAAGGTGATCTGCAAACATGACATCGGGGAAAGCTGGCAAGTCACTTTAACTGCTGGACAGAAAAGGAGGACTGGCCAACTGAAGGTTTGTAGTTGTATGCATTTGTTTTACCAGGAAAAAACTCTACTGGGCAGTGCTCATTTACAACGAAGTCCTGTTTAGGACGACAGGCAAACAGTACAGTGAAATCAAAGTGTTTTTTTTTATTAATTCTTTGGTAACCAGGTAAGGCCCTCTAGGTGCAATTGTGTGTTTCAGGGGTGACCTGAGAGCACTGGGGTGGTTAAGTGACATGCTCAGAGTCACATGGTATGCAAGCAGAGGTTGTGGGAATCAAACCAAGGTGTGCTGGATGCAGCAAGCTCATTCACAGCTCATTACTCTAACCTCTAGGCTATAAACATAACAGAATGCATGGGTTCAAAGAGTGAAAGTTACAGCTTACATTTTACAAAAGAACATATTAAAATGATAACTACTAACACGTAGATAACAATACATGGCAACATAATGGTAGAAGAGTATCGAGTAAACAGTGACACGTGCCATCAAAACAGAAATGCTTTAGCTACATTCACACTTTTCTTTACAGTGACTTTCTAGGAGCACCTTGAAACAGTTGGCACTAACTAGAGAGCTAAGTTTAAGAGCTTCTTATAACCTGTTCCAGAGAGTGGGTACTAGTTAGCTAAAAGCCATTTTGCCAAAGTGAGATGAATGTCAGGGACATCAAAGTGGGCAACATTATTTTTCATTAGGTCGTACAATCATGTAGCTCTTTTAAGATGGGCTGTGATCTATTGAGGCAGGGTGCGTCAAAGGACCTTGTACGTATAGATATACAGGTTTTTCAACCTCTCTGTAGTCAGCGATCGCCATCTGACAGCTGTATAGTGGGTACGATGGTGGGTCCTAGGTGGTAAACTAGTTAAAAACCAAAGTGCTCTGTTGTAAAGAACATCCAGTTTGGCTAGGTGCATAGCAGTTGCACTTCTGGAGATTAGGTCAGCATGGTCAAACAGAGGCAGGAACGTAGCTTGCACTAAACCTTTTTTGGCCTCAGTAGAGAAACAGAATTTATTTCTAAAACAGAAGCCTAGTTAGGGGTAGAGCTTCCTGCAGAGACTGTATATACATTTATTAAAGGATAGCGTACCCACCAGCTAAAGATCAAGGTATTCAAATGAGTCCCACACGCTCCCACTTGCCTCCCAACAAGGTGGTAATGCTGGGAGGGAAAGCATCCTAAGGCTGTTTACTATTGGGCGTGAACACTGAGAGCTTCATTTTGGATGCATTGAGGAAAAGTTGCGAGGTACAGAGATTGAGCTACAATGTGTTAAAAGCAGCCTGTAGGTCATTCATTACAGCAGTTAAGATGGGTCTCACGAAATACAATATGGTATTTGGTCTGCATAACAGAGTGAGTTAGCGTTCTCAACATTTGTCCCCAAGGTCATTAATGTAGATCATACATAAGGGTGGCACTAATATAGACCCTTGTGGAACTCCTTTACATATGTGAGTGCAAGAGGATGATAAACTTTCCAGTTTTAACTGTTGTCGACCTGATAAATAATTCCTAAACCAGGAAACAGCCTTATGACTAATACCTACGCCTACAAACTTATATAATAAGGTGTTATGGTCAGCTGTATCAAAGGCCTTACTGAGGTCCAAGCACATGGCAGCATTTGTAAATGTCTGATTAAGGGTGGTGAGCCAGTCACTGGAGACCTTAACCAGGGACGTTGAGGTGCTGTGCATAGTTCTGAAACCTAACTATGCATGAGTAATAATACTGAAGTGATTGTGAAAGTCCCATAACTGATCATTGACCAATTTTTCTAGTAGCTTGACCAGAACAGAGAGGACAGAGATGGGCCTCTAATTAGTCAAGGATGCCTAATCACCAGGGGCTTGATTTCCAAAGAGCCCCAAGAGTGATGTAAGTTGCATCAGGAGGCCATGTGTGGCAAAGCTGGGTGCACCAGGGACCATGCACTGGATTTTTGTAGAAAACTGGTCCCGGCATCAAAGTCCCAAATGCATCTGCAAGCAGTCCTTTGCATCACACAGATGCCATAAAGGAGGGGAAGGATGAAGGCTACCGTCAGCCCCTGGCTGTGGAAACCCTGGCCCACTGTCCACCTACTGATGAGAAACATGCCCAGTCCAAAGACCTAACACAGTGTGGAAGGCCAGAAACGTCACACAACTGGTGAGTCGTGGGAGCGATGTGCAATGCACCCCATGTACAGACCTCCAGGTACCACAGCAGTGTGTATTGTACCAAATGAAGGACATTGTACACCTGCAGTACACACCTGTTGGCAAAAGCAGAGCTGCTGTGGGGCCGTACGCACATATAAGCAGTGTGCCCATGTTGCCTCCACTAGGGACATGCATCCAGTTCCCCATGCCTCTCAACTGGCCGCTGTCTACCTGACGCCCATAGGAGGCACAGTGTCCATCCTGGTATCTCAGGGTCTGATTTGAAATCAGGTTCTTGTGGGGGCCTATCTTTTATAAAAAAAACATTTTATACATCTGCTTTCTTGTGTTAGCTATAAGTGAGGATTTTTTTAATTTCCATACAGTTTTCTGATAATAGGTACCACATAAGCATGGAGGAGTAATTTAGGTGTTATTTTTACTGGCTCCTCTTTCCAGGATTTCAAAAAATCCCCTAAATTCCCTTTTACCCGCTCTTGTACTATGGATCACTTTTGTTGTAAAGCTATTTTTCAAAGTACTCAACCAGAATGACGTATACAGAAAGACAACTGGGTTGATCACTTCATCCCCTTCCTTTTCCTTCAGTTAAGTATGTATACTCCCTTTTACTGGGGCTCAGGCGACTTCCCCAAAACATCTGAAAAAAAATACTGGACAGCCTTGTTTCTAATACCACTGGGAGGGGATACTCCCATCTAATATACAACAACTGAGAAAGAATGAATTGTTTCAAGATAAATACCCTTTTCTGTTTTGATAATTTCCACCCTTTCCATTTTGTGACTTTTCTATCACACTTCTCTATAGCCTCAGTCCAGTTACTTAGTGCCATATCCCTGTCCCCAAATTGTATGCCTTAACATTTTAATAGACTCGTCCATAATTCATATACCTGCTACACTACCTGGGCCCAACTGGCTGTCTCCCAAGGCAGTTCCTATATTTTTATTTACATTTAACTATGACCCTGATCCCAAGGCATACTAATCCATCACTGTGAGTGCTAGCCTCACACTGCTTTAATTTTTCGGGAACAGACACACATCATCTGCATAGGCCAGTGTCTTCAGCACTCCAGGAGTAATAGGATACTGTATTCCCTCTATTCTGTTATTTAAAATAATATGCCTCAGAAAGGGATCTAGGGCTGTCACATACAATAGTGGATTTAGAGGGCAACCTTGCCTTACTCCAGCCCTCACTGAACTCGATCTACCTTCTGTCCCTAAAATAAAGGGTACCACTGACAATAATTTGTATAACCCCTTTATAAAATGGGCAAAGGATTTCAGGCACTCTGATTGGTTATTAGCAGTGCATTAGAAGTGTCTAATGCAAGGCTAGAACTAGAAACCCCATGTAGAACACACAGACCCATTTTATAGGTGCAATAAGCCACTCCGGGGATACATACGAACATATGAATTTGCCAGCAGATAATGGCCTTATGGTCTATCGAGTCTGCTCGAGTGTGCAGCTAGCAACCCTTATACTGCAGCTGCCCCTCCCTCTTACCCTATCCCATCCTCTTTTGAAGCAATCCACTGTTCTACAGGATGCCATTTCCACAGGCAATGCGTTCCACCCAGACACCACTCTCTCCGTAAAAAAGTGTCTTCTCATTTCCCTCCTGAACCTTCTCCCCTCCAGTCTGAGATCGTGACCATGTGTCCCTAGCCCCCCTTAACTTGAATAGTCCCTCCGTGCCTGTCTTGTTTATTCCCTTCACATACTTGAAAGTTTCAATCATATCCCCCTATCTCTCCTCTCCTCTCCTCCAGTTAGCACATGTTCAGCTCCCTCAGCCTGCTCATGTAGGGTATGTTCCCTAGCCCCTGGAACATCTTTGTTGCCCTGTGCTGCTCCCCCTCCAGTAATTTAATGTCCCTCTTCAGGTATGGGCGCCATACTGCACGCAGTACTCCAGGTGTGGCCTAACCAGTGACCTATACAATGGCAGGATCACCTCCCCTCTCCTTGAAGATATACCCTTGGCAATACAACCCAGCATTTTGTTGGCCTTTGCAGCTGCCTTCCTGCATTGTGCTGAGTTGTTCATTGAGCCCATTATAATCACCCCCAAATCTTCCTCCTCCTCTGTCATGGCTAGCTGAGCCCCCCAAGCTAGTAGCTCCTTCTTTCTTTTTTTTCCTGAAATGTAGCACCTTGTACCCTTTTTGGCATTGAACCCCAACTGCCAGGTATCCAACCAGGTCTCCAATTCTGACGTGATTTTGATGTGCGTTAGACAGTTCTAACAGACAGCTAGGGTACAGAATGCACGCAGCCTGTGGCCTCGTGCCTCACTATGTCCCCTAGCCAGTCGTCAGAACTGTCTAATGCACACCCCATCATGTCTTATTGCTTACATATCCATTGCACAAAACAATCTGGAATGCCATAATGTCTTAACACCTGAAATAAACAGCAATGATCCACCTCATCAAACACTTTACTCTGGTCTAAGGAGAGCAGATACGTAGTTAATTTTGTCCGTTTATAAAACTCATAACAGTCTCTAATAATAAACTGCCCCAATTGCAGGAGTGAAAAGGACCTCCAAGTTTCAGCTCCCTGTTATATTTCATCATCTCCAGTTGTTTTCCTTTTTTTTTCCTTTTTCCTTTTTTTTTTTTACTGACTGTGCTCTGCGCAGAAGTTACTGACTGTACAGAATGGGAGTAAGTATCAGAATCCTGATCCCCTAAGTCAGAGTCTCGCCACTGTTTTTTTTTAATGTTTTGTTTTTCTCTCCCTGGCCACAGCTTTGTCCCTGGATCGTCCCCGCTGCCCGAGCACACTCCAACCATGGGACATCAACCCCACAAGACTGCACCCTAGCGGTGGGGCCATCCCAAGGGATGGTTCCATCAACCACAGTGTGCCTACAGCGGCCGTGCCAGGAGTTGGGGTGACCACCGACCAGGATGTCCTAGTGCACAGGAGGGTTTTACTGCTTTTCCCCATTGCGATCCCGCTCCCCATGGGCAGCAGCATGCAGGAGAGCCCAGGGAGGCATGTGCTCGCAAGACATGCCACCGCTCTGGACTCCAGCCAACACCCTCCCCTCCCACATGACACCCCTCACTGTATTGCCACCTGTGGTCACCAGCTGGCAGTAATACAGTGGGTATGGCAACCCTCCCTCCCTGGAGGAGGAGAGAGTCCCTTAGGCTGCTCAGTCTTCCTTCCCCAGTCAGCCCTCCGGCAACGCAGACTTGTTCCCGAACCCAGGTCGCCAGCTACATAAGCAGTAGCTCTACTGCTGTGCCAGTGGGCCAGCATTCCTCACTATTTTTTCTCAGAAAATAATTCAGACCTATTTTCATAAGTTATACCCATATCCATGGTTGCAGGTTTCAATAATCAGGTGCTTCTCCTTCTGGTTATGGGTTTCATCTAGGCGTTTGTGGGAGGCACTTTCCCCCTTCCTTCTTCTCTCTCAGTTGCAGCAGTAGATGGGCCTGCTTGTGAAATTTCTTGTTGATCTTGTGAGCCCTCCCTCACTTTTCTCCTGTCTGAACTGTGATTCTGTTCAGTACTCTTCTCCCCTTCCAGTAGCAGTCCCCTCTGCAGTGTGTCTTGAAGTGGTGGCCTCTGTCGGGAGAGTAGACACCCTGGCTGTTTCTGTGGAGAGCTTGTCTGACGTTCTTTTCTGGGCCTATGTAATTAAGAAGTCCTGATCCACCCCATCATTTCTATTATGAGTCATCCAAGGACATTCCTGAAAAAACATGTCCCGTAGCATCACACAGTTTACACCTTGCGTAGTTTTGACGCTGTGTGCTGATATGGTCATAATCCCCGCACAGGCCACATCTCAGTTTATTACACATGCTGTCCAGGTGGGTCTTCGCCCCACACTTATAGCAAGCCTTCAGCTGCCCCACATAAAAATATAAACCTCTGTCTCTTCCTATAAAAAAATCGCTTGAGAGATGAATGATGCTAGTCTCATTTTGTCCAGGTTTTACTCTGAATTTTCATCCCCCTGTCCACAGAAACTCATAATCTGCAATAATAGGTTCTGGTGTACTCAGCACATCACAATGTTTTTGTAGCCAGTGGTGTATGTCACCCACATTCACTCCTTCATTTCTGAACATTACAGTAATATCTTTAATCGTTGGTTCGGTAAGTGGGATGACCACAAACAGTGTCCATAATGGAGAGAATCTGACTTGATTATACTTAATCCAAAATCTCTCTAAATTTTGTGGCATTTTACAACTGACATCAAAATCCTCTCGAGTGATGTGTACCAAGGTGTATATTTCTAAAGTCAATAATTTAAGTGACTGTTTCAATGAAGTTCTTCCCACAAATACTCTATCTGGGCGGGGATCCATTCCTCCCTTGTATGTTATTCGGACTGCGTTCCTTCTAGGAGCAGACTCAGTCCTATTAAACAGGTCAGCATATCTTCGAGGGTATTTAGGTACCTGGTCACTTTCATCCTCCATAGATTCCTCTGCAGATAAGTCAGCTTGTTGGGGTTCCTGTTGGAGAGCAGTAGTCCCTTTTGAGGTAGAGGGACTCTCATCATCCAAATCCCCCAGCAGCAGTATTCTCAGTACTATTTTGTGCCATTGTTTCTACACTGTGTTGTGTCACTGTGTTACTTTTGACAGCTTCAGCCTGTCCTCGCTCTGTTTTCTTTTGTGGTGGCTCACTATCTCATTCAGTAGTTACTCCACTACCTGAGGCATCACTTGCCCCAACCCGGTTGTTTTGTATATCATTGGTTGTATTATGAGCTGTCTTTGAAGGCTGAACATGCTCTGGGCTCACAGTCTGTGAATCTGCAGTGGCATTTTCTTGCACTCTGCAATTCTCCCTCAGGACAGGTTTCTCCACCTTTGCTGTTTCAGGTGGCCGTTCCGCATCTCTCCCTGCACACTTTTTTGTAAGCCCCGTTTCCACTGACAGATAGTTTTATGTATCGTTTTTTGTTATGGAAAGTCTTTTGTGGACTATGTCTGTGAATTAACCACCATATCATCCCAGTCAGGGTCAGGGACCCACTTACCATCCCCAGTCTTTTTCTATCCTGCATTCAGTAAAGCTGCCTCTGATATCCACTCTGTATCCATAGCAGCAGTTCCTGTAACTCAGAACACCTCTGTCATTCTTTCTCTGGCAGTTTGTTTCCCAGCTGCAGTCCACTGCACACCAAAATCAGCTGTTCACCGAGTGTCGGAATCAGCTGTTCTCGTGATGCTGTCAGTCTGCTGACATTCTGGATACAATCTATTTTCTAACGCTTCCTTTCTTTTTCAATCTCTCTCCTCATTTGCAGCCAGGATAGCAGCTAGTTGATGTCTCCTCTCTGCAAGCTCCTTCCTAGCTGGGCTTCGGTAACCAAAATATCCACTGCAGTGGTCTCCATAGTTTGTGGCTCTGTGCCATCTTGCTCAGCTATCATTCATGCTCCGGTGTCTGAGTGAGACAGTTCTTTCAAGTTTCCTCTGAACATCTCCTCCTCGTTACCACCAGTTGGGCGGGAGGGCATCTCCTCAGCCTGCAGCGGCATTCCCTCTTCTGCAGCCTTGGGATCCTCCATCTTGGGGCTAGAGACAACAGTGTCCCCTCCCAGGAATTTTTTATTAGATCTTCAAAAACAAATCATAAAACAATAACTTCCACCTACCAATAAAAAAAAAAAAAAAAACAAAAGGCCAAAAAAAAAAGAAAAACATCAGCAAGTAAACCAAAAGACTGTCAGCTTGAGTCATGTTATGATATTCAATATACCCCAAAAATAATAGCAAAAAAAAAAAAAAAACACACCCCTTCCATATAGCCGTTATATAGCCAAATAGCCGTTCCATCAGCCCACACACTCAATGGCTTTCCAAAAATGTTGACACGTAGTTTCCCCGATATGCAAAAATTCATACTGACAGACAGCGTCCAATTCAGCTTGCAGTTTAAAAATTATATCTTGCAATGTCACCTCCTCCCCTTTCAAAAATACTTGACAGCAAACCTGCCAAATCACCCATTTAATACATGCAAACATAATATATATTGTACTTTTATTCCATTTCAACCATACAGCTGGTAATTGTCTGTAAAGCAAAATTTCATAATTTATTTGTCCAAAACATGTGGTGGCCCAAAAGTCATCTAGCATTTTCCATAAGGGCTGTATGAAAGGGCAGTCACAGAACAGATGCTACATTGTCTCTAATTGATCCTGACAACCTGGTCTCAGACACATACGTTCCTCTACTGCTTTATGTTTGTGGTTAGCCCTTATGCCCAGCCTTCCATGCCCACAGAGCCACATAGTGTCCCTCATCTTTGGCGGAATTCGCTTATCTATCATGGCGTCTAACAAATATTTAGTGTTAATATGAGAACCCACTACAAACACTGGATCTTCGAAATAACAGGTTACCAGTATTTCACTATAAAAGTGTTTTCTGGGTACCCCTTGAAATCATAAGGAGTCAATCTTCCATAAACGTATATATTTTAGGCAATGCTGCACATGCCCCAGAAGGGTCCTCTCTCTCACACTCCACTTTCCCAATCCCCAAGTCATTAAAAACCCCATCTGCCACTGTTAAACTATTGGAGAACATACATTTGCAATCCCAGAAACTAGGGGCTTAATACTGGTGTAAACAAATGCTAAAGAAAAAACAACAGGGTATATCATTATTCAGACCCCCTTCCTGCTACCCCCTGTAAGCATGGCTTCTTCTGACTGGGTTGAGCCTACTATCCCATAATAGGTGAAAAAAAAACCTAAAATGTTCAAGTGCATAAGAAACGGCATTGGAAAAATACGAGTAACATTCAAAAAAAAATAGTAACTATAAAGGTCCGTAGTAAAAAAAATCCTTTTCTTTTTAGTCATTGTCCAGGATTTCCACTTTAGGACTTTTGACTCAACTGTTTCCCATCCCAATTTATCTGTGCCACATCTCAGGCCCCAAATTGTAAGTCCAAACTTTTAACTGGCCCTTTAGTTATCGAAAGGGCAAAGTCTGTTTGGACAGTTGCTTGTCCCAGTGCTAAGGCTACACTTTTCCGAATATTAACAGCAATACCAGTCACAGGACTATTAGTGGCAAAGATATCTAGAGCATGTGCTCCAGATTTTACATCTGCCACTATCAGAACACAGTTATCTGCATAAGCCAAAACTTTGTTCAAAGGTGTACCCAATTCAGTGTCTACAGCGACTATCTGGTGATCTCCCTCGATCATTCTAAGCAGTGGATCCAGACTAAAAACACACAATAAAGGGCTCAGGGGACATCCTTGCCATACCCCTCTATGGAGAAACATAGGTATCCCCAAATACCCGTTCACTAAAGGCCTTAATTGTGCCTCATCCTACAAAATTCGTATCAGGGACAAGAAACCTTCAGCAATACCATAATGCCGTAACACCTGCCATAAATAATCATGCTTCACTGAGTCAAAGGCTGTTTCCTGATCTATAGTTAAGACATAACCCTCCAGTTTCTCATCCAAGTCTTGCGCCACAACTTCCCTAATGAACATCATGTTCTGGTTTGTTTCTTTTTGGGATTGCACACGTCTGTGATTCCAAAAGTAAGTGTTGTGTCACCTGTGCTAACCATACCGTGATTATCTTGGCCAAGATAGGGAGGCAATATAGCTTAGTGGTTTAAGGCTCTGAACTGCAGACCTGGAGACCTGGGTTTTAATCCCACAGCCCCCACTTGCATACTGTTTGACCCTGATCAAGTCACTTAACTTTCTTGTGCTCTTATAGTCTGTAGTTAACAGGCTCAAGGGTCTCCAGTTTTTAATATCTGTGGAATCCCCCGGTTTAAACAAAATAAAATTATACCCTCCTGCATACTGGGACCTAGCTTCCCTAGATGTGGTAGGGCATGGAAAACTTCTGTAAGCGTAGGAACTAGCTGGTCTGCAAAAAGCTTGTAAAACTCATTGGGTATGCCATCAAGTCCCGGCACCGTATTGGTTGACAGTGACCTAATGGCATCCCTAATTTCTAGACTCTGAATGGGTTCACTTAACAGCCTCTGATCTAATGCCGACACTTTCAGTATATACAATTAATCCAAAAAAGTATGCCGGACTTGTATTTTATTCTCCTGAAGTTATGCTGAAGATGCTGCTGCACACTCAATCTGATCGAAGACATTTCTAAAGTTACCACACCTGCTGTATCCTGCAAGGAGGTCATGACCCTTTGTTTCAGTCTATCATTATGACAGTCATATGGATTTACATGATATCTAGAACCCCACGTACCAAACTTCTGTTTCATACTTAAGGATTTTTCCTTATCATACTGAAATTTTAACATTTCTTGTTTAACCGCCATAGTTTATGATGCCAGATTAGTACCTGTTTCCTTCATTTGAGTAAGGAGCCGAAAATACCACGTACGCAAACTCACATAACGGCTTTATTTCCTTTGTACTATCCTTTGGGAAATCTGTACCATTAACTGTTTGATATCCAGTTTAGTATCTTCGCACCAATCCACAGGGCTGTTATATAAACACCGGACTGTTTGTCTAGCCTCTAATAATTCCAAAATGTTTTCTTTAGCAGCTTCATCTTGCAACAAGGACACATTCATCCTTCAGTATCCCCTCCCCATTTGAGCATGTTGTGTCAAGTCCACAGTAACCCAGACAGATGCATGATCTGATGTCTCTAAAGGTATAATTTGTGCAGCACTAACCAGTGTTTTCTCCTGCAAGAATAAAAACATTTATTCGAGACAATAGGGTATCTTTGTAAAAAGTGTGTATAGGCTGTGTCCCCAATATTTCATAAACATCCTTAAAACCTGAGCGTTGTAAAATGGTTTTTAACAAATGAGTGTCACAGAAAATGTTCTCCATCTTCCTTCCCCAGTCCCATTTTGTTAGTCCACAAATAAAGTCAACCCCCATGGGGTTAATTTAGATGTATGTAAAAAGGGCTCCAATTGATGTAATAGCTTAGTTCTCTCTGCCGTGCCCTGTGGCGTACATATATTAATGAGCCTAAGAGGTTTGGTAGAATACAAAACGTCCACCACCAAAGCCCTCCCTGGTCAAACATCCACCACCTACGTGACACGAACCGCTGACCGAGAAAACAATATCCCCAACCCTGAACAAGTGTCCTCTCCCATGGACCAGAGAGATGACCCCCCTCTCCAATCCTGTTGCGCTAGTGTAAGTTCAGGAATCGTGTGCAGGCATGTGTCTTGCAAAAACAGTATGTCCCCCTGTAAGCCCTGCAGTACAGAGAAAGTAACTAGCCTCTTATTCCTTGACTTAATGCTGTTAACATTACAAGTAAGGATATTTAAAACTGCCATAATAAGTAAAGGGAAGAAAAAGGACATGGTAATCACAGGCATAGAACTTCAATAATTTTTTCTTCTTCCTTATCTTTGTTTTCTGCTTATTACATTTTTCAATGTCCATGGCAACATCTGCCTCGAAGGAGGTCACAGAGGACACATCAGATTCCCCCTCAGATTCTGCTCAGTCTGTCTCCCACAAAACGGCAAATTTGTTTTGCACTGCCACCACGTCCACTTCTCCCATAGGCAAAGTCAGGATGGGAGGTTTCAAAACTGCTTTGGAGCAGGTAACCATTTTACTAGCAGGTTCTACCCCTTGGGGGGGGGCATCATTGGTGCAGTAAGTGAGCCTTGTCCATCTGGAGGTGACCTTGCCAGCTTAGTGGGCGTCATATCCTGAGGTTCAATCATCGCAAGTTCCAATGGTGTAGCAACTGCAGTTGGTTGAGGGGTCTGCTCAGACTCAACCGGTGATCCCTTGGCAGGAGGAACAGCAGTGGTGGGGGGGGAGGTATATGAAGGTCTCTAGATGACACACTAGGCCTGCAGACCTGCTGGTTGCAGGAGCCATACTTTTACCCACATCAGGTGGATCTGCTCCCACAGGTGTTGCAATCAACTTCAATCTTTCTTTCTGAGCTAAAGTCACATATACGTCCTGTTCAGCACAAACAGCCTGATCCAGACTATTATGAGAAGCCCAGGAGCAGTTTAGGAAAGGGTCCCTGTTCCTCACACAGATTACATCACATGGGGTTTGCACATTGTGCACTATTGTGACCCACAATCCCACACAAGCTGCATTTGATCTTGCCGCATGCATTATACTGTGTAACATGTCCTGACTTTCATGAACCTCCATAGGACTGTTACTTTGACCGGAGGCAGTAGCTTGCTTTCGTGGAGCTGCAAAGGATGACCCAGACAACAGGGGGTACTGTAATCCATCTTCTAGCAGGGCCACTACAGGCCGTTCCAATATAGCCTGCGAGGTACCCGGGAGATTAGCATCCCGCCCCGTACCATCTGCTGTGCGAACCCATCCAGCTTTTTCTAAAGCTTCAGAGACCCAAGCTGCTGTGGTTGTAGTAAACCCTAAACGTAACAAACTGGGCGCAGTGTGACTTACAGTTTGAGGGGAAGCAGGAGTAGCTCCCCCCCAGTTCATGCAGACAGACCCACACTGCTACTCTTTTTCAGAATGTTTAATGGTTTACCTGTCAAAATGCCAATAATAAATTCTGCTGGGGGAAGTACAGCAGCAGCAGTATTTAAGTGTTACATTCTTTTGCACTGGTGCAGCCTGAGCAGCAAATTCAGTTTGTCTCTCAATATTTTTATTTGGCCCCACTGGCCCACATACCATGTTTATGCCTGTCAAGGGCTCTGCACTGGTACTTGGAACAACAGAATTTGTACCTGGCCTATATTTTGCCATCTCAAATGGGACTGCAATGCCGGTCTCTTCACTGGCGTCAATCTCAAGTGGAGAAATATTCCTTGCAGCAGTCGGCAGCGTTCTGGATCCTATTTGCTGGTACATCATCACTCCGTCTGCCATTTGGGACAGAATCTTGTTTTACAACTGCGCACATCACTCAGAAAATTGCCGTTCCTCCTGTAGTAAAACTCTGCAGTTCCGCTGCCGTGGACTGCTGGTTTGCAGTAACTGCTGCCCATTGCTCACAAACCAGATCTCCGTTGTTTGTGTCACATGGTGTGCCCTCCAAGGTAAGCTAGTCATCACAATTTCTATACTATCTTCATCCAAGTCTTCCATGCCAGTTGCAGTAATCAAGGCAGGAGGTCACAAAGGCGTGGACCACCGTTGGAAGATCATCAGGCAGGACCAGGTGCTTTATCTGGGCGATATTCCTCAGATGGTAAAATGAGGTCTTGACGATGGCTGACACCTGGGACTTAAGTGTCAGCTCATCATCAAACATAACACTCAGATTTCGCACCCGGTTAGAGGTCATCAGCTGGCTGCCCCCAACCAGAGCCCAGATGACCACCAAACTGATGGCCCCTCTACCTGACGACCTGGGTCCACAACCAACACCTTAGTCTTATCAGGGTTCAACCTCAACCAGTTGGCACTCATCAAGTCCTGAATCTCAGTGAGGCAGTTGTTAAAGACCAAGACAGCATCACCCTGCTTGGGCACAAAGGACATGTAGAGCTGGGTATCATCTGCATAGCAGTGAAAACCCAGCCCATACCACCTTATAATGTCCCCTAATGGCAGCATATACACCACAAACAACATGGGTGAAAGAACGGAGCCCTGTGGCACCCCACAGAACAGTGGGAAAAGGGCAGAGGAAAAATCCCCGACACCACTCTCTGACTCCTGCCTGTGAGGAAAGACTGAAATCATCTGAAGACCATTCCCAACAGACCACAGATCAGCTACGGGCACTCCAGCAACACACCATGATCCATGGTGTCAAACACCGCAGAGAGATCAAGGAGAACCGAGATCGAACAGCTCTTCTGATCTCTCACTATTAGGAGATCATTAAATACCCGAACCAGTGCCATCTTGGTACTATGTCTCTTCCTGAAGCTGGACTGGAGAGGATCATAGACATCGTGGATGGTAAGATGATCTTCCAGTTGCAATGCGACTACCTTCTCAATAACCTTTCCCATGAAAGGCAGGTTAGAGACCAGTCTGTAGTTAGCGAGACAGTCAGGGTCGAGAGAAGCTTTCTTTAAAGAAGGACACCCCACTGCCTCCTTCAGGGTGTCTGGAAACACCCCTGTCTCCAACGAGCACCCGGCTATCTCAGCTAGGACCAGTCCGATTGCCTCCACGCACCCCACAAGGAGGCGCGTTGGACCCAGACCCAAACTACAGTAAGTCGGTCGCATACTCTGGATGATCATCACAATGTCAGTGATCGCTGGCGGGTCGAAGTTGGACCAGACAAACTGGGCATCTGCAATCAAGGCTTCAGATAAGATTTTTGGGGATGAGTACTGTACTCCTTATTTTGAAAGTGAGGGGAGTAAAACCAAATTCAGATGCGTACAAATGTTTGGATGGAGTGGAGTGAGGAGTACATTTTTTTAAAACAATGTCATTTTTTTTAGATATGAATTGATCAGGTGCCAACAATGCTCCAGATAATGTTGGCAGGTAGAAGTAATTTAGTCACCAGTTTTAAATTATGGTGAATAAAACAAAATTGGGATGGGTACAAGTGCTTTAAATCTTGGAAACAATTGCTCCTTTTGAATCACTAGTTATGTTGTGAAGCACTGTTCTTTGGAGTGTGGAGTATTTACAAATGTTGGGTAAGTATTGGTACTCATTAAAAAAAGATTTCTGAAGAGTATTTCCTAAAATGAGATGAGTAAAATAGACTGGTACTCCCCTTATCTGGAGCCCTATCTGCAATCTCCCACCTACCACTGCAACATCCATTGAAGCAGTCTGTGCGGATCTCTGACCTCATGGTGACAACCTTATCTGCGAAAAATCTGAGTGAACTCATCACACTTATTCTGTGAAAAACGCTCCCCGATTCTGGAGACAGGCTGGATTGCATAGCCTGTCTACAGTATGGAAGAGCTGAGCTGGTCAATTTCGGCAATCTCTCTGAACAGGAACGCTGCCTTGTTATGGGAGATGGTGATTGATAGTCCTTATAATGGACCATCAATCTAAGTCTGTCCTCAACCAAGCCAGATTTCCGCCAGTGATGCTCCAACCTTTGCCCCACTCACCACAACTCCCTTAAAGTCCCTTCAAACCAAGGAGACTGATGGCAAAGGGTGAGGGGGCGAACCCAGACAGGAGCTATGGAATCCAAAGTGACCGTCACCGCCTTATTATAGGCAAGTACCAGATCCCCTGGATCCAAGCTTACCCTTGGCTGACCGGATAGATTCAGCACCTTCATAAGACCATCAGGGGTCAAACCCCTTAAAGGGCGGTACCAGACCATCTCCATAGGGGCAGGTCTATTGGGGGGAGCCTCGAAACTGAACCTTATAGTGTGGTGATCAAACCATCCAACAGGCTCCACCACCACGTCGGTGATCATCATCCCCAGCAGAAATACTAGGTCCAACGAGTGACCTTGACTGTGGGTCGCAAAAGTAACAACCTGTGTGAAGCCCAATGAAACCATCAGCTGAAGGAAGTCTTGACCAAAATGCAAGAGTTCATCGTCGACCCAGGTTTTGAAATCCCCCAGAATCAACCACCTGGAAGATTCCAACACCATGTCGACAATGAAATCCGCGACTTCCTGCAGGAAATATTTCTCGACCCCGGTTGGATGGTAGACGAGAAATATCCTGCAGCCCACACCTGCACCCACAATACACTCAAAGGATCTAGTGACCCCAGCTGGCACACCTACAGAGTGCTTTTTTAAGGGCCGGAAAATCTAAAACACTGCGCCCCATGTCGCCAGCTCTCTCTGTACCAGCTCCTACCGGCTCCCTTTGTGTTATAGGAGCCGGGATAGCGTTGTCAATTTGTCCCATTGTCAATCTGAATTATGGAGCACTGGCTCCGTTTGTGGTGCACACATGGCACCATATACTGGTGCCGCAGTGTGTGAGTGCCATTCCCTGGACCTCTTATGTTTCTGGGCAGGGAAAAGAAAGTTAACATTTTTTTCTGTTTGCCTTTTTCTGGCGTCTGCCTTGTTCCTCATGGGAGAGTAACTGATGTGAAAGCCGGCCGCAGATATCAAGTGTGGAATGCTGGTGCTGAGTTAAGTGGAGGAGGCTGCGAGACAGAGATGTTGTGAAGTAGCAAGGGAGTCGGTGACCTATTGACGTGGAAGTTACTTTAAAAAAAAAAAAACAATCATTAGGAGTTAGGCAACTGTTGGGTGAGGATTTCTTTTTTTTTTTTTCCAAGTTGTATCGGCAGGGCTGACTGCCGCTGTTTATCAGACATGCAGTGTGTCAGATTTTTTAGAGATGGCTCACCGTCCATGGCCATCTTTGCTACTCTTGGGCTGGTGATGGTCGCAGTGATCTGAGGAATAGTTACTTATGTGGCAGACTGGCATCTGGCACCTTTTTGCATTGGTATACTGGAGGATTTACAATGCTGGTAAGGTGCCAGCCAGCCAATCAGAAAGCAGCATTTACTATATATTAAGTAGCCCACTGTATAATATTAGTTGTAATACACAGTAGTTAGTGCCCTTGCAGGGAGTGAGCTGACAAGGGAAGAAAAGTCTGTTCAGCATGATAAGACCGTGCTGATTGTAGGCAGCTGAGTGGCATGTGCTGGGAAAAGTAAGACCAGGCTGATTAACACCAGCTGAGTGTAGTTTAGTGGTCATTTGCTAAGGAAAATATGATGCATGAGGAAAGCTTTTTACAGCCTTATAAAACTGGTGAGTTATTTGATGTCAGAACTAGCTGGTATAAGAATGTAAAATTCAGAGGATTATAGTTAAATTTACATTGCCCTATATATTATAAACAAATAAATAAAAAACAAATGGTCTTAGGCATTTTATTCCAGCAGATCCTACTGCAAAAATAAAAATGATAAAGACATAGTTCCGAAGTAGTGATGACATTTCTGGGGTTTTTTTTAAACGCTTCTCCCAGCTCTGGTATTTCAGGCGCCTACACATTCTCTGCCCACCAGTCTCACAGGTTGCCCCATCATGTCTACCCAGACTACTGCCCCACACTGGCACAACAAGGAAAACCACCCTGACAGGCCCCAGAAGTTGGTGAGATCTATGGGCTTCACAGTAGTTCATCAACACAGGCAGAGGGGATGGGGAACAGTATCTGGGACTGTGATGTGTGGAACACATGGCACCATGATGTGTTCTGCAGGCATTTTTTCCAACCTATTTTATGTCCCCCCACCTCTCACGTCACTGTAGAGACCAGCATGCTGCCATACGGGGGGATTGGTCACGGGGTCACCGATGATGTCCTATGCCACCCCAAGTCTCCCCTAGGAGGTTCCCAAGTGGTGCAATCATCTGCCACCCTTTCACGGAGCCTAAGTGAGCAGGCCCCGCAGCACTTTCATGACGTCACTGGCCCAGGATAGATAGGCAGATTTTCACAATGAACCTGCATCACCTACCTGGGAACGCAATGCGCTCTGACGGCACCACTAGGCTTGATGCAGTAATAACATTTATTTTGTCCTCTCTTGCCAAGTAATAAAGGCATGTAACACCTACAGTACAAACCACTGACTATGTTGCCTAAGGGGCTTCTCTCTGAAGGGATGAAGACAGATGCCAGCCCAGTGGCAGTGATGTGGCTTGCCACAGGGAGACCCCAGTTCGTGCTCAGAGCCTCGGCCTGCTGCTTCATGCTGGCAGAAGGCTGGGAAGTCTTTCACTGGATGGTCTCCTCCTCCAGGGCTAGTGGACATGTAGCATCTGTGCTTAATGGCATAGGAGGCAAAAGCAGGACATCTGACGTCAAGCTGGGGGAAGGCATCTGGCAGCTCTGTATGACACATGTCACTGCACTCTTGGGCATGAAGTCAATGCAAAGGCACGTCCTTGGTGGATGGTGATTAAAAATAGGGTAACAAAATTACTGGAGCACCAGATATATAGATGACAAAGAGCCCGCCCCAACCGCCTGTCTCAGGTAAGCATTTCATTGGACACATAGACAGGGCTCCCATTGCAAGTGACAAGCCACAGAATCCAGAGGCACAGGGAAAAAATGGAAAAGCCATTGGTTTCCAAGCTAGTCCAGAGTTCCCCATTCATTACAAATGAGAGGCGGGCAGCCGCGCTATCTTAAATGGCCGCCTCTCATTTTAAAGTGCCGCCACTGTTTAAAGACTCGTACTCACGCTAGGACCATGCGCGAGTATGAGAACCCCCATCGCTTTAAAGCATTGTACTCGCGCTAGGACCATGCGCGAGTACGACACCCTTGCATTGCACGCGAGAGTGGGACTGGCATTCGGGTGCTGGCAGTGACGTCGTGGCGTTGGGAGGACACTTCGGGTGCTGGCAGTGACGTCGTGACGTTGGGAGGACACTTCGGGTGCTGGTAGTGACGTCGTGAAGTTGGGAGGACACTTCGGGTGCTGGCAGTGACGTGGTGACGTTGGGAGGACACAGGAGTTCGGGTGCTGGCGGCGTTCAGGTTGCTCAGTTCGGGTGCTTCCGAATCCAGGATCATGTGATGACTGCTCCGATGGTCACCAGGTCGCTCGGGAGGAAAGGCGCCAAATCTGCAGGGAGTGACAGCTGACTTGCCCTATCAGAGGCTATTTTACTTGGGTAAGTCCCAGTTAAGTACAGACTGTCACTTTGGAGCTTCACATTTGGCTTCAGCCTTGCGTGGACAGTGGATCTCTGCAGTTTGTGTTCAGGTTGCGTTTTTACCAAGCAGCTTGTCAGACAGTAGTTTGCAGCACATTTTCAGCCTGATTGTTTTCAGCCTGATTGCATTTTTAATAGATGCAGTGCACTAGCATTAGTGGAGTGGGGTCATAAGGGGTGGGGAGCGGAGGGAGAGAGTGGGCTCACAGAGACTAGTGCTAGGCAGCTCACTCCATAGTTTGGCTTTCTTGCTGCTTTGAAAAAAAAAAATTTAAAATAAAAAAATTAAAATAAAAAATTAAAAATAAAAAAAAAAATATTTGTGTGAGAAAAAAAAAATCTGGTCTCCTTAACTGTGCCACCAGGGGGTCTGTCCCACTAGTCAGGTTGTGCAGTGTTGCTCCATCAGTGGTCACTTGTTCTGAATCCTAATTCAGGGAATAAAAAAAATATTTGTGTGAGAAAAAAAAAATCTGGTCTCCTTAACTGTGCCACCAGGGGGTCTGTCCCACTAGTCAGGTTGTGCAGTGTTGCTCCGTCAGTGGTCACTTGTTCTGAATCCTAATTCAGGGAATTAAAAAATATTTGTGTGAAAAAAAAAATCTGGTCTCCTTAACTGTGCCACCAGGAGGTCTGTCCCACTAGTCAGGTTGTGCAGTGTTGCTCCGTCAGTGGTCACTTGTTCTGAATCCTAATTCAGGGAATAAAAAAAATATTTGTGTGATAAAAAAAATCTGGTCTCCTTAACTGTGCCACCAGGGGGTCTGTCCCACTAGTCAGGTTGTGCAGTGTTGCTCCGTCAGTGGTCACTTGTTCTGAATCCTAATTCAGGAATAAAAAATATTTGTGTGAGAAAAAAAAATCTGGTCTCCTTAACTGTGCCACCAGGGGGTCTGTCCCACTAGTCAGGTTGTGCAGTGTTGCTCCGTCAGTGGTCACTTGTTCTGAATCCTAATTCAGGGAATAAAAAAATATTTGTGTTGAAAAAAAATCTGGTCTCCTTAACTGTGCCACCAGGAGGTCTGTCCCACTAGTCAGGTTGTGCAGTGTTGCTCCGTCAGTGGTCACTTGTTCTGAATCCTAATTCAGGGAATAAAAAAAATATTTGTGTGAGAAAAAAAAAATCTGGTCTCCTTAACTGTGCCACCAGGGGGTCTGTCCCACTAGTCAGGTTGTGCAGTGTTGCTCCGTCAGTGGTCACTTGTTCTGAATCCTAATTCAGGGAATAAAAAAAATATTTGTGTGAAAAAAAAAATCTGGTCTCCTTAACTGTGCCACCAGGGGGTCTGTCCCACTAGTCAGGTTGTGCAGTGTTGCTCCGTCAGTGGTCACTTGTTCTGAATCCTAATTCAGGGAATAAAAAAAATATTTGTGTGAGAAAAAAAAAATCTGGTCTCCTTAACTGTTACCAGAGGGTCTGTCCCACTAGTCAGGTTGTGCAGTGTTGCTCGTCAGTGGTCACTTGTTCTGAATCCTAATTCAGGAATAAAAAATATTTGTGTGAGAAAAAAAATCTGGTCTCCTTAACTGTGCCACCAGGGGTCTGTCCCACTAGTCAGGTTGTGCAGTGTTGCTCCGTCAGTGGTCACTTGTTCTGAATCCTGACTCAGGGAATAAAAAAAATATTTGTGTGAGAAAAAATATTTGGAACTCAACCAGCATTACGTTCTCGTTCTGTATTGACAAATAAACACACGACAACAATTAGGAAAAAAAAAAAAGCTTTATTGTAATTTGTACACAATGCAGAAACTAACTAACTTTGGTTTCAAATTAACTCAAAAACGAAACATCCTGATCAAGATGACAATTGTGAGTCGATGATTGGGACAGTACCAGTTGGTCCAGTTGATATCGATGTCATTGTCCAAAACCTCCTACACTTCCTCCTGTAATACAGAAAAAAACACCTCTAAGCATAGAGCAACAGGATTTTATACTGGCTGGCTTAACAAATACTGTTGGTTACAGTACAAAGAAAATGATGGCATGTTTTGTGCATTTTGCATAAAACATAAACAGATGCCCAAATCAGGAACAGTTTGGGTACTCAGTGGGTGTAAGACATTCAGAGAAGATGCTATAAAAAGGCATCAGAACAGTTCAGTTCACGTTGTTGCTGCTGAACTGGAAGCTAACTGCAGAATTTCAGCTTCAAAAGGTGGAATAGAGCAGGCAATGCAGCAGGCCATGACCCTGGAACAAGAAGCTTTTGTGGCATCCCTTCGTTGCATGTACTGGCTAATAAAAAATGAGCTGCCTCACACAACGAAATATGGCTCACTGTTGGATCTCGCCAAATCATTGGGATGCAAATACCTAGACAATATACATATTGCTGATGCTGTTAAATATCGTTCTGATCGAACTGTCAGAGAAATGGTTCTCTCTCTGGGTGAGGTGGTCAGGAGATCAGTTCTTGCAGATTTGAAGGCTGCCAAATTTTTTTCATATTTAGTGGACGAAACAACTGATATTGCTGTTATGAAGCAGCTCATTTTGTATGGTATGTACTGCAAGAAGGAAACCCAGAGTTTCTTTCCTGGGACTTGAGGAACTAATTGATGGAAAGGCAGACACAATTGTTAAAAAATGCTGGAGTTCTCTGATAACAATCAAATCTCGGTTGATCATCTTGCAGGGTTAGGCAGTGATGGAGCAGCCGTTATGCTGGGCAGGCAAAGCGGGTGGCTAAAAAGCTGAAAGAAGTCAGCCCAATTCTTGTTGAAAATCACTGTATGGCTCACCGGAGGCCTGCTGTAAAGGCAGCAGCAAATGAAGTGAACGTCATTAAAAGTTTAATCAAACACTAGATGACTTATACAGATATTATGAAAACTCTGCTGTTCGCATGGCTGCCCTGAAAGAAATTCAGCAGGCAATGAGAAAACGTTTTAAAGCCTAAACAGGCAAAAGCAGTTAGGTGGTTGTCCCATGATGCAGCATGTGACACACTAAGGAAGATTTTCCCATCTGTTGTTACGTCCTTGCATAGAGAGGCCTCTGAAAGGCATGATCCCCAAGCTGTGGGCCTAGTAAAAATGGTGGAAAACTGGGAGTTTTCTCTATTTTATGCATGATGTTGACATACTTCCACACCTTAGCATCTTATCTAAATGCTTTCAAACATCAGCTCTGAATTTTACTGATATAAAGAGGCATTTACATTCCACTTTAGAGATTCTTAGGGCACGCCTACTGGTACCTGGTCAGTACTTCTCCTCCGTTTCGCCTGAACTAGTACTCCTGAATGATAATGGCCTGAACTTGCCATTTAGCGAACCACAGTTGAATCATTTCACAACCTCTGTGCATGACAAGTTTATTAGGGCCCTAATTGCTCAAATTGAGCAAAGGTTTCCAAGCACAGAACTTTTGGATGCGTTCAGTATCTTTGACCCCAGCATGATACAGGAAGTTGATATTGAACAGTTGGAAGGGTATGGTAGTGATAGCCTTGAGATTATTCTTGGTCACTATGCTACTGTTGTGGATGTAGATGCTTCTGCACTGGAATGGGCTTCCTCGTAGTCTCATGTTCACAGAAAAGATGGCCTTTAAGACTATTTCTGATGTGCTGCGCTCTAACTACTAAGTATGTAGACCTGTATCCAAACATATCTACTTTGGCAGAGCTGGCAATGATAATACCCATGTCAACTGCAGATTGTGAGAGGGGTTTTCTGCACTGAATCGAATAAAAAACGCAGGAACCAAATAGATTATGCCAGTGTGCTAAATGTACTTATGCTTATCTCAATTGAGGGCCCCGATGTTGACAGTTTCCTTATTTGGAAGCTGCAGCTCATTGGGCAGGACTGCAAACCGAAGATTAGATCTTGGCCTTGCAGGCACTAGTAAAGAGTTGTAGTATGGCCTCACCAAACTGTTGCTGGCCTGCAACTAGAATGCAGAGGTTCCAGTATGTTTTATCACACATTTGCTGCTGCATTACTACAGAGGCCTCCAGATCATCATATTACTCTTATTTCTTGTTTCTTATGCATTTATTGCATCCTGAGCGACTGACTCCGCCCACCGATAGCTCCGCCCCTGGTGACCCCGCCCCCTGTGGCTCCTCCCCTTACCACCGCTCTATATTTTCACGCAATGTGGAACACTGGTAGTCCAAGGATGAAAAGTAATTTTTTTTTAATTTATTTTATTCTAATTGCATTTTGTAATAAAATACCAGAAATTACACAAGTAATAAGCCCCATCAGGGTGTGCATTATAAGATTTTAATGCATGATCTGGGGTGAAGTAAGGCATAAGGCCAACGAGTGAGTGTCCTTGCGCCCTTTGGGAAGAACATTAAATTCATAAGATGCATACCCGGGAGCGGCTTATTACACTTATAAGATGGCTCTAAATAGTTTTTTGGGGAGGAAACTGAGATTCGGCACCTGACCATGCATTTGCAGAGATTTTGTCTTGCCATTTTATAAATGCATGTAGGGAAGTCCAAATCAGATACAATTAATAATAAATAATAATAATAATAATTTTATTTAGTATAGTGCCTTTCAGAATATCAAAGTGCTTCACAAATACAAACACACTCAGTTAAACAATAAATAAGCATAAAATCAAAGGAAATCAGGAAACGCCTTTTCCCACAAAAAGGTCTTCATTGCCTGCTTAAAACTCTCCACAGTCCTGCACTCCCGTAGCTGACGAGGCAGAGAATTCCAGAGGGAAGGGGCAATGAACATAAAAGCCCGTGCCCCAGATGACTTCAATCTAACACTCGGAATCTCCAGCAACCCCTCATCAGCCGAGCGGAGTTGTCACATAGTGGTGTAAGGAATCAGAAGTTCTTTCAAGTAGTCCGGACCCAGTCCGTGCAGGGCCTTGTAGGTTAACAAACCTACCTTAAAGGTGATCCGCCACTGAACTGGCAGCCAGTGCAGATTGTGCAGCATTGGGGTTATATGAGATCTCCCTGAAGCCCCAGTTAGTAAACGTGCAGCCGTGTTCTGCACTAGCTGCAAGTGGCGGATATCAACCCCGGGAAGCCCTAGGTACAGGGAGTTACAGTAGTCAAGGCGCGAGGTCACAAAGACATGGACCAAGATAGGCAGGTCACTGGACGGAACAAGGTGCTTGATCCTGGCAATGTTCCTAAGATGGTAAAAGGCTAACTTGATGACTGTAGACACCTGATGGCGAAGGGTCAAGCCATCATCAAGTATCACTCCCAGGTCATGCACCCGTTCAGAGGTAAGGATCTGCTCGCCGCCTAGAAATAAACCAGAAGGCAAATCAGAGCCCGACCCCTCTATCCTGCGACCAGGGTCCACCACCAAAACCTCAGTTTTTCCTGTGTTCAACTTTAACCAGCTGGAACTCATCCAGTCTTGGATTTCCACAAGGCAGCTGTTAAATACTGAGAGAGCACACACCTGGTCAGAGGCGAAAGACAGGTAGAGCTGGGTATCATCAGCATAGCAGTGAAACTTCAGCCCATACCATATTACAATGTCTCCAAGGGGCAGCAAATACACTGCAAACAACATGGGGGACAGCACTGAGCCCTGAGGTACCCCACAAAGCAGAGAGAAGGACTCAGAAGAAAATATTCCTGAGGCAACTCTGAGTTTGACCGGTGAGGAAAGATGAAAATCATCTAAGGGCTGTACCCGTCAGCCCACAGATGGACCTCAAGCGCTCGAGCAGAACCCCATGGTCGACAGTGTCGAAAGCTGAAGAGAGATCAAGGAGTACCAAGATAGAATGGTTCCTCCGATCTCTCGCCATCAGAAGATCATTGAGCACCCGAACCAGAGCCGTCTCAGTACTATGCCTCATACGGAAACCAGACTGGAGAGGCTCATATAAATTACGGATGGTTAAATGGTTCTCCAGTTGAATAGACACAACTTTCTCGATAACCTTTCCCACAAAAGGAAGGTTCGAGATAGGCCTGTAGTTCGCCAGAGACTCCGGGTCCAAAGAAGCTTTCTTCAGAAGAGGTGTCACCACCGTCTCCTTCAGGGAAATAGGAAACTCACCCTATTCCAGGGAGCACCGGACAATCTGAACTAAGATCGGGCCGATGACATCACTACAACCCAAAATTAGGGAAGTAGGGCCAGGGTCTAAACTACAGCATATGGGGCGCATCCCCTGGACAATCCTCATAATGTCAATGAAATCCGGCAGGTCAAAGGTACTCCAGGAAATACCAGGCATAGTGACTGAGCACTGACCAACCATATCTCCCACAGAACGAGACGGACGCAACACCCGCCTGATGTTGGCCACCTTATTCTCGAAGAATCAAGCGATCTCGTCACACTCAATTTGTGATAAAGCTTGACGGAGCTGCAGACAGGCTGGGTTGCACAGCCTGTCCACAGTTCAGAAGAGTTGAGCCGGTCGGTTCCTAGCAACAGCGATTTCCCTGGACAGGAATTCTGCCTTCTTACGGGAGATCGCTGATTGATAAGAGTTGATAATGCTCTAACAAGATAAGATGGTCTGTATCCAAGGCGGATTTACACCAGCGACATTCTAACCTGCGTCCCAACTTCCACATCTCCCTCAGTGACCCATCAAACCAAGGGGTCCAAGTGCAAAGCAGAAGGGGACGAACACGGACCGGAGCAATCCAATCAAGAGCTGAAGTAATAGCCTTATTATAGGCCACCACTAAATGTTCTGGATCATGCTGGCCTCACCGAACACCGAGAGGTCAATCACCGCCACCAGGTCTTCAGGGACAACATCCCGTAAAGGGTGGTAACTGACCATCTCCACAGGGGCAGACCTACTCAGGGGGGGCAGAAAAATTGAACCTCATGGCGTAGTGATCAGACCAACCGACCGGTTCCACCCCCAAATCAGAGGCCTCGATCCCCAGGAGGAAGACCAAATCAACAGAGTGACCACCATTGTGGGTAACTGAGGAAACAACCTGTGTGAAGCCCAGAGATGTCATCAACTGGAGGAAATGATGTCCAAAAAGCGAAGATTTGTTGTCGACCCAGGCATTGAAATCACCCAGAACCATCAGTCTGGGCGACTCCAATGCCATGTCGGCGGTAAAGTCCGCTACTTCCTGCAGGAACAGCTTCTCATACCCTGGTGGACGGTAGATGAGAGCTATCCTGCATCCCACACCACTTACCACAGTGCACTCCAATGATTAAGCCTCCTCAACTGATACACCAGTGAGGCCCAATTCCGTCTTGAAACAGACCGCTACCCCCCCGCCCCTACGATCCAACCTCGGGTGATGTATCACCGAGTACCTGGGAGGAACAGCTGCTTCCAAAATTGGGGCAGCGTTGCCATCTAACCAGGTCTCGGTGATGCAAGTCAGATCCGCTGTTTCAACAAAATCCACAATCAATGCAGTTTGGTTCTTAATGGATCTGACATGGACCGTCCCGACTACTTACCCACCCAAAAAGGAGGTGCCCCTGGGTATGGGGACGAGACATGAATTACTACGTTCCAGGCTCCATTTCGCCCCAGGGCGTCCTCTGGTCTTAACCACCCCATGGGAGAAACCCGCTCATTCGAGCTCCAATGTCGGCGCCCTCCAACCCACCCCTGCCCCCTCACCATGCGAGCAATTCCCAGCGCCCGACATCGCTGGTAAGTAAAAGCGGGGGGGAGAGAACAGGCGGAGGGCGCGGAGAGAGGAGGCGGACTGGAAGGACAAGCAGAAACATTCTGAAAAATACCCCCAATTATGGCTAACGCCACAAGCAGTCTTAATTTCCTAAATAAACAAAAATGCAGTTGAAAGCTCTAAAAAATATAAATCACAGCACCCCAATAAAACCAAAAACAACAAAACAAACTAAAAAATAAACCAACTTATCAACAAAAACAATAAACTAATCCAACAAAATAAAAACCCCCAAGGAACCAGTAACTCTTGCTAACTGGTGCCACTAATTAAAACAAACGTAATAAACCAAAGAAAATAATCAAAATAAAATCAGAGTAACAATAAAATAAAATAAATAATGTAAACATAAACTCCCCCGGGCAACACTGTACTCTCACTATAGTAACCAGGAGAAACAGAGTGGTACTCTCACTACCACAAAAATATTGAAATAAATGAAAGAAAATAAAAGAAAATTAACACAATTATTATATTAAAGTCATTAAAACATCAGGAAGTCCCAGTCCTAGGCACTCTCACTGCCAGATCTTCCAAAGGTACATGGGTTCTCCAGACACAGGGTGTAAATGATGAAAAACAAAACTAAACCAAAAATTAGAACATGTCCCAAAGCCAAAAACCCCAGAAAACACTCTCACTGATTCTGGGGTTTTAAGTCACGACCAGGCAGTCCATCTTCAAAAGGAAACACAAAGAAGGCTACGGGACTAAATTATAATCCCCTTGCTAAAACCCAACTGGTTATCCCCAGCCCACCATCAGGCCACAGCAGATTGCTACGAGACCCCAAGGGAGCCCACCAAATGGTCACCCCAGGGTTCCCTAGAGGAAAGGACTGCCACCCACTGATTCCCCAGTGAGGGAAGCCCCCCCGCACCACTGTAGACTGAGGGGCCGGGACCCACCAGGAAGAGCAATAAGAGCAGGGAATAAAATAATAAAAATCTCGGGCTGGACAAGACCCACAAAGCAGTCAAAGATCAGAACCAAGAGCGCAGCTCAGGAGAATTCCATCTTCTTAACATAGAGACCTTCCCAGAAATTGGTCCAAACACAAAGAGAGAAATCCAGGCTGGAATCCAATTAGACTCCAACCTCCGTACTCACGAACCAAAGCAACATAATCCAAAATAAGGGAAAAAAGTCCAATGAAGCAAATAATCCAAACGTCCTTAACGCCAAGAAGATCAGCTCCCCTTGCAATCCGCGGTCACTGGAACACCGAATCCTTAAGCTCCAACCAAGCAGGCCGACGGCAGAAAAAACCTAGCCGTCATATGCTCCAAAAAGCAAGTATAGCAGCATTTACAATGAACGTTACAACGCGTAACAATCAGAGTAGTAGACAACCGGCCGTTCGTCAAAACTGGCAGCTTCAGTCCACAGTCCTCCACAGTCCCGAGTCTCAGAGTAAAAATGCCAACAGACAAACAAGGCCATACACAGCTCACGAAGGTAATAATGAATAAAGTGCAGTGATAAAACGTCAGAACAAATGTAAAAGCAAAACTTTAAACAGTAAAAACACTTCAACTGCGTCAAAATTTTAGAGAAGAAACGATCGCACGCCCAGCCTGGCGGCCATCTTCTAGTGCTCATTAATTAAGGAAACAAGACAGTCAATATAGGTCCATTGTGTCATATCACTTTTTGTAACCACATACATGAGGGGCCCGATATTCAAAATAGCGCAAAGCGTAGCGCAAAACTTTGCACTGCACCTTGCGATTGCCTGGGAGCCCGAGGATGCTGTATTCAGATCAACAGCGCACTAGCGATATTCGATTGAATATAGGGCCATGCCAGTGCAGTGCTAAGTCAAGTAGTGCTGCCCTGACATGGATCCCAAAGTGCACCGCCAGAGTGGATAGCGCCCGAGCACAATCTGCAATATTCAAAGGGACTCATGCAAATGAGCCCATTGGGCATTAAGGTGCTAAGAGGCCATCTGCATGCCCGTTATGGGCTCATCTGCATGAGCAACAAGGCAGGTTAGTGTGGCACCGCCCGCCCCAACTGCCTGGTCCCAGACATGTGTAGATATCCCTGGTGCCTGCCCCCCCACTAGCCATCCTGCTGTAAGAATAAACCCTCCCTGGTGCTAGTGGTCCCTCTCCTCCAATCGCCATTCACAAGAATAAAACCCTTCTAGTGCTACTGGTCCCTCCCTCTGATCGCCAGCCTGTTGTAAGAATAAAATCCTCCCTGGAGCCAGTAGTCCCCCTCCCTCCGATCACCAGCCCACTGTAAGAATAAAACCCTCCCTGGTGCTAGTGGTCCCTCCCTCCCTCCCTCCCTCCTATCACCAGCCCCTTGTAAGAATAAAACCCTCCCTGGTGCTAGTGGTCCCCCTCTCCCTCCGGCTGCCAGCCCATTGTGAGAATGAAACCCTCACTAGTGCTAGTGGTACCCCGCTTCTTCCATCTCCAGCCCATTGTAAACATTACAACCCTCCATGGCATCCAGTGGTCCCCTTTGGCACCGATCCACAGTACCATCCATCGCAGTTCCATAATCCCTGGTGTCTAGCAGCCCCCCACTGTGGCACCAAACACCTACCCCCTCAGTCACCTTACCAGTGTCCTTGGTGTTGCAGGTGTGCATATGGCAACCAGCGCAGTTCTCCTCACATCTCCTTGGCTGGCCACAGTACATCCAGGGAGGGAGAGCGCATCTTATTTATAGGGCAGGATAACACATCTAATACAGACACTCAAGTATTAACCCTAGGTCCAGTAAACTGAAGCATCTAGTAAGTAAACCCACATAGAAGTCAATCTATTGATTTGGATGAAGTTTCAGTAACCACATACTCTATTACTCTCCCGTTATTGAAACCCCAAGCACAAAAAAAAACCTAGGTCTCTATACAGACTGAAAGCGCATGTCCAAAGTAACCATGGAAATCACTCAGTAAAACTTGGCATTGTGTACAGATGGTATCCATGGTTAACAGACAACAGATTTTGGCACCAAATCTAGTTACCTGTATTCAATATAGGGCATAAAGCAGGAACCAGTGTTATGGCAGACCGCTTCTGTCAGCAGGAAGACAGCTAGTCTAGGATAACACATAGCCACTAATTCACAGGTAAAATTCCCATTTTCACTATTGGATAGTGTATAACAGTACATTTAAGCTGGAAAGTACTTAACAGTAACACACTCCTTTATGTATTTATTAGCACCGAGTGTGAGAGAAACAACACAATAAGACATCCAGGAGGCCACATAAGCTGGAAAATCCCTAGGTATTCAGATTTATAAACTACCCTTGTAGAGTAATTTCACTCATTACGACTGAAAAACGTATAATAGGGTAGAGTTTTTACTGAACTGGATGTATGTTTACTATTGCAGCTGGGAGCTTGAGACTTCATAAATAAAAGAGAAAAACATAATGATACAGGTATAGTAAACAGGGTTCCCAAGGTGGCATGAGAGGAAGGGATTTTATCAGTGAATTGTATGTCAAAGTGACACCAATAGGGGGATAAAAAAATGCAAAATCAGATTCAAAAGTGTTTTAGTAACTTCTAGCAATCTATAGGTCTTATTACATTACATACAAATGATAAGGAGCCATTCGTTTAACAAGTGGATTAACAGGTTACTAATTTGATGTACACAGTATAAGGTCTGAAGGTACCCAGGAGGGTATAATCGATACAGGGATCGATTGGGTGTCACTAAGCAGGACCTCCCTCTGTGGAGGTATTAGTATATTTTTAAGGCAGACTGCACTTTAAGGGTTTTTTTTTTGTTTGTTTTAAAGATGAATAGATAATCAATAAACAGTTGATAAATATGAAGTATAAATAATTAAAAAAATTATAGACTAATTGAATGAACTGGTTAAAATGCATTTAAGCACAAATAGACATAACATGAAAAATGTTTGTAAAGTAATAACAACTACACACTAACAATTTACAGTTTTTGGATAGTATAACGAGCCTTATGTTCCCTAAGCAACAGCATACTTGTGGTGTATGGATCTCATTCCCCCTTCATAAATAAACCAATGGCCTCAAAACAGAAGCACAAGCTCAAAAGGGGTTAATCACTTAGTGTTTGCACAGTCTAGCAGTTAAAACCTTAAACGATGGAGAGTGGATCGGGGGCAGGGGGGACCTGGACACGCAGACAGCATAGTTTTGAAGCTGCTGATGTTGGATATCCCAGTTGTAGCAGGGAAACTAACCCATTCTGCAACATACTGGCTTCTGCCTTATATAGGCTGGATAATTTACATTGCCATGGTGATGTCCCACGGGCTGCATGAGTCACAGCGGCTCGCCCTTGGAAGTCAACCAGACAACCCATTCATTTCACTGCAAAGATGGTTTCGACTACAGAATAGCTGAAACAACACGTTTCTTCGTTCACAACTGTTTGTTAAGTTTAAAAAAGTATGGCAGAGAAGTTCTGTCTGCCAGTTACATATAGTTTGTATATTAAGTTTATTCGTAACTGGTTTAAAACTTTTGTTATGTTTGTAAGAAGGTGCACATACAGAGTCCTGGATTTTGATATTATCCAAATACAGTTAAATATGGAAAAGGTGATTATATCAGAGGTTAAAGCAATGTACCTGACATAATGGCTACTAAAAATAGTAGAATTCTATTGTTTAATGTCAGTGGCATTACAAATCCTATAAAGAGAAAGCAGTTACTAAGATTCTTGTTAGCACAGAAATATGAGGTCAGCTTTCTGCAGGAGACCCATCTCTCCCCCACTGAAACTGCAAAACGTAGGTCAAAGAATTTCCCTCATCTGTATCATGCCTCCTTGCATAAAGGAAAGAAGAGGGGTGTAGCAATTTTAATGTCAGCTGCCCTCCCCTTTGAGGAGGAAGAAATCGTTGCAGACCCAGGGGCGAGATACATTATTGTCATGGGGAAAGTTCAAGATGTCAGAACCACATTAGTGAATGTATATGCTCCACCAGGCTCTCCTCTGACATTTCATACCTCTTTAGTCCAGCTAGTAGCTGAAAAAGCAAAGGGCCTGCTACTCATTTATTTATTTATTAAATTTTGATGACCAGGTAGGCCCACTGAGCCCCGAGGGTCCCTTTGTCAGGGGCGACCTGGAGAGACATTATATGAAGAAGTATAGGCAGAGAAAAGGTTACAGAGTATATACAGGTAAGTTATAGGTTACAGTCATTCTTGGTATTGATACAGAGCACAATGGTGTACCAGTTGTAAATTGCTGATGAAACAAAAAGAAACCCTAGTACACTGGTTAAGTAGCATGTCTTGAGGCAATCTGTATCAAGATTGTACAAGTAAGTGGGTTGGGGAAGAAAGACGGAGGGGTATTTCAGGTGTTCTGACAGTGGCAAGTGCTGGTGTCCAACATGTGGGCCTTGAGCCTGGTGCGGAAGTTCAGGAGAGAGGATGCTTCCTGTACCAAGAAGGGGAAGCTTGTTCTCATGGGAGGGGATTGGAATTTAATTTTTGACAGAAAGTTAGACACCACATCCCAGATACCCAACCCAGAGGTTTGAAAAGCCCGCTCTTTCAAAGATATTTTATCAGAACTTGGACTGACTGATGTTTGGAGAGCTAAATATCCCACAGCAAGAAACTATATATATTTTTCCCCTAGGTTTAACATTTATTCTAGACTGGATATGTTCTTCACCTTCACTAAAGATTTATCCTCCCTCCCTCCCAGGTGTGAGGGTTGGAACCTCAGTTCTCTCCGATCATCAGCCAATCTTACTTGAAGTTGAACTAAAACTACCCAGGAAAAACACACACTGAAGGCTGAATGTCTCTTTATTGCAGGATAAAACAGTAGCCACAGAGATTAAGGAAATAATCAAAAAAACAATTGAGGAGAATGCCCGACCGAGAGTTACACCCCAAATCCTATGGGATACAGTTAAAATGATGGTCAGAGGGAGACTAATCTCTATAGCCACTCACAAGAAAAGACCTGCACAACAGAAACAATTAGAATTACTTAACCACCTAAAAATAGTAGAGCCCGAACAGAAAACAAAGTGGACAGTGGATAGAGACAAAGAGATTAAAAAACTGAGGAAGGACTTGCATGATCTACAAAAGGCAGAAATAGAAAAAGCCCTCTGGCACTTGAAACAAAAGTAGTATGAGGGTGGATCTACAGCCACTAAATTCCTAGCTTTCCGACTAAAACAACAAGTAGCTAGGGCAACGATTATACAGATTAAAACCCATTGACGGGAGAGATATTGTTCAAAAGTGAAAAAATTGCCGAAGTTTTTGTGGCATATTACACCAAACTTTATTGCCCTCTCAGACCGTCATTCAACTAATCCCACTTAACTGGAAAGCCTTCAAACTTAAACACCTAGGCACTCGTATCACAAAGAATCTGACCCAACTATTTAAGGCTAATTTTATCCCACTAACCCTGCAAACACAAAAAAATATTGAAAAATGGTCCCAATTAAACCTTCCCATGCACTCAGAAATACAGCCAGTCACTATGAATATTTTACTGAGATTTTTATACCTCTTCCAATGCCTACCAATATATATATATATATATATATATATATATATATATATAAAACTCCAATTCCAGACCTGGCAGAGAAATATATCCGCATACATCTGGGATAATAAGAAATCCAGAATTAGGTACCAGACCCTACAGACACATAAACTAGCTGGGGGTAGGACTCTTCCTAATCTAGAAGATTACTATCTGGCCGCAAATCTGAAGACAGCCCTTTTATGGTCAGTGCCATCCTACCAAGCTAACTGGAAAACTATAGAACAAGAGGAGGAGAGTGAAGGTTTGCCATGGGGTGCCAGAATGATGGAATCAGCAGCCAAAGAAGGTATAGCCAACTTAAAACTGCTAACCACCCGGGACACCCCAAGAGCAATTTCTAGGGCCTGGAATAAATATAAATTAAAAACCTCTTTATGGCCCCTAAAGTGCTTTGCATGGGATACCACCTTCTACCCATCAAAGCTGGACCAAATCTTTCGGTGCTGGGACAGAAGGGGATTTTGTTGGCTGGGCCAATTAGTCTCAGAAGGTATAGTTTTAGATTCTGAAACATTGTGAGAGACATTCGCACTCCGCAGCTCTGATCACTTCTGTTATCTTCAGTTACGAGCACACATACTCCAATGCCTAACTAAAGACAAAGCCCAGAAAGAAGCAGCCCCAATATTGGAGGTCTGTAAAAGCATTTTAAACAGCCATGTTCAAAAAAGTTTAATATCAATAATATATCGAGCCTTAAGAGACCTCAATAGTAACACCTTATCACAGCTCAAAACAAAATGGAACCAGGAGGGAGACCTAGAACTGACAGAAGAGGACTGGGGCAAGATATTCCGCATAACAACTAAAACTACATCATCGCCCCTTTGATGAGAATTCGCCTGCTAGGTCAGGGTACATTTCTTTTACACCCCAGCTTTACAAAACAGAAGAGACCCGACCTGGCTGGGTTCTTGCTAGAGGGGTTGTGGTGAAGTAGACACCCACCATACACACATATTCTGGACCTGCCCGAAACTCCAATTTTTCTGGTCTAGGGTGGGAACTGTACTAAAACATCTTTTTACAATGGACACCCCACTGAGCATGGCCAATGGGGTCTTAGAGTTGCCACCTCCTGAGATCTATGACCCAGACTCAGTATACTTATGGGCTCTACTTATAGCTGCAGCACACAAAGCCATTACCCGCAGATGGCTACAGATAGATCCCCCCACCTCCCAGCTCTGGATAAGTATAGTTCAGGAAATCTCGAATATGGAGAAACTAACATATAAAGTAAATCAGAAAATACATGTATACACCAGGAGGTGGACAAAATGACTGATTTGGCTAGGCATCTACTTGGAGCGGGGGGGAGATTAGCATCCTAGATAGGGGGTTATGTGACCAAATCTGTCACAAACCAACACAGGGAAAACAATGCTTAAGTGAACAAGGCATAAGCCTCATAGAAGAAAAGAACCTGAGGTTAGGGACTGACACGATCAAGCAACCTGTATATTAATTAGCTTATAATAAGAACTGCTTGCATTAACTGAAGTACGAATCTGTATATGTTCCTGTAACCATGTAAAGCACTGATAAACTGAAAATTGTAATATGTGCACCTTAACTTATCACATAAAGATGAATTAAAAAAAAGAGCTTTGACCAGACAGATAAAAAACGTCTGCTGCGATCTTTAGTGATAGAATCCTGATCCATGCCCTTCAGAAGGGAGTTAATAAACCAAAGGAGGTAGGAGATGATGGAATGGTACTTGCAGAAGCCAGCCTGGAAGGGAGAGGAGGAAGAGATGGAATCAAGGAAGAAAGAAAGCTAGGTGATTACAAGTTTTTCCTGTACCCTGGCCAAGGCAGAGAGGAAGAAGGTAGGACAATAATTCCCTGGGGAGGAATAGTCACCCACTTTGTGGAGGGGGAGGATTTTATCCTGCTTCCAGGTCTACAGAACAGACCCAAGTGGAAAAGAGATTGGAGAAAGAGGCAAGAGGAGCAGCAATGGCTCATAGAGAGAGATTAATGTGTTTTGAATCCTGACCATCGGTTTCACTTAGAGGGATGGAGAGCAAGGTGTCCTATCAAAATAGCAAATGAATGTGAGTGAGTGAATAACAGTGCACGAATAACACCGAATGTGACATCAGTGACATGGTCTTTATAGTACCTGGTTATTTTAGCGATGTAGCCAGTAATGTAGCTGAGCGATGTAAGCCAGTCAGTGTGTGCTGGAACCTGTGCTGGCAGCGTAGCCTAGAGATTAGAGTGTGTACACTTGCCTGGCCAGGTGGCACTGAGGGCCGAGGCGCTGGACGCAACACCTCGCGCCACAGTGGCTACCCGTGTTTGGGAATAAGCGCGGCATGCCAGGGGTCAGCAGGGATGAGATGGATCGAGCATCCGTAGGACTGCTCTCCATCTCCAGGGAGGGGGTGACAAGCAGTCGGTGCACGCCTGACCCCTAGTGGAGGCTGGGGTTCGACGATACACCGCTGCAAAGAACATGGGGCTGGTGCACAGCAGATGCTTGATGGAGCCATGTGCTGACCTGCTGCGGGCATCATTGCATGCCATGCTCCTGTGGGAAAAATCAGAAAATGAGAGTCCCTGGTGGCTGGTTGATGTGGCTTGATGGCCGTCCCCATGCTTCACTCTGGAGGTAATGCCCCCGATGAAACTGTATCCGTACCTGGTGGGTGAGTAAGGGAGGGGACTCCCCACCACCCTGCCACAGGGGGTAAGCTGTGGGGGTTACAGGGGGTGAGGGCCTGAAGGAGCAGAGCAACGGGATGGCGGCTGGACAAGGAGCCAACTGGGGCCAGAGAGGGGGAGAAAAGAAAAGCAAAAAAAAACAGCAGACCTGGGTTCGATGCTTGTGGTTCCTTTTTTAATTTTTTATTTTCTGTCTGTTGCGGCCCCCTTCCAGTTCTGTCCTCCCCAAAGTTGTCAAATGAAATTTTCCCCCTCCTGACTTTGTACCCATTCCCCAAGTTGTGTCCCCCAGAGTGAGACATGCCCCCTCCCACTTCGTCCCCTTCCCTGAGCTGCATCCCCACCAGAGTGAGAATATTTTATCTGCCCCTCCGACTTTGTTCCACTTCAGCTGCATCCTCCAGAGTTATTTTATTAAATCTGTTCCCCTCTAGACTCCCCCTCCAACACACACACACAAGTGCCATTCCACTCCTTGTGACAGTTGTGTTTTGCAGCACGATTTTGTTTGTAACGACTGGGATGGGAGTAAGAGTTGGTGGGGGGAAGAGGATGAATTGTCCAGGAAGTAATCACCATTAGGATGCTGAGAACCTTTCATGGGGATGGGGCCAGGAAGAATAGGAGTGGGGAGAGAAAGGGGGGATGGGAAGGCGGGAGAAAAGGAGGGGGGAAGCCAAGAACGAATCCCCTTCAGGATGCTGAGAACCCTGCAAGGAGACAGGGTGCGGTATAGAAGGAGAAAGAGAGAGGCGGAGATATCCAAGGGAGGGGGAAGGGGAGGCGCAAGCCAGAACTATTCCCCCTCAGGATGTAAAAAACCCTGCAAGGGGATGAGAACCGTCAGAAAGGAGAAGGGAGAGGTGGGGCAAGCCAGGAACTATTCTCCTTCAGGATGCTGAGAACCCTACAAGGGGATAGGACCTGGCAGGAAAGGAGAAGGGGGGGAGGAGGGAGAGAGGCTAAGTGACCAAGATCTATACCCTGTCAGGGTGCTGAGATTCTGGCAAGAGGACAGGAACTGGCGGAGAAGGAGAAGAGAGAGGGGGAGGAAGGGAAGTGAGGGAGTGGAGGAGAAAGTCAGGAACTATTCCCCTCTGGAAGTTGAGAACTTCACATGAGGGTAGGTCCCAGCAGGGAAGGAGAGGGAAGAGGGGAAGGGGGAACCAAGAACTAATCTCCACAGGATGCCAAGAACCCCACAAGGGGTCAGGACCCAGCAGAGAAGGAGAGGCCAAGAACTAATACCCCTCAGGATGCTGAGAACCCTGCAATGGGACAGCACCCGGCCGAGAAGAAGGAGAGAGGAGAAGGGGGAGAGGGCGGGGAAAAAAAGGGGAGGTGGGGAAATGGGGTGTAGGATGCACCAGCTACAGGTGGCCTTGAGTTAGAGAGGGTTGGGGGGAGAAGGTGTCAATGGTGGGGAAGAGGGTGGTGGGGGAGGCAGGGAAATGAAGAGTAATTAGGTGCAGTTACAGGCATGAGCAGAGTTCTTCTGGAGGAGGACTGAAAGTGAATGGCGGGATTGTGCAGAGCAAATTTCTAGTGTGAGGGAGTTCCAGATAACGGAGAAATTATAAGAGGACATGGAGTGGCCTGATGAGGTGCGCCAGGGTGGGAGGGCTAGAGTTCTGTAGGAGGAAGTGCGGAGGGTGTAGCAGGAAGAGATGCAAGAAGGGTGGAGGCACAAATGGTGAAATATTTATTGAATTTGGTGGCTACAGATGGAAGGTCATCGATCTGAGGGAGCCAATTTTAGGACCGGAGAAGGAAGTGGGCTGGGGGAACAAGGCATGAATAACCTTCCAGAATTTGGATGGGTTGTTAATGTTTTCCTGGAAGGAGGTAAGGAAGTACTCAGCCTTAGCGAGGGGGATAGCCTCGGCGTATGTGTTGCGGAGAGTGCAATAGTGCTGTAGGTCGAGGGGGGTGCCAGAGGTTTTATATGCAGCCCAAGCCTGGTCCCTTGCACACTGGCATGCAATGAGTTCAGCAATGACCCGGGGAGGAGAGTCCCATGGACCCCCACCTTCCTAAACAGAGCATGGTGGTCCCAAACACTCAGGAACTGTGAGTTAAAAAAGGCCAGAGCAGAGTTAATGGAGGGGCAGAGGTAACCTATGTCCAATCAATGTTGAACATGTCATTATGATGCGCGGATAAATCGAGGGACTGGTAGTAATGGAAGTTGGGGATGACTGGAGGGGACTTTGCACAATTAATTTTTCGCACGCAGTAGACCATATGATGATCGCTGAGAGCACTGGGGAGAATACCAGAGGTTATGAAACAGTGGGGGTGAGAGGTCAGCACCCAGTCAATCAGGGATTGCTTCCCAGACTTGTGGTTAAGACGTGTTGGGTCGGAAATAAGTTGGGTTAGGTTTAGGGAAGAGAAATGGTTGTGGATTGTTGACTGCGAGCTGGACAGCCAGTTTATATTGAAGTCCCCTAAGAAGAAGAATTCACCAGTGATGGCAAGGGAAAAGATGGTGGAGAGAAGATCTGTAAGGGAGGAATAGGAGGAGGAGGGAAGGTTTGGGCAGCAACAGACTCCACCTACAAAAACAGGAAGGGAGCAGGGGAGAGTTAATTTTACTAGTAACATTTCATAGGCAGATGGAGATGAATCAGAGAGACAAACAGAGTAACTGATGGCTGTGAGTATATACATGGTGACACTGCTACCCCTGGTCTTGCGGTCCTGGCAGATGAGAGAATATCTAAGGAAGGAGACGGCAGAGTCTGAGATTTTGGAACTGAGCCATGACTCTGTTAAAGTAAGTACAGAAGGTTTAAGAAATACAAAATCACACATACCTCCATAATGCAAAGCATCATGGGCTGTATATGCAAATCACCACAAAATGTTATGCTGGCTCAGCTTTAAGCAGAAATGCATGGTGCTGAAAGGCCTCTCACACAGTCTGCAAAGGGTGCCAACAGAAGACACAGACACGTGTTTCATCCTACCAGGACTCATCAGTCTGCCTCATCTGTATGACACCCCTGTGGAATGAACCAGCTACCCTGAGTTGGTCTATTGGGTTTGGGTCATAGTGAGCCCAATAAAAACCAAAAACAAGCTAAAAGACAAAAAAAACCTTAGTGTGTAAGCACTGAGATAAGGGCTACCCCAAAGGGCATTGGCCGGGAAGCCAAGTTTCAAAGAAATACAAAATCAGCTGGCCCACCGGCGCAGTGGTTGGATTTCTGCTTGTGGCGCCAGTGACCCAAGTTCGGGAATGGACTCGGGTCATCGAAAGGCCGGACAGGGGGAGAGGGATTGAGTGTCCCTAGGACTGTTCTCCTTCTCCGGGGGAAAGGGGGGGACTTGCAATCGCACAGGAGCGACACCTGGCGGAGGCTGGGTTGCCACCCTGTACGCGATGCAGAATCGACGCTCTCTGGGGCGGGACAGACGCTGGCGTCATTGCATGTCTCCGCCCCAGTCTACAGGGGAAGGAAAAAGCATGGTGGGACCCCTGTCTCTGTGAAGCACTCCCTCAGGACTTCAATTAGCCTCTGCACATGAGCTCTCCCAACTAGATACTAACCCGTGGCACCGATAAAAGCAGATCACGGCCACGCCCTCCTCAGGGGGTAAGTCGAGGTAACCGAAGTAGCAACAGCAATAGGCAGAGTGGAGTCCCGGGGGCCGTGACCAGGGCTGATTTCGACAGGAGGGTCCTGCCATAAAAAGTAATAAATGTAAAAAAAAAAAAAAAAAGAAATACAAAATCATACATACCCCTATAATGCAAAACTTCGTGGTATGTACAGTATATGCAAATCACCACAAAATGTTATGCTGGTTCAACATTAAGCAGAAATGCATGGTGCCGAAAGGCCTCTCGCACAGTCTGTAAAGGGTGCCAACAGAAGACACAGACATGTATTTCATCCTACCAGGACTCATCAGTGTGCCTCGTCTGTATGACACACCAGTGAAATGAACCAACTACCCTAAGTTGGTCTATCAGGTTTGGGTTGTGATGAACCCAATAAAAACAAAAAACAAGCTAAAAGACAAAGAACCTTAGTCCGTAAGCGCTGAGGCAAGGGTTACCCCAAAGGGCACTAGCTGGGAAGCCAAGTTTCAAAGAAATACAAAATCACACATACTCCCATAATGCAAAGTATCATGGGCTGTATATGCAAATCACCACAAAATGTTATGCTGGTTCAACGTTAAGCAGAAATGCATGGTACTGAAAGGCCTCTCACACAGTCTGCAAAGGGTGCCAACAGAAGACATAGACACATGTTTCGTCCTACCAGGACTTATCAGTATGCCTTGTCTGTTTGACACCCCAGTGGAATGAACCAGCTACCCTAAGTTGATCTATCAGGTTTGGGTCGTGGTGAGCCCAATAAAAACAAAAAACAGAAGATTTAAGTTGAGTTATGAGAGGCTGCAAAAGGTTGATTTTATTTATTTATTTTTTTTTATCATTTTTCTTACCTAGGAACCAGGTCTGCTTTCCACGTCCTGGCATCCCAATTTCGACGCCATCAATCATGTTGGCTCTAATTGGGCCCCCACTGCATAGCCCATGGCTTACCCCCCGTGGTGGGGCTTGAGAGAAGGCCCCCCTTCAATCTCTGCGACACAGGATCTAGTAATTAACAGTGACTCCTCGGGCAGGCGCCCCGCCAAACGCTGCTTAAGCCGCTGCGCACCGTGCCACTTTTCCCTATTCTAGCCAAGCGTGAACTGGGGCGTGCAATAACACCAATGGAGGGAACACGCACACGTCCGCATGCGCTCCCTCCCAGCATCATGCCCCATGTTCACCTCCCTCCACGCAGTGCCAGCACACCACCCCCCAGCCTCCGCCAGAGGTCGCTAGCATGCTGACAGCTGGTGACCCCCCTCCCCCGGAAAGAGAGAGCAGTTCACAGATACTCAATCCCTCTCCACCCCTGCTGACCCCGGTCCGTTCCCGAACCCAGGTTGCCAGCGTGGCGCAAGGTGTGGCGTCCAGCACCTCAACCCTCAGCGCCACCGGGCCAGCCCCACAAAAGGTCGATTTTAGGGAGTAAGCTTCTAATATTCAGATGTAGAAGGCTTAGTCCTTTAGGCAGTTCAGGAGATGTGGCATGAAGAGGGCCAGGATTAGGCTCAATGTCACTAGATGTGAGTAGCATTAGTGAGATAAGTAGTCTTGTGAGGATAGCCAGCCATCTTCTCGACGAAGTGAGAGGATGGGGTTTTATGTGATAAAAGCGTGTCTCAAAGACTGCCTATCACATACAGCGAGCAACCTTGAGCCCGTAGTCATAAGGGCGACAGATATTGTACCACCATTGCAAATAGCGACGGGTCGGTACAATACTTAACCAAATCAGACAGGAATCTTTATGCAGGGGCTGCACCCACCACGCCCCTTGGCAAGGGCCCCCACACACCCCAAACTTGAAATAACCAACTACGAGGGGTGCGGACCATGGGGCAAGTTACCGATCATAAAAAAAAATGTCCTGCCTGTAACCAGACCCAAACCCAGGTCTGCTTGCATCACAAGCAGTGGTGTACACCACTATGCTATGCAAGCAGCTTGTTGGGATTGGCCACAAAGGATGCTGTATCCTGTATAGTGAGTACAGCTCCTTGCTATACTCGCTATACAGGATACAGCGAGGTATTGCACCACTCGCTCTCTTGTAGAGCGCTATTATAGAGTCGCTCAAATGTGCAGCGCTCAATAATAAGTGCCCTACATGGATGCTTCCAGAGGATGGCTGTGGGTTGGAGTGGACATGGTGGTTGAGTTATCAGTTTGGAAGGATAGGGTACGCAGGAAGAAGAAAAGGGATCCAAATTTGGCGAGGATGCTGGCTGCAGAGCGCCGGGGTAGTGTAGGAACGGAAGGTGACAGGAGGAGGGTAGGGTAGGGGAGGAGATGGGGGGACACACAGGAGTGAAGGGGGAGTGGATGGAAGACAAGATGGGGGAAGATGTTAGGGAGAAAAAGAGGGGGAGGGGAGCATGGTGAGTGAGTGGGGGTAGGGAAAAGAAGAACAGATGTTAGGGAAGAGAAAAGTGGCAGTAAGGGGCAGAGGAGGGGTGGGCTGGGAGTCAGATGAGTGGGGGGGTTAGCTGAATAGGTGTGCTGTGGTAATAGGAGCAGTGGTAACTAGTAAAGTAGGCTGAAAGGCAGAGAGGGTATCTACTTCATGTATAATGGAGTTGTCAGCTGAAGAGGGGGTATAGGGACAGATGAGGGTAACAGTAAGGCACTTTGATTTGAGGCTACTGCAGTGGTGCAGTGGCAGTCTTGTTGCCTTCTGTGCTAAAGGTCAGGGGTTCAAAACCTGGGGCAGTCTAGTGTAGCCGTAGGGAGAAGGATACAGAAACTGCAGGCAGAAACAGTAGGGTAGGTATGAAGTGGCAAGGAAACGGTACTGAGATGAGGAAGGAAGACAGTGGAATAAGGAGTAGCCAACAGCAACTCCTAGTGGTGGCCTGGGATAACAAGCATATGAGAGAATAGGGAGATAGATTCTGGCAGAACAGGTCACGTGACCTGTCATGTGATAGGAAGTGACCTATATAAGTAGGGACAGACCAGGGTGGGAGGGGCAGTTGCTGCAAAGCAGCGCTGGGCTAGCCCAGTCCAGTAACAAAGTCGGGAAGTGATCTTTACCTTGCTTGTGCAGGGGGCAGGCAGGTAAAATGCCATGCTCTGTTCAGGGAGCTAGGGAGAACCTGAGTCCCTGTGGAGAGGAAGAAACAGAATATATCTAAACCTAAGATTTTTGGGGGATTGGACAGGAGGGTTTTTTTTAAGCTTGGGGGCTGGGGTCATCATAGCTGGGGGAGGAGAAGAAAACGTGGGTGACCACTGACTGGGACACCAGGGAGTCTCAGGAGTATCTGTGTCTGTCTACACTACGACTCCTCCTGCTCCTAACCATCTCTCTTTGGGGCCCTCCCTTTGCAGCTGCCAAGCAGACACACTATATCTACAATAGTGGTGAAATTTCACCTGGGAGCGGCGAATTTCACCGGTTCGATGGCGAAATTTCACATTTTGCCCCATGACATTTTTTGCAAAATGCACAAATTCCACGCAACACTAAACAACACCCTTTAAATTACTCAGTCAGAAAAGCTCACCAAATAGCTAAGCCCTGATCATAGGTAGCCATACCAGCAGTCCCTTTACAGATGGCCACTTTTTCCATAAGGAAAGAATGATCTCTAAATCTTGTTTAACCACTGGCTTCATAACAACATCCCAACATGTTCATTTACCCCAAAAAACTTAAACTTCTGAAACCACCAAATCCCTAATATAAGATACAACACCTCAGCCACCCCCCCCCAAAAAAATAATATATTATGAACAATAATGAATGGAAAACCACATAAAATAGATTGTAATTGAATCTCAGGGTCCTGACCCTGTCCACATTCGGGATCTTAAAACAGTACAGATGCCTTGTAACGTTTTAAAATGGGGGAAAACGGTTCATGTCCACACTGGTAACATTACCGAACCGTGTTTCAAAACCGTGTTTAACCCCGATACAATCAGGGTTTTAGCCCGGTTTTGAAAATGGTTTAAGTGAGAAATGTTATCACTTACTGGTGTCTATGAGCATCCGATCAGCGTTCCATGCCAGTGATCCTCCTGGCACCCACCACGCTGTATCTGATCTACACTGGCAAGCAAGCTGACAGCGTGTTTAAACATGCCTACATTTTGGGAGGTGTGGACGGGCACATAACCGTATTAATACACGGTTCCCACTAGTGTGGATGCGGCAGCATGGTAAGCTCCCTAATGGTTTGAAAACTGTTATCGCATTTTAATTGCAAGTGTGGACAGGGCCTTTTTATGTAAACCTCCCAAGCTTCCCTCTCCTGAGTTTTTATACCACCGGAACACCTTGTTAAAGGAATTACAAATTTGTTACAAGTGGTTTTCCGTTGTTTTGTAACCGAGCAGTGACTTATTTGACTTCCTTAACAAGTCATTCAAAAGTCAAGAGCTGTACAGGGGAAATACTGTAGTAATGCCCACAGGTTACTGTACAAGCAAAACACACACACACACACACACACACTCACTAAGCTTCAGTGCTTCAAAGGAGCACAGGCTGCCTTCTGGAACTTACTGTAATTATAAATCAGCCCAGGAAGGCAGTCAGGTGCCAGGTAATGAATGAGCCCAAAAGTATGCAACAGTAAGTTCCAGACAAAGCTGGCAGCTACAACCTATTACCAACACCAGCAGCATTTATTTATTTCAAATATTTGTTTAAGAGAAAAACCCATTGAGAATAAAATTTCTATATGACTCATTCTGGATAAACTGTCCTGCTAACAATGCCCCGCTCCCACTAACACATTCCACGTTTTACTTCATACTTCAGAGTCAAAAGGATTACGAAAAAGAGATGCCAGGGAAAGTTAACATGGATGTAATTATTACCTGTCAAACTCCCGTGCCAAGGTAACAGAACGTAGGTGATTCTTTGTTCCATCTGCCTGCTCTCCGTTTATCTGTAACCCAGCACTTCCTTTGTTTGGTGTGCAGTGAAAAACTGGAAAATTACTTTGTTTCTAACTGCAGTGCACAAACTTGGTTTAAAAACAAAATCTTACAATGACAATGTTATAAGTGTACAGAATGAATTAAACAGACCTATTTGTTTCCAGGGGGAAAAAAACTCCCACTTTTGGCATCAGCAGAACTCTGTTAAATTCTCCCACAATTTGAAATGTAAGACCTTCCATTTTTTATTACAACAGGATATCTTGCCCTTAGAACTGATCTGTTACTAGATATGCTGTGAAGTCATAATACTCTGCCTATGATGTCACATCCGGTTGCCATGGAAGTTATTCTGATATCTCAAGCAGAGGATTATGACTTCAGGGCAGGAACAGTACCCAAAAACCAATGAAATGAATAGGACAAATAGCTTGTTTTCATGCAAATGTCTAAGAATCATGGAATGTTCTGAAATTCAGACCTTTGGGGTTAGCAGTATGAATTTTGAGTCTTGTCAGTGCCAACAGTAATTCTATTTGCAGGAAAAGAACAACTGCGTAAGAACTTACCGTAACAGTAGATCTTCGAGGGGATCTCAGTCATCAGGTTACACAGTAGGAACTTCACCGTTGGTAAATGGGGAATCCACATGGAAGATTTTCAGCAGTACAACTGGGCCTGCCCATGCCGTCGACGTTTATGTCAGTCGACGTCGCCAACCCTTTAAAGGCATAGGCGGGCCCACACCCTTCTCAGTTCTTTCCCTCCTGAGATAAAGGGAGCAAGGCTGACAATGCATGGATCATGACAGAACTTTGGTAAAAATGTATAGTATTGAATGAGGATGAAATTCAATCAATCAATCAATCAAAATGTTTATTTATTCAGGCGAACATCATTGAGCATAGCTCATTTACAAGATGGACCTGAGTGGTCATACAAAGAAGGATACAAGTTTTGTACAAAGACATGTGAATAACATAACATTAGTATAATCAATTAGATGAGAGATATATACAAAATTTACAGATATACAAGGCACAAAAACAATAAATTAAACCTGTAAAAATGAAGAGTACATTTGATATATAAGGGATAATATTCAGATAGTAGGGCTTCTATAGGTTTTATAAGTGTGATAACAGACTGGGTAGAAGAATGGAAACTAAACATAGTGGATTGCAGAAAGGAGGCGGAGGTTGGGTGGGAGACTAGGCCTTATGGAAGCAGTTGCACAGTTCTGGGAATAGGTGGTATAATTTTTGAAGGATGGTAGGGTAAGAGGGTATTCAGATTCATAGATTTTGGAGTGAGTTCCAGACAAATGCTAGAATAGCTGATAGCAGCCCTCCCAAACCGGGTGCAGGTATTGGGAATCTTTAGCATAATGAGCTTATTGATCCTTAAGGTGTATGGCCTGGATGTGATTCGGGTGAAACAGTCTGAGATATAGGAGGGGAGTTTGTTTGATAAAGCTTTAAAGATCCAGATTGCAGCATTCTTTTTTCTTCTGTGCTGTAGGGATGTCCAATTGACTGCCATGTAAAGAGAACAATGATGGGTGTTGGAGGGAAGGTCTGTAATAAATCTAATGGCTCTATGATACAGGGTGTCCAGTTTATTTAAGAGGGAGAGGGAGCAATGGCCGTAGAGGAAATCAGCATAGTCAATGAGGGATAAGAATGATGCCTGGATTAATCTTTGTTTGGAGTCTCTGGTAAGGTAATGTTTTATTCTGTAAAATAGGCCAAGTCTTTGTCTCAACTTTTTTAGTAGCTCTTCAACATGGATAGAGTAGTCAAGCTTATTGTCAATCCAGACTCCAAGATATTTGAATTTATCCACAAATTCCAGGTTTTCTCCAAATAAGGTGGATAATTGTGGGGTGGTGAATGATGGGGTAATGGAAGAGCAACTCTTGGTGGCAAAGAACATAGCTTTTGTTTTTGGCATTTAGAAGTAATTTTCTTTCCAATAGGTTGTGTTGTAGGATGGAGAATTCTGACTGTAACAGTTCACAGGCTTTTGATGGTGAGGATTGCTGACATATAATACAGTATCATCAGCAAACAGATGAATGTTAGATTGAGAGAGTTGGAATCAATGTTATTAATATAAATGGCAAAGAGGATGGGGCCCAGGATAGAGCCTTGCTGTTCTCCTCTTAGCAGTGGTTTAGAGGTAGATAGGTAATTTTCATTTTACCAGTTGCAACCTTCCAGAGAATAGCACCTAAACCAATTGAGAGAGAGTGAATCAAGGCCTACAGAGCTAAGAGAGGAGATTAATGATTCATGATCCACTGTATCAAATGCTTTACTCAAATCCAGGAACACAGCATAGATACTATTCTTTTTATCCAAGGCAGTCTGCCAATCGTTAGTGACTTTGGCTAGGGCAGAGATGGTACTATGCATTGATCTAAACCCAGATTGTGCTGGATTTAGGAGATTGTTGGTGTCCAGATAGGCCCTTAACTGCGAATTTACTAATTTTTCAAGCATCTTGGACAGAACCGGTAAGATGGAAATGGGCCTGTAATTGTTAAGGTCCATGGGATCACCTGATTTAAGCAGTGGAACTACTTGAGCTGACTTCCATATAGAGGGATGGAACCAGTAGCTAGGGAAAGATTGAAGAGGAGTGAGGGGGCAGCTAGCGACAGTGCTACCTTAAGAAAGTAGGATCCAGGAGTCTGCACCCGCACCTTAGATGTGTCTAAATTGGATAGGAGGCTTCTACTCTATTAAGGATATTGGTTCAAGGAGAATGTTGAGGCAGCCTTTGGCCCACAGTGGATTGAAGGTTTAGTGATGATCTCAAGAGATTTGCAGGTGAAGAGTCAAAGGCTAGGGCCAGCTGTAGTGAAATGGTCATTGAAGGCATTTAATATTTCTTGCTTGTCAGTGATTTCAATGTCACTAGGAGCAGTTTGGAGGTAAGGCAGGGTTGAATTTTGGCCTAGAATTCCTTTATAGTACCCCAGAACCTAGATGGGTTAGTATAGGAGGCATCCAGTTCAGCTCTATAGAAGGCAGCTTTGGCATTTCTTATTAGTTTTGTGCATGAATTTCTTGCTTTTCTGAATTGAAGCCAGTCTCTAGGATCCTTTGTTTTTCTTGCCTTTTTCCAGAGTTTGTCTCTGGCTATCAAAGCTGATTTAAGGTCTGCAGTAAACCAACGACAAGATTTTACTTTGGATCTGACACTGGTGAATGGTGCATGTATATTGAGGGCATTTGTGATAATATCCCTTAGGATCTGAAGAGCTGTCTCAACTGAGGTTGTGAGGTAGAAGTCTTGCCAATGCGTTGTATTGCACAAATCATGGAGATATCCTGAGATGTTAAAATTCTTTTTTGACCTTTTATGGAGAAATTTTGCAGGATTCGATGGCTTGAGTGTAGATCTTATGCCAGCTATGGGACAATGATCACTTATGTCACTGGGTAGCACTCCAGCATGAGAATATAAGTGAGGCTTATTTACCATCATGATATCCAGGAGTGAACTGTTGGTAGTATTTTTTAGGTTAATCCTCGCTGGATCTTTGATTAATTGTGTGAAACCATAGGTGTCACAGAAGGTTACTAGGGTGCAGATGCATTAGATAACCAATTTAAATTCAAATCACCAAGGATGATGGTGTCTTCAGGGCCTAGATTGAGTATTGTTCCTAGGTGGGATAGGAGTTTGAGGCCTGCAGAGGGGGCTATAGCAGCCAATCAATTTAAAGGAAGACATGTTAGAAGGGTTATTTTGATTGACAAGCATTCAAATTCCTTTGTTCGGATGTATTAATGAGACAGGATGCAGAGATGGTTTCTTGACGTAGATGGTTACCCACGCCCCTGGAAGGGCGGTCAGATCTGAAGAGCTGGTAATTGAGAAGGTTTATTTCACTATCTTTGTTGTAGATCTGAGCCAAGTTTCAGAGATAACCAGGAAGTCAGGTAGGGTATGTGCAACCCAGGCCTGTATTAAGGAGAACTTTTTTAGGAGGCTGCAGGCATTGAAGTGAAGAAAACTTAGGCCATTTATGGAGGCTAGATCAGATGGGGATAAGAAATTTTCAGTGGGTCCAGGATTGATTTCAATAGTACCAATACTGATCAGAAGGAAGAAGATTAGTTTGAGGAGGGCACCAAATGATAGAGATAAGGAGTAATCAAAGCATTCTCTTCTTAGTTGGGATCCAATGTGACGGAGGAGGTCCTGTTATATGGGTGTGGATTTTATCACAAAGTAACAATCTGATGGACAGGCATAGGGGTTAATGTAATGCCAAAATGGGTGCAGGGTACTTGAGGAGTGTTGAAAGGATAGAGAGTTTTTGTGGATACCCCAGGGGTTGCAGTGCAAAATGGCAGGATATAAGTATGGAATTGATGGTTGTCCACTGGGGATGGCAGGGTGGACAGGCTATTCACTGCCTTAGTCGCCATGGCATGGGGTATATCATAATTATTTTTGGGATCGAGAAGAAGAGGCTCAGTAGCAAAGGAAGCAAAATAGCATTGTGGAGGTAAGGTAGGGGTTAATGTGGAGGATGAGAGAAATAGTTGTGGGCGTGGATTATAGAATTGGCGGGAAAAGGTGTATAAAAGAAACAACCAAGAGGGGAGGAGCGGCAAAAATTTTGCGGCTTTACCCATACCTTTCTGTCTGCTTCTCCCGGCCTCCTGGTTCCCTGTCTGGCCGGTATCGTCACCGTCACCACTGGCAGCCTCGAGCCCTCCGGTCTCTGTGCTCGAGGGCTGTGCCGCTGGAAGGTAGGGGACAGAGGAGAAGGCAGTGAGAAAAGCACTTAATTGCAGCAACTGCAAAAGGTGCCAAAGCCTGAATTTGCACCACAAAGACTGGGAGGTATGGGGGTTGCCTAAGCCGCCTAGCCCACACAAAACACAAAAGCTGTAAATCACAGGCTAACTAAATCTCTAAACAAACAAATAGGGCACATTTAAAAAGCAAAACAGCTCTTTTTAGAGAAATTTAACAATTAGACATAATAGCAGTAATCCCGGCCAGAAATGGTGTTGTGAAGTCCAGCTAAAGTCTATGGGAAAGGCGCAGCAATCAGAAGCAAGGCAGAGTGAGCGGTCGCTTTCCGATTGGTTTGCGGCTTTACCTGTACCTTTCTGCCTGCTTCTCCTGGCCTCCTGGTTCCCTGTTCGGCCTGTCGGTCGCCGCCCGCCTGGCTGGCGCTGCCTGCCCTGTGCTCGAGGGCTGTGCCGGCTTTGCCTGCGTTTCTCCCGCCTCCTGGTTCCCTGTTCGCCTGTCGGTCGCCGCCTGCCCGCTGGCAGCTCGGAGCCCTCCGCCTCTATGCTCTCGAGCTGTGCCGGCTTTCTGCCTGCTTCTCCCGGCCTCCTGGTTCCCTGTTCGGCCTGTCGGTCGCCGCCCGCCTGCTGGCGGCTTGGAGCCCCTCCGGTCTCTGTGCTCTCGAGGGCTGTGCCGGCTTTCTGCCTGCTTCTCCCGGCCTCCTGGTTCCCTGTTCGGCCTGTCGGTCGCCGCCCGCCCGCTGGCAGCTCGGAGCCCCTCCGGTCTCTGTGTTCTTGAGGGCTGTGCCGGCTGGAAGGTGAAATTGTAACAGACAGAATGAAGAGAGAGACTATAGAGTAAAAAATACCTGATACAGAATGATGAAATTATTAATGTTAAGTAAGGCCTCAGCTTTTTGTAAATGTTAGTGCAAATGAGGAGGTATATCTGTTAGGCAACAGCAGGGGGCACCACAGCACAACTGAAAATGATGCAACTGTTTAAATAACCACAAAAATAACAGAAAATGAAGTACTTTAATGTAAGAAAAGTTTTTGAACCTACTGAGCCCAATTCTAGTAGCACCCCTGTGCATGTCGCAAGTTGCGATATACAAGGGGTGCAGTTGCACCAAGGACCCTGTGCCCGATTCTGCAAAGGGCACGCAACTTGTGACAACCCACCAAGTACGCTGAACAGAGGGCATACCTGAACAGGTTGCCGAAAAGCACAGCACGATACATTGAAGGGCTGCAATTCTCTATCTCCCGATCCCCCCAGAATGCTGGTTGCCATGCAGGGCTAGAGGAACCCCCCATGCTCCCAATCCTCGATAAATGTTGTTCATACTTAGGCTAGAGGAATTCCCCATGCCTCGATCCCCGAATGGCTGGTTAAGCCCGCAGGATTAGACTCCCCATGCCCCAATCCCCAGCAAATGCTGTTTATGCCCATAGGGTTAGAGGAACCCCATGCTGTTCCTCATCCTTGTACCCCAAGTCTATGCAGTAATGGACAATGTAACAATTTGATAACATCCAAGTAATCTCTGGTAGTCTAGCGGCCCCCCACCGGGCAGTGCAAGACCACCCCGCTCCCCCCAACCCATACCCAGCCAGTGACTGGCACAGCCCACCTCTCATCACCATGGCCAGCCACCGACTGAGCTCCCCTAGCAGCACATACTGTAATTATTACGCGCTCAGGGAATGACAGCAGCTGTCGCTGGATGAGTATGGGTCGGGGGGGACAGGGTGGTCTGGCACTGCTGGGTGGGGGGCCACTAGATTACAAGGGATTACGAGACTTTTTTCCTTTGTACCACAGTTTAAAACGTCATGCAGACTCGGGTATGGGGATCAGGGCATGGGGGGGTGCGCTAGCACTGTGGGGCAGTTTGGCAGCAGGTAATTGGGGCATATGGGGTACACTAATTGCCCTCTGGGGCATTTACACTGCGGGTGATCGGGGCATGGGGGGAATCAATTGTCCTGCGGGGCATTTCACCACACATGTTTTGGGGTTTGGGGGCATTAGGAGTTTCAAAGCCCTGCCGGGCTTATTCCACTGCTTGGGGGATTGGGGCTGGCTGCACATTATGCAACCTCTGCTGGATGCAAAGTACACTTATACCAGCTATTAACTGGTGTAACTGTACTTTGGCAGATGTCCTCTGGGGGCTGTTCGAGAATAGCAATCTGAGGGACTTGGAGACTGCCCTTCCAGAATAGGGCGCAACTGCTTCCGTAAACCCCCTAGCACCATATCGCAGGTGGGTTATGGCATAACTGATTGCGCAAGTTTACTTTGGCACAAATAGCCTGTGACATGACAACAAAACCATAACAAAACCAAGGAATTAAACAGAAGAACATATTCCTGAAAATATAAGCAACCAATTCTATCAGTCTGACATACTGAATACCCTTTGGCTTTATCTAATTCTATTTAACGTTAATAAAGAAGGAGAGTCCTCTCCACCATCATTTAATGAGCTGCGTATCACACATTGAAATTTCTGTCTCATAAATTTTTCTAAGAACATTCTCACAAATAACCTTGAATACCATGTACGGCATCCGTTGCTGCCTCAAGATCCACTGTGTTCTGGCATTCCATAGGTAAAATGTTAATACTGCAAAGAACACAGTCAAAGCTCTCATATGATAGTTCTTCAGCCAGGCAGTATAATCCCCTAATCTAAGGGCCTCTTAAATTAGGTTTTGTAACCCTGGGAGATGCATGTTAATGTTACGAACACCCATAGGTTCTGGGAAAAGGGACATTGAAATAAAAAATGCTCCATCATTTCTTCTGGGGCACCACAACCCAGGAAGAGGCATGATCTCTCCTCCAGAGGTTTATGCTTGTTATTCCCTCTCACATTCAGTTTCCCATATATACTCAGACAAACGAGTTCCGGTATCCGGTTCTCATTCAAGAGTAAACGTACTTGATCTTGTTTATGGGGTCTACAATACTTAAAATCTGGTTGGGTGGGGCCTACCATGGCCAGAATACGTTGATTTGCAAGAATAATGTTCTAGAAAGGACCTCTAAATATTCCATTTATAAAGCTTTTGAACTGTGGATTTCATTGATACAGGTATTAGTAAATACTTCGAAACTCATGGTGGAGTTTCTTCCCATTTTGTTAAATACGTTCACCAATTATTTCGTAACCAGAGATTCACTATTGAGTTTAACATTTGGCATGGTATCTTAATAGAATTGAAAAAAAAATAAAGAGTAAAAGAAAGCAACGGGATCCATCATACCTAAACCTCCCTTGCAACGAGGTAGGTACGTATACCCCCGTTTAACTGGGTTTAACCGGCTACCCCATAACATACCAAAGAATATACTATACAGCTGAGTTTCTAGACTAATCGGTAAGGGGAAGATCGTGCCAATATATTTTAAACTAGGGATCAAGAATTGTTTAATAATATGTATTCTTTTCCGTTTTGAAAGTTTCCATCCTTTCCACAAGTTTTTTGCTTCACTCCACTGCAGTGCCTTTTTCCAATTCACAAGTCCCATGTTCTGTGTTCCAAAAATAATCCCTAGAATTTTCACCGGGCCCGATCCCACTGGGAAGACTCCAATTGTTCTATGTGTAGGACAGGGGTCCGGCCCCATATCCAGATTCAATTAAGCAGATGAAACTCGCGAAAAGAGCTATATTTCTTTATGGGCTTCCATAATACTATTGCTATTTTTAAGGGTTAAGCAGGTGTCATCCGCATATGCTAAAATCTTTAATTCATCTCCTGCTATTCCTCCTGACAAACCTTGAACTCGAGGGTTTTCTATGATCTGTGTAATCAAGAGGTTAAGGGAAAATATGTACAGAAGGGGGCTCAGAGGGCAGCCTTGCCGGACCCCTCCCGGATTTTACACACAGGACCTATTTTACCTCGAATAATAGGACAATACGAGGCTTGACTATATAGCGTTTTAACTTTTGAGATAAAGTTCTCAGGGATACCATAAGCCCATAGCACAGAAAATAAAAATATATGATTGACTCTGTCGAACGCTTTTTACTGGTCCAGTAAAATGATCCACCCTGTTCCCTGTGTTTTCTGGTAATATTCCTACAACTCACATAAAATGATAAGAGGGTGAGCAATTGACCTATCTGGTAGGCCACAAAATTGAAGAGGATGAATAATCTGGGGGGCTATTGTCCATAAACGGAGATGAAGTATTTGAGACAAAATTTTGAAGTCCGCAGTAAGGAGATACTTATTGGTCTCCAATTCTGAAAAAGGGTCCTATCTCTAGATTTATATAAGTAGATCGCAAGACTTTTAGGAAAATAATGTGGGATTGAAATGTGCTTAAAAAAGAACTGAAATACTGTCGCCAAAGATAAAGAAAGTTCTGTATGAAAAGTTTTATAAAATTCAAAGGATAACCCATCCAATCTTGGGGTTGCGCCTAACTTCCTAGAATGAATAACTTCTGATATTTCTTGAGTAGAAATTAAGCCGGACAGCCAGGCAATATCACCTGTTGCAAATGTGTGACGGTGCAGTTTTGCTAAATATTGTGATCTACGTGTAGCATCAGTTCCTTCCTGTAAATCTACTTGTTGTTGAGACTCTTGTATTATGTCAAGAAGGCCACTAAAGGAGGACACTAGATCCCCATTTTTATTCTGTAGGGAAGAGAAAGAGGCACCTTGACGTTTGGATTTACAGGCTACACAGGGGTCTGAGAATGGGGATTTTTGAGCACCATATAAAAGCTCGGCTTGTAAGGAGGTTGCCCTGTCATACTGTAGCTTTTGCATTTCTGTTTGCACTGCCTGTATTTGAGGCTCCAGCTTATTCCCCAGTGCAGGTGTAAATGAAAAGAGGTGTTGAAGTTGCCTTCTTAAAGCAAGGTATTTAAAACACTGAGTACGGGATTTGTGTTTCCCTTGATGTTGGAAACACGTCTGGATGTCTTTTTTAGTCTGTTCTCAGCAATCTCCTATATCCTCTTAAAGATCTATGACCGATGCTCGAGCAGCTAACACCTGTCTAATGGAGGTTCAAACATGTGGGTCCGAAACGTGACGGGTATTTAATTTCCATCGAGATGTCGCAACAGGGTGTGTAGAATCTGTACCAAGAGAGGAAATAATTATCTGGTGATCTGAAAATTCAATAGGACATAATTTCATCCATTGAATCTTCAGGTGTTTAGAGACAAAAACGTAATCTATAACTGTCATAAACTGAATTCTTTTATAGGTAAAATAAGATGGATTTCTGATATGATCATTACAATTCAGTAGTTCAGCTACATTAATACAGCATCTGAGTGCCAGGGAATCACAATATATCTTGGGTGTAGAAGTATGCCCTTTAGTAACCCTTTAAGCTACAATATGACTTTTGCTGTAGCTAAGTAGGGTTGTAAAGTGTCCAATAATGAAACCCTAGCAGCCTTAATTTGGGGGCCATACACAGTTATAATTCAACATGGGGTTCCGTCCAAATATCCATCTAAAAGAAAGACTCTCCCTGGGATGGGGTCTATGAGTCGAAACAGTGAAAACTTTGTTCCTAAAAAGAGGATCCCTACCCATCTGCCTTATTGCCCCCAAAGGACCAAAAGGATGGCCCCCAGGGCCAATCCGACCAAAACAGAGTAGCTTGAGAAGCAGAGCCCATCCAAGTCTCCTGTAACAAAACAATATCAAGTGTTAAATCATGTAGGAAATGCAAGACAGCCTGCCTCTTTCTATTATTCAGTAGGCTATGGCAATTTAAAGATGTCACAGCCAGGTTACCCATATCAGCCAGTGTTTATCAAGTCATTTTTTCTATTTTTTTCCCCATATAGATTGTTCCAGAAGGTCGAGACAGAACCGTGTCCACCTCCATTGTGTCTTTTAGGTCTTCCTCCATTTCTAAGTCTCCCCAATTAGAGGGGACCAGTACCTCGAATGGGTTTTCAGTGGCAATAAGTAGAACGTCTTCTTGGTCTTCTTTCTTCAGCCTTCAGGACGATCTCAGATTTGGCAGAGGAGAGGCCTGAGTAGAGAATGGTTCATCTGGTTGTCCTGGGATAGGTTATGTTACCTGGGGCATCTGCAAAACATACCGGGGTAAAGAGGGTGGGGGGTGGACCAGTGTTCTCTGATGTTTCGCTAGGTTGAGAGTCCATATAACAATCGCTTCCTTGGGGGTGAGGTTCTATGAGACTTATCACCTTCATTGGTGGTTGCGCTTGGGGGGTTAAGTGTGTTGGCCTGAGTCTGATGTACCTTCTGCCCGTGCTTTATTAATTAAATCTTCAGGATCCAGGTTCTGAGTTTTATTTACTGACATCCATGGGCATTCTTGGTACAGGTGCCCTGTTTCCTCAAATAGGTTACATCGTGAAAGATTTGTGCACTGGTAAATAGAATGACCAACTTCATTACACATATCACATCGTAGTTTGTCGTAGACGCTTGAAAGGTGTGTCCGTGCGCCACACCGATAGCATGCTTTGGCCATAACAGGAATCCACAATGGGGAAGCCTTAACTTGGTTATATTTTGTCCAAAAAAGTTCAAGTAAGTGAGCTGAGCGGAAACTGATGTCGAACATGCCCTCCCCTGATATATGAATCAGTGCAAATACATCTACTGAATAAAAGCGCAAGGAGTCTTTAATAAGGGTTTTGCCCACATATTGATGGTCCGGGTGTGGGTCCAAGCCTCCCTTATATTTTAGCCTGACTGCATGTCTTGTGAGTAGAGGGTCTGTTTTGTTTGCTTTAAATAATTCTGGAAGCAGAGGTCTGCTCTGTCAAGGGTTCTTGTTCTAAGAGGGGAAGCCCTTGGATCTGTGGAATCACCTGCACCCAGAGGTATTGGTTTGGGCCCAGAAATTTTACCCTGGTCTGGAGCAATAGTAGGAGGCAATGTCATAGTATTTTGAGTAGACGTATTAGGACTAGGTGCTCCAGAGCATTGTTCAGAGGATACCCGCATTATAGGTGTTTCCTGAGGTGCTGTTAAACCCTTATCCAGTAGGGCGATAGGCATGAGGTCTGTCCCATGTTCATGTGTGCTTCCCGGAGGGTGCCATTGAGGTACTGTTGGTTGTGAAAATTTAGGGGAGTCCCATCCTGGGTCCAGCACTCATTTTCCTGTATGGTCCTAAGTCCATCCAGCCCCTTTAAGGGCATAGTCCGTCCATGGTTTGTCAACCTCTGTGGGACCTGCAAGGCCAAAAGCAGTTTGAATGGCAGTTGCTGCTGTTTCTGATGGTAACAAATGTATTCCTGGTGCATTATCTTGCACCTGAAGTTACCCAGGTACACTGCCAGCAGGGATATTCTTATGTAGAAGCATTATGTTATCCCTCTTGTGTCTCATATCCTCCAGTATGCATTTCTGACCGATGTCATCCCCAGATAAGATTTTAAGGAGTGCAGTATTTTGATCAGAAATCTCTTTTTCCAATGGTTCCCACACATCTGGAACAGAGGGAGTCAGTTTGTCCTGGGTGAGCCTTAGGCCAGGGGATGCATCCCCTATATGTGCCATTCCCGGCTCCAATTTCCCATTTCTCTCCTTGTGCGCCTCACTATCAGCTGGTATAGCCTCCATGTCACTCTGAGACATTGGAAGTGATATTATCTTGCACTGTTTGCCTTGCTGTACCCTCACTTTAAAAAAGCCTGGCTCGGGTGTTCCCGTCAGCACTCCCTCTGACTTTCCATGCAGTAAGTAAGCCGCTTCATTTATATCAGCCGGGGAGATTTCTTTTGGCCTTTCAATAACTGCTGGCCATAGATTGCTCCTAAATGAGACCCCCGGGAGACTGCTGAGCAACCGCTCATGTACACTTTTTTTAAACCTCAGTTTGCCGTGCAGAGAAATTAAAAATAGTTGAATTAGCATGATCATTCGACATAGTCTGATAGACAATATTAGGAGTGCGTACCTGTGATGCCGGTTGTCCAGTGGCTCTCATGGTTGCTAAGGGTGTACCGCTACCACTGGTTCCAATGTTGGGAAGGCCTGCAGCTGGATCCCATGTATTAGCGGTTTTTCCATGAGATTATTTTACCTTTTGTAGCATAATGCGCTTCTCTTGGAAATGCCTTTCTTCCTCCTGTAGAATTACATCAATTTCCTCCGTTGTTTTGTCAAAATAATTTGTTTCCAAAATCTCAACAATCCTGGGCCCAACTTGTTCCTTCATTTTGTCAGTCTGAATATTCTGTCCCTCTGGAGAGGCATCCACATCGAAGCATATTTCGGTCTCCTGCACACAAGAGACCGGGGAACGAACTCCTAGTCTCCTCCACATCCTCCTTCATCGGCTCACCGGCCGAACTGGCTATCACAGATGATGGACAGCAGCTCCCCCTACAAACCAGTAGGGGAATTTCCTCAGTGTCCTGGCCAAATTTCCCCCATTCACTAAAAATACAACCAACAGCTTAATCTGGTTCAATGTCAGTTGACATCCATCTGTATCTCTCTCCCCCGGGGACGAGGCTGAAAATAGACAGAATTGTCTACTTCTCTTTCCCAGTCAACAATAACTAACTAATAAATAGAATTTATGTGGTTATTTATGTTTTAAATTCTTTTGGTAACTGAGTAAAGTTCGCAAGTGCCTGTTTCAAGGGGTGACCTGGGAGCACTGGGGAGGTTAAGTGACTTGCTCAGAGTCACACAGTATGCAAGTGGAGTTTGTGGGAATCAAACCTAGATCTGCTGGTTGTATCAAGCTCATTCACAGCATGTTACTCTAACCTCTAGGCAATACTGCCACTCAACGATCCCAGTGGAGATAAAAATGGCCAGATAAGTGATATCTTTGTATCTAAGCTCAAAATATCATGAAGGTTAGGTAGGTCACAAGTGATATCTTAAAGGATTTGTGCATCACAACAAAATGCTGAACCAATCCGACCAATAAGAGAAGAGCTTTCACAATGCTGATCTTATCACAATACCTCTCTGCAGCACTGAAGCCAGCTGTTGAAATCACAGAGAAACAGTTGAAGCTCCATACAAACAGCATATTTAAAAGTTATGACTAGCAAACTGATGTATAAATTGAATATGCCATAACCTAACTCAAAAAATGCAGTTTATCAACACATGTGAGGGGGCAGGGCTTTCATAATTCACTCATCGCTCTGCCATTTGTGAGTTCAATCAATTAATCAATCAAAATCGTTATTTATCCAGGCGAACATCACTGAGCAGAGCTCTTTTACAAGATGGACCTGGTTAGAACAGGGCCGGGTAACATCCATCATAAAAACATACAAATACATGTAAATAAGTATATAAACACAAACACAATGGTACAGTAATAGGGGAGTCAAATGATAAAAGGAAGACAAGGCAAGCCATAACAGAGGACGATTCAAATACAAGGGGGCAGGTCCGCCATTGAACCATGCAACTGTATATAAACCATGTTCTCTGTATAGAAGTACCAGTTAGTTCATTTACCAGGGGCAGTCACTAGTATTAGCCATGAAAATTGCTTGGAGAACCACCAACTAATGGCAGATGGGGTACCAGGAGGGGCATGTAATATGTAAGCAAAGGATAAACACCGTGAGAAGTGAAGTCCCAAGGATAGGTCGGTAGAACTGATGTGGCCCTGCCCCCTAAGATGTGAAAATGAATTGCATATTTTGACTTAGGTAATTGCATGTCCTAGATTAGATGTGTGTGTGTGGCTAGACAGAGGCAGATGATACTAGATAGACAGAGACAGACAGACAGACAGACACATAGACAGACAGACAGGTATGGGATATGCAATAGCTGACTCAAAATACACATTCATCTTCAAGTAGGAGTGGGCAGGGCCATAATGTATGAGTAGCAGAGCCACAAGTGCATTATGAAAGTCCTGCAAACTCATGTGATGATAAACTGCTTTTTGAGTCACGCTAGTGTATATTCGATATACACAACAGTAGTTTTGAAGTTATTGCTTTCAAATCTGCAGTTTGTTTGAAGATGTTGCTGTTTTTCTTGGATTTTAACAGTTGACTTTAGTGCTATGATGACAGTAACCTTAAAACTATCCATTGTGGCAACAGTAATAACAACATATTTTTGATATGTTGTGGTTAATAATATTGTTTGCCAAGATATCTTTTTTATCTTGTCATTTTCACCTCCACTCCTGATGTACGTACAGTATCTATATATCTATATTTTTCTGACTATCTATTATAAAGGCACAATACCTCCTGTATATTAGGGTTGAGTTGACACTCTCCTGTTAAACACCTGTTTTTGCATCTTAATAGCGTGGCCATTGCTTGACCAATTTGCCTGAAAATTGTCATGTGTAGAAACAGTGCCATGATCTCTGGACTGCACAAATTTCATAGCGATCAGTTTACATGGGACAATGTTCTAGAAAGTTAATCTGTCTGTCTGTCTGTCTGTCTATCTTTTATACGGGCATAATAGCACCTCTACATTACGGTTGAGTTGACACTTTCCTGTTAAAATCCAATTTGCTAAATATTGTGATCTAAGTGTATCATCAGTTCATTCCTGCAAATCTACTTGTTGTTGAGACTCTTGTATTATGTCAAGAAGGCCACTAAAGGAGGACACTAGATCCCCATTTTTATTCTGTAGGGAAGAGAAAGAGGCATCTTGATGTTTGGATTTACAGGCTACACAGGGGTCTGAGAATGGTGATTCTTGTTAAACCCCTGTTTATGCATCTTAATAGCGTGACCGTTGATTGACCGATTTGCCTGAAAATTGTCATGTGCAGGGACAGTGCCACGATCTCTGGACTGCATAAATTTCATAGCAATCAGTTTAGACTGGACAATGTTCTAGAAGGTTAATAATGCATAATTTCCCCAAAATTAAGCCCTTCTTTTTTTGCTCATCAATAACAAAAATTGTTCGGATTTGAAATATGTAATATTTTAGGTTTGATAGGATTTGGTCCACGGATGAACCTTTGCTAATTAGCTTTTTTCCAAACTGTTACTGTTTTTGAGTTATTAGCAAAAAAAGTGTTCCATTTTTGCACGTCTGCTGTAGTGAAAATGAAAGTTCTATTAATAAACAAATTCACTGAAGAATTTTATATGGTTTTGTATGAAAAATTTGCTTTCATAAGTAGGGATGCCACCTGTCTGGTTCTAGACTGGATAATTCAGTTTTTAAGGTACATATCTGGTCCTCTGGTTTTGCTTAAATGTAGTCTGGTTATTAGGCTATTTTAAGTGCTCACATACTCTTAAAACTGATTCTATCAAATCATCCACTGTTTTGATAGCATTTCCTGTTTATAAAGAAGTTCTGATGTCACAGGTTTTTGGAGGTCTTGCCAGGCAAACTTGATCGAGGTCTTTCCAGACAAACCTGATCAAGTTCTTCGACCGGGTGACCAGGGTAGTGGATCAGGGAGAAGCAGTAGATGTGGCCTACCTGGATTTCAGTAAGGCCTTCAAAGCCATTCCACCTACAAGACTGCTGAATAAGCTAGCCTGTCTGAAAGGGGTCAAAAAGTTATAAACTGGGTAAGAAGTTGGTTAAGCTACAGGAATCAGAGGGTGGTGGTAAATGGTGTCCACTCTGGAGAAGGCACGGTGAGTAGAGGGGTGCCTCAGGGCTCAGTATTAGGCCTGGTCCTCTTCAATGTCTTTATTAGCGACATTGCGGAAGGGCTAGAAGGGAAAGTATGCCTGTTTGCGGATGACACAAAAATCTGCAACAGGATAGACACATTGGGGGGTGGAAAAAATGAGTGATGATTTGAAAAAGTTGGAAGAATGGTCAAGGGTTTGGCAGCTGGGTTTCAATGCAAAAAAGTACAAAATCATGCACTTGGGGTACAGAAACCTGGGGGCTATGTACCAATTGTAAGGGGAAGAACTAGCAACCACCACACAGGAAAGGAACCTGGGGTAATCATTTCTGATGACCCAAAGGTAGCCAAGCAGTGTGATAAAGCAGTGGGAAAGGCTAGCAGGATGCTCGGGTGCATAAGGAGGGGTATCACCAGTAGGAAGAAGGAGGTAATATTACCCCTGTAGAGATCACTGGTAAGACCCCACCTCGAGCACTGTGTCCAGTTCTGGAGGCCCCACCTCTGGGAGGACATTGATAAGGTGGAAGCAATACAAAAAAGGGCTACCAAAATGGTGCAGAGCCTACATCAAAAGCCCTACAACGAGAGACTCAAGGAACTGACTATGTACTCTGCAGAAGAGGAAGGAAGGGGGCCGGGGTGTTATGACAGAAACATTCAAATACCTAACAGGTATTAATAAGGTACAGGAAATCAGCATTTCCAAGAAAAGAAGCTTGAGGGCAAGGGGTCACGCTATAAAGTTGGAGTGGGGGGGAGGCTCAGAGGAAATGTGAGGAAATACTTCTTCATGGAGAGGGTGGTGTATGCCTGGAACAGCCTTCCAGCAGAGGTGGAGGGTGCTACAATGGTGATGGGATTCCAGCATGCATGGAACAGCTACAAGGGGACCTTGGTAGTAAGGTAAGGGGAGGAGACAACTGGAGATTGTGTAGGATCTGCGGTGGCACAGTAGGCAGGGAAAACTAGGCAGACTAGGTGGGCCAAGAGATCCTTACCTGCCAACAACTTCTATGTGTCTTTGTAAACTCAATCTGTCTGGGAGGTGTAACGTATGGTCATTAAGACCATTAGCAGTAAGTCAACCTAATGTTTTCCACTCTGAATTCTAAGTATGGTTATTTACTGCTGTAATAGGAAACAGTTTTTATACTTGTATATGCTCTCATGTGTTCCTTTTTGATTACCCTATATGCCAATAAGTTTTAGACCCATTTTCGTTAAATTAATCATCTAATATTTATTGCTTTTATCACTACATTGATTACCCCTCTCTCATTTGTTACGCTACCTGAACATTTCATGGTATTGGCTACACCATTACAGGCCACTCCAATGAACAGCATGGAATGATGTGTCTGAAACTGTCAATATGTCATAGAAATATGAAAAGTAACAGCAGTAGCTGCTGAGGTCATGTGAACACAATGCACAATTGAGGGTATCACACACATTGATAATTAATCCAACATTGCTAAAAGCATATCAGAATACAATAACTGACATGGAAAGGAAAGTGTTTAACAGAGGTTAGAACAACAAGCTGTAAACAAGCTTGGGATATGTAGCAGATCTGGGTTTGATTCCCACAGCCTCCACTTGTATACTGTGTGACCCAGAGCAAGGTCACTTAACTTCCCTGTGCTCCTGGGTTACCCCTATAAATGGGCCTTGTGCCCAATGGGAGTTACCTGGTTACCTAAAGAATAAAAATAAATAATTTTAAAAAATATATATATATATATAAATGATTTCTTATCACTTTTAGGGCCAGATATTCAAAATTTGCCCCTGGGCTTAGATAACACTGCCTGGCGGGCAAACGTAGCCCGGAGCACAAAGCAAGCTATATTCAAAAGGAATAGCCCAGGGCAAACAGCCTCTGAATATAGCATGGGAAAGAGGCCTTGCAAACTGGGCTGGGAGTGCAGGGCAACCGTAGCCCTGGAATATGACAGCACTGAATATAGCAACCAGGAAGTGCAAACCACAACAACAACACAGTGCACAGCGACGTGAGGGTAGGTAGAGAGGTACTATGTGGCTAATGTGTGTGTCAGCAAATGCATGGACCCAGTACAGCTGCAGGCAGCAGCAGATGTGAAAGAACAGTGATCAGAACTGTAAAATATCCCCCGAACCGTTAGCGCTTTAGCGCGGAGCTAAGCGGTTTGCCCGGTGCAAACACATTAGCCCAGCGCTAAACTTTGCCATATTCAAAAAATGACATGAAAATCAGCTCACTTAGATAATCTGGGAAAACAGCCACATTAGCATCTCATCATGCCCCTGATTTGCATGCGGTTTGCTCGCGCTACTGCAGGGGTCCCACAGCCACCTGTAGGTCAGTCTGAAAGTTCAGGGCTGGCCAGGTCCAACCGCAGCTCCACCTGTAAGTCAGTCAGGCAGCGCATGATGATAGCTGCAGGCTGCATGTGAACAGTACTGCATACCATAGCATATCATACCCCAGGGGACAACACAGCAGAGGCACAGGTGGTGGTGGTGCTGCATGCCACCGTCACACTGTAGGTCATGCTACAGTGCACAGCAGACACTACAGTAGCAAGGGGGCTGGTAGTGTGAGGGACACAGCAATGCCTATGGTATGTAGGGCAGTGATAACCACTGCACTGTACACAGTGACAGGCCCAGCTGGCAGGTAATTACTGACAGTGGACAGTACTATTACGCTGTTGTGTGATCCACAGATGCTGCACCTGCGGCATGGGATGCACACAGTGTCATGTACAGGGCCGGCTCTGTGTGCTGTGGCATCTGTACAGTTGTGAGGTAGGTGGCTGGGGGGCATGTGAGATCCGACAGGCACACAGGTGGTGGCGTATTCCCACTACTGGCACATGTGCACTGTGTGATGTGTCCCAGCCTTGTGACCACACTTGGGCTGTGGTGCGCTCTGGCCACCCGTACACCCTCCCCTCACTGGCCACCATGCCCACAGTACTGCACGTGTGTGCTGGCATCTGTTAGGCACCACAGACGTATGGTCTGCAGGTGTGTGCTATATGGCCACACTACCATGCTGTCCCCCGTGGGTCGGATCACCCCTTACTGTCTGTGCTTGGCTGGGACTGGTGGCAGCTGCTGGCATCATGGTGGTGCCAGCAGTGAGCAGCATGTGTCCTCCATGTCTGGCATTTTCTAAGTGTCATACTCCTATGTTAGGGTCGCACAAGCCGTGCAAATCCCGCGCAAACACCGCGCAATGCACCGATGATGTGAAAAGCTGTTTGCCTAGGGTTAAGACCAGCTTTTCCTGGGCGGTAAATTGTACCGTGCTAAGGGTCGCACTATGTCGCGCTACACACCTTAGCGCGGTGCTAGCCACTGAATATCACATAGCGCCTTTATTCATGTTCGCTATGCCCCTTGCATATCATTATGCTTTGCCTGGCGCTACTGCTGTTTGCGCGAGCTAGTTGACCTTTTGAATATGGCAGACTCGCGCTAATCCCGCACTAATCCCATGCAAACTGTTTGCGAACCACGCAAAGCTTTGAATATCTGGCCCTTAAAGTCTATTCCTACATTACAACTGGCTTTGAAGAAGGAGTGATATACAGGGGTGAAGCCAGAGATGGAATTTGAAGCGTGGTTTAGCATCTGTTTTTTATCTCATCCAAAGATGCTGATCCTATTCATGAGGTAAACAAATTAGCTTTTGTATGAGTTAGCAGCTATGAAAGCATAAAAATCTAAATAATTTGCACACTGAAAACAGAAAACTGAGGTGGAGGGGTGGTTTGCATGACTAACATATTAGCCTTAAACAAAGAATCCCTGGTATTTTTTGAGTGTAGACTTTTTTTTTGTTTGTTTGTTTTGCTAGAAATATGAATTTTTGAAATCATGAGTGACAAAAATATAGATACTGTTATAGCTTTGTCAGTATGCGTTCATCACTCACATTTAAAAGTATATGTGTTGTGTTATTTTTGCTTCTGTGACAGTTTGAAATGGCAGTATAATTGTGCAGTAACAATTTGAAAAAGAGGTGGGTTTCACAGCTGTAACTTGTGTGTTTGACAGTTTAATTTGTGTGGGGGGATTCCTTTTGATGTGTTTTGTCAATAAATAGCCCTTACAGCATTTTAACTAAAAATGAAAATGTGCTTAGTCACGAGTGAAAAATCAAAAACAGAATTATGATTTTGTGGGCTAGCTTTTGTGACATATACTTTTGGAATTTTTTTTTTTTTGCTTGTTCCGTGAGTGTTTGGTTGATATAAATCATGGTAATGTTTTTGATTTCATAGCTGCAACTTGAGTGTTTGACAGTTTAAGTTGCATGGGGGATTCTTTTTAAAGGAGTAGTACGGTTAGAATTTGCAAAAAACATATGTTGTGTGGAGTGTTTTAATTTGTGTGTAGTCCTAGAGTGCCCTTCCCTCTGTCTGCTGTCTAAATTAGCCTTCTAGTTTTACGGTCCCTGGGGATCTCCATCTCAGCAAGATTTATTGCCATTCTTGCTCCTACAGTAGATAGGAGGTATCCAGGACTATGGATTCAGCAAGCTTTGGTTTAGAGACAGTTTACTACAGGAGAGCTGTGATATTAAGTAACTTTCCTTATCCAGTGAGCACTAATTGCTACATTTGAAGTTTAGCAAATGTTTGAGGGCTAACTGAGTTGGTTATCCTGTGAGAAAACAGCTAGAGTCTTTACTTATTCTAGCATTAATTATCTGGGGTGATCTGTTTTCTTTTTATGGCTGTGTGTAATTTGATTAAATGAAAGTTTTAACAACAAAACATTTACTCCTGCTGGCTAGATCTGACACACACACACATAGAAAAGAAAAAGGCGGAATCAGAGCTATTCCCTGGAGGCCAGAACATGAGGCTCCTATCTCTAGTACTTACAGAATGAGTGGTTGTGGACACATCACTGTCACATGGGACAGGATGCATTGTAGGAAAGAGAAATAAACCTCGCTGAGATGGAGATCCCCAGGGCCATAAAACTACCATATAACTAGCAGGCTGATTTAGAAAAACTAATAGCAAACAAAGGGAAGGATACACCAGGATTACATATAGAAATCAAAACACTCTGCATAACATGTTTTTACAAATTTTGACTGTACTATCCTTTAAGGTCTTTTGCCTTAAACTAGCTCTTATCTTAACTAAAAATCAAAATTTGTTGAGGCAGAAGCGATAAAACCACAAATAGGTTGATGATTTTGTGAGATAAATTTTGTGATGTATGGAAATAGTTTTGTGAGGGTTTCGGTTTTGTGACTGGTTTTGAAAGGAACTGCAGGAAATTATTTGATTGTATCAGAAAGTTATGCTTGCTGTGGTTTGGATGTGTAGGTAGTTTTTTTTTTTTTTTAGTTTCCATAGGACCTTGTGTGGAGCCGTTGACTGTCAGACACACTGCTGTGCTAGCGCAGTGCACAGAGGGCCCTGCACACTGTGACATTTTGGTGGTCACCGTGCTCCTGCAGGCAGGGCACACACAGCCCTGTCTGTAGTCAGGCAGACTTTTGTGCGGGTGCAGAGCCCTGTGCATCCTGGCATGAAGGTGGTAGTGTCTTGCTTAGGGTATGGCGTCTCAGTGGTGTTCCCTGGGGTTTTCAACCCTAAGTCCACCTCCTTTCCCAGCCCCTAGCCTCATGATCCAAAGACAACCTACAGCTCCAATGCATGCAGTTACTGAATAAAGAAAGGCATGAATGATCTTCAGCCTTGCGCAGTCCCCCCCCCCAAAAAAAAGACACTACATTACAGAAACACACTATCAGGTAATACCACTACACTGCAGAAAAAACCTGCACCATTGTAAACACTAAAACATGCACACACACAAAAATACTCACAAAAGCTGAAGCAAATCACACAAAATTAGGAAGGAAGAGATTAGAGTGTCCGCCTGGATGCTCTCCTCCTTGGGTTAGGTAGTTGCACTGCTCTACTCAGGGAAGTGTCACTCTGTGGTGGCACCACCCCTTGACAACACGGGTGACCACACTTTTCCTGCCTCCCCCCTCGGGCCGCTGCATGCAGGTGTACACATAAGAGGGAGGTGGGAGAGCACTACAAAAGGGAATAAAATCCCTCTTCCACTGATGTCGGCATAAAAGAACAGGTCAATGGCTGCCCACACTTTCAAAGCGTATGCACAGGCTCTCCACTCCCGTTGCCTGACCAGCCGGTTCCCTCACTATGCCTTTGCCTGTCCAGCTGGAATGGGGGAACCCTGCCTTGGGAGGGAGGGAGGGCAGACCTAGGTTCTGCGGCTGCACTGGGTGTCAGTGCCTGAACTTAAGATGGCTCCAGTTCCAGCAGTTCAGACTCAGACAGGAAGCAAGCTGAGGCCGGGACTGGCGGTAAGTACTGTGAAAAAGGAATAAATGGATACACTAAAAAAAATTTGAAGGAAATGAAAAAAAAAACCACTGATGATGAATCTAAGGATGCCAGACGTACATCATTGTTAATAAATTAGATAATTTCTTTTTTGCCAGCTCACACATACTGCTGGTTTTGTTCACCATGGAGAAATGGACAGCCTTCTGCACATTCAAGGTATCAACAAGACTGAACTGACAGTACAGACTTTCAAGGTACGGCAATCACTTGAGTAGCAGAGGGGGTGGGGTATCTCTGTAAATTGACATATATCTAACCAGCGTAATTACTGATCCCTACTTGTGAAGCAGGGGGTGGGGTAGACCTGATGAAGCTAGAGTCCCTTCCAACCTTGAATTACTGTGGCACTATGTATTAGACTTGTATTCATCAAGGGCCCAGATGGTTGGGTTAGGCAGCAGGGTGAACTGAAAAAATATGATTTCAGATGGAGGAAGGGCTGGCAGGATGCCAGATCATTATTTTTATTTGCCCCAGGAGGACAAGGGAAGACATGGAAGGGGAAGATGCTTTGAGCGTGGAGGGAGGGGGTGGTTAGGAGTGGCTGTAGGACTAGCTCGGGCCACCTGGGAAGGGTCATAGTTTTTTTTTTTTTTATTAATTTCCGAATAAGACTACCCCAACTAAGTGACAAACACTAATATTTCATTTCTGCCCAATCCATTCTTTATGGTTATTAAGGAATCAATTCAATACACTCGCGCAGCCCTACATAACACCTATAGCCAGATCTGATATCACATTAACGGGATTGTCGTCGGCAGCTCCACTGACCCTACTGCCCTATGCTGTCTTAAGGTCTCCCTAAATAAAGCTTGCAGACTTGTCACAGGATGTGACCAGTGGACCCATACCTGTGAGTACTACCGCTACACCAACCTGGCTTAATTTCGATGGATGGCTCAGATACCAGACCTGTCTCCTTGCCAGAAAGCTCTCACTCTGCTCCTCTCCCCCCGGGACTTTGTCATCTTGTGTAGCACTCCACCCAACCACGGACTACTCGAGGCTCTCTGTCTGCCCCTCTCTTAGTACCCTGTTGCAGGACTTCCCTGGACCAATGCTCCTTTTTCCACAGGGCACCACACTGGTTGAATGAACTACCTTCTGCTGTCTCTGGAGCAGCATCTAGGCCCATTTAAATCCTGACTCCACTCGGAAATTTTCTCCCACTCCTGCTGCGACTGCGCCTAGTCCCTATCTGCATTGCAGATGCAAGTCACCCAACACTCTCCCCCACTTCCCCTTTGACCTGGAGTCTGCCCCTGCCACTTGACCTTGCAGAAATTGTAACCAGACTGTTGTTTATTGATCACTGTCTTTTGATACTGTACCTATTGTTGTTTACTGCTCGCTGTCTGACTCGGGTTGGATCTTTCTGCCCTTGAACTTGTTACTTGTCCTATTTTCAACATTGTAATATTGCTCTGTTCTTGTCTTTCTTGTACCCTGTTATGTTATTTCATTTTTGACGTGGAGCCTTTGCAAAGGACTCCTTGACTAAAAGGTTATAATTCAGATTCTTTCAATAAATAAATAAAATAACAGACAACCAATATGCACTTTCTTTTCCACATATTGTCTAAACTTTTCATTAAGGTTAAGTTCAATTCCTGTTAGCATTTGAAGAACATTTTCATGACTCCAGATGACAAACTGGATTACAAAACAGCTAATAAAACAAGTGGTGTAGAATTTGAAGAAGAAACCAGACTTCTGCAGTGATAAAATCCCCATGAAAAGCCCTGGAAGTCTGACAATGTATATCAAATAAATACAGTAGTTTTACATTAACAGCAGCTCTTATTTGCAACTTGGTGATGAGAAATCAAAGGCTTTTTTTTAATGCCTCACTACTTATGCTCTGCTTCTTGGCACTAGTGAAGAAAAACATATTTCATTACATGTAAGTCTTAACAGTGTTCTAAGCGAGCCCCATGGGCCCAGGGAAAAGACAGCAAGTCCCTCAGTTTCACTTTTGTGCCTCAACATGCATCACAACACCAGCGAACACCCTGACTGTGCCAAAGGCAACAGGATGGTACTCAGCATGAGTTCTGAAGGCATCTGTTTATGAGAAACGTGAAGAAACTTCCCATAGGGGAGCAAACAGTTCAATTTACAGTATAGTCAATCTTCAACTACAGCAGGATGGCAAACACTGACATTGTATATTTGCTCAAATATTAATTACTGCAATTGTGTACTGTACTCTATGCACATTTTATTTTATCGGAGGAGGGGTATTGTTAAGTTTGCTATATGCAGGGCTTAAAACTGGGGGGACATGTGTGTTATCTGTGCTATTTTTGTCCCCATGCAAATTTCCAATCTGCCATGCCAGACAATCTCACGCAAAAGAGCACCCTTGCTTCTATGCCACTTTGCCATAAGGCTCTTCTTTTTTTTTTGTTTACAGCCTCTCTCTCCACTTCCTGTCTCTGTTTGTCTAGTGTGTGCATCTCTCTCGCCCTTCCACTGATCTCACAAGACTAGCTGCAGATGGAGGGACTGGAGCGAGAGAGATGCAGCATTTGGGAGCAGCAGCTGCCCAGCACAAGCAGAGGTTGACTTGATGGAGAGAAGCGGACTGCCCGAGTCGACACCACAGAAGTAGAAGCAGAGACAGCTGGGTTCCGGCAGTGTGAAGACAGTTGGATGCTGCGGTGAGAAGATGGGTTGGACGTGAGTGGGAAGCAGTTAAGACTTAAAATAAAATTAGAAAAGTGATGCAGTCAATGTAAAATGGAGGGCCATGATAACCGGTCGGTTGTTGAGTGGGAAACGGCGATCATCGAAAAGTACAAAAAAATATTAAAGTAAAAAAAAAAGGGCATGTGTTTTTTGTCCATAAGAAACAAAACTGAATGGCTATGAAAGGGGTAAGGGGAGGCTTGTAGCACCAAGAAATAAGGGTGGGAAAGAAACAATACTTCTACAAACTGGGAGGGAAGGAGGGGCCTAGGTAACACCAAGAAATAAGAACACAAGATAAAACTCATAGAGAAGGAGGGACCTGGGTAAAAGAAACAAGAAAACAAGACAAAAAGACAGGAAGAATGGACATCCCATGCATGGCTTGGCAAAACTTTAAGAAAAAAGAGGCGCCAGCCTGGTGGCACAGAGGGTTGAGGCGCTGGCGCCTTACCTCACACCACACCGGTGACCCGAGTTCAGGAACGGACTCGGGCACCGGAGGGTCTGCAGGGGAATTAGTAGGATTGAGCATCCAGAGGACTGCTCTCCTCTCCTGGGGTGGGTTGGGGATCAGCGTCGCTCTGTAGCAACCCCCGGTGGAGACCAGGGGAAGCTCTGATGCAGCGCAACTAGGAAGAAAAACAGAAAAATGTCGTCTCCTCTTACCAGATGACGACCACCCGGACCAGTGCCTCCTCGAGCTCCGCAACAGCTGACCCGGCCGCAGTAGCACCCAGGGCTAATGCCTAGGCCAACAGGCCGTTTCTCCTCAGAAGAAGAGGACCCATCCGATGCAAGGGTTACGTCGGGTTACCCTGAGGTGGCTGCAATGTGGGGTCGGAATCAGCGTCGGAGACGAGCGAGAGGTGAGCATCCTTGTGGCAACTGGCTTGAAGGAGTGGTAGGGGAGGTCGCAGGGGAGATAGATAACACAAAAAAAAAAAGAAAAGAAAAAAGAAAATCTGAAACAGAGTAGGAAGGAGGGACCTGGGTATCACCAAGAAAAGCAGAAGCTGAAACACTGGGGGGAACTGAGGGGTGGGAATGCCCCTAACCTGGGGCCGTATCTAAGAACTAGATTAAGAAAAGGAGAGGGTACCCCTTGCCGTTTAAGAAAAGTGGTACTACTTTGACAGACTATGAGAAGGAGGTACCTGGGTAACAAACATACAGCAAGAAAATAAGAAACACTGAGGGGAACCTGAAGGGGTTGGGAAGCTCCATAACCTGGGGTTGTGTCCCAAGAACTAGATTAAAAAAAATGTGTGGCATGGCACAACAGGCAGCGTCAGCTGCATCATCATTAAAGACCCGGCTGAAAAGAAGGTAGCCAGACAATGCACCGGTCCCCAATGAATTACCAGGAAAAAGGCCACACGAAGAAAGTGCAGCGGACGTACAAGAGCCTGAACTGGAACTCAAGCCACAACAATTAACTGATGAGCCAGACACAATAGACACTGCACCAACCTGTAGTCACTCTAAAAAAAACACAAGATAAAATCCAGCAAAGGTGGCTAAAGGCTTATAGCTGATTGTTGTCTGATAAAGACACTGGCCAGATGAGCTGTTCTGTTTGTAATCTTTATGCATCTATTGCAGTCAAAAGCACCCATTACAAAACATCGACCCTAATAAGACATTCAAGTAACACTAATCATATTAAAGCAGTAAAATAAATAGACAATCAAATCTTCAGGCAATGGTACAAGCAATAGATATGACTTCTGTACACAGTGATGAGCAACTTAAAAGGCTACCGAGAACCACATATTCTGTTGCTGAAAATGAGCTACCTAACACAATGTTTGCAAACTGTAGTCAGTTTCTCAAGGAAATGGGGTGCCCACCCCATACAAGTCTTTAAAGCAGAGGGGGGAGCTTACAGCACCTACATGAATGTGTCTGGACTGCCCGAGATGCATGTGGCCATTGCACAGACCTTGGTGAAATAACTGGACATTGCTGTGAAGAACAGCCCTATGGTAAGCTTGATACTGGATAAGTCCACAGATATTAGTAAGAGACTAACAGTTTACATAGGAAATTATTGATGGAGAGGCTGAAACTATATTTTTCAGGCACTCTGTCAATTTCTGAATGACAAGGGCATTATGTAAGCATTAATCACCGAGACAGGAGGCATTTCCCAGGAATTAATGCGTGGTTGGGGCACCCGAGGCCAAAGGCTGAGGGCTTCCCACCACCCAACCATGCATTAATTCCTGGGAAATGCCTCCTGTTGAGGGAATTAATGCTCTTGCAACATGGATGGCTACATAGGTAAGAATGATAGCAGAAATAGAATGAGAGCCCTCTGATAGTTTTAGCCACTGTTTATATGAGACCGTCATTTTTATAGAAAGAGACATCTCGTTTTTTACCCAGTGCTTTTTTTACATAGCTACTACTATACTTTCATGTATTTTATAATATTGTGTTTTGATTTCTGTGGCATTTACTAATGTTCCGTTGATCCTTTATTGTTTTCTATGCGGTGCAACTTTTGTTTTTACTCATTTCGTTGTGGCTTCACATCCTTTCACAGTCTGCATTCTGGAATCTGCTGCTAATTTGCATATTATTACAGGATGCGTTGGTCTGTCACGAAAACAATTATAGTGTGCAGAACACTAATATGCATTTCACAGCTTTTAGCTTGTACATTCCTCGTACTATTTCAGTACTGTTTACCCACCACCGGCATTTCTATTTGTCTGATTTGCATTACATGACTGTTTTGGTTGTGTGGACTGATTTCCCATTTCCCTGTCCCAAGAGCGACGATTACCTCATGTACAGCTCATCTGTCGTGTTCGGATTTCCATTCTCATTGTGTTTCTGTTTCAAACATTAATGTGCCTTCTGATGTCTATGGTGCGCTACGGAACGATTTCTGGAGCTTGTGTGCTGCACTCATAACTGGAAAGATTGCTAACGTGGTGCTTCACCGCTGTATTTATTGTTTGCGTGACAAGGAGCGAGTACTTCCCCATGTGCTGTCTTTCCACTGCTTAGCTGGCTGAGAATTACTGGACGACATTTCTCACACATAGGTCCCTCTAGTGACTGTTGACAGGATAACGCCACTGGGCATATCTAGGGAATTAATGCACGGCATTAATTGTTCCATGTGATGTGTTTTGACCAATGCTCTATGTTTCTGGCCTCTCATTATATTAATGCCATGTTACAAAGTAAGTGAAAAACTTGCAGCAGTCTGTACTGATGGAGCATCCATTATGACTGGTTGCCATCAAGATGTAGTACAAAAACTAAGGCCTGATTAAAATCCTGAGTTGATTGGTATACACTGTATAGCCCATCAGCTGGCCCTGTATGCCAGTGATGAAACTCAGTCTGAGGAACAGGTGAAAAAATATCAGCGAGACCTGAGGTCCATCTTCATTTTCTTCAGTAATTCGGCTAGCAGAAGTAACAAATTGCATGAACTACAGAAACTGGAAGAACCAGTTCTGAAATATTGTCAGCCACATGCAGTTCAGTGGCTGTCAATTTATGGTGCAGTGTATGTTGTGTGTAGGGCTCTAAAATCATTAAGAGATGTGTTAGAACATATGACTGCATCGAATATTCCAGACAGTGACAAAGCGAAAGGACTGTTGCTGTCTGAATTTCAGTTTAATTTTGTTTATAACATGGGATTGGGGAAAAGAAGACATCCAATTGGTGTAGCAGCATCAGGTGACCATGCATTAATGACTGATATACGCAAAGTTGCTGCAAAATGTCCCCACAGCAAGATCACTCATCAGAATCTGGACTTGTTGCCTCCTGAACCAAAGTAAAGGAGTGTGGCAGCCACTGAAATCGGCATACACAAGCAGCACAGAATGTGCTGAAGTGCACCAGAGACAGACTGTTACTGTTCCCCCTCCCATTCCCTGTCACTGCAGCTCTGAGTGTTTGTCTTTGAGGGTGCACCTCGTCACCATGCAGGAACAGTGGCCAGTAAATATACAGAGAGTGCGCCCCCCCCGACGATGTCCACTCCCCATGCTACTCTTTTCAGACATGCAGTCCCATTCCTGCAGTGCCCCCCCAACAGGGAGACAAACACAGTTCAAGTAACAGATTGGGACCTCCGAATAAAGCCATTCACCATCCCTGTAGTACATCTGTTGTGTCCTGCTCTCACTGTGCCTGTTCACCAGTTGTTGATGGATTGCAAAGTCAGGGTTTTATTTAACTCTAAAAATTGATTAGCGTTTTGCTCATAAAAGTTCGGGGGGGGGGCGCTGCTGAGCAGCTTAGTGGAAGCAGCTTTTCTCCTGAGCTCCTAGGCCTCCATTTTGTTATTGATATTAAACTACAAGTTTTGGTTTAATTGGGTGAAGACAGAGCACTGTGAGTGTTTGGTGGTGTTTTGGAGTCCACGATTATGGGGAAGAACCGTGGAGCATCTGCGCCCTCATCAGACTTTTTCTCCCCAAAGAAAACCCAACGGCAGAAGGAGGAGAGGCCTCAAGAAACTGTGGAAGCTTCAGCCCTGAGTGAAGCTGGGCCGTCAGGTGCTTCTCTGGACTCCATACAAATGACTCTTAGTCAACTGGTCAAGTCGGTCCAGGTAATGGACAAAAAATTGGACTCTCGCGAGTCACAGACCTGGAAGTCAGAATGGACAAATGCGAGACGACGGTCCAGAACTCGGAAACTCTGGTGACGAAGGCCTATGACACCTCTACAAAACTGATTAAAGAGAGTATGATGTTACAGCAGCGACTTGAGCTTGTGGAGAACCAAGCCCGGGAATGAAATTTGCGCATTCTGGGTCTGGCTGAGTCGGCAGAGGGAGAGGACCCTGTGAGTTTTGCCAGACATGTGCTCCCAAAGATACTTGGGCTCTCTGAAGAAAACCCCTCGTTAGCAGTCGAGAAAGTGTACAGAATTACACCTAGACAAAAATCGATGGAAGTGGAGGCACCGCGGACTTTCTTGGTGGTGTGTACGGGGGTTGGGGATCGAGATCGGGTACTTGCCCAAGCCAGACGGAAGCGCTATAAGAAATATGGAGACAGCAATATTCAAGTGTTTCCAGACCTAGCGTATGGCACTCGTATCAGGAGGAAAGGTTTTGATGGAATCCGTAGCCGACTGAGGCAGTTTAAAATTCAGCACCAGCTCCTTTTCCCTGCTCGGCTGAGACTCAACTGGCAAGGGCGACAGTATCAATTTCAAGACCCGAAGGATGCCGAAAGGATGGTGAGGACCATTGAGAAGGAGATGGAGGCAGAAGAAGAAGAGGTCGATTTATCGGAGGGACAGGACTCCTGAACTCATCATGACCGTGAGCTTGCTCGAGGTCCGTGAGAGCTAAACAGAATAAGTAAAGCTATTTGAGGGGGTTCAATTCTAGTTAAGAATTATAAGCTGGACTCCAATCATCGTAAGCTGAATCATTTAGTTTGATATATAAGGATGACTTGGGCACAGGCTGGACTTGTATATGGGACAGTAACTGGCTTTTTTTTTCGTGCCTTTAGGTACTATGCTCATGAGGTAATCTCTGTCTTTCGTTTCGATTTGTCTTGATATAGAAGGCTCTGGGAGGATGGGAGAATATTTGTTAAAATAATAAAGGGGAATAATTACCTGGGGAACCACATTAACCAGTAGATTAAGCTAGGTCGTTTGACTGTGAAAGTACGATAAGCACGCTAGTCTTGGTTCTCTGATATGCTTCTTAAGCTGTATGCTTGGGGAAACGTTGCTATAGAGAAATATGCGGGTTTTTCCCCCTTTGCGGTAACTACTTGGGAGGGGCAGATTTATGTCGAAAGGCATTGTCATATCTGTGATTATTGGATGCTCTCCTCCTATGATGCAATGATTTTGTTGTTTTTGTACTGCAAAATTATAAATAAATAATACAAAAAAAAAGTTCTAAAACACCGTGAAAATGCATAGCACTTGCCTCACTGTGTTTAACAACATAACACTTCTAGAAAACCTATACAAATGCTTTCTGTACAGTTAGTATTGTCCCAAGAAAGAAAGTGCTAATCAATTATTTAAAACCCTGAAAGTGCTTTGGGATAATAGTGTGTAGTCTCTGGTCTTGCTTCTCCTCCATCTGGTCAGCTCCCCCCACCACCACCACCACACACTCACCAGCCGCACCGAGCCCAAGTCTCTCCACACTTTTCAGCCACAGTGTCTCTGGTCCATACACATATTGGATGTCAGTGCTGAGTGCTGGGGAAAATGTTGTCGGACTTCTCTCCCTCCCCCACACGATCTCCAATGACAAAGCAGACCTCCAGCATTCAGAGGATTGCTTCTTCTTTAACCAGAACCTGCAAAAACGATTTGCCAACAGCAGCGGGAGTGCCAATATTTGATATGTTGTCTAATTTGCTTGTGAACCTCCTGTCTTGCAAAGGAGATGTGTACATGCCCCATGTCATTGTTCCTGACTACAGCCTTGATGGTCCACTATGTTCCTGATCTTGTATATCAGGCAACTTGCTGTCCGTTCCACAGTGCAAATAATGCTTTGGTGCTAGACAAGAGTGTGGGAGTCACGGAGACCGACAGCAAGCAGGGCATCCCAATCCGCACAGTGTTAGACAGTAGAAAAGTGATCCTGACAGTTATGTTATAAACAGCAAATGTCATAAATCATGCAAATAGTATCTTTCTGTCATTTGTGTGTTCATAACATAACTGAGGTATGCATGACTTCTTGGGGACTACTTTTTCAGTCGGGAGGATACACTCAGTTTTCTTTGATTTCAAGACAAATAAAACTGTTTCTATTAATAATTTTGTTGTTCTGAGACACCCCATGTTATAAGCACAATAATCCACTCCAGGGTATGGGGTTACTGGGTATTAATCAACACCCCAGGTGCTGTGAGGGCACTTGGACTGCAGCCTCATGCCTCATAACACACCCGAAGTGTTCATTAATCCCCTATAACGCTATACCCGTATGTCTACTACGTATGTCGTACGTTATTGCTTACAGCTCTTCCTCATGTGATGCTGGACATCTTTTTTTTAATTTTTTATTTTGTTTTTTAGTTTTTGTTGACCGGGTAAGTGCACTAGACAAATCCTGCCTATTTTCAGGCACAACCCGGGGAGGGGGAAACAGATGAATGCCAACTGACCTTGAACCAGATTAAGCTATTGGTGGTATTTTTTTTTTTTAGTGAATGAAGGAAATTTGGCCAGGACACCAGGGAAATTGCCATACTCTTTTCGATAAGTGCCATGGGATCTTTAACATCCGCCTGTACTACCACCAATCCAGGCAGATGGGACCTCGGTTTAACATCTCATTGTTTGTCAATCAAAACATTTCCAAAGGGAATACTTTGATTTCCCCACAGTGCTACCAATGGTCATGAGTATAAAGGAGGCTATAAGGTCTTAAACTAAAATCCGAGACCCATCAGAGACACAGTTTTTGGATATTTATCTTGAAGGCATTACATACAAAGGTGATGAGCTCTTCGACATTCACACTCAGAGACCAGGTTTTGATAACTTAAAAAGCAGATACATAAGTGCTTTAACCAATGAACTGGAGAGACGTTTCCCAAAGGATACTTTAAGCATACTATGCAGCTTCTTCATTTTACAACCAGGGACAGCCACAGCTGCTAAACAGACGGATGATTTCAGCACCTATGGTGAGGCATCTTTAGATAAAAAAGTTCAGCACTTCCATTTTTCTGACCAATCTGCAGAATGTGCAAAAAGGGAATTTAAAGTAGTTTACTAAAATAGATCATGGTCTCAGATGAGTACTGTCAGTCTCTGTCATTCCAGCAATTAGTTGAAGTTGTCCTGAAGGAGCATCCAAGTGTGTTTCCAGAGTTGGAAGTGATTGATCCGATTTCAGTGGTTATACAGTAGTTAGCACTGAATGTGATCATGACTGTAGTACTCAGGATGGAATAAAATCAAAATTCAGGAACTTTTTGAACAAAAACAACCTACATAACTTAATGATCGTCTCAGTACTGGGTGGCAGCAGGGGAAATGAAAAAGAAGAGGCATTTATATGGTGCTTTTCATACATGCTGTATCCCAAAGTGCTTTCTTTACAAGCAGTGGGAGGCTGGTGGTGGTAGTGAAGTGACTGAATGTGCAGTGGTAGTCATTTGGTACCTCAACACCCACAAACAGCCTTGGTCAAATGCATGAACTGTTTTTTATGGAAAGGGGAATGCTGGCCAGGACAACAGGGAAAATTCCCTACGTTTGCTAAGTACTCTACCACTAGACATGGACAGGTTAAACTGAAAAGGTAAGATTTTGGAAGGAGAGAAAAAGGTAAACAGATGGAAAACCACACAAATATCCAAAAAGAAGAGTTTATCTGATAAAAACTTTGCTGCTTCCGGTATTTTTCTTCTTAGGTTATGGCTTTCCTATCCACAAGAGGTGGAGACTAGGTTGCATAGTTTGTTTTTAGCTCCTGTGGGGCAGCAGACAATCAGTATAATGGAATGTTATTTATTTATCTGTGAAAAGTGGTGGGCTGTCGATTAATTCTGTTTTTTTTCTTGCTATTTTTTACAAATACTATTTCTGTTTTATTTTCACTTAAGAAGGCATCTTGGGTCATTTGGGTCCAAGAATGGGTTAGACCGGTAATTCTGCTTTGGGACAGGGGTAAATGGGCATTCCTCTCCACCCAAAGGAGGGAACGTATTCCCCCTATATGCTAACAGCCTTGAGGAAAGTAAAGCAATGGCTACTGACACCAATTCCTTTTCGAATTTATACAAGGAAGGCATTATATTTGTACATTATCAATTCATGCTTTTCAGAACCTCTTATGTTCCCTAAAAGAAGCATTCAGTCTACATCGGACACCAATGAACGATTCAAAGACGCCAGACTCCCGCCCCAGATGTGGGGCACAGTCTGGGTGGTCTGTCATGGCAGAGTTGGTGTACATGATTCACATAAACACAAAGCCCTAATAGAAATGTTTTTGTCCCAGAGATATGTGCAAGGGAGTATTGGAAACACAGGTTCATTTATTTCTGGAATGTCCCTATGCAGAAGTTTTTCTGGAAAAATTTAGCAGATACATAGATACACAGACAGTGTCGGCAGATAAGGGCCTATGGCCCACCCAGTCTACCCATTTGAGCTTGTAAGTTCAGTTTGTTTTCCTAGAAGTCTGTTGCCCCTTACCCCTGACCTCCAGAATTCCTTTATGTCTATCCCATGCATTCTTAAATCCCGTGATTGTTTCAGCCCCCACCACTTCCTCTGGCAGGGTGTTCCACTTGTCCACCACCCGTTCTATGAAGAAATTCTTTCTCATGTTTCCTCTGAATCGTCCTCCCTCCAACTTCATCCCATGCCCTCTAGTCCTGGAACATCTTTTTCGCTTAAAAATAGTGTTTTCCTGCACCCTGTTCCTCCCTGTAAGATACTTGTATGTCTCTATCATATCCCCTCTCTCCCTCCTCTCCTCCAGGGAGTACATGTTCAGTTCCTTCAACCTGTCTTCATAGGACTTGTGATGCAATGTTTTACGACTCCCCGAATTTAAAGAGATTACTTATGATATTTCAGTTCTTGGCATATATACGGATAGATGGACTACGTTTTATCGTAGTACATTACAAGTGACATGGTGTACTAAAATACCATATATGGCTATTCAGGTACAGACTGGTACTTCAGCAACAATATCTTCCATAAAATGATTTACTCCTAGCCAGCCTGTGTGCCAGGGACTTAGCCTGGAAGGAGCACAAATCCTCATGCTCCCTCCTGGACCTACAAAAATGCTGGGTCCTGCGCAATGCCTGCATTAGAGTCACTAGGTTAGCCAAAGTGGAGTACTTTTCCCCTGTTTTCCATAACAATATCAGCCACGCCTCAAAGTTCTGGAAGGTCGTCCATGCCCTTTTTTCTCCCAAGGCCCAACCCACCATCCCAGTTCTAAAGTCGAATGACTCATCCATTACTGACCCACTCTCAGTGGCCAGAGAATTCAATCAATCAATCAATCAATCACGTCTTTATTTAGCCAGGCATTCGTCATTGAGCAGAAGCTCATTTGCAAGATGGACCTTCTTCACCTCCTGTGCCTCTTCCTGCCTCTCATCCTTTCCACCAGCTTCACCACCCCTTCCATTTCACCCTCCCTCCCCCACAACCTGCCCAATGTTCCTTCTCTCCCATTACACCTGATGCTGCCATCAATGCCCTACTAGCACTCAACCCGCTCAGGAGTAAAAGCCCTGATAGGCTTGATCCTAAACTCTTACATCTTGCAGCCCCTGCCATTGGTCTCCCCCATCTCTGCCCTTTTAAACCTCTCTTTCTCCTCTGCCTCTGTCCCCTCTGCCTGGAAGCATGCCACGATCATTCCCCTCCCTAAAGGTGGTGATCCGTCTACTCCTGGTAACTATCATCCCATTTCTCTCCTCCCCACCCACGCCAAGCTCCAAGAACATTTGGTGCTATCTCAACTCTCCCCTTTCCTTGATTCTGCCTCCTTTTTTACCCCGTACCAGTCAGGATTCAGCAAACCCCACTTCACCTCCTCCTCCCTCCTCTGATCAGCTGATACCATTCTCACAGGGATGGAGCAGAGCCAAGTCACATCAGCCATCTTTTATGAACTTGGCCAAAGCCTTTGACACTGTTGCCCATCTCCTTCTCTGCTCTAAGATCTCTACAGCAGGACTCTCCTTCTCGGTCACCAACTGGTTCTGCTCCTACCTCATGGGTACATAGAAACATAAAGAAACATAGAAACTGATGGCAGATAAGGACCGCAAAGCCCATCCAGTTTGCCCATTTTTTTCTACCTTATGAATGTGCCATAGGCCTTACCTCTGTCAATGGCCCATCTATTTGTATTCATCTGTATTGCTCCCTTATGCCTATCCCATGCCTGTCTGAAGCCCTGCACTGTATTCATATCCACCACTTCCTCAGATAGGCTGTTCCATGCATCTGCCACCCTTTCTGTGAAAAATAACTTCCTCACATTACCCCTTAATCAGCCTCCCTCTAATCTCATGCTGTGTCCTCTTGTCCTGCTATTTTTCTTACGTTGAAACATGTTAGACTCTTTCACCTTGTTAATGCCCTTAAGATGTTTGAATGTTTTGATCATATCACCTCTCTCCCCCCTTTGCTCAAGGGTATACATAATGAGCTCCATTAATCCATCCTCATATCTCCCTTTTCACGCTCCTGGAGCCCTGAAGTCTGACACGCCATTCCTGCCTTCGCTCACTCCTAACTCTGGCCCATGGGAAGATAACCTGTGGCTTTTCCCCCTCCGCCCCAGGTGGTACCTCAGAGGGGAACCTAGCCTCTGAGAAAAATTCTTTCCTTGACCAGCCCAGGATGCCGGAGGGAGGAGCCAGTGAAGAGGAGGCAGGCCAGGCAGCTCTGTTAGATGTGGTGGGATAAGGGGACTTCATCTGTTACTAGGCCACCCCTTATTTTTCTCCATATAGCTTCACCCCTTATTCCACCCAAACGGCATGCTCCTGTGGAATAACCCAGCCTTGTACCTATCAGGGCCATCAGAGGGCTGGGTAAGCACATCCCCTCCATTGGGACTCCCCTGCTGGCCCCAGTGTGGGTTTTTGATGCCTCCATGTTACATACCAAACAAGCGGTTGTATGCCAACACAAGGCCAGTTTGCAAGACAGCATCATTCCTTCCCCCAAGACACCCCCTCCCTGTGCCACCAGAAGAGTGGCTGTGTAACAGAAGAGGTACCCTCCCTATCCAAGGCAGACAGCATCTACGGCACACACTGGAACTCTGCCTCAGGGGTCGGCACCAGACATTCCAGGCTCGGGGTGCAAACCTATGTGATCTGGATGGCAAGAGGCAGCACTACCGCTGTGCTAGCTAACTAGCCAGCTGAAGACCCAGATATTTATAGCAACTAGCCCTCTTGAGTTGAATAGCATTAGAAGATGTAAGAGTTAAGCTATATTTGAAAATGCCTCCATTTGTATTTATTATAAATAACTTGCACAGTCTTTATATGATTAAGTAAAAGATGTAATATTAATAATGCAGATTTAACCTTATGAAGTGTTTCCTGTAGTAGAGAAACAGCAGATGAAGCATTTAAACATACATTGTGTCCGTGGCTACTGGATGTTCATAAATGGCTACTGGACACCTGGCTATGGTCACTGAATTCTTTACACTGCCGTAGCAAGTAACAATGTCCATTCCACGTTGATCTTTCGTAACTTTCTTTTCACTTAAGCAGTAAGACATGACAGGATGTGTGCTGTGGTGGGATACTGGCAAAACTCAGGTGTGCTGTAACACACAATGCATCGCTGAGTGCATGTAACCAACAGGGAAGTGCCATCATCCAATCAAAATACACACCCTTGAGTTTCTCATTGTGATTATAAATCCATACAAGATATTCGGGGTGGGGTAAAAAAAAATGCAAAAAAAAAAAAAATGAAATCATTTTAAACATTTTACTAATATTTTAAAAAGGTTTGCCCCCACCATCAAAACAGTCCCAGCACATTCCATAATTGACATGCCATCTCAACTTTAGATATTATGCAGAGTAGAATACATACTTTTTAAATTAGTCCTTAAACCTTCTTTTATCACAACCCACCCCCACACACCTGTTCCTCACCTTTCCTCCTCCTTCTTTATATATCCCTCCCTTCCCCCGGTTCTTTTCTTTTAATGATATTTTATGCAACTTTTTAAGTTTGACACAAACAAAAACGTTTCATACTGCAATACACATGCTGTATTTGACAATACATTGAATTCCTGCTCCTGAGTGCCATTAGTCTCTCAGGTCTACTGTTTATTGCATAAGTTTGGTGCAGTTGTACAACCCACAGCCCTAGGTACGGCCCTTCACTAAAAAGGGTGATACTAGTCCTACTGGGAACTTTGGATCCAAGTTCTTGATCAGTTCCCACAGATCTGACCTCATCAGTTCACTGATGTAGTCAAAGCAACTAATTTGAGTCCATAGTAACAGACACCAGCATTTATACCAATATAACAAAACATGCATAGAAGTCAAACAAAGAAGGCCTCAGTGGAACACAGTAAGTACGCGACAACAAGTAATTTTCGCTGTTAAATATTTAATTACACCTGTAGTATTAAACTGGTCTGCAATTTCCTAACCTTTAAACTGTTAATGCAGAACACTTTTAATTATTATTTCATTTTTCTTTTAGATGTACCTGTAGAGTTGCGAACCTGACAAGGAGAAAGTACAGAGGCAGAGTAAACCCTACAGCTATAATAAGGGATGCTTGAACTAAATATGGGGCCTCATTATTTCATACGGCAGTGACAGAGACCTATCACTGGATATCTGTAGGGGGATAAACCATCTGTTGAAGGATGCATTAGTGTTAACTAAACTTCACAACTTTTCTATTAATCAGTAACAGTCAGAAGGGCCTCTAGGTTCCCAAATTTCCTCAGGTATGCCTTAGGTGTTCCCCCTCAAGCCGTGTACTACTTTCTCTAGCTTCAGTGTCTCTATCGCTCATGTTAGGCATTTGGTTTGCGTGGGAGCACTCTTGTTGAACCACAGTTTCAGAATTTGTTTCTTCACCACCGACGCTATTAGTGATACTGTGTGCCTTCTACTGCCCATTACTGCGGTTGGGCAACATAAGCAGCAATGCATATATATCTGGGGTAAAAATACCCTCTAAGCAGAGCAAGGGATTCAGTGAATGTTTTATGAACATCCCAAACTGGTGGATTAAGGGACACTGCCACATTAAGTGCATAAGAGACAGCCGTGCGAGTGGTTACATTTGTAGCATCGGGCTGTGGTAATGACCTTCATCTTACGCAATTTTATTTGTGTATGGCATAGATTGTATAGAATTTTAAATTGCTGGGGCTTTTAATAGGTATGAGGAAAGGCTGATCGTGTCATGGTCTATATGTCCTCCCAGGACCATTGAGTAGTATCTACTTCCAACATCTTGGACCATCAGGCTTCTACTTCATCTACCTGCTCATGTATTTTCATTACAATGGACCTGGACAAAACAAAAAAGGGACCAGCACTCGGAAGCTGAAAAGATACCAAGTTTGTTGAATCAAAATATAAAAAACCGCATGTAGTGCACAGCCAAAGTGACAGAGACGCTAACACCCTATGTGTATTCGGAGTCATGTGTGCCTTCCTCAGGGGGTGATATTTTAATTCAATACACTTGGTATCTTTGCAGCTCCTGAGTGCAGGTCCCTTTTTTTATGACTGATTTTTATTAAGAGAGGTTCATATTTATCAGAAAGTACAAGTACAGCAGGACAGAGACAGCAAAAAGAGAAATAAACAATAGTATGTGTGTAAGCAATTACATTTAAAGTAAAGTCCAGGTAACCAAATCTGTAGGTCCACTAGAGCAAGCACAGTCCAGTAGCAGGGAAGCATCGGTGTGAACATATCTGTTCAAGGTACAAAGAATGAGGCCACATCTATGCAGCGCAGGATGCAGAAATGTCACATCTAAAAATGTGGTAACTGATCATTCAACTTATACATTACTCTTTCAAGTTTGTATAAATCATATATTAAAGCGCACCATGCCTTCACTGCTGGAACAGTTTGCGTTAAGCAATAACCTTGTTAAACTTGCCAGTTGCATGTATGTGAGTTAATAAAGTAACAAAGCCCCCCCACACACACACACACTCTGGTTTTTAGCAGAGTCCTGAAGAGGGGTGCAAAACGCAACTTTAAGACAGCTTTGGTCAGCACTGACTGGTCTCCTCTCGATAGTCTCCAAGCCATTGACCAGGTTTTGCAATTCTTTGTGTTCACAGTCAGTGGTATTTGTGATGCCTACGCCCCCCTGAGAAAAAAGAAAGATAAGGGCTGCTTCCAATGGATGGATTTCTAGGGACCTCCTTGATCTGATGAAGGAGCAGAACAACCTCTGGGAACTTGCCAGAGGCACGGGCAACCAATCTGACTTCCAAAAGTATCGGGCGGCCAGGAAATACAGGTTACTCACCTGTAACAGGAGTTCTAGGAATGGTATATGTTGTTCATCCACACTCATTGGCAGGTATCCTTGCCGCTTTAAATCTTGCCGGAAGGTCTTCAAGCTTGCTCCTCCCACCCACCCGGGTGGTATAACTCTCGGCTCCGCCCCATGACGCCAGATCTGGCCGCTGGAAGCTCAGGTTGTGCGTCCGGGCCGGGAGGTCGGGAGTCAGGATGAACAACATATACCATTCCTAGAACTCCTGTTACAGGTGAGTAACCTGTATTTCTAGGGACATGGATATGTTGTTCATCCACACTCATTGGCAGACTCCTAGCAGTTCTCCGGGAGGAGGGAGGCAAGACGACACCCCAATACTTACTTGGGAAAGAGAGACTGAGAACCGAGGCCCCAAACCAGCATCCCGCGTGACTCAAGGTCGATGTGGTAATGGGTAATGAAGGTGTTTGCTGACTTCCAGGTAGCAGCCCTGCAGATTTCCTGGATAGGGACGCCCCTGGAAGCAGCCACTGCCAGGCAGTATGGCGGGTAGAATGAGCTCTTATCCCTCTGGGAGGCTCCATGCCCGCCAACTTATAGCAGAGATCTATGCAGGAGGTTACCCACCTGCTTATCGTCCGCTTGGCTGCAGGTCTGCCAGATGCGGCTTCAGCGTAGGTGACAAACAGCTGGCGAACCTCTCCCCGAATTTCAGCCGTGCGCTCCTTATAATAAGCGAGCGCCCTTCTAGGGTCCAGAGTATGGAGCCTATATTCGGCCTCCGAGGTGTGATTGGGGTAGAACACCGGCAGAGTCAACACCTGGTTAAGGTGAAACTCCGACACCACCTTCGGAAGGAATTTCGGTGGGGCGCAGGACAACCTTGTCCCTGTGGAAGACCAGGTAAGGAGACTCGATGGAAAGCGCCTGGAGCTCTCCCATCCTTCTGGCTGACGGATAGCCACCAAGAAGGCGGTCTTCCATGACAGGTGAGAGAGAGCACCTGTGCATAGGTCTGAATGGCTTGCCCATGAGCTTTGCCAGTACCAGCAGTAGATCCCACGGAGGTGGGGGTTCCCGCACTGGAGGGGAAATGTGATCAAGGCCTTTGAAAAAGCGCCAGACCACCTTCTCCTGCGCCACTGACTGCTTCCCGGCCCGCGCCCGGTAAGCAGAGATGGCTGCCAGGTGCACCCTTAGGGTCGTCGACCTAAGCCCTTGACTAGAAAGGGACCATAAATAGTCCAAGATGCTTGCCAAGGAACAGGAGGAAGGGTCCAAGCCCTTGCCCTGACACCAAATGGAAAACCTTTTCCATTTGAAGGCATAGCATTTTCTGGTCGACTCTTACGGGATGCCTCAACTACATTGAGGACCTCGTCGGAAAGACCCAAGGCCTGGAACTCTAGCCGCAGGAACCAGGCGCCAGGTGCAGGGATTGAAGGTCCGGATGGAACACCTTCCCCTGATTGACTGAGAGCAGGTCCGGGCGAGCTGGAAGCTGCCGCGGAGTCCTGGAGCTGAGACTGAGGAGATCTGGGTACCAGAACTGGCGAGGCCAGTCTGGGGCTATCAGAATCACCTGCGCCTTGTCCCTCCTCGCCTTGAGAAGCACCTTGTGGATCAAGGGAAATGGGGGAAAGGCGTAAAAGAGGCCCGGGGTCCATTGCCTCGAGAAGGCATCCCCCTGCAGCGAGCCCTGCTGAGGGGGGCGGGCATGGAACAGACTCAGCTTCGCGTTCTCCTGGAGGCAAACAGGTCCACCTGAGGTGTGCCCCAAAGGGAGAACAGATGCTGTACTACCTCCGGCAGGAGAGACCACTCGTGGGATGCAGCCCCTATCCGCTCAGGGCATCGGCCAGGGTGTTGGAGGCTCCTGCCACGTGAATGGCTAGGAGATCCGCCTCCAGGCTGCGACGAGTGACCAAATGCGAGAGCTTCCTTGCATAGAAGCATGGAGCTGGGCCCCGCCCCTGGCGGTTTAGATAGTACATAGTCGCGGTATTGTCCGCCTGGACTCGGACCACTTGACCCCGGAGGAACGGAGCAAAGGCGGTGAGAGCTGGCGGACCGCCTGGAGCTCCAGCAGGTTGATGTGGCATCGGGACTCCCGCGGGGACCAGAGGCCATGAGCCCGGTGTTCCCCCAGATGGGCACCCCAACCCATCAGAGAGGCATCGGTCGACAGAGAGACCGTCGGCTCGGGGCGGACGAACGGGATGCCCTCCTGCAAATGATCTGGAACGGTCCACCACTGGAGAGCGTTCCACATCCCCTGTGTCACCGACACAAGCTGGTCCAAGGGATCGCAGCGTTGTGACCACTGGCTGGCCAGTCCCCACTGAAGGGGACGCATGTTCCAGCGGGTCCAACGGACCACGCTGGTGCAGGCCGCCATGAGACCCAGGAGGCGCAGGAAGTCCCGGGAGCGCAATTGCCCAACCAGAAATGATCGGGCAAAGGAGGAAAGAACCTCGGCCCTGTCCGCCGGGAGCCGCGCTCTGGCTCGAAGAGAGTCGAGCTGCGCCCCGATGAATAGAATCACCTGCTTGCCCGAGTTCGACTTGGCCTCGCTGATAAGGAGGCCCAGTTGAGAGCAGACCTGGAGGGCCAGATCTCTGGACCACTCCGCCTCCTTCCTGGAGGGAGCTGCTATCAGCCAGTCGTCCAGGTAAGGGTACACCGGACCCCTCGGCCAGAGGAATGCTGTCACCACAGCCATGCATTTGGTGAAGACCCTGGGAGCTGGAGACAAGCCGAAGGGCATGGTTTGGAACTCAAGAGGGATCCTTCCGCTGGAAGCTAAGGGAATCTCTGGTGAGATCGGACGGATAGGGACGGAAAACGCTGCCCTGCAAGTCCAGAGAGCAGAACCACACGCGCTGCTCCAAGGATGGTATTATCTGAGCCAGAGTGACCATCCTGAAGGTTCAAGACCTTAGGAACTTGTTTAGGGTCTGTAGGTCGAGAATGGGGCGCCAGCCCCCGTCTGCTTGGAACCAGGAAGTACCTGGACACAAACCCTGGGTCTGAAGGAGGGTCCACCACCTCTCTTACCACCTCCTTCTGGAGGAGGAGGAGATCGGCGTCGGCTCGACGAGCCGCCAGTGAGGCTGGGGATCCCGAGCCCCGAGGGGCGGACTGCCTGAAGGGTGGTGCCTGCTCGAATTCCAGAGGCAGGCCTCTTCCCACCACCTCCAGACCCACCTGTCCGTGGAAACAACGGACCAGGCGGAACGGAGTGCTGAGCCGCCTCCCACGGGGACCCAGGGGGTGAGGTGACGGGATGGGGCGACACCCTCAGCCCGTCACTGGGCAGGCTTGGAGGAGGACCGCCGAGGGACCTCCTGGGCCCTTCTCCTTGCCTCCTGTTAGAGGAAGCCGGCGGCTTGGGTTTGGGATGCCAAGGTCGAGCCTGCTGGCCCTGACGTTGGGCGGGCGCGGGGCACAGAAGGACCGAAAGGGCTTAGTGCTGTGGTTTGCGGCCTTTGTCCTTCTGAGCGGAAGAGACCGAGTCCACGGTGGCATTGGACTCTCGATCCTCTGCAGGTGACCTTCCACCCCAGGGCCAAGAGGTCAGTCCCAAAAGGGAACATCCGCCAACTTGTGCTGGGTATCCGGCAAAGGTGGATATCCTCAGCCAAGCCCGCCGACGATAGCCACTGCGGCCGCCACCGATCTGGCACATGAGTCCCCTATATCCAAAGCAGTCTGAGCTGTTGTTTGGCCACTGCTCTGCTCCTGGTCCCGCACCTGCTTAACCGTAGTCTGCAGATCGGCGGGAAGATGAGGGATGACCTCATCCAGGGAGCCCAACAGGGCATGAGAAAAATGTGCCATGAGGGACGGCCGAACTGGCCTGGACGAAGGCCGAGAGGAGCAGCCGTAGAGTTTTCAGCCCGACATAGTCCAATTTCTTGGACTCCTTGTCAGGAGGTTTGTCCACATCCCTGGCGTTGCGGGCCGAAAACGCTGTCGGTAACCAACCCTCAGCAGAGGGTGTTCCAAAACCGACAAGGAACCGGGGACCGTGATACTTCCTGGCCATCCTGGTCAAGGCGCAGGGCAGGAAGCAGGCGCTGCTAAAGCTCCAGTGCCGACCCACTATGGCCTCGGCCACCGGAAAGGCCTCCGTCGGAGAATCCCTCGGTCCAGAATCTCCGTGAGGGGATACCTGGCCTGCTTGGAAACGGGTTCGAGCTCCATCCCGTAGACCTCGAGATGAGCCAAGCAGTCCTAGGAAGGACGACGGCTATCGCCCATTGACTGACCTTCCTGAAGACTCCAAGTCCAGTCGCTTGGAGAAAAGGAGGAATCATCTTCGGACTCGAAGAATCCTCAAGAGCTGCCTCTGGCCTGAGCCACCCTTCACCTGCCGAGGTCGGTCGGGAGTGAGGGTAACTGACAGCCGAGGAGACCCTTAGCCGACCGAGAATCTCTGGTCGGAGCCCCAATTGGTGGCTGTGGGCGGAGGTTCCACCGGAATCGGTGGAGTAGCTGGTTTTGGCCGAACAACCGCCTGGGTATAGGTCCTCGGATAAGTCGAGGGGTTGTGTCGGCTGCGGTGACACTTAATGGCGGAAGGCGACGGGTCGGCTATTCCCGCCAGGAGGAGCCAGTAAATATAAGGTCTCCTCAGACTGGCCGACGTAATTTACGCCAAGCCTCCCTCATCCGAGGAGGAGGACGAGGACGAGCGGCGACGCCGCTTACCGCGGTGCCGAGACCGAGACCGCCTATGACGGTGGGATCGGCTGGACCGCGAAGAGGTCCGAGACCGAGACCGAGAGTCCCGGAATTTCCGAGGTCGGTGCGGGGAGGTGTCGGCCGGAACCGGCACTCCCTTCGGCTCGGATGGTCCATCCGAGGGCTCCGGAACCGGAGGCATAGGCGAGCCCACGGGATCCTCAACTCCTCCCGGGGGAACCGGGGAGAGGGGAATCTCGGCTGCTAAAGGCGACAGCCCGTCCAATGGGTCGAGAAAAATCTCGACTTCATCGGTGGGAGTCTCGGTCAACTGACCTGACGGGGACACCGTGAGGCCAGTGGCCGAAGCCGAGCGGTCGACCGAAGCCGGACGGCCCACGGCCCGAGGGGACCTTTCCCGCCCCAAGAGCGTCCGACGGAGGGACTTACCTCTGTCCTCTTTTGGACCGAGAATAAGGTCCAGCAGACACAGGCCCTTCTCCTTTAGTGGAGAGGGACAGACAAAGCTCCTTAAAAGAAGCCGTGTAGGAAGAACCCAGAGGGAGCGGGATAAATGCCGCGGCCGAGGAAGATACGGCCCGCGCCGCCTCCTCTTCGAGGGCGACCATCCGCCGAGCTGATCCTGGCCGAGGCTCGCCGCCGCGACACCGCCAACCGGGCCTCCTGGACTTCACTGGAGGAACGCTCGGGACGCTCAGTTGCACCGGCAGCACGGCTTCGAGGACGTAGGCCGAGAAAGATGAGCACAGGTCGCAAGCCTGCGGGTCGTGCTCAAGGCCTAAGCAGTAGACACACGTGGAGTGTGGATCCGTCCGAGACATCTTCTGCCCGCATGGGCATCTCCGAAATCCGGGAGCCGATTTGTCCATCGCAGCCGCGAGGGATAGAAGACTGAAGTCTTTTTGCAAAATTTATTTTTAAATCCGCAAACGGAGAATAGGAACCAGTCACAAACGCAGAGCGTTAAGGAGGGAACCTGAGCTTCCAAGCGGTAAGGAAGATCTGGCGTCATGGGGCGGAGCCGAGAGTTATACCACCCGGGTGGGTGGGAGGAGCAAGCTTGAAGACCTTCCGGCAAGATTTAAAGCGGCAAGGATACCTGCCAATGAGTGTGGATGAACAACATATCCATGTCCCTAGAACAAGTGTTCTGCTCTTGCCAGGCAAGCCAAGGCAGCTTACTACAAGGAGCAACTGGAACATAACTGGGGCAATGGGAAGCAATTGTGGGATAACATTAAGGAACTGCTGGGAAGGGAAGATAGAAGGCACGCCTCCATGTTCAACTTGAATGGCACCCCCACCCTAGATCTACACACAATTGCTGAAGCCCTCAATGTGGCCTTCTCCGACCTCAGTTCTGTCCTCCCGCCCAGCAACCTTGACCCCCACCCACAACACCTGCCCAAAGCCCGAGATAATTTGACCCATCCAAATTTTTACTTCAAGTGTGTCACAACCAAGGAAGCCAGGACCTACATTATTAAGGCACTGGGTAAAACCAGACTTAGTAGTGACTCACTCGACATGAAATTGGTGGAAGTTGCCTTGGACGAGTTGGTGGTTCCCATCACCAAGATCTTTAACAAGTTTCTCACCCTGGCAAAATTCCCTGTGGCCTGGAAGGTAGCTCTAGTCACCCCTGTCCTAAAAAGTGGGGACCAGTCTTGCACTGCTAATTATAGACCAATATCTATCCTCTCAACCCCTCTCTAAGGCGCTTGAAAGGATCATGGCTGACCAGGTCACAGAGTACCTTCGGAAGTACAGTCTACTGTGCCCACAACAGCACGGATTCCATCAGTGCCGTAGCACAGCTCCAGCCTTAGTTAAATTCACAGACTACATTCACAAGGCCTTGGATGTGGGCAGCCTGGTGGGATGTATCTTCATAGATCTCACCAAAGCCTTCAATACAGTCAATCATCACATCTTGCTTGACCAGCTTCAGCACCTCAGGCTAGCCTCTGAAGCCATCCTCTGGTTCCAGGATTACCTATCCAGAAGAGCACAGAGTGTAATAATTGGGACAGCTATCTCCTTGTCTAGGGGTATAGTAGTGGGTGTCCCACAAGGGTCTATACTGGGCCCCCTCCTCTTTAGTCTGTTCATCAACAGGCTTCTAGAGGCTTGCAACAGCAAGATTATACTGTATGCAGATGATGCTGTCATCCTTAGTAGTAGTGCCCAGCTTCAGCACCTACAGGATGATTTGCAGTACCCATTTCACAGCTTGGAGGAATGGTTCAGCTCTCAGAAATTGCTTCTCAATTACAAGAAGATGAAGACGATGTTGATACCACTCACCAGCACAAGAGATCTCTTCTGTCCCTTACTATTACCAACAACAAGGTTGCTCCACTTGAGCAGGTCAACTCTTTTAAATACTTGGGTGTGATCATTGATGACACCCTCTCGTACGTGCAGCACATTCAATACTTTCAATCAATCAATACTTTATTTTTAAAAAGGTGCTTTTCTTCAACCAAAGCGCCTGTACAATTTCATAAAACAATAAATAAACAAATATAAATTATTATAAATCATTAAAAGCTATATTAAAAAGGTAAGTCTTCAGGGCTCCTTTAAAACTTAGGACAGTCGGGCAATTTCGTACCTGACGAAGTAGAGAATTCCACAGGGTCGGGGCCATAAAACTAAATGATCTAGCCCCGGAGTTTTCAAACGAACCTGGGAATCTCTAGCAATCCTCGTCAGTGGATCGGAGGGGCGGAGGGACAGTAGGGGCAAAGAAGCTCTTTCAGATAAGTAGGTCCCTGATCGTAGTAGGGCTTTATAGGTCAGCAAACCGACTTGAAGGTGATTCGCCAAAACACTGGCAGCCAGTGCAGTCCGCTGAGCATAGGGTTATATGACTGGATCTAGACGATCCAGTCAATAACCTGGCTGCCGCATTCTGCACAAGCTGCAGACGGCGAAGTTCAACCCCCGATAGCCCTAGGTACAGGGAGTTGCAATAGTCAAGGCGGGAGGTAACGAAAGCGTGGATCAACGTTGGAAGATCCTCTGGAGGAACCAAGTGCTTCACCCTGGTGATATTCCTCAAATGAAAAAGGAAGTTTTGACCACCGCTGATACCTGAGATTTAAGGGTCAAGTGGTTGTCAATTATTACGCCAAGATTCCGCACCTGATTTGAGGTTGCCAGCTGAACGCCCCCAAGCCATAAGCCTGAGGGCGATCCGTCCGGCAAACCCGCCTCACAGCGACCTCGATCCACGACTAACACCTCAGTTTTCTCCGGGTTTAACCTCAGCCAACTCCCATTCATCCAGTCCTGGACTTCGGCAAGGCAGTTATTAAATACCGAAAAGGCAGCATCTTGGTCGGGCACAAAAGACATATACAGCTGGGTGTCATCTGCATAGCAATGAAACCCAAACCATATCATATCATCTAATAATCGCTCCCAACGGCAGCATATACACCATAAACAACATAGTTGCTTAAAATAGAGCCCTCACGGTACCCTACAGGATAGGGGACTGGTGCTCAAGAAAAAAATTCGACACCACCCTCTGGAGTCCTACCCCGAGGTAAGATTGAAACCACCCGAGGACTACACCAGATAATCCACAGATGATCGTAGACGCCCAGCAGCAGACCGTGGTCAACAGTGTCAAATGCTGCAGAGAGATCAAGGAGTACCAAGATAGAACAAGTCCTACGATCTCTCGCTATTAGGAGGTCATTTAGTACCCGAACAAGTGCTGTCTCGGTACTATGCCTTTTCCTAAATCCTGACTGGAGAGAATCATAAATATTGTTGTTGGTCAGATGATCATCCAACTGAACTGCGACCACCTTCTCAATAACTTTGCCCACAAAGGGTAAGTTAGAGACTGGTCTATAATTTGCTAGACAATCTGGGTCTAAAGAGGATTTCTTTAAAAGAGGCTTAACTATAGCCTCTTTAAGGGGATCAGGAAAGATCCCCCTCTCTAAAGACTTCCAGACTATCGAAGCCAGGACTAGGCCAATCTTCTCCACACAATCCACTAAGAGATGTGTGGGGCCAGGGTCCAAATCACAATTGGTTGGTCGCAGCGTTCGGATGACCATCACAATATTATCAATTGTGGGGAGGCTGAAGTCAGACCATACAAACTGAGTGTTCGACATCTCCAGCCGACCATCACCGCTCCCATTGGAAAGGGAAGGACGGACGTCTGACCTGATTTTGGCAACCTTATCTGCAAAGAAGAGAGCAAACTCCTCACACCGTTCTAGAGAAAAGGCTCTTCTGGGCTGAAGACAGGCTGGATTGCACAGTCTGTCCACAGTCTGAAAGAGCTGAGCTGGTCTATTATGAGTAGCCGCAATCTCTCTGAACAGGAATTCTGCCTTCTTATGAGAGATTGCGGATTGAAAGGCCATATAATGGTCCATCAAACTAAGTTTGTCATCATCCAGACCGGACTTCCTCCAACGCCTCTCCAGCCTTCGTCCCACCCTCCTCAACTCCCTCACTGTCTCATCAAACCATGGAGACCTGGGGCGAAGAGTGAGAGGACGAACACGAACAGGTGCAATACAATCCAGGGCCCCTGTCACCGCCTTATTATAGGCGTATACCAGGTCACCTGGATCCGAGCAATCCATCGGTAGGCCCGATAGGTCCAGCACTGCCATCAGGTCATCCGGGGATACATCCCTTAAAGGGTGGTACCGTACCATCTCCGAAGGGGCTGACCTAATAGGTGTGGCCTCAAAACTGAACCTAATGGAGTGATGGTCAAACCATCCGAGTGGTTCCACCACCAAATCAGATATCCCCATCCCCATAAGGAATACCAGGTCCAATGAGTGTCCCCCAATATGAGTCGAGGTGGAAACAACCTGTGTGAAGCCCAGTGATACCATTAACTGGAGGAAGTCTTGACCAAAACGAGAGAGTTCGTCGTCGACCCAAGTATTGAAGTCCCTGAGAACCAACCATCTGGGGGACCCCAATGTCAGGTCGACAACGGAGTCTGCGACCTCCTGCAGGAAAACATTCTCGTCACCTGGTGGACGGTATACGAGAAGTATCCTGCACCCCACACCCTCAACTACGACACATTCAAAGGATCTGGTACATCCCACCGGCATCTCCACCAGGCCCAGTTCTGACTTAAAACATATGGCAACACCCCCGCCCCTTCGATCCTGCCTCGAGTGGTGTATCACGAGTACCGGCTGGAACTGCTGCTGCTAAATTGGCCCAGCATTTCCATCCAGCCAGGTCCTGGTGATGCATACTCAGATCCGATGATCCAACAAGATCGGCTATAATGGCCGTCTTGTTTTAATAACCTGGCATTACACAACACCCTTGAGTAGGATGAGCCTCGGAGGATGACCGCCTTACCTGCTGATTATAATCAGAACCCTTGGGTATGGGCACCAAGCAGGAGAACCCTTTCCTGTGCCCATTTAAGCTAGGCGTCTCCTTGACCTCACTACCCCTATCAGCGGCTCCTTTCCATCCCCCCCAGGCCCGGCGCAGCCCTCCTCCTTCTCCTCCCCAATCCCCAAAGCCCTACATCTTCTATACACTCCGGTGACAGGGAGGACAGGAGAAAGGACGAAGGTCCCTGAGCCTAGAGGGGAGTAATATCCGACCGTCCTATTTTCACTCCAACACATAATTAATACCTCAATCCACAATAATAAACCCCACAAACTTATATAAAATAAAACTAAAACACAGCACTCAAATGCAAGAATACAAATATAACAATATATAACAATAAACAAAATTTTACCTTATCAGTATGTTAGTATTAATACTTTGAATTTGTCAAAATATTTTATCCAACTACCCCCACCCCAGTGCTCTCACCACTGCGAGAGGAAGGAACGTTACACCTATATAAAATCTCCTAACATAAAATAAACACAAAAGGAGAGTTCAAGGTCTTTATGTCCACACTTATGTGCTCTCACCACTTCAGCATGGGCCACACTTAATCAGTCTCCTCTCACAAGGCTGAAAAAGTTGTAGTGAACTCAGTTTTAAGTTTTCCCAAAATTCTCACCCACTGGTTACAAAAGAAATACACAAGTATACTTCACCAAATCAAGCAGACCCAAGGTTCAAATTCCATTCAAAGACCAGTCAGAGTTTTCCCAGTGACCAAAAGCCAGAATCCTGCAGGCAATGAGCAGTTAACGTTGGATATACCTCTACTGCAAGTTCCAACTCCACCTGACCCTCGCTGTAGAGAGGCAGGCAGGACCACCCTCCGGTGGTACTCCTACCTCAACTAGGGAGAAGAGTAACCCCCCACCACCCTCTGGAGGCGGAGAGACCCGTCTCCCTGTCTGGGCCAGGGAGTCAGAACCCACAAATCCGTAGACAGTATCAATGAGCAACAAGCAAAGTTTCACCGCTTGCTATCCCCTAACCACTTTTTAAAATCCACACGCTCCGAAACCCCTCCTCAGGGAAAATAATCAAAAGTCTCTCCAAGACAGACTGCCAAGTACTGCTCAAGCCAGCCAGCATCCCATGCCCTTGCAGATAAATATTTATAGTTAATTTATGCGTTTAAATTACAGTCGGTCAGGCCAAGCGCCAATATCAACTTCAGAGCAACTTCCTGGATATAAAGCCCGTGGGGTTGTGTTTATTCTTACTTTCTCTCAAGTCTCCTTAGAAGTCCTAAAACAGCTCCACAACCGATATCCAGGTCGAATAAGAGAGACCAAACCAGTCCGCTATCCATCCCTCCGTTCCTGGTTGTGATGGCCGGCCCGGTTTGGCTCTGCTTACCCCACCGACGCTGATGCTGAAAAGTTTCCCTTTCACTGGGCAGCCCAGCAGAGGAGGAGCTGGTCACAGAATGGAGACAGTGCTGTCGGGCTGTACGTACCGCACATCAAAGTGCCGACGAGTACGCCCACAGCTACTATTCGGTCCCAGTACTGGTGTAATCTACCACACAACACCACTCACGGTGGAAAACTAAAGAAAAATAACGCAAAATCACTAACTAACTACTACATTGATCAGATCGTCAAAACAGTGAACACCAAACTTGGAGTTCTCTACAGGCACAGACAGTACCTAACTCCTGAGGCACTCAGGTTGGCAGTCTCCTCTTCCATCTTGTCTGTTATTGACTACGGTCTCATGGTCTATGGGTCAGCATCAGACACTGTGCTAAAATGAGTAAGCATGGCCCTCAACAAGGCCTGCATGCTGGATCTAGGGGCTGATAATCTCCTACACACCTGCTCCCTCTATGAGAGCACTAACTAGCTCAGTCTTGCCAGTAGAATCAAATACCAAATATGCCTGCTTGGCATGACATCTCTCCTAGGTAAAGTTTCATTGGCCTTCAAAGAACTGCTACAGCGAGGTAGATCTGGGTACCACGCTAGAGGGCAGACTCGCAGCCCACTTGCTATCCCCTTCAGAAAAAAGGTGCTTGGTCAATGGTCCTTCACATACAGGGCTCCTTCTTGGCTAAATGAGATCCCAGCACGCCTTTTACTCATTAACAGCCTCCCCTTCTTCAAGTTGGAACTAAGACGTCACCTTGCCAAGGCTGAGGTATGTAGCTGCAGGTAACCTGTAGCGCTAACACCCGGTAGCTTGGAGTCAGCCTGCTCCTGGGATGCATTCTCCGATTTGCTACCCTACTGCCCAGTAACCCTGAGTCTAAACTCCTACTTCCTACTACTACTTACCAGCCCTCACACTTGAGCCTTCCCATAGCCACAGCCTGTCGATGAGCCTTCTCTCTACTGTCCTTAACTTAGCACTGTTTTAAGTCGTGTCCCTGCCACCGTCCCTTCACAAATGTGATTGTCTCAAAGCACCTGTATTCCCCCCCGCTTATTCTGTGTACAGTCCTCCCTCACATTGCTCTCTAGTATGTTCCTACTAGATCAGTCATGCACAGAAAAGTACCCCCAACCCCACCCCTGACTTGAATTAACCACAAAGCCTCCTCTTGACTGCATTAACATACAGGGTGTGAAAGCCTCTTTTAAGTCTCTCCCCTCCTGACTTTATAAGAAATAACGACAATGCCTCCATTGGCTGCTTTACCTCCTGCTAAATTAGTTCCTTAAACCCACAGCACTCACTATGTACCTTGGGCTGTACTTACTCCAATATGTACCTCTATATGAGACTGTTTACAATTGTAAATAGTCAGACCAATTGCTGTTATTTCTTGTATTTTTTGTCTCTGTACTTGTGCATCCATATTCTGTAACTACCTTTCTATGTTGTCCTCCTGTCAAGACGTGGAATCTTTGAAAAAGAGCATTTTGCTCAAGGGTTATGTCTGAATGAAGAAATAAATAAATAAACAAAGGGAAACTCCTATCAAGTCCCTCAGTATAGCAGCAGATGCAGAAACACCCGATTAGGGCTTTTAACATAAAAGAAAATGTTTTTATTACCTGGTGCCCCGGAATTTTAATGAGAAAGATCCACTTGATCCATAATAGCAACAGAGCCCCAGCCAGGCATCTCACGTACCTCGGGTGACTTCCGCCATGAAGGTTATGCTAATGAGGGCTACCAACATCTGCCATTTGTTGGTAGCTCCGTGCGTAACATGTGATGAAATCACCAAGATCTTGTGAGACGTCTGCCCTGGGCTCTGTCGCCATTATGGAGCGAGCAGATCTTTTCATTAAAATCTGGGTACCAGGTAATAAAAAATTTCTTTATGTTGAAAGTCCTAATTGGCATTTCTGCAGCCACTGCTGAACTGAGGACTCAACTGGAGTTTCCTTTAAAACATTTTAGTTGCTGTAATTAAAATCATTAAAAGCTTTAAGGTCTGGCCTCTGGTTTTATGCTAAGGGGGGTGGGTGGGGGAGGAACAGAAAAGGGATCTAAAGAGGGGGGTACCCAAACTGAAAATTAACAAAACGTTCCTCAACCTCCTCCTTTATTGCCTGCCAATATGATCTTAAGGAAGGGCAGCTCCAGAAGACATGTGTTGATTGGCCATCTCCTCTCCACATTCCTCCAGCATCTACCTCTCTGGTCCTTTTTGTTTGATCCATTTGGTCCAGGACAAACACCGAGTGAGCTGTGCAGGTGGGGGCTTCGATCCTTTAACGGACCTATACCATCCAGATATGCTTGATGCTGTCTTGAAGTTATGTAGAAGCTCCTCCTCCCATTCCAAGACAGTATATTTAGCTAGGCTATTTCTCCCTTTGGGGTGCTGGAGTATTATATTTGCATCGATCAATATCTGCTAAAAGAAAAGCTGCCTGCAGTTCCCCCAAAATATCTGTAGCCTTAAGGTAATACATTTTGTATTCACCATGTGTTGTGCGCTCGTCTTGGTTGGAAGTTTACATTGTAATTTTTTTAATGCACTCTTTTACTCTTTTGGCCCTCAGTCAACAGCTCGGGGATCCCCCACCCCCTGCATTGACTCAATCTTGGCGCTCACTGGGATCCAGGCATCATGGGGCTTGCGCGGAGGTCTTCTTAATGCAGATGTTGGAATTACTCCATATCAGTTGATAACTGCTGCTCTTCAGAGATATGAGTTAATGCTTCAAGAGGGAAACAAACTGCTCATGACTGGTTTATTTATTTATGTCTTTTGACCGGGTAGGTGCACTGATCAAGACGACCATTTTCAGTCATGACCCGGGCCACAAGGTGGCAAAAAAATAGGTGCAGGTACAAACAGTCAATTACAAGATACAATACGTGCATGCACAACAACTGGCGGCAAGAGTGGAGAGAGAGAACAGTGGTAGTGCAATGACAATGTGCAGACAGGGTAGACAGATAATGCTATATCAGTATGTACATAAGCTTAGCCACAGGCAAAATAAGACAGACGGTGCAAGGCACAAGCAGTAATGGTATACAGGTACATGGTCTCCAATTCAAGTACAAGTGAGAAAAAACAGTTGCTGTAGTGAAAACTCAACTAGGAAAACAATCACAGTTCATTACATCAAAGGGGCAAGACAGGAGAAAGGGGGGTCAGGGGTAGGTTTAGGGGTGGGGGCAGGAAGTAGAGAGGTGGGAAATAGGGGCAGGCTAGCAGGGGCAGGAAGGGGAGTATAAGTCCTGTAGGGCATCAGGTGAAAGTCTGAGTGCTGTTAGAGCATAGTCGAGTTGTAGACCGTAATGTTGCTATACGTAACAGTGACATTTGGCAGCAGTGAGGAGCCATGTCTTCAGGTTCTGTTTAAAAACTAGGGGGAGGGGAACGTGTGAACAAACGGGGAGCATGTTCCATAGGGAGGGTACTGTGACTGAGAAAGCTCGGGTTTCCATGGTGGTGGAGGCACAGGGTACTTCTAGTGGGGGGACTGAGGATGCCCTGAGATTCCTACAGACCACTCTACCTGTCAGGAGGGGTGGGTAAGGGGACATATGTTGGTTCCTGAGGGAGTTGTCCACCAGACAGCCCATCGCATAGTCAAAGCGACCTTGTAGGGTGAGCCACCCAAGTGACTGGTAGAGTGAGCAGTGGTGGGAGTGGTAAGGGGCTTGAAGGATGAAACAACAGATAGATGTTGAGTTTAGCCACTTGTGCAGGGTGGTGGACAGGTGTGAGTTAACTAGGGAGCAGTAGTCAAGAAGGGGAAGTAGATTGCCACGTGCAATGGCCAAGTGTGCTTTGGTGGATAGGCAATGTGTGTGGTGCTATGCAGCGCCTAGCTTTTGGTGGATCTGGCGCACCTTAAGATTGATATGTTCTGAGAAAGAAAGGGAGGGGTCAAGGGTAACACCTAGATATTTGAAGAATGTGACAATTTCAAGTGGAGGATCAGCAGGGGTGAGAACTAGAGGAGGGAGGAGTAGACTTCAGTGGCTTTGGATAGGAAGGGTTTGGAACTGAACAGCATGGATTTAGTCTTTTTTACATTGGCTAGGAGTTTGTTTGAAAGGAACCAATGATGGGCAGATGCATAGTTTTGTGTGAAGGAGGATGAGATTGAGTCAATAGATTTGTCACTGTGATAAGATGACCAAATCGTCAGCATAGAGAAGAGCTTTATGGTTGAGGCTGTCATTGGGGAGTGTATTAATAAACATGGAAAAGAGCAGTGGTCCAAGAATGGAGCCCTGGGGAACTCCAGTAACTACAGGAAGGGAAGCCTTGCCGATGATAACTGACTGAGTCGTGTTTGATAGATAGCTGTGGAACCAAGCAGTAGGTCCTGGGGAGCAGCCAAAGCGAAGCAGGTTTGAGTGGAGGAAGTGGTGGGCAACCGGGTGAAACACTTTTGACAGATCAATCAAGACCATGCCTGTGGGTTTGCCCTGGTCCATACTTCTTAGTACATGATCAGAAAAGAGGACCAGAGCAGAGGAGGGACTGTATTGCTTATGGAAGTCATGTTGGAGGGGGCATAGGAGGCTGTACTTTTCCAGGTGTCCTATTAGCTGAGACTGTATGGATTTTTCAAGCAGCTTGCTCAGGTGGGGGAAGAGGGAGATGGATCGATAGTTGTCGTGGGAGAGGGGATCGCCGGCTTTGAAGATCAGTACAACATTAGTGTGTTTCCAGGAGTCAGGTGCAGCAGCAGCAGTAGTAGTGGTAAGAGTGAGATTGAGGATGAAAGTGAGTGGTTTTACGATTGCAGGAGAGACGAGTTTTAGAAATACTGGGTACAGACCATTGCTGCCAGGGCTTCCTTTGGCGGGTAGGGATTTTAGGAGCTTGGCAGTGTCCGTATGCCTGATGGTCCTAAAGTGGAAAGGAGGGTGCAGGGTGGTCATTGAGGAGGAGGAGGGTGTGTTGTTTGGTTGGCGGTTTCAGGCAAGGGAGGTTTGGGTGGGCGCTTGCTGAGATAGTGGGATAAGTCTGTGAATTTTAAGTTGAAAGCATTTGCAATCTCAGTTGGGTCCGAGATGAGACCAGAGGAGGATAAGAGCTGCTTTATCTGCCTGCTGTTTTTTGGGTTTAAGAGAGAACCAATGGAGGCCCAGAAATTTTGCGGGTTACCAAAGTTGTTGATTTGTTGATTTAGATAATATTTATGCTTTAGCGACTTGGCTGTCTGCTTGCAGGAGTTGCGCAGCTGTTACCAAAGGAGTGCCCAAAAATACAGAGCCAAGGGGTTTAAGGGCATTGTTGCTAATTCAAGATCTCTATTTTGACACTGCAATTGCTTCATTATCGTCCACTCTGATAAATATATGTGTGCAGCTCTCTTTCTTCTGGGAGCTGCATCCATTTCACCACCACTTCGAAGTGTACTAATATTGTATAGTATAATGTCAGAGACCTTCAGACCTGGAAGTTCTAGTAGTCTAGCAAGTCTTTTCATTGAGAAGCAGGAATGCTTGTGAGCCCACAAAAACAGGTTAATAAAACCTTGCACATCCTTAAGCCCCATGGATTGTATAGCAGTCTGGACCATGAAGAGGAGGAATAGGACCTGTAGTAGAATGTTGATCCAGACTACTGCCACCAACCAAAATATTTATATAGGGAGTGTATTCCAACTAAATCAGATTAAAAACTCTGAGACAACTTTCTCCAGTTTGCCACTGCTGTTTCTGCTGGCAAAGCACACAGTAAGATTCTCAGTTATTATATGCTTTTTACTATCCACTACAGGCCTGACCCTGCTATCATACTACTATAGCAGTGGACATTAGCCAGCAGTACTTCAGTTTGTTTATGTTCAACTTGTATCCAGACAAGTTGGAGAACTGCTCCATAACTTTCAGGAAAGAGGGGAAGGATCTCCGTAAATTCTTTTTTTTTTTTTTTATGAATTCTTTTTCCTTCCCAGTCACCGGATAGCGGGGCATCTCTCAGACAGGGACCCACTCACTCTCGCCTCTGCCAACCGCCTGAATCCTGACCTTGACCGAAGAATCGGTTACTAGGTTCCCTCCCTGCCACCCTCAGGAGGGGCAGGAACCAGGGAGAGTCAAATCGGGCCAGGGCCGGCAATGGGCGTGCGGGCTTGAGCACTCGAGCCCTGTCGTCACTTCCCCAGTAGCCAGGTTTTCCTCTTTTTTATGGATTCTCCCTGGAGCACAGATATGCAATGATGTCTGCGCATATGTACTGCTTACATCTGCTGCCACTCCACCCCCAACAGCGCCACTCCATGCAGTGCCGTCGATCTCTATCAGGGGCCACCATGGAGTGAAACATGTCCCGCAACCCACCCCGGGAGAAGAGAGCAGTCCTCATGATGCTCAATCCTCCCCCTCCTCTGCTGACTCCCGGCGTCCTAAGTCCATTCCTGAACCCGAGTCACCAGCGTGGCGTGAGGTGTGGCATCCAGCGATTCAACCCTCAGCACCACCGGGCCAACTGCTCCATAAATTCTTAATAAGAGACAAAGACATCATCTGCATAAACCATTGTTTTACATATCATGCATCTTGATGCCATGAATTCCATCATCCTTCATGATATTTAAAGGAAGCATTCCAGTGCAAGGTTGAATAATGCTGGGGACAGCAAGCATCCCTGTCTCGTGCCTATGTCATTAGGAAGCTGTTTAAGATCAGGCCTTTACACCCTGTTTCCTTTTATCTTTTCTATATTCACTAGATGGAATGTCTACCATGGAATATAAGAATTGAAATCTCTACTAATTTCCACTGGCAGAATGTCTCCAAACGCACCACACCAAATACACACACAACAGAAGGTCTCATATGGAGCTAGGTTTTCTATTTTATCTGTAACAGGTTAAACAGAAGAAATTTCCCTGGGAACCAAGTGAGAACAGGACAGGGAGTTTTCATGGTCAGCAAAGAAACATCAACAATTAAAACTATAGGCACAGTAGTACTTAGTTTTTAAAAATGTGTATAAATGTGTGTAGGAAGCTTTGATTAGGAGGGTAAATGAAAATAGGTTACTCGCCTGTAACTATAGTTCTAGGAGTGGTATAAAGGTCACATCCACACTCTAGCAGTTCCACTTGAATGGTCTGATTGACCAGATGTCTTTAAGCTAAGCTCCTTCCACCACCTGGGCTGTATATCCCCTGAATCCACCCCATGACATCAGATCTTGCAAGCTAGAAGCTGGAATCCACATGCCATTTGCCAGGGGAGTCCAAATGGGTTGTGTGGATGTGAACCATATACCACTCCTAGAACTATGGTTACAGGTGAGCAACCTGTTTTTCTAGGAACATGGATATGGTTCATGATCCACACTCTGACAAACTCCTAACAGTTCTCTGGGAGGAGAGGGCAAAACGTGCACCCCTACTTGGTGAACAGGGACTGGAGAACTGAGGTCGCAAAACCAGCATCTTGGCATGCGTCAAGGTCGATGCAGTAGTGGGAAATGAAGGTGTGTGCTATCTTCCAGATAGCAGCCCTGCAGAGTTCCTGGATAGGGACATCCCTGGAGGAAGCCACCAAGGCAATGCTATGTCTTGTGGAATGAGCCCTATGCCCTACAGAAGGCTCCCTGCCAGCCAACCTGTAGAAGGTTGATGCAGCATATAATTCACTTGCCAATTATCTGTCCTGCTGCCTGTCTGCTAGGCATGGTTTCAGCATAAGTGACAAACAGCTGGTGAACCCGTCCCCAAACTCAAGCCATGTGCTCTGCATAATAAGAGAGCACCCTTTGCAAGTCCAGGGTATGGAGCTTGCTGTTTGCCTCCACAGATGAGCTGGTGAATTACACCAGTAAGTTAATCAACTGGCTAAGGTTAATCTCTGATAACACCTTCGGGATGAACTTTGGGCTGGGGAGAAGGATGACTCTGTCCCTGTGGAAGACCTGATGAGGAGACTCCACCAAGAGCACCTGGAGTTCCCCACTCCTTCTGTTCAACATAATGGCCACTAGGAAAGCCATCTTCTATGACAGGTGTGACAGCTCACACCTATGCACTGGCTCAAAAGGCTTGCCCATAAGCACAGCCAAACCAACAGTAAGTCCCTCGGTGGAGGTGGTTCATGCACCAGAGGGAACAGGTGGTCCAGGCCCTTGAAAAAGCACCTGACTACCTTCTCCTGGGCCACTGTCTGCATGCTAGTCTACAGCCAGTAAGCAGAGATGGCCACCAGGTGCACCATAAGGGTCGTCATCTGAAGTCCAAACTGGGAAATGGACCAGAGGCAGTCCAGGATGCTAGCTACAGGGCAAGCAAGAGGATCAAACTCCTTGCCTTGACTCCAAATGGAAGATCTCTTTCATTTAAAGGCATATCCCAGAATCCTCCAGTGAACAACCCTCCAACACTAGCCCCAGGGAACAGTGCTGAGACTGAGGAAGTGTTTGCCGTGGCATCCGCCATTTCTGCCTCACAGGCCGCAAGTTGCTGAGCCGACATGACCATTGCCGAGGCCTTCTTTTGGCCTTTTGGATGGTCCTTCGAATCCCATTCTGAAGGCCGACTTGGTGAGAGTCAAAGTATCATGTCCTCGAGGGACTCAGGAAGCATGCTTAAACATAGGCTTCACCCAGCCATGTCATGTTGCCCATCCAGGCAGTACATGCATGTGTCATGAGAGTCAGTGGATGGTATCTTCTGTTGACACCAAATGCAGAATTAGAATACTGCCTTCCATTGCGCCATCATCGATCATCAAATGGAGTCACAGAAACTAACAGAAGAACTCAAAAAACTCAAAACACTTTGGAAATAAGGTATGCTAATGGCACACTATAACCTAAGCAGGAGCCATGAAGGAGGTGATCTGTTCTTCCAGAGGACAAAAAGATCTGACATCACTGGGTGGAGTCTAGGGAATTACGGCCCCAGTGGTGGGAGGAGCTTAGATTAAAGACATCCAGCCAATCAGAGCATTCCAGTGCAATTGCCAGAGTGGGGACAGTAAACCATATCCATGCCCCGAAACATTTTGTTTTCTTAAATTTAAGGCAGCTTCATTTTTCAGGTAAAAGAACCTCAGCACAACAGCACTGAAGAAAGGATTAACCAGAAAGAGCATTGGCAATAAAGCCGTTTTGTAGAAATGCAAAATCATAAATATCCCCATAATGCAAAGCATTGTCAAAAGTATATACAAAACACTAGACAAGGCACACTGATGACTCCTGTGTAGGTCGAAACACGTGTGTTTTGTCTTCTCTGTTCAGCCTGTGTAGCGTGCACGAGAAGCCATTTAGCACTACTCAGTCTTGCTTAAAGTGGACACAGTCTCAATTCTTTCACGGTGATTTGCATATATTTCCCATGATGCTTTGCATTATGGGGCGATGTGTAATTTTTCATTTCATTTTTGGGGCCTAGGTGAAGGTTTCTAGTGAATAAAGATGGAGACCACGTTTTTGATGACAATCGGATATGTGTGGCTAGAACTGATTTTTACTATGAAGAAGCTGCTTGATCTTTACCCAGTGCTGTTGTGTTGAAACAGTAGTAGACTACTCAGTATCCCTACAAAGTAGCAGGCTACACAGCATCCATGCACAGTACCATATGTAACCCCTAGATGGCGCTATCCCAGGGGCTACTACCCCTGCCTGATTTGCCACTAACAGGTTGAGGGGCCTGGATCCAATGGCGGGTGCCTCCACCCAGAGGTCAGGGTTTGCAATAGTTAAACTAACTTGGTCACAGCCCTCTGGGACACTGCAACCCCCCTTTCTTCCCACTAGTGGCCCACACAATATATCAGAATTACCTTCACAGTATACACTTACCCCCAGGTCTGGTTCCGGCACTGGGACCTCCTGTGAAATGAGATACAGTGCAACAATCACAGTACAGTACTTTAACATAGACAAATACCTCAGGCAGTATAACTTTGCTGAAACAAGCAGCTCTGATTTATTTAGGGGATATAACAAGGACAGGAAATCAGGTTAATTAGCTTATCACTCTAATAATCTACCTATGGCTCTGTGCACAGGCCTATCCCTATCAGTTACTGTCCCTGGGTACCCAAGCCCTAGTGGCTAGTCCAAACCGTGGCAGCTGGTAGGGGCCATTTCACCAGAGAAAAGGAGAATTAAACAGTCAGCAGTACAGTAATTCCATTTGGATTTAATGTGGCAATTCAACAGGGAGCGACCTTGAATTAGTACTCACGACCTCCAAATAAGATAGGGTCCTTCAATGTCAGCAGGGCTCACTTGAGGTACACAAACCTCTTCACACATCCATATAAAAGAAGCACTATACCAGGCAGGCTGCATCTGTATCCATCGCAATTACTGCACAATACCGGGAGAACACACAGCAGATTCAGTTCCTGACAGACCCAGTGCAATTTTCAGCAATTCCTCCAGTCTTCTACAGGGTGAGCCTGGTTTCTACTCTTCAGAGATCCTTTGATTCTTTTCACAGGACAGATTCAGTCCTAACAAGCTGTTACACAAGCTGCAGACCGGAACTCTGGGCCTTACACCGTTTTGACTAAAACTGCACACTGAAAAAGCACAGGGCTCCTTCCTTCTTCACTGCCAAAGCTCAACTGAAACTCCAACCGACAAAACCGCGCACTTCCTTTGAGTTCCTCCCAGTTCTTGACTGGATTGGCTGTCACTCACAATAGACTGCTGCTGTTGGTCCAAAAAGGCACTGAAGTCTAAACTACATCTCCCAGAGTCACTGCCCATACAATCCTCTTGTGGCTGGCTCAGATTATGAGTCCAAGTTCTGATTCGTCCAAGGCACCATTTTAGAGCTAGCTTACCCCACACTGATTGGTCCAGTTCGGCAGTTCAAAACTAGAATGGGAACTAGCAGACACAGTTCTGACTGCAAAGAAAGCAGGTTAGACAAACTGTAATTTCATTATTACTCTAAATAATTTCTGGCAAACAGTTACATCTTTCAGATAGGTTCCCTTTGCACCCTAGTGACTGCAAAATGAAGTGAATTGGCAGCAGCTCAGTGGTACTCAGAGAAGCACACAGTCCCCATACAAACTAATTATGTCTGCAAGCAGACAGCTCTTAAAGAGACAGTACCAGAGGCTCTAAAAACACTCACTGATAAATGGCTTAAATGCCAAACACCATTCAGGCTCGGAGCATTCAAGCAAGCTCCTGGAAGTCTTTTGGGAACCCCCATTTGCAGGGGGGTTACACCCTTCCTGGCCTGGGAAAGCTTGACGTCCGCGTCAAGCAAGTACCCCCATAAGTTTCAACTGCAACCATATACATTTGCATTAGGCTCGCACATGTAATCATCAGTCAATATATCATTTTACCAAGAACACATTTCTGAAACATTGCAGTCGTCACTCTTTACACAGTATTACATACACATTGTACCATAACTCAAGTTATTACCTCTTGTACATGAAACATGAAGAGAGGGGCCCTTCCTATCAGTTACCTTGGGGCTGGATGGGGCAAAGGGCACCATATAAGAGCAACACAAGTAACTTGGAGTTAGCACTGATGCTCAGTTTGGGCAATGAGCTCGGGGACACATACACTCCTTTATGGACAACATTGAGAGGCAAGTCCACAGGCCTCCCAAGTGAATCATAACTGAGGTGCACCACAGGCTTTACAGCTCGACCAGTCTTTCTAGGGGAACTGTTATAGTCTCTGCACTCTGAGCCTCATTTTCAGCATTGTCCTCACTTGTCAGGGGAGTCTCCATGGGGTAGAGAGGCTAGAACTTGGGGCACTTTCAGCTCCAGGAGTTACAGTTTCTGAGTCCACAACATTTGGCTCGCATGGAGAGCTTGGGACACTGGCAGTGGACTGTCAGGGCACTCAAAATACTCTTCTTGTTGGGTGTATCACCAGTCTGCCCCAATCTATCATTTTCCTCCCTGAAAGCTCAAACAGTTCAACCATGCACAATGATTCCATTTCATCTGATCTGATGCTTTGCACTTCACTTTCTGGGAGCATTGGCTCCAGGGATGAAGCTGGGGGCTTAGACAGTCCAGAAGGCCCAGCTTTGTCTCCAGTATTGACTAGGATTGCCCGAAACAATTGACTCAGTTCGTAAGAAGGATAGTATTCAAAGTCACTCTCACTTTCTTCCGATATGGACTGACAGTCATGCTCAACTGGGACTTGTGGAGGGAACACTTTAACTTTGCTTCTGTAGGTGCAGTTTCTTGATCTTTCTTAGCAACAGCTCTAGTCACTGGTCCAGAGGGGCATCTTCTAGGGGCTCAGACTCAATTAAGATTTGTCCAATGGGCAGTAAATGATTTCTATGCATTGTTTTACATCTTTTGAATTATTCTCAGGCCTTACTTTGTACACTGGCAGATCATCTAGTTTGCCCACTACAATGTGAGGAGATGGTGCCATCTGTCAGCAATCTTGTGCTTGCCATGCAGTCCCAGATTTCTTAGCAATATCAAGTCTCCCTCCTGGAGTTCCTGTGCTTTTACCTTTTATCATACCTTTCTTTGTTGGCCAGATTTCTTTTGGCAGCCATGGTTTGAGCCAGTTAGTACGCATGAGTTAGCTGGGCCTTTAACCTTTGCACATACTGTAAATAGTTGTCAGCTTGAACCCCATCAGGAGAGACCCCAAAACACACATCTACTGGTAGTCGAGCTTCTCTTCCAAACATCAGGCGGTGGGGAGAATCCAGTGGCATCACTTTTGGTGCAGTTATAAGCATGTACCAGGGTGCTAATTTGTTGGCTCCATCTAGGCTTGTCCTTTGGGTGCAGGTGCCTAGCATATCTAGCAAAGTGCGGTTGAAACGTTCAGGCTGTGGGTCCCCCTGGGGGTGGTAAGGAGTGGTTCTGAACTTTCGCACTCCCCACAGAGAAAGCATCTCTTTGATCAGACGACTCTCAAAGTCTCTCCCTTGATCAGAATGGATTCTTTGTGGAGCTCCATAGTGAACAAAAAAGTTTTCTACAAATACTTTGGCCACAGTGGATGCTTTCTGGTCTTTGGTGGGGAAAGCTTGGGCATATCTCGTGAAATGGTCAGTGACCACCAGCACATTACTGATATTTCTTTGATCTGACTCCAAACTCAGAAAATCAATACAGACCAGCTCCATGGGTGCACTGGTGGTGATGTTAACAAGGGGCAGCCCTCTGGGGCAAAGCTTTCCTCTGTAAGCAGCGACTACAAGTTGAATGTGTTGCTCCACATCAGCCCCCATCTTAGGCCAACAGAATCTGGATCTCACCAAGTCAAGTGTTCTGTCTATACCAAGGTGCCCCATGTGGTTGTGCAAGGACCTCAGTACTGAGTCTCGAAGGCAGTGGGCAGCACTAGTTGTTGTTTGTCTACTTGTCCCCTCTGTCTACTGTTTCTCTGTATAACAGTTTATTGATCAGTTTCAACTTAGGACCTTCTTTGTATAACAGTGCAGTTCTCAAATCAGTGGAGCGTAATTTGGACACATCTTTTCCTGCATAGAGGGCTTCTAAAGCTGCTTTGATCATGGGATCGTGGGATTGAGCCCGCCGAATACTGTCATTGTCCAGCTGAGGCAGTGCACCAATGTCTATTGCAGAAAAGTGGCAATAAGCAGCAGGTATGCAATTCTCAGAGGGTCCCAAGCAATCCACCATGCAGTCCACTGTGTCCGTGGACATTTGTTCCTCCATGTCAAACTTCCGGCAGAGTGCCCGAATGTCAGGTTCTGCCAATCGGACCCAATCATTCTGGGGAACAGGCCTCCGGGAGAGAGCATCAGCATCTATGTGGTTCAGACCTGCTCGGTATCGAGAGCATAGTCATATGTAGATAATGCAGAAAGCCACCTATGGCCAGTGGCATCCAACTTAGCTGAGGTCTGCACATAGGTCAAAGGATTATTGTCAGTTTTACTAGTATTTTAGCCCCATACAAGTACTCATGGAATTGGTCAACAATAGCCCACTTCAAAGCTAGGAACTCTAACTTATGTACAGGATAGTTCTTTTCGGATGGGGTCAGGCTTCTACTGGCAAAGGCCACTGGTCTCAGGCCATTCTCGTGCTCTTGGTACAACACAGCCCCAACCCTTGCAAGCTAGCATCCAGTGTGCAGGGACGTAAGGTTTTCTTGGATCGGCATAGGCCAGCACTGGAGCATGGGTAAGTTGATATATGATCTCATGAAAGCAGTCTCACAATCAGGAGTCCAGCGAGCCCAAATACTTCACTCGGACGAAAATACACTCATTCAGTCTTGAGGACTGACTTTTGGTATTTTTGTGGGTTGGGGATACCCTTGAGTAAGGTTAAGTAAAGGCGGATCACTCTTGAATAGTCCTTGATGAGCGCCGATAATAACCACAGAATCCAGGAATCTTTGCAGTTCTTTTAGATTTTGGGCTGTGGCCAGGTGGTCAAGGCCTCAACTTTACTTGGGTCGGTCTCTATTCCTCGGTGGATACTATGTGTCCCACATACTTTACTGATGTTTGAAAGAATTGACACTTATCAATGGACAGTTTAAGGCCAAAGTCCTCCAGTCGGTCCAATACCTTAAATAATCTGCTCTCATATTCCTCCAGTGAGCTGCCAAACACAATAACATCATCTAGGTATACCAGGCACTCTAGTAAGTTCATGTCCCCACTGCACCTCCATCAATCGTTGAAAAGTGGCTGGGGCACCTGAAATCCTTGAGACATCCTCATGAATTCATAGAAATAGCGGACAGATAAAGGCCGTCTTCTCACGGTCCTCTGGGGCCATCGGGATCTGGTAGTACCCACTGCGGAGATCAGCACAGAGAACCACTTGCTCCCGTTTAGGCAGTCAAAGCATCCTGAATCGGGGCATTGTGTACTGATCAGGAATAGTCCGCGGTTTAAGGTGCGATAATCCACACATCCTTACTGTTCCATTCTTTTCCTCACTACCACAATGGGGAAGCATAAGGGCTTCTGGATTCTTGTATTACACCAGCAGCTAACATCTCTTGCAGATGCCGTCTCACATCATCTATGTCAGCAGGTGCCAGGCGTCGAGACCTCTCACGAAAATGGTCTTTCGTCATGCAGCCGGATATTGTGCTCAGCTCCTTGCACGCATCCTACATCCCATTCCTTTAAAGAAAACACCTGGTCTCTCTGGGCAAGCTTCTCACTGATCCTCACTTTCCATTCAGCTGGCAGCGAAGTCGCGAGAAATCAAACAAGTCAGGCGTTACTCTGTCATTCTTCCTTGAACTCTTGCTGCTGGGTAGCACTGCAGTGTCTGCACAATGCACATTAGCCAGGATGCAACCTCTGTTTACTCGAATGTCTCTTTCAGACACATTATGAACTTGGACCATTACCCTTCTGGCATAAGCATGGGCTCTAGCGGGCAAAATACTGAAGCTTGACCAGCAGTCCCTCTGGCAATTTTCCATCGCCTGGTGCATCCAACATTAATATTTTATTCTTAACATCCTTTCTGATCTGGACCTCTCCTGTAAGGTACACTGGGCATTTGGCGCCAGGATCAGAGACTCAGGATCCTTCTTCCATACAATTCCGACCGGTTCCTCTGGTTCTGTTTTTTCAGCATCTCTCTGTGCCTAATAGGCCTTCTTAATTAAAGCCGGAACTCTTAAAGCTCTACTAGTCTTTGACCCCTGTTTTTCATAACACAACTGTGCCAGCCTTCCGAACATATCAGCATTTGTTCCAATCAACAAAGGGACACCATCATACAGTCCAGTGGGGGGACACACTAAGGCTAGGGTCTCTACTTGTTCGGCCACTCCAGCCACGGAGGTGGGGAAAGACAGCCAAATTCGGATATACCCGGAATAGGGGTAGGCCTTCTCACTTAACCCCCATACATGCAGTCCTTCTAATGGTTGTAAGGGTACATCTGACAAATGCTTCTGATACCAATCCTGGAACATAATTGTCACTTGGGAGCCACTGTCTAATACAGCTCTTGTAGACACTCCATTCACCTTTACAGTGGTCTCCATGGAGGGACCCACTATTCTGGACCAGTCTGGAGGCGGTAGTGGGGGCCTGGGCAGCTGACCTTGCCACAAAGGCGTGAATTAGCATTTTTGGTGCCCTCACTGGGATCATATAGTGCACCTCTTAACCACTGATTTCTTCTCCGAAGCTCTCCTTGTAGCCTATATGCAACTTTGTCAGTGTCTTTTGGGGACTGGCATTCCCTCTTCATGTGCCCATCTTTCCCACAATTATAGCAAAACATACTTTCTGGAGTTTGAGCTGGCCGAGGCGCCACACTGGGAGCCAGGCGGGGTATTACTAACTGGAAACCAGGGTGCCATCTCTGTCTGCGGCGTGATAAGCATTTGGAGACATCTCGTCAGTTTCTCCACTTCCATGGTCAAGGAATTGAGTTTGGAGCTGTTATCAGCAGGAGATACATGGGTGGGTACCCCACCCCTATAGCAGATGCAGTCGGATATAGGTCAGGGGCCGTGACTTGCAGGCGTGGCCTTCATAAAGGACTGTTTTTGAATTCCTGGATCTCTCTCAACAGTTCGCCCCCATTGTGGCATATCTTTTCCTTGTCAGAGCACTCATTGACTGTCAACCTCTGCCTGAACTTCACTTGATGGGTCACCCTCAGTCACTCGGTCGTAGCCACAGCTGTTGGTGCAGGTACCTCCCGAGGTCGCCTTTTCTCAACTCCTCAATTTCTCTCATTAACTCATCATAGGAGGTGGGGATTCCAGTCGATTTGCCAGGCGTAACTGAAGCAACAGCAGTTCTGAGAAGGGGCAGACTTAAGGATTCTGTCCAGTCTGGTTCGGTCCAGTTCAATCGCTGGCAAACTACCCTTTCTGAGGCATTCTTGCAACAATTTTTCCAGCCGAGAGACATACACAGACAACAACTCCCTTGGTACTGTTGTGCATTTCTTACTCTCCACCATAGGTCCTCATCAGAATCTGGGCTCCCATACACATTCTCCAAGGCCTCAAGATAGGCTGTGCAGTCGCTTCAGGGTTACTGGCCCGTTTGCAGGATGGTAGCCAGGGCAGGACCTCGGAGGCTCTCACTAACCCTCTTTCGCTTTTCACCTTCCGAGCATTGCCATTCTAGCACTTGGGGGGCAACATAGTCTATCCAGGTCTCCCAGTCATCCTCCCCTTGGGGGGGGGAGGGTGCCAGAGAAGATCCTCAACCTTCGGTAAGAGTCGTGACTAATGGCAGGTGCAGAAATAGGAGTCTGCATTGGTTCAGCCACCATTACGGGCACTGGAGCAGGAGAGGGTGTTGGGGGAGGAACACCCCCAGGTGGCAAGAATAGTTTCTTCAAGTCCTCCACAGTTTTCCCCTCTCCCAGCAACCATTCAGCAAATTTCTCCTCAAAAGTTTCAGATAGTGGTGGGGGCTGATTCCCCCCCGGGTCTTTACTGTCCTTAGTTATCACTCTCCAAGCAGTGAGGGCTCCCTCTGGGGTAATGGTCTGTGGCACTTTGGAGCTATCTATGGGATCCTTAAACTCTACTAGGGCCAGGAAAGTGTGGGTGAGCAGATTAGCATGCCGACCCACCACCACAGGGTTTTGTAAACCTTCCACCTTGGAAAGTACTCCCTGCACAGTGTCCGTATTGATACCCAGGGGATGTCCAGGATAAGCATAGCATTTTGGGGTCGATCTCCTCCCAGTACACCACTCCACCAGCGGTGCACAGCCACTTCTGTGGGTACCCATTTTTTCTTAACAGTGGTTCATAAATATGGCCACTAGAGGACACACAATCCAGCGGTGAGCCTCCAAGATGTAACCCCTAGATGGCGCTATCCCAGGGGCTACTACCCCTGCCTGATTTGCCACTAACAGGTTGAGGGGCCTGGATCCAATGGCGGGTGCCTCCACTCAGAGGTCAGGGTTTGCAATAGTTAAACTAACTTGGTCACAGCCCTCTGGGACACTGCAACCCCCCTTTCTTCCCACTAGTGGCCCACACAATATATCAGAATTACCTTCACAGTATACACTTACCCCAGGTCTGGTTCCGGCACTGGGACCTCCTGTGAAATGAGATACAGTGCAACAATCACAGTACAGTACTTAACATAGACAAATACCTCAGGCAGTATAACTTTGCTGAAACAAGCAGCTCTGATTTATTTAGGGGATATAACAAGGACAGGGAAATCAGGTTAATTAGCTTATCACTCTAATAATCTACCTATGGCTCTGTGCACAGGCCTATCCCTATCAGTTACTGTCCCTGGGTACCCAAGCCCTAGTGGCTAGTCAAAACCGTGGCAGCTGGTAGGGGCCATTTCACACAGAAAAGGAGAATTAAACAGTCAGCAGTACAGTAATTCCATTTGGATTTAATGTGGCAATTCAACAGGGCGACCCTGAATTAGTACTCACGACCTCCAAATAAGATAGGGTCCTTCAATGTCAGCAGGGCTCACTTGAGGTACACAAACCTCTTCACATCCATATAAAAGAAAGCACTATACCAGGCAGGCTGCATCTGTATCGATCGCAATTACTGCACAATACCGGGAGAACACACAGCAGATTCAGTTTCTGACAGACCCAGTGCAATTTTCAGCAATTCCTCCAGTCTTCTACAGGGTGAGCCTGGTTTCTACTCTTCAGAGATCCTTTGATTCTTTTCACAGGGCCAGTTCAGTCCTAACAAGCTGTTACACAAGCTGCAGACCGGAACTCTGGGCCTTACACGTTTTTGACTAAAACTGCACACTGAAAAGCACAGGGCTCCTTCCTTCTTCACTGCCAAAGCTCAACTGAAACTCCAACCGACAAAACCGAGCACTTCCTTTGAGTTCCTCCCAGTTCTTGACTGGATTGGCTGTCACCACAATAGACTGCTGCTGTTGGTCCAAAAGGCACTGAAGTCTAAACTACATCTCCCAGAGTCACTGCCCATACAATCCTCTTGTGGCTGGCTCAGATTATGAGTCCAAGTTCTGATTCATTCAAGGCACCATTTTAGAGCTAGCTACCTACACACTGATTGGTCCAGTTCAGCAGTTCAAAACTAGAATGGGGAACTAGCAGACACAGTTCTGACTGCAAAGAAAGCAGGTTAGACAAACTGTAATTTCATTATTACTCTAAATAATTTCTGGCAAACAGTTACATCTTTCAGATAGGTTCCCTTTGCACTCTAGTGACTGCAAAAATGAAGTGAATTGGCAGCAGCTCGAGTGGTACTCAGAGAAGCACACAGTCCCCCCATACAAACTAATTATGTCTGCAAGCAGACAGCTCTTAAAGAGACAGTACCAGAGGCTCTAAAAACACTCACTGATAAATGGCTTAAATGCCAAACACCATTCAGGCTTGGAGCATTCAAGCAAGCTCCTGGAAGTCTTTTGGGAACCCCCATTTGCAGGGGGGTTACACATATAAAGTAGCATAATAAGCAGGATATGTACACTGTATCATATCATACACAGTGGCATAGTGCTCAGTAAGACACACAGTATCCATACAAAGAAACTGCACAGTATCCCTGCACAGTGCCATACACAGTAGAATAGTACACAGTATATATGTACAGTACCCAGTACCATACACAGTAGCATAGTACACAGTATACATGCAGTATCCACACACAGTAGCACAGTACACAGTATATGTACATAGACTCATACACAGTAGCATAGTACATAGTACAGACACAGTATCCATACAAAGCAGCCAACTACACAGTATCCCTGCAGTACAAAGTAGCAAACTACACAGTCTCCCTGCACAGTACCATGCACAGTAGCATTGTACAGTTTATTTACAGCACCCAGTATCATACAGTGTAGCATAGCACACATTTTATTTACAATACGCAGTACCATGCACAGCGGCATGGTACACAGTTTATTTACAGTACACAGTGCCATACACAGTAGCATAGTACACAGTATATGTACAGTACCCAGTATCATAAACAGTAGCATAATAGACAGTACACACACAGTAGCACTGTACACAGTATAATGTTCATAGTATCATACACATTAGCAAAGTATGCAGTACAGACACACAGTATCTGTACAAAGTAGCAAACTACAGTGGGGGGGGTGTGGCCAGGCTATAGAGCAGGGTGGTCGCTAGTTAGTTGGGCTCCCTAACGCACCAGCATTTGTGGCAGAAATAACAGCATTCAATGAGATTTTAATTGCACTTCTGATAAAGAAAAAGAAAGATCAGTGGGATGGCAGCACCAAATTTGAAAAAAAAGCAGGCTACACTGCAGTTTGAACCACCAGATTGATCGACGTTGGGTACAGGGGTACAGATCATTTTTGGGACTGGGAAGTATTTACTGCTAGCTTCTTCCACCTGGTAGTATTTTCGCCTAAATGGTAATACAGTAATACCATCCACGGACCTGTCTTGGACTTCCCACCTTTATACCAAGTCTTAGGCCCTCTGGATAACTGTAGCCAATGACCCTCTTTGTCTGACATTGCCGTGGAGTTCTGAGATACTTCACCCCTGCCATGTAGTGCTGTGTGTGGATCCATAGCTGGTAGCTACTAAATTTGTACATATGTATGTACCAACATGCCATAAGTATGCAGGGCGGAAAACAAATTCCTAAAGTCAGAACATGGGAGTAAATCATGGAAAAATGGTAGTAAATACTCCTTTACTCCCCTTATCTGTTCCCCTGGTTGGGTATTTCTGAGGCCCGTGCTAGATCGCAGGCTGCACCAACTGAGGGTGGCACTGGTAAAAACACACAAGATCCAGCAATTGCCGCGCTCCCTGGATTAATTACCAGACTGCAACAAGAGGTGAAAGCCAGTTTTACTAATATCACAGCTCAGATCGCACACGTAAAGACTGTAGTAACTGGTCTGGCTGAAACATCTGCCACACACTTGATCAGGCTGGATGAACAGGAGCGGTAAGTGAGTGATTTGGAGGACCAGATGTCTGATGTGGCATGAGATTCAGGCTACCTGAAGGACTCGTGGGCAAGGATGGAGGTAAAGCAGTTCAGAGATGGCTAGTGGAGAAAATTGGTCTTGTGGTGGCTGCGACTGATTATGAGATTCAGAGGGCATGCCGTATGGGACCAAACCCCAAACCTGGTGACAAGCCGAGACATTACCTATCAAATATCTCTGATTCCCTGAAATAGAGAAAATTCTGCAAGTGGCCTGAGCACATGGTTCCATGCAGGTGGAGAGGGGCCGGGTCTCAGTTTTTCAAGATTACTCCAGAGATGTGAAAATTCAAAGGCAAAAATATGCGGAAGTAAAAACCACTCTACATCACAGGGGATGGGACTTTGCATTATCCTATCCAGCCAAATTGAAGACTGCCAACCAGACTGCCCTCCGAAATATTTCAGCAAGCCTCAGGATGCTGAGCAGTATGTCAACAGAGAGGACTCAGTTGCAGAGACTGCAAGTATGCCTCTGAGGGAGATACGTATGTGCATCCATTAGAACATAACAAAGAAGTGAAACTAAAACAATTTATAACATGCAGGAGCACAGATGTAGTCTACATAGCGTGGCGCCCATGTGGACTTTCCAGCATGTGGGTAGAACTAAAGGAGCATTAAAAACTCAGATACAGGAGCATGTTAGGGTGATTACTAACGAAACTTTCACTAATGCAATTGGGTCACTCTTTGCAGTGGCACATAGATCAAATGTAACAGGACTGAAATTCACAGCTCTCGAATTTGTCCCTCTGCCGTCTCGTGGAGGTGACAGACTGAATTTGTTACTCAGAAAGGAAAGCCATTGGATTATGACCCTTGGTGCCCTCAGCCCTGATGGCAGGAATGAGGAAGTTGATTTGAGACCTTTTCTCAAATGATCTAATACCTCTGAGTTAACTGTACCTTGGTTGTGAATCTATACAAACAAACTGAGCGGTGATGATTAAAAAATGTAACTTAGTATATATGTATTTGAGCTATTCAGTTTATTCATGTTTTCTGTTATGTTTTTACAGCCTCTGACAGACTGGTCCATTGATAACTTCTTGATTATGAACTTAAATAGGTTTTAAAGCTGACTGACACCAACAGGATGGTTAAGTCGTCATTTTCTCTATGGTTCTTTTCTCTTGATAGAGTTAATAATGTTATAACTGTTTGGACTAACTTGGAATGGTGGTTGTCTTTGCATTTCTTTTTTTTCAGGATTATTACATAGTTCAGGTGTTTTTATATTTTACTTGCGTATCTTGTCAGTATTGCTCTTTCTTACACTGTGATTTTCTCCCCCCTTCCTTCCTCCCCATCTTTCTTTCTCTCTCTTCACCCTCCTTCTCCCTCCCCTCTCCTTATTTTGTATCTTGCATCTGCATTATTCTAGTTCATCGCATTCATGTACATATTAGAATTTTTTACATATATTTTTATTCAATAGAAATGAAGTATGTAAAGAAGGAAACAATGTCTGATGCGGAGTATGAATTAATTCAATAATACTCGGAGGTAGCTTATTATTATCATTATTATTATTTTAAAATCTGTTTGTTTACGAGGCCTGTAGGTCATGTGCTTCTGTATTAAGTGCCTATATGCATCAGACATTGTTTCCTTCTTTATATACTTCATTTCTATTGGATAAAAATATATGTAAAAAATTCTAATATGTTTATGAATACAATGAACTAGGATAATGCAAATGCTTCTTTCTCACAGACCATTTTAGAATGTAACTACAAGGATTTTGTTTACTTGTTTTGAAGAATTAACTATGGTGCTGTCTAAGGTGTGGATTCAAAATGTGGGTCTGTTCTACGTTCTGATATGCCCCCGAGGAAGCCCTAACTGCTGAAGCACTGGGGCTGCTAGTCGGCATTCTTTGATGTCGACTCTGCAATATGTTCACTTGATAACTGCATATTTCAGCTAGTTTGATTCACTGGACTGCACACCCTTCTTTGTTTTATTCATACACAGTAACAGACTACACAGTAGTAGACTGCACAGTATCCATACACAGTAACAGACTACACAGTAGTAGACTGCACAGTATCCATACACAACAGCAGACTACACAGTGTAGGTGCACAGTATTCACACAGAGGTTTAGTACCAAGTATACATAAACAGCAGAAGACTACAGAGTATACAGACACAGTATCCATACACAGTATCAGACTACACAGTATAAGTACACAGTATTCACACAGAAGTTTAGTACCAAGTATACATAAACAGCAGAAGACTAACAGAGTATACAAACACAGTATCTATACACAGCAGCAGACTACACAGTATAAGTGCACAGTATTGACACAGAAGTTTAGTACCAAGTATACATAAACGGTTCTATGTGAGTAGGGTGACTGCGGTAGGGCGACCCACACATGGGTAATGGCAACAGAGCGAATGCAGGAATGGCACCCACGTAAGGTTGTCATGCATCAAAATGGCGCCCACAGCAGGTGAAAAAAACAAACAGCTACCGCACCACCACAGGGAAACAGGGGACAACAGAGGATGCACTGCGGGTGACCGGTGGTGGACGTGAAGGGCGCACAGACATAAAGCACGAAGACGGACAGAGGGGTGTGTAGCAGCACACACACACATATAATGAATGCAGACACGTGGGACAACAACGGAGCAGAGAGCAGGGGTGCGCAGGGGGTCAGAGACACAGACGGGAACACATGGGAGGGCCGTAAGGCCAGTGGAGCATGCACAGGAAGCAGTGGCAGCACACGGCCAGTGCCGGGGGTGCATCCGCATGCAGGTGGCCAGGTGCAGGTAATGAGGGAGGTCGGTGAATAGATGTGGCTCAGGGTTGGTGGCCAGAGTGTTGGGGTGCAGAAACGGTGACCGGGGCAGGGTGTGGAAGGGGGCACACTGATCATGGGTGCACAGGCGAGTGTGACAAATGCGCAGCAGAGACATAGGCTGCATGGGTCCGGACATATGGACGGACAGGTGCGGTGGAGGACACTGATGTGCAATGGCAGCCACTGGTTCTACAGATTACATCAGCATTTTAAAGTTGTGGGAAAGGCCCCTTAGATAGTCCACCGTGCTGCGCACACTGTACTCTGCCACTATGGCCGCAATGCGTAGTGTGAGGTCCCTGTAGGACTTCTTAGGCTTGCTGGATCCTGCACCAGAGACGAGCTGCTCCATGCACACAGCAGTGAGCCGCTGCTCCTCCCAGAGGTATTCTAGGAACTGCCAGATGTTCGGGTGACTGGCACCGAGCTGGGTGTTAAAGGCACTGTGCCAGCCCCCCAACGCGTTGTTTGTCCAGGCCTGACCAATGAGGGTTACCTCATACATGTTCCATATCGACACCTGCAACAGTGGACGACGTCGGGCAGTACGTCCCACTGGGCACCCGACCCAGGTGTCCTCCATGTAGTCAAGCAGAGGATGCAGGACTGCCTCGTTCGCCTGGTACTAGGGCATGTCCACTAGTTCTCCATACACCGCTGCCACATCATCTGGTGGCACAAAGGCAAGTGCAAGCAGCATGCAGACCTGCAATGCAAAGTCCGAATCCATGAAGTAACGCTCGAGTAGTGCTGCACTGCCTTGCACATGATGCCACACAGCCTGGCAGAAGTGATAGAAACACCCCCACATGATGGTGCCCTCGAAGACTGCAGTGAAGGTACACCAGGCAGCATGCTCAAAATCCATGAGTGTGGACCGTGGCTGTGCAGCAATCAGCAGCCGATGCAGTTCCATGAATGCCCTCGTGTAGGCATGCTCAGTTTGTGTACACATCAGGATGTACACGGATGGCAGGACTGCGCCGGACCGCATGCCTGGGACAGAATATAACTGTCCGAACAGTGGTGGCATGGCGCAAAAGGTGCCATCTAGGAACCAGTAGTGGCACCCGGTCAGGAACATCAGGTCTCGCTGTGTCGAGAATATGAGCATGCGGTCCCCTGCTGGACCACTGTCATACTGCAGGAACTGTGCCCCAATGTGTGTGACAGTATATGCCTGGGGCAGAGCGAGCTCGGTCACACTGCCAGGTGTAGCAGGACAGCCCCTTGTAGCTTGGCGCACATGCTGCACCGTGCGGCACATCAGGGGCATGGCTGGCAGCCTGCCGATGATGGCATCTGACACTCCACCCATGGCCTGCATGACCTGGGCTGTACTTTCCAGGCTCATCCATGTGTGCTTCCGCAGACCCGCCATCACACCCTGGACACCAACCTCCCCTGAATCTGGGGCGTGATTGTGTGGCTGCCCAGTGTACACCACATGGTCATCAATGATGTGTAGGGATGTAAGTTTGTCATGGATGAGGTTTTAATGACTCACTATTTGTTCATGAAATCATTAGTAAACAGTAGTAAATGCTGTGGCACTGTTATCATTACTACATTCTGATGACACTAGTGAAAGTCATGGAAGTCCTGAATAAAGATCAAACGTCATGGAATCAATGACATGTATGACTGCCATGACAAACTTACATCCCTAATGATGTGTGCTCATGCAGGGCACACATGCCTGTGGCCCTGCACACACCTCCAGTACACCTTCCTGTACTTCTCCTTATTCCTGCGGTACATGTACCCGCGGTGGGATAGGAGCGGTCTCCCCTTTTGGCTGGTGAGATACATAGCAGTATCCATCTCTCACTGGCTGCTACGGAGTGACACTCATCTGTTGCTCCCCATGCCCCTTTATGTGTCTTGAGTGCGGTCCCGTGCCTGTCTGCCACGCCTACCGCCCACTCCCATTGCTGTCAAAAGGACATGCTGCCGGCCGTAACACCCCCTATGCACGTCAGACAGTGTGGCAGATTGGCAAAATGGTGTGGCCGATCGCCCCCATGCTGTGCATGTGCAGCATGGAGGTGTCATATGGCCACATGTCCTGCCTGTTCTCCCGTGTCCGTTATCGCACCAGTGCTGTGGTGGTGCTGAGACTGTGCCATGGTCCCTGGTGCCTGCAACCGCCGACGGCCTCAATGTTGTCCAGTGAGTACTGCTGTTAGTCCTATCCCTGCTGCGGCGTCGTACTGTGTATGGCTGTTCTCCTGTTTGTCCGACCGCAGTGAACGAAAACACATAGGCTGTATGTCGGGTGCCAGCGGTGGTGCTGTGCTGGTGCTTGCTACGAGAGCAGCTTGCCTGCAGCCTGTCCGCTGGTGCACTTCACTGCACTATGGCTGTCTGTGCGTGCTGTGCAGGGGGGGCAGGGGCTGCAAGCAATGGTGGGTCTGTGCTGTACAGTGTTGGGGGGGGGTGTAGCTGTGGTATGGCACTGCTGCCTGCCGGTTGTTTTGTTTTGCAGGTGCGTGCGCAAAAAATTGGTGGTCGCCTTTATTCCCAGTCACCTTTATTCCCCAGTCGCCTTTAATCCCCATTCGCCTTAATCATAGTAGCCATACAAGAGGAGTCATTCTGCTGGAAGCCATTCGTCGGTAGCTCACATCACAGGCTACCACAATAGACAGCAGAAGACTAGAGTATACAGACACAATATCCATACACAGTATCAGATTACACAGTATAAGTGCACAGTATTCACACAGAAGTTAAGTACCAAGTATATATAAACAGCATAAGACTACAGAGTACACAGATACAGTATCATACACAGTAGCAGACTACACAGTATAAGTACACAGTATTCACACAGAAGTTTAGTACAAGGCAAGGCAAATTTTATTTCTACAGCATCCATTCCCAGGGGCTCTGGGCACCTTACAATTGAAAACATATAAACATAATACAAAAACGTAATTAGCAAAGCCACATATGAACACATATAAATCATAATACTAAAATACTTAATAACTCAGAATCAAGACAGAAAAGCCAAACTAAGATCAATTGTCTAATATGAAGTAACAAACCAACAGAACCAGATTTCAAATCTCACAGTCCGGGAATGCCAGTGAAAAGTGGTGGGCCTTAAGACGGCTCTTAAAAACCTCAACAGAAGGGGCCTCCCTGACAAAGGATGGAAAAGAATTCCGTAGGACAGGAGAAGCGACACTAAATGCCCTGTTGCCAGATGTTTTTAGCCTCATCCGTGGAATAGTCAAGAGGCCCCTAGCCGAGGAATAGAGGGAGCAGACCTCGGTGGCCAGCATTAAGGGGTCAGACAGCCGGTCCCAAGTTCATGTAGGGCCTTAAAGGTGAGTAATCCCACCTTGAAGATAACCCTCCACCTGACCGGCAGCCAGTGCAGTTCACGCAGCACTGTAGTGATGTGACAAGACCTGGGAAGGTCCGTCAACATCCTGGCAGCCATGTTCTGCGCTAGCTGCAGTCTGTGGAGGGTACCTCCTGAGACCCCAAAGTATAGGGCATTGCAGTAATCAAGCCTGGACGTGACAAAGGCATGAATCAAAGTAGGGAGGTCTTCAGGCGGAAATAGGGATTTGATCCTGGCAATGATCCTGAGATGCTAAAAGCCACTACGGACCATGGATGATACCTGAGGCTTAAATGTCAATCCGTCATCCAGGAACACGCCAAGATCTCATACCCTAGAGGAGGCCATCAATGGTGTAGTCCCAAGAAAAAGACTTGTTGCCACATTGGAGGCACTCTTATCATGCTGACAGCCTGGTTCCACTACCAAGACCTCTGTCCTATCGGGATTAAGTCACAACCAGCTAGAGGACATCCAGTCATTAATTCCGGACAGGCGCTATATATAAACAGCAGAAGACTACAGAGTATGGTATACAGACACAGTATCATACACAGTAGCAGACTACACAGTATAAGTACACAGTATTCACGCGGAAGTTTAGTACAAGGTATATATAAACAGCGGAAGACTAGGCCATCCTGGTGGTGCTGAGGGTTGAGGCGGTGGACGCCACACCTCGCGCCACGCTGGTGACCTGGGTTCGAGAATGGACTCAGGCTGCAGGGGGTCGGCAGGGCAGGGGAGGGAAGGGATTGAGCATCCAGAGGACTGCTCTCCCTTCCCGGGGAGGGGATCTGGGCCAAGCACTGCTCCTTAGTGGCCCCTGATGGGGATCGGGGGCAGCACAAGGAACTCATGGTGTAGCGACTAGGGGGTGGAGCAGTGGCGGACGTCAGCACATCTGTGCTAGGATGTCACTGCATGACCACAATTTCAGAAGGGGAAACCATCATGCTAAAATACCCTGGAGGACTAGAGAGGCAACGAAAGCTCCAGGGACCTAGCCCATATCCCCAGCACCAGACCACCCCTCCAATGGTCCCCCAAGGTCCTCGACCAGGACTGACCCTATAATCTCAGAAAGGCCACCAGATAGGTGTGGCAGGCCCTCCCCCGGGGGGGGGGTGATCTGGGATGCTGGAAGGTCCTAGGGAGAGGGTCCCGGAGGAGGGAGGTCTCCGAGGGGAGTAGAGGCGATGGTCAAGTGGGCACTTCCGAGAGATGCCCTGGTCCACTGGAGTGCATAAATAGAATGTATATATATATATATATATATATATATATATATATATATAAAAAACAGCTGAAGACTACAGAGTATACAGACACCGTATCCATATACAGTAGCAGACTACACAGAAGTTTGGTACAAGGTATATATAAACTGCAGAACACTACAGAGTACCGTATACAGACACAGTATCCATACACAATAGCAGACTACACAGTATTCACACAGAAGTTTAGTACAAGGTGTATATATATATATATAAAAACAACCGAAGACTACAGAGTACTTTATACAGATACAATATCCATACACAGTAGCAGACGACACTATTTTCTTTGAAAGTTGCCTGAAAAAGGATGGATGATTACTGTGCAGGTTGTGTGCCCATCCTCTCATTGTTGCCATGGCTCCTTCAAAGTTGCCACTGGCAGTCCTGTTGGCTGTTCTCCACTGCATTCACCTTCTTCCAAATCTCAATGCAGCAGGGCAGTTTGGCATGCGAGGACGTACTGGGACCCTTGCCAAAAAAGACAACATAATTGGCATCTATCTCTGTCAGCAGGACATCTGTCTCATCTTACAGTACATGTCAATACGTGAAGAACGGAGCATTTCTTATTAAATAAGAGCATCTGCTTTTATTGTTTGGGCAAGAGGACAGGGAAGAGAAGCTGAGCAGGCTGTCAGCCCAAATAGCACAAGAGGACATTCTTACTGGATAAGGAACGCCTGGTCCTATACATATTTCCACATCATGAAGCACTATGAACTATATGTGACAATTTTAAAATGTTTGTTTTTTCTTGCCACCTCTACTGCTCACACGAGTCCACAAAAGGATCTCAGCATGTGCACATATACATGCAAATGATGCATGCTATGTAATATCCGGGTCCACCGCTGTCTGCACACACCAACCACGCCAGTCATTTTTTACCTCCAGCACCTATCAGACCTCTAGTTCATTTGGCAATCCATGGGTACCAGCTTGTCCCTGTTGGAGCCACCTCTGGCCTAGAAGAGGAGTGCCTCTTTTGCCTTGACATCCTCTGTGGCCAGCTTATCCCTGCCAAAAACCTCCCCTAGCCTAGAGGAGGAGCACCTATATAGCTGAATGCCAGCTGGAGGGATCCGAATGGCACACTGGAGGGCTGCTAGCAGGGGGCCAAAAGGACCATTATTTGGTATGCCTGTGCAGCAGCACATCTGGCATTTTTCTCCAATCCCTCCTCCCCACTTACCCACACACTCCAGCAGCTGATGGGGGGGCTCTGCTGCACTGTCACATGTGGCCACCTGAGGGCAGTATTGCAGTGCAGCATACGTACTCTTCCCCACCATTTTGTGTGCCACAATACACAAGACCGAAGATGCAGCAAGCAGTCTACAACACTTAAGCCATGTCTTGTTTGTTTTTCTTAGTGCTGTAAATTATAAACTGCTTCAAACTTGGAATAGTAACCAATTTAGGCCTTGTTCAGACTAGGGTATTTAAAATGGTTCAAGGAGCTTAAACCATTTCAAAGTGCCCTAGCACGATTCGCGTTTGCACTTAACATGCTTGGTAGTCTGATTTTTAAAGCCGGTTTATACCCTGATAAGACATAGGCTTAAACAAGGTTTTAAAAATGTTTCAGGAGTTAAATCGGACTTTCTGTGCCTGCAGTGCAGACAGTCAGGGATGGTTCCCTTTCATGAAGCTGGATATCCCCGAATGGGAACCAGTTGCTAGTTAATCCGGTCCCGAGGCAATAGTGCGGATGCTGCAAACCATTTTTAATAACGGTTTACAACACACTAGTGACAACGCGGATGCTACAACACAGTAATTAATCCGTATTTAAAAATATTTTAAATTACTGTGCTGTAGTGTGAACAGGGTCTTAATAGAGTCCATACTGATTTATGGCTTCCCATAAATATTGCCGTAAACTGGAGTAAAGGGAAGAACTTTTACAGATCCAGTCCTCTTTTGTTAATAAAGCCAACAAGAAGGTTCACTACAGTATGAAAAAGCATGGAAGGGAAGTATATTTTAGTGCTCAACTGGCTGATGCCATTGGTAGCACTGACAAGCACCCCAGTACGAATCTCCCCAAATAAGGTGACTCTGCTGATACCATCAGAGGCATAAATCTCAACCTTCCATCACCCAAATGTGTGACAAGATGTACATTTCTGCTTATCTGCAACAGGGTTGATACACAAGGGGGGTGGAAAGGATGAGAAGGGACTTGGCAAGGTTGGAGGAATGATCAAATGTATAGCAGCTTAGATTCAATGCAAAGAAGTGCAAAGTAATGCACCAGGGAAACAAAAACCCAGGGTAAGAGTACACAATGGAGGGTTAGATACTAGCAACAACAACAATGGAAAGGGACCTGGGGGTAGTCATGTCAGATGACTAAAAGGTGGGCAAGCAATGTGAGAAGGCAGTAAGGAGGGCTGGGGGGCTACTTGGATGCATAGGGAGAGGCATCATTAGTAGAAAACAGGAAGCTGTTATCCCTCTGTACAGACAGTTGGTGAGACCCCATCTGGAGTACTGCATGCAGTTCTGGAGGCCCCATCCCTGCAAGGACATAGACGGGATGGAGGCGGTCTTGAGGAGGGCAACTAAAATGGTGCAGGGTCTGCACCAGAAGCCACACGAAGAGAGACTAAAGGAGCTTAATATGTATACCCACGAGGAAAGGAGGGAAGGGGGGACATGATAGAAACTTTCCAAGTACCTCAAGGGAATCAACAAAGTCCAAGATGGCAGCATCTTTCAGAAAAATAAATGTGCAAGAACAGGGGGGCACAATTTAAAGATAGAGGGGGGGATGGCTCAGAGGTAATGTGAGGAAGTATTTTTTCACGGAGAGGGTTTGAATGCATGGAACGACCTTTCTGAGGAGGTTGTGGGGTCAAAAACAGTGGGGGAATTCAAGAATGCATGGGACAGACATAAGGCAATTCTAGTCGGGGGTAGGAGGAAGTAGGCTGTTGGTTAACTAGGATCTGCAGCTTATCCATTAGGTAGAGAAATGGACAGACTAGGTGGGCAAAGTGGTCCTTATCTGCCATCAAAGTCTATGTTTTTATGTTAAAAGCCTCCGTGGTCAATGTGGAATGTCACCTTCTCAATGTGGGACAGAAGGTCTCTGAGAGATAAAATGAGTGACGTACCTTGTAATGTGTGACAGTTGAGAGGTATGATCAGAGGTGCACATAAGTATCAACTCAGAGCAGACAGAAATCAGAAATGGTGTATGTATCTTGAGAATACAAAGGATAAATGGTTTGGTAACCCACTCTATTGGAAATCTGTATGCGATGATGCCAGCAATCAGGAAACCTAGCACCAAAGAAACAGGGTAGATGTTAATTATTTAAGGGATACACAGGGATACTGTTTGTTTTATGCTCTGGCACAATTTCCCCTTGTTAAAAAATATTAAGTCAGAAAACACAGATGGCTTACATACTACAAGAGGCAAAGAAGCATGGAGAACAGACAGCCACAATGTAATCTGAGATATTAAACACTGGAAAACTTGACAAAGCCGATCATTTATGTAATTGGCTAAAGTTAAGGGCCCAGTAGTTACGTATTTGACAAAAAAATGCAATTCCAAGAACACCACAACCACGAAACTGTGCTGTAAGCAATAAAGCAGTAAAGCCTTGGAATGTTTAAAGCTATAATTTATAAGTTCTGAAAATGAGTCCCTGTTGGCAAACCTCAATCAACAGGGCAAGCAGTTATCAGATATTTAAACCTCTCCCCAATCCAAATTTGGTTTTTAAATTAGAGTAAATATTTCTTGAACATTGCACTACTTGATTGACAAGGGCTCATTTAAAGTATATTTCAGTGAACCATTAGAGCATCTTGTGTAGGAATGTTTAGGCAACGTGGAGTGAAGGATTGTTAGGGCCAATAGTGATGGTAGGACTGGAATGACTGGGAGGATGCTGAAATGAGTGACAGATACAATATGAGATGCTGAGAGTTATGATGTTAGGTACTGTGTACCCAACATATATTAAAACAAGAGGGTTTTTTCTGGCATCCCTGACTGAACTCAATAGGATCCGGTAAACCTTTGGAAAAGAGAAAAGGGGGATAGTGGGAACTTCTGCTGACATCGCCGCTAATATGGCAGCTTGAAGCTAGAGCTCCCTCCTGCTAAATTGAGAAAACACTCGTTAGAGCAGCAAATCTCCTTTCAAACATCAACAATCAGACATAGGACGGACACCTGAAGTCATGGCAAACGCAACAAGACCTGAATTTTCCCTACCAGTGGAAGAAGGCAGTGGCTCTGGTCTTGAAATGTCAGATTCCAAACTCTTTCAGGCCTCAGAGACAGCAAAGGCCTATGGGGACTGAGTGCAAGAAGGGAAAAAGATGACACCCAAAAACATTATGCTCGATACCATTTTCCATGAGCTGCAAGCTTTCCACACGGAATTCAAGGGACTCACCGAAAGATCTAAAGAAGGATATAACTACCCTGGAAAAAAGACTTGATAAAGCCGACCAATGGCTCTCAGCCAACAACACTCTGCTCAACCAACTCAATGCTACGGTCCAGGACCTTGTGGAGACTCAGCTTAGCATTGTCCAACACTAGGAAGATGCTGAAAATAGAGCCCGGAGGAAAAACTTTAGGGTCTATGGAATCCCTGAAAACTCTAAAGGCACAGATCTTCCTGCATTTCTGGACAGTTTCCTTTGCGTAGCCCTCGACCTTGAAGCTGCACACCTTGTTGATATTAGGTGCCCCTGTAGGGCCCTAGGCCTGAAGCCAATGTCTCCAAATGCCCGGTCGATGTCCAACATTATTAGATTTTTAAATTACAAGGCATTAACTCCTTCAGAAACCTGGCAATGGAAGAAGACCTTTTATGGCACACATTGAGTTTTCCTGGACAATGATTACATGCCGACCACACAAAAACAGAGAAGGGAATACATCCCACTCTTCCCACACCTGAGGGCTAAACAACTCAAATTTAAGATGCCCTACCCAGTGCATCTGGTTGTACAATACCCAGATGGGCAAGTCTCCTACCACACAGATATCGTGGCAGTCACAGAAACCTTGTACACTGAGAACCATGACTGGGATGTCAACATACCAGGGTACACAATCTACAGGAGGGATAGGGAGGGTAAAAGAGGAGGAGGAGTAGCTCTCTACATAAGAAAAGGGATCAAAGCAACAGAACTAAAGGGTAAACAGGGAGGAGAGGAGGCACTGTGGGTCACCTTGGAGACAGGAAGTGGCACCACAATCCACACAAGGGTTATATACAGACCCTCATCTCAGGGGGAGGACATAGACAAGAAAATGATAGGAGGCATCCTTAGAATGGCAGATAAGGGGGAGATACTGTTGATGGGGGACCTGAATATGCCAGACGTTAACTGGGGCACATTTGATGGGTATCCCGTGACACTGGCGACCATGATTGGGCACTTTCAAAAAGGGCGATTAAATCGCAGCACCTGTCGACAGGGCTATGAGGAGTGAAGGCAACTGGATGGGGGGGATCTGCGAATACAGTGACAGGATGTCACTATATGTACACACGTGAGGGGGTGGGAAGTGAGCACGCCGAGCGATAGGCGGAAGGGGAGGGGGAAGGAGGGTTTGTGTGGTATGGTGCGGCAGTGGGCTGCTGAGCTGGTCCCATGTCATGGTGGGTGGGTGACAGGTTAGGGTTGCGAGGGTGCTGGGTTCGGGTCCGAGGCGCGTGTACATTTGTTGTGCCGGCCCAAGAAGTTATTTTCCCCATTTTGCAACTCCCCGACATGCACCTCCTGGAGTTGAGAATCCTTTAGTAGGGGCTCATGGGGAGGGAGGGGGCATTCCCCATATAAACAAGAAACTTCTAAGTCCCCAGTGCCCTTTTGCTGTGTGCCGGGGGTGTACATTGCCAAAAATGATTTTCGGCAATGTACACTCGACCTAATGGCGATCACCTTTCTGCGATCGCCATTATGACATGGAACTATTTGCTGCAGTCACATCCAAGAGCACAGTCATTCTTGATGCCCTACAGGGGGCATGCCTCAGACAGCTAGTGTTGGAACCCACTCGGGAAGGAGCAGTCTTAGACCTGGTACTCTCAAATAGGGATGGCTAGAGGATCTCGGATTTAGACGTGGGTAGCCATCTGGGAACAAGCAACCACCAGACAGTGTGGTTTACAATAACCACAGCCATAGAGTCAAGTCATACAAAAGCAAGGGTACTGGACTTTCAGAGGGTTGACTTTGGCAGACTGGGAGAGTGCCTAAGGAATGCACTAGCAAAATGGCACGAAGGAGGGCTGGAGGAACAATGGGGCAAAATCCAAACTGCCATCACAGAGGCAACAAGCCTTTGTGTGAAGCAAATAAACAAAACAAAGGAAAAAACACTATTGTTCTCAAAAGAGGTGGCGGGCAAAGTTAAGGAGAAAAAGACAGCATTCAGAAAGTATAAGGAATCAGAGAAGGAGCAGGAAAGAGAACTCTGTCAGTTAAAGCAGAGGTAAGTGGGGAAGACAGTTAGAATAGCAAATGCCCAAACCAAGGAAAAGACAGCCAACTCAGTTAAGAAGGGGGATAAAATATTTTATAGGTACATTAGTGAGCAAAGAAAGACCAAAGGAGGGATAGTGAGGCTTAATAATGGGTGTGGGGGTGGGCAGAGAGTGATAGAGAAAAGGCAGAGATACTGAATGAATACTTCTGTTCAGCATTCACAAAAGAAGAGGAGGGGGAGGTACCTAAACCAAACAATAGAAGCACTCTGGATAGGGGGGTTGATACCAGTCCATTCAAAGAAGAAAGGGTCCTGAAAGAACTCCTAAAACTCAAGGTGGACAAGGCAATGGGACCCAATGAGATTCACCCAGAATTCTGAAAGAACGAAGGGGAGAACCAGTGACACCACTGACTACCCTTTTTAACAAAACATGGGAGGATGGTGTGGTACCTGAGGACTGGAGAAATGCAGATGTGATTCCCCTTCACAAAAGTCAGAGCTAGGCAGAGGCAGGAAACTACAGATCTGTTAGTTTGACCTCAGTGGTAAGGAAAACGATGGAATCACTTCTGAAAGAAAGAATCGTTGAGTACCTAGAGGCCAGCGGGGCACATGACCCAAGGCAGCATGGATTCACAGCGGTAAGGTCATGACAGAAGACTCTAATAGATTTCTTTGACTGGGTGACCAAAGTAGTAGACTAGGGAGGGGCTGTGGACGTGGCCTACCCAGACTTTGGCAAGGCATCTGACAGTCCCACACAAAAGATTAATAAACAAGTTAGCCAGCCTGGGAGTGGGTCCCAGGGTGGCAGCCTCAGTAAAAAATTGGCTAGACAACAGGATGCAGAGGGTAATTGCAAACAGAGTCCACTGCAAAGAAAGGGGGGTTACTAGTGGGGTACCGCAGGGTTCAGTATTGGAGACGATCCTCTTTAATGTCTTTATAAGTGACATTGCAGAGGGACTGGGAGGAAAAGTATGCCTCTTTTCAGATGATACAAAGATCTGCAACAGGGTTGATACACAAGGTGGGTGGAAAGGATGAGAAGGGCCTTGGCAAGGTTGGAGGAATGGTCAAAAGTATGGCAGCTTAGATTCAATGCAAAGAAGTGCAAAGTAATGCACCTGGGGAACAAAAACCCAGTGAAAGAGTACGCAATGGGGGGGGGGGAGAGGTACTAACAACAACAAAAATGGAAAAGGACCTGGGGGTAGTCATATCAGAAGACCAAAAGATAGGTAGGCAATGTGAGAAGGCAGTAAGGAGGGCTGGGGGGATACTGGGATGCATAGGGAGAGGCATCACCAGTAGAAAACAGGAAGTTGTCATCCCTCTGTACAGACAGTTGGTGAGACCCCATCTGGAGTACTGCATGGAGTTCTGGAGCCCTATCTCCGCAAGGACATAGACAGGATGGAGGCAGTCCAGAGGCAGGCAACTAAAATGGTGCAGGGTCTGCACCAGAAACCATACAAAGAGAGACTAAAGAAGCTTAATATGCATACTCTCGAGGAAAGGAAGGAAATGGGGGGCATGATAGAAACTTTCAAGTACCTCAAGGGAATCAAAGTCCAAGAGGGTAGCATCTTTCAGAAAAAAAAGAGATGTGCAAGAACAAGGGGGCACAGTTTAAAGATAGAGGGGGGACGGCTCAGGGACAATGTGAGGAAGTATTTTTTCACAGAGAGGGTAGTGGACACATGGAACGGCCTTCCTGAGGAGGTCATGGAGTCAAAAACAGTGGGGAAATAAAGAATGCATGGGACAGACATAGGGCAATTCTAGTGGGGGTAGGAGGAAGTAGGCTGTTGGTTAACTAGGATCTGTAGCTTATCCAACAGGTAGGGAAATGGGCAGACTGGGTGGGCCAAGTGGTCCTTATCTGCCGTCAAAGTCTATGTTTTTATGTTTCTACAGCAGCACAAGTGTGAGCAGATCTCCACCAGAGAGGAATCTTTCCATCAGGAGAACCACCGTCCAGCTCATCGCAGCAACAATCGCAACCTCCTATATGGCAGACCTATGCCAGTGTCTCCAGAGCCAAGCAGCACATGTTCTCCATGATCGCAGAGGTCATGGAACAATTAAAGTTGTACAGCAGAGTACGGGATGATCACAGAGTAAACTATTGCAGGGTTTTATATAATTGATTAGCAGTTTTTTATTTGGGACTATACCAACTGTACAGAAAGTATTTGTATAGATTTTCTACAAGTGCTGTGTTTGTTAAACACAGTGAGGCAAAAGCTATGCATTTTCACAAAGATTTAGCACTTTTATGAGCAAAACGCTAATCAATTTTTAGAGTTAAATAAATCCCTGTATTGCACCAGACAGATTTAGTTAAGAGGTAGAGGGGAAATCGGTGGGGGGGACAGGAACTGCGGCAGGGAATGCTCAATTTGAAATAGCCATGGGAAGGAACTCCGAGACCTCACAGGTGCTGGGCTGCCCTTATGACAGAGACAGCTCCAATATTCATGCTGCACAGGGGGTTCTCAGGGAGCTGGTAGGGCCTCTGCGACCATAACTAATCTGAAGCCGACTACCATGTTCCATCCTATAAATACCATTAAAAGCCACCACAGGAATGATGCCACCCACTGGCACAGAGTTAACCTAAACAGCAAACAGCTGAGCCCCATGGCAGTTTGACTTTAGAATCAGCAAATGCAGTTTAATGGCCGGGGGCGGGGGGGGAGGCGGGGGCGTGGTGGGGCTCAGCAGGTCTCTACCTCTTCATGCGTCAAGCTCAAATATGTTCCTTGAAGCTGCAATATGAACAGACTGAGAAATTGGCCATTATCTCCCAGCCTGGCAATGGGCTGTGCTCTCTTTACTTCCTTGGAGGAGACCCCCTCCTGTCAAAACATGTACCCTGTGAGGCCCCCCTTTTTTTTGGTCACTCAGGGTTCTGGGAGTGCCTCAAGGCTACCTACCTTCAGTATAAAATAACAAGAGTGGCACAAGATAACTGAAGGGCCTCAGTTACAAGCATGTCTCAGAGGCAGAGGGCCCTAATTCCCTTAACTGAACTTAAACAACCAGATGGGGATTTCATTTTCTTTTAGTTACACTCTTTTTCTGAATAGTTGGGATCACAAGACACCCCTCAGGGTGGGTGGGATTTCATATTTTAATTTGTGCACTACAGCAAGACCCTGGCTACTCATACAAAGAGATGAATGTCGTGGATCAGGTTTAGTATTTAGCAACAGCTTATTTTAACTACAGTTGTCAATAATCAAGTGCTAAATGTGTGTGGGGCACTTTATGGACTAGTCTTTACTAGACTGCCTCCTCCAGACAATCTTGCACTACTACTTGGCTGAAGGACCTCAGCAACTCAGTCTATAATAAAAAGCAGAGCATGACACCGCGAGCCATGGACACAATGGACTGCCCACCCCGACACATTCCAAGGGTGATGTGGAACTTTAATAGACTGTCTAGAGGAAAGGTTATTCCACTGTCTTTTTTTTTTTTGCAAGGTATTAATAGAACTCTTAATATATATTGTATATCCTGCATATGCCTTATAGGCTAGCTAATAAAGGAGAGACTTAGCGGTTGCTGAAGCCATAGACATGCGGTGCTGACAGTTTCTCCCCTCTTCCTTTTCATTTTATTGTACTTTCTACCCCTACACTTTCTAATCAGGGGTCAAGCGTACTCCTGGGAGGCCCAGGGCAAGGACCCCTCTCATCATACCTCCTGTCCTAGGTAACGACACTGGTTACCAAATGTGTATCCAGGACCAATAGGGCAGGCACTGCACTTAGCACCCCCACACCCGGAAGTCACATACCTAGTATCCTACAGGGTACACTGTATTTCCACTCCTAGAAGGAGAAGTTTTATGGCAGTATCAAGTTGACACTCTGCTGTTTTTCCCACACATTAACTACACCCCAAATCCCATAGCCTCTATCCATCAGTTTGGACCATTTGTACATCAGGCTCTACAGGGCAAGGGAACTATAATGTTAGTAACACTTGGTTTGGTACTGTGGGCATGATTTTATTACAGAGTTGGCATGTTTCATGGCAGGCACAGTTGAATGTACAGGATAACTTCTATTCTTTCAGATTTCTAGATATCATTGCACACTTAGGCTAGTTTCAGAGAATGTGAACAGTCCAGGTAATCCTGTTAGATGCACTAAAGTTCTCACTGCACTTAAGAAATTAAATACTGATGTCATTCAGGAAACACATTTCTCAGATGTCAAGCATCAGAAGTTGCAAAAATAAGGGCTAAAACAAATTTTAGGTTCCTCTTATAAAAAAGGCAGACATAGGGGAGTTGTGATACTACAAACTTGACACTCTATCTTTCAGATAGAAAATACGTACAGTGACACAGAAGGCTGACTGGCACTCATGAAGAGTACCCTACAAGGTAAGCCACTGACAATAGGGAGCATTTACTTACCCCCACGGATCGATGAATCAGCCACCCAAGAACGCAAAGGGCAAATATTATAATTTGATGTTAGATCCGGCGAAGGACACAACTAAGCCCCACCCATCATGAGCTACGATGGCACAGCGACATGAACATCAGTTACTACCAGACCTAGGCTTTACAGATGTGTGGAGATACTGTCACCCAACAGACTGTAATTATACCTTTTATTCCCACCCCCATTCAGTATACTCACACATAGACTACTTCATGATAACCGGGGAACAGACAGACTGGGTTAGTGAGGCCCAAATAGATCCTGTCCTGTTATCGGATCATGCCCAAATCAGGATCTCTCCTACATTACATAATACCTCGCGAATTCATCAATGATGCTGTAATAATACTTTATTAAGAAACACAGAGTTTTTAAAATTGTTCACTGAAAAAATAGTCCAAATCAAATAGCATAATCAGTCACCGGATACTATAGCAGGGACCCTCTGGGACTCCATTAAGGTGGTCCTCCAAGGAGAGATCATCAATTATGCCACAAGGTAAAAGAGGTTAAGGGAACAGTGCTTAAACAAACTCACTGACATGTTACAATTCTTTTAGATGATACATACACCGGGAGACACCGCCTTACTTCCACAAATCAACAAAACACAAACTGAGATACAACAACTACTAGACGAAAAAAAAAACAAGTTTTACAATATGCAGTATGTAAAACAGAAATACTATGAAGATGGGGCAAAAGCTTCTAAAGTACTGGCACATTGCCTTTGTCAGGCTCAAAAAGCCAGTACTATACCAAAGTTAATAGATCAGAATATTGGCAGACACCATATTACCGCTGCTATTATTCGAAAAGTGTTTAAGGATTACTATCAAACTCTCTGTTCACAGCCCCCTGAACCCGAGCAAGTTGAATACTACAAATTCTTTCAACAATTAAAACTCCCCAACTGAGAAGAAGCTGAACAACTAAGCATCCTTCTTCCAATTACCCCAACAAAAATCCTAGCAGGTATCACTAATCTAAGGACAGGTAAAATCCCAAACCCAGATATATGCCTGGATTTTATAAATATCAGAAACATATCCTACTACCACACTTAACAGCAGCTTACAGGAAATCCAGGATGGCATGCAACCCCCTTGAGTACATGACAACTGGAGTAATGCTAACATCCACAATTCTTAAACCAGGAAAAATCCAGCATATATTGAATCATATAGACTGATTTCCATGCTTAATGTAGATTACAGATTATTTGCCGATGTGCTGGCTGCCACAATAGAATCCCTTTTACCAGCAGTTATACATAAAAACCAGTCGGGTTTCTAGCAGAACAACTGACAATATTAAAAGAATCCTTCATTTAATTCACCATATACATCAAAACAAAATTCCCTCTGTAATACCAAGCCTTGATGCCCAAAAGGTGTTCAACTGTGTGTCCTGGCAATTCCTGTACCGTACTTTAAAAAATTTCCATTTTTCAAACGCGTTCCTTGAGGTCTTTCAAAACTTATTCAATCACCCACAGGAAGCCATAAAAGCCAATAGAACATACTCCACCTGATTCATGCTGGTGAGGGGGCACCCAACAAGCCTTGATACAATTGAAAAAAAGGCTTTGAAACGCCAAACAAATTCAGAGTGAAACATCAACAAACAAAGGAAATGATACAATAGAAGGACAGGACAAGGGCAGTTCCAGCAACCTGAAAGAAAAACAGAGTTTTAATGAAAGAGAAGAAACACTATAGGGCCTAAGAAAGCGGTGATGCCGCACAAAACTGTCACCTATGAAATTGGTGTGTGAAGTGACTAAATAAAAAAAAAAAAAAACATTTATTGGCCATACCTTGGAGTTCATCCAGCTTTTTTCACATTTGCAAGGTCTAGTACTGTTTGGATGACCTGACACTATAAAGATTGACCTTTGAACCTTTGGGGCAACCTGAACCAAATTCCATGTACCTATTCCTACTATACCCTCCACATATAAAGGAACAGTTCTATGTAAAAGAATGAGGAATCTGGCTCACGGCAGCCAAAAAAGCACTTACCAAGAAATGTCTTACACCACATAGACCCGAGACACAAGAATGTGAGGATATAATTATATATAGAATGGAGATGAAAAAATATAACAATAGGACTTAGGAACAAACCGTCTGCTCTAACCACATTCATGAATCAATGGAACAGATGGATCCGACGGATAATGGAACACAGGGCTGACGTGATACCACAGAAAAAGCCAGACATTATACCAGTGATATACTTGAGTGGGAAGCCGGGATAGTTTGCATTCTGGAAGAAGGTTTAATATCAATATTAATAGGAATAACTAGCTATCTGAATGTTCTGTACAGATAACAGAATGAGCGGAATGGGTAATATTGTGCCATGGGGTCCTAGAACAGTAGATAACACAGTTATTATACATGCTAACTTTATTCTGTTTTGTTTTTTGCCATGCATAGATTCAAAATAATAGCACGGACAGAGTCTTGGTTGACCAACAGAAAGAAACAGGTGACAATATGGGGAACATCCTCTGGGTGGATACCGGTTGTAAGTGGGGTGCCATAGGGCTCGGTGCTGGGACTGGTTCTTTTTAATATCTATGTAACTTCAATGAAATGTGAAGATTTATGGATGGTTAATTTTGCAGATGATAGTAAAACTGGATCACCGGTGGACAGCACTGAGGATGAAAAGAAACTGCAGAATGAAATAAATATATTGGGAAACTGAGCACATGAACACAATATAACCTTCAACCTTGAAAAATGTACTGTGATGCACATGGGGAAAACAATAGGTGTGCGTTATATTATTTGGGCACACATAAACTCAAAGTCATGACTGAGGAGAGGGATCTGGGAATAGCAATATCAAATGATCTTACCTCTAAAAAACAATGCCTTGCAGTCACATAAAAAGGCAAACAGTATCTTCACATGTATACAGAGCCATATTACAAGTTGAGATAGAAAGGTCATTATGCCTTTGTATGGCTCACTGATTTGGCTGTGTTTGGAATACTGTGTCCAGTTCTGGGCACCACATAGAAAGGGTGAGGTTAAGATGATGGAGGGGATGCAGCGCAGAGCAGCAAGGATGGTTGGAAACCTATGAGGCCAACAGTATGAGGAAAGGTTGCAAAGTCTTGGTCTCTATACACTGGAGTATTGGAGATGGAGAGGTGATACGTGTCTGGTGTTCAAGGCATTTAATGATGGAAAGTTGAGGGATTGTCTGGGGGTCGAGATGAGAGATGTGAATAGAGATATTAAAGGACATGAACTACAACTTAAAGGGGAATTAAACCACACTAAGAGAAGGGAAATGTGCTTTTCACAGAGAGTGGTGTCCCTCTGGAACAGCTTGCCTCTCGAAGTCACAGGCTGCACAACCATGGAGACTTTTAAGATTAGATTGGATGAATACTGTATCAAGAACTCCATACTAGGATATACCGCTTGAGAAAAGGGTGAGCGTTCAAAGGGCATCTCTGCCTAAAAAGCTCGTATAACTCTGTGATAACTATAAAAATACAACCGAGCTACTATATGAAATGGTTACACTTTATTCAGAGTTACATACAACAGTGATTCCTTGCCTATGCTAACAAACTTGGAAATATTCAATAAAAGATAATTACAAAAAAATAATGGGGGCAGTGGCAAATGTTGAAAAATGGTATGTGCCCACACTAGGAGTCTGGGGAAAAAGATGCTGGAACTTCAGGTACTGGTCACCGGTGGGACATGACCTGGTGAAGGTTAACAGAGATGTGGGCAACCTCAAACCATGACTAGGATATGACCATACCAGGCTACACCCTATTCAGGCAGGATAGAGAAAAGGGAAGGGGTAGAAGGGGTGGTGCTGTATGCTAAGAAAGGGTTTGAAGCAACAGAAATAGGTAGTCTTGGGGTGGTTAGGTGAAATGGAAACCCTGTGGGTACTAGCAGAACAGGGAAGGGAAACAAATCTGGAGCGGGGTGTTTGACAGGCCACCACGCCATAATCATGGGATAGTCAGGGCACTGGGAGAGACACTTAAGATTGCAGTTAGTCTAGGGGAAGTGGCAGTAGCTGGGGATTTCAACATGCCAGATATGGACTGAAAAGTTCCAGTCACAGCCAGTCCTAGTACTAGGAATCAGATTCTGGTGGATGCTTGCCGGGAGGCATTTCTACAGCAATTAGTTTAGAGCCCAACAAAGGTGTGAGAGGATTCAGAAATTAACAGTCCTAGAACCACTTGGTTCCAGCGACCACAGGACAGTGGCACTGAAGGTCCAGGTGGAGACAGGCAAAAGGGCCAAAGGAATAAGGGCATGGGACTTTAAAAAAGTGGACATTGAGAGAATTAGGGAAAAACTGAAGAATGGCACAAGGGACATAGGGGGGCACAAAGGTACAGTGGGCAGGCTTTAAAAAGACAATGACAGAAACAGAAGCTAGATCCATTCCAAAAGTATCCAAGGGTAAAAGGGCTAAGAGACCAAAGTGGTTCACAGCAGATGTAAAGGCAGCAGTAAGAAGCAAAAGAAATGTACTTTCCAAGTAAAAGGGTAGTCAAAGGGAGGAAGACAGGGCAAAGTATCTGGAAACAACAAGACAAACCACCAGGAAGGAGAGAAAGGCCAACGTGGAGAAGGAGCTCCAGATGGCAACCTGGGTGAAGAAAGGGAATAAGGCATTCTTCTGCCACATCCGGGAGAAGCACAAGGTCAAAGGGGAAACAGTGAGACTTAAGGGCAATGAGGGATGGGAGGATGGGTACAAAAAGAAGGCAGAGATACTGAACAGTTATTTTTTTATTTGGTATTTACTATGGAAAAGGATGGGCCACTGCCATATTGTGGGGTTAGGAAGGGAGGGAGCAAAGATGCTAAGGCAAAGGTTCAGATAATGAAGAAGGTGTTGGAAAAGCTAGCAGGGTTGAAAGTAGATATATATCTATTGGGTCTGATGGCTTACCAAGGCAACTAGCAGACATTTTCAGTAGCTCACTAGCCACTAGGTTGGTCCCTAGGGACTGAAGGACAGCTGATGTGGTTCTGCTACACAAGAGTGGGAAGAGAGATGAGCCAGGGAACTGTAGGCTAGTCAGCTTGATGCATATAGTGGGGAAGATCATGGAATCTCTACTGAGAGAGGGCTTAGTGGACTTCCTAGAAAGGAATGGGATGCAGCGCCCCAGACACCATGGGTTCACAAGGGGAAGGTACTGCCTGATGAATGTGTTCAAGTTCTTCAACTGGATTCCCACAGCAGCAAACAAGGGGCGGACAATTGATATGGCATACCCTGGCTTCATCAAGGCCTTTGATTCAGTCCCCTGCAGGAGGCTTGTCAAAAGGTTAAGGGTCTTGGGTTAGAGGAAAATACGGCAAACTGATTACAGAGCTGGCTTTGGGGGGGATGGGGTAGAACACAGAGAGTTATAGTCAGTAAGGAGATTTCAGAGGGAAATGACCAACAGGGTACCTCAGGGTTCGGTACCAGGACTGGTCCTCATCAATATTTTCATCTGTGACATAGGTGATGGTATCAAAGCTAAGATCTGCCTCTTTGCAGATGACACAAAGATCTGTGCAAAGGTAGACTCAGGAGAAGGGAACAGAGTATCTGGACAGGTTGGAGAGCTGCTTCAAGATTTGGCAGCTGAACTTTACCGCTAAAACTGTCAAGTAGTGCACACTAGGAAAAGGAACCCAAGGGTGCATTACAAAAAGGGCGGGGTGGTTCTGGATAGCACTCTTGAAGAAAAGGATTTAGGGGTTATGATATTAGAGACCCTTAAAACGTATTTGACTGCAACACAACAGTGAGCAAAGCAAACAGAATGCTGGGATGCATGGGGGAATAAACAGTAGAAGGCAGGAGCTGATCCTACCTCTGAACAAGCCGCTGGTGCAGCCACACTTGGAATACTGCATGAGGTAATAGAGACCAAACCTGGGAAAAGACTGCAACAAGCTGGAGGCAGTACTGTGTAGGATTTGATGTATGAGAAGAGGCTGCAGGCCTTCACATCTACACACTGGAGAAAAGGAGGAAAAGGGGAGGCATGATTGAGGCATGCAAGTGCCAGCATGGGATGAACACAGGAGACACCAAGGAACCATTCACCTTGAATTCAAACACATGGGCGAGAGGGAATTCACTAAAGCTGGCAGGGGGTAGATTAGAAAAGGATGTCTGGGAGCATTCCTTCACAGAAATGGTGGCTGATAAGTGGAATAAGCTACTAGAGAAGTAATACATGCCAAATTAATCAACAGCTTCAAGAAGGGATGGAGCAAGCAGATGTATTTAGTTAGAAAAGGGGGTGTGGATATTAAAAAAGAGGAAGACTACCACTAGAGCACGGCAGAATAGTTATGTAGGGTAGGCAGACTGGATGGGCCATGGGCCTTTTTCTGACGTTAATGTCTGCGGATATCTATGAGTACATTTGTACTGAAGTAGTTGAATAAAGGATTGTTTTTTAATGCTTGTGCAATGCAGATGTGGTACATGCTCTTTCTGTTCCTGCTACAAGGACTACCACCCTTTCAGTGTGCCATGAGGACACATGAACCTTCTTGAAAAGGGTACCACCCCCTAGAGGTGCCACAGGGATAAGATCCCTTAGATCATAGGTACATTAGGGAAGAAAGTCCAGAGTCCTATAAGGAGACAGAGGAGCAGACAGATGATTAGGGTAGGGCAGGATGGTGGAGCAAAGAAAGTGAATAACAAAGGATGCTTGTAACATGCATGGTTTCAGTATCACTTGATAGGGAGATCAGTGTGTGTTGCTTGTTGCCCCACTAAACTATGGGGCAACACTCTTTAATCCATGGGACTATTGTGCCTCTTATGTAGGAATGCTTGGCAATGTGGAGGGAATAACTAGTAGGAGGATGATGGTACTACTGTAATGACTGGTAGGACGCTTGGAAAATTGGTAAACAGAATATGAGGCACTGAGAGTAACGATTTTAGGTATTGAGTACATCTGTACTGAAGTAGTGGCGAGGATGAATTGCTTAAATGCTTGTAAAACATACCCTTAGCTTATTGTCTCACTCTCTCTCTCTCTCTCTCTCCTCTTCTTTCTCTCTCCCTGCTACAGAGACTGCCATCCTTTTTGGGGTGCAGAGAAGATACAAGCACCCTCTTAAAGCAGCAGTACTAGTTAACGAAAATTTAAATAATTTGGTTGGAAGTTAGGATGAACCAACACATTAAGATATCTGATTTTTTTTTTTTTTTGCTTTATTTCATTCCTGAGGTAAGATAGAGGATCCGAAGTTCTTAAATGTCATGGGTCTTTGCCAGGTCATTCATCGTAGATGTAAGCAGATCAGGGTGGCGGTGTGCTGTTAGCCATCAGAAACATGTGCTAGCAGCACTCTGATAACATATCTGCATTATAAACACCGTGGGTGCAGTGAGTGTGTGATCTCCGGGGAGAAGTTTTATGAAAGTTGCTGGGGGCTGCAATGTTTATTGTAAATCCACGTCAATTACAGAAGTTGTAACTAAACACAATCTTAAAAATATTCATTTGAATTTAAAATACTGAAATGAAAAATCTAAGATTATCAGGAATATTTTACTGCTAAAAAAGGTGAATGATATTTTTTGCTGGGTAACTAGTACTGCTGCTTTAAGGAGGCTTCCACCTCTAGAAGTGCCACATGGATGCCTCCCTTGCATTCCTTTAAACCAAAAGTACCTTAGGGAAAAACAAGTGTTTGTAAATGACTAAGTCCTTGCCAAATAAACTCCCTAGCTAACATCTCATCTTTGGCAAAAGACTAAAATGACTGTGAGTGAGATTTTACCTGGGGGGCCATGTGTTCATCAAGTGGCTAATGTGTGTGCATGTTTTGTTAACAACTGTATAAACTGTCATCGTATGGACTGGGTCAATGCCAGGCTGAAATTGTGACTCTTGTACTGAGGGTATCAGCTAAAAATAAACTGTTTGAAGAGCATACTTTTCCAGCACTTCGAGGAGTGAAAAGACTGTCAGCAGCGTTACATTCTTCTAATGAGAGTCACTAGTCTGGTACAATTACTTGCTAATTGCTTATTTGTTATCTTTTTTCCTTTCAAGTCTGTTGCTTAAAATAAAACCTTTTGAATGGTATAGTACGGGTTTCTTGTTATCTGCTTGTCCTGTAGCACTCACAACATTGTGGGATTTATGTGAGGCCCACTAAACTGGGATTAAGATTTGCCCAAGGGCCAATGTAAAGTAATTCAAGCTGCCTCCCACACAGTTGACTTCCGAGTCTGGGTTTGGGTAACTACTGTAAAACCGAATCATAGTTCTCACGTATGCTAAGCATCCCTCGACCTGCCCATCACAATGCCCTGGTTCAGGACGTGAACCCAGGTCACTGCCATGGCAGGCAGCACCCTTAATGCACTTTCTTTAGTCAAAAACTTTCCAAGCTCACCACAGTACCATCAGACCTCAACTTACAGGTACAGATTTTTCAACTTTTATTTTTTTCTTGGACCCCCCCCCCCCAAATAAGCTCACCCCCCTCACTTGTGGCCTCTTGGCAGTACTCTCCCTTTTTGGACCTATGGTCCAGCTCTCAAGTGGTCCTAGCGGAACAATGGCAGTAGAGGTCACCCAGCCCTTGCTTCTCCCCCTCAAGAGATTTCCTGTGTGAAAGTATGAACCCATGGCAGTCCTCCGCTTTCCTGCCTTGCCGTCAGCATCCATCAGAGACATCACGCTACTGTGACATTCTGTTAGTTAGTGTGAATCCCTCACCCCGGGCCACGGTGGCAGAGACTACACTCCCTCGCCTGAGACTGACTGCATTGGCTAAGGCTGTATTCCTGTCTCCTGCTACACCAATTGAGATTCCAGGATGAGGAAATCATGCCTGGGTCCCCCGCTTAGTGAGCAAAGGTGCTCACTATTAGGCCACCAAGTGGCCTAAATGTGCAATCCAGATTTAAAACACACACACACACACACACACTCTATCCTATGCACATCCCAGTTTTCAATTGAGTCCCAGGTACAGCATTCAGTATCAACATTTTCCCAGTAGTATTCTGCTAATGTTGATTTCAACATGGGAACCGCAAGCACTAGGATAACTAAATTTGCGGATGACATGCATATAGCCAAAACAGCAGACACCATGGAGGAAGAAAATAGGCTACAAAGAGCACTAAATATGCTGCGGCACTGGGCAGCTAAATAGCAGATTAAATAATACATGGATGAGTGTAGAGTTGCATTTAGGTGAAATAAGCCAGGGGATAAAATAGACTGTGAATGGTAAAGTAAATGGTAGTGATAGACCAAAGAAGGGACCATGGGTTATTATAAAATAGGACACTGAGGTTCTCTCAACTGTCTGTTGCATCAGTGAGTAAAGCCAACCACGTGTAGCTGCATTAAACAGGAGAGGCAAGCAGGACACACGTGAAGTAATATTTATACTTTATTGCGCCCTGGAGAGGATATGAGGCTGTATCTGGCATACTGCATGCCGTCCTGGTCGCTGCAGTGTAAACACAACATTGTGAAGCTTCAGAATGTGCAGCACAGAACAATACAATACAATGAAATGATTATATGATTAGAGGATTCGAGTTAAGATGAAAGGTTGGAGCTGCCAGGGATGTTAACACTAGAAAAGAGAAGAATATGATAATGGTATGATATGTTAATGTTAAAAGAACCCACAGGTAGAGTCACACAGTTCTCCTCCAGATAGGTTTTTCTATTTGTCAACCCCCTTCACTTGTGTATACTCATGCAGCAGGGGAGTACTTAGAGAAACTGAGTAGAGAATTTTACAGAGACCTGGGGTGTCTTTTTATACATGTTAGCTTTATTTTTATATTTCATTTGATATTCAAGATTCAATTATTGAGATTGAAATATTGAGATTCAAGTGATATTTCTAACATTTATTTCATTTGTGCATTTTCATTCTTTAGACTTGCAGCCTACTGTTACAGTGAAGGCTGCCACTATTTTACACTGTGTGGTTTCACATGGATATTCCTGTCCCTTTTAATCCTTAGCTCCTCCAGGTTGGCAGCAAAGCAGCAGTCTCAAAAAAGAAATGTAACTTGCTGCTCTGCTGTGGAGAACTGCAAACACTGGTAAGCCCATTTTATATTTACGTATTTCAGAAAAGACCTGGGGTTCTTTATCAACTCCTCCTTTCCTATGGAATCCTTTCTCTTTACAGTTTTTACCAATTTATGTAACATACGCAATTCAACTTGCGTTAATTCTTATTTAATTCTTATTTATTTTATAGCTAACATCCAGTACAAAATGTTACTTGGCAAGCACTGCTGCAATATACTTTCTTTCAAGACAAAAAGCACTTTATTATTTAAAGGCACAAACACACTTCAGCTTAAATCCAGTGAACATTTGTAAATGCCTCTCATGCACTATATTTAAACTTTTAAAGTACTTTATTTAAACCATAAGCACCTTATCTTTCTAATAGGCACTTATTACACTTTATTGGCACTTTATATACTCTATTCAAGCAAGCAGCACCTTAACTACCTCGGCCAGCTGGCATGCTGTTCCTACATACCTGGTGCTTCATTCTGGGGGGGGGGGCCTCATCTTTCCACCAGGGCACCCATCCCTGACAGGGGTCACCCTGTCACAGTATGATAATGTGTCAAAAACATTTTAACAGGATATGATAAGGCAGATTAAAGTATGCCATTTCCATGAGTGCATGGTACTGTCGCAGGACAGGCACCAAAGGCTCAAGGTAACGGGGGGGGGGGGGAGCACAGGGAATGTCAGGAACCATATATTATGTTTTTAGTTCTTTGTTTTATGTCCCCTATCTCACTGGCACTACCCCCATGCCCCAGGCAAGCCCAGCCCCGCCTCCCACATGTCTATGGTGTTTCCCCCTCTGAGTCCCCATGGCTCACCCTTTGTGGGGCCCAGCCATGGCCAGGCAACATTGCCCACCATCTCCTCCTATGTTCGGGGGCATGAGATGTGCAGGGGGCATGAGATTGAAAGGTGGCCAGTAGCAGGAGGCAGGGATCAAGCATGCTGTGGTAACCCTATATGCACCAGGGTGTTTTCCTTGTTTCTGCCTGCCCCCAGGATGTCAGTGTGCACAGGGCACTGAGCATGCACACATGATGCATGGTGCACGATACTGAGTCTAATGTCTCCCTTTTCCAGCAGCAACTCTGATGCAGTGCCACCTGTGGTTACCCAGGCGGCAGTACAGCAGTGCAGGCAGTGACCCTTTCCCCCACCAAGAGCATCTACTTGGACCCTCAATCTCCTTGGCTGATCCCTGATGACCTAGGCTCATTCCCAAACCGGGGTCACCAGCAACATGAGAAGTATTGCTGCCACAATGCTGAAGCTTGATGGGATGACAGGAGACATTTTTTAGTCAGCATGTATTGTGTACACAGGCACATTACAAGAACAACAAATCACTTTCCGGGTATCTCTGCTGAGATGATAGGCGGGGAAATTAGATAAATCACTTGCTCTCTTTTTTCTGTCACTTGATTCCTAATGATATAGATATAGATATATATATATATTTCAGCCCCAGAACTCACATGTGAGTCGAAATGTTCTATGCTTAACCTTATTCAAAGTGGCCGCCTAGGGCTGAGTGTTTTTTAAGACACAGATGAGATGGGTAAGGTAGAAAGTGCTAATGTCAGGCTATTATCAAGCAAAAAAAGAAACACAAAATAATATTAGTGGGTCTAATCCTTCACCTAGCTCAGATTTTTTACTGTGCACATACTGCAGTGTTCACTCAAAGCTGATTGTAAATATATGAAATATACACTATATGGTACAGAGAATGAAAATGGCATTAGAAACAGAACCACTGACTGACCCGATGACACAGTAAAGTGCTACAGCTTGAAACACTGGCAACTGGGTTGGGAACTGCACCAGAGTCTTTGGGAGCCAGATGTGAAGAGAAGATTGCAGCATCCAAGAGAATGCTCTTCTTCTCCAGGTAGGGAGGTTTGCAGGCTCCACTGCCACTCAGTGATTTGAACATTTCCCAAAAATGTGACTTTTAGGTCCTTCCATTTTTACTACCGAAGACATTTTCATTAAATTGGTATATTTTTTCCATATACACCATGTGTTTTTGTTGTATATTCCTTTCAGCAAGTCGTCATCCTCTGCTTGTGACATCATAATCTGTTGCCATGGAAATGTTTCTGTTACCACAAGCAGAGGATTATGACTTTGGAACAGGAAAAGCTGGAACAGACGAAGTCCACAGGACAAGCAAAGTGTCTGTTTTCATGCAGATGTCTAGTATTAAAGAAGGGAACATTCTGAATGTTTTTTGTACTCCTATGACATTTGAATCTTGCCAACGACAGCTGTAATTGTTACACAGGAAACTGAGACGTGACATCAAACATTAAAGGAGAGCCGGCCCAGTAGCACAGCGCTAGTGCTTCTACTTGCTACGCTAGTGACCAGGGTTCCAGAATGGAGCTGGGTCACAGGGGGCAGGGCCAAGGCCAGGGGAAGGAGGATTGAGTGCCCCAGGGATAGCTCTCCCTCCCTAGTGAAGGGGAGAGGGGCTGCTGCAGCTCAGTTGACTGACCTACCCCTGGAGAAGGCTGGCTGTCAGTGCATTGCGTAGCTCCAAAGTGCGATTTGCTCCCACCAGATGCAAACGTGCCTTGTGCACCTAAGCACACAGACGTCACTGCATGCCAGGACTCCTGTGGGAGAAAACAAAGGAAACAAGCCTCCTTGCACTGCATGACACTGGCTGTCACAGGCCTGACACTACCGACCATGCACCCCAGTTGCTGAATATAACTTCCACGGGGTCAGAGCCAACACGGGGACCCTGTCATGAGAGGTAAGTCATGAAGGAACTGGCTGTTGGGGTAAGTCCTGGGTAAGGTGGGTGGTCGGTCTGGGTGGGGTTAGGCTGAACATGGGCTGAGTGGGGCTGGGCTGAACATGGCTGAGTGAGGCAGACAGGAGTATAAACACCTTGGTAGAAATAAACATTAAAGGAGAACAGTATGCTGAACCTGTATTTTCCCAGTAGATGCTGTTATTAAATACTGGTTTCAGTCCTTTCATTGTTTCATCTACATGAGCATTTTAGCAATCTAAATGGGTGTTTCTGATATACACTTTGGTAGCAAGTACCATTTTAGATTTGTATTATGTAGTTTATGTCTCTCTTTATCACGTAGTTCTACAGTATAATACTAATGTATTGTGACAACAATGTAAGAGCTTTGGAAGAGCATAAACTACGTCATACAGTTCTAAAATGGTTCTCATTACCAAAGTGTAGATCACAAACATCCACGGGGATAACTAAAAATACTGTACAGATGGAATAATAATACAGGGGAAATGACTCAGTACACCAGGAATAAATGAAATGCCACTGAATAGTTGGCTGAGTTTATTCTCATTTTTTTAAACTCATTGACCTCCCCTCAGTAACCCCTGTATCCCAGGTTATCCTACTCCCTCTGCTCTTCTGACTCTTAGACCGTTGTTACCCTCACTGCAATACCTCCTATCCAGAACAACCTTCCTACTCACCCTCCCCATCTCCTTCCTGCTCACCTCACCTTGCTCCTAAACACCTTCTCTGGGATCATGTTGCTCCCTCCTGCTCTTGCTCCTAGTGCACTTCTGATTAGTACTTGTATTTCCACTACTCTGACACCAGTCTAGTGGGTCAGTGGTTACCTCTCAATTTCTATATTGTTCCTATTTATTTTCGATGTTGTACATTCTGAATTGTATACCTATCCCCCGGGCCACACCTGGCAGCGAGCCTTGGCTCAGTGTGCCCTTTCTTGTCACTAATTTGTATGTACAGTAACCAGCTAACAAAATGAATGAATTCCTGGAAATGAGCTTTTCCTCAGTCTGTCTTTAACGTATATATTTGTACATGATAAATTCACCTACCATTTTCCACTTTCAGTTTGTATCATCCCTTCACACAAGACACCCACAGCTCAAAATTTAAATACAGTACCATTTCAGACTTGCTTGAGCCTCCCTGGAACAGGCTGGGGCCTCCCCTGGGAGGCTGGCCTCACCATTTGAGAAACAGTGAGTTAATTTAACTTTAGGTGGAACAACAGGTAAGAGAAGAAGCCAAGTGCTTTATGCCCCTACATTAATGTTGAAATCCCAATCCCTGTAGTTCCTTAATGCTATCACTAAACTGTTTTATTTCAATTCTAACTGTTTTCTTGTACCTATTATGGTTTTCAGCCACTACCAGTCACCGCTTTCAGAATGCAGTCAGCCAGTCAGACTGCCCCTTTTCCAACCACTCTTTTACAATTATTCCTCTACAATCCTCTACCCAGAACTCCCTCCTGGACATAGAACACAGCCTCAGTTAATGTCAGCCATCAAAAAGTAAAGTACAGCCGTCCCAGTGGCGCAGAGGGTTGAGGTGCTGGTGCCTTACTTTGAACCACACTGGCTGGCGACCCAAGTTCGGGAATGGACTTGGGCACCGGGGAGTCAGCAGGGGAGGAGAGGATGGTGCGTCCGGAAGACTGCTCTCCTCCGTGGGCTAGGGAGATGCCTTGCTGTGCAGCAGACCCCCCCAACCCCCGTAGAGACCAGGAGCACTACAGATGTGTCACAAGTGGGGAAATTGGAGGAAACACCATAAAATGGTGCCTCAAAACTGCCGGATGACGGCTGCCCGGACCAGCGCCTCCGCAGTATTCCATACATGCTGACCTGCCTCAGCAGCACCCAGGGCCAATGCCACTGGCCGTCAGGCCCTTTCTTCCCGAAAGGGGACGACTCACCCGACAAAAGGGTTACATCGGGTTACCCTGTGGTGGCTGCGATTTGAGGTTGGGGATGGGCAACAGAGCCCCGGAGGTAGAGTCCTTGGCAATGGCCTGAAGGAATGGCAGAATGAGGTGTGGGCAGAGATAAAAGATAATGCAAAAAAAAGTAAAGTATATCACACTCTTCCTCATTCCTCTAACCCTTTCACCCATACAAATGCTTTGTGATGGAAGCAAAGATTAAATTTATATGCTTTGGTATGGAACTTATTCAGAATACATATCAGTGAATGTACACAAGGAAAAATATTGGAATACTAAATTCCACCTTCTATAAACAGAACAACTGGAGTACTTTTCCAAAATGCTCAGTATGCTGAATACTGAAGTATTCAGAATATGATGAACGTGTAACTACAGTATACTGATCCCTCTTAAAAAGAATCTGCACACACTGTTATAATCGTGACAAAAAAGGCATTGTCAAGGCTGTGCAGTTAGAACATATATATATGTTTGCTAAACGTATCAGGGAGGTGAAGCACTTAGTTCCTGGGGAGGGAAAGCACATGGTCACCAGGCATTTTATATACACACACACACACACACACACACACCCTCCAACCAACCAGCGAGCACAATTAGTGTCAGCTGGGAAAGCAGTCGTTTCACCCCCTCTAAGCCCGAAGAAGGGTGGTAGCCTCAGTGGCCCTGACTGCTGGGGCAGAAGACAGGAGAAAAATGGGGGAAAAAAAACTGGAAATGAAGAAGATGATCAAATATACATGCATATGTGCCACTAGCAGGCTTACTTAAATTATGATACCTCTCACTACAGGCTGGGGACCTTAGCTTTTCAGTTCCAGAATGAGTCGTGCTGCATGCTTGTTCCTCCAGAAAAATGACAAAAGGAGCATATCCCATGCAATGACAAAGGTTTTAAGGGTTGAGAGATTGAGTTCAGCCCCTCATACTTTAATTCACACTACTGTATTACACTAAATTGCTGCTACACGGGACCTTTTAGAAGGGACTGCCCGCAATGTACATCTTTAGCTGGCAAGGTCCACTGCACAATCAAGTCATGTTTGTTTTAGGGCATTCATCCAAACGCTGCCTGACGCTGATTTCAGTGTGATCAATCTTGACTGCTTTGTTTCTTTTTTATTTGCAATCCAACAACAAACCTGCTTCAGCCAAAATTAACTGAAAGATTTAGTTAAGGGGGCACTGTTAGTTCTGTTTTTTTACCAGTTTTGACCATTTTTAGCTGTGTTCAATATGGAAAAGATTACGTGTTTTTACCTCCCATGCATGTGTGAAAATGAGCTATTATATTTGTATCACTATAGGTATTGGCATTATTATTTATCATTATATCTGTGGTTGTGAGCTGTTTTCTCATATTTTATTTTCAATTTGTCTTTTTTTATTTTTTAATCAAGTTTTTTTCCTGCAGTCCTTTGCTGTGGCAGGGCCATCAGTCCTGACCCCCACCCTGCCCTTAACCAGCTTCCCCGGGACCTACCTGTACTCTGGTAGATTTCCTTCAGTGGTGGCACAAGGGAAAAAGAGGACTGTCCTCTCCACCACAGAACACAATCCAGCTAGCGGTCCCAGGTAGCAGTATGGGTTGGTTGGCGGACCTGGCTTGATACGATGGAGGCAACACAAATGTTTACCTACGTCGGTGCGACAAACAGAATGCAGACAACCGCCGTGACACCATTAGAGTGACAGGCAGTAGAGCAACAGTAAAATACAGCAACTCAGCACAGAACCGACAATAGAATACAGCAATAGAAAGAGCTGTAGCAGCAGCTCAAGTCCCATCAACAAACCATACACACAAGCGTAAAATACCAATACTAACTAGTGCAGAGGGTTCCACACCCCCGTGAATTAATATAACAAACTCCACATCTCACAATGCGCGGAGAGAGGGTAGGAGCCCTGTGGTCTGGCAGAAACAAGTAAAATGAGCAACAACAAATACACCTGTGGCAGACCTCCTGAAAGTATTGAAGTGCATGGTGCGTCGCCGCACCTTTACAGTAAATGAAGCCCCCCAGCGTCCGCCATATTCCCAGTTCGTGGACTTTTCACAATAAAAATACAGTAAGTAGCAGCGTGAGAAAAACGCGCTTTTCTAAATAAAAAGCTGGATCGGGAGAAAGCCGTTCGGGGCGGGGGGCCGTGGATTTAGAGAGTTTTCCTTTAAGAACACTTAGAACCTGCATGTAGCAATTTGTTGCACTGCTTGGCAGTGTCATGTATGCCTGTTAGAGAATCAGTCAGTCTGGGGCTTGTCCTCAAGCAGAGAACATCTGCGGTACAGAATAAACCTTATTGTTTATTTTATGCGTCTGTCCAGTTATTTGAATGGTCCAGCATGGGGTCCTCACCAACAGCTACAGATGGGTCTGGCAGACGAGAGAAAAGGTAAGGGTCTTTTAGTGGCAGACCCAACCAAAATGCCACAGTACCATGTGATAAGCGTGTCAGCATAATGGCACTCACACCAACAGCTACTACACATCGCGGAACCACAAAATGGGCAATGTACACCATAGCGCCCATCACAAACAGCGAGGTCAACACTCACTCGCTAAAAACAACAATACTTCTCTACGTTTAATGTGGGGGGAACCCCAATTTTAAAATAATCAACCTGAGGGGGCATGTCAATGGGGAGAGCGCAAACTCGACAGGGATCCCAATCCGGGGAACAGATTGTGAAGGAAGAACATGGGGCGACTCTATTGGCATGGGGGGATAAAGTCAGAATGGTGGGGTACGGGACTAAAAAAAAAAATAAAACTCAAGTACCAGGTAACAAACAAAATATTTTCTGCAGCACAGCCAGTCCCAAACCCCGGTCAACCTCCTCGCAGGCGGTGACATTAGCCAGCATACCAGACAGCCAGCTCAAAGCTAACCCCAAAACCAAACCTACACTAACTCTCCAAAACAACCGCAGAATGTAGCAGCTCAAATTACGATATGCTCTTAATAGCCATAGCTATTAAGCACACATCGCCCAATTCACATTCGCTATTCTGACTTCGCCCATATTTAATCGCTCATACTGAGTTGCTCTATTGACGGGTTGCCCACCTGGCTTCAGTCTGAAGGTGCATGGTTTTGTGCTTTCCCTTTCATACACCAGAACCAGGCTCTTTTCCATATTACTGGTTCCCCCATGTCCAGTGGTGCACAATGATGCAGGCACCACATGCCAGCTGCCAGACCCCCCCCCCCGAGATGTGCCTACTGCGATGCCACCATCCTTCCATGTGATGGCTCTATAAGAGCAGCACATCTTGTCTTCCTTCCCCAGGAGAGGAGGGCTATCCTCCGACACCGCCCTTTCCACCTCCTGGCTGACCCCAGCCTGAGTCATCAACATGAGTCACCAGCACGACAGGTGGTAAGCGCATACAGCACCTCTGCCCGCCACACCACCGGGCTGGCTTGTTTGCAATTTGCTGACCTGGAAAGGCACACTTCAGCTGATGCTCGTTTCCAGGTACGACCCATGTGGTGGGATGAAATTGGAAGCAACAAAGAGGCAAAAAAAGTACAAATACATTAACACAGACATATATAATAAATTTATATAAGGGATGTAGGTACAATTTATACATAAAAAACAAAGTCATAGATTTACATAAGGGATGTGAGTACAAGTAAGTAAGCAATAAGACACGACAGGGTGTGCATTAAGTAAGCAATAAGACATGATGGGGTGTTGGTTGTTCTGCCACAACCACACGCCCAGGGGCACAGAAAGGCACAAGGATGCAGGCCGAGTGTCTTCACCCCCAGGAAGTGTGGTTGTGGCAGCACAACCAACACCCCATTGTGTCTTATTTCATTTATAAAATTGTTTTTGTGTTAAAAAGTAAGAAAATTAAAACTAAAAACTTAAAAATGTTATAAGAGCTGCTGACGCATCAAAGAAAACGTTGAAAAACATGATATTTAGGAACAATTCAGCTTGCATTCCATATATAGTCTATAGATTTCTCCTCCCCATTATTTATTACTATGGAAATTTGCATGAACACATGATCTTTATCCCTAAGAGTTCATCTGCCTCTGGAGTTTACTCCCTACTTCAAGTCATAATCCTGTGTTGTGACATCACAATGTGTTGCCCAGGGATTAACTGTGATATGAACATACGAACATACTAATGTGCCAACAGAAACAGACCACCCAGTTTATCTAAGTCTGCTCGAGTGTGCGGCCAACACCCCTAGTTTGCAGCTTCCCCCCCTTCCCTTTGTCATCCCACTGCCACCCCCCCACCTCCCCCACCCTCACTCTCCCCTGTTCCCTGTCCCATGCCCTTTGAAGCTGTTCACAGATTTACATGATACCTTCCATTCTGGTAGGTGTTCCATTTGCTACCACCTCTCTGTGAAATAGTGTCTCCTCATTTCCTTCCTAAATCTCCTCCTTCTATAGCCCCTGCCCCATGACCTCCCCTCCTTAACTTAAAGACCCCATCTGCCCCATCCTTATTGAGTCCCCTCAGATACTTGAATGTCTCTATCATGTCCCCCCGTCCCTTCTATCCTCCAAGGTGTACATATTCAGGCCTCCCAGCCTGCTGTCATAGTCTCTCCCCTCCACTCCACTCCACATATCATCTTTGTTGCCCTCCTCTGCACCCCCTCCAGTAGCCTAATATCACGCTTTAGGTATGGCCTCCAAAACTGCACACAATACTTTAAGTGCAGCCTTACCAGCAACCTGTAGAGGGGCAAGATCACCTCTCTTCGCCTGGATGAAACCCCCTCACTATGCACCCCAGCATTTTGTTTGCTTTTGCAGCCACTCTCCTGCACTGGGCAGTGTTGTTCATGGTCCCTGTTATCATTACTCCTAGGTCCTTCTACTCCTCAGTGATCCCCAGCTTAACCCCCAACCCCGACCAGTATTCTCTCCTTGGGTTCTTCACCCCAAAGTGCATAACCTTACACTGCTTTGCACTGAACCCCAGCTGCCACCTCTCTGACCACTCCTCTAGCTTGCGTAGGTCCCCCTGCAGCTGCTTCCATCCCTCCTCTCCATCCACCACTGCTCCGATTTTGGAGTCATCAGCGAACAGACTTACCTTGCTCACCACCCTGTATGCAATGTCTGATATGATGAGCCCAAACAATACTGGCCCCAACACAGAGCCCTGTGGCACTCCACTCATCACCGGCCTTGGAGTTGAGAGCTCCCCTCTCACCACCGCCCATTGCAGCCTGTCACTCAGCTAGCTTGTAATCCAGTCCATCATTTTTGCCCCTACCCCTACACCAGTTAGCTTCTCCCCAAGCCGTCCATGAGGCACCGAATCGAAAGCCTTGCTGAAGTTCAAGTAAAGAACATCCACCGCATGACCCTTATCCAGCTCACCTGTCACCCAGTCATAATATTGTACAAGGCTGGTTTGACAAGACTTCCCTGAAACAAACCCATGCTGCCTCACATCCTGGAGGCCATTGTCCTCCAGGTACGACACCAGTCTTTCCTTTAGTATCGTTTCCATGAGTTTGTACACTCTGGAGGTGAGACTTACCGGACGATAATTACTCGGTTCATCCCTTGTCACAAGCAGTGCATTATGACCTAAGGTAGGGAGAAAGCAACAGGAATTGATAAACTCTTCAGAAGCAAAGATCCAGTTTTCATGCAGATTACACCAGTAATAAATAATGGGGAAGAGGAATGTAGAACTAATGTGCAATACAAGCTGAACTGTGTCCAAATATTATGTTTTGTTAAAAGTTCTCCTGAAGGCGTCAGCTGTTCTTTAACAACCGTAGTTTTCTGTGAAACAGTTCCTCAACAGATGGGCTGTCACTACAGAGTGCTAAACTGAGTTGCACTGTGTGAGCCACTATTGTGTGTGTGCTTTTCGTGTAAACTATCTCTGCAGTCACCCCCCCCACACACACAGTTTTGTTCCACTTTTTTTCTTTAAATTACAAAAAAAAAAAGTCATATTATTTTAGTTTGTGGGTTTGAACTGGAAGTGACTGGCTTCAGGTGTTTTTTTTTTTGTTCTGTGACCAAGCAACGTGGTAGTGTGCAAGAAAGTGAAACCAGAATTAGGGACTGCAGCATTAAGGAGCTGCACATTGCTATTTTTAGCAACTGAGCAATATTGGTACAGGGATTTTTTTTCAGACCCATTGGTTGTGCTGTCTGAAGCCAGTGGGTAGGAACAAGTTTCAGCCAATCAGGATGCAGAATTCTTAGTTCCCATTTTATAAAGGATGTTAATGCACACCCTACAGAAGTGAGGCACAGGGCTGAAGGCTGAGTGCTCTTACACCCCTGAGAAGAGCATTCAGATCCTTTACTGCACATCCTGGAGTGGCTTACTGCACTTATAATATGATTCGCTGCTCTTTTGTATTATATGTAAAGTGAAAATTGTTAATTTTTTTTTACATATATTATTCTTTAAAATACATTTTAAAGAAAAAACATATACATGCAGTAGTCCCTAATTTTGTACATAGTATGGCTTTTTACCTTAGTAATGAGATCTGGGACCTGACCATGCGGTGCTAGGAATTTAATGCAAGGTCTGGTGATGTCTATTTAATGAAGTTTCTAGATTTTTTCTTGTCATTTTACAATATATAATATACAAAATAATACATTTACATACGGGATGTGGGTGCAAGTTATACATAATATACCACGTAAAAAATTTACATAAAAAGATGAGGGTGCAAGTAATACATAATATGCTAAAAAAATAAATTTACATGAGGGATGTGGGTGCATGGTATACATTGAAACACAGACAACGGTGGCAGAAAAGAACACAGGTCCATCTAATCTGCCCAGTGTTCCCTATCTGCCCCAGGACCTACTGTCCCTGCAGGGTTTTATCCCTCTCTGTCCATCCCCCTGCTCCCCTCCCTACTGCTACCGACCAAAGCAACCAACTAATCCTTTCCCCTGCCCCAGCCATGCTTCAAACCATTTATGCTCTTGGCATCCACCACCCCCTCTGGCAGACTGTTCCATGGCACAACCACTCTTTGTGTAAAACAGAACTTCCTCACATCCCTCTTAAACCTTCCCCCACCAGTTTATACTCATTACTTCAGATTCTTGACTCTATGCTCATGCTAAATAGTTTGCCACAGTTCACCTTTTTTATTCTCTTCAGGAACTTGGGAGGCCTCTGTCATATCCCCCTCTCTCATCTTGTCTCCAGTGAAAACATGTTCAGTGCCTTGAGACGAACTTCATAAGATCTGCCCTGTTAGCCCTTAGTCCTCTTCGTCACCCTGTGTAGCACCGTCTCCAGCCTTTCCTTGTCCTTCCTCAGGTGAGGACTCCAGAACTGAACACAGTATTCTAGGTGGGGCTTCACCAGAGACTTATAAAGAGGTAGTAGTGCCTCATTTTTCCTACGGTTAGTACCCCTTCTGATACACCCCAGCATCCTATTAGCCTTACTATAGGCCTTGTTACACTTGGTCTGATTATTTGAGGGAATCACTATTGATGACTCCCAGGTCCTTTTCCTCTGCTGTAGGTCTCAGTTTAACTCCTCCCATCCAGCACTCTGTCCTGTTTTTTTCCTTCTAGATGCATAACCTTGTATTTTTTGGCATTGAATTTTACCTGCCAAACATTAGAACACCTGTCTCTGACCTACAGCACTATTACTATGCCAGCCACATGATGGCAGCATCAATCAATCAAATCTTTATTTATTCAGGTGATCATCATTGAGCAAGGCTCATTTACAAGATGGACCTGATAAGGTCAAGGTTCAATAGTTGATACACAACAGATACATCATACACTTTATAAGACAGTTATACATACAGAGGAAAATAACGTTTATAACACAATGATGTACAATGAATTCACATGATAAAACTCGGTTACAGGAAAGTTAAGCTAATATTTACAGTATATACAGTACATACATATCCCAATGGGGGCCATGGCAGACACACAACATAATGAATACTAGGATGGTGAAGGTATTATTGGGTGCCATAAGATGGGGGTGACTGTCTGGAAGGAATATGCCATATATGGTTTGGAAGTGAGATTTGTGATATGACAATTCTAGCTCTAGTGGTAGCAACTGCATTTCTCTGTGAAGAAGACTGTACCATGCTGTTTAAAGGATGCAAATGGAATGATAATGGACAGTTTTAGGGATTTTTGTAGGGTGTTCCATGCTATAGCTAGAGAATAGCTGATTGCTGCCCTCCCTAGCCTGGAGTTGAATTTGGGCAATTTGAGCAGGATGATGTTGTTGCTTCTTAGGGCATAGGAGCTAGGAGTGGTCAGGGTGAAGCAGTCCAGGATATAGTTTGGAAGTTTTTTTGATAAGGCTCTGTAAATCCATAGTGCTGCATTTCTGCTCCTTCTGATATGAACGGAAACCCATCCAACTGCATCATAAAGAGAGCAATGATGGGTATTATAGGGCAGATCTGTAATGAACCTTATTGCTCTATGATATAAGGTACCCAACTTGTGAAGGTAGGAGATGGGGCAGTGACTATAAAGGAAGTCTGCATAGTCAACAACTGATAGAAAAATGGCCTGGACTAACCTCATCTTTGAGTCTCTGTTAAGGAACGGTTTTAATCTATAGAGAAGGCCAAGCCTTTAGCAAAGCTTTTTTAACAGTTCTTCTAGATGATGAGTGAAGTCGAGTCTGCTGTCAATCCACACACCTAGGTATTTGAAGTTTTCAACATACTCCAGATTTTCTCCAAGTATAGTGCATAGCTGGGGGAGAGTGATTGAAGAGGATGTGCTGGTGGAGTTGTGATTTGTGAACATCATTGCTTTAGTTTTCTTTGCATTTAACAGAAGCTTTTCTCGAGTAGCTGATGTTGTAACAAGGAAGAATTCTGTTTGTAGGTTCACGAGCAACTGCAGCGTAAGGTTGCTGACATACAGAACAGTGTCATCAGCAAAGAGGTGTACTGAGGAATTGGTAAGGGTTGAATCAATGTTATTTATATAAATGGCAAAAGGATAGGACCCAGAATAGAACCTTGGGGACTCCTCTTGACAGTGGTTTTAATGGGGATAGTCACCTTCAGCTTTTACCTGCTGTGACCTACGGTGAGTAGCATCTGAACCACTTAAGGAGGGTGGATCTAGGCCAAGGGAGTGCAGGGATGAGAGTAGCAGCTCATGGTCCACAGTATCGAATGCTTTGCTCAGGTCCAGGAATACTGCACAGACATTATTCTTTTTATCCAATTCGGTTTGCCAGTCATTTGTGACCTTGGCTAATGCAGTGATAGTGCTATGCTTGGCCCTGAATCCAGATTGAGATGGATTTAAGAGGTTAGCATTGTCAAGATATTCACTTAACTGATTACTCACTAATTTCTCCAGCATCTTGGATAGCACTGGTAGAATGGAAATGGGCCTGTAATTATTCAGATCCTTAGAGTCCCCTGATTTTAGAAGGGGGACCACTTGGGCTGTCTTCCACAGTGTGGGAATAGAGCCAGAGTTTAGGGAAAGGTTAAAGAGGTGTGCTAGGGGGACTGCAAGTACATGGCACGCAGTCTTTAGAAAGAAGGGTCCAGAGAGTCTGCTCCTGCACTTTTTGGTATCCAGATGCCATAATAGATCCTCAACTTGTTTCAACAGTATAGGTTTGAAGCTAAAGGAAGAGTCAACTCTTTGATCACCAGTGTAATGGGAGTTTAATTGTTCCCTCAGCAGGTTAGCTGGAGAGGTGTCAAAGGCAAGGCCAGCCATTGTGAAGTGGTTATTGAATGAGTCCAGGATTTCCATTTTGCCAGTGATAGGGCCATAACTGTTGTGTAGTTGAGTTGGAAGGGGGTTGTTAGCGTCCTGCTCCACCATACCCTTGATGGTGCCCCAAAACCTAGCAGGATTATGGTAGGAGGAGTCAAGCTCGGCCAGGTAGAAGGCAGCCTTTGCATCCCTAACTTTCTTCGTGCATCTATTCCTGGCTTTCCTAAAACTCATCCAGTCATTTGCATTCTTAGTTTTTCTTGCCATTTTCCAGAGTTTGTCTCTCCAGCAGTGCAGCTTTGAGGTCAGCTGAAAACCAATGACAGGATTTGTTTTTTATACGGATACTAGAGATTGGGGCATGGGTGTTAAGGGCATTTATTATAATGCTATTTAGCACCTGCTGAGCTTTTTCTACAGAATGTGCAAGATAAAACTCTTGCCAGTGTGGAGAGTAAGCTAGATCATGCAAATATCCTTCAATATTGATGTTTTTCTTGGATCTCCTCATGAGGAATTTTGCAGGATTTGTTGTTATGCTGGTGGATCTTACCCCTGCGATGGGGCAGTGATCACTTATATCGCAGAGAAGCACTCCAGCGTGTGTGACTAATGTGGTTTACTCACTAGCATGATATCAAGTAGTGTGCTGTTATTACTATTCCTTGCATTAATTCTTGTTGGTTCATTAATTAGCTGTGTGAACTCATATGTGTCACAGAATACCAGAGGTGTAGCTGCCTGGGTGAGCCAGTTGAAATTCAGGTCACCTAGAATAATGACTTCTTCAGTGCTGGGCTTGACCAGGTTCCCCAGTTGGGATAAGAGCTTGTGTTCAGCAGAGCGGGGTCTGTAGCATCCAATTAGTTGAAAAGCTGCTGTATTAGGGAGAGAGACCTTTAGGGATAGGCATTCAAACTCCTTGGGCATAGATGTTGCAGCAATACAGGATACAGCTATACCAGATTTTGCATATATGGCTACTCCACCTCCCCTTGATTGGCGATCAGCTCTGAATAGCTGATAGTTAGGTAGGTTAACATCCCTGTCTGCTGTGGTGGGTTTGAGCCATGTCTCAGATATCACGAGAAAGTCTGGCAAGGTATGGGCAACCCAGGCTTGTATCAATGTAAGTTTTTTAAACAGACTGCATACATTAATATGCAGGAAACTGAGGCCTTTAACTGAGGTTAGATCTGATGGAGAGGTGATACATTCAAGAGGTCCAGGGTTGATTTCCACATTACCAATACAGAGCAATAGAAAGAGCAGGAGTTTCATGAGGGCTGCCAGTGATAGGGAGAGGGGGCTGTCTTTGGTCCTCCTTCTTTTATTCTGTTGCCACTCTTTTTTTGGGGTGCTCCTTGTGGGTTTAAGGAAATGTGTAGAGACACCAAGTAGCAGTTTGGCGCTTAGGCTTAGGGGGGATCTGTATATCCAGCAGTGGAGCCTTGATTGAAATACATGTGTGGTGGTATGTGTCTCTTTATGGTGATTAGGCCACTGTAGTCGATGCAGCAATGGTAGAGCATATGTGAGGGTTTGAGTGTCAACCAAAGGGGATGGTTCAGAGAGACTGGGCGGATGGATCACCCTAATTTGCATGGCAGGGACATCTTCTTTGTGGGACCCTACGGCTGATAGTGAAAAGGTATCAGAAGTAAACTCCCCATTCTGAAAGAGATATTGGTAGTTTTCTGTCGGGAGTAGTGAAGTTGCTGATTGGTTGGATCAGCAAGCGGTGTGACTGTCTGTTGGTTTGAAAAATGCTGAGGCGGGAAAAGATTTCAGGGAAGATGCCTATAAAGTAACACACAAGAGGAGGGAAGGGTGGGTGGGCAAAATTTTGCGCCTTTCCGAGTGCTCCTCGCTGTTCCTCCGGCCCTCGTGGTTCCCTGGTTGCTAAGTTGCGCTGACCGCCCGCTGGCGGAGGCCGAAGCCCAGCGCCAGCTGGTGTGCTGTGGAGTGGGAATTGCAGGCTGGAGAGAGACAGAGGAGGTGCAGCAGTTAATAAAGGCAGAAACAAGTGTTCCTGAGCCACTGACTGAATCTGCACAACAAAAGGACTGTGGAGGGGTGCTGTGGCGCCTCAGCTGCCTGGGCCCACCTTGCAAATGCAAAAAAGGAGCTGTAATTACAGTAAAGAGCAATAAAATGGCAGTTTCCCCTTGCAATTACAATAGTAGAAATCAGCATCTTTTAGGTAATTTACACAGTTAAGGGAAGGAGAGTGGCGCCTCAGCGTCTGGCCCACTGCTGCTAACAGGACCCAGAGATACAGCAGAATTCAAACAAAAACAACAGATTCCCTCTACAGATGCATCACAAATTGAAGACAGCTCTTTTGGGGATTTTGCAGTAGTACAGAGGAAAAAAGAAAAGAAAATCAAGTCCCAGACAGATTTCGGCAAGGCAGGCTGAGCCAGTGAAAGTCAATGGGGCAGGACAGCCAATCGGCTGCTGTGCCTGGAGGAGTGCTCGCTTACCGATTGGCTGTGCCTTTCCCGAGTGCTCCCTTGCTGTTCCTCCCGGCCTCGTGGTTCCCTGGTTTGGCTAAGGTGCCGCCGACCGCCCGCTGGTGGAGCGAAGCCCCGGCGCTCAGCTGGGTGCTGTGGGGTGGGAATTGCAGGCGATTGGCTGTGCCTTTCCTGAGTGCTCCCTCGCTGTTCCTCCCGGCCTCGTGGTTCCCTGGTTTGGCTAAGGTGCTGCTGACCACCCGCTGGCGGACAAGCCACGGCGCCAGCTGGTGCTGTGGGTGGAATTGCAGGCGACACGCGCTTTTCCAAGTGCTCCCTCGCTGTTCCTCCTGGCCTGCGGGTTCCCTGGTTCGGCTAAGGTGCCACTGACCGCCCGCCGGCGCAGCGATGGCCCCGCGCTCTGCTGGGTGCTGTGGGGTGGGAATTGCAGGCGATTGGCTGCGCCTTTCCCGAGTGCTCCCTCGCTGTTCCTTCCGGCCTCGTGGTTCCCTGGTTCGGCTAAGGTGCAGCCGACCGCCCACTGGCGGAGTGAAGCCCCGGCGCTCAGCTGGGTGCTGTGGGGTTGGAATTGCATGCACCTGGGCCAAACAGAAAATGATACCTGGTTTGTATGGCACTGAGAATGTGGAAGAGGTAGCAGCTGCTGTTCATCTTGGAACTCACCCCAGTACCCACTGATTATGTAGGGGAATTTTTTATTGCAAGAACATAACATCATGCAGTGAAACAAAGACACCTATTGAAAAGAACACAATACATATACCATTGTTCAGAACTTAAACTAAAGATAATAGAAATAGGAAAAAGACCATACAATCAAGTGAGAACAGCAACAAATAGCCCATATACTCCTCAATGTAACCAATCAACATGTTTCCAGAAGACATAAAAACGACCCCTATCCCACTTAGAATACTCAGAACTCTTAACTTTCCTAATGGCAGACTCTATTTGAGGGAGAATTACACTATTCGTGCGAATAACATGCTGTAAATAAAATTGACAGTGAGCTTGCCAAAGATAAAACTTAATACAAGCAAAAATGACATTCAACGTACTGGGGTGATATAATATCCCGAGTAGTCCCCCAAAATTAAACATTCATAAGATATGGGCCCCCACCCCATTTTGTAACTAAATCGTGCCAAAATTGCACAATATACCCACATTGTACGTAAAAGTGTTCCAAAGTCTCCAATTGATCCCCACATTCCTGTCTCAAGCATTTCTGTTCATCAAGAGTTTTATGCTTCCAGTTACCTTTCACCCCCAATCTACCATAGCAACACAACCACTGCACATCTTACATAGGCACATGGGACTCTAGGATCTGTCGAGAAAGTAAGAGTATACTTTAGTTTAGTAGGACTACATTTTGGGAAGTCCACTTGCACCGTATGATTCAAAGCCATCATTTTCACATACAATTGTCTTCTATTCAATAAACAAGCCTCCTCCTTTCCTAAAGACCAGCTCTTCAGTTTCCTCAGAACTGGGACAGCAAAATCTGGAATGCACAGCTCCTTTGTACACTTAAAAACCTGAGCCCCCCAACATTGAATAAAAGGTAGAAATAGCACCTTCATCCAATGATCCCAGGAATCCTCTAAGGTTCCTAAGCCACAATGCAAAATAGAATGTAAGAAAAATGAAGAAGAAAACACCACAGGATTAATCATATTCAGACCTCCTTCCTTAATGGGTAAATAAGTAAAGTCTCTTTTGACAGAGTTTAATCTATGTCCCCAAAGCATTTGAAAAAAAAACAACTGAACATACGAGTTTTAAGCCCTGCAGGAATAGAAAAAATGTGACTAATATACAAAAAGATGGGAAGGAGAAATTTCTTAAGAATCAGAACCCTTTTCTTTTTAGAAAGAGACCAAGATTTCCAAACTTCAACTTTCTTTTCGTCCAGCAACAGTTTCTCTTCCCAGTTCATAAAGGAAACATCCCCAACTCCAAAGAGAACCCCCAAGATTTTAATATGAGTATGTAGAATTTTTATAGGACCTATCCAGGCAACCTGGTCCCCGTCTCCAATTTGTAACACTATACTTTTGTCATAATTCAGACAAACCCCCGAAAAAGCCGAAAAATCATTTATAATCTGTAAGGCCTGTAGACCCGAAACCGTGTCCCTAACAAGAAGGCACACATCATCTGCATATGCAGAAATTTTTTGAGGTAAAATCCCAGAAGCAGGAGAAAGACCCTGTACCAAATCATCCCACAGAATCTGTCGAACAATGGGATCCAACACAAATGTAAAAAGTAACGGACTGATCGGACACCCTTGGCACACCCCCCTATTTTAACCAAATAGAATTCCCAACTTGACCATTAACCAAAGGTGAAAAAGAGGCTGTAGTATACAGTAACTTAATCCATGCAATAAACTGACAAGGTAAACCATATTTCTCCAAAACCATATATAAAAAATTATGTGAGACACTATCAAAGGCCTTGTGTTGATCTAAAGCCAACAAAAAAATGGATAATTTATTTTGTTTCCAAAATTCAGTCACTGCTCTCAAAAGCAAAAGATTCTGCTTTATATTCCTTTTTGGAATGGAACAAGTCTGTGCCGGGTATATCAAAAAAGATGCCACTTTTTGCAACCTTTTACATTACATGGAAACAAAAATGTTATAATCAGCATTCAACAAACTAATCGGTCTCCAGTTATGTAAATTACACCTATCCCCTTTTTTGAAAATATGAACAACCAAAGCCAAGACAAAATCCTGCAAATTCCTACTCACCTCATTTAAATCATTAAAAACTTGTGTGAGAATCACAGTAAGTTCTTCAATAAAACATTACAGAATTTGTTGGTTAACCCATCCACCCCTGGAGAAACCCCAGTTTTTAGGTGCACAATAGCTTCTCGAACTTCTTGTTCAGAAACCGGAGTCGCTATCTCTGCCAGGAAGGGTGCCCCTACAGTAGGGATGGGAAAAGGTACATCATTCCCCCAAGATCCTAAAAAAACCTGTTCTGTCCCTAAAGTAGAAATGATTAACATCTAACATGTCTACATCCGACATTTTTAACACACCTGTAGAATCATAGAAACCCATCATAACTTTATGATTCACTCTATCCTTACAAGCAGCATATGGATCTGAGTAAGGGCGCTTCTCGGTACCAAACCGGAGCTCAGCATTCAGGGAAACTGCCCTGTTATATTGAAAAGAAAACATTTTACTTTTGATATCATCCAATTGTGCCTTAATTCTACAATCTGAAACATTCAGAAGAGACATTAACTTATAACACTGATCTCTATATGCCAAATACTTTAAATACTCCACATTACTGATACTTTTCCCATAATCAAGAAAAAATTGTCTAAATTCTTTTTTCATAGCAACCCACCAACTTAGCCAATCATCATACATAACAGAGACAGATTTCCTGAATGCAAACAGCCTCTCTAACTTTTGTAGGACCTCCGGCTGCTGTAATAAATTGGCATTTAGTTTCCATCTCTTAGTAACAGAGGGAAACCTAGGGGGAACATTTTTAACAGAAATCTAACAAAGCAGAAGTACATGATCAGAAAATTCAGAATACTGTAACTGAAATAATTGGGGATATAAAAATTTAGACACAAAAATATAATCTATCCTGGTGGAAAATGCACTCCTAAAATAAGTAGCTCCCTTATCCTTATGTAACAATCTATATGCATCTTTCAACCCAGCCACCGTGACAGTATTATATAGAGCATGGGAATCACAGTATACTTTCTTCTGTATGTTATCCTTCATTTTTGCATCCAAACCACAATTCATATCCCCACCCCAAATAACATGTTTTTCCGTAAAAAGAAAGGGTTTAACAGCATCAAATAAATCGATCCTAGAGGCCTTGCTTTGGGGGGCATAAGTATTAATAAGCCTTAAGACAAACCCATGAATGTGACAATCCACTATAAATGCTCTACCTGGTAAAACATCAACAATCCTTTGGACTTTAACCTGAGTACCTTTAAACAAAACCCCAATACCATCAGCCACATCTGTCCCAAATGTCCATAAGTTAGGTCCCCAAGGCCATAACCACTTTGTAAGGTTAACATCCTGTAAAGACAGTAGTCTGGTTTCTTGTAGAAATACTATGTCAGCATTCAAATCCTCACAGAAAGACAAAACCGCAGCCCTCTTTTTCGGAGTTTTAATGCTACGGACATAAAATGATGCCAACCTTAAAGTAGCCATAACTTAGGAAAAACTTGAGTCATGTCCTATCTTTTTTTCTCTTCCAGACAGTTTTCTTTTTTACCTCCTTAACCTCTACCACAGACTCCTCCTCAGAGTCCATTTCAGAAACTGCCTCAGACCTAGAGGATACATTCGACTCAGACCCAGCATCTCCATCTTGAAAAACCTGGAAAGGATTTTGAAGGGGAACTTGTATAGATAGGAAATTTTGTTTACTGACAGATCTAGTAACCTGTTTAGGAAGCTGAACGTCAACTTCAGGAGGAGGCATAGTCTGAACATCTAGGCCCACCCTAGGAGTACTAGAAAGCAAAACATCTCCTTCCCTCTGGGGCTGTAAATCAGCTTGAGAGGTAGAAGGTGCAGTATCAGCAGGCAGAGGTACAGCCTGTGCAGATGGTGGTGGGGCATTGTGGGAGGGCGCAGAATGAGAGTCAGAAGACTGAGCATCATCCTGATTGTTTGCCTGCTGGGAGGGATCAGGCCTGTGTGGCCTATGTCTGTCCTGGACCTGATTAATAAGAACATCTTTGTCAGGGCTGCCCGTCCTATTCTGACCTGCCCAGAGACACTGATGATAGGCATGACCCTGCCCATCACAAAGATTACAACGGAAAGTATTTCTACAGACTGCACTCACATGATCATAGTCCCCACATAAAGCACACCGCAACCTATCACAAGTGCTGCTAAGATGTCTACTGCTGCCACACTTATAACAGGCCTTAGGCTGGCCAGGATAAAAACAGATCCCTCAGTCTTTTCCAAGAAAGAAACTGTTAGGAATATGCAGACCCTCCGACCCAGCCATATGTAATTTAACTTTAAACCTCCAATTACCAGTCCATATCCCTTTTGAATCTATAATCGCCTCCGGGGGGCTAAGAACATTACATCTTTTCTCCAACCAAAATTGAACATCCCCCACATTTACCCCCTCATTTCTAAACATAACAGTCACAGTTTTGAAAAGAGGTTTAGTTAAGAAAATTGCCCAGAAGGGAGTCCAAAGAGGAGTCATTTTCAAAGATTTATACTTCCTCCAAAATGTGTCTAAGCCAGAGAACGTCTTAAAGCTAATGCCAAAGAAGTTCTCACCTCTTATATTAATAAGGGCAAAGATATCTGCTGTACGAAAGTTCATCGACTCCTTCAAAAGTCTTTTAGCCACATACGTCCTGTCAGGGGGCTCCTGCAACCCACCCCTATATCGCAGACAAACCACATTTCTTCTCGGAGCCTATTCTACCTTATTACTCTTGAACAGGTCCAAGAAAAAGGGCCCAGCTCTGTGATGTCCATGAGTCGGGGGGACTCTCGGCGAAATATCTGGGGAAGTAGAGCAAGAAACGTCTGCCACAGTAATACCCTGTTCCTCCCCTAAATCAGGACCAGTAAAAGCCGTGGAAACTGACCTGAGGAACCTCAGTCTCCAAAGGAGTGCAACCACTCTTTTGTATAACAGTAGCAGGCCGGGAAGTTCCCGGTACAACCTCCTCCTGTGAAGGAAAGTCAATCCATTCGGAATCAGGGACCCAGGTGCCATCCTCCAATAAAATCCAGCCTGTTTTTAACAAGGCATCATCTTTAGACCATTGCTCACCTGTGAGGAGAGCGTCCCGGCCAGGTACCTCTGAAGACTTCTGCATTCTTGCGCCTTTACATGCCACTATGTCAGTAGGCTCCTTGACACAGCCCTCACTCCTGTCAGCAGCTTGCTGAATCACAGCTGCACCCTGCGGATCAGGAAATGTAATCTACGCTCCTGTCGTGTCCAGCAAATCTATTGCCATACCATCTGTTACTGGAAATATTGCCAAGGAACAGGAGTCCTGTCACCCTGTAAGTAAACACACTGGCTCCACTGCCTCACTCCTAGAAGGCACATCCATCGAGGCTGCTAATAAATCCTTCTCTAGCCGTAAACAACACTTGGCATCCCCTAGAGGTCCTGCAGCCAAGGTCGATGATTGAACCCCCAGCTGCAATGCAGACACAACCTCCTCGTCTGCCATCCAGACACGGACTGCCATCCAAGACTCAGACAGCAGCTCCCCCTACAGATGAGTAGGGAAATTTCCCCGGTGCCCTGGCCAAATTTCCCCCCATTCACTAAAAATAACACCAACAGCTTAATCTGGTTCAAGGTCAGTTGGCATCCATCTGTATCCCTCTCCCTCGGGTCGTGCCTGAAAATAGGCAGAATTTGTCTAGTGCACTTACCTGGTCAACAAAAACTAAATAAATGAATAATAAAAATAAATAAATAAATAAATGTGAAAACATCTCTAATGCTTGGGTAAAGCATACTTTGTGTATGATAGCAAGAGTCCGGAAGCTGCTGGACGCAGAAGACCCATTGGGTCCCATATCTCTCATTATATACACAATTGATTTTCTCGCCTCCAGGCTGGATAGAGATTATATTAGGTGGGAAGGTCACGGCCTTGTGTTCTCTCAGCTGCTTAACAATGGGACCTGCATATCCTTTCAAGCACTGAAAGAAAATTTTCACCTAGAGAACCATGATTTTCACAGATTTTTGCAAGTCAGACATTTTATTAACAGTGATAACCATAAATCCCAACTGACCAGGCCCCTGACACAATGGGAGGACTTTCTCCGTGGGAAGATGACCCTTAGGGGTGATCCGAGATATATCTTGGGAGTATACAAGCACCTCCTGACCTCCAGAGGGGAATTATTATCATGGATTAGGACAGCTTGGGAACTAGAGGCAGCCAGCACTATCTCTGAGGAGGCTTGGAAGAAATGCCTCCATAAGTGCTGGAAGGTGACTTCCTCCCCCACGTGGAGGGATTATTTTTGGAGTGTTCTGGTGAGGTACTTTAGAACCGCAATGGTGACCAAACACTTTAATGTTAGAAACACTGCTGACTGCTGGAGGCAGTGTGTGTGTGTGGGGGGGGGGGGGCACACCCCAAAACTTCACCCTTCTGGGGGAATATCTAGAGTTGTGTCCATCAAATCCTGCAGCAGACTATACTGAGGTTCATACTGAGGCCAAGGAAGGAGCAAAAGGCGAAGATTCCCATAATGGTTCCTACAGAATATCGTTATTTCTGTGTTAATAGCCACATATCTAGTTTTCTTTTGAGTTCAGTTTTGTCTTTGGAGATGATGAGAGACAGTGGTAGAGAATTCCACATATTAATGGTTCTTTCTGTGAAGAAAAAGTTCCTTTGATTTGTGTTAGATTTTGTAGTAGTTAACTGTAACGGGTGCCCCTTAGTATTAAATATATCCTGCTTATAGGTGAAACCCATTTCGGTGAACACATAATCACTTAAGATAATGTCCCACATGAATAGAAGATCACCTCTATAATGCCTCAGATTCAAAGACTGTAACCTGTCTTCATATGATTTGTCATGGAGATCATTTATCGATTTTGTTAACGTTCTTTGTATTTTTTCTATATGTTTTATTTCTGTTTTTTTATATGGAACCCAAAGTTGAGAGCAGTAATCAATGTGGGGTGTACGTACAAATGGTATAGAGGAAGTAATATCTTTGGATCTCTAGATTGTATATTGTTTTTTATTGTCCAGATTATTTTATTACACTTACAAATGCATTCGCTGATGTGCTTATTAAATTTTAAATCACTTGTAATAAATACACCAAGATCTTTCTCACATGATGAAACTTTTAGTTTATCTGATCCCATAAAATATGGATGTTGTATGTTTTTCTTTCCAAAATGCATGACTGTACATTTTTCCATACGAACGGTCATTCCCCATAATTGTGCCCATTCTGTGATGTTATGCAAATCGGCCTGTGATATTTCTCTTTCTTCTGTGGAGTCAGAAATTCCACCAATTTTCAGGTCATCCACATAATTTACATTCCAGAAAAGCAAGTTATTTGATATGTCAGAGACAAATACATAAAAGATATACAAAATCACACATGCCCCCACATTGCAAAGCATCATGGGCTGCATATGCAAATCACCACAGAATATTATGCTGGTTCAACTTTAAGCAGAAATGCATGGTGCCAAAAGGCCTCTCACACAGTTTGCAAAGGGTGCCAACAGAATGAACCCCAATACAGAGCCCTGCGGAACTCTGTTTGTAACTTTGCCCAGTTCCGATTGTATACCATTAATGACCACCCTCTGTTTTCTGTTCTCCAACCAATTTTCTGTCCTCCAAACCAGTTTGATGTAAACGCCTTTCTTAATTAATTTCTTAATAATTGCGTTATCGGGCACAGTGTCAAAAGCCTCACTAAAATCAATATAAAAAACATAGCAAGGCAGGTTTTTTATCCAGTGATCTACTAATCTTGTCGTACAAACAAACAAGATTAGTAAGGCAAGATTTACCCATGACAAACACATGCTGTTCCTGATCCAAAACTACCATATCAGCCATGATTTTATTTTTTTATAATCCCTTCTAATAGTTTGCATAAGACTGAGGAAAGGCTTATTGGCCTGTAATTTTCAGTTTTTTATTTACAACCTTTTTTAAACAACAAGATGATAAGTGCTAATTTCCAATTCTCAGGTACTTCACCATCATTTATACTTTTTTCAAATAATATACTGAGGGGGATAATCAGTAGGTTGGCCATTTATTTATTTATTTATTTAGTTCTTGGATTAATACCTTTGAGCTACATGCTCATTTACAAAGGTTCCATGTCAACAGCAAACAACACAAATACAGCAAAACAATAGAAACAGTGGTTACAAAATTACATTGGATACAAAAAATGATGTTCAACTCTTTTTGTAACTAAAATTACAAAATTCAATCACATTAAGCAATAAGTACATTGCGAGGTGTGAACAGAATGGAAAGGTAGCTTGCTACAGAGAGAGAGAAACTGGTAGCAACAGAGGCTGGGTGCTGAGAGAGTGCCAAGTAGGTGAGGAAGGTATAAGGGAAAACAGGTAGAGAAAACAGCAGTCATAGGGCCTTGTCATTGGTTTGCTGGAAGGGGAAAATTCCATGAGGTTTTGGAGTGCGAGGATATAGTGAGGGGAGAGGGGAGAGGGGAAGCAGATTAGGTGTGGGGGGGGAGGTGGGAAAATGGATGAGGAATGGAATGGAGGATGAAGGCAGAGTGGGACGGTAGAGGAGAGGGATAAAGAACAAGGCAGTTGGATAGGGGGAAATTGTAAGTGCTATAATGAACAGAAAGAAGACAGGAGTGTTAGCTTGTGCAAATTAGAAGTTACAATCACACCCACTACAGTAAGTGTTGCTAGATGGTTACAAAGTTTAGATTTGAAGGGGCCAAGTTTAGATTCTGCCAGCAGGTTGTCATGTAGCGAGTTGAGCCAAGTGGGTGCCCAATACACAAAAGACCTCTGACCCTGGGAGGTGTGACAGAAAGGGACTTTCAGTGGCTGGCTGTTAGTTTCTCTGGTAATTCTAGCCTTGCTGGTGGGGCACAGGAGACTCTGAATGCCAAGTGGTGTTAGACCTGGGGTGGACTTTTTAGCCAGCAGTCAGACCAGGTATTGAGTTCTACAGTGCAGATTTAACCACCCAGACTGGGAATGGAGATTGCAGGAGTGTTTAAGGCATGGCGCATCTAGGCCAAGACTACAAGCTTTGTTTAGGGCCAGCTTTATTCTCTTGAGAGCTGTGCCAGTTGCTGCACCGTAGACTACGAGCCTGTAGTTAATCACAGATAAGACTGAGCTGCACACAGAGAGTTTTAATGCCTCATCGGTTAGACAGTGTTTATACCTAAATAGTTGGCCAATTTTGACATTTGCAGCCTTGGCTACAAGGTCAATGTGCTGTGAAAATGTGAGGGGAACAGTCTAGTGTGACCCCAAGATATTTAAAACTTTGGACCATTTCTAGTGAGGTATTTTGGTTGTTTACAATTTTTAATAGATGGGATCTCTACCAGTTGAGAGGAGAGGTAAACAGTGTTGACTTGGTCTTCTTATAATTAAGCAAGAGCTCTGAATCAAGAAACCAGGCCTCAACTAAAGAGGAATTAACCTGCATTCGCTTTTCCAGTGCTCCTAGGTCTGTGTGGTTGGTGTAGAGTACCGCATCAGCAGCGTACAGTAGGACCTTATCCTGGCACGCTAGAAGGAGACGGTTTAGGAATAGGCTAAAGAGCAGGGGGCTCAAGATTGAACCTTGGGGGACCCCTGTGTTGACATTCAGACTTTCAGAAAGGGTATCAATGATTTTTACTTGCTGTGTTTTCCTGGACAGGTAGCTCTGGAACCACCCCACTGATTTAGGTGATAACCCTGTGCAGGTTAGTTGGTTCAGCGGCAGTTCATGATTGACCATGTCAAAGGCCTTAGTGAGGTCTATGTAAGTTGCCCCAACCATAAGCCCCCAATCAAGTGCAGCATGAATGTCACCTGTGAACTCCACCAGCGCTGTTGTAGTACTATGTTGTTTCCTGAAACCATACTGTTCCGGGCATTGCAACTGGTATTTGTCGAGGTAGTCGACAAGCTGGTCATAGACAATACGCTCCAGCACTTTTGAGAGTGGGGGGAGTATGGAGATCAGATGGTAGTTGTTGAGACTAGCCCTGTCACCACTTTTAAAAATAGGGGTGACCACTACCGCTTTCCATAGCTGTGGGAATTTACTGGTTATAAATGATAGATTCATAATTCTGGTAAGGGGTGACAGTAACTTATCAAGTGTGAGAGCAATGAGCTCGAGGTCAAGCATGTCACCACTCATTCTAGTTTTACCTAAAACTTGTAAAAGGTATTTTTTGGATTTGGCTAGAGAGACAATTTTGAAGTAGAAATGTGGAGCAGTGCCAGTATGGGTAGTCTGCCTGTTATTTAGATTTGTGCCACTTGGGGGTCCAGGAAATCAGGAGGAAGTACACCACTTAAGTCAGCAAATGCCTTATTAAAGGTGTTTGCTATGATTTTGGGGTCCTGAGTTGTGGTTTCTTCAAGATTTAGCATGGTTGGAGGTGTCTTGTTTGGTTTCCCTGTTAGGGTCCTGATATTGTCCTAGACCTTGCGGCTCTCCCTCCAGGAGTTAGCCAGCTCATTTTTGAAGAAACGGCTTTTCACTTGACATATAGCCTAAGTGCATCTATTTCAGGCGGTTTTATAGTTCTGATTATCTGTTTGAGAGCCAGTGCTTCTAGCTTTATGCCAGGGGTTGTCTCATGAGTTCGATGAGGGATGGAGTGATCCAAGACTTACAAGCCCCACGAACTTTCCGCATAGAGTAGGGGGCATATATGTTGCATGCCGCACTGAAGGTCTTGACGAAATGGTCAAGTGCTTCATCAACATCATTTGCAGCATATAGGTCTGTCCAGTCTTGCTGACTGAGGTGCGCTTTAAGTGAGGCAAGTTGCCCTTTCTTTAGCACTGCAGATGTGAGTGTCTTAGCAGGGGTTCTAGGGGACTTAGTTGACCAGATACAGATAATAGGGGAGTGATCGCTGATGGAGTCAGAGAGGACAGCTGAGTGGGTTATTCTCTCTGGTCAGTTGGTAATCATCCAGTCTAGCAGCGTACTGGTTCCAGTATGATAATTCGTTTGTGTGGAAGAGAGCACTAATTGGGCCATGTATATTGAGGAGATTGCATCCTTGTAGGGTGCTGCCTCAGGGGATAGCCAATTTATACTGAAATTCCCTAACACTAGTACCTCCAAGTTGTGGCGCAGGTCAGAGAGGTAGTCTATGAGTACTTTAAATCTGCTAGACTGCTCTTTTGTTGGATTGTAGACAGAGACAAGTGTTAGACCTTTACCCCGAGCACCTAGTAGTAGTTTTATTGCCAGTACTTGTACATTATTGTTAGCGGCAAGGTAAGGTAGGACTCTACCCTGCATGGTGTCCTTGATATATACAACACATCTGCCACCTCGCTTACCAACCCTGTTCAACCTAAAAGATGTGTACCCCTCCAGGTGGATAGCTATATCTGTAACCCTCAGTGTGAGCCATGTTTCAACCACTAAGGGTACATCTGGTTTGTGTTGGGATACCCAAACCTGTAGCGAGTCAAACTTAGCTCTGAGACTGCAGATGTTAATGGAGGCTACCGTTATACCACTGTGTTTCTTTAAGGGTTCAGGTGTTAGTGGAGTAGGTCCAGGATTGGGATGGACATTACCTGATAATAGCAGTAGTAGCCATGCCATTCTTATTGCTTGCCATTTTAGTTGTTTTAACACCTGCTTGTGGTTTCAAACTTTTGCACATTCTTTTCTGCTTTTGTAAGAGATTGTGATCATATTTAAAGTCACGGGAGTGAGGGGATAAGTGGTGTAGTCCTGAGCTAATTGCCACTTATGCAAGCACAACTTCATACCAAATACTGAGAACACTGGAGCGGATGTCATTTTATGGCACCGCTAATGGTGCGTTAGTGTGCCATTTATTTTGTTTCCAATAAGATTGGCTTCACTATGCATGAAGGGTGGACTTAACTGAGATTAGTGTCAAAATGAGCCAAATGTAAAGTGGGCCCACGGTCAAAGAGGATTAAGTTATATATCCGTGAGGACTTGAGTTGTCTGCAGCTATTTTGTCCTGTTAGGACCAGGGGTGGCAACGGGGTGCAGTACCAGCTATGGCCTTGGGATTAGTGTTTGGGAGGCTTATGTGGGGGTGGGGGTGGAGGATGAGAGGTCTGCTCTCACCCTTTTAATCTGCAAGGAAAATAAGGGAGAGAGATGTGGCAGAAATTAAAAGGTCTACTGGAATAGCGCACTGGTTAGGGTCACTGCCTCTACTGCAGTGGGTCAGGGGTTCAAATCCTGCAACAGTACTGTGAGAGTGAGGATACATAGGTGATACTAGAAGGCAGATGAAAAATCAGGACTTGGTGAATGCTGGTAGAAGTGGTTAAATTTTTGCTTATACTAAATTAAATTATGCATAAAATGAGGTGAGGCTAAGACGGGCTAACACAGTTCATAGGTATCATAGGTATAACTGAGCATAATAAAGACTTGCGTCCATGCAGCTCATCAAATCTGTATTTCATTAACCTAGGTAATTGCTACCAGTCTCCAGTGTCTATCTAGATTTACTTTAAATTCATGCATTGTACTACTCCCTACAACGTCTATTGGTAGAGCATTCCATGATAAAACTATTCTCTGGTTAAACCATCTAGCTCTATTTTTTGATCTACAATTGTCACTTACCAGCTGTAGGGGGGTGTGATCTAGTCTCGTGATACTTATCCTATGTTTGCAATCTCAGGAGCTCCCACAAATCGTTATTTTTCCCAAGCCCTATATGTTAAACACATATCTCCCCTAGACACACTGTCTTAGGGTAGCTGGTCCATTCCACTGGGGTATCAAACAGACGAGGCATACTGATGAGTCCTGGTAGGATGAAACACGTGTCTATGTCTTCTGTTAGCACCCTTTGCAAACTGTGTGAGAGGCCTTTCGGCACCATGCAATTCTGCTTAAAGTTGGACCAGCATAACATTCTGTGGTGATTTGCATATGCAGCCCATGATGCTTTGCATTATGTGGGCATGTGTGATTTTGTATTTTCTTGAAACTTGGCTTCCCAGCCAAATGCCCTTTTGGTAACCCTTGCCTCAGTGTTTGCGCACAGAGGTTCTTTGTCTTTTAAATAGTTTTTTATTTTAATGGGTTCACCACAACATATCAAAGACACACTGTCTTAGGGTAGCTGGTCCATTCCACTGGGGTGTCAAAGAGACGAGGCATACTGATGAATCCTGGTAGGACGAAACACGTGTCTATGTCTTCTGTTAGCACCCTTTGCAACCTGTGTGAGAGGCCTTTCGGCACCATGCAATTCTGCTTAAAGTTGGACCAGCATAACATTCTGTGGTGATTTGCATATGCAGCCCATGATGCTTTGCATTATGTGGGCATGTGTGATTTTGTATTTTCTTGAAACTTGGCTTCCCAGCCAAATGCCCTTTGGGGTAACCCTTGCCTCAGTGTTTGTGCACAGAGGTTCTTTGTCTTTTAAATAGTTTTTTATTTTAATGGGTTCACCACAACATATCCAAGACACACTGTCTTAGGGTAGCTGGTCCATTCCACTGGGGTATCAAACAGATGAGGCATACTGATGAGTCCTGGTAGGACGAAACACGTGTCTATGTCTTCTGTTAGCACCCTTTGCAAACTGTGTGAGAGGCCTTTCGGCACCATGTAATTCTGCTTAAAGTTGGACTAGCATAACATTCTGTGGTGATTTGCATATGTAGCCCATGATGCTTTGCATTATGTGGGCATGTGTGATTTTGTATTTTCTTGAAACTTGGCTTCCCAGCCAAATGCCCTTTGGGGTAACCCTTGCCTCAGTGTTTGCGCACAGAGGTTCTTTATCTCCCCTATGTCTTCTACACTCCAATGTGTACATATCCAGCTCCCGAAGTCTTGCCTGATAAGACATATTTTTTTAACCCATCAATGGTTCACAGGTGTTGTCTGTAGTTACCTTGTACAGTGCTACAGAGAGCTTTGTGGGCTGGGAAGAGGAGGCTTGTTGGAGCTAACAGCCTGCAAGGAAGAAGTTCACAGGTTAGATAGGGAGGGGACAAAGACAAAAGGAATCCAGAGACAGACAGGGCAAGGGTGAGGAGTGGGTCCTGCTCCTGTCCTTGGAGAAGCTTAGCATGTGCAGTGTGGTTTACCAGCAATGGCTTCTGTGACAGGATCCAGGGGAACAAGTTAAGATACCCCTCCACAACAGAAATAATAGCAGTAGAAAAATAACAGCAATTACATCAGTAGAAAAAGGCAGGGCTAACACTATTAACAATGCAGTGGGACTAAGCAGTACAGCAGAGACAGCAGCCTTAAAGTACCTAGCAAAACCAGCACTACACACCATGACATCAGAGCAGCTGTTAAGGTGTCTCCTTGCAGAGCCATTCATTTTATAATTCTTCCCGTGATCATATCTGGACCTGCAGAGCTATCTGGATTTATTTTCTTTAATCCCTCTGAGAGGTCCTCCTGACAGATAGTGCTGTATTCTTCCAAGTCTCCTTGGGGAAAGTCTTCCTGTTGTTTATTGTTATACATGGAACAAAAATAGTCATTGAATATATTTGCAATTTATTTTATGTCTATGCTTGTATAATTTCCATTTTGTATAGGGCCAATTGTGTTAGACTTTTCTAAAGAATTAATGTATGTGAAGAATGATTTAGCGTTGTCTTTTTTTTACATTCCCTCCAAGGGAGGTTTCCATCTCTTTTTTGCCTTTTTGATTTCCTTTTTACATTCCCTAAGGAGTCTTTTGTATTTCTTGAAGTGAAAGGGTGATTTGGTATTCTTGTATATGTAATAGGCCTTATTTTTTTGTTTAATAAACGTTTCAGTTTTTTGTTTAACCATTTTGGGGTTCTTTTGCCTTTTACGTTTTTTTTATATTTTGGGATATGTAAATTACACATTGTCAGGATTATGTTTTTTAAAGTAACTTACATCGTGCTAGCATCCATATTCTTAAATATTTCAACCCAGTTTACACTTGATAGAACTGAGTCAACCTCATTAATGTTAGCTTTATTATAAGCAAAAAATTCTGTGTGAACTGATAAGTTGTGAAAACTACGTTCAATGCAAAAAAAGACTGATGCGTGATCGCTGTCTCCTAGAGGTGGACCTGTGGTACATTGCGTTATATCTAAGTTGTATGATGCTAAAATTATATCAAAGATGTTAACACCCCTAGTTGCTTCTGTGACTTTCTGTGATAGACCATTTTGTTCACAAGCATTAAGAAATGCAGAAGAACGAGATATGCTGTCCCTCCACTCAATTTCACCAAAATTCAAACTCCCATAAGGATGATTGGGCCTAGTTCCCATGCATGCTCCATTTCTTGTATAATGCAGCTAGTTATTTCCAGTGGCGAATCAGGAGGCCTATACCAGATGCTTAGAACTAAAGGGTCAGCTGTATCAGATAGTATTTTAACCAATAAGGGTTCAGTGGTGGAGTGGGATTTGATTTTATCTATGGCAATGGGCTTGAGATTTTGATTTATATAAATTGCCACACCACCTCCTCTCTTTTTCTTCCTGTTATTATTGAAAAGAATGAAATTAGGAATATGTTTATCCCAAGCATTACTGTCATGCCACCATGTTTCTGTTATACTTATCAAGTTGTACTCATTCCTGTTAATATTCATTAATAAGTCATCAAATTTATTATTTAAACTTCATGCATTGTATAAAATACATTTTAACTTTAACTACCCCTCCCATTTTCACAGACTGGGACTTGGAATTTCCCACCATAGTCATCAGGGCCACAGGTACATGTTAAGTAGCCCTGACAGTTACTGTAACAGCCCTGAAGTGCATTATCTCACACCGGCTCCAGGCAGAGCCTCCCACAGTTGCAGAGTGGTAAAACTGAGTTAGGCAAATTCATGACACGGAACTTACTACGGACAAACTTCAGTTAAGAGAGACCAAGCATCAGGACAGATGGCTCACTTGGGTCCAGTGGGAGGGGAGGAGCACAAATGAGGAGGATCTTGCTCAGGAAGATGAGGCATAAGCCCTGCTGCTGATGGTGGGCACATAACTAGCCATAGAGGGAGGACGCCCCCTTTTTTCCCCCTTACCTCTTCTAGTTCCTGACTTTCCCAAAAAACAACTCCCAGTTCTACCGGAGATCAAAGAAATGACACACTGACCAGACGCATGTTTTTTTATTTTTTTTATTTATGCTTCTCCTTTGGTGTTCCACAGGCTGCTACGGCTCTCCATGGAGAGCTCAACTCAGCCCCTCGGGGCATCATTTAGCCTGTGGTATCCCCCACCTTTTTCCTCTGGTTTTCTCCCCTTTCTATCACGTGGCCCCTTGCAACTTAGAGTGTGCATGGAGGCGCACATGCATGCCGAGAAACTGGTGATGACCCCTTCCTCCCACCTGACCTAACGCCACTTCTCCTGCTGGCTTGGCACTGCCACCAAGCCTCCACTCGGTCACAGCCAAAAGCCAAGGAGAAGCTTTCTCCCTCCCCAGAAGAGGAGAGCTGCCTGTCGGCTGCTCATCCAGCTCCCTTCCTCCCCCCAGCCAGCCCCCAGCAACCCGAGCTTGCTCCTGAACACGGGTTGCCAGCATGGCGTGAGATGCAGCATCCAGTGCATCAACCTTCAGCGCCATTGGGAAGGCCCAGACACATGTTTGAGTGCACAGTTTTAATAAAGTTATGTGTTTTTACACTGTAGTGCTATCAATTTATTTGTACCAGTTTGTTCTTTTATGTCTATAAAGGATTAACCAGAAGCTCAGGAAACTGTACTACGTGAATCATACTGAAGCACTTCTTAGTGCCTAATGGATCCTGAAGCACTGTACACCCTAACAGACAGGAAATGATTATTCTCTCTCTGCATGTATACTGTCTGAAGACAAACTTCTGAAATGCTTTTTTATCATGTATTGTACTATAATCTACTGAATAAAGTTGAATTAAAGGAAAGAACACCTCTCTAGCCTTTGTAGATCACTCTGCATTTCCCTAATCCCTTTGGCACTATCTAACCTACTGCAGAGCTTTGTGTCATCTGTGAAAAGACACAACTTGCCCCGGATGCCCTCTCCAGTGTTGCTGAAGAACATACTGAAGAGAACAGAACCAAGTACAGATCCCTGCGGCACCACAATCATGACCTCCGTCTCTTCCAATTTGACCCCATTTACCACCACCATCTGCTGTCTCTTCTTCCACCAGTTCCCTACACATCTAACTATATCCCTAGCTGCACTCAGGTCCTCCAGCTTCTCCAGCAGTCTTCTGTGTGGCACTGAATCAAAAGTCTTGCTGAAATCGACAAGAGTTAATCCACATCATGGCCCGTATATACTACCTTAGCTACCCAGTCAAAGAAAACTATCAGATTGGTCTGACAAGATCCCATGCCCCAAACCCATGCTATTTACTATCCTGCAAACCATTGCTCTCTAGGTAATCCACAAGGTCCTCTCTGATCAGTGACTCCATAACTTTACCCACTACAAAGGTAAGGCTGACAGGTCTGTAATTCCCCGCTTGCTCCTTGTCCTCGCCCCCCCCCCTTCAGTAATGAGACTTTACCTGCTATCCTCCAGTCTTTTGGAACTACCCCTGTCTGAATTTTCCTATTGAATAGCACTGCTAAGGGTTCAGCCAGTTCTGCAGCCAATTCTACGAGCACCCTTGGATGCATCCCATCTGACCCTGGGGCTTTAATACCTTTAGGGATTCACGTTCCTTCTGGACCCCTTCTCTGGTAAATACTGGCTGCCTCATTTCAGGAATGCCCCTGACAGCCGCACTGATGCCACTTTCAGGCAGGAGCTCATTGTCTTCCCTTGTGAAGACAGAGCAGGGAGTAATTATTAAGGATGACTGCTTTCTGTTCATCTTCCTCTAGTACTCTCCCTCCTCTTGTAACCTATCTGTACCCCCCTCCCTTCTTATTTTTTTCATTTAGATGTCTAAAGAACTGTTTTTCCCCATCCTTGACCAATATGTAGCTCCGTGTCTGAGCTTGCCACTCTTTCTTCTACTTCCCTAGTTTTTATTTGCTATTGTCCCCATTCCTCCTCCCCCTGTTTTTCCTTGTACTTGGTAAAAGCTTTTTTCTTGACCCTCATTGCTTCTCTAACCCTTTCTGAGAAACACATTAGTCTCTTGTACCTGTTTTGGGCAGGCATTTCTTGACCCCTACCTTGGAAGCTTAGCTTGCCCCCCCAGGTCCCTCTTCCCTCTCCCCTTTCCCTAAGACCCTCTTTTATACTGCTTACTCCCCCTTTCCAATATCGCTTCCCTTATTCTACAAACCATAAAGTTATGGACATCTGTACATTTCTGCCCCATTGGCATCAGTTTGATCAATTTGTTTTTATTCCACTGTTCTGGATGAGATGTGCATTACAGACGTACAGGGGTAACTGGGCCTGTGCCCGTGGTCTAAGGCGGACAATATTGTGTATTTTGTCTTATAATGTTACAGTCTGTGGTGGAGAGGTTGGGGAACTGCAGCACACCTTCCTCTTATCCTGCAGAACCCAGGAAGGTAGAAGGCCTCTAGACTTACTGTATCAACTATCAATCCGGTTCCAGCACACATGCCATTTTGGAACATTAATTGACTTAATAGTCCAGTTGAGCATAGTAAGATGTTCCAGCAATTGTGGAAAGAGAATCTGGATGTTATTTGCTGCAGGAGACCCATCTCCCCACAGTAGAACATTTCAAACTGGCTACAGGGAACCGGTACACAGTTTATGCTCCCGCATTTAAAATGGACAAACGCCGAGGGGTAGCTACTTTTACTGCCAACAGCCACGCCATTTAATTGTACACAGGAATATGTTGAACCTTCTAGCTGTTATATCATTTTGACAGGAACTTTGTTTTCCACTGCGGTTACCCTGACGAATGTACATTTCCCCCCAAACAGCTCTAAGATAGTGATCCAGAAATGTTGTAATAAATTAATGGAGTTACTTGTGGGGCAATTAATACTAGTCCACGACATTAATCTCGCATTCTGAGCCAAACTGGATGTCTCTAAACCCAGTAGATACAGGGTAACCTCAGCACAAAAATGCCTGTGCAAAATGTTGCAGCATTTAGGACTGGTAGATGTCTGGTGCAGATTTTTTCCATCAGATAGGACCCATACACAATATTCCCCTAGCCACGACTGCTACTAGGCTAGATAATTTTATAGTGCCTTGTGAACATTTTAATTTGATTCAAGACAAGTGTTATGGCCCTCAGCTGCTATTCGACCATAGATGGTGTTTACTTAAAAATGATTTGTATAAACCACCAAAAAGAACATTTTGGAGATTTAACACCACTTTCCTTAGAGATACAGAATTCACCGCCTCTATTACTGGCACAATAAAGCAAGCCATTAGTGATAATGATACAGGGGATATCAGCAATCCCATATTGTGGGATATGGTTAAAGCTATGGTGAGAGGGGCTATTATTGCCCACTTAGCCCAGAAAAAGTGGCAGACTCTCGTATGCCTGCCCTTGTGGACTCATTAGCTACCCTGCTGGGTCTGAATACTCACTGGGACCCTGCAATAGCAGCACAAATAATCAAAACTCAGGCTGAATTACAAGTGCTGCTACAAGACAGAGTAGAGCTGTATTTTCTCTGTCTCAAACACTCCTTCTATGAAGGCGGAGCTAGGGGAGCTTGGCTTCTGACTCACAGATTGAGGGCAAAACATGTAAGTGCCTGTGGTCTGCAACTCAGTTGTCCACGGACAGGCATGCTGGCCCAACAGGGTGAGGAAACCTCACACAGATTATGTGTGATTTTTTTTACTAACGCCATTATACAGGTAACTCATTGTCCCCCTTGAAATCTAGCAGGACCTATCATCAAGCTCGCACCCTCCTTAAATTAATGGAAATACAGCAACAAGCCCTATTGCGTCCTATCACCACAGAAGAACTATACTATGTAATAGGCCAAGCTAAACCCATGTCCAGGATCGGATGGATATCCCACTGAATTCTTCAAGACATTTTCTAACAGTCTCACCCCTTTACTCTTTATGGCCTTTGAAGCAGTCCAGTAAGGTAAGGTACCTCCATCACCTAGCTGGCATGGAGCAACCATTTCAGCCATTCTTAAGCCTGGCAAAGATCCGAGTAAACTGGCATCCTGTTGCCCAATTTACATATTAAATATGGATTATAAACTTTATATGGCTCTTTGGGAGAGTACAGGCTAGATAATCTGCTTCTGACAATAATTCAGCTTGAGCAAGTGTGATTGTCTGCCAGAGGCAGACAATAATAACATTAGGTGTACATTTTATCTTCTGGACTATGCTAAACAGCGCTCTCTTCCCTTTGCCCTTCTCAGCCTTGATGCTGAGAAGGTCTTTGACAGGGTCTCCTGGCCCTTTCTCTTGGTGACCCTGACAGCCATTGGTTTCCCCCACAGTTTTGTTTTGGACTGGCTATGTTCTATTTATGCTGCCGGTTGGCCTATGTCAAGGTGATTGGCTTGTGTAGTGACCCAATGCCATTGCAGAGGGGCACTCAGCAGGGATGTCCCCTCTCGCGCCTCCTATTTGCACTTGCTATCGAGCTGTTAGCTCAGGTTATCCGGGAGGCAGAGTGGGTTGAGAGGCTCCCTCTTGGCAGCAGAGGATTTAAGCTTTCCCTCTATGCAGATAATGCCTTATTTAGTCTGCTTACCCCTGAGACATCTATTCTGCATGCCTGGGATATCATTCTGGAGTATGTGATGCTCTCTGGCTTCCACTTGAATTTATTGAAAACCACACTTTTGTGGCTCCATTTTACTCCTAAGGAACTGAAATGCAAATATCTATTCTGCTGGAATAGAACAGTAATTAAATACCTGGGCATCCAAATATATCTAATCTTAGCAAACACTGAGCTTCTTAACTATAAATCACCAAGCAGATCAGCCATGATCTAGATGCTGGCACTCCCTCCCTCCCTCCCTCTGGGTTTATTTTGCCGCATAGACTCTATCAGGATGATGTGTCTCCCCAAAATTCTCTATTTTCTACAGACCCTCCCACTGGTCCCCTTGGAGCTATACTTTGAGGAATGGGACCAGCTGATTTCAGAGTATATCTGGGCTGGGGATACACCCCAAATCCATTATAAAATACTGAGCTCCCTCAAGATAGAGGAGGTCTCTATTTACCTAATCTTAAGATATATGCCACAGCACTGCAATGCTGCATTATTGGAGGTTGGCTTTCTCAGTCCTGCACCTCCAGGTGGAAACACATTGAATTTCCATCTTAGTGATTTGTTTGACCCAGCTTGCCTGTTATATTCTAACCCTGTACTGGATGTGGATCTTACGTATTTTGCCACATATATCGCTGTTATCCTCTGACACTGGAAGAACTTCATGAAAACCTCAGCATACACTGATCTCCTCTGGTACTGCCACCTGCTGAAAAAAGGTTCAGATTTTAGCCCATTACAAACAGATGGCACTTTTGTCGATGGACGCAAATAGGGCTTAGCTTTCTGTTACAATTTTTGAATGAGTAGGGTCTTCTCCTTTTTCAGCAAATAAAAGACACCTATGGTCTCCCTGGGTTTGAACATTATATGTATCCTCAAATCAAGACACACCTTTCACATGCCTGAAAGGACCCTCCTAAACTCCCTGACCCAACTCCACTGTTACTGTGCATTTTATGACACTGTTGAAGGGGGAGGTGTTGCAGCACCTGATAAGCATCTTTACAGAGGTATGCATGGACTGTGGCCCACTACCACTGACCATATTTTGGTAAGTTGGAACCAGGAGCTACAAGCTGACTTCCCAAGGGAAACGTAGACAAAGTGCTTCCTCTGTGCTCTAAAGGTGGTCTCGTTAGTGTTCTGGTGAGAATTCTCCTAGATGTGCCGAGTCAGATACTCCCATATTTCAAAGGTACAGGCTAAATATTTGAAACCAGCATATGGTCACTGCTGGTGGCTTTCTGGTACTGACAATGCGGACCACGCACATGTTTTTGAACATGCCTACATCTTCTGCAGTGCTGGTACAATCTACAGCACCATTTCCTAGAACTGTCCCCAGACCGCTTCTTCATTTGCGCTCTGATGGTGCTTCTTTCGATACCCCCTCCCCCGAGCACTTAAGGTGTATTCAGAATCTCTTGTTCCCATTCTACTTCTAGCTGCTAAAAAGGCAATTATGAGGGTCTGGCAACCAGCCCTGCCCCACCCCAACTACCCCCCAACTACCCAGCAAAGGCAACAAATAGTTGTGTCCATTTATCTGATGGGGAAACTCATTTATGGGAAGGAAGTCTACCTTTGACAAACTCTGGCGCACCTGGCAGTCTTATTACAGGGGCATGGACGTACACTTCATCCCCTAAATTGACTTGTAGCTGATAACTGAAATATCTTTATCAGCTCTCTTGGTATTTTCGAAATATTATGTACGAGTCTGTCAACAGGACGATCAACTAGACTGTAATACTTGAGTTATTATGCACTATTCACAAACCTGTTTCTTGCAGAATGTTCCCTATAGCTAAGGCTTGTTTAATTGGACTTTAATAATAATATATAACTGTGAATGTTAATTCCAGTATATATTGTGGACCCTCTGTACTTCTCCGAATTTTGCATGTCTTCTTTTGTATTCTAAAATTATTTTAATAAAAATGTAAATACAAAAAAATATCAGCTTTGTTGTGAAGCCCTCCAGTAAAATCAGGTAACTGGAGTCAAGTGATCTAGCATGTTTTATGCTGTGTCTAAGGTGCCCACATCCACCAACGGCAACAGGCAGTCAAGCAACCAGGTACTGCTGAATGCAAGGGGCTCCCGGTAAACAGTTACACCATATACCCCTTAACATGGGAATTTCCTAGCCCACACCTGCCCCCATCCAGTGCAGTGATACAGATCAGTAGCTGAGCTGTCTGAAGGGTGGGTTGTATCTACTGTAGAAAGTACTATGTGTACATAATGATATGGGTGCAAGTTATGCATCATAAAAAGTAATGATTTACATATGGGACGTGTGTGCAACTTATTTTGCATAAACAAAGCACTACATTTAAGGGACAGGGGTGCAATTTATACATAAAATATACAAAGCAATATAAATTTACATAAGGAATGAGGGAGCAATTTTTTATCATATACAAAGTACTACATTTAAGGGATGAGGGTGCAATTTACACATAATATATGAAGTATTAAATTTACATAAGGGATAAGGGTGCACTATATACATAATATATACCACAATAAATGTACATGGGATGTCAGGACTTTTTGTACATAATATACAAAGCACTGAATTTACATAAGGGATGAGGGTGTAATTTATATAAAATATATGTAAGCAATAAGACATAACAGGGTGTGCGCTAGACACTTCTAGCATGTAGACAGGGGTGTAGCCGCAGGCTGAGTGCCTTCACCCCTGGCCATGCGCTAGAAGTGTCTAGCAACCCCCCCAGGGCTGTCTTATTGTACTTATGGCTTACAAAATGGGCCTCTTAATTGTACAGGCATGTTAAAATTTAAATTCCAGAGATTAAGTAAAAAAAAAGTTAAATGTTTGTCATAATTTCAGACAAAATAGTTCCTCTGCCTTTATCCTTTTACTATATTTTCTGTTTGCACTTTAGGACTTTTTTCCTACTGTGGCATCTGTACTTGTTTTTTTCCCTCCTGGTTGTCATGGCACTACCCCTACTCCCATTTAGGTTAGACTGTGAAAGTGCAGTATCTTTAAACTATTTCTGTGTATTATAGCAGTAGGCAGTGTAGGGTGGAGGAAACAGCGCTGATGTGTGATTAATGTGAGGGGAAGTGGGTGCAGAAGTAGGGCAGGGAATGGCATGGCAGCATTAGAAGTACTGAGAATATGAGCAGCAGTGGCAAAGAGAAGAAGTGAGAATGTCGTTGGCAGCTCACAACAGAAGAATGTTAGTGATTTCTGTTGAAGAAGTGAGTGACCAAGGGAGGGAATCAGAGTGGGGCTTGCAGGTTGGCCATTGCGTGGGACAGCGAATGAGCAAGTGAGCGGGTAGCTGGGGGAGACTTTGCAGCAGGCAGGGTACAGATAATGGAAACAGAGGATAAAAATAAGTAATTTTATAACAAATTCTGTTACTTTAAATAATAGACAACACGGTATGTTCCGACATGGCAAATAACTTATGCTGTAAGCATTTTTTTGTGAGCTGCGGTGGTTGGCAACAATGGCGACTCTTGAAAATGCCAATGTTCGATGGGGGCATTCAGATGAGGTGCCACTGTAAGTGAGGTATCAAAACAAGGGTAGCAGTGCAATAACTGATGGTGGTAAAAGGCAATTTTGGAGGATTTTATTAAAAAAATAGAGGGTGGTGATAAAAACAATATAGGGCGGTGGCCCACCACGCTGAAATGATGACTAGGGAATATTGTGTTATGTTTGTTTAAAGACCGCTCATGAGGAAAAACAATGTTGTGGTGGGATAGAGAAAATAATAACTGTATCTATTGTATGTATGTTATCAGCTCTAATAGTACTTTTTATCTTAGTTTGTAAACATGGTGACATGGGTGTCAGTCACTGGGGATGCTTAATTCATTCCCACCCAGACCGTATACAATGAGTTGAAATATTCTATGTTAATCTTATTCAAAGTGTCCACCTTGAGTTGAGTAAGTTTTCCCACAAACTCTTGTATGTCTTGTTCCACTTCTGTCTCTAACTACATTCTATCTGTCTGTCTCTCTGTCTGCCTGACTGTCTGTGTATGTGTATGTCTGTCTATGTATCTCTCAAGCTACACTATCTGTCTGTCTGACTAGCTATCTAGCAATGTTTTTCTATCTAGTAGCTATCTCCCTAGCTAGAGTACCTCTGTTTTTATCTACCTACCTATCTATCCTTTACCTCTCTAGCTACAGTATCTGTCTGTCTGTCTCTCTGTCTCTCTCTATTTCTCTAGCTAAAGTATTTATCTCTCTCTGCAGCTACAGTATATCTAGGGGATATGACGAGGACTGACTTAAGATATCATTTTTATCTTCATGAGAGAGGATTGGTCTGTTGACATCTCATGAGTGGTGAAGCCATGAGCGAGATAGCAATAGACCAGTACCCTCAAATGAGGATAAAAATGATATACCTTAAGTCAGCCCATGTCATATTTGATTTATATAATAGGTGTTTAGGTGGTTTTGTGATAGAAATGGTAGAAAGCTACAAAAGGAAAAAAGCAACGTAAACTACTTAGACTATGGCATATTCAATCAAAAAAAAAAATAGCATCTCACAGTTTACTTTTTTTATTGAAAGATTTGTACTAGGAAAGGCCTAATGAGCCATACAACTCTTTTCCAGTGTTTGTGTTTCTGAATCTCATTTCTGTTGTATAAATCTATCCATCTATCTGTCTGTCTATCTATCTATCTATCCATCTATCTGTCTATCTATCTATCTATCTATCTATCTATCTATCTATCTATCCATCTATCTGTCTATCTACTATCTTTCTTTCTACAGATGTCTGTCTGTCGGAACGTTATGAAGTAATTTCCAGGTAGTAACATACAGTATTTTTTATTCAACTGAAATGTCCCTCAACATTTGCTGCTAAATTGCTGTCTCTCACTACAAAAACCAAACCATTTCCCAACACACTAGACCGTTTCTTGTACAAATCTCTGGAAAAAAGAGTAGTTCTGGGTCCAGAAAGGTGGAGGTCTGATCACTCATGGGGGGGGGGGGTGTTTAAACAGCACAGGCACATTTGCCCAGACAATCTTTGTAAATTTTTTGGGAGACTCGGCTTAGTGGCACTGGCTGTAGCTTAAAGGGAGAGCCAGATCTGCATCCCAGGACTGACTTCCACACCAGGCTGGTGGGGTTTAGCAAGCCCTGCAGATACAGCACTTTCAGACTCCAGGGGGAGGACTGTAAAAGTGTCCGCTACATAATCACCTTCTACAGCATGCCACAATATTCATCCACATTGACTGCTGTATCACCAGGCCTGCAACACTCAGCTGGTATGGTACCATCCAACATTATCAGGAAGCTCCCTGAGGCCTTTGCAGGGATAAAATCAAGTGCACTAGTCAGATACAGGAAATGATCAGGACTATCAGTATGTGTATGTTGGGGGGGGGTGTGAACTGAGAGAAATATTGTGCATATGATTTACTGCTACCCTAGTCTCCGTTAAGGTGTCAGTGTAGCTCAGATGGTAGCACATCTGCCTCATAGCCAAAAGGTCCTGGGATCTAGGCCCCCCCATAAGGGGGGCCTAGATCCCCGGCTCATACCATAAATGCTGGCACTTGAGTGCAGTACTAAGCGGATGCTATACTGTCGGGGGTGTGCCGTCCTTCAGATGAGACACTAAACCTTGGTCCTGTCTGCCTTTTCTGGTGGTTGTTTAGATGGATGTTAAAGTGTCAGTAGCTGAGCAAGTAGCACACTCACCTCTGAGGCTGGGAGATTAGAAGGCTGTGAGTTCTATCCCCACACCAGGCACTTGGATTAAATACTAATACTGACACTGTAGTGCAGCATGAGGAGGGTGCTGCACTCCTGAGGTGCCATCTTTTGGATGAGACGGTAAACCGAGGTCCCATCTTCCCATCTGCCTGTTCAGGTGGATGTTACAGATCCCATGGCACTTCTCGAAAAGAGTAGGGGAATTTTTTATTCAAGAAGTTGGTCTTCATTACAAATACATTCCTTACATATAACTGACAAAATCACATTAATTCTTTAAGAAAAACAACAACAAAAGGACAAAAGGGAGTTGCTTACATATATATTCTACTGCATTAATACCAATTATCCACAATTAATCCATAGATGACCGACCCTTGATTTTCACCATTGAGCCATGTCACATTTCGCAATCTATTGTAATGTTTTCTTGATGTTTGCTACAATTTCTATCTGTGTCACCCATTTTTGCTGTAAAACCCATATGAATCATACTTGCCAAACATGATATCTTATAACTGCCAGCACTACATACACGGTGTCCGAATGATAGCTCTCTTTTAGTTTTATATTTGTCCCATACATAATTTCTGAATATGACAACTTTGAAAAAAAGAGGCTCATACCATTTTGCTAACAGCACCCAAAAGTCCTGAACAAAGGTACATTCCTTAAATAAATGTGGCTGCGTTTCAAGCACCTGGGGACATGTGTCCCGTGGGCAATATCTACCCAACACCTGTTTATGCTTATTGTTCCTACGAACGCTAAGCCTACCAAAATTCCCTAACCATAAACTATCCCATGCATATGGTGGAATTCTAGGGTTCCTCAATTGTTTTAACACCTGTGCCTTCTGACTTTCTGTACAAAAGGGGAGTTCTGTAGGGGCCTGACTTTCGGCCAGCAACATAGAGGTGTATATGGCTTTCCTCTCTAATGATATGAAACTGTTCAGGCTAAGACCCCATTTACCTGCTTGTTTTATACATTCCAAACCATAAGAGGGGAGTTTTGTAACTTTCCCTAGTAACCTAGATTTACCTTGTTCCCAAAAGATTATATTTGGCTGAAGCCATAAGCTTACCAATGGTTTCCACAGCTTATCTTCTGGCTTTAAAGTCAGACCTAAATTATAACTACAAAACATACTGAAAAAAAGGCGACTGGATTAATCATCCCCAATGCACCCTCTGAGATGGGTCTACAAGTAATCTCTCTCTCTCTCTCTTTATTGGATTTAGCCTTGAACCCCAAAAAGCTTGAAAAAAAAAACTAAATAAATGAGTAAACACACTCTGCGGGGGGTGGGGATATAACAAAGATATAAAAAAATTGGGACCAGTAAAGTTTTAATCAAGCAGACTCTCTTCTTACCAATTTGTTTATTTCTCCAGCATAAAATTAACCTCTCTGCTCTCGTGAGTCCTATTTGCCAGTTCAGTGCCTGGGCATTCTGAGACCCAAAAACCAAGCCTAGGATTTTAACAGGTTCCTGTGAAATCCTGATACCTCCTACAGTACCTGAGGGAGGAATAGGTGTAGCTCCTAGAGGAATTCTTCTACTCTTAGCAAGATTTATCCGTGACCCTGATAGTGAAGAGTAAGTATGTAAGACTTTAAGCAAAGCTTCCTCATTTGTGTTTTTCCCTAGGGTAAGTACCATATTGTCTGCATAGGCTAAAGTTTTAACCAGGGGAGCTTCACCAGAAAATACTATACCCTTAACCTCCTGAGTTAGCAATACAAATCTATGAGTAGGTCTATACAAAAGATATATAATATGGGGCTGAGGGGACAACCTTGCCTTACCCCTCTATTGATTAAGATGCATTTCCCGTATCACCCATTTACATTTGGAAGTAGGGACGCTTTTTCATTCATTGCCCTAATCCATGATACAAATACTAACAGTATTCCGAAGGCTTCTAATACTGAAAATAAAAATTCATGGGACATTCTATCGAATGTCTTCTCTTGGTCTACCCCCACCACCCAACCTTGGATGTTATTCAAATCCCCTTGGTAGAAGAGCTCTCTTAAAACAATAAGGTTGTCCCTCTGCTGCCTCCCTGGCACTGCACATGTCTGTTCATGACTGATTAAATACTCAGATACTTTAATAAGCCTGGCTAACAACATTTTTGCAACCAAATTTACGATCCGTATTAAGAAGACAAAGGGGTCTCCAATTATTAATGTCCTCAGAAGGGCCTTTTTTGTGTATTAGCTCTAGTACAGCTTCCTGCATAGAAGGGGCAACTTTTGAATTAAAGAGCATATGATTAAACAGAATTGCTAAAGCAGGAGCTAAATCTTCTTTAAACTGCGTATACAGGCCTGCACCCAGCCCATCAGTGCCTAGCGCCGAGTCTGTTTTTAAGTTCCCTATTGCTTGGAGAACCTCTCCCTCTGTAATTTCTTGTGTTAAAGCTAGGATATCTTTATGTGAAATTTGAGGTAAATTTAGTGTGCCTAAGGGACCAGTAGCTTCTTTACAAATGGTACGTTCTCCAAAGAGTTTCTTAACTTGATCTTCTACCACCTCTAATATACCCTTAGGTGTAGTGACCTTCTGTTCTGAGGGAGTGGTTAACTTAGTTATAATCCTTGCATTTATTCTACTCTTACACTCTTTATAGGGGTCTAGTCCCCCTTTCTTAACCTGAGTCCCAAACTGTGCTTCTTGACCTAAGGACTTTGCTCTGTCATACTGAATTTCAGACATCTGCTTCTTAATAATTTGTATCTGTTGTCCGTAATTGAGGGGAGAAGACTCTGACAAGGAAATCAGATGCTGCAGCTGCTGCCTCAATTCTAGATATTGCAAGTAGACCTTGTTATTATCGAAGTGGGATTTTCTTTGAAAAAGGCTTCTCCATAATTTTTTGTATCCTCCCACCATTCAACCACATTATCATAGCATTCTGTAAGTGACAACCTGGCTGACTAGTTTTGTTGCCACATCTTTTGAACCTTAGGGTCTAACAGTAACATAGAAACATAAAAGTTGACAGCAGATAAGAACCACAAGGCACATCCAGTCTGCCCATTTCTTTTTCTACCTTATGAATGTGCCATAGGCCTATACTCTGTCAATGACCTATCTAGTCATACTCATCTGTATTGCTCCCTTATGCCTATCCCATGCCGTTTGAAGCCCTGCACTGTATCCATATCCACCACTTCCTGAGGCAGGCCTTTCCATGCATCCACCACCCTTTCTGTGAAAAAGAACTTCCTCATATTACCCCTTAATTGGCCTCCCTCTAATCTCATGCTGTGTCCTCTTGGCCTGCTATTTTTCTTATATTGAAACATGTTAAACTCTTTCACCTTGTTAATGCCCTTAAGATGTTTGAATGTTTCAATCATATCACCTCTCTCCCTCCTTTACTCTAGGGTATACATATTGAGTTCCGTTAATCTGTCCTCATATGTTTTCTGATGCAGTCCCTGCACCATTTTGGTTGCCCTTCTCTGGACTGCCTCCATTTTGTTAATGTCCTTGTGCAGGTGCGGCCTCCAGTACTGCATGCAGTACTTCAGATGGGGCCTTACCAGTGTCTTGTAAAGAAGGATTATTACCTCCCTGTTATGACTTGTGATACCCCTACTAATACACCCCAACATCCCTCTAGCCTTACCTACTGCTTTAGTGGTCTACTTGGATGATTTCAGGTCATCTGTGATGACGATGCACAAGTATCTTTCTTTTCTTGTGATTGCCAGCAACTCCCCTCCCAACCTATAGGTTGCTTCAGGGTTTCTCTTCCCTATGTGCATGATCTTGCACTTCTTTGCATTAAACACCAGTTGCCACTCTTCCAACCATTTTGCCAGTTTATCCAAAACTCTTCTCATTCTGCCCACTCCATCTGGATCATCTACTCTGCTGCAAATCTTGGTGTCATCTGCAAACAGGCAAAACTTACCCTCCAGTCCAGAAGGGTATCATTCAGTCTCCACCTATTTTTTTGCATCGCGGGGTATCATGCCAAGTTATCTTGGCCTTTATTGCCACATGGTCTGAGAATTCCACTGCCTGTGCTGCAATATCTGTAACTTTCAAGATTTTGGACAAAAAAATAAAATCAATTTTTGTTTTAATAGTCCCCCTAAAGTAGGTATACCCTCCAGAGGGATGCATACTTTGGTATGCATCCTTTAGCTCGGCAGTGGTAACAATCTGTTGGAGTGAAACTGAATCACTGAACATTTTAGAAGTCTGAAGGACCCTCTCAGACTGGTGGATGCTACAGTTAAAGTTCCCCATCCAAAGTACCAGCCTAGATGTGTGCAAATATGGCTGAATCTCCCGGAAAAGTGAGGCCCTTAGAGCCTTGGTCTGAAGGGCATAAACATCAATTAATCTAAACCTTTCCATGGAGTAAGAGATATCTAACAATAGCGCTCTTCCAGGGTGAATTTCTACTAGTTTAGTAACTTCTACTCTTGTGTTGGATAGAAGGATTCCAACTCCATCACAAGTATCAAGTCCTGTGGACCAACAGGATGCACCTAGGGGCCAGGCCCTTGAGGCCGACTGCAATTCTTTATTAGTTTTTAAATGTGTGTCTAATAAACATATAATACCACTAGCTTTGTCCTGCAGTGCTAGCATGGTGCTATTCAGTTTCCTTTCCCCTCTGATGCTATTAATGTTTATTGTGGTAAGAGATAGATGGTGCATTAGCAGGAAAAAAAAAGGGGAGGCTTAACCTTATCTACTACCTAAGGGGTTCTAGATTTCCTACTCTGTCTTGTACATTTTGCTATAGAGTCAGATCCTCCTTCATCATCTGAGTCAGTATTGGAAGGTACAGAGGAGGTATCTGTACCCTCTTCCTCAGAGTTCCTATCTGTGGCCTCAGAGGAAAGGATCGCAAATTTATTTCCCAATTTCCAGGCTCCTGTGGAGGGATCACTTGGCTCTTCACCACCATTCATTTTTTTGGTAACCAATTTCCCTAACCTTGTCCGTCTTTGAGGAACAGTTTTAAAACTTGTTTTACCTGGGGGAGGGGGGCATATCTCCCTGAGACCTCATGCTATCTACTATGGGGGGGGGGGGTTCTTGTTCATCCTGGGTTACTCTGATATCTGCTGCTTCCTCTTGCGTGTCAACTGGATCCTGCCTGTTTTCAGGCACCTGTGCTCTTGAGGCATTATCCTGACTTAAAGCTTCCAACCCTACCCTCAGACTTTGTTCAGCCACCCTTTTGGCCTGCTGTTGTTGAGTCATGTTTATTATTCCTTCGTGAGAGGGGCAATCTTCACGGTTATGTGAGGCCCAAGGACAGCAGCCATAAGCATGTCCTGTGCGCGCACACAAACTGTATTTGAAGAGATTGAGACACTTCACTGAACTATAGACAAACTCCAAACAGTGACTACATTTGACTGAATCACATGTTGAGCTTAACTGGGCCCAAGAGCCACACTTAAAGCTTGACTTTGGTTGTCCTATGTAGAAAATTGCCCCGCTATCTCTTCCTAAATAAAAGGAACTGGGGAGGTGGGCAGGACCTGAGTTAGTTGTGTATAGTTTCACCCTTATTCTCCACCCACCATCCCATATCTGTTCACTATCAAGGGGTGCAGGTAGGTGTATTCAAAACCTCCACAGCCAGAAATGAATATCTTCGAGATTCACCCCTCATTGTTGAACATGACTGTTACATTTTAATGGCGGTTTAGTCAACGGGATAGCATGAAAAGGGACCCATACTGGGGAATTTTTGCATGTATTGTATTGGGCCGAAAAACTATCTAAACTTGAAACATTCCTGAAACTAATGTTGAAGTTTGCATTACCTAGACTAATCAGGGAAAAAAATCTCAGAAGAGAAAAATTTCATAGACCCTTTTAGCAGAGTCTTTGTGATATATACCCTGTCCGGTGGCTCTCTTAACCCTCCTTTATAAAGCAGTCTGACTGTGTTACGACGCGGAGCAGGCTCTCCCCTGTTCTGAAATAGATCTGATAGCTTAAACATTGCATCATCCCCCCCCCCCCCCATTGACCATCAAGTTTTGCACCACCTCAGGCGAAGGGCCCAACCTAAAGGCCCCTCATCTTCATCAACACCCTTCTCTATTTTGTCCAGTATTTTCCCTAGCTAATACAGCCCCTACAGTATTGTCTGTATTAATCCCCTCCCCTCCTTCTGCAGTAGTTTGCACTCCTACAGGCATATCTTTACTTAACACATTTGTATCACTGATGATAGTCACTAATTTCTTTATCATTATTTGGTAAGTCAAAACCTGGTTTGCTAACTGAGTCAGAAGATTTAACATTACCCCGGGGTGAGTTAGAGCTCTCTGTCTTGCTCTCGGTGGTGGCCACTGAAGAATCTGTTTTTTTACCATGCATATATGAGGGATTCTGTGTATCAGGAGTCCAGTGTCCATCCTCGCTTAACTCCCATCCAGCACCATCTAAGGCATGCATAAGAGAACAGTTTGGGCCCCCATCCCCTTGTTTCCTGGGGGGTCCTTGCTTGCCACAGGCCTATCCTTATTTGTGGCCTGTTTTGACCCTTTTTGTTGCATTGTGTCCTTGCTCCACCCTGGGAGCGATTTAGCTGTAGAAAGTGAGACCACAGTCTCACTTGTTGCCATTTGTCCCTGTGTGTCATCCTAAGTCAGCGGTTACTTTCCTGGGCCACCACCCAGCTCCCAAGCAGTTTGCTTTTTTTCCTTGTGATGCAGTTGCAGGCTTTTGGCATGCAGGGAGATCTCTGTTTGAACTGCCAGCCTGTTCATGAGAAACTTTGTCTGTTTTATCCTGAAAAGGCACGGCGTTTCTTGCAGTGCTCAAAGATGTAGATTGCTCAGACGCCACATCAGCATTGTGCTGACTCACCATTGCATTGACAGCCATCTCGCTCTGTTTGACAGCGGATGCTGTCTCCAGGAGCTCTGCCAGTTCTCGCTCAAGTTTTTTAACTTCATTTAGTAGCTGAATCTTTCTTTTCAATAAGTTCTTTTTACTCTTTCCAAAGTGTGCCTCAATCAGGTTTACCTGAGGAATAACTCTTTCTGTGTCCCGAAGCTGACTTTCTTTTGGGCATTCTGTGGATTCGTCTGCCGAGTATTCTTCTACAAAATCCGAGGCAACCAGTTCTGCATCTACAGCCTCTTGCAAGCAAATTACAGGAGAATCAGCCAGCTCTCCTGTACCCTCCACGTCCATCTCTTTCAGCATTTTCCCTGCACTGGCCTTCCTGACTCAGATGGCCAAGGGTTCCCCCTACTGGATGAGTAGGGGAGTTTTTATTAAATAATAAACATAAATAAAAACACAAAGCAAAAAATTACAATATATCGTTATTCATCTCTGATACAGATTTCTTAGTCTGAAGTATTAATCACCTTATTATTTATACTTAATAATAAAAGAGAATCCTTTCCACCAATTTTTAACCACATCTAAGTTATACATTTGGGTCTCTTTCAGATATATGTTAAATAATTCACTTTGAACCAACTGAAAAAACCCTCGTATGCAACTTTCTTTTGATAGATGACCCATTGGCATCTTACCGGCCACAGATAAAATCTCAAACAACTAAATAATACTACTAACGTACTGTGGTGAAATGGCGTTAAACTAGGAGGGTAAATCCCTATTACTAAGATCTCATATGTTATATTCTTTAATCAGGGGACTTTCGATTAATTTGCTAAATAACCCCACAAAGTTTTGCATAGGAGCAATACAAGAAAAAAATGTTCCATGGTTTCTTCTTGATTGATACAGTCACGATATGGACAGTTTCGTTCTTCTTTCACCTTATATTTAGCATTTCCCCTGACATTTAATTTACTGTACATAATAAGCCACTGTGTTTCCCACATATAAGGCTGGATTCTGGAATTATTAAGTTGCCTCAAGATGTATGAGTTCTGAGCCATCGGACAGTTTTTAAAACAAGGTTGGGCTGGGTAACATGTATTCATTATCTTACCATATAATGTTTTAACTTTATTTGTGCTAATCATTTCTTTTGTAATCTGCCATTTATAAAGTTTTTGCACAGAAGGTCTGAAATATATAGGAATATGAATGTGGGGATTTAATTTTGGAGCCATATTGTGCCATGCTGTGAAATAACGTCCCAATACAATTCAAATCCAATCTCCCTCTTCACTGTTAGCTCTAATTAGTCCAGTCTTAACTGTGTGGACAAAGAATAAAGCATGAAAAAATCAAAACATAGAAACATAGAAGTTGACGGCAGATAAGGACCGCAAGGCCCATCCAGTCTGCCCATTTCTTTTTCTACCTTATAAATGTGCCATCGGTCTTTGCTCTGTCAGTGGCCTATCTATTCATATTCATCTGTATTGCTCCCTTATGCCTATCCCATGCCTGTTTGAAGCCCTGCACTGTATTCATAGCCACCACTTCCTGAGGTAGGCCGCTCCATGCATCCACCACCCTTTCTGAAAAGAATTTCTCACATTCCCCTTAATCGGCCTCCTTTAATCTCATGCTGTGTCCTCTTGTCCTGCTATTTTCTTATTTTTAAACATGTTAGACTCTTTCACCTTGTTAATGCCCTTAAGGTGTTTGAATGTCTCGATCATATCATCTCTCTCCTCCTTTGCTCAAGGGTATACATATTAGCTCCATTAATCTGTCCTCATATGTCTTCATGCAGTCCCTGCACCATTTTGGTTGCCCTTCTCTGGACTGCCTCAATTTGGTTAATGTCCTTGTGAAGGTGTGGCCTCCAGTACTACATGCAGTACTCCAGATGGGTCCTAACCAGTGTCTTGTAAAGAGGGATTATTACCTCCCTCTTACGACTTGTGATACCCCTACTAATACACCCTAACATCCCCCTAGCCTTACCTACTGCTTTAGAGGTCTGCTTGGATGATTTCAGGTAATCGGTGATGATGATGCCCAAGTCTCTTTCTTCCTTTATGACTGCCAGCAACTCCCATCCCAGCCTATAGGTGGCTTCAGGGTTTCTCTTCCCTATGTGCATGATCTTGCACTTCTTTGCATTAAATCCCAGTTGCCACTCTTCTGATCATTTTGCTAGTTTATCCAGATCTCTTCTCATTCTGCCCACCCCATCTGGATCATCTACTCTGTTGCAGATCTTGGTGTCACCTGCAAACAGACAAGCCTTACCCTCTAGTCCATCTGCAATGTCACTAATGAAGATACTGAAGAGGACTGGCCCCAGGACTGATCCCTGAGGTACCCCACTTGTGACTTGCATCTCTTCTGACTGTATACCATTTACCACCACTCTCTGTTTTCTGCCTGTCAACCAGTTTGCCACCCAGTTGACCAACTTCTGACCGACCCCGAGCCTACCCAGCTTATTTATCAATCTTCTATGTGGAACAGTGTTGAATGCTTTGCTGAAGTCAAGGTAGGCCACATCAACTGCTCCCCCTTGGTCCACCACTCTGGTTACCCAGTCAAAGAAATCTATGAGATTAGTTTGACAGGACCTTCCTGTTGTAAACCCATGCTGTCTTGGATCCTGTGCCCCTATGGATTTCAGGTGTTACACTATCCTTTCCTTAAGAAGTGCCTCCATAATCTTGCCCACTACTGAGGTAAGACTGACTGGTCTGTAGTTCCCTGCCTCCTCCCTGCTACCACTTTTGTGGAACAGGATCAAATGAGCCCTTCTCCAGTCTTCTGGGACCTCTCCTGTGCTCAGAGACTCACTAAACAGTTCTGCTAATGGCTCTGCTTGTTCCACCCTTAGCTTCTTAAGTACCCTGGGATGTATGCCATCAGGTCCCATTGCCTTGTCCACCCTGAGCTTAGCGAGCTCTTGTAGGACCCTTTCTTTTGTGAAGGGAGTAGTGCTCACCTCCCTCCCCCCTGTGTCCATGGTGCTGAGCTGTGGGCCCTGCCCCACCTTCTCTTCAGTAAATACTGAGCAAAAATATCTATTTAGGATAGATGCTTTTACAGGGTCCTCCTCCTCACATGCCCCTTGTTCTCCGTTGAGCTTAGCAATACCTCCTCTGGACTTTCTCCTTTCACTAATGTATCTATAGAAAGTCTTGTCACCTTCTTTTACTGTTCGTGCTAGTGTTTCCTCAGTTTGGACTTTGCCTGCCTTACTGCCTTCCCTGCTTCCCTTAGGGCAGTTTGGTATGCCTCCCTATCTTCAAATACTATCTGGTCCATCATTCCCAGTCCCCCCCCCTTTTTTTTCCCAGATAAGTGAAGCATCTTTTTACAGGGTTTAACCTAAAGCATCTGGAAAAAACGGATATATAATCTTGTCTCATGCTGATTTGGCAAAGGGAAAATCATTGCAATATATTGTAAACAAGGCACTATAAATCGTTTTAAGGCATGAATGCGTTTTTGTTTAGAGAGTTTCCACTGTCGCCATCGGGCCACCTTCATTTCTACTTTTTTTAATGCCTCATCCCAATTATTTTCTGGAAGATTTTGAGGGCCAAATAGTATTTCCAAAATTCGAAGTGGTTCTATAGTTATATGAATATTATTTTCCTGAATATTAGTATGATTCCCAGCCCCTAAGATCAGGCCTCTTGTTTTCTTAATATTTAATTTTGCATTGGAGACCCCAGAGAATATCTTAAATTCTGATAAGAACTCCTGTACTTGATCATGATTAGAGAAAAACAAGCATACATCATCTGCATATGCTTGCAGATGAATCCGCATTCTCTGGTCAGGACTTGAGATACCAGTCCATCTTGGTGAAACACTTAGTGGGCAAAACAAAGGTTCTAGAGAAAATATATATAATAAGGGGCTTAATGGACATCCCTGCCGTACACCAGTCTGAAGATGAAATTCTGATGTTTGGACTCCCTTAATAAAGGGAAAAACTAAAGCAAATTTATACAATACCTGTATTAAGCTTATAAACTGAGTGGAGATCCTGAAATATTGTAGAACTGTGAACAGATAAGGAAGATGGACTCTATCAAAGGCTTTTTCAAGGTCAGCTGATATTAAGTATCTTGTCCTACCTTCCAGTGACAGATGCTCTATCACATCTCCAATAAGCATGATAGCCGATTGGATGCGTCTGTCTGGTAATCCACAATATTGATGGGAAGATATGACCTTCCCTGCATATATTTTAAGTCTATTATTTAGAATCATTGCAAGAATCTTGTAATCAGTATTTAAAAGAGTAACTGGTCTCCAATTTGTTATATCAGTCTTTTCTCCTGATTTAAAAATGTGTATTATTAATCTGTTAATCAGAAAAGATTGATATGCCAAGAGTAAACAAGCTGCTATTTCTGTTTTAAAAGTTTTGTAGAATAAATTTGGAAGCCCATCTAATCCAGGAGAAACTTCATTTTTTAAGGTTTGAATGGTAGTTTCTATTTCAACCCCAGTTAGTGGCTCAAGCATTGTAATGGCCTCTAGTGGCAAGGGACTTAACTGTATAGATCTTAAATATGTGTTAATATCCTGTTGGGAGATAGGTGAACTAGGATGTAAAGATTCATGATGAGATTTAATGACTTTCCCAATTTCATTCACAGTACCTCTTCTAATACCATCTTCTAATAAGAATTCAGTATTAGTTGAATCGTTCAGTGCTTTACAGGCCTCGAAGGGATCGCCTATCAGAGTTTTCTGAGTACTGCTAGACAACATAGCTTGGATAGTTTGAGCTCTATCATACTGATACTGTCTCATTTCCAACTTGATATTTTCTATTTGTTTAGAATAATCTGACTTTGAAATGTATGAATAAGACATTATTTTTTGTAACTGCTTTCTTAGTGACAAATACTTAAAAAATTTAAAATTTCTTCTAGATGTTCCATATTTTTTAAACCAGTTTCTTAAATCAGATTTGGTGCTCATTCACCATTCCCCAAAATCTGAGTATAAAAAAGCTACTGACATTCGAACTTTAATAATGGCCCGAACTGTGCCTCTAACTTGAGGTTCAGTGAGTGCGGAAGTGTTCAACTTCCATCTTTTTTGTATTTGTAATTTTGGAGTTAGTGTTGTTAAAGTACAAATTAAAAGAAAATGATCTGAGAATTCTACTGGAAATGCTTGAAAAAATTCCTCTAGGACTGAAGGAGATACCAGCATGTAATCAATAGTAGTCTTAAATTTCCCTCTTGTATATGTACAACTATGCCCATCATTCAGAAACTTAAGGCAATTTATAAGACCAGCTGCTTTTATAATAGTCTCCAATGCATGAGAATCACAATATATATTTTTTATTAGATTGCCCTTTTTCCAATAGACTACAATTAAAATCCCCTTCCCAATAAATCCTATAGGAAGATACCAGATAAGGCTATATTGCTTTCATGCAGGCTACTCTAGCAGCTTTCATCTGTGAATTATAGATATTAATAAACCTACAATCATTATTATACCATTTCCCATCTAGGATTCACACTCTTCCTGGAATCAAATCTATCAATTTATAAAGCGTGAATTAGTAGGAATTAAACAGAATTCCTACTCCATCGACTTTATGTGTCCCAAAGGACCAATAAGAGGGACCCCAGAGCCAGTTCCTTCTAAAAGATGTAATTTGGTCAATGGAAAACATCCAGGTCTCTTGGAGGAAGCTTACAGAAATGTTTTCATCATGTCAAAAATAAGTTAAAGTGTCAGTGGCTCAGCAGGTAGCACACTCGCCTCTGAGGCCGGGAGATTAGAGGGCTGTGGGTTCAGTTCCCACATCTGGCACTTGGGTTAATATCCCAATACTGACACTGTAATGCAGCATGAGAGGGGTGCTGCATTTCTGAGGTGCCATCTTTCGGATGAGATGTTAAACTGAGGTCCCATCTGCCTGGACTGGTGGTAGTTCAGGTGGATGTTAAAGATCCCATGGCACTTATCGAGAAAAGAGTAGGGAATTTCCCCAGTGTCCTGGCCAAATTTCCCTCATTCACTAAAAAAATACCACCAACAGCTTAATCTGGTTCAAGGTCAGTTGGCATTCATCTGTATCCCCCCTCCCCCGGGTCGTGCCTGAAAATAGGCAGGATTTGTCTAGTGCACTTACCCGGTCAACAAAAGCTAAATAAATAAATGTAATAATGCTTGTCTTTTTACAGTGTTCAAGATACTGTGTGTATTCATGACCCCCGTTTCAACATCATTATAACCTAGTAGAAAATAAGACCACCTCATTTTTTTATTTTTTTTCCTTTATATTCCTCTACCGACAAGGCCAGAGGATTCTATATGGATTTCTGTGAATCAGAATCCTCTAAATCCATTTCAGTATCTCCCCAATTTGTAAATAAGGCGGCATAGGAATTATGAGATTCGAATGAAGCTGGAGTAGGGGAGGATTTAACGTTTAGATTCCGGGACGACCTTCAAGGAGGTAAAGGTGAATTGGGTTCAGCAACTCCCACATTTTTATCAAGGTCAACTGGATCAGCATAGCATACTGGAGTCAAAAGTAGAGAATCAGGAGATTCTCCCAGTGCTTCATCTTCCTTTACAGGACAGGGGACTGTAGCTGCTGGCTTCACTTGGGGAGGGGCAGTAGGAGTGGAGGGGGGGGTCTGCCATAACACCCATCTGCCTGGGAGAATCTTTAGGATCAGAAGGGGGGAGTTGTCTCATATTTTGCCTCCTGAGCTTGTTGTATCAGTAAGTCAGGACTGATACAGGAGTCCTTATTTTTTGCTGCCCAGGGACATTCTCGGAACACATGTCCAAACTCTTCGCAGAGGTCACATTTTGTGTGATTGGCACACTGCATTGTTACATGCCCTATTTCTCCAGTTGTCACATCTAGGTTTATCACAAACACTAGAAAGGTGAGTTTTGGAGCCACATTTGTAACAGGCCCTAGGCTGGCCTCCATAAAAACAGACCCCTCTATCTTTACCCAGCAAAAAGGAATTAGGAACGTGGTTAGTCCCTGAATCTGTTTGTTTCAACTTCACTTTATACTTCCATCACCCTGTCCAAAATTGCTCTAAATCAAGTATTGGTTCAGGAGCACTTAAAACATCACATTTTTGTGAGAGCCAATATGTTACATCCTCTACATGGACCCCCTCATTCCGAAACATGACAGTAACAAATTTCATTAAAGGTTTTGTAAGGGGAATGACTAAAAAGGGGGTCCATATAGGGGAGAATTTCACTTGCCCATACCTTTCCCAAAACATGTCTAAAGCATATGATGTTCTAAAGCTCACACCGTAATTGTCCTCTCCTGAAATATTAATGAATGCAAATACATCTTTAGGAGAAAAATGCAAAGAGTACTTTAATAAACACTTCCCCACGTAATATCTGTCAGTATGCTTTGCCAGTCCTCCCTTACAGCGAATACGGACAGCATTCCTTCTTGGGGCAGCTTCTCTTTTTGATTTAGAAAAAAGTTCAGACATCAAAGGTTTATTTGAGAGCCCATCACTAGCTGCAGGAGTAGTGTCAGAATGTGTTAGAGTCATTGGCTCAGTCGAGTGATTTGCAGGGACAATTGATTTGTTAGGGGAAGCTGCAACAGGTTTAGCAGGTAGAGCTGGCATGAGAGTCCCAGATTTCTCCTCCCTTTGTGTGCTCACAATTTTAAATAAATCCTTCAGTTTCCAATCGGGGACAGACTGGGTTAAATTTAGTGCTGGGTCCCAAATCGGGTCAGGATTCCAAGACCTAGATGCTGTTTGTTCCCAACCCGCCCCTAGAAGCACCTTCTCTGGCGTCCAAGTCTCATCATGAAGAGCAGGTAAAAGAATCAACTTATTATTTGTTTGTGGCACATCTGTATCATGTTGCACAGCAAGCTGTTTCTGTAAACTCACCCCACTGCTTCCAGTTGCATTATATTGTTTTTTAGCGCTGGTGTCATTCTTCCCAAAGGTAAACTCAATCACTCCTGCTTGCCGCTTGGCATCAGTTTAAAAAATAATTGGGGGAGATGATTTCAGAATGTCTGTGCTATTTACTGGCATTTTAAATACAAACCTAGTCATTCTCGATAATGGGTTAGTTGAGCCCCGAATTAAAGTGTGTTGTAACTGCAGGCTGCCCCGATTCGCCTTCTGTCTGCCGTAATGGTAAAATCGGGGAGTGGTTGATTACCGCATCTGAAGTAGCAAGATTCACAGGCTTTTGGCACTTGTGAAGTGTATCACTTTGTCTGCCAGCCTTAGAAAGTGCATCCTTGCTTTGGAGTTGCAAATCATTCTGAATTTTAACAGGAAAGGACTCACCCTCTGCCGACCAGCAAATAACAGTGTCCACATCATCACCTCTGCTGACAGGCTGTTCCGAGAGCTTGACAAGTGGCACAGCTGATGTTGCTGAAATGCGATGAGCCAAATCCTGCAAATTTTCTGTCTGTAGTCTGGGAGTTATCGTTGTTTGCAGCATTGTTTTTAAACATAGATACATAGATACATAGATGGTGTCAGCAGATAAGGGCCTATGGCCCACCCAGTCTGCCCATTTGAGCTTGTAAGTTCAGTTTCTTTTCCTAGAAGTCTGTTGCCCCTTACCCCTGACCTCCAGAATTCCTTTATGTCTATCCCATGCATTCTTAAATCCCGTGATTGTTTCAGCCCCCACCACTTCCTCTGGCAGGGTGTTCCACTTGTCCACCACCCATTCTGTGAAGAAATTCTTTCTCATGTTTCCTCTGAATCGTCCTCCCTCCAACTTCATCCCATGCCCTCTAGTCCTGGAACATCTTTTTAGCTTAAAAATAGTGTTTTCCTGCACCCTGTTCCTCCCTGTAAGATACTTGTATGTCTCTATCATATCCCCTCTCTCCCTCCTCTCCTCCAAGGAGTACATGTTCAGTTCCTTCAACCTGTCTTCATAGGACTTGTGATGCAATCCATGCACCATCTTTGTTGCCCTCCTCTGAACCTTCTCTACCCTGTCTATGTCCTTACGTGGTATGGTCTCAGAACTGTACACTGTACTCCAGGTGGGGCCTCACTAGTGTCTTGTATAGCGGAATTATGACCTCCCTTTTCCTGCTGGTGATGCCCTGCCTATACATCCCAGCATCCTATTTGCTTTACCTGCTGCCTTGTCACACTGTTTCCCTACCTTGAGGTCATCAGAGATGACAACCCCAAGATCCCTTTCCTGCTTGGTGCATGCTATATCCTCACCCCCAACTGATACATTGTGCCAGGGTTTTTAGCCCCATATGCATTATCTTGCACTTCTTTGCATTGAATTTCAACTGCCAAACCCTGACCATTCTTCAAGTTTCTGCAGGTCGCTTCTCATTCTGTCTACACCCTCTGGTGTGTCTACTCTGTTACAGAGCTTTGTGTCATCAGCGAACAGTGAAATTCTGCCTTCTAGGTCCTGCGCAATGTCACTGATGAAGATGTTGAATAGGACTGGTCCCAGCACTGATCCCTGCGGTACCCCCTTGTCACTCTTCCCTCTGTGGGTGACAGCCATTTGCCACCACCCTCTGTGTCCTGCCACCCAGCCAGTTACCTACCCACCACACTACTGTCCTGCCCACACCCATATTCCCAGTTTGTGTAACAGTCTTCTATGTGGCACAGTGTCAAAGGCCTTGCTGAAGTCCAGATAGGCCATGTCCACTGCCCTCCCTGATCCACCTCCCTAGTCACCCAGTCAAAAATTCAAGCGAGGTTGGTCTGACGCGACCCCCTGGTGAAACCATGCTGCCTTGAGGTCCTGTAGTCCATTGACAACCAGATGTTCCACCAATCTCTCCTTCAGTAGTGCTTCCATGATCTTCCCCACTACCGAGGTGGGCTGACTGGTCTGTAGTTCCCTGCTTCCTCTTTGTTCCCACTTTTGTATAAGGGACTGCATTTTCTGTCCTCCAGTCTTTGGTGCCTCCTGTTTCCAGTGATCGGCTAAACAGGATAGCCAGAGGTTCAGCCACCACCTCTCTTAGTTCATTAAGGACCCTGGGATTGTTCCCATCTGGCCCCATTGCTTTATCAACTCTTATTACTTCCAGTTCCTTCAGGACCCTTTCTCGTGTAAAGGGACTTGTGTCCATTTCTGCACCATTCTCACCCCTTGTACTCCCTTCAGACCCATTACCCTCCTCTTCCTCAGTAAAGACTGAGCAGAAATACCTGTTCAATATGTCAGCTTTACTGTTGTCATCCTCCACGCGGCCCCCATCCTCCCCCTTCAGTCTCACTATCCCTCCCTTTGTCTTTTTTTCACTTATGTACCTGTAAAAGGTTTTGTCCCCTCTACCCACTGATTTTGCAATGTGTTCTTCTGTCTGAGCTTTGGCTTCCCTTACTGACCTCCCTGCCTCGTTGCTTCTCCTGGTACTTCTCCCTATCCCCTTCTGCCTGTGTCTTTTGTATTGCCTGAATGCAATCTTTTGGGCTTTCACTTTCTTTGCTACCTCTTTGGAAAACCATAATGGTCTCCTCTTCCTTTTCCTCTTGCTAACCTGCTTAATGCATAATTCTGTTGTTCTTGTAATCCCCATTTTAAATACTGCCCACTGTTCCTCAACCCCTGATTCCTGTCCCATTCCCCTTAATGCCTCTTTCAAGTATCTCCCCATTTTCCCAAAGTCTGCCCCCCTAAAATCCAGGATACGTGTTTTTGTGTGGTTTGGTTCTGCTCTTTCTGTGATTTCAAACCACAATGACTAGTCAAAGTCAAAGCTTCTCTACTTTTGTTTTCACCACTAGTATCATTATTAGGGAGTTTATTTAGTTTGTCAAATTCATCCGTAGAAATCAAAGCCTCATGAAATACCTCTTTAGGATCAATATCAAAACTTGCAGCCTGGGTAGCCTCTGGCAACAGATCAGTGGGGGAGGAGGCCAACTCTCCCACCAAGCGAACATCCTCCTCCTCCTCCTCTGGAGTCATCCTCCGAGTGGCCATCTTGCAGTCAGACAGCCTATGCACCTACAGGAGAGTAGGGGAATTTCCCTGGTGCCCTGGCCACATTTCCCCATTCACTAAAAATACCACCAACAGCTTAATCTGGTTCAAGGTCAGTTGGCATTCATCTGTATCCCCCTCCCCCAGGTTGTGCCTGAAAATAGGCAGAATTTGTCTAGTGCACTTAACCAGTCAACAAAAACTAAATAAATAAATAAAATCCTGTGGCATTTCTCGCAATCAGTAGGGGAATCTCCCTGACGTCTTGGCCAAATTTCCCCTATTTACTAAAATGCCACCAACAGCATAATCTGGTTTAATTGGTTTGCATCTATACTACCCCTCCCACCCAGGTGCTGAAAATAGACAGTATTATCTAGCTCTCTTTCCCCAGTCAACAAAAAAAGAACACTTATGTACTTACCATAAAGAACAGTTACGTAAGAACTTACCATAACAGCAGATCTTCAAGAGGATCTCAGTTATCAGGTTACACCATAGGAACCTTCACCATCGGTGAAGGGGAATCCACACAGAAGATTTTCAGTAGTACAACTGGGGCCACCCAACCCGTCGATGTCCGCCAACATTACCAACCCTATATAGGCATGGGCGGCCCTGCTCCCTCCTCAGTTCTTTCCCTCCCGAGACGAAGGGAGCAAGGCTCATGCTCTGGGGAACTGAGGAGAGACAGAGGGACCCAGCTCTAGATAGAAAAGATGGATACCACAGATAGCCAGGTCCTGAACAGGAGCCCCAAGAAGGGGTATGGCAGGAGGAAAATCAGACCTGATGACTGAGATCCCTTCGAAGATCTACAGTTATGGTAAGTTCTTATGTAACTGTTCTATCTTCATTGTGGGTACCTCAGTCACCAGGTTACACTGTAGGAACGAGCACCAAGCAGTGACAAGAGTAAACAGACAGTCTGGGAGGCTGGATCTCCATAAACAAGACAGGAGTCCTTGTAGCACAGCCCTGCCAGATCCTGCATGGGCTCTGGTAGCAATATCCAGACTGTAATGCTTGGTGACAGTGTGGACTGTACTCCAGGTGGCAGCAGTGCAAATATCAGTGGCTGAGACCCCTTTGAAACAAGCCACTGAGGTAGCCATGCCTCTGGTGGAATGAGCTTTGACAGCAACAAGTAATTCTTTGCTGTACTTGTTGTAACAGAACACAATGCAATTTGCCAACCATTTGGATAAACACTGTTTAGAAACTGAAGTGCCCTCTCTACCTGGGGTGAAAGAAACAAACAACTGCTTAGACTTTATGGACTGCTTAGTCCAAATCAGATGGTATTTCAAAGTTCTGCGCACATCTAACATTTGGAGCAGTGCTTCCCCTAGATTGGCACACTCAGGAAAATAAATAGGAAGGTGGATAGACTGATTTAGTGTGAACTCAGAAACCACCTTGGATAAAAACTTAGGATTTGTGCACGAAGATACCCTGTCTTTGTGAAAAATCAAATAAGGCTCCTCACACCAGAGGGCCTGCAGCTCTGAAATTCTTCAAGCAGAAGTAACTGCAACTAAAAAATAGCACTTTCCAAGAGAGAAAAGCATAAATCACAAGTCACAACTGACTCAAAAGGAGACAGGGTCAACTTTTACAAAACAAAATTTAAGTCCCAAGCCAGGACGGGGGAACGGATTGGAGGTTTCAGATGTAGAATGTCCCTAAGGAAGGTATAGGAGACATCCAGCTGAGCAAGCGTGCAGTCATCTGCGGGCTCATGAAAGGCAGAAACTGCCAAAAGGTGGACCTTGAGGGAAGAATACTGGAGGCTGAGTCAGACAAAGAGATCAGGTTGTCCAGGACATGATTCGCAGGACAGGTGAAAGGGTCTAGGGAATGCTTGGCAGCCCAGATAACAAACCGCTTCCACCTCATGGCATAATTAGCGTGGGTGGGAGGCTTGTGGGCAGCCACCAGGATGTCTGCCACTCAGTTACAGACCCTGAGCCTGGCGATGGCTACATCCTCAGGAGCCATGCATGCAGATGGAGGGACCTGAGGTTGGGATGGACCAGGGTCCCTCAATCCTGGGTCAGCAGAATCTTGCAAAGGGATCAGAGGTTCCTCTGCCAGCTGCTGAAGCAGAGGGAACCATATCTAATGAGGCCAGAATGGAGCTACCAGAATCATGCTGGCCCCTTCCATTTGAAGTTTGATCAGCACCCTCTGTATTAGTGGAAACGGAAGGAATGCATACAGAAATCTCCTGCTCCAAGAGAGGGACAACGTGTCTCACCAGAAGACTCCAGGCCCCGGGTCTAGTAAGCAAAAACTGGGCAGTTTTGTGCTGACTGGGGAACAAAAAAGGTCCAACTCTGGATGACCCCATCTGTCCAACAGATCTTCTGCTATGGATGAGAGAAGCTCCCATTTATGCATACTGGACTGAGTCCTGTTGAGACTGTCTGCCAGGATGTTTAGGATGCCAGGCACATGGACCACAGAGTGTCAGACTGCTCCAGAACCCAGTACCACACTCTCACGGCCTCCCTGCAAAGGGGGTATGAGTGAGCCTCGCCCTGCTTGTTTATATGGTAGACCACACTCAGATTGTCCGACTGCACCAGCAGTTGGCCTGGAGCAAGGTAGTCCTGAAAAGCCTGCATGGCATAGGGCACTGCTCTCATATCCAAAACACCGATATGCAGGGCGGCTTCACACTGGGACCAGGAGCCCTGGGTTTGAAAGCGACCGAGGTGAGCTCCCCAGCCTAGGCCTGAAGCATCTGTTGTCAGGATCTAATGTAGGGAAGAGATCAGGAAAGGGACCCCATGTAGAAGGTTCGAAGGGGCCATCCAACACTACAGCACTTTCTGAACTGGGGAGGAGACCAGGATGGGTCAATCCAACTCGTTCATATGCTGGTCCCACTGCACTCTGAGGGTCCACTGAAGGGTGTGCATATGAAGTCTGGCCAGGGAAACAGTGGGAATGGACACTGCCATCAGGCGCAGCAGCCTCAGATACAATCTGGCAGGGATGTGCTGACTCTGAGCGACCTCTTGAGCCTGGGCCATAAGGCACTCCACCCTGTTCTGGGGTAAAAAGGCTTTCCCTTGTTCGGAGTCCAGGACCACCCCTATGAATTGCAGTCTTTGGGAGGGAACCAGCAAAGACTTGGGCAGGTTGACCGTTATGCCCAGGGCATGGAAGAGCTGGAAAGTATGCTCTAGAGTCAGCATGAGCTGTTCCCTGGATGGGGCATTGAGAAGCCAATCGCCCAGGTAAGGGAAGACATACAGATCTTCTCTTCTGAGAGCTGTTGCAACCACTGCCAAGCATTTGGTAAAGACATGCGGTGCAGAGGTTAAGCCAAAGGGCAACACTCTGAACTGGTAGTGTTCTACCTGAAAGACAAAGCGAAGAAACCTCCTGTGAGGAGGAAAGACCAAGATGTGCAGATAAGCATCCTGCATGTCCAGGGAATGGAGTCAGTCCCCAGCCTTGAGGAGGGAGTGGAACATGAGGCCTGGCAAAGTTACCATCCAGTACTTTTTGTACTGGACAAAGAGATTGAGGTCCTTGAGGTCTAAGATGAGTCTCAGAGCTCCAGTCTTTCTGGGGACCAGGAAGAACCTGGAATTGAACCCCTGGTTTCTCTGACTCCTCGGCACCAGCTCCATTGCCTGCTTGCACAGAAAAGACTGTACCTCCTCTCGGAGAACAGACAGGTGGGCTGGGGGATAGTCTGAGGGAGGTGGAGGAGTATCTGGAGGCTACTGGATGAGCTCCAGGATGTGACCGTTCTCTATAATCTGCAGGATCCAAGCATCTGAAGTTCTAGTTCTCCATTTATTCCAATGGAGGGAGAACCGACCTCCGACCACCACCTCCTGAGACTGAACCAGAGCAGGGGGATCTGGAAAGGAGTCAAGCTGAGGCGGAACCAGCTGTGGGGGCTGGTCTGTCATTCCTGGGGTGCTTGGCCACTGCTACAGCATTGGAGGGGGCAGGCAAGGTAGCCTAGGCTCTGCACTTTTCCTGGGTGCGGGGGCCCAGCCTGGCCTATTGGCCTCTCTATGAAAAGTAGACTGTTTTCTGTCATGGGGCTGTTAGTTGTAGAGGGAATGCACAGATTTGATGGCTGTGCCAGAGGCCTGCAAATGGTTAATGAGGTCCTGGACATTGAAAGGGGCATTAACCACCTTATGTTGCACATCAGCTGCAAATCCAGAGACCCTAAGCCATGAGTGCCTACGAAGGCATATGCCAGTGGCTGATGCTCTGGCGACAGTGTCTGCCATATCATAGAGGGCCCTGAGGAGGTGTCTGCCAACATCTTCAGCTGTTTGGAAATACTGGAGCAACTCCTGCTTCTGAGCACCATCTGGAAGGGCCTGCGTGGCAGCTTTGCCCTTCTTCCAGTTGGCATTCTGGTATTTGACCATATAAGACAGGTAATTGGCAATCCTCAAGCCTAAGGTAGAGGAAGCATATACCCTCTTCCCCCAGAGGTCAATCTTGCAGGACTCCTTGTCCAGGGGAAAGGAACTAAGGGTGCTTAGGCACCATAGACCTGTCATGTGCTGCCTTAATGACCACAGAGTCAGTTTCAGCTTGGGCAGCAAAATAAGGAAGGCCCTGCAGTGTATTATAGAGCATGTCCACCCTGCAGGGCATGGCTAGCACCATGTCTGGTCTGTGCCAGGCTGCCATAGTAGCATTTTTCAGGGCAGGAAGTATAGAAGGGATAATTTTAGGGGGAGATTCAGGAATCTCCAAGTGTGGCGGGTGGTACGGTGGTGTGCTGTAGTCCAATTATAGTACAAGCATTTGTCAACGTTGAATGTTTCCTTGCATGGTGTATGTGGCAGGGGTGTATTAAAGTTATGAGCCTGCGTTAGCCTTATAACTTTGTTATTTTTTAATATTTTTATGGCAAATTTGCAACATAGCCGGGCCTTAACTTTATTTTTATTTATTGAAAGAGTCAGAATTACAATGTTTGAGCTACAAGGTCATTTACAAAGGATCCTCATCAAACAGTGGGAGGGAAAGACAAACACAGGGGTATAGCAGCTAGGAGGCATTGTCGATAGTACATCAGATTAGAACAAACAGTAATCAATGTTACAGGGTAATATAAACAAAATACCTCAAAATCCATGTTGTAGGCAACTAATACCGAAGTCATCAGTCTCATGGCAATAAAGTTAAAAGTGCAAAGCCCATCCAAGAATAAGTTTTGAGAGCATCGGTAGCAGCTATATAGCTTTGTCAAAGACCCAGAGGGTACATTTAGAAAGGGCCAGAGCAGCTGTAGGGGAGGAAAGTTATGTGTTAGTGTGATGAGGGTAAACAGCAGCAGGAGGTAGGGTTGGTCACAAGCCAGCTAAATAGGGTACATTTAAAGGGGTCAGAGCAGCCATTGAGATAGAAGGCTACAGGTTATTGCGATGGGGGAAATTGCAACAGTAGGTAGGATTGGTCACAAGAGTGGGGTTCAATGGGAGGGCTGGCAGGGAAGTGGGGAAAGGTAGAGAATAAATTAGGTGAGACCTAGAACGGGTGGTGTCGGGATAAAGGATAGTGGGGGCGAGGGGGGAGGGTAGGTGGCAGGGAGGTAGGTTGGGAGGGGAAAGGGGAGTAGCGGACCTCATAATTCCATCTGGTCCAAGCAGGGTGATCCTGAGCCTAGCCCAGGATCCAAGTAGACTAGTTATGCCTGGGATTGGTTGCTACAGTAACACAGTACCGAGGGGGGAAGGGAGAGATATATTTCCGAAGCTCGTTTCTGAAGTGGCTGACGCGAGTGAGGCTTGAGGTTGCAAGGGGAAGTTCATTTATCCATATGGGGGCCCTAACTGTGAAGGCAGCTCCCCAGTGCCGTTTTTCTGAATGGCACAGTTTGTGCTTATCTAGTAACACTTCTTATGGCATGTTCTGTGGGAGCAGGATGGAATAAAGCTTGTAACAACAGAGGTGCAAGTCCAAGGAGTGCATTCTTCCCTCGGAGGACCGAGTGGAGTTTAATCCGATTCATAAGAGGAAGCAATTTTGTCCTGATGTACAGGTCGCAAGTATGCGTAAGGCAATCAGCATCTAATACAAATCTAGGCTTTATTTAGGGTGGTATGAACTCTGTGCAGCCTGGTCTCAGAGGTGGCACCATAAACCATGTTCCCATAGTCCAGGATGGGTAGGATTTTGCCTGTAACCGCCTGGTGCCTCACCTCAAGGGTGAGGCAGAACCACAGCCTATAGAGGGCCTATAACTTTCTACTGCTGGCAGTGGTGATGCTGCAGATGTGCTCATCAGAGGAGAGAGATTCATCAATTGTGATCCCAAGGTACTTGAACGATGACACTTGCTGGTGTACCAACTGGAGAGCGACACCGCCACCTTGAAGACCAGCACAGCGACAGATTTCACCAGAAACATGCCGACATCCCTGACAGAATAATGCCGACACTTGGCATTGTGTCTGTCACTGTGAGGGATGTCGGCATCCGTGCTGTTGCAGCACTATAGGTAAACCCACCTGCTCAAGGATTGAATAAGAGTCAGTGGTAATAGTGAATGGCGTAGTGGATTTCCTCTTGTGATGACCAACAAAGAGTATCGTCTTTGTTTTTTTGCTGCTGAGCACTAGTAAGCTGTCTTTAAACCAGCTCTGCAGGAGGTCAAAATTGTGCTGCAGGTTACTGGTGAGCGCTTCCTGGCAGGAGTTTCGAGAGAAAACTACTGTGTCATCAGCATAGAGCAGGATCTTAGAGGTGAGGCACATGTCAGGGAGGTTGTTGACAAAGAGACTAAACAAGAGCGGTCCCAGTATGGACCCCCGAGGGACCCCGACCATGACTTTGCAGATCTTGGAGATGGACCTGTTAATTTTTACCTGCTCTGAGCACTCAGACAGGTAACTGGAGAACCACCTGATTATGTCATGGCACAGCCCTAGGCAACTTAACCTTTGGAGCAGCAGCTGGTGATCCACAAGGTTGAAGGCTTTGGTTAGATCTATATACATTGCTCCGACCAGGTGGCCTTGATCAAGTGCCTCGTGCACACAGCCGGTGAAATCAATTAGGGCGGTGTTAATGCTGTGCATCTTGTGGAATCCATGGTGTTGGGGGCAAAGGAGGTTGTATTTATGCAGGTGGTCCATGAGTTGGTCTGCTATTATTCTTTCCAGTGCTTTGGAGAATCGGGACAGGATTGAGATGGGCCTGTAGTTGGATACTAATGCCCAGTCCCCTTCTTTGAGCACAGGTGTGACCAGGGCAGATTTCCAGGTATGCGGGAAGGTGGACAGGCAAAGCAAAAGGTTAAATAACTTGGTAATGGGTACAGCGACCTCAGATTGGGCAATAGATATCTGTTTCATGTCAATGCCATCGCTTCCCATCCTTGTTTTGTTCAGGACTCTTGCCAGATATTTTTTTGTTTCCCTGCAGGTTACCCATCTGAAGTAAAAGGTTGGGCAGGACATACTGTTGGGAGAGCAAGGCAGTTGTTCAGTGAGTGTTGTTCTGTCGGGGTTGTTAGGCGGTCTAGGTGATAGGACTACGCGGTAGTCCGTGAATGCCTTGTTACAGATATTGGCCATGCTGGCATCATCAAGTATTACTTCCCCATTATGGTGAAGCATGGTGGGAGAGGTCCTGTCACTGGTTCTGGTAAGCTTTTAATTGAGGTCCAAAATTTCTTCCCATCTCCTCATCCCTGAGACTGTTGGTTCTTGTGGTATGCAGCTTTGGCCTGACAGATTGCCCAAGTGCATTTATTTCGAGCCTGCAACTTGCACTTTAAACTTTAAACCTTGAACTTACACTTTAAACTATGTTATGACTATGTAAACATACCATGCATTGTAGGTTGTACATCTGTAATATGTTAGCTTGTCAGAAGTTTTGCCTTAACAGGACACCATTGTAAACAAACTCTGCTCAATTTTTTTTTTCTTGAATAAAATAACTGAAACCAGGTCTTCAGATGCACAGCTGTGCATTCCACTACTAGGCTAAACTGCCTCCCATGGTACCTAGTGGATATTCCGTAGGACGTTCAGGAATAAGCTTTTTATTTACCTTGGAATGCAGTCAACACTGCAGCCCTAGCAATAGGTGATGAAGAAAAGTGGAGCCACACATTTTAGTACAGCAGTACTCCCAACATGCCAGAGTGACTAAACATCCTGTTACTTGATGTCCTATAAAATGTCCCATTTATACTATACAGGGGTATAAACTGGCACCAGCCCACTAGCCAAATACTGATATATTTGGGGTCCTCCTATGTAACTCATGATGGGCATTTACTGTCAGAATTGTACAGGACAGCCTGCAGCAGCCCTGGCTCAGCTTGTGCTTTAACTCAAAAAGTTGACAAATCCTTGGCTCAACTCTGGCTTGGCTCTGGGGAAAAACTCTTGGCTTGACCACCTGCCATTTTTATCCCACAATCAGGCAGCCCTTGTGTCAGGCAAAAATGCCCTGGAGCAGGTGATTCTTGTGCTACCATACTTAGGATCAAGCAGTCCTTGTACCATCAGTTACCGAAGTGCTTGGGGCCATGCAGTCCTCTACCATCAAAGTGCCTGGGAACAGGCAGTCCTTGTATCACCTGCTGACATGCCCAGAAGGCCTTGTGCCATGAGGTAAGGAACCCCTAAGAAGGCTGCCCTAGTACGTTCAGTTAAAGCACCCATGACCAGGGAGTCCTTGTTCCTGCCATTAACATGCTTAGAAGCAGGCAGTTAATAATTAATAATAATAATAATTTTATTTATATAGCACCTTTCAGTGTATCAAGGTGCTGAACAATTTTAAAAACAGTTCAAAACACTACATAAAAACAGAACATGTACATAAAATCAACATACAACAAAATAGAGTATTAATAATAAAATCCAAGCATTTATAAATAACTAATTATCTAAAAAGCCATATTCCACAAATCGTTTTCAAATCCCTCTTGAAAAGTTCCGCGAGGTGCACTGCCGTAACCGACATGGTAGAGAGTTCAAAGATGGGTGCAGCATGCAGAAGCTCTGCTGCCAGAAGATTTTAAACTCACTCTTGGGATCTCTAACAACCCCATGTCGGCCGAGCGGAGTAATCGGTCAGGGCAGTAAGGAACCAGGAGGTCTTTCAGATAGGCTGGACCCTGGTCGTGAAGGGCTTTAAAAGTCAGTAAAATGACTTTAAAGGTGATCCGCCACCGCACAGGAAGCCAGTGCAGTTCGCGCAGCATGGGAGTGATATGACAGGACCGACTTGTCCCAGTCAAACCCGGGCTGCAGCGTTCTGCACTCAGCTGTAGGTGACGGATTTCAACCCCAGAAAGCCCAAAGTACAGGGCGTTGCAGTAGTCCAAGCGTGAGGATACAAAAGCGTGAACCAAAGTAGGCAGGGAGTCGGACGGAACAAGATGCCTAACCCTGGCAATATTCCTAAGATGATAAAAGGAAATCTTGACAACGGCTGACACCTGAGCTTTAAGAGTCAGCCTTTCGTCAAGAATAAACCCAAGGCTACGCACCCGTTCTGAGGACGGCAGAGATACTCCACCAAGGACAATTCCAGATGGAGCACCAATACCCGGCCTCACCATCCGACCACCTGGGTCCACTACCAGCACTTCTGTTTTCTCCGAGTTCAACTTTAGCCAACTAGAATCCATCCAGTCTTGGATCTCCCCCAGACAGTTGTTAAACACCGAGAGAGCTCCATCCTGGTCGGGTGCAAAAGACAGATAGAGGTGGGTATCATCAACATAGCAGTGAAACCTCAGCCCATATCGTCTAATGATACCTCCGAGGGGCAGCATATACACTGCAAACAACATGGGTGACAGCACGGATCCCTGGGGCACTCCACACAACAAAGGAATTGGGTCAGAGGGAAAAATCCCCGACACAACTCTCTGCGATCTCCCGGTAAGGAATGACGTGAACCATTGCAAAACGATTCCAGACATTCCACAGATTTGCCCCAGGCGAGCTAACAACACCATGTGGTCCACTGTGTCAAAGGCTGCAGAGATCAAGAAGAACAAGAATGGGCGTCTCTTCTGATCCCTCGCCATCAGAAGATCATTTAACACCGAACCAGCGCAGTCTCGTGCTATGTCTTTTTCGGAAGCCCGACTGGAAGGATTCATAGACATTATGGATGGTTAAATGGTCATCCAATTGAACCGCTATGACCTTCTCAATAACCTTCCCAATAAAGGGGAGGTTAGAGATAGGCCGATAATTAGAAAAACAGTCCGGGTCCAAGGAAGCTTTCTTCAAGAGAGGAGTCACCACTGCCTCTTTCAAGGAGCAGGGAAACTCGCCTAATTCCAAGGAGCACCAGACTATTTGCGCCAGGACCGGACCGATGATATCAAAACAACCCAAAATGAGGGGAGTCGGACCGGGATCCAAACCACAACTTGTGGGACGCATAGAATGGATGATCCTCATAATGTCCACGAACTCAGGTCGTCGAAAGGAACTCTAGGAGAAATGAGGCACTGTCATCTCATGCTGTCCAAAAGCATCACCCATAGAGGTTACCGGACCTAGGTTCATCCTGATGTCGGCCACTTTAGTTGCAAAGTATAGAGTGAGCTCATCGCACTCTGCTTGCGAAAAAGCTTTCCGAACATGCAGGCAGGCTGGGTTGCACAGTCTGTCTACAGTTCGGAACAGCTGAGCCGGTCGATTCTGAGCAACTGCAATTTCCCTGGACAGGAATTCTGCCTTCTTATGGGTGATTGCAGATTGATAGCTAACATAATGTTCCATCAATCTAGAGTGAGTCGGCATCGATGGGACCTGCCAGTGACGTCTAACCCGCCCCTGTCTCGCATCTCCTCAGGGTCCCATCAAACCATGGGGCTCTGGGGCGAAGGGATAGGGGGCGCTCACAAACAGGAGCAATAGAATCCAGAGCCGTCGTGACGGCCTTATTATAGGCTAGCACCAATGCTTCTGGGCTATTGCTCACCGAACCGAAAGATGAGAGGTCAAGGACCGCCACTAGACCTTGTGGAGTAACATTCCGTAATGGGCGGTACCTGACCATCTCCACAGGGGCTGGTCTTCTCAGGGGGGTGCAAAAATTGAACCTCACGATGTGGTGATCAGACCAGGCGACTGGTTCCACCCCCATGTCGGATACGTTGATCCCTAGAACAATGTTCCTGTACAATGAAGTAGGAAGCCCAAAAAGCAGAGGATAGGGAGATATCAGTTAAAACACTCAGGAGAAGGGGGAGGGGTCATGGTGTCTGCCATCAGTTTCAAGTGCCTGTGGAAGGAGGCTCCTGTGCAATCAGAGTGCCCAGGTAGTAAATGGTCTTTCCTTGTGCTCTGGGGTAAAGAGCCCAGGAACAGGAGCATGCCAGCACAGTCCTCCTAAGCTGTATAAAACACAGGCTTTACTAGCTCTGGTTTGGCTACAATTACATAAAGGTGAAAAACACATTAACTATATCTGGGAGTAGCTCACACTTCACAGAGGCTGGTTGCCACAACTAAACTGTGGGGCAACCACTAAAAACTGAATTGCCTTACAAATTCTGTCACTTCCCATGACCAGGCCGTCAAAGAAACAGAACCCTTTGGACATAGTTCAGAAGTACATAAAAGAAGGGAGTTATTTTATTTTATAGGGAGTAACAAGCTGTGAATGAGCTTGGTACATCCGGCAGGCTTGGGTTTGATTCCCACAACCTCTGCTTGCATACTGTGTGACTGAGCAAGTCACTTACCTCCCCAGTGCTCCAGGGTCACTCCTGAAAACAGGCACTTGTGCCTAGTGGGCCTTACCCCGTTACCAAAAGAATAAAATAAAATTTTGTTTGCACAGAAAAAGAGATGTTGCCACTCTACGCCTCTAGCCTGAGTGACTATTTACCCCTGCCTGCTGTCAGGATGAGTTGGGAAGAGTTAGAAGTTAGAACTGGATCTGCCAGCTGTTCATGGAGAAGGGAAAAAAAAAAGAATGGCACACTCACGAGGACAAAAAGCAAACTTGACTCAATAAGGAAACTCAAATATTTATTTATTTATTTAGATTTTGGAAAGCACCTTTGAGCCAAGGCTCATTTACAAAGGTTCCATGTCAGTAAAAAACAGCACAAGTGGAATGCAAAACAAGATGCAACTTAGTTACTAAGACATAACATAAAGTTAAACAAAATTGCAAAGCAGCCAATGGCAACAGCATAATCAAGGCTGGAATGAACACACTTTAAGAAAAAAAAACAGGAACTAGCAACAGCCAGGATAGGCGCAGGACAGGGTTAAGGTAGGATGGAGGAGGGGGCAGAAGGGCTCAGAGGGCAGAGTCAAAAGGGGAGGGGAAGGGGTGAGGAGATGAGGTATGGGGCAGGGGCTGGCATAGGCCTAGAAAGGAGAGCAAGGAGTGAGTAGCGGGAGGGTGGGCAGTGTGGGAGGAGTAGGGAGGGAGATGGTGAGGACACAGGGCTGTGGGGAGCAGGAAAAAGAAAGCGAAAGAGGACGGGAGGAAAAAGGTGGGATGGGGAGGGGGAAGGGGAGACAAATGGGAAGTAAGAGGTGTAGCAGTGATAGACTGAGAATTATGGGAAGCAATCACATGAGACCCCGGCAGTGAGGTAATGGCGCAGATTCCGCTTGAAAGCACCAAGCGAAGCAAGGTTGGTTATTTCTGTTGGCAGTGAGTTGATCCAGCTTGAGGCTCTAGATGTGAAGGAGCATTGCCCTTGAGTGGTGCGACAGCGGGGTACTGAAAACATTTGAGACTCCAAACTTCTGATAGGGTGGAAGGCATAGTAAGGATTCAGTATTTTAAGTACCCTGGGGGCATGAGACGCCATGAGATCTTTTTAGGTAGGATATAGGTCCGGTATCTGAGTCTAGTTAGTTGGAGCTGGTTAGCTTGCTCGTAGATATCACAAGTGTGTGAGAGGCAAGGGGCGGAGGTTAGCAGATTACAGGCCTTGTTTAGGGCTGTGGCTAAGCGCCAGAGTGCAGAATCAGTAACTGATTCATATATCACCAGTCCTTAGTCAATTACGGAGATCACAAAGCTCTGGATAGCAATGTTTAGGGCCTCAGCCGTAAAGCAGTCCTTATACTTATAAAGTAATCCTATGCGCGTATTCACAGTTTTAGCAACATTGTCAATATGTTTGGAATACGCTAGAGTGCGGTCGAGGGTCACTCCCAGATATTTAAACAGATAAACTTGCTCCAAAGTTATCCTGAAACTGTTGTAGATAGTTAGACCTCAGTCTTTATGTTTGCTGTGGGTTCCATGAAACATCATTGTTTTAGTTTTATTGTAGTTTAGGATAAGTTTTTGCTCTTTGAACCAAGACTCAACTGAAGTGAAGCTTTCCCTCAGCTGAGACGAGAGAGAGAGAGAGGGAGAGAGAGAAGATCCGGGTGGGAGGTAAAGATAACTACAGCATCTGTGTACAGAAGAATTGTCATGGCAAGATGCAGGGAGATTGTTTAGGAATATACTAAAGAGCAAGGGACCTAAAATGGATCCTTGCAGGACTCCAGAGCGGACCAGAGGGGAGGTGGAGAGGGAGTTACCAATTCTAACTTGGGTTTGATCACTGATGTAGCTATGGAACCGTCGAGTGGTGTCACTTGAGAGACCAGTGAGAGATACTTGTTCAATCAGCAGGGTGTGGTTGATGGTGTCAAATGCCTTTGTCAGATCAATGTACGTGGCGCCAACAAGATGCACCCGATCATGGGTATTATGTATGTAGGAGGTGAATTCAAGGAAAGCAGTAGTTATGCTGTGACCTTTTCAAAATCCGTGCTGCTCTGGACATTGTAGTTTGTATCTGTCAAGTTAATCATTAAGCTGTTTACCAATTATCCGCTCCAAGGCTTTGGATGGGGGGGATGGAGATATGTCTGTAGTTGCTAGTTAAGGTCTTGTCACCACTTTTGTGGATTGAAGTGACCACTGCCGATTTCCATTTTTTCGGGAACTGCGAGAGCGTGAGGGACAGATTTAGAATTTTGATGAGGGGGGCCAGGACTTTGTCTATAGTGAGGGCGAGGAGTTTCAGGTCAAGGGAATCCCGCTTGATCTGAACTTCCCAAGCACTTTGAAAAGGTTCTTTCTAGCAAGATCCTTAGAGATGGTTCTAAAGTAGAATGGCGGGTGCCGCAGAGTGGGTTCTGCCAAGTCAGCAGATACGGCTTGGGGTGAGGGGTTGAAGAAGGTTGGAGATAGCACATGGCGAAGATCATAGTATCATAGTAAAGGCCAGCAGAATAGGCCCCATGGTCTATCGTGTCTGCTCAGAAGCTAGCCCCCTACTGGGAGCTCGCTTCTCCACCCCTCAGCCCCAGAGGCAGCCTTCACTGGCCTCAGTTTCCCCCTGTACCTGCCCAACCCTTCCTGAATCCTTCCTCTGTGGTCTCGTCCACCAGACTCCTGGGCAGTGCATCCCATGGTTCCACCACCCTCTCGGTGAAGAAGTGTCTCCTGTGCTCCCCCCTGTACTTCCCCCCTTCCAGCTTCCACTCGTGCCCCCTGGTAGTTCCCCCTTTCTTAAGCCTGAACACTTTCCTGGCTCCACCCTTATTTATCCCCTTTACATACTTGAAAGCCTCTATCATGTCCCCTCTGTCCCTCCTCTCCTCCAATGCGTACAGATTGAGTTCTTCCAGTTTCTCCTCGTAGGTCCTACCCTCCATGCCCTCTCCAGCAGCGCGATGTCCCTTTTAAGATGGGGTCTCCAGAACTGCACACAGTACTCAAGATGCTGCCTAACCAGGGCATTATACAGAGGGAGGATCACGTCCCTCCTCCTGGAGATAATCCCCCTGGTTATGCAGCCCAGTATCCTGTTTGCTTTTGCTGCAGCTCTTCAACAATTCTTAGTGTTATTCATTTTGCTGTCCACCACTATCCCTAGGTCCCTCTCGCCTGATGTGACTTGCAGGGTGGTCTCCCCCAGGGTGTATGCATGTCCCAGGTTTCTGACCCCCCAGGTGCAGCACCCTACATTTCCCTGCATTGAACTTCAACCCCCACTTCCTTGCCCACCCCCCCAGGGTATCCAGATCCCCCTGCAGGGCCTCTCTCCCCTCCTGCCTGTCCACCAGTGCTCCCAGTTTTGAGTAATCTACAAAGAGACTCAACCTACTCCTAACACCCCACCCTATGTCCAAGAAATAGGAATTAAACAGGAGTGGCCCCAGGACCGAACCCTGGGGGATCCCATTGATGACTCTCCTGGGGGAGGAGACTATCCCTCCAAACACCACTCACGTATTCCCCATAAGTCAGTTTCCACTCACCTGAGCAACTGCCCCCCACCCCATCCCCCCAGCTTTGTTAGCAGGCCTTTGTGGGGTACTGAGTCGAATGCCTTACTGAAATCCAGATAGAGGATGTCCACTGGCCTATGTCGGTCCAGGGCACCCGTCACCCAGTCATAAAACTCCACCAAGTTAGTCTGGCACGACCTCCCCAGGACAAAACTATACTGCCTGTCATCCAGGTACCCGAGCCTTTCCAGCTGCCCCCCCCCCAGCCTCTCCTTGATAATGCCCTCCATAACCTTGCCTACCACAGACGTTAGGCTAGCAGGCTATAATTTCCCATCTCCTCTGTTTAGCATAGGCACCACATGAGCCACCTTCCAATCTTGAGGCACCTACCCTGTCATTAGGGAGATGTTGAAGAGTGAGGCCAGTGGAGCTGCCAGCACATCCGCCAGTTCCTTCAGTACCCTTGGATGTAGCCCATCTGGCCCCGGTGCCTTCTCAGTCTTTAGCGACCAGAGGGCCTCTCTCACCCTATCTGCTGTGATTTCACCCTCCCATTCCACCTCCTCACGCATCCTCTTCTCCCCTTCTAGATACGACCCATCCCCTGCCCTAGCCTCATCCAGTCCTTCAGTCTCCAATTGACCTCCTGGTTCAGTGGGCTCCATTACCTTCCCATTGGGTTGGAAGGATCCCCCACCTCCCATGGTAAAGACAGAGGCAAAGTACTCATTTAGCACCTCTACATTTTCCCCAGCTTCCTGCGCCCATCTCCCCCAGTTCTAATCCTGCTGATCTGTGCCCTCACTTTTCTTTTCTCCCCTATGTATCTATAGAACCCCTTTCCCCACCTGTGGATATCCCTGGCCAGGTTAAGCTCCTTCTTCACCTTGGCCCTCCTTACCACCCTGGTGACCCTCTTAGCCAGGAACTCATACTCTCCCTAGCCCCTCCTTGAGCACTTTAAGCATGCGTAGGCAGCCTTTTTCTCCCTCCCCGCCTCCTGCACCTCCCGGGTCCACCAACATGGCTTACTGGCCCTACATTGCTTGCGCCTTACCTTTGCGCAGGCCCTCGAAGCCTCCTGCATCCCCTTCTTAATGTCTCCCACAAGCTACCAGCATCCATGTCTGGCCTTATCACATCCAAGCACCCTTTAAGAATTCTTCCCATGCCCTCAAAGTCCGCCCCCCTGAAATCTATTACTTCAGTGTTAGTGTGAATTTTGTCTCCCCCCCCAGGAACATAAGAAACCAGACCGTGGCATGATCACTCCTTGCCAACGGGCTGCTCACCTCCAGGCCCCTTACCTGGTCATTATCTGCTAGGACAATGTCCAGAATCCGATCCTGCCTAGTAGGCTCCCCAACATGCTGGACTAGGAAGGCATCCTGGAAGACATCCATCAACCTCTGCTCCCTGGCCAACGAGGATGTCACAGTGCCCCAGTCTGCCCCCAGCATGTTCAGGTCACCCATGATCACCACCCTGCCCTTTCCGAGGCCACAGTGACTCCTGATGTTCTCAGTCAGATCATCCTCCAGTTCCACTTCCATTGCGGGGGGTCTGTACACCACCCCTATTTTTAATCTTTTACACCCCTCGTTTGGAGGGTTACCTATATTGCCTCCACATCTCCCTCTGCCTCCTCAATTCCACTAACTACTATGTCATTTTTGACTATCAATACCACACACCCCCATCTTCCCACCCCCCCATCCTTCCTAAACATTGTGTAGCCCTCTAAATTTAGGTCCCAATCATGCCTCGGGGTGGCCCATGTCTCAGTAATTGTTGCCACGTCTGCTGCACCCTCGACTAGCAATGCCCAGAGCTCTGGCATTTTATTGCCCATGCTCCTGGCATCGATCAGGACCGTCCTCCACCCGATCCCCGACCCCCCCTCTCTAGTCTTCTCAGCCCAGTGCAATCCCCCGTCTTTCTTCCCCACTCAGTTCCCCCTGGTTTTTTAATGCTACCCACAGCCCACTTTGCATGATCTAGTCCTGAACCCTCAAGCTTCCTTGCTGGGGCTTTCAGTATTTCTATCCCTCCCCCCTTTACAAGTTTAAATCCCACTTGTCACCTATTAATCCAAAAAGTTTCAGTTTAAGGATCTCCCTCCTCTCCAGGTTGAGATGCAGCCTATCCCTGGCATATAGCCCCTTGTCTTCCCATGTATCCCCCAGTCCCCCATCAATCCATACCCTTCTGACTTGCATCACTCCCTGAGCCACTGGTTCACCCCTCTAAGTTTTTGCTTATTTTCCCCGCTCGCCCTTGGTACCGGCAGTATCTCAGAAAAGGAGATTGAGCGTCCTATAGAGTGGCAAACCCTGGCCAATTACCTGAATCTTGACTGTATCTCCAGTTCAACGTTCCATTCAAAGTCGTTTGTTCCCAGGTGAACTAGAAAGTCTGGGGATTCTCTGCATTCCCTTGCCATTGAGTATAGCTGGAATTTGGCCTTATGTACTGATAGGCCTGGGATACATTAACCTTGACTGGGCTGCCTTTTCCCTTCCCAACCCCCTCCCACTGGATACCCCTAATCATGGAATCACCCAGCAGAAGCACCTTCACCTCTCCCCCCAAGTTACTAATCCATTTGTGCCCTTCCATACTCTTTCTTCTGTCTACACCCCCTGCTTGCCCCCCCAGCCTGGGTGTCTCTATTTTGTGCATGCCCTTCCAGGCTCCCTCTTCTGCCTACATCCCCCAGTTTTCTCCTCTCACCCCCTGCAATTTGGGGGTCACAAGTCTGTATGTGCCCTTCCAGACTCCTTCTCTTGACTACGGCTCCCTGCTTGCTCCTCACCCCTCCCACAGCCTGGGCTTCACTAGTTTGATTGTGCCCTTCCAGGTTCCCTTGTCTGTCTCCCTCTCCCAGCTTGCTCCTCACTCCCTTCACAGCCTGATTATCACTAGTCACCCCCCACTTAACGCTTCCCCAGTTGTACTGTTGCCATTGGCTCCTCCACCCAGGCCTCCTATTACTGCTTGCCTTCTCCCCTCCCTCCCCCCCTAAGGTTCTACAGTAATGGACCCTAGTGATCTAGTGCTCTCTACACCCCCTCTTCTGGAATTTCCAGTCTCGGAGCTGGCCTATCCAGAGTGCTCCCCTCCTCACCCCCCTCCTTGTCTGCTTTTCCCTTCCTCAACTCTGCCCTGTCCTGGGTCCTGGCCTCGCCCACCCTGTCTCTGTTCTGTGTGTCCCCCTCTGCCTTACCTCCCTCAGACTCAGGCTCTTGCCCCCTTCCCTGCCAGTCTGGTGCCCTGGTCTCACGTTCCCCATGCCCTCCCCTCCTTTGGTTCAGGCCCTGCCCCTCCTATCCCCTGCCGCCCTCCAACACCTGACCAATCCCTCCCCGTCATCCTGCACCCCCTGCCCACCAGCCTCTTCCACCTCATCATCCAGGTACAGCAAAGTAAAGCGATTTGTAAGTGTGATGCCTGCACCAAGCTCGCCCACTCCTGTCTCCTTCCCCTTCCTTGACTCTCTCTGGGCCGCCCCCTTCCTTCAGAGTGAAGTCCATACACTGGTATCTTCATGTCTCGCCTCCCCCCGGAGCAACCATGTGGTCCTAGTCCTCTCACTCCCGCCCCTACACCCTGGGGTATGCCATTTGTCCTCGCCATCATCATATGGTCCCTACCCCCTTCCCTCTGCAACCCACCACCTCCCTCCCTCCAACTGCCTCCTGATCCCTCGACCTCCTGCCTGAGGCCTGCCAACTGGTAACACACTGAGAATCCCCCAAACCTCCATGCCCAATTCAATATCATGGCTGCCCCGCACCCCGAACACCCAATCATCCTCCCCAAAATACCGGCTCTTGCATCATTCGATCCCATCCTCACTGTTAGGTGTGGGCAATATGGGCCCCCCTTGGCAATAAAAGTACCCTCCAATCAGTATACGCTCAATCAATCTACCGTTTCCCTGGCAGTAGCCAGCATATGCCCGAGTAATCAATACAAACAGTACCCAAAATGCAGTAGCCAGCATTACCCAAGCGTCACTCTAATAGGATTAGGGGTAAAGAAAAGAAAAGCCCCTCCCCCCCAAGTTCAAAAACAATCCCAAGAAATACTCCTAGTGATCAGAGCCACAAGTGGCTATGCAGATTCAACACGTAACAAACCTTCACTCAGCATGCAGGGGAGTCCATCCCAAACTGTAAGTTCTCCCAGAGTCAGTACCTCAGGCTATTAGCCCAGCCCAGTCCAGACTCCTCCCCCTCCGACATTTTAATAGAGGTTGGGGTCGGGGCCGGGGGGGTGGACACAATTACAGCTCTTCCATGTGCAGGTTAAAGGTGGCTGGGCTTTCCCTTTATTGCCCAGCCACAAGTTCAAAACAGGTGCCCTTCCTCCTGATTGGGCCACCTTCCTGTGGGAGCTATTTCCTCCCAGCAGCCCTAATGCTCCTTCCCTGGCCCACTGCCGCTGTAGCTGCTGGGTCTCCTGGTGCCCTGGTCACCCTCCGTCACCTCTGGCACCCACCTCCTGATGCGCTTCTCGACACTTTGGTGCGGCCAGCAATCCCGCCTCCTCTTCTGCCGCCGATGTGGCCCCCAGGACAATTACAGCTCCTCCGTGCGCAGGTTAAAGGTGGCCGGGCTTTCCCTTTATAGCCCAGCCACGAGTTCAAAACAGGCACCCTGCCTCCTGATTGGGCCACCTTCCTGTGGGAGATGATTCCCCCCAATAGCCCTGATGCTCCTTCCCTGGTCCACTGCAGTTGCAGCCGCCGGGTCTCCTGGTGCCCTGGTCGCCCTCCGTCACCTCTGGCACCCACCTCCTGATGCGCTTCTCGCTGCTTTGGTGCAGCCAGCAATCCCGCCTCCTCTTCTGCCATGGATGTGGCCCCCGGGACAATTACAGCTCCTCTGTGCGCCTATCTAAACAGTCTCATCACTGGGCCTAAATGCCTATGATTTCTCCCTCAGTAGACATCGCAAAGCACTACTGAGAGAAACTGCTGGCTACATCAGTGTACTCTGCTTCCAGCAATCCTGCCTCCTCTTCTGCCACCGGTGTCATTAAATGTGTTAGCCACAGAGACTGGATCCGTAGAGATGGTGCCATTTAGGTTGAGCAAGGAAGGTGTAACTTTGGACCCTGTCCCGGTTAAATCATATTTTATTGCTGAGACATACATGGGAGACACACCACACTACTCTCCAGCATGTCTGTCAATGGACCTTCATCGGGGGGGTGGGGTCTAGGTGTGACTGACAAACTTTTATACAAAAACATAAGGACATCACAGTGACACAATTGAAAACAGGTACAGAAAATCAAATCTCAACTGAATTAAAACCCCTAAGACCACAAATCCATAGTATGAGTTGTAACATTAAAATTCTACCTACAACCCTATCAGTTCAGTACAAGACTATAATGTTGTCTTAAGTGGGAAAAAATTCCAGACCTATATCCAAGGACAAGAAAGGAGCCATTTGGGCTTTTACTACTCAGGTGCATCAGTCAAAAAACATACCCACTTCCTTAAAGTGCACATTTTTATGCTACAAAAAAACCCACTACTACTAAATTAACAGTCACAAGTTTTAGTTTTCCTGAAGCACCCATACCTGTAAACCCACTTAATCATATTGAGCTGCCATGCCATCAAACCATACTACAAAACTGTACTGAAATTTTAAATTTCAAGATAAAAAGGTCAGCTGGTCCCCACCGCCCGATAAATCTATCAACACAGCTCATCACCACATCAATCACCTACTTCCCATGTCGGCATTTTAATTACAACTAAAGTGCGTGATTTGCAGCAGCACAGAGATATATAAGCACGGAGGAAATCTACTCAGTTTATCCCATTGCTGTACGGCTGACTGAAGATAACGAATTTTGAAGTAAAACACCATATCATACAAACCTAATCAGCCATGTACAGTTAGCATGTTGGTTGGACAGTTCCATATAAGATATACACATTTTAATTATAGCAAAAGTACTTGATTTACAGCACAGGAGACCCACAAGCACAGTCAGAGTAGAAACATTCAGCTTGTCATACTGCCGTGCAGCTGATAACGGAACAACATTTTTCTTCAGTAAAGAACTTGAACATGCAGACTTAATCAGCCAAGTACAGCTGACATGTTATGAGTCAGGTCAGATTCAGTCAATACAGATTTCAGAGTTTTTGAATTGTAAATGAAATCAGCCAAGTGCAACCCTCATCTCGTAGTTCTGTTCATCAGTACAGATGCACATAACCGCCCCATTACTAAATGGAGCTAAATATGTGACAATTTGTGTCCACTGCATATTAAAAAGCACCAAAACTGTGGATGACTAAGAGCCACAAACATGGGAATCGCGCTCAGAGATGAAATGTGGAGCTTGGTCTCTGTATTTAACATGAAGTCCAAGAAAAGAAGATGCAGAGCTTTTCTAATTTAAACAAAGTCCGCTAGATGAGGGGATGAAGCTCTCCTACTAAAACGTGGCCAGCGCTGCGTGGGAGAGAAACAGGGCCAATGGCATATTACTTAAAGAGCTAGAGCTAGTGGATCCGATTTGCTTTCTAAATATGTAGATCTGAACTTTTTTTTTATCACTTTCAAATACCCGGTATGTGAAGTGGTGCAGATCACCATCACACCTGAAGAAGTAAGTGACATGGAGGGGAGAAACCCGGTGCTCTGCTTACTATGTATTGTACATGTCTGGTCTGTCATTAATGAAACCTGCCAGACTAGTATTAATCATTCATGTATTTTGTTTTGTTTGTTGTTGCCTTAATGGAAATGTTTTATGACTTACAGAGTTAGTGGATTGCGGTCTTTTGGTTGCATGTTCTGGCGCAGAATGTGGTTGTATATCAGAAAAAAGTTGTTTGCAGTTGAATTGCCAGAATTAGCAACTTCTTCTACCTCATCTCACCTACATATAAAAACAAGAAAAAAAGTTAGAGACTCAAAGTGGTGGCCAATTGAGGGGTGTATCGCTTTCATCGGTTGCCAGCACCTCTTCTGGAGGGGTCAACTGTAGGCTGCTGGGGTGGGGGTGGGGAGTTAGTGCAAGGGATCGGGCTGGCTGGAGCCTGGCGGAACATGCAAGCAGTTCCAGAAAAAAAAAATGTTTGCCAATTTCCATGCAGGATGGGTGGCTCACAATCCCGATTTTGAATCGTATGATAATAGGGGTAGCCTGGATGCTGCCATTTCAGTGATGGTGAATGGACGAACGGCATTGTTGTGGTTTTCCGGAGCAAGCTGCCTGCAAACATACATACATATGAACATACGAAGAAGCCAACTGAAGAAGGCCATTTGGTCTATCAAGTCTGCTCATATTACAGGGTCCATAGCTTAAGCTAATGTCCCTGCCCTCCCTTCCCACTCCTCCCACCCTCCCACACCCATGACCCTTACCCTCACCCTATGCCTGTCCCAGCCTCTCTTAAAGCTGCCAACTGTCTTCAACAAGATTACCTCTTTTGGCAGCACATTCCAAGTGTCCACCACCCTCTCTGTCAAGGAGTGCTTCCTAACCTTCCTCCTAAACCTCCCAACCTCCAGCTTAAGACTGTGCCCCCTCATGTTATGGTTGCCACTCAGCTTAAAGAGATTCTCCTTATCAACCTTATTTATCCCTTTCAAGTACTTGAAGGTCCCAATCATGTCTGCTCTCTCTCTCCTCTGTCTTCCAGGGAGTAAATGTTCAGTGCCCTCAACCTCTCCTCTTATGCCTTACCCTGTTGACCGGCTATCATCTTTGTAGCCCTCCTCTGGACCTTCTCCAGCAGGTTAATGTCCTTTTTGAGATGTGGGCACCAGTACTGACCACCATACTCTAGATGTGGCCTTACCAGTGACCTGTACAAGGGCAGTATAACCTCCTCTCTCCTACTGCTGATCCCCCTAGATATGCATTCTAGTAACGTTTGCCTTTGCTGCAGCTTTCTTGCACTGCATGGAGTGCTTCAGGTCACTAGTGATCATCACTCCCAGGTCCTTCTCCTCCTCCTCTGATGCAGATACTTGGATTCCATCCAGGTAGTACTCTGTCCTAGGATTACTGGCTCCAATATGCATAAATTTGCATTTCTTGGCATTGAAGCCAAGCTGCCATATCCTGGACCATCTCCCCAGCTTTTCCAGATCTTTCTGTAGGTCCTGTATCCCTTCAGCTGTGCCTACTCTCCCCACAGGTGTCATCCGTGAATAGGTACATTTTGCCCTTAATGCCATCTTCAATATCATTGACGAAGACATTGAACAACACTGTCCAGCTCCATTGTTGGCACTGCATTTCATTTCATTGCCATGCAGTCTCACATCGACAAAGCCTGAAGTTCAAAATAGTGATACAGGCTGTTGTAACATGCACCCTCTAACCAGGAACCAGCCTCTGCCAGCAGTAGCCCCAGTGATTCGGTCCATGATCTTCCTTTAGAGTTCTATTTGCAAATTTTGTTTGTGGGAAACTGCACTGTAGTTAAGCCAAATGCTGAAGGTGGTTGAGCGGGCAGCTGGTTCCACAGAGTCGTGGTGATGATGTTTGTGTGTGAACTGATGCCCGAAATGGTGGTATTTAACTTGTATATGGCTAACATTTGGAACCGGGGATCGTGAGTTTCTTATAGTGCAGGGAAAAGTGGAGCTACCTGTGTGTTCTGTTGGGTGTTAGCCAACCCGATCCCTTACGCCGTCTCCCAGTGGCTTGTGGTTTGCTTTTGTAAAGGAGGCGTTGGCAGTTGGTGCATTCCTTGAGGTGGCCATCACTTTGATTTTGGTGTAGGAATGCATTGTAGCATGGAGGAGGGGAACAGGGGAAAGAGTTGTCTGCTTGCCGGCCGGCTGACACCTTATGTAAATGAAAGAACTGAAGCGCTCTCATTGGAGTGCTCCATTTCTTTCAAGTACAGGACGCTTCCAGCTGTGAAATTCTGACCACCATCATACTCAGCTTCGGTGGTCATTGATCTGTCAGGGATGAGCCCACTGTAGACTGCTTTGTATTAGACTCGTCCCTGACACACCTCTGAAATTTCATTCTACCACAAGATGCTTCTTGCGCACGCGCGAGGAAACATAAAAAGGGTGACTAGAACAGTTGTGTTATGATGATCCAGGTAAATTACACATTATACAATGGCAAGAAAGAATCCTGGGCTCTGATTAGTCAGTGTGTTCCTGGACCAGTGAGGTTATCCAAGTATAACCTCACTGTATTAAGTACAGGCCCATATATGATCCTTTCACATGAAGACGGCATGTTAAAATCACTACTCGCATGCCTGTCAGCACTGACAGTTTTGTTTTGTCTTTCTCTGTTATTCTCCTGGCCACACATACTAGCCTGTCAGCTCCCGACTTTTTTTGTATTTGGTTATTCATCTGGCCACACATACCAGCCAGTCTGCCCCCACACAATTTTCTACAAATATGGCGTGCCAGCACCTTTACTGTCCACCTCTGCTTTTCAGTGTACCACTACTGACCGCTACAGCCAGAAAAGAACTTACCCCCCCCACACACACACACACATACGCTTGTTGCCAATCTTGGCCATAGTAATACAAAACACCAACTCTGTGCTGTATAAAACACAACCGTTTTCTCATCATTGATTTCTCTCACCATTCCTTTCCGAAACGTCAGTTACCTGCACCCACATCAGTAGTGTAACGAAGCACGTGCTGAGCCATTTCCACAGCGGCTCTCTCAAAAATTACCTCAGGAAATACAAAGAAGCCCCTAACCCAGTTCAGCAGTGGAGTAGGGAAAGGAAAGAGTACACCTGCTCCGCCTTACTCAGGTCAGCAGCGGAGCAGAAAAAAAAAAAAAACACCCGCTCCCGCACTACACTCTGTCAGCCTACTTTCAGCACATTTCACAACTGCGCTCACAGTTCAAAACTCCAACAGCTGGCTGAACTTATCCAACACTTCGTATTGGTCCCGATACGCTGAAATCCTCACACAGCAATATGTTTCAGCAATACTGCACAACAGACAGATACCAATTTGGGGGGGGGGGGGCAGCAAAATAGTAAAGCAAATATAGCAGTGTGTCAACAGGGAAACAATATGTACAACAGCACCATCTTCTGGACACAAACAAAATTGTGGATATTTTTAAATCACTACACCTCCACATACAAAAAAATAAACTAAAAATGTGAAAGAAAAATATTTTTTCTACATTTCTTTCTCCTTTTACAATTCAGCCATGGTATAATAGCAATAATGCACTCCAGGGTGTGGGTCATGCTGGGAAACCTCACTTCTGGAGTACTGGATGCACATGGCTTGTGGCCTCATGCCCCACCACCCCAGGTGTGACGTTATCCCAGCACAACCCACACCCTGTCATGCATTATTGCTTAAAACTAATTAACAACACCAGTGTCACTCCCAGCATGTGGAATGGCAGGAGGACATTTCAGGTTCTAAGGAAGGGGGATGGTATCACCTGACAAAGAGAGGCGGGAGTCATGAATGAGGTTCAGGTACTTTTCCATATTAGTTTTATAACCAGGGAAAGGAAGAAATGGTCACAGGGAAGAAGGGGTAGACTAAGCACTCTAAAATTCCTATAAGAGGAAGACTCTAAACTGTATGAGTACTGTAATGCGAGAGCTATAAGAGCCTCTAAACTGTATGAGTACTGCAATGCAAAAGCTGTACGAGTACTGTAATGCAAGAGCAATAAGAGCTTCTGAACTGTATGAGTACTGTAATGAAAAAGCTGTACGAGTTCTGTAATGCAAGAGCTATAACAGCTTCTAAACTGTACGAGTACTGTAATGCAAGAGCTGTACGAGCTTCTATACTGTGTGAGTACTGTAATGCAAGAGCTGTACGAGCTTCTATACTGTATGAGTACTGTAATGCAAGCGCTGTACGAGCTTCTATACTGTATGAGTACTATAATGCAAGAGTTGTACGAGCTTCTAAACTGTACGAGTACTGTAATGCAAGAGCTGTACGAGCTTCTATACTGTATGAGTACTATAATGCAAGAGTTGTACGAGCTTCTAAACTGTATGAGTACTGTAATGTAAGAGCTGTACGAGCTTCTATACTGTATGAGTACTGTAATGCAAGAGCTGTACGAGCTTCCAAACTGTATGAGTACTATAATGCAAGAGCTGTACAAGGTTCTAAACTGTACGAGTACTGTAATGCAAGAGCTGTACGAGCTTCTATACTGTATGAGTACTATAATGCAAGAGTTGTACAAGCTTCTAAACTGTACGAGTACTGTAATGCAAGAGCTGTACAAGCTTCTAAACTGTATGAGTACTGTAACAAAAGAGCTGCATGAGCTTCTAAACTGTATGAGTACTGTAATGCAAGAGCTGTACGAGCTTCTATACTGTACGAGTACTGTAATGTAAGAGCTGTACGAGCTTCTATACTGTATGAGTACTGTAATGCAAGAGCTGTACAAGCTTCTAAACTGTAAGAGTACTGTAATGCAAGAGCTGTACAAGCTCCTATACTGTATGAGTACTGTAATGCAAGAGTTGTACGAGCTTCTAAACTGTACGAGTACTGTAATGCAAGAGCTGCATGAGCTTCTAAACTGTACTAGTACTGTAATGCAAGAGCTGTACAAGCTTCTAAACTGTACAAGTACTGTAATGCAAGAGCTGTACAAGCTTCTATACTGTATGAGTACTATAATGCAAGAGTTGTACGAGCTTCTAAACTGTATGAGTACTATAATGCAAGAGCTGTACGAGCTTCTATACTGTATGAGTACTGTAATGCAAGAGCTGTACGAGCTTCCAAACTGTATGAGTACTATAATGCAAGAGCTGTACGAGGTTCTAAACTGTATGAGTACTGTAACAAAAGAGCTGCATGAGCTTCTAAACTGTATGAGTACTGTAATGCAAGAGCTGTACGAGCTTCTATACTGTACGAGTACTGTAATGTAAGAGCTGTATGAGCTTCTATACTGTATGAGTACTGTAATGCAAGAGCTGTACAAGCTTCTAAACTGTAAGAGTACTGTAATGCAAGAGCTGTACAAGCTTCTAAACTGTAAGAGTACTGTAATGCAAGAGCTGTACAAGCTCCTATACTGTATGAGTACTGTAATGCAAGAGTTGTACGAGCTTCTAAACTGTACGAGTACTGTAATGCAAGAGCTGCATGAGCTTCTAAACTGTACTAGTACTGTAATGCAAGAGCTGTACAAGCTTCTAAACTGTACAAGTACTGTAATGCAAGAGCTGTACGAGCTTCTATACTGTATGAGTACTATAATGCAAGAGTTGTACGAGCTTCTAAACTGTACGAGTACTGTAATGCAAGAGCTATACGAGCTTCTATACTGTACGAGTACTGTAATACAAGAGCTGCATGAGCTTCTAAACTGTACTAGTACTGTAATGCAAGAGCTGTACAAGTTTCTAAACTGTACAAGTACTGTAATGCAAGAGCTGTACGAGCTTCTATTCTGTACGAGTACTGCAATGCAAGAGCTATACGAGCTTCTAAACTGTACGAGTACTGTAATGCAAGAGCTGTATGAGCTGCTATACTGTATGAGTACTGTAATGCAAGAGCTGTATGAGCTTCAATACTGTATGAGTACTGTAATGCAAGAGCTGTACGAGCTTCTATACTGTACAAGTACTGTAATGCAAGAGCTGTACGAGCTTCTATACTGTATGAGTACTGTAATGCAAGAGCTGTACGAGTCTCTAAACTATAAGAATACTGTGATGCAAGAGCTGTACGAGCTTATAAAATGTACGAGTACTGTAATGCAAGAGCTGTACGAGATTCTATATTGTACGAGTACTGTGATGCAAGAGATGTACGAGCTTCTAAACTGTTCGAGCACTGTAATGCAAGAGCTGTACAAGCTTCTATACTGTACCAGTACTATAATGCAATAGCTGTATGAGCTTCTAAACTGTACAAGTACTGTAATGCAAGACATGTACAAGCTTCTATACTGTAAGAGTACTATAATGCAAGAGCTGTACGAGCTTCTAAACTGTACGAGCACTGTAATGCAAGAGCTGTACGAGCTTCTAAATTGTACAAGTACTGTAATGCAAGAGATGTACAAGCTTCTATACTGTGAGAGTACTATAATGCAAGAGCTGTACAAGCTTCTAAACTGTAAGAGTACTGTAAATACTATACAGGTCACTTTACCATTTCCTATAAGAGGAAGACTCTAATTGCTATTCAGGTCACTCTATTCTGACCCGGAGGTGCACTTCTACCCAAGTGACTACACCCCCTGGAGTACTCCAGACCTGAGAATGATTACTGTATGCTATAGCAAGACTCTAAAAATGATACAATTTGCAATTCATGCACAGCTATCAAAGTCTCTGTCCATGTGATGGTCGATCTGTTGCAGAAAGGTAAGGGGAACAAGGAAGATCCTGAAAGGGGAAGAAGCAGGTTCGCCGGCTGGTGTGGTTACGGAAATTTCTGTGGGACTAAAGGGATGTGGAGAGGCTTTTGAAATAGACTATAGGTCCATCAGCCTACACCCCCTCCCCAGGGTTGCCGAAAGGAAGGAACGAATACAAGAACACTCTCAGCTCAAAACCCACTGGTAGGCCGCTGGAAACAAAGAACACATGCAAGACCTCTTCAGCACAAAATCCGCTTGTGGGCCGGCGGAATGTAGCAATGAAGAACAAGCACAAAGGATCTGGCCATGGTACTCTGGCGGACAGCCAGGATGAGACAATAGATGCAGAAGCCACCCTGCCACAGTCCTCTTGTGGACTGCCGGGACACGATACCAGATGCAGGAGACCACCCTGACACAGCCCTCTTGTGGACTGCTGGGACATGATACCAGATGCAAGAGACCAACCTGCCACAGCCCTCTTGTGGACTGACAGGACATGATACCAGATGCAGGAGACCACACTGCCATAGTCTCTGGTGGCCTGCCGGGACACGACACCGGATGCAGGAGACCACCCTGCCCTAGCCCTCTTGTGGACTCCCGGGACATGATACAGATGCAGGAAGCATAGGGAGGACCCCACAGAAACTGAGAACCAGGATGAGGATATCTTCGGAAGCAGGTGGATGATGGAGTACTGGGCACCACAGCCAGATGAGCCAAGGATAAACATAAAACAACAAACGGGACATGGGTTTCGGGAAACTGGAACAGAAGATCTTGAAGAAGCTGTAATGAAGAATGAAAACAATAAAACGGACGACAGGATCTGCACAGGACCAGGCTGTACAATGGGACTAGCAAAAAGCAACAAATGTGACACTGCAGGGGTACGGCCATGGATGAGGATCTTTGGAAAATCCTGCTGCAGACTGATTCTGGAATTCACTTGATGGACACCCTTCAAAGGCCATTGAATACTGATTCAGGAATACATTTGCTGAATGCCCTTCCAAGGCTGCTGAAGACTGATTCAGGAATACATTTGCTGAATGCCCTTCGAAGGCTGCTGAAGAGTGATTCAGGAATACACTTGCTGAATGCCCTTCGAAGGCTGCTGAAGAGTGATTCAGGAAAACACTTGCTGAACGCCCTTCGAAGGCTGCTGAAGTCTGATTCAGAAATATACTTAGTACATGATGCTGACACACTACGGTGTAACTGTAACTTGGGGCAATTACACAGTTCCAAGGGCAACTGAATGACTTTAGGGCAACTGCACAATTCCAGGGGCAACTGCACAGTTCCAGAGGCAAACTAACAGCTTTAGGGCAATTGCACAGTTCCAGGGGCAACTGCACAGTTCCAGGGGCAAACAAATGGCTTTGGGGCAATTTAATACAGTTCAGATAGTTTCAGGCAATATAATACCATTCAGACAGTTTTCAGGCAGTGCAATACAGTTCAGACAGGTTCATGCTTGTTAACCCTCTAGAATGCTCCAGAATGCCCTGTTGGGCCCCCTTTGTAAACCGTGGGGCTTACTCCGCTGAGCCCCCTTTAACCATGAAGCTTAGCTTACTGAGCCCCCTTTAAATACAGGGCTTGCCTGGACCACTTTTACACTGCAGGCCTTGCTTTGCTGGGCCCCCCTCTAAATTGCAGGGCTTGCCTTGCCTTTATAAATCTCCTCCCAGGCGCTGCCCTTTTAATCAGTTATTCAATCCTGTCCCAGCTATTCTGCCCTAGGCCCCTCATTAGCTCCGCCTCTGGGAGCTCTCTTATAAATATTTATACTTCCTCTCATACAGGCCTCTATGCTGGGTCCTCCCCTTGGCGTTGCTGTGCCCTATTACTATTAAAATATTTAAATTCAGCTTCCTGGTCTGCCCCCTCGACTCTCAGCCGATTCCTCAATGCGCCCTTTGGCACGGTTAAACAATTTAATTTTTCTTTTAAAGCTTCAGGTGGTCAGCACCCTGCTTCTGGTGCTGCCACCAACTCACCGCCCTGGCCCAGGGTGAAGAAATCTGGGAGGAGGTGCTGGCAGTAGGTGGGGCTACCAGCAATGGGTGGGATGCAGGCACTGAGACGGATGACTGGGAGTCTTGGAGCCTTCTCTTCCTCTTCCTCCCTCGGAGCTTTATCCACTGCCCGCTGCTTGGTTGTGCTACAACAGGGGCACTAATACAGCAACCAAAACAAGAAAAGGGGCTGAACAGAGCCCACACCACAGTACAGGAGGGACAGGACCGGAACCGCTACACCAACCCAACAGCACTTCAGACAGACTGGAAGCTGGTGACCAGAGGCTGCTCTCTTCACTGGCAGGAGGAGGGCACCAATGCAGAATCGATGGAACTGGTTTCAATACCAGGTAAGCCCTTTCGTGGTTCCCGTCGCACTGTCTCGGTCCTCTCTCTTCCACGGCTTGCCACGACTCACCCAGCACAGTTGGGAGTTCAAACTTAAAAACTGCTACACTCAGGGTTCAGATTCCAGAAGCACGCGCTAGCGTTAAAAGGCCTAGAATGTTTTTTTTTTACAACTGCCCACCTTGCGCTGGGCAGGGACAGCAGTCCCAGTGCATGGATGCCCATATCTCATGCTGCTTGCTGGGAGGGGTCATTAGAATGGAGCAAGCAGCACCAGGAGAAAAATCTTTTTTTTTTTTTACTGTTTTTTTAAAATACAAAGGTTCTGCCTGGCAATGGAAGGGGTGAACACTAAGAGGGACCCCTATCACTGCCCTCTATGCTGCCCACCTACACAGGGCCTATGGGGCACCTTTATTTAATTATTTTCTGTGGTGCCCGCTACTTTGGGGCACTACACAAGTAGTCAGTCAGATCTTTCCTAGTGACATCCTTCTCCTCCTCTGTCTGAAAACCCAAAGTGGCAGACAGCTGCTTCATGATGATAAAGATGACATTCTCAGGAGGCGACCTTAGGGTGTGCTTGACTGAGTCCTCACTGACTGAAGAGGCAGTGGACTTATCAGAGGTGAGGAACTGTTCCTCTTCCTCCTCCACATCATCTAGAAAGAAGGATGAGGTCAGGGTGGTACTCCTCCTCGACGCTGACCTCTTTGTCTGGGTCAGCCATCATATGAGTCATTGACATCTCTCTGGATGGTTCTCTGGGGTGACGAACGGGTATTGATGATGAATCTGTCATCGGTGGCACCAGTGACAAGGCCTGTTGAAGGCTGCCAACTGTTGGACCAGCACATTGTTGAAGCGTACCTGAACTTTGTTCAGGTCCATGATCATCGACAAAGGAGGATTCGTTGGCACAGAAGCCGATGATCCGTCTTGTGTACCTGACGAGCCCAGAGCCCTCAGAAAGGAAGGGGCAGGTCTCGACTGGGTAGCCATCAATGACATGCCCATTGGCGACGGAGAGAGGGTCAATGACCCAGAGGTCAACGGTCATGCGCCCTGAAAGTCAGACAGAGAAGCTGTCGGTATGGGCCTGGTGGGAACCGAGACCTGGACAGCTGGTCTCTTCATCTTGTCAGCCACCACTGCCAAAGAGCCCCCCCACAGAAGGAGAGGCCAACGGGGAATGGGATGGCCACCGGGGGAACAATCGCGATCTCGATCTTTCTTGTGACCCCCCCCGAGGACTTGTCTCAGACCTTTAAGGTCTAGCAGCTCGTAGAACCAGAGGGCGACTGGGTGACTGGAGCCCCGGAGAACCCCTGCTTGGAGCTGGCTACTTTTTCCATGAAGATTTTTAGAGCCTTCCTGCATCACCTGAGGATAGTTTGGTTGAATTTCTGGCAGAGCTTACAGTCAGAGATGTCGTGGTCACAAACAAACAAACAGACATAAACCGAATGCTCATCAGCAGAGGCCAATCTTCTTTCTGTAGCAGAAGCGACAGAAAAGAGAAGAAGGATTAACTCTCGACATAAACAAAAAGAAAATTCTATAAATGCAGAAAAATGCAGCTGTAGGCTGAAACAGATGTGAACACTGTGACAGACCTTCCACGGAGACCGTGCTTTCAAGTCAACAGTGGGAAAGAACTGAGGAGTGAGTGGGGTCACCCACGCCTAAATAGGACTGGTGACGATGGTGGACGTTGACGGCGTGGGTGGTCCCAGTTGTACTGCTGAAAATCTTCTGTGCAGATTTCCCTTCACCAATGGCAAATGTTCCTACAGTGTAAACTGATGACTGAGATAACCACGCAGAAGCTCAGCAGATCTTTGAGAGAATCTCCTCCATTAGTCCACACCTTTGGAACTATAGCCACCAGGCAGTAGGACCACACAGAAACTTTTGGTAGCTGAGAGCCGCCCATGGCGATGTCCTGTGTCAGCATCTATATAAGAATAGGTGGCCCCATCACTCCTCAGTTCACCACCAGAGATTAGACTCAGAGGACCTCCAGCTGTGGGGAACCAGGCGATAAGACCAGCCCAGGCGTATAAGGTTAGGCATAGGGCTGGATATATATTAGGTTCAGTTGCATGGCATGGACTAATGGAGGAAATTCTCTCAAAGATCTTCTGTTATGGTAAGTACAGAACTGTTCTATCTTCTTCAAGAATATCTCCTCTGTTAGTGCACACCTTGGGAACAGTTTCCAAGCAGTCCCAAACAGCAACTGAGAGGCTGATATAGTCTGATAAATGTTCAGAATAGAAGAAGGTCTTGCAGTACTGCAAGTCTGAAACCAGCATGTGTATGAGAGACTATGTCCAGAATGTAATGTTTAGTGAACAGTTACGTACCACTTGTGGCACTCACACTAAGGACCCATGCCAAGGATAGCAAAGAGTGGAGTCTGCCCACCGGAGTCAGACCAACGAAGCAGCTGGACACTGCACAGCAGCTGGGCGGTAGGATAAGTGTGGTAGCAGTCCTACTAAACTCTTATTGGTAAGCACACACTGATAGGGAGGGAGGAGTAGTAGGTTCTAACAGAAAGTTGAGAAGAGGTGAAACACCCTATTTAGGGCAAGGGTACGAAAGTGTTCAAAGAAAGGATAACAAAGCAAGCAGGGTAGGAAATAGACATGCTAGGAGTGGTGCAGTGCAGTGACTGTGAGGCGGCAGTTTTCAGGGAGATGTTCTGGAGACTGCAGTGCTGCCCCATCTGTGTGCACCTCTCTGGGTTCAGGGAAGAGGTTGCTCAACTCCAAGCCAAGTTGGCTAGGATTCGAGATGCCTCCTCCCCCACCCAGGGACCACAAAGTCTGCCACCACTGCCTCAAAGGTTGCCAAGAAGGAGGAGGAGAGCTGGACTACAGTGGGCTTGGTAAGGGTGAGGGTGGTGGGTCAGAGGCACACCCCCAGGTGGTACCACTACACAACTCCTGCACCACTCTGGCGAGACAGGACCATCCCATGGAGGCACCCACAGTAGTGACCAGGGAGGATGTAGTGGTCCTCTATGGTGGAAACCCAAAGAGGGGTGAAAGAGTACCCCACAGAAGGAGGAAGCAACTCCTGGTGGAGGACTACATTGTGAGGGGGATAGATTTAGGAACAGCGAGGGAAGGGGAGTGGGAGGTTAGGTGCCTATTCGGCACCACAGCTCAGAGGGATGGAGAGTGGATCCTAGGGACTGCTAGGGCAGCAAAATGTGAAGGAGAGCTAGAAGTAATTATCCACCTGGGGACAAATGACCTGGCTAAGGACAAGGCTAGCATAGTGCAGGAGGAGTTCAGGGAGTTGGAGAGGAGTCTTAGGCAGGTAGCATGCTCAGTGGCCTTTTCTGAGGTGTTGCCTGTCTACAAAGGGGGGGGGGGTAAGAATAGGGTACTCCCTACCAGGAACTCCAACGTATGGTTGAAAGTGTGGTGCAGAAAGGAGGGGTTTGGCTACACTGGAGAATGGGGTCCCACCTGGAGGGATAAAGGCCTTTATGGGGTGATGACCTTCATCCATCCGGGAGGGGAACCAAAGTCCTCAGTGAACGGTTTAGATGCTACATTGGCAAACATTTAAACTAGCCGAGGGGGGTGGCAGAAGGAAGCAGGGAGACTTAAACTGCGCCCCCCCAGGAAGTTGAAGTAGTCAAGAGGGAGAACCCTAAGGGAGAGAAATCCCTAAAAGTAACTAGAAATAGGAAGAGCAGAATGGTAGAAATGAAGTGGGAAGGGAATGAAGGCAGAGGAGGTAAGAAGAGTAGGCAAGAAGGAAGAAAGAGGGATGAAAGGAAGGGTGGGAACAGAATTTGGAAGGCCCTGTGCGCAAATGCTCAAAGTCTGAGAAATAAAATCCTAGACCTGGTGGCCATTATGGCAGAGGCTGACCTGGACATTGTTACTATTTCCAAGTCATGGTGCAATGAGCATCATGAATAGGATATAGCCGTACTGTGTCAGGGTATACTCTGTTCGGGAAGGACAGGGTGGGTAAGAAAGGAGGAGGAATGGCTCTTTACGTGAGGGATAGCATAAAAGTAACAAATGCAGGGAATACAGGGAGGGGTGGAGGCACCCTAGAGATGGGAAATGGAGCCGCTATTCACACTGGCATGATCTATATACCTCCAGCACAAGGGGAGGAGATGGACAAGGTTCTGGCAGAAGCCATCCAAAAGATGGCGACTTAGGGGGAGGTGTTGTTGGTAGGGGACTTCAATCTACTGGATGCAGATTGGAGCATCACAGCTGCAGCTTCAGTTAGGAGCAAGAACACCCTGGACTTTTTGCAGGGGGCATTCCTCAGGCACCTAGTAAGAGAGCCCACTCATAAGGGAGCAATATTGGACATTGTACTCACCAACGGAGACAGTGCTGCGGACGTCATGGTGGGTGGCCACCTGGGGCCAGTGATCATCATACGGTGTGGTTCAATGTAAATACTGTGGCAGAGTCGAACCACATAAAAGCATGAGTCCTGAACTTCAGGAAGTCCGAGTTTACAAAGATGGGGGAATGCCTCAGGGATGCTCTGGTGGGGGGGGGGAGAGGGGATTTGCGTGGAGTGGAGGAACAGTGGGCAAAAATAAAAGGGACCATAGTGAAAGCGATAAACCTCTGCGTTAGGCAAGTTAGCAAAAGCAAGAGGAAAAAGAGACTGCTATGGTTCTCAAAAGAAGTGGCTGGGAAGATTAGGGCAAAAAAGTTAGCATTCAGGAGGTATAATGAGATACAGAGGGAGGAGGATAGGGAAGAGTATCAAGAGAAGCAGAGGTAGATAGGGAAAGCAGGAGTGCAAAGGTGCAAACAGAGGAGAAAAACACCCAGGTAGTAAAGAAAGGGGATAAGACATTTTTCAGGTACATAAGCGAAAGAAGAAAGACCAGGGGAGGAACTGTAAGGCTAAGGAGGGAAGGGGGGGAGTGTGTGAAAGGGGACCAGGAAAAAGCAGATGACCTAAACAAATATTTTTGTTCAGTATTCACAGAGGAAGGGGAAGGTGGGGGAACACAGTTAAGCGACAGAAGCATCGAAGGAAGGGAGGTGGACACCAGTCCAATTACAGAGGAGAGAGTCCTGAAGGAACTCACAAATCTGAAAGTTGACAAGGCAGTGGGGTCAGACGGGGTACACCCAAGGATATTGAAGGAGCTTACAGAGGTGCTGGCTATACCACTGACAGTCCTATTCAACCACTCACTGGAGACGGGAGTGGTTCCGGAGGACCGGAGGAGGGCAGAGGCAGATGTAGTCCCACTTCACAAAAGTGGTAGCAGGGATGAGGCTGGCAACTACAGGCCAGTCAGCCAGGCTTCGGTCGTGGGCAAAATAATGGAACCACTACTGAAGGAAAGGACTGTAGAATATCTAGAACCCAGTTGCTTACACAATCTGAGGCAGCATGGATTTGCTGGGGGGAGGTCATGTCAAACAAATCTGATAAATTTCTTTAACTGGCCGACCAGGAATTTAGATCCGAGTGGAGCGGTGGACATGGCCTACCTAGATTTCAGTAAGGCCTTCAACACTGTTCCACATAGGAGACATGTAAACAAGCTGGAAAGCTTGAGAGTGGGTCCTAAGGTGGCAAACTGGGTAAGAAATTGGTTGGGGGATAGACGACAGAGGGTGGTGGTAAACGGAGTTCACTCCGAGGAAGGCAGGGTGACCAGTGGGGTGCAGCAAGGATCAGTACTGGGACCAGTTCTCTTTAATGTGTTCATTAGTGACATTGCAGAGGGGTTTGAAGGGAAGGTATTCCTGTTTTGCAGATGACACTAAAATCTGCAGTAGGGTAGACACTCCGGTGGGGGGGAGCATAAAAAGGAATCCATGAAAGCGTGAGGACTGGTCAAGAGCATGGCAACTAAATTTCAATGCAAAGAAGTGCAAAATCATGCACTTGGGGCACAGGAACCCAGGGGAAGAGTAGAAGATGGAGGGAGCGGTACTGGCGACTACCAAACAGGACAGAGACCTGGGGTAATCATATCTGATTACTTAAAGGTGGCCAAACGATGTGACAAAGCAGTAGGGGAGAACCAATAGGATACAAGGGTGCATAAGGAGGGGTATCACCAGCAGAAAGAAGGAGGTGGTGTTGCTATTGTACAAATCATTGGTGAGCCCTCATCTAGAGTACTATGTCCAGTTCTGGAGATTGCATCTCTGGAAGGACATAGATAGAGTAGAGGCGGTCTAGAGGAGGGAAACTAAAATAGTACAGGGTCTGCACTAAAAGCCATATGAGGAGAGACTAAAGGACCTCAATATTTACACCCTGGATGATGGGAGGGAGAGGGGGGATATGATAGAGACTTTCAAATACATCACAAGTAGAAATAAGGTACAACAAGGTAGCATTTTTCAGAGACAAAAGATGTTCAAGAACGAGGGTTCATGCTATGAAGCTGGGGGGCAGACTCAGGGAAATGTGAGAAAATATTTTTTCACAGAAAGAGTGGTGGATGCATGGAACAGCCTCCCAGAGGTGGTGGTGGAGGAAAAACCTGTGACAGAATTCAAGAACACATGGGAAGGGCACAAGGGAACCTTATTGGGGAGGAGTGGGGGGAGGGAGGGTTAAAACTGGAGATCAAGTAGGCATTGCAGTATTACAGTAGGTAGGGAAAATGGGCAGATTAGGTGGGCCAAGTGGTCCTTATCTGCCGTCAAATTCTATGTTTCTATGTAACATGGGCATTGCTCCATGTGGCTGCACACAAATAGCTGTAGAAATCTTTCTGAAACAAGCAACCGAAGTGGCCATTCCTCTGGTGAAGTGACCATGAACCGCACTATGAAGTTCATTACCACAGTTACTATAAGAGAAAGTAATACAATGCGGCAGCCATTCAGAGAGGTACTGTTTAGCCACAGGAGCACCCTCTTTCCCATGGGTGAATGAAACAAAATCTAAAAGAACTTTCTGCAGTTCTTGGTGCAATTCACATAGTATCTGAGTTATCTATGTACATCTGAAGTATCATATCATAGTAATGTGTCAGCAGAAAAGGACCATCCTAGTCCATCTAGTCTGCCCATTTACCACCCGCCCCTACTTGTCTCCACTTCCTAGGGATATTTTCCTCTGCCCACTAGCCACCCCCTTGTATCTGTCCCATGCCCTTTTGAATTCCTCCACTGTTTCTGCACATACCACCTCATTATGTAATCTGTTCCAGGGTTCCACCACCCTCTCAGTGAAATAACATCTCCTTACATTGTTCTTAAATCTTCCCCATTCCAATCTTAAATTGTGACTCCTTGTTTTAACTCCTGCTGTCCTTTTGAATAAGCTACCTTGATTCACTTGATTTATTCCCTTCATGTACTTAAAAGTCTCTATCATGTCACCTCTATGTCTTCTAACCTCCAGTGGGTATAGATTTAATTATCTCCATCTAGTCTTGAATGGCTTCTCTTGCATATCTTGCACCATCTTTGTTGCCCTTCTCTGAATCCTCTCCAACCCATCTACATCCTTTCTTAAGTATGGAGCAGCACCTTACCCCGATCGGCCTGCCTAGGGTAATGAACATGAAGGTGTACGTTTTGATTCACTATAAATTCAGCTACCACCTTCAGCTGAAACTTAGGACTTGTACGCAAAGAATTTCCGTCTTTGTTGAAAATCCAGTAATAAGGCTCACACATTACAGCCTGCAGCTCTGAACTTTGAGCAGAAAAGACTGCAACTAAAATTAGTGTTTTCCATGACAGGAAATGTAGGCCACGACCCTCGACCAGCTCAAAAGAGCCAACATCAGTTCCTCAAGCACATATCTCAAATTCCAAGGCGGGAATGGACTGCAGATAAGAGGTTTCATACGAAGAATACCTTTCAGACACATATGGGACACCTGTGATTGGGCCACAGTACAACTATCAACAGGTGCATGAAAAGCTGATCTAGCAGCCAAAGGCACCTTAAGTAATGAATACTGTAGATCAGCGTCTGACAGTGACAGCAAGTATTCAAAGCACAGCATTTATCAGACATGTAAATGGGTCCAAATTCCTGGAAGCAGCCCACACAGTGAACCGCTTCCATTTTAAGGGATAGTTATTCTCTGGTAGAAGGCTTTCTAGCCACAATCAGCACATCAGCAGCTTTTGGGTATACCCCAAAATGTGCAATTTCTATTTCTTCAGGGGTCATGCATGCAGATGTAGGGTCTTCATGTCCCGATGAACCAGGGATCCCTTGACCTGTGACAACAGACCCTACCACAGTGGTAGGAGGACAGGAGACTCCACTGCCATCTGCTGCAGAAGTGGAAACCATCTCTGGCTAGGCCATCCTGTAGCAATAAGGATGAGAGTGGCAGTCTCAGTCAACAGCCTGAACAGCACCCTCTATACCAGTGAAACTAGGAAATGCATATATGAATTTCCCTGTCCAAAAGAGGGACAGCTCGTCTCACCAGAAAACTCCAAGTCCCAGAGCAGACAAGCAGAAAACACTGCAGTGCTGCATTGTGTGGGGACATAAAAAGGTCCAACTCTGGTCGACCCCATCCAGTAAAGAAGTTGGCTACCATGGAGGTCAACAGTTCCCACTTGTGAATCTTGGACTGTCACCTGCTTAACTCGTCTCCTAAGATGTTTTGGAGATCTGGGAACAGTCTGCCTTTTTCTTTGGTTGGACCAATTCTTTGGAATTTTCTACCCCTCTACGTTTGCAAAATTTCCCAGTGTTCTGAGCTTTCACAGTGCTCTTAAACCTTACTATATACTAATTATTATTAATTTGTTTTATTCTTATTTTGTAATTTTTTTACTTGCACTGATGGTTTTGTATTTTTGTGGTGTACAACATATTAATACTTTTGTGGATCATGCATAATAAATAAAAATAGTAATACAAAAATACACTCGCCAAGCTCCCTAAATCTGTCCCACTCCCTCTTTCAGTCTCTGTCTATGCAGTCACCGCTTCCCCAGGTATATAGTTCCACCTGTCCGCTGCTCTCAGTGAAGCACAGCATTTTCTCACATCATTCCTGAATCCACCTGCCACGAACTTAAACTTGTGCCCCCTAGTGCTTGAGTTTTTGTAAAATCTGAATAACTTCATCTGCTCTTGCTGCTTCTCAAGAGTGCAATACATGATGTTATAATCTCCTGCTTGTGACATAGTGAGTTCCATGGCAATGTTCATAAACAAAGGATTATGACATCACAAGTGGTCAGGCAGGGGAAGATGCAGTCTGAGGGACAAAAATCCTATTTGCAAGCAACTGTCCTCAGTGATATAGAAAGTGGGAAAAATAAATGCCGAATGTGTGAGAAATACTAGTAGATCTGAGTGTAAATATGTTTTTCAAAGCATTCCTGGAGATGTTACAGGATCTTTAATGACATTAATAAGATTGTAAGTGCAGTGAATGTTCTTATGATCTTGTTTGGTAATTTCATTGTAACCCCCTACAAATGGGGGTTCCCGATAAGCCTTCCTTGAGCTTGCCTAAATGCTCACTGCCAGGCTAGTGTTCTGCGTTTTAGTAGATTAAATGTATTGCCAGAGAGCGCCTGTATAGCCTCTGTGTACTGTCTCTTTAAGAGCTGCCTGGATTGCAGTCTTAATTAATCTAAAAGGGAGCTCTGTTAGAAGATGTGCTTGTTTGCTGATCATTTGTTAAGAGTAGTAATAATACTGCAGTTTGTTCTAACCTGCCTTCTTTGCAGCAAGGACTGTTCTGTTTATCTCTACCAACTTGGCCCAGGACTGTCAGAATGGGCCAATCAGTACTGTTGGGACTCTAAAATGGAGCCTGCCTACGGGGGCTTGGTGGGGTCAAAACTTGTAGGAATTGTAGTTTTTGCATTTTGGCGCCTAAAATAACCTGGAGGGGGAGCCCTTGTTGTGACTGACAGACAGATCAGCCAACCGAACCTTTTGGATCTTGGGAAAATTCCCAAGCTGCTTGCAGCTAGTTTCAGTTCTGAGTTGGGAACTGAAGAGATAACAGCTTGAATGATCTAAGTAGCAGCCCTGGTGTAGATTCGCGTGGGAGAACTGTGGAAAGGCCCAAGTTTTGGCCTGCATGCCTGCCTGCTGTCCCTGAGAGGGAACGTGTGCTTTTTTCGGACCGAATCCAAACTTGGAGAGCGAAGTAAGCCACTGAATTGTGACCAGGCTCCTACCTGAAGAAGACCGAAGATTTGCTGAATGCGATCGGTGTCAGGACTTCCAGCCACCTCTGAACTCCTGGATTGTGCACAGACTCTGTAATTGTGACCGGAGAGCCTTTTGCCTGGTACAGTGAAATTTCCTTACATGTGAATGTGTTGTGTGCTTTGATTTGGTTCCCCACTGTGGTTTGAATTGTGTTCTGCTTGCTGGAAGCTGCATTAGAATTTCCTTACGTGTAAATGTGCTGTGTGCTGCTAGTCGGTCGCGATTTGGTTCCCCCTGTGGTTTGAACTGTATTCTGCTTCCTGGAAGCTGCATCCAGCCCCACAGACTGAATCCAAAAGCATCTCCATTGGGCCTGGGCCTTGCCACACTGGCCCAGCCCGACTACCCACTACACAGAGAAAGCCATCGATGACAGACCTGCCTGGGGATCAGCCCCCTGCTCAATACTTGAACAGGAACGACGCCTCTGTGATTCGTGTGGGCCCCGCTTCTCTGGGCACTCCAGCTCAACAACCTGCAGTCTCGATTTTGTCTTGCCTGTGTCCAGTATTGGGTATCGTGAGTAAACATCAGGGTAGCTCCCTGCAACAACAGCTAAATCTAAAGTGTTGTCATCTGATTGTCTAGTTGCTTTTTCTTTCACGAACTGAGCCCTCCAGCTCCAGATTACAAATAGTGTGTGTTGTGCATGTTGCTTTCTTCCATCCAACCAGCTGCAACGTTCCTGGCTAGCTCATCGTCCCCCTACCTGGGTACCCAGAGGTGTGACTGTGTAGGGACTTAAAGCGCATGCGTAACTGTTTGATTAATATAGCCTTTAAGCCAATCAACCTGATTACACCCCTTCCTTGTTCACGTCCCCTGAATAAATCAGATCAGACTTTTTTTGCTGCATTTAACCTGACTGTGGTTCCAGTTTGTGCTAAGAGTACTGTACTGGTGCTATTTACTGTGCATAACCTTGTTTTACAGGGGTCCCCAGGGTCGAACCAGAGGAACCAGCCCTGGTGGTAAATGCAAACAGTGTGTGTACTGGTATAGTGTACAAGGGGTACTGTGAAAGTGATTATCATATATTGCTCAGGCCACTAGAAAGGAAAGGGAGGGGTTTAGTGTCCCAGAGGGCTGTGCCGAGGTTAGTTTGACCACTAGCAACCCTGACCTCCAGGTGGATGCACCCGTTTCAGAACTCAGGCCCCTCAACCTGCAACTAGCTGTGCAGGCAGGGGTAGCAGCCCTTGGGATAGCGCCATCAAGGGGTTACATCATAATTCTTTTAGAGGGTACATAAAACTGTTCTACAGATCTGCAATAAGGGAGACACTCCAGATGGGGTGGAAAAAACAAGAGACCTAGGCAAAAAATAAGAACAGTCCCAAGCAAATTGGAGGAGTGGTCAAGAGTGTGGCAGCTTAAATTCAACATAAAAAAGTGCAAAGTCAAGCACTTGGGCCACAGGAATCCTGGAGTGGAATACAAAATGGGGGTGGCAGATACTAACAACAAAACTGGAAGGGGACCTGGGGGTAAACATAATGGATGACCTGAAGGTGGCCAAGCTATAAGAAAAGGCGGTAGGGAGGGCTGGAGAGATGCTGGAGTGTATAGGGAAGGGCATCACCAGTAAAAAACAGAAGGTGGTGATGCCACTATACAAACAACTGGTCAAGTCACATCTGGAATACTGTGCTCAGTTCTGGAGACCGCATCTCTGGAAAGACATTGACAGAATGGAGGCGGTCCAGAGAAAGGCAACAAAAGTGGTGACAGGATTGCACCAGAAAACATATGAGGAAAGACTGAGAGACCACAATATGTTTACCCAGGAGGAAAGGAGGGAGAGGGGGATATGATAGAGACATTCAAGTACCTCAGGGGAATCAACAAGGTCCAAGAGGGCAGCAGCTTTCAAAAAAGAGATGTGCAAGAACAAGAGGTTACAATATGAGGCTGGGGGGGCTAAGGGGTAATGTGAGGAAGTATTTTTTTCACAGAAAGGGTGATAGATGCATGGAACAGCTTCTCAGCGGAGGTCGTAGAGGCTAAAACGATTGTTGAGTTCAAGAATTCATGGGATAGACAGAAGGCAATCCTAGTGATAGGAAAGAGAGGGTAAGCTGCTGATCATTTAGGATCTGGAGTTTAAGTAGGTAGGGAAATAGGCAAACTAGATGGGCCAGGCGGTCCTTATCTGCCATCAAAATCTATGTTTCTATGAAAGAGAAAGATAGAATGCTAAAAACTAATGGATACATTAAAATACTTTCCAGTGGTAAAATTATGCTGTTTTTTGCTTCCTTATTTTTAGCTTGCTATTCTTGCCCCCATTTCTCCTCACCAGCTACCCGATCCTCCTTCTACCAGCTTATCAAGCCTTTCTGACACCGTAGTTCTCCAATGGTCCAATATACTACCAATCTCTACTTGACATCCTCTGTGGAATCCCACCCATAAACCCACAGCTTGTCGCCTGTTGGTGGGACTCCCTGGTTGCACATGCCAAGAGGAGGAGGATACTTCACTTAACAGCTGAGGTCCAGAAGGAGGAGCTGTTGAGGTATAAGAGGAGTCTGTTTTGCCAATCTGGGGTGTGTGGAAGGCAGAGAGGCTTCATCTACTGTGGAATTATTTTCCCGTTAAACTCTCCCTTATCCCTCCCCAGGATGTGGCCTTGAGAAGCAACCATCAGTGTGTCTATCAGGGCAGTCAGAAGGGTGGGTTAGCCTTGCTCTACCTTCAGAACTCCCACTGGCCACACTCTTGGCATATGACACTGCTGCAGCACTCACCAGGCGAGCAGGTGCAAGCTGTAAGGTCACTCCAGAGGGACTGCATATTCCTTCCTGCACGGCATGCCCTCCCATTGGGCCACCACGGGGCAATCGTGCAGGGGAAGGAGTTGCCCTCCTTCGCCGAGTCAGGAGGTGCCCAGGATGGACACAAAAACCCCAAATTACCAAACAGCAGCAGACAGCTGGAGCACAAACTCAGGTTGTCTGGACAAGAAGCAGTAATGCTACCACTGTGCTAGCCTGCAAAACTATTATTTTTTTCTATCAACTTTTGTATCTCCTTCATCACCCAGATCTGCCCCCAGTCACCCGATCCCCCATCTTCTCCAGGGCTTAACCCCTAGCCGTTACCCTCACAACTTACCCCTCATGATGGGGTCCCCTAGGACAGGCCCTTATGCCAGGGAAGCAAGATCCAGTGGCTGAGGTTCCTCATTGGTGGTGTTTGGCCTCCATGGGACCGACGTCATCCACTTCAAGCATAATTTTTTTCCCTCCATTTTCATTTTCTTCAGAGTCGTGGCATACAATGACATGTATGTGTGCATGCATTTGCAAACCATGTCCATGCCCCCCACATTAGATTGCCGAACTATGCCAAACTCCCACTCTCCATTGGGTGTCAGTAAAGCAGCAGAGCTGTAGGTTCCCCCCTCCCCATGGGATGCATGCTGTCAATCTGCCCTCCTCCAGCTCTGCCCAATCTGCTCTCACTTGGCCGTACTCCTGGCAATCCAGGTTGATTCTCGAAACCTGATCCCTGGCATAGTGAGTGGTAGTGCTACCCAACTGGCCCGTTATCTACTTTCTAATGAAGGACTATGATACATTTGGGTTTTAGCCAGCAGCACTTTAGATGCCTTTTTCCCAACTATTGCAGGGGTTGAAATTTGCTGGTCAATGGCTGGGAAACTCCACCAGCCCAACAGACATTCCACTGGTCCAACTGCTGTGACTGAAAGGTTACATCATCCAGTTCTAGCCAGCTGAGCTGGTTAAATGACCATCTTAGTTTATTGGTCTGACATACAATCTATCAGCATTTAACCATTGGGCTTGTGCACCCATACTTCCCACTGCCAAGGCCCACCTAGTCATTTAACTAGCTACATTCTATTCACTTTGCAGGCACCAGGAATAAAAGACGGATTTCAATAGACCACATATTCTTTACTTGTTTCATGAAATATTGAATAGCTGCTGAAGTGGAAATCTTTAACCTTTCATGCTGTGCCGCAGAAGATTTCTCTCTTTACAATGATGGATGCATAATCGGTAACCTAATTTAGAAGCGACGGCTAGCAGCCGCAGATTATCAAATAAATGTAATGTACCAAATGCCAGCTTTTATTTGAGTGGTCTGAAAAATGGATTTATTTCTGCTGCTGGATGGCAGCACTGTATAAGAGAAAGCTGCTCCTTTTGTTTTGCTCCCCTAATTATTCTTTCTTTTTACTGCACCCCTGATTTTCTTCTTTACTGTTCCCTCTCCCCTAATATCTCTGTAGAGCTTGTTGTACTAGTGTCTATAGCTGCGGCCACTAGTGCCAGCAGGACTGCGTCCAAAACTAAGAATTTCATGTTTTTTATAAGCTTACTTGAAATATTTCTGCCTTAATGATGAGCTCTTGTGTCTGTTTGTGTTTCAATAATGGGGTGGCACAGACCTCAGTGAAAAACAATCTGACATTGTGCATCACACAGTTACAGCAAGGCTGTTCAAGTGATGTGGTGGCTGGGAGACCTGGGTTCATGTCCAAGACCCAGATTCCACTCTTGGGGGCTGCCTGGAGGCCAAACATGCTGTAAATATATGGCGCCCAACAACTAGAGAGGAAGAGTGCTAGCTGCGTAAGCAATAAGACACAACAGGGTGGATGATGTTGGGTTATAACCAGACACCCAGGAGTGTAGTGAGCCCTGACACAGCAGACAAATGGCCTTACAGACCCTGGAAGTTTGGGTACAGCCCAACATTGCCCACCCTGGAGTGTTTTATTACACTTAGAAAATGGGGCACAAGACAGCTTTATTTTTTTGTTTGTTTGTTTTAATTAAAAAACAATCTTTACTTGGTTTGGTGACACTAGATCTCCTACGGTTTTTCGGAGGTGAGCACGAGCATGACGGATGGCTATGCGCTCAGGTCCACTTTCACTTTCATCTGGCTGAATGACTCACTTGCTCTACCTGACTTGCAGCAGAGACAACAAGGTGGCAAATGATTCAGAATTTAATATATTGAATTAGTACACATGGAAATGAAAGGTACAAAGACAGGGTGGCATCCAGACTTCTGCTGAGCAGTGCAGTGTTGGTACATAAATGTATAGCATTAGAATGCCATCAGTCAATCACTTTCAAGGATTTTTAAACCCCGTTTCCCAACTGGTATTAATGCACTCTCTGCCAGCTGCCCAGAGAGCGGTACTGGTGTCTGATGTGAAGGCTACCACTCACCTGTCCTCCTGGCCACTGAAGGGTACAACTGTGATGACCCCTATTGGTAGAGAAGAGGACAGAGAGGAAAAAAAAGGGGGAAAAAATTGCAGAGTGGAACAAATCAGGTAGCCAGTTGGCCAGTGGTGCTAAAAAACTGGTTCAGCTACCAGATTTTAAAGTCAGTGGCCAGCTGGCCATTTGCCCACAAAGTGATTTCCCCACAGCGGGAGTAATACTGAACAGAATATTAAAAATGATAGCCACTAAAAAATTTGGTTTGGCTACCAGATTGTAAAAGTTAGTGGCCAACCAACTACCAACCCACAAATTACTTTGTCCCACCCTTAAAGACTAAATCAAAGCTGCACTGACCTGCATAAACCTTCACCCCTAAAGGCTAATCTCCCTATTAGCCATTTAAAAATAATATATTTTTTTGAATTGCCTCAGTCCTCTGTGGTGCTATTTTATTCAGAGCACTGTAACCTAGCACAGCTCCCACTCACTAACATCATCTCAGGGTTGTTAAGTGCAGTTCTGTGGCTCACTGTATGTAAATATGTTCTGCCCATCTGAAGGATGATTGAATCTGCTGTTCTGGTTTTTCAGTAGCCTCACTCCATTTCCTGTCTGACAGTGGCTTGGAGATCCCTTCTGTAGGGACAGAGTGTAGAGGCCCCTTCTTTAGAGATGATGGTCATTCTGGGAATGGAAGATTCTACTGAATCAGTTTTTGGTAAGCGAAATTATTTTGCTCTTTTTTTTTCTGTCTGTAGACGTAGAGAGTGCTCCGATTCACCACTGTACCATTTTGTTTCATCCTCTAGCGCCTGAGGAGGGGTCAGTTGGACTTGAAGCACTGGGGAATATGAGTGGTCATTGACTGTGCTGTTTTTTGGCTCTGTGGTTCTGTATTTTTTTCAGTAAAAGTTACTGATTCCACATTAGTGTGGGCGAAAACAAGTGTTTTTTTCCAACCTGAGTGAATGCTACACAGCCCAAAGAAGCCGTTAACTTCCCACTGGAGTGCACTACTTGGAGGTACTGGTTCGCCTGGGGTCGCTCCCCCCCCCCTTTTTATTTGTGCACCCATTTTGGAAGTGGATTCGCAGTTCTGTCCTTTGGGAATTTGTCCTTATGGGACCAGGAATGCATGACAGGCTGCTTTCTCCTGTTGTTATTAAAAAAGGGTTTCTTCCCACAGAAGAGGGAACTGTACCTAAAGATTACACACATGAAGATCATTCTTTCAGCCAGAACGCTGGAGACAATATGCTAGACAACTTTGCTTAAATTACCACTTGAAGCCTTGGAGCAGAGGAGGGACTCCCAATGCACAGATTATGCATTTGAATACATCAGATTTTAGCTGAACTGGAGAAACATAGAAACACAGAATTTGACGGCAGATAAGGACCGCTTGGCCCACCCAGTCTGCCCATTTCCCTACCTACTGGATAAGCTGCAGATCCTAGTTAACCAGCAGCCTACTTCTTCTTACCCCCAACCCCCAGAATTGCCTTATGACTGTCCCATGCATGCTTGAATTCCACCACTGATTTTGACCCACGACCTCCTCCGAAGGCTGCCCATGCATCCACAACCCTCTCTGAAAAATACTCTTAAATTACCTCTGAGCCGCCTCTATCTATCTTCAAATTGTGCCTCTTGTTCTTGCACACCTCTTTTTGAAAGATGCTACCCTCTTGGACTTTGTTGATTCCCTTGAGGGTACTGAAAGTTTCTAACATGTCCCCCTCTCCCTCCTTTCCTCGAGGCTATACATATTAAGCTCCTTAAGTCTCTCTTCATATGTCTTCGGTGCAGACCCTGCACCATTTAGTGCCCTCCTCTGGACAGCTTCCATCCTGTCTATGTCTTTGGAGACTGGGTCTCCAGAACTGCACACAGTACTCCAGATGGGGTCTCACCAGCTGTCTGTACAGAGGGATAATAACTTCCTGTTTTCTACTGGTGATGCCTCTCCCTATGCATCCCAGTATCCCCCCAGCCCTCCTTGCTGCCCTCTCACATTGCTTGCCCACCTTTAGGTCATCTGATATGACTACCCCCCAGGTCCCTTTCCATTTTTGTTGTTGTTAGTATCTCACCCCCCATTGTGTACTCTTCCCCTGGGTTTTTGTTTCCCAGGTGCATTACCTTGCACTTCTTAGCATTGAATCTAAGCTGCCATACATTTGACCATTCCTCTAACCTTGCCAAGTCCCTTCTCATCCTTTCCACCCCACCCTGTGCATCAACTCTGTTGCAGATCTTAGTGTCATCTGCAAAGAGACATACTTTTCCTTCCAGTCCTTCCGCAATGTCGCTTATAAAGACATTGAAGAGGACCGGTCCTAATACTGAACCCTGCGGTACCCCACTAGTAACCCTCCTTTCTTCTGAGTGGACTCCATTTACTATTACTCTCTGTGTCCTATTCTCCAGCCAATTCTTTACCCAGGCTGTCACCTTGGGACCACTCCCAGGCTGGCTAACTTGTGTATTAATCTTTTGTGTGGGACTGTGTCAAATGCTCTCTAAAGTCTAGGTAGGCCATGTCCACAGCCCTCCCTGATCAACTACTTTGGTCACCCAGTCAAAGAAATCTATCAGATTTGTCTGGCATGACCTTCCGCTGTGAATCCATGCTGCCTAGGGTCCTGTGCCCTCTGGCCTCTAGATACTCGACAATTCTTTCCTTCAAAGTGATTCCATCATTTTCCCTATCACTGAGGTTAAACTAACAGGTCTGTAGTTTCCTGCTTCTGCCTTGCTCCCACTTTTGTGAAGGGAATCACATCTGCCCTCCTCCAGTCCTCGGGTACCACTCCATCCTCCCATGATTTGTTAAAAAGGGTAGTCAGTGGTGTCACTAGTTCTACCCTTAGCTCTTTTAGAATTCTGGGATGAATCCCATCAGGCCTCATTGCTTTGTCCGCCTTCAGTTTTAAGAGTTCTTTCAGAAACCTTTCTTCTGTAAATGGGCTGGTATCAACTTCTGTATCCAGAGTGTTACTACTGTTTGTTTTATGTACCTCCCCCTCTTCATTTGTAAATACTGAGCAAAAATATTTGTTTAGCATCTCTGCCTTTTCACAGTCTCCCTCTGCCCATCCTCCCTCCCCTTTATTAAGCCTCACTATCCCTCCCTTGGTCTTCCTTTGCTCCCTGATGTACCTATAAAAGGTTTTATCCCCCTTCTTAACTGAGTTGGCTATCTTTTCCTCGGTTTGGGCCTTTGCTGTTCTGACTGCCTTCCCAGCCTCCTTTTGCTTTAACTGATACAGTTCTCTGTCCTGCTCCTTCTGCGAATCCTTGTACTTCCTGAATGCTTTCTTTTTCTCTTGAACCTTCACTGCCACTTCCTTTGAGAACCATAGTGGTTTCTTACATCGTCTTGTTTTGTTTATTTGCTTCACACAAAGGCTTGTTACCTCTGTGATGGCAGTTTTATTATTCCCGTTGTTCTTCCACCCTCCTTCCTGCCCATTGCTTAGTGCATTCCTTAGGCACTCACCCATTTTGCAAAGTCAGCCCTCCTAAAGTCCAGTACTTTTGTCTTTGTATGGCTTGACTCTATTGCTGTGTTTATTGTGAACCATACTGTTCGATGGTCGCTAGTTCCCAGATGGCTACCCACTTCTACATCTGTGATCCTCTCTCCATCTCCATTTGAGAGAATCAAGTCTAATATTGCTCCCTCTCAGGTAGGCTCAGTACTAGTTGTCTAAGGCATGCCCCTGTAGGGCATCTAGAATAACTGCACTCTTAGTGGCAGCTGCAACTGCACTCCAGTTAACATCTGGCATATTCAGATCACCCATCAGCAATATCTCCCCTTTTTCTGCCATTCTAAGTATACTTTCTATCATTTCCCTGTCCATTTCCTCCCTGAGAATCTGTATCAACCCTATGCGTATTGTGGTGCCATTGCTGTCTCCAAATTTACCCACATTGCTTCTTCTCCTCCTGTTTACCCTTTTGTTCTGTTGCTTTTATTCCTTCCCTTATGTAAAGAACTACTCTTCCTCCTCTTTTACCCTCCCTGTCCCTCCTGTAGACAGTGTATACTGGTTTGTTTATGTCCCAGTCATGGTTTTGTGTGTACCATGTTTCTGTGACTGCCATGATATCCAGATGTTCCTCCTCCATCAAGGCCACTAATTCAGGAAGCTTGTTACCCAGACTATGGGCATTGGTACTCATTGCTCTCCATTTTTTGATGGCTTTACCTTCTGTTGCAGCATCCCCCACTGACCGTTCTACCTCGGTCTTTTTCTCATTTAGTACCCTGTTTTGTAGGGAGAGGCTGATTTTCCTGCTGCTTGTCAGTGCCTCCCTTTGACTAGTTTAAAAGCTTGCAAATGAAGCATTTAAACCGATTGCTCAAAGACTTGTTCCTTCCTGGACAGATGCAGACCATCCTGCCAGTATAGGCTGGTGTCCCTCCAGGTGGAACCCCAGTCCCCAATGAAGCCAAACCCCTGTGCTCCGCACCATTTTTTCAACCATTCATTAAACTGCATGGTGCCAATTACCCTTGCCTCCCCCATGCCTTTGACAGGCAGCACCTCTGAGAAGGATACTGTGTGTGCTATTTGTCTTAGGTCCCTCCCCTGGAGCAGTGATGTTTGATGACATTTAAATTTTGTCAGTTAGCTGGTATTCACTCCAGGTCCCACAAATGACCAGTACTGTACTCATGACCTCGTTCAAACAAACGTGTATAAGTGAATAATTATTTCCTGTCAAAAACAGAGTACACTACAGAGAGTTTGTCAGCTTGGGTACTGGCTGCCAGTTTAAACCTTTCAGTTCATGCTTCCACAATGATATGGTATTGCTCTTAATGTGCCCCAGACTGTGGAATTTGATGTCTCTAACATGGAAACATGGAACTTGCCTGCAGTTAAGGACCGCTTGGCCCACCTAATCTGCTCATTTGTCCCTGCCTATACTGACACTGTAGACTGTACCTGATCTCTGGCTATGTCTCTCCCCCTCCCCCGCTTCCCTAGCAACATTTCTTTGTATCTATCCCATGCATGCTTATAGCCCATAGTACAAATAAGGCTGCACAACAGAAGGAGCAGTTCTGAAGGACTGAAGGGTGGCAGATGTTGTTCTGCTCCATGGGGGGAGGGGGTGGGGACAAGGAACGAGCAGAGAACTACAGACCTGTCAGTCTGACCTCCATTGCAGGGAAGCTGATGGAGTCACTGATCAAAGAAAACATTGTGGACTACCTGGACAGTAACAGTCTCCATGATAGTAAACAGCATGGGTTTGTGGCAGGGAGGTCCTGTCAGACAAAACTGATAGTTTTCTTTGATTGGGTGATGAAGGAATTGGATAGGGGCCATGCCATGGATTTACTCTATTTCAGCTTCAGCAAGACTTTTGACTTGGTGCCCCACAGATGCTTGCTGAAGAAGATGGAGGATGTGGGTGCGGCTTAGGACATAGTGAACTGGGTAGGAAACTGGCTAAAGAGTAGGCAGCAGAAGGTTGTGGTCAACAGGGTCAAATCAAAAGTGAGGGGGGTCATGAGCAGAGTGACATAGGGATCTGTTCTGGGCACGATCCTCTTCAGTATATTCATCAGCAACATTGGATAAGGTATCCGGGGCAGGTTGTGTCTCTTTGCAGATGACACTAAGCTCTGTGGGAGGGTGGATAGTGACGAGGGAATCAGGGAAATCCAGAGTGACTTACAAAAGCTAGACAGGTGGTCTAAGGTTTAGCAGTTGAAATTCAACGTAATGCACCTAGACAATAAGAATCCTAGGGCTGAGTACTGGATGGGTAGGGCAAGCCTTAGCATTACACCTGAGGAGCGTGACCTAGGAGTTATCATCAGTGACACCCTCAAACAATCGAGCCAGTGCAACAAGGCCTATGGTAAGGCAAATAGGATGCTGGGGTGTACAGGCAGGGCTACTGATAGCAGGAGGAAGGTGATAATACTACCCCTTTATAGATCGTTAGTGAAGCCACACCTGGAGTACTGTGCCCAGTTATGGAGTCTCACCTCAGGAAGGATAGGGACAGGATGGAGACAGTGCAGTGCAGGGTGACAAAAAATTATACAGGGCCAACAGGGCAAGTATTACGAGGAGCGCCTCAAGGCACTCAACATGTACTCACTGGAAACCAGAAGGGAGAGGGGAGACATGAGAGAGACACTGAAGTTCCTAAAAGGAATAAAAATGGTGAACTGTGAGGAACATTTTAGCTTGAATGCTAGTTCAAGGTCACGGGGCCATGAATGGAAACTAACAGGAGGGTAGTTGAGGAGGGACATGAGGAAGTATTATTTTACAGAAAGGGTGGTGGGGCCATGGAACAGTCTACCAACCAAAGTGGTGGTCACTAAAACAGTTGATGGTTTCAAGCATGGTTGGAACAGAGCAAAGGGTATAGTGGTCACATTGGGTGACAGAATCAGGAAGAAGAATGGGGGAGGTAGGGGGGAGGGCTAGGACCCTGGAAGGACAGTAGGTCCCGGGGTTAGAAAAGGAACTTGGGCAGACTGGATGGACCATTGGACTTTTTCTGCCATTAATGTCTACGTTTCTATCTGACAAGATTACTCCAAGGTCCCTTTACTATTTTGTTACAATTAATACCTCCTTCCCCATTTTAAAGTTTGCCTCTGGGTTTCTATGCCCTAGCTGTATGATTTTGCACTTTTTCACAATGAAACCCAGCTGTTACACCTTAGACCGCTCCTCGAGCTTTCTCAGGTCTCTGCTCATTCTCTCCACCACCCCACCATCCCCCTGGAGTGTCCACCCTTTTTCAGATGTTGGTGTTGTCTGCAAAGAGGCATACCTTCCCTTCCAGCTCTTCTGCAATGTCACCTCTACGGACATTAAAGAGGACTGGTCCCAGTACTGACTCCTCAGGCACCCCACTGGTCACCCTCCTCTCCCCTGAGTGAGAGCCATTTGCCACTACTCTCTGATGCCTATCCCTCATACAATTTCATACCCAGTGTTTTACATAGAATTTTAAGAAATCAGTGACAGAACAGAACAACAAACATATATTTGGGAAATGTTTACAGTTTTGCAAAAAGGTTTAAAATGTGTTCATTTTAACATTGTTACACTGTATGAAGTCTAATGCTGTCCCTCGTGTTCTAGTCATTTGGATCAGTGTATCACTGTGGTGGACCAAACTCAGGTGTAAGAGCTGGCGGTGGGTTCATTTCCACTACATGGTAATAGGATACGGACAGACAAATTTGGAAGGCGAGGTGAGGAAAGTTCTCAGGGATAAAGGACCCATGATTTTACAGGAGAAAAGGGAACATGTAGGACATAAACAACAATAAATAATCCTAATGTGCAGCAGCTATACTTACATTAGCTCACTAAAAATGCTCTGAAAGGATATTATCACTCTATGAGGAGCTTACTTCTCTAAGAGAATCTTATTGCTTTACAAGGATTGTAGTTCTCTAAGAGGATCTTACTGCTCTAAAAGGATCTTATCATCCTACCCCATTCTAGATGACTAACAGCTCTTATGACTTTATATTGTTACTCTAAAAGGCATATAACTGGTGACTGTTTTTCCTATAGGGAAAGCCAGGTGCAATTTGCCGTTATAACCAGCTGGTTAAAACAGCATTCAGGCTCTGGCATCCCTTACTGTAACCTGAGCACACAGTGCTTCCCCATACACATCTTCTTGTGATGGTAGTTCGTGTGGATTTTTCTGCTTCTCTAATATGTGTTAATACGTCCCCCGGAGCCACTCGTTGCTGAAAGCAGAGTGGTTTCCATGCGTTTTCAGCCGTGCCAGAACAGCAAAATGAAACTGAGCTGTTCTCGCTTCAAGATGAAGGCAAATGAAACCACTTGTTTTCAGCAATAAGTGACGACGGGGGACGTATTAATATATTATTGATCGAGAGTGATCAAAAATATATATATATATATTTATTTTTAAAAACTCCCCCAAACCTGCCCGTTTCCAGGACATCTGCATGTGAAACGCTCTTCACAGAATAACAGCGTCATATGCATGGAGGAAATGAGCACCCCGAATGGTTGGTAGTGCTCCCTTGATCTATAATTAACTCCACAGAGTTCAAAAACACAGTTGTCTCACTTCAACACTGAGTACCCTACCACAACCTGTCTCCAGACTTCCACAAAATTGAGACACTCAGTAAAATAAAGAAACTCTCTTTTCTACTCTACAGCACTCTGATTCTCAGTATGACCCAATGTCGCCATTGCAGCCTGGTCTTTGGACACAGAAACACACTGGAAAACAACCCAAAAAAGTAAAACAGAGGAAAAAATAACTTTATTTCACATATCTGACAGCGTTCTAATAATATCTGTTGGCTCTATATAAGAAACTGTGTTTCAGCAATTTTATTTAAAAGCCAAGAACCTTGGTTGCAAAAAAAACAGTCACCAGCAATTATCTAAAACAAGTAAAACAACACGTGTAGGTGTGCAAAACTCAAACTTTATGAAAACACAATGTGTGATGCTATTATAAACCCTATGGGTTTATGAAGCATCACACACTTCAACTGTGAATAACATTCTCATTATGAATATCTACTCATGCATTATTCTATACGTAATGATAAGTGCAAGGATCACTAAGTTTGTGCTGGTGGTAGGGACATTCAAGCAGCTGCTAGGGCCCTGTCATCTTTGAGTGCACTTAACATTTGGAGTGAGCTCTGTTACCAGGAGGAACAATCTGAAGGACCTGAGTTGCTAACAACAAGATTTTGATCAATTAAAACTCTGTAAATTTCAATTCACCAACTGAATGTGAGGCTTAATGCTGAAGAATGGGCAGAAGGACCGGGGAGGCTAGTAACAGGACTTTTATCAATTAAGATCCCGAGTATTGTAATTCACCAAGAGAATGTGAAGCTAGATGCCACCTAGGGGCTCAGAAGATAAACACATACGGTGAAGAATTGTAGAATTTTGCTGTCATTAGTGAAAGACTTATAGAAGGCCACTGGCAGTCATGCCACTTCTGTAATGTCGATATGTGGAACTCATCTGTCTTCAATGATAGACCAGTGGAATGCAACCCAAACATCATGCCACTTCTGAAATGTCGACCTGTAGAACCTGACTGTCTTCAGCAAAAGATTTATGGAAGATCACCGGAAAGTTGTGCCACCTCTGGAATGTCAAACTGTAAAACCTGCTGTCTTTGGCGAAGGACTTATGGAAGGACAATGAAATTTCTTGCCACATCTGGAATGTCAACCTGTAGAATATGTGAAAGCAAAATTCCTAACCCATTGGGTGAAAGACCTCACTAACTACACTTACTACTTAACTTGAAAGCTGTTGTTTCTGCTTTGGACCTTGGCTTGGCTCAGAATTTTGAATATGATGCTGGAAAGTTGCTAATGGTCACCTATTAGGACTGGTCCCAAGTGACTTTTGAAAAGACAACAGGGCATGGAATGCTGATAAATGGACAAGGGATGCAGGAAGATGAACAAGGAAAGCTGGAAGACAAACTTGGAGTGCTGGAAGATGAACCTGGAATGCTGAAAGATGAACTTGAAATGCTAGAAGATGAACTTGCTGGAAGATGAACTCAGAAAGCTGGAAGCTGAACTAGAAATTCTGAAAGATGAACTCAGAGTGCTGGAAGATGAACTAGGAGTGCTGGCAAGAATCACAACATGTTGGGAAAGTTCAACATGCTACAGATGAAGCTATGTATATAAGCACAGAACTCGTAACAGAGAAAGAGAAACTCTGGAATACTAGTAAAGGAAGCTCAGAATGACAGAAACAGAGCTTGGGAAGATGCAAAATAAACATGGTGCTGTGAAGAAGCAGTACAGCAGTGTAGGCTGCATAGATCACGCACCTTCAGTTAATAGTTCTCCCTTCCTAAGAACGTGTCAGGAGATACTTTTATATGCAAGAGACACTCCAAGTGTCCCTAAAACTTATACAAGAGTGTTCAGGTTCCAGACATTGGTGGTAGACACTGAGGTGGAAAGGAAAGGAAAGAGATAGGGGAAATTGTTTAACCAGGAAAGGCACACTAAACCAGATCTTGTTTCCAAGTGTGACCTAGGAGCATAAGGAAGTTAAGTGACTTGCTCAGGATCACAAAGTATGGAAGTGGGGGCTGCTGGGGTTCAGCCCCAGGTTTGCAGCTCAGTGCCCTTAACCACTGCGCTATACTGCCTGTGGAGAAGGCAACCATCACAGAAACACGGGCCACAAAGACTAGTGATTGGAACTTGTTAGTTCCAGGTTACACAATGTTTAGACAGGATGGGGGAAAGGCAAAGAGGCAGTGTAGCCCTATACGTCAGGGAGGGCATAGAGGCTGTAGAAGATGGACACATCAGATAAGCAAAGGGAAACTGAATCATTATGGCTTCACCTCACAGCACACTCAGGCAAGAAAATACAAGTAGGGATGATATATAGACCAGCAGAACAAGGGTAAGAGAGAGATAGGGAGTTCATGGAACAGCTGGCAAGGGGCATGAAGAGGGGGGAACTGGTGGTGATGGGTGATTAGAACTTGCCAGTTACCGACTAGGACATTCCAGCGGCCAGGTGCACCAGACATTATACCCTGTTGGATACACTGCAGCATGGCCTGCTGCTGCTGCAGCTGGTTAAGGAACCCAGTAGACAGACAGCCATTCTTGATTTGGTGCTTGCCAAGTCAGAGATGGTGGATGGAAAGGGGGTACAGGAGTCATTGGGGTCCAGTGACCATAACTCTATTTGGTACTGGCTGCACCATGACACCAGAATGCCCCAATCAAAAACTGAAGTCCTAGATTTCAGAAGAGCAGCTTTCAACTGGATGAGAGAGCTGGTCCGAAACAAACTTACGAGAGCCAATGTCCTGCAGCATCTGACTCAGCTCAGTACTAGAATGACCCTAAGCTTAAGACTACTGACGTAAAACGTACCAGTGTGGACAGCATCGAAGCTGTAGAGGAAAGACGGGGAGGGTAGTCAAGGGGAATATTCTCAAGGCAACAAAGTGACACATGAGAATTGTTACAGAATAAAACAGGTATAAGACATCAATATGTTTCTCAGAATTGGTCAGGAAAGCAGTGAAGGCTGAGAAAAAGGTACAAGGAAAGGCAGGGGAAGGAGAAATGTGGATAGTACCAAATGAGAACTTGGGATGCTATGAGGATGGTCAGGAAGGCAAAGGCAGACATGAAGCAGAGTGGAGTAGAGTAGTGCAGAGGGGACAAGGGTGGAAAAACAATTCTTCAGCTATATTAAGGAATAAAGGAAGCAGGGAGGTTCTATTGTTAGGCTACAGGAAGGTGGAGGGTTGTTGAGGAAGAGGAACAAAAAGCAACCATCATTAATGGTTATTCCTGCTACATCTTCACAAGGGAAAACAGCAGAAAGTGACATCAAGACAGTTGTCAGGGGTGTTCCTGAAATGAGGTAGCCAGTCTTTACCAGAGAAAGGGTACAGAAGGGTCTGGAAGCTCTAAAGTTAGCTAAGGCCCCAGGACTGGATGGGAGCAACCCAAGGGTGCTCAAGGAATTGGCAACAGAGCTGGTTAAACCCCTAGTAGAGATATTCAATAGTTCAGTACAGATAGGGGTAGTTCTCAAAGACTAAAGGGTTGTGGATGTAGTCCCACTACACAAGGGGGAGTACAAGACGTAACTGGTGAATTACAGTTCTGTCAGCATTACCTCTGTAGTGGGTAAACTAATGGAGTCACTGGTCAAAGAGGACCTTGAGAACTACCTAGAGAGCAGTGGTCTGTAGCATAGTAAACAGCATGGGTTTGTGGCAGGGAGATCTTTTCATAGCAGCTTGATAATCTTTGACTGGGTAACAAAGGTGGTAGATAAGGGTGATGCTGTGGACTTACCATACTTCAGCAGGGCTTTTGATTCAGCGCCACGCAGAAGACTGCTGAGAAAGCTGGAGGAGTTGGGCATGGCTAGGGACATAGATGGTTGGGAAACTGGCTGAAGGAGAAACAGCAGAGGGTGGTGGTAAACAGGGTCAAACTGGAAGAGAGGAAGGTCACCAGTGGGGTGCTGCAGGGATCTGTCCTGGTTCCTGTGCACTTCAATATGTTCATCACTGACACTGGAGAGGGCATCTGGGACAAGTCATGTTTCTTTGCAGATGACACAATGCTCTGTGGTAGGGTAGAGAGCAACAAAGAGATCAGGGAGATGGAGAGGTTTTATAAAGGTTAGAGAGGTGGTCTTAGGTTTGGTGGTTGAAATTCAACGTCAAAAAGTTCAAAGTTATGCACCTAGGGAACAAAAACCACGGGACAGATTACTGCATGGGATAGGTAAAACTGAGTACTACAGCAGAGGAAAGGGACCTGGAAGTCATCATTAGTGACTCCCTCAAACAATCAAGGTAGTATAACAAGGCCTACAGTAAGGTTAATAGCATGCTGTGGCATATTGGAAGGTGTACTGACAGCAGGAAAAAGGAGGGATTACTACTTCTATATAGGTCACTGGTCAGGCCACACCTGGAATACTGTGGTCAGTTCTGGAGTCCTCATCTATGGAAAGAGAGAGACAGGCTAGAGAGAGTACAATGCAGGGTGACCAAGAAGATTCAGGGCCAACAGGCCAGAACTTACGAGAATTGTCTCAAGGCACTGAACATGTACTCACTGGAGACCGCGGGGTGGATGGGAATATGATAGAGACCTTCAAGTTCCTGAAGGGAATGAACAAGGTGAACTGCAGGGAACTATTTAGCAGAAGTAAAGATTCAAGAACCCAAGGTTACGAGTGGAAACTGACAGGGGGATGGTTTAAGAGGGATGTAAGGAAGTTCCTATTTTACAAAAAGGGAGATGGAGCCATGGAAAAGTCTGCCAGCAGATGTGGTGGGTGTCAAGATATTAAATGGTTTCAAGCATGGCTGGGATAGAGTAAAGAGTTTGGAGGTTACTCAGGCTGGTAACAGTAGGGAGGGAAGCAAGAGGGTGGACAGATGGAACCCCATATGGACAATGGGTCCTGGGGCAGATAGGGAACAATGGGCAAACTAGACGGACCCTTGGGATCAGATTTTCAAAGGGTGGTGCACGGCTTGCATCAAGTTTTGCATCTGACCCTTGCCACGCACCATAGCCCTTTGCCATAACTGCACCCGATTTTCAAAGCTCAGGTGCAGTTGCAACAGTTTACCTGCTTTACGGCAGCTTGCACCAAATCTCGGGTGCAAGCTCCATGGAAACAGTCCCCAGGACTGGCATAAGCCAGACCACAAAAAGATGGTCTAGCTTGCATCAGTTGCCACACAGAACAGAAAATCCTGTTAGACTGCCGTAAGCCCAGTGCGCCATCTCTTTGACATACCTGGGGCTTGCAGCACTCGCATGCATTTGAAAATCCATCCCTTGGTCTTTTTCTGTCATCACGATCTATGTTTAAGAATCCAGTGGTTTACAAGATCTGAGGCAGCATGGATTCACTGAGAGGAGGTCATGTCAAACAAATCTGATAGATTTCTTTGACCGGGTAACTAAGGAATTGGATCAGGGTGGTGCGGTGGCTGTGGCCTACCTAGATTTCTTTAATGCATTCAACACTGTTCCACATAGCAGACTCATAAACAAGCTGGGCAGGCTTGGAGCAAGTCCAAAGGTGATAAACTGGGTAAGGAATTGGTTAGGGGACAGGAGACAGAGGGTGGGTGTAAATGGAGTTCACTCCAAGGAAAGGAGGGTAACAAGTGGGGTGCCACAAGGATCAGTCCTGAGACCAGTCCTCTTTAATGTCTTTATTAGCGAAATTGCAGAGGGACTAGAAGGGAAGGTATGGCTTTTTGCAGATGACACTAAAATCTGCAATAGGGTAGACTCTTGGGGGGGTAGAAAAATGAATAGAGATCTAAGAAAGCGGGAGGAGTGATCAAGTGTGTAACAGCTGAGTTTCAATGTGAAGAAGTGCAAAATCATGCACTTGGGGCACAGAAACCCAGGGGTGGAGTATGAAATAGGGGATGTAGTATTAATGACCACCACCAAGCAGGAAAGACATCTGGGAGTAATCATATCTGATGACGTAAAGGTGGCCAGTGTGATAAAAGCAGTGGGAGAGCTACTGGGATGCTAGGGTGCATAGGGGAGGGGTAACACCAGTAGAAAAAGAGAGGTGGTGCTGTGACAGTAGCCATCTGCTTGTTATTATTTGTATTGTATTTTAATATAAATATATGTTTAGACGTCTGCTTAGAAACAGGCCACGCAGCAGAGCCTCATGGGATACTGGATTTTTAAAAGAAAACAAGTGTGCTGGCCTTGCTTGTTGTCACAGTTGGCATGCAAAAGCTGACTTCCTGGGGCTATAATAAAAGCAGGTTATAAAACAACTACTGCTTTGAAACCTAGGAACCTGGCCATAACAGACTGCATTTTATGATCTATCAGAAGGAAAGTAACTTCTGACAGATACCTGTGAAAATCCTCACACAGTTAGGTGAAACAGCTTTCAGGATGTCATTCTGAAGATCAAAGGGGTAATTCTGACCTACCATAAAGCAAGTTCACTAATTAAAAAGTATATATTTTTTTTAAGTGGGATGCTTAGCAATAGGCAGATACAAGTGACTAATTCGGAATGCAGGAATGAGAGTGACTTCACAGCCAGCATCACCACAGGGCTGTGACCTCACAAGATGGGTGGGACCTTTTTCCCCTCATGATTGCCAAGCTGCAGAGGGAACCATGCATAACTGTGTTGGACTTTCAAGAGACACTTTTACTTCTGGACTCTTAAGAAGCACTTCTACCAAAGTTAGGTAATTTCAGCACCACTATTTACTAACTGAAACCGGGGTAAGATCAGTTATTCAGTAAAAAGGTGTTTTGTTTTGTTTTTGTAATTTCCATTTCTTTTATTTGACTGTACAATTGATGTTATATGTTCTGTGTTTTGTATTTTATTTACTATTTTTTTATTCTAGTAAACTTGTTTTTTTCTTGAAGTCCTGCCTGAGCCTTTTTCTCATTTTGAGTGTGAATGCTGGAACAGTGTTGATAAATCTGACAGAACTGTTACATGCTTACAGTGTGCTGCCATATGCAAGAAGATAAGAAAAATACCAAGGTCTCAACTGAGTCAGAAGGGGGATTGTGAACCAGGTGGTGTGCCCACTGGGTTAAGTATTGCACTGCACTGCATTCCCAAAGAGGATGTGATATTTGGACTCGTTACCTGCGCGTGCTAGTGAAAAAGGGTTCATATTCAACCCCAGCACTCGAGACTGGTAGTGATCGGACCCAAAACAGACAGAACAGTTACCCTGTTTGTTTCCTGTTTACATATTGCACTTCGAGGTTGGGCACTGTGCGAGCAGAGGGCCTGAGCCCCGGAGTGTGTTTGTGACAGATCTGGTTGGCAGCGGTGCGATCTAAAGATTTGGTTTGCAGTGCTGCAATCAAAAAGATTTGTTTGCATACTGTGAAATTATTTGGTGACATGAGTAGTAACAGTCCAGTGTGTCAGACTGATAAACTGTAACTGTTTATTTATTTATTTATTGAAATGTTTCACCGGGAAAGCACACTGAGCAACAAGTTGCTCGTCTCCCGGTGAGACCTGGGGGGTAGGGAACAATGGGATAGAATAGAGAGAAATATTACAGTGTTGGAATACAATTTGCTTACTTGCATACGATGAGAGCAGGAGGGATTACAGGGGGATAACATTGGCTAACAATGCAACAATTAACTATAGCAGATATGAAGACACATATAGCAAACTAGCAACAGTTGGTAACACTGGAACACATCTAATAACTTGGCAACTGTATGTAGCACAAGATGGTAAGGTGATCCGGTAGTAATTGGTAGCCATTAATGTAACATAGATATTCAAGATTTACAGTGATTGGAGTAAAGAGAGGAAGACTGGAAGGAGGGAACGAAAAATTGCAGACGGTAGAATGAAAGAAGGGAAAGGAAATTTACAGAGAAATGCAGGCAGAACACGATTTTTGAGGCAAACAGAGACGACAGGGTGGACTAAGTTGCATATAAGAGGGGTATGGGGTAGGTTATAAGTGCTTAATTGAGTGTTGGGGTAGGCCAGTGTTAGGTTATGTTAACCGGAATGGGGCTAGGAGGAGAGGAGAGGTAGACTGTAGCAGGGTGATGAGAGAGAGGTATTGTAGGTGGGGTATCCAGGGGGTGGAAAGGAGGGAGAGTTGAAATGCAACAGTGTCCTGTTATCCCTATCTGGGCAGGGCGGTGGACAGCCCTACTGGTAGGACACCGGTTATGGGCGATGACAGTTATTTATAATACAGTGATGTGGGAGAGGGGGGTGTTGGGGGAGGGATGTTATGGGAGGAGGTAGAAGAGGTTAACTATAGTAGAGGGGCCAGTACCCCACCAGTGTGCTCAGTGACCCTGCCTGCACAAGGCAGTGATCTAGCAGTGATTAAGGGGGAGCAGTAAAAGGAGAAATAGGGGGAAGGGGGAAAGTTGTTGCCCACCATGTGCAATGAATCCTGCCTGCACAAGGCAGTGATCGAGCTCACAGGTGGAAGATAGATTAAGGGTACAGAAAGAAGTGGGAGGAACACTTTAGGAGGAGGGAGAGTAAGGGACAAGGAGGGGCACGATCCGAGAGAAATAGGATTAGTGGGGAGTAGGCATATGAGCCTGAACAGAGGTCAGCTATAGTGGGGGGGGGGTACCCCACCAGAGTGATGGGTGACCCTGCCTGCACAAGCCAGTGATCTAGCAGTGACTGAGGGGTGCAGTAAAAGGAAAAATAGGGAAAAGGGGTAAAGCTGTTGCCCACCGTGCGCTATGGATCCTGCCTGCACAAAGCAGTGATCAAGCTCACAGGAGGGAGATAGAATAAGGGTAGAGAAAAAGGGGAAGGAACACTTTACAAGGAGGGAGAGTAGGGGACAAGGAGGAGCACGATCAGAGGGAAACAGGAGTGGTGGGGAGTAGGCATATGGTAATATGGGCTTAGGGGAGCCCACACAGAAAACAAGGCAGTGATTAAAAAAAAAAAGAAATACATAATTGTGGTTACAGTCTAAGTTCCCTGCCTGTTTTATTTTTTTTTTTCAGGTGCAAGCTAGTGTAGCCGTAGATTAGGGAAGAAGATGGCTTCCATCTACAGCGAATACACTGTGGAATACCTGAGGCAGCTATGCCAAGAGAGAGAAGTCCGTTGCGAGGGGAAAAACAAACAACACCTTGTGGAGGCTCTTGTGGCAGCCGATGCCCAACACCTTGAGACGCAGTCAGTGATTGAAAGGGACTAGACCTTGAGCGTGGAGGGGCCAGGGTCCACCGCAGTGTCGAGTCCCAGGAAGGAGGACAGCGAGACCAGTGTGAATTGAGAGCCACAGCCACAGGGGAGGATCACCACCATGCTGGAGCCAGAAGGGATCAGGCTGCAGACAGAGTTGAGGAGAACTGAGCTGGAATTCGAGCAGAAAAGGTTTGAAGCCCAGCAGCGAAGGGAGCTAAAATAGAGGAAGCTGGAGATGGAGAGAGCAGAGAAGTGAGAGCAGCGAAAGGCTGAGCAAGAGGAAAGAAGCAACAACTTCAGAGAGAGAGGTCGAGCGAGAGGAGAGACAGCGCCAGAGGAAATTTGAACTGGAGAAGCTACAACTCCAAAGACCAGCGACAGAGCAGGTAAGTGGCACGCGTGAACCTGGACCTCCAGGACTGGGTTACAAATTAAATTCTAAATTGATAGCTGAATTTAAAGAGGGGGGAAAATAAGGATGCATTTTTAAATTCATTTGAAAAGATATGCATTCAGGCAAAAATTTCCAGAGAGTCCTGGAGCTTCCAGCCATCCCTGGTGCTTACCGGTAAAGCTCGGGACGCATTGGGTCAAATGGACAGTCAGGACAGTAATGATTATAGCAAACTTATAGCTGCTTGACTTGACAGCCGAAGCATGCAGAGTTAAGTTCCATAGGCTCAGGAGAAGCCCTGACATGAGCTACGAGGAGCTAACTACCAAACAACGTCAGTTTTTGAAATGGTGGGAAATACAGAAACATAGACTTTGATGGCAGATAAGGACCCCTTGGCCCATCTAGTCTGCCCATTTTCCTACCTACAGGATAGGCTGCAGATCCTAGTTAACCAACAGCCTATTTCTTCCTACCCCCCACAAGAACTGCCTTATGTCTGTCCCATGCATTCTTGAATTCTCCCTGAGTTTTACACCCCACAACCTCCTCAGGAAGGCTGTTCCATGCATACACTACCCTCTCTGTGAAATAATACTTCTCACATTGCCCCTAGACACAACCCCATCTTTAAATTGTGTCCCCTTGTTCTTGCATGTCTCTTTTTCTGAAAGAGGCTATCCTCTTGGACTTTGTTGATGCCACTGAGGTACTTAAAAGTTTCTATCATGTCCCCCCCCTCTCCCTTCTTTCCTCAAGGGTATACATATTAAGCTCCTTTAGTCTCTCCTCATATGGCTTCTCTTGCAGACCCTGCACCATTTTAGTTGCCCTCCTCTGGACTGCCTCTATCCTGTCTATGTCCTTGCGGAGATGGGGTCTCCAGAACTGGATGCAGTACTCCAGATGGGGTCTCACCAACTGTCTGTACAGAGGGATAACAACTTCCTGTTTTCTGCTGCTGATGCCTCTCCCTATGCATCCCAGTATACCCCCAGCCCTCCCTACTGCCTTCTTACATTACTTGCTAACCTTAAGGTCATCTGATATGATTAACCCCAGGTCCCTTTCCTTTTTTGTTGTTGTTACTACCTCCCCCCATTGTGTATTCTTCCCCCTGGGTTCTTGTTTTCCAGGTGCATTATTTTGCATTTCTTTGCATTGAATCCTAGCTGCCATACTTCCGACCATTCCTCCAACCTTGCCAAGTCCCTTCTCATCCTTTCCACGCCTCCTTGTGTATCAACCCTGTTGCAGATCTTTGTGTCATCTGCAAAGAGGCATACTTTTCCTTCCAGTCCCTCTGCAATGTCACTTAGAAAGGGGTTAAAGCACACTCTGTAGAGAAAATTGAGGATGTTGTACTTTTGTAGCGGTTCTTTTGGTCTTGCCCAGCAGAGCTGAAAACCTTGCTAGGGGACCGAGATCCAAAAACACTGCAGGAGGCTGCTGAGCTCTCGGATCTCTATGCTAGAAGCAGGCCTGCTCTGAGCACACCTTCAAGGCATCTAAAACCCTCACTGCCTCCCCAGAACGTGGGCAGCACCAGATTACAAAGAAGGGATTTGCCTGAAAGAAGAAATGAATGTTGGTTTTGCAAACAACCTGGACATTTTGCAAGACAGTGTCCTAAAAAGTCAGATAGTGCACAAAGTGGTGCTGGGAAAGAGGTGTGTTTTTGTGTGTATCCCTGGAAGAATGCCAGTACACATGAGGGAGCGTATACACCCAGTTACTGTGAATGGAGTGCAAACTCATGGGTTAAGGGGCATGGGGGTGTCCCTTACTTTGGTAAAAGGGGATCTGGTTGAGCCTGAACAGCTCATACCCAATCAGTTTGTTACAGTACGGGGATTCACTGGGGAGGAGAAAACTGCCACTTGCTAGTGTTCTCCTGGACTGGGGTGAGACAGGAGAGACAGTGCAAATAGTTGCAGTGGCAGAAATTCTGGTCCTGGATGTGATTATAGGGCACACTCTCCAAAAGGGGATGGTGTGTGAAGTTACCTACAGCCAAGCAGCAAAGGCAAATTTTAGCTCCCTGGACCCCAGAAGCCCCTGTGGAAAACACTGGGAGGCTGGTTCCCCAGCCTGTGTTTCCTGATATGGAAAAAAGTGAAAAGGGGGTAGAAATTCCCCAGGTAGCATTTAGCAAAACAGCTACAGAAGGTTACTCTGAGGAGGGAGGGGTAGCCGATTATCAGAGAGCTAGGGACCCTAGTCTAGGAACTGAAGGGGACCTGTCCCTTGCCTTGAGAATGTGTAAAGATTTTGCAGCTGCTCAGAAAAAAGACCCTAGTTTAGAGAGGCTGAGGGCTTGGGCAGAATCTGACAGGACACAGGGAGGTGACAGAAGACAGAGTGTCCTGGGACAATGGACTGCTGTTCTCTGACAAATGCCGCTGGCTGCCTTGTTACAATGCTACCCTTGAACTGTATTAATCTGTACTCTGTTTGCAATGTCCACAATGTTGTAATGCCTGTCTTGATGTTCCCCATAATTTGTATTTCTCTGATGTGGAACCTTTGTAAAAGAGCCATGGCTCAAAGGTATTTGTAATCCTAGACTTGATAAATAAATAAATAAATAAAGTATATGCAGGACGTAAGGACAGAGGGAGGGGTGATGGGCAGACAGCTTGTGGTTCCCCAGGGATACCGTGAGTGATTGCTCAAGACTGGTCATGATATCCCCCAGTCTGGACATCTGGGAATCATGCGCACTATGCAGTGATTGGCTCAGAATTTCTATTGACCCAACTTTACCCAGCGGGTGAAGGAATACTGCAGGTCTTGTCACCAGTGCCAAGAAATAGAGAAGGCGAGTAGTAAAACCCAAGTTGCTCTAATTCCCTTGCCCATAGAGGAGAAGCCATTACAGAGGGTAGGAAAGAATATTGTGGGGCCCTTAAATACCTCCAGCTCCTCTGGGAAGAGGTTTATCCTAACAGTGGTGGATTATGCCACTCGGTACCCAGAGGCAGTCGCCCTTTCCTCACTGAGGACAGACAAAGTGGCAGATGCCTTGCTAGGAATGTTCTCCCGTGTTGGGTTCCCACAGGAGGTTATCATCGATCAAGGGGGTTCCTTCATGTCGGACCTGATGAAGTGCTTGTGGGAGAAGTGTGGGGTGGTGCAGAGATGCATGACACCATATCACCCACAAGCCAATGGGCTTGTTGAAAGGTTTAATGGAGCCCTTAAATCGATGCTCCAAGCATTTGCTGAACAGCATGGGAGGGACTGGGAGAAATACTTTCCTCACCTGTTGTTCGAATACAGGGAGGTGCCATAAGAGTCGGCAGGGTTTGCCCCCTTTGAGCTCTTATATGGACGCAGGGTGCGTGGGCCCCTAGACTTGATCCGGGAGGGCTGGGAAGGCAAACATGCCACCCAGGGAACTCCCATAGTGGATTATGTCCTGAAGTTTTGGGAAAAGCTGAAGGAGCTTATGGGAACAGTCCAGAGAAACCTGGCAGCTGCCCAGCAGAAGCAAAAGGTATGGTACGATCGCAGAACCAGAGCTTGCTCATACATTGTGGGTCAGGAGGTCATGGTCCCAATCCCGGTCCGGAAAGCTAAGCTGCAGGCCGAGCGGACAGGACAATACAAAGTAGTCAGACAGGTGAATGACATAAATTACACTGTAGAACTGCCTGACAGGAGACATACCAACACGGTGTACCATGTCAACATGATGAAGCCATATGCAAATAGGGCTGATGTGGTCTTTGTAGTGTGTAGTCCTAGGGAGAGGACGGACGAGGAAGACCCCCTTCTGGACTTGCTGGAAGAAAGCAAGCAGGTGTTCTCTGTGGAGGGAATCAGAATGTTGCCCCAGTTGACCCCAGACCAGATCCAGGAAGTAAGGGAAGTTTTAGCAGACTTTGCCCCATTGTTTAATGCCAAGCCTGGACTAACCCACTTAGCGACGCACGATGTAGATATGGGGACCCAAGCACCCATACAGTGAACAGCATATCGGGTGTCAAGAGGCTGTCCAAAAGGACATTGGGAGAGAGGTGGAGGAAATGCTGGATTTAGGGGTAATCCAGAAATCCCACAGCCCCTGGGCCTCACCTGTAGTCCTCATTCCCAAGCCACATGGCTCCACTTGTTTTTGTGTGGACTATAGTGGACTCAATTCAACACAGTCACGAATTTGAATGTCCACCCAATGTCATGATGGATGAACTACTAGACAAGTTGGGAGGGGCGACATACCTTACCACTACTGACCTGACGAAAGGGTATTGGCAGGTGTAGTTAACTGCCAGAGCTAGGGAGAGGTCGGCCTTCATCACTCCGATAGGGTCATCTGAGTTTAAAGTAATGCCTTTAGGAATGAAGAACGCCCCTGCCACCTTTTAAAGGTTGGTGAACCAGCTGTTAAATAGTTCTGAAGAGTACGCCATGGTCAATATTGCCATCTTCAGTGTCAGATGGAAGGATCACCTGTCCCACCTTAGGGAAGTGCTGGGCAGGATACAGAGGGTGGCCATGGCTGAGGTGGCATTCCTAGGGCATGTAGTGGGGCGGGGACAGCTCTGTCCTAATCAAGCAAAAATGGAGGCAATCGAGGCATGGCCCAGACCTAAAACACAGAAGCAGGTTCAGAGTTTTTTAGGAACCACAGGGTACTATAGAAAATTTGTATCAAAACTACAGTGCCCTGGTAGCTCCCCTATCTGGCCTGCTAAAGAAAAGAATGCCTAAAAAGGTGAACTGGGAACCAGCCTGTGAACAAGCCTTTACACGGCTAAAGGAGGCACTGTGCGGTGCTCCTGTATTAGCCAGTCCAGACTACAGTAAACCATTTGTAGTCCAGACAGATGCCTCAGATGTGGGTATCGGGGGCAGTACTTAGCCAGACTTCTAACCATGGGCAAGATCACCAAATAGTTACTTCCCAGGGAGCAGGCTTATTCTACAGTGGAGAAAGAATGCCTTGCAATGGTATGGGCACTAAAGAAATTAGAACCATACCTATACGGGCAGCACTTTGAGGTATAAATAGATCATAACCCCCTGGTTTGGCTGGCACAGATGGGTAAAACGAACTGTAGGTTTTTAAGATGGAGCCTTGCCTTGCAGGGTTACGACATGACTGTCACTCACAGGGCAAGAGTAGCAAACGCAAATGGAGATGGGCTATTGCGTCAGAACAGTGAAGTGAATCTGGGAAACTCATTCCATGCCTAGGAAAAGATTTCCCCAAATTCAGTCTATGAGGGAGAAGTGTGATGGTAGCCATCTGCTTGTTATTATTTGAATTATATTTTAATATAAACATATGTTTAGACGTCTGCTTAGAAACAGGCCAAGCAGCAGAGCCTCATGGGATACTGGATGTTTAAAAGAAGAAAAAAAAAATTAGCTGGCTTTGCTTGTTGTCACAGCTAGCTTATAAAGCTGACTTCATGGGACTATAATAAAACCAGGTTATAAAACAACCAATGCTTTGAAACCTAGGAAACTGGCCATAATAGACTGCATTTTATGACCTATCAGGAGGAAAGCAACTTCTGACAGATACCTGTGAAAATCCTCACACAGACAGGTGAACAGCTTTCAGGATTTCATTCTGAAGATCAAAGGGGTAATTCTGACCTGCCATAAAGCAGACTCACTAATTTAAAAAGTATATATTTGTTTTAAGTGGGATGCTTAGCAATAGGCAGATAGATGCATGTGACTAATTCGGAATGCAGGAATGAGAGTGACCTCACAGCCAGCATCACCACAGGGCTGTGATCTCACATGCTGGGTGGGACCTTTTCTCCTCGATATTGTCAAGCTGCAGAGGGAACAATGCATAGCAGTGTTGGACTTTCAAGAGACGCTTTTACTTCTGGACTCTTACAGGACAAATAAACAAGGAATTAGGGGGGTGAAGGAAACTGGAAACACTCCTGTGGATGTGTAGAATAAGTGCTACTGATTTACATGATGTCAGTATTTACCTGAATATCAGCCATTTTTCATGGTTTTGTCACTAATGAAACATTCCCCCAAATGTAAACAAAAACGGTGATCGTCTCCGATTCCGAGCCGCAGCTCGGCTCACAAAATGGAGTGGACGTGCATACGCAATGATGTCATCATAGCGACTCTGCTCCGCTTCTTCTGTTGAAACCTATGGGCACTGTTTTTAAATGTTTTATATTGGCTCTGAATGTGGTTCTTGTCATATGTATCGATACTTAGCTTGTGCATCAGCGGCTCGGAATCGGAGACGATCGCCGTTTTTGTTTACATTTGGGGGAATGTTTCATTAGTGACGAAACCATGAAAAATTGCTGATATTCAGGAAAATACTGACATCATGAAAATCAGTAGCCCTTATTCTACACATCCACAGGAGCGTTTCCAGTTTCATTCACCCCCCTAATTCCTTGTTTATTTATCCTTTAAGAAGCACTTCTACCAAAGTTAGGTAACTTCAGCACCACTATTTAATAACTAAAACTGAGGTAAGATCAGTTACTCAGTAAAAAGGTGTTTTGTTTTGTTTTTGCAATTTCCATTTCTTTTATTTGACTCTACTATTAATGTTATATGTTCTGTGTTTTGTATTTTATTACTATTATTAATTCTAGTAAACTTGGTTTTCCTTGAAATCCTGCCTGAGCCTTTTTCTAATTTTGAGTGTGCATGCTGGGACAGTGTTAATAATGCTGCCAGAACTGTTTAACGCTTACAGTGTGTTACCATATGCACCAAGGTAAGAAACAGACAGGAGGATTACCCTGTTTGTCTCCTGTTCACATATTGCACTTCAAGGTTGGGCACTGTGGGAGCAGAGGGCCTGACCCCCGGAGTGCGTTTGTGACAGGTGCTACCACAGTATAGATCTCCAGTGAGACCTCACCTAGAGTACTGTGTCCAGTTCTGAAGACATCCTCTCCAGAAGGACACAGACAAAGTAGAGGCGGTCCAGAGAAAAGCAACTAAAATGGTGCAGGGTCTACAACAAAAGCCCTATGAGGAGAAACTAAAGGACCTCGATATGTACACCCTGGAGAAAAGAAGGGACAGGGAGGATATGATAGAGACTTTCAAATACCTCATGGGTATAAGCAAGGCTCAAGAGGGAAGCATTTTTCAGAAAAAGAGATGCTCAAGAACGAGGGGACATACAACAAAGCTGGAGGGAGTAGACTCAGGGGAGATGTGAGGAAGTACTTCTTCACAGATAGAGTGGTGGATGCCTGGAACAGCCTCCCTGCGGAGGGGGTGGGGGCTAAAATGGTAACAGGATTCAAGAAGGCATGGGATAGGCACAAGGGAACCTTAGTGGTAGGGAAAGAGGGGGTAAAGCCGGAGATCAAGTAGGGTCTGCAGTGTTATAGTAGGTAGTGTAAATGGGCAGACTGGGTGGGCCAAGTGGTCCTTATTTGCCATCAAATTCTATGTTTCTATGTCAATCTGTGCTTCTTTAGAGTGCTAAAATTCCTTACTTTCAGTTTACTGTTCTAACACCCAAGATCATGTGAAGAGACACTCTTACACTTGGAATACCCTAAATGTCCTTATAAATGTAAACAAGAAATAAAACATAGTGAAGCTGTGAACAGTGCTAGTTTTTGCATCTCAGGCTTCTTCTGACATCAGTACCCACGAGCTCTAGCAGCCCCTTCTCCGACAACGGAATTACGGCCTTGTAATTCCCAGCTGTCAATAGACTCCAAATCCAGTAGAATACTGGGAAGCTCCATCATGAAAGACACTCCAGAATTAATTTTGCATTGTGCTGTGCTGTACTGTACAAAATCCCTGTCGCAGGAACACAAACAGAACAAGTAAATGCAGGCTACATGGAATGATGGAAGCTGTTACCTCTGATTGCTCAGAATCATTTGAAGGTTCCAAAAGCCCCAGTCACTATCTGCACACACCAGACACTAATAATACTTCAAAAACAACTCCCCTCTAATCCATAGTTCTGTCTATTTGAAACCCTAATGTAATAATATTTAAAACAAATTCAGAATCCCATGTTTAAAAAATAATCACGTCCTGTCATGGATAAGAGAATCTGATGTTTTATACCAACTTTATATGTTAACAGCATTTGGACTCTTTACTGCCACTACCACAGCAAGTATTAAAGATTTATTATGTTTCCACCTTTTCTGGCATCCTGTACTTACAATGCGAGTTCAAAAAGAAACCTGTATGTATAGTGGAAAACTGAAAAACAAATATTAAGAACAGTATTTCCTAACACCTGTTATATTAATCAGACTTATTTTCTCAGTTGATGGTGGAGCTTTACATTCTGTACGGTAATATTCTATGAGGAAGGAAGCTGTCATTCGCTACCTTGTGATGCACTACATGTGTACGGCTTTGGTGTGAATATGACTGAATTTGTCTGCCCCAATCTTTCCACAATCAAGCACATAAAACCGAGAATAACCATATATGATGAGAGCCAAAGTAAGAGTGTCACCATGACAACAGCAGTTGTATACCCTGGTCATATTTAAGAACCACAGCACATTGTGAAACTTGTGGTTTGTGTCATTAGAAAAAACTTGCCTAAGTCTGTGTGTCCTGCTAATGCTTGTGAAGAACTAACATACTTACATAATCTGTTTTTAGAAGTCTAGTTATAGGCCGGCAGAGTGGTGTGGAAAGCTGAGGCAGGGGGCCTCACAGCCTGCCACACCGGTGACTCAGGCTCATCAGCAAACTGCTGTCGCTCAGAGGCTGGTCGGAGGAAGGAGGATCGAGAATCCTGTAATGGCTCTCCTCCTTAGGGGAGGGTGGACATCACATACCACAGCTCGATCACTGCCTAGTGGAGGCTAGGTGGCAGACCAGCAGTCTTCCACCCAGTTGGCCATATGCAGGCTGCTGAGACATCCTGCATCTTTCTGCAGTACATGCACAACAGCACGTATGCCAGCCTGGGGAACAGGCTGTGGGGAAAACAGCTTGGGCAGGCATGATGATGGAAACATTCCTCACAGGCTCAGTATCACCCACCAAGGCACTCACCCATCCATGGTGATTCAAGAGGTGGAGATTAGTCCTTGGTCGGGTGGATGACAGGGCTGGGGGTGGCTGCCAGATAGGGGCCACCCTAGTGAGAGGTGGGAAAAAAAAAATAGAAGTTGAAAAAAGAAATTCTAGCTCCAAGCAACTGAACATTGCAAGTTTCTTAGTCAAAATTAAAATGCAGATTTGCATTCTACATTCAATCAAGATCTATTGTTGAAACACTACAACATTTTTATTTACAGAGCCAGGTGAATCAGAATAATTTGTCATCCTGTATACTGTTACAGTGCTGAATAAAGAGATACATACTAATTTAAGGTCAGAAGAGACTTGGGGCCCGATTCTAAGATGCATTTCGCCAACTCGCAGGCATATCACGAGAGGATTGCGACAATCTTTCCTGCCAGGGCCCTGCACCCTATTCCAAAACAGGTAGGGTCCTCGGCACTTACACTCTGCGCCATGTGGCAGCCGCAGGCTTGCACCACGGGAATGGCACAACGGACCTGGGTGTCACAAGCTGCCCTGAGCTCCCCCAGCCCTGAAACAAGCATGCAAGCCCCTGAGGGTCATGGGGGGTTGGCAGTGTGGCACAGGCATGAGGATGGCACCACAGAAAACAGACCCGGATGCCTGCGGATGGCACCCTGGAATGAGGGCATCTATGTGATGGGGGTGTCCGTGGGGTACGTCTGTGTGCATACTGCAGCACTGCGGGGGGAGACAACCACCGTTTGGTGAGGATGGATGCCCCTTAGACCAGCTAACTGCTGGTCTAACTCTACAGGGGTGCAGTGTGTCTTGGAATGGCATAAATGGGTTACGGCAGCCACCCTTTCAGAATAGGGCACATATGCTGCCATAACCCCCCCTTCCTCCATGTTATAGGGGCTGCGGCCGGCAGAAATCCACTTGGGCACAGGTTGCCCATGCCATGGTGCAGGCCACATCTTGGAATAGCAAATGGCGTAACGCATGTCGTGAAGAGCGACTTGTGCCTTTGCTATGCAAGTCACCTTGTGACTGAGTCCGTTTTAGAATTGGGTCCACTATGTCCATCGTGTCCATGCCCCCACCCCCTGGCTTGTAAGCAGGGATGACTAAATATGCTGGATATCATCAAATCAATTTAAAAAACTCCATTTCTTGTGAAGGGCACCAGGAAAGTCAATTGCAAATTGCATGCAACTCAAACAGGCTTTTTGTTCAGACTGCTTTGAAATGCTGCCACTCTAAATGGATGAAAAGAACATTTATTAAAGAGAGGCGCCAATCCCAAGCAAAAATAACATAAACAATTCACAGCTGACATCAGACAGACTCAGAGATTGCATTCCAAAATAATCTAACTTTATAGCCATTTCATCCATTATTACTCAGGGCAGCTGGCAGCTGCACAAACCATGATCTTTGGCTCGCAGAGTTCTTTTATTGTTGATGATTTTTCTACAGCTGAAATCATATTCCTCCATTTACGGCACCACAGTCAGCTCCCCCGTAACAAATTATGATGTCATAATAAAGGGATTATGATCTCAGTCCCTTGCATAGTATCAGACCAGGGCAGAGAAGGGTAACAGAAAGTGGACGGACAACTCAGAACTGCCTGGTACCTCAGGGAGCACCAAACCCTTATAGGGACAGGCTGGAGGGCAGAATAAAGATGGGTGTTGTGCCAGCTGGGAAAGGATAAGGAGGAACAGAGTGGTCTGAAGTTGGACTGGGGTGTCAAACAGACGAGGCATAATGATGAGTCCTGGTAGTACGAAACATGTGTCTATGTCATCTGTTAGCACCCTTTGCAAACTGTGTGAGAGGCCTTTCGGCACCATGCAATTCTGCCTAAAGTTGAACCAGCATAACATTCTGTGGTGATTTGCATATGCAGCCCATGATGCTTTGCATTGTGTGGGCATATTGTGATTTTGTATTTTCTTGAAGTTGGACTTGTTGTAACTGGGTGCGTGGAAAGGATTAAACTTCAATAAGACGAGGCCCAGGTAGGGGCACATATGTTGGGGGGGGAGATGTGTCTGGCGGGGTATTTAACGTGTGATAAATAGAGTGGGGGGTATATATATTTAGAGATGGCGTGTTTTAAACATTTTTTGATAAGTGTTTTGGATGTCAGAGGGCTCCATTATATTATCATGCCAGAGGAATTTGATAAATGATAATTTGATTTGGACTGGTTTCCTGCCAGAGTCAGATAATTTGGTTTTTCAGTGGATGACGACTGGATTCAAATGAGCACTCTACCATCGCCACTAATTATGTCCTCAACTGCAGAAAAAGCAGTTGTGCTGGTGCAGTTCTGGGGTGCTCCTGAGAGACTGCTCATTGTGCCATCACAAAAAACTAGCAGATATACAAAAGACGCCCTTGGTTGCTAGAGGAAGGAACCACCCCAAAGTGCCATCCACCGATGATGTGTATAACAGCACAGACAAACAAGCATTTGTCAATGCCGAATGTTTGCTTGTTGGCATTGGCATTGGCAGTGTAGGAGTTACAGAGCTGCATAATAGGAATGGCAGTGAAGTATTGAACTGAAGCCAACCCCATCACCACCCTGCGGATAGTGACAGGCATTGGGGTGTGCCTTTGAGTTGTCAGGCATAAAGACCACGTCATTTCACCACACCCTACCCTGCAGACACCGACAAGTGTCACGGTGTGCCTTGGGGTCTTTGGCCCTTATGCACACCCCATTCCATCAGGAAATACGGTGAGATGGGTGCGGTATAGGAGAATGGGGTGAACTTTGGGGCCGAAGAGTCCAAGGCACACCTCGATGCCTCTCAGTGGCTGCACGGTGTGGGTGGGGGTGGAATGGTATGAGCATTGCAGGCGACAATCCCAAGTCACAGCCCTGATGCCTGTCATTCTCAACAGGGTGGGGCATTATGGTCAGAAACCCTAACGCCCCAGGCATTCGTTGGTATTTTCACTCCAAATTTTCAACATGTTTTTTTGTGACCCCCACCTCATGAATAGTGGTAATATCAGTTTGTTAGCTGAAAGCTGCTTTTGCATAGCGACTATGGCATTTGTAACCACAGGTGCAAAAACACATTCCGAACAGGATGTGAAAAATGATAGCTGTACTGTTCATGGGGAGGTGTAAAAAATGGCAATGTTGAAAATCTGCAGTGAAAATATTAAAAAAACTGGTGAAGTCACGAGCGTGCATAGAAACTGTGCAAAGCACACCCGTAATGTAATAAGTTTTTGGATTTTTTAGGGACCTCCGATCATGAACAGTGTCACTGTGATTTTCTTTATCTGTCCCGATCAATGATTTCCCACAGCGACCATGCATTTCTGTGCTGAAAGTGTGAAAACACATTTCGGCCATGTTGTGAAAATAGACAGCTATACTGTTCATAAGAAGTGTGGAAAAATGCCACTGGTGAAAATCTGGACTGAAAATATTACAAATTCATGAACTACGGTGCATGGGAACTGCAATGCTCACTGTAACACAGTCATTTATGGACTTTGTCGCAAATTTCAACATAGCCATTTTAAGACCTCTGCTCATGACCAGTGTCACTGTAATTTTCTTAATCTGTTCCAAACATTGCTACATACACCGACTGCACCATTGTGTGAGTACATAATGTGAAAACACATTTAGGCGAGATGAAGAAAATAGCAGCTGTACTGCTCATAAGGAAGTGTGGTAAAATGGCAATGCTGAAAATCTGGCGACAAATATTCAAAATTCACAAACTTCTGCGCCGCGTAGGAACTGCTAACATGCACTCCTAAAACTGTCATTTTGGGGAATTTTTTCACCAAATTTTCAACATAGTCATTTTAAGACCTCTGCTCATGAACATTATCACTGTGATTTTCTTAATCTGTCCCAAACATTGATTCGCACACCGACTGCGCCATTGTGCGCTTCATGCATGGAAACACATTTTGGGCGACATGTGAAAAATGACAACTGTACTGCTCATAAGGAGGTATGGTAAAATGGCAATGTTGAAAATCTGGAGTGCAAATATTAAAAATGTGCAAACTTATGAGCGTGCGTAGGAACTACGCAACGCACACTCGTAAAACAGTCATTTTTAAGAACTTTTTCACCAAATTTTCAACATAGCCATTTTAAGACTTTTGCTCATGAACAGTGTCACTCTGATTTTCTTAATGTGTCCCACACATTGATTTCGCATACCGAATGTGCCATTGTGGGCTACATGCGCGGAAACACATTTTGGGCGAGATGTGAAAAATGACAGCTATAGTGCTTATAAGGAGGTGTGGTAAAATGGCAATGTTGAAAATCCGGAGTGCAAATATTAAAAATTTGCAAACTTACAAGCGTGCGTAGGAACTGTGCAACGCACACTTGTAAAACAGTCATTTTTAGGAATTTTACTAAATTTGCAACATAGGCTTTTGAGAGCCCACCTTATTACTGGCACTGTCATTTCTTTAATCGTCCCAAAGGTGATTTCGCGCAGTGACCGCGAAATTGCCCTTTGGGCCCAATTAATGCCATGACAGTTCAAGAATTCATGAGGAGGGGTCCCAAAAACCCCATGTTAAAAATTTGGTGCCAAAATTCCAAATAATGCCTGAGATATGGATCAAAGCTGAAAAAACCCTATTTATTATATTATACAGCTTACTGGCATTTCCTGAGTTTGTGGTCGGCTTTGAAGAGTGCAGATGTGTTCCCCGTCCACCGAAGATTGTCGCGCTGGACTCCGGAGGTAAGTATGGGGTGAGGTAGGGGTGTGGGGAGGCAGAGTGCACAGAGGGTAGAGTGGGTGGGCAGGGAGACTGCAGAGGAACTTTTGTTTACAGTTTTTTTTTGCTTTTTAGGAAGACGATGCGGGACATTTGCCCACGCTGGGTGGCTCCCAGCGTGGCAGCTGAAAACTGTTTGGGGGCCTGGAGTCGAAGGAGATTGGGCACCCCGTGGGCTTATAACAATTTTGCCGCGTGGGGTGGGCTCACGTGACACCTGAAAAGCTTTTTTTGGAGGGTGCATGAAGCTGAGAGATTGGGCACCCCCATCGGCCATACAGTGTGTGTGTCGGGGGGGCGCATGAGCATGCAATATGCGTGCTTGTGTGCGTGTGTGTGGGGAGGAGTGCTGCTCACTGAAGCGGAGCTCTCCCTTTCAACTGTATGGCACTGCATTTTGGATGATCGCACTATGTTTCTTGCACATACGTGCAAGCAAACATAAAAATAAACACAGCTGAAAATGTTACAGAGTAATCCTACTGCAGTTTATTCAGTAGTTCTTTTATTCAAAATTCATCAGTCTATTACCATTTCGTAAAGTGGGTTACGGTGGCTACTGCAAAATAAGTTAATTTCAGAATCCCACTGTGCCTATTCCAAGCTCCACCTTGCAGGGTAGGACATGCGCATCAACTACTGTGGTGTCATCATGCTTATGTTTCAGCATTGCCATGACTTCTTCAGAACTCTGAGGAAGGGGATGGGGTGCTGTAATTAACTTTATGTTCAGTATCCACTGAAATCTGTTCTACAAGATGCTACTGGACTGATGGATTTTGGATAAAAGAACTAATGACTGAATTGTAGTAAGATTACTCTAAGACCCTCTGGCCGGCCAGTCAGTGCAGCGGTAAGGCTACCACTCGCGATCCTGGCAACCTGTGTTCAGGAGTAAGTCTGAGTCATCAAGGGACAGCCTGGGGATGAGTACTGAGCATTCCAGGGGATGCTATCCTCCAGGGAGGTAGGGTCACCATCCTCTCTGTGATACTGCCACCTGGGTAACCACAGGTAGCAGTGCAGCTAAGGACACTGTGGGTGGGTCAGAGGTAGGTCAGTAACCAATGTAGCAGCATGTTTCATGTGCATTCACATCACATCTACGTCTACCTTGCGTATCTACGTCTGAAGAGTCTGGAAGCAACATGGAAAATGGCCCTGCTCCCAAGGACGAAGGACCCTGGTGCCTCCAAGATTGCCCCACCACTCCAAATTGTCTCCTGATGAATGCAAGCAGCACGTCTGGGCTATATCCCCTACAACACCCCACCTAGGGGGAGAATCCAAAGCAGCATGGAGGATGGCAAGGTTCAAGCTTCTATAGTGCCTTGAGGTACCATGGGGCACTAGAGAGGCATATCAGAAGCAGAGATGGGGGGCATAAATAGAGAATAAACACCCCCCCAAAAAAAAAGACTTCTAGCCAGCCAAAGACTGGTCTCTCTCAATGTCCTCTGGATGAGGACAGCAGGTAACAATGAGGTAAACCCCAGGGAAGCCAGGTGATAGAGCAGAGGGATTGGTCTTGAGTGGTGCTGAGTCGACAGTACAGGCAATAAATTACTAAATAAAAAAATTAGGGATTCTATAACATTTCAGACCGTGTTCATTTTTTCCAATCCAATCCATCTTTATTTATAAAGCACCTACCCAAAATAGTTCTGAGCAGAGTAAAAGCATTGCACATAAAGTTTAGTATATATGAATATACATCAACACAATACATAACATTACACAGGAAATAAAAACACAAAATGCAATAAATACTTAGAAAAGTATCATTCAGAAAAACCTCTCAAAACATATTTTCTCTTCATGTCACCCCTTTCACTCCTTCTACCACTTTGCCCTGGATTGCCTCCCCAGAACCCGCCACTGTTCCCTGTATTCCTCCCTCTCCTTGTACTCCCTTGATGCCAGGCACCTCGCTCATTGTGCCACCTTTAGTTCCAAATTCTGGATGGGCTCTCTCTCTCTTTCTTCCCTACCTTTCTTTCCTCCTCTCTTCTCTCCTTCTACTCCCTCCCTGTTGCTATTCACAATGCTCCCTCTTCCATATCACTAAAATCACTCCTCCGTGACTTCACTACTCACTCCTGCAGTTACTACTGATCCTAGGCTAATCCTAATGCTCCTCCTTCCACACTACTCCCTCCCCCGACTTCCCTCATTTCTTGGTCCACTCTTCTCATTCAACAGTCCCCCCGATGTACTCCCAATCTCCCTTCCCACCCTCATTTTGCTTATATTTGCACTTTGTGGAAGTGTTGCTATTTATATGCTATCAATATGCTATGTTTTGCACTACTTACTTTGTGCTTCCCCTCAGTTGTCCACTGCATACTTTTTATAATAATTATTATTTAACAATGTTAATGTAACCGACCAGTCCCCTGGGATTACTAGAATCCTATCAGTATTAGTGCTAGAAAGGTAGCAGGTAGCTGGTAGGGAGCTCATTAGGGGCTTCTTACACAATGACATCATTGTTTACTCAGCTAGCCTGAGAGAAGACTGATTAGGTAATTCAGAACTCTAACAGCAGCATAACCCTTTTGTGTGTACCGTTGCTCTGGGGAGCTTAGAATGTTCAGTTAGTGAGTTGGAGAGTCAGTGGAGTGTTCAGAGTGGAGGTGACAGTGACAGAAGGACTGCCAGTTGGGCTCTGCGTTGAGGGCCCAGCACTTCTTACCCTAGTGTGGACTCCAATTTCCAGCTTCCACTGAAGTAGTGGAGACCTTTCTAGAGCAGGATTTCCTGATTTCTACTCCCAGTGAAGTGGAAGGAACTGCTTGTTCTCAGTGGGTTCAAGGGTAATCCCCTGAAGATCCTTTGTGTGTTTTCAGCTGCCTTGGAAAGGAACTGTTGAGAGACTGTTTTGATCTGCTACCCAGGAGAAATGTCTTTTGTTGCTCCACGCCCAGCAGACGGGACAACAGTGAGTACTGTTTTAAGGAGTCAAGTTCTCCACGTATTTATGGGAATCATATTCTGGGGTGTGTGTGCCCACAGATAAGGCTAGAACACACCTGTCAGTGCCCCTAGTTCACCCAGAAGAGTGAATTTCTATAAACTGTTCACCCAGGAGGGTGCAGTTTGTTTTGTGGCTAACCCAGTGAGTGATAGAAATGGAAAGCATGGGACCTCTAGCATTTCAGTGGGCAATGGAGGTTTCAATGGTGTAACCCTGAAGAATGGCAGAGATTGGCGGTTGAGGTGAAAGGTGGGAGGAAAGCCATCTGAAAGCTTGCAAGGCAGGGCTTACTGGTTCGTAAACAGCACCAGTTTTAGGTGCTGCAGGTTTAGGCGAGTGGCTGAGTCTCACATAAATGCACCTATGTTCGAAGAAGAGTTCTGAGTGTGTGGCTTAGTTCCACAAAATGTGCACTCATGGGAGGAAAATGTTTGGGTGCGTGACCAGGTGTCCACTAGATGCTCCACTGGGAAATGGGAAGATGTTCTGTTGTGCATTCATGAACTGCACTGCATGCAAGGAGAGTTTGGGAAATGTACCTGTCCTGCCTTGACTGACCCTTGGGGGTCCACTTTTACTTTAGATTTCCATCTGTTAAATAAAGCCATGCTGCACAATCCCAGGTCTTGCTCTGGACATTCTGATTATTGCTTCTGGTTGTTGGATTTACTGTGGCCCCCTCAGCAGTTTAGATCTAACACATGCCTAGCAGCCTTCACCCTGGACCTGGGTTGTAATTTTACACAAAGTTCAAGTGTTTTGTTCTTGTACCCCCAACCCACTCTTCCTGGCCTCTCTTCCTCTATAAAATGAGCCTGGTATACATCCTAATGCCAAGGATGGTACCAACCATTTTGAAAAGTAAATGATATGCCAATAAGTGGATACCAGTGTCCCGATTTTAATAGGGGTGTGTGCTAACTTGTTAAAAAGTGGCCCGGGATAACATTAACATTATTGATGTAACTTGCGACAGCACTCTCCACGTACCCTTCTCCCCAGGACACATGTGGAAATTAGCTGTTACCTCAATATGTTTTCCCTTGGGAAACTCTTGAAATAGATAGATAAATGGATAGATGTGATGAAACGTAGACGTTGACGGGCAGATAAGAACCGCAAGGCGCATACAGCCTTCCCATATTTTTCTACCTTATGAATGTGCCATAGGCCTGTACTCTCTCAATGGCCTATCTATTCATACTCATCTGCATTGCTCCCTTATGCCTATCCCACGCCTGTCTGAAGCCCCGCACTGTATTCATATCCACCACTTCCTGAGGTAGGCCGTTCCATGCATCCACCATCCTTTCTGTGTAAAAGAACTTCCTCACATTCCCCCTTAATCGGCCTCCCTCTAATCTCACACTGTGTCTTCTTGTCCTGCTATTTTTCTTATATTGAAACATGTTAGTCTCTTTCACCTTGTTAATGACCTTAAGATGTTTGAATGTTTCAATCATATCACCTGTCTCCCTCCTTTGCTCTAGGGTATACATATTGAGCTCTGTTACTCTGTCCTCATATGTTTTCTGATGCAGTCCCTGCATCATTTTGGTTACCCTTCTCTGGACTGCCTCCATTTTGTTAATGTTCTTGTGCACGTGCGGCCTCTAGTACTGCATGCAGTACTCAAGATGGGGCCTAACCAGTATCTTATAAAGAGGGATTATTACCTCCCTCTTATGACTTGTGATACCCCTACTAATACATCCCAACATCCCTACAGCCTTACATACTGCTTTAGTGGTCTGCCTGGATGATTTAAGGTCATCTGTGATGATGATGCCTAAGTCTCTTTCTTCCCTTGTAATTGCCAGCAACTCCCCTCCCAACCTATAGGTGGCTTCAGGGTTTCTCTTCCCTATGTGCATGATCTTGCACTTCTTTGCGTTAAACCCCAGATGCCATTCTTCCGACCATTTTGCCAGTTTTTCCAGATCTCTTCTCATTCTGCCCACCCCATCTGGATCATCTACTCTGTTGCAGATCTTGGTGTCATCTGTAAACAGACAAACTTTACCCTCCAGTCCATCTGCACTGTCACTGATGAAGATATTGAAGAGGACAGGCCACAGGACTGATCCCTGAAGTACCCCACTTTTGACCATCCTCTCTTCTGACTGTATACCGTTTACCACCAAATTCTGTTTTCTGCCCGTCAACCAGTTTGTCAACCAGTTTGCCACCCAGTTGACCAACTTCTGACCCAGCCCGAACCTACCTAGCTTATTAATCAATCTTCTATGTGGAACAGTACCGAAAGCTTTGCTGAAGTCAAGGTAGGTGTCATCAACTGCTTCCCCTTGGGCCACCACTCTGGTTACCCAGTCAAAGAAATCTATGAGATTAGTTTGACAGGACTTTCCTGATGTAAACCCATGCTGTCTTGGATCCTGTGCTCCTATGGATTCCAGGTGTTGCACTATCCTTTCCTTAAGGAGTGCCTCCGCAATCTTGCCAACTACTGAGGTAAGACTGACTGGTCTTTAATTCCCTGCCTCCTCCCTGCTACCACTCTTGTGGAGCGGGATCACATGAGCCCTTCTCCAGTCTTCTGAGACCTCTTCTGTGCTCAGAGACTCACTAAACAGTTCTGATAATGGCTCTGCTAGTTCCAGCCTTTGCTCCTTTAGTACTCTGGGATGTATGACATCAGGTCCCATTGCCTTGTCCACCCAGAGCTTAGCGAGCTCTTGTAGGACCCTTTCTTTTCTGAAGGGACTAGTGCACACCTCCCTCCCTCCCCCTGTGTCCATGGTGCTGAGCTGTGGGCCCTGCCCTACCTTTTCCTCAGTAAATACTGAGCCGAAGTATCTATTTAGGATAGATGCTTTTCCTTGGTCCTCCTCCTCACACTCCCCCTTATACCCTTTGATCTTAGCAATACCCCCTCTGGACTTTCTCCTTTCACTAATGTATCTATAGAAAGTCTTGTCACCTTCTTTTACCGCTCTTACTAGTGTTCCCTCGGTTTGGGCCTTTGCCTGCCTTACTGCCTCCCCTATTCCCTTAGGAAAGTTTAGTATGCCTCCCTATCTTCATCCCACTGTGTTCCCTTATATTTCCTGAAGGCCAGCCTTTTGGCTCTGACCTTTTCTGATACTGTTCTTGAGAACCAAAGTGGTTTCCTTCTTCTTTTGCTCTTGCTTTTCTCTCTAACAATAATGAGATGTTGCTTCAAGTATTGCACCCTTAATGCTTGCCCACTTTGTCTGTACCCCCTCACCTGTATTTCTTCTTGCCACAGCTAGCTTAACTCTGTTGGCCATCTTATCAAAGTCAGCTCCTCTGAAGTCCCAAATTTTTGCCTTGGAACAGGATGATTTAGTTCTAGTGGCCAAGTTGAACCATACCATGTGATGGTCACTGGCCCCCAAGTAACCTTCTACCTGGAGATCTGTGATCCTTTCCCCGTTAGTACTAGATCTAGGATAGCCCTGTCTCTTGTGGGTTGTTCTACCAGTTGTTTGAGGTCCTCCCCCTGCAGGGAATCCACTATGTGTCTAGTTCTGGCAGATGTTCCTGCTGGTATTGACCAATCTGTATCTGGCATGTTGAAGTCTCCCATTATCAGAACCTCCCCTTTAGCAGTCATGTTTTGTATATCTTCTAACAGTAATGTGTCTATGTCCTCCCCCTGATCTGGAGGCCTGTAGACAACCTCAGTTCATATGGCAGTCCCATTTCCTGTTTCCAGGGTGACCCACAGTTCTTCTCGCTCCTTATGTGTATTCTAAATTTCTGTTGTTTTGATGGATGTATAGACAGACAGACAGATACCTAGATAATACTAAAATCACAATCAAAGGCTTGAGAGAAAAAGCCAAGTTCTCAGGGCAGATTTAAAACTCTCCAATGAGTCTGCTAGCCTTTCTTTATGACTATTGGAAGACCATTTCATAATGTAGGATCCCTGACCTCAAAAGCCCTACAACCAACTGTCTTAAATTTTGAATTTTGTCTGCGCAGTCATACATGCCAGTGGCGGCTGGCACTCTGGGTCTCAGTAATCACTGATAACATACACTAAAATAGTAGCTCAACTTGAGGAGCAGAGCCTTCAGACCCGTTTGGTTTCCTGAAGGAATCACCCCAGCAACTTAGGTGCAGCACAAATGTTGCCATCAGATTTTAGTTTGCCCACTAAAATACTAGTGTGCACCTCCCACTGAGGTCTGGACATGGTGCAGTGCCAGTCACATGCTGCTATGTCATACTCAAAGTTCCAGGGAACCAGTGCAACTACCATAAGGTTCCTGTCACTCACCCGTCCCTCACCTTTAGGCCTGCTTCTGAGCCACTGAGATGTGAAATTTTCTCAGCTACTGTGGTCCTATTATCCCCTTCCCCCCTCAATAAAGTTTAAAATCATTGGATCCAGTGGGACGCCCATTATGAACCCCACTGCCCCACACACATACATTGACTCAGCCCCACTACCACCCTGGGACTTACCTCACTCCCAAAGACCCCTGGCTTACCCCCCAGGTGGGGCTAATGGAGACTGAACAGAACAACAAGAGTGAGAGCCCGGTCAGCAGCGGGGGGTCAGCAGTATGGGGGCGGGCGTCATCGTGCGGCAGGCAGACCTCCATTTTCTGTTTTCCTCCAAAGAGGTGTGGCACGCAATGATGTGTGAATGGCAAGTTGTACATCTGTCCCAGATGAAATCAGTCCCAGCTGTTGCACCCTTGGCTGCCATAAGGGACTACTCGAACACCAGCTACTTCCCCAACCTTCCCACCAGAGGAGGAGAGAATTCCATAGGACACTTCATCATCCTCCTCCTTCTCCTCCTCCTCCTAGACAGCCCTCTGACATCCCAAGTTCATTGGTTGTTGGCATTTGCAAGCGGTAGCGCTACCACTGCACCGGTGGGCCGGCTTATTGAATTCTTTTTAACAGCAGTTTGAACAATAAACATGAAAGCTCATTTTGAAATGGATTGGAAATTTTCTGCTTCCTCATGTGCTAAATAAGTACTTTTTTTTACTCCCCGCTCCTCAGCCTGCCCTCTTCAGCTATCTCCCACTCCCAGCCCCGCCATCCACCTTCTCCCAGACTTACCTCTTGGCTCCTTGTTCCTCCCTGGCTTACTCCCCAGGACAGGATCGATGGGGTGGGCCTTGCCGCATGCCAATGGTCATGCTCGGTCTGGAGTCAAGATGCCAAGGTTTGAGGTGCTGATCCTGTGGAGTGGGAAAGACATCATTCGGTCGGTCTGAGAGTCTTTTCTTTTTCTTCCTTGCCCTCAAGGTGCCAATTGACCATAATCTGAATGATGTACGCACCATAAGTGTGTCATGCATCTATGTCTGTCAGTGTCTCCCCTCCCCAACTTGAGTTCTCTGCTGCAGCACCACCTGTACCCATGTGGCAATAGTTAGGCAACAGCTCCCACCTCCCACCCCGGAGAAGGACAGTGTCCCCTGGGATACTTGATCCCCCCCCCCAGCCACCTCCCAATGGCTGGAGCTTGCTCCCAAACTTGGGTCACTGGCTTCGTAAGCAGTAGCACTACTGCTCAGCTGAGGGGCCGGATGGCTAAATACGTTCTGAGACACATATGTTAATCCCCCATAAATGCACAGACAACCAACACCATCTCATGTCTTATTACCAAATTTTGTTGCACACATAAAGCAAAAATGATAAAAGTATAACACCTTTTACTAACATATTAAAACACAATTAATACAATGAAAAATTGCCTATTTAATGGACATGAGACAGTCCTCCCGTAACATCACTTTCTGTCTCAACATTACATAGCAGCTGCTTTATTTAAATTTATGACTGATTTACACATGAACATCTCTTGACTGCTAAAGCTAAAAAAACAGTCCCTATTTTCCCAGGACAGTCCCTGTTTTAGGCAGCATGTCCCAGTGTCCCCACAAGTTTTGCAAAATGTCACTTTTGTCCCTTTTTTTGCTTACTTGTCCCAGTTTTGTCCCTTTTTTTTGCTGACTGCTAATCCGTGAGTGACAGTTATTTCAGCACCACTGTGGCGTTGCTCTGGCTGGACAACAGATTGCAACTTCAACCCCTGTGCCTGTGTTACACTGCAAGCATGTCAGTGGGAGCACAATAAAGCATGTTCCTTCTTGTTAGATTAGACTAGGTAGTTGTGCAAACAAGCAAATGTGAATGTCTGCCTGACAGCAGCTGAGAGGGACTCCAGACAGAGAAGAGACCAGCAGCAAGGAACTAAGGTACCCGAACCTGATCAGCTGTAGGGAAGTGTGTGAAAACAATCTGGTGTGGTGGCGGGAGACATTGACGTGAAGTTTGCTCAGCAAATGAGGTGAAAGTAAATGGGTTGGATGGGACTGTCAGGAAGAGCAATACATGCAGCTCGAATGTCTGATAAGCAGCAAAATGTAACTGATTGTGTGCAGCGTTGTCTGCGGCGGTGCCTGTGGGAGTGACACGCTGTGTGAGGGAGTCATGGTCAGGATGGACCGTCCCAGTTTTGGCCTCGGAAAGTTGGTAGCTTTAGCTAAGACCTACAAGTACACACAATACTGTATCTCTTTTTAAAAAGATTTATATGAGCTTGAAGACTTTAAGAAAACCTGCAAAGTACGTTTATTTATCTGAAATGACTTCAGCCGGGATGATCCTTATGAGATGTAGCATTGCATCTTTGTGGGGGTCCCAGGAAGGATAGCAGCAGTCAGCAAGTTAACATATTCTTTGAAGAATAGTTACATAAGGCTAAAATATTTAGAACAATATAGTTATTTATTCATTTTGTTTTGTAGACTGGATGAGCTAACTGGAACAGCATCCCTTTTACAATAGTGACCTGGGGTTGAGGTAAAATAGAAAAAAGAAACAGACTACAAGGCATGTAAGACATACAGAGTATCAAAGACAGTCACAAGTGGTGTTCACAGAATGATGTTCTTTAAGCATTGATTTATAAGGAACATGGGATTTTGGAGTCCAAATGTGAGACAGTAAGGAGTTCTGGATTTTTGAGGCCCTAAAACAAAAGGCTTTTTGTCCCAAGGAAGTCAATCTGCAAAGCACTTAGCTTAGCGTCCAAGGAGTGAAGAGTTTAGGTTATAGTTGGGGGGGGTTATAGATAGTGTGGACAGGGGTTGTAGTACGGTGGACAAGGTACCCATATGAAATCATCTTGTGAGCAAAACAGCCTATGTTGAGAATGCCTTTATTATCCAGGAAGAGCCAGCTGACTCTGGAGTACAGAAGGCATTGGTATGTTTGTAGGTCTGCCATCAGGGCAACCCAAGCAACATATTTGTATAGCACTGTTTTCTACGAAGTTCTGAAGCTGGGGCCAAGTCACAGACCAGGGATGCATATTCAATTAGAAGAAGCAATGTCTGCTGCGCTATACTGACAGACAGTTCCAGACTCAGAAGCACCACTGGAGGTCGACAATGAATTTGCCGACCTCCCGCACAGTGATGGCACAATACTGACACTGGTATTGTGCTGTCCCAAAATTAAGTGTTTTGTGGGTGGCTACCCCACAGCACCCGCAGATTTCTATATAATCTACTCATCTGAGGTTGTTCCAGGGAGAGGCAGAACACGAGAAAGAAGGCATCATCGAAAACAGACCATTATAGCGACAGTCGCTATAATGTTCTGTTTTTGGGATTCACTGTCAGGGTATCGTGATGGAGGGGGCAGCCGTCCAGACTCAATATACGTAGTATAGAGAGTTTCTAGTGGACCTGTTTTGTAATAACATTAAAATGTTCAACATAGGAGAGGGTCGAGTTGAGGTATATACCCCCAGATATTTAGAAGTACCCACGCATGATACTGGAGTGCTGTTAGAAGTAACCAAGCAGAGATCCTCCTTGTGCTTAAGGACTCTAGGCTTGGAGCCATAGAGCATAGCCTTAGTTTTGTTTTTATTAAGTAAGAGTCTGTTGGCTTAAAGCCAGGCCTGAAGAACATGAAGGTCATAACACAGGCCAATGTTTATTTCATCAACACTACTAGACTTAAATAGTGCCACATCATCAGTAGATAGGACAGCAGGATGCTGAAGTGTGCACATGCAGTAGATGAGGCATTAATAAACAAAGAGAAGGGTATTTGGTTTAGGATTGACCCTTGGAGGACACCATGTTTGACAGGAAGGGGAGGATAGGGTACAGGACCCTAAAATGTCACAACTTGAGTGCAATAGGTTAGGCAGTCACATAACCAGCTAACTGACAATTGACCAAAGCCCAGAGCTTTAAATTTAAGGAGCAGAAGCTGATGACTGACAAGATCAAAAGCTTTTGAGATGTATAAAAACACAGCACCTGCCAGCAAACATTTGCCCATGTCCTGATAAAGATGATCAGTATGGGTGATCAGGAAAGTACATGTCCTATGGTATGTTCTGAACCCGTGCTGTCTAGGTGATAGGAGATTATGTATACAAGATTTGCCGACGGTTTTGCAAGCAAAGGGAGACAAGAGGTAGGTCTTTAGTTGTCAATTTTAGGTTCTGGCCCCCTTTGTGGATTGGCACCCCAACATTTTTTTTCAATTATCTGGTACCAGACCATAGATAAAAAAGACAGATTGAAAAAAGATACAATAGGTTTGGATATCACTGGTGCAGCACCTCTGAGCTGATGAGGTGGGTGCCCATCACTCCCTTCAGTATCGTTTACATCTATCTTATTTAGGAGTTGGAGCACCTCGTTGGCAGTGGCCACTCTTAGGTAGATGGGAGGTCTGTAAGGGTCTGACACAGACTGGCTACGTGATAGGTCAAGGCGCTATAAAGCCATAAAGGTAGGGCATGAGATTGATAAAGGCCTCGTTGATTAAGCTGTCAATGAGATGAGGATCAGAGTGATGCACATCATTCATGCTAAAGGAGATGGTGGGGGATAACTTTTTGGTAATTATTTAGTAGGTTATTACGTCCCCTTCAATATCAGAAAATAGAAAGGGATATCACAATATCAAGTTGTAAGTATCACAATGTTATAACAATATATTGATTATCTTGATATTATCACACTATATTGATTATCTTTATAATCTATAGTATTTCTAATTTTAGGAAAACGAGTGAAAATCTGATTTTTTCAGTGAGAAGGTATCACATTATTGACAGTGGGAAACAGTATGATATATTGTCATATTAATTTATTGTAACATCTTTACAATGGACTGGCTTAATATTTTACATTTTAGTTGGTGGTGGAGTTGTTATGTACTTGATTTCTGGTGATACCAACTGTGTGCCTTTTTTTTTACTGGGGACAGAGACCCTTCTTATGTTAAAAAAAAAGCCTTCTGGTGACATCATCATCATCATTAGTGTAGCAGATGAAACAAGGAGCTCAGAGCAGCCACCCTCACCAATCCATCCAAACCCTCCCTAAAACAACTGAACCTTCAACGTGTATAATGTCAGCTGCCATTAATGTTGGAACACAATCAGTGGGCAGAATCAGCGTCAGAGGAGCACTCAGCAAAATGGGTGCTTAGATCCCATTCCAGCTGCGTGGCCTCATCAGTGAATGGTAGCTCCCTTGGAAAGGCCGGAGACATGGAGCAAGAAGGCGAAACATTTACAGTCATGTCTTGCACATTAGTTCAAGAATTGGGAACGTTACATGCATAACTCACAATGCTAGAACAGTTCATTTCTTTATCCTGAAAGGAAATCTAGCAATTGCAGGAGAAGCATGGCAAACTCAAACAAAGATTTCAACTCCACTTTGGTGCAAGCTGACATGCACAACACAATGCTGTTTTTACTGAATCAACAAGATCGCTGACAAGTTACAGGATCTAGAATCTTAGTCCCAACAGAGTAATTTAAAACACATTTGTTCCCATAGACGCCATATGGCATCAGAACCATCCATTGCTAGATCCGACCCCAAATGGCCACCAGGAGCAAATGAGTTAAGAATTTATGGTCCCCCAGAGCACACCAACACAGGGGGCATGGAGGACTTCCTCTCTTCAGTCTTGATCTGTTGGGCCTTCTTGCTGAGATGGACTTGGGCATGGAGCAGGCACTCTGGGAACTCATGTCTAAAACCAGTGAGAAAAACAGTAAGCCAAGGTCAGCAATCCTATGATGCATAAATTACAAAATGAAGATGCTGCTTCTTAGAAAAATGTGGGACAAAAATTATATTGTCTTGTGGACACAAAATTATACTTTGTCCATGATTTCTTCTCGGGGGTGATGGACAAAAGGCACCAGATACTAGGAATTCTTAAAAAACTCTGGAAGAAAAACATCAAAGCACATCGGTTGGCCCCAGCACAGCTCCAGATCTTTACGGAGACTAGCACAAACTTTTTTAAGAGCCTTAATGATGCCCAAGACATCCTCAACAAACTGGGAGAACCACTACCCCAACCCCAAAATCCATGGCTAGCAGAGTCCATAGCACAACTACAACAGCAGAACAGATGTCTGAGCCACCACACAATGGAGGGAAACGTAAATCACAAGGTGCCCTGAATGAAGCATGAAGCAGGATTCTCCAGTCTTGCAACAAGCACCCCTTGCCCAGCAACTTGTCCACACCACAGACAGGCTGAAGATACCCTCAGAGGCTGACACCAGGTAATAGGTAGCTCTACGCTACATGAGAGTCACACAGACTTTATAAATGCGACTTTTGGGACTCAGACTTAACAGGTGCCCCACCCTGTCTTATACATGGCACATTTTAGTTATTCAGGGACTGTTTAACATTATGATCTATGTCTCATATGCAGTTATGACTTAGTTTATTTATTTATTTAGTTTTTGTTGACCAGGTAAGTGCACTAAACAAATTCTGCCTATTTTCAGGCACGACCCAGGGGAAGGGGATACAGATGAATGCCAACTGACTTTGAACCAGATTAAGCTGTTGGTGGTATTTTAGTGAATGGGGGGAGATTTGGCCCCTCCTAGTGGGGGGGGGGACTTAACAGAACGTACTGTTCTTTACTGTTGCATTAATTTGATTTCTTTTTTCAGGTTTGGTTGTATTTCAATGCACTTCTCCATTTATCACTGATATATATAGGGGAAGATGTGACGTCTGGTGCCATGGGGAGGGAACACATACCGGCTGAAAACAAGGGCTGCCTAACTAGGCCTTTAATTCGGACTGGGGAAGAAAGCAACATGAGCCACATGTCAGACAGAGCATAGCGCAATAGGAGCTCAGGTGGGTGGGGGCAGAGAAGCAGCACGAGATTTGGGAGACAAACGCTGATGCCAACATCTTGCAATACTGGGAGGTAGTGAAGTAAACTAACAAGACTGCGCAGAAGCAAGAATCACCTTCATGTAATGCCTCAACCCACAGACTCACTACCGTACCTTAGATTGTATACCTGGTAACAAACCTAGATATGCAGGTGTCCTAACAGATGCTTTTGTGATGCTCTCGGCCTCTTGACTGGGGGGGGGGGATGCATAGTGGATGCTGGTACTTTATGGTATTTAAAGCCGTATTCTTTGTTCTTAAATCCATAAGCGATCGCATTCCAGTAGACCACACCTGAGGCTGGGCTTCACTTTATATGCTAACTAGGAGCAGGAGAAGCTACATACCACATACAGTATATGCAAGCCCTGAACTGATGCTGGTGTGAGGACTCCCTGGGAAGTGGCACCTGAAGGTCTGTTAAGTATATTGGCGTTTCAAGGGCCTAGAGCTCAGTTGTACTTGGAACACATAGGTGATGACAGCCATGGGGAACTGGCTACAGATGAGCGAGACTGTTCTACCTCAGGAAGGCACAACTGGGTTAACTCCTACGGGTATGTGGTATAGCACTCCCCTAACAGCTGTGCAATACATACCAAAATGTCTTGAAGTTGCTTTATTAAAGGTTTCTTTTTAGAGTTTTCTTGTAGTATTATGTTCACTGAAAAGTTTAACAAGTCTGTCACACTACTTCACAGATCTAGCACCTTATTGATACTCCTGGACAGCAAAAGTTGTTTGGTAGGAAACAATTTAGTTAGCAACCATGATAGGGCACAGTGAGTTGATGTGGTCATGTACAATGTTAAAGGACTGTCCAGTCCAGTTAAACATTGTAGGATGTTGCAGGAGCTACAGAAAGAAGCGACATCACTGGCCCTGTTACCGGAACCTCACCTGACACAGGCGGAAAATAAGAAATTACGTAGGGGATGGGTAGGTGAGTGTTACTCTTCACCTTCAAACAGCATCCACATCACAAAGGGATGGCTATCCTGATACACAGGGGACTTCCCTTACAAACTGACAAAGGCCAATATATTTACAGAGAGGGCACATGCCGGGCAACACACTTTGCCTTACCGAACCATCTACGCTCCCTGCACGGATCAGTAGAGGGTGGCCTTTTACCGAAATGTCCTGTTGGGTCCCCCCCCCACCCAGAAGCTGGGAAATTATATATTCTGGGGGATGACTTCAACTTGGTCATTAACAACTATCTGGACAGGAAGGCTAGGGGAGGGAGGACACTGGGAAAAGACACAAGTAGGGTAGTCCTCAGGAAACTCCTTAAAGAAACGGGACTAGAGGATACTTGGCAGTTGATGCACCCCAGGGATGCAGACTTTACCTATTTTTCTGCATCCTACATTCTTACTTAAGAATTGACATGTGTTTTCTTTCTGCAAAATGGTTGTACACCATACAGGAAGCTGCTATAGGGAGCAATTCACTACTGGACCATGCCCCAGCCCCATCAAGACTCATAACAGGCCCCACCAGTAAAAACTCCATGTGGTGTTTTAACAACTCCCTTCTTTGGGATGCTCCTAAAAGAAAAGATTAGAAAATATGTACTCCATAATAGAGAGGGGGACACATACATAGGAGACTGCTAAGTGGACTAAAAGCATCCCTAACAGGAGACATAATACAGTATGCCAACAGAAAGAAAAATGAAGGTATTGCAAAATGACTTGCTTTAGAACACGAATTGTTTAACCTAGAGGCTACACACAAAATTACCTTGGAAGATACACTGCTCCCCCAAATCAGAAGTGTAAACAGAAACTACAAATCTATTTAGAATATAAAACAGAGGGACAAATCCAATTTGACAGGCAGTGTTTTTACAAAGCTGGGAACAGAGCAGGGTGTTTGTTGGCCTAGCAAATCAAAACACAACAAGCCAGTTGGGAAGTACTTAAAATACCGGAGCGAGGGCTGCAGCAAACGCTCAAATATGCAGGGAAAACAGCAGCAGTTTTTGTGGATTGCTAATATAACCCCCCTATAAATGGGGGTTCCTGAAAAGTCTTCCATGAGCTTGCCTAAATGCTCGCTGCTCGGTTGGTGTTCAGCGCTATTGCTGTTTAAATGTACTGCCAGTGAGTGCCTGTGTGGCCTCCGCATACTGCCTCTTTAACAGCTGCCAAATCGCAGTCATAATTACTCTGGTGGGGGTCCGAGTGTTTCCTTGCTTGAGTCCCACCCGGGCTGCTGACTAATTGCTCCGTTTCTGCCATCGCTAATTGTGCAGAGGGAGCTCTGTGGAAAGATGTAACTATTTACTGGAAACAATTTAGAGTAATAATGATAATGTAGTTTGTTCCAACCTGCCTTCTTTGCAGTGAGGGGTTTCTCTCTGTCTTCTCCATTTTGGTCCAGAACTGCTAAATTGGACCAATCAGTACACTGGGACTCTGAAATGGAGCCTGCCTGAAGGGGCTGTGTGGAGAAGAAACTTGGGAATTGTAGTTTGGGCTACTGGCGCTTTGTTTGGACCTATAGGGGGAGCTCTGCTGTGACAGACATCTGAACCGACCAACCAAACATTTTGGATCTGAGTGAAAGCCCCTGAGCTGTCTGCTGGCAATCCTGATCAAAGTTGGAAGCTGACAGTGCAACAGCTCGCATTGTTGAGCAGTCGCCTGAGAGTAGTTCGCACGGGAAATCTGTGGAGGGCCCGATTACTGGCCTGTGTGTCTGTCCGCTTATGTCCCCTGAGTGAATGAGGGGATTGCTTAACTCCGACTGAGAGAGAGAGAGAGAGAGAGAGGAGGAGAGCTTTGAAGTGAGACCAAGCTAAACCTGAGAAGGACCAAGATTTTGCTGAATGATATTGGCCGGCCAGACATCCAATGCTCCCTAAACTGCTGTTTTCATGCAGAGAACCCTGTGACTGTCTGTACGAACATGCTGCCTGGTACAGTGAGTTTTCCTTACATATAAATGTGCTGTCTGCTGAGTGAGGGTCGCAGATTAGATTCCCCCTGTGTGAACTGCGTGTGGATTGCTGGAAGCTGTACCCAGCATGACCGAACTGCATCGCCATTGTCTCCATGCGATTGGGCCTTGCCACAAGGGCCCCACCAGACTACCCTACTGCACAGAGAAGAGCCATCGACAAGAGACCTGCCCAGGGGTCAGTCCTCCACTCCACGCTTGAATGGGAATGACACCTTGCTGCGCTGTGTGGGTCCTGTTTTTCCCTGGCCATCCAGGCTACTTGTCAGCGGTCTCCATTTCGTCCATCCTGTGTCCAATCTTGGGTACCATGAGTAAATATCAGGGTAGCTCCCTGCATCTACTGTTAAATCAAAAGAGTGTCACCTGATTGTCTTGTAATTTTTTTCTTCATGAACTGAGCCCTTCGGCTCCGGATTACAATTAGGGTGTAGTGCATGTTGTTTCTCTTTCTCTTTCTCATAGGGCCCCGACCAGCTGCAACGCCAGCCTACCCCAGGCAATGGTCCTGGCTAGCCCATCTTTCCTCCACCTGGGTACCCAGAGAGAGAGTGACTGTCCAGGGACTCTGAATGCATGCACAGTAGTGTGAATGATAGAATATTTAAGCCAATTACCCTGATTACGCCCCTTCCTTGTTATAACCCCCTGAATAAATCAGATCTACTCGTTTTCTGCAATCCAATCAGACTGTGGTTTGAGTTTATGCTTGAAGTGTTGTACTGTTGCAGTTGTTCTGTCTAACCTTATTTTACAGGGGGTCCCCAGGTTTTAACTGGAGAAACCAACTCTGGGGATAAGTGCAAACTGTGTGTGTACTAGAAAAGCATATCAGGGTTATTGTGAAAGTAATTACTGTGTATTGTGTAGGCCACTAGCAGGAACAGAGGGGGGTCACAGTGTCCTGGAGGGCTGTGCCCAGTTTAGTTTGACCATTACCAACCCTGACCTCTGGGTGGAGGCACCCGTTTCAGAACTCAGGCCCCTTAACCTGTTAGTAGCCAAGCAGGTAGGGGTAGTAGCCCTTGGGATAGCGCCACCTAGGGGTTACACTATCAATCCCTGTACATCTGAGAAAGGCAGACGAATCACAGGGTGTTTATACAGGCTTACTTTAGTAAGATTAGATTACCTACACTCTCACAGCGGGATATGGAGAGCCTTGAAGACTCCATCTCTGCTGATGTACTGGAAGTTGTAATTAAAGAGTTGAAGGAGGGGCTACCCGCCCAGAGGGGCAAGCCTGGGGGTGGAAGGGGCGGTGAGCAGAGCAGAGGACCACAACCCCCAGCAGGAGGCAGAACACCAGCACGAAAAAAAAAAAGATGAAGCATGGGAAGTCTACAGGGGTGGATGGTTGTACAGCCAAGTTCTATAAACAGATGAGAGGGGCGTTAGCCCCTGAAATACTCCGGTTATTTAATTATTTAATGGTGTGAGGGAGGGGCGTGGGCACTCAGGACTTGGCAGAGAGCACAGATTTCTGTTTTGCTCAAACCTGGGAAGGATCCTAACATATGCGACTCCTATCGCCCCATTTCACTGCTGCCTGTGGACCTCAGAATATTTACATCCATCTTAGCATGCAGACCTCAGGGGTGTTGGGAGGTCTAGACCAACAGGTTTAAACAGGATTTATTATGGGGCAGAACCTTCACGACAATCTCTGGTGCACTCCTTAACATCCTCTCATCCCAGCAGTGTAGCCCACAGTTCCAAACTGCTATCTCAATGGACACAGAGAACGCTTTTGACCAAGTGGACTGGGCCTTCCTCCAGCATACATTCTCGGCTATGGGGCTCAAGACAAAATTTCAGCGATGTGTAGCTACCTTATATGAGGCCCCAGAGGCAGCAGTAAAGGTGATCTCCTCTCAATTTTCCTTACAACAAGGTACCAGGTAATGATGCTCCATCTCACCCCTTTTATTCACTCTCTGTACTGAATCACTGGTAATGGCAGTCAGACAACACCCAGACATCGAAGGAGTCATGGTAGGGAGTGCAGAACATAAAGTAGTCTATATGCAGATGATTTTGTGTCTTAAGGGATCTGTTAGCCTCTAACCCTGTCCTTTGTAAGAAACTGAAAACCTCTGGAGGGATTTCAGGCTATAAGCTCAACTGTAGCAAATCAGAGGCACTGCTGGTCTCAGGTCACCAGTCAGCCCAATTTAATGAGACCTTCCCATTTAAATGGGCCCTTCAAAAAACTGTTTTTATTTAATTATTATTAATTATTTAAAATGTTGGTAACCAGCAAAGGCACACTGAGCCAAGGCTCATTTCCAGATGCAACCCAGGGAGAGGCGGAATGGGGGTACAGACAACAGAACAAACAAAACATACAGGTGCAAAAGATGCAAAGTACACAGTGCAAAATACACAGACAGTCAAGATCCAGACAGTCTAGATGAGGTAAAGTAAATAATTAGCCCTACATGAAATGACAACAGTTAGAAGTTATATGTTACAGACAATAAACATAGCATGGATCACATACATCAAATACACACAAGGCTTGATAAATTGTATGCACTGAGTACTGCACAGACTAGAAAGCAGACAGGTCCGGAAACCTGGGTAGTTTAACTCTGGGAGTCAACAGGCAGGCAGGAGGACAGGAGAAATTGTGAGAGAAAGGACAGAAGGCGCAAGAGAATGAGTTACAGGTACATGGGGAGCAGTAATATTTCATACCTTGGTTGTAGAATCACCCCTCAGTTATCCAAACTACCATTTAAACCATCTTCGCTTCTTGCAGGAATTAGCAGAGAACTTAAATGTCTTGATGCTGAATAGCAGCACTGAAAACAAATATACTCCCATGGCTCCGTTTCTACTTTCAAGCACTCCCTATAAAAATCCTGGAATATTTTTTGGAAAAAACTCTGGGAATTCACCCTTAAATTTCTCTGGCAGGGTCATCGGATTAGGGTGGGGCTGAACACACTCTCCCTTCCCAGGAAGCAGGGATGTATGGGACTTCCCAACTTTGAATGGTACTATTTAGCTGCTCAGTCAGCACAATTGTATCAATGGCTAAACAAACATTAGAACTGGGTTGGTACATACTGGAAAATAGAGGAGACCTCCCTTGTCCATTGTATACTCTGCCCTGCATGGACTGGACAGGCCCTCATATAAAACAACTTATTAATCGGTGGACCAGAGCCACATTGCAGATGCTGGTTCAGCTCTATTAGCTTACACAGATCAAAGAGGGCATAGGCCCACTCACAATTATCATTGGAAACCCAGATTTTCCACAAGGCAGCATAGATCAAGGATTCTGCTGCTGGAATCAACTAGGCCTCACGGTATATTCCTATCTTTTGCTGGTCTACGAGTTAAGTTCAACCTTCCTAATACTGATCACTGACGATTTTTACAGGTGAGGAATTATATAGAGATGAGGGACAACAAGGCCCTCAGAACTAGAGACGAGTCTACACTGGAAGATAGCCTCCATTGGGCCATCCAGCTGAAGGAGAAAGGGAGAACCATATCAATTATGTATAAGGTGCTTCACAAGGCAGGAAGCCATTCATTGGACAAAGTTAGGAGGGGTTGGGAGGAGGACTCAGGCCATCCTATCCCAGATCTGTTGGCCCTCTGTCCCAGATACAGACTGGACCAGCATCCTAGAAAGAGGGTGGAATGTAACCACTTCACCGGGCTGAAGGGAATACTGGTGGAAAATTCTGGTTAAATGTTTCTCCACACCAATGATAACTGTATGTTTCAGCCAAAATAATACGGCTACTTGTTGGTGAGGTAGCCAGGGTAGAGGCCACCATGACCATATCTTCTGGCATTGCCCCTCAAATCAAGGATATTGGACCCTAATTCATGCAGAATTAGAAAGAATCTGGGGCTCCTTCCTTCCCTTTACCTATGAAACACAGCTATTGGGGCTGGCATAATCCAAAATAAAAAGGTAACAGTAAAGACAGGTATTTCGTATTTTTTGTCTAATTGCCGTTAAAGCCAAAACCTGTCATTGGCTCTCCGCAACAATGTCTACGTTGTCGAAATGTTAGTGCAGAGTATAAATGTGGCAGGCATGGAAAGAATTACAGCAAAACTCAGACTTAACACTGAGAAATATTTGGAAAAGTGGGACAAATGGGAAAAATACAGAACACCCCAATGAAAGTACAGTGTCTTACCACAATTAGGACTAGTTTTTTTGGCACATATCTAGACAAGGTCACCGAATATGGCACCAAACAGGGAAAAATGGCAATGACTGGTTATTTGATCACGTTATTGTTTACTAATACATAGTTTTATTCACAGTTTCACACTGCGTAATAACAGACTCACTGTATAAACTTGAAGAACATGGTCCAGGACTATCAAAGATCATTGAACTTAGCCGGCCCGGTGGCGCTGAGGGTTGAGGCGCTGGATGCTACACCTCGCACCACACCGGCGACCTGGGTTCGGTCTTGAGCTCGGACTGCTGGCGGTTGCCTGGGGGGGAGGAGGAGCTAATCAAGCTGTTGGTTGGCAGCTCTCCTCCTTGGGTGGGTTGAGGAGGGTTTCCTTGGTGCTAGGCTGCCTCCTGGTGGAGGCTGGGCAGCAGTGCCACGTCGGGGTGCCCTGGCAGTAGGTGGGGAAGGAAGGAAGAGGCTGTCACTGGAGCCGCAGTGCACATGTGTACCTCCACGTGCATGTGCTACCGCGTTCCAGGGCCTCGAGTAACGGGGAGAAAATGAGGAAATTATGGGGGTCGCAGCTGGCTGGCTCTGGGGATCTGCTGGGACATGCAAAGCATAGGTAAGTGCCCGAACAACCCCAGAGCTGGTGAAGTTTGGTGGACATAGCAGTGGGCCGCCGTGAAAGATAAAAATCTATCTGGAAAAAAGATCATTGAACTTTTTCTGCAGAAGCAATGGACTTGACAGTATAGCACATAGCACTGCACACCAGGTGTAAGGCTTGAAATCTTGGCACCACATCTGATATCAATATTTTTTTTGTTGTACACAACTTATACTATGCAGTACTGATAGTCTGTTTTTTCCTCAATAAACACTGAAGTTACAAAAAAAAATATTCTTGCTAAGTTGTTGAAGCTGAAGTATTGGAGGCTTTTTTTCCGAGCTCTACAGCACTGTCCCATTTGTAACTTGGTATTAAATTACAGAAGCATCAGATAATGAAAACACTCCTCACGTGTGATGGCAGCTGTATCATTTTGTGGTAGGAATGCATTATCAGTTTTGATTCAGATAAATCAGTGCATCTGTTCAGCAGATGCTAAAGCAGGCTCTGGGACTGAAGCTGAGATGCTGGAACCAGAATGTCACTGTGGCCACATTCTCTGTTCCTATACTTTGTTATACTTCAGTGTGCACATGGAAAATACTAAACATTTGCAGAGAAGCAAAAAGGAATATGTCTTTTTGTGGTTCACAGGTGCCAGGATTTCCAGTATCCCAAGACATAACTAAACTTTGGTTGTTGTAAGGGATTCAGTATATGGAGAGGACACAAAGCTGCACTACAGGGTAATGAACTAAAGTTGATGGAAACATAACAATACAGCATAATGTGTGACACAGGGTGTGCGATTAGCTTTGATAACATGCTGATTTATATGAATGTAATCTGTAACATGCTTATTCTTGAGTTGTCCCAGTACAAAACAGTAATAAAATCTATACTGGCATGCCTCAAGCACTTATTTCTAAACATTGCCACAGACGGCAACTGATATATTAGTACAAATGAGTCATTGGTCCTGCGTCTTGGCATAGGCCTGTCTTTCCCAAATATGGAACACATTTTTATTCTTATTTTGTTTTTAGTGACCATGCTTAGATAAGCAAACTGCTCATACCAACCTCCAAAAAAACAATTTCTTAAAATATTTTGAGAAACATATACAGTATGCCAGACTTGACCCTGTAGGCATAACCTATATGTGCACACACGAACCATAGTTGAATTGATTGTGCCTATTAGATACATAAATTGTGTGCCACAGTCCCACCAGGGCTAAATGATAGCATTGAAACTGCACTGTTCCTTGATTGATTTTAGTTCCTGAAATGTATGAAATGAATACCTGAATCCTGATTTTGTAAAGCATGCTACTACTGTCTTGTGATGGGGTTTTGATCCGAAACATTCATTAATTCAATGTATGTGCATCAGGCCTTAGTAAAACATGCCTTCATTAACAGTATGATGTTAGCAGTTAATACGACATTAGCAGTTAATGTATTTTCTTCGGTGTAGTATGGTTTTATCAAGTACCTTGCACTTTTTTTTTTATATGCACTCGCACTTCATTTATTTAGCACAGTGCACTCGTTGCACCTAAGAACAGCCTCTGTCTCTTTAAGAAAATTCCCTATAAAAATGGCTCTGGCAGCCTTTTGACAACAATCACATTTTCTGTTTCTGTGTTTGGTTTTCTGCACTGCTGTACCATCGTGGAATAAACTTTCTTAACACAAACAGCTTCACTGTGTTGAGTGCATCCTTCTGAACCTTTGGACGTATGGTGTGAGTGAATACACTGCACACAGTTTTCCTTCGTTGTAAGTACAGTTCTTTAGCTGGCACCACAACTCCAGAGAGAGCAGCTCTGTTTTGTTTTGAACCTTAAGTCATTTTCACGCGAATTGTAACTGCAGGGTCTTTTAAATGAGATTTTAACAACATTAAATGCCTCCTTCAGACATTAGTCAAATGTCTAACTGCTGTATCTTCTGACTTTTGCAGGGAAACTCTCACAAAAAGTCCAAAATAGGCTAGAATAATCAAGATGTAGACATTGCTATTGCCTGCATTCAGGGGGAAAAATGTGTGTGCATAAATTGCAAACAAATATTTTCCCCCTAGCTAGGATTAACAATACCTTTTTTTGGGGGGAGGGAGCAAAAATTAAGTACAAAATATTTACAGATAAGTGAAATGCTAGTATGTCTCCCATGGAAAGATATGCAAGTTTTTTAATCATGACAACAGTTTTTTATCATTTTACTCCTTTCAAAAGCCAGCCTTAGGTAACAGCATTGCAATCCCTTAGGCTGTTGGAGCAGTGGCTCCTTACATTTGTGGGGGATGGGGAACTTAGCCAGAGCTAGTGCACGTCACCCAATTTTAATTATATCTTATTTTGTTTTTCTCAGTACTAGCCCAGATTTTGACCTTCAGTCTCTTTCCTCTGACTTCCACACCAACACTCTCAGCAAACCCCTACAGGGCCTTCTTCAGCTGCCACAACTGTGTACCTGGACTCTGTGCTTGGATTATGAGACAGAAGAAGGCTTGGTTGCCCCGCATGTCCATCTCTCACTTCTCAGTGGCAATACCTATTAAGTGTCCCCTCAGTCATGTGTTTTGTCCAGATTTTGTTTAACGATACTGAAAGTGACTGTACATCCCTGTGGCTTTGCTCCAGTAGTGGGCCTTCCTCCTCAGGATGCATTGTGGGATTCAGGTGCTGCCTGTAGACCACTAGCATGTGCTGGTAGATAGGGCACTGTCTCTCCAGCCAGACTAATTTTTGCCTTTTCTACTTCTTCCAGGAGTGCCATATAATGTTGGAACCATCCATGATTTAACCCAACCCTAAATGGCTGCACAGGCTGGAATGCGTTTGCCCTGTGCACACAGACACCAGGACGTTGGTGTTCAGCCACAATATCAAGGCCACTATACTTTCCCACCTAAAGGAGGCTCTTAAATAGTGGGATAGGTGATATCCTCTTTCCAGAGTCTGAGAGACTCCTTTACCTCAGGGCTGGGAGTCTGGATCTCAACAAGAACCCAGTTCTCTCACATGGCAGCTTAACAGTAACGTTGGGTCAGGTGACCCCATCAGGTTTTCAAGTATTTTTGTTTTACTAATCAGAGGAGTAGGCAAACACTTACGATGCAACAGAAAGATGTCATGAATTAACCTTCCAAAGTTGAGGCACAGCCGAATCAGGGGGGGAGATTAAACTTGTTAGAAAATGGACTAAAAATCTAAGGATTCTGATTGGCTGCCAGGTATACCAGGGATACATTAACTTTCAGTTAGAGCCTTAGAAAAAACAAGTGCCAGGCATGCCAACTGCATCATAGTGTCCTTCTGCGGTGCAATTCTGAACACGAAGCCACCATTTCTCCCTAAACAGCGCGGGGCAGCCCACACATGCACACACATGCATATACTCAACCTGAAACCCCCTAAAACGTCCAGAGCCAAAAAAGAAACAAAACATTCTGCCCCATGTAGAAAATCATTTGTCAGATGTACACATTTTTTTTTTCTTTTAGAATGGCGCAATCCAGACAACCCTCTGATCCATTCTCCATCAAATGGCACCCCCTTCCCCAACCCGGCTCCGCTCCGTTCCTCTGCTGCTTCAGTACAGCCTATCAGCCATATAAAAATCATCACAACTTCCTTACCATTTGTTCTTTCCCCCTCAACATGATGAAAGCTTTAATTAAACTGCTTTTGAACTGGAAAACAGTAGCACTACCAGGTCACATGCTCAGCACTACTCTGCACTGCTCACTGACTGAAGTCGTGCTTGCACAGAAAAACACCACAAACATTTTTTTTTATTTTTAATTTTTGTAAAAAATAAAATCAGTTACCCTCATTTGGCCTCCTCTATACCATACACACTGAAGTTCACTCCGGTAGCTTGCCCGGTCTCCATGCAAATACCAAAATCACAATGACACGATCTCCTCTCCCCACAAAAAAAAAAACTACAGAGATCACTGCTGTCTGATCATCAGCACCAAGCTGCAAGAGAGCCCAGTAAAAAAAAAAACAGACCTGACAGTATAAGTACCTGGAAAGTAAAACAAATTATTTCTTCTTCTCCATGTCCTGCTGCAGGACAGGAGAGGGAGGAGGAGATAAGCAGACGAGAATGGCTGGGGGGGGGGAAGGGAACAGCAGATGGAACAGCAGAAAAAACTGAGAGACTACTTTACCAAAAAAAGTACTTTTTTTGTAGACTTTATATTCATTTTTCCTGTATTATTTCATTACTTAATTAAAATTTACACTGAAGCCCATTTTCTAAGCACAATAATACCCTCCAAGATAGGCGGTATGAGCAATACTGGACCTTCCAGGGGCTATAAGGCCCTACACCTGCAGCATCAGGCCTCATTACCCCCCTGGGCAGTCCGGTATTGCCTAATACCGCCCACCCTGTCTGGTATCACTGCTTGCTGAGCCACCCCTCCCAAGACACAAAGCCATTACAGCTAAAAAGGCCAGCAGTGTGATGCACGCAATATCAAGAATAATTAGTCCAAACACAAGCATACTGTAATTTGGAAAAGAACATTTGCTTCTATGGTGAAATGTTCCCACAAGGAATATCTGAGACTGTACGTCAGTATGATTTATTTAGTACACACCAACGAACAGCTGTTAGTGAGCTGGTCTTTAAAGCGAGAAATATTCTTATACTGGTATTCTGTTCTCCAAAGGAGGAAAGCAACAACTAGCAACACCATCACCTGCATCTGAAAAAATGGGAATCGCGTTTGTTAAACAGAAGTAGGAGCAAAAGTTCTGGAAAATGTGTTTTTTATGTTTACATTTGACTGATTATGGTCATTCTTTTTTTATTTGAAACATTTCAAATCCTGCATGACCAGATGACTGGTAACATAATGTACTTTCACATATGCTATTTATACAGCAGTGACAATAATGTACAGCAAAAACAACTTCCCAAACCAATTGGCATACTGAAAAGCAATATAAATCTCAGTTTCCATGGCAACATGTTTTCCAAAATGCACCTCTTTGCCTGTTGATTAGTCTCTAAAAACTAAAACAAACAAAAAAAAAATAAACTCTGCATAAAGCTTTTTTTCCCCCAAAAAAAACACTACTTATGTTCCTCTCTGGGACATAGGATGGGACATCCTTCTGCTCTCGCCAAGGTGAGCTACTCATCTTACCGAGGTTCGGTCACCATATCTCCAAGCCCCCCTGCTCACCCAAGACTCACTTCTGTGCTGCCCCCCAGCTTACCCCCTGGGGCCAGGTACACTTTCAGCTCCATGACATTTCTTCCCCACAGTCTAACTGGCCACTGGAGGCAGAGGTGAAGGTGAGGGATTCTCCCTGGAGATTGGTAACTCGAGCCCGGTGTGGATGTGAACCGCTTGTGAAGTGTTATCTGTCCTGCACTGTGTGCCAGTTTCCTTTTTTGCTCTGCTCCCCTCCAGGCATGTGTTCATGCTTGGGTGCCTGCAAGCCTACATGCCTAAACACTCTGCATGCTCCAGTGGCCCTTGAGCAAGGCGCAATTCCCCTGAACCATCACCTGTGGTCACCCAGGTGGCAGTAATCAGTGTTGCGAGCCCCCTCCCAGAGAAGCGCATCCAGTAAGACTCCTAATCATGCCCCCCCTGGCTGGCCCACTGAAATCCCAGGCTCTTTACTGAACCTGGCTCACCAGTGTCGCGAGCAGTAGTGCTACCACAGCACAGGTAGGCCAGCTTATAAATAAATGTTATTAACAATTAATTAAAGCAGGCTCAACGGCATTGAGAAAATCAGGGTTCCCACTGGACTTGGGTTTCCTACAGCAACACATCCCAAAGGTGAGAGGAGGGTGCAGACTTCATAGCACTTAAGGCTAGAACAAATTAATAAATTGATCCACAGATTTTTTCGGGGCTGTATTCTCTAGTGGCAACAGAAATTTTTTCCACCCTCAGGCTTAAATGTGTTAGTTATAACAACAAAAATGTACATCTTTTGTTCAGGGGCAATACTGGGGTCAAAAGCTACGGAGTGCAATGGATCCACGCGGATGGGCCCGGTTTACCTCTGCCCGTAGCGACAACATCATTGTGGCGTTGGCGCATAACGAATCCCAATGTCGACAGGCGTAAATTTCTCACCACGATATTGGATGTTTCTCTGGTTGTACCCCACCCCCACTTAATGATTATCAACTCTGAGTCAGAGTTGATCTGAAGGGGGGGCACACTTGGCATAAGTGTGAAATTTCACCCACAAGTCCCCCACAGTGATAATTTTGAAGCCTGTTGAAATTGTCGCTGTAGGAGATTTCGTTGAAAGGGTTTCAACCTTCGGTCGGTACACCGATGGGCCTGCCCCTGCACTTGCACCCCCACTACAGAAAAAACTCCTGGAGGCTTCTGGGTAAAGGAGAGGCCCCATATTTTGGCACCTTCTCTCTGACTTGTTGGCTGTCAAGTTGTCTGAGTAACAGCTGCAGGCACCAATGGGGATGGACTGTAAGCAAGGCCTATAAAGGCTGGACTGGAGGCAGGCAGATCTGGTGGCGATCTTGTGCAGAGGAGAGCTGTTGTTCTGGGAGTGGGTGCAAGCTGCAGCAGCCCATGCCAAAGAAGTACAACGCGGACTGGTAAGAGAGCTGCTGAGTTCTGGAGAGGAAGAGAGCTGCAACTGTGTGCAAGCCACCACGTTGATGACACTAAAGATCCAGCATGGAGCAGAAGACCGAGGGCTGCTGATCCAGGTCCACAGCAGGCACTACAGGAAGATGTCAGGCTGCTGTCGATCATAGGGTTCGGAAGTCAGGATGTGCATGTGTGGGTCAGTCTGAGGCATCAGTAGTCTGAAGAGAGTGGAAGGAGGTCAGAGGAGGCAGTGGTCTGTGCCAAAAGTGACCAGTTCAGCACAGAGTAGAAAGAGGAAATCTGCCTGCATCATAGACATCCTGAGGAAGCAGAAGTCCAGAGGCCTACTGTGTCAGCAGGAGGAGCCATCTAGGTCTGGGAACCGTGAGTACATCACAGTGCAGCCTGAGTTTCAAGAGACACCCTCTATTGTTTCATCGTGTTATTGCAAGTTGGATTACACATAGCCTGCTTTGGGATTTGGGCAATAGAGCATGTTGCGGTGTAACTCGTTCTATCTTGTGTGGCCATTTCAGGTCGGGTTAAGCTTTAAAGTACACCAACACCAGCCAGCCTGTAGCAACATCAATGGGCCTGCACTGATTCTACATCTACAGCACCCAAGGGCAAAGTTAAGGGAGGCCCAGTTTGGGTTTATTTATATCCTGGTACCAGGTGGGAACGGGTAGATCTGACCCACCTAGAAGGGTGCCTAACAAGGCCATGTTTAAATGTTTATGGCTCCACTAACCCTTTTCATTACAGGCTGCTGCTCTTAATAAAACTGGTTTACTGTTAAATCTGTTTATTAACTCCCAAGTGGTAGGCCGGCCTGGTGGCGCAGAGGGTTGAGGCGCTGGACGCCACACCTCATGCCACGCCGGCGACCCGGGTTCGGGAACAAGCCTGGATCGCCAGGGATCGGCAGGGGACAGGAAGGATTGAGTGCCCGGTGGACAGCTCTCCTTCCTCGGGGGGTGCCAGGGACTATGCCCGGCACCGTGGCAACCTCTGGTGGAGACCGGAGGTACCGCAACAGTTCATGGACAAAGTTGAGGGTTACAGAGTCACGGCAAGACGTTCCCTGGCATCACTGCACGTCGGGCCTCCTCCAGGGAGGGGGAGGGCGTAAAGAGGGGGAAACAAGAAAATACCCCAGCTTGTGGATAGGAGGCGGCACCTGCACCCACCTGACCACACTCTAACGCCGGTGGCACTCCTTACCTGGGCTGAGCCCAGCCCGGCCCAAATTTACAGATAGAGCGTCCTAGGTGGATAGAGTGGCCCTACCGGTTCAGAGCTGGGGGATAGCCGGGATGGTGCCAGGTTTCAGGAGGCCTCTCAGGCATGGAGGTAGAGTCGGGGGAAATGCAGGATGCCCGAGAGAGTTCCACAGGCTGGGAGGCAAAAACAGAGTTAGGAAAAAAAAAAAAAAAAAAACCTCCCAGGTGGTACAGAAATTTTTACCAAGCCCATCAACAGACAAGGCTCTTGTGGCTCGGTCGACTGGAATGTCCCCAGCACTTGCCCCAAACCTCATTTTACCAGACCAAACTAGTTTACCAAAGGAGGTGTCAGCACCACATGCATGGCCAAGGCACACCTTGCTGCAGGGTCCATCACAACATTAACCTCCTTTGACATTATAGTCTGGTAAATATTTAGGTGAAATGGAGTTAAATGTAAAAAATTATTTAAAAAAAAAAAAAAGAAACACAGAACATAGAAACAGAGAAGCTGTCAGCAGAAAAGGACCTCACAACCCATCTAGTCTGCTCTACAGTCCCTACCTACTGTGTTACCGTAGACCCTAATTGATCTCTGGCCTTACCCCCCACAGCCCTCTTACTAGGGTCCATCTGTGTCTGTCCTATACATGTTTGAAACTTGTTACCATTTTGGTACTCACCACCTCAGCTGGAAGGCTTTTCTAGGTGTCCACCACCCTCTCCATGAAGAAATATTTCCTCACATTCCCTCTAAGTCTCCCCCCTTTCAGGTTCATATCATGCCCCCCGTCCTTCAGCATCTCTTTCTGTAAAATATGCCACCCTACTGTACCTTATTGATACCCTTGAGGTATTTGAATGTCTCTATTATGTCTCCCCTTTCTCTCTTTTCCACCAGCTAGTACATATTTAACTCTCAGAGTCTTTCCTCATAGGACTTCTGATGCAGGCCATGCACCATTTTGGTTGCCCTTCTCTGTACCGCCTCCATCCGATCTATGTCCTTCCTGAGATGGACTGGACAAAGTACTCCAGGTGTGGCCTCACCATTGATCTATACAGGGGTAACACTACCTCCCTTTTTCTGCTGGTGATACCCAGAAGAAGAGGAAAATCCTGAGGATCAACTTTTTTTCTGTCATGGCCTAAGCAATCGCTGAAAGCTGACAGCAGAGATAAAGGTGTGTGTGTGTGTCTGTGGCAGACCCAACTTATATGGAGGGGAACATGGGGAAAGGGTATAACTTTCCCACAAAAGAAAACAAGCAAAATCAAGGTATCAAGGCCCCATCTCAGGAAGGACATAGATCGGGTGGAGGCAGTACGGAGAAGACCAACAAATATGATAGCCTTATGAGGAAAGACTCAAGGAACTAAATATCTTTTCACTGAAAGAGAGAGGGTATATGATAGAGACTTCAAATACCTTAGAGGAATAAACACGGTACAGGAGGGAAGCACATTTCAGAGACGAAAGTGCATGAGGACAAGGGAACATAACATGAAGCTGGAGGGAGGGAGGCTTAGGGGGAATGCTAGGATGTATTTTTTCACAGAGAGGGAGGTGGATCCATGGAACAGCCTACCAGCGGAGGTGGTGGAAGTAAAAACAGTACGGGAATTCAAAAGTGCATGGGATAAGCATGAAGGCACCCTGCTGTACAGCACAGCGGGGGAAAGGCAGTCCAGATAAGAGTAGGGATTGCCAAACCAGGTAGGGAAATGGGCAGACTAGGTGGGCTATATGGTCCTTATCTGCCGACACATTCTCTGTTTCTGTGTTTCTGAAATGAAGTACTACAATGGAAAGTGTTGTCTTTTTGCTGATGATTCCCCCCAAGCATCCCTTTAACTCTCACTCCTGCATGTTGCATCCAGAACAATAGATGCTGCTGTACTTATCAAGGCAACTGAAAACATCAGTGTTCGTTTAAAGACTGTATGTCTTTGCAACCTGAAGATGCCAATAAATTCTGATGGCATTTTGGAACTGCAAGGTCTGAGCTGCTATGCTCTGGTTCTAGTAATACCTCCAAAAAATGGAGTTGGAGTGGGCTGGCAGAAGATGGAGGTCTCACGTGAAGCATTAGGCAAGAGAGCAAGGCTCGGTGCATATTAGCCCAGCCCATTTGCTAACCGCTTTTACTGAGATTAGTCGTGTAATAGAGAGGGTGGCTACTTTAATCTGAGCAATATTAATGAGCACTATGGCAACTGCTTATAAATGATCTTTGATCTGTAAATCGATCATGCATAACCCAACTGGCCTGGCTTTCCTGACAGACTTGGTAGCATGAAAATGCAGTACTGTGCAAATTTTGGTGGAAACACTTCCACAGTGTTTTCAGTCGTGCACTGGCAAGATTGACCACTACTGGAATAGGAGTTAATATCTTATTACAGCTGATCTATGATACTCGGTATGGCTGTCTAATGAGACGAGATAATTAAAGCACTTGTGGAATGGACTCCAAGTTTCAAATTCTCAGTCTATACCGCCCACTGTAGTGTAGGGGTGATTTCTTGGAGGAACTCACTGAGCTGCTATTGGTCCTGATTTTGGAATCTCCGAGGATCATTGTGCTTGGATCATGTCATTATAAGGGTAGGCAAGACCTCTGATCATTTTATGCCTAAATTCCTATTTCTTTGCAGGGGTTGGAGCAGCATGTTATATCACACGAGAGAGGTCCTGTGCCAGTCTAGATCTTTTCATTGGGAATGAAGGTAGAGACCAGGGCCATCAGGCCAGTTTCAGGGTTGTATCACTGCACTGTGCTTTTTGAGCTCAGGACATGGTTTGCTGCACCCCTGTCACAAAAATCACTACATACCTTGCGCAACACTGTTGACCCAGGTTCAGGAACGACCTTGGGTCATTGGGGTGCTGGCACAGAGGGAAGGGGCAGAGCAGGATCGAGTGCCTAACGGCAGCTCTCCTCTCCTGGGGTGGTTGTCATCCCCCCGTAGTTCCGCTGCCACCGGGTGGAGGTCTGGCAACAGTGCAGGCAGGAGGATGCGGCAAATCTGAATGGCATCTCGGAACGCGGTGCGCACATGCCTCCACATGCACGCATCCAGGACTGGGGGCGGGCAAAATAGGAAAAAACACATAAAATACTTAACCCAAAAAACACAGGTGGCACACTGGGCACCCACCCCAGTGTCCCAAAATGTCCTGTCACACCATGAAAGGAAAAAACCTTCCCTTTGACATTCTTTTTACCCATGAAACAGAAAAGCAGTCCCTGCGTAGTCACGACAGCTCCCCCCTCCAACCCGCACCCACCCTCTACGCACTCACCTCCCCGCACCCCCTCACCCATACTTACCTCCGGAGCCCAGCACAACAATCTTCGGTAGAGCAGGGACACGTCTGCACTCTTCAAAGCCAACCGCGAACTGAAGAAAATCATGTTGTATAATGGCATCAATGGGGGGGGGGGGTTCAACTTAGGTGGCTATCTCAGCCATTTTTGTGACTTTGGCTTCAAATTTTCAACATGGGATTCTTGGGACTCCACCTCATGAACTCAGTCATTGTCATTTCGTTACTCGGTCCTGAAAGTTGATTTCACGATCAGTGTGCAGAATCACCTTTCGGGACTGATTAAGAAAACAACAGTGTCACTGTTCAAGAGGCGGGCTGCCAAAAAGCCTATGTTGCAAATTTGATAAAAAAAAATTCATAAAATGACCGTGTTACATGCGTGTGTTGCGCAGTTTCCATGCAGGCTCGTAAGTTCGAGAATTTTTAATATTTTCACTCCAGATTTTCAACATTGCCAGTTTTTCACACCTCTTTATGAGCAGTACAGCTGTCATTTTTTACATCCTGCCCGAAATGTGTTTTCGCATATCGGGCTCACAATGGCGTGGTCGCTGTGGGAAATCAATGTTCAGGACAGATTAAGAAAATCACAGTGACACTGTTCATGAGTGGAGGTCCCAAAATGCCTATGTTGAAAATTTGGTGAAACAATTCCACACAATGACTGTGTTATGAGCATGCGTTGTGCAGTTTCGACGCACGCGCGTGAGTTCGAGAATTTTTAATATTTTCACTCCAGATTTTCAACATTGCCATTTCTTCACACCTCCTTATGAAAGGTATAGCTGTTATTTTTCACATCCTGCCCAAAATGTGTTTTCGCACATCTGGTGCAGAATGGCGCGGTCGCCATGGGAAATCAATATTCAGGACAGATTAACAAAATCAAAGTGCCACTGTTCATGAGCGGAGGTCCCAAAATGCCTATGTTGAAAATTTGGTGTAACCATAATGTCCCACCCTGTAGAGACTGACAGGTGTCAGAGGTGTGACTTTGGATTGTCGGCTGTAATGCTCATGCCATTCCACCCCCACCCTGCAGCCAGTGACAGGCATCATGGTGTGCCTTGGACTCTTTGGCCCCAAAGTTAACCCCATTCTCCTATACTGCACCAATCTAGACATATTTCCTTGTGGAATGGGGTGAGCGTAAGGCCCGACGACGCCAAGACACAACGCAACACTTGTCGGAGTCTCCAGGGTAGGGTGAGGTGAATTGGTGTGAGCGTTATGGCCGACAACCCAAAGGCACACCTCAATGCCTGTCAGTCTCTGCAGGGTGGGATGGGGTTGGCGTCAGTTCCATACTTCACTGCCATTCCTATTATGCATCTCTCTAACTCCTGCACTACCAATGCCAATGCCAGTAAGCGAACATTCAGCATTGACAAATGCTTGTTACTTCTTGTGGATCTTCATGTGAGAACTGAGGATTCCTCACAAAAATAAGATTTTATGCAGTTCTTTGTCAAGATCTGTTGGATTCAAGATGAGTCCTCCTCTAAACTTTTTCAAAATTAACTGAATATTAGAACTTCAAGGTTTCATGTACCTATGTTGTCTAACTTAAATTTGATCTTCCTTTCTAATGCAATTTATTATTATTTATTTCAATAGAGTTGCCAGTAAAGACATATCAAGCTGAAACTACTCATTTCCAGATGTGTCTTGGGAGGAGAGGGAAATAAGGAGAGTCCAGCAATAAGTCACAACAGTCGGTTACACAAATTAAAATAAAAAAATATAAGTTAAACAGTATAGCAGCAGCAAATGAGCAAGATGAGCTAGGCACAGCATCTGAGGAGCAACAAGTAATGTAAGTGCAGATTCAAACACAACTGAAGTATGAAAAAGGCACTGCTGGGTGCGGTGTTAAAGTGCAGATGACAGCAATTTGAAGGGTGAAATGAAGCACTGTAGGTGCTTCGCAAAGCAGGATTGGATGGGAAAACTGGGGGGCAGGAGAGAGTGAATTAGGGCAGGAGTAGGGGCAGTTGGGTGGAGAAATCTTAGGGAGAAAACATAAAACACAGTATCTGAGACAACTGCAGGAGTGTGAAGTGAATTCACAGAACAGAGATTTGAGTGAGTGGAAGGATGGAGAAGTATGAATGGTAATGGAAAGAGAACCCCATAGTTTAGGAAGGTGGAAGGAGAAGGGAGCTTGTCCACAGTGGCGGCTCTACACCAGGGCCCGCCAGGGCACGTGCCCCAGTAAATAAATGCTGTGCCCCAGTTGGTGCCCCATATGGTGCAAAGCTTCCTCCATGGTAACAATATATCAGTGCCCTGGCTGCCATCGGTTGTGCCCCAGCTGTGCCCTGGTAACCATTTGTGGCTAGAGCCGCTACTGCTTGTCCAGCTGTGTATTTTATGGAGGGGGGCACAAGAGAGCAAGGGTCAGAGCGGCAAAAAGAGTAGGAGGTGGGGGGGAGACTGAGGAGAGAGAAGAGGTATGGGGGGAAGAGACCCACGCCAGAATTTGGTGATGAAGTAGCACAATGTGCGATGTGTCTGGCATCAAGGGAGGGAAAGGAGAGGGAGGAGTGCAGGGAGCAGTGATGGGTTCTAGGACGGTGATCGTGGGCAAAGCGGCGGAAGGAGTGAAATAGTGGGTCCACCCTGCTAGAGTGGATTTCGGAGCAGCACTGTAAACAATGTCACTGTAATCAAAGACAGGGAGAATCGTGTTGGAGACGATCTCTTGGAGGGCAGGAAGCTGGATATTTGCTTTATTCCAGTAAAGCGCACCCAATTTAGGGTGGAGCTTCTGGTGGATGGCATCCACATGAACTGAAAAATCAAGATGATGATCCAGCCAGAACCCAAGGTATTTAAAGAAGGAAACATCCTCAATAGTAACACCATTGTGGGTATGGAAGAAAGGAAAGGGTGGGCCTAGCTAGCTTCTGCCTTGTGCCAAAAGTCATGGAGACTGTTTTCTTAGCATTCAGGGAGAGCTGATTAGCCCAGAACCTGTGCTGGATGTTGGCAAAGTCCAGTTGGAGCTGGGGCTGGGCTATGAGGTCAGCTGCAGAGGATCCAGAGGTACAGAGGACCATGTTACCTACATAGATGTGAATGGACTCAGAGAAGCAGGCTAAGGGAAGGTAATTCAGGAATATGGAGAACAGAAAAGGGCCAAGAACAGAGCCTTGGGTACACCAGAGCAGATAGGAAAAGGAGGGGCTAAGGCATCCCCAATATAGGACAGCTTGAGACTGTGACAGAGAGTTCCTGCCACTCTTGAGGACCAACCTTTTCTTAAATCTGTTGCAAGAGTTCTTCTATTTCTTTGCCTAATCTATCCATTACAAATTTGTAGTCCATAAGGTTGGCCACCTATGGGCACCCCCTTCCCTTTCTTGACTATGCTATAGTGTCCTCTTTAATTTTCCTTTTCCCTCTCAGGTCCTCGTAGGGGGAGGTTATTGTGGTGACCTCCAAGCGTATGTAAAACTGGTTGTGTTTATTGTTGTTGGATTTAGTATGTAATAGCACTACGATGTAAAATATCTTGATGTATATACCTTATGTTTATGAAACCTGTACATGTTGAAAATACCATGGCACTAGGTGTTTTTTTTTTTTTTATTTGCTATTTGTCCTCCTCCTCAACCCGGAGCAACGCATCTTCGAGAGACACCTAGATATTACCCCATGACTTGCCTTACCTGAATCCCCAAGGGTTCCCCCATGAAGCCGTGGATATACCCCCCAGGTGGGTACAGGGTGGGGCCCTTACACCCCGATATCTTCGAAATTTCGTCAGGTCCCCCAGTGGTCAGGCAGGCTGTTGCAATCAGGGTCAGTACCAGTGTTCCGTCTACCCGTGCTCCAGCAGTGTTTTTCCTGTTTTTCTCTCCTGTGTGGTGTGCGCCCTGATGTCAAGGTGCTGAGTGCCGACATCCACCACACAGCTCCCCAGGCCTCTCTCACAAGCTGCAAGACATGCTGTACCTCGGGCCTCGGCCCGGGGTCAGGCACCCTACGGACCTTGAGCCCCTCCCTCCCCCCGGAGAAGGCAAGCAGTCCCTCAGATGCTCAAGCCTTCTCCCCCATCCGGCTCTCCAGCGACCCGACTCTGCTCCCGAACCCGGGTCACCGGCGTCGTCAGCAGAAATCCAACCACTGTGCTGACGGACAAGCTACTAAGTGTTTTTGATAATGGTAAAAAGTACTAGGTGACTATTATAAAAATTAAGTTAGTTGTGCTATTTAAAATGTATGTAAATTACTGTAAACTAAACAAGTCCGAAATGTCGTGGTGATTTGCATATATCCCATGATGCTTTGCATTAGGGAAGTATGTGTGATGTTGTGTTTCTTTAAAACTTGGCTTATTGTCGATGTCCTTTGGGGTGACCCTTGTTTCAGTGCTTCTGCACTGAGGTTCTTTGTTTTTAGCTTGTTTTTTTTTTTTTTTTTTAAATCTGAGCCCCCACTACCCAAGCAAACAAGGTCCGCATAGGGGTGGAGGCTGAATCTCAACTGCTAGTTAGATCAGTGATCAGTGTCAGTAGATGCTGGCTAAGTGCAGAGAAAGGACACATATAGTTTGTTGCTGCAAACTGATGTACTGAAGAAGGGATATGCCATTGCTTAAGGTTATCGTCTGTATTTTGAATAAACATCACACAGAGATTGTGTGTTGAACTTGAAGTTCACTGTCTGGTCCATCTGCTATCCCATAACGCCTCCAAAGAGACCTGCCCTCAAGGTATGAGTGGAACTACTCAATTGAGAAGGCAGAAAGCCCACTGCCTTAAGCCTGTTCAGAAGAATGGTGCAGCAACAGTGCTGAAAGTTTTGACCAGGTCGACAAAACTGTCTGAGATGACCAAACCCTGATCCACAACAGAAAGGAAGGAGTCAGTGAGATGCTGAGGTGGAGTGGGACTTCCTAAAATCAGACTGGAAGGGAGTGAAGAAGGAGAAGGAGAAGGAATCAAGGAAAGGAGAGAGTTGGAGAGAAAGAACAGCTACTCACTGTAACAGTAGACCTTTGAGAGAAATCTCCTCCAGTAGGCCACACCTTTGGAACTGTAAGCTGGCAGAGTCAGGATCACTCAGAAATGTATGCTACCTGGGGGATGCCCACAATGATGCGCAGCACTGGCACCTACATAATCGTGGGCAGCCTCACTGCTCACCTGTTATCTGCTGGAGATAAGCTCAGAGGGCCTCTTATCATGAGGACCTAGGAGACCAAATCAGTATCAGACACACGAGGAGAGGGATGGAAATGGAAATAATGCATACTTAAGGCATGACCCCTTCATATAAGGCAGTGGAAAAACCTGCCAGCTGATACCTCAGAAAGGGGGAAGGAGGATGGGTATGTTGTGACTCAATAAAGGATATTCTCTCGGATACCTACTGTTAAGATGAGTAAATGTTCTGTCTTCTTTGATGATATCTCCTCCTATGGGCCAAACCTTTGGAATGCTTCCCAAGCAGTACACAAGGTACCCAGGGAGGATAGCAAAGTCTGACATGCAATCAGGACAGAAAGCCTTCCAACAATGCAAGACCAAAGCCAGAATGTCTACAAGAGACAATGTCTAGACTATTGTGTTTATTGAAAGTATGCACAGTGTTAGCCAGCCCGGTGGCACTGAGTGTTGAGGAGCTGGACACCACACCTTGCGCCATGCCAGCAACACGGGTTCAGGAACTGACTCAGCTTACTCGGGGGCCAGTAGGGGAGAAGAAGGATCGAGCATCTGTAGACAGCTCTCTATCCTCAGGGAGGGGGATCATGTGGCGCGTTGTTTGCCTTACACCCAATGGTGGCTGGGTGTCAGCACATGCACGCCACCAGAATGGGGAGAGACTCCACGTCCAGGGCGTAGGCTGCCTACATGGAGGCGGAGCCCAGCCAATCCACCCACTGCATGTACATGGGCCTGGGGAATAAAGCAGTTGGAAAAAACGGGAGCTGGAAGGCTCCATGACGGCCCAGTGCGCCCCCTGCAACAAGCTGCCCCGAATTCTGGATTGTACTCCATGTGGTGGGGGGAGAAAGGTGACATTCCTCACCCTCGGCCCTGCCGGAGGGGGCAGGTAATCTGTGGGGGAATTATGGGGTACACCTGAGTGGGGATGGTCGGGCTCAGAAGATGAGCCCTCCTAGGGAGAGCAAGAACCACCTGCAGCTCTGCAGAGGCGGAAAAAGTATAAATACAAAAAAAAAAAAGTATGTGCAGTGCTTCATGTGACAACAGCAAATATGTCAGCTGCAGAAAGCAAGCAATATAAGTGGCCATAGCAGGTGACAAGTGGCCGCACACAGCACCAGGAAATTCCTTACCATACTCTCGACAAAAAAAATTCAATACAGTTAGCCAGCCATTTGGACAGGAATGGTTTAAACACAGGGCTGCTTTCTTTCCCAGGACTGAATGAAACAAAAAAGATGAAAGGACTTTCTGCAGTCCTTAGTACGATCAAGATAGAAGTACAGTGTTCTGTGCACATCAAGTGTATGGAGCAATGCCTCACCCTTGTTAGCATGGTCTGTGTAATCCACAGGATGATGTATGGTCTGATTCAGTGCATAGTTGAACATCAACTTAGGCAGAAAATGAGTACTGGTCCACAGAGACAGCCTTGTCCTTGTGTAAAATCAAGTGAGGAGGCTCATGCTTCAGAGCCTGAAGCTCAGAAATCCTATGAGCAGAAGTCATGGTGACCAAAAACAGTGTGTTCCACGGAACGCAGCTCACAGGTCGCAGCAGGCTCAAACAAAGCCAGAGTCAATTTCCCAGCTATGAAATTCAGGTCCCAAGGTGGAAACAATTTACAAACTGGGGATGCAAGTGCAGAAACGCATGGGATACCTCTGGCTGTGCCATTGTGCACCCATCAATAAGGGCACGGAAAGTTGAGACAGCCGCTAAGTGCACCGTAATGGAAAAGTACTGGAAACCGGAGTCAGATAGGGACAAAAGACAGTCCAGTACACTGCTGACATGACATAAATGGGTCCAGTGAGATGGAAGCACATATGGAGAAACACTTCCATTTCAAAGAATATGTCTGTCTATTAGAAGGCTCTCTAGCTGAAAGCAAGACACCAGCCCCCTGGAGGGATCCCCAAAATAGGCAGTGGCTACATCTTCAGGAGCCAGGCATGCAGACGATACTAGGTCTGCAGAGTTGTGCCTGTGAGTTGACAACAGGACCCAGCAAAGGGGGAGCTGAACTGGAAGCTCCACTGCCAGATGCTGCAGAAGAGGAAACCAAACCTGGTGAACCCAGAAGGGAGCCACTAGTATTAGGGTGGCATGCTCTGCCCGCAGTTAGAGCAGAACCCTCTGAATACAAGGGATTGTAGGAAAGGCACACAGCAGCCTCCCATTCCAGGAACAGAACACCGTGTCCCACCAAAAATCTCCATGCCCTAGAGTGCGCAGGCAGAAATGCAGCAGTTTTGTGTTACATGGGGATGCAATTAGGTCCAACTCTGGATGTGAAGAGGTTGCTTACCATGGAGGTTAGCAGTTTCCATTTGCATACCAGGGACTTATACCAGCTTAACCTGTCTGCCAAGATGTTTTGGACAACTGGGAGAAACATGGCTAATAGCTGAAGGCTGTGAGACATCTCCCAGTACCACACTCTCATCATTTCCCTACACAGTGGAGCAGAGAGTTCTTTATGCAAGCAAGTGGGCAATCCACCAAGGTAAGGCAAATTGCCCGTGCATCTGATGTATAGGTGCTTTACCTCATGGACAGCAAGTTAAGGTGTAGATGCCCCCAAATAATCCTGTTACTCAGATGCAGTTTCACTAGTAAAAAGCATTTTACTGGGTCCCAAGGACTTCCCGGTCTGAAGTGCTGCCCACGCTCTGCCCTCGCGCTCTGCTAAGTTGTGATGCGATGCAAGGGAGAGCACAGGGACGAGCAGTTTTATAGTCTGTGGGCGGCGGCTTTCCTATAGTCTATGGGCGGTGGCTTTCCTAACTTTTTTTATATGGTAATGGTCAGTTGGCGATGAAATGTGGGCACCAGCTGACAAACAAGGCCCTTGTTAGTCGACCGGTGCCCGCGTCTCATCACCAACTGACCATTACCATATTAAAAAACGTTAGGAAATCCACCACCCATAGACTATAATGACACTCGTCCCTGCACTTTCTCTGGCATCACGTCACAACTTAGCAGAGCGCAGGGGCGGAGCATGGGCTGCACTTCAGACCAGGAAGTCCTTGGGACCCAGTAAAACACTTTTTATGAGTGAAACTGCATCTGAATAACCACATTATTTGGGGGCATCTTCACCTTAACGTACTGTCCATGTGATCAGGCACCTATATATCAGGTGCAGGGGCTGAGACAGGTAAGTCTCTTTAAGTAGTGAATGACACTGACACTGCCTGTCTGAATCAGTAAGGGATCGGGGCTGAGATGCTCCTGGAGAGCCTGGACACCCAGCAGAACAGCTTGCATCTCCAGGACATGGATATGGAAGTCCAAGGCCAGTCTTATGGCATGTGGCGCCCCTAGGCGAACTTGCAAATGATGCCCCCAAAAAAACATTTTAAAAACTTTCTCTCCCTGCCCCCCCCAACCCCCCAAAAAATGACTTATTCATGATGGCAGTTAACCATTTTTTTGTTCAGAAATAACTGTGCCTCTCTCGCAGCTATATGGACACCGTGCAAAATGCAGACTCTCCCTATCAACTAAGCTCCCTTAATAAACAAGTTCTAGCCAGGGCCGATAGGGCTGTGAAGAGCTACTAAATGACCAAAGTTACACATGTGTGTAGAAATTCTTCAACACCCAGGTGTAACTTGACCATTTTTTGGAGGTGTTGCACCGAAGTTTCAACATGGCCTTTTTTGGCCCCCTCCTCATGAAGAGTGCCAGTGCCATTTTGTTCACTTGTCCCGAAAGATGATTTCATAGAGCAAATGCGTTCTTCTGCACCACAGGTGTGAAAACATGTTTTGGACAGGTTGTGGAAAATGACAGCTGTACTGTTTTGAAGGAGGTGTGCAAAAATGGCAATGTTAAAATATGAAGCGAAAATATTAAAAATTGGCAAAGGTTAGGGCGTCGTAGAAAATGCACAGCATACGCTCATTTTGGAATGTTTTCACTGAATTTATAACATTGATGTTGACCCCACCTCATGAACAGTGGCACTGTATTCATGAATCGAGTCCTGAAAGGTGATTCCACAAAATCACCTTTTGGGACCGAGTAACAAAATGACAGTGACAGTTTTCATGAGCTGGGGTCCCAAGAACCCCATGTTGAAAATTTGGGGGAAAAATTCTATAAAATGGCTGAGATATCAGCATAAGTTGAAACCCCCATTGAGTGGCATCATAGCACGCTTACCTTTGATTCTTCAGTTCGTGGTTTGGCTTTGAAGAGTGCAGATGTGTCCTGGTCCAGAGAAGATGACAGTGCCAACCTCCGGAGGTAAGTGCGTGGTAAAGGGGGTGAGGGGAGGTGGGTGCTCAGTGGAAGAGGTGGGGATGGGGAGGGGGACTGCAGCGACGACGAGGGACCATTTTCTTGTTTACAGGGAGAAAAAAAACCTGGAGCGATGATGAGGGGCTGTTTTCTGTTTTACAGGAAACAAAAAAAACATCTGGGCACACTTGGGTGTGCTCCCAGTGTGCCACAGGACTGGTGGGGGTGTACATAATGCCAACATGGGGATTGGGCACCCCGATGGCGGCAGTGGGTGGGGGGAAGAAAAAAAAATTAGGCACACTGGGGTGGGCTCCCAGTGTGCTGCATGACTGGGGGGGGTGCACATAATGCCAACATGGGGAATGGGCACCCCAATGTTGGCGAGGAAAAAGCAAAATCATTGGGCACACTGGGGTGGGCTCCTAGTGTGCCACATGAGTTTGGGGGGCACAGAATGCCGCGGAGCTGGTGGCAGTCAACACTGGGATTGGGTACCCTGATGTCAGCAGGCAAAACTAAAAACTTTGGGCACACTGGGGTGGGCTCCCAGTGTGCCACATGAGTTTTGGGGGTGACATAGAATGCCGCGGAGCTGGTGGTGGTGACGCAACTGCACATGTGCGGCACTCATGCATGCGCAGTTGCAGTGAATGGTATTTTGCCATACATGATGACGCCAGCAGAACTGCGCATGCGCAGTTCATGCCACAGAATGCGGAAGTAACAGCCAAAACAGTGCAGCTATTATTTCATAGCTGCCAAATGTGGCAGAGGGTTTTAAGCTCTGTTGGGCTTTCAGAAGGATACTTCCAAAAGTTCAATGGAAGGTTCTACGATCGGCCATTTTTAGAGCTACTGAGCAATTGCAAAATGGCTGTAGGCTCCGCCCACAGCCCTTAAAAAAGCAGACAGCTCTCCTGCACGCAGAAGACCATAAAGGCAGCTGCTGGCCACACACACTAACTATCCCAATTCCTAAGCCCAGCTGCACAGCCCCTTTCATGATCCACTTCTGCCGGGGACAAGCAGCAACAGTCTGGCAAGGTTAATGGAGTTACTATCTACAGCACACTATCAGACCCACAGCAGTCAGGGAAGAGCCATAGTGAAGTGCTTTGCACTTTCTTACTCAAAACATATTTTTCTGCTGAAGTGAATGCAACACATTTTATTTAATCTCACCAATTTTAACCAAAACATTAGCCATACCAAAATATTAAATTGGGCCTGATATGGATAGCTGCAGAAGTACAATGCATTTATCTAGAGCTTTAACCTCCTTCATCAGTCTAGTATATAACTAAAATGATTCCACTTCAAAAATAGGTATTCTTTGTTCATCTTCATAAAAACTGTTTTTTCTGCTACTCCCAAAACTGCCACTCAACTTAATTTGACCTACCCCGAGTCCAGGCAGCTAGACCTTTGGAAAATGTTTTTCACACTAAGCACCACAATATAGCAAATGCTGCAGTGAGCTTCTTGAGCTGACGATTCCGTTCTGTACTATGTGTTCTTCCCTGATAATCAAGGACAGGGCTTGCAAAAATCAGGAACAAATGAAAAAAATCAGGGCCTGATTTTGTTCATCTGTTCCTGATTTTTGCAAGTCCTCTTCTTGATTTGCAAGACCGCACAGGCTGACAGGTATGCTGGACAGTTTGTTCATTCCAGGGCAGCAAGAGGATCTCCAGGTGGTATCACGTCGCAACAGCGACGGGAATACAGTGAACACCATCACATTGACATTTTCGGCAGTTCGCTGTGATGGTCCACTATGTTCCCGATGCTGCTGCCTCCGGGGTATCTGCCCCCTTCCCAAACCAACTCTGACTCAGAGTTGGAAATCCTAAGTGCAGGGGTGTGAGGGGCAGAGTCCCCCACATGGAGGGTGTGGGGAACAAAGCCCCCCACAGAAAACACACTTTCTTCCGGCAATGGCACACCACCAACTGGCGGTGTTGTGCTGTCGCTGTAGTGATGGTTGGCGAATTCCGTGTCGCTGCAGCATGGTGGAACCTCTACAGGCTACACTATAAAGAAGATGCTGGTTTGTAAGGATGAAGTATTGTCCAGCACTCCCCAGGTTGAAACATTTACTCTTGATCAAAGTTTCACGCCACTCTTTGATAATGACCTGGCACCGTTCTGTAACCAGAAAGGTGTCCTGTGATTTCAGAGAGTCAATAATAGTGAGTCAATTTGGGCGAAGTTAAAAGAGTGACTGTGAAAAGGGCTACCGTGATTTTACAGTGAGTGTCATGGTCAGCGAGTTAGTAGTGGTAGGGAGCTATAGAGGAACTTGGTTGGTAAAGGATGTAGGCATTTATATGTCAGGCTGATCCCGAGCTGGCCGCCTAGCATAGAAGATATGGTCACCACCTATGAGCCTGGCAGACCCGGGTTCGATACTAGGCCTGCAGAGTTTTTTCCTTTTTTTTGTGTGTGTGTGTTCTGGAGACTGTTTTTTTCCATCGGAGTATGTTTCATTCCCGCTGTTCTGTCTGCCCTCCCAACTTTGTCCCCCTTCACCACTGCTCCCTCCAACATTCTCCCCCTTCCCTATTTGTGTCCCTGGACAGTATTCCTCCCTCCCAAGTTTTCCCCTGTCCAGTGTTTCATCGCCCCTGGAGTTTGTTAATTTAATTATGGGGGATGTGGGAGGCAAAGCCCCCTGCAAAGGAGGGTACGGGGGACATAGCCCCCCCACAGAAATAAAATGTATAGATGTTTCCTGATACACAATATATAGAAATTCTCTGACTGTGCAGTGCACTATAGTGCTGTTCGTCCTACTGACTTTCGCTATTATTGCCTCGCTTTTTTTGTTGGCACTGTTTTGCAGTCACCTTTATGACATGGAACCAACAAGAAAATGACCCCCACACACACACACACACACACACTCTCTCTCTCTCACACTCTCTCTAACATACACATACAATTCGTTTGGGGAATAGCGATTGGGTATTAGTGCTTGTGTAACTTGTAGTACTTTTTGTTACTTTACTCTATTCCCACCCTTGAGTAGTAGATATGTAAGTAGGAATTTGTAGGGAATAGAAAGCCCATGAACAAGGGTGAGAAGAGCGCCGGAGAAGGAGGAGGAGGAGGGGATGGTGGTGGATAAAAAACACTCCCTAAGCAAGGGAGGTGTGTGAGTAATGGGTTTAAGTAGAGGTTGTGGGAGAAGCTATTCCCCACACTGAACCTCGGGCTTAAGCCCTCCCATTCAATGTCTGGGGAATAGTGATGGGGTATTAGTGCTTGTGTAACTTGTAGTACTTTTTTTGGCTTTACTCTATTCTCACCCTTGAGTAGTAGGTATGTAAGTAGGAATTTGTAGGGAATAGAAGGCCCAAAAAGATACCTCCTCCTGCTCGAGAGAGTATGACTGCTTGCACTCAGGAGAGGAACCCCCATGTGGAGGAAACCTCTGAGGACCCATGGCATTGGTCTGCCTGTCCTCTGGGCATACTAAGCGGAGAAGGTTCTAGTAACCATAACTAAGGTGATCTGCTTGGAGAGATGATGGTCCATCTTCTATCCATGGATGATGTATTCTGAAGGATGATTCTGAGGATGAAGAAGTAGTTTTTTTCTGAAGGAGCAGTAGAATCCTAATTGTGAAGTAGATACAGGCAAAGAGGGGTGGATGAAGTCCAGAATTCCAAGGTAATGATAGATGACTGACCAAAGGGATTACAGGGACGAATTCAGCAGGGAGAGTATGATTTGATTGGTATGCTACCAGACAGTGAATGGGGAAATGCAATGGTTTGTGAAGTCATAGGTGAATGATCCAACTTGTGGAGGATTTGACGTTCACAGTAAAGTCTGGAGGTAAGGAATTCAGTGGTGAGCGATGAGTTGCTAAATAAGCATCCATGAAGTGGAAGAAGGAGTCAAGCAGAGTATTTGAGTGCCTGATAGAAGAATGCTATTAGTGATTTGTAGACAAATACAGGAAGATTGGCATATGCAGTCCAGATGGTAACTGAATATATATATATATATATATATATATATATATATGAGCATGACTGGAAGTTCTATACGGCGAACTGGATAGCTTATTTGGGCATTGATGTCATAACTATACTTGTATATGCTCTGCTGGCCCGCTGGCTGAAGTCAATATGGGTAGTTCTGTGGAGTAATTGCCCATGAGAAGCACTGAGATGGCTACAGCTGGTTAGGTTTACAGGCAATCCGATGCCTAAATACTTGAGGGAAGCTTGGAAGTGGATATATGGAAGAGTCTATATGCCAAGCTGGTAATGAGGTCAAGTAGTGTGGAATGCCATAGCAGCCTAGTGCTATGGTTGATTAAGACCTGTTGGGAGGTAAGACTGGGATAGTGAATTCACCGTAGCGGTTGAAGATTTCCATATTGAGAATTGGAGGACCTGTTCTCGGTGAAAGTCTTCACTGGAGGTAGTAACAGAAATGATTCGTGAAGGATATATTATAAGGACCGCTGGATAGGCAGCTCACTGACTGATGGCAATAAAATGGAGAAATGCAGATGACTGTATGAGGTATGGTGATGTCCAGGAGCTAGAAAACAGTGGTTTGGAGAGTATGATGTTAGTAAAGCAGTTAGACATGGGAAGGCCAACGTTGGAAGTTCTGGGAAGGCAGCTTTGAGGGTCTTAGCACAAGCAATGGCTGTTGAGAAAGTAGAAGTTGAGTAACATGGTCAACAGAATCAGTGTTGGTAGGAGAGGCTGCAGAAGGTAGAACAGATATCTATAGTGGTAGGAGGTATCTTGTGATTTCCGGTATCTGTAGCAACGATAATGGTTACAAAGTCAGAGCATAACGGAAGAATGTAACTCCTTTCTGCGTGCGAGGATAGCCTTTGCGAGATGGTAGAAAGGGAAGTTGCACAGTGAATGAATAGATAGGATTCGTAGGGAATATCCAATAGAAACGGATAAGATCTTTCTACTGACCAGTCGAATGGGATTCCACGAATGATGGTGAGGAGCTGATTGGGCAGTACAGAAAACTCTATGATGACATAATAGTCTATGAAGCATATTATCCAATCAATGATTGCTAGAAGTAGTTTTCCTCAGGTGAAATGAACAAGTGATCCATCAAGAAGTGGATAGGAGCTGTTTGAATGGCCAGAGTAGGAGTATGAGATGGATAAACTGGAGGAGTAGTTGACTAGGTAATAATACTGGCTGGAGATAGGGTAATATGCCCAAAAGAGTCACAGCAAACAGGACGAAGCCCAGAGCCTACAAGGCAGAGATAAAAAGGCAGCCATTAGAAGGTAAGGAAAGTCCAGAGGGAACCCAATCGGATTAGAGGAATCATTCAGGGAAGGAGATGACCCAGGCAAAGCCGGAAGGCATACAGTGCAGGAAGGAACAGGACTGGGTTGGCTCTTCAGTGAACAGCAGCTGAATGTGGGAAAGCTGAAGCAAATCACTAGAGTATGAACCACAGAAGGCCAAGGAGTGAAGCCAAGTACCAAGAGCAAATGGATTGAGATACAGGAGTCCCACAGCAGACGAAGGCTTCAAATGACGAGTGGAAAGGACAGAAGGTGCTAGGGAGAAGAAGGATGAGGTTCCTACATCAGAAGGAGAAAATCAACCTCATACAGCAGCTGGAAGGGGTGACCCACAGCAAAGAAGTCCATGAGGCAGACAAACTGGATTGAGAGACTGAACCAGCTGGCAGGATCCAAATCATGAGGGACAGGAGGCCAAGGGGGGTCACGTACGATGGTACATGGAAGCGCAGGATGGAGACTGGTGAGGAAGGATGTAAGTCATTTGGAGCAGAGGGGTCCTGGTTCTGGAGGGAAGCGGTAATTGGGTAAGAGATAGAAAATACAGCAGGACGAACTGTCAGGTGCAGACATATGCTCCAAATTGAGGTAGTTGAGGTGAGATGACCTGGACTCAACATGCCAGATAATGCATGATAGTGAAGGCAAAGTCAGGAAATCATTCAGGTCCAGGAGGGAGTAGCAAGTGTCGGTCCAGTAGGGAGCATAAAGGTTGAAACAGTCAATTGCAGAAATGAGCTGCCAGTCCTGGGAAATGAAGAGAGATAACCTGTATCCAATATCAGTAGGCAGAGGCTGTTGAAGACGCGTGAGAGTCAAGGTGCTAGGGGTTCACTGTGACACTGAGCCTGCTTTTACTTGCAAGGACATCAAATAAATTGAAATTATCTTTTGAAAGTTATTACTTCTTGGTCCTTGGTTTTCCTTGAGTGCCACCACTGCTCTTTGGAGTTTGCAGAGGCAGGAGGATGGAGGCAACTGAGTAGATGAGATCTCGCTCCAGACTGGAGCGATAACTGGGCATGAGACAGAGACTGTATGGAACTAGTGGAGTCACATAAACAGGCAACCAAACCAGGTAGGCAGTGCGTGAAGACCATAATATGATGCCCGGTAGGTAGAAGTGGGAGGAAGAAGGCAAATGGGTTATAGAGATCCCGTTCTTGAAGAGAAGTGGCAACCCATATCAGGCAGAGGATGTAGAAGGTGGAAACAGTCGAATGGAGACTCCAGGCTCCCAGTAATGGAAGGCAGCGTGATAGGATCTTGAATCAGGGCCGCAGGCAAGGTAGGATGGAGAAGGCAAGTAGGATGAGGTCAAGTTCCTAAAGGGAGGCAGCATTCGAGCAACAGGCTGAGAATGCGAAATACTGAAAGTAGCGGAATGTAAAGTCAGGCACCAGCTGTGACTGTTGAGGTGGGATGATCTTGACCGGAGGCAGCTACGCATAGGTAGGATTATAAGGGCACATGGAGTAAAAACATCTGCTTCAGGACATGTTACCTGAGTCGTTAAGGTTTAGTCATTTATTTAGGTCTTGCTGACCAGGGAAATAGACTGGACACAAAATCGCACAGTAGCAGGCAGGAACTGAGGTTAAGGCAGCTTAACATGTGGTATAGCAGCCAAGAGCATGGCTGGCACAGCTGATCACAACAGTAATGCAACAGTTGGGTAATAAAGCCAAAGACCTAGTTATGGGAAGAGTAGTACAGAGTCCAAAATGTATCCAATGACGGGAGCCAAACAAAGTTCGAGTACCCGCAACGACAAACCAGCAGGGCAATGAGTACAATGCTCCATGTGGAGCGCAATCACTTCTGGTAAAAGTACAGCATATTGGGGTGCATGAGTGAGCTGTGAAAGGAGGCGTTAGTAAAAGCTTTGTTCCAGTGAAAAAGGTAGAGGGAACCATTTTCGGTGGCTGAGGCATAGACAAGTATATCAAAGTCAGCTTGTGTGTCCCAGCAACCGCAACGCAGCAACAAAATCTCAACAACGGTAGCAGCACACTCACCATCAACTGCATCCTGAGCCCAGGAAGTAAGGAGAAGTGCCCGTTTGAGAAAGGAAATACTGAGCATGAGGGAGGCAGACGACACAGGCAGCACCGGAGGGGAATGGAGGAGTGGAGATGGGGAAAGCAGTGATCCACGTGGGACAAACAGGAAGTGGGTGCGCTGCCAGAGAGAACGGGAGGAAGTCCTGGAGAATGAACAGGATGGTGCAGGCATACACAAGGGAGGAGGCAGTGTAGGAGAGAATTCAGGCTCAGGATCCGGGGCAGAACAGTCCGCAAAATGCGAAGGTGCTGTTCCCTTTCAACTTTATCACAAAATGTACAAGGTGGGCTGAGAAGCCCAAAGAAGGAACAGGGGGAGAGACGCAGGCAGGATCCGGAGAGGGAAGCAAGCAAGGAGGGGAAGCGGAGAGGGTCAGGGAACAGAGGACGAAACAAACAGGAAGAAAAGAGGTAAGGAACAGAAACAGGAGAACACGGGAAAAGAATTGGTAAGGCTTTGCCTGGAGTTCAGTGGCCAAGCAGCCAGCCACTCCCACTTCCTGAGCTATATAAGCAGTTCCTCTCAGCCTCACATGTTTTCTTTGTAGCCAGAGTCTATGTTGGTTTGTCCTCTGAGCTGGCTGGGGCCTACCCCCGCTGTTTCTGTGTGTCTCTGCTGGACTTCGGTGTTTGTTTTCCTGCTTCCGGTTTGTATCTTTCCTCCGGCTGTGTGTTTCCCTGTGTTTTGTGTTTCTTGTGTTTGAGCCTTTCCCTGTTTTCTGTTTTGCTGTGCTTTGGTTTTGTCTTTTTTGGGTGGCTTTGTTTCTAAGCTCCTAGCATACTGCTACTCAGAGCTCATGCAGCTGCTTTCAGTTACCTACAGCTGCAGCCACTGCTGCTGTTTGCTTTAATTTTTTTTTTTTTTTAATTTCTTTTTCCTCCCTCCTATGTCCATGCCAGAGCCACCCCTTCAGGAGTCGCCAATGAAACCTATCCCTGCCACCGACTTACCTGCTGCTCAGGGTCCCTCATCCTGCCACGGATTACCCCCCGGGCGCGGTTCGGGGTTGGGCGAAACCCCTGTACCTTAATGTCTTCTCCGGTCCCTGAGACAGCGGCAGTCGGTGGCACATCAGGACTGGGTTTGGCGCTCCATCTACCTGGCTCTGGAGGTGATTTTCCCTGTTCTGTGAGGACACTGCTAGCCCTTGACATCAAGGCGTGAGTGCCGACGTCCGCAACGTCCTCCCCCCATTGATGATGCAGCCCCTAGGGGTAGTTGGTCCACAGGCCTCCGCCCGTGGCCAATCAAACCCCTGAGGTACTGATGAGCTGCCATATCCCAGCCTCCATCAGAGGTCACCACTCGCCGGAATGGATCCCGCCCTCCCCTGGAGAGGCGAGCTGATGTTGGACGCTCAGCCTCTCGCCGACCGGCAACCGGGTCCGCCTCAACCCGTCACCAGCGTGGTGCGAGGTGTGAGTCCAGCCTCAACCCTCAGCGCCACCCGGCCGGTCTGTTTGCTTTAATTAATATTGTACCTAGTGCTTGTTTTTACACTGTGCTCACCACGCTCAAACTACTGCAATGCAACTACAATCATTATCTGTGTGTTTCAGCTCAACCATAGCTGCTCCATGTTGCATACTCAATTCTTTTCACCTGACACAGTTTACTCTGACCTTAGCTGTGCTGCTCATTCCTGCTCTCATTCTACTTGCAGCTTCACTGCACTGCCTGGCTACGCCTGCTTTCAAAGCATTTGTCTCCATGTTTCATTGCAGTTACAACTCTGAGGTCAGCCAACTAAGCTCCTGCTGAGGCTGTTAATATGGCTTGTTATTAAATCTTGCCTCGCCGCCGAAAATCCTCAGCGTGTTTGTCACCTTGATTTGGCTATTCATGTCTGGCTGGCTTGCCCCCAGTTCGGTGCTGTTTAATTGCTATGCAGTATGTTATGCAGGTCTACCTATTACTAGTACTACTACTGCTTATTGACCTACGTGCAGGTCCACATTTGCTTACGCAACCGTTGCTCCTTGCTTACGCAAACCATTGCTTCATGTCTACGGCCATCCCCTCGGCTTCAGCCTCTGGGATGCTTCTGCACTCAATCCACATTCAGACTTGCAAGGTCTCAGCACTCCATGCTCATTACGATCTCAGCATGCCATGCTCATCAGCTCACCAGCTTTTCAGCTCTCAATCAATTTCTGGGGCATGCCAGCCATTCTATTCTGGCGCAGGGTTCCTGCAGCTGACGGTTTCACTCTGCATTTAGTCCACATCTCGAGCGTGTCCAACTTGGGGCAGGATCCTTCTCACCTGGTCCATAGCTGGGAATGTTCTCACCCAGGGCTTGGCTTTAGCTGCCTGCTATGCGACAGCAGCTCCTGTTGTAGAATTTAAGACTAGCGGTGCAGGGTGGAAAAAGTTACTTCCTTTGGCTCTAGTGTTCCACTATAATGGTTAGCCACTGACTTCAGTGGTTTCCCTAGCGAGTCACCTTCACCGCATTCTCCCTACGACTGCCTCTGGTTCACCTGGTTTGATTTAGGGCGGGTAGGCCAGGTGAGTGCCTCAGCAGTTGTTGCTTTCCTCCTGCGCCTTGGATGCACGTATTGTTGCAGAGTTTTCTCGCAACCTTCCACGGTGTTCCCGCAAGAGGATTTGAGTGAGAGCCTTCCTCCAAATTGTAATATTTACCATCTCCCATTAATTGGGTTTTCCAAATTGCAGCTGCAGAGCCGTCACTAACTAAACTATCCCAAGCCTGGAGGGAAGGTGGCCTAGGCCTTGGATCCCCAGAGATTTCCTCCTCAAAGGGTTTTTTTTCTCTCCTCCGTTGCCTCAGGTCATAACACTTAGTTAGCATAGTTGTTTCCCCTAGTTTCTTTAGGTAGGTTCCACTGTTGGATGGAGGTGGAGGATGTCCTGCTGTTCCCTCTCTCCTTAGGGGATCCCCTAATCTCAACGCAATCCATCAGTATCATGCTACGCAAGCTTGGGTATTCATTATGTTATCCAACTAAGCATCTCATGCATTATCAAACTGCCTATGCTTCTCCACTGCTACATTACAGTTACTGCTCCTATGTCACAGTTACTGCTTGCTCATGTGCTTCGTGTTGCCTCCTTTTTGGGGATGATACCACATTTCTTTTGGATATTCCTAAGGTACCTTTAGCTACGGGAATCATTCCGCGGCACCTCTAGGGGTGGAACCCTCTCCGAGAGTTCCTTGCCTTCGTACCCCTACAGGGTGGTAATTCCTCTGGAATAGAGAGTGCGAACGGCCAAAACCAAACTAACACAGTTGCACAAGCATAACACTATACTGGCTGCATAGGTCAGTGAATGAGGAGGGGAGGGGAGACAAACAGGAGAGGAGAGGGGAGGGGAGGAACGGACTAGAAGCAGCAGCAGGAGGGAGAAGGAGAGAGAGAAGGCACAGCCACACAAGCCATGCAGGGAGCTCAGGAAAAACACTCCCTAAGCAAGGGAGGTGTGTGAGTAATGAGTTTAAGTAGAGGTTGTAGGAGGAGCTATTCCTCACATTGAACCTCGGGCTTAAGCCCTCCCATTGGTAAGCAAGTACACATGCTCGCGGCTTACCCCCCCTTACTGTTGCTCGCTCACCAGCCAGCACTGCCACATTTCAGACCCCAGGTTCAGACCACCTCTCAATCTTAAATAGGTCCCATTGACAAAGCTCTTTTATTGTTAGTTTAATGGGACATCTGATGAATGAAAGCCTTGGATCACAAACCAATCCACAATGATGTCAGCTTATTAAAGGAGAAATTAAAGGAGGAATATTCCAAAAGGAGGTTTTGCTCCTAAACAGACCACAAGCCCTTTCACTTTTATGCAGAAGTCACAACATAGAAAAGCGACATTTGCAAACTCAACACCCACTGCAAACAACTATTTGTACTGTATGTATTCACCGTTCTGAGCCTTGTCAAAGACAATGGAACCACCTCAGCGACTAGAGAATAAGGTTGCAGTATATTTGATCTGCTGCCTGCTTACAGCTTTTTTAATTACAGCACCATTCAGGTGTCAAGGCACAGGTATCAGCTAATGTTGCATGGAGTACCTTCCTGTAAATAAGTGCTGTGCCTTACTGTTTATGGATTACAAATAATAGTCCAACACCAACGACGGTCAGAAGCCTGAGATTTTTACTGCACTTAGAAAAGCATGATTCTGTTATATTTGCTTTGAATAGAAACATGGAGTACCTGGCTGTTACTGGGTGGCTGGGTGGAGAGAGGAGTGCGTGGGTGGTGGACGGTGGTATAGAGCCTGAGGACATGGTAAATGTCCTGTGGAGTGAAGCTGGAGATCCTCTGTGATTTGGAGAGAAGACACCATCTGGATGATACCACCAGGGAGACGCCATCTGTGAAAGATGCTCACTGGTGGAAAGAGGGCCTGATTCTGTAAGGGGATGTCAAGTGAGCAAAGCCGGTTCAAACTGTGGTGTACTGGATGGACCAATGTCAAGCAGGTTTGGGTTTCAGACTAATGATTTGGGCCCTGTGGTGAGAGCTGGTAAAGGGCGTAGCATCAAATAAAAGAGCAGGAGTGCTATTACGGGAGTTATTCTGAATAAGAGACAATCAGACCTTACTGAATTTTGTAGAGAACTTTAAACCCCAATTTTGTAGGTTCCATGTCATAATAGCAATCACAAAACAGAGATCGCTATTATGATGAGTGTATATAGCCAAAAAGCAAATCGATGATATACATTCTACAGTGACCCGACTTCTGGTTCTAAATAAAGTTTTTTGGGGCCAGGCCTCAGACCTCTTCAGCACTCTGAATTAGGATTCTCAACTCCAGGGGTGCATGTCAGGAAGGCCAAACACATACCTCGCAAAAAATTAAGTGCCGCAGCTTGCAGTTGCAGCAAAACGTAACCTGCTCCCAGACTCGAGCCCAGTACCTGCACTGCCAGAGCTAGCCTCCCACACACCACACCACACCACACGGCTAGCTTGGCAGCAGCAGGTACACCAGTGCCTGACAACCCCTTCCCTGTCCCTCGCTATTCCTCCCTTCCGTTTGCCCTTAACCCTAGTTGCTTTCACATACCCTCGCTATTCTGCAGGGTAGCCCACAACAAAACGCCCAAAATGAGTCGCTATAATTCTAATCGCTCATTTTGGGTCACTCATATGATGTGATACCGTTTTGTATCCTGTTACAACTTGGTGGGGTAGTGACATGTGGGAGTGTTTGCATGTATTTGGCGGTGGAGTCATAATGCAGTTGATATATCTTGGAGCATTTTTTATGTATTTGTGTATTCTTTTTTATCGCTACTGTTTTACATTTTATTTTAGAGGATTATGCTATTTTTTATGTAATTGTGTATTCCTCTTTTTTATCGCTGCTGTTTTATATTTTATTTTAGGGGATTATGCTATTTAGATATGTTGTACAGGATAAATTTAAAAAATCTGTGCTATTTTAACCACGTGACAGCAGCAGCCAATACAGTAGTACGTATCATAAACAGTGTATGTAAAAGCTGCCCAGAAATTGACCTATTTTCAGAGGATGCCAGTTATTTAGTCAGCACCCAGCAGTTTTTATTCGAGCAATATTAAAGCAGCATTACAACTTATAACAAACTGCAAGGATTTGAGTCACTGTAAGGTTACCGTAAGGGCACATCTAGAATATTTTATACTACACTACAAAATGTAAGCTTTTGCTCTGCTCTGTATTTGAACTGACCCTCAGAGCTATTATAACTATAATACTGAACTGCTGTGATACTGTTTGAATAAGTCTTTAAAGAACAGAGACTAATGTTTTCTTTTTTTGCTTCTGTTTAACTTCTAGTTTTAAGAACTGGCATATAAGTAGCTGTGCTTGAAGCTTATTAACATACACCAGCTGGCTCACTTTTATTTCTGAAGCAGTATGCAAGCTATGATCTTATGACCTTCTGCATCAAGTCTCTCCATTAGAACTGTAAATACTTTATGTGCATTAAGATTTGGAATAATTGTTTACTGAGTGCCCATTTCTTTCAAACTTCAAAGGTCTATTTAGAGAAACTGTTGTATCGCGCAAGCCTGTGTTGTTTGCCACCGATTGCAATCAATGCCTATAAAGCATTTCATATCCTCTGACAAAATTAGGCATGTCCTTGCTTCTTGGATCGCAGACTGGGAGGTTACTTAACTTCAGCTGAAAACATAATGAAGTAAGCACACAAGGTGCAGGACGTGAGACATATCCACTGTGAACTAAGTAAAGCCTGTGGAAGTGAAAGCGGAATATGGACTATAATTGTACTTGTCTAATATAACATGGACTTCTGTTACATAGCACTTTAAAAACAAACTGACAGTGTGTAAACCAGAAGGCGGATTCTTTTTGATTCGTGACATAATTATTGTATAAGTGTGACAGCTGAATTTGTGTAATATTAGTTGCCGTGCAATATGATTAGTACAAGGAAACAAATGCTGCTAACAGGTTCTCTGATAATGCTTCCGGAGACAAAGGGGGAAAAAAAGATTATGCAATGGGTCCGAAAATACTGTAACCCAACTGGCTGACTGACACCTTTTACCCTGGTAAATCCTGGCATGAAAAAAAGTGCCAGTCAGCCACATCTAGAATCCCCTCTTTTTAAATCAATCTGCCCCCCCAAACATCAAAGAGGAAAACTACCATATTGGATCACCGCTAAACGGCAGTCTCCAACAACTCCTGCTGCAACAGTCAAAATAAAGAACACTAACTCTAAAAACAGTGGCAATACATACACACCGGAGGCAAAACAGTGTTTTAAAAGTCCTACTCCGAAACAACTTTCTTCCCACTCACCTGTCAGGTATTTTTTTTTCTTTTTTTTGTCACTCTCAGTTATCTCCATGGGATGGTTTCTGGGACTTCAGTAAAGCATGCAACCAGTTTGAACTACGGCTCTCAGAATGCCCCAAGATTAAAGCAGTGGCTAGCTACCGTCTTTTCTCTCTTGTCAGAGAATGCAACTCACTGTACAACAGGTTGTTACTTCCAACTAAAGTGAAAAAAATCTGGGTCTGCACATCTGTTGACACTTTAAAGCTTAGTTTCAGTTGAGAAACAGAGAGAGGCAGCTGTTTCCAGTCAAGGTATGCTATACTAATGGTGCCATCTAACGGTTTCAGCTCGAGAACCACACTTAGAAAAACTAACGAACCTGGCAACCTGAGGGAAAGGAGATGAAACCCTGCACCCCTGAAATTCAAAATCTTGCTGAACAGCATGTTCTGCTCTCGATTCAGCCACTCGCACAACTGCCACTCCGCTCTTGTTCCTTCCTACTCAGCCCACTTGCAGTCCTACTCAGCCCAAACGCAGATTCAGAACTACCGCTACTGACTGCACAGAGCCCAAACTCTCACATTGTGTGTGTGGGGGGTGTGTGTGAATATAAAACAATCCTTATAACAATATAAAACAAACAATTGTGTCCCCCAAGTAACTTGTCTAACTTGCTGCACACTGTCTGTCCCACAGTAATGTAAAGCAGCCCCTTACAACTGGCACATCTCCCAAGCAACACAGAACTATTTTTTCTGGAGGAACGATAAATTCAATAAAAACAATTTAAAATGCAAAAAAAAAAAAAAAAAAAACCTTTTTTAATTTATTTTTGTCACCAAAAAAAGGGGGACAGTGTATAATCGCAATATACTACTCTAGGATGTGGGTGATGCTGGGATTTACCCACTTCTGGTGTGATTTACTCACTCAGCCTGCGGCCTTGTGACAGAACCACACCAGGTGTGCGTAAAATCCAGCATCACCCACACCCATGTCATGGCAGATTACTTAAATAAACCCCCCCAAAAAGTGAAATTCCCTTGGGGAAAAATCAGATTAAAATGACTGAATATTTAAAGTATGCAACCCCATGGATGTTGTCCACAGATAATAGGCAGGTAGGAATATCTACACCTAAGCCTAAGGAGAGTGATAAAGTCACAGTAATAAACTTGCCCCCCAAAGGCACTAACAAGGTTAAGAATGAAATGGTAATCAATAAAGATTTTCTGGAAACATCTCCAGACCTTCTAATTAACCTGGACTCTGAATCAGGGCTGGCAGATAGCAGTTATAATCCCACAGTTAGCAATGATCTTATTAAAGTCCCAGAAAATTTCCTTGAAAACAGTTTCCTGACATTACTAACTACAGGAACTGAGAAAAACAGCCAGGGAAATCAGTTACTGCATATCCAAGACAATATAGAGAAAAAAAACCACACCAAGGGAACAGGTGCTCACGCTAAAAAAGTCACTTTACTGTTGCAAAAAGAAAATGAAGCACTCGCCACTGGAATAAAAAGGCTTGAGTCATCACTACATCAGTGCATCTTTTTATTCAGAACATTCATGTCTCTGGATGCAACATTAAAAGTCAGGCTCCACTGGAGTGAAACCTTTGCCTGATGTGTGCCACATACTTAATGAAAGTTTCTGTACGTTCATTAAGTGTGAAATGTGTCAGGCAAGGTTTAACTCAAGCCTTTTTATGTTTGCTTGCACGCATCTGCAAGAAACATAGTGCCACCATGCAAGTTTTCGTAGGTGTGCCACCCCCGCTTCCAATGCCCTGCTCCTTTCTGCAGGTGCGGCTGTACCGCATCAATGAATGTCCGAGCTGTCTATGACAGCGGTTCAGATGCAGTGACGTACAGTTCAAAGTAAAAGACTGCTACAATCAGCGGTGATAACGTGTAGGTAATTTGCATACTGCCATCGGCAGGCAATTTGCATACTGCCGTCGGTGGTATGCAAACTGCCTACACATCAGCACTGCATCTGAACTGCTCTCATAGACAGCTCCGTTCTTTCCTTGCGATCCCCATTGGCTCCAGTGCCCCCCCAAACAAACACCCAAGTAGCATGCTGGGAGCCCACCCCAGCGTGCTCATGCGCTTCCCCCCAACCCCGCACAAAGTATGGCCGACGGGTGCCCAATCCCCCATTGGCTCACTGCCCCCAAACAGACTTCCAGGTGCCATGCTGGGAGCCACCCTAAGCGTGGCAAAAGTCCGTATGGCTGATGGGGGTGCCCAATCCCCCATCAGCTCCACTGCCCCACCCAAACAGACTTCCAGGTGCCATGCTAAGAGCCCACCCAGCGTGGCAAAGGTCCGCAGTTCCTATGCACGCTCGTAATTTTGAGAATTTTTAATATTTTCACTCCAGCTTTTCAATATTGGCATTTTACCACACCTCCTTATGAACAGTACAGTTGTCATTTTTCACATTTTGCCCAAAATGTGTTTTCTCACATGTAGCGCACAATGGCGCGGTCGGTGTGCAAAATAAATGTTCGGGATAGATTAAGAAAATCACAGTGACACTGTTCATGAGTAGAGTATTAAAATGGCTATATTGAAAATTTGGTGACAAATGTCCATAAAATGACTGTGTTACAAGCGTGCATTGAGCAATTTCCACGCACCCTCGTAAGTTCACGAATTTGTCCAGATTTTCAACATTGACATTTTTCAACACCTCCTTATGAACAGTACAGCTGTCATTTTTCACACCCTGGCCGAAATGTGTTTTTGCACTTCTGGCGCAGAACAGCGTGGTCACTGTGGGAAATCAGTGTTCGGGACAGATTAAGAAAATCACAGTGACACTGTTCATGAGCGGAGGTCCAAAAATGCCTATGCTGAAAATTTGCTGTAAAAAAAAATCCCCAGATTAATTACATTACAGGTGTACGTTGCGCAGTTTCTATGCACGCTCGTGACTTCACCAGTTTTTTTATATTTTCACTACAGATTTTCTACAATGCCATTTTTTACACCTCGTCATGAACAGTACAGCTCATTTTTCACATCCTGTTCAAAATGTGTTTTCACACCTGTGGCGCCAAATGGCGCAGTCACTGTGCAAAATCACCTCTCGCCTAATGAACTGATAATGTCACTGTTCATGCAGTGGGGTCACAAAAAGTCCATGTTGAAAACTTGGAGTAAAAATACCAAGAAATGCCAAGGGTGTTAGGGTTTTCGACCATAACGCCCTACCCTGTAGGGACTGGCAGGCATCAGGGGTGTGACTTGGGATTGTCGACAGTAATGCTCATGGCATTCCACCCCCACCCTGTAGCCAGTGATAGGCATCAAGGTGCGTCTTGGACCCTTTGGCCCCAGAGTTCACCCCATTCTCCTATACTGCACCCATTTCAGCGTATTTCCTTATGGAATGAGGTGAATGTAAAGCCCAAACACCCCAAGGCACACCTCGACACTTGTCAGTGTCTGAAGGGTAGGGTGAGGTGAAATGTCAGGATTGTCATGGGCGATGACCCAAAGGCACACCCCAATGCCTGTCCATCTCTGCAGGGTGAGGGCAGAGTTGGCATCAGTTCAATACTTCAATGCCATTCCTATACTGCATCTGTCTAACTCCTGCACTTCCACTGCTAATGCCAGCAAGCAAACATTTGGCATTGACAAATGCTTATTATTCTGGTGGTGAGTGCTCTGTTTTCTTTTCACAACATACCCAAGACAATATGTATCCCAAAAAGATAAGATAGCAGAAGTTATGGTAGATAATAGATCTGCAACAGACAGTAGAGGGGTTGAAAGAGTATGAGGAAAAGCCACAGAAGTGGTGTAACAGGCCCTGATGGAAAACAGAGTGAGAATATTTAGAATCAAGAACAGAAATACCCTGGTCAATGAAATATATACAGCTTAGAGCAGAATGGCCAAACATGACAATATTGTTGTCATACCTCACCTCAGTGATTAAATAGTAGGTCTTTTTGAAGAAATCAGTACACAGTGAACCTTATGCTAATGGGTCAATTAGTAATTATATGCATTGATTTAGAAACTACAAGGAAGGATATTGCTATGAATGGAGCTAGATTAGTTTATGCGATCAGGAAATTAGATGTCTCCCCAGAAGGAGTCGTCTTCTGCTGAAGATAATAATTAAATAAATCAAGAATTGCCAGCGAGACCTGACTTTAGCGGTATTCTTATCCCAAAATCACCAGAAGGGAGTGTCAAGAGAGATGGTATTACAAAAAAGAAACAGGGTCTAGTAGGTGATAAACACAAGCAGAAGACAATAAAAAGGCAATGATAGTAATTAGAAATGATGGCAAAGAACAGAAAAGGGTAGTTCTGGAACCGGGGAAATGCAGGAAGTTTTGTACAGGTAGCACGGAGGGGTCTATATCAGAGAAAAATCTTAATAGTTCACAGGAAGTGATTAAACCTTGGGACTATACAGGAGATCGATTTTTTCAGTAGACCTTATAAAAATGAAAAATACAGTGCTAGCTCCACAAAAAAAATGGGATGAATTTACAGACAAGATGTAAAAAGGGGAAAGCAATCATAAAGGTAGCACAGTTAAAGGAGTCAGATACTACTAATATCACACAGAACAAAGTAGTAACTGAAATAGGAAATCTTTATAATGACAGCCCCCCTTGTGGTACACGTGGACTGAACGAAGACATCAAAGTAACAACAATTTGTGCATCAGTTACTGCTCATAAAACTAGTTCGGTGGAACACAACAGCAGTCAGGGATGTATAAAGGAAAACACAGGAATGTGTGAATTGGAAACAACTAAGCCCATACTGCGATTTAGTGGCGTGGAGGAATGGTTACACTCATCCAGTCTGGAAATTAGGGTGCAGATTGTGAACCTTATTAGGACAGACTTGGGCCTTGAAATTCTGGAAGAAGATATAGAAACTGTAATCCTAACTTCATGTGAAAAATTTAAGAATGCTCTAGAAGTAATTTTTATGTCACCAGGAGTATCAAATTATGTGTGGATAAATGCTCAAATTGTGCAGAATATAGGAATGGAGTGGAATTTCCTAACAGTACATTTTAATCTGACTGGTGCTTTCTCATGGAATGAACTCGTGTAACCTTGAGTTTGTCTGGAATGCAAATATTAGAAAGGGAAACAACTACAAAGTAACATGTTCACTTGCGAATGTTCTTAAAAACTACCTGCAGAGTCAACTTGGTAGAAATAGTATTCTAAGAATAGAACATAGGGAAGCCATGTGTGAAGGTGGTCACATTATATTATTGTTACACCCGACACATCCAATGAGAAGAACAGCCCTCCCCCCCTCGGCTAGTGATCAAACAGGAGTTCAGCATGTTTGTAGTTCATTTGAATCACCAGCATATTTGTAGTTCATTTGCATCACCAGGTAAGGAAGAAGGTCCTGCTCCTCATACAACACGCAGGGGAAAAGCCGGACCTCATCCCACAACTAAACAACTAACGCACTGAAATCAGGCCAATGGAAAATCATGTACACAAATGCCCACAGTCTGGGAAACAAGATCTCATACCTGGAGGCAACAATGACAGAGGCTAAACTGGACATAGTAGCCATTAGCGAGACATGGTTCACCAGTAACCACACTTGGGAGACTTCAGTACCCGACTATGTACTGTTCAGAAGAGACCGAGGTGCAAAAAGGGGAGTGGCCCTTTATGTCAATGAAAATATCAAAGCAACAGAAATTCAGAATACACATAAGGAGCCAGAAGAACTGTGGGTCACCCTGGAAACAGGAAATGGGACAGCCATATGAACTGGGGTTGTCTACAGGCCTCTAGACACATAGTGGATTCCCTGCAGGGGGAGGGCCTCAAACAATTGGTACAACAACCCACAAGAGACAGGGCTATCCTGGATCTAGTACTGACTGACAGGGAAAGAATCACAGATCTCCAAGCAGAAGGTCACCTGGGGTCCAGTGATCATCACATGGTATAGTACAAATTGGCTATTAGAACTAAATCATCCCATTCCAAAGCAAAGATATGGGACTTCGGAGGAGCTTACTTTGATAAGATGGCCAACAGAGTTAACCTAGCCCTGGCAAGAAGAAATACAGGTGAGGGGGTACAGGCAAAGTGGGCAAGCATTAAGGATGCAATACTTGAAGCAACATCCGTTGTGTTAGGGAAAAAAGCAAGAGCAAAAGGAGGAAACTGCTTTGTTCTCAAAAATAGTAACAGAAGAGGTCAGAGCCAAAAGGCTGGCCTGCAGGACATATAAGGGAATACAGTGGTATGAAGATAGGGAGGCATACCAAACTTCCCTAAGGGAAGCAGGGAAGGCAGTAAGGCAGGTAAACGCCCAAACCGAGGAAACATTAGCACGAACAGTAAAAGAAGGGGACAAGACTTTCTACAGATACATTCGTGAAAGGAGAAAGTCTAGTGGGGGTATTGCTAAGATCAAAGGGGATAAGGGGGAGTATGTGGAGGAGGACCAAGGAAAAGCATCTATCCTAAATAGATACTTCTGCTCAGTATTTACTGAGGAGAAGGTAGGGCAAGGCCCACAGCTCAGCACCATGGACACGGGGGGAGGGAGGTGTGTACAAATCCCTTCACAAAAGAAAGGGTCCTACAAGAGCTCGCTAAGCTCAGGGTGGACAAGGCAATGGGACTGGATGGCATACATCCCAGGGTACTAAAGACGCTAAGGGTGGAACTAGCAGAGCCATTAGCAGAACTGTTTAGTAAGTCTCTGAGCACAGGAGAGGTCTCAGAAGACTGGAGAAGGGCACATGTGATCCCGCTCCACAAGAGTGGCAGCAGGGAGGAGGCAGGAAACTACAGGACCAGTCAGTCTTACCTCAGTAGTGGGCAAGATTATGGAGGCACTCCTTAAGGAAAGGATAGTGCAACACCTGGAATCCACAGGAGCACAGGATCCAAGACAGCATGGGTTTACAACAGGAAGGTCCTGTCAAACTAATCTCACAGATTTCTTTGACTGGGTAACCAGAGTAGTGGACCAAGGGGGTGCAGTTGATGTCGGCTACCTTGACTTCAGCAAAGCATTCGATACTGTTCCACATATAAGATTGATTAATAAGCTGAGTAGGCTTGGGGTGGGTCAGAAGTTGGTCAACTGGGTGGCAAACTGGTTGGTGGGCAGAAAACAGAGAGTGGTGGTAAATGGTATACAGTCAGAAGAGATACAAGTCACAAGTGGGGTACCTCAGGGATCAGTCCTGGGGCCAGTCCTCTTCAATATCTTCATCAGTGACATTGAGACGGACTGGGAGTCGGTTTGCCTGTTTGCAGATGACACCAAGATCTGCAACAGAGTAGATGATCCAGATGTGGTGGGCAGAATGAGGAGAGATCTGGAAAAACTGGCAAAATGGTCTGAAGAGTGGCAACTGGGGTTTAACGCAAAGAAGTGCAAGATCATGCAGATAGGGAAGAGAAACCCTGAAGCTACCTATAGGTTGGGAAGTTGCTGGCAATCACAAGGGAAGAAAGAGACTTGAGCATCATTATCAAAGATGACCTTAAATCATCCAAGCAGACCACTAAAGGAGTAGGTAAGGCTATAAGGGTGATGGGGTGTTTTAGTAGGGGTATCACGAGTCGGAAGAGGGAGGTAATAATCCCTCTTTACAAGACATTGGTTAGGCCCCATCTGGAGTACTGAGTGCAGTACTGGAGGCCGCACCTGCACAAGGACATTAACAAAATGGAGGCAGTCCAGAGAAGGACAACCAAAATGGTGCAGAGACTGCATCAGAAAACATATGAGGACAGATTAATGGAGTTCAATATGTATACCCTAGAGCAAAGGAGGGACAGCGGTGATAAGATTGAAACATTCAAACATCTTAATGGCATTAACAAGGTGAAAGAGTCTAATATGTTTCAATATAAGAAAAATAGCAGGACAAGAGGACACAGCATGAGATTAGAGGGATGCTGATTAAGGGGTAATGTGAGGAAGTTCTTTTTCACAGAAAGGGTGGTGGATGCATGGAACGCGCTACCTCAGGAAGTGGTGGATATGAATACAGTGCAGGGCTTCAAACAGGCATGGGATAGGCATAAGGGAGCAATACAGATGAGTATGAATAAATAGGCCATTGACAGAGTAAAGGCCTATGGCACATTCATAAGGTAGAAAAAATGGGCAGACTGGATGGGCCTTGAGGTCCTTATCTGCCGTCAACTTCTATGTTTCGATGTCTGTGTAACAGGATAGTTACAGAAAGGACACTGTCTAAAACTGACAAAATGGACCCATTAGGTTTGTACCTGGCGGATAATAGAGTCTGTGAGGTTAAAACACAAGAAAAGAACCACAACACAATGCAAACAAAAACATCTAAAATTAGAGATTGTTTTGGGAAGGAGGTACAACCTATTTTTATTTCAAATAGATTCTTAGTACTTGCTGGATGTGGGGGGGGGGGGTAACCAGTGAATAGCATGGTTGTGAGACCAAGAGATACCCAAAGTCCAAATATTATATATCCAGATCCAAATAACGCATATACAGGTATAATTATTTCACTGAATAAAGCAGGTCTTGCCCATAAATTCCCAGATGCTGATTAGTTAAAATGTGTTGCCTGCCATGATATTATATGCCTACAGGAAACATGGCACAATAAGAATAAGGATATTGCTCTAAATGGTTATGAGCTTTTCAGCAACCAGGGGAAAAAAGAAAGTTTTGAAGGGCATCAGGGGGTTAGCAACTTATCTTAAATTAGGCATCTGTAACAAAGTCACAATAATAAATAATAATGATAGTTTTAGTTCTCTTTTGGTTGACAGAGCTGAAGACATAATTATTTTAATTAATAATTATATTCCACCAGTAAGCTCCAGATATCATAACAAGGCCATATGGGACAAGTTTTAAAATTGTTTCCAAGATATATCAGATAATTACCCAGACAGAAGTATATTACTAATGGGTGATCTGAATGTGAGAATAGGTACCTTTGATGGCTTGGTAAATAATTCAGTTTATAACTGTATATGCATCTTACAGTAGATATGACTCCACCAAGATATACAAAAGATAATAGAATAAATAAGGCTGGAACAAAGTTGATTAAAATTTTGAAGGAGTATAATCTGTACCCACTAAATGGAAGACTAGAAGGGGACAGTGAGGGTAGTTCTTACCTTTGTGTCAGCAGTAGGTGCTGCTTCTGTGGTAGACTCAGTGCTGTGGTCAGGGAATGTGCAATACTGGAAAAGTTTAACTACTGTATAGCTGATAGACTAGAGAGTGATCATTCTCTGGTAGTACTTGAAGCCTATGGGAAAGATGTCCAAACAGTACTAAATAGCGGAATCTTTTTTTACAGAACTGAGAAATACTGTAAAATGAGAGTGCTGTGGGATGAGTCTTGTGGGATGAGTCCTTGGAGGAGGAAGCACGGAATTTAGTTTGAAAGTTTTTGAAGGGCAACGAACAATCTGCAGCTTGGGCTTCCCAAGCTGCTCCTGTGGCCTTGGCTCTCTCCAAGCAGGCCACAGCTAACAGACCACCCGACTGACCCCCGGACAGATTCAGACAGCCCATCTGTGGGCTTCCCAAGCTGCTCCTGTGGCCTTGGCTCTCTCCGAGCAGGCCACAGCTAACAGACCACCCGACTGACCCCGGACAGATTCAGACAGCCCATCTGTGGGCTTCCCAAGCTGCTCCTGTGGCCTTGGCTCTCTCTGAGCAGGCCACAGCTAACAGACCACCCGACTGACCCCCGGACAGATTCAGACAGCCCATCTGTGGGCTTCCCAAGCTGCTCCTGTGGCCTTGGCTCTCTCCGAGCAGGCCACAGCTAACAGACCACCCGACTGACCCCCGGACAGATTCAGGTATGCACCGGACCTCCGAAACTCGTGGTTTTGAATGTCACTGTTTTGACTGGATGCCCAGTGGAGGAACCAGGCACTGATTGGCAGCTGTACTCCTTGGCTGATTTTCCAACGCCTGGTGCTTCCTGGTCTCAGGGAAATCTCTTTCTGTGCTTTGTTCTGGACTGAATGTTTGTTAATGTAATCTACATGTGTTATGCATCAATTGGTCTTACTTTACCTGCCAGCTTAGCTAGTCTATTACAAGCCACTAGTCTAGCCTCTCAGTGCTACTTAGTGCTTGACAAACTGTATTGTATAGTAGCTGATGTTTGACTGCTTGACCTAGCTACTGAGCAAGACTGCTGCAGTTTTCCATTTCTGCCCTACTGACGAACTCTGCCCCTTCCCCACACTGGTCACTCTGCCAGTTATTAATTTCTCTGCCCCACTTGTAATGCCGTCTCTCTAAACACCTTACTTTCTTCTCTGCTTTACCTACAAACCCTTTCCTTACACCCCTCCTGCTGCTGCTGCTGTCCTCCTCAGACATCCCGGTGCCAAAGCACAGACGACCCCCCCCCATTAACTCCTCTTCTAGCTCCAAATAATTGCCCTGCATTTACCACCTCTTTACCTCATGCTTTGTCTTTCCCCATTGCCTGCCCCCCACTGAGCTTGCTATTGTATTCTAGCTGTATTTAATCCTCTGTGTTTCCCTCCTTGTTCCACAGACAGCCCATCTGTGGGCTTCCCAAGCTGCTCCTGTGGCCTTGGCTGTCTCTGAGCAGGCCACAGCTAACAGACCACCCGACTGACCCCCGGACAGATTCAGGTACGCACTGGACCTCCGAAACTCGTGATTTTGAATGCCACTGTTTTGACTGGATGCCCAGTGGAGGAACCAGGCACTGACTGGCAGCTGTACTCCTTGGCTGATTTTCCAACGCCTGGTGCTTCCTGGTCTCAGGGAAATCTCTTTCTGTGCTTTGCTCTGGACTGAATTTTTTCGCCCCCCCCTCCCTCCTCCTCCTCCTCACAGTATTAAATAGACCCTTACTCCACCCCTTCCTCAGCCTAGCAGCAGATTGGTCACTCCACTGCTGCACATTTTCATGCTATTGGCCTCCCTCTCTTCAATACCTGACTTGACCCACTTTCTTACCGCCCCTTTTTAAAGCAGTCCCACCCACAGGATCCCACATTTCCTCTCAACCTTTTCTCCAGCCACTCCATCTAACTCCTCTCAATTACTGCTCTACCTGCCCTATTGTTAGGGACCTCACCCTAATTCGACTATAAACCAGCTTGCAGTTAAGCAGGCCAGCAACACCAAACAAACTACCTTGGGGTGCAACCACCTACTACTACTTGTCACTACCTCTTTTGGCATTGCTGGTACCATACACGTCCTTTTGTTCTGCAAATTTTGGACTCCCCGCTGTTCTGTCTAACCCTTTATGTGAATCCACTTTATTAACCCTCACTCTCCTTCTCTCCCTCAGCCGAGAAACTGTCGACCAGGCTCCCAGCTCCTAAGCCGCTGATTCCCGGCTACGGGCGGTCGGCGCCCTCAGCCGATGCTCGAGACCGCAGACATGGACCCAAGGCCCTACAGTGACGGCAACTGCCGCAACTTTTTGACCGCCCCTCCCCACCTCCGCTGATTATTGAATACAGTAGCTCCTGACAAAATATTAGTCCACGCCTGGCGCAGTGCCCCACCAACAGAGACTTAGCTCGTGATCCCCTCTTCTCTATCCAGCCCACGGGATCCAACTCTCAGGGCCTCGCCTTACTAAAGCAACGTGAGGCTCTCCTTGGCTGTGCCTTCACCACTAAATATCTTTAATGCTATCAAATTTGGGTCGACCTGGATCGAAGCTACTGATAAGCTGCATTAATCCAGCAACCCCACTGGCCCTGGGCTAATTGAGTGGCTCTTTTGAGGTACCATCATGTCAGGCCCTATATGGCTCCTTTTACTGCCCTTCTTCTGCTTGATACCAGCTGCCCAGCATTGGACACCTGAACTACCATCATGTTTGGTCTACAACGGCACCTTGTGCTGTATACCACATGGCAACTTATCCTTTAATTCCTCCGTGATTCCAAGTACCAATACCTCGAACCCTGCTCTTGAGACCACACGTACCAGTAGTACTTATAACCTCCCCCACCACAGGCCACCTCCACCACACAGACTTCTATCTCCTCCCACTATTGTGGTAGGGTACTAGCTTTGCTACAACAGATCAGCTCTTCTATGGTGGCTACTTTCCAGTCCCTAAAAACATCAGATCTACTAGACGGAGAAAGGCAGGAATTACAAGCTTATAATTAGTGCTCTTAGAAAAATCCTACTTATCCTCCTGCTTTGTTCAGGCAACGTAGAACTCAACCCTGGCCCCAGAAGCTATTGCTTTGCCAGCAGAACTAGCAAATTTAAAAGGAATAAGCTTCTTGCATATTAACGATGTAGCCTCCTTAAAAGATAACCTTAATACAAACCTGGGTAAATCATACCTCTCCTGACATACTTGTGATTCGAAACTTGGCTTAGACCCAGCACCACTGATAGAGAAGTAAACATACCCAACTATGCCTTGTTCAGAGCTGATAGGCATGCCAGGAGGAGGGTAGCTAGCTACGTTAAAGACAAATTTTCTGCCTCCTGCTTATCCTCGGCATCTGTCGCCACCGAATTCGAATGCCTAATTCTCAAAGTGGAAATTACACAGACTATTGCACTCTACGTAATAGGATGCTACAGACCACCGTCTGCTGGCCTACAGCTTGTGTCATATCTAAGTGACAAGTTGGGACAGGGGCTGCCAGAAAATATTATTTTAGGAGACCTCAACTTTGACTGGCTCTCTAACACAGCTGCCCCTGTTGCATCCTTCTGTGATGAACATGGGCTGACGCAACTTATTACTGAACCAACACGCCCAAACGTGAAGAACCCCAGTAAAAGTACACTTTTGGATGTGCTAATGGTGAGCAAACCTCATCTCTTCTCCCACGCCGATGTCTTCTTCTCAGACGCCAGCGACCATTGTTTTATTGCGGGAGTAAGATCCACCAACAACCCAGCACCCATCAGCAAGTTCTCTATGAAGAGATCCAGGCGCAACTTCAATGAACATGCCTACCTAAACGAGCTAAGTACTCCCTGAGTGGCAAGATTTCTACCTGGCCAAAACGACACGTCAGCTTACAATATCTTCCACAACATTCTATCAAGGGCCCTTAATAAGTATGCTCCTTATTAAAGTTCGAACTAGGACCAAAACCTGTAAATGGTTCACCCCTCAGATCAAGTCCTTGCTTCTAGAAAGAGATAAGCTCTGGAAAAAAGCACGCAGACTGAACACTGCAGAGGACTGGAACCAGTTCAGGAGACTACGAAATTTATGTACCAAAACAATCAGAGAATCGAAGGCCACCTTTTTCAAATCCGAACTCGACTCTGCCACAAAGAGCCCAATCAAGCTCTGGAACACAATCAGTGATCTGCTAGGCCACTCCCCAGGAAATTCACTTCCAACCAAGATTACCTCTTGGCAACTTGACTATAACCGAAAAGATGGATATACTGACGATTCAATAACCACTTTGCTACTGCAGACATAGCATTTGATAACTCCCTGCAAACATACTTCACTCCCAGACTGCCAGCCAACTGCCTGAAACTCAAATGACCCAGCACTTCTCACTTCAACCTGCCACATTGAAAGAGGTAGAGGACCTCTTGCTTCAGTTGGATACTAGAAAAAGTGCTGTGGCCGACTCCTTGACCCTTACTTCCTAAAATTGCCTACACATACTAGTAATACCCGTCACCCACCTTTTTAACTTATCCCTGTCTCAGGGCACCTTACCACCTATATGGAAGACAGCACATGTCATACCACTGTTCAAATCAGGTGACCGTGGCGATCTCAATAACTACAGGCCAATTTCCCTCCTTCCGGTCCTGTCCAAGCTCCTAGAGAAAATTGTAAATGCACAGCTGAGGACTCACCTTGAGTCTAGGGAACTGCTAAATCCTATGCAGTCCGGATTCAGAGCTAAACATAGCACTATCTCAGCCCTGTAAAGTTACTAACGACTGGCGTAATCTTGAGAGCAAAAACTTTATTTGTGCTGTTTTCCTTGATCTAAGCAAGGCTTTCGACACCGTCGACCATAGTCTGCTCCTCTCTGCCCTTCAAACCATAGGTGTGGACCCCTCCTCTCTGCGTTGGTTCACTGACTATCTTACAGGGCACCTTCAACAAGTTAAAGCCGAAGGAGGCCTGTCCCCCTTAAAAACTCTGCAAAGAGGGGTACCTCAAGGTTCTATATTAGGGCCCTTACTTTTTGCAATCTACATTAATAACATCGACTACTGTATAAAAGAAGCCAACATCCATCTGTTTGCAGATGATACAGTTCTCACGTGAGTCGCCCAACACCTGAAGCTGCCTGCAATGACCTACAGTCAGAATTCAACCTTTGCAAAGCCAACTCCTCAAAAAAGCTACTCCTTAATGCCAAAAAACTAAAGCGATGGTCCTCTCCTTTTATCCATGACAGCTAACCCCTGTGTCCAGTGGGACAGTTCCCAAATTACCACAGTTCTAGGTGAAAACTAGAATTTGTTACAAAATTCAAGTATCTGGGAGTTTGGATAGACCAAAGACTCTCCTTCATTGAACATATCGAGGACTTGCTAAAGCGACTTGCCAAAGGCTTGGACTGTTTTAGAATCAGCCAATTTCTCACCAGAGATGCCAAGAAACAACTGGTCCAATCCATTTTCCTATCATTGGTTGATTACGCTGACTTCCTCTACAGCCAATGCCCCAACTCTTACATGGCTAAACTGGACACACTCTACCATCGAGCACTGAGGTTTATAACGGGACTCCCCTTCGACACACATCACTGCACCCTATATGCGCAATGGGATGGACATCACTAAAGTTCAGGCGCCACAGAAACGCCGCTCTCTGGACTATAGAGCCATCTCTAATAAGCTGCCTTACTATATCTCCTGCTGTCTTCCCCTTAGTATAATTGGGAAATACGCGTTAAGAAGTTACTCAGCTATTACACTTAAAGTACCCAAAGCAAAATCCCGCTTCGGCAGGGCAGCCATAAGCTTGTGCTACCTACCTTATGAACCATCTACAAAAACCTCAAATTAAGCACCTAATCGGTATAAATGCTTTCAAGATGCTTTATTTCCATACAATCAGAGAAGTATGTAATTGCTTCACCCACTCAGACCAGTACCGGTGTCTGCACTGGTATATACCACGCCTAGACCCAATTTTAAGTACTGACCCCCAGCTTGCTCCTCACCAGCCTAATTGTTCTCTCTCTTATCCCCTGTCTTATCAACACTAGGCCCATCCATCCCTTATTCTTCCTTTTCCCAACCTCGGATAGGAGCTCACTACCCTGGGTTGTGACATCCTACCATGCCCGTGCTTATAGCATTCAATCCGGGGCTCACACATACTCCTTTTCTCTATCCACCTTCTCTACATCCAGCTTTACAACTCCTTTCTGTGCACCGTGCCCTCCTAGCCTTTCTCCCTACTTCCCTCCCTCTCTTCCCCTACCTTCACCTCTATCTGGTGTATATTTTATTTTATTTTTTCTTCGTTACTTCCTCCTGCAACCTTAGATAACCTGCTTTATCTTCCTATAGACACTTCTATGTATGTAAATACCGTGTAATCTGTACAATATCTGTATAATTCTATGTACATATGAACTTCTTTTTCTTCCTCTCTGTAAAGAGTATTATCTGTATTGCCTTGTAAATACCTGTGTTGACCTGTATATACAATTGTTCATGCTCCACCCAGGTCCATCTTGCAAATGAGCTTCTGCTCAACGATGAACGCCTGGTTAAATAAAGACTTGATTGATTGATTGATTGATTGACAAGAAAAATTAATGAAGAGTAGGGTGGGATGACACACAATAGAAGGAAGTCTATAGAGCTTTTGGTAAAATTATTTCCCTGCTGTATAAAGACACCATTGAAAATAAAAAATGGAAACAACAGGAAGGATGGTTTGATTTAGTATTGTCAGAAACAAAAATCAAATTCAAGAAAATTAATAATAATAATAATTTTATTTATATAGCGCCTTTCAATATGTCAAGGCGCTGAACAAGTTAAAATCATAAATTCAAATTTCAATACAAGACATCAAAACATAAAAATATATCATAAAAACATAATAAATTACAATAAAATTCCAATCATATTGCAATTAAAATTGATCTAATACACTAAAAAGCGTAATAATAAGTATGTTTTTAGACACTTAAAGCAAGAGAGGAAGGTTTATAAAACATTTCTACAGCAAAAGAAGAAAGGATTTCACTGTAAGCAGTGGGAGAAAGTAAAGCTCCAGGGCCCGATCAGAGCCCAGTTGAGGTGTATGTAAGTAATGTCCCCCTGTGGAGCAATATTTTAGTTATTTTATATAGTAGGTGCATACAAGAAAACATTATTTACCCCACAGTCCTGCAGAGGCTCAGAAATAGTTCCCATTCATAAAAAAGGAGAGAAAGCAAACCCACAAATGTACAGACTGACAAGTTTGACATAACATGTGCTAAGAGTCAGGTGATCCTGGAAGGACTGCAGAGTGGGTTCCTGATTCAGGGCATCACTGAACCAACAAGAGCTGAAGCAATTCTTGACCTGGTGCTCACAAATGGGGAGCATGTACAGGAAATAATGGTCAGGGAGCCACTGGGTGGAAGTGACCATTGCACAGTGTGGTTCCAGTTGGATATGGGCAAGGAAAGCATCCCGACTAAGACCAAAATCTTGGATTTCAGGAAGGCGGCCTTCAGGAAAAAGGGCAAAGTGCTAAGGAGTCATCTGGCGGGCATCAGAGCAGATATGGGGGTGGACCAAAGGTGGTCCATCATTAAGGAAAGAATACTGGTTGCCACAGATGAGTGCGTTAAGCTCAGGAGGAAGAACGCAAGGGTCAAAGTGCTCATCCGGTTCAGTTCTGGGGTTGCCAAGGCAGTAAGGGAAAAGAGGTTGGCCTATAGAAAATTCAGGAAGACCAAGAAAGAGAGGTAGATAAGGAAAATTACCTAAGGTTGGCTAGTGAGGCAAGTAGGGAAGTCCGGCGAGCAAAAGCACAGAAGGAGCTGCAGATAACTGAAGGAATTAAGAAGAGGGGAAGACTTCCTTTCACTATATAAGTGAGGAAAGGAGACAAGAAGGAAGGGATTGTTAGGCTTAAGAAAGGGGTGGTGTGGGTGGAGGATAATGGGGGAAAAGCAGAGATACTAAATGAATACTTCTGTTCCATCTTCACCAGGGAGAAGGACGGACCAGTGCCTTCAGGAGGGAAAAGAGGAGCAGGAGGGGGTGGGGAACACAGATGTAGTGATAGAGGAGGATAGAGTGAGGGAACGTCTGCTGGCATTGAAGGTCACAAATCACCAGGCCTGGACAGAGTACATTCAAGGGTACTAAAGGAACTGGCTGAGGAGCTGGCAGGGCCACTGGCAGACCTATTTAATAGTTCACTAGAGTCAGGCGTGGTACCGCAGGACTGGAGAATGGCACATGTAGTGCCCCTCCACAAAAGCGATACCAAGGATGATCCAGGGAATTACAGACCAGTCAGTCCGACCTCCATTGTGGACAAGCTTATGGAGACCATACTAAAGGAAAGGTTGGTGAAATATCTAGAGGAGCATGGTCTCCAGGATGAGAGGCAGCATGGGTTCATGGGGGGGAGATTGTGTCAAACAAATCTGATTGACTTCTTTGACTGTGTCACTAAGACAGTAAACAGGGGCCAAGTGGTAGGCATCCTCTATCTTGATTTCAGCAAGGTCTTTGACTCTGTGCCCCACAAAAGGTTGATCAGGAAGTTGGTGGATCTTGGATTTGGGGAAAAGATGGCCAGATGGGTGGAAAACTGGCTGAGGGGCAGAACCCAGAGGGTGGTTGTGGGGGGAGAGTTATTTGGCACCAGAGAGGTAACCAGTGGGGTCCCACAGGGCTTGGTGCTGGGGCTGGTGTTGTTCAATGTCTTCATCAATGCCATTGGGGATGGCATTAAGGGCAAAATGTGCCTATATGCAGGTGACACCAAGCTCTGTGGGAGAGTGGACACAGCTGAAGGGATACAGGGCCTACATGAAGATCTGGAAAAGCTGGGGAGGTGGTCCAGGATCTGGTAGCTTGGCTTCATTGCCAAGAAATGCAAAGTTATGCATATTGGAGCCAAGAATCCCAGGACGGAGTACTACCTGGGTGGAGTCCGAGTATCTGCATCAGAAGAGAAGAAGGACCTGGGAGTGATGATCACTAGTGACCTGAAGCACTCCATGCAATGCAAGAAAGCAGCAGCAAAGGCAAACAAGATGCTGGGATGCATAGCTAGGGGGCTCAGTAGCAGGAGAGAGGAGGTTATACTGCCCTTGCACAGGTCACTGGTAAGGCTGCATCTAGAATATGGAGTTCAGTACTGGTGCCCACTCTTCAAAAAGGACATTAACCTGCTGGAGAGGTCCAGAGGAGGGCTACAAAGATGATAGCCGGTCAGCAGGGCAAGGCATACGAGGAGAGGTTGAGGACACTGAACATGTACTCCCTGGAAGACAGGAGAGAGAGAGGGAACATGATTGAGACCTTCACGTACTTGAAAGGGATAAATAAGGTTGATAAGGAGAGTCTCTTTAACCTGAGTGGCAACCATAACACGAGGGGGCACATTCTTAAGCTGGAGAGTGAGAGGTTTAGGAGGGAGGTCAGGAAGCACTTCTTCCCAGATTGGGTGATGGACACTTGGAATGCACTGCCAGAAGAGGTCATTTCATTGAAGACAGTGGACAGCTTTAAGAGAGGCTGGGATAGGCATAGGGGGAAGATAAAGATCATGGTTAGGGAGGATGGGAGGAGTGGAGAGCGAGGGCAGGGACATTAGCTCAAGCTGTGGACCCTGCAATACGAGCAGACTTGATAGACCAAATGGCCTTCTTCAGCTGGCTTCTTCGAATGTTCGTATGTATGTTCGTAATGTTTATTGGGCATAAGCTAGAAACTGTTTTGTAAAATTATCTTAGAAAGATCAGTTTCTCACATATAGGAGGTTTATGGGAACTACAAGCAGGATTTAGTCTTAGTTACGCCACTCTGGACAACTGCTAAGTGCTCTGGCATCTGATAGAAAAATATGTGCACATCAGAAAACAAAAAATATGTGCTGTATTTATTGATTTTTCAGCAGTGTTTGAATCTATCTCAAGAAGTACTTTATGGAAACTAATGTTAGAGTTGGGTATAGAGTATTCCCTTATCAATGTACTTTTCAGGAATTACTCAGGCACTTGGGCTCGTTTTTGTATCTATATAGATCATCTGCCTTAGCCATTCTGTACGTTGGAATCAGACTCCCCAAAATTGGTAATATGATATGTCCAGCCTTGGCCTATGTGGACAATCTTATTTTATTTGCTCTGTCAATTAATAGTTTACAAAACAAAATTGGATATGTTTTATATGAAAACTACACTATGTTACTGGGTCTTACTATAAATCATAGAAAAAGTCATATTGTCATTTTTGGTTATAATAACCACAAAAAGTGCTGGAAATTTGGGAGATCAGCTACTTGAAGTAGTATCGAACTTCACATACCTAGGCATTACTTTTTCAATCAATGGATTGTGGGCTAAGCACATACAGAATACGCTGCTTAAAAAAAAAATAAAAGCAGCTTATAGTAATAGAAAATGTAATTTTGCTTATGTTGAAAACTCCATCAAACCATTAAAGGAAGCAGTTAGGGCAAAATATCTGGCTTTGGCCTTATATGGTTCTGAGACCTGGGACACGAAAGACAGAGAATAAATGGTTAGCTCATCAATTAAATTATTTAAATCAGCCCTAGGAGTGTGACAGGGAGCTCCTGCCACTCTTCAGGATCGATCTTTTCTTAAATCTGTTGCAACAGTTCTTCTATTTCTTAGCCTAATCTATCCTTTACAATTTCTAGTCCATAAGGTTGGCCACCTATGGGCACCCCCTTCCCTTTCTTGACTATGCTATAGCGTCCTCTTTAATTTTCATTTTCCCTCTCAGGTCTTCATACAGGAAGGTTATTTTGGTGACCTCCCAAGCGTATGTAAAACAGGTTGTATTTACCATTGTTGGATTTAGTATGTAATAGCACTATGTCATAAAATACCTTAATGTATATACCTTATGTTTATGAAACCTGTAAATGTTGTAAATACCACGTAAATGTTGAAAATACCATGGCACTAGGTGTTTTTGATAATAGTGAAAAGTACTAGGTGACTTATAAAAATTAAGTTAGTTGTGCTATTTAAAATGCATGTAAATTGCTGTAAACTGAACAAGTCTGAAATTTCATGGTGATTAGCATATATCCCATGATGCTTTGCATTATGGAAGTATATGTGATGTTGTGTTTCTTTGAAACTTGGCTTATTGTTAATGCCCTTTGGGGTAACCCATGTTTCAGTGCTTTTGCACTGAGGTTCTTTGTGTTTAGCTTTTTTTTTTGAGCCCCCACCACCCAAGCAAACAAGGCCCGCATGGGGTGGAGGCTGAATCTCAACTGCTGAGTTAGATCATGAAGTCAGTAGGTGTTGGCTAAGTGCAGAGAAAGCACATACGTAGTCTGTTGCTGCAAACTGATGTACTGAAAAAGGGATATGCCATTGCTTAAGGTTAACTCCTGCATTTTGAATAAACATCACACAGAGATTGTGTATTGAACTTGAAGTTCGGTGTCTGGTCCATCTGTTATCCCACAACCCCTCCACAGACTTGGTATAAGAAGTGAGATAACTTGCTGGAAGCAGCTGGATTGGCCTAAGAGGGATGTTTTCCGGTGGATATTGCCCAGATATACCAGGAGTTGACAGAGGTAAACCCGGAGAAGAAAATCCATGGAGTTCTGACCAGAACCATGGCTGACAGATGGAGAGAAGCTGCTGCCTGGACTGGACCTAGGAGCTCAGAGGAAGGCCTAGCCTGAAGACGATGAAGCAATGCAATGGGATGAGGAACTACTGTGGGGTCGAGGCTGACCGGAGGTGCGAAGACAACACCCAGGAGGTGGAGACCCTGATGAGGATGATTCACTGGATGAGTGGGCAATGGCTGGTGGCAGACTGACTGCACAGAGAGGCGGAACACTGATGCCAGGTGCTCGAGAGGTCCCTGCTGGAGAGTTTGGATAAAGAATCAGAGGAGGATTTTTCATGGGCTCAGCTGGAGGAGGAGGACCTCATGACTGAGTAGGATATTCCTTTGTTGCTTGTGTTCCCAGGATGTTACCAGTTGGAGATCGGAGATACAAGTATGGAACTTGAATGTGAGACCCCAGGTAAGATTGTACCTAGTGATATTTTGCTGGGGTTGAAGACTCCAAGCAAGCAAGAAGAAGTCTATGAGGCCGAAGGGACTTTTTCCTGTATTGACACAGCTAAATCTATTAACAGTATTGACTGGGGTACACTGAAGGCCGAAGATGCTAATGTTGCCAAACTGTTACAGTACATTAAGGTCAAAGAAAGAGGTACCCAAGGGCAGACAAGGAGTCTGAGGAGGTACATAGTGTTATATTTATTTTTTGATGGAAAACCTACAAAGCAGGAGGCAGGCAGAAAATGGATTGGAACCTGTGCTGGGGTAACACCAAAAGAGTGTCTACCCTCAGGTGTCGGTATCAGCCGCAAGTGAAATGAATGAATCAAGAGACGTAGAGGGGTTGAACCTAGGACTGGGCCCCTGCATAAAACTGACATGTCTGGTGGGGTTGGAGCAGGTAATTACTCACCCCAGAGTAATTCTTTCTATGGCACTGTACTTTACAGCCGTCCAGATTTTTGGTCAGTGAAATATGACGTACTTTCCCTAAAAGGAGACAATTCAGGGAAGGTACAGTTAGCCTCTGTTGAGAAATGTGTTAATGTCTCTGGGTAAAGAATGATGATATCCACTATGTTTATGATAGAATGTTTATCATTAATAGGGACCCTGAGACAGAGCTTCTGAAGATGGATGGGTGGAAGCTCCATCCCTTCCTAGGACAGAAAGGTGGTAAGCAGTCTGCAATAACTGCTTCCCTCTTAAGGTGGGGGATATGTGACAGGGAGCTCCTGCCACTCTTGAGGACTGACCTTTTCTTAAATCTGTTGCAAAAGTTCTTCTATTTCTTAGTCTAATCTATCTTTTACCATTTCTAGTCCATAAGGTTGGCCACCTATGGCATCCCCTTCCCTTTCATGACTATGCAATAGTGTCCTCTTTTGTTTTCCTTTTCCCTCTCAGGTCTTTGTACAGGGAGCTTATTGTGGTGATCTCCAAGCATATGTAAAACTGGTTGTGTTTATCGTTGTTGGATTTAGTATGTAATAAAACTTTGTCATAAAATACCTTGATGTATATACCTTATATTTATGAAACCTGTAAATGTTGAAAATACCACGGCACTAGGTGTTTTTGATAATGGTAAAAAGTACTAGGTGACTATTATAACAATTAAGTTAGTTGTGCTATTTAAAATGCATGTAAATTGCTGTAAACTGAACAAGTCTGAAATGTCATGGTGATCTGCATATATCCAATGATGCTTTGCATTATAGACGTATGTGTGATGTTGTGTTTCTTTGAAACTTGGCTTATTGACAATGCCCTTTGGGGTAACCCATGTTTCAGGGCTTCTGCTTTGAGGTTCTTTGTCTTTAGCTTGTTTTTTTATTTGAGCCCCCACCACCCAAGCAAACAAGGCCTGCATAGGGGTGGAGGCTGAATCTCAACTGTTGAGTTAGATCAGAGAGTCAGTAGGTGCTGGCTAAGTGCAGAGAAAGGACATACGTAGTATGCTGCTGCAAACTGATGTACTGAAGAAGGGATATGCCATTGCTTAAGGTTATCTCCTGCGTTTTGAATAAACGTCATACAGAGATTGTGTATTGAACTTGAAGTTCGGTGTCTGGTCCATCTGTTATCCCACAACCCCTCCACAAGAAGTAAGTAGGGTGATGCCTGCAGCCTAAATTAGAGCTGAATTGGAACTTCCTAATATTGAAACAGTGATTGATACTAGGGAAATTAGTTTTTGGGTGCAAATTGCAAGAATGCCCAGTAAAAGAATACCATACGTGAGCCTGATGGAGAAAAAAGTATGGGAGAGTCAAGGATATACTCAATCTAGACAGCTGAAAGATGTAATGAGCGCATTATATATGTATAACTTATACGTTCTCCAATGATATATAAATTGGGTAATTACTATAAGTCTTAAATACAAGAACTACACTAAACAAAGAGTTTAAGAACTTTTGGGCAATGAGAGATCTGGAGAGTATTCAAAACTCTAGATTCTCACCATGGTTGGCTTTGAACAACTTCTACTATGGATATAACTAGACCGCTTAGAGGAACCTCACCTACGCAGAGTATATACAATACATTGTTTCATTTTGAGCCATTTGAAAGTAACGTGTGGCTAGCAAGATACAGAAAAGAGGACCTGCAAGTAAGCAATAATTGGCAGCGTGCCGGGGGGGGGAGGATATTTTACTTATAGTATGGTTGGGCCCATGGAATAACAAAGCAAAACAGATCTGACTGGCTCCCATTAGGAAGATGCTGACAGAATCTAATAATAAAACTGCTCTTGATATTTACTTACTACAGAGGATGACTGGATCACACTTAGAGCAGCCAGCATCTTTTCAGAGCTCTTGAAAATAAGTAAGAAATGTTATGGATGCCTGCAGTTAACCTGTTTTAAGTTATAATAAATTGTGGAATTTTATGTCATAGATTTACAGTTACAGTAGATTTAACAAAGACCAAGAGCATTAGTGCACTACTGTTGATATCTGTAATGTTTCTCTCAGTATCTTTGAGTATTTTTAATTATGTAATATGTACCCCTTGTGGGGAATATGTCTAGATTTATATTTCCTTGTAATGTGGTGGTCACAGGGACATGGGCCACACCTAACTATGACTGGGACCTCCCGATTCCTGAGTATAAATTATGCAGGAGGGTCAAAGAGGCAGGAAAAGGGGGAGGTGGTGGAAGTTTACATCAGGGAGGGCATAATGTATATGAGGCAGGACTCAGAAGACGGGAGCATAAAAGCAATGTGGATTCCTTTACTGTCTAATACGGGGAGGAAAGTGAGGTTGGGGGTGGTTTACAGACTACCCAGTCAGGAGGAAGAAAAATGCAAGCAACTGAACTCGCACATATTGACTGCTGTAGGGAAGGGAGAGGTGGTAGTAGTGGGAGACTTCAACCTGCTCAAGGTAGATTGGAGGGTATGTGCCACGACATACACCAGGAGTCAGGTGATCCTAGATGCACTGAAAAGCAGTTTCCTTACTCAGGGTGTCATAGAACCCACCAGGGAGGGGCAATCCTTGACCTGGTGCTAACAAATGGGAACCACGTCCAGGTTATAAAGGTGGAGAAGCCCTTGGATGGGAGTGACCATCACACGATGTGGTTCCGGCTGGACTTAGGCAGGGAAAAGGCCCCCACTCAGACTAAAATCCTGGATTTTAGAAAGGTGGACTTGAGACAGATGGGTAAGGAGTCACCTGGCAAACATCCGAGTGGATATGGGGGTGTACCAAAGGTGGTCCATCATCCACAGGGAATAATGCTTGCCATATTTGAGTACATTAGGCTCAAAGGGAAGAACTCGAGGGCCAAAGCACCCAGCTGGTTTAGTACTGAGGTCAACAGTGCAAGCAAGGATGCAGCTAAGGCAGGTAGGGCTGGGGCCAAAAGCAAGGAAATACTCACAAATCCAATTAACAACTCGACTCCATGGTCACCACTCAAATAACTCCACTACAAAAACCGTTGTTGTTCAGGATAAACTTCATTATCGAAAAATAATAAAATGCATAAGTGAGCTGAAATCACGCACTCTCCCTCAAACGGCCACATATAGGCTGTTTGAGGGAGGGTGCATGTTTTCAGCTCACTGCTGCATTTTTATCCTGGACCACAGTGGTTTGCGCTGTGGAATTACTGGAATGGTGACCGTGGAGCCGAGCTGTCTGCTGGATTTGTTAGTACTGAGGTTGCCCAGGCAATAAGGGATAAAAGGTCAGCCTACAAGAATTTCAGGAGGAGCCAGAGGGAAAAAGGCAGGGAGGATTACCTGAAGATGGCTAACGGAGCAGGTAAGATAGTCCGGCAGGCTAAAGCTCAGAAGGAACTACGCCTAGATGAGGGAATTAAGAAGTGGAGGGGAGACCTTTTTTTCACTATATTAGCAAGAAAGGGACAAGAAAGACAGAACTGTTAGGCTCAGGAAAGGGAACAGGAGGGTGGAGGAGAATGGGGGAAAAGCAGAGGTACTGAACAAGTACTTCTGTTCCATCTTCAACATGGAGAGAGACTAACTGGTGCCACTAGGAGGAAGGAGAGAAGTGGGGTGCGGGGAACACACATGTTTTAAAAGGTGGATATGATTTATTTATTTAAGCGTTTAACCAAGAAGGCATACTGAGCAGGCTACTGCTCGTTTCCAGACGTGTCCTTGGGAGAGGAGGTACACCAATAAGCATTTGACAGGTAGGCAATTACAAAGTAATAAAATATGTACACTGAACCCATGTGATTGAATAAATGTAATTATTTGTGCAGCCACCAGGTTGTGCATTTGAGAAAGAGTAATTTAAGATGAGGACAGAGTTGCTAGCGTTGAGGGTAACTAAATCCCCAGGCCTAGGCGGCACACACCCAAGGGTGCTGAGGGAACTGGTGGAGGATCTTGCAGATCCCTTGGCTGGCCTGTTCAGTGGTTCACTGGAGTTGGTCGTGATGAAAACACCGACTGGGAAGTTTCAGTACGGGGATATGCACTATTCATGAGGGATAGAGTTGGAAAAAAGGAGAGGGGTTGCACTGTATGTAAAGGACACTATTAAAGCAACAGAAATACCAAGAGGCAGTGGGGAGGAGGAGATGTTATGGGTAGCACTGGAGGCAAAAGGAGGGGCCATAAAAAGGGCAGGGGTTATCTACAGACCCCCATGCAAGGACAGGAAGTAGACAGGGAAAGGGGAACGTCATCAGGGAGATGTCCAGTTGGGGAGGTGATATTGATGGGGGATTTCAACATCATAATAATAATAATCTTTATTTATAAAGCGCCTTTCAAATTGTCAAGGCGCTGAACAATAAGAACAGATTAAAACCATGAAATACACAGTAATCAAACAGATAGATACAGGGCTAAAAATCAGTTTGGGTATGCTTGTAACTGTAGGTGTGTTTTTAGGGCCTTCTTAAAGCCCTCCATGGTCGTGCACTCCCATATCTGACGGGGTAGAGAATTCCATAGGGCTGGGGCCACATATATGAATGCACAGGCCCCTAATCTCTTCAAAGATACCCTGGGAATATCTAGCAACCCCTCGTCAGCTGAGCGGAGCGGTTGCCTGGGGCAGTAGGGGGACAGGAGCTCTTTCAGATAGTCTGGGCCCTGTCCATGTAGAGCTTTGTAGGTCAAAAGCCCAACCTTGAAGATGATCCACCACTGAATAGGCAGTCAGTGCAGTTCGCGCAGCACTAGTGTGATGTGACTCGCACGAGGGGTTCCCGTCAACAACTGGGCCGTAGCGTTATGCACTAGCTGCAAACGGTGGATATCAACCCCCAGAAGTCCTAGGTAAAGGGAGTTGCAGTAATCAAGGTGCGAGGTCACAAAGACATGGATCAACGTAGGGAGGTCGCCAAATGGAACAAGGTGCTTGACCTTGGCGATGTTCCTCAGATGGTAAAAAGAGGTCTTGACGACTGCCTGATGTGGACTGCAGCATCCAGTGGCATCACTGAACAGGAGTAGGGAGGTCCTGGAGGAGCTGTAGGGGGCATAGTTGAAACAGCTTGTAGATGAACCTGCACGGGAAGGGGCCACACTGGACCTGGTACTGTCAAACACAGACATTGTGACCAGAGTCACAGTGGGGGAACCCTTGAGGAGAGCGTTCACAAAACATTACACTTTGAGTTAAGTATTGGGCAACAAGCATTCCACACCAAAACAAAGGTCCTAGATTTCAGGACGGTGGACTTTAGGAAAATGGGGGAGGGAGTTAGCAGTGCTCTGGCAAGGATACAGAATGGGGAAGGAGTAGAGGAAAGGTGGAAGAAAATTAAGGAGGCATTACAGGAAATAGAAATCGCAGTCTTAATGGGTGATGTGCTAATCCTAGGCAACTTTAATACTCTTGGCATTGACTGGCAAGAACTAACCGGCTGCTCAGACTTTGAAAAAGAGCTTCTTAGAGTTATCAGTTCTAATAATATTGACCAACACGTTCGCTCCCCCACTAAAGGTAAAAACACCCTCGATCGTGTCTTCTGTAACCTGAGAAATTAAGTATCAGATAGAAAAGTACACAGCCCTTTGGGTAACAGTGATCACAACATGCTCACTGGTATCCTTATGGCTGGGAAATACCCACACCCAAACTTTTCCACCTTTAGGGATTTACAAAAAAGCCAACTGGGATAATATCTCAAATACATTAAATTAAATCGATTGGCAGAGTCGATAAGTAAAAAAGGATGTTGAATCTATATGGAGGGAAATAAAATCTACAGTCTCAGAACTAAAGGATAAATTTGTGCCGATAGTAAAAAGATACAACCAAAAAGGCTGCCTCCCGATCTGGCTTACTAAGACAGTACAAAATCAAATTAAAATTAAGGAAAAATATTACAGGAAATCTAAGCAATGCAACACCACAGAGCATGTGGATTAATACAGAAATGTTATTTTGTTTTTATTTAAAATTTGTTAACCGGGAAAGGCACACTGAGCCGTGGCTCGTTTCCAGGTGTGACACAAAGAGGAAATACAATACAGTACAAATACACAAGCATGTACAGTCAAAACAGGGGGATGACAGTGATAAGATAGAATCGTACAATAGAAATAATATGAGCAATAAAATATATAATATAGTTAAAAATAACCAGTAATATAAAAAAGAACAAAGGAAGCTTAAACATATCATAAGGAAGGAAAAGGTTAGTATAGAACGAAGACTGACCCTCACTAAAGATATATTAAAGCCTTTTATTCATACATAAACAGTAATAAATCTACACCTAAATCAGTTGGCCCCCGATTCTGTAATAATGTGACCATAAGTGACCCTGAAGAAATGGCAAACTTGTTTAATGATTACTTTACTTCAGTCTTTAATTCCGACAACACATACAATGACCATATTATCCATATTGTTCTTTCTCCTCCTACCTTTGATCCCAGTCAGATGTCTACTAAAGATAACACGTCCCCTGGTCCTGATAACTTACATCCCCTATTCTTGAAAAAAAATGTCAGATTATTTGGCCTTTCCCGTAACAATCCTGTTTAATGCTTCCTTAATGACTGGTACTGTTCCATTGGACTAGCTGAAGGCAAGCGTTGTCCCCTTACACAAAAAGGGAAATAAGAACTTAGTTGGGAACTACCAACCCATTAGCCTTACACCAGTTTGTTGCAAGGTGATGGAAAGGTTATTAAAAACTATCACAGAGGAAGATATAGAGTCTTTACAGCTAAAGGACATTTCCCAGCATGGTTTTATGAAAGGCGTTCATGTAATACAAACTTGACAACCTTCCACGAGAAGGTCAGTAGGAGTCTTGATGATGGCATTCCATATGACATCATTATGTTAGATCTTGGGAAAGGCTTTGACAAAGTACCCCATGACCTCTTGGTAAAAAAATTATACAAAATGGGTATAAACATGTATGTAGTACATTGGTTTAACAATTAGCTATCCAATAGAACCCAAAGAGTTAGATTAAATAGAATTCTCTCTGGAGAGGGAATGGTTAGTAGTGGGGTGCTCCAGGGATTAGTTTTGGGGCCAATTCTCTTTGGGTTGTTTATAGCTGATATGGGCGTGGGTGTCAAAAGTCATTTGACTAAATTTGCCGATGACACAAAAATTGGGGCACCAGTGGACAACACTGAGAAACATTCTGTGATCCAGAGTGATCTTATCACAATCCAAAACTGGGCAAGCAATAATCAAATGACCTTCAACTCAGAAAAATGCATGGTACTACGTTTTGGCAGGAAAAACCCCAAGTATACTTACTATATGAGTGGAACCATGCTCAAATCAGTGAATAAGGAAAGGGATCTTGGTGTCACCATAAATAACTCCCTAACTCAAACAGTTCATTGTACATTGGCTGCCAGAACAGCAAACCATTTAACCCAGGCAATAAAGTGCTCTTTTGTCACCAGAGAACTGCAGTGCATCCTGCAAATTTACAAAACATTTGTCATTCCACCTGGATTATGGCTCTACCTTCTGGTGTCCTTACTTAAAAAAGAACATAAAACTCCTCGAAAGACCCTAGAGAAGGATTACAAAAATGATCCGGGGATGCCAAAACATGAAATATAGTGACAGGTTAATTAAATTAGGGTTGTTTAGTCTACAGGAAAGAAGACCAAGAGGAGACCTCTTGTTTCTCTGCAATGTTCTTAAAAATTAGGGACTGATGAATGAAATGGGCCTTCAATTCAACATAAAAAATACAAATGTGAGGTCCCATAGTAAATAAACTGTGGTGCACCTAGCTAAGACAATTAAAAGATCACAGTTCTTCACCATAAGATCAGCCCCCACATGGAATTCTCTACCAGAGGAAGCAGTAAGCCAATGTATTACACAAGTATCGAAGAATAAGAGGAGGAGGCAGAGGAGACCACTTTGGTTCTCACAAAAATTAGCAGAGACAGTCAGGGCAAAAAGAATAGCATTCAAGAAGTACAAAACAACACTGGGGAACAGGACAGGGAGATATATAGGAGCAAAAGAAAAGAAGCACCAAAAGGGATCAGGGAGGCAAAGGCTCTCACAGAACAAAACATAGCAAAGTCAGTGAAGAGGGAAGACAAAACATCTTACAGATACATCAGCGAAAGAAAAAAATAAGGCAAGAATAATGAGAGTCAAGGGGGAGGGGTGGATGTGTGGAGGATGACTAGAAGAAGGCAGGCATACTGAACAAGTATTTCTGCTCCTTATTCACGAAGGAAGGGGACAGAAATAGTCCACAGATAGAGGAGAAGGAGGGGACACAAGCCCCTTTAAAGAGGACATGGTACTTAAGGAACTGGAGAAATTAAGAGTGGACAGGGCTATGGGACCGGACGGGGTACACTCAAGGATACTAAAAGAACTAGGGAAAGAGCTAGCTGCACCCCTGTCAGCCCTGTTCACTCTATCCTTGGATACAATCCTTACTAATCGCCCGGACCAGAAAAAAAACACCACCGTTCTCTCCAACTCCCTCAGTGATCACTCCCCTGTGATCTGTATCTGGACAAATAAATTCCACAAACCACCTCCTAAAACCATCCTAAGTCGAATGCTACCACACGGAAACCTTGCTAAGCTAAAGACCTGCCTCCTACAACAAAACTGGTCCCCTATCTACAATACGCTGGATGTGGACGCTGCCCTAGACTTCTTCATTAAAACTTTCAACACTGCCTGTGACACCTACGCACCTTTCAAGAAACGTAAAATCAAAGCCCTCTCTAATCCCTGGCTAACAGCCAAACTACTGGCTCAGCTTAAAGCACGTGACCATCTTTGGGCTATAGCCAGGGCCACAGGCTCCATAACAGACTCACTTAATTATAAACTGGCGCCAAGAACCTATGCACTCTGCCAAATCAGGCAAATGAATAGCTCCTATTTCAAGAATGCTCTAGAAACCACCTGGGGTGATGGGAGATCCTTCTGGGACAATACACGTAATATTACGGGCAAACAGTCTAAATCCTCTCCCACGGCAATGAACATTGGTGGCTCCACTACCCGTGACCCTAAGACTGTGGCCGATGCCCTAAATAAAACCTTCACTGACCTCAGTGGTGTCCTCTCACCAGACTTCTTCAGGACTTGTCAGTTCCAAAACTCATATCCCAAACCACCTCGCCAGACAAACCGCTATTTCACTTTAAAATAGTTAAGACATATGAAGCCTACAGATACATAAAAAAGGCCTGCTCTAAATCTAGAAATAGCAGTGACACCATTGATCTAAAACTTCTGTCCCTCACCTTGGAAGAAGTGATCCACCCCCTCACCAAAATTCTCAACCTCTCCCTGTGCCAAAGTCAATTCCCCAACACATGGAAGGCCGCTATAGTCACACCAGTGCATAAAGGGGGCGACAAATCCACACCAGGGAACTATCAGCCCATATCTATACTTCACCCCTCTCCAAAGCTCTTGAGACGGATCGTGGTGGATCAACTATCAGACTACCTGCAAAGTACAATCTACTCTGCATTCAGCAACACGATTTAGGAAAGGACATAATACGGCGACAGCCCCTACTTTTTTGGCGGGCCACCAGTCATTTTTCGCCTGGTCACGGCCCCGGAAGCCTCAGCCACCATCTATGGCTGCCGGGTCCCCAGTCACCCTGGCTTACCTCTGAGGGCCGTACACAGTCTTCCCGTGGTCACGAACTGTGGCCCAGTCGGGACCCACAGCGATGGTAGCCACTCGAGGTCTTTCCCGGGAGGGCTTCATAGAGACTGTGGCCCTGCCCCCCTGATTTTCTATTTTTTCCTTTACGGAGGTGGGGACGTGCAATGACGCCAGCATCCGCCCCACCTCCCGGATGTTGAGCGTCGGCAGCGTGAGATCTCCCGGCCTCCGCCAGGAGTCCTCAGTGCTCCGAACGCTACCCTCGCCCTCCCCCCAGAGAAGGAGAGCGGTCCATAGAACACTCCATCCTTCTCCCCCGGCCGGCCCTCCGATGACCCGGGTCCGTTCCCGAACCCGGGTCGCCGGCATCGCAAGCGCAAATCCCACCGCTATGCCAGCGGGCCGGCAACGACGGCCCTACTTGATTTCTCTAGTGAAACTCACAAAGCCTTGGATAAGGGTTATTTAACCAGAGCTGTTTTCATAGACCTCACAAAGGCCTTTGACACTGTTCACCATAGCCTTCTAATCGCTCTTCTGCTCAACATTGGGCTAACCGAGGGACCTGGAGCCTGGGTAAAAAGTTACCTGGCACAACGTTCTCAAACAGTAAAAATCTCTGAGGTTCTCTCCGACTCCAAACCGGTCCTCTCTGGTGTCCCCCAGGGCTCAATTTTAGGTCCTCTCCTCTTCAGCCTATTTCTAAACTTGCTTCCCAAATCCTGCCCTGAAAAATTAATACACTATGCTGATGACGCTGTAATTCTCTCCTCCCATAAGGATCCAAATCCACTACGACAGAGCTTGCAGCTTGCTTTCTCACGTGTTGAAAAGTGGTTCCTTGAGCACAAACCGGTCCTAAATCAAAAAAAACAAAAGTCATGCTTTTCACTAGTCATCAAAACAGAAATAGGCATACTCCACTCGTCATAAAAACTTCTCTTGGAAATACACTAGAACAACTGAACACCTTCAGATACCTTGGTATCACTTTTGACGAATGTCTTACTTTTGTGGCCCATATCGATTACACTGCAAAAACAGTGCACCAACGCATTGGAATTTTGTACCGGAACCGTCAATTTTTCAACCAAGCTGCCTTGAGGATTGCTGTTCAAAGCTCCATCATCTCAATCATAGACTATGGTCTAATTGTCTATGGCTCAGCTACTACCATTGCACTAAAGCACACCTCAACAGCACTAAACAAAACCTGTCGACTCCTCACTGGAGCACAGAGACGGACCCACACTTGTGACCTCTACACAGAAACCAGTTGGTTGCATCTTTCCAATCACCTCATGTATCTCACCTGCATGATGGCAAAAAAAATCAATCTTGGGACTCACTCCTCCATGTATCCGGGACCTGCTCTGCCTGAACAATGGCACTCATACCACCAGAAGATCTGACCACCAACATTTCCTCGTCCCTAGATGCCGGACTGCTCAGGGACAAAGATCTTTTACATACCGTGCCCCTACCTGGTACAATGCCCTTAACCTGCCCTCCCTATCCTCCACGACATTGGGAGCTTTCAAACCATACTTACGCTCACCTCACAGCCTCAGCTCCTGTGACTGCTTCGACTAAAGTCTCATCCCACTGAGTGCACTTACATTTGTTTCACTCAACCACCATGGTCTCCTCTTTGACAAAGACAACCTGAGTACCACTAACCTGGTTCTGTCTGCTCCTAAACTTCTTATTTCTCCCTCTCTTCCCTCTCAAGCTCTCCAATCCTTATTCCTTGCCCTTGACCTTGCCTCTGAGTTCCTTTTTCTTTTCTGTACATAAATGTTACTGTTTAAGTTTAAGTTATGGCCTTGTTAAACGGCTTGCTGACTGTTTGTAACACTGTCTACTATGTTTTTGTACTTAATGATGTGTAACCTTTGTAAAAGAGCCTTGGCTCAAAGGTATTAATTCCTAGAACAATAAACTTCAAACAAGGATAATACCAGGGGATTGGAGAAGGGCAGTTCACAAGATGTGGTGCGAGTTCACAAGAGTGGGAGAAGAGAGAAGGCAGGGAACTGTAGGCCAGTAAGCCTGACGTCGGTGGTGGGGAAGGTAAAGGAGACATTAATAAAGGAAAGGATGGTGGAATACCTGACCAGTAACAAATTGCAGGATCCAAGACAGAATGGATTCACAGAGGGGATATCATGCCAAACTAACCTAAATCACGTTTTTCGACTGGGTGACAAGAGTCTTGGACCGGGGAAAGCAGTGGATGTGGATTTCAGGAAGGCCATTGATATGGTCCCACACAGGAGATTAGTCAACAAGTTGAACAGTCTAGGGGTGGGGGCAAAGGTGGTAATGTAGGTGCAGAATTGGCTAAGCAACAAGAGCCAGAGGGTAGTAATGAATGGGGGAGAGATCAGAAGAGAAGGGGGTGACAAGTGGGGTACTGCAGGGGTCAGTCCTGGAGCCATTACTATTCAATATATTCATTGGAGACATTGCAGATGAACTGGAAGGGAAAGTATGCCTGTTTGCAGATGATACAAAGATCTGCAACAGGGTGGACACACAAGAGGGAGTGGATAGGATGAGGAGGGACTTAAACAAACTGGAGGAATGGTCAAAAGTATGGCAGCTGGGGTTTAATCTGAAAAAATGTAAGGTTATGCACATGGGGAGAAAGAACCCAGGGGCAACTTACCAACTAGGAGGGGAAGAAATGGCAATGACTAGCCAGGAAAGCGACCTAGAAGTCATCATAACAGAGGACCTCAAGGTGTCTAATCAGTGTGGTAAAGCAGTGAGTAAGGCAAGTAGCATGTTGGGATGCATTGGGATGGGAATAACAAGCAGAAGGAGGGAAGTAATTTTGCCCCCATATAGGTCACTGGTGAGGCCCCACCTCGAGTACTGTGTCCAGTTCTGGAGACCCCATCTCAGAAAAGATATCAACCAGGTGGAGGCAGTGCAGAGAAGAGCTACCAAAATGGTCCAGGGCATGCATCAAAACAATTACAAGGAAAGGCTCAGGGAATTAAATATGTACTCACTGGAGGTAAGAAGGGAAAGGTGGGGGGGTATGATAGAAACATTAAAATATGCCAGAGGAATAAATAAAGTAGGGGAGACCAGCTATTTGCAGAAAAGAATGAGCAGTAGGACTGGGGTCACGATATGTGACTGGAAGGGGGGGAGACTCAGAGGCAATGTGAGGAATATCTTTTTCACGGAGAGGGCGGGTGAACCCTGGAACAGGCTGCCAGAGGAAGTGGTGGGGGCAAAACCCGTTGGGGCATTCAAGCATGCATGGGATAGGCACAGGGGACTAGTGAGACTAGGACAGAAGGGAAACATGGAAACAGGTCCGGCAGGATCTGACAGAAGGAAGTAAGACATTTCTTAAAGCTAAACCAGGGCAGACTGGATGGACCTGGGGGTCCTTTTCTAACAACAACTACTATGAAACTATGTAACTATGGGATACTGCTGGGCTGGAGAATGGCACATTTAGAGCCCCTCCATAAGTGTGGTCCCAGGGATGACCCAGGGAATTACAGGCCAGTCAGTCTGACCTCAATCATGTGCAAGCTCATGGAGACCATACTTAAGGAAAGGTTAGTGGAGTATCTGGATACGCATGGTCTCCAGGATGAGAAGCAACATGATTTATGGCAGAGAGGGCTTGTCAGACTAATCTGATTGACTTCTTTGACTGGGTCATTAAAACATTGGACAGGAGCCAAACAGTGGATATCCTTTACCTGGACATCAGCAAGGCTTTTGACTTTGTACCCCACAAGAGGATGATCAGGAAGTTGGCAGATGTCGGGGTTGGGGAGAAATTAACTAGATGGCTGGAAAGCTAACTGAGGGGAAGGACCCAGAGTATGGTGGTGGGGGTGAGCTATTTAACACTAGGGAGGTCACCAGTGTAGTCCCACAGGGCTCAATGCTCAGACCAGTACATTCAATGTCTTCATCAGTGATACTGGGGACAGCATTAAGGGCAAAATGTGCCTATTTATGGACAACACCAAGCTCTGTGGGAGGGTAGACACAGCAGAAGGGATACAAGACCTAAAGGAGGATCTGGAAAAACTACAGAGATGGTCCTGGATTTGGCAGCTAGGATTCAGTGCAAAAAAATGCAGTTATACACACTCTAGTAAGAACCCAAGAATTGAATATAGCCTGGGAGGGATCTGGGTATCTGCATCAGAGGAGTAGAAGGACTGGGGCGTGACAATCACTAGTGACCTGAAACACTCCACACACTGTAGGAAAGCAGGAGCGAAGGAAAATAAAATGTTGGGCTGCATTGCCAGAGGGATCAGCAGCAGCTGGAAGGAGGTAATATTGCCATTGTACAGTCATTAGTGAGGCCACATCTGGAGTACAGTGTACAGTACTAGTACCCTTGCCTAAGGACACCAACCTGCTGGAGATAGTCCAATAGAGGGCAGCAAAAATGATCTTGAGCCAACAAGGTAGGACATAGGAGGAGAAGTTGGGGATGCGGAACATGTACTCCCTGAAGGAGTGGCGAGCGAGAGAGAGAGAGAGAGAGAGAGAGAGATGAAACATGCTAGAGACCTTCAAGTATTTGAAGGGAATAAATAAGGCGGATAAGGTGAGTCTTCTCAAGCTTAAGGGGAATCAGAACATGAGGGGGCACAGTCTCAAGTTGGGGGGAGGTTTAGGAGAGGCACTAGGAGGCACTTCTTCACAGAGAGAGTGGTGATGGATTGGAATGAGCTTCTGGTAGAGGTGGTTTCATTGAAGACAGTGGAAAGCTTTAAGAGAGACTGGGATAGAGTTAAAGGGAAAATACAAGCAGACTAGACAGACCTAATGACAGCATTCTGCTGGCTACACTATATATTCGTATGCCTGTGTGATCTTTTATATGGTCAGACAATTAAACTGAAACTAACTTCAGAAAAACTAATTACAGAATGTTGCAAGGATATGCAGTATTGTAATGTATCATGGATATGTAATTTCAGCATGCAGTGGTGATGCACAATTTCAGAACATGATGGGGATGCTTGATTCCAGGTTGTGGTGGCAACATGCAATTTCATAATGTGGCATGGACATGGAATCTCAGAATGTGGCAGAGACGCAGAGTTTCAGAATGTGATGGTCACATGCAATTTCAGAATGTGGCAGGCATTCACATTTTATAATGTGGTGGGATGCATAATTTTGGGGCGTGGCTGGGAAATAATGTATTTTCGGAATGTGGCGGGTACACACAATTTTAGAATTTGGCAGGGATGCACAATTTTAGCATGTGGCAGGAAGGTGCAATTTTAGAATGGGGCTGGGGCACACACCTTTAGAAAGTGGTGAGGATGCCCAGTTTTGGAATGAGGCTGGGAAACGCCATTTCAGAATGTGGCAGAAACACATAATTTTGCAGTGTGGTAAAGATGAGCATTTTTGGAATGTAACAGAGATGCACAATTTGGAATGTAGCAGTGACATAATTTCAGAATGTGATAAGAGATACACAATTTCAGAATGTGGCAGGGAATTAAATTTTGTAATGTGGCGGTGATGTGCAATTTCAGAATGTAGCAAGGATGAACACTTTTGGAATGTGGTGGTGACAGTCTCAGAATGTGGCATTGACATACAATTTCAGAACGTGAAACGTTGGTGGACTACAGTATGCGGGTTCTTGATGTGTAATAAAGGTTTTGTTTACATTTAGCAACAAGCATTGTGAGTATTTCCTTTATCTAGCAGTACTGCCCGGTGCTGGGCCTTTTGGCTTGTACTACTGTAACTCGTGTGAGCATGGCCTTAGCACAGACATTTACTGGGAGCTGCTCTTTTTTGCTACTTGTAAAATATGAACTACTAGACATGCTGCCAGTTCTTGTACTGTGGCTACTACTTAAACCACATTAAAATGTTCTTAATCTTATCCTGCTGTTTGTTCTGTTGTCTATTTATCTGACCACAGTTCAAGGCAGAGTCAGAAAGCAGGTAAATGAATTAAAACAAATACATACTATACAAAATGATGCCCGGGCAATCATACACAATAGAGGATAGTCTATGAGCAATCATGCACAACAAGGCTGATACTTCCATCTCAGCCTAGATGACATCACAAAGACCTCTCGAGTTGCACTACAAAGGTCTATGATACCATCTCACCCCTCGATGGAAACACAGCCTTGCTCTGTACGGCAGCCCATAATTATTCTTTATGTCAATTACTGTATACCTACTAGGTTGGTTATTGATTGCAATGTATTTGGAGGCTGCTTATTGATCCCTCCACCCATCAAACTGGTGGTCTGCAGGCTTGGACTTTTTGTGACTGATATGTTTTATTCTGTGTGCTCAGTCATCCATATTGGGTAGTGGTTCTTCTCATGAGTTCTGGATAAGTAGTATTAACTGAAATGCTAATAAATACTGTTTAAGTTATTTTAATATATATATATATATATATATATATATATATATATATATATATATGTATATACATATATATGCAAGTGAAAAGTTGAAAATTGAAAATTATATTCAGCCCTCCTCTAAGCTAGCCAACATATATGGCACCATTATCATAAATCCAGAAAAGTATCTGATACCATACTGTACATAGGAAGGCACACATTCACAGAAACCACAGTGCAATTTGATAACAGAAGCTCTGCTTTGAGACTCTTCTCCAAAACAAAGTGCTGCAAAGCCTATATCTACCCTTGAACTATATTTCAAAAGAAAAATCAATTAAAGCATGACAGCACATTAGAAGAAAACTGATTTCGTCCATGATAAAAATTCTAAGCTGACTGCCTCCCCCAAGTCCAGATTAGACACCATCATAAACAAGATAGGGCAGCAGGAGTCCTGGGGTGGTGAGGGTCTGGAGCACAATGAAAACAATGCCTTTTTCTACTTAGACATCATTTAGTGAGTATCAAGTCATTTTTTTAAGGGACCCATTCTTATTCAGCAAGTCAGGTAAGTGAATATGTGACTTGCTACTGGGTGAGAAACCCAAGTTTGGGAATCAAAACTGTTAATGACGAGGTCAACAAAGAGCAATACATCACGGCAGCAAGGCACTCATTCCCCTGGGAAGGAGGGCTGGTCAACATCAATCTGCAATCCCTCATGTGCTCATGTTCTGAATGGCACCACTGTCTGCATCACTCGTTGCTGCATTCAGGTGCTGCATATGAGCATGGAGGGGGAAGCTATGGAGAGTCTTAGCCCCAGAAACAAAACACATCCTCTTTCCTACCTTTACAGCAGATTGTGGGTAAATATTTTCCTCTCTTGGTTTAATTCATATTTAATGATTTATTTAGAAATTTTCCTACTGGCATAGCCCCATTAAATGCAGCATCTTGCTTTCATGAGAGTCCCAGGGAAACAGCAGCACACCAATGACAATGTAGTCAATCAATCAATCCACCAAAGTCTTTATTTAACCAGGCGATCACCGTTGAGCAAGCTCATTTTCAAGGTGGACCTGGGTTTGTCAACAAGGAACAAGGGACAATATACATGGGATGCAACACACAAGAAAATAATAAAAATAAAGTGAGATACAATAATACAGTATATACAAAGTATCAGCAGGTAGCATTGACAGTAGTATATGTTTGGAACAGAAAATACAGCTAGTTTTGGGTAGGACACAATTTTTTATATAAGTAAAGCAATATACTTATCAGGTGCACCGAACACAAATAAAACCTAATATAAAAAGATATATAGTGATATGGTATGGAGAATTTAGAGCTGGAACCGGGGTCAAAGGAATGTGGAAGGGACAGATATGGGGGGCAGAAAAAGGGGAGAGAGAAGAGTCGATTATAGACGTGATCAGTCTTTTAACAGTAGTAATTAGAGTGTACTTGGACTTATAGGAGTCACTATTTAGGGTAGACAGGCACAGGACTCCTTATTATGATGTACATATAGAGATTTAAAAGCTGCTAGGCTGATGGGGTGAGTTAATTTTAAAGTTTTTTGCATTTTGTTCCACAGTTGAGGGAGCACAAATCTGATGGCCGCTCTGCCAATGCAAGATTTTGCTTTGTAAACATAAAGGTAGATATATGAGATGCTTTTCAGGGCATACTTCCCCAGAGTGCAAAAAGGTAAACAGAGATATACTGGGGCAGTTTATTTGAGATAGCTTTGTATGTCCAAACCGCAGCATTTTTTTGCCGTCTGTAAGCAAGGGATGACCATCCCACTGCTGTGTACAATGCACAGTGGTGGGTTGAGTAAGGAAGACCTGTGATAAATCTTATGGCTCTGTGATAAAGCGTATCAAGTTTGGCTAGGGTACTTGCAGGTCCCTGACTATATAGAAAATGTGCGTAATCCAATAGGGAAAGAAAGGTAGTTTGAACCAGTTTCAGTTTAGCATCTCTTGTGAGGAGATTATTAATCCTAAAGAACAGACCAAGTCTTTGTCTAAGTTTCTTTGCCAGTTCTTCTAAGTGATCTGTGAAAGCAAGTCTATGGTCTAACCAGACCCACAGGTACTTGAACTTTGGTACGAAGTCCAACCGCTCACCTAGAATGGTAGTGATTGCAGGAGTGTCCAAACAATGGCGGGATTTATTGCATTGTGAAGGGGCGAGAGGAACATTGCTTTGTTTTTTTTTTTGCATTTAAGAGCAGTTTCTGGTTTATAAGCTGATGTTGCAGCAGATTAAATTCATTTTGAAGGGCTTTACAGGCCGCATCCAGCGTGGGGCTACTAGCATAGAGTACCGTATCATCCGTGAATAGGTGTACTTGTGCTTCTTTGATGGGGGCATCTACGTTGTTAATATAAATGGTGAAGAGCAAGGGACCAAGAATGGAGCCTTGCGGTACACCCCTCAATAGGGGCTTTTGGTGGAGACACTTCCCCTTCTGCCTTTACTTTGTAGATTGTACTGTGCTGTGCTCTAAAACCAGATTGTAACGGATTGAGCAATTTTTCTGATTCCAGGTACTTCTGAAGTTGGGAGTTCACTATTTTTTCCAGCATCTTTGACAGGATTGGAAGTAGGGAGATTGGCCTGTAGTTATTGAGGTCACTAGGATCTCCTGACTTAAACAAAGGGACTACAAGTGCATTTTTCCAAATGGGCGGTAGGTCACCCTGGGACAAGGATAAGTTGAACAGATGAGTAATTGGGACTGCGAGGACAAGGTAGCCGATCTTTAAGAAGTTCACGTCAATGAGGTCGGCCCCAGCACTTTTCCTAGTGTCCAACTGAAGGAGAAGATCTTCGACTTTTTTCAGGGAGGTAGGCTGCAGAGAGAAGGATGGAATGGGGATGGGTTTTTCTTGTGTATCCAATCCAAGTTGTTGGCGGAGGATATTTGCGGGAGAGGAGTCAAAGGCTAGCCCTGCAGTGGCAAAATTATTATTGAGAGCGTCGAGGATAGACGGTCTTTCGGAGATGACAGTATTGTCGATCAATAATTCAGTAGGTAGGGAATTAACAGTGGTGTGACCTCCAATGTCTTTGATCGTCCTCCAGAATTTGGAGGCATTTCTTGAGGAGCTCTCCAGCTGAGAATGGTAGAAATTAGCTTTGGTTTCTCTGACTATTTTGGTGCAGAGGTTTCTCACCCTCCGGAAAGAATTCCAGTAATTTATTAAATTAGTTTTCCTAGTAGTTCTCCTGAGTACATCCCTACTCCGCAAAGCATCTTTCAGGTCTTCCGTAAACCACTGACAGGATTTGCTTCTGGGACAAACTTTTACTATGGGAGCATACTTGCTGAGAGCCCCTAGCACAATTTCTGAGAAAATATCACAAGCCATAGTCGGGGACCTGGCTAGATAGAAGTCCTGCCATCACATGGAGACTCTTAGCTCTGATATATACCCATGGAGATCAAAGTTGCGTATGCACCTTTTAAAGGAGAATTTTGGTGCAGTTGTGCATTTAAGAGTGGATCTTACACATGCAATGAAGCAATGGTCGCTAATATCAGAGAAAAAGACGCCAGCAGGGGAGAATAAATGGGGTTTGTTAACTAAAATGATATCCAAGAGAGTACTTTTATTAGGGTTCAGCTTGTTAGGACAAGTAGATTTGTTTATTTGCTGTGACAACCCAAAGGAATCACAGGACATTTTAAGTGGGATGCATGCACTGGAGAGCCAGTCTAAGTTGAAGTGCCCTAGTATGATATACTCTGAAGATGCCGAACCCGGGATGGTTCTGAGATGTTTTAACAACTGTAGTCCAGCTGATGGGGGTCTGTAGCATCCTATTATACATAATGAGACACCGGTAGCAATTTCAATCTTTAATGACAAGCTTTCGAATTCTTTTGGGACAGAGGTTGACTCAATTATGGAGGCAGGGAATTTATTCTTGATGTAAATAGCTACCCCACCACCTCTGGTTTGCCTGTCAGCTCTGAACAAAGAGTAGGAGGGGATGTTAACTTTGTTGTTACTTGTTGCCGGTCGGAGCCAGGACTCTGTAATCACCAGAACATCTGGAGCAGTATGACATACCCAGGCCTGAACTGAAGTGATTTTTTTTTTAATAGGCTACATACATTAACATGCAAGAATCTAAGCCCCTTGAGGCTCTGTAGCTCTGCTGGGGATTCCATGGGTACCAGAGGGCCGGGATTAAGCTCAACATTTCCTGAGCATAGTAAAAGCAGGAACAAGAGTTTCCTGCAGAGTCCTAGGAGACGTGTGGGTGGCTGAGTCTTCTTTCAGTTACGTGATTTGTCTGCAGCAGTTTAGGGAGTTCTGAGACTAGTTCCCAGTTTGCCTGATGCTGCATACAATAATACCCTGACTGAGAGAGTCAATGGGAGTGGGGGGGCAGTATGCAGAAAGTGGTGTACCCCTCATGGCAGGCTCTAGGAGAGTTCCTGTATGCCGGTGCAGGTGAAGGACCAGCAGCGGACTAGGGGAAGTTAGAGCACATACAAGTTCTTCTACTTGATAGGAAAAGTCCCGGTCAGACAATGTAAAAAGAGAGCCATTGTCCACTCTAGGAGTTATTTTTTGATTCATGTTCGAGTCCAATACATATAAGATGAGCAAAGACAAGCATAGAAGCAGGTAATATGCCCTCATTATGAGACTATAACCCAATGGGCACTACAAGTGCTGGCAAGAGAAGGGATTCTCAATGGAGGACAATTTCTTAATCCATGCAGAATAGTACTATAGGCAGTGGAGCCAGAAGCAGTAATCCTTAAGTGCAGCTCCTTGTCAGGCTAAATAAGAAAAGAGTTCACCTGACTATAGAGTAGTACTAGGGGCAGAGAGGCTTTGAAGCAAATTTCTTAGCTACTACTCTGGAGCAGACTAAGTACTAGAGAGATCACCTGACCTAAATCAACTGCCTTAGCAAGACAGGATGTGATAGTGAGCAATAAGCAAGCATAAAATATCAAAATGGTATGCCTCAGCAAGAAAGAATAGCAGGTTAAGATAAAGCTGCTAGCAGGCTTAGTTGCAAAAGGGGATGGGAGGAATGGCAGTTGTTGACAGTAAGTAACCAATAAAGTGAAACATCAGATAGGAGTGGGCGGAGACTGTGTGCATTTAAAGGAGGCCTGGGAGGGGGACGGGGGTAGGACGAAAAATCAATGGGAAGTTTTCAGAACTAGCACTGAATCAGTGCACATACAGTTGGAGAGAAACTGCAGCGTGGGGGGGGGAATGGTAAGTTAATTTACACAGGCTGAGCAGAACAGGCTAAATTATAATATATAAATTAGGAGCCGAGTACAGGGATGCAGGCTTACATTAAGCCGCACGTCTCGGGGGCTCCGGTCTCAGGCAAGTGGGACCAGCCAATCAGGGAGCTGTACACAGGCATGGAGTGAATAGCGCTACCCTGAGAAGGCACCGAAATTGAAAAGAGCAAATTGCAAGTGATGATCCAGTTCAGTGTTCACACAGACCAGAGAAACCGTGGCAATTTTTTCAAGCGTCGTACCTTATCTATCCTCTTTGGGGGGCGGGTGGATCAGACTCCTTGCACCGTAGAGGTGCTATGGCTGGATCGTGACCTCTGCCCGTGGGGGCAAGTGGCACCTGTAAGGAAGGAGAGAACAGATTAATAGGAGCAGTTGAGGGGGTGTCGAAACAGAGACACACAAAGAGAGCTGAGCACCAAGTTGAAAGACAAAGTCAGAGGGCGGTCTCAGACAGAGGCAAGGTGCCGGCTAATTCGGGAATCCAAAACTAGCACAAAGTAGTAACATAAAAACAGCACCAGTACACAATTAAAGAGATACCTGTAAATTATAAACAAATATGCTTGCCCAGAGTTCACCAATACAGATGAAAAATGGTGACAAGTTTCTTTAAGGAGCAAGCACAGTTGTGCCTTAAAGTTAGTCAATGTTGGAACCAGCTGAGCTGTTCAGACAGTTTCTTCCAGTCTGCTAGGGTTGTGCAATAAGCAGTAACACAAGACAGAGTGAGCATTAAGACATATCACTGCATGATTCAGATGCAGTCTCAGGCCTTCAACCATCTGGGAAGTGTGGCAACTACAGCTCAATGCCCATCCTGAAGTGTGTTACTGCCCTGGGTCTTTTTTTTTTTTTTTTTTATAAAAGTAAATATGTAGGGACTTCTGGTGATGTCACGGACCCCTTAGCGGCCTAATCCTGATGCTCCTGACCCTTTGGGTCTAATTTACCTTCTCAAATTTCTAAATTTGAGTCAATCTTTATCAAAATGCCTAAAGGAAGTAAAAATGAAGACAAGGGCAACAGACAACATTCTAGAGGAACTCAAAAAGCAACGGATGGACTACGATTTCAAGCAGATCCTCCAGACCGAAGCAGGAGTTCCTTGCTAACCAGTACCAAAGGTACTGACAAATCGCTTCGAAACCCTAGTAAAAGAAATTAAAGCCTCCCAAAATGAGAACTGAAAGGAGTTCAAAAACTTGCAGCAAAAACTCACCAAATCTGAGAAACGGTTGGACCAGGCCGAGGAGCACATATCTGCCACCAAAGATGGCGCCTACCAGCTTAGCCGAACGGTCAGGACTCTCATCGTGCAAACAGCAGACCTGCAAGCCAAATGCTAAGACCTGGAGGGTCATTATAGGTGCATAAACCTTCGGATCTATGGCCTACCTGAAGGGGCAGAGACTAATCCCATGTCTGCTTTTGTGGAAAATCTGCTCAAAGATGTACTGGAGCTGCCCCCAAACTATGATCTCTCCACACCACTCCTTGCAGCCCAAGCCATCTGACCCCAAAGCCTGACCACAATCAATAATAATGAAGTTGACTAGCTTCAAAATGAAGGAAGACATACTCCGAAGGGCTTGGGCAAAAATATAAACCAGTTACCTTGGACATAGACTTTACCTGGACTAAGATTATCTGCCGAAGGTTAAGCAACAATGGATGGCATACATCCCCCTACTGAAAGTGTTGAAAGAGAAGGGCATCTGTTTTCAGACCCCTACCCGGAGAGGCTCCTCATCCACTGGGAAGAAGGACTGACCCTTTACTTTTCTTATGAAGCCGCCCATACAGCCATGCAGGAAAAGGGCCTCCCAATAACGGAACAACCAGAGGGTAGGAACTAAAAATGGAAGATGTAGGTTTCCAATTGGCGTCTGCTCTTCCCTGGAAGAAACTCAGGGTACCTTTAATGCTACCGCAAGGAGCGCTTCAGCAAGTGCAAGACTTGCTCCACAGAAATAAATGCACCAGAATGGCTGAAAAGGCTCAAACCAAGCGCTGAAGACAATCCCAGAACTGTATTTTTCTCGTGTTTTTGGGCTTAAAAGCTGCAGAATTACAGGTATTGACAGGGTGCTAACCTTTAGAGTTTAGTTAGTGCTACTCTGGAGATCCAGATGCTGCTCTATTTGCTTATAATGTTTGTTGGAGTCACAGCTCCATCTCTGCCTGAGAAGACTGATTAATTTTATAGCCCACATTTCAACAATTTTATTTGGTTTAAGGGAGTCCTCTTCTTTTCATTAACTCACTCATTTGTGGACAATCGTGTTGTTAGTTGCTATTGGATTTCCCTCACATTTACAGCATCAGAGTTCAAATGGACTGAATGAGAGTCTCGAAAGTTTAATACACCTTTAAGACGGACTGTCATCCGGAGAGACAGAGTTAAGCAAATATAACTGTCAACAATATTTACAGGTGGTTTAGTGGGAGGAGGGGGATGGGGTTTCTTTGTTTATTTGTTTCCTGTTCAATTATCTTTATTATTGTTCCTTGAAGTAATGAAGAGTGGGAAAATGGAGGGCAGAGCTGGGCATGGTGAGACTTTCTCAGTCCAGAGCCAGCCGGTGTACACCATCTGGTAAGCTGCACCCGAAAACCCCAGCTACCATAAAATGCCACTACTGACCTAAAGGTTGCACAGGATGGACCTGGGAAATGCACCTTTTTATAGATCAGCTGTTTCCGTAATATTGGTCCCCTTGATTATTATTTAAATTCACTTAGCAGGCTGAATAGACAGCTTGACACTGAAGGGTACAAGTTCCCTAGAAATAATTCTATTCAGGCCCCGAGACGTTTAATTTCCAAGCTGCTGTATATACTTTTTCAGTGGCATGGAGCGACCCAGGGGCCCTCATTAAACCCCTCCCAAAGGAGCACAATGCCCCCCACAATATTTTATCACTATTTTATTAGTTAAAAAGTTTAATCAGTCCACTGAAATTTGCACTGGTCGCCCTCTTTATTACTGATGTTTGGTATGTACTATACTGCTTCATAATACCCGAAGGTGATGGTAGTCAACAGAACTGTTTCTCTGTTCTACTCAGTCTGTGACTTATAACCCAATGTAGTTCTACACTATGCAGGAGTCCTTTTAGCCTGCCTTATGGCTCCACAAGAGGGCTCCCCATGCCATGAGCAATCCCCTAACCTCTTCTTACTACCCCACACCACCATAGGGTGGCTATAGAAGTCTGCTTTAATGGAGTTCCTACCTTGGGAGTTACCAGTTCTAGTTGTAAGTTATGCCCTGTTGGCATGTTGTGATTTGTTTTTTACTCAGGGTCAAGTCTTACAAAGTGCTGAAACTGGAAAATAACTCCCCCCCATATAGGTATTTTTGGGTATTTTTTTGTTTTCTCCCCAATCCCTCACGTCCCCGGCATAGCGCATGTACGTCATGCATTATGGGATGCCCCAACCTACCAGTCGCTCTGTTATCACCTGCGCCTGCCACCGGACTTCCATCCAGTGACGACGGGACTACGGACGGGTGACTTTCCCTCCTGGCAGAGGAGAGCCAACGCTCAATCCTGTCCCACCCTCACCCCCATGCCAGCACCCCGACGACCCAAGGTCATTCCTGAACCCGGGTCACCGGCGTAGCATGAGGTGAGGCATGGATGCATTAGTCCTCAGCGCCACCAGGCTGGCAACTGGAAAAGAACTTACAAAGTCCATCTTAGGCATTATTTTCTCCCAGAGCACAGATTACAGGGGATTGATGCTTTATGATACAGGACAATTTTTTCTTTAAAATGGTAGACACTGGTCTCACTGTCTGTTCCTATAATGTTCACAGCCTGACAAACACGATTAAAAGGGGAAAGATCTTGGCGTATCTTAAGCATTTTGGAGCAGACCTTATTTTCTTACAAGAGATGCACCTGTCACCCAAGGAGCATAAGAAGCTAGAGAAATTTGGCTCTTCGGCCATGACTACAGCCTCATATAAGAAGGGCCGGTGGAGGAGAGTGGGTATTTTGGTTCCTGCTAGAGTCCACTTTGAATACATTCCCTAACTGACAAGGAAGGTAGCTATGCCTTAATGAAGGGTAAATTAAATGGGGTACTGGTAACCCTCGCCTCGGTCTATTTCCCCTAGGATCCGACTTTGCCGCATAACAATCCTTTTTCCTAACTGTATTAGAATGGGGGAGGGGTCAAGTTATCACTGGCGGAGACCTCAATTTAGTTTTCGATCCCCGAATTGATACGACTTCCCAAATTCTTAGGCGAGAACATAAGGTAAAGTTTCTAAGTAAGCTCATGCGCCTGTTGTTTGTTGGTGGGTGCAGTTTTTGAGATGCCACTCCCAAAAATTCACAGAAAAAGAAACAAAACTGCACTGCCTCAAGAGTCAATAATGAAAGCATACAAGATTGTAATGCTAAGTATCTTTTTTAATAAGCTTAAATGCTCAAAATCTGGACAAAATACACAGGCAAAAACCACCCCAGCATAGCCTTCTCATGAGAGGAGGCTTCATAGGGGGCCCCTTATGAAGCCTTATTGAGAAAGCGGCACTAAGAAGTTTACGGGGACGTTTATTGAAATCTCTGCAGGAAGAAAAAGTAGGAAGCTCAAGGAAGCTCTGACTAACCAACTAAGAGAGTTAGAAAACCAGCAAAAATTAAAAATAGACAGAGCTCATACTGAAGAGTTGCAAAATTTGCAAAAAATAATTAAATATGCTCCTGAACTATAGGGTAGAACAAAAACTACTTTTCCTCCAACAGAAATTTTATGACAGAGGCCCACGCTCTCTGCGACTCTTAGCAGGAAGACTTTGAGTTCAAAGGGCGACAGCTACAATTATGTCTATTAAATGCCCCTCAACCTTGCATTTTGTACATACTATCCCAGATATAACAGAGGCCTTCAAGCAGTTCTGTTCAACCCTATATTCTCTTTCCCCTGAGGTCCCTGAAGACCAAATTTCAGACTTCCTTTCCCCATTAACTCTCCCGAAGTTGACCCAAATGCAATCAGCTTTCCTGGTGGCACCGATTTCCCCTAAGGAAATTTCCACTGAAACTGGTCCAGGCACAGACGGACTCCCTGGTGAGTTCTATAAAAGTTTTAAAAAAGTATTAGTCCCCATCTTGACTAACACCTATGTCAGTGCACTTGAGCAGGAGGGAGCTATCCCCCTGTAGTGGTCCCAAGCCATTATTTCTGTAATTCTGAAGCCTGGCAAGGACTTAATAAATTGTGCCTCCTACAGGCCAATTTCAATTCTCAATACGGACTATAAAATCTTAACATCCTTGTTCACTTGGATTCTCCAAAAATTCATACCAGATTTGATCCACTTAAACCAACCTGAATTTATTCCAGGGTGTCAGGCCCAGGATAATATGCGACGCACAGCATATATAATAGATCAAATATGGAAGACTATCCAACCTGCTCTTTTACTAAGCTTAGGCGCTGAAAAGGCCTTCGATTAGGTCTCTTGGGCCTTTCTTAAGGCGGTCTTTGCCCGCTTCAGGTCCCCCCCAATTTGTTCACTTCAGTTTCATATAATATGATACACTTATTGGATTTATGCAGGCAAATGGCCACATTTCAGACAGTTTTGCACTTCAGCGAGGCACTCGTCAGGGTTCCCCACTATCCCTTATTACTTTTTGCTTTATTTATAGAACCATTAGTCACATGCATACAGTTGAATCCAGATATACAGGGTATCTGAGTGGTGGGAGCGGTCCAACAGCTAAATCTGGTTCAGTTGGCATTCATCTGTATCCCCCTTCCCCGGGTCATGCCTGAAAATAGGCAGGATTTGTCTAGTGCACTTACCCAGTCAACAAAAACTAAATAAATAAAAATAAATAAGTTGGCCTTTTACTCTGACAATGTCCTGGTATACTTAGCAGATCCAACGAATTCTCTACCCGCCATCTTTATGCATCTGCAAAAATGTTCTATGCCATCAGGTTATACCCTGAACACTCATAAAACTGAGGTTTTAGTGTTTAATTACATAGTCCCCCCAGCCATTCGAATGACTTACCCAATGAAGCGGGACCTCCTATCGCTAAAATATCTAGGTATACATATAACAACTGACATCACCCAATTATCTGAGTTAAAATTACACCCCACTTCTGAAGCAGTTGAAAACTAATTTAGAAGGTGGCACCTCCTACCATTAACCTTACATGCCAGGGTACAAGCCCTAAAAATGAATGCACTACTCCGGCTGCTTTATCTTTTTCAGTGCGTCCCGAGTTTAGTCACTCTTAAAGATTTATTAATGTAGCAATTTAATTTTCTCTCTTTTGCCTTTCATTACAAACACCCGCATCTTAGACAACAACTACTATATCCAACCAAACAAGTTGGAAGACTGGCTTTTCCCTGCCTTCCAGGTTACTAGGTGGCTGCTCAGATGAAGGTGGTGCTGCTCTGGGGCAACCCAATGTAATAAGCACACTAGAAATTTATCAACCTTGCCAGAGTCCTCCCATTGCCTCTACCTGCACTTCTCTTTAATCTAACCCAGCTTAGTCAGGTGAGAAACTCGGTTCCTCTGGAGACATGGATGGTTTTGGAGGGCTGAAGGAAAGGTGTCTCTAAGGGGTCTGCTAAAACGCATTTTTGGAAATACTGATGGTGAGTCGAAGACCCTTTATTTCAGCCTGCATGAATTGACCCCTGGTTTGAGACCCAAGCCAAGCGGAAGATTTGTGCTCCCTGGCAGTTGATGCAGAAAGGCTTGGTTATCTCTTTCGAGCAAGCCATACAGAGATTTGATTGGACCCTGGGAGACAGACTTCAGTTTTATCAACTTCAAGATTATATAAATAAACAGAATCGCATCTTAGGATGCCAAGTGCAGGATTCCCAAGAGAGCCCCCCTTTTGAACAAGTATGGGCCTCCATGGGCGGAGAACAAGCCATCCCACTCCTATATCATAACTTTATTCGGGACCAATCATTCACAGCGGACTATTTGAAACTTAAATGGGATAGGGAATCCGATCTCTTCCTAACCGATAAAACAATGGAAAAAGATACGGAAAGGGGTCTGGCGGGCCACCTCATCTCCGACCTGGAGGGAGTTTTCATGGGAAATTAAGGTTCGTTATTTTCTAGTGCCCACTTTTTTATCTAAATGGATTCCAGATCATTCCCCCTCTTGTTGGAGACAGTGTGGCGAGGGACGGGCAACGCACATTCATATTGTTTGGAGTTGTCCCAAGTTTGCTGGATTTTGGGAGGAGATTGAAACTCTACTATTTTTGGCCTGACATAGCCTTTAACTGCACAGCATTTACTGCTAGGATTGACCCTGCCGCAGTTTATAGGCAAGGAAGCCATTTAGTTATGGTTAATTATGCTAGTGGCAGCCATGAAGGCCATCGCCAAAAGGTGGCTTCAACAAGAACCTCCCTCTTGTCAGAATGAGTTCATATCATACAGCATATCCAGAGATTTAAGAAACTCACCTATGGGCTACAGCAAAAGCTCACAGTTTATCAGAATAGGTGGACTAGATGGGACTTATATCAAGGTATCACTCCTTAAAAGTAAGGACAGAACTTAATCCCCCTACATGTCCCCTTTTTATGTTTGCTTGTGCCAATTACAAAGAAACTATAATAAGTAAATGAAACATTGCAGAGGTGTGGCAGTGTGTGGTCAATGCAGCCAGTGCTTTCAGGGGCCCTTCCCTCGGCTACCAATCAACAGAAAAACTGCTGATGATGGCACTTTCAGAGAGAGCACCAGACTTAAAAGATATGTGCCCCTCCAGTCAGGGACAGTTTTGCTATCCCTGTTAGCAGCGGCAGCTGCCCCCCTCCCTTGCAACCAGGAACACAGAGACAGCCGACAAGACTCTCCACCCATGCGCATTACAGTGTACAGTAATGTGCATGGGCGCAGATTCCTTCTTGTCAGCTGCTGCCCTGTGCCCCCGACCCTAGTGTGCCTTTTCTGGTGAAACATTTTTATTATTTAAATTGGCAGCTCCCGCCACTGGCCACACACTCCAGAGGAAAGCCAACATTGGGGTGCTCAATCCCGTGTCGGCATATCCCCCCCCATTAAGTGGCACACTGGAAGCCCACCCCAGTGTGCCGAAATATGGCGGCTCCTGCCACCTACCACACAGTCCCCATAAGCCGATATGGGGTGCCCAATCCCCGTGTCGGCATCCCCCCCCCCCTTAGTGGGTCTTTCCTGGTTAAACAATTCCCTCTTTCTTTTCCGACACCAGTATGCTCACTCCCAGTGTCGGATGCACCCCCTCCAGCCTGTCAACACCCCTTGCCGACATCGAGGAACCCAATCCGGGAGTCGGCTTCCCCCCCTCCACCAATATTGTGGCTCACTGGGAGGCCACCCCAGTGTGCCAAACTTTTTCTTTATCCTGTAAATGAAAAAAAAATTCCCTTGCTGTTTTTTTTTAAACCTGAAAAAAAAAATGGTCCCTCGTTGTCTTCCCGAGTCACCCTCCCCATCCCCACCATCCCTCTGTGCAGCCCCCCAACCCATACTTACCTCCGCAGGTCCGGCGCTGCGATCATCTGTGGAGCGGGAACACATCTGAACTCTTCAACAGCCAACCACAAAATTAAGAAAATCATGGTAAGCTTTATAATGGCATCAATGGAGGGTTTCAACTTAGGTTGATATCGCAGTCATTTTTTGAGTTTTGGCTACAAATTTTTAATATGGGGTTCTTGGGACCCCACCTCGTGAATGCTTGAATTGTCATTTTGTTTCTCTGTCCCAAAAAGGTGATTTTGCAGTCACTGTGTGAAATCACCTTTTGGGACCGATTAACGAAAGGACGGTGCCACTGTTCATGAGATGGGGTCCCAAAAAGGCCATGTCGCAAATTTGGTGAAAAAACTCCACAAAATGACTGCGTTACGAGTGTGCGTTGAGCAGCTTCTACGTACACTCGTAACTTTGCCAATTTTCAATATTTTTACTCCAAATTTCCAACACTGCCTTTTCTTCACACCTCCTTATGAACAGTATAGCTGTCATTTTTTGCATCCTGCCCAAAATGTGTTTTTGCACCTGTGTCACAGAATGGTGCAGTCACTGTGCAAAATCAACTTTTGGGACAGAGTAATGAAATCACAGTGCCACTGTTCATGAGGGACATCCCAAAAGGCCATGTTGAAAACTGATAAAAAATTCAAAAATGACTGTGTTAGGCGTGCATTACGCAGTTTCGCATGTTCTAACTTCACCAATTTTTCATATTTTCCTCCAGGTTTTCAACGTTGCTATTTCTCACACCTCCTCATGAACAGTACAGCTGTCTTTTTTCACATCCTACCCAAAATGTGTTTTCACACCTGTGTATCGAATGGCACAATCGCTGTCTTGAAATCATCTTTAGGGATTGAGTATAGAAATGATAGTGGCACTGTTCATGAGTCTGATCTAAAGCCCATGTTGAAAATCTGTAGTGAAAATACCAACAAATGCCCAGGGCCTTAGGGTCTTCAACCGTAATGCCCCACCCTGTAGAGACTGACGGGCGTCGGGGATGTGACTTGGGTTGTCAGCTGTAATGCTCATGTCATTGCACCCCCACCCTGCAGCCAATGACAGGCATCGAGGTGCGTCTTGGGGTCTTCAGCCCTAACGTTCACTCCATTCTCCTATACTGCACCCATCCCAGCTTATTTCCTTATGGAATGGGGTGAGTGTGAGGGCCGAAGACCCAAAGGCACACCGTGACACCTGCCTGTGTCTGCAGGGTGGGGTGGCATGGTGTGAGCTTTATGCCTGATGACCCAAAGCCACACCCCTGCCTGTCAGTCTCTGCAAGGTGGGGGTGGGGGTAGGTGTTAGTTCAATACTTCACTGCCATTCCTATTATGCAGCTCTCCAATACCAGCAAGCAAACATTTGGCACTGACAAATGCTTGTTATATGTAGGAGCCGGTTTTTAGCTCTCTCCTCGCTTGTCCTAACAGTTTTGAAGAACAGTATAAAGAACACATTTTATCAATCCCTGTCTAAGTCCCCCCTCTTATATATCTGTGTTACGAACTTTATGAATCAACGTCTATCAACCACCCCTAGCATTTAGGAACCTTGATTTATAAATGGACTCTAGAAATAATGCATTTTCACAGCCATGGAATATAATCCTTTTCTATTGGAGTTTATTTTCGATTTCCCTTGTTTGGAGATATCATTATTAAGTTTAAGCACTGATTCTGACCCTGTTTAGTTTCTTATTTTATTGATAAGTTCTATTTAATGTTTAAGACAAGGTTTATGAGTTTATTTCTGCCTGTACTGATGTATCAAACTCGAAACTCAATAAAACAAATATAAAAAAGGAAAATATGTAAAAAGAAACCAAAATCCTGTGAATGTGCATGAAGCTATTTCAGTGCAGTCATATAATGGGTCATGGCAGTTCATAGCTCTCTATTTTAGCTACCTATTTTCTAAGGAAAAAAAGATCATTTATTGTGCTTGGTGCGGTTTTTCATCTCCCTCCCACTCCTTTTCAGAGTACCTCAGTATTCCATCCTGATCGGTTCCATTCTCTTCTTAGTCTTTCTTCTGCCTCTTGGTCACCTTACATCCAGCTTTAACTTTGTGTATCACTTTTATGCTGAACAAGCCCAGCACTGCATCTCTTTTGACTCTTTCCATGACCCTTCTCTATCCACTGTCATCGTGTGTGACCCTTATTAAATCCTGGCTACACACTAACTCGCCCGGCTAGCTCTGAAGTGCAGAAAACCTTTGCTGTAGTTGGTTCTACACAGGGCTATTATGGCTACCTGTTTTCCAAATGGTACTGTATGAATAAAGACGTATTTTCGCAGCCGAATACTGTACTTAAATACTGTGGGAAGCATAAAGAAACAACAGTAATGATCCTTGGAAGAAACCCTATGAGCTTTGTTTGAGAGCATAGTGTACTGTACCTCTTAGCCTTCTGTCACTCAGATGTGGAACAATGTGGGGACACTGGCCATCATAATGTGTGACACACCAGCTTAGTAAACTGTGAAAACTAATGCCTTTATTTGTGTAAAGTTCAATTCTGATTTAGCACCTTAGAGCCCCACATTCAAAAGACTGGTGTGGCGCTGAGTTTGCACCCACGCTAACCTGAATTAACACTGGCGCTCCAGGCGGGGCCATATTTAAAGGCCCTTAGAGCATTGCCCAACCCTAGCTATACCCTGGTGTTTAGTGAAACAGCTTCCACTGATTGCCCCTGTCATACATATAAAACTACTTCCTTGGTATCTAGTGGACCCCCCCCACCGATTGCCCCAGGTCCCAAGTACATCTAAATCTCTGGTGGGCGAGCACCCTTCCCCACTGTGTGTGAACCCCCATGTGCAAGCAACACCTCCCTGCTCATCCAGGACCTCCCATCTCACTCCCCCCCCTCACCCCGGTCAACACTCATCCTATAGTCCATATCAGAGTGACAGCCAGCACATTCCTCAGATCACCTCTTCGGGCGGCCACCATTTGCAACAGTCACAGAATGTTTATGAATAAGTACAATACTCGGGATCATGCTCTGTGACTGTCAGATAGTGGCTAGCCCAAGACGTGAGCAGAGGGCTGTGGCAGCCACCAACCTGATATGGAGTGTAGGGTGTCCACTGGACACCAGGGAAGTGGTTTTATATGTATGACGGGGCAACTGGGGGGAGGGGGATCCATTAGACTACAGGAGACTCTTTTTGGCTTCCATCCAGCATGGGCACGATGGGGCCATGCATGCATGCAAATGAGACCATAATGGGCAGAAAAATGGCCCCTCAGCGCTATGCATACCCAATGGGCTCATTTACATACTTGGGCTGAATATGGCCCAAAGGACCCCTGCTGCTATCCCTGTTTGGGCGCGCTATCTCCTGTGGGCAATATGTAGCCTTGGGCCATTTCAGCAATGCCCATTTTCACTTAGTGGTGTAAAAGCACAGCCCGACAGTCAGTCAGATAGCATGCTCCATTAGTGTGTGCTAAATGCCTGAGTATAGCTCAGAGCTGGCCGTTCACTATTTTTGGCGCAGCGCTCCAGGCTACAGGCTGCACTGTACTAGCAGCTGGCACTGAATATGAGGATCTTAGACTAGTATGAATTTCTGCCTTATTTTCTGTTTTAACTGCACTCTCTCTATCAGACCCATAGCTAAGGGGGCGTAAGAAGGCAGGACTGAGAGAGTGAGAGTTTCTAGCAGTAGCTAGCAACTACTCCTGTTTTAGAGAGATAGTCAGAAAGAACTTATAAGAACACATTGGAGGGTTTTCCTTTTCTTTATTTATGCCAGCAGCCATAGCATAACCAACCATTAAAAATCAAATTAGTTTTCTGGGGGTGGGTCAGTGAATCAGTCAGTCAGAGCTGGTGGTAGTGGTCACATATCATATACTCTTGTGAGTGTGAGAGAGGAGAGCAGTGCACTGACTGAATTAAATACACAGTCTGAGACTACCTATCAGAACAGGGGACAAGTTGAGCTTGGGCTTATGAGGAGAGAGAAAATAAAAATAAAGTATAAAGCCAAAGCCAGAAGCAAGGCAGTGCCAGCAGCCAGACTCCGAGTGGAAGGGATCCGATAGACAAGACTTAGGGTAGGGACAGGAGGATATGAAGAAGTGCTGCTGCTATTTGATGTTGATTCAAGAAGCAAATATAAGTAAATTACAGAAACGAAGTACTAGTGTGGAACTAACGAGTTTGATTATTATAAGAGAAAGCCATTACAAATAAAAAGGGGATTGATTAAGGAATAAACCATTAAGAATAAGAAAAAAGTAACTTAAGAGGAGGTATAACAACTACAAAAGACACATTAAAAAGGATTAGAGAGCTCATCTCACTAAAGAAGGAAATAACTTTTGGGGTTGTTGTTTGTGTTCCTTCCCTATACTATCCCGACCCTAAGTGCAAGAATATTATTAAAACTCACATAAAAGGGATTGATTAAGAGTAATAAAAAAAAGCAAATAAGAATAAGTAAGAGACATAAGAACAAAAGACACACTAAAAGGCCAAAGTAGGAGTCATTCAGAGAAATGGAGAGAGTTGTGCCAGTGGCTTAACTATTGCTACAGGTACTTCAGACTCCTTCTGCTTAGAAAAAGTAAGTAAAGGGAAGGCAGTGGGCACTGCCATTCTTGGCAGAACTGAAGACAAGGGTAACCAACAGAAAGACACAAAAATAAAGAGAAAAAGCAGCAGTAAAGACAGTAAAGGAAGACGAGAGTAAAAGGCTTCTGCTTTTTTGTGTTGCGCTTAAGTGAAGGGCAAGTTTGAATAAATTGACTATCCTAACTGCTTGTTTGCCTAAGGGGAAAAAATACATAACAGAAGAAGAGACCAAGGGGCTACGAGACTTTTGTTAAGTTGTAATTGTTGCCCACACGTTAAAAGGTACAAGTACAGGTAACTGCTAATTTGCTTTGCATAAGGGGGGAAAAGGAATAGAGAGCATTAAAGCAAGGAACACCACTGTACTGTTATTAATAGAAAAGCAGAAAATAGTTAAGAGTGAGACCAACCTATAAGGGGAAGAGACAGAGGGAAAGATGTAGTTCTGAAGAACAGGCTGTCTTTGACTGCTACTGGTACTGTATATGGACTGATTAGTACTAAGAACAGTATTAATTTGCTACCAGTACCTAGTGCCAGCTTGGCTGCTTCCTGAAGAGAAAAGTGATTCTGTCAGTCCATCAGTGACTGTGTGTATTGTAGTGTGTGTGTACCTAACAATAAATATTAAAAAAAGTAAAACAAAAAACAAAAAAAAAACACACTATACATTTTTGGAGTGTGCAACAAATTGTATTAAAAACACAGTCCCACCCAGGGCCCATCTCTTTTTTTTCTGAGTTGTGTTCTCACAAATAAAACACAGACAAACATAGTTCATTTTTGGAACACATTTTATTTAAAAGTCAGTCCCCTCAAGCCCCAGTGGCCATCTCTTACTTGTGCTTATATGATATTCCAAATCCAGTCTCCACTGTATTCTTTTAGTTCTAACTTCTAAAGTCGTATAATAAAAACATAGAGAGGAAGTACCCCTTCCAAGTGTGTGCTCCACTTGCCCCAGCCAACTTGTTGAGCTTAGCTGTGGGACTAGCCTGCCCTAGGTTAGGTGACTGACAGCTGCTGGCCTCATTCCTCATTGATACTTCCGCAGTAGTGTAGTTAGATTTCAAAATGGACACATTTATTATTCGTGCTTGTGCATCTCATAGAGAGACTCAACCAAGCAGTTCATCAGCTAGTACAGCTAGTTCAACATGTGCTAATGAACACAGTGAGATTACAAACAAGAATGATTCATTAATACTGTCAGATCTTGGAAGTCGAGAACCTGTGCAACCAAAAATTATTTTTCCTAAAACAAACATTGGAGGAGTGCTGCGTAGTTTTAGTGGAAAATGGTATGTGAAGGGACCATGGATGGAATACTCAGTTGTGGCTGATAAGGCCTTCTGTTTTCCTTGTTGGATGTATGCACGCCCTGGCAATGCTGTTGGAATGGGATTTGATATGACTTTTACATCCCCTGGGTTTTGCAACTGGAAAAATGCTCTTTGTTAAAGGAAAGGTCTCAACAAACACGAGCACAGCTTAGTCCACTGGAATGCAATGGCTGACTGGACTGTAGCAAGGAAAAGAGAGGCCACCGGTGCCACAATTGCTGCTCTGGTGTCATATGCACAAATTGAAAGGAATAGGTACTATGTAAAAACCTTGGGTAAAATCATTCAGTTTGCTGTTCTAAATTAGCTGTCTTTAAGAGGAGATAAAGACATCATCAAGTCTGATGAGTTAGATCTAACATTGAACAATTCACCAGGAGTTTTCATCAACCTAATTAAGTTTACTGTAGGGCAAGAGTCAATATTCATGGATATTCTGAAAACCATTCCGAAGAATGCAAAGTACACTTCTGCTAAAATTCAAAATGAAATAACTGACATTATGAAAAAAATGCTTCTGCAAAATATTGTTGCAGATATTAAAAACAATGCTGATGTCAAGTTCTTCTGCCTCAAGTCTGACACCACAAGGGATGCTCTAAATGTTGAAAATCTGTCCATTATTTTACGATATTCTGTTGATGGCAAGCCAAAGGAGAGACTTATTGGAGTATCACAATTGTATGGCCTCACTGCTGAAGATATTACACAACAGATCTTGAAAGACATCTAAGACCTAGGTGTAAACCCTCAAAATATTTCATGTTCTTGCTTTAAAGGTGCCTCTGTTATGTCAGGGTGGAAAGGAGGTGTGCAAAAGCTTTTGCAAGAGAAATTAAACAAGGAAATTCCTTACACACACTGTTTGAATCATTAGCTACATCTGGTGGTTACTCCTGTGTGAGAAGAGCACAGCAGTGGCAGATATGTTCTCAAATTGCAACTCTTTGTACAAATGTTTTCGCAGACATGAAGTTAGTGTGCTATACAAAGGTCAGGACCTACAAAGACTCATAGACACAAGATGGACTGGTCACCCGAAAACCTTGGAAGTAATCCTCAATAATTTGGAAGACATTCGGATTATTCTATCAGAGTTTGCAAATGGTTACGGTGATCTGTCAGTTGAAGCAAGAGGGCTATTGGAAGTTACAAAATCATCCCAATTCCTGTTCTTGGCCAAGGTTATGAGAATGATTTTGAATGTGTTTGCTCCGGTGAATAATTATCTTCAAAAGGAACTGATGTACCTTGCTAAGGGACTAGAATTGATTACTGTTTCCTGTGAAACACTTCAACAGAAGAGAGAACTGTTTGACGATTTTGTAGCAGATATTTCATCCAAGCACCCGATTTTGAAAAGTGCCTGGGATGAAACATTGCCATTACATCGTGCTGGTGCCACCAAAACAGTCAGGGTGCTGCCCCGAAGGTTTCAAGATTCAGTCATCACTGAGCATTTACCAGGATTCCAAACTTTAAATGAGCATCAGTGGTCCCAGATTTATCATGAACTGACTGATGAAACCACTAGTGAAATGCAAACGAGATTTTCTCAGAGGAACTCCAAGTTATGCAAAAGCTTGCCAGCAATGTATTCTACTAGCTCTCCCAACTTCTTGAAAATGGAATCTCAACATGCTTTGATTGACTTGCTTGTATTAGATATTGAGAAAGTCAAAGCTGAAATGGCTGTATTCAAGGCACTGATTGATAAGAAACAGTGCAATGAATTTGAAGAAGTTATTGGTGCTGCCAAGGAATTAAAGGAGGCGTTCCCATGTACATTTGAAATGTGTATTGCTGCCTTGCTATTTGGGGCATCAACTACTGCTTGTAAGAATTCCTTTTCTTGTTTGAAAAGAATTTTATCACATCAGAGGATGAGCATGGGTCATGAACGAAAGAGAAACCTCATTCTCCTGTCATATGAAAATGATGTGACTTCCAGTCTCAACCTGGATGTCTTTGTGGAAGAATTCAAACGTTACTATCCAAGAAGACTTCAACTTTAATTTCTTAACACTGTGTTAACCATGGTTTGCAACCACAGCACTTACATGTTTAGAGTTAACTGTTAAATGATTTACACTCAGGTACATAAAACAAGGCTTACTTCTCTGTCATCTGGCTGACACTGCATTTTTGACAAATCACATGACAGGAAGCATGACTGGTAGCTGCCCCCCAGTCATTCTTTCTCCCCCCCCATCTCGCTGTTCAAACTACAGGCCTGCTGTCTATGTGGGCAGTGCCCTTCCCATGTGGGACATACAGGTTTTGAATGGTAAAATGAGGGACAGCCCTCATAATGTAGGAGAGTTGAAAGGTATTAAGCTTTAAAATAGTCAAGGGGGTTGGTGGAAGGAATCGCAGAGTCAGAAACTGCCCACCCCCACATGCTGAAGTAGAGATTAAGGTGAACCCGAGGGGAGAGAAACCCCCCAGGGAGGCAAATTAATAAAGGAAGCAGGGTGGCAGAGATTAAGGGGGAAAGGAACGTGAGCATTAAAAAGAGAGGTAGGGAGGATAGAGGGCAAAATGGACAACAGGAGGGCAACAAGCACAGTAGAAACAAAATCTGGAAGGTCATATGTACAAATGCTAGAAGTCCAGGAAATAAGATTCCAGACCTAGAGGCCATCATGGCAGAGGCCAACCTGGATACTGTGACCATTACCGAGTCATGGTACACTGAAAACCATGACTGGGACATGGCAATATCAAGCTATACTCTGTTCAGGAAGGACCAGGTGGGAATGAAAAGGGGGCTGTGGTGCTTTATGTGAGGGAAAACATAAAAGTGGTGGAGAGACAGGGAACACAGGGGAAGGCAGAGGTACTGTGGGTCACCCCGGAGACAGGGAATGGAGCCACTATTTGCATTGGAGTGCTCTATAGACCTCCAGCACAGGAGGAGGAATTAGATAAGGTACTGGTGGAAGCCACTGGCAAGATGGCAGAAAAAGGGGAGCTGCTACTGGTGGGGGACTTCAGCCTGTCAGATTTATATTGAAGCCTCTCAGCAGCAGCTTCAGGCAGAAGCAGGGACATCCTAGATTCCCTGCAGGGGGCACTCCCCAGGCAACTAGTCAGCGAACCTCCTCATGATGAGGTGATACAGTACATGGTACTGACAAACAAGGACAGTGTTGCAGACGTCAAGGTGGGAGGCCACTTGGGGACCAGTGATCACTATATGTGTGGTTCAATATAAGGATGGCTGTGGAATATAATCACACAAGAACAAGGGTCCTGGACTTCAGCAGGGCAGATTTTAAAAAGATGGGTGAATGCCTCAGGGATGACCTGGGTGGAGTGGGGAAACAGTGGGCAAATATAAAAGGGAGCATAGTAAAGGCAACAAACCTCTGCGACAAACAAGTGAGAAAAAGCAAGAGGAAAAAGAGACCACTATGGTTCTTGAAAGAGCTGGCTGAAAAGGTAAAAGCTAACAGGGCAGCATTCAGAAGGTATAAGGAGATGCAGAGAGAGGAGGATAGGGAGGTGCATCAGGGGAAGCAAGGAAAGCAGCAAGAAGAGAGAATAGCCCGGGGGTAACGAAAGGGGACAAAACATTTTTTTAGGAATGTAAGTGAAAAGAGGAAGACATGGGGTGGGATTGTAAGGTTAAAAAGGGAAGGGGGGTACTGTGTAGAGGGGACCATGAAAAAGGAAACACCCTGAACAAATACATTTGTTCAGTATTCACACAGGAAGGAAAAGGGGAGGAGCCACAAAAAAAGCAACAGAAGCTTTGAAGGGAAGGAGGCAGACACTAGTCCTTTTTCAGAGGACAGTACTGAAGGGACTTGCTAATCTAAAGGTGGACAAAGCAATGGGGCCAGATGGGATGCATCCAAGGGTATCGAGGGAGCTCAGGGAAATACTCACTGCACCTCTAATAGTTCTACTTAACAGCTCACTGGAAACAGGAGTGATTCCGAAAGACTGGAGGTGGGCGGATGTAGTTCCACTACACAAAAGTGGCAGCGGGGGGGGGCTGTGGAGCCCGAGCTAACTGGAAGCAACTTGTATAAGCTCCTGTAAAGCTTAATTTAAAACTATAAAAATCAGCAGTTTTGCATTGTTCTTTCTTTTGGTCGAGGTCTCCAGCAGAAAGAGGAATAAAATCTTGAGCAAGATGGGCAATCCCAAGCGAGATAAAACCTCGGGAGGTCCCGAAAAAAACAAAGGGTCTAACGTCGCTCAAACTTCGAGATCCGTCGCAGCTGAGGCCTTCTCTCCCACTGATAGGGGATCTGAAGAAACGCTGGATTCATTGGGAATTAAGCTGCAAAAGTTAATCCTTTCAGTTACGGATCTTTCCCAGAAGGTGGACAGCTTTAATGGCAGAGTACTTGTTTTAGAAACAGCGGTGGACTCATTGAGAGGGGACTTTCAAGAAGTCCGTAGACAAGTTGAGGCCTCCAGTGGTGCTACCTCCCTTATGACTACCGAAGCACAGCATATAAGAACACACTTGGAGTCATTAGAAAACCAGATCCGATCTGCTAATATACGCTTGCTGGGACTACCAGAAGGCTCGGAGGGGGATCACCCTATCCTATTTGCAAAAGAATGGTTAACTGAAAAGCTAGTTCGGGAAGGATCGGACCCTATCGTGGAAATCCAGAAGGTTTACAGAATAACCCCAAGAGCAAGACAATATGGAGAGGCACCACGCACCCTACTGGTGGTAACAGCGGGAGCAGGAGTTCGGGACCGAATTTTGCAGCTGGCGAGAAGAGCAGGACCCCTGATGTACGAGGACAGACAAGTATATATTTTTCCTGATGTCAGCTACGCGACCCGCCAACGTAGGAAGAAATTTGACAGTGTCCGCCGCACCCTTAGAGAAGTGGGAGCCCCGCATACCATCATCTTTCCGGCACGTCTGAGGATCTCGTTTGAGAACAAAATTTATATATTCTCAGACCCAGTAGATGCCGGTAAATGGGCAGCTAGAGTGGCACCCAAGAGAGACTGTACTGAGGAGACTGTTCTTGAGGAGATTGGCGAGGGATCCTGAACAGGTCGTTCAATGCTTTGGCGATGGTGTTTTGGATATACAAATTGCCCAATGTTAAGTAACTCTATTTCATTCTGCGAATCTCTGAATTAGAGGACTCTGCCGTTTGATGGTCTTAAAAATGGGCAGTTTATTTTGTTTTATTTTACATTAAAAGTTTGCTTCTAGGTTCACTTGCAGAGATTGTTAACATTAAGGGGAATTTCATGGCAATGCAAGGTCCCACTGGGACAAGCTAACTTGTTGTTCAAGGGATATTGCCAGACAATTACTATTTTAGGAGCCTGCCATGAAGCTCTTGGACTTGAACACAGCAACTTATTGGAACATTTATGTTCTTTTTTTAGTAATATCATATTGATTCCCCCCAATGTGGTATATCTATACAGTGGATGCACCTATATCTATAATTAAGGGACCTAGTGTCCTATTTGTTATCCCCCATGAGGACTGCTCACTGTATGTATTTCCATGAGCCTATGTGTATGGAAACTATTATAAAAATAAAGTATAAAAAAAAAAAAAGTGGCAGCAGGGAGGAGACAGGCAATTACAGGCCAATCAGTCTGACATTGGTGGCATGAAAGTTAATGGAATCACTGCTGAAGGAAAGGATTGTGGGATATCTTGAATCCGGTGGGTGACAAGACCCGAGGCAGCATGGTTTCACAAGAGGAGGTCATGTCAAATTAATCTAATAGATTTCTTTGACTGGGTGACAAAGGAGTTAGATCAGAGTGGAGCAGTGGACGCGGCGTACCTAGATTTCAGTACGGCGTTCAACACTGTTCCACATAGGAGAATACTAAGCAAGCTGGGTAGCTTAGGAGTGGATCCAATGGTGGTAAATTAGATAAGAAATTTGTTAGGGGATAGGCGACAGAGGGTGGTGGTAAAAAGAGTTCACTCCAAGGAAGGGAGGGCAACCAGAGGAGTGCCTCAGGGATCAGTGCTGTGACCGGTCCTCCTTAATGTCTTTATAAGTGACATTGCAGAGGAGCTGGAAGGGAATGTCTGCCTCTTTGCGGATGACATCAAAATCTGCAATAGGGCTGACACTCCATGGGGGGGGGGGGTGAACAAACACCTGAGAAAACTAGAGGAGTAGTCAACGATATGGCAGATGGGTTTCAGTGCAAAAAACTGCAAAATAATGCACATGAGGGCACAGAAACCCATGAGCAGAGTACAAGGCAGTAGGGTGGGTGAGTGGGATGCTCGGGTGCATAGGGAGGGGTATCACCAGCAGAAAGAGAGAGATGGTGTTGCCTCTGTATAGATCACTGGTAAGACCCCACATAGAGTACTGTGTCCAGTTCTAGAGACCACCTCTCCGGAAGGACACAGACAAAGTGGAGGCGGTCCACAAGAGGGCAACTAAAATGGTGCAGGGTCTGCATTAAAAGCCCTACGAGGAGAGACTAAAGGATCTCAGTATGCACTGTACACCCTGGAACAGAGGAGGGAGGGAGGGAGGGGGCGATTTAACAGAGACCTTTAAATTCCTCATATGGGCAGCTTAGGTACAGAAGGGGAGTATTTTTCAGAAGAAAGGTGCTCAAGAACAAGGGGACATGCTATGAAGCTGTAGTGGAGTAGATTCAGGAGAGATGCGAGGAAGTTCTTCACAGGAGTGGTGGATTCCTGAAACAGCCTTCCATTGGAGGTGGTGGGGGGTGAAAACAGTGGTGCGGTTCAAGAATGCATGGGATATACACAAGGGAATTGCAGTAGAAAGGAAGGGGGGAGGGAGAAAGAGCTTTAGATCAGGCACAGTCTGTGGTAATAGTGTATGTAGGGAGAAATGGGAGACTGGATGGGCCAAGCGGTCCTTATCTGCCACCAAATTCTATTTTTCTATGATGTGCTTGTGGTGTATGTCTATGTCCTATTCCCAGAATCTTGCACTAAACTCTAACATTTTTGAAACCTACTGCCCAGTTACTGAAACCCAGGTTTCTTAGTTGCTAAGGTTTTGATGTTAAATGCTCTTCTGTGACTAAAATGGGCTGAACCCAACCTGATGTTCATGTAGACTGAAAATCATGCTGTTTGAGAGGTTCCTTGCACTCCAGACTAGCTCCCATAGTAGGTTTATAAAACAATACAATGCAATAGGCTGACATAATGGGCCAATAGGCCTTTTTCTACTGACAGATTCCAGGTTTCTAATACAGTATAATTGATTTTTGTATCGCAGTTTTCACAAAAAAGTATCACAAAATGCTTTACAAGTATAACATTATATTACCACGTATATGGTAGACCATACATAACAAAATGATAAAGAAGGTCTGCATCTGTTCGGGAGGGGAACCAGGCTCCTAGGTGATACTTCATTGGCAAGCTTTTAAACTAGCCAAGGCGAGAGGCACTGATAAGAAGCAGGCAATTCACAGCCTCCCCCAACAAAACAGGGTAGTTAGCAAGGTAACCACCAAGGCAGAGAGGTTGATAGGGAGCAGGACAGGGGTAAATGGAGAAAAAGACAGTAAGGGCAGGGATGGGGCTAAAAGGGGTAGGGCCATCAAAAAATGGAAGGTGATGAGTACCAATGCCCATAGTCTGGGTAGCAAGCTTCTTGAACTAGTGGCCTTGATAGAAGAGGGAAACCTGGATATTTTGGCAGTCACAGAAACATGGTACACAGAAAACCATGACTGGGATGTCAACATACCAGGGTACACAATCTACAGGAGGTATAGGGAGGGTAAAAGAGGAGGAGGAGGAGCTCTCTACATAAGGGAAGAGATCAAAGCAACAGAACTAAAGGGTAAATGGGGAGGAGAGGAGGCACTGTGGGTCACCTTGGAGACAGGCAATGGCATCACAATCTGCACAGGGGTTGTATACAGACCCCCATCTCAGGGGGAGGAAATGGACAAGGAAATGACAGAAGGCATCCTTAGAATGGCAGAAAAAGGGGAGATATTGTTGACGGGGACCTGAATTTGCCAGGTGTTAACTGGAACACATTTGCTGCAGCCACATCCAAGAGTGGGGTCATTCTCGATGCCCTACAGGGGGCATGCCTCAGCTAATGTTAGAACCCACTCAGGAGGGAGCAATCTTAGACCTGGTGCTCTCAAATGGGGATGGAGAGAGGATCACAAATTTAGAAATGGGTAGCTATCCGGGAACAAGTGACCACTAAACAGTATGGTTCACTATAAACACAGCCGTAGAGTTAAGCCATACAAAAGCAAAGGTGCTGGACTTTAGGAGGACTGACTTTGGCAAAATGGGTGAGTGCCTAAGGAATGCACGAGCAAATGGGCAGGAAGGAGGGGTGGAAGAACAATGGGGAAAAATCAAAACTGCCATCACAGAGGCAACAAGCCTTTATGCGAAGCAAATAAACAAAACAAAACAAAGTAAAAAAAACCAAAAACATTATGGTTCTCAAAAGAAGTGGCTGGGAAGGTTAGGGAGAAAAATACAGCATTCAGGAAGTATAAGGAATCGCAAAAGGAGCAGGACAGCGAACTGTATCAGTTAAAGCAGAAGGAAGCCGGGAAGGCAGTCAGAATAGCGAAGGCCCAAACCGAGGAAAAGACAGCCAACTCAGTTAAGAAGGGGGATAAAACCTTTTATAGGTACATCATGGAGAGAAGAAAGACCAAGGGAGGGACAGTGAGGCTTAATAATAAGGGGGGTGGGCAGAGGGTGACAGTTTAAAATGAGAGATACTGAAACGAACTTTTTTGCTCAGTATTCACAGAAGAAGAAGAAGAGGAGGAGTTACTATTCCAAACAACAGAAGCACTCTGGACAGGGGGGTCGATACCAGCCCATTCACAAAAGAAAGGGCCTTGAAAGAACTCCTAAAACTGATGGTGGATAAAGCAATGGGGCCTGAAAGGATTCACCCAGAATTCTAAATGAACTAAGGTGAGACTTAGTAACACCACTGACTACCGTTTTTAACAAATCATGGGAGGATGGTGTGGTACCAGAGGACTGGAGGAGGACGGATGTGATTCCCCTTCACAAAAGTGGGAGCAAGGCAGAGGCAGAAAACTACAGACCTGTTAGTTTGACCTCAGTGGTAGGGAAAATGATGGAATCACTTCTGAAAGAAAGAATTGTTGAGTACCTAGAGGCCAGCGGGGCACAGGACCCAAGGCAAGATGGATTCACGGCAGGAAGGTCATGTCAGACGAATCTAATAGATTTCTTTGACTGGGTGACCAAAATAGTAGACCAGGGAGGGGCTGTGGATATGGCCAACCTAGACTTTAGCAAGACATTTGACATGGTCACACACAAAAGATTAATAAACAAGTTAGCCAGCCTGGGAGTGGGTCCCAGGGTGGTAGCCTGGGTAACAAACTGGCTAGACAACAGGACATAGAGGGTGATAGTAAACGGAGTACACACTGAAGAAAGGGTGGTTACTAGTGGGGTACTGCAGGGTTCAGTACTGCGACCGGTCCTCTTTAATATCTTTATAGGAGACACTGCAGAGGGGCTGGAAGGAAAAGTATGCCTCTTTGCAGATGACACAAAGATCTGCAACACGGCTGATACACAAGGGAGAGTAGAAAGGATGAGGAGGGACTTGGCAAGGTTGGAGGAATGGTCAAATGTATGGCAGCTTAGATTCAATGCAAATAAGTGCAAAGTAATGCACTTGGGAAACAAAAACCCAGGGGAAGAGTACACGATGGGGGGGGTACTAAACAACAACAACAATGGAAAGGGACCTGGGGGTAGTCATATCAGATGACCTTAAGGTAGGCAAGCAATGTGAGAAGGCAGTAAGGAGGGCTGGTGGGATACTGGGATGCATAGGGAGAGGCATCACCAGTAGAAAACAGGATGGAAGCAGTCCAGAGGAGGACAACTAAAATGCGCAGGGTCTGCAACAGAAGCCATATGAAGAGAGACTAAAAGAGCTTAATATGTATACCTTCGAGGAAAGGAGGGAGAGGGGGGACATGACAGAAACTTTCAAGTACCTCAAGGGAATAAACAAAGTCCAAGAGGGGAGCATCTTTCAGAAAAAGAGATGTGCAAGAACAAGGGGACACAATTTGAAGATAAAGGGGGGACAGCTCAGGGGCAACATGAGGAAGTATTTTTTCATGGAGAGGGTGGTGGACACATGGAACCGCCTTCCTGAGGAGGTTGTGAGGTCAAAAACAGTGGAGGAATTCAAGAATGCATGGGACAGACATAAGGCAATTATAGTGGGGGTAGGAGGAAGTAGGCTGTTGGTTAACTAGAATCTGCGGCTTCTCCAATTTGTAGGGAAATGGGTAGACTAGGTGGGCTAAGCAGTCCTTATCTGCCATCAGAGTCTATGTTTCTAAGTACAACATAATAATACCATTAAACAAAGTTACTTGACAATACGTTAAAGATCAAAAATTTATGAACACAGATGGGTTTTTAGTCGATATTTAAAGAGCTGTGAAGAATTAAGTCCTTCAGATGAGACATTAAACCAAGGTCCCTTTTGCCCATCTCTGGTCACTGTCCAGGTGGAAGCTAAGATCCCATGGCACTTACTGAAGAAGAGTAGAGGAGTTTTACCAGTGTCATGGCCGAAGTTCCCCTTGTCAATTAAAGAGGCCCACACATACCCCTCTCCAGTATGCACCTGATAATGAGCTATCACTCCTCCATGTGCCTTTCATGGTCAAAAACTGCAAATAAATAAGGAATCGGAAAGAAACAGGAAGACTATATCAAACTGAAGGTGCAGCAGAGGTAGAAGATGGCACTCCAGTAGCAGATCAATTAAGGATAAACTCAGTAAGAAGATGAGTGACTGTGTTCGTGAAGCATATGGAGTGATGAGGACAGGAAGGGTGAATAAAATCAATTAGGTATTGAACTATTTTAAATATAGTAACCACAATTTTACATGTAATTCCAAATTTAAGATGTAACCGATGGAGGATCCCTGGGAATAAGGGTAACAAGATCATATTTTCTAGTATGTGTGCAAAGATTCTGGTACCTTCCCTGAGGGCATCCACTTATGGTGCCTCAGGCTCTGGGAACAAACCCAAGTTACCAGCTGGCCAGACTCCTAACTTTTCTGCAACATGGAGCTGGCCTTGCATAGCAGCCTTTTGAATCTACTATAATTTAGAAAGATGTGAGTTTGATAAACCACAAAAGATATTAAAGTGACTGGATATCTAAAAATATGATCTGTTTTTCATTTTTCAGATTTCAGAATTATCCTAATTCACATTCTAATCTGATCCAATTACCACTAGCCACTGGGTTTGGCATTGGTTTTGGAACCTATATCCGAACGTAAACATCATATCAGCAGTACTGCAATTCAGGATTTTCAACACCTAAATCCAAAAATCTTTGGAATCCAAGGAATCAGAATCCAAAAATGGATATCCAGTCACCCCTAAAAAAGGAAACTACAGTAGTCAAGATGATATAAGGGCATGTAGAAGTGTTTCAGCAGAGGAACTATCAATGAAATGACACATTTTTGAGATGCAACGTAAGTGCATAAATGGCATTTTATACAAATTATTTATGTGGGCTGAGAGTCAGTTTAAGATAAAAAAATAAGGCTAAGGTTATGAACTATATTTGCAAAGCTGGCATCATAGTTGAGTAGGACTAGGGATGCAGTAGAATTCATTTTAAGAGAACGTTTCCTATGGGACAGGAGTACAGCTACTTCAGTTTTTGATGCATTAAATTGTAAAAGATGAGCTGTTACCTAAACACAGGAAGATTGCTTTGGTCTGCCTCCAAGCTAAGACTGCTCAGTTCTATTACAGTATTTCTATAAAAAGCATGAACAGTGTTCAACATGAGACTGTTAGTAAATGAATATTTAGGAATCTTGCTGTATGAGCTATTCACATACACGACAGTCAGGCTAAACAACATGTCAAAACAGAGAATAAAAAAACAGGGTACCTTATTTATAATAAGATGGCATGTTTCAATTCTTTTGTAAGGAGGTACGCTGCTGCATACAAACCTCAGTAATGATTTTAGAATTTGTGTCTACTGTGTGCACTGGACTATCTGCATCTACTACATGCAGTTTGACAACATCTATTTTACACTACTCTACTCTATGCAGTGCACACCAGACTGAATTGGTCTACGCTTCCTATAAGGAAGAAGATTCGCTGGGTACTGTATGTATAACATGGGGCCTATATGACCTTTTATCTTTTTTTTTACAAGAGAATATACACCTAAAGACTGACACAACTCAACCTTTTGAGATCTGTTTCTGGAGCACTTTGGCAGATACCAAAGGCTAAAATTAACTTGGCCATAATCACCTTCTCCATTTGTAATATAAAATGAATGGTGCAAGTTATCAGTAATATACTGTGCATTAGATAGTTACTTGACTGCACTACCACGTCAGTATTTCACTTTTTTAACTCTCAAATCTCAAAATTGGAGACACATATGCAGACTGGGCTGCCATACTGTACATCAGCCTTTTGCTTCAGTGAAACGGCTCCACAAAAGTGCTCACTTGTGTAATTTGATAATGGCAGCACTCCAGCATGAATGCAAATACTGCTACAAATTAACGGCTGCCAAATCATTAACACCAAAAGGGAGGGTCTCGGGATGGAGAATCACTAGGACATTTAGTGTGGGCTGGTCCAATGGCACTGCTGCATGGGGAGGTCTGGGATCGCTCCCTCGCTTTGGGATGGTGGCGAACTGAGTATGCTGCAGAGCCAGTATGCACATGCTAAGGGTAGGGTTGGTTGTGTCCACCCACTCTGTAGCACCTCCTGCGGCTTGCAGGGGTGCTTAATTCTGTGAGTGACAAAGCGTCAACTCCTGCCCCACAGGCGGATGCCAGCGGTGACCAATATTTGATGTCATGGGGAGGAGGTTAAAAGCAAGGAAAAATCTCAGCTCTGCATTGCACCACCAGTGACGGTCAGCCACTCTCCCAATGCTGATAATTCTGGTTCTACCCAGGTCTCCCCTTTTGTCAGCAACACAATTTGGTATCTTTTTTCTTAGATGATTACCCCACAACCCAAGCTGTGTCAGAGAGAGCAAGCTCTGAGGCTTGGTCACTTCTGGTAAGGCAGCAAGGTGGATAGTGATTTGACAGGTATTAGCAGGGACAGGAGCTGCCTGATATAGCCAGCAGGACTGGCCTGGTGCAGGCAGGTGGGATGAACTGTAGATTAAAAAAGTACTTAATGCTACATTATGTTAATAACATATTTAAAACCATCTGTTTCAGATTACATATTTTCAGAAAATAAATCAAGTCACTGGAAAGGTTTGGTTAAAAAAAGCATGTTTTTAACTTATAGAATTCCAAAGACTTCCTGAGACCAGGGAAATATTCTTTCTGAATATACAAGAGTTTACATATTAATTGAAATTCAAATAACGGCTAGTATATATTTTCAGCGAAAAAGCCAAAGGAAAATTTTTCAACAACAAAACTATTGCTTGTCGAAATGTGTCTACTGCCCACGGAATGAAACTTGATTGAAATTGTTTTGTTTTCCCTTAAGTTGCATATTTTTTTTCTTTTTCTGGCTATTATACTTGCCTTGAGGATTTTGTTCAATTACATTATGAAGCTCAGTGCAAGGGTTAGTAATAGTGATAGTTACACACAAGTGTTCCCCCCCTGTTTGATAATCCATCTAAATTCAGAATTTCAAGCCTCCTAGTATATACCGGATGGAAAACTATGATTCTTGCAGCTCTTTTCTGAAGATACTGTGCTCCAAGGCATCCGACTCCATAGCCACGAGCACCGAATGCCAGGCTGAACAGGAACACCCCAACAAAGAAAAATTAGGGACTTATATACCATTAACGATTCACCTGTGGCAATGACCACTCTTTTTCATATGACCAAAAAATACATTTGTCTGTTTTTGCTTTACTGATAATAGATCTAACGTGGGGTTCCATTTTACAGAGTCAGACAAGCCCCCTGTCTCAACAGGAAAGCCAGGGACTGGTCACATGCCACTAGGGTTGTCAGAACCCTCTGAAGTTCTGGGTTCTAGTTCTAGTCTAGAACTTTTGAAAAAGTTCTAGGGTTCTAATCTTTTTTAGAACTTTTTAGAACTCGAACCCTATTTTTTAATTGTGCTGCCAGTAATGAAGATAGTAATAAAATACATGTAAAGGAAAAACTGTTCAATATAAGGGGGAGAGAAATTATCATGTGTGACATTGATAGGAATACAACTAGGTTTATCTATGGTTTCTTCTGTTTGCTAAAGCCAGCAACTTATAACGTAACAGGCCCTCCCACCCACCCATATGTTGAAAGTTTTCCTGCTGCAGCTGCATCACAGCCTTAGTGAAAGAAAGAGGCACATTAGCCATTTATGTACTCAGTTATATATAATCATCGTCATGAATTATGAGAAAAATAACTGATATTACCTAATCTCAGCTATTTGCTGCTTTCTGTTTTAAATAGAGTAAATCAAAAGTTGCTATGTTTAAAGAAGCTTTTATAACAAAGTCAAGCCAAGGTACTGCAGCAGCACGTGGAACTGTTGCAAAACATATTATGTCATAACGTAGTCAGTCAAGACATTTGAATAAAAAAAAATATGCCAGTCATTGTTGCTGACAAAAAAATGTATGCAATTTTCTAAGATAATGCATACATATACCAGCATTCTTGTTGGCAAATTGAAGTAATACATACAGCTTTCTAAGGTGATGCATTTTTGCAGCTGATATGTCAATAAAATCTGTATTTCAGTCACATAAATAAAAAAAGTGGTTTCCTCACCACATACTAATTTAAGGAACATTTAATGTAGCTGCAGCAGCTGGCATGTGATGTTTAAGGGACAGTGTCTGTCAACCCCATTATGTATCAAATTATCACTACTTGTAAAGCAAAAACACTTTATGATAGGTCACATTCTGTGAAAACTGCTGATGCAGATTTTCTTTTATTTCTGATTCCTTTATTCTTTTTTTAAAGGGGTCAGGACAATTGTGCTAGGTGGCAGCAGTTTGCAATGTGTTTAATAAGAAAAAAAATATATATATATATATATATATATATATATATATATATGATATGTATAGTAGGTTCAGTATGTCATCATCTTTTTCCTCACCATCCCCAGCCGATCACGAATCTGTAAACGAAAGGACTAAAATAACACCCACCTTTCACCCCATCACCCATTCCACTTTTCTTCCACCACCCTCATCTGTGCAGAAGCACCCATACCACCCTTACACCCATGTTAAAACCAACCCACAACCCTCACCCCCTCAAGCATGTATTCCACCCTCCTCCCTCACCCAAATGTTTAAACTACCCCCACACTTAGTCATGAACTACCATTCAGAAGGGAGCAGGTACTGCTGGATGCCTTCCAGGACAGCTTCCTGCTGCAAATGGTCAGTGAACCAACCAGGTTAGGGAATACCCTTGACCTTGTGCTGGCAAATGGGGACTTTGTGAGAGAACTTATAGTGGAGGAACCACTGTCAGGGAGTGACCACCACTCAGTATGGCTCACATTGGATATGGGCAAGAAAGGGTGGAATCTAGACAATAGTGCTGGACTTCGGAGGGCGACTTTGGGAGGATGGGGGAAGTGGTAAAGGGTACCTGCCCAGAATTCAATCTAGTATGGACACTAACCAGAGGTGGGAGCTCATAAAGCTGGGGATAGTGGAGGCAACAAAACCTGCTGCAAAGTCCAGAGCAAGAAGGCTGAGGCTAAGAAACCGATCTGGTTGAGCAAGGAGGTCATGGAAAAGGTAAGGAGGAAAGAGCTGCCTTTAGGAAGTAACAAGAAAACAGGGAGGGGGAGGACAGGGAGGAGAACTTGGAGAATCAAGGAGGTGACAAGGAGCAGAAAAGGGGAGCCAAAGCATCTACGGAACTCAGGCTGGCACAAGGCATTAAGAAGGGGGAGAAGGACTTCTTTAAGTACATGAGGGAGAAAAGGAGCTGTAAAGACCACATAGTAAGGATTAGGAAGGAGGGGGGTTGGGTGGAAGCAGGGTGCGATAAGGCGGAAGCACTAAATGAGTACTTCTGCTCAGTATTTACTAAAGAGAAGAGGGGGATGACACCCAAGGTGGGAGAAATGGCAGAAGCAGGGTGGGAAGTGGTGACAGATGGGGAAATCATGGAGAGCAGAGTTCGAGAGGGTTTGAAGGCACTGAGGGTGGACAAGGCGCCAGGCCCAGATGGCATCCACCCCAGGGTACTGAAGGAGCTGGCAGAGGTCCTTGCAGGACCTTTGGCAGACCTATTTAATGTCTCACTACATCCGGGTGTGTACCTCAGGACTGGAGGATGGCTCATGTGGTGCCCCTCCACAACAGTGGCCCCAAGGATGAACTGGGAAACTACAGACCAGTGAGCCTCACATCCATCGTGGGTAAGCTAATGGAGACCATCCTGAAGGAGAGGCTGGTGGCCCTCCTAGAAGCCAAAGGACTACAGGACAGCAGACAGCATGGCTTCATCGTGACAGATCCTGCCAAACCAACCTGGTCGGAGTTCTATGACTGGGTAACTAGGCAACTGGACAGGGCCATGCAGTGGATGTCCTGTATCTGGACTTCAGTAAGGCATTGACTCAGTGCCACATGGAGGCTGGGAAGGAAGTTAGTAGGCACAGAGGCGGGTGCAAAGCTGGTGAGATGGGTAGGAAACTGGCTGCAGGGAAGGCAACAGAGGGTGGTGTTGGGTGGGGAGCTCACACCCAAGGGCAGTGACAGTGGTGTTCCACAGGGCTCGGTGTTGGGACCAGTGTTGTTTGGGATATTCATTGCAGACATATCATGGGACATCAAGAGCAAGATCAGTCTGTTTGCTGATGATACCAAGGTAGGCATGGTGGTGGATGACCTAGGGATGGCAGGGTTGCAGGATGATCTGGCAAAGCTTGAAATCTGGTCGAGACACCTGGCAACTGGGCTTTAATGCCAAAAAGTGCAAGGTGCTGCATTTTGGGATGAAGAACCCAAGGAGGAGTTACCAGCTAGGGGAGTGCAGCTAGCCCAGACAGAGGAGGAGAAGGATCTGGGTGTGCTCATTACAGGGTCAATGAACAACTCGGCACAATGTAGGAAGGCAGCTGCAAAGGCCAACAAAATGCTGGGTTGTATTGCAAGGGGTATATCCTCAAAGAGGGAGGAGGTGATTCTGCCACTGTATAGGTCATTAGTTAGACCACACCTGGAGTACTGCGTGCAGTACTGGCGTCCGTATCTGAAGAGGGACATTAAGTTACTGGAGGGGGTGCAGCCAGAAGCGACAAAGATGATCAAGGGGCTGGGGGACTTATCATACGAGAGGAGGTTGAAGGAGTTGAACATGTACTGGAGGAGAGGAGAGACAGGGGTGACATGACTGAAACCTTTAAATACATGAAAGGAATAAACAAGACAGGTACAGAGGGGCTGTTCAAAGTAAGGGAGGGGAGGGACACCAGGGGCCATGATATGAGACTGGAGCGAGGAAGGTTCAGGAGGAGATGAGGAGACACTTTTTACAGAGAGGGTGGTGGCTGGGTGGAATGCGTTACCTCCTGAAGTGGTATGCAGTAGAACAGTGGACTGCTTCAACGAGGATGGATAGGACAAGGGAGGGTTAATGAAGGGAAGGGTGGAAGGGAGGGCAGCTGCAGGATATAGGGTGCTAGCTGCACATTCGAGCAGACTTGATAGACCTCTAGGTCTTTATCTGCTGGCAAATCTGTGATAACTGTATTCATGTCACCTTCTCCATCCCTCACCCATGTTAAAACCCAGTCCCCAACCATCACCCATGTACTAGCATCCATGCCATCTTTCTCCCTCTTGCATCCATGTTAAACCAACCTCCAGCCCTTTCCCACCCTCCAGCACCCATTCTACCCTCCCCCTCTCAAATGCTAAAACTACCACATGCTTACTCAAGAAAAATGAAACTCTTACCTCCAAATGAGCCATACTTAACTGGTCCTTAATAAACAACACTTATGTGAAAAACTGTCTTTTCAATTGCTTTCTTTTTATGGACAATATTCTGTACAGTCCTCTTCATGGAACCAGTAATTTGAGAGTTGTTGCTATTATGCCATGGTCTGTGTACAACAATGTTAAACACGAGCTATTGTGGTATGAGACCTATGCTTACAGAATATGTGCTCAACCATGACATAGGTAAAACTTCAGATGACTCTGTTTCTCGGAAGAGGCTTGTAACAGGATGCTGCCCACAGAAACATAACAATACAAAGTACAGTTTTTCCCATAATTTTTTATTCAGTAAGATAAGTTACATATGGATCATTTTGGTTTATGGCTAACATTTCTGTAATTGAAAAAAATAATAAACAGCTACCAATTAGAACTCATTGTTTTGTCCTCTTTAAAATTGAAAATAGACGCCCGGTCCCGCCATACTGATGCACCACAAAGTCACAGAAGGTAAATCAAAAATACATGTTTGCACTTTAACTATAAATAATATGATACAGAAATTATTGACATGACAGTGTCCCTTTTATGCCAAATTTGGGCCTGTTCCCACTGATGTTAAAATTGTCCTTATATAAAACTTGTTGACTTTACACCCTAGCTACAAAGCAGTTTGCCATGAAATGGTGAAAGTTTTGGGGTATATAGTCCAAGGTAGTAGATCGAGAAAGAGAGAGACAACCAAAGTCATCACAGTCTGTAAAGTTTCCTTTTGGTGCAGAGAGACTCTGTCCCACAGTATTTACAACCACCACCATCTGAGTTGTCATCACCATCAACATCCACAACATCAATCACTTCAGGATCAGTTTGTACACTCTTGTAGGGATAAGAAAATCTTGACTTATTAACTTTAATAAAAGTTAATGTGTGTACATTTTCTGGCAGCAACTATTTCTGGTGTCTGTCACAATATTGCCAGCTGTACTAAACATGCGTTCTGAAGAGACACTTGTTGCAGGACAACCAAGATATTTACAGGCTTCATCATACAGCTCTGTCCAAATTGACTTTTTTGATCTCCAGTATTCAAAAGGGCATGCATCAATAGGAATAGGCAGTTCTTGCAGGTAACTGTCTACCATGATGGACAGAGACCGCTCAGAAGAGGAATCAGCATAAGCTGGTATGGCAGCAATTTGGGAAAGGTTTTGCCACAGATTTAGCTTGCTACTAAGGGTTGAAGAAGTGGCAGTTGTGGAACAACTACTGTTAATGTTTGGTGACTTTTCCAGTTCTGTATCCCTTTGTGAAGATGAACCTGCATGTGACGACAACCTGAGGGTACTGCGCGTGTCTGTGTTTGACTCCTGTGAGTGCTGCAGCTCATCTAGCAACAGACATTTGTACTGCTCTATATCATCTGTTTTTGGAAGATGTATAGCCTTGAACCTGGGATCTAAGAGAGTTGCAAGGATGTAGAGTTTTGATTTCGTCATTGCAACTAATTTGTCATTGGTTTTGAAGCGCTCGCTCATTCTCTTTACGAGATTCCCATGATACAGGCGACATGTTGTCTGAGTTTCAGATCTGTCTTTTTCTATTTGTAGATTTAGAACACTAAGATGATGTGAAATCAGCATTATGAGTGGGATAACCTGACTCACAGATGCGCCTTCCAAAGACATGCCCCTTGTAGCTGTCTCAAAAGGAGCTAGGATGCAGCACACCGTCTCCATTAATTTCCACTGAAGCACAGACAACATAATGCTATCTCCAATAATGTAACTGGAGCAATACTCATGTACAGCTTGCTTTTGCTCCAAGAGGCGCTGCAGCATATAAAGCGTTGAGTTCCAATGAGTGGAAACATTTTGAATCAGCTTTTGCTGGTGCAGCTTGTGTTTTTTTTGCAGTTCAGACAATGTTCGTATAGCCTTGGTTGAATGTGAAAAGTGAGTCACAATTTTTTTGCAAACAGCAAACATACCATCCACTTGTGTTTCATTGCTGAGAAATCCCATGACAATTAAATGTAAGCAATGTGCAAAGCAAGAAGCATGCATAAATCCTCCATCCTGTACTGCTTTCAAGATGTTGGCTCCATTGTCACTTACTATGAAGCCACATTTTAGACTGTGAGAATAAACCCATTCGTCAAGGAGGTCATTTAGTTCCTGCAAGATGTTTGCAGCTGTATGACTTTGCCCAAATTTCTTTATATGCAGCAGCACCATCTTCTGGGGTGCCTTTGTTTTTGAAGAACCACAAGAAAACGTGACCCAATGAGCGGTAAGGGACATGTAATCTATGTTTTGAGTGCTGGTCCACATATCTGTTGTGACATGAATAACCCCACCCTCTGCAGTTTTAAGTGCAAGCATCACTGTCGCTTTTAAAGCCTGATAAATGTTTGGTATTTCAACATAGGAAAAGTACCTTCGATGAGGAACTTTGTAACGAGGCTCTGCTAGTTTCAAGAACTCCTTAAAATCCTCATGATCTACCAAAGAGTATAGGAGAAGGGCTCCAGCTAACAGTTCACCAATTCTGTGATTAAGATGAAGGGTCTTTGGATGATTTTTAGTAAAGGTATTCTTCCTTTCAAATGCTTGAGACAGTGTTAGCTGTTTACAACATGTCCCTGCTGGTTTATTATACACCGTGCTTCGATGGGCAGATGGACGCTGGGATGGTGGACTAGGACTTATACATTCAGTGCCATCACAGGATGTGCAACTGGTACTAATGGTGCTGGCATTGGTGGTAACAATGATCTTAGGGCTGGCAGTGGTTCTGCCTGCATCAAGTTCAGACAATTCAGTATCCATTTCAAATTCCTCCTCACCCTTCTCACATGCGGTCTGGAAGATGGAGGACATGGGTTTTGGACGATCAAGCAAAACTGAATGCTTTTTCACATGGCGTTTAAGAGCTGTAGTGCCAAGGCATGACACAACTTTACCACGGCTTACACTCTGTTTACACAGGGGAACAAATTGCTCTGCATGGATCAGTTTTACTGACAGAGAAATAATTCCACACCTCAGATGTGACAGATTTTGTTCAAGTGCTAGGAAGATAGCTAAAGACTGTTTGCGTCTTTTCGCCTGTCCTAACAGAACCCGGGACATGCTCCTTGTTGCTAGAAGAGTGGGCAGAAGACTCTGATGGATTTCATTGCTGGCCAACACAGAAGTGGTGGATTCAATGGATATGTCCTTTTCATTGCCAACAGTGCTGGATGTATTTACAAGTGCACTACCTGATTCATTGTCAGCAGACTTGCTCATTTCACTTTGTTGAGGAAGTAATGATATGTCGCAAGACACAACAGTGTTGGACTGAGACAGAGAGCTACTGTCCGAGTCAGAGAGGGACTCAATGTCACTTGCATTATTGCTGCTAGTCACAGGGATCTTAACAGCATGAATGGCATACCTTATGGTGCCTCTCCGTGTGACCACAGCAGCTGTACAGGTTTTCTTAAAAGGTCCCCCTTTACCACACTTCACTGTTACTCTTTTGCTGTTTCTTGAATTTTTATCACATGAAACATTTTTGTTATTTCTGCTAGCACCAGGATTATCACTACCACCAACACCTGCTCCAACACCATCACCAGATGCTTCATCTATGTTGATGTCAGCCATAACAGTACCAGTATACTGCAGTGAACACACCCACACCTACACAATTCCTGTGTAAGAAAGCAATGTGATCTGTGATCACTGGCTACAACTCCAAAATGTTATTTTGGTTGTGTGACACTGTGATGCAGTGGACTGAAAGTAATTAAAGAATATGATGGTTTGCAACTAAAGGATCCCAGGTTCAAGGCTTACAGAATGATTGGGCTGCTGGGCATAGGCATACATATAGCAGTCAAGGGGCACACAGCAGCAGGGTGATGGGCTGACCACAGGAGATGGAGTCACATACACAACTCAGGGAATGAGAATTATATTTCTACACTTCTGTCATGTAAGGGTAATACCAACACACAACTGGCCACTGGGCTTCTCTCTGTAACACACACTGGGTAGGGTACAATGCAGTCAAGGGGCACACAGCAGCAGGTTGATGGGCTGACCACAGGAGACGGAGTCACATACACAACTCAGGGAATGAGAATTATATTTCTATGCTTCTGTTATGTAAGGGTAATACCAACACACAACTGGCCACTGGGCTTCTCTCTGTAACACACACTGGGTAGGGTACAGTGCAGTCAAGGGGCACACAGCAGCAGGGTGATGGGCTGACCACAGGTGACGGAGTCACATACACAACTCAGGGAATGAGAATTATATTTCTACACTTCTGTTATGTAAGGGTAATACCAACACACAACTGGCCACTGGGCTTCTCTCTGTAACACATACTGGGTAGGGTACAGTGCAGTCAAGGGGCACACAGCAGCAGGGTGATGGGCTGGCCACAGGAGACAGAGTCACATACACAACTCAGGGAATGAGAATTATATTTCTATGCTTCCGTCATGTAAGGGCAATACCAACACACAACTGGCCACTGGGCTGACCACAGGAGACGTACTCACATACATAGATAACACACAACACACGGAATGAGAATTATATTTCTAAGCTTCTGTCATGTAAGGGTAATAACAGCACACAACTCAGGAGATGGGAGCAGGGAGTCACATACACAACACAGGGACTCGGGAGTGGAGAAGTAGAAGACAGTCTCACACACACACAGAGGAGTGGTTGGTGTCCAAAAAAATTAACTGCCTTCCTTCAGTCAGTGCCTTACTGCCAGTGCCTTGTGCTGTTGTATAAGGACTAATAAGGACTGGAATTTTTGAGGGTGAAAGTCAAGAGGAGGATCCCCCTTAGCAGCACAACACAATGAGCTTGAGCACAGTCCTTATACTCTGTCCTGACAATTTATTTGCCTTTTTTTTTTCCCTTGTTATATGCTTGTTGCTGGCAGCTGCTGAGTGTACACTGTGCAGTGCTGCAGTTTCACAATTAGATTCACAAAGGTTCTTCTTTCTGTATTTTTTTTATTCTCTCTTCTGGTCCTGATCGATCCCCTCCTGATTAGTCCCTCCACCCGAACCTCCCCTAGTCCCACACCCGATCGTTAATTTAGCCTTTTCAGCCTTTCTCATTCTCGGTCTCTCGGGCCTGGGCCCAGTCCCCCCCTCCCCTCCCCCTCGAACTCAACGTTGGCTTTTAGCCCTTTTTCTCAGGAAAATGGATGATGGACTGAAATAATTCAGGTAAGCAGTAAGCACTGCAGTAACTAGCAAGTGCTGCAGTGAGTCCGATTGTGGCCACACCGACCTGAGCCCTGGCCTAACTTAAGTATTGAGCAAGAATGCTGCTGGCTGCGGTACGCTTTATGCTACGCTACAGTATTGCTCAGGCTGCTGCTGCCTCCATCCAAATCACGCTCTTGGGGCTTGCACATCCACCTAAATACCCTCCACAGATCCCACGGCTCGCGCAGCTTACTCGACTCCCACCTGACCAATAGTAAATGGTCAGGTGGTGAGGACCTGAGGATGACTTTACACACTTGAGCGTAAGTACGCTACGGGCAAGCGCAAAGTGTGAGAACTCGCGGTGGACTGGTGGATTGGCACTTTGGCAGCCACCCCCAACAACAACACTGCTGCTGCTTCAGCCCCCACCACCACATCGAGGCTGCCTGGAATGTGCCTCCTCCCCACATACCCCCACACCCCCCCACATCAGGGCTGCCTGCTGGGACGTGCCTCCTCCCCACACACAAGTCATCAGCTGGGGCCAGAAAAAAGACGTCACAGCAGTTGGGACTCGGGACTCAGATTCGAACCCTTTTGCAAACCTTTTAGTGTTCGAGTTCTAAGTTAGAACTCGAACACCAGGGTTCGAGGAGGGTTCGAATCTTTGATGAACTAGTTCTGACAACACTACGTGACACGTCAGGAAAATGCTTGCAAGGGCTTAGGGTTAGGGTTGTGGGGGCACCTCAGATGGAGAGCAGTTACCCTGACAGAGAAAACATTCTGTAGGGGGACCCATACAATCCCCCCCAGGAAAAATGAGAGGTAAAAAATGAATCATTTAAAAAGACAGAAATTAGGGTTGAACTCCTGCAAAAGAACCAGTGTCCATGGATTTCTGTTGCCTGCATTAATAAGAACCTGCAACACCTCTGCTGAATGTTATGTGGTAAAACTCAGTTCACAGAACATATTTAACAGCTCAATACATTCTTTTATATACCATATTCTCTACATAAACTTAAATTTTTTAACAGTGAACTTTGGTACTCATGAAAATGGGGGGGGGGGGGTCAAGCCAGAGAAGGCTTCAGCTTAGTGCCTGGTTCAGTGGCTCGGCTCGACCTCTATAAGCAACTGAGAGCCAAGGTCAAGTCAAGCCAGTTATGGTGAAAAGAAGCATTTTTGTCAGCCTGAGCAGTTAGTGTAGCGTCTGAAACGTTCTACTCCTATGCAGAGAACAGCCTACAGCAGCCAGGGCTCGGCTTGTGTTTTGGCTCGTACTGTCAAGCCAGACTCCTGTCCTGGCTCTAGGTGAAACATTCCTGGCTTGCCCACCTCTAAAACTGACAGCACAGGAGATAGAAGTTCACCAATTATCCCTACGATAGGTGGAGCATGGGCTATCTCAATTCAAGCTTCCCTGCATTGCTCTGTCTCAGAAAGACTATCCCTAGTGAGTGAGCAGGTAGTACAACCTTCCTGCCCAATTAGCATCATAAGTGGTGGTGGGTTTTGTGATTTGAACCTACGGTATATCCACTAGGAACTGGATTGCCAGCATAACTTATTCCACATAGGCACCCAAACAGCCAACAAACAATAATGGCTTCTGAGCACTGGGCTGGACTTAGAGGGTAAATACTCCATGTCTGTCAAACCACGGAACCATACAGTCTCCCACACAAAATGGACTTAATTCTTAACTCAAGTTTAATAAGTCAATATGAGGAAGTTCTGTGTTCTAGGCATGAATTGACAGAAGTCAAACTCAAGGCAAGAGAACACTGAAGAACTACTGTGTGAGTTCCAAGCACTGTATGTTGGCTTTTATACATTGCCAGTAAGTGTTCTGAAATACTTTGTTCAAATACTGTACTGGAATGCTGAGTCATTCCTCATCTACTGTGCATAAAATGACATCAGCTGGTCAGAATTTGGAAGTTTCAACACTGTGTGTGTGTGTGTGTGTGTGTGTGTGTGTGTGTGTGTGTCTGTGTCTGTATAGACATTATTATAACTAGTTCAAGACTTCTCAGACCATTTCCTGTATTTATATATTTTTTTTTAAGTATTTGAAATTAGAGTACTGTTTCAGGCTGGTCCACTGGCACTGGGTTTGCCATCTGACTTGGCTTTAGTTCCCTGTGACCTGCTGTAAACAGGGACTCCTTGGGGGTTGCTGCAGTCACACCACCTACCAGCCAGCCTTAGAGCAGAATGAGAAGTGTGGCTATGGAAGCCCAGATGATAGGTGGGAGACACAGAAAACCTGAGGAAAACTGACATCTGTCCCACAAAAAACAAAGCACTTTAGCTCTAAAGCTTTTTCTCCCATTATTTATTTATTTATGACTTTGTTTACTGGGTAAGTGTACTGATACAAAGGACCATTTTTAGGCACAACCCGGACCAATGAGGCAACTAGTGATGTACAATACATTAAACAAGAGGTACATACAGTAAACAGGCAGTCGAAGTAACAAAATAATAATAGCAAAGGTAGACAAATTAATCCAACAGTGGGAAAAAACCTTCAAGTAACATCCACAAGTAGCAATATATAATCCAGTGAAATGGGAAGAACAATGACCCCCCCCACTCACTTATTAGTATGATGAAATTGAGAGGGAGTGCAGGTCAGAGGAGGATGATCAAAATGCAGCATGTAGGACAGAGCAAGGGGAGGGATAGAGGTTACCTAGGCAGACAGATACAGGTGTCACGGGAGAGGAACCAAGATTTGAGGTTATGCTTAAAGGAGTGGTGTGTGCTAGAGGATCTGAGGGCAGCTGAAAGTCCATTCCAGAGTGCGGGGGCAGCTATGAATATAGTGTTCCCACCCATCTTCGTCAAGGTTCTGGGGGTATCAAGAGGAGGGACAGCCGAGGACCAAAGACATCTCAGCGTGGGTCGGTGCTTGCAGATGGTGAAGAGGGGTGAAGTAGAGCCGCATGTAATGATAGAGTCTACCGAGCATCCCAGAATAAAGTTGAATTGACCAGGCAAGGTAAAGTTGAATCGACAGGCAAGGAGAGCCAGCCTAGAGAGTGGTAGAGGTCACAGTGATGAGTGGAATAAAGGGAAATAGCACAAAGCGGCAAATACTCTTGTAGACAGATGACAGTCTGGATCGGAGGGCAGTAAAGGCCTGGGAGTAAACTGGGAAACATTAATCCAAGATAGGGAGAAGGTTATCTCTGGCAATGGCCAAGCAAGCCTCACAGGTTAGGTAGGGTTTGATGCGAAAGGCAGTGCTGAGCTTCTGATTGATCCGACGGACAATGATGTTAATATGGTCAGTGAAGGTAAGGGAGGGGTCCAGGGTAACCCCTAAGTATTTGAAGTTAGGGACGATTTCGAGGTAAGAGCCATCAGGGGAGTGTATGATAAGAAAGGAATTAGACTTCAGAGTCTGGGCAAGGAATGGCTTAGACCCAAAAAGCATGACTTGGCATTAACCAACATCAAGTTGTCAGTAAACCAGTTATGGGCAGCACAGTAGTTCAAGGTAAGAACATAAGATAAGTGAGGAAGGGAGTTGTCACTGTGAAAAATGACAAGGTCGTTGGCATAAAGGAGGGATTTGCAGGACAGAATGTCAGAGGGGAAAGTTTACGAATATTGTGAAGAGCAGGGGGCCCAAGATAGAGCCCTGTGGTACCCTAGTAGAGATCGACTGGGCAGGAGAAGTGGTAGAGCCTATGCACACAGACTAATAGCGGTCAGAGAGGTAGCTCTGAAACCAAGTGGTAGTCTCAGTGGAACAGCCGATGGATCGTAGTTTGGAGAGAAGGATAAAAAGGTTAACCAGGTCGAAGGCTTTAGAAAGATCCACAAAAACCACACCAGCAGCACACCCCTGGTCCATATTGGAGAGAATATGGTCAGTGAATAATGTCAAAGCAGCGGTAGTGCTATGGTGTTTTTTTTTTTGAAGTCATGCTGCCGGCTACATAAGATGTTGTATTTAATGAGGTAGTCGGACAGCTGGCGATGCACTACCTTTTTGAGTAGCTTGCTAAGGTGCGGGAGAATAGATATGGGCCGGTAGTTATCAGATGAAAGGGGGTTTTTGAAGATAGGGACCACTTTAGCTGATTTCCAGAAGGAGGGCATGGTGGAGGTGGACAGTGCAAGACTGAAAATTAAAATAAGGGGTTTAGCAATCACTGATGAAACAAGTTTAAGGGAAATGGGGAGAGGCCATCACAGCCAGGGCTACCCTGGTTAGGTAGACTCCTTAAAGGTTTGTAGGTATGGCTGGATGATATAGTCACAAAATAGAATGGGGGGTGAGAAGAGGAGGCTGGGGAATGTTGTAGGGGAGGGATTAGGGAAGGCAGGAGGCAACTGGCTAAGGGAATGACTGGTAGGAAGCTTACAGAGGAGGGCAGACAAGTCAGAGAATTTGTGGTTGAAATCTGAGGCCACCTCAGTAGGATTAGTAAGAGTGCCAGTAGAAGAGTTAAGGTGGATATTAGGGCTTTTTACTAAAAGGAGAGACAAGGTAGCTGATAGAGTCCCAGAATTTCTTAGGGTTGCCAAGGTTTCTTCTCTGTAGATTGATAAATTAGTTCTGTTTCAGTGCTCAGGACAGATGGGTACATCTATTACGAAGGTTCCGGTATTCATTCCACAGGAGAGGGGTTGGAGTCAGTTTATGGGTGGACCACTTACGGTCCCTTTCCCTCATGAGGGAGGGTAGATCTCTGATACTCTACAGAGTACATCTGCCACAAACTCTCTGGGTGGTAACAGGGAAGTGGTGATCCTGAATATCTAGGGGAATATTAGTGAAGTGGATAGCAGCCAGCGTTACATCAGAGAGAGCATACAGTTCTTGCCAGTTTATGGCACTGACATCCTCTAGAAGAAGGGAAGTGTCATGGAGGTTAAGACTACAGAATGATAGATATTTTTTTTGTGGGGGGAGCTTTAGAGGACCACACAGCACAGGTAGGGTAGTGATCACTCAAGGAATCTGATAATATGCCAGCTTGGGTAATCTGGTCAACACTGTTGGTGATTACCCAGTTAATTAGGGAGTGGGTAGATATACAAGGATTCAGCCTGGTAGGGATAGTAATGATTTGCAGCAGGTTGTGCTGCTTGAGTAAGTTGGTATAGTCCGTCTCTTGGGCACTGTGACAGGGAGCTCCTGCCATTCTTGAGGACTGACCTTTTCTTAAATCTGTTGCAACAGTTCTTCTATTTCTTGGCCTAATCTGTCCTTTACAATTTCTAGTCCATAAGGTTGGCCACCTATGGGCACCCCCTCCCCTTTCTTGACTATGCTATAATGACCTCTTTAATTTTCCTTTTCCCTCTCAGGTCCTCATACAGGAAGGTTATTGTGGTGACCTCCAAACGTATGTAAAATGGATTGTGTTTATCATTGTTGGATTTAGTATGTAATAGCACTATATCATAACATAACATACCTTAAGTTTATGAAACCTGTAAATGTTGAAAATACCATGGCACTATGTGTTTTTGATAATGGTAAAAAGTAGTAGGTGACTATTACAGAAATTAAGTTAGTTGTGCTGCTTCAAATGCATGTAAAATGCTGTAAACTGAAAAAGCTTAAATGTCATGGTGATTTGCATATATCCCATGATGCTTTGCATTATGGAAGTAGGTATGATGTTGTATTTCTTTGAAATTGATTTGTTGCCAGTGCCCTTTGGGGTAACCTTTCTTTCAGTGAGTCTGCATTGAGGTACTTTGTCTATAGCTTTTTTTTTCTTTTTGGGCCCCCACTGCCCAAGCAAACAGGGTCCACATAGGAGTGGAGGTTGCCTCTCAACTGGTAAGTTAGATCAGAGATCAGTGTCAGTAGGTGCTGGCTAAGTGCAGAGAAAGGACATACATAGTCTGTTGCTGCAAACTGATGTACTGAAGAAGGGATATGCCCTTGCTTAAAGATTATTTCCTGTATTTTGAATAAACATCACACAGAGATTATGTGTTGAATTTGAGGTTCGGTGTCTGGTCCATCTGTTATCCCACAGTCCTACCACAGACTTGGTGTTAGCAGTGGGATAACTTGCTTAAAGCATCTGGACTGGCTGAAGAGGGATGTTTTCTGGTGGATATCACCCAGATATCCCAGGTGGACCAATGCACCAGGAGTTGCCAGAGGAGAACCCAGAGAAGAAAGTCCACAGAGTTCTGACCAGAACCATGTCTGACAGACGGAGAGAAGCTGCTGCCTGGACTGGACGTGGGAGCTCGGAAGAAGGCCAAGCCTGAAAATGATGAAGAGATGCAGGCTGAGGCAGACTGGAGGTGCAAGAGACAACAGCCAGGAGGCGAAGACCCTGATGAGGATGATCCACTGGATGAGTGGGCAATGGCTGGAGGCAGACCAACTGCATAGAGAGGCAGAAAACTGGTACCAGGTGCTCGCGAGGTCCCTGCCAAAGAGTATATATAAAGAATCTGAGGAGGATTTTCTTGGGCTCAGCTGGAGGAGGACCCCCTCGCTGAGCAAGATATTCCTTTGTTGCCTGTGTTCCCAAGATGTTACCTGTTGGAGGTCGGAGATGCAAGAATGGAACTTGAATGTGAGACCCCAGGTAGGACTGTGCCTAGTAATACTGTACTGGGGTTGAAGACTTCAAGCAAGCAAGAAGAAGCCTATGAGGCTGAAGGGACTTTTTCTTGTATTGATGCAGCTAAATCTATTAACAGTATTGCCTAGGGTATACTGCATGCTAAAAATGCTAATGTTGCCAAACTGTTACAGTATGTTAAGGTTAAGGAGGGTAGAGGTCATTAAAGGAAAATAAATGGCACCCTTGGAAAAAGGGAAAACTCTCACATAGGTCACAAGGTGCTAGATAGTAACAGATGGCTGAAAATAGCACAGTGATTAAAATAATGTTTACTAAATCACCCCAGATTAAAAGGTTTAGGAACCTGCTGTTTAACATTGCAGGGTATTCAGCATGGGAGGTTCCTTGGCTTCCTGTAGGTTTCTGTAGAGACCTGCCTGGAGATAAGATGACCAAGGATTTGGGGTCATGGGTTATAAAAGGTTGAAATAGGAGAGTAGAAACTACTATTGCTCCTTCCATATTCCTGAAGACACTCTGTGTAAGACAGAGGGGTCAAGTTAGTTGCAGGCAAGGACTGAGGTGTCTCTGCAATGGTCCCTTTTTGTAGGCAAAAGTGTAGCATGTTTGGTCAGGGGGGCCGGCCTGATGTCAAAGAAAGAGGTACCAAAGGGCAGACAAGGACTCTGAGGTGGCATGTGTGTTTTATTTTCTGAGTGAAAATCTACAAAGGACAAGTGGGTGGAAAATGCATTGGAACCTGAGCTGGGGTAACACCTTGAGTATCTACCCTCAGGTGTCTATATCTGTAACAAGTGAAATGAATCAAGAGACATAGAGGATTTATGTAGAGGGGCTGAACCTAGGACTGGGCCCCTGCTTAAAACCGACATGTCTGGTGCGGTTGGAGCAGGTAACTACTCACCCCAGAGAAAGTCTCTCTATGGTACTGGACTTTACAGACATCCAGATTTTTGGTTAAGAAATATGACAGAATTTCCCTAAAAGGAAATGGGAAGGTACCGTTAGTCTCTGTTGAGAAATGTGTTAATGCCTCATGGTAAAGAGTGATGATATCCACTATATTTATGACAGAATCTTTATCGTTAATAGGGACCCTGAGACAGAGCTTCTGAAGATGGATGGGTGGAAGCTCCATCCCTTCCTGGGACAGGAAGGTGGCAAGCAGTCTGCAATAACTGCTTCCCTCTTAAGGCCGGGGATATGTGACAGGGAGCTCCTGCCACTCTTGAGGACCAAACTTTTCTTAAATCTGTTGCAACAGTTCTTCTATTTCTTAGCCTAATCTATCCTTTACAATTTCTAGTCCATAAGGTTGGCCACCTATGGGCACCCCCCCTCCCTCCCCTTTCTTGACTATGCTATAGTGTCCTCCTTAATTTTCCTTTTCCCTCTCAGGTCCTCGTACAGGGAGGTTATTGTGGTGACCTCCAAAAGTATGTAAAACAGGTTGTGTTTATCATTGTTGGATTTAGTATGCAATAGAACTATGTCATAATATACCTCATGTTTATGAAACCTAAAAATGTTGAATACCATGGCACTAGGTGTTTCTGATAATGGTAAAAAGTACTAGGTGACTATTACAGAAATTAAGTTAGTTGTGCTGTTTAAAATGCATGTAAATTTCTGTAAACTGAAAAAGTCTAAATGTCATGGTGATTTGCATATATCCCATGATGCTTTGGATTATGGAGTAGGTATTATGTTGTATTTATTTGAAACTTGATTTGTTGCCAATACCCTTTGGGGTAACCTTTCTTTCAGTGATTCTGCATTGAGATTCTTTGTCTATAGCTTGTTTTGTTTTTTTTTCTTCTGGGGCCCCCACTACCCAAGCAAACGGGGCCCACATGGGGTGGATGTTGCATCTCAACTGGTAAATTAGATCAGAGATCAGTGTCAGTAGGTGCTGGCTAAGTGCAGAGAAAGGACATACATAGTCTGTTGCTGCAAACTGATCTACTGAAGAAGGGATATGCCATTGCTTAAAGGTTATCTCCTGTATTTTGAATAAACATCACATAGAGATTATGTGTTGAATTTGAAGTTCAGTGTCTGGTCCATCTATTATCCCACAACCCCTCCACAGGCACCCTAGCAGGGGAGGGAGATCCCAAGCCGGTAATGGATACAAATGAAAGATTAAAGATCTGTAAGTCATTTCAGGAGTCTTTGGTCCCATGAATTCAAACTGAATGAAATGGATATGCACAGTGCCATGTCAAGGCGGACAGCTGTACCCCTGGACGTTACGGTCACCTGGGAGGCACCTAAGAGACCCTGACTGAGCAGGTAATAGTTGCAGCAAAATGTCTGTATGTTTTATTATAACAGAGGGATCTTAGACAGGGAGAGTTACAGTAAATTTCAGCTGCTGCAGCTACCTTGTCTTGGTGCAGATTAAATGAACATTCAACCCACCATAAGTTGATTTTGCAAGGCTGCCAACCCCCATAGATCAATTTTGGCCATTCTAAATTAAGTGTCTTAAATGCAAAGTCAAATGATCTGTGTACCACCTCAAAACAAGTCTTGGTTGTAACAAAAAAAGTTATTTTCAGCATGATACAATATATTATCAGTATTGTTTATATGCCAACAAATAACTCAATACCAAGTGAACGGGGCACCTTGTTTGGGCTTCACCACACCAATACGACTCCCGGACTCAATTTTCAAAGGGTCGGGAATGATGCAAGGTGCTTGTATCAAAAAGACACATGATGCAAGAGGCTCACAGCTCCACACCTTGCGTTATTCCCAATTTTCAATTGATGATTATGTCATACTGCTGTTTGCCTGTGCCAGAGGGACCTGCGCCATGCCTGCGCCAGTCGCGGGGCTGCGCCATGGTGGAAAGGGGACTTGTGGCAGAATCCTGTTGCACCATCCTCTACTTTGGGATTTTGTAACCTGGCAAGGCCCTCCACAGCTTAGACCAGGCAGAGCTGGTCTAATGGTCCTGTGTGCCATCAGCAGCCATAGCTTTCCTTTGCACTGTCTCCAGTCTGTCTATGTCCTTTCTGAGGTTTGGTCTCCAGAACTGCACACTGTACTCCAGGTGAGGCCTTACCATTGATCTGTAGTGGCATAATCACCTCCTTCTTTCTACTTGTAATTCCTCTTCCTGTGCAGCCTAACATACTGTTCACCTTTAACACTGCTTTTTCACACTGCTTGGACATTTTCAGGCCGTCTGTTATAACCACCCCGAGATCCCTTTCCTGCTTTGTGGCTTTCAATTTCACTCCACATAGGAGGTATTCCTCACAATAATTTTGGAACGGATTAATATTTTTTCACCAAATCTTAAAATGGCACATCTGTGACCCAAGACCTTTCTACCCTACAGGTTTCAAACCAAAGTTCCACATCATTTTTTTGTGCAGTAGCGCAACAACACATTTTACAAAAAAATGTAATTTTCACATTTATTGACACTCCGTATCTCCGCATCCACACATCCGACAGAACAAAACTTGCCACATCAAGAGATCTTTGGACCTTGATGGCACATGCAAAATGTCATGCAACTCACTTGAACAGTTGCAAAGTTATTCAACTGTAAAATTTCAAGTTTAACATAGAAGTGAAGGCTGAACCCTAACTATAGGTGCGCAACTGTGCCTCTATAATTAATTACAAAAAACTACATTAATGCAAACATTAGGCTTGAAGAATGTAAAGCATACTAAGTAAGAAACTGAAAAACATTCAGGTTTGCAGTGTGCATTTCAGAGTGGAGGACTGCGCCAATTGCAACACCGTTTTTAATTTCGACCCACATTTTCTTCTGCCTTGGGGACAGCCTCCCCACTGTTATAAAGGTTTTAAACTGTTGTTTTCTGAATCTGGGCTCGCCTGAACAATGTGACTCATTATTTCTTTCATTTCACCCTTACTTTTTATACCCAGTGGGTTAGTGTTCCACACAGATAAATATCCGAAATGAACCTTGGGTTTGTAGTCTTGGGAGTCTTGATGAATCATCAGTGTGGTGTGGTATTCCTCGGGTTGTCAACCATAGCCTCCTTTCTGAAGCACAAGGTACGGCTCCAAGCATATCCTCTGTAGAGGTACGGAAGTATGGCTCGCCACATGTGGCCAACAGGATCCGTTCTAACTGTCTTCTCTTCATGCAGGGCCCTGAGTGAGGCAAGAGATTATGCATAACCATGCTTGCTCATGGGATGGGGTGGGCATTATGGTTGACAACTTCAAGGAACACCACACCACCAATTTATCGAGACTCCTGAGACTCCAGACCCTAATGTTTTCAATTTCTTTACTTTGTGCACTTTGCATTCTTCAACCATAATGTTCAGATTAACGTAGTTTTTTTGCAATTAATTCCAATCTTTTTGCAATAGTGGAATCATATCAAATGGAATAAACAAAATAGTGGAGATATTTCAAGCCTCCTTTTTAATGCCAACTCACTTCTCCCAGCACAGTATGTGGCCACGTCAGGCCTCGACACGCATGTCAACCCTTGTGAAGGAAGTCTCCCAGACCCACCACAAGGTTTCACATTTTTACCCAAAATTTTCAACATAATCTTTTTATGACCCCCCCCCCTTTTGAAAATGACAGGTGTCATTTATAAAATACTGGTAGGAATGTAATTTCGCGCCACAAGTGTAGAAACATGTTTTGGGTAGGATTTGACAAATGGCACCTGTCGCGTTCATGAGGTAGTGTAAAAAAATGGCTATGTTGAAAATTTGTGGTAAAAATTCTGTACATGACCAAATTTCAACGTACCTTTGTTGTTTTTAAAAATTTTGACCCCAGATTTTCAATGCAACCCCCCCCCCCGCAATGGTGGGGGCTTGCCTGTTTGCCTCCCTGTGCCCCTGGACTGAATGCCAGCAGTTTAAGTGCTTTCTCCAGCCCCCAGGACTGCAGCCTGTGGGGGGATAAGAGGAGAGAAAATCCTAAACCTCTGAGCTGCTGCCATCTGAACAATTGTCGTGCTGCTCCACACGACAATTTGGAACATTCGCACAGCTGCACAGCTCTTTTCACACATTACAGCAGCTAACTGCGGTCTGCTCAAACATGCAAGCTGGATGTTCTAACACTGCCTGCATGATGCTCTGTGTGCTCACACACCTGCCACAGATTTCACCACCGCAACTTGTGGCCAGGACACAAAAGATGTCCCCTGTGTGCTCCAGCCCCAGGGACACCAGATAGGGCATCAGGGGACAAGGAGGCACTGAGAGGGGGAGAACAGGAGGAACCATGTGTTGCACACCACTGGACCTGCAGCTGCCAGCCACATTAGGAGACAGACTCTGCTCTAGTATTGCTCAAATAGTTCTTTTGTGGCTCTAACTATCCTCTGTTGGACCATGCTGGTATTCGACCTAGGATCCAGCCAATGGATCCGAGTTGGATACATCAGATCCAACCTCAGATAATTGGATTCAATGGTCAGATCCATCGGATACAGGCTGAATCTACGGATACCTTGGATACTTACAGTGGGTCCTAGGAGGTTGGATCCTTGGTCGGATGTCTATGCCATCCGAGGCCACCCGATATCTGACCAAAATGATTGTATCCGACCTGGTAGGATACTGTCTGAGCAAAACTACTCTGCTCTGCATGGGGAGGAGCTATTCATGGAGCTCCTGACTCGGCAGTAAAAGCCCCATTGCAGGCAGAAGCACAACCAGATAGGAGAGTACAGTGGGGTCTGCTACCTTGAAAGCAGGGCAGGAGCCCTATTAAGAGAAATGTGTTCAACCAGTACTGTATATTACAGAAGGACAGCCACCATTTTGCTGACCCCTGACCTTGCTGCCAGCTAAGCAGAGGTCAGGGATCTCAGCACATAGCCACCAAAGCATTATGGGAGATTGACAGTGATGCTTTCGCGGTGCCCTTTCCGCCAGTCAATAGGGCATCGAGTGAACAGTCTGCATACTAATTCTATTGGCTGACTGCCTGCTGTGCCAATCCTAAGCTGCATTTGCCCAAGGAAATGTTGAGGGCAGTTCCAGATGAAGTCAGTCAGCAGAGAGCTCTCACACAGTGAGATGAGCTCATGCTGCTGACCAGAGTCAACTCAAGGAAGCTTACCTGAGCTTCTTAGATAACCTTCAGTAGGTGATTCCAAGGTTTCTACAGAGACTAAATTGTGTGTGTATGCTGAAAGTGTCAGAGTGACATTTTTTCTGCAAAAGAGACTGAAACCTGCCTTGAGAAAAAAGGAGGTAAACGCATACCACAGCTGACAGCCTCTGGGCACTGGAGACTAGTAAGTACAACTGTGTGAGAAAACCTACACTGAACCTGCAGACAGCCTGGGAGAAGTCCGCTTAATGCTACTGCCAGATACTATCTACGCAGCTTGTGAGGGTTCTGAAGCCTAGACGTGCGTGTAAAGCATGTGGCCCCTGCTCCTTACACTGGCCTGGCCTGTGGAGAAGGAAGAGGGAAGAGTCAGAGAGGTCCAGATGACTGTGGATGCAGAGAGACAGATCGACATCCTGAGGCAACTGAGACCTGCATCTTCGAGATGCCCCCCCCTGAAACTATATAACTGAACCATCAGTCTGAGAGAACCTGCACCTGCAGGAAGGAAGAAGAGGAGCTCAAGTTAACAGGGAAGCTAGTAACACCAGCACTGTGAGTATTCTCAGGGCTTGCCGCGCAACTGGGATTTGTAAAAAATTTGTCACCAAATCTACTGATCTGACCAACAGGCCAGGAGTTACAACTACCTAATTTGGAGGTTTGCCATTTAAGCAATCGCATGGCCTTTGGGGTTTGGGTTGAAAAGTGTTTTGTTCTGTTTAAAGGGCAGCACAGCCGGCCAACCAGCTGCAGTGTCACCGGGCCTGCACCATGTCACTGGCTGGGAACCAGTGAAGCACCATGCCTTCCCTTTAAGGTTTAAGGATTTAAGCTGGTACCAGTGGGAAGGGGGTAGTGTCCCCAGTACAGGTGTGCTGATAATGCTAAAGGTTTCACAGTATTTACTCTGTCACTGTATTGTCCTGCCTGGTGGGGGGGGGTGTATTGCTACTGTGCTTTTAAGTTAAGCCCAGCCAGGCAACTACCTTCGGTCCTGTCACTTTATAGTTTACCATATCTGACTAAAACAGTTTTGCTTGAGTTCCCCAGTCCCTTGAGAATATTCCCCAATAAATATTTTATTGGTATTTTACAATTTTTGTCTTGTGAACATATTATTAGTGGTAAGTCACTAACTGAAGTATTTTTGTTGATTTCTAGGTTGCATTGTGATTGTTCATGTGTTTGGGGACAATGTGGGGAGGTACTGCATTCTAGAGGATTGTACCACTCTGACACTAGGCCCACTTAAACTTTACTCTGGGTGGCGGCACTTCTAAAACATCTGGATACGAACCCCTTAATCAGGAAAATCAGAACACAGGACCCTCAACTTTGTTTGAGCCCACAAGGCAGGGATAGTAACTGTAACATCCACGGTGATCTGGTTACATCAACACTGTCTTTGTATGACCCCACTTCATGAACCTGGTAGGTGAAATTTTTTAAATCCAGGTTGAAAGGTGATTTTACAGAATAACTGTGAAATTACCTTTTAGGACAAATTTGAAAGATTTCACCTGCCTTGTTCATAAGGTGGGATCTAAAAAAAGCCATGTTGAAAATTTAGTGAAAAAATATTAAAAAATGACCATGTTATGAGTAAAATTCAAAACGCACTGAAAATACATTGACTGCACTTATTTAGTTTCTTCCAGTCCTGGTCTGCATTGAAGAAAGAGGACATGTTTCTTCACAGAAAGTGGATCTATAGCAGAGTACCTTTATTAGGTGAGTGAGGGGTGTGAGGGGTGATGGGTGCTGAGTTGGAGGTCAGGGTGAGGTGGTCAGACACCGCCAAGGCACTGTTTCCTTCTTTTCCGGTTACAAATTAAAAAAAAAAAAAGATGATCTTCAAGGGATGGTTTTCTTTTTTCAGGTGAACTGACACTGGGGATTACAGTCTATAAGCTCTTTAACAGACAGACATTCCGTGGTAGCTTGTTATCTGCACATGCAAGGAGTTTCTTAAACAGCATGCTACTGAACTACCCAAGCACAAACCTGACTGGCTTTCACTCATGAAGGACCGACTATCTAGAGACTCTTGATTAGGCAGCTTGCTTGGGTGCTTCTTTCATCCACCTACCCAGCATGCTGCCTACAAACATTCATTTAACTCATGTTACTAGGACTCCTGAAGAGGGACCAGTACTTTGCTTGATACCTTGTTCCCCTAGAAGTCTCTCAGCATTACTCTTCACAGTATTTCCTCTCCAACAGCAGGGATGCTGAACTAGGGTAAACACATCAGGGTGACTTGTTTCCTAGCACCCTTGAGGGGCTTCTGGTTACAGCTTCCTCCACTTACTCAGAGCCTCTTTGGCTCCAACTCTGACTAAGGAAAGTGAGCAGGCCCTCACTCACTTGGGGCCTACTGTACAAATAAAAGGGCATGAACTATCAGCTCTCCCCACTGGAGGTGACGTGGACTGAACTCCCAAGAAAATGGCTCCACCCTGTTTTTTTTTTTGCTGCCATGCCCTAGTGGCTCGGTCCCTGCTCCCTGTACCCTGATCCAGTCCCCCCACTGGGACTTACCTAGTGTGATGATCCTCTTGGGCTTGCCCCCCCCCCGATGGGGCCACTGAGCCAGCGCTCCCCCGAAGGACCACACAATCAGGTTCTTAGCGGACCCCGTAACCGGTGTGCCTCTTTGCCTTGCTCCCCCGGGTGGGGCCACGGGGTTGGGCCAGTCCTGACAGAATACTGAACAAGGTCATCACAGCGAGCGACGGATGGGTGGGGCAGGACCGGTGGCATGGGGCATCATGGATAGGGCTGGCAATTTTTGCTGCTTAATCCCCATGGGCGGCATGGCGTGTAATGATGTAACAGTGCATGGCACCAGTGTACGGCATGCCTCCCCACTACCAGGCTCCAGCAGCTGCTCCATGGCCTCTGCCAGAGGTCAGTTGAGCACCGGAAACTTACCCACCCTCCCCCCGGAGGAGGAGAGCAGTCCTTTGGATGCTCAGTCCTCCTCCCCCCGGCCAGCCCTCCAACTCCTCAGATTTATTCAGAACCTGAGGCATCAGCATTGCAAGCGGAAGCTTTACCACTGCACTGGTGGGCTGGCTGGCTCCACCCTCTTTTAATACCTAATGGCAAAACCATCTGGCCAGAACTGGTGGGGGAGAAGCAGACTATACAAACTAACTCACATCTGGGGGTTTTACTGTAGCTATAGTTAAAGGAAATATGTAATGCAATATTAAATTTTTATCAGAGATTTTTTTTTCTGCTCATTTAAGCAAATTTCCCAGTACACCTTTCAACAACAAGATTTTTATTTTTTTTTTGCTTCACGGGGCTCTCCTGTGTCCCACTCTTTTGGGTCCCCAATTACCCCCTGCTGCCTGTCAGCCTCTCATCCTGCTGCTGCATTCAACTTCAGGGATTCCTGGATGGTTTGTTTTCCTTTCTAGGTTCTGGTGTCCTGACGGAGGTGGTGGGCCCCTGGCTTTTTAACATGGAACACACAACCGCCACCCCAAGTCCAGTTTGCCCTGCAAATTGCCACTCCATAGGCCAGAGGAATTGTTTTATTAATCATTATCTTTGTTGAATTAAAATTGTTTATACAAAAATAAGTATTTTGAAAGAAAACTGGAAATCTGCCCCCCACCCACAAAATACCCGATTACGCTTTTAAAGGTGAAAGTAAATATTTTTTACATAGTTAACTGCCCTCCCATTTTCCATACCATGCTAGTTATGTATTCCGATAGGTTCTGACCAATTTTCAATAAATAAATAAATAATCTAGCTTTGGTATGCCCTCTGGTCTACATAGTGTTCCACCCTCCTCACCAGCGACTGCTCTCTCTTTTCATATATCTAAGACATTCCATGACATCAGTGACACCATTCCATGCTGTTCAACTGAATGGTCTGTTATGGTGTAATGGTTGTCATAAAATGTTCAGGTAGTATGAAAAGACAGAACAGCAACTGCAGAGGAGAAAGAGATTCAAAGTAGTTACAAAGGCAAATTAGATTATTATTTTAAGAAAAAAGGTCAAAATATATCAGAATATTGGATAGATACTAAAAGAAAAACAGGAAGGCATCTAGAGGTGTACAAAACTGTTTCCTATCACTTTATACAACCTGCTTTAATAATGAAGCTTATGACCTCTGCTGAGATGTAAATATGTCCGGTGCTGTGGTACCGTCTCATGAGCACAGAGCAGCTCTGCACCACTCAGTCATACTGCATTCAATACAACTGATACAAGCGAGTGTTGCTGAGCATGCAAAATAGTGCCACACAGTGGCAGACATGTTTACATTCTGGCAGGCTTTAAAAAACATCCTTATCATAGCAAGCAGGTTGTAAAAAAAAAAAGTATCTTCTTTTCTTAAAAGCCTAACTAGAATTTCAGCATTATATACATTTATTTTGGACTATACCCCTCCCCCCCACCACCACCCCCATTGACAGATCACATTCAACTCAAGTGGGAACAAGAATCTAGCTTTCCCATTCTAATACCTAAATGGGACCGTAGACTCTGGCAGGGTTGGGCAGTTACATCCTTGCCCTCCTGGCGTGAATTTAATTGGAAAATAGTGATGTGGTACTTTCGGAGCCCCACAATAACTTAACACTTTCAGTCCACACATTCAGACAAATGTTGGCGGGAGTGCGGCTTAGTGGACTCCCATTGGCACATTTTATGGAACTGCTCCCTCCTTATACCATACTGGCAACAAATACATGCCTATATGCAAACGCTTTTCAGCATTCCTATACCATTCATTTTTACCAGTTTAGTTCTTGGCCTGGTGGGAGTGGTTGAAGGTACTGGGACCAGGGTAAAACTCTATCATATCCTACGGATAGCCACTTTAAAATGTATCACATTGAAGTGGCTATACCCACAGGTTCCACCTTCAGCTCAATGGAAACATAAGGTCTCCGAGACTGAGTCCATGGAGAGAATAATGGCTACTCTTCAGCTGCAAAACGAGAAAGTCCTGGATATCTGGCACCCTTGGTACCTTATGGAGACCACAACTGAGGAGACCGGGGAACCACAGTCCCAAACCTGAATAGGTCTCCCTTATTATTATTATTATTCAACCCACCCCACACTAGGCCACCTCACCTAATGGGTCAGCTTGACAATATCTGGATTAGACTCCTACCTACTCACATACTAACTACTCATTTCTCAGACACCCTCAACTATACCTACTGAATATACAACTTAAAATACTGCACATTACCTGGACTTATTAGTAGTGTTTACCCTTTGACCTTCATTGGTCTAGTGGGAAATTCTTAGTGGATTGGAGTCCCCCCACCCTACCCCCGGCGGGACTGCACATAAGCACACCATACTTATTGTTTTGACTGTTGTTATTCTATTTGCTGAGCAATGTTATGTGGGCCTTTTATTAATATATGCTGCTATCTGTATTGATTGTATTGTTTCCCTTTCTAACAGTCTCCTCTCAAGGATTTACATAATATAGATCCCCCCCCCACAAGAGATGGAAATGTCAGGGTCATATGAACCAGAGAGGATTAATTTGACATCTCTTCTCATATTAATTGTTGAATATATGTAGAATTATCTATTGATCATTGTTCCATTGTATAAAATTGAGATATTCCAATAAAAACTGAGAATAAAAAGCCTAACCAGGTGTTTTGCCTGGGAAGAGGTTCAGATTTCCACTGTTGTCCTTTAACATAACCTGTCACCCAAAGCAAAAAAATAATACTGCTTTCTTTATTTTTTTATTTTTGTTTTTAAAAAATTTAACTTGTTCATATTATTGGTTCACATTCTGACCAAATAAACAGCATTCAGTCAAGTTTTACACTCATGCCCCATTTGAAAAGTACTGTAGTCACACCCTGAAAACTGCAGAACTCTTCCTTTCATGTTTACTTACCCATATTTTAAGCTTCAGAAGATAATTATAAAAAATTATGAATAAAACTAAAAACTGCTGTATAAACTGTAGAAATGACACAATGATGATATACAAACAGTGGAAATAAATGATTTCCTCTGTGTTTTTGTCACAGTAAGTAGATATTGAATTCCGTTGAAGTTAATATCAAGCATTATTGACCTAAGAGGAAAATATTCCACAAGGTGAAATCAAGGGCAGTAGCTACCAGTACGTCCTGATATCATCTGAACAAACCAACAGAAGTCAAAGATTTATTGTTACATGCCTTCAGGACATGTTTAGTCAACAACTCGCTGCTCTACATGTCATGTCTGGCTTTTATGTATGTGTACTCACAACTGACTTGTTAAATTTTATAAAATGGGTCTGAGAAGATTCTAGCAAAGTCACTGGTTAAAACACATTACGGGACCATGGATTATGGTAATTCCCAAATAATACTTGGATGGTAACCTAAAGAAACAAGTCTGCCTAGTTGTATCCTACTCACATCACAAAAAGTTCCCTTTTTACTCCTATTCCAACATGTTGCTGTATTTTTGTTTTAAATTAATCATGGTTTACCCATTTTGTAAAGCACAAGAACCCACTCGTGGGCATGCATGTCTTGGGAATTAATGCACTTCCTGGGTGGTTGAAGGACACTCAGTCTTTGGCCTTATGCTTTACAATGCACTAGGGGTTTGCATTTATTCCTAAGAAACGCATGCCTTGTTGTGGGTTATTGCTTACATACACAGCACCCTGAAATGCTGTAGGAATGCTCTCGAGTGATTTCACAAGTTGACAACCATTGGGTATAAAGAGTTTAAATATGCTTTTTGTTGGTGTTCGCAATCACTATGTGCCTGTATTAGCATCTGAGAACAGGGCCCCTGGCATTTTAACATGGACCATGCCACCTTCACCACTAGTCTAGTTTGCACTCAAAACCACAAGTCTCAGAGGCCAAATTAATTAGGAACTCCCAGCCCACAGTCCAGTGGAACTGTTTTTTTCATCATTTACTTCTTTGGCCTTCAGCATTATTTTCTGCTGCCAGCTATGGTCAGAGCGCCAGCGTTTGCCTGCACTTTATCGAGGACTCCAAAACATCTCAAACAATGCCAGATTTCTAATTTTTTTTTTTTGTAGTTAGTGATGTTTCTCCCCCAGCACCCAAGCAACCCTCCGGACGCCAGCCACCCCAGCCCCAATCCCCATGTCTTCCACCAGGACTCACTGTCACACATATGCAGCATGGCCTGAGTGTCTGTCAGGGTGCAGGGCTACCGGCTGGGGTCAGCGGCCACTCAGGAAACGATTTTCCCAATTTCTTCCCCTGAAAGTGGCATGGAGTGCCGACCAGACATCCCCATGCATGCTTCCATACATGGAATGATGGCAGCCAATCCCCACATTCCGCCAGACCCTGGATGCCTCACCCCCAGCTGATGCTATGGCCAAGCTAATGCCAGGCACTGAAACCCTCCCTTCCTGAGACAGGACAGCAGTCCTCTGGATGCTCTATCCTCTCCAGCCCCGGCCAACCCATACCAACCCAAGACCGCATCTGAACCTGGGTCACAGGCATAGTGTGAGATGTGGCGTCCAGTGCCTCAAACCTCAGTGCCACCGGGTCTTACTAAACATATTTAACTATTTAAACACTGTAGTTAAACAACCACAGTGATTCATATCCCCTTTTAGTTGCAAAGGCCATTACAGACTGTGTTACAAGAGAGTGTCCAAATGTTTTCGAAACTTATATGACCCCTTTTGTATTCTGATTCATGCAGTCTTCTGAGACATAGGAGCAGGCAAAAATTGATGCCAGATTAATGGGTGGAGGCTGGGGGCATGACATTATCATATTTTGTTTCATATGGAGAAAAATAAAAAACTAATTTACTTAAAAGCTGGTAGACTGCAGTGAAAAAAAAAAACCTTAAATACTATCAGAACCATGAAACAGGTTTCATCTGGTGTTCAAATAGGGTAAGGATGTTGTTTGTGTGTGTGGGCCCAAAATCCTGCCCTGAACTCTCCTGGCAAGCTGTGTGGAGATGGGGCTCAGCTTTCATGGAGGAGAACACCAGCCTATATTATTCACAGCCCCCACCCCACCCCCACCCCCACCAAAGGAGCGACACTGGCATCCACTGTGAAGGCAGTGAATTGCACACTCGCCCCTCCAGGCAGGAAAAAGGATGTAGCATTGGCAACCCTATTGTCAGCACAGGGTTCCGGGGGGTAAAGATCCCTATGTTGCACAACCACTGTACTGTACAAACTGGCTTCAAGCAGTGCAACAAGTTAAAAAAAAAACCAAAAAAAAACCCCTAACATCTTCATATTCCTTCTGTAATTGCTGCCTGCAACCCCAGCTGAGAACGAACTGCAAACTGTTTGGGGGCAGTAGCAACACTGCATCTTATACCACTGTCCTGTTGGGTATGGAGCAAGCAGGTGAGTTTATTTTCAGGTCAAACCAATGTATAGAGATGAATTACTATTATCTGCTATCCTGCTGTGCACTTAAGGAGTTTCTGTGACATTTCTGCAAATGGGTTTAAATTAATCATTCCCATCTTCTACTTAAATGACAGAATTTTCTGCTATAAAACTTTAAAGAATACAGTAAATGTTACAGCTGCAATGAAAACTGGAACTGCAAATGATGAACCAAATCCAATTCCAGTTAAGCTGCTGAAAAAAAAACATGTGGGTGTATTTTTTTTTCAGTTTTTCCGTCCCTTTCAATTCACTGCCACTTGTGACAGAAATGTTGTCATGTCACTGCATGTTTCCTCGCTGTGGCAGCTTCCCACTCGTCCATCAAACCCAAGGGGAGATGCTATGCAACAAGCATCCCTCTGCCTATCAGTGATGAGATCTGGATTCTCTGCAATTAGGCAATGCTGGGATTCAAATCTGTAATCCACAAGGCAGACAGTTGACCCAACAACGTTAGCACTAATGAAGCTAGGATGCCAGAGTGTAGTCATTGCCTGGATGCCAACCAGTGTCCTGTAATGTATTATCAGTGCATCTGTAAGGTATATACATTTGCTGTCTAATTTCATTTAATACTGGCACACAATGGCAGAGCTTTCTTAAAATGATCTTCCCAAATTTTTCTTCAAGGATGTGGAATGCTCACACCTAAGACAGAACCCTTACTTAACCAATTTCACAGCACTACAATAACAACACTTGTATTCCCAGTTACAGCAGCTGATTGTTTGCAAGAAATGATGCACGTGGCATCAGCAAACCCTGTCAAACATCAGACCACCCAACATCCCTAGTTTCGACCATTCAAGAGCTGCCTTCTGTCTAAAACTAGGAGACAGCCAGGTAGAAAGACTTGCTCACCAATAGAGATGGCCAAAATCCCTAAAATTTGCTCCTCAATTTAATTTGTGAAGTGTGCCAAATTTGAGGAGCGCAATTCGCAGAGTGAGGATTGACCGTGAAGTGTGGAATTTTGCCTGTGAAATTCCACACTTTGGCCACAAACTTTCCTGCTGTTTAGTGGGTGCCCCTCCCCTGCTGATCACCGCCCCAATGAATAAAATATATATATCCCTGGTGTCTAGTGGCCCCCAAAACAATCGCTGGCATCAGTTTCAAATATAAATATCTATGTATATATATATTTATTTATTTATTAGCTTGGTAACCGGTAAGCAAGGCTTAGGCAACAGACCTGCCTATTTTAAGCACGTAATTCGGAGAGCACAGGACATTGGTTACAATATGCAGAAATGCACAGACATAATATAGGTGTACAGGAGCAAAACAAGATATACATTGGGTAGTACAGTAATAGTTACATAAGGGTACATTTTAGGCATAGATCATAATAAGGATGTAAAATAAAGCAATTAGGGCAATTAGCAATTAAGCAAGTAGCAATAAAGCTATTATATGTTATTATTAATAAAACCCCTGGTGTCTAGTTGACCCCCCCATACCCCACCCAGTTTGGGAGCACCCCATCAAATTCACCACCACCCCCACCAGGACCCCAAGTAGACGACCAGCACAGCCCTGCACTCTCCACCATGGCTGGCCGTCCGACTGACCTGGCTGGAATGAATGAGTGCGTGCTTGTACAAGCACATGCTCATTTATTCACCACGACCACAATCTAGCTCATTCATTGAGTTTTCTCTGGGGGGCACAGACAAGAGCGGAGGGCTGTTCCGGTCCCGGCGCGGGTGGGGTTCAGGATGGGGAGGGAATGGAGACATGGACCAACCCCCACCAGGACAAGAACAGCCCTCTGCTCTTGTCTGCGCCCCCCCAAAGAAAACTCAATGAAAGCACTGGATCAAGAATGAATGAGCGTGTGCTTGTACAAGCACACACTCATAAATTCCAGCCAGGTCAGTCAGGCGGCCAGCTGTGAAGAGTGGAGGCTGTGCTGGCCCACTCTGGAGTCTGGGTGGGGAGAGGGTGGTGAATTAATGGACACTTCCTGACTGTGTGGGGTCCATTAGACACCATGGATTTTATTAGTAACACATACACCTTTTTATTTTTTTAAACTGATGCCAGCGATCGGTGGGGGATGACTAGACACCAGGGATTTTATTACTATGAAATATATATTTTTTAAACTGGGGCTGGTGATCTGTGGGGGGGAGGGGGACCACTAGACCCTAGGGATTTAATATGTTTTTTTTTTTTATGTTGTGGCCAGCGATTGGTGGGGGGCTGTTGGGGGATTCCCCATATGTAACTTCTACTTGCTTTAGTTTTTTTAAGCGCAATTTGCACTTAAAAACCTCAAAATCAAGGCAATAGACACAAATGGCGAATTCTCATTTAATTGGGACAATTTCATGAACTGCTCCGTGGAGGCGAATTTGGCGACTTCGCCACATATTTGCCCATGAAGTAAAACTTTGCTACATCTCTACTCACCACACCCTTCCTCTCCAGGGAGGAAGACATTCGAATGGGTGAGCAATCTTCTGGGCCAGGGGCATGAGCGAAGGATCAGCAGCATATCAAGTGGCCCCATACCACTCAGCACCATGGTGCTACCTATCCCAATCATTTCCTTAGCAGGCCTCTGTCTCCTCTCCCCTTTGGGCCCTGGCAGTCCCCGATTCCTGTACCAAATCTCATGCTAACCTCCTCTCCTAGTCTTTTATTTATTTTTATTTATTGAAATGTTTCATCAGGAAGGGCACACTGAACAACAAGTTGCTCATCTCATGGTGCGTCCTTGGGGGGGGGGAAGGGTAATGCGGAAGAACAACAACATAAAATATATACATCGAGTAGCATTGAACAGTTTGGAACAGGACTAAAATAATGTATGAACCAGTTAAATAGTGTAAAAAATACAGAAATTACAGTACTAACATCGAGTAGCATTAAACTCGATTGGAACAAATATACAGTAACATACTAGATAAATCAGTGCAACGTAAACAAGACTGTACACTGAAGTGCTGTAAAGAGAATACAGTTTCAATTTTGCATACTGATGAAGGAAGTGCAATGATTAGATGGTCAGCAAGTTGCACACGGGATAGACTGCAGAGTGCCAACTGTCGCAGCAGGGAGGGAAGACTTAGTTGCAGGTGCAGTTTACTGCAAGAAAGTTTTGTAGGGCCAGAAAAGTGGAGTGGGGGGGGAGGAGGAGAGGTGAATCTGGGGAGGGAGGGCATTCCATAACAGAGAAGTGATGTGAGAAGGCCATTTGCCCTACAGTAGTAGACCATCGAGGAACAACTAGTAGCCTTGAGTCATATGACTTAAGTGAATAGACTGATGGGGAGAGAATGGATAGCAAGGAGGAAAGGTATGGGGGAGTAAACCAAACCAGAATTTAGAGGTGAATTTAGCATAATGGAGGTGGCGGCAATTTTCTAGGGAGGAGGAAGCCAGGGGAGTGGTAGAGAGAACAGTGGTGGATGAGAGGTGAGGCATCAAGAACGAAGTGGCAGAAGGAGTTATAAAGTGTATCCAATCTGGTTAGGGAGAACTTGGGAATGGCACTGTAGACAACATCACAGTAGTCAAAAATAGGTAGTATCACCTTCTGAACAAGTTCCCATCTGGCCGGTAGCATGAGGCAGCTAGCTACGGTTCCTGTATAGAGCACCTAGTTTGGGGCGCAACTTCTTCAGGATGGTGTCAAAATGTATAGAGAACTTGAGGTGTTGGTCGAGCCAAATACCTAAAGGAAGTGGTATCTTCAAGGACTGTGCTGTCTAGGGTGTGGAAGGAGGGAAGGTAGGGGAGCCTAGAGAGTCTCTGCCTAGTGCCAGAGGTCATTGAGACTGTCTTCTTAGCATTGAGCGAGAGTTGGTGGGAGCTGAACCAGAGCTGAACTTGACTGAAGTCATGCTGAAGTCTGGTTTCAACATCTGCAGGGACTGGCCTGAGGTGAAGAGAACCATATCATCGGCGTACATACAGATAGAGGTGGAGGAACACGCTGAGGGAAAGTCATTTAGGAAAATGGAGAAGAGGATAGGGCCCAGCACGGAACCCTGGGGTACGCCAGTGTTGATAGGGAGAGGGGGAGATATGGCTCCCGCTATTCTAACTGACTGGGTCCTACCTACTAGATAGGCTTTGAACCAACTAGTGGCAGAGTCAGTGAGGCTGGCAGAGGAGAGGGAGTCTAAAAGAAGGGTGTGAGAGACAATGTCGAAGGCCTTAGCTAGGTCGACAAAAATGGCAGAAGTGATTTGACCACTGTCCATCCCTGAGAGGATGGAATCAGTGAGCCTAATCAGGGAGGTAGTGGTGGAGTGATTCTTTCAGAACCCAGATTGGAAGGGAGTGAGAAAGTTAGAATCATAAAGACAGGAAGTTAGTTGCGAGAGAACTAGATGCTTCTGGAGCTTAGCATACGAACATACGAAATTTGCCAGCAGATAAAGGCCTAGAGGTCTATCAAGTCTGCTCGAATGTGCAGCTAGCACCCCTTATTCTGCAGCTGCCCCTCCCTTCCACCCTTCCCCTTCATTAACCCTCCCCCTTGTCCTGTCCCATCCTCGCTTGAAGCAGTCCACTGTTCTACTGCATACCACTTCAGCAGGTAACGATTCCACCCAGCCACCACCCTCTCTGTAAAAAGTTCTCTCATCTCCTCCTGAACCTTCCTCGCCCAGTCTCATATCATGGCCCTGGTGGCCCTCCTCCTCCTTACTTTGAACAGCCCTCTGTACCAGTCTTGTTTATTCCTTTCATGTATTTAAAGGTTTCAATCATGTCACCCCTGTCTCTCCTCTCTCCAGTGAGTATATGTTCAACTCCTTCAACCTCCTCTCGTATGATAAGTCCCCAGCCCTTGATCATCTTTGTCGCTTCATGCGCTGCACCCCTCCAGTAACTTAATGTCCCTCTTCAGATACGGACGCCAGTACTGCACGCAGTACCCAGGTGTGGTCTAACTAATGACCCATACAGTGGCAGAATCACCTCCTCCTCCTCGAGGATATACCCTTGCAATACAACCCAGCATTTTGTTGGCCTTGCAGCTGCCTTCCTACATTGTGCCGAGTTGTTCATTGACCCTGTAATGAGCACACCCAGATCCTCCTCCTCTGTCTGGGCTAGCTGCACTTCTAGCTGGTAACTCCTCCTTGGGTTCTTCATCCAAAATGCAGCACCTTGCACTTTTGGCATTAAAGCCCAGTTGCCAGGTGTCTGACCAGGTTTCAAGCTTTGTCAGATCATCCTGCAACCCCTGTCATCCCCCTAGGTCATCCACCACCACGCCTACCTTGGTATCATCAGCAAACAGACTGATCTTGCTCTTGATGTCCCATGATATGTCTGCAATGAATATCCCATAGCAAGGGTAGGGAGGAGAGAGAGATGGGGCTATAGCTGGTAGGAGAGGAAGGTTTGCCACCCTTGGGCAAAGGAAGGACTGTGGCATGCTTCCAGATAGATGGGATGGAAGCTGTGGTGAAAGAGTGGTTGAGTAGGTCAGACAGCGGAGCACAGATGGCAGGTGCCAATAGGTACAGCAGTTTAGGGTCCATCAGGTGAGCTGCCTTTGGAGGGATTGAGGACATAAAGTGCCTCCATTGTGGCAGCAGGTATGATGTTGGAGAAGGAGAAGGGGGGAGTAGAGGGGTAAGCTAAGGGAGATAGGTGAGGTGGGTGAGGGGTTAGCCTGAGGGGGAGGAGGTAGGGAGGATAGAACAGCTGAAGCACAGGAGGTGAAATATTAAATTCTGTGGCAACGCTAAGGTGGGCTTACAACTTGAGCATTGTTTACTTTGAGGAGTGGTGTTGGAGAGGAGGAGGGGAGAGTGAAGAGGGAGTGAATTACCTTCCAGAATTTGGATGGACTATTTATGTTGGACTGGAAGGTCGAGCAGAAGTAATCTGATTTGGCTAAATGGGTGGCTTTCATACACTTGGTGCACAGCGACCGGTAGATGTCATAGGCTTGAGGGAGCATGGTAGATTTATATATTTTCCAGGCTTGATCCCTGGCCCTATGACACGCTAGAAGTTCAGGGTTGATCCAAGGCAGTTGGTTTCCTCGCACTCTTGCACGCCTTAGGGGGCATGTTTGTTCCATACTTCAAGAAATCTAGTTTGAAAGTACATGTACGCAGCGTCTATCGAAGACAACTTGGCTATCAGCTCCCAGTTAGCGTGGGCAAGATCCTGAAGGAGGGGAGAGATGTTCAATGACTTGTACAAGCGGAATAGTAGTGTTTTCAGGGGCGGGGAGCTTTAGTTCTGTGTATTTTACATACCATAAAGACCACATAGTGATCGCCAATGGCATCAGGTAGAATACCTGATTTTATTACCCTGTGGGGGTGGGAAGTGAGGGCCCAATCGATAAGGGAATGGTTACAGGACTTATGGTTCATATGGGTTGTTTCGGAAATGAGCTGTGACAAGTTAAGGGCAGAGACAGCATTACGTGTTTTAGTAAAGGAGGTTGTTAACCAATTATGGTTGAAGTCACCTATTATATAAGTTTCACCAGCTGGAATTAGCAAGGTAATGGTATTGATGAGTTCAGTGATAGCAGTGGGAGGTGGGAGGGGGGAGGAGACCAGGGTGGCAGTATGCACCCGCAATATAGACAGGTATTGAGAAGAGGAGGGAAAGTTTAAGAATTAGAACCTCATATGCTTTAGGGACCGAGAAGGCAAGTATACTGGTGAACTGTCTGGAGGAGGAGACGTAGATTGCCACCCCACCACCCCTGGTGGGATGGTCTTGTCGCACAATAGTGTAGCCAGGTATTGAGATGGCAGGGTCACCTATTTTGTGATTTAGCCATGTTTCGGTAAGTATGAGGATTTCAGGGGAATGTGAGGCAATTAGAGGTTGCAGTAGATCAATTTTAGGAAGCAAGCTGCGTATGTTTAAATGCAGGATTTGTAAGTCACGGGGCAGGGCAATGGGGTCGCTTGTGGTAGGGGCAGTAGGTGTAGATATAGATACAGTTGGAGGGTTGTCTGAGGGGCATGGCCCTGGATTGGGGTTTATGTCACCTGAGGATAAAAGTAGTAGCGCAATGACCAAGAGGTGGATTTTTACACTCCTATACTAGGGTGGGGCTCTAGTATGGGAAAGGGTAGATAATGGGAGATGGGATGAGGGAGGACAAAACTGTGTTATGTGTAGCAAGGTAAAGTCAATTGGTATAGGTAGGAGAGTTGCGCTGGGTCGAAAGGAGCAGTGCATCCAGCTAATGAGAACAGATGAGGGGCTAGTTACCTGGTTGTAGAGAGGTGGGGGAAGCAAAGGAGGGCAACAGGGATCAGGCGGCATAGGTGAGGGAGCAGGGCATAGGTGAGTAAAGGAAGGCAGAAAGCAAGGAGGATAGTGTATAGTGCCCTATGGGAGACAGGTACATAGTATAAGTAGTCATGTTTGCAGCCTAGTAGTAGAGTCTGAAGAGAGACTGGGCAGTAAGTGAGGGTAGTTCTAGGGGGTGGGGGTTAGTTCGAGCAGGGTGGAGTACAGAGCAAGGATCTGGAGCTGGGCTGCTATATATAATTCATGGCAGGTGTGAGCAGTGACAGCACCCTGGGAGGGGAGATGATCAGCTATCACAGCTGCCGTATTATGAATAATGTTCAGCCAGGGTAGACTAACGGTCATAGCAGGGGACGTTCTACACTTCTGAGACCTGTTAGTGGTTTCTAGTTAGCGGTAGCAACAAGGGGCCTGTGTCAACTGCCAGGCAAAACTGAGGTAGATTGGAGAAGAGTGTAGAATGGCTGAGTTCCAATTGATGGCAGAGGGCTATGGGGCAAGGTCTGTGTTCAGCCAAGTAGATTTAAAGAGTGCCGGGGCGGGCCAAAAAATTCTGTTGAGTAGTAGCAGCAGCAAGCAGAACAGCTGAGGAGAATTAGCTGACAGGTGGCGGAGCTTAGCAGAGGAAAGCGGCTTACAGCAGGCAGTCTAAGGAGCCAATCAGAGTGCCCATGAAAGAGATCGGCCAATCAGGCTGCAGCCAGGAGAAGGTACCAGTATTTGAAGCTCCGAATTCAACGGAGGTACCGTACCTGAAGAGGCTTCCCAGGTCGGCCAGCACAGGACTGGGTGGCGACAGTGAGAATGGCTGCACCACTAAGGGGAGCGCACCTGGCTGGGAGCACAAAATCTGTGAGAAGGAAAAAAACAGAAAGGGAATTAGTAGAGGATCGGAGGCAGGAGGTGGGTTGCTAGGGGCTGGGAGGTAAGAAGTGCCGAATAGGGGGCCGGGGTTAGCAGCAGACAGAAGTCGAGTAGAGTCGTGGTAGTAGAGTCGAGTTGAGTAGAGAAGTCAAGTAGAGAAACCCTTCCATATGCCCCCTTCCTTAATGGGGGGTCTTCTCCCTCTTCTAGGCTCCCAGAAGTGATGGATTAAGAAAAAAGCAAATGTTGCTAGTCTAGGGTGGTCTACAGTGTTGTAGAAGGACCCTCCTGACTGCAAGCCCAATGTTGTGGGTTGGGCACAGTGGTCGAAATCTGACAAGATAGTTGACTTTTCCTTTTACAGCACATCCATTCCCATGAGAAGGAAGAGGGGCACCAAAGTACTTCTCTGAGCATCAGACGTGCATCCAGCTCACTCCCTACCTCCATCAAGCTGAGTGTCTACATATGCTGCCTCTTACCTGCCACTGGAAAGCAGCTATAGTGGTAGGAACAATCCCCCCCAACCCCCACCATGGTAAAAGTCCAAAAGCTTTACAAAATAAAAAATACTGCGATGGGAATGGGAAGTTCTCTAACACTCCATTTTAGCTGAAATTTTCGGATAATATGAACTGCTGTTTTATGTGGGAAATCCATGCAATTAAATCGTACGTGGGGCTACATTAGGTCAATAAATAATTTCACAGCAAGCTCAGACTGCGATGAATGGGCTCCTGCATTTTTTCCTGTGTACTGGTCTACCAGCTGCCTGCAGCTTGACCCCCGCCCCTCTCCCTTTCTTCCCCCAAAAAATGAAAAACAACAGCCAGGGCAAGGATGAGTTGGGGAAGGCCACACCACTGGTTGTGATAGACCCCAAAGTTCTGTCCCAAACCCCACCCCCAACCATTAATCAGCACTCTGCCTCCTAGTTCATGCAATCTCATTGTACATGACAACTTCCTGACATCTCAGTTCCTCCACTTATTTAAGTTTTTCACCATGCAACTACACTAGGCAAGCAAGTAAATGTCTGTTTACCAGTGTAAATTCCCTTTAGGAGCTTACTAGTTAAATATTGTAGCTGCAGGGAGCCGGCCCGTCGGCACAGTGATTGGATTTCTGCTCGCGATGCCGGCGACCCGGATTTGGGAACGGACCTGGGTCACTGGAGGGCCGGCCAGGGGAAGATGGAGGGAGTGTCCTCTGGACTGTTCTCCGGGAGAGGGGGGATGAACGTCCAGTGCACTACGAACGCCTGGCAGAGGCCAGGAGTTCTGATGCAGCCGGCGTCTGGACGTTAGGAGGGGGCGGGGCCGACATGGGACGTCATTGCACACCCCCAACCCCGAGGAAAAAATAACGTCCTTTCAGGGACAGAAAATCCTAGCCTAGCGCCTCCGTGATGCCCTACTGCCACCTTCAATGTGCTTCCAGGCTCGCCTCCCAACCTGAACCGGGTTCATGACACAGGTGCTGTGACTCCTCTGGGGTAAACCGGGGCATAGGGGAGTGCAGCTCATGTAGATGCAGGAGGAGGCGGGGACGTGACTAGGGCTGAGTTCAGCAATAGGCTGGACAAAAGCATAATATAAATATTGTAGCTGCTAAATCTGAGCTAGAGCCCTGCCTGCTAGTTGGGGCGGGGCCTCAGGCAGGAGGGTTTAAAAGTTTTTTTTGGCACCAATCTGGGACAGAGGAAGAGAGAGGAGTGCGGCCCATTATGTGTTTGACCGTGAGGGCCAAGATGGGCCATTTGCCACCCTGGCCCACCTCCCTTGAAGATCAGTGGGGTTTGGTGAGCGGTCGTGCAGCCATAAGCCGGATGGAGCCCGAGAATTTTATTAATTTATTTATTTAAATTTTGGTAACCGGGTATGCCCACTGGAACCTTGTGGTCCCTTTTTCAGGGGCGACCCGGGAATAGTTACATGTACCTAATGGAAGGGAAGAACCAATGCTTTGATATGTACAGTACAGCAAGGCTTACATAGAGCGAATGAACATACATTACAACACAGAACATAATACAACAATAATCCACACTTTTGGTTAGGAACAGACCACTGACATTTATAAACCTATACAAGTGCAAAAATCAGTACTACCACCTAGCTTTCGGTCCCTTCCTCCCTATTTGTTGTGTTCTTTAGCAGGGATAACACCCTTAATTGGAACCCTTTGGGGGACCTTAAGTGAGGCAGCAGCACTGAGGACCCTTCCCAAGGTGTACTTTTAGCGCATTCTTGAAACCCTCAGTAGAGGAGCTATCTTGTAACTCTCTCGGGAACACCCTGTGCTAGTTTGGGGAGCTGGAGCCTGGGAAGTTTAAGAAGGAGCCCACCTTGTGATCTTCAGCACTAGGGTGGGGTGGCACTGGTGGGTCCCGGCCTCTCCACATCCATGGGCGAGAGAGCAAGTGGAGACCCAGATATGACCAGGCCACTGGGGCAGTGCGGTGGTGACAGCATGTCTTCCTTTCCATGTGGCACTGGGGTCTGGCTGGGAGGGGATCAGGAACCTTATGCAGCCAACACGGGGAAAGTGCTCTGCGTCTCTGAGATCACAAGGGCCCTGCTGAGTCTATGATGCCCTGGGATGCTCTGAACTTTGCACTGGCATCGGCAAGAAGGGACTTGACCATTTCTTTGAGGGGTCTCTGTTTGTTAGGCAAACCATCCCATGTTGAGAGAGCTCCAGGACTGAACCACCACTGAAAGGAGTTGGGACCACCTGTGTATAGCTTCAGTAAGTCCAAGCAGTGTTGGGGTGCCCATAAGTGGTGAGTGTGAACAGGAATATGTGAAGCCCAAGTAAGCTTTGTGCAGGAGTGAAGCCAGAGGGAAAACTATGTGGCCTACTTTTGGACCGCTGCAAAGTGCTGCTGCCAGGATTTTTGGAGCCTCCGTGGCTCTGAGGGAAGCACTACAGACAGAGCTTTTTGGAAATGAAGGTTACTGCAGACCGTGTTAGGCCTTGTGCCTAGAAAAGTTGGCCACCATTTGATTCTGTACCCCACACTCCATGGCGTGAACTGATTCATTTTTACATTAAATCATCTTGTTGCACTTTTACTTCTGAGTGGACAATGGACTCAATTAAAGCACCTTGTGACTGGAGCAACTAAGTGTTGCCCTCACAGTTCCTGCACACCGTCACGTGGAGTACCTGCACCCCCCACCCCCACCCCAGACCACTCATCAGAACCCAGGTAATGAGTGTTCATTTCTGGGACTGTGTTTTTGTGGCTGCAGGTGCCCCCCTCCAAGTGCCATCTGGAAAACCCCTAGACATCGGTGGTGGTGGGGGGGGGGCCTTGCACCAGTATGACCTAGGCATGTTCGGACATAAAGGCTGACACACTCAAGGCACTAAATATTACGCAACAATTTATTTCAAAATACAAAAAAACGATCAACATAAGACTTTTGGTTTTGCTGGGCCACATTTCATGTTTTCTATTTTTATTGTTGTCTCATTTATACTACCTTAGCAGTCTCTGTACTCTTTCATGTCCTGAATATGCAATGATCAGTATATTACGATTTTCTGAAAGGACACTGTTCCTTTGGGATCCAAGTATTTATAGACGAATCTTACTGGCCCTCCTTGCTTCCCTGTAGAAACCTCAGGCTGTTTGAGCACTTTTATTGTAGCCTGTTTGCTGTGACTCTTTATTTTGTTCATTTTTTTTTCTTTTTGAAATAAATTATTGCATCTATTTAGTGCCTTGGCTGCCTAAGCTCTTTTTGTCTAGACTGGTACTTAGTGATCCGAGGCCCATTGGCCGTCAGCACCGGAGATCCTGAGCAGCATGTTTAGTTCAGTTTTTCTACACAACCTGGACATGTAAATACATCGGAATACAATACAATAATGGTATAAATTACAACATGAAAACATACATTCAGTTCAATCAAAATAGGTACACGCAAGGTTCTAAACTGTTTGTAAATAGTGCTACTCCTCAGTGAACAAGTAGTGTTCCAGAATATGGGTGCAAAATACTCATAAGATTTATCAACCCATTTTAGGGAGACACTCTTGTTTTTTTTTCACAACTACTTATCATATGATCTTAAGCTGCAATTGCAAAGGGTGGCTTGTCAAGTGGATTGTGCCACGTGTCTGATCCTCTTGGCAGCCTGGGATCAGTCACATGCTAGTCCCAGAGTAGTCAGTAGTGGAGAGTGCCCTCTGTAACAGCATCCAGCCTCCTACCAGCCCGATACAGCAGCCCCAGACTTGGGATGTGGACCTGGCTCTACACCATGGCAAGCAGCACCCTGCCTCTGCAGCCACCGAACTGACTAAAAATGTTACTTTTTTTGAGAAACAGTGATTAACTCCAAGATAGCCCAGCATCCTTCTACTATATCATCATCTGTAAAACTGCAGCTGCTGAAGCCAAACCGTGTGAATGGGGCATGACCCCTAGTAGGGCATTTCCTGAGACAACTGCCAAGTCTACATATCCCTAGCATACCAAGAAACGGTACCAGCTCTGGGCTGGGGAGGGGGAGATTCAGATTAAAACCACTTCCTATTTAATACTGAACCTCTCTAATTACTCCTACACACCTGACATCAGCAAATTACCAGTTCGAAAAGAAAAGGAATAAAACAAGAAGCAAGAAAAGCTAAATGCTCATGGTGACTAATACCACAACAGTACCCTAATTTTTGTCATTTAATTTTTCTTGGTAGATTTTTACATCCTGGCTATCCCAGCGTTGGCCCTCGTTTGTTACCGCTATCACTCAGCCCCATTCTCTGGTAACCTGACCACTTCTGCTGAATGTTTCGCAGTGATGGGGCTCTGGGGGGGGGGCCCCCAAGAGCTCAGGATCCAGCGGCAGACAGGCAGCAGGCTATATGGGGCATGACCGCGACACAGTAGCTGGGGTTTTCTCCACTGTTTTTCCCTTTCCCTTCCTCCACCCATTACATGACTTTGCACTGCTTAGTATTGGCCTCTGACACTACTATCTGTGGGGAAGCTCTGTCTACCTGCTCTGCCCACCCACTTGTGCATCCCGAGTCTTCTTCCGAACTCAGGCTGCCGCCATGGCAGCATGACGCACTGCCACTTGACCAATTGGTGCCCTCCTGCTGTTTTTAAGATACAGAAAGATTAAAAAAAAAAAACACGTACGTCAACAAGTTAAAGGAACACTATCAACCAACAAACACTGACTTTTGGCCCTTTTTTGCTGCATTCTATTTTGCCCTCCATGAACAATGGGTCAGGCTCCCCATCAGGCCATCTACAAGCCCTTGATCCCATGCCTACTGGAACAGTTTCTACCAACCCCAGATACTGACTGCTTGCCCACTCGGATACTGCCCTAGAGCTGCTCCCCTGGGTGGGCCCAGTGATTGACAGAAAGGTCGGCCAGAATTTCCCAGTTGGGGGTGGAGTTAGGTGTCCGGAGGTCTGGGAGTCACAACTGGCTAGGGAAAGTTTGGTAGTATTACCCTCCTGAGTGTTGCCACTGCACTTAGCACAGACTGGAGTTATATCACCACGTTAAATGTCAGCTTCCTGCCTCATGTCACCTGCAGGAGTTCAACCACCTGTTTGATGCTATGTAATCCTGCCCACAAGACTTTCTCTCCCTGGGCCCCCAAGTAGCAGTCAATAAATGACAGATACCACCCACCACTTTGTCCTCTTTTTTTTTTTTTCTTTGTAATTATCCCCTCAGTCATCCGACCATCCCTCTTCTGGCTGGTCCCCCCATCCCCCTAACCTACAATCTCTGGGACTTGTTTCTAGCTCATCTCCCATGACTTACCCCTTGTGGTGGGCCCTTCAGAGCTGGCCAGACCTATCAGGAGCAGGATCCAGCTTGCGGGCCTGCCATTCAGTGGTGTGGGGCCTGCATGGAGCCAGTCTACAACAGGCTTTGATCAGGTGGGTTTCCCCCAATTTTCTGTCCCTAGGAATGCCCGACATGCAATGATGCATGGCTGTACCAGCGTCTATCAGTGAGCAGACTCCAACCCATCTGGTGCCCTGACTGTGGCAGGGTATTAAATAGCTGGTATAACATAGCAAAATGCTGTGCAAAACAGGTGGCAATGCTAACCATTTCCAGAAATGTAAAGCAGTAGACTGCCGACCATTTTTTGAGCAACTCCATGGCACAGGAGACTACCTGGAAAAAACAACATTTTTGTTTTAAAGTTTGCTAATCAATCTGTACCAAGTGCTACACAATTTCACACTTGATTAGCACTTTTGTGCGAGAAACTGCTAATCAGTTTTTCTGGCTTATTTAATACCCTAGTATGCTGACATCAAGCCATCGTTGGGGTCAGCTGCATTGTGGAAAACACATCCTTCACAAGTCAAGGGAGGACATCAGGTCTTGGGACCCTCAGTCCTCCTTCCTTCAGTCAGCCCCCCTCCCCAATGACGTGAGTTTACTCCCAAACCCACTTTGCCAACGTTGCGAGCAGTACTGCTACTGCTGTGCTCATGTGCTATCTTTGTCCTTTTTTTAGCTGAACAAACGTAAGATAACTGGCAGCACCCGTCATTTTATTTTACTTTCTGTGGTTTGCTGAGTTTTCCAATGGCCCAAGGTTGGTACTCCTTCTACTCCCCCTTCCTCAAGCCTTTCCTAACTGAGGTTTCTCTCAACCCCACTAACCCTGGTCCTCACTTATTTCTATTACATCCTCAGCATATCCTACCCCATGAAGCGACCCCATGGAAGGATGCACGTACCCCGAGGGGAGTCTCCCATCTGGGGAGGCAAGCTGGGATGGGGCAGCACAGATTTCATCCTACCAACCTCCACTATATTTTTCTCCTTGAGACTCCCCCCATATCCAGTTTGTGGTGGGGCACCAGGAGAGAATCCAGTAGTCTGACACCCTTTGTGATGTCCCCAACAACTCCTGCCCTGGAGGCATGACACCTCTGTGCCATTTCTCAAGGAGATAGGCATTTGATAATGTTAGGTGGGGCCTAGAAGTCACTATTTCCTTTCCACACAGCTCCTTCTACCTGGGTCACCAGAAGGCAGTCACATATATTCAAAGGAGCCACCCACCCTTCCTGGGGCAGGAGGCATCTGAGTCGTAGATCTACTCTACTTCTGAAGGTTGGCTGTTACAAAACCAGGCGCTGGATACAAAGCCGAGATACATGCCTGGTAAGTGGTTGACAACTGCCATACCAGCAAGTCGGCTTAGTGCTCACCATTTTAAAGGAGATAGGAAACAATTTTCAAGTCTCTCAAATGCCCTAGTGTACTAAGAGTTCATCCTGTAGTTTGGTATTACCTTTTTTGCTACAATAGTTATATATATTTTTCACAGTCTTTGAGCCAACACGGTACACTTCTCTCTGTAGTTGTAATTGTTCTCCTTTCTCATACTGATTTGGAATTCTCTGAATTAAGTTCCTCCATTCCATGCCATTCACCTGAATAGCATGGCATGGTAAAAACTGATGTCATAGAATGCCCAAGTGTAACCCCCCTACAAATGGGGTTCCCGAAAAGTCTTCCTTGAGCTCGCCTAAATGCTCACTGCCAGGCTCGTGTTCTGCCTTTTAGCAGTTTAAATGTATTGCCAGACAGTGCCTGTAACAGCCAACCACACCTTTTGGATCTTGGGGAAAGTCCCACACTGCTTGCAGTTTCAGTTAGATCCGAGTTGGGAAGTGAAGAAGTAACAGCTCGAGATAGTTTGAGCAGCAATCCATAGTGGATTCGCATGGGAGAACTGTAGAAAGGCCTGAGTTTGGCCTGCATGCCTGCCTGCTGTTCCCGAGAGGGCACTTGTACTTTTTTTTTTTTCGGACTGAATCCAAATTTGGAGAGCGAATTAAGCCACTGAATTGTGACCAGGCTTTAACCTGAAGAAGACCGAAGATTTGCTGAATGCGATTGGCCTGTCAGGACTTCCAGCTACCTCTGAATTCCCGGATTGTGCAGAGACTCTGTAACTGCGACTGGAGAGCCATTTGCCAGGTACAGTGGAATTTCCTTACATGTGAATGTGCTGTGTACTTATAGTGGGTCGTGATTTGGTTCCCCACTGTGTGTCTGAACTGTGTTTTGCTTGCTGGAGGCTGTATCCAGAGCCACGGACTGAATCGGTATCCATTTCCATTTGCCTGGGCCCTGCTGCACTGGCCCAGCCAGAATACCTGCTACGCAGAGAAAGTCATCGACGAGAGACCGGCCTGGGGATCAGCCCCCTGCTCAACGCTTTGAACAGGAACGACGCCTCAGTGATTCGTGTGGGCCCTGCTTCTCCAGGCACTCCAGCTCAACAGCCTGCAGTCTCGACTTCGTCCTGCCTGTGTCCAGTATTGGGTATCATGAGTAAACATCAGGGTAGCTCCCTGCAATAACAACTAAATCTAAAAGTGTTGTCTTCTGATTGTTTTGTTGCCTTTTCTTTCATGAACTAAGCCCTCTGGCTCCAGATTACAAACAATGTGTGTTGTGCATGTTGCTTTCTTCCATCACAGGGTCCCAACCAGCTGCAACGTTCCTGGCTAGCCCACCGTTTTCCTACCTGGGTACCCAGAGTGTGTGACTGTGTAGGGACCCTGAGCTGCATGCATAACTGTCTGATTAATATAGCTTTTACACAAATCAACCTGTTTACGCCCCTCCCTTGTTCAAGTCCCCTGAATAAATCAGATTTAACTTTGTTTGCATTTAACCTGACTGTAGTTCCAGTTTGTGCCAAAAGTATTGTACTGTTGCTATTTACTGTGCTTAACCTTGTTTTACAGGGGGTCCCCATGGTCAAGCTAGAAGAACCAGCCCTGGTGGTAAGTGCAAACAGTGTGGGTAATTGCCTGGTGAATAAGGGTCATTGTGAAAGTAATTACTGTATATTGTTCAGGCCCTAAAAGGGAAAGAGGTGGGTTACAGTGTCCCGGAGGGCTGTGCCCAGGTTAGCTTGACCACTAACAACTCTGACCTCCGGGTGGAGGCACCCATTTCATTACCAAGGCCCCTTAACCTGCTACTAGCTAAGCAGACAGTTGTAGTAGCTCTTGGGATAGCGCCACCTAGGGGTTACACAAGGAATATGGAAAGGACGTGTTATAGCTGTTGAAGACAATGAGACATAAGTAAGCTTGATGGCACAAAACCATGTTCATTTTATAATAAAAGGCTAAAGCTTGGCAGGCCACATAAAACACACTAAAAGGAATACTGTGGAGCATTTAAAACATATGGAAATTCTTGGTTGTCACCTTTAAAGGGGTCTCCCAAAGCGTTGTGTAGATTTACTCAAGTAGATGCACTCATAAATGCACGTGAACATCCGAGACCTGGCAGCTACTGTATACAGCTGAAGAAATCTATTTGGTTATTCTTTGTGATGTGGTTCTTTCTGTTTTGTTAAGTGTTGACACATTTTAAAGAGCTACTGCTGTGGGGTTAGATGGGAATCCCAAACTGAGCGTGGTGGTTAATGGCTGAGGGTAACCATCAGCCTTATCTACAGTATGTTGAAAGACTTGTATTAAACAAGAAAAGGTTTATGACCTTGAACCTCCCTCTCCTGTTGCCAGTGTAAAACACAAAGATCTCAAAACAAGAACATACATTTAAAAGATGGAAAAAACAAATGATCCTTCTAGCCAATCCCCTGACATTCTCAACAGATGTATGCATCATGTTCATTTATTTACAATTTAGTGACTCGGGTAGGCACACTGACCTGAAGTTCATTTCTGGGTGTGACCCAGGGGGAGTTACAGAAGAGACAGGGAATGATTAAAAACGCAATTTACAAACTGAAAGCAGCAAAACAGACAAAATAATATGTACAGTGTAGGATACAAAGCTGTATGATATTTATAGAAGAACAACCCATTTGCAACACAGGTGTCAGATGCCAAGTTCACCTGTACATGTACAGGTACATCAGCCGTGAGTACTCCTGAAGGGTAAAAGAACTATCCTGAACACTGCAGCTGGTGAACAGGAAGTTCAAGCAGACTAGAGGGAAACTGAGGCAGAGAGGAGTAAGCGGGGAAGAGGGAGAAGTACAAGCGAGCTAAATGCAGGACCAGATATTCATGAAGTGATGATGGAGATGTTTTGAATAAGAAAACAAGACAAGAAAGAGCAGAACAGGAAGTTATTCTAGAGAGAGAGAGAGAGAGAGAGAGCGAGCGCGCGCGCCGCGAGAGAGAGAGAGAGAGAAGGTGGGAAGAGAATGCTGCTAGGCTTGCTGAGGTTCAAAAATGAGGGCTACAGTACTGGAGGAGCAGGAGTCAAATTAGTGGAGAAAGTAGGAAGAAGAGAGGTAGCAGAAAAGAGAGCCAAACCAGAGAGAAGGGTGCTGCAATGGGAGAGGCATCAGCCTTCGAGGGATGGAAAAGAGAGGTTGGTATAGAGAAAGCAGTGACAAGTATGAAGGTGATGGCGGAGGATAACATAACAGACAGAGTTAAAGTGGGGTTCAACCGGAGCAGCATGGGCTTTGTAGGGCTGTGTACCACTCATGGCATAGTCAAACACCAGTAAGATCATCATCAACTGCTAACTCACAGCTTACTAAGCTGGGTGTAGCAAACTGTACAATAGACTGGCTCACTACATATCATTTTTAGTAGCTGCAAAAGACACACAGCATTGTCATCTGTATAAGCAGACATGGGTGGATTCCGTTAAATGAGTGTAGGCATGTACATCATGCACAGTTTATGCACAATTGTGTACAGAAGAAAAGCCCCATAATATTTAACTGCTTTACTGTATTCGAGATTAGAAGTACTACGCCAGATTTAAGACCAGCTACCAGTTCTATCATCACAGATAGTATGGGTAAGTAGAGTTTTGCCTATGCTGTTAAGAGATGCTGGCATCCTACTCCAACAAACTGAGAGACCCTGCTCTGATCCCTTACCTCCTACTGTGAATTTACAAAGTGGTTGCTTTAGAAGGCTCATATTTCTTGTGCACCTTACCAAGAATGCATATAACCGTATTTGAAATCAGCTGCTGGAGTTATTTACTGATGTATGTATGTATGTATGTATGCATGCATGCATGTATGTGTATATATTTACTAGTTAGTCTTAATTAACCACTGCCAGTGGGACCTCAACAGCTCTGTAATTCACATATGTGAATTACAGGGCTCCGTAAACCATGGCCACAATAAAACCACAGCAGCACCTTTAAAAGCCGTCGGAGCAGCTGTCCTCGCACTGGACATCCACTCACGCTAAGTTTTCAAACAGTCTGCGTGACAGACAAGCTTCTCAATGGTCACAGAGAAAGTGGCAACCCAGTAGGAAACTAAATAAAAAAAAAATTCACATTTGTTTAAATCAACATGGCAACAGCATCACGTTTGCTGCTCTTTTACCTCTCTCCCTTAGCTTCCTTAGCAACCAAGCACCCAGATGAAGCAGATCGGCCCTTGGAAATTATGCAAAACGTTGACAGCAAAACCCTCAACACACTCCTCGAACAAAAATTAAAAATGAAAACCCCTTTTAGATAAGTGCAAATTTAATGACAAAAACTGATACCAGATTGATCAATGATAGCAAGCAGTACACGCTTGATATGTCTCGTAACATCTCACTAGTCTTGTGAATTGCAATGTTCTAATAGTTTTAAATTGCTAAAAATTCATTGAAATAGTATTAAAATACATATGTTGAGATGTGTTTTTTCCTAAAAATGTTTTAAAAAAGGTTCTACCTGTTCTGCTTTTTAAAGATGTTTTGGAATAAACGTTTAACTTAGTATTACAGGCACCATCTCTCTCAACTTCTTAAAACCAGTAAATATAAGAAATAAAACATGGAGGAAGTGTGGGTAACTCAGATTTTATGCACACCCTCGGTGTGATGCCCATATAAAACCCTTGGGGTTCACCCTTGAGGTTTATGGGGCATCACACACCTCGAGTGTGCATAAAATCCTCGTTAACCACATTTCCCAATGCATTATTCTATATATTTATGTATGTATGCATGTATTTATGTACTGATTTTTAAAAAGCAGTGTAAGCCAATGGGATTTTTAACAATTTTTTATCTGTTTTTTAATGTATAATCTGGACTTTAAGAAAGTGTATTCTCCCAAACTAACTGTTATTTTTCTGATGAAGGATTCTATGTAATACGAAAGCTCAAGCACCTATTATCTTTTGTAACATCATTTTTTTGTCCAATATAAGCACCTATTTTCTTTTGTAACATCTATGTTGGTCAAATAAAAGGTATCAAATCATCTCTTTTTCTGGATCTTTTGTCACAAGGACCAATACAGCGACATAACTAATTTTCTGTGTAGTTCTGTAAAAACTGGTAACTGGGAAAGACACACTGAGCCAAGGCTTGTTTTCAGGTGCAGCCCAGTGAACAGGGAAAGGAAGTACAGAAAGAACAATTATAACAAATATCAGTGTGTGGTTACACAGGCATCATATAGGTGAAAAAAGTGAAATGACTATCAAGTAGGTAAGCAACACCGCAGCTCATAGCAATGAGTTGTAAACAAAAACGCAAGTATTAAAATAAAGTGCTCAGTGCCAGCTGGAAATGGTGATGGTGGTTGGCCCACCGGTGCAGTGGCATGGTGTCCATCTGTGACGCCGGTGTCCCGGGTTCAGGAATGTACTCGGGAAGTCGGAGGGCCAGCCAGGGGGAGAAGGACTGAGCAACCCAGAGATGGTTCTCCTTCTCCAGGGGAAGGGAGGTTGTAGTTCAATACAAGTTGGATCCCTAGCAGAGGCTGGGGGTTTGGTGCGACCAGTGCCCGGAAGTCCTCAGGAGGCATGCGGGTGCTGTTGGCATTGCACATCACACCTCCTTCAGAAGAAAGCATTTGCAAAGAAATAGCGGCCACCATCTATGATGCCCTGCTTCCCCCGGCCTTGATCACACACCCTGGCCCTCCTGGGAAGACAACCTATTCCATCATCTGCTGTAACCGGCTGGCTGTACACCCCACCCGGGGGGGGGGGGACAAGCCAGGGTGGGCACCCGGCTGGCACCCTTCTTCTGTCACCATGGAGTTTGTGCTGGTGAGGTGGCCCTGCCCTTGGGGGTAATCCAAGGGTATCATCTACAGGAAGTAAGTCCTGGGGCGAGGAGGGGAGCGGGGGTTGGCGGGGGCCGAGTTGAAAGGTGGCACACTGGTAAAAAGCATACTAAATTAAAAAAAAATAAAAGGGAATGGTGACAGTGCTTTAAGTTAAAGCACTGTCACCATCTCCAAAGGGTACAGAATTAGACCGCTAGCATAACCTAATTAATAAGGGGGAGGACATTTGCAGGAGGGGTGGGCAGGAAGGAGGGGGCAGTTTACAGGAACAGGAGGAAACAGGGAGGTGCCTTAGTTGCTATCTAAGGGCTGGGAGTGAGAGGGAGAGGTGGTTGGGGGAGGCAAGTTGCTTTATGATTGTTAAACTGTCTGTACCTTATGGGTATTCTTATGCCTAATGAATTAAGGTATTGCATATACCATTTTCATCTTACTTGTGAAATTATAATGAGGATACAATTATACTGTCTCAAAAAGCAAGGAAAGTAAGTAAGGAAATTAATTTGCAAAAGCTTCGATAATGCACCAGTTAGAATCAAAGTGACAAAAGTAGAGGAATGTGGTGTTAGGATTCCCAACCCTTACGCCCCACCCACACCCTGCAGGTAACAACAGGAAAAACCATTATGGTAGTTGCTTGTTCTGAGTTCACAAATCAGGTAGGTATTGGGGTTGTCAACCCTAATGCTCACCCTATTTTCATACACTCTACACATTTCAGCTTATTTAACTGATGGAATGGGGTAAGCATTAGGTTTGACAACCCCAAGGCACACAGCACACCTGATTTGCGAAGACTCAGGAGAGGTGAAACCGTAATGTTTTTTCATGTTGTTGCCTGCATGGTGGGATATTAGGGTTCGGAACCCAAACCAAATTTCCCTACTTTTGTCGCTTAACCCTAACTGGTACATTATCAAAGTTTTTTTGCAATGAATATTGGATATTAAATGATTTAGCTTGTTGTATGGACACCACGTCAAATGAGTTTTTACTCAGCTGTATGAATAAACATATACATATTGTATATATTTTTTAATTTTATTTATTTATAATTTGTTAACCGGCTTGGGACACTGGACAAAGTCTTTTTTCAGGTCCGACCCGGAACATACAACAGACAAAATCAATAAATAATAAATACAAATAATACATTAACAATCACATTTAAATTGCCGCAGTAAAAATGACTTTAACTTAAATTTAAAACTACCAAAAACAAAACTTGATGGAAATTAACTGGTAACATATTCCAAAGGGATGGGACTGTGACACAAAAAGACTGTAACACATTCCAATTCTTATAACCCCGTGAAACCAGTAAAATACCATTTGCAGATCTCAAATTAGGAAGAGATGACCGTACTACTACCACCATGTCAGCCAAGGTAAAATCAGGAAAAAAAAGAAGCTTATAAAGCATACAACCAGAAAAATAAACAATTCTAGCCTTTGGTGATAACCAACCCAATTGTAAATACAAGGAACAATGATGAGTTGTATATGGGACCAAAAGAATAAATCTACAGATGTTATTATAGGCTACAGTCAAAACATTATATTCTTTGGCATTTAAATTCTGAAACAAATAACAAACATAATCAAAATGAGGCAAAGTGTCCCCATAGCAATAGTTTTCCTGATTTCTAAAGAAAAATATGATCGTAATTTATATAAAACACCCAATTTTTTATTCATTATTTGACTAACATGCTTTACATGTAAGGAGTAAGACAAACCACAGTCCAACCACACCCCCAAATATTTAAATTGGGTTACTTGTACTATCGCAGCACCATCCCTATCAAAAAGACAAACACAGGAAATCTTTCAGCATAAATGGTATCCCAAAAATCATTAACTTTGTTTTTTTTAGAATTTAAGATCATAGAGTTGTCAACAAACCATTTACACACATTTCTAAAGCTGACATCAAGAACATTTGTTACATCTTCTAATGACTTAGCCTGACAATAAAGAATTAAGTCATCAGCGTACATTATTGAGTTACAGGATCCACACTGAGCTGGCAATTGGTTGACAAATAGTGAAAACAACAAGGGGCCCAAAATGGACCCGTGAGGTACACCACACTCAACCGAAGCCATCTGTCAATCCTGCAATCCAACACGCACAAATTGTTTGCGATTGACCAGATAATCATTCACCCACAACACTACACTTGCAGATAAACCAATAGAGTTAAACTTACAAGACAATAAACCATGATCAATTAGATCAAGTGCCCTGGTCAGGTCCACAAACACTGCCTCAGTCATTTGGCCATTATCAAAGCCTCTGAGTTTGGTGTTTGTGAACCTGACCAAAGCAGTACCAGTACCATACCCCCGGCGAAACCCATGTTGTCGAAAACTTAAAATGTCATAATTATCCAAAAAATCCTTCAATTGGTTAGAAACCACTCTCTCCAGCAATTTACTCAAGTGGTTTAAAATGGAGATTGGCCTAAAATCATCCAAGATTGTAGCATGAGCTTTTTTAGGAATTGGAACAACCCTAGTATATTTCCAATCAAGTGGGAATTTACCTGAGAACAAAGATAAATTAAAAATGTAACACAATGGATCAACAATATAATCTGTAGTTAACTTCAGAAACCTAGCATCCAAGCCTCTACCACAGTCAGAACCATTATCAGGCAAAGAACATAGTAAATCGTATCAGGCAAAGAACATAGTAAATCATACATTTCATGCAACTCGATTGCCCTACAATGGAATTGCGGTCTCTCCATTTGTCCAATTTTATCAATGACTACCGTGTCATGTAAACCTGATCTGTAACTTGAGTAATCTGAGACTTTTGAATTGAATAAATCAGCAATTAGGGCTTGGTCAGTTATTATATCATCAACCTGTAAACTATCCACCTAACTACTAGACCTAGGAGACAGCAGCGAATTAACATTCTGCCAGAATTTTTTAGAATCGGATAAATTGGTTGTAAACTGTTCTCTAAAAAATTTCCTTTCTTGCACCCTTCACCATTTCAGACATCTTGTTTCTCAAATTCCGGTAGTCTGCCAAAGAGGCAGGAGAAGTTTCACATTTATAATGCAACCAAGCATGGTTCTTCTGCTTAATACAAGATCTAGTTTCATCTGAGAACCAATTATTTAACCTGCCTCGTAGTCTGACAGTATGTAATGGAAAAAAGGCATTCTGAACACAACACAATTGATTAAGAAAGTAGTCTAGGGCACAGTCCACATTTGGAATTAAATACAAAAAAGCCCAATCAACAGCTGTCAATGCATCTGTAACTGCTTCAATATTAACCCTTTTAAAACACAGTTGTTTAACAATATGGGGAGGAACCGATTGTTCTAAAGCTCAAAACACAGAAAATGCCCTGATGGTCACTTACTGAATCTGGCATAACTCCAGAAGCATTTACAATATTCTCATGATTTATAATCACCCAATCAAGAATCGAGTGATTAATCAACTGAGAATTTATGTGTGTAGGGTTTGAAATTTGCTGTGTTAAACCATGTGATCATAACAATGATTTGAGCCCAAGTTCATCCTTATATTCACAATTCAGGTTAAACTCTCCCACTAAAACTACATCATTACGCAAACGATAAGGACAGACAATATCCAAAAAAACCTTTAGACCATCTATACCAATTTGAGGAGGATTATAGAGACAACCGAAGAACAGATGTTTCTTACAGCCCAAAATAAGTTTAAGGAACAACCATTCTTTACAATGATCAGTCTCAGCACTGGAACCTAAAACAGTAAACTGAAGATTATCCTTAAGATAAATCGCGACTCCCCCTCCTTTTTTTTAACCCCACGGTCAGCCCAAACAAATTTATATCCTGGCAAGGTACACAAACTATCAGGAAAACGAGGTTTCAACCAGGTCTCAGAAATTGCTAAGACATCTGTTTTTTGATAGGAGAGAAACTACTCAAGCTCACTTAACTTGGGAACCAGGCTTCTGACATTAAAATGCACAATCTTAAATCCTTTACAGGAATACAGTTGAGAGGAATTACACCCTAATGGCTCAGAGCTCACATCAGGAGGACTAGGATTGGTCTCCACATCCCCTGACAGCAGAAGTAGTGTGATATAATTAAACAAATGCACTATGCTCTCAATCCCACCCTGAAAATAAAACCTGGAAAAATGTGCAAACAAGTATCCACAGTGCCCAATTTCAAATGTTTTCTCATTTAAGAGATAACTAGTGACACAACTAGTATCTCTGTCCATAATAAGGTTAGTGTAATGCCCCAAATGTGTCCTTACACACACAGACAGGATTTAAAAAAAAATTATTTTAACTGGCCCTTGCCAACTGGGAGCAGTAAGTAAGGGTGTTTTATTTTAATTATTTCTTGACAGATGTTCCCAAGCCCTGCACAGCATAAACGGAACTGTGGGATCCCTGCTGCCACATTCTGGAACCATTGCAAAGTACCTAGGGCATGGACAGAACACTGAACCCCTTTTCGAAAAGTTCCCTAGGGTTCTCAGATGATAGTGGCCATTGGTAAGAACACTTGGACTTAGACAAGATTTTCCAAATGGGCCTCAGGTTTCTGGGTGAGTCCTGAGGTATTTTCCAACTATGTTCAATTCATGGCAAAAGGCACACTTTACGGTTGCCTGTCGGAAAATCTTTGTTGCCAGCACCAAACTGGTTCAACCAAAAGTGCTGCAAGTTAAATTTTGTGACCCACATTGCCCTTAAAATAATGGACCCAGGGGCCTAGTCCCGAATATGTAAACAGGAATACAGTTATTGGCACATCAATTTTAAAAAAAAAAAAAAACACCACAATTTCCCAGCACTGGTCACAATACAATAACAGTGTGGTACAACACTATCATAATTAAAATGTAGTGCTCCATGAAACAGGACAACACAGAAGCTTAAACCCTATGAGACATTCTTTTCAGGAATGTTCTTTATTGGCATGTTTCAATCTTCTAAACATTCTTTTTTTTTTTTTTTTAATTCAGTCTTCATCCCATCTTACTGGTCACCACTTGCTTCTCCTCCCTTCTGGCTGCTCCAGCCCCACTACTGCCCATTGGGACACCATCATTTGTGTGCAAACTCTATGCCACCCCGCCACCTTCCACATATATACCCTGTGAGGAACCTTCTCTTTGGCCAGGCTAGGAAATCCCCTGATCTGGCCTGAAGTCATGCAAATTTGCCTCCGGGGGTGGGGTTGGGTGTTGATGCTAGGCCCCTGCGCCATAATGCTTGTGACCAGGGGTATTTTTATCTCTTTTAAGAACCACCCCTCTTCAATGGCTGATTCACCTACTAGAAACTGCCTGTTGGTGGTGGGAGAAGCCAACATCATGTGGTCATCCATTATGTCAAGGCTCCTCACTGTCCAGCAGAGGCAGAGTGGTGGATGGATGCAACTCTCCCACCTGTTGCTTGAATGTATTAAGGCTCAACCAGCTCAGAGCAGGGGATTTGGATCATCACACAAGCCTGGGTCTCCCACATGGGAGAGCAATGCACTATGCTGCCATCACTGAGCGAGGCCCTTTTTAGTATTTTTTTTTTAATCTAGTATTTGTCTCCTTGTCTCCCTCAGCTGGCCCTTTCTGACAGTCCCCCAGCCCAATCACCCGTCATCCCCAGGACTTCCCCCATGGCTGCCCCATGACTTACCTCCTGTAGCGGAGCTCCTCTGGATCACAATCCAGTGTCTCAGGTGCCTGGTCCATGGTGCTGGGCCTCCAGGGGACAGTCCTCATGCTGACACAGCCAGAGGTGCTTTCCTCTGTTTTTCCACATGAGACAACCAGTGTGCAATAATGCCATCTGCTGGCATCCTTCCCCCATGCTAGAGCCGACCAGCTGCCATGACACCCAGCTTCCCCTAGGTGTCAGGCTCCATGTGGGAGGTGTGTTTCTCCCCACCTGGGTCATCAGCATAGCATGCTGTAGCGCACTACTGGGCTGATCCCATTTAAGTATCTTTAATATATAGGCGACATAAGCTTCATTTCACATTACAAGTGTGATGAAGTCTGTAAACTAGTAACCTCCATTTGTTTGTGTAAGAACTTTAACAATTTTCTTCATCCTGTTTTATGTTTGCCATGCACGTGAGCGCACAGCAAACAGTTTTATGATAGTTGGGTTTTGAGAGGTGTGGCAGGTGTGGCACTGTCCTCCAATGCGGAGCAGTCTTCAAGGGGTGCGGCCAATCATCAGGCAGGATAAGCAGATCACAGTTTGGGCTTGCTGGGCTGAGATGTTCTCTAGTTGAAAAGGAAAAGCTGACCCAATCCTGGATCAGCTCTTTGATTTACGCAGGCTAGCAGACACAGATGATCTTCCATGAGGCCTAGGAATTTCAAATAACTAGGAACAGCCCTGAGCTGTTCACTGACTCTGTCCAGTGGGGACATACGTACACACATACACACACACACACACACACACACACACACACTCTACTTTAAAGGACACTTAAACTTGCTTTTTACACATGTATACTAGCAGTACTAACTGTATCCTAATGCGAATAACTGTAAAATAAAAAATGATAGCGTGGTACTGTGAGCAGGAAAGTAGTTCAGCACAAAAATATCTACACAGTGAGTGGTGTTTCATTTATAGCTACCTTTTATTGTTTTTATAATTAGCAAAAAAAAGGCAGAAAATTAAATTTTTTGTTCACATTTTCAACAAACTAATGCACATAACTTCAAAACAAAAAATGATAGCATGGTACTATGAGCACAAAATTTGCTCAGCACAAATGCATCTACAAAATGGGCGGTGTTTCATTTATAGATGCCTTTTAGATTTTTTATAATCAGTCAAAAATTGCAGGAAAGGTAAATTAAATTTTGTTTTCACTTTTTGGTGGTATGGCATAAATGGAATATGCTACCCCCTTACTGGAAATATTGTTGATATTTGCCACTCGTGATGTCATTGGGTCAATCAGCCTGCACTTGCCAGGTGGTTGATGGTAATCAGCTGTACCTCATGCCTCACAACCCATCTGACAACCCATCTGTGACGTGTTGTAATATACATAACCCACAAAGTGCACCACAACGCATCTACCACCCCAGGGCTTCTATACCTATGGTGAACATCCAGCACTGACAAATGCTTGTTTTAAAATTATTACTCATTATTATTTATTTGTCCCTAGTTTCCGCATCCCCCACTCAGTGATAGGGTCACACTGGCTGCAAATGTTCTTGAGCCAGGATGGCAGGCAAAGTCTGCCTTCACAACTAAATCCCATGCTACTACTTGGTCAGCTTGCAGGTGGCATGCACTCAGCCCCCAGCCAGCCTTCATGTGGAATTCAGGGGCTAAAAGAAAAACCCCATTCTCTCAGGTGTCTCCTATTGGGTACAAATTAGGCAACATCATCATTGTGCTCTCACGCTCTCCCTTATTCTTGCATTCCTATCCTACAACAACTTTCAAAACTCCAAAATTATATTTCAGTACACTTGTATTTATACTGCGACTTCCAAATACTGCACTGTTACATAGACACTACTCTCAATTACTGTATCTCAGGAGGTACTATGTATACATTTTTATATACTGTAGTGACTCAAATGTATGCATCTCAATGCAGCTTATTTCCATGTAACTTATTTGTAATAGCCCTACTGATGTAATGTCCTCCAAAACTGTCTTGAACAATTGGTGTTGCACCCAAATGAGGCTGCCCTGATGTACAAAATTCTAAATTAAAAAAATTAATAAAAATATCCTGTACTTTTCTACACTGCCAATGACTAGAATTCTGGCTCTCTCATAAGCTAATCTAATTTGCATAGGTTACATTACAAGGACCCCAGGTATTCAACACCACAAACGAGGAACTCGGGGGTTTCAAAAAGCATCTTGGACTCCTGTTTCTTTTTTCCCCACTTAATAAAAACTCTTATAATTACTGTGCCTTTTCCCTGCTGTCTTACATGGCCCTTTTGATGATATTTCCCTTAAGTCGTGGCAGACTTTTCCAGATGAACCTTCACATAATTTTATTTTGCAACATCTGTATAGCACTCTGCAATAACTGTTCCAAAAGAGCTGTGTAAAATTATGGAATGTCATTCCCTTACTGCAAGCATTCTGCCTCTGTTTTTGCTTGTTTTGTTTTTAAATTCTGGATTACAGTTTTTCAGTATACTGGAGGTACTACCAAATCTATGAACCCAAGCATCCAAATGTACATTACATCAAATGGAAAGTACAAGGCCCAGCTCTCTAATCCTGGATTTCCACAAATAACGAGCAAGTAATCATTTCCAATGTAATTCAAACTCCATAAAATGGGCACACGCTGCATATACACACAGACTGGATTAGCATATGCAGAATATTACCAATGCATGAAATAAAATGCTTTTAAATATGTAAAAAAAAAGTTTTAAAATGTTCTTTTATCTCCCTCCTGCAGTCTTCATCTCTGACTTCACTTTGGTACCCTTCCCCCTCTCCCCGGCCCCCAGTCCCTAATTCTCCAGAGTTGGGGCCTTACCTTGCTCCCCCCCAAAGAACTTAGGCAGGTTGCTCCTGCTCAGGCCTTTCTACTTCCTTGCTGCTGCATTCAGTGACTGTTTCTATGCTGGTTCATCCTGAAGCTCCCCTGTCTTTGCCCTGTGGCTTACCTACAGGGTATAATGTTTGCAAAAAAGTTGGAGGTGGAGAGGACAAAACTGAAATGTAAATACCTGCAAATGTTCTTTCTCCAACAGCTGGTCACAGGGCTCCTCAACCACTGGGCTCTTCCATCCCAGACTTCTGACGAGGCAGGAAGTAGACTTTTGGCACAGGGGACACAGGGTCCTCCCCCAAAGAATTGTGCCAGTCGGTTCCAAAGCAAGGAGAAACAGTCCAATCACCAAGCCAGGCAATCCACCTATGCGTAAAACTAGAAGTATGACAGTAGAGAACAGCAAGAAAACAAACATGGGGGCTCAGTAGTCAACTATGTAAACCACAGTTATTAGGGTGGGATAAAGTCCTGCTACTCGCAGTTAAACAAAGAAAATTTACAGGTATTTAAATTTCAGTTTCTGTCTCCTTGTGCTGGACTCACAGCTCCTGAACCACTTGGATACATAATAGCAGTGACACTAGTGAACCAGGGTAGAAAACAAGAAAAACAGAATGCTAAACATCAATGACAGCCTTTAAGACTCTGTCGCCAAAAGAAGCTGCTGCAGAAGTGGTTACATGCAACTTATAGAACTTTGTTAATGTATGTACAGAAGGCGAGGTGGCAGCCTTGCAAATGTCAGCTGGCAAGGCATCTTTGAGTTCTGCCCATGAAGTGGCAAAAGCCTGAGTAGAGTGAGCCCTGACTGGACCAGGGCAAGTGACATAGCAGAAGACCTGGAAGGGAAGGTCTGCCTCTTTGTGGATGACATCAAGATCTGCCAACAGGATGGACACTCCAGGGGGAAAGGTGGAATGGATGGGCAGAGATCTGAAAAAACTGGAGTGCCCAAAGGTGTGGCAGCTGAGTTTTAATGTAGAAAAGTGCAACATAATGCATTTTCTTCCCCAGATGACTGATTCTGAGGACCTGCTCCCTGATTTGTCTAGAGACATCACAGCCCATCCTGGAGACCCAGAAAAAAGCAATTACCCTGCAAACGGAAGGGGTCTGCTGGCATGGGACAGAGAGGGTCTGTGATCCTGGAAACAGCCCCTAGCAGGGGGTCACTGAGTCATGCAGAAGGAATACCTGTGGCAGAGAAATCAATCAAGTCCCTGTGATGTCTATTTTTGTTTTCCCCAGGATGCTGGTGTCCCACGTGCATTAGATGCTGGCTACAGGTCTTGGATTTCAGCGAAAGAGTATACACCTGAGCTGGAAGAGTTTTCCTGCAGGCTACAGCTCCTGATGTGCAGACAGCGAAGACTCCAGCCACTGCAAACTCAAGGGTGCAGTTAGTAGAGGCGGGAAATAGGAGCGCTTCTAAGATGGCTGCCAAGTTGGATGTTCCTGCGTTTCAGAAGTGACACTTGCACCATTTCACTGTGGCAGTAAGTTTATGTGAAGGCACCCCCCTGGGAAGAAAACAATCTGGTGGTACCTGAAGGGCTGATGAGCCCCCTGTTACCAGTACTCACTGTGTCCAGGGCCCCCTGTTACCAGTACTCACTGTGTCCAGTGCCTTACTGGTGAACTAGCGCAATATGGTGCTGGCGCGTGTAGTTCTTCACAACTTGTGGTTGCTCCCAGGCGCGGCAGACACCCCTGCCGCTTGAGGATCCTCCAGCTGTTGCTGCTTCTCTTACATGTAGTTGCTGCTGTTGCTGGAGACAGACAGCACAATCCCCAGCGCTGAATCTGCTGGGGGGGTGGGGCAACAGACCATGCAGCGTGGCTCCATCTGGTGAGCCCTTGCAGGTGTGGCAGTCAGAGCATCGGCTCAGTGCAGGGGAGGTCTAATCATGGAGGGCTCCATAGCACACAGTGCCCAATCCCTAGGGCACTGGGTTGTAAAAGGAAGGAACAAAAAATAACAAATAAATCCTATGTCTCTGTCACAGAGTGCTAGTCCTGTGCTCAAGCTACCTACTTTCATGTAGGCAGGGGGAAGACTGACACAATCCACTGGGGACTGAACTTGTGTCCCCTGTGCCACAAGTATACTTCCTGCCTCTACGGAAGCCTGAGTGGGAAAATCACAAAAGAACCATTCGCACATAGCCTCCAGAATCTACCCCCATCAAATTATTCTCATGGTATTTCTCAGTTACCCACATTATGATGGATAGTCTCTCATTTTACAACGCTTAAGCTGTGTTCCTCATTGAGAGCATGCTGTCTCACATTGTACACTGTGATTTTGAAATGATATTTATATTTATTTTATTTGCTTAATCTACAGCAAATTCAGTGAACATGAAAACATTTAATTCTAACTGAGAGCTGAGCTTCTAGCTCCAAAATATGATGATGCATCTCACATTGTGTTTCGTCTTTCCTATATTATGCCCCATGCTTGGGTGACTAAAGGCTGAGAGAAGGCCTACAAGGCTTGACATTTACACCTCCACTCCTTCCTGCCAAAGGTACCCTGCACTTAGACTGCTGGGCGTGGCATATGGGCAGAGTATTTTGCTAATGCGACACTCGCCCTCTAGGCCACCAAACGCTAATGTCCTATCACCCCCCCAGAGACATCATGCATCTCTGGGGGATGACACTCACTTCCTGCTGGCCCAGTAAGGATAGCAGACTGAGGCATTGCCCCAGAATCTTATGTTGGTGCTGGCTGGGGTCTGAGTGTATCATGAGTTGAGGTCAGGTGCTGTGCTCTCGGAGAGGAGGAGCAGCATAGGCTTTAGTCCCTTGCTGGATGATCACAGAACAGATTTGGCAACAACCGTGAAGGCAACTGCTCCCTTGCCCTTCTCAGCCCAAGGAAAGGTGCCATCACGGCAACCCTGAGCTCTGAGGTGGAAGAGTTATTTAATTTATTGCAATCAAGTATCAAAACACAATTAAAGACAATACAGCAAATAAAAAGGCAGGTTGTTGGCAGTATAGCCTAGAGGTTGGAGTAATGAGCTGTGAATGAGCTAAATATCTGGAAGTATTAAATTATTATATTTTTATATACTTCATGTTTCTATGATTGAGTCCTTTGAGGTACAGCTAACTGATTTATAATTGACAAAACTGTCTTTCTGCCTCTGAAGAGAAGGCTACCATTACCATATTCTACTTCTAAAATACGGTGTTTTCAGCTGTGACAGAGTGGAGTGGAGTTGTGTGCCCTTGAGCAAGGAGTGCTGTATTAAGCAGTGGCTCTAGTGGGACTCAGACCAGGAGATACCTCAAGAGAAATGGCAGCTACTGATTACCCTTGCAGGTGTCTGAAGGGTTCAAGAAAGCTGGTAACACACACAGGCCGAGTCTGGGAAAGACCTGTTTGCCACACAAACACATAACAATCTCTAAGGTTCTTCATAAGATTCACACTACAGAATCAAAAGGCGGGAGAGCAAGGTAGAAAAGCAGGGCAATCGGAACAGCAAGAATTGCAACAAATTCCCCTTTTCTTTCTCTTTATACTGCCAAATGTTGTATCAACCATGCAATTCCTCACCAAAAGGACATTCCCATTACTTTAAAGGAAAGTGGTCATAATGTTAGATACCCCACCCCCGATTAGTGGTTTCGCAAATAAAACACCTTTTTTCAGGTGTTTGAACTTACTTGTTTTGATTTTGAAGAAGTCCGGGGCTCTGCAAAATGGTGCACGCTGCACGCTTCCATTTCAAAGCTAAGTACAGTGCTGTACCACTCAGCTCCCATACCACTCGGCTCCCATGGAAGTGTATGGGAGGTGAGCAGTGCAGTGCTGCACTTAGCTTTGAAATGGAAGCGTGCAGTGTGTGCCATTTTGCAGAGCCCCAGACTTCTTCAAAGGTGTTTTATTTGTGAAACCGCTAATCGGTGGGTAAGCCTTTCAGATGTGGGGTATCTAACATTATGACCACTTTCCTTTAAGAGAAATACAGTACAGCTGCTATCAGTGACAAATTCCAGCTCATCTTGCATTACCCATGTCGCAAAACTTTTCATAAACCTCCTAGTATGACAACTGTGTGTGTATACCACAACTACTTTAATCTAGTTTGATACCTTTGTTGATTATTTGTCCAGATTAATTGTCCAGATTAAATTACACAATTTACAAGATGGATTTGTTACAGAATCAAAAAAACTGTTTACACTACACCTCTTTTCCAATGTTTCTAGACTCCATTCCTGAAGAAAAGTCTGGTATGGTATATCCCACTGAAGTATTCTACAAACTCTTTTTTGTACAACCTCCAGTCATAGAGTGAGGGACATGGGAAGACACAAGAGAAGAATAGAAGAAAAAAACAAACAAAAATATGTCAATCTTAGAAAGCCCCCCCCAAAGCGATTACATGAGCCACTTGAATGTCGGACAATGCTATAAGTTTCAATAATATGGAGAGATCACACTCCCAGCAGTTTGTAGCACTTTAAATTAAATATGGCTCTTCAGAAATTAGTAATGAGAGTCTACTGATGACCTGAGAGATAAAACTCCTGCATTCCTCAAGTGACAGCCCCATAGATCAAAGAGTCTCTCCTGATACTTCATTATTAAATGTGTTTTGTAAGATGGTAACATTTTTAAAGAGAGTTCCACTCTGTGGGAATTAACCCCATCCATAAATTTCCAGGGTATGTTTTTGTACTCCTGTTAGCTTGCTGTTGGATTATAAATACTTGATAATATCCATGCAGGTAAGACCCAATAACAGTAGTAGAATTATAGTAAGTATAATATTTGCAGGGTTCGTTTGCAAATATAGTATGAAACCTTAAAAATATAGTACATACAGTGGTACATAATGAAGGAAATACACCGGTGTGATGTGGGACGCAGAATAGCAATAACCATATGAATTGGTACATCTTTGCACAGCATACTTACTTTCTTTTTTTTTTTTTGAACTCTTTTTAGTCACCCCTTACCTCCGAACTCTCTCCAGCGACCTCCTGGATCCACAGTCTCTACATCCCAACGTGGCTCAGTAATCACAGGCTCCTCTCCAGCACTGGGCATCCCCCGGGTCTACCCTCCGGGGAAGGGCTGCCCCCACCCAGGGCGCTCTTTCTTTAAGCATTGAGTCACCGGGCCGGAGAGAAGGGGGCTAGCCTAAGAGCCGAGCCAATATCAGGGAGTGTGGTCTGTGGAGGGAAGCGCCTTCGCCTATTGGAGGCACAGGGTTTTTTTGTCTTTTTGTCCGCTAAGTCCCCTTGTGGAGCCTGGCTACCACGGCAGCACGTGCCGTGGCTCCACCCCCTGGCATACGCTGTGACGCTTCATTCGGCAACCCCCCAGCCTCCGCCAGAGGGCACTCGTTGAGCGCTCGCTACCCCAATCCTCCCCAGGGAAGAGAGAGCAGTCCTCCGGACGCTCAATCTCTTCCCCCCCCGCCGACCCCCAGCCGCCCGGGTCCGTTCCTGAACCCAGGTCACCAGTGTGACACAAGGTGTGGCGTCTGGCGCCTCAACCTTCTGCGCCACCGGGCCGACTTACTTACTTCGTTCTTGATATTTAGCAGGGAGGGGTGGGACATGATGGACCTAGAGTCTCTTATGACCATAAATCACTATGTTACTGTGTACTCCAAATCAGGCGTTCTGCCTACTCTGAAAGCGCAGTGCTATAGATTAAACAACAAAGCGGTGGTGCATTGGAGCGCCGCTAGCCAAGTCAGAATACCAGGGTGATGAAAATGGTATTCCACTTTGAAACTGTTATACAAAACAGAGAGGAATACCAGTTATTTTAATCCCTGACACAGTATAAAATACATGCCTGAGCCTTCACTAGTTAATGTACAAGTCCTATACCAGGGACTGTTACATTTATTGGTTAAGACTGTTTGACAGGGTAACACCTTAGACATAAAAGTGGCATATTTTACTCCCCCCACCCACAGGACAAATCTGAAAATGAGCTGTTACCACTTCAGTATGTCTTTCCTGGGGAAACCTTTGAAATAAATACATTTTCAGGGATGCCCTGAGGCAAGGCGACTTCACTTTTAGTTTAAAGCAGCAGTACTACTAAATCAGGAAGTGATCTATCAAAATTCTGCTTTTTGGCTGCAAGCATGCTGCCAAAGTTCCAATTTCCATACCTGTAAATATTTATTTTCAGTCATCTTTAGTTTTTTAGATATTTGCAATTTATTTGAATTGTTGTGGTGCTACAATAAATATGGTGGTTGACTAATTTTCAGCTGCGCTTTTCCTTCAGGTCACATCACGTCTTTTGACTACAGCAGTGGGACCCTCTGCTGACCATTCCCAATGTCCCTGCAAGTCATACACATCTGCAGTTGGCAGCAGAGGGAGTTCCAGTGCAACATGCTTGGTGGCAGAAATGTAAAAAAAAAAAGCAGAGGATAACTGAGTAAATTACTCAGTGATAGTACAATGCCGGCGGGAAAGAGTACCAGGTATATGATCAGCAGAGCACAGGGAATAAACTGTCAAAAAAGCGCAAATTTTTTTTTTTTCGGAGTACTGCTGCTTTAACTCATAATAACCATGATACAGTTAGGCACAACATCTGGCACTCTGAACATTAGGTACAATGTAAATCGACACAATGTAAATCCAGAGAAAAGTGAATATACTGCATCGGCATCATATGGACAAGAGCGGCATACTAAAAAAGTTGCCATTTAGTCATGCTGATATAATACAAAGTTAGGCTTTTTCCTCCAAAAGAAAGGTACAATGTTATAAACTGATGTATACATTTATAAAACCGGCCATTAAAATCCTGTTACCTGGTTGATCCAAACACGTCATGATTGTTGATCATTCTCTTAAAACTGTAAAATGCACCTGAACTACATATTTTTTAGCAAATAAAAGACCCTTTCATAAGTGAGATAACACACTCCACGGTGTACATTCATACAGGAATAAAGCACTGCTTGTGTGGTTGTGGCACTTCGTGCCTAATGATCACCCATGGGATGTATTATTCTCTCATAACCGTACACTCTGTCGTGTGTTTTCCCTTATACTTAAGATGCCATCCGTCTGTAACACTGCACAAATTAATGAATTCTGGCATCATCAGCTGACAGCTTTCTTACGCACCTACCTCAGCTTCAAAACCAGACATTTATGAAAAATAGTTTCTCAACATTTCAGGTCCCACCACCACCTAGCACAGCTGAAAAGCAATTTGCCCCATTTCAAACACACTTCTGATCCCAGAGCTAGATTGACATGAAAAAGCTTTCACAACTGTTCGGGTTCACCCCTTTTTCCTTTTGCCACAAGCACAGCTGAAAAGCAAGATATCAAATTTAAGAAACATTTCAAACTCCAAACCCCATCCTCCACACCACACACACAGAGCATAAAATAAAACACTGAAACGCAGCTTTTAAAACATTATTTCAATACTGGCAAACAGGCAACATGAACCACGAACGTAACATAAAACTGCTGGGGTTTTCAAACCGGTTTCCTCCATGCTGTCTGCAGCCATCTGCCAAGTGAAGCAGCTAAAAACTCACAACAGCACAAAAGAAAAACTTTTAAATCTAGCAGCACATCAAACTAAAACTTTCTGTGCTTATCTTTTGGACAATAACAAAACCCTGTTTGAAACAGACAAGCCATTTGCAAATAAAGACAAAAGCACAAAAACTGAGAAATAACACACAAAAAACACAGAAACTGATGGCAGCTGACTCCCATGCCCTCACAACCATGTGATATGCAAGTTACTGTATATGACTGACTGATGTTACCCGTTTCACAGTCAGCTGTAACCAATAAAGTGATGTCGCTGATCTTCCCAAACTTGTTATGGATTAACTTCTGCACTGTTAGAAAGTCTTTAAAATCTCGTCAAAAATGTAAAACAATTGTGGAGGCTAACCAAATGTATTAAAGCAAACATTAGACAAGTGCTGTGTGCTCGTGAAATAATGTCACCTGACCTCAGAGTTCTAAAGAAGTTAAAAATCAGTACTGAATCATGCTTAATTGGGACTGCAACCCCTTCCCATACATCCCCAGAGATCACTGCAGGCAGTCAGGAAAGGAGGTGGTGGCCACCACTAACCCATAAGGCTATACATAACAGCATGGTGACCCAAGTTGGCCTGGTCACAGCACAAGTGCCCCCACCTGATTACCCCCTGTTAAAAGCAGTTAGTAAGTGGTGAACAGCACAGCAACTAGGCACAGTACAACCAGAGCTGGGACCCACTGGGGGGGGTCTCTACAGCACCATGTATTTGAGGATGCTGAGGTTAGAAAGATAGGAATCACTGAATCAATAGGAATGCCTACTAGAGGAAGGAGGGAGTTGGGTGGAGTGCCCACTGGACCACCAGGGCCTATATAACTTGAGGTGGGTAAGGAAGGGGGTACAGTTTCAAGTGGGATAACCCTGTGTTCAGTAAAGCAATCATAGCTGAGTATGACATCACAATAGGGTGTTAGCAGGTGCAAAGGTGTGAGGTTAGTTTTTTGATCTTGTCATCCACAGGGTGTAATCCTGTAGGGAAAAATAATTTGTAGCAGACCTAGGAGCCTGAGAAACTCTGTTATAAAGGCAGTCTGATATTCTACTGGAATATCCCCTTTGGTGGCTTTTGGCGGCCTTGCCAACCTCATATTCACAGCCCTTGCTAAATTTTTAGAACAGTATTCCCCATTCATCATTTTAACATGGTGGGCCACCACCCAGTAGTTTTTACCACCACCCTATATTTTTTCACCATCACCCTACATTTTTTACCACCACCCTATATTTTTTTAATAAAATCCTCCAAAACTGCCTTTTACCACCATCCGGTTTTGCACTGCTACCCATGTTTTGATACCAGTACTCTAAACCTTACTTAAAACCACTTATGTACATTGTATACAGGAGGCCTTCGGCCCCAATCACCACAACCACCGCCCTATATCTGTAGGCTTTGAGGAACCCTGTAAGATGTCCTAATCAGAGCAAACGAGCTTGTTCTCCATTATGACCCCCGTGCCAGATCAGGGCCCTGTTTCCACTGGTAGTAACATATTTAATATCAGTTAACAAGTTTTATGTACTAGGCATGGACATAAAACCCATCACATAAATCCATTTATTTCCCTAAATGTGAGATAAATTTTAGAACCCAGAATTTATCACATATATGTTGTATAAATGCTACCTGTCAATCCCCTCCCAGTCGGAACTACTTCTCAGCTTACACTTACACATACACATAAAACTGTAAGATTTATGCAAAAAGCTGCTTCACATTCCCGTTCACATTTCTATGCTACAAGCTTTCCCTAACACTCAACACTACCAAGCACTGCATTAGTTACCTACAAAAAAGACAACACAGCAGTTTTACTTGTTTTATTTTAAATTGCAAGTCTCCACCCATCCTCGCTTCCTCCCAAACCACAAAACTAAAACCACACTCACTTGCTCCTATAAAACCCCCAAAACCTGGCCAACAGCATAATCAAAAATAAACCTTTAAACCTCCATGCACCCACAACATTCTTCACATTTAAACATCGGCATCATTTTTTTTCTTAATACAATCCCTCCTTCCCTCATTTTCTCTCCATACTCCAGGTGGTCCACCTGGTCCACTTCTCTCCATACTTTCCGCAGTTGCTCTGCTGTACTCCATACTGTCTCCATCTCTATAGGACAATTCACACCACTACTACTGCAACACTTCTTAAAACAAAAGAAAATACAGCTGTGAGCCACCAGTGCCACCATGCAATTAGGCAACATCATACCAGATGTCTCCACTGAATCCACCACCTCACTAAGCACTGCTGCTATTTTTTATCAAATTTTGTTCAAAATCAGTTTGCTAAACCAAACCAAACCAGGAGGCAGCATAGCGCAGTGGTCCAAGGCTCTGAGCTGCAAATCTGGTGACATCCAGCAGACCAGACCTGAGTTTGAATCCCACAGCTTCCACTTGCATACTGTGTGATCCTGAGCAAGTCACTTAACCTCGTTGAGCTCCCAGGTCGCTCCTGTAAAAAAGCTTTCCGCTTAGTGTGCTATACCTGGTTAAACAACTAAATAAAAAAAAAAAAAAAAAAAATCAGTGACAACATAGCAACACTGACGTCTCATCCTCACAAAGCATCCATAGCGACCACCATAGCAACAACCTCATAAAGCTGCACTGAAATGTGTTTATCACAAAAGAAACCCACACTGTTTTTTAAAATATATTTATTAACACAAACATTATAAAAAAAGAGATGTCCTTTCCTAGCGCATAAACTGAACATGCAATGGGGACCTTGTGCCATAAATGATTTATATACACTCCAGCAGTTTGACCTAGGGCAACTCACTTGTGGCTTATGCCACTCGTGAGGTTATCCAAGGTCAAATTGCTTTTGTGCAGATAAATTATTTATGCTACGGGTCCCCACTGTATATCCCTTAATAATATGTCTTAATTTCGAGCAACGTGGGTCTTTGGTGGAAGGACTCAAGTTTGCAATCTAAGTTGTTCACTGACTGCAAAATAATTTTCCTTGTTTTCTCTGATTCATCCTACACTTTCTCCTTTCTTGAGGATAGTTCCCACCATGCTGGCCAGCCGTTGTGGAATTCTTGGGCGTCTGGGCCTCTTCTAACATCATTTGCATTGGTCTTTCCGTGTTTTCCAGTATAAAAATCTGCACTATCTTTATTTTCTAGATTGTAACAGGTAATTGCAGGTTTTAAAGAAACAGCTTTGGAACTCAGTAACAGGATGCACTCATGCTACCCATCTCTGACTTCTCCAGCTTCAGGCTCTCCCGTCAATCTTGTGCTATGTTGGACAAGATTTTTAAAGGTCCTGAATGGACATGTAGCCACTTTGGTCACATGTACAGAAGTTGCTCATGTAAATTCGACCACCACCTAAGTGTTCTAACTTTATTGCACATCTTCTGCAATTTGTGGCAAAACGGGCTCTGCTTGCATCAAAAAAGTGACACACACATAATTTCTTGATGCAAGCTGCCAAAAATCATGGAAACTGTGGCAAAATGTAAGCAGCTTTAACATTAAGCTGAGGGAGTTTGGGCACAATCGAGAGGACACTGACAGCAGACAAAATGAGACCTTCTGTCAGTGTCCTCCCTTTCCAGTCCCCTTTACTGCCACCAGTCTGTTGCAAACTTATCATTGGCTATTCCCTTCCTCTACCAGATTTAGGAGCTTGCTCATATAGAATCAGGCCTCTGGGCCTAGGAAACTCATTTGGCTTCAGGCACTCCTGATGATGGTCCTGTAGTAGCAGCAGTCTCACTTTAACTTGGTTTGTGTTCTCCGGGATGGAAACAAAGAGTACGCCAGTAAAATAAATTGCCTGTACCTTTTCATAACAATAATCAGTTGTGTCCCTGTACCTCCATGGCCTTGGGTCCCACCCTCACATATAAAACAACCCCTCCTCCTCGTCTGTTTCTCCTGAACATAGAGTAGCCCAGTAAACATATAGTAGCCCGGTAAACATATCGTAGCCCGGTATGGCCATGATCCAGTCATGGTGCTCAGTGCAGCACAACTCTTTAACTGTACACAGTGCAAGACCCTTTTACAATATCATTGTGGAGGATCACTTTGAACTGACTAACAGCACTTTCCTTTACTATAATCACACTTTAGGAATGGAAAACTCCACAGGTGAGGAGATTCCCATGGCAAACACCAGCCAAGCTTCATCTTATAGGATCCCTGAGCCACTCCATTGCTTTCTATCTGGACTGGCAAAATGTTTACTACCCTAATTTGAACAGGATCAGATGATGGGGCCAGGCTAGGTAAAGCTGAATGGCCATTTCCAAATCTCTGTTTTGAAGAGGCCAGAGCTTGTGATCTTCCGGAGAGACAGTGGGAAAGAATTCCACAGAATGGTGACTAGCACCAAAAATGTGCCTTGCCGTGCTGACTTTAACCTTGAGCAGGGAACAATCAGCAGCCCCGGATCCCTGAAATGGAGCATTCTACCTGGGAGGTGGGGGTCAAGAACTCGCATTTTGGCATTATAATTTTTTTTCTATCTGAAATAGTTAAAGGGAGCTTTAAATTATGAAACCATTGGAAAGCTGTGATGTACCCACTGTCCCATAAGGTCAGGGAACCTGGAACAATGTTTATTGCATACTAGTTGAGTATGGGGTCAAACGCTGAGAAAAATTTTTTCCAATACATTGGGGAAAAAAGGAAGAAAGGAGGGGGAATTGTAAGGATAGCTAACGGGGTTAGGGTGACAAAGGAGGACAGTCAAAAGGTTGCCACCATTAATGATTACTTTTGCTCATTTTTCTTTTTTTTTTTTGTATTATCTATTTTTCCACCCCCTTGCTCGCTGGTCCTCCAGTCCTTCAGGCTCTGGCAAGTTCCCCTGACCTCTTCTGTCCTTGCCCGGCCCTCCTCTAGTCCCCAGATCGCAGCCAACCCCCAGGATATCCCGGTGTATCCCTTCACCTGGTGGGTCCCTCTCCTCTGAGGGGGAAGGCACCGGGGGGGGGGGGATAGCCCCAGCACATCCTTCTAGGGCCCGAGGGTGCTGCTGGGGAACAGGAGACACCGGGAAGGTGCTGGAGACCCCTAGGAACCAAGAGCTGTCATCCGGAGGGCCAGCGAGCAACTTTCCTGGCTTTCTGTTGGGTGTAGCTTAGTGACGTCATGGCTTACGCCGACGTCCGCTCCTCCCCCGGTTAGTATTGGGCCGTGTGTCCTGTGATACTCCCAGCCTCCACTAGGAGCCAGCAGGCGCCGGACCAGTCCCCTATCCTCCCCCCGGAGAAGGAGAGCTGTCCCTGGGACGCTCAATCCTTCTCCCCCTGGCCGGCCCTCCAGTGACCCAGGCTCGTTCCCGAACCCGGGTCGCTGGCGTCGCAAGCGGAAATCCAACCGCTGCGCCGGTGGGCCGATTTTTGCTCATTTTTCAATAGGGAGAATGGTGGGCCCTTGCCAGAGAGTGACATCAAAGTGATCACTAAGGGTTCCCAGAAATGAGGCTGCCAATGTTTACAAGTGAAAGGATCCAGAATGGGCTGACATACCTAAAGATGGATAAGGCCCCAGGACCAGATGGGTTGCATCCAACGTTACTCAGGGAACTGTCAGTGATATGGACTGGACCCCTGGTAGGTCTATTTAACAGCTCACTAAGGACAGGAGTAGTTCCAAAAGACTGGTGGGTGGCAGATGTAGTTTGGTACAATGGTGGGGGGGGGGGACTACAGATCTGTCAGTCTTACTTCTACTGAGTCTTCCTGAACAAATTGTTATGTATAATGCTTTGATTGTACTGTATATGCCATCTTGATGGCCTGGGTCTTGACCTGAAAACTATCCCTTGAACCAGTGTACCTACCCGGTTATCGAATAAATAAAAATAAAAAGGCAGAAGGAGTCACTGGTCGAAGGGGACCTCATGAACTACTTGGACAGCAGTGGTCTCCAGGATAGTAAACAGTATGGATTTGTGGCAGGGAGGTCTTGTCAAGCTAACTTGATAGTTTTCTTTGACTGATTGATGCAGGAACTGGATAGGGTCCATGCTGTGGATTTACTCTACTTTGGCTTCAGCAAGGCTTTCGACTTGGTACCTCACAGACACCTGCTGAAGAAGCTGGAGGATCTGGGTGCAGCCAAGGTCACAGTAAACTGGGTAGACAACTTGCTAAAGGACAGGCAGCAGAGGGTTGCGGTCAATGGGGTCAAATCAGAAGATAAAGAGAGGTCAGGAGTGGGGTACCACTGGGATCTGTCCTAGGTCTGGTCCTCTTCAATATGTGCATAAGCGACATTGGTGAGAAGCCGGAGCAGGTTGTGTCTCTTTGCAGAGGAGACTAAGCTCTGTAGGAGGGTGGATAACAATGAGGAAATTGGGGAAATGCAGAGTGACTTACAAAAGCTAGAGAGGTGGACTAAGGATTGGCAGATGTAATTCAATGTCAAAAAGTACAAGGTACAGTATTGCATCTATGGAACAAAAACCCCAGGACAGAGTACTGGATTTGTGGGGTGAGACATAGCACTATGGCTGAGTAAGCTCTGAAGAAGTGTCCCATGGGTGCAAAGGGCTGATTTTAATTTATATGAGTGGACTATTTTTTTTTTATCAACTGCATATCCCTTCCTAGGTGTCTGAGGCCAATTAAATTTGCCAGGGAGATGTTTTCACCATTATGTTAACTTTGAAGAGTAAAATATCTGGGGTACTCTTCTGCAACCATAGTTCTACTAGTGGTATGCAGTTCACATCCCACTCTGGCAGTCTTCCTGGAGAGCGGCAGGTCATTGGAAGTTTTCAAGCTAAACTCCTCACACCATCCAGGTGGTATATCCTTTGGCTCCGCCTTGAGACCTCAAATCTTTGCACAACGAAAATAGGAATCTGGGTGCCATCTGCCAGGTAAGGGTGGGTGGACTGTGTGGATGCGAACTATACCACCAGCAGAACTACAGTTATACATGAGTAACCCACATTTCTAATAACGTGGATAGAGTTCACTATCAAGCAGTCCTCTGGGAGAAGGGAGCAGGGCACGCACCCCTATTTGGTAAACACAGACTGGAGGATTGAGAACCTAAAAGCAGCATCCTAATGAATCATAATGTTGATGCTGTAATGGGAGAGGAAGGTGTGTGCTTTACTCCAGGTTGTAGCCCTGCCTATCACCACAATTAGGATGTCCCTGGAAGCAGCCACCGAGGCAGCAATATGTCTCATGGAATGAGCCCTAAGCCCCTTGGGCGACTCCCTACCAGCCAACCTGTAGAGACTGATGCAGGATATAGTCCACCAGGCAGTCATCCACTTTTTTGTCAGTCTGCCAGGTGTGGCTTCAGCTTATGTTACAAACAGCTAGTGAGTCTCGTCCCAAACTCCAGCCATACAGTCTTTGTAATACGAGAGTGCCCTCTGCACGTCCAGGGTATATAGCCTGTGATTGACCTCTGAAGTCGGGATACTAAAGTATACTGGTAAGGTAATCACCTGTCTAAGGTAAAACTCCAATGTGACCTTTGGAGGAATTTTGGGTACAGGCGAAGGACAACCTTGTCCTTGTGGAAGATGAGGCAAGGAGACACCACTGAGAGCACCTGGAGCTCACTGATTCTTCTGGCTGACGTGATGGCCACCAAGAAGGCAGTCTTCCACAAAAGTGTGACATCTCACACCCATGCATTGGCTCAAATGGCTTCCCATGTGTATTGCCAACACCAGCAGTAAGTCCCATGGAGGCAGAAATTCGAGCACTGGAGGGGACAAGTCATCCAGGCCTTTGAAAAAGCACCCAGTCACTTTCTCCTGGTCCACCATCAGCATACCAGCCCACACCCGGTATGCAGCGAGCGTTGCCATGTGCACCTTAAGGGTCAACACTCAAGAGGCCTGACTGAGAGAGGGACCACAGGTAGTCGAGGATGCTTGCTATGGAACAGGTAAGGGGATCAAGCTCCTTACTCCGGCACCAGATTGAGAACCTCTTCCACTTAAGTGCATAGCATTTATAAGTCAATGCCTAAAAGGAGAACTATGGGCATAGATGAAGCCCTGACCGCTGCACAGATTGGGGGTTCATCTCACAGATCCCCGCTGCAGTCACAGTAGTAAAGCAACTATTTTTTTACCTTAACACTCATAAAGTGTCCGATCCAAGTGTGTCTGATCCCCAATACAGCCAGAATTTTGTATTATAAGCGGTCCTCCCGAAATCATGCTGCTAACCATGCGGAGACATGACACACCTTTGCCCTTCCAGAATGGTGCCCATATGTGCGGAGATGTAATAATCTCTGTATCTCCCATCCCCAGCACTATTTTTACAGAATTTGCCTAAATGCCATGTGTATGCTAGGCATACATTTGGCATTTAGGCAAATTCTGTTAAAAACAGTGCTGGACAGGGGAGATAGCTTACAGGTCTTTTTTATGTCAATTACTGGGTAGCCGTACTGTTTTTTTGTGAGATATGGAGATTATTATATCTCCGTACGTATGGGCACCATTCCACAAGGGGCAAAGACGCATCATGTTTCCATGTGGTTAGCAGCACGATCTCATTGGTGGGGACCGCCATAATACAGAATGCCAGCTGCAGCGTGGGACTGGACACTCTTTACGAGTGTTAAGGTAAAAAAACAGTTGCTTTAATATTGTGACTGCAGGGGGTATCTGTGAGATGAACCCCCGATCTGTGCAGCGGCTGGGGCTTCATCTCTGCCTGTAGAACTCCTTTAAATGATGCCTCCACAACTGAGGAAACTAAGGCGATCCAGGTAACAGAACTTTCTGGGTCAGTCTGGGGCTATTAGGATCATTTGCACCTTGTCCTTCCAGGCCTTGACCACAACCCTGTGGACCAAGGGGAAGGGAAGGAAGACACCACATTGGAGGACAGTTAGCCACATGTCAGAGGACACCACTGATTGCTCAGACACAGTGCTGATTTTGCCATAGTAGCAGCAGCAACAGGGATAGCACTTTTAGCAACAGCGGTCCCTTGCTACTTTCATATTCAGTTTAATTCGAGCAGATTGGGGATGAGAAGGTGCGAGAGTGCAGGACTAATTTGAGTAATCTGCTGTAGTTCTCTTCCATGGTGTGCCTGCTTTGAATTCATTTCTGTCTCCTTTGTTCTCAGCAGACACAGGGACGGGTACAGGTGCAGAAGCGCCTGCTTAAGTAACACATCTTTTTGCCTGAGCAGATTGGGGATGAGTAGGAGCAGGAGCGCAGGGCTGATTTGATTACCCTACTGCAGTTCTCTTCCACAGAGCACTGGATATGAGTCTGTATATGTCTCTCTTTTTTTTTCAACAGACAGAGGGAAGGGTACAGGTGCAGGAGCACCTGCCTGTCTGAATAAATTCAAAAATAGCTTACTTTCTATTTTATTTCGTTCCAGCAGGTTGGGGACGTACATAAGTGCAGAAGCACTACACAGCACTGGATAGAGGCTCTGCCATCCCACCCTCGAGGGTCTTGGCCTATTTTTATAGGCACTGCAACGGGACTGACAGCAGGAACCAGGAGTGCCAGCCTTTATGAATCTTTATGGGTGCTCACTGGCAGTAGGTTGTATTTTATCTACGGCCAAGTTCCTTAGTAATACTTTTTTGCAGGCTTCCCTCAAAATATTGAGGGTGCTTATGTCAACTTTGTGGGTGCTTGAGCACCTCTGCACCCATGGGGTCGGCTCCTATGGCAGGAACTTCCTGTCACGAAGGGTGAAGAACCTAATTGATTGATAGCAGGAACTTCCCATCAGAAGCAGGAAAGGAGCTTGTTTGACAGCATGTACTTCCAGTCAGAAACAGAAGGGGAGCTTGATTGACAGCAAGAACGTCCATCATAGTAAAATATAAGTCCCACTTACAATGGATATAGTAAGTTGCCAAGGATGTGGGACACTCATCTACAGGGATCTTATCTGGAGGGTGGGCCACTGCCACATAAGTAAAAATCTTCACCAGCTCAGGGCTCATCTGGAAGCAGCTTTGAATGAAATAGCAAGATTGCAACATCAACAATACTGGAAATCACTCCCCCCCCATGTCCACTCCCTCAGAGGCACTCCAGCCCAGTTGGGTAGAAGGTCATGGGCCCAAGAGGAGGTAGAACTGCACAGAAAGCCAACAAACCCTGCTCAGTCAAATGTAACATCAACCGCAAATCACTCTGCACCACTGGCAAAAGTGCGGGATTCAGACTCCGAGAAGGGGGACACAGTGGAAGTCAAAAGGAAAACGCAGAACAGGGAAAAGGCATCCGATGGCAACAAAGAGATGTGTGACAGGAATAAACATAAGGAAATACTCGGACTGGGAGACTCAATGATAGGAGAAGTTGAGAGGCCCCTGAGAGAAGTTACACAAATAAATGTCACGGTAAAATGTCTTCCCAGATCATCAGCCAAATGTGACACACAACTTATCGGGAGGATAGTGGACAAAGAGCAAGAAGGACTGGGAGTACTGGTTCACCTCGGAATCAGTGCCCCGGCAAATCAGATGGTAGAAGAGATCAAGCAAAACTTCATAAAGCCGAGTGAAAGGCTGGCTGCTAGATCATCCTCCCTGGCTTTCTCCGAAGTCCTCCCAGTGTGGGGCAAAGGTGAGAGTTTGGACAAGAAAAGAAACAAGAAGCTGGAAGAATTTAATGCATGGTTGAAACCATGGTGTCTTGAAAAATGCTATCACTAAGTACGTGGCTGGGGGACTTCTGGGAGAGAATGTTTTTCAAGCACAACAGATTCCACCTGACCAAGGAGGGGGTGAGTGCGCCTGGGCAGAGATTCGATGTCCATGTCGGTCGTTTAAACTAGGTGAGGGGGAGTCTGTTGCAAAAGAACCTGTCAGTAAATGATGGGAACTAAGCTAGCACTCCCCCTCCAGCTAGGAACTCTCTCCCAAAATTTTGGAGCAATCATGGGGAACAAATGAGGGCTCAGAGGGGTCGTAAAAGGAACCATAAAATCGTCATCCTGCAGGTGAGAGCAAAAATGGAGAGGGTAAGTACTAATGCCAGCTCATGGAAGGAAGTCTACTTCAATGCAAGGAGCCTGGGAAACAAAATGAGCGACCTACAGGCAATGTTTGCAGACTCAAAGGCAGACCTAGTGGCCGTCACAAAAACATGGGCAACAGAAAACAATGACTGGGATCTCTCCATCCCGGACTACACACTTTTTAGACAGAATAGGAAAGGTGTCAGAGGAGGGGGGGGTAGCACTACATGTTTGCAATGGAATAAAAGCCACTACACTTGATATAAACAAAAAGGAAGCTGTAGAGTCCTTGTGGGCACAGCTCAGCTCAGCATCAGGTAGGAAACTCTACATCGGAGTGGTATACAGACCAACTGGTCAGGCAGAGGACAAGGACAAAGAACTTTTGAAAGAAATCAGGGGGGTAACACAGAAGGGCGATTCAGTGGTGGTGGGGGATCTGAACATGCCCAATGTTGATTGGAGCATCCCTATGGCTAGATCCTCAAAAAATCAAAATGTGGTAGAAGCCTTACAAGACTGCCTACTCACCCAAATAGTTAGCACCCTGACTAGGATAGATACCATCCTGGATGTGATCCTCACAAATTTGGAAATGGTTAGTGCAGTTAGGATGGGGCAACTGTTGGCCAATAGTGACCACAACTCCATCTGGTTTGAGTTATCCCAGAGGGATGTAAGATCTCAGTCCAGGGTGGAGGTCTTAGGGAAGTTAACTTCAAAGAGATGAGGAAAATAGTTGAAGACAAACTATTGAGAATCCAGGAGAAGTTGGAGGCAGAAGACATTTGGGGATGGTCAAACAGACCAACCTAGAGGCTACCAAACTATGTATCAGGACAGTGTCAAAAAAGAATAAGCATAAAAGACCCATATGGTAGACTGACCTGGTTACAAAAGCAATTAGGGACAAAAGAGAAGCTTTCCACATGCACAAAATAAAGAAGGGAGACAAGGAATGAGACGAGTTCACTTAGAAAAGTAAGGAAGTCAAGAAGGCAGTGAGACTAGCTAAGGCGGCAGCTGAAACTAGGATAGCGGCAGGAATCAAAACTGGGAACAAACAATTTTTTCATTGCATTCAAGAAAAGAGAAAGAAAGGGGGGGGTTATTATACTTAGGCATTTGACACAGTCCCACACAAAAGATTAATAAACAAGTTAGCCACCCTGGCAGTGGGTCCCAGGGTGATAGCCAGGGTAACAAATTGGCTGACCAACAGGACTCAGAGGGTAATAGTAAATGGAGTACACTCTGAAGAAAGGGTGGTTACTAGTGGGGTACTGTAGGGTTCAGTACTGGGACCAGTCCTCTTTAATGTCTTTATAGGAGACATTGCAGAGGGGGTTGAAAGGAAAAGTATGCCTCTTTACAGACGATACAAAAATCTGCAACAGGGTTGATACACGGGGGGGGGATGAGAAGGGACTTGGCAAGGTTGGAGGAATGGTCAAAAGTATGGCAGCATAGATTCAATGCAAAAAAGTGCAACGTAATGCACCTGGGAAACAAAAACCCAGGGAAAGAGTACACAATGGGGGGAGGCACTAACAACAACAAAAATGGAAAGGGACCTGGGGGTAGTCATATCAGATGACCTTAAGGCAGGCAAACAATGTGAGAAGGCAGTAAGGAGGGCTGGAAGGATACTGGTATGCATAGGGAGCGGTATCACCAGTAGAAAACAAGAAGTTGTTATCCCTCTGTACAGACAGTTGGTGAGACCCCATTTGGAGTACTGAGTGCAGTTCTGGAGACCCCATAGACAGGATGGAAGCGGTCCAGAGGGGGACAACTAAAATGGTGCAGGGTCTGCAACAGAAGCCATATGAGGAGAGACTGAAGGAGCTTAATATGTATACCCTTGAGGAAAGGAGGGAGAGGGGGGACATGACAGAAACTTTCAAGTACCTCAAGGGAATCAACAAAGTCCAAGACGGGAGCATCTTTGAGAGAAAAAGATGTGCAAGAACAAGGGGCACAATTTGAAGATAGAGTGGGGATGGCTCGGGGCAACGTCAGAAAGTATTTTTTCACGGAGAGGGTGATGGATGCGTGGAACCACCTTCCTGAGGAGGTCGCAGGATCAAAAACAGTGGGGGAATTCAAGAATGCATGGGACAGACATAAGGCAATTATAGTGAAGGGTAGGAGGAAGTAGGCAGCTGGTTAACTAGAATCTGCAGCTTATCCAATACGTAGGGAATGGGCAGACTAGGTGGGTCAAGTGGTCCTTATCTGCTGTCAAAGTCTGTTTCTATGTTTCTATGTTAGAGACGAGGACAGGGTCATTGAGGACGATGGACGGAAGGTCACTGCTCTGAACGTCTTCTGTTCAGTGTTCATGAAGCAGCACAGCGGACCAATGCTGGACAGTGGCATTAAGGCAGTTGACAAGGGGGTACCACTAATGGAAATGCCATTAATCACCACCAGCAGGGTCAGGGAGGCTCTTGGGCAAACTAAGGGCAGACAAAGCACCTGGGTCAGATGGGATGCATTAAAGGGTACTGAAGGAGCTTGCAAAAGAACTGGCGGGCCCCTTGGCACACCTGTTTACTAGATCACTACAGATGGGATTGCAGATGGGAGTCAGCGGGACTGGAGAAGAGCAGATGTACCTCTACACATAGGAGGGAGCAGGGAGGAAACCGGCAACTACAGACTGGTTAGTATCACATTGGTGGTGGGGAAACTAATGGAGACATTAATTAAGCAAGTCCTAGTAGAGTACCTGGAAGAGAACAGTCTTCAGGATATCAGACAGCATGGATTCATAGCGGGCAGGTCATGCCAGATGAATCTGATTACATATTTTGACTGGGTGACCAAGGAAATGGACAGAGGCCACCCAGTGGACCTCCTCTACTTCAATTTTAGCAAAGCTTTTGACTCAGTGCCACATAACCAACTGCTGAAGAAGCTGGTGGACTCAGACACAGCCAAGAGCGTGGTCAGGTGGGTAGGAAATTGGCTACGGGACAGAAGGCAGAGTGTGACAGTAAACGGGATGAAGTCAGGCAAGGGAAAGTTCACCAGTGGAGTGCCCCAAGGGTCAGTCCTGGGCCCGGTCCTGTTTAATATGTTCGTTAGCGACATCGGCGTAGATATCCAGGACAAACTTCCACTCTTCGTGGGTGATGCTACGCTAGATGGCAGGGTTTCGTTTTGTAAACATATTTTATTGAAAAGGTATCACAATTACAAAGGCATTGATAAAAATAGTCACATCATATTTCATACCATAGCTATATATAATAGCTTGTTGTTCACGGAATACATTTAACTTTTAACTTCAGGAGACAGTTACTACAGACAGTTATGTCAGTGAGTTACAGTAGATTACTATACAATAGAATGGAATAGATTGGCCCACTCTCAATAGTGTCTATCCGGCAGCTTGGTAACTAGATAGCCAGCTAGTAACTAGATAGCTAGCTAGGGAGAGGAGGCATTTATAGTGACACGACACCTTTTTCCATTGCTTCAACCAGTGGGCCCCATGTTTGTTAAACAGAGATTCCTGCTCATTCGCCCGTAGCTGTATCCTTCTGAGCCGCAGACAAGATCCTAGATTATTTAGCCAGTGGGCTATACTTGGGGGAGTCTCACTGACCCAGTCTTGAGCCACTGTTTTCTTGGCATTGACTAGTGCCACCTCCCATAATGTATGCCTTTTCTTGTTGGAGGGTAATTCCTCCACCCCCATCATTAATTCTAATGGTGTGCTGGGTAACTTGGTACCCTGAATTTGCTGCATAATGTTATGGATCTCTCTCCAGAATGGTGCCACCTTGGCACGAGTCAATGCCAAATGTAGGAAGTCCCCCTCCTCCACCTGACACTTAGGACAAACCTCTGACCTGGAGCTTGAGAATTTAATGCAGCTTACTAGGGGTAAGGTATGTTCTATACAGATAGTTAAGTTGTATTCTACGTAACTTATTTGAGAAAGAGCATTGGTGTACATGTTTAACAGCCTCATCCCATATAGCTTCTTCCAGGTTTTGTGCCAGATCCTTCTCCCACGCCTACCAGGTCTTTACCAGTGGGGGTGTCATGGCACCCAGGAACAATTTGTAGAGAGTGGATATCGGCTTGCTGTTTGGCTGTGGCCTGTACAGTGCCTCCTCTATTGGTGACAGACTTGGGTTCTCCTCATCAGCAAATTGTTTTCGTCTAAGGTATGCAAACAAATCTCATGATTGAACTCCATATTGTTGTCTAAGTTCCTCAAAAGTCTTAATTCTTCCTCCATAATATAGGTCTCCCACTACTTCTAATCCAGCCCCTCTCTATCATAGAAGGGCCTGATGCAAGTGTACATTATATCCTTTTTCACTCCAGAACCCCAGGTGTATTGCAGTGTTTTATTTGGGGGGGGGTGCACTTTGTTTCTGCACCTTCCATAGGGGAACTCTCTCTCCAGCTACCTCCCAACTTGATCTCTACCTCCCACTGTGACGCTGCACCTGACTCCTCTCCCCGACCCGGCAGAACCCTCGAATCTGAACCCCCATGGGGAAGGCCCCCCCAATCCACCCAGTGTGCGCTTTCTATAGTATAGAGTGCCAGGTCGGAGTGGCGTGAGGGACGTAGAGGAGAGCGCCCAGCATTGGAAGTGTAGACCAGGAGGAAGCGCCTTCGCCTATCCCCAAAGGAAGGGGATTTTCTACTTATCTGTCCCTGAGGAGCTCAGACATGCAATGGTGGCTGGGCACAACGTGCCACCATTTGCCAAGCTTCTCCCCTGTTAAACCTGCACCATCTGCTTGTGCTGCACCCGACTGCCGCCAGGTTCCGCTACAGAGTGGCGCGATCCCAGAACCCTCCCCAGGGAAGGGAGAACTGTCCTCTGGACACTTAATCCATTCCCTCCCCTGCTGACCCCCGGTGGCCCTGGCTCGCTCCCGAATCTGGGTTGCTGGCGTGGCGCGAGGTGTGGCATCCAGCGCCTCAACCCTCAGCACCACCGGGCCGATGGCAGTACTGCAGTGTTGGCGGATAATCTCTTGGGATGGTTTATATGTTTATGTACCCCCTGCCATAACCTAACCAAGACCCAAGTCAATGGGTTCTTCTGTTTGGGTGAGGATAGTTTATACAGGGTGGGTGCCAGAATCCCTTGCATCAATCCTTCCATGGTGCCTTCTTCCTCCATTCCCCTCCAGGCTGGCACCTGGCTAGCTGTGGAGTTTTCCAGTTCGGCAAGTTGTGTCGCCCAGTAATAGTGTTTGAAGTTTGGTAGCGCTAACCCACGTTTCTTCAGTGGCAGCTGCAAAATGGTTCTTTTTATCCTAGCAGCCTTCCCAACCCATAGGAACCTTTGTACTATACTATTTAGTTATCAAAAAAGGCCTTGAGGACCCTGACTGTAAAGTTTTGGAGGATGTATAAACATCTTGGTAGTAGATTCATTTTGACTGTGTTTACCCTGCCAGTCAAACTCAGGGGAACCCCTCCCACTTCTTATAGTCCGCTTTTATGTTACTCAACCACGGAGTATAGTTTTTTCTATACAAATGGGATATGTCTTGTGGTATCATAATCCCCAAATATTTCAAAACCATAACATCTATTAAATCTAGGGGAGATGCTCTCATGGCCACGTGATCTCTTCTACCTAGTACCATCAATTCACCTTTTGTCCAGTTTATTTTATGGACAGCCAATCTACTGTATTCCTCCAGCATTTTGTGTAGAACAGGTAGTCCCGCCCCTGGGTCTTGCATATAGAGCAGCAGATCATCTGCAAATAATGCTAATTTATGCACTTCCCCCCACCTGAATACCTTGTATACCTTAGGTAGCAGGGCTTATAGCAAGGAGGTGGTTGAGGACCTAAAAAAGGCCCTGCAGAGGCTGGAAATATGGTCTAATATCTGGCAGGTGAGGTTCAATGCGAAGAAGTGTCAGGTGATGCATCTACAGTAGGCAAGAGGAACCCAAGGACGGAGTATTGGCTCAATGGGGTCAAAATCAATACCTCACAAGAAGAGACCTAGGGGTCATTACATGCGACACCCTAAAGCAGTTCAGCCAATGTAACAGAGCTTGCAGCAAGGCCAGCAAAATGCTGGGGTGTATAGGGAGAGGTTTTGACAGCGGGGACAGGGAAGTGATCCTCCCACTCTATAAGTCAGTGGAGAGACCCCACTTGGAGTGCTGTGCTCGGTATTGGGGTCCACACCTTAGGAAGGACAAGGAAAGGCTAGAAGTCGTGCAGCGAAGGGTGACCAAGATGATGCAGGGCCTCCGGGGGCTCCCATGTGAGAAGCACCTGAAATAACTAGATATGTATTCCCTACAGACTGGGGGGGGGGGTTGGGATATGATTGAGACCTTCAAGTTCCTGAGAGGCATAAATAAAGTACCATACTCAGAACTCTTCAGTAATATCCACAACACAACTATGAGAGGCTACGAATGGAAACTGCAGTGGGGAAGCTTCAAGAAGGATTAAAGGAAGTACTACTTTACAGAGAGGGTTGTGGATCCTTGGAATTGACTGCCTATTGAGGTGGTGGAAGCAAGGAATATGACAGCATTCAAGCTGGGATGGGGCACAGCCAGAAGGAGGGCTAGGTCCCGGGACCCATACAAGGTCTCGGAAACTCATGGGCAGACTTGATGGATTCTTGGTCTCCATCTGACACTGTTTTTCTATGTTTCTATAAAGGAGGCCTGGGGTCCAGGGCCTAACGAAGGCATCCCCCAGCAATGTCCTGGACTGTATGGGACAGGCACATACAGCCTCAGTTTTCTGTTCTCCAAGGAGGAAAACAGGTCCACCAAAGGGGCTTCCCACTTGGAGAACAGGTGGTCTACCACTTCCTGATGCAGGGACCACTCGTGTAACATCTTTCCAACCCGGTTAAAAGCATCTGCCAACTGACTGTCCACTCTCATGACATGGATCACCAGGGGATCTGCACCCAGTCTGCGCATGTGTGTCCAGGTATGGACAGCCTCCTGATACATTGGAAGGAAGTACATTACACCCTGCCTGTTCAGCTAGAACAACATCATGGTGTTGTTCATCTGGACCTGCATGACCTCACCCCCAAATCAACAGAAAAACTCTGTCAAAGCTACGCACAATGAAAGGACCTTCAGCAGGATGATATGACCATAACCTGTGGGCTTTGTTGTCTCCAACGTGCGCTCCACACCCTACTAGAGATGCATCCATGCTGAGTGTGACAGATTATTCTGGGTAGACAAATAGGATTCCCTCCTCCAGATGTTGTGGGTCTAGCCACCACCAGATGACATAACACATTGGCTAGGTCACTAAGACCGGTTAGTCCAAGTGATCTGGGTGCTAGGACCACTATTGGCCAAACTCCCATCACAAGTGGTGCATCTGCAGCAAGCCCAATGGATCACACTGGTACAGGATGGCATGTACCCTGGCAGCAACAGGAAGTCTCAGGCAGGGCGTGAGAGCCCAACCTGAAATGATCAAGCAAAGGAGGTAAGATTCAGTGCAAAGTCCACAAGGAGGAGGGCTCTGGCCCACAGGGAGTCTAGTTTTGTCACAATGAACTTGATCAAATGCGAAGGAACCAGCTTGGGTTTGACCAGCAGACCCACATTCTGACAGGTGTGGAGGGCCAGATCTCTGGATCTCTCCATGTCCTCTTTGGATGACTCAGCTATCAGCCAAACATCTAGTTGGGGATACACTCTGATGCCCTTGTGCTGTGGGAAGGCCATCACCACTGGCATGCACTTGGTGAAGATCCTTGGTAAGGATGACAGGCTGAAGGGCATGTCCTGGAACTGGTGCAGGATTCTCTCTGCACAGAACTGAAGATACCGGCAATGGGATGAATTGGAATGTGGAAGAACGCATCCCAGAGGTCCAGAGACCAGAACCACATGCCAGGATCTAGAGCATGAATGAATTGATTCAGAGTGACCATCCAGCACTTACACTTCTGCATGAGCTGGTTTAGATCATGCAGATCCAGTATGGAGAGCCAGCCCCCATCCATCTGAGAACCAGGAAGTATCTGGACACATATGCCCGAGTGGCCAGGGCATCTGGAATATGGGCAATCACTTCACAGTTTAGGAGCTGAGTGATGCTGGCTCTTGGCACAGACATGTCCTTCAATACTCTGGACTCTGAGGGATCTCAGAGTCAGTATAGCAGGAGAGCCTCATAATCCAGAGGCAGCCCTTTGCCAACCACTTCTATAACTAATTATTCTGAGGTAATGGCAGACCCCCGTAGCAAGAAGGGGCACAATCTACCCCCAGCCGTGAGCTGAGACAGGGAGTGTAAGGAAGGGAGGGGTGACACCCCACAACCCGTTACTATGCAGCCTTGGAGGGAGCTACAGCTGCAGGGGCCATGGGGGCACCATCACCTCTGCCCTCCCCCACCTTTTTTGCCCCTGGCCACTGAACCTGGGCTTTTGATGCCAGAACTGACACTGCCCCTGCTGAGGCTGTTCTGGCTGAAAAGGCTGACACCGGAAGGCCTTCATTTTATTTTCAGAGCCTTCTGGCCCTCCTGGGACAAAGCCATGGAATCAAGGGTGGCAATGGACTTCTCAAGTCATGTAAGATGCCCTTCCACCCCAAGGCTGAAGAGGTCAGTATCCAAGAAAGGAACACAAGCCGCGTAAGCTGAGTAGCCACCTACAATGCATGGTGATGGCTGCTGCCATGGCACAGGAGTCACCTATGTCCAAAGCTGTCCGGAGCTGGTGTTTAGAAAGTGATTGACTCTGGTCTCTGACTAACTTTACTGGCAACTGTTTGTCAGCAGGAAGGTGGGGAAGACATCAGCTAATACCCACAGCAGGTAGTGGCCAAAGATAGCCATCATGACAGCACAGCAGACCTGATAGAGACTCAGGGATGCAGCAGTGTACACCTTTTTAACTGTGTGGCCAGTCTTCTTGGAATCCTTGTCTGGAGGCTTGTCCAAATCCCCTTGGTCACTCGAGTTTTGGAAGGCTGAGTCCGAAACCAAGTTATTCGCCGAGGGGTGGTCGGAGGACCCAGAAAGGAGAGAAAGGATCTCATTGGGACAGTGTTTTTGTGGACCATCTGTGTGGAGGGTGTCGGGCAGGATTACAAAGCTCCAGGATCAGTCCTAAGATGGCCTCAGCCATGGGAAAGGAAACCCCTCAGGGAATCGTCCTTGTCCAGTATGTCAGTAAACAGGTATTTGGCCCGCTTCTGGACTGGCTCCAATGGCACACTCGTGGAGGGTGTCTCCGACATGAGTCAGAACAAAGCCCCAACAGACACCGGCCCATGGTCAGTGGTTAGCTCTTCAACCAATTGTTAGTTGAACATGAGAGTGCTGGTCGAGGCTATGGGTGACTCACCTCTGGAGTCCTTAGAGGATTCTTCGGAAATGGCCTTTGACATATTGCCCCTACGGACAATCCTAGTCTCCTCAGATTGGGTGATCTCTACTGAAAGCCACCCTGGCAAGCCAGCTTCAGCATGAGATTCCTTAGTCGAAGCACCAAACTGGGGCTGTGGCGGAGCTGGCTCCACCAGAAGGGAGGGAGAAGCAGATGCATGGGACTGCTATGAGACAAGGAGAAGTGTGAGAATGACTGGTGTAGGCCAAGGGACCTAAGGTCCAGGGGCAAGAGCCCTGCTCCTCACAGTAATTATCTACTATTGCCAGAAGAGCTCTTTGTAGCAAGGATGCATTTTTCATCAACGCCTCTCCTTGCATGAGGAGGTCGAGGAGCATTGACAGCATCTCCTCCCAGTCAAGAAAGATTGAGAGCATGCATGGCACCTCAATCTCGACCGTGGTATCCTTCGGGGTAGTTGTAAACTACCTTCAGGTTCAGCCCCAGAAACTACAGAGGCACAACCACCAGTGGGGGCAGATCCCAAGGGGACCCAAGTGGGGACACTGACTGGGCCACATCCTCCTGAGTGAGGACCAAGAGAAGTGGGGTCTTGGAGATCAGTACTTTGCCAGTCTCCTCTGACAGCAGATCAACAGGTTTGAGAAAGATCTTGACTGCCTAGTTGACCAGAGTCCAAGTTGACAGGCCTGACAGGGTTACTGCAGCTCTCTCGATCATAAGGCCAAGTAGTCAGAGGAGTTGAAGAAGCAGGAAGAGAGTGATTTTTCCCGGTCCCATTACCTGCGGTGACACAGCTTTTTGTGCTTCCTGTAGCAGTGAGAAGGGCTCTCCCAAAAAGTCTGAAGGGTCCAACACATTTCTCTGAAGTCTTCAGAGAAGGACCCACTGACACTGGCCCCAGCCAGTAATAGCACCAAGACAACGAGGAACTCACAGTAACTGTTGATGCCCCTTTTTCCATGACCGTCAGCTGTGCAGCTGACCCAGCAGCGACATAGGCCTTTTTGTGGTCTTTCAAACAAGCCTTCTGGTCTTTGATGGAGGGAGGCAACATGGCCCGGCACAGACTGCATCCCTCAATGTCGTTTTGATCACCCAGGCAGTGCAAGCACATGTTGTGCGGGTCCATGGACGACATTTTCTGTCTGGACCAGGTGCAGAACTTAAGCCCCAGTTTCTTATTCTCCATCGTCAATCATGATTGCAAAGTGGAGCTGGAAGACTTGCGGAGCAACTTTAAGTTGAATATGAACTTGAAAAGTCAAAGATTTGCCAAAAAGTGCCTGAACAACTCAAATTCCTTCAATGCCGCAGAGCTGCAAAGGAGACCTGTACCTTCCAGCAGAAGGAAAGATCTAGGCCCAGATATTTAAAACTTTACCCAGGTGCAAATCCTAGTTTGCCCGTGCAAACTGGGTTTTGCATGGCTTTCCTATATTCAAAAGCCTGGTTTGTGCCCGGGCAAACTGTTGAGGGTGGCACAATGCAAATGGAAGGGCAGGGACCTGAATACTGGTGCAGTCCAATATTCAGAGTATTTGCACCACCAAAGGTTGTTTTGCATGGTCCCTTGTGCAGCACAGATACAGCCGACCTAAAGCACGACTTATTCCCGCACAACCCTTGCCGCCTTTACACACTTGTTATGTAAGTACACGTATAACTCCCAAACATGAACACACCCACTTTACTTAGATTCTCTTCCAAGGCTCATCTCCTTGCCAAATGTCTCCCAGCAGCTCAGAACCGGATGTTGAATTTCCTCCTGTCTGATCCCATGCAGTGGGGGTCATCGATCAAAAACAGATACAGTACCACCATTTGATCAAAGCTATCCCAGGTTTTCCACATCAAGGATGAGATGAAATCGTCCCTAACTGATAGCAGTTAGCACAATGTATATCTGCTACTGGTATCTCTCCAGGTTTGCCCTTTTAATTACACAATCTACTGTATATAATCCTAAATGCTTTCATCAGATTAAGACACAAAGAAAGGAAAGAAAGATACACTGATCTTATTATGATGTGAATTCTTAGTTGACTGGTTTATTACTGTTCCTTAATTAACTATTATCAGCTCACTATGTCTTTTCAGGTAAAAGTTCTGAGATAAACAAATACATTTTCTTCTCTTGTCTAGTTCTTGACTGTACTGCAGGTCGCCCATTATTATAATTTTTTTACACTATTCATGCTCCTCACCTGGAGCGCTCACACTCCAGCTGGTTCGATCCTTCACTAGTCCACAGCTGGTTCGACCCGTCACTGGTCCAACCTTCTGTCTCTGGGGAGCGCATGGTTTAGCACCATGGACCATCACCGGTCTCCTCGAAGACAGCTCGGTAAGGACTGCCCAATAACAGATTTCATGAAGGATAAGAGGTCAGGAGTCAGTGTGGCCAAACTGAGCCTGGGGAAGAGGGTAGCAGAATCATCTGCTTGAGTCACTCCTCATTTTCCCTTCTCTCCCATCACCTCCCAGGCTGAACCAGTAACCCTGTCAACTCCCGGTTCTCTCACACATACCAGGCTGCCAGCATCCAGTTCCCTGAAATGATAGGGTAGAAGTGCCTTAGTGGATGATTGCTCCCTTTCCAATCCAGAAGAGTAGCGTGCCTTCTGGAATGCTCAGTCCCCCCCCCCAGCCTAGTCTATGGTGGTATGAAATCTCATATCTTGTAGATGCTACATTCGGTAATTTATTGTGATTTATAGATAAGTCCCATGTATGAAGGTGTTTCCCTGCTCAGCAGGATTCTTATGGACAGCATTTTCTGACAGTACACTGTCTTGAACTAATAACCCAAAAGTTTAACAATAAACACAAGACAGGAGTTTAAAATTACATATAGCAAACACTCTACCTTCTACCCAGAGGTCTTCCCCTCGGGAACAAGTTATAATTAGGAATTGACACATTTCCATCAAGTATATTGATCGCCAGTCATGTTTCAGTTACTGTGCAATTAATGCCAGGCTTGTTCAGCTCAAGCCAAGCCCTTTGTTATATCAATAGTATTAAAATGATTTTGCATGCCACTCTTTCATGCATAAATAAACACTGTAGATATAGATAGACAGATAGGAAAAGGATATGTGGGGGGCCGCAATACAGTCTGGCCCCAGCAGTTTAGTGCCTCCCAACTGGTACAATTGGGTAAAAGCAAGACCTCACTGTAGATAAGACACTGCATCTTAGTTGGGCTATCCTATCATGGGTAAATAAAACACAATGTAACAAAAAAAACTGACTAAATAAATGGGCAATAGGGTTGCAGCATGATGTACACATGTATATCTCAACAGTGCACTTTGTAACTAACAAATCTCCGGGGCATGTGTCAATCCAGCACAGTGCCCCCCAGTCATCTGTTATACTGTAGCTTACTTAAACAGCAGTCCATTAGCACCTATAAGACCTGCTGTTTTTACCTGTGGAATTTACCTTGACCTTCTACTATTTCTTGATTGCTATGTTTTGTGGTTGTCCGCCTCATCCAATATTTGTACCGTGTTTCGCTGTCAAAAGCTGTAGCCTGCTGTTTGTGACCCCAGCCTTGTATTTTTGCTGAACTGCCCTGTCTGTCACCTCCCGTGTTGTGTCTGAAAATAGTCATTACTATGGCTAGCACACCCACCCGGTAACCAAAAACTAAATAAATAACTAACTACTGCCCATAAAAGAACTCCGCAGTGCCATTTTAATTTCAGTATGGGAGTTAAAGATTAGCCTCACTTAACTGAAACACACCACTGTTGTAAGTTAAACATAACTAAGATAAAACAGTTTATTTTTACCCTGAGTTTTTTTTCTCAGGATCTGAAGAAAAGATGTTTCTGGAGACTCTAGAATTAAACTATCTCAGCAATGTTATTTCAGCTTAAACTAAGGTGATTCAGTAAGAGAAGCTTGTTGCTCCCTGACTTAATCGAAAACAGCACCATGGTTCGTTTTTGGTTTTTATAAGCAACATGAACTGCTGCTTTCAACGGACACCGACACTTTTTAAGCAATAAGGTATGACCAGGGGTTATCGTAATGTTCTAGTTAATCACCTCCCGGGGCTATAACGTGGCATGAGGTGCGGCCAGTCGGGAAATAGAGAAAGGTTACAGCTGTGTGAAGGGAACTCACTGGTGAGCATTACTGAAACCCAAGGCTGAAACTGACCATTTCTTTGTCGACTTCCTCTACTTCTTGTTCACATGTACTGAAGCTGTGACATTACAGCTACTTTTCACTGGTGTGCTGCCTGATCAAAACGCTTTCTGACTCTGGATGTCCTACTTAACCCCCCCCCCCAAACCCTCATCCCTAACAAATTCAGCAGCCGAAACTGCCGTAGCTTGAGTTGTGGACTCAAAAGAACAGGAAAGCGGTTTCACACAACTAAATGAGTAACAAATATGGGTTGCTGTGCTAGCTGGAATGCTAATGGTGGCTCAAAGTTCCTAAAATAGATTTCTTTCAAGGTAGAAACTTACGTACTGTACATGTAGCCAGCTCGATCTAGGCCTTTAAAGCCTCTGTAAAAACTTTTCTTTTTGGAAAAGCCTTTAGTTTCATTTCAATTTTTGATTTTAAATCTTGGGGTATTTCTTTTTACTGTTAAACGCTCTGAGCCCTTGGATAGGGCGCTATATAAATAAAGTTTGACTTGCCTATTCTCCAAACCTCCACGCATGTGATGAGGCTCTACTAGCATATTAATTAAATATTACTGTAAGGGTTTAGGAATGCCTGGAGCCAATCAAAAGACTCCATTTCACAGACCATTTTTATCATTATTAATTAAAATGAGCCTTACTTTAAATATGTTCATTCTTGTGAATTATTATGTAAACATTGTTTTTTATGTTATCTGTTGTACTAATAAGTGCTTTATGCTTTCTTTATACTTGAAGTTTATTGAAATTATCTAACAACAAATCAGAAACAAAGAGTACAGCTGAATAAATTGGCAAAGTTGTACAATCACTGAAACTTGATATAAAGTGCCTCATAGCAGTGCAGATAAAATAAAAACATGATTTTGCAATAAAGAAAAATCAAACTTCAGTAGCTCTGAATATGAGTTTCCCACAGGATCCATGTCGGATCATGGTTATACACTAAGACACAGAGACAAAGGATAAAAATGATGATGGTGGTAGAGGTTTGACTAACCACAGAGGTAACAGGGAATGGGGTCAGCCTCCCCAGATTGTCAGGTGTAGGGTAGCAACTCCCGAAACTGCGGACCAATTAATCACTTAGCGGTGCCTAAACTGTTTTAAAGAATAAAACTGGTGTCAGCTTCCATGACGAAGAACATTCACCTATTCTAGAACTCAGTGAATTGATCTGTCCACCCCGGAGCAATTGTGCAATCTTTTCCATACGATAAATCATATTATTATCTCCTGCCACTGGCTAGTGGTGGGATTTGGGTTTTAAGCCAAAGATGGGTAACTGTGTTTTTTCACAGACAATACGAGAATATACAGTAAATGCTGTGATTTTCTCCCTCAGTAAGTACAACCAGAGCACCTTTATGCTCTGTTATGATTTTTAAAGCAGCAGCCCAACGAAAAATATTTTTCCCAAAAATCTAGTGTCATCTATATTTAATAAAAATATTAGTATACCTGCCAAATCCACTTTTCTAGGTGCTGCCTATGCTGTGCACCATGATTTTTTTTCTCGATCCTAACCCTGCTGGGTCTACAATGCTATTTCTCAGACAAACGTGTCAGGCATCTTTTTTCTTAAGAAAAAAATAAATGAAAACATTTTTTAAAATACTTAGATTTAGGTGGAACAATTTTTTTCCGCCACATAAAACTGTAAGACGCCTGGAGTCTTTTTACAGTGAAAAATGGCAGAGTTACATTTTTTGCCCAATTTTGTTGCACAGCCACTTTAATTACTCCCATCTTTTGGTGGTCTGTCAATTAATTTCCTAGTATTTTGGAAGGCACATTCAAGATTCCACTCTGGTGAGCCATTTTCATAGTTCCCTGGTCTTTGGCAGCAATACATGGGTATTGTGCTTCTAACCGTCACGGTTGTTTTCTCAGTAATTCTGAGTTGTGAAGAGTGTGACATCCATGTGTGCTAACTAATGGTGTGTGTGTGATCAATACCACAGAACCTACCCACACTACTCTTTACCACACGTGCACACAGCTTCCATCAACAGTTTTGCACTTGTAGATCTATTTATTACACATGATAAAAACAAGAACACACAAGTATGTTAGCAGAATACATATTTTTTTTCTTAATTTCTTTATTGCAGAACACATATTGAGCACACACAGATATCACCTACCCTCATGATGAAAACCAACCCCGCAACCGACCATTTCAAACATCACATCCCCTTCCACAATAGGGATCCCCCCAAATCACACAGGCTACTGCTACACAACTGCCCAAGTGGCAGTACCCCCCCCCCAGGAAAACAACACAAAATGTTACTGAGCACTGACTGTGCAGTCTTTCAATTATGCAGCCTAACCAAGTAAAAATACTGCAAGCTTAATTATTTTCATAGGACCTGCTAGAATATATAAATGGAATTTTATTCCTTATGTTAATTCAGTTCTGCTTGGCTCAGGAACTCATCCAAACATAAAAACATAGAGGTTAACAACAATATAAATAGAATTTTACTACTTATGTTAATTCAGTTCTGCTTGGCTCAGGAACTCATCCAAACATAGACACATAGGGCCCCAATTCTAGAAGGGGTGGTGAAAGTCGCGTCAAAGGTGACTTGCGCCAAACCCGGTTGCGACAAGGACCCTGCGCCTTACTCTGTAAAGGGCAGGGTCCCCACGGCTAAGTCCTGCGACATGCGACAATCTGACAGGTACGACAAACCAAGGGCGATCAGTGAAGGTGCGTCGCAAGCCTGCAGCCCTGAATGTGAAGGGCACAGTGCCCCCATGCCCGATCCCCCATTAAGTGCAAAAAGCTCTGCAGGGCTTTAGTCATGCTTCAATCCTCCATGATTGCTAAAAAGCCCCACAGGGCTAGATCATGCCCCCCGATCCCCCGATATCCACAAAAAGCCCTGCAGGGCTAGCTCATGCCCCTCGAACCAGGGGAGGCAGCATAGCACAGTGGTTTAATTCTCTGAGCTGCAAATCTGGAGACCTGGGTTTCAATCTCACAGCCTCCTACTTGTATACTGTGTAACCCTGATCAAGTCACTTAACTTCCCTGTGCTCCCAGGTTGCACCTGTAAACAAACTTTCAGCTTAGTGTGTCTCTCCTAGTTAAACGATTGGAATTGGAACCCCCGATATCAGCAAAAAGCCCCACAGGGCTAGAGCGCCCCCCGATCCCCAAAAGTATAGCTGTACAACACAGATCCCCATTATCCCTGATAGTCTAGTGGTCCCCTTGCCCGGCAGTGTCTGACCATCCTGCACCCCTCCGACCCATTTCAAGCTGGTAATTGGCACAGCCCACCTCTCACAACCACGGCCAGCCACCAACTGAGCACTTCAATGAGCATGTACTGTAAATAGTATGCACTCAGTGAATGACAGCTACTATCATTCACTGAGCATGTACTATTTACAGTACGCACTCCATTGAAGAGCTCAGTCAGCAGCTGGCCGCAGTGGTGAGAGATGGCCTGTGCCAGTCGGCCGCTTGAAACGGGTCGGGGGACATGGTGGTCGGCACTGCTGGGCGGGGTGGAGACTACTAGACTACCAGGGACAATGGGGATCTGTGTTGTACAGCTATACTTTGGGATACTGGGGTTTGGGGGTGCTAGCACTCATGGACTTTTGCAGATATTAGAAGATCGGGGGCATGAGGTAGACTGCAGGCTTTTGAAATCAATGGGATCAGGGCCATGAGCTATGGGGCTTTTTGCAATCATTGGGGGACTGGGGGCATGAGCAAGCCCTGCGGGGCTTTTTGCAGTCATTGGGGGATCAGGGCATGGGGGGGCCACATGTACTGGGAGATGGCCTGGTGGCACATTGGCGCAACCACCAGTGGCCGTAAAGTACACTTATACCAGCTAATAGCTGGTGTAACTGTACTTTGGCTGATGTCCTCTGGGGGTTGTTCCAGAATACCGATATTAGAGACTTGGCTGCTGCCCTTCCAGAATAAGGTGCAGCTGCTGCTGTAAAACCCCTAGCACCATGTTGTAGGGGGTTTATGGCACAACTGGTGGCGCAAGTCCACTTTGATGCAAGCAGCCTGCAACATGTCACAGGCTGCTTTGCAGAATTCCAAATGATTATGTCGCAACTCATGATGTAAAGTGCTACTTGCACCATCTTTTCTGGCGCAAGTAACTTTACGCAAGATGTAACCCCTTCTAGAATCAGGCCCATAGAGGTTAACAACAGTTCAATGTTTGGGAAATAGTGATGGGGTATTAGTGTTTGTGTACCTTGTAGTAATTTTTGTGGCTTTACTCTATTCTCACCCTTGGGTAGTAGGTATGTACGTAGTAATTTGTAGGGAATAGAAGGCCCATGAACAAGGGTGAGAAGAGCCCCAGAGAAGGAGGAGAGGATGGTGGTGGACAAAAAACACTCCCTAAGTGAGGAAGGTGTGTCAGTGATAGGGTTTAAGTAGAGGTTATGGGAGGAGCTATACCCCACATTAAACCACGGGCTTAAGCCCTCCCATTCAATGTTTGGGGAATAGTGATGGGGTATTAGTGCTTGTGTAGCTTGTAGTACTTTTTGTGGCTTTACTCTATTCCCACTCTTGAGTAGTAGGTATGTAGATAGGAATTTTTAGGGAATAGAAGGCCCAAAAAGATACCTCCTCCAGCTCACGGAGAGTGTGACCCCTTGCACTCAGGAGAGGAAAAACCCCAAGGTGGAGGAAAGTTCTGAGGACCCATGGCTAGTGGTCTACCCATCCTCCGGGAGTACCGAGAGGAGAAGGACCTAGGTCCTAATAACCATAGCTAATTTTTTGAGGAAGGCGAGCTTCTTGGAGAGATGATGGTCCATCCTCGATCCATGGATGATGTAGTTTGGATGACGATCCTGAGGTTGATTTCTGAAGGGGTGGAAGAATCCTGAGTGTGAAGCAGATCCAGTCAAAGAAGGGTGAATGAAGTCCAGATTTCCAAGGTAATGGAGTATGCTTGTCCAAAGGGATTGTAGGGACGTAATAAGCAGGGAGAGTATGATTTGCTCAATTTGCTACCAGACAGAGGATGATGGGAATGTGATGATTTGTGAAGTCATAAGTGAATAATCCAACTTGTGGGAGGTTTGACATTCAAGGTAAAGTCTGGAAGTAAAGAATTCAGTAGACAGCTACAAGTAGCAAATTAAGCATCCATAAAGTGGAAGAAGGAGGAGTCGAATGGAGTCTTTAAGTACCCGATAAGAGACTGTCATGAATGGTCTGCAAACAAATAGAGGAAGATCGGCATATGCAGTCCAGCTGGTAATTACGTATATATAGAGAATGACTGGAAGTTCAGTACGAGGAATTGGATAGCTTATTTGAGCATTGATGTTGTATCCAGACTTGTACCTGTTCTGCTGGTCCAGTGACTAAACTATATATGTGTAGTTCTGTGGTGTAGTTGCCCATGAGATACGCTGAGGTGGCAATGTCTGGTTAGTTTTACGAGTAATCCAATGCCTAAATACTAAGGAGAAGCTTGGACGTGAATATCTGTAAGAGTCTGTATGCTGGGTTGGTAGTACAGTCAAATAGAGTGAAACACCAGAGGATCCTAGTGCTATGGTTGATTGAGACATGTTGGGAGGCAGGCCAGACTGGGATAATGAATTCTCCGTAACGGTTGTGGATTTCCAGACTGAGAATTGGAGGAGCCAGTTCTCGATGAAAGTCTTCACCGAAGGAAGTAATGGAAATAATTCATGAAGGATAGACTAGAAGAACCACTGGATGGGCAGATAAATTGACTGATGGTAATAGGATAGACAAAGGCAGATGAGAATATGAGGTATGGTGATTTTCAGGAGCTAGAAAACAGTAGTTTGGATGGCATAACTTAAGAAAAGCGGCTAGGTACAGGAGATCCAACGATGAAAGTTCCGGGAAGGCAGCTGTGAAAGTCTTTGGACGAGCAATGACTGATGAGAAAGTAGGAATCAAGTACCCAGGCAACACTGTCGATGCTGGTAGGAGAGGCTGCAGAAGGAAAAATGGATGATGTCCATATTGGTATGAGTTATCTTGCAATTCCAGTATCTGCAGCGGCGATGATGATTATGAAGTCAGAGCATAACAGAAGGATTTAAGTCCTTCCCATGTAGGAGGTTGCCAGTGAGACACGGTAGACAGGGAAGTCACGGTGATTGAATAGACAGGATGTGGAGGTGTATCCAATAGCGACAGATGAGAACTTTCTATTGTCCAGGCGAATAAGATTCCAGGAATGATTGTGAGGTGCTTATTAGGCAGACTGTAAAACTCTGTGATGACATCAAAGTTCATAAGACATGGTATCCAAGGGATGATTGCTAACAGTGGGTTTTCTTAAGACTAATGAACAAGTGATCCATTGAGTCATGGAAGGGTACTATTAGAATGGCCCGAGTAGGAGTATGAAATGGTTAAACTAGAAGAGTACTTGACTGAGTAGGAGTACTGATCAGAGACAGAGTACTAGGCCCAAAAGAGCCTCAGCGAATGGTACGAAGCCCCACGCTTACAAGGTGGAGATGAAGGCAGCCAGAAGGAAGTCCAGAGTGAATACTGAGGAACTAAAGGAATGATCCGGGGCAGGCGATGGGCTAGGCGAAGCTGCACGGCAGACAGTGCAGGAAGGAACAGGACCGGGTCAACCTTTTCGGCGAACACCAGCGGAATGCAGGAAGGCTGTAGTAAAGTACCAGAGCAAGATATACGGAAAACCAAGGAGTGAAGCCAAGCACCACGAGCAACTGAGTTGAGATACAGGATTTCCACAGCTGACGAAGGCTTCAAACGACGAGAAGAAAGGACGGAAGATGCCGAAGCGCAGAAGGACGAGGTTCCCACATCTGAAGAAGCAAACGAGTCATACAGCAGCTGGAAGGGGTGTCCTGCAGCAAGGAAGTCCATGAGGCAGTCGAACTGGAGTGAGGTAGAGACTGAATGAGCAGGCAAGATCCAAATCCTGAGGGAAAGGAGACCAAATGGGGTTGTGTATGAGGATCCATGGAAGTGCAGGACGCAGACTGGTGAGGAAGAAAGGAAGTCACTGGGAGCAGAGGGTTCCTGTTTCTAGAGGGAAGCTGCAATTGGGTAACATAGAAGCATAGAAGCTGATGGCAGATAAGGACCGCAAGGCCCATCCAGTCTGCCCATTTCTTTTTCTACCTTATGAATGTGCCACCGGCCTTTGCTCTGTCAATGGCCCATCTATTCATACTCATCTGTATTGCTCCCTTATGCCTATCCCATGCCTGTTTGAAGCCCTGCACTGTATTCATATCCACCACTTCCTGAGGTAGGCCGTTCCATGCATCCACCAACCCTTCTGTAAAAAAGAACTTCCTCACATTACCCCTTAATCGGCCTCCCTCTAATCTCATGCTGTGTCCTCTTGTCCTACTATTTTTCTTCTATTGAAACATGTAAGACTCTTTCACCTTGTTAATGCCCTTAAGGAGTTTGAATGTTTCGACCATATCACCTCTCTCCCTCCTTTGCTCTAGGGTATGCATATTGAGCCCCGTTAATCTGTCCTCATATGTTTTCTGATGTAGTCCCTGTACCATTTTGGTTGCCCTTCTTTGGACTGCCTCAATTTGATTAACGTCCTCGTGAAGGTGTGGTCTCCAGTACTGCACGCAGTACTCCAGATGGGGCCTAACCAGTATCTTGTAGAGAGGGATTATTACCTCCCTCTTACGACTTGTGGTACCCCTACTAATGCACCTCAACATCCCCCTAGCCTGACCTACTGCTTTAGTGGTCTGCTTGGATGATTTTAGGTCATCGGTGATGATGATGCCCAAGTCTCTTTCTTCCCCTGTGACTGCCAGCAACTCCCCTCTCAGCCTACAGGTGGCTTCAGGGTTTCTCTTCCCCATGTGCATGATCGTGCACTTCTTTGCATTAAACCCCAGTTACCACTCTTCTGACCATTTTGCCAGTTTATCCAGATCTCTTCTCATTCTGCCCACCCCATCTGGATCATCTACTCTGTTGCAGATCTTGGTGTCATCTGCAAATAGACAAACCTTACCCTCCAGTTCATCTGCAATGTCACTGATGAAGATATTGAAGAGGACTGGTCCCAAGACTGATCCCTGAGGTACTCCACTTGTGACTTGCATCTCTTCTGACTGTATACCATTTATCACCACTCTCTGTTTTCTGCCCATCAACCAGTTTGCCACCCAGTTGACCAACTTCTGACCAACCCCGAGCCTACCCAGTTTATTAATCAATCTTCTATGTGGAACAGTATCGAAAGCTTTGCTGAAGTCAAGGTAGGTGACATCAACTGCTCCCCCTTGGTCCACCACTCTGGTTACCCAGTCAAAGAAATCTATGAAAACACAAAAAGACTAAGCAGCAACTTGGTGGCAGCAATAAACAAGTCAGACGAAAGTTAAAGCATAAATGCAAAGGAGCCCGAGGCTACTATCCCCGGAGCTTCGGGTCTAACTCGTGACCCTTTCTCAAGGGGTTGTGGCCTGAGTGCTACCTGTGCTCTTTTTATTCATTTTGAAATTTAAAGTGACAGTGCATAAAAATCATAAAAACAACATGTCCTTAAGTGACAATACCCCACACAGAATTATTTAAACATCTGTTCAGTAGAACTCATGCACAAAACAGTACAGGCACAATACTTATTAAGCATACAAGGCTCCAAAAGTTAATATAGTATATTTACAAAAGACAGCTTGTTGAAAATGCTTGCAGTATTAAAACAAATTTAGAGGAAACCAGATACTTCCAAGAGTGCTTAAATATGAATATCTCATTTGATACATAAATGACTTTTCAAAAAAACCACTTATCCATTACAATTTTAGTATTAATAAGTGGTGGGTTCTAATCCCACCACTATCTAGAATTAAAGAAAAACATTTTTCCTTCTTTTTATACACATTAAATATAGCTTTTTCAGTTTCATTTTAAATTCTCCAAGTGGCAGGTTCTAATCCCACCACTTGCTGAATTTATTATAACATAAATAATATTCTAACTATTAAAAAAGGAATTATTTTATCTCTTGTTCTCTCTATTACTGAAATTGTAAAATTTAACACATAATTCACTCTTGTGAAGAAATACCCATCATAACAGGCAGGAGGAGGATAGATAAAGGACAGAAACGTTTACAAAAATACTGTAACATCAAAGTTAACATTCAAACCATTGGGGTACAAAGCCCTCATTGTACAGATCCATCTTTCTTCACATTGAGCTAATTTATTCCCTCTGTCTCCTCCTCTACTATTCTCTGGGATATGATCCACTCCCATAAATTTAAAATGCTTTATATCTTTTTGATGAAATTTCTCAAAATGAATCCCAATTGGCGTAATAGCATCCTGTTTTTGAATTGCTCGTACGTGTTCTTGGATCCTTTCCCTTAATGTTCTTTTTGTCCGTCCAACATTAATGTATGGACAGGTACATACAATAACATAAACAGCATGTGTCGTAGAGCAATTAATAACATATTTAATTGTAATGCTTTTGCTATCCAAGTTTGGATGTTGAAACTTAGTTCCCTGTTGGCAAAATTTACAAATATTACAATGGCCACTCTTGTGGCATCCTACTGGCTTCTGAGGTAACCATGTTCTAATCCCTTCAATGTTTTTTGTATACATACTGTGTGTTAAGAGATCTGATAAATTGCCACCTCTTTTATAAGATATAACTGGTTTCTGTCCTCTGTTTCCTCTTAAATCTCTGTCTGCTTCCAACAGATTCCAATGTCTACTTATACTCTCTGAAATTTTATTACTAATCCTATTATACTGTGTAACAAAAATTATAGGCTGAGCATCCGGTGCTGAATTTCCTTTAGGTTTCAAGAGGGTATCCCTATTCATTGATCTAGCGTTTAAATAAGCCTGTTCAACTTGTGTTTCTGAATAACCCCATGCAAGAAATCTACATTTCAATTCCACACTTTCCCCCTTCAAATTTCTCTAAGTTACAACAATTTTGTCTAAGGAGAATGAACTGCCCATAAGAAATTTCTTTTTTAATATGTGCTGGATGTGCACTACTGGCATGCAGTAACATGTTAAAGTTTCCTCCCACCATGCCATAAAAAGGTTTGCATAAGATGGAGCCATGGCATGGTAGAAGGAAACTTTAATTTTTAACATCTTTAGGAATCCATATAGTGAGAATATCATATTCTGGGGTCGATTCATTGACGACCTTTTGATTGTATGGAGAGGGAATATTTCATCTACCTCCTTGTTTGTTGATTTTTTTGAATACAAATAATATTGGTCTTCAGTTTACTTCACATGTACACAATTCCACTATTTCTTTTTTAAATTTAGAGTTGGAGGGCACAGATGGCATCATGGTTTCAAGCTGTACATACAGAAAGCCAGCTGCAGACAATATGTTACTGAATGCCAGTAGTGCACATCCAGCACGTGTTAAAAAAGGAATTCCTTATGGGCAGTTCATTCGCCTTGGACGAAATTGTAGTAACTTAGAGAAATTTGAAGGGGAAAGTGTGGAACTGAAATGCAGATTTCTTGCATGGGGTTATTCAGAAACACAAGTTGAACAGGCTTATTTAAAAGCTAGATCAATGAATAGGGATACCCTCTTGAAACCTAAAGGAAATTCAGCACCGGATGCTCAGCCTATAATTTTTGTTACATAGTATAATAGGATTAGTAATGCAATTTCAGAGAGTATAAGTAGACATTGGAATGTGTTGGAAGCAGACAGAGATTTAAGAGGAAACAGAGGACAGAAACCAGTTATATCTTACAAAAGAGGCAGCAACTTATCAGATCTCTTAACACGCAGTATGTATACAAAAAACATTGAAGGGATTAGAACATGGTTACCTCAGAAGCCAGTAGGATGCCACAAGTGTGGCCATTGTAATATTTGTAAATTTTGCCAAAAGGGAACTAAGTTTCAACATCCAAACTTGGATAGCAAAAGCATTACAATTAAATATGTTATTAATTGCTCTATGACATATGTTGTTTATGTTATTGTATGTACCCGTCCATACATTTATGTTGGACGGACAAAAAGAACATTAAAGAGGACAGGAAATTAGTTCTAATATGCAGCTGTTTATAATGTTACCACTTACAGAAATAATATCCATCAGCCTGAAAGATCCATATGTAATTGTACCTCAATGAAAAGTTATGTGAAAAACAGTATTTTGCATTGTTTTGATTTTATGGGTAGCATCCTTTTACAGTTCTCTTCATGGAACCAGTGAGCTGGAGTTTTAACTATGTCACAGTTTGAGCAAAGAGCTCTAAGTATGGTTCTGATAGGACAATAGCTCACATTTAGTATTCTGTACTCAAACAATGACATAATAAACACTTCAAATTACTGGTTCCATGATGAGAACTGTGCAGAATGTTGCCCATAAAAAGAAAACAATTGAAAACACAGCTTTTCACATTAGTGTTTATTAAGGTACAGTTAAATATGGCTCTTTGGAGGCAAGTTTATCATGTCTCTTACTAGGAACATTACTAACTGCTGCTAATTAGCACACATTTCCTGTCCTCTTTAAGGGAAAGGATGCAAGAATACGTACGAGCAATTCAAAAACAGGATGCTATTACGCCAATTGGGATTCATTTTGAGAAATTTCATCAAAAAGATATAAAGCATTTTAAATTTATGGGAGTGGATCATATCCCAGAGAATAGTAGAGGAGGAGACAAAGGGAATAAATTAGCTCAATGTGAAGAAAGATGGATCTGTACAATGAGGGCTTTGTACCCCAATGGTTTGAATGTTAACTTAGATGTTACAGTATTTTTGTAAATGTTTCTGTCCTTTATCTATCCTCCTCCTGCCTGTTATGATGGGTATTTCTTCACAAGAGTGAATTATGTGTTAAATTTTACAATTTCAGTAATAGAGAGAACAAGAGGTAAAATAATTCCTTTTTTTTCCACTTATTCTTTATCCACTCCTACTGTCCCTTCCAACCACCACTCCTTCCATCCTACAAGGAGTGACGACCTCCCAACCTCTACCGACCAGCTTGGTCTGCCCCTAGAGTGCCATACTGCCATTGGGGCCCTTGATGGCCCCGATTACCCCCCCCCCGGACGGGGTGAGGAGAGAACCCCCCTTTACCTCCCTCTTTCCCCTGCAGTGAGCTGCACATTGGGGTCTGCCCCAGGTCGGTGGAAGGTGAGACCGGCTCCGGAGGACTTCATCTAGGCGACTGGAGGGCATTTTTTCCTCCAAGTAGTTTCCCCCCCTTAACCCCGCCCCAGAGATGCCGGCGCAGAGAGTCTGCATCCTGACGCACACTCCTCTCAAGCGCCTAATGACATCCCCCCTTCCCAGCTCCGGTAGACGAAGCGGCTGAGTCCCTCGAGAGTCGGTGCATCCACCGACCCTCTCAGGAAGTTGGGTGCTCCAAAGCACCCCTGGCATCCCACCCTGAGGGAGGACAGCATCCGTTGGGATGCTCCATCCTCCCTCCCCCAGCCGACCCCCGCCGAACCGAGTCCGTTCCCGAACCGGGTCACCGGCGTAGCGCGAAGTGTGGCGTCCAGCGCCTCAACCCTCTGTGCCACCGGGCTGGACAATAATTCTTTTTTTAATAGTTAGAATATTATTTATGTTCTAATAATTTCAGCAGGTGGTGGGATTAGAACCTGTCACTTGGAGAATTTAAAATGAAACTGAAAAAGCTATATTTAATGTGTATAAAAAGAAGGAAAAATGTTTTTCCTCTTCTTCTAGATAGTGGTGGGATTAGAACCCACCACTTATTAATACTAAAATTGTAATGGATAAGTGGTTTTTTGAAAAGTCATTTATATATCAAATGAGATATTCATATTTAAGCACTCTTGGAAGTATCTGGTTTCCTCTAAGTTTGTTTTAATACTGCAAGCATGTTCAACAATCTGCCTTTTGTAAATATACTATATTAACTTTTGGAGTCTTGTATGCTTAATAAGTATTGTGCCTGTACTGTTTTGTGCATGAGATCTACTGAACAGATGTTTAAATAATTCTGTGTGTGGTATTGTCACTTAAGGACACGTTGTTTTTATGATTATGCACTGTCACTTTAAATTTCAAAATGAATAAAATGAGCACAGGTAGCACTCAGGCCACAACCCCTTGAGAAAGGGTCACGAGTTAGACCCAAAGCGCCGGGGATAGTAGCCACGGGCTCCTTTGCATTTATGCTTTAACTTTCGCCTGACTTGTTTATTGCTGCCACCAAGTTGCTGCTTAGTCTTTTTTGTGTTTTTTTTGAGTCCTAAGAAGCTAGCACCCATTACCAGCAGTGTGCTCCCATTCCTTTTGTTCAATTAAAGAAATCTATGAGATTAGTTTGACAGGATCTTCCTGTTGTAAACCCATGCTGTCTTGGATCCTGTGCTCCTATGGATTCCAGGTGTTGCACTATCCTTTCCTTAAGGAAAGCCTCCATAATCTTGCCCACTACTGCGGTAAGACTGACTGGTCTGTAGTTCCCTACCTCCTCCCTGCTACCACTCTTGTGCAGCGGGATCACATGAGCCCTTCTCCAGTTTTCTGGGACCTCTCGTGCTCAGAGACTCACTAAACAGTTCTGATAATGGCTCTGCTAGTTCCACCCTTAGCTCCTTTAGTACCCTGGGATGTATCCCATCAGGTCCCACTGCCTTGTCCACCCTGAGCTTAGCAAGCTCTTGTGGAACACTTTCTTTTGTGAAGGGACTAGTGCATACCTCCCCCCCCCCCGCGTCCATGGTGCTCAGCTGTGGGCCCTGCCCTACCTTCTCTTCATTATATACTGAGCAGAAATATCTATTTAGGATAGATGCTTTTACATGGTCCTCCTCCTCACATGCCCCCTCATCCCCTTTGATCTTAGCAATACCCCCTCTGGACTTTCTCCTTTCACTAATGTATCTATAGAAAGTCTTGTCACCTTCTTTTACTGTTCGCGCTAGTGTTTCCTCGGTTTGGGCCTTTGCCTACCTTACTGCCTTCCCTGCTTCCCTTAGGGAAGTTTGGTATGCCTCTCTATCTTCATCCCGCTGCATTCCCTTATATTTCCTGAAGGCCAGCCTTTTGGCGATTACCTTTTCTGCTACTGTTTTTGAGAACCAAAGTGGTTTCCTTCTTCTTTTGCAGTTCCTTTTCTCTCTAACACAATGGGATGTTGTTTCAAGTATTGCATCCTTAATGCTTGCCCACTTTGCCTGTACCCCCTCACCTGTATTTCTTCTTGCCAGGGCTAGCTTAACTCTGTTGGCCATCATATCAAAGTCAGCTCCTTTCAAGTCCCATATTTTTATGTTGGAATGGGATGACTTAGCTCTAATGGCCAAATTGAACCATACCATGTGATGGTCACAGGCCCCCAGGTGACCTTCTACCTGGAGATCTGTGATCCTTTCCCTGTTAGTCAGTACTAGATTTAGGATAGCCCTGTCTCTTGTGGGTTGTTGTACCAGTTGTTTGAGGCCCTCCCCCTGCAGGGAATCCACTACGTGTCTAGTTCTGGCAGACGTTCCTGCTAGTATTGATCAATCTGTATCTGGCATGTTGAAGTTTCCCATTATCAGAACCTCCCCTTTATTTATTTTATTTATTGATATAATCAGAATTTCCTCTGAGTCAAAGACTCATTTCCAAAGGCTCATCGTCAAGCAGGGCAAATACATAGACAGGTACATGAGTTAACAGGCAAGCACATAATTACAGAGTTACATGAGATTCAGAGTACATAGTTACAGAGTTACATGAGTTTCAGAGTATACTGGCAGGTGGGCATTAACAAAATTTACAAGAGTACTTCACAGAGTGGTACTTTACAATTAATAAGTTCAGGCTAAGATTTTATTATACGACTATGAACCAAGGCCGGAGCAGAGCTTTATGCCTGAGGACCAGTTTGTTACAGCAATTATTACAAGTGGGAAATAACATTGGCCTATACAATGAGGTAGCTAGACAGAAAATAGCGCAACCAGAGACTTGGTGGCTGGAGAGAGGGGGTGAAATTGCAGCCCTTGGGGCATTGTCAGGAAGATTGTAATGAAGTGGTAGGCCAGTAATAAGGGCTTGTGTGTGAGGAGGAGCACTGGACTGGTTATGCACAGCTGCAACGCTGCGCGGTGAGCGGGTGGTTCCTAAGGGCGAGTTTAAAAGCACCTATTTTGGAGAGGTTAGTGATGGTATCAGGGAGGGAGTTGAACCAGGATGGGGCCCTGTAGTAAAAAGATCTCTGGGCAAGTGACGTCCTGGCTCTCGGTATCAGAAAGGTGGTCTTGCAGGTTCGCATGTGGGGATGGAAGTGGATGCAAATTGGAGGGAGGAGGTCAGCCCGGTGGGGGACAGACCTAGCATTATTTTCTTAGTTAGAAGAACTGTCTGGTAGCGAATCCTCTCCTCGAGGTTGAGCATATTGGTGGTGGAGTAGAGTGTGCAGGTATGGGTACTCCTGTCCGCACCGGTCAGAAGCCTGCAGGCCTTGTTAATAAATAAATGGATTTTATTCAGAGCAGTTTTGTCTGCTGCTGCATATATTGAAAGTCCATAGTCTACTAGGGACAAGACTGAAGAGGTGATAGCTAGTTGGAGTGCATCAGGGGGAGGCAGTACTTGTGCCGGTAGAGTAAACCTATTTGTGAGTTCATGGCAGAGCAGAGGGTGTTGATGCGGGAGTGGAAGGTGAGAGCAGAGTCAAAAGTGATGCCCAGGTATTTGTATGAGGCTACTTGCTCCAGAGGGTGTTGTGTACCGGGCAGAATCTGGAGTGTGGAGTTTCTGGCTTTGCTCTGATGGTGGGCGAAGAGCATAGCATTCGTTTTTTTTAGGTTGATAACCTGTGATCAGAGAACCATTGCTCAATTTGGATAAAGGAGTGCTGCAGTGTGGCTTGCAGGGCAGCTGTGTTTTGACGAGAGACCAGGATGACTGCATCGTCCGCATAGAGCAGCACCCTTCCAGCACAGGCGTTGGGACATGTGTTTGGGTAGAGACTGAATATGAGAGGGCCCAGATTGGAACCCTGGGGGACTCCAGAGTGAACAGGCAGTGTGTTTGACAGTGTGCTATGGATTTTAACACACTGGGACCTGGAGGACAAATTGCTGTGGAATCATGATAGGGGACCAGGAGAGAGGCCTAGCTGGTAGAGGGAGTCGAGCAAGAGAGGATGGGAGACCGTGTCAAAGGTCTTGGGGAGGTCGAAGTACACAGCTCCAGCAAGGTGGCTAGAGTCTAAGGCAGAGTGGATGAAATTGGAGAATCCTAATAGGCCAGTGGTGGTGCTATGCCCAGCTTGGAACCCATGCTGCTCTTTGCACATTATGTCATGTTCGTCTAGGTAGTCCATGAGCTGCACTGCCACTATTTTTTCCAATGCTTTTGACGGGGGGGGGGGGAGTATGGAGATTGGTCTGTAGTTACTTGGGGAGGATTAGTCACCATCTTCGAGTATGGGTGTGATGACTGCTGTTTTCCAAGCAAGGGGAAACTGGCCCAGGCATAGCGAACGGTTAAGAAGATCAGTGAGTGGAAGAAGGACCATGTCATGCGCCAGCCGAAGGAGTCTGGTATCCAGCTGGTCATTGCACGGGCTGGTGCCATTGAGGACTTTAGTTAAGTATGGTCTGGCTTCATGTGGGGATATTGTACGCAGGTAGAAAGACGTCTATAGAGGTTGGAAGGGTGGAGCAGGGTCAAAGAAACCATTGAGGAGGATTGCACGGAGGTCGGCGAACGTCGTGTGCATGCAGTCCGAGATACTTTGGGGGTCAGAGGAGACAGTGTCATTGATAGTGAGTGGAGAGGGGGGATTGGGACTTGCCATTAAGCTCTTTGATTTTATCCCAGAATTTCTGGGCAGTACCCAGGAGGCGAGTGAGGTTCAGTAATATGCAGCTTGGCCATGCAGATGGCCCATGTGCATTTCTATGTGCTGTGCCTGTACTCAACAGCCTTCTCTGTGCCACAGGTTGTCCATGTGCTTCAGTTGTTGGATAATAGTACGGGTGACCCAGGGTGCATTTTGCTTCCTGGTATAGGTTTTGATGAGGGGGGCATAAAGATCACAGGCCTTGTTAAAGGAGCTGGTGAAGAAGTCTAGCACAGTGTTGATGCTTGCGGCACAAGAGATGGATGACCAGTCAATTTGGGTAAGGAACCACTTGAGCTTCTCGAGGTAGCCGGGGCGGAGACACTGATGGAAGGTGGTCCTAGGTCTGGGTTTGGGGGTGCGGGCAAACCATGTGAACAGGACTGGGAGTGGTTGCTGAGAAAGTCCAGTAGGAAATTAATGTCCAGGACTTTGTGTGGACAATTGGCGATGATGACGTCCAGGAGGGTGCTAGTTCCACTAGAGGGGTTGTACCTGGTTGGTAGGGTAATAAGCTGGGACATATCCAGGGCAGTGAAGGAGTCCCTGGTTTGGGAAGCTGTACTGGCAAGCCAGTTGATAGTTAGGTCCCCAAGCAGGATCTGTTCAGTGTTCTGGGGCAGGCTGGCGAAGTTAGTTGGTGAGCAAGAGAATGGCTGGGGTTTGATTACAAGGAGGAACATAGGCAACAGTGAGGAACAAAGGGGCCCTGGCAGGGTCAGGGGTGATCTTGAGTGGGAGGGCTTGGGCCCCGTGCTCAAGCTTGGGCACTGGGAGAGCGTGGCCTGTCAGGGTGTCGCGCATGTAGAACACACACCCACCACCGCACTTGCCTATTTGGTCCTCCCTGAAAAGTGTGTAACTAGGGAGGGAAATGAAGGAGTCTGGGGTTGATTTTGAGAGCCAGGTTTCTACGAGGGCTAGTATGTCGGGTGTGTGCTGGATAACCCAGCACTGGAGTGGTGCCTATTCTTTTCAGCAGGCTGCAAATGTTCATAGACCCTATATGTAAGCCAGCTGCTGTTGGTAGGCAGGCTGGATTTGGAGGCATGGGGCCAGGGTTTGGGTGTATGTTCCAAGATAGGAGTAGTAGTAGTGAGAATACCCTTAGTAGAGCCAGGTGCCATTTGGAGCCAGTACTGATACGAGATAGAGTGGACCTAGTCAGGATGACAAAAGGGATGGGCAGGGGCGTGGCATGGGTGTGGCGAGGAAGAGGGTGGGCAGGGGTGGCTAGGAGGGAAGGGGTGGGTGGCTGACTGTGGGTGGTGGATGTGTGGAGGTGAGTCTGTCCAGGTGGCAGTGGAATGTGTGTGTGGGGTGGAGTACTGGGGTGGATAGTTGAGATTCGGGTGGGGGGCTCGGGATGGGGAATGGCCAGTGCTAGTAGTATTATAATGACCAGGCAATAAGAGTAAGCTAGTCTCCCCATAGCGCATTGAGAGGAGAGGCTTTGGCATGGTATAAGACGAGCAACTAGCTTTCCAGACGTGAGTCTGCCATGTTGGTGCAGGGGCAGGGTTGCGAACTTTGGTGCAGAGGGTGGCCGGTTCAATCCCCGGTACGGAAGGGGGGGCTTAATGCCTCATCTGAGCGCCTGTGGGGCTGCTGGTGGGGCCACTGGTCGTGTGTCCAGGGCTGAAGAAAGGGGGTGCAACAGTGACTCCTAGTGGTCAGTGGTAGGGGGGAGAAAGGTGTGGTGGGACGGGGAAGCAGGAACTTGGAGTGAGGGGGTTGGGGCAGTGGATTGAAAGAGAGAGAAGGGAGTGGAGTCTCAGGTCCGATAGAGTGGCCGAAGGAGGAGCAGAAATCAGAGAGGGGGATAGAGAGGCTAGGCTGTGGGAGCAGTGGATGGTTGACTCCCTCTAGAGGGCAGCTATGATAAGCTGCAAATGGAGAAGTGGGGACTTAGGATTCAAACGAACAGGAAGTCACATGACAGGAAGAGGTCCATAAATTAAAGGCTGAGCTTGGGTGGCTAACACCCCTAGCAGGTATCGTGGAGAGAGGAGGGTGTAAGCATTACCTCTTAGCGCCTCTCCGAGTGCTCCCAGGCCAGTCCGAGTGCTGCTTCAGACAGCTGAAGATAGAAATGAGGAGGGGGTTCACCAGGAGTCTTATATGAGCAAGTAGAGACAAAGAACCAAATTAGTACGTAGCGGGCAGACTGGTGCGTAGCACGCATGCGCAGGCTGTTGTGCTCCGTTCAGTGGGCTAGGCATGACTGCACATGTATGGGTTCTACACCACTATCGGGATTGAGACAGGGTAATGACGTCCAAGAAACCTGGCAGTAGCGACCACGAGGAGGACCGATCTGGCAGGGCTCTTGACTGAGAGACCTCTCAGTAACAAACAGGTACAAAACAGCACAATTAGCAGTAACTATAGAGTCTAAAATAACAGTATGTAGCTAACAGAACTAGCAGAAACTTGGCAATCCCTTAAAGTCACTTAAAGTACCACAGAGCGAGCCCCGATCACAGCGCACACAGGAATGTAGAGGCTGTCCCAGGAGAAACAATCAACACAGTTCGGAGGGCAGAAAAATAGTCTGTACAGCAGTCCAAAACCCTAGCAGGTATTGTGCAGAGAGGAGGGTGTCAGAATTACCTCTTAGCACCTCTCCAAGTGCTCCCAGGCCAGTCCGAGTGCTGCTTCAGGCAGCTGAAGATAGAACTGAGGAGGGGGTTCACCGAGAGGCCTCTTAGCACCTCTCTGAGTGCCGCCAGGCTGGTCTGAGTGCTGCTTCAGGCAGCTGAAGATAGAACTGAGGAGGGGGTTCACTAGGAGGCCTCTTAGCACCTCTCCGAGTGCTCCCAGGCCAGTCCAAGTGCTGCTTCAGGCAGCTGAAGATAGAACTTTAGCTGTCATGTTTTTTATATCTTCTAACAGCAATGTGTCTATGTCCTCCCCTGGTCTGGAGGCCTGCAGACAATCCCAGTTCATGTGGCTGTCCCATTTCCTGTTTCCAGGGTGACCCACAGTTCTTCTGTCTCCTTATGCATATTCTGAATTTCTGTAGCTTTGATATTTTCATTGACATAAAGGGCCACTCCACCCCCCCGCCCATTTTCTGCACCTTGGTCTCTTCAGTATATAGCCAGGTACTGAAGTCTCCCAAGTGTGGTTACTGGTAAACCATGTCTCGCTAATGGCTACTATGTCCAGTTTAGCCTCTGTCATTAGTGCCTGCAGGTCTGGGATCTTGTTTCCTAGACTGCGAACATTTGTGTACAAGATTTTCCATTGGCCATTGTGTAGGAGGTAAAAATATGGAAGGATGAGCTTTCAGGAGCAGAGGCAGGCTCTTAAGCAAGGGAGTAGAGGTGAGATGAGCAGGGCATGACACTCCTGAGAAGGTATGACAATGGAGGCAGAATCAGTAAATGGTTCAGGTCCAGGAGGGAGCAGCAAGTGATGGTCTGGGAGAGAGTATACAAAGTTGAAAGAGATGAGTGCAGAAACGAGCTTCCAGTCCTGGTAGTAGAAGAGGGAGCACCTGAATCCAAAACCAACAGGCGTAGGTAGGAGGAGGGAAACAACTGAGTGGATGTGATCCCGCTCCAGACGGGAGTGGTAGCTGGGTATGAGATAGAGAAGGTACGGAACCAGTGAAGTCACATAAACAGGCAACCAAACTAGGTAGTCAGCGCATGAAGACCTGCATATGATCCAGTAGGGAGAGTTGGAAGGCAAATGAGGTAAGGAGGCCCTGGTCCCGAAGGGAAGCGGCAACCCGCATGATGTATAGGATGCAAAAGAGGAAACGGATGAATGCAGAGTCAAGCTTCCAGCAATGGGAGGCAGTGTGATAGGACAGTAAATCGAGGCTACAGACCAGGTAGGATGTAGAAGGCAAGTTGGAGAAAAATCATGTTCCTGAAGGAAAGCAGTGTCCTGGTATCAGGCTGAGAATGCGTAAAGTTGAAGCAGTAGAATGGAGGTTCAGACACCCATCAGTGACGGCTGAGGTGGGATGATCCTGACTTGAGGCATCTAGGCATAGGTAGGATGAGGAGGGCACGTGGTGAAGAAGTTCCATTCCCGAAGGAAAGTGGCAACTGGCATGAGGTAGAGAAGCATGTTAAGACTCAGTAGACTGTAGACATGACTCCCATCCTTGGTAGTCGGGGTGAGTTAACCTTCACTCAATGCTGTCCAGCAGAGTTAGGGACAAAGGATGTCAGGTTGGTACATAGTAGGAGATAATGAATGTAACAGAATCTCATCCCCGGTAGACAGGGGAAGCCTACCTTCTCTCAGTACCTCAGAAGACGCGAGTTAGGGATGGAATCCAGAGTACTGCTGGTATGGGCTGGCAGAAGCACAGAATGCTGCTCTAGAAGACAGTAGAGTAGGAAGCTGAAATGTGAAAAGTATAAAGATCAGTAGATAGGGATGGTAAGCCATATGTGGAATGATATGGAGGAAAGGCACACAAACAGGCATGAAATGGAGAAGGAAGGGTCGGCCTTGGAGCATAAATATGGAGGGGAGGAAGACTCCATTGGAAACGAGCACGTACCAGGGAGGAGAAGTATGTAAACGTATGTAAACAGAGGAAGTAGGCAACAGGGGAGGATAAGATGGAGCACTAGGTTAGTGAAGCGAACACCCCCACCGTAACCCCCCACCTTCACCGAGAGCACTCCAAGTGAAAAGTGAAGCACAAATGGTCCAGTACAGTGTGGTAAATAGAGGCAGTCAGGCGAGGGATAGGTAAAACAGTGGAATTGCCAATGCTAATACATGGGGAACACAAGCTCTGAAAGGGACTACTACTAACGCTACAGAGTGCACAGCGGACTATAGGTAGCATATGAGCAGGCGACCCAATGTGACTGGCCAGAAGCATGGAGGAAGGAATCATCTACAATAACCGGAAACATGAAACAAGGTATAATTGTGCATAAGGAGACAGTTATGAGGAATGAAACAGCAGTAAACAAGGGGTAAATAGTAACATCCAGCAATTATATCCACACAACATTATAGAAGGTGGAACTGTGAGCAACACCAGGAGGTGCAGTACTCTCGTAATAGCTTGAACATCACGTGGGAAAATGACATACGATAATGCCACGAGAAACAGAAATGGTATAAACTGGGATGGAAATTTCCTGTTACCTGATAGCAGGGGTTGAAATAGTGTCCGAAAGGGTACATTTCCACCAGAAATGTGGATGTTTCACCATACATTTCCTGACCAAACTGTACATTTCCACATTAAAAAGACTATAAAATTAACAGCGAAAACAGAGTTGTCCAGGGAACATAATTTATGCCTCCCCTTCACTGTCTCCCTCTGAGGAACTGCTTGGTAAGGTGCATTCCATGTGTTTCTGTAACACTTTGTTGTTTTTCTTTTGTACTTTGCAGTCTCTGGTCTCCTTTCTTTCTCCAGTGCCCACAGGGACAATGCACCAGTTGGATCGAACTCCTTGATTTGTGTTGGACTTAGTCTGACATTCATTAAATGCCCTAGCATCTCTGCAATTAAGCATGATCTCCAGTCAGTTTTAATGCGTTTCATGACTGAAAATCCTGACTCAACAATGCTCGAACTGGAACTTAAAACTAACACAATGCTCAGCAGAACTATGATGTTGGGCAGGTCATCCTGTTTTCTAAACAACTTTTTAAGTAGTGCATGAGGATTATTAGCCAGTACTGGTTCTACAGCAAGCAGTCAGAGGGCATATTTTATTAGCAGGCAGAATTCCCCAAAACATAATGTTCAGTTAGGCCTTGGCCATCAAGTGCCTTAGAAAAGTGTTCTGCTAGGAAGGTCACATCTTTTCTGCCACATGCAATATCATCATTGCTATCAGGATGCACTGCTGGCCAGTTGCTTGGATTGAAAATTTGACATACTTGTGCATTAAGCTGTTCATCACAGTCTTCCCCTGGTGATGGACTTATCATGTTACTGAACCGCTGTTTCATGGACTTAATTTCATCTCTGAAATCGGTCCCCTCCTTTGTAACAGTACGTATAGTGCCAGTGAACTGTTGCCCCTGTTCTAACACAAGTACCTCATCTCTTAATTCCATTGTCAGCAGAAATGTTATTGACAGCAAGGAAGCGCTCACAGGCCTGCTGTATGTCATAATGTTCTAATGAAAGAACAGCAGCTTCAAGTCCTTCTGCAATTTGGAAAATTAGCAGCTTTTCTTGTTGAAATGCCAAAGATACAGACACAATCATCTGTAAAAGTTTGTGAATTAGATGTATTGCAATGAGGTATTTAAGTGAGATGAGACTTTTTCTTAGCTTACCAGCTTTCATTTGGGTGTCCACATGGCCACTAGTACTGACTTTTATTTATTTAATTTGTTTTTATTAAACTCTAGGATTACAAATACCTTTGAGCAGGAACTGCTCATTTACAAAGGTTCCACGTCAAAGGATGTAGGGTAACATACATACAAAGGTCAACAATGGTTACAGTCTTAAAAACACAAAGATGTCTAAGCATTTATTATACAACCAAAAATGGAGAGACAACATAAGCCAGCTTCAGACAAGTTTCAGGGTGAACAGTATATAGTTAGTATAGGGTAGGAGGGAGTCAGGAAAAAGTAGGCAGGCTAAAGGGCCATTGTCGGTGGGTAGAGGTGGGGGGCAAAAGTGCGAGGTGGATGGGCTGGAGGGCCCCATATCTGAAAGGGCCATTAGAGAGGGGAAGGGGTGGGTGAGGCAGTGTGGTGTAGGGGGGAGGTAAGGGGTGAGAGTGGGGGAAACTAGTGCCAAAAAAATGGAGCTCTAAGGGAGGTTACAGGTCACTTGACCATCACTAACCTGTGTCACATGCACAACAATGCTTTTCCACATCTTAATGAGCACATTTAATGTTCAAACTCTGTGGGCTAGCCACCTGGTTCCAACACATTCACAGGCACAAGGTACTGGAGATCCAGAACAGAAGATGTTCGTCTTAGTCCATTACGCATCACTGCTGATGAATGGTAGTACAGGAAAATCAGTTGTAATAGGTCATCAATTTACCGTACTGAGGAGCACGGCTTGGCTGCATCTCGCAATACCAGTTCAAAGCGTTGGGCTGAGCAGTGGACCGAGACGGTGTGAGGAACCTGATCCTGAATTTTCTGGCAACCCCATTATTAAGTCCAAAATTTACTGCTGCACCATCAGCGCAGAACCCTACCGTGCAGGAGTAATTCTCGACTTTTGCATTTTCTTTTATGCTGTTCATAACTGCATGGAAAATATTATCAGAAGTAGGCCTGCCTATGTCTACGATGGTGAGAAATTTTGTCACAGATTCACCATCCTTCACATAGCGTGTATAAATTAGCTCTTCTTTTATTATGGCTGAGTCGGTACTACCATCACACGACACTGAAAAATATTTGGACTGGCTGATCTCCTCTGTAAGTTGTGCATTAATATCCTTACTGATGAATTTAGTAAAACTGGCACAGGCCTTGTCACTGGTGTACCTCAACCCAATCTTTTCCTGTTTCCCTATTCGTGACAGTAGTTCCATGTCTTGTTTGAAACTAATGAATGGTTGCCCTGCTTTAGCAACCTTAAAAGTGGTCAGGAACCTAAGGGTCATTATTTCTGTTGTCTCTTTATTTATTGACGGCAACCCCTTGACAACTGGGCTTTTGCTGGGGTGACGCTGAGCAGCAATATGGCTGCTTGACTCACGATGAATGTGACTAGTTTTGTGTGTTTTTATTGTGCCCAGCATCATGGTTGTACAGCCAAACACAAATGAACCTTTGTCAGTTGGAAATATTTTTCTGTAGTACTCGCAGTACATCTCACTTCGGTCATTATTTACTAAAAGCCATTCTCTATCTATTTCCATGACTCTTGAACGTGTCTGGTTCTTTGTTTTTCATACTCTTTTTCTCTTAGTGGCATTTTTCCTTGGTTTGGGTGCCCCAGCATTATTTTTTTGGTGGGTGGAGGGGTTTCCACTGTACTTGCCTCCACAAAAGACATGGAACTACTGTCAGGGATGCTTTCAGGTTCGGTGCAAGAAGATGGACCTGGCTGCAGTAATTGTTCCACAGTATTTTTCTTTGTAAAACCAAATCTAAGCAGAGACATGCTTTGATGTGCGAAACACTTGACTTGTTAATAAAGATGATTACTCTTAAACTGACTAGTGTGAGTCTTCGTCTCTTTCTTTTAGTGAGAAAAATCACAAATAGGTCAGTCAGAGAGCAATCACCTCTCACAGGGATTTCCCTTTACTGTAGGGTAATGCAACGTGGCAGCACAGAACAACAAGTTTTTTTTTTAATCCAGACAATAGCTGGCCAATCGGGAGCAGTTTAGAATGCAGGAATTATATATATATATATATATATTTAAACAACACAGAAAGCTCCGAGATAGAGTTCTGCCCAACTAGGATCCCCTAGTGTAGGGCAGGGAGCAGTTTAGAATGCAGGAATTATATATTTACATATTTTTTTACACACACTTTTAGCTCCGAGACAGATTTCCCCAAAATCCCCTTACTGTAGGGCAGGGAGCAGAAGATTAGAATGCAGGAATTATACTATTTTTGTTTAACACACACTAGCACCAGACACAGTCTCCCCACAAGGATCCCCTTACTGTAGGCAGGGCACTCAGGGAGCAGCAGAAGGGCTGTTAGACCACACTGAAGCTCAGATTAATAATCCTCTCAGGGCTTTCCCTGTAGTGTAGCTAGGACAATGACTTCAGAGCTCAGTAAGCACCCAAAATGACGATGTTGTTTTTTTACACTGAAGCTTAGAGAGTCATTTCCTCAAAGGGGTCTCTTTACTGTACTAGGGTAAATTTGATCTCACTAAGCTGAGCCAGTAATTGGTTTAGTACAGATCAAAATTCTCAGGACACTTGTCTTCCCCCCCTTAGGGCAATCCAAATGTTTAGTAGTGGTTTTTTTTTCACACTGTAGTCACTAGTTTCACAGTCACCCTGTACCCCTTACTGTAGGCAAGATCAGGTTTTATTATGCAGCCAGGAATTAATTCAGCAATCAGACGTCAACTTGTTTAACTCTTTGGTCTGCAAAAATAATCTGGTTTTATTCTGACTGCGGCAGTTGCTCTTTCCTGACTGGTCTGCTGTCAGAGACTGGGTTTATTTTTAATTTTTTACCACAGCAGTCTTGTAGAGTCATTAAAGTGTATTTAAAGGAGAACTGCACAGAACCTGTAAGTCATGTTACCCAGTAGAAGCATTTTTTTGTTATTTTATGTTTATCGATTTAAATAAAACCAAATACATATTACCTCATACAGGGCAACTGACATAGGTAGATTTAGCTCAGCAGCTCATCATCAAACATTTGATATACAATTCAACATCCCTTGCAATCTGTTACAATAGGAAGTGGGGGTTCCCATATTAATTATTTTAAAGACCACAGTTTTAACAAAATACCAGCCATCTCAGCGGCAATGGAGATTTTCTGATTTAGGCAGAATTAAAGGATATGATAATTGCAGTTACTAAGAAGTGCTATTTATCCATTTAACAGTTTATAGTGCAAAAAAATAGGAATATATGTGTGCTCCCAATAGGCAAACCTTTCAGTACCACTAAATTAAACATTTATATAACATTTCAAACTATTACATGAAATTTATATGGAATTAAACATCCTCCCTGGATAAATCCAGCAGCTTCAGGTTGGTGCAACAGACAAACCGACTGCATACGGCTAGAGCCAAGTTTTAGAGTTAAATACTTCCACCCCAAGTCATAGCAGGCTGAGGAAATACCCCAAAAAATGGTGCTTACCACCACAAGGACCTAAGCGTCCTACACTAAGGCCCCTCTCCTTTATTATATTCGAAGCCTCATACCATATTATACACTGGGGAAAAGAGTAATCAGTTCTCCCGTGAAAGTCCCTGAAAATTAACCAAAGACCATTATAGAGTCCCATCAGTCTTAGCCTGCCACAATCATTCCAAAGAGTCACTACGATTGTTCGGTCAGTCAGTCTTCCCTTGACTCTTCACCGGTGCACTCCTCTTCTAAGTTAGGCCTCTCCCGGGAAAAAAACTCCCTTTTGGTCTTCTCTAACCAGCGCTCAGCATCTTTCAGCTCTGAAAACTGCCACGATTTTCTGGCATAAGTTATCCGCAGATGCGCAGGCAGTGTATGATGCCAGGCGCTCATAATTTCTGGCGAACTGCGTCAAATCTCTTTCTGCGAGCCTGGATCTGGAATGAGAGGTCGGGGTAGCATTTGACATCCGCTTTGTCGATAGAGAACGGATAAGCTGCACGTATTGCTGACAGAATTAAGTACCGAATCTCAGCTCCAGAAGTTTTCACTAGGATAGTCTGGGGTATGCTGATATCTGTGGGCCTAACGCCTGGGTTGACCCAGTAATCTCTTGAGGTTCTGCCACTCAAAGTTAATTGGGGTAAAAATTGAAGCTTGAAGCCACTCTACCACAAAGGCTAGTAGGTTAGATCCCTCATCTCCTTCGGGTATGCCTACAAAGTGTAGATTGCCAGCCCGTACCTCATTTTCTAAGGCTTCCAGTCTGCCCCGGAGCTGCATGTTTCCCAGTGTCATGTTTGCCACAGTCCCTTGCGTAGTGAGAGATCATTTATCACATTCCATAACTGTACTTGAAAGTTCTGTTAATACGGCATCGTGTTTTTCGAATCTGGCCAGCTTTTTTTCAATTTTTGTATCCATGGATTTCATGGTTGCTATCATCTGTTGCCATGGTGGGCCTGCTGTGGGTCCCATTGCAGAGTCCGATTCAGGACATGCAGTTTCTTTTTTTTTTTTAAACTTTCTTTATTTATAAATTTTTCATATTTCATGTATACACATAAACTTATATACATTCATAGGAGTTGCTTGATATAGTTGATGAATTGTTCTTTCATTATAGCTTAGGAAACAAGTCAGAACACAAAGTCTTTTCTCAGTTGGGAAATATGTAATACCCATCTCCTCCATATAATCTCAAATTGGGTATATCTCTTGTTTGTTAATGCTGTCAGCTTTTCCATTTGGTATATCTTAAACACTTCGTCTTGCCATTGAGTTATCTGGGGCAAGTTCGGGGTTAGCCAATTCTTTGTTATTATCTTTTTAACGGCCAGGGTCAGTATCAGTAATAATTTCTTTGTTTTCTCATCTCTGCTCCCTTCGGGGAGGTCTGAAAAAAAATATAGAAATATATCCAGTTGTATAGATGGCGTTATTATGTTTTTAATAGCCTCTCGGGCTTCTAACAAAAACGGTTGGATTACTGGACAGTTCCAAAATAAGTGCCCATGAGTGGCCTGCTGTTCACCACATTTCTCTTCTACTCTCAAACTGTGCCTGAATTATTGGCGTTCTGAAAAATCTGACAGCATTCTTCCAAGCGAATTCCCTCCATTGTGGTGAGGAAGTACTTTTATGAATACATACTAGATGATTTCTCCACTTTTCATCTGTAATAACAATATTCAAGTCTTTTTCCCATGCTTTCTTAATAGACTCTGCTGTGTCTCCCTCAAGTTCTCGTATAGCTGCATATAGATAGGATATTATATGTGCTAGATTAGCCCGGCCCTCCAGTCCTCTCTGTAAGGCCTCTATGAGCTTGGGTATGGGGAGCTGAGCCCAGCATTCTTTCTTTTCCTTCCTTTCCTAATATAGTCCCTCACCTGAAAATACCGAAATCTGTCTCTATGAGTTATCTCATACTTCGTCTGCAGATCTGAAAAGCTTACCATTATTCCCTCTTTTAAAAATTGGTACACTATGTGTAGCCCCTTTCTCTCCCACCCTCTATAGCCCATATCCATCACAGCAGGCAGAAACCTTCCTGTATGTGTTAGGGAGTAAAACAGAGGTCTCCATGCCTTCCTTTTCTTAGTATTCAATGTCTGCCTCCAGGTTCTTAAGGTTGAGAGTGTGTATGGGTTCTCTATATCCCCTTTCTCCCTGTCCCGTCTACCTGAAAGAAGGATCCCTTGTAGTCTCCTGAGATCCTCTTCTACTATTTCTATTTCTTTCCATTTTGCTGTGTAAGTAGGGTGCAGCCAATATATCGCTGTACGAATCTGGGCAGCCCTATGGTAATATTTAAAATTTGGGAGAGATAACCCCCCTTCCCCTTTTGAAAGTTGTAATATAGATTGTCTTATTCTTGGCTTCTGTTTACTCCAGATATACTGCGATACTTTCCTGTTCAATTCCTTATAGAATGTGTCTGGTACTATAATGGGGATAGTCTGTGCTAAACATAGGAATCGTGGGAGCACCACCATTAGGACATGCAGTTTCATCAACTTTTCCTGCCTTTGCCACACTGGATTTTGAAGCTGCCGGGGTTGGGCCTTGTTTCTTCCCCATGTTTAAGTTTGGGCTCGATCAAAAGCTGTAGAGCTCCTACAATTAAGGCTCCAACTGGATTTAGAGTTTTCTAAGTTTGAAAAGGTATATTTTATATTTATACAGTGCTAAAATGTAGAGCGCTCAAAGGAAGCTTCCAGCCTGGAGATCGTCTCTCTAGCACCCCCAGAAGCTGTTTTTTAAATACTGGTTCTAATTCTTTTATTGTTCCATCTCTAAAAGCTTTTAAGTGTTCCCAGTCAGTGAAGACAGTGGGCAGCTTCAAGAGAGGCTCGGATAGGCATAGGGGGAAGGTAAGGATCATGGGTAGGGAGGATGGGAGGAGTGGGGGGGGGCAACAACAGTAGTTCAAGCTGTGGACACTGCAATACGAGCAGACTAGATAGACCAAATAGCCTTCCTCTGCTGGCTTCTTTGTATGTCCATATGTTTCTGACTTACGCTCTTGCATTAAGTCACAAGCAAGCAAACTCAGCTTCCTGGTCTCCACTTCACAAAATACACTCCTTGCTGTGTTCCAGGATAACAATTTTATTTGTTAAAACCAGCAGTAAGGCCGGCCTGGTGGGGCTGAGGATTGAGGCGTTGAACACCACACCTTGCGCCACACCGGCGACCCAAGTTCGGGAGCAAACTCGGACCGCCAGGGGTCAGCCTGGGGTGCGTGTGGAGCAGGATTGAGACACCTCAGGGCAGCTCTCCTCTCCGGGGAGGGATGTGAGGGTTCCCCAGCTCTTGGCTGTCACCTGGTGGAGGCTAGGTGATAGCGCCAAGCCAAAGGGAACCCTGGCATTAGGCTGGGGAGTTGGAAGGGGTCATCACTGGAGCCGCAGAGCGCATGTGTGCATCCACGTGAATATGTGACCACAATCTGGGGTAATGGGAGAAAAAGCAGAAACGTATGTCTCCCCCATTACCAAGAAGGCGTAGGTGGTAACAGTGGAGCAAAAATCTATATGAAAAAAAATAAATAAAGGGAAAAAAAAAACAGCAGTAAGATAGTCCATGCTCCCTCCCTCAACAACCAAACATTTTAACGCGATACTTGAGCTTTCTCAAGGCTGCCATGAATCACCCCCATTCCTGACTTGGGACTGACTCCCTCAGCCCGCGCTCTCTTTCCCAGGCCAACCAAGTCCCACCCTCTAGGGGTACTCGCAGCCAATGCCAGGCTGCCTTCCCCAGAGAGGATGAAAAGTTAACCCTTTAGGGGTTAGGCCAAGGACCTCCAGAGGGACAGCCCCCTTCTAACCAGCTCCTACTGATTCTAACTCTCCCCCAAGGTGACACCTGCCATGCTCAGAAGGAGTGGTCATAAAAAGATTATGTTGAAAATTTGGGGTAAAAATGTGAAAAGCCAACTAAGTTATGAGCAAACGAATTGTTCCAACATTTACTCATAACTTTATTTTTTGCAGATTTTGGCCCCCAGTGTTAACATATCCCTTGTGTTAACCCACCTTCTGAACATGGCAGGAGTCATTTTTCAAATCTCCTCTGATACTTGTTTCCACAGTAATACAGCGAAATCACCTTTCGGATGGGATTTCAAAAATCCCACCGTCATCATAACATCAGGTCATAAAAAGAACTGCTGGACATTTGGGGTCAAAATGTGGGAGCCCACTTAAAAGTAGATATTGCCTCTCAGCTGCCCTATCCTGGGTAATTACAGTCTAACAACGTGTCAAAGCAGGACACCATGGAAAATGAGATATTGCACCTCATCTGCTCTGTCCTGAATAAATATATCGTAAAAATGTGCACAAGCAAAATCCTGTACAACAGCAATACCAGTAGTGAACATTCGGCATTGACAAAAGCTTGTTTAACTCAGGTACTGTAAGAACTAGAAAAATAGGAAAAGGCAGTTTAAATATGCAGGCCTTGTCTGGGCAGTGCAGACAGGGGAGATTTTTTATTTTATTTATTTTTTTTATTTTTATTTGTGTCTAGGGTTACAAAGTACCTTTGAGCCAAGGCTCTTTTACAAAGGTTCCACATCATGCTGGTTACAGCATAACAGACACTAAAACATAAAACAGTTACAGGTACATGGTTTTAGACAGTAACTTTGCTTGACAAAATCGGACTGAGCGATGAGTAACTCAAGAAACAATAGGAGGAAGAGGGCAAGAAGGGGAGAGGGCTGAGTAGGGGAAGGCATAGGCGTAGAGGGTCAGAGTGAGGCAGCCGAGGGGCCTTGTCAGGACAGACACAGGGCAAGTGCATTAGAAGTTGCATTGGACAGTTAAGTGCAAGAAGAGAGGGCAGAAACTGACACCTATAAGGTCATTTTGACTGAATTGTATGCATTACCACAAACCAATAGCCTCCCTATAATGAATTATTACTACTAAATTTATCTAAAACTTAAGAGTAAGCACAGGTTGAACTAGTTTCCTCTGAAGTGTTTAAATGACCTGTGTATCCTCCAGAAGGAACAGGGCCAGGGCCCTGCTAATTTGTGCAAAGAACACAAATAACTTACAGTATGACACAAAACCTCTAAAAACTAGGGTACAGTCAGAGACCGTGATTCCATAACAATTGTATTGTTACAGACCCCAACTGAACAGGAAGTCTCGTGGCTACATTCGGGTACTGCAAGAAGGAAGACGGAAGGCAGGAAAGCCATTCCGTCCAACATCGATTTAGAGGGCATCCAAACATTCCATTACTTTACCTTGATACAAAACGGCAGCTCCAGAGAAACTGATCCCGTTGACAAATCTCAACTACTCTATGGACAGTTCTGGGAGTCCAGGTAAGGCTAAACTGTCAGCTTCAAAAGTGTTCTGGTGGTAAAATGAAAGCAATCTATCGTTTCCAGGAAACTGGACTGATTTAATTTTACCACCAGCGTATATTTATTGAGCCCTGGGTTTCTGGTGCTTCTGGCAGTGCCTGAAGTCGCCTGTAGGGTTCATTCTTGAGGAGGCCATGACAGATCCAGAGGCAGCCAAGACAAAAATGGGAGGAAAAAGTAGAAAAAGGAGACGTTCTGAAAATGAACTGGAACAAAAAAGCAAAACAGCACAGAGAAGTGGTAACATCACGACAAAAATGAACCCAGGAAATGTTAGTGGATCTGGGGTGACTAATCTCTTCAGCAGAAAAGAAAGGTCTGGGACCAGATATTCAGTGATATGCAAAAGCATAGCACACAGTTTGCACTGCTCTTGCCCATGACCCTGAAAATGCAGTATTCAGTTGGACAGCACACCAGCGCTATCTGACTGAATACAGGGCTATGTCAGGTTAGCGCAAAGTCGCGTAGCACTGCCCAGACAGGGATCTGGGTTGTATGCAGCCCATAGTGAAGTACAGAGAACCGCAGCCCCTGACCTGACAGCACTGGGAGCCCCCACTGTGATATTCACCCAGTAACATGCAAATGAGCCGATGGGTCATGTAAGGCGGTAAGGGCCATACACATGCCCAATATGGGCTACTTTGCATGGGGTGCAATGACAGGTTTTGCCCCTCCCATGGCTGCCCGCCACATCAAGCATGATGGAGAGCACCTCCCCATGCCCCAAACACCCGACGCCACAAAAGAAATGGCCTCCCTGGTGTCTAGTAGCGCCCTCTACCCTCAAATACCCATCCCTATATCTGACAAGTGAGTCCCTGGTGTGTAGTGGCACCCCCGGCCTCCAATCCCTGGTGTCATAAGTGTGCAGGTATTCCTTGGTGTCCAGTGGCATCCCCTACCCTCTGACTGATGGCCACTGTGGTACTAACGCTGTCCCTGTTGTCTTGTGGCACCCCCCACCCTCTGATCGCTGGCCATGGAGTTCTTCAAGCTATCCCTGGTGTCTAGCGGCACTCCATCCTACAATCACCAGCTCCCATGGTACTGACATTGTGCCTGGTGTCTAGTGGCCCCTCCTCTGATCGCTGGCCACTGTGTTCTTCAAGCTGTCACTCATGTCTAGTGGCATCCCCTGCCCTCTGATCCTCATCCTTGTAATGGTTTCATTATGCCTGATGTCTAGTGCCCCCCCCCACCCTCCAGTCCCCATCCCCCGTCGTGGTTTGTGATGCCCTGGTATCTAGTGCACTTTCCCAATCCCATTCCCATAAGTGGTGTGTTATGCCCTGGTGTCTAGTGGCACCCCCCCCATCCACCGACTGTCCGTCACTGTAATTGTGTCAGTTTGCCCTGATGTCCAGTGATCCCCTCACCCACCAAGCCCAGTCCCTGTGTCACCCACTGCCCTGCTAGCTAGCAGCCCCTCCACCACCCCCCTGCACCGAGCACACCACCTGTCTCCCCCCCCCCCACCACAGAGTCTGGTGATGTGCACACGGCTAGACCTAAGACCTTCAACTCACAGCAGCTGACCTGTACAGGAGTTGGTGGTGTTTCTGCTGGAGACAGTTAGTGGTACTACACATATTGGATTTACGTTATTGCTGTAGTGAAATGGGCCATCCCTGGGGCTCCACGACAGAACATCCCATTGACACTCGTCTAGTGGTGTGCATGGGCTCCAATACGGTGACTGGAACAGTCCTTCTCTCACCACCTCAGCTGACTGCTGTATGGAATGACAGGGAATGAGCATACTGTGTACTGTAGAGGAAGCGCAGATACTAGAAGAAAGGCTTAATGGTAATCAGTTCCATCTCCTTCTCATGGACTTTATTTATTTATTGAAATGTTTCACCAGGAAGGCACACTGAGCAACAAGTCGCTCATCTCCCGGTGCGACCAAAGGGGTAGGGGTACAACTGGAATGAGAAATTATACGTTCAAGTTACAAGATCAACATTAACATACAGTTGTAAGGCAGGTGTTACAAACAGTGTTACAACAGTGTTGTGCATAACATGTAGAAAGAGTGCACAATAATAAGTGCCGGGTTAATAAGTAAACAAGTGCTTACATGAAAAAAAAAGGGGAAAGGGGAGGGAGGGGTGAGGTGGAGGAGGGGAAGGGTTGTGCCCCTGGAGACCCCTTCAGAATGCGAGGAACCCTGTAAGGGGACTGGGGGGACCAGAGAGGAGGGGATAAGGCAGTGTCCCAGAGAGACTCCTTTAAGATGGTGCGGGAAGGGAGTAAATGAGAGATACAAGCCCCTTGGAGGGCAGGAGAGGGACCCATGGAGAGCATTCAGGGTCCTTTACATTCTGTGAGAGATCAAGGGAGGCCAGTAAGGGGGAGAAGGGCTAGAGATTTTGGGGTGAGTCTGCACAGGGTAAAATGAAGATGAGGGTAAGGGGTAGGGTTTGTCCAGGGCTTAGAGGAGGGAATTAGGGAGGGACATGGCAGGAGCAGCTAGGTGCAAGGTAATTATTGAGGGCAGAGCTGATGGAGTAGGCGGAGGATGAGTGCCAGAATTGGGGGGGATTCCAAATTTTTGGGAGGCGGTGAGAGTAACTGGATTGGCTGATTTAGGTGGATCTGCGGAGGATAACCAGGGTATGGGAGTCAGTTGATCTACAGGAATGGGAGGGTGGGGGGTGTTATAAAGGAGGAGGTGAGGTAGAAAGGGAGCTCACCCAACCAGTGCTTGGAGGTGAATTTAGCACAGTGGGAGAGTCGCCTATTTGTAAGAGAGGGGAAGGATAGGGCAGGATAAAGATTGAAGTGATGGGTGTGGGGGGGGGACAGGGCAAAGCGGCAGGAGTATGCCTTCCCATATGGCTGATAATCTTTGAGCTCAGACAAAGTCCTTATGGAAATGACGAAGGTGACTGTAGTAACTCCACACTGGCCAAGTTGACACTTGTTTGCAGAAGCGTTATAGATCATCCTTCAAGGTCCTTGTTTTCTGCCTTGTTGACTGGAAATTCTTAGCCCTGTGCTCCTTCTACAGTAGACAGTAAGCGCATTCTCTGTCATTCCATACGGCGGCCAGCCAAGGTGATGAGAGAAGGGCTGTGGCAGTCACTGCATTGGATCCCACACACATCGCCGGACTAGTGGCAACAGGATGTTCTGCCACTGAGTCCCAGGGGTGTCCCATTTCACTACAGCAGTAACATAAATCCAATACGTGTATAGTACCACCAACCATCTCCAGCAAAAACACCACCAACTCCTGTACAGGTAGTTGCTGTGAGCTGAAGGGCTTGAGTTCAGCCATGCATGCAGCACCGGACTCTGTGGTATGGTGGGGCAGACAGGTGGTGTGCTTGGTGCAGGCAGTGGGGTTGGAGGGCCGCTAGCCACCAGGGCAATGGATGACACTGAGATAGGTTCTAGGTGGGTGGGTGGACCACTGGACCCAGAGCAAACTGACACAACTGTATCAATGGGTGATCGGTGGGTGGGGATGCACCAGACACCAGAGTATAACGCACCGCTTACAGGGCAGATAGCAGGGAATACTGAACTACTTACAGGGATTGGGATTGGAGGGCGGGGTGTGCCACTAGACCCCAAGAAATACAGAAACACTTACACAGATGGGGATCAGAGAGCGGGGGAGGTGCCACTAGACACCAGGGACAACATCAAAACCACGGTGGCCAGCGACTGAAGGGTGTAGGGGTGCCACTAGACACCAGGGCATCCACTGTGTACAGGGGCCAGGGTTGGGGGGGATGGCCCGTTACAGTACCATTGCCCGCCACCATGGCCTTGTGCCCCATTAAGTCTGGGTTTTCAAAGGTGGTAGCTTGTGCCCATTTGGGTGGTATATACCACCTGTGCAAACTTTCCAATTTCCTGCTGCACCTGTATGCAAGAGATGACCTCCTCATTTGCATTGGCACAGTGGTAACTTAAGTGCTTGGGTGCTTATGGGTTTTGCCCACACTGTGGGGGTGTCTAAATACAGCCCCACCCACAAATCAGGCATAAAATCTGGTTAGCACAGGAAAACACCCCCTTAGTGCCCAGGCTAAATTTTGAATATCTGGCCCCTGACAGTGTGAGGGAACTTGATGAGAGATATTGGACAGTGCATGGAGAGCAAGTCAAAATCTATTGAATGGTTCTGACTGTGGCTCCTTGAGTTGGGATTCTGCAAGTCTGGCTATGGATGAATCCACATTTAAAATCCTGCCTTGCTAGCAGTGCCCCAGTCTTGTCTGGGTCACTTCTCAGTCATCGATGAGTGAATTTCTGAGAAGCATCAAGACATCTGATACTGAGTCACCGCCAGCCACAGAAAAAGAGAAGTACAGCTGGGTATCACATGCATACAAATGAAGATCAGGGGAGTGGACTGAGGAAGCCCTAGCTTTCCAGTGTATGCTTCCCTTCAGGTGGGAAAGGGGGCAGACTGGGAAGGCTCTAGCTTTCCAATAGATGCTCCCCTTCAGGTGAGTCAGGGGTGGACTGAGGAGGCTCTAGCTTTCCAGTGTATGCTTCCCTCCAGGTGGGAAAGGGGGCAGACTGAGGAGGCTCTAGCTTTCCAGTGTATGCTTCCCTCCAGGTGGGAAAGGGGGCAGACTGGGGAGGCTCTAGCTTTCCAGGGGATACTCCCCTCCAGGTAGTACAGCCCTTGGACTGTGATACGTCCCTAGATGACCACAAGGGAAAGAGCAACAGTGGAGGCTCTGATTGGACAAGGAGGAGCTGGCCTACCCATCACTCCACAACACTGGTGGACTTTAACAGGCTCCTTCATTGAAGAAAAAACTAGAAATAGGCGACACAAGGAAGACAGACCTTGGCATGTGGCCCTCCACCTATTTGAGCTACCTTAGATCTTGACCACCATAACCAAAGATTTATCTAAATGCAGAAATCAGTTATGAAAGTAGTGACAACAACCACACCAAGTGTACTCAGAAGTTATGTTTGTCCAGCATGGTTAAAACATTATGAAAAGCAAGTAGAAAAGCTTACCAGAACCAAAACTGCAGAACGTTCTTTTAGCTCTTGAGGTCCAGTCATAGTAAATCAGCTGATTCATCAAGGCTTAGATCCTCTTACAAAATGTTCCATTTTTAAAATGAGTCTGTGTGACAGACTGCAGGCAAATACCACTTGCAGTTGTAACCTCAACTGAGGTGCAGCAGTCACTGTAAATATACTGTGTACATATGATTATTGTCTATTTTTTGCCTTTAATGATTTTTATATTTTTTGTACTTCATATTGCATTTTATACTGTAACATTGTTTTCCTTCTGTTGTAGTCCAAATCCCCAGGCGTGGGTAAAAACAAATAATTTTTGATCCAGTTCACTTTTCTGATAAAACAGAAAGACGTAAATAAAATAAATAAATACAATGGCTGCCTTTAACTGTAACTTTAATGATGGATGCCATGTCACCTCACATTTGACTAATCTTGTCTGCAAGGAACCATGAAAATTCTTTATGTTTTGCTGCAAAATTCTCAATTCTTGGGCAATGTCAATCTGGAGTGAGAGGATTATCCACCACCACCATGGACAAAGCAATAAGCTTGATCTACTGCCACACAAATCTCCTCAAAGTACCCTACCTTAGCAGAGGCAGTGTTCCCTGATGGATACATATTGATGCACAGAGATGGCAGCAAGATTCCAAGTGGCTGGTCCAGTGTGGGAGCGGTTGCTCTTCCACCCCCCTCCCCACACCAGTGACCCAGTTTCAGAACCAAACAAGGGTCACTCGGTAGTCCAGCAAGGTGAGGGAGGATAGAGCATCCAATCACATCTCTCTTTCTTTGGGGAAGGGGAACACCAGTTCCCGCTGCAGGGACTACCAGCTGGCAGAGTTCGGGCAGCAGCACAGCACAACAGCATGCATTAGAGCAGAGCTGGAGTGTGACGTGCTGGTGCACACATCTCCAGCAGCACAGCACAACAGCATGCATTAGAGCAGAGCTGGAGTGTGACGTGCTGGTGCACACATCTCCAGCAGCACAGCACAACAGCATGCATTAGAGCAGAGCTGGAGTGTGATGTGCTGGTGCACACATCTCCAGCAGCACAGCACAACAGCATGCATTAGAGCAGAGCTGGAGTGTGACGTGCTGGTGCACACATCTTTACGCTCCAGCTCAGGGGAGAAAAATGCCAGGCTGCTACATGCCGCCCCCCCAACAGGCTCTTGCAAGACCAACACAGCTGGCCACCCACCAAATAGGGTGCCGTGTAAGTGGTGGATAACTGATAAATCTGTGAGAAGGTCAGTGACAGGGCAGGGGCTGCCATCGGGGGACAGGAGGATAAACTACTGATGAGACGCCTGCCATCAGCACTGCAATTACCCATGCCTTCGCTTCATTCGCCACAGATCACAAGTTTACCATGGTGGTCTATGGGGCTAGGAAACAGAACAGAGCTGCACCAGAAACTCCACACTAGCAATGGTGGAGTTACATAATACCACCATTTAGAAGCCATTAGCACTGTGTCAGCTTCAATGCATATGATCCAAACCTACTTTTAATTCACATCCACCCATCACAATCCCCTTGTAAAGATGGTGTCACGTCCCCAGGGGTCTTATCCTAGTGGTCAACTAATTAATCAATAAATAAAATTTCAGAGCTGAAAGGCTAGTCCGTGACTCAATGGGAGGCTGGCAGACTTCTCCCCCAATCACAATTTAAACCCCATTCAGCCATACGAGTCCCTGCCTATTATTTCACACACCACCTCCCACTCCTCCTTCTCTGGTATTCTGTCTCTCTCTTTGCTATTGCTCTTTTAGCAACCTATTCCCTTTAGCCTTGAGAAACTGCTCCTGGCACATCTACCGGAGGTGGAAGTCCAGAGGAATTGAACATCTGTTTTACATTGTACAGGCACATACATGTCTGACAGCTACCCACGGAACATTATTCAGAGATTTAGCTAAATGACTATGCCACTGCACTGAAGTCATGCACAACCAAGCATCTAGAGCCATAAAAACTAATGAAGCTTCCCAAATCTGCATGAAATTCATCTTCATCTATAAAAGGATCCCTGTCATCATCCATCACGATGGTGGGCAGCTTATTCCCAACAGGAGGAACAAGAGTTGGCAAAAGCCACCAATACCTGTTCCTGCAGAGCAATTGCAGATGTCTGATATGATTTCGTTCTCATAGTGAGAGCGGTGGTCTAAAGGATAGTCAACCTTTCAAGATGTCCCTATCAGTTTATCCATGGAAACTATTACGTATTTTAAAACAACAGATGTAAAGGTGTCCGAAAGTAATTTAGAGTACACTGGCAAGGCTTACCTTAGACACATATCATTGTACATTCTATCAGTATCTCAAATTACTACACTTAGCTGAAAGGCGTGGCCTAGAAAGAGTCCATGTTAACTTTCAAATGTTTGCAGAAAGATGATCTGGCATATAAAACTGAATGTATCCAAGGGTTGCAAGCAACTTTGGTAAGGAGTTCCTTTAGTCTGTGCTGCTGGAATTCTATACCTAGCCATTTGAGGAATCACCAGCCTCAATACAGCTAGGTTTACTGAAACTGGAAATTGTTTTTTGGACTTGAGACGCAAGCAAAAACCTTGCTGTTACGGGACTACTTTAAGGGAATGATCTACTCATTACAATGTGTTACAATGTACAATATAATTTTTTCCTTATATAGCCTTTTATGTCTTCACTGGTGCCTGCCACCCTCCCTGGGTCACAGCAACGACCCAGTGACCCCCCCCCCCCAAGCAAGCAGGATTTGGTAGGTGGTAGGCTCCATGGTGCAGATCCCTAGTCTACCCTTGCTGTCAAAGTTTGTCTCCCTTGTTTTACACCCTGCCCTCCCTTCACCTAGTACTGTATACGGTACCACACAGACTAATTGTGCCCTCAGATTTTATTTATTTATTTATTAGTTTTTGTTGACCAGGTGGTTGCGTTAGGCAAGAACCTGCCTATTTTCAAGCACGACCCGAGAGGGTACAAGATATAGTACAATCAACAAGCAAGACATCAGAGGAACACAAACAGATATTGAAGTTATACAACAGATATCCTTGCAGATTATACCAGGAAATACAGCATACATGTTTAAGACAAATAATATACAGACAGTTTTGAGTGCTTAACAACACAGCTATCCTCACAGGGATAGAAGGGGTATAAACCAATAGGTAGTACACATCCACACAGGGATGGAAGGGGAACAGAATGACAATCGACCACAATGTACAAGTTTCAGGAGCCAAGCAGTCGTAGACAGGAGTAAATTGAAACAGGGGCCAGGAGAGGTTAGGAGCAGTCACAGGAATCAAGTGCATAAAGGTAGGAGAAAAGTGCAGACTTGAAGGAGGAGGAGTGAGATAGTGAGCACTTAAGAGTGGGGGGCAGAGAGTTCCACAATTTAGGGGCAAAGTGAGAGAAAGCTTGCGCCCCCATTCTAGTAGAATAGAGTGGAACGGAGAGTTGTAAGGAGTTAGAGGACCTAAGTGGGCAGGAGGGAGGCACAGGGGTGAGCATCGCCCCCGAGACTGCCAGGGCAAGGGTTCCTAGTCATAGAGTCAGTGAAACAGCCCAGGGAGTAGGACCGCAGATTTGGTGGGGATAGCCAGTGTAAGGAGGAGTACAGGAGGCAGTGGTGCGTAAGGCGAGGGGCCGACAGGGCAAATCTGCAGATATTGCTGTAAGTGGTGTCCCATTTACGAAGAATATAAGCGTTGGCATGAGAAAAGTTAGGGAGGGCATACCGTAACCTTGGGAGCAAGACACCTCTAGCCACTGAGATCCTGGCAGCAGGGGTGAGGGAGTGGCACACACGGTAGGCAGCACCTATCCTGATGTTAACTGACCTGCATACCTCATTAATGTTTTTTCCCAGTGTATATTTTAGCCTGAATGTAACTATTTCTGCTGGACTTTGTTAACCTGTTGACTATTACTAGCCTCTCTGGGACCCTCATGAAAATGAGTTGCTGCATCTCATGGCAGTATCCCATTTGTAGTAATTTCAAATAAATGAAATATTAAATAGTGTGTATATGTGCTGCAAAGATGCACTACATATAGAACACTGTATGGGGAGTATTTCATTTTGAGTTTGTTTATTACCCCAGGTGTATGAAGCCCACATAAACCAATATCACACATTCCACCCAATGGGCTACTGGAAGCACAATGCGCTTCCATGCTGGCAACCCAAGTTCAAGAGTGAGCTCAGGGATCCAGGATCATAGTGGCCAGGGCTGCAGTACACTGCTGAGTGCAGCAAGAGCAGGCCCTGGGAGGGAAGGATACGGCCAGGTTCTGCCATTGCAGCTAGGAAATCTTCCTCACACTTGCATTCTTGAACTGCAACATGTGAGGCCAACATAAGGCAGGTCCAACATCATGGGAGGTGGGTGAGAAGGGGAGAAAAGAAAAAAAACAACTCACAGCACAGTAGGGATGACAGCCAGCCACAAGCTCAGGCCTGGTCATGAATCCCCCATCGTGAGTTATGTAGGTGGAGGCTACCGAAGGTTGGGGCTGGGGTGGTCACCGCTAAGGTACGACCCCAGGCCCAAGCACAGGGAGGATGATGGTGAAGGATAAAAAGCTAGATCTTAAAAAAAATTATCTCACACATTGGGTATGTAAATAAAACTTGTAATGTACTACTCCCCATTCATTATTCTATATGTAATGTAACTCTGCAGTCCCTGTGCACCAACATGCACATACACTAATACAAGTACACCAACACACAAACACAAAGACACATTTATACACACACACATTGCCATACATACACATACACAGTAATACACTCACGCACAGTCTGACACACACACACATACACACACACAGTAAATTTCACACCCCAAGTTACTCACACCCAGCATGCACCAATACACACAGTGACACACACCTACACACTACTATACACACATATTGACGTGCATGGATGGATACACTAATACAAACATGGCAAGGCACACACACTCACTACTACACACAACCAATAAAGCACAAACTTAAACATACACCAACAGGAATACAGACATAAACTATTACATGCATGACATACACACACACAAACTAATGTGCGAGCACACACACACACACACACACACACACATACACACACCAATGGCCAGACAAAAGTGCAGCCAGTGTAGCCCCTAAAATAGGTGAAGGGAATGAGGGGATCCAAATGATGAAACATAGTAAAAAAGACAATATATAAAAGAATGGGGGGGGGGTAGAAGAAATTACACTTGTGTGTGCGGGCCCACACATGCACGCACACACACACTCACAAATTAACAGACTAATACACACAGGCACACTAGTACACACATCTTGACATGCACACATACACAGCTACACTACTACACATACAAATAGGCACACAAATATATATAAATGTGCAGACATCACACACACACTTACACTAATACCTTTATTTTTTCTCCCTCAATTACTAACACCTAGCCTTTTGCTTTAAACCTAGCCAATAGCTGCCTTCAAGGTTTCCTTTATTCCTGTTTCTCCTCCTCACTCCCCCTCTTCTTATCGTAGGATGGCCAAGGCCTTCTTCCCGGTAGCAACTCATCACCCTGCCCCACCATGCACTTTTCACTCCAAAACAGGCAGCCGTATGCCTCCCCCATCTTGCACTAAGACAACAGAATCTGTATTAGACAAGGCTGGCTATGACCTCCTCCCCTTGAGTTTTGGAACATTGTGTAATCCATAATTTGTGTATCATTGTATTTGCTGTTTTCGAATGTTTGTCCTGTATAGTACTGTATTGTAAACCCTGTAATTTGATTGTATTTGTTTTTTTATTCCTGTTTTTGTATTATTTCTGCAATGTGGAACCTCTGTAAATGAGCCACTGACTCAAAGGTACATCTGAAATCCAATAAATAAATAAACAAAATATATAATGCACACACACACTGCCTGCTGGAGGAAGCCTACAGCCAGGTAAGGACAGGGGGATCCAAAGGAATACGACTAGGGTAAAAATAGAATGTGAAAAAAAAGAAAACAAATGGGATGGACTGGAGGCACACACACTCACACACACACATACCCCCGATACGGAGTGCCATACTAATATCACTAATACATTTCTGCGTGCGTGCACGCACACACACGCACACACACCCCCCCAACACAGAGTGACATACTAATACCACTTTTGCATGCGCGCACACACACACCTTGGTGTTTACAAACACAGATATACTATGACACACATGTGGATGGACACGCACAGTCACACACGCTCAAATGACCACGCAAACAAACGTGAATACACTGGCACAACACACACATGCGCGCACATGCATACATACACACACAACCTAGAGGAATGGTGTAGCCAGGATAAACACTAACACAGGGATGGGGACAGAGGGATCCAAAACATGAAAAATAAATTAAAATGTTTAAAAATGGGCTGGGTGGTGGATGTGGTAGGCTCTGAACCCTGAGTAGGACATCTTCACTCTCCATTGTCAGGAGCTCAGAGTATTGGATGAGGGTGGCCAACCGCCCAATCCAGCCCACTCCTCCCACTTATTCACACACACACATTATACACATTGCTCCAGATAAAACATTACTCTGCATTCTTTAGATGGAGGGTCTGGAATGGGTTCCAGACCCACCTGGGAAAAAATTATATATATATGTATATGTATATATATATATATATATATATATATATTTAAAATATTTGTATATTATATACACATATTATACAGGGGCCTGTGCTTCTGCAGACAAGTACTGTTGTAATTTGGGTAGTGTGGATCTGTATTTGCAGCTGCAGAAGTGCAGGCCCTGCAAGGGTTTGCACTTCTGCAGCCACAAGTTGGTGTGCATATCTTACACTGTGCATGTGTATCTGTAACTGCAGAAGCGCTGGCCCCACAGGGGCATGTACTTCTGCAGACAGAAGAACTGTTGTAATTGGAGTATTGTGGATTTGCACGTGTGGCTGCAGGGGCCTGTGCTTCTGCAGACAGAAGTAGTGGTGTGATTTGAATATCGTGGATTTCTATCTGCAGCCAGAAGTCACTGTGTGTCTCCTGAGGTGTGCCTGCTGCAGATACAAATCCTCAAAGGTAGCACAACAGTGCTACTGCATTTGTGTAATCTGGAAACAGCTGTATGCTATTTGTCTTACCTAATGATGGCTGTCTGAGTGTCTGTGGCTGCTTGTGTGGTCTTGTCCTTTTTCTGTTTTGGGCGGAGAGAGTTAGGGTTGGAAACACATTTCCCCACTAGTGTGACATTAAGTTGAACATTAACTGGTACAGTATATACTGCCACAGACTTCCAAGTTTCTGTAAAAGCAAGCTGCAGAAAAAAGCACATTGCCTTGAAATCTGACAAACTTTATTTGTCCATAGTATCTTTTTTAATGACATTCCTTTAAGGATAAAATTGCCAACTGACTCAATAGAACTGACTGCTACGGGCAGAACAACCTGGAACTGAATCCTCATTCCCATGCTCTGGGCCACTGGAGCTCTGGGAACATTGCAAAGGCAGCATGCAGAGACCCCAGGGAGGGAGGGAGGGTGGTGACTACCTGTTCTGCAGTTCCTCCTTTGGATTGTGGAGCACCCTAATATTGTGTGTGACCACATAACGTGGACTTCTTTCCAGTGTGAGGGTGGCGTCTGCTGCATGACATCACGGGATGGAGGGAGTCAGGAAAAACTGAGTCAAAAGTTGTATTTTTCACAACTAATGATGGCCAGCCACCCCACCCCATAGTCCTGAACCTGACTGTGCTTCCTTCTCAAACTTAAAGGCATTTTATCTGTACTCACCCCCCATGAGTCAGCAAAACTGCTCACTGTTTTTAAAGTTAATTACCCCACAAATAAAGCCAACCCTTTTATTCTGCTGAATTGAAAACAGCTTAGTCTTTTTAAATAACTGTCACAGCCTATGCAGAATGCTGATAAAAGACCAGTCCTTGGTTAATTCTAAGACACTCAAAAAACAGCAACAGCTGGCAGAATCATCAGTAGAGACAGAGGAAAATGCCAGTCTTCCCCAGCACCCCAGTCCCAGTTAGGGGTCTTGAGTTTTTTTGTGGGGGTCAGACTGCTGTAATCCTGCAACCTGTCTCTTGGCAGTTGTGGAGAGGCTACAGGATCAGACTGGGATGACAAACTTAGCCTTGTCCTTCTCTTGCAGTTGGACAGCATCTCTCTCTCTCTCTCTCTCTTCCTCCATCCTCCCTCCCTCCCTCCCTCCCTCTGTGCCCTCTCTGTTGCTAGAGCCTTTCTCTCTGCTCCCTTTCTACCTCCCTCCTTTGTGTAACACCTTCAAGGTGCAGTCTGTTCTGCTGGCCATTCTAGGGTCTAGTGATGACTGAAATTCTCCAGGCCGAGGCTGAGGGAGGTGTCCTGAGAATTTCAGGTCTCTCCATTGCAAGATTAGCATCCAATGAGTGTGAAAAGACTCCCCTATAAGAATTCCCCAACTAATAACATGAACCACCCTGCTATTGGCGTACTCTGGACAGCAGCAGGACCCGCACCATTGTCACCCATTGCACCACCGAGCAGTAAGGGTGGGAGGATCAAGTCTGATGCCCTTCTTCCTCCTTTTTCCCCCCTACAAGCTGGATACAGCCGCATAGGGGTTCCTGGTGAGCATGGTCACTGTAGCGAAACTGAAAATCCACCTCAGTATCTCTCTTCCTCCTCTCACACTCAGAGCTCACCAAAACACCAAGATGCAGGTTCATTCCTATCCTCAGTCTCTGAACCATCCATTTTGAAACTCAAAAAAATTACTTGGACTCGGCAGTCCTTGGTAGAAAAAACAGGGGGATCAACAGCCATAGGATCGCTACAGAGTTCAATTAATGACAGGTGTGGGAGATGTGGAAGTGTTTATCTTATTATTATTATTATTTATTTTTTTATTTTATTTTATCCCCAGACGCCTTACCTCCTCCTGCACTGCTTTTCGGACTTGCATCGGTCTCTGCCACTGGCACATCCTTCTGCAATCCCTGAACGTCCTTCTGATCTACCTCCATGCCAACCACCCTATGCAGAAATCCCCTACGTAGCAGGGCCCCTGCCAACCATGACTGGCTCTATGTTCAGCTGATGTAGGAAGAGGAGTTGGGAAGGGAGACAAGGTCACAATGTTGTCAGGGTCTAGGGTAATGTCATGTGCATGGCTCTGGCATTTTACCATTATAAACCCACCCACCTCTCCTGCTGGACCCACCCACACAGCACCTAGCCTTTAACGGGAGGGGTGAACTGTGGTCAAGACAGCTGTGCAGAAAGGGGAATTCCACTAGCCTAATTTGGGCGGGAATGGCACTTCCACCTCTGAAATACTTTTCAGAATTTCTGTTTGAATTCTGAGGAATTCTGAAAAGCAGTTATGGGTAAACCACAGAATAGCTGACGTCAGATTACATAAACTGCAGAATAACTTTCCACGGATTATGGAAAAAGAATCTGCTGTTTATGTAAATCACAGAGTAATAGTCTGTGAAAAACATTCTGCTTTGGAAATGTCGCACAGTTAGGCAGAATTTTCTGAAATTCCATTGTCATAATTTGGAAATTCCATGCAGCACAGGTGGGCACCCATGACATCAGGGCTCTCAACCAAGCCCACCAGAGGAGGCAACCATGCAGTGCGGGGGAGGGGGACAGTGGCTCACTCCCCAAAACCCTGGGCATGCTGCCTCCACAGTGGCTCTGCAACTTCACTTGCCCTGTGGCAGTTAACATACAAAATGACAGCAGAAACAGACCAGAGGTCCATCCAGTCTGCCCAAGTTGCCTATAATCACTGGAACCTACTGCTCCTCCAGGGTACTAACCCTCCCCGTCCTCTCTCTCTTGTCTCCTCCCTGGTTCTGTCACTCCCGGTATCCACTATTCCCTCATTATGTTCCAGCCCTGCTTGAATCCTCTGACTGTTTTCGTACCCACCACCTTAGCCGACAGACTGTTCCAAGGTTCCGCCACTCTTTCCATAAAGTAGTAATTCCTCACATCCCCTCCTGAACCTACCGCCTGTTAATTTCCATTCATTGCCCCACAAGCCAGCATCATGGTCACGCACCGAAGTGCTTTAGCTTTTAAACACCTTGAGACTCTTTTTCCTGTCCTAGTCAAAAACACCAGTGGCAGCTCTACATCTGGGCACATCGGGGCCCATGCCCTGGTAAAAACGGCTTGTGCTCTTTGTTTCTGCCCCACGTGATGTAAATCAGGGTTTGCATATTCTGCAGAAAGTTATGGCAACAATATTTCAGTGCCCTGGCTGTCAACTGTTGAGCCCCACTTGTGCCCTGGTAACAAATAGAGGCTGGTGTTACCACTGAGAAGCTGTTGAAGAACAACTATCGGGAATGTGTAATGAGATCCCTGAAACAGGAATCTATGGGGGAGCACAATCACCTGTGGACACACACATAGCAGTCTGTCATTTTCTGGCAGCTGCTGCTGGGCATCCATAGGTTTCCATGGTAGGCTCTAGGAATGTGTTTAGGTGTGATACTACAGTTGGGGACCAGCTATACAAGTATAACTGAGTAGAAAACAGTGATTGTACTTTAAGTGTGTGTCATCTGGTTTCAGGGCCCCTATATCACCCAGGTAGGCAGCTCTATCAATACCCAGACTACACATGTCTACAGCAAACAATCAGCCTAGTTTTCAGCACTCTTTTAAATTCTGTGCACTATATTCTAAAAAAATTCTGAAAATCTTTTTTCCACAGTTTTGCAACATTATTTTTTAATATTTACAGCTTCATTTTATATTTTCCCCATAAGCTATAGTATTTTGTTTTAGGTCAGGTATTTACATAACAAAATAGATAACACGAAGCAGTTTTGGAGTTTCTCTCAACAACATGAGTTTTCCTATCTCACTACGTGTTGTTTCTGTGTTATTCTCTTGTTCTGTCTGACTTTCCTGCCACTTTGTCACTGTAGGCACCTAATGTTATTGTTGACAATTTCTGCAGTATTACACATCTTTGAAAATATATATATATTTCCTGCACTTTTTTTCTATGGTATGCACAAAAACTTAAAAAACTGTCATAACTGCACAAACTGCACACACAGTTTGGGCTTATCCACATGCATAAGCTACAGGAAATACAGTACGCTGTGGCTGCTTGCTTAGGTGCCTGCTGAGTATGACCATATATACTCAGCGTGAGAACACGAGCAGTAGGAACAAAGCTAACACCATTTAAACAAGTCTGAGCCACAAACTTTCATAGCCATGAGGTCAGAAGGGTTTTTCAGTTCCTTTGGCCTACCTGATGTTAACAAAAAAAAAAAAAAAACAGGCCTGAGCAACTGAAGGCCAGAACTGAAGAGTTTCATTTAGATTCGCCTTTCGGATTTCCTGACACACTTTCTTTTACTACATATTAACTCAGTGCTAATAGGATGTAACTGTTCACAGGATTTAAAGTTGAAACCGTGAACACCATTATAAATGTATTTATTGAAAACTGGTAACCAAGAAAGGCATACTAACAACAACAAAAATCGAAAGGGACCTGGGAGTAATTATATCAGATGACCTAAAGGTGGGCAAGCAATGTGAGAGGGCAGTAAGGAGGGCTGGGGGAATACTGGGAAGCATAGGTAGAAGCATCAACAGTAGAAAACAGGAAGTTGCTATCCCTCTGTACAGACAGTTGGTGAGGCCCCATGTGGAGTACTGCGTGCAGTTCTGGAGACCCCATCTCCACAAAGACATAGACAGAGTGGAGGCTGTTCAGAGGAGGGCAACCAAAATGGTGCAGGGTCTACACCAGAAGACATACGAAGAGAGACTAAAGAAGTTTAATATGTATACCCTCGAGGAAAGGAGGGAGAGGGGGACGGATAGAAACTTTCAAGTACCTCAAGGGAATTAACAAAGTCCAAGAGGGTAGCATCTTTCAGAAAAACAGATGTGCAAGAACAAGGGGACACAATTTGAAGATGGGGGTGGGGTGTGGCTCAGAGGTAATGTTGGTTGTGGATGCATGAAACAGCCTTCCTGAGGAGGTTGTGGAGTCGAGAACAGTGGAAGAATTCAAGAATGCATGGGACAGACATAAGGCAATTCTAGTGGGGGGTAGGAGGAAGTAAGCTGTTGGTTGGCTAGGATCTGCAGCTTATCCATCAGGCAGGGAAATGGGCAGACTAGGTGGGCAAAGCGGTCCTTATCTGCCATCAAATTCTATGTTTCTAAGTATATGTACTAAGCCAAGGCTCATTTCGAGGTACTACCTGGGGGGAAGGGTACAGGAAGACAAATACATTCAGTGAAAAAGTGTAGTCAGCATTAACAAAACAGTGTACTAACAAAATGAATGCCCAAATGTCAAAATAAACAATAGGCAGCTACACAAAAATATACAGTAAAACAAGCAGACAAAATGAACAATTCATGGCAATATAAACAATGGGAGATTAACAGACAATGTGTGCAGTGAGGTTGTTCTGGCAATATAAACAATAAGACATACGACAATCATGGTACTCAGGAAACAGAGAAGAAGGGTATCTAGGAATTACCTGAACTGGGGTAGGCTTTCAGGTTGCAAGTATATAAATTAGGTGAAGGTGCACAGAAGTCACTAACAACCCAGGAGAAGGGAGAGGACACAGGACAGACTAGCCAGGGCAACAGCAAGAGGGAGTACAGAGGAATCTCAGCAGATGCTTGAGTGAATGATAGAATGAGGAGAGACAAAGTGTGGGGGGAGATGTCGCTTCAGATGGAGGGAAGATGGGAGGAGCGGATTGCCCAGCAGCAGATTTAGAGTAGATGATGGAGAAGTTGAGGGAATCCCTAGAACAAACAGCGTAGGAGACAGAAGGGACAGGAGAGAGGAGAGGAGAGGTAAGATGGGAGAGATAAGAACCAGTATTTAGAAAGAAAAGCACAGTGAATGAGGAGGGGTAGGGATCAGAACCCCTCACTGGTGCAACATAACAGTAGTTCGATGGCCTGGGTTGTGGAATCTCCATTACCTTTATAGGCCTCTGATACCTAATAAACACTGCTGTTCCTAAACAGAAGGAAAGGTACATGGCAGATCATAGTTCCACACCTTGGTGCACCACGTAGGCCGCAGTGCAGAGACTTTGAGCCTAATGGACCAGAAAATATAAAGCCCGCACAAGATGGTAGTTTCTAAAGATGGATGCAGATAGGGGCTTCCTAAACATGATGTGGCCAAAGAACCAGGAACCCCAGCAGTTCTACAACTGGGCATGGAAAGGGTCAGAAGCCCACTTAGAGATGCCTGAAGAACCTATGGACCCAACATACACACTTGCATCCCCCAAAAGAAAATCATCAAGCAGAGGGTGACAGTGATTAGGCTCTGTCTTTAGCAAGCTATCTGGAAGCGTTCAAGCTGTCGGCACAGGAAGTCTGGACGAGCAGCACGCCCTGAGCGGGGGGGGGGGTCACCTGGGCAAAACCCAGATGATTGACAGCACTTTGGCTATTTCAAGGTAAAGGAACAGCAGGATTTACCCGAGATCCGACAGCCAGTGAGGCTGACTAGCAGTGCACAAATTCACCATGTGTATGTGCCTGTTGCCTCTCAGGTGAATATGCCTCTCCTCCTCTAACCATTTGGACAACATCTTGTAGGTCAGTGGGATGCAAGCATGGGGCCCAGCCCTGCCTCTTTTTGCCCATGATGTGCCCTCAAACAAGCAACCATTTCAACAGGCCTGGCAGACGCCCATGGTGCACATACTTGTGCCCACAGTACTACAACCATTTAACCATGATCAGGCCTGCAGGAAGCAGGTAACAGACTCAGAATGTGCAACTATCAGTGGGTCCCCAGCACTCTACTGGAGCCAAAATGTCTGCCATATTCCTGGAAATACACTCCTTGAGTTTAAATATTTAAAATGTTTGTAGATCTAGAATCATGCTGAACAGCTAAAGAAAAGTAAGCAAAGTCGTGCTGCACTGCAGGATGACGTCTTCCTTGCTGTGATGATAGAACAATACTGAGGAGTCATGGGAATGGTACCATCCCACAGTAATCTTCAGACTGTTCTGTTTCTACCTGCTATATGGGGACATGCCCGCCTGTTCCATTCCATAGGAGACAACCCTGAAAATGCTATTTAAAGGCTGAATCTTACATTTGACTTCTGACTCAAGAGTGGTTAACATTTGAGGGCAGGGGGTTCTGTTTTAGGTGATCTGTTGTGGGATGTAAAAATACAAATTCCATACTATGAATTAAACTACGTAACACACAGTATAACTGAGCATTCATTTTTTTTATTGTGACTACCAGAATACTGAGAGTTAAGCCACAGTCACGTGGTAGGACTGGATCAATGTGGTGGCTTGCAGTAAATTTCTTGCAACCATTAGACAATGTTTCAGAATCACATTCTTTGAAACCACTTATAAGTGTTAACACCAGGGAAGAGCCTACGAGACCCTTTTAGAGCAGTTAATATTTGCAGGAACATGTATGTATTTTTTTTTTTTTATTTCAATCAAGGGATCTTTGCACTGGTTATTTACACTGCTACATATACACAGCGGCAACCCGAGTGCTTGGGTTGCTGCAGTTCAAATTCGTCAATGTGAACACTTGGCTGGAAGAGGTAAACACTGCTCACAGTCTTGGAAGTTTCAAATTGATTTTCAGCACAGCCCAATCAGCCTGAGAAGCAGGCTTCTGAGACAGCTTGTTGCCTTTTTAGCTAAGAGGAAACATTTACTTGAATGGGAGATATGCACCAAAAGCAGCATGACATTAGCAGTCAGTGTGTCACGTGACACATCACCGCTGACATCACTGAACACCCGCCTGCCCCCAGGACTCATGGCCTCTGTCCAGCGTGGCTTGCATCAACGCTGAGAGGCAGAGAGGGGTCATGTAAATGTGCTTCAGCATCGATGTGGGAGGAGGAGGCAGGACAGGAGTCAAAAACTGTAGCCTTTGATGTGGTCATGTAAACAGGTCTTTAGACAGAAAGAAATACCGTAGTTCTCAGTTGTTGGAGCTGTCCTAGAAGTGGCACTAAGCGTTGCTATTTTTTTTTCCATTATTTGTTTTGTACACCTTCTGTCCCACCCGACCTTCATTATGCCGGCCACCCCTCAGCCCCGTCATGCCAACTTCTCGCTGGACTTGCCTCCATACACACTTGTTCCCACACATCTTATTCTCTCTGGTGGGGTTGGCGGGGTCCTTACTTCCACTGCGGCATAGATCTGATTGTTGGTGGTGCCTAGGTCGTCAGGTGTGGGGCTTGTGGGCGGTTGGAATCATTCCCTTGTCCTACTCTCAGTAATAGCAAGCAAAAAGGGATGCTATTCATTCCATTGAAATGTGTGATTTTTTGAAAAAGGTACTTTTAACCAATGAGAATTGTTTTTTTTTTTTTTTTTTATGCATGATCTGGGTGTTAATAGATTGTGACTCTCTGAACAATTGTCATAAGTCTCTGAGGAAGGACTTGGTTGGTCTGAAAGCTTAGACATTGTTTTCTTTTTGTAACATCTATGTTGGTCCATTAAAAGGTATCAAACCATTGGCTTCTGGATCCCTTGGCCTGAGGCATTTACACCTGCTTCTCTCCCCTTCCCAGAGGACGGTTTGCATGCAGTGGCACAGCTGTATGCCGTAAAGACACGGTACATACCTGAATGCCTGCGCCCGGCCCTGTGAGTGGCGGCCTCTTGCTGTGCCATCTAGCCTCCACTAGGTGGCAACCAAGCAGTGGCACATGCTGTCCCACCTTCCTGATTGAGGATAGCTAACTTACAGACAACCTATTCTCTTTCTCCTGCCCAGCCCCCAAGCGACCTTTGTCCATTTCCAAAGCCGGGTCACCGGTGTGGTAGGTGTTTTGTCATCCAGTGTCTCGGCCCACCGAACCACTGGGCCAGCTGAGCTTTAGTATTTGATTCAGTCTGCACCACTGAATGAAATACTCTTGAACTGACTACTAGATTGCGTTTGAGGGTCTGTGTTGTACAGTATTTCACTTGTGTTCGAGTATTAGCCTCTAATCTGAGCAGCACTTTATTATCTGTACAGAAGACCATTAGCCACAACCATTCCGTGAATTTATTTTACTAACCCTTTTTCCCTGATTAGAGTGGGCCTTGCTGGTCTCCAATGTGAGATCAGTTTTAAAACTGCCTATTCAGTAAAAGCTTTCAGAATATCAATATGGGAGTCTGTTGCCATGGTTTCCACTTTATTCAACGGAGAACAAGGCATTAAACATCATACATTTATTCTAATGGATCCAGAAAGAGAAATTACAGGGTTGGGTTTAAATAAATAAACAGCAAGCAGAATAGGGGTCTGCTCAAGAGCAGAGGAAGTACGACAAGAGGAAGACAGCTGCAATGGTCGGTCTAAAGGAAAAGATAAGGGGAAAACCATATAGGAAAACCAATTTACATTTTATGTTGTTCAGTTTGCTTGATTACATAACAAATTCACTTGAACTAAATGGACTATTTTGACCTGTCTTATCCCTGAATGCCCACTGAGAAAATAAACCAATATCAGAAACAATGTTTTGCTGGTGTAGTTGTGGTTATTGCTGCCGAGGAACACATATGTTCTGCCACATAACGTGGCTCCTGGTTTCTAACCTGTAGACACTCTGGGCTAAGCAGTAATTTAATGACAAATCTTTATGTTCTGAAAAGTGGCTTCTGTAATGATTTGTTTGAACCTACTATTGTGTATGCATTCTTTCTTCTAATGTACTGCATATTTGGTGTAGTTAAGCTGGGGTCGAAATTGGCACCGGCCCACTAATCAAATTCTGGTAGATTTGTATTGGGCTGGTAAGATATTCCTTTAACTAGCCCTGCAGGCTTGTACAGAGAAGGCAACATTTCAATCAGTACACCAGCTGGGCCAGTGGAAAAGTCTGAGGGGCTGGGGCTAGTGGATTTTTCCAGTCACTAGCCCTGCTGGCTAGTGACTGCAAAACTTAATTTTGACCCATGCTAACTCCTTACAAATAATTACCTTTGTGTGTGTTTGTTTGTTTTTGCATGTCTACTGCAAAAAACATTTCATTATCCACAGTACTTAACAGATGGCAACCATTTTCCCCTTTACAGGGATGGAATTTCTGGACTGTATGTGATACTACATGGACCTTATAGGCTTATTTTTCATTTAATTATGTACGTATGTATGGATATATTTATTTATTTATGACAGCATTGGGCAGGATTTATGTTTCGCAGGATAGCTTTGAAAACGTGTCGTAACAGCCTTTAGGAGACTGAAGTCATGGTAGTGACTCAAGCCAAGTTAGAAAAATATTACTGAAGGCACTGCTACAGTGACTATACAGGACCACACTTGCTGGGAAATCTGGGGTACTGCCAAAACAACTCTGGGTGCTTAAAGGTTACTTTTTTAATGTGTCTGTACCAACTTAGTCATTTTAATATCAGATACAAAAATAATTTGCTTAGGTACTTTGCATTCTGAGAATGATACAGTCAAAAAGCAGGAAAAAATTCTCCTTGTTGCAGAAGCAAATCATATAAAAGCTTGATTTTAGTAAATTATATTCGGGGGGTACTTACTGTATGTAAGTACGACAAACTGTGGAGGAAGGAAATATTCCTGCTGGACAGGATGTTGGGACTTCTGTTCCAAATCTCCATTACAGAACGTACAGTTCACTGATTTTGCCATGAACTGACATTATTCATATACTTTAATAATGTAACTAATTACAAAAAATTCTTCCCAATCCCCTTCGGGAATCAAATGCATAATGTTCTATTTCAAAGCCTAACTCCTTTTCCTCTTACACTACTGAAGGTTTAAGGCTTCAGCCTTGAACTTGCTTTCCAGTCTAATGTATACTGTATCGTAAATGGAAATTCAATCTGGAAAAAACTGTTACACTAGAAGCCACTGAATAGGAACAGCCTGGTGGCCAGCTTTTCCCTCCATCAAGTGGCTGTTTTATGTAAAACCCTGTTAAAGGTGTCTCTGACTCTCTTTTACCTTAACTCCTGCCCTCCCTGAAACCCTGGCCCTTACTCACAGGTAGTAAAGTATATGTGACATAACCAGTCAGTCCTCCTCTGCTTCAACAAGAGGCTCTTAAGTGACAAAATCCAGTTTTATTTTGTTCATCAGGTTTCCGGCCTCCTGTGTCCACCTAGGTGTGCTGTTTGCCAGAATACATTATTCTCAATCTCACTCGGTATGGCATTACATGGGCAACCCTCAGAGACTGCAGCGTGGTTCTAACGGCATCAAAAGATTTGTGGCTGTCATGAGTTGTATAATTGAAGGGCTCCGCCCATAGTTCAGTGGGCGGGGATACCTCCTACAAATTACCAGCACGCCCAGCCACCGGCACTTAGCTGTCACTTTTGGTTGCTGAGCCGGGCGTGTGGTTTCTCCTCGCCTCACTGGGCTTCTGCCCTCCTTTGCTGCTGCGCTTGCCTGTGCCTGCCTCTCGCTCGCCTCTTGTTTGTTTCCTTTTTGCTCCCCCACTCGCTTCTCCTTGGTGGCTCTCCCGCCCGCTCGCGTTGCAGCTTCACTGCTGCGCCAGTACCCCACCTTTTTCCTCTCTGGCTCGCCTGCTTACCTTTCTCTCATTCTCCCAGGCTGCGGTCATGTGGTTCCTTCCTCCCTCTGGCTTGCACCTTGTGGATCACACCCTCGTGCCTGTGGGGTTGTCTGTGCTGGCCATTGTTTCTCTCTCCCCCTCCTGCTGTATCCTCATGTTTTTCCTGCAGTTTTCTTCTTTGGGGTTCTTTCTGGCTGCTCTGCTCTTCTGGATGCGTGCTCGCCTGCATTTCTCCCCCTGCACTCTTCCTGCCCTGCTTGGCTCCAGTAGTCGGCTGCATAGGTCTGGATTTCCTGCAGCAGCTGTGATATGTCTGCTGCTATCCAGCACTCGCTCTTGGATCCTTGCTTCCCAGGACCTTCATCTGCCTCCTGCTTCTGACTGGCTATTGCATCGGCTTGGACGTTCCTTCTGCAGTTCTTCTGGACACCGATCGTCTTACTTCTCCGCCTTATCAGCGGCAACCTGAATATCTAATAGCCTAGCTGCTTCCTGGCTTGCAGCTATCGTGCCTTCATGGAGGTTCATTAGCTGGATCTCCGATACGAGTGCCTTCATAAGGGCGCTCTCCTGCTACCAACACCTTCATAGTGGTGCCATCTCTTCCCATTGTTACAGGTGCCTTTATAGGGGCACCCATCCTAATACCGTCACCTTCATAGAGGTGTCATCTACTTGATTTTTATCTCGAACCTGCTCTCTCTTAATCCAGGTCTCAGCTATCGGGCTTTTGCATCATCATGGCATCCTCCAACCCAGCCGAAGGGCCCACTCCGGCTCCTCCGCCCCACGGAGGCACGTCTCCAAATCCATGCACTCCTTGAAGGATTGGACCGTTTACCATTTAATGGCCGAATTGCAGAAGCTTGTTGTCTACTTCAGCACTCATGCCATGAAGCAAGACTTGTACGACTTACTGCTCGAAGAACAATCCCGAGGGCTGTCCGCTGTGCCTCGTCCATCTTCTGCTCTGGATCCTGATGTATTTTCATAACTGAAGGACATGATATCTCAATTGGCCACATCTGTGTTGGACATTTCCGATCATCTCTCCAAACTTGGAACTGGGCTGGCTCTGCCTCCAGTGCTGCCTTCACCTTCTCCGATCCCTACTTTGCCTCCACCTCCACCTCCACCGGTTGGCCTTTTGCCAGGTCATCCTCCAGCTCCCGCTCCTGGCATTGTGCTGGTGCCTCCAGTGGTTCCTCCTTCTGCTCCGAATCTGCCCTGCCTATCATGTCTCCGATCCATTTGGTACCCAGTCATCTTCGCAAGTACGTACTTGACGGGAAAGATATCAATCTTATCTCCTCCCATGACTCTATCGAAAACAGGGTCATAACTTGTGGTGATATATCTGTCGTTCTCTGCTCCAAGGACCCCAGACTCTCAAAGAAGTTGACCATTCCAGAATTCGTCCTGGCTTTCAGTCTCTACAGGGACATCCTCTGCTCCACCTTCCCTAACCATCGTGAGGAGCTGGATGCTTACCTTTATTTGATTGTGGATTTAGGGGTCTGCTACGGTGGTACTCATTTCTTCGATTATCACAAGGCCTTCTCAGCGAAGGCTGCTGCTGCACAGGCCCATTTCAATGTCAGGCTGCCTTGAGGATCACTCGAAAATAAACTGGTCTGCCACCACTTCGCCGGTCAGCAAGCCCTAACCTGTCAGCTGTGCGGCTCATTTTCACATGATGCATCCTTATGTTCTTTATCTGTGCTTGATGTTTCTTCCCCACGTACCTTGCCTTCTTCCAGGCCAGCCATTACTCCGACAATACGCAACCCAATTGCGTACCCTCCTTTCTCCCATGACAGGCATGACCATCCCCTTACTTATGTCGCTGGCAGGCAAGTTTGTAACAATTTCAATGCCTTAGGATGCCATCAGCATAGGTGTTGCAACCTGCACAACTGCAGCCACTGTGGTGATGCTCAGTCCAGGACTATTTGTCCTTCTTCACAGTCTAAGTCCTACTATCCCGCTACTCCTTGACTCCCATCTACCTCTCAAGACGCAGTTTGACCACTGCATCCTCCTCTGCCATCTTCTACAACAGTCAGACTTGTGCACGATGTGCTACTACATGTTCAACGGCTAACGCCTGATGCTGGTATTTGCTCAGCTGCAACGTTATCATCATTCATCATCTGAGACTCTTCTTCCTTCTCATCTCATCATACTCTATTACTACCAATGAACTCGTGGACACAGTTCATCACTTCCAACGCCTGGAAACCATCCTTTTTTCCCTCAGTACATTCCATTCGCAGAGATGCCACAACAATAGCCTCCAGAAGCAACTACTACTCCTTCAGCAATGCCTAGAAGATGGACCTCACCTTCGTCACTTGTATTCCTTAACCTACCACTGCCTCACGATTCTTTCACCATCTCCTCTTAGCATGCCCAGAAGGAAGGCAACCTGGTGGCCATGGTTCCTCAGAGGTTTCCTCCAGTAAAGGTTTTTTCCTCTCTTGCGTGCCACCAGGTACACTCCCTGTGAGTTGGAGGAGGTGGATGTCTTCTATCTTTGGGCCTTTACACCTATTTTGGCTCTGCAAGGATGGGAATGAGTAAGGCCAAACACAAATATGTTACATCACGCATACAGTGGCATCAAGCATGCAGTGACATTCGTATCCCCGCACCGTGAATTGAAGGGCTCTGCCAGTAGTTTTATGGGCAGGGATACCTCCTACAAATTACCAGCACGCCCAATCACCGGCACTTAGCCGTCACTTCTCCTCCACCCTCCCCTCCTCCTTCTCCGGCACTCATCTCACCTTCAGGGCCTTTTCACCTATTTCAGCTCTGAAGGATGATAATGAGTAAGGCCAAATACAAATATGTTACATCAAGCATACAGTGGCATCAAGCAAGCAGTGACATTCATATCCCCGCACAGTGAACTGATGTTGGAATATACTGACAGTCTGTCCCCATCTTCATTTTCCAGAGGGCCAGTCTTGCAGGCAGATTTTGCCACCATGTCCCATTTGAGCATGTTTACTAAAATGAAGAGAAGAGTTCAAGGTGGGTAAGATGAATCCAGTCTCTTACATGCTGTAATTCTGTAAACCCAATACACCACAGGTGCAGGTTCCAGTTGAAGCCTGTTACCCAACCGAGTGTTTATAAATCCTCTGGGAACGTCCCACTCAGTGGCTTCAGGGAGGTCTAAAATTCTCAGGTTACTGCAGCAAGTCTGATTTTCTCAGGCCTCACATCTGTACTGTACGCCGTATTTTCCTTAATTTGTCCCACTGTGACTATAGTCACGCTCAGGGCTGTACTGTCTGCTTCCTAGCTCTCTGTGACTGCTGTGTACAATTGTGTTTCACTGACATGCAATCTTCCTGAACATTTTGGTCAAGGGTAATCACTCTCTGTTCTAAAGCCTTTACTACTTGCAGATTGTCCATAAGAGTGGTTTCACCTCTGCCAGTGTCCATTGCAGTCACGGCCTTCCCCAGACCTGATGCTTGCTGGCCTCTCCTCCCTCCTCCATCAGAAGCTGTTTTCTTAGGAGTTCCCATGTTTCCCAGTTGGAAACTTGATCAAGCTGTCAAGTTGTAACCAAAAGTTAACTTAATAGTAATAGTTGTTAATGTAACCAACCCCTCTCTTCACCTAGCTTGAGGCCGGTTCCTAGAGAACACTCAGATGGTTAAATCTGATCCTGAAAGATGTCCTCTAGTGGGCCCCAGCATAGAGGCAGTGTTTCTGGAGTGTGCGCCTAGAGCTTTCTGACTCAGCTAGCAATGGGAAACTCAGGCATGACTATTCATGGCCCTGCTCTCCCCCTTTAAACTATATAGGAGGGAAGGCAAGCTGAGAGTCCAGTTCTCTGGGAACCAGTGAGAGAGAGAGAGAGAAGGATATTCCAACCACCCTAGCTGCAACTGCGTTGAGGGGGCCTGTGGCCTCAGGGACATTAGCAGGGTCCCAGAGTCTGGGTGGCACTGGTCCCCTCCAGTGAAGTCTCTAGAGGCTCAGGACCCAATTGGGGTCCTGCATGGGAACAACACCCTCAGACCTCCATTTGGGAGGAGGTGTACTGCATCCAGTGTCCAGCATCGAGAACCACAAGACTGAAACCCAGTGGCACCAAGGAAGTTGTGCAGGGCCACCCCTCAAGGGAGGTCACCTTGATCCATGAGAATCAGTTCACATCACCTGTATGCAAGGGAGAGAGCAAGCATATGTTAACCTTCTCTGAAGTTACTCGGTCGGAAGAAGAAAAACCTAGATAGCAATTACAATATGCAACCCCTTGGGAGAGCCTTGAATGAATGGTCATCATGCGGAGGGGGCCTGATAAGAGTTGGGATCGGTAAGTCCCCAGCATTGGGCTGGGTATGGAAGACTGTTTCTTTGGGCCACAAGGGCTATCCATGTAGCTGTTGGAGGGAAACACACATAGCCAAACCAACTGTGTATTTATTATTTTTTATATACAGTTTGTGGCCAGGAAAGACACACTAAGTCAAGACTTGTTTCCAGGTGAGTCTTGGGAGTACAGGGAGTTAAATGACTTGTTTATGGTCAAGAAGTATGCAAGTGCTGGCTGTGGGATTCAAACCCAGTTCTCCAGGTTTGCAGCTCAGTGCTCTTAACAACTATGCTATACGGCCTCCTCTATAATATTATCGTACATATAATATAATATATATAGAATTATACATGGGGTGGTGTATAATGAGAATTTTATACACACCTGACGTGTTGGATGCTACATAAACCCAGAGAGCGATACTTGAGGGGTTTATTTAAAGCACCCATCACTGAGGGTATGTGTAAAATTTGAGGTTTACACACCACCCCATGTTTTATTTTAAATAATTGCTGGGGGAGCGTTTTCTCACCTGCTTCACTTAAATTAATGAGAAAAATAAAGAAAACTGTGTGGCCAGGACTTGATGGAAGAAGGATGCCTGGATATTGTGGCAGTCACAGAAACATGGTACACAGAGAACCATGACTGGGATGTCAACATACCAGGGTACACAATCTACAGGAGGGACAGAAAGGGAAGAAGAGGAGGAGGAGTAACTCTCTATGTAAGGGAAGGGATCAAAGCAACAGAACTAAAGGGTAAACAGGGAGGAGAGGAAGCACTGTGGGTCACCCTGGAGACTGGAAATGGCTCCACAATCCGCACAGGGATTGTATACACCCTGACCCGTCTCAGGGGGAGGAAATGGACAAGAAAATGATAGAAGGCATCCTTGGGATGGCACAGAAAGGGGAGATATTGCTGATGGGGGACCTGAATATACCAGATGTTGACTGGAGCACCTTACTGCAGCCACATCCAAGGGCAGGGCCATTCTCGAAGCCCTACAGGGGGCATGCCTCAGACAACTCATTTTGGAACCCACTCGGGAGAGAGCAATCTTAGACCTGGTACTCTCAAATGGGGACGGAGAGAGGATCTCTGATCTGAAGTGGGTAGCCATCTGGGAACAAATGACCACCAAATAGTGTGGTTCATGATAAACTTAGCTGTAGAGTCAAGCCACACAAAAGTGAAGGTACTGGACTTCAGGAGGGCTGATTTTGTCAAAATGGGAGAGTGCCTCAGAAAGCACTAGCAAACAGGCAAGAAGGTGGGGTGGAGCAACAATGGGGAAACATCAAAACTGCCATCACAGAGGCAACAAGCCTTTGTGTGAAGCAAATAAAAAAAAATCAAAACGAAAGAAAAAAACACTATGGTTCTCAAAAGAAGTGGCGGTGAAGATAAGGAGAAAGAAGATAGCATTCAGGAAGTATAAGGAAACACAGAAGGAGCAGGACAGAGAACTGTACCAGTTAAAGCAGAAGGAAGCGGGTAAGGCAGTCAGAACAGCAAGGCCCAAACCGAGGAAAAGATAGCCAACTCGGTTAAGAAGGGGGATAAAACCTTTTATAGGTACATTAGGGAGCAAAGAAAGACTAAGTCAGGGATACTGAGGCTGACCAAAGAGGAAGGTGGTTGGGCAGAGAGTGACAGTGAAAATCAGGGATACTGAATGAATACTTCTGCTCAGTATTCACAATGGAAAAGCAGGGGGAAATACCTAATCCGGTCAATAGAAGCACTCTGGATATCGGGGTTGATATTAGTCCTTTCACAGAACAAAGGGTTCTAAAAGAACACTTAAAACTGAAGGAGGATAAAGCTATGGGGCCTAATGGGATTCGCCCCAGAATTCTAAAAGAACTAAAGGAAGAACTAGTAACACCACTGACTACCCTTTTTAATAAATCAAGGGAGGATGGTGTGGTACCTGAGGACTGGAAGAGGAGGGCAGATGTGATTCCCCTTCACAAAAGTGGGAGCAAGACAGAGGCAGGAAACTACAGACCTGTCAGTTTGACCTTAGTGGTAGGGAAAATGATGGAATTACTTCTGAAGGAAATAACTGTTGAGTACCTAGGGGCCAGTGGGGCACAGGACCCAAGGCAGCATGGGTTCATAGCGGGAAGGTCATGTCAGACTAATCTAATTGATTTCTTTGACTGGGTGACCAAAGCAGTAGACCAGGGAGGGGCTGTGGACATGGCCTACTTAGACTTTAGCAAGGCATTTGACACAGTCCTGCACAAAAGATTAATAAACAAATTAGCCAGCCTGGGAGTGGGTCCCAGGGTGGTAGCCTAGGTAAAACACTGGCTGGACAACAGGACACAGCAGGTAATAGTAAATGGAGTCCACAGTGAAGAAGGGAGGGTTACTAGTGGGGTACTGCAGGGTTCAATCACGGGGCAGTCCTTTTTAATGTCTTTATATGTGACATTGCAGAGGGACTGGAAGGGAAAGTATCTCTTTGCAGATGACACAAGATCTGCAACAAGGTTGATACACAAGGTGAGGTGGAATGGATGAAAAGGACTTGCCAAGGTTGGAGGAATGATCAAATGTATGGCAGCTTAGGTTCAATGCAAAGAAGTGCAAAGTAATGCACCTGGGAAACAAAAACCCAGGGGAAGAGTACACAATGGGGGGTGAGATACTGAAAACAACAAAAATGGAGAGAGGCCTGGGGGTAGTCATATCAGATGACCTAAAGGTGGGCCAGCAATGTGAGAAGGCAGTAAGGAGGGCTGGGGGGATACTGGGATGCATAGGGAGAGGCATCATCAGTAGAAAACAGGAAGTTGTTGGCCCTCTGTAGGGACAGTTGGTAAGACCACTTCTGGTGTACTGTGTACAGTACTGGAGACCCCATCTCCGCAAAGACATAGGGTGGAGGCTGTCCAGAGGAGGGCAACCAAAATGATGCAGGGTCTGCATCAGAAGACATATGAAGAAAAACTAAAGGAACTAAAGATGTATAGCCTCGAGGAAAGGAGGGAGAGGGGGGACATGATAGAAACTTTCAAATACCTCAAGGGAATCAACAAAGTCCAAGAGGGTAGCATCTTTCAGAAAAAGAGATATGCAAAAACAATGGGCACAATTTGAAGATAGAGGGGGGACGGCTCAGAGGTAATGTGAGGAAGTATTTCTTCACAGGGAGGGTTGTGGATACATGGAACAGCCTTCCTGAGGAAGTCGTAGAGTCAAAAACAGTGGGGCAATTCAAGAATGCATGGGACAAACATAAGGCAATTCTAGTGGGGGTAGGAGGAAGTAGGCTGTTGGTTAACTAGGATCTGCAGCTTATCCATTAGGTAGGGAAATGGTCAGACTAGGTGGGCCAAGCAGTCCTTATCTGCCATCAAATTCTGTGTTTCTACGTTTCCATGATACTGACGTTTATAGCAGCAAAGCAGCATTGATTCCCTCACAGAAGAAGTTTGTGGTCACTAACCCCCCCCCCCGGTCCTTTCTATCTCTCTATCTGTGCTTCTCACCCAGTGAGTTGCTAGGGGAGCTGCAGTGGTGCTGGTGGCTCAGCCATGGTCTGAATGTACTGCCATTTTTGCTTTCACTTTTTTTTTTTTTTTTGAATGTGGAAGTGGTCCAAGCAGAAAAAACAGCAAGTGCAGCAAGGAAGAAAACTGAACTGGGTTTACATGTTGGGAGGTAAAGTAAAGTAAAGTAAATATGTCCTCGACTGATGTCTCTGTCTGGTGGCATAGATGGCGATGAGAGTCTATCTGGCAGCAGTTTGCACATGTGCAGAACAAGGAAAACCCGGTGCATGTTCGCCTTTATAACCAGCTGGTTTTAACGGCAAATTATAACCTTGTTTCTCTAAGGGAGAAAATGCTTCCCAGTTATTATGCAAACAATAACACACGATGAGGTCTGATTTATCACCTGATAAGAGCACGCCCAGTGGTGTACTAAGGCACGAGGCGCTTGCGTCGAGTGCCTTATGACACTTGGCGTGCTCTTATCAGGCGATAAATCACACCTGAGTGTGTTACTGCGCTTATAAATTGGGTTTCCCCCCTTCATAAACCGACCTAGTAAAAAAAAAAGTTATTTAATGAAGTATTACAGAAAAGTGGTAAACATGTAGAACATGGAAAAATAGTCCCACGTGTAGTGTACAGTTTCAGGCAATATATATCATGTAGGCACCACAGGGTATTTGTGTTTCTCTTCTATCAGCTTTGTATCTGGCCCAAGACAAAAACACTTGTTTTTATTTTACTTTTTTTTTTTTTAGTTGTAATCATTAGATACCTTGAGTGTGATCAATCGTGTGCTTTAGCAGGCGCCATAAAGATCTGTTTCTGATATGGTGTGTGTTTTTCCTCGTAGCTCTGTATGCACTAGAATGATTGTTTTATTTGTTTAGTTTATTTAAGTCTTTTTATTTATTGATTTATTCATTGTAGGTGCTGGCCTGCTTAAGTGTGAGTGAGCGTGTCCCTTGACGGCTGCCATACAGAGCAATTTCCGGTTCGCGTATTTTAAAGCGCAAGTTGTTTTCTGTGGTGCTCTTGTAGCGAGGGGATTTTGTGTTTTTATGGGCTGCCAGATGAAGTCACACTGAGGGTAGATGAAAATGCAGAGTTAAGGTACCTGTAATGCTCTCTGGTACCTCGCTGTAGACTGACTGCACAGCACCGGGAGTGAGAACTAGAAGTAGGAGGTATTTGGTTTCTTGTGGCTTGTTCCGGACACATCGGAGTGCTGTGAAGGTTTATTTTAAATGTTTTTGTAAAAGTAGTGTGGCTCCCAAACTGTAGTTTTGTACTGGCTCTGTGTGTTTGTATATGTGTTGGGGGTGGGGGGGGGTGTGCTCTAGGTCAGTGACGGCAAGCAAGGTCTGTTTTGTGGGGTGGCGATCAAGTGAATTCACTCGGCATTGGCACAGTGATATTTCTTGTTCTGCGTCTTGAATGGCTGAAGAGGTGCCGGTTGGCTACTATATCATCTGATAAGGACACAGCTCAGATGATGTAGTAGCCAATCAGAATGATGGATTTTTTAAACCCATTTTATAAATATGTATAATATTCTTAGGAGTAGATTATGATGTTGACATACTGAAACAGTAATGTGAATGGCACTTGCTGGCATGTAAGACACACGCAGACATGTTTTCCCCAAGGTAGTGCTTGCAAGGACATATACGTCTTAGGAGTGCCAGGGCTCCAGATACCCCAACAAATGGGAGATAGGACTGTGGAAATGGAAGTGAATGTAACAGCAGCAGCAGCAGTGCCCTTTAGAACACAGGGAGAGGAATCCTGGTAGGGGAATATACGAACCATGTAGTGTAGTGTAGTGAAATGTAAAAACTTGGTGACAACTAAAGATGAACAGAAAATGCAAAGGTAATGCCCTTCTAAGCTGTGTAACATCATTTATTACAGCGTAATAAATGTATCCTGCATGATCCCAGCTCCCAGTGTGGACCTTGGTCTGTGAGTAGTCTCCCGTTTGTGGTACCCCTAAAAGTGTGCATTGGCTGCCCCCATCCCCATTCGCCCTGACCCATGGTGGCAAGGTAAAGGAAATGGTACTCATGTTTCACGGGGTATCCAGTGATATGGGCATGTCAAATTGCGCGACTCAATATGAGTGACTCAATTTGATCACCTGTTGGATAAGCGAGTCTAGAATTATAGCGAGGCGCGATATCAGCTACCATGAAAGGAAGTTAACGGCGAATAGTCAAGAAAGCCAGTGGTAGAGGGGCTATACAGGAAAAGGATATGGAAAGTAGTTGGGCCAAGAATCGATGAGTTGGCTGCTTGGTGCTGTGGATTGGGACACTGCCTTCAGTGCAAGAGGTAGAGTTCCAATCTTGCTAGGTCCGTGTGTGTTTTCTGATTGTGTCTGTTCCTGGACTTAGAATTTTTTTCCCTCACTGTCCAGCCCCCCCCCCCTTCAGAGTTGATTATAATAGAAAAGGGGGGTGTGGTGGGCAAAGCCCCCCGCATGGAGGGTGTGGGGGGGGCACAGCCCCCGCATAAAATAATAAAACACTATTGCTCCGTTCCATGTTGTGCTCGCCGATATTGTGGTCGGTGTTGTGTATGGGCGCCGTTTCTGTTTTTGGCATTGTGTCGTCGCTGATGTGTTGGGCGCTGTTAAGTTCTCACTCTTACGATGTGGAACTGTTTCATGGCATAAGGCAGGTGTTCCTCTGGACAACAGATGCCACCATATACCTCTAGATACAGGGGGCTGCCCGGCCTTTAAAATTAGATCAAATTTAAATGTATTAAAGCAGTTATTTTAACTAAAAAAATAATTCCTGAAAGAGGAGTGGTTAAGAACATGATTTCTCCTGGTGGCAGCAGGCTCTGCCTACCTAGTCTATTTGTGTGCTTGTGTCTTAGCTTGTTTTAACCACTACATCTGAGGACATACACTTTGGTGGTGCAGTGGACATGGTACTAGCTATGAGTTTGAAGGACAAGGAGTTTGATTATTGCTAGGAACATTCAGTTTTTATATTTTCAGAAACACAGCAGGTTTTTAAGCCTGACAAAGATTTAATACTTACGGAATAACTTTTTTAATTAATTTTTGCCACAATGGTGATCCACTGTGGTATGGTGTTAAAATAGTAAATACACAGGAAAGGATGTCAAGTGCAAAAGTGAATTTATTTATTTTTCTGTGTTTTCATTTGCAGTCACGTGGGAGTGGGACTTCACAGGGACACTTCTGTGAAAGAGCTATGGTCACCACTTTCATAGGTTGTTACGACTTACAGTGTGTTAACAAGGCCGCTCTGATACAAGTTGCGGTTCGTTCTAGAGATGCCCTAACATCCCATACCGATCTGGTGTCATGTCTACATGGTCCCTCTTGGTACTGAGTCAAGGCCCGCTGGAGAGGGGCTGTGAGTTTGGGGGCAGTCAGTTGCTTGGTGACATCGCAGTGATGTGCCACGGACCCTAGCACAGGCCACCCTTCCTCCCCTGCTTGGTGACAGCTCCCTATGTCCCGAACTCACCACACAGTTCCCACTGCAGCTCCCTGATGTTTCTAATTACATTGTCTCATAAAAGGGAGTGATCACAAGCTTTACATTCTGGGGTCAGGAGATGTCAATGCTGTGTCTCCCCATACAGTAAGTGCTCTCTACAGAACTACATTGCAAAAACATTTTTTTTAATCTGCTACTGACCACAGTGGTCATCAAAACACTTCTAACCTTTTAACATGACCGCAAAAATGAAGTACCTGTCTTGCATAAAAACTGCAGCAATATAAAGAAAAGATGCTCAGGCTATGGTACCCATCATTTTTTGGGTGCTGGCTTCCGGGTTTTTGGGGAGGGCATAACTGGATGCTGGGAGCATCCATCTCAGGTCAGAGCCAGCGGGTCAGCCTATCTACACAGCTGCTGACACCACTCTCTCCTGAGCGCATTCACAGTTCTGCTTCGACTCCTGGAAAGGAGCGCAGACCAACTTATTGTGATCAGTAAGTGTCCACAAGGCTGCATTTGCACTGCAGCAACCTGAGCACTCAGGCTATCTAAACTGCCCTTTAAACTTAACTCCACTCTGAGAGCCACTAGTCTTTTGATGCCATTAGAACCACTCTGCCTGCCTGCAGCTCTATGGTGTAGCAGATCTGTCAGTTACCTACAAATCTAAAGACCAGGGCTTGATTTTCAAAGATCGTTGCAAGCTGTGCCAGTGGCAGCTTGCGCCAATCTCCAGTGCATCGGGGACCCTGCACCAGATTCACAAACAGGTGGGGTCCCAGTGCCAAAGTCCCGCAGCCTGCGGCAAGTGTGGTCGTGTGGCACAAAGATGGTGCAAGTGAAAGGTTTGCCGGAAGTGGAGGGGCGGTCGGGTAGCATCTTTGCCCAGGGAGAGAGACCTACTGGGAGGCTGCCAGAGTCATGGGGGACGGGGCAGTGCATGGGGAGGCTGGTGGGACGCAGATGAGTGATGGGAGGGATGACACGATCACCCCGATGGGACTTTAGAAGGGCTGCTGCCATGCCAGAGTACTTGGGGGGTGCCGGCATGCTGGGCACCATGGGGGGGCTGCTATGGGCACCACACTACAAAGGGCTCCAGATGTCGTGGGAGCATATGACACTGTGGGCGGGCAGTGGCACATGTTCCCTCCCACCCCAGGGAGGGCTCCGGGCATGGTGCAGTCTAACTGTCCCGGACCGTGCACCCTCTGGGGGGGGAGTCCTGAATCCCCCTGTTGGGGATATGGCAGTTTGCAACCGCCTCAAGCCTCCTAGAACCCTGGTGCAACCATAAGCTTGGTACAGGCCTGGCTGAGGCCATTTTAGCCTGCAGGGTCCCAGTTTGTGTAAGGGCCTTCCTGAATCGAGAACTCTGCATGTTTGGACGCAAGCCGCCCCCTGCGTCAATTCTGTTTGACACAGGCACCTTGTGTCAACTTTGGAGTTTTGTGAAACGGGCCCCAGGGTTCCAAGCTTAGCAAACACCAACTGATTTTGTAAACTTAAAAAAAAAGCAAGATGTGCTATCTGGACCAAAACATCTACAACTTGCAAAAGACAGTCAAGTTAGAAAAAAAAGGTCAGCTGTACAAAGATGTGCTATCTAAAAGGGGAAAAATAGTCAAGTTAGATGAATAGACATCATCTAAACAAGTGACATCTTAACAGGAACATAGAGGAGTCAGAAAATCCAGCCAGGAAGGAGGAGACTGGCAGGTGGTTGCTGCTGCAAAACTGAGGGTAACCATGAATAATTGAACAGGGCCCACAGGTCCTGCCACACAATCCTATATAAAGTTAGTCATGGCCATTATTTGACTTATCAGCTTGTTTGGACCAGGCCATCCAGCCAGGATTGCAATTTGGACGACTGCCACCAACAGGTTGTGTTTAAGTGCACCAGTGTCAGCCACCCACGTGCAACTGCGTAGGACCTTCAAAGTTCCAACACTGGGGTACCCAAGATTCCCTGGGAACTCCCTAGGACTAGCAGTAATAGATACACGTGGGTTGTGCCCAACAGCACAGTCGGACGGGGCACTTGGTTGTGCAGACAGGCTGTACTAAACATTAGTTAGCACCTACTGGGGCATTGCATGACTGTATATACAGTACTGTGTCTACCGTAGAGGGACACTGACAACCCTTTTTATATCATACCATTTCTAGTTAAAACATCACACTTTATGATTGCTTACCTAGAACTGAAATGCATGCTAATTTGTTTTGTTTCAAGCCATTGATTTACTCTTATTGCATACTTCCTGAACATTGGGAACATCCCCAAACAGTATAGCGACTCATGATGCAATAGACTTCTCTCTTCCCACTGCATCATGAGGTGCTAGACTGTGTTGGGGTGTTCCCAAATCCAGGAAAGATGTCATGGGAGTTGATGAGGGACTGTACACAAACACATTTTTCTGTGGTAACAACCGTTCGGGCAGTCTGCTTTTAACTTTTAAAAAGAAAAAAGGAATCAGAATCAAACTACCAGGTACATCAGCAGTCTCTGCAGAATGTGATCAATCAGGGAATGCGTTTTTTTTTTTTACATAGTTTTTTATGGGTTCTTCTTGGTAGGTCCCACTTCCCCCACCTGAGGCCACGGCACATGGCCGTACGTGCGTGTGGAGGCACACACACACACCATGGTGCCAGGTCAGACCCTTCCACCCTCCTGTTCTTGGCTTCTCCTCCGCTTACGGTATCCCACTGGACCTCCACCCAGTGACAGCAGAGCTACAGGAGGGTGACGACTCACCCCCACCACCCCCAGGAGAGAAGAGCAGCCTGCCGGCTCTGCTCGATCCTGCTCCTCTCCCCCCCCATGCCAGCACTCCGACGTCCCAAGGTCGTTCCCGAGTCCGGGTCACCAGCGTAGCATGAAGTAAGGCATCCAGCACCTCAACCCTCAGCGCCACCACACCCGGAATGTGTTCTTTAAACTAAAGACACCTTCAGGCCTAAGGGAGTCGACAGCATCCCTTTAACACTTGCCTTTCTTTCTCTTAGGACTGTGTTCCTTTGAGCTCTCAGAGCCACAAAATTCCGTAAGAAACAGCATGATGTCATTTTACTCTCAGTGCAACTGTAAACTCAACAAGCTAGTACTTAAAAATGAACCCTGTCACTACAAATGTAGATCTTTTTTAACTTTGTCTACTAAAAATGTTTCAATTAACATAGGAAATGTAAATGTATATCTTAGAAACATAGACAATGATGGCAGAAAAAGACCAGAGGTCCATTCAGTCTGCCCAAGTTCCCTATGATCCCTGGAACCTACTGTTCCTCCACGGTACCATCCTCTCTCTGTTCTCCTCCATGGTCCTGTCACCCCCGGTATCCACTATTTCCTTCATTATGTCCCAGTCCTGCTTGAATCCGTTTACTGTTTTCACACCCACTTCAGCCGACAGACTGTTCCAAGGTTCCACCACCTTTTCCGTAAAGTAGTACTTCCTCACATCTCTCCTGAACCTACCTCCTGTTAATTTCCATTCATGTCCACATGACTGCAAATTGGTATTCAGGCTAAATAGTTCCCTGCAGTTCACTTTGTTAATTCCTTTAAGGAACTTGAAAGTCTCTATCATATCTTCCCTCTCCCTTCTGGGTTCCAGTGAGTACATATTTAGTGCGTTGAGGCGCTCCTCATAGGATCTGCCCTGCTGGCCCTGAATAATTTTTGTTGCTCTGCGCTGCACTGTCTTCAACCTATCCTTATCCTTTCTGAGGTGAGGGCTCCAGAAATGGACGCAGTACTCTAGGTGGGCTGTTGAACAGACATACCAGTGGTTCAGCCAGCTCTACTGCTAATTCCCTGAGCATCCTCGGATGCAACCCATCTGGTCCTTATTGGATCTTATTTGTTTGTTTTTTAAGAAAATGTTTCATGAATGTCAGTGATACAAATAATTAGATACTAAGAACTAAAATGTCATCATCAATGTACTATGGTCCCAAGAGATCGGGAAAGGAGTACCCCCAATGAAAATATATTTTCTCCACCCCATGGCGTAAGTCTGAGGAACTTTTAAAAAATTTTTTTTTATTTAACACAGTTTGATTGGCAGTACATAATATCAGTTAGAAAAACAATCTACAGCGGCCCAGTGACGTGGAAGCTGAAGCGCTGGACACGTTACCTCCTGCCATGCTAGTGACCCAGATTTGTGAACAGAACAAGGTCATTCGGGGGCTGTCCAGGAGAAGAAGGATTGAGCATCCATAGAGGACTCACCTCCTTCGGAGAGTGGGGCCAGCGCGTGCTGTTGCTTGACTGCCATCCAGCAGAGGCTGGGTGACCTAGCAGGCTGCCACTTGTATAAGGACTGGCACAGGTGTAACAGTACCAGCAGCGTCTTCATGCCGCACAAACACCACTGCACATGCACTGAACTCAGGAACGGGGAGAAACTCAGGGAATATTGGGGGCTGTGCACCAAGAAGCCCCACTCACCTGCTCCGGCCCTCGCCATTGCCCCATGACCCTGCCTCCAAAACTGGATCTGGACTCCTCCTGGCCCAGCCTTGGGGGGGGGAGCAAGCTGTGGGGGAATTCCATGGCAGGTGAGTCCTGGGGGGAGGTGGTAGCTAGTCAGGGAGATGAGCAAGGGCTGAGAGCCCAGCCAGCACCCCAGAGCAACAAAGTTCTATGGAAAAAAAAAATCTATCGTTTTCATTTCCAATGACAAATGTTATTACAGTATACAATGGAACTAATCTATTAAAACTTGACTGGACCATACCACATAGAAAAAGAGAAACACAGAAAAGCGATCCAACAAAAATAAAGACCTGAACAGTCCATCTACTCTGTCCCTAATGCAGAGGGTGAGTAATGATAATGTACCCGTGTGCTCACACGCAGAATAGGTGCTGCTGATTTAAGCAAAGAGCAGCATTCACACAAAGAAAATGGTGCACACTGACAAGAAGTTTCAAGAGTGAAAATTGAATCCACACAAAAAAACACGGCAGCAATCCCAGTGCTTCGAGGCACTCTCCCCTTTCCCCAACTAAGGGGAGGTCGGACAAAGAGGCAGAGCGTATCGAAGCGCTGGGATTGTGGCTGTGTTTTTTTGCATGGATTAATCTGCACCTTATCTCCATTGTGCACTGTTTTCTTTGTGTGAATACTGATAATGCACCTAAGCACCTTTGAACTGGAATTCACATTCCTAGTTTCTGGCATTCACCGGCACATGCCAAAGCAAAGCAGGCTATATGGAAATACTAAGGATCAAATGGTAAAATGAGGTCTAAAAAGAAATGCTATTACATGATTTTTGTTTCATCAAGCCACAGTTTATTTGTTTAGCCCAACAAAGTGCATTCGCAGTAGTACCTTGGTAAGGGAATAAAACTGCAAGTAAAAATTCATATGTTGTACCACTGAGTAATACCCCCATGTTATTATGAGTAATAGTCCTGTGCTTACAACAGGACATTTAAGACCATTACGCAGAACAGTTTGAGAACGTAAACAAGGAGAACAATGTGATGTCTTAGTATTTAGTTTCTGCAGATGCTGAGCCTTGTCATGGGATCAGTGATTGATCACATTGCTTTGCTGTTTTCTGAAACATTGTGCTGTGAAGCTAATAAAAGCTCTACTTTCACCTGTCTCTAAGTCCAGAGCCAAGCCTCTCTTCTAGGAAACCACTGTAGTTCATAAAAATGTGGTATTCAGGCTAGATAATACGTAATGGGTTCCTCAGGGGTGGGCAGGCACATCCTGTGAATGAAGGTGGCACCAGATTCTGTAGCTCACAAGTGGTTGATGACGTGTGAGTTACTGCAAGAAAAGGCTTCCATCAATACACTGATAAAGTGTTTCTTCCCACATAAACCACAGTGTAATGCTGTGTAAAGCACACTGCATTTAAAAACAGCAAAACATACCTTTTTCTTATACTTCACATAATAAAATCTATTTTTGCAATACAGGCAAGGCAGCTAGAATGACTGCTGACTCCAGTATGCTCAGTTCTTTCTTCCACACCGTCCTCCTGATGAAGGACTTGCAACCAGATGTTAGTTGTACCTGGCTTTCCATTCTAAGCATGCAATTGAACAATCGCCACCTGTTCCAGTCTGACTACCTTATGACTCATAACGTGCCATATAATATCAGAAATTCATTCACCTTTCTCCATCATATGGGCTTCACTGTTTCCGACACTGAGAATGACACTGTCTGCACTGAACCACAAAGGTGGAAATAATGCTAGAAATATGTCCATATACACACCCCAGATTCTAAGCTCATTCAAAAAAAGGTACTTGGCAGATGGCGTAGAACACCGGATAAACTCCACCATATGGGCACCGATATCCCTAACATGTGTTGGAGATGTCGGCGCTCTGCGGGAGTAAATGTCCACATCCTCTGTGACTATCCAGAAGTACAAAAATACTGGCAAGATACCACACTAAGGAAATCCGTACCATAAAGGCTCATCTTGTAAATACTGGAACCTTACCAGCTGATCTATCATCACACGTGGAAAAGCTGGTGGTGCTAGTGCCCCTAAACAGTTTTTTTAACTACTTAGCACCCCCAAAGCACAGCACCATGTTCCTTACGTGCTGTCACACACTGCATTTGTTCTGGCTCTTGTGATGATGTCCATGCTCTCCCCATCTGGTGAGAGCATGGCCATCTATATGGCAGCTCCCATAGGTTTAAGTGCACAATGTGTACTTTACAGTCCTCTCTACCAAAATGTTACACACCATGCTACAAGTTCCCAGGGTCCTCTGGAAGTCACCATTGAAAACAAGGTCAAGAAAAATGTCCGAGCGTGACACACAGAAACCCCTGTTCTTTCAGAACCCTGCTTGTCCATGCCGCTGATCCAAGTATGAGCATGCACGCTTGTGCCTGCAGTTACTGTGCAGTGTGATGTAACTCAATAAGGAAAAAGGAAACACCATTACATTTCTGCATGTCCTAGTAAGGGACAGCTACAGGAACCCCTGGAATGGTGTCGTTGGTAAAAATGAGCATTAGAAACTGCTGTACAACTATTTTTATCTCAGTACTGTGAGCATATGTCACAGAGACAACTCTGTGATGCGTGCTTCTAGTACTGAGATAAAAATAGTTCCCTAACAGGCTTGCATACGATTTCGCTGCTAACACTGAACAGAAATGGAAGGCAGAGAATGAGACTGAGCTAATAGACAGAGTGGTCTATATCCTTCCAGTCTGCCTTCAAAAGAACCAACTCACTGCTATGGCAAGAGTCTGCCTGGAAAGTGAGAAACCAATTCTTCTATACCCCAGTAATACAGATTGATGGACCATTATCAAGCCTATCAATCCGCAATCACCTGTAAGAGGGCAGAGTTCATGTCCGGGGAGACTGTGGCCACTCAGAATCAACCAGCTCAGCTCTTTTGAACTGTAGCCAGACTGTGCAACCCAGCCTGTCTGCAGGTTCAAAAAGCTTTTTCGCAAGTAGAGTGTGACGAGCTTGCTTGATCCTTTGCAACTAAGGTGGCTGATATCAGGGCGGAGCTCCAACCAGCACACTCTAGGGGCGCTGCCTTGGATCGGCACTCGGTCGCTGCCCCTCAGTTTTCCTGGAGTACGTTTGAACGGCCGGAGTTCATGGATGTCATGCGGATTGTCCAGGGTATGCACCCTACATGCTGTAGTTTGGACCCAGGACCAACTACCCTGATTATGGGTTGTAGAGACATCATTGGTCCAGCCCTAGCACTGGTGCTCCTTGGAAACAGGTGCGTTTCCTAGCTCTCTGAAGGAGGCGGTGGTGACACCTCTACTGAAGAAACCTTCTCTGGACCCAGACTGCCATGCGAACTACAGACCAATCTCAACCTCCTTTTACAGGGAAGGTGATTGAGAAAGTAGTGGCCCTACTACTGGAGAACCATTTGACCATCCATGACATCTATGAACCTCTCCAATCTGGTTTTTAAAAGAGGCATAGTACAGAAACTGTGCTGGTTCAGGTGCTCAGTGCTCTCCTGATGGCAAGAGATCAGAAAAAAACGCTCCATCTTAGTTCTTCTAAGTCTCTCATCAGCATTTGACACTGTGAACCATGGGGTTCTACTCGGTCACCTGAGGTTCATCTGTGGCCTGCCAGGTACAGTCCTCAGGTGGTTTACATCATTCCTCACTGGAAGAACTCAGAGGGTGGTGCCATGGATTCATTCCACTGACCCAGTTCCTCTGTCATGTGGGGTCCCCCAAGAATCGGTGTTGTCCCCCATGTTGTTCGCAGTGTACATGCTACCCCTCAGAGACATTGTAAGATGGTATGGGCTGAGGTTTCACTACTATGCTGATGATACCCAGATTTACCTTTTTTTTTTGCACCTGTCCAGGATAGAGCTCTCTCAGGTATTTAACAACTGCCTCATTGAAATCCAGGACTGGATGAATTCGAGCTGGTTGAGGTTGAACTCGGAAAAGACAGATGCTGGTTGTGGACCCGGGGCGCCGGATAGGGGGGCCAGGGGTAGGTTCACCTTCAGGACTTTTCCTTGGGGACCCATCACTCCCAACCTCTGAACAGGTGCAAAACCTGGGGGTAATCTTTGACGAAGGGTTGACACTGTGTTCGCAGGTGTTGGCAGTCATCAAATCCTCTTTCTACCATCTGAGGAATATCTCTAGGGTTAAGCATCTTGTTCTGTCTGGCGATCTCCCCACATTGGACCATGCCTTTGTGTCTTCACACCTGGATTATTGCAATTCCCTTTACCTAGGGATACCTGGGGTAGATATCTGCCGCCTGCAGCTGGTGCAGAATGCAACGGCCCGGTTATTGATGGGAACTCCATGATCCTGCCATATTCCCCCAGTGCTGCATGAACTGCACTGGCTGCTGGTGCAGTGGCAGATCACCTTTAAAGTCGGACTTCTGACTTATAAAGCCCTACACGGACAGGGCCCGGACTACCTGAAAGAGCTTCTGGTCCCTTACTGCCCTGGGCGATCACTCCACTTGGCTGACAAAGGGTTGCTAGAGATTCCAAGAGTTTGTTTAAAATCTTCCAGGGGGCCCGTGCATTTGTGCACGTGGCCCCTACCCTTTGGAATTCTCTACCCCGTCAGTTATGGGAGTGCGCAACCATGGAGGGATTTAAACAGGCCCTCAAAACTTATATGTGGAATCAAGCATATGGTGAATGATTTAAACTCTGTTTTTTAACTGTATCATCTGCATTTTATGGTTTTTATAATGTATGCATTTATGGTTTATTTGTTTATTTAATTGTTTGTTAAGCGTCTTGGTTGCCTGAAAGGCGCCATATAAATAAAGAATTATTATTATTATAAACAGGCACAGAATGCTTCACGGTCCTGTTGGAGATTGTGCTCAGGAAAAAAAGCACATCATACGTACATACTGTGGTCATGCCCATACCTAGCCAGCTTTTGGGAACAGACCACAGCCACCCTTGCGGAGCTGTTCTCAACAGACGCACCACTCCTCATTTAGCAAGCCATTCTAGGCCTCCCTCTGGATGGGATGAGAGGCAAATACACCCACAATTTATGGCAGGTGATGGTGGTGGCCGCACACAAAGCCATAACATGACATTGGTTATAACCACAGCCACCTACCCATAAACAATGGCTAGATGTCATAAGAGAGATACACAGCATGGAAGAACTAACCTGTTAGGTGAATCATCAGGTGTGCAGCACCAAGAAGATGATCCCAGTGGAATCTATACTGGGGGGTGGACCCTGTAGTAACCTCATGAATGCTCGGTTCAAACTGAGCCCTGATGGCCCTCCCTTGCCTGTTACGGGCCAATCACTTTGGCTTCCTTGGATGGGGATATACTACTACTTGTCTATAAGGGCCGACAAACCCAGAGGTGACAGAACCAAAAGTGCCTTAAACGTAGTATAAATGCTGCGATTTAAAAAATGCTGTTGTGTCTCATTTATACAGTGAACTGTGTGACTTCTTGAACTTGTCACATTTTATCTGTGATGTACTTCCTACCGAAGTTGGTCAATACACTTGAATTAAAAAAAAGAAACTGACTGGCCATCTAGTGAAGATCTGGGTTTACAGCTTAACTGGTGTAGTTGTGCAGGGGAAGGGATTGGCCTTCACTGCTCCTGCAGCAGTGCCTCCTACACCTACAGTCCTGGTACAGATATCGTGGGTAACCACACACAGTCAGTCGGCCTAGTGGCGCTGAGGGTTGAGGCACTGGACGCCACACCGCGCAACACAATGGTGACCCCGGGAATGAACTCAGGTCACGGGGGTCGGCAGGGGCAGGAGAAGATTGAGCATCTGGAGGACTGCTCTCCTCTCCTGGGGGGGTGGGTAACGTATGCCGCAGTACCAGCAGCTCTCAGTGGAGACTGGGAGCAGCGCAACTTGCGCTGCACTCAAACAGGGGATGGGGGTGTGGGCAGATGCTTGCAGAAGCACTCCCATCACATGCAGGGCATCACTGCATGGCCGCAACCCCCACTGGAGAAAAGGGAAAATCCCTGGTACCCGAACAGGCAACAGCAGGACCCACGGCATGGCACCCACACTCAACGCTGGGTGTTTCCGACTGGCCTCCGACTCTCATCTCCCTTCCGGCCATCTACTAGATTCTAGATAGAGCACTGGAGGAGTGGTGGCCCTGCCTCGGCGGGCAGAGCTGGGGAAGGGTTGGTTAGGTCAGAGTGAGGGGGATGAAGGTCAGGTCAGAGGACCTTGGCAAAGCGGGGAAAAACGCCATAGCCCTGTAATCCACACCTGACAGAGGTCTAAGGGGCCGGCATTGTGAAGGCACATACAGAATTCACAAAAAAAAAAAAAGAAAAAACACACAACATCGCCCAGATCCCACCCACAGGACATCACACTGGTGAGAGTGGCTACTTCATGTAGTGGTTGGGGCTTTAGGAAAACTGACAGCCTGGGCCCCGGATGATGGCTCCCCCCCCCCCCAAACACACACACATCCCAAGGCTCACGACCCTCTATCGCTCCAGATCCGCTCCTCCCTCCACAGCCATGGAACTTGTTTTTCTCATTGGTGGCAGCAGGAGGTCTCCACATGATGGGATCTGATATACAGTGGTGGGGATCTTAAGGTGTCTGGATGCCAGATTCTGAAGGCCAAAGGAGTAAGTCTGGTAAACAGTAGGATCTGAAGGAGTGTGTACCAGGAGGTGTGGGTACAAAAAAATTTAAAATGTTCATGTGACAGGATAACGAACAGAGAAGTACTCTCAAAGAGAATACTCCAGACATCAGTTTACATTAAATGAAATCTGCTTTACTTTTCATTAAAGTGATTTATGGAAGTTCCTCAAATGCCTTTTTCACATAGTATGCCATTGCTAAGCCAGGCTTCAGATGCTGAAGCTACAATTTGTTTTGTAAAAAAAAACTGTCATAGTCATTTTCCGTGATGTTTTATCAGTGCTTTGTTTCTGGCTGCTCTCCAGGTTTCTCTGACTGTTAGCTTGTGGACATGCCCCCAGAATGATGGCATGCAAGGGAGCCATCAATCACATTCCCTGATTGCACAGTCTATTGAAGAGGGAAAGTGAATGAGGGCTCCAGAGAGAATCAACTTTGACAACAAAGCCGAGGTAATGAGCATGTGCAGTAGCAGCAATGCTCAGTCAACGTGCTCAGAATCTCAACTTTACTTTTCAAAGTTCTTTGGGGGCACTGTCACTGCCCGTTTTCTTTCAAGAGGGGCATCTAATTGCAAAGTGCAATTATTACAGTATAATTACACATCCTGGAGTATCTTATCGCACTTATAACACATGTAGAAAAATTGTTAAAGCTATAGAATTAAAAAAAAGAATCACAATACTGCTTGCAAAAACATCTTAATTTAGTATTGTAAGTGCATTTTGACATAAAGTAGCCCGTTTGTTAAATCAGCTAGCTATTATTTTGGTAATGGTTACAGCAGTATAACAGCTAAGATACTGATTTACACACAGTGACAAGGAATTCTGGGTAGATTATAAAGTTGACTTAAATTTTCCTTACTCAGAGGAACAGTCTCCTATTTTGGTAGTGGTGACAGCAGTATACCACCTAATATGTAGATGTACATAGCAAGGCATTGTGGGTACAATAGGAAGTTATTTTCCATTTTCCTTACTGTGAGATGCAGTCTCCTATTTCTGTAGTGGCTACAACAATATAAGATCTCATATGTTTATTTTCAAAATGAGGCACTGTGCAGACAGTATATAGCTGACAAGATTTCTTTACTGAAAGATGTAGTATCCTATTTCTGTAGTGAGTACAGAAATAAATCAGGAAGATAAGAAAATTCTGGTACAGGCTACATTCCTGCCATTGTTGGATTATGGTGACATTGTCTACAGAAGTGCCACAGTCACACACCTAGGTAGCCTAGATGTACTCTAAGGTTTGCACTCTAGGTGCACACCATAGAGTTCTTCATTTCATTAGCGAGCTCCCCACCCTCACACATCATTGTTTCCTATACAAGGAAGTAGGCTGGCCATCACATAGTACCAGAATATTTCTGTAAGATATCTACATTTTTGGACGTTTAAAGCCTTACATGACTCCCTGTCCAGTTACACCTCTTCGCTCCTCTACAGGGCCCAAGGCCCTTATGCCCTTAGGATGCATAAGGCAATATTGCTTAACATCTTGCAAAATTCCTCATTTTGAAAATAAACGTATGAGATCTTATATTGTTGTAGCCACTACAGAAATAGCAGACTGCACCTCACAGTAAGGACAATGGAAATTACCTCCCTTAGGCAACACTCCTCTCTCCCCCCACTGGCAATATCCAACTCCAGCACTTAGTCTCCCACCTCCCCCTTGCCCCCTCTCCATCCCCTCCTCCCCTCTATTACCCCCTCTTCATCCCTCCCTTCCCCCGGGTCTTAGCTCCCCTCTATGGCACCTCCTGCTTACCCCTCCACCACTTATGTGACCATACCCCTACCCTACCACTGTCCATTCTATAGCACTTACTCACTAACCCTCTTCTCCATGTTCTCCCACTTCCTCCTACCGCTGCGCCTCACCATCTCCTTCTTGGTTACCTCCCACCCCATTGCCCCCCCTTCCTATTCTATCACCTACAGTACCTCCCCTCCTCCCCGCAATCCCCCCCACTTCCCTCAGGCTTCCTCCCCCTCACCCCTACCTCTCTCTCCCCCCTGCCCTCCTTCTGGACCCTTTTTCTCTCCACTACTCAGACAAGGCCCTCTCAGGCGGCTCCTCCACCACCATCCCTCAGTCAACCTCTTGTTTTGTCCTCCTCTCCACTGTTACCTTCCACTCAACTCTAGCCTTTCCCACCTCTGCCTACCTCTTCTAGCTGTTCCCCCTGCCCCTTACCTCCTACTCAAACTCCTATTGTGGCAACTTAATACAGCATTACTAAGCTATTAGCTCTGCAACGCCAGATTTTTGTATCACTGTAGTAATTACCTTTGAACTACTGTGTAACTCTTGTGTGCGAATTATATTCAAACTCTGTTAACCCCACTATGTTGCACTTTCATAACTCTGTTGTAATATCTTTGAATTGATGCATAACCCTCTATGTTGTGTGTATTGTATTCAAAGACGTGGAACCTTTGTAAATGAGCTCTTAGCTCAAAGGTGCTAATCCAAGATGCAAATAAATAAATAAATAACATCCCGAGGCACTTTACAAAGTTTGGGAAAATGGCCTTTAGTTGGGTGGCCCTATCAGCATGGAATGCTTGTCAGAAACTTATTAAAATACCAAACTTTGTTTGCCCCCTCTCATTTCCAATCCCTCCTCAACCAGCACTGTACTGATAAATGTCACTGTTTTTAATAAACCATTTGATGGTGTCACCGTACGCTGTACCCACTGTAAATACCTCTCTCCTTGTTCATTAAAGCTGCCCTACTGCTTCCTATACAGAAATACCGCCCTGTTCTATTCAGCCTGTATTATGTAGAATATGCGAAGTCTAATCTTGTTTCCTACTCATATGGCTTAATTATGTCCTGCTTCCGCACTTATTTCTCTGTTCAATAACTGTATTTTTGTACTATTTTATGAGCATTGTATCTCTGTACTTTATTTCCAGACTGTATGTACCCTTTTTTTTAATGTCCTACCAAGGACCTCCTTGCAAATGAGCCTTGCTCAATGGCGCCTTTCCTGGTAAAACAAATACAATAAATAAATATAATAGCCTGGGCACTAATTTACATAGTGAGGCATTCTGGGTGCAGCAGATGGCTGATTTTTCTATTTCCTTAATCAAAGTGCAGTCTCCTATTTCGGTACTGTTTACAGCAGTACAGTCTGTAGAAACACCTCTGGGAGAATTTGTTTTTGTGATACAGGTAGGTCAAAAAGAGCATTTGATATTCTGTGTAGATGTTGTTTCACTTTTACTGCCTGCTGGTAAAGTGACAGGTCCAAAGTGATTGTTCCTGTCAGAATGTGGGAGTATAATGATACTTTTCTATGTTTATGTTATAGGGCTTGAATGGCTGTAAATAATTCAGGGGTGTAATTATGGGTCAATAATTACACAGCTCTGAGCTGCTTCCAGCAAATCAAATCACTAGAATTGTTTTACACATGTTATACTGCTAGATACAGCTACTTCAAAAAAAAAGTACAGAGTCAGCTAAAAACTGACAGTGTCCCTTTAATGTAACTTTGTTTCCCTTGCATGATGTGAAGGTTGAAGGTTGCAGCACTGAGAAAAAAGGGGCAGAGCTATGCAAATGAAATGGAGCACAGAAACAAAAGGATTTTCTTCAAGGAAAATGGTACTTTTTGGCAGTTTGAATGGTAGGAGACTGATTCACAACTCCTACAGGTTACTACGCCCATTTGTTATGGCAGCCTTCCATAAATTACTTTAACAGGAAAAAAAAAACAGCTTCTATTCAACTTAACAGAAATTTCTTGCAGGTCAGTCTCTTGCTGTCTCTACTTGCATTTCACTGAAACAGAAACCTCCTTCCCTGTATTCATCCTTCTTTCTTTATTCACCTCAGGTGTTGCTTGTTAATACTCCCTCTCCCCCTGCGAGATAGCCAACAGGTTGAACATCCAGTACAGTGAGGCCTTAAAGGGACAACTTCAAAACAAAAGGGGTTTGGTACAAATCCCACCAGAGCCACTGTCAAAACCTGCATTGCCTGTGTTGCAGGATTCTGAAGTAGTTTACGGGTGAAAGGAGCATGATGGACATACACTCCGTCATAGTACATACAGTATGCCGCATTGTCAAATGGAAGGTACCACAAACTACGGTTTCATTTTAGAATCCTATTTTCAGGGTTTTTACTTGTAAATGTGAGATAATCTGCTCAGTGGTGCAGAAGAACCTGTGCTGATGTGTGGACACAGGTGTTCCATCCTTGGACTGGGGCACATCACAGAGTTAAGGAGCTCGACTCCCTGGGGTGAGAGGATAGGGGCTGCAAAGCAGGGGTGTAGCCAGAAATTTCCATTTTGTACACACAATCTCCAACATTTACATCCCCCCATTAAACAAATGTATACATCTTCTCCAAAAGGTACCCCCTTCCAAACAAATCAGACTGTTTTCAGATGATTCCTCTAATCTCCAAAGAGGTTACATATGTATCTGCCTCCTAAACTTGTTTTGCTCTATAGCCTGTGTTGGGGGGACTCAAGGTTAAATCTGGTCCCTCCAAATACTTTATTGAAGTACTGGGACAACTTCTTTATAGCAGCCATATTGGGGGGTTAGCCAATCTAACTAACCCTGAGGTGGTCATTGGGGGCAGCCTGTCTTTCTGGGGGGCCAGGGGTATTAGCCATAGGGTCAGTACTTCCTGGTTTTCCAGGAGAGGTGGTGGGCTGTCTGATGGGGGTTGGATTGCCCCTACTTCTTAAGTGGAGTGATTTGGTGGTACCCCTGTGTCCTCCTTGGAGTGGTTTATTGATTGTGCAATTTAACCCCATTAAAGGATTTTATAAGTTCAACAATATCATTGCTCTGTTGTTAGTGTGTACCTGGAAAATGTTGTTCAGTGCTGTTGCGGACTGTGTTTTCTCTTCAAGGAGTTTTATTTTAGTTTATTGATGGGATCGGCTGTGAGAGAGCCTTTTTTTTTGTCTTTTAAAAAAATGTGTGCATTATGTAATTCTGTATAAATGTGGCTGTGAGACAGCTATATTTCTTCTGTTTAAGTTATTGTAGGGGGTGGTGAGAGCCCCATCAAGATTCATTTTATTTTAGTTTTTACTCATTTAAAACTCATTGACTGGAAGAATTTATATAGTTAGTATAATTTATATAAATTATTGTTTGTTTTGTTTTAAGTGTTAAATATTTAGGGTTTTGGGGGGGTTATTTAGGTAAGTCTATTTTATTGGGTATATTGCAACTATTTTAGGGTAGTTATTCCACAAGAAACTAGAATTTTCTTGTTGTGGAATGTTAGTTTAGAGTGGTGGTTATTGGCCTGCGGAATGTGCCTGTTCACCCCCCCCCAGTCTTATGCTATTCGTCCTCTTCTCTCCGTGCCCTCTGCCCATTCCCCCCTTTGTCTTTTTCTATCTACCAGCGTTGTCGTGCACTGGGTATTGTACGTAGAAGGGATGGTGGGGGGGTGTGGACATTGGAAGACGAATGAGCGGATCTCTCGCATAGAGCTGGTTAGGTTTACGAGACGCCCTGGGGTGAAATGGAGCCTGGAACATGGTGTTCCATGTCTAGTCCCCATACCCAAGGGCACCATCTTTATTGATGGGCAAGTAGCTGGGACGGCTCATGAACACTGTCCAACTCGGACGGTGTTATGCAATGCCAGATCTATTAAGAACAAAACCGCAATTCTTGCGGATTTTGTTGGAACAGCTGATCTGGCTTGCATCACCGAGACCTGGCTGGATGAAATGCTGGCTCCATTTTGGAGGCAGCAATTCCAGTCGGGTACTCGGTGATCCACCGCCTGAGATTGGACCGTGGGGGGGGAGGTAGCGGTCTGTTTTAAGACCAAGTTGGGCCTCACTGGTGTACCAGTAGAGGATGTTGAATCCTTTGAGAGTACTGTGGTAGCTGGTGTGGGTTGCAGGATAGTTCTCGTCTACTGTCCACCCAGGGACGAAAAACGATTCCTGCAGGAAGTGGCGGACTTCACCGTCGACATGGCATTGGAGTTGCCCAGGCTGATGGTTCTGGGTGACTTCAATGCTTGGGTCAATGACGAACTCTCGCCTTTTGGACAGCGCTTCCTCCAGCTGACGACATCACTGGGCTTCACACAGATTGTTTCCTCAGCTACCCATGATCACGGTCATTGTCTGGATTTGATTTTCCTCATGGGGATTGAGGCCTCTGACCTGGGGGTGGAACCTGTTGGCTGGTCCGATCATTACACTGTTAGGTTCAATTTTTGCACCCCCCTTGGTAGATCTGCCCCTGTGGAGATGGTCAGTTACCACCTCTTACGGGATGTGTGCCCTGAAGACCTAGTGGCGGTGACTGATCTCTCAGATTTTCCTGATGCCAGCTCAGGTCCAGAGCCATTGGTCCCAGCCTATAATAAGGCTATCTCCTCGGCCCTTGACCTGATTGCTCCTGTCCGTGTTTGTCCTCTTCCACTTCGCCCACGAGCCCCATGATTCGATGGGTCCTTGAGGGAGTCGCGGCGGTTGGGATGAAGGTTAGAGCGTCGTTGGCAGAAATCCGCCCTGGTGGCCGACCATCTTAGTTTGGTGGAGAACTATCAGTCCTACCAATCAGCGATCTCCCGTAAGAAGGCAGAGTTCCTGTCCAGGGAGATTGCTGTCGCTCAGAACTGACCAGCTCAACTCTTCCCAACTGTGGACAGGTTGTGCAACCCAGCCTATCTGCAGCTCCGTCGAGCTTTTTCACAAAAGGAGTGCGATGAACTTGCTCGATTCTTTGCGAATAAGGTGGCCAACATCAGGTTGGAGATCCTCTTGACTCACTCTATGAAGGATGCTGTTGGTCAGTGCTCGGTCGCTATGCCTCGTACTTCCTAGAGTACCTCTGACCTGCCAGAGTTCGTGGATATTATGTGGATTGTCCAGGGGATGTGCCCTACGTGCTGTGGTTTAGATCCTGGCCCAACTTCCCTGGTTGTGGGTTGTTATGAATCATTGGCCCAGTTCTGGCTCAGATTGTCCAGTGCTCCTTGGAATCAGGTGAGTTTCCAAGCTCCCTGAAGGAGGCAGTGGTGACACCCCTTCTGAAGAAAGCTTTGTTGGACCCGGACACTCTAGCTAACTACATACCTATCTCAAACCTTCCCTTTATAGGAAAGGTTATTGAGAAAGTAGTGGCAACTCAACTGGAGAACCATTTGACCACCCATAATGGCTACGAACCTCTCCAGTCTGGATTCCGTAAGAGGCATAGTACTGAGACTGCTCTGGTTCAGGTGCTCAATAATCTCCTGATGGTGAGAGATCGAAGAAACCATTCCATTCTAGTACTCCTAGATCTCTCTTCAGCTTTTGACACTGTAGACCATGGGGTGCTACTTGAGCACCTGAGGTTCATCTGTGGCCTGACAAGTACAGTCCTCAGGTGGTTTACATCTTTCCTAACCGGTAGAACACAGAGAGTTGTGTCAGGGATTTTTTCTTCTGACTCATTCTCTCTGTCATGTGGGGTTCCTCAGGGCTCAGTGTTGTCCCCCATGTTGTTTGCAGTGTATATGCTACCCCTCAGAGACATTGTAAGATGGTATGGGCTGAGGTTTCACTGCTAATTGCCTCGCTGAAATCCAATACTGGATGAATTCGAGCTGGTTAAAGTTGAATGCAGGAAAGACTGAGGTTATGGTTGTGGACCCGGGTCGCAGGACAGAGGGGTTGAGGACTCATCAGCCCTCTGGATTATTTCTGGGGGGCACACAGATCCTCACCTCTGAACAGGTGTGCGACCTGGGAATGGTGCTTGATGACAGGCTGACCCTTCGTTATCAGGTGTCAGCAGTCATTAAGTCTGCCTTTTATCATCTTAGGAACATTGCCACGGTCAAACACCTTGTTCCATCTAGCGATCTGCCTGTGTTGGTCCACGCCTTTGTGACCTCGCGCCTTGACTATTGCAACTCCCTTTATGTGGGTCTTCCTAGAGTTGATATCCGCCACTTGCAGCAAGTGTAGAATGCTGCTGCTCGATTGTTGACAGGGGTGTCTCGGAGGTCACATATCACCCCTGTGCTGCGCAATCTGCACTGACTGCTGATTCAGTGGTGGATCACCTTTAAGGTAGGTTTATTGACCTACAAAGCCCTACATGGACTTGGTCCCAACTACTTGAAGGAGGCTCGGCTGACGAGGGGTTGCTGGAGATTCCGAGGGTTACTTTGAAATCTTCTGGGGCCCCTGCATTTATGTTTGTGGTCCCTACCCTCTGGAATTCTCTGCCCCATCAGCTTCAAGAATGCATGATCGTGGGGGGGTTTAAACAGGCACTTACGACTTTTTTGTGGAATCAGGCTTTCCAGTGAACTATCATTATCTGATACTGTTGTTTTATTTATTAACTGTAATAATTTTTATGGTATCATGTTTTAACACTGTAAAGTGCCTTGATATTTGAAAGGCACTTAAAAATTAAGATATTATTATTATTATTATTAATAAACAACAGAAGTTTAAACAGAGACACTCCTCGGTGGCCTAAACTAACCCAAATACTACAGATTAGAATGAATATGTTAACAGAAAGGTAAATGGTTTGTGACAGGTACTCAACAAAACTGTACACAAATGTGTACAGTGAGTATGCCTGTCTACACCCCTGCTGCAGAGGTAGCAGCTCAGCCAATGAGTGCTGAGGATACAGCAGGGTGAGAAAGAACAGCCTGCTGTCTGTCAGGTTATTTTAAGATTTTTACCATATTTGTCTTCCTGAACACTTGAGAGAGCAGCATTGGAAACAAATAATGGGTTACCAGCATGTAATGTATTTTAAATTTTAGCAAAAATGGACAATGTGGTGCTTTAGATTGTGAACACTTAAAACACAACCAATTTCCATAATGCCTGACCCTTTAAATCATTTAATTATTCTACAACTGAAAGCTGCTTCTACCATACATGCAGTCAACCCGTCACTCAGACAGTGGCAAGTGGTGAGCTGAGAGGCCATGCTGGTTGCTGTCTCTAGGAGGTGTCAGCAGGTGATTTGTGCACTTCAGGACGAGTGGGGCACCATCACTGGGGGGGTGGAGGATTTTCAGTGGGCGAGATGGGGAGGGAGCATGACAGCGTGATCTGGGGGGGGAGATCACTAGACTACCAAGGATGGAGATATGGCAATGCTTTGCAGGCGTGGACCTGGGAATAGGGGTTTGGGGTGGAATACACTGGCAACGACTGACAGCCCATGGTGTCAGGTCACTACCTGGTGTTTGGGGGGGGGCAACACACACCACTGTGTGTTTCGGTTAGGGTAGGGTTTTATACAGTTGCAGCCAAAGACACACCAGTATTTCTTGAAATTTTCGGTGCAATCTCTAGAGAAATTCTCTGCTTGTCTGCAGTACCACTGTCAGCCACTAGAGATAGAATCTCCTTAGATATATCACAAAACTTCTGGAAATATCTGAAAGTGTCTGCTGCTGCAATTGTACATGTTGAACAGCTGCTCAAAGGCAGCTGTTTTGCGCTTTCAAAACTGCTGAATATATAGTACCACTGCACCCAGTATGCAAGAGGAATTCCTCATTTGCAAGGGCACAGCAACATATGCTGTGCCTACACGCTGTCCGCTCCAGTGTCTCGCACCAGGGACCGCTGAATATGGCCCTGCCCCAATCATCATACAAAACCTGGTTAGCTTGTCGCTAACCTGTCTAGCGACGAGCTAAGCTTCTGAAAATAGGGCCCATACAGTATATACTTGGACTACAACTACTTTCCTTTAGCAATCAGCAGCACCCCTTTTTTGTTCAATCTTTAAGACTGAACACTTATAAATAACCTTGATTCACTCATTAATCTTCATTCTTTTTCCAATTAAAATTCTTCTGCTGCCAGGCAAAGAAGTGATTTAACCTCTCTTCAGTAGTTGACATCTTAATTAAAATCCGCTTAGGTAGAACTTCACATTTTGCAACTCCTACCCTATTTAAAATATCAGCAGTTTCAAACTCCCAAAAGGAAATGTTTGCTATGAAATTTTGTTTTACTATTATTGAACGACTTCCAAGAATGGTTTCTTGGTCCTTTTCAAGATTTAAACAGCCCAGTAATCATACAATCAGTGTTTTTGTAAATTACCACTGGTGAAGATCACATGAGTTTTTTTGCTGTGTACCACTGTATATAGGGGCCTTCTGGTCTACCACAACATATATATTTCTTAAGTGAAAGAAAATTCACTGTGCAAAGTTAGAGGGGAGTTGCCCCTAGTACCTATTCCCAAAGGGCATGCTTTTCACAATGTCAGCAAACACAGTAATGGAGAAAATACAAGGTGAAAAAATATTTTTTTATTCATCACTGTGTTATGCTAAACAGAGCACCAAAAGAACCTTTGCGGCAGTGTGCTTATAAAAGTTTAGATGACCAGGATTTTAAAGCAGCCAATTGGGGGGTAGGGGGCACTCCAAAATGTTCCCTGCACAATGGTGCCAGTTAGGGGTGCAATTATATCATCCTGTGCTCCAGGGTGATGCATGCCCTGAGGGACTCTGCTGACAAGATAAAATGTCGCAGAGTCCAAAATTGTTGGTTCGGGAGTAAAACCATTACTGTCTGACCAAATCTGATAAGCCATTTTCCCCCCAAATGTAGTTCATATAAGCAGGCAGCATTTTTAAAATGATCCCTTCAAGAGCAGCCTGCTGCTACTTTCAAAGGGGAATTCTATCGAGCTGGCCCGTCGGCACAGAGGCAGGGTTGCTGCTGGTGAGGAAACAAAATTTTGTTGCGCTCAGGTCTGAGGGCAGTGGGTGCCAGGCAGGGTAGCCAGTCTGTTAAATCACAAATGAAAAACACCAGCACTCCAGAAGTCAAGTCATCCACTTGAATTAAAGATTTATTTCCAATTATAAATCCACTGTCAGGAAGGTAACAGAATGAAAAAAACAACCTCTAGCGCCTCGACCGTTAGGTCTTCCGGGGGTATGGTTCAGTACTAACCAGTTTTTCTCCTTTTAAGCAGACAGTTATATTCAATTAAACAATCAAACCATTAAATTAAATTATCACTCATAATACAGAGCTAAAGTAGAATCAGCACTGAATAAAAAATAGTAAATATTCAAATTAGTACTAATAAATATGAAACCATTAAATGAAAATCTAAGAGAAGGAAACAGCGCACATCTGTAAGCTTAAACAAAAAACTACAGAAGGTATCTTCACATTTCATCACATTTTATATTCTTTTTAATGTAATAATAATTCTTTATTATGCTTATACAGATAATAAAATAAAGCATAAACAAACAATATAAAGTAAAGTTTACAGAAAAAGAATTGGCCAGAAAACCTCAAAACAGTATAAACATCAATTTAATTATACTGTTAAATCCATATATTATGATTATATTGTATGGATATTCAACCTAAGTCAAACACCCCCTCCCCCCCCCATTGAGTTCCATTATAAGGCTTACCTTTGATTCTTCATTTTGCGGTTCGGCTTTGAATAGTGCAGAAGATGACAGTGCTCGACCTCCAGACATAAGTATGGGGTGAGAGGGGGTGCACGGAGGTGGGTGCTCGGAGGGAGGGTTGGGATGGGGGAAGGGGATGGCGAGATAATGACAGACCATTTCCTTTTTTACAGGTACAAAAAAATACCCAGCGAAGAATGGTTTTCTTCTTTCACAGGGAAAACATTTTTTTATTAATGTGGGCACACTGGGGTGGGCTCCCAGTGTGCCACAATAGTGGGGGGCAAGGCATGCTGACATGGGGACTGGGCACCCCGATGTCGGCAAATCATTTAGAGGGGTTTGGGGGGAAGGGCCCATCTGACACTGGGAGTGGGCATCCCAGTGCTGGAAGAAAATTAAAAAAGATTTGGCATGCTGGGGTGAGTTCCCAGTGTGCTACATTTAATGGGGCGGAATACATGCCGACACGGGGACTGGGCACCCCCAGTGTTGGCTTTTCAGGACTGTGTAGCGGGCGGCAGGAGTCGCAATGTTTTGGCAAATTTATGCCATTTCATAAGTTGCTCGTAACTCTGGCCATGCATATTACTGTACACTCTAATGCACATGGCCGAAGTCTTGTCATCTGCCGCTGCAATGACGAAACTGCACCTGACTGCAGCGGCAGATTTCTTTCAAGTTTTTGGCTCTCTTTGAAGTCTACTGTCATCGCCAGCATGCTCACTGATTGGCGGCTGAGGGACGCACCCACTAAAGTGTCCCCTGCATTGGCCACAACACTGACACACCTCTGAAATGTACTACTACCACAAGATGTTGCTTGCTCGCGTGCGCAAGCCAACATATAAAGGGACGTCCATCCAAACTGTTAGATTATCAAATAGATGGTCTAACTGAGTCTGAATTTTGTGACCTGAAAAAGATGCAACTGTGGCACAAACTGACGCAAATCACATCTGCACCAATTATTTATCACGAATCATAACTTTCTGTGATAATGGACATATGCTTTGCAAATAGCAGCATGGCTGTTTAGATGCAATCAGGCAACCACAGATGCAGGTGGGCTTGCATCTGCATGCACGTCCCATCATTCTGAAAATCTAGCCTAGCATAGAAACATGGAACTTGATGGCAGAAGGAGACTGAAGGTCCATCAAGTCTGCCTTTACTATAGAACCTCACCCCACTGACCTATCACCCTAGTGAGCTGTTTCCCTCCACCCTCCCTCTGCTACCCCATCCCTGAAACCCTCGCTGCCCCACTTGGGAACTATACGGCACACTGTCCTGTCCCAACCATGCTTTAAACATTAAGGGTAGCTGCCCCCACCACTTCCACTAGTAGTCTTTTCTACAGTTCCACCACCCTCTCAGTGAAGTTGAACTCTCTCAAGTTTCTCCTGAACTTACCCCACCAACCTCTAGTCACGCCCCCTAGTGACTGCACCCCTGCTTCTTACAAATGGATCCACACTGTTTAACTTGTTTATACCCCTGCGAAATGTACGTGTTTCAGTCGTGTCTCCAACACTTGCCTGGCCTCCACCGAATATATGTCTAGTGCCTCCAACTGTTCCTCACAGGAATGCTTTGCACAAAACATCGGTGGAGGTTTTTTCCATGATTTATTTATTTATTTTATTTATTTATCAAGATTTCGGATACACCTTTGAGCCACGGCTCTTTTACAAAGGTTTCATGTCAGTGATATGGTAGTACATAGAGGAGTTTTTTCCATGAAATGTTGATGCCACGTTGGGGAGTTATGCACAGAATTGGCAATTCTAGTGCTTTTGCTCTATGAATTGGTACAAAATCATAATTATAGGGCAAAAATTAAAAAATACACAATTGAAAAATCCCCTTCCCCATTCTAAAATTATTAATTAGTATATAATTTTAATGTACACCTTATGAACATGATGTCAGATTTAACCAGAAGACTGGTTTCTCATTTTTCTGAAGTAAATGGACACTGCCTGATCTATTCTTAGAACAAGTTAACTTATATTCATGCCCTAAATATAAATTACATAACTGAAATTAAAAGGTCACAGCAAGCAATCAGTGTCCACATTAGAATGCAACACTGCCATGGTCTACTCCATTCCAAATCAGAATGATAATGGTTACAAAAAGGTACATGATTTGGGACAGATACTTAAAAAGTACAACAAGTACACCTGCCTACACCTTTGCATTAAAACATCCACTTCATAGCTGTTTTACACTTAAAAAACTCCCTACCTGGTGTGACTGCGGCATTCTTTGAGCCCAAATACGAGCAGCACCTCCAAAAATAAATCTTCAGTCAAAGACTTCTCCGGTCCTTGTTGGGGAGGATCTGTTGGTGAGTAGGTGGACCCCACTACCTCGGCCTCATGACCAGTTGACTCAACCGAATTCTTTTGGGTTGCGATCAGTGTTAGTCTTAAGGTCTTTACTAGGACTGTGACCAAAACTGATGAAAAGCTGGAATACTTTAATATTTATTTATTTAAATTTTGGTGACCAGGTAGGCCCACTGAGACAATAACAGTCCCTTTTTCAGGGGCAACCCGGGATTCACTACAGACATCTTAGAGAAACAACATAGATAAGACCATCTCATTTTGAACAGTACAATCGGTACAGAAAAATGGCACAAATTAAAGGTACGGTGGGCAGGTTAAGTACAATTAACACCAACAAGAGAGGCAGCACATATTAGACAAAACAACCAGAAATCAGATAACGATCACAATATGGATATATCAGTCTGCAGAGGAACCATCACTGCCATACGAGCAGTCTCCTAAAGTGTCAATTGAATCTCAGCGGTAGCAAGTGCATTGGTTCAGCTCCAAAAGGTGAGTCTTGAGACCCTTCTTAAATCCACCAAAGGAGGTACATTCCTGGAGATTACTAGGGAAAGTGTTCCAGAAAGGAGGGATGAAAGCAACGAAGGACCAGAGTCCTTGGGAAGTCCTTAGTGGGGACTTGGAGAAGCTGGCATCCAGAGGACCTTAGTGTTCTTCCATTCTGCTTGGCAGCTATCGTCTTAATTATGCTAGGGGGGTTGTTTTGCTGGAGTTTACAGGGAGGTACATTCCTGAAGATTATTAGGGAGATTATTCCAGAAAGAAGGAATGAAAGCATTGAAGGACCAGAGTCCTTGGGAAGACCTTAGTGGGAACTTGAAGAAGCTGGCGTCCAGAGGACCTTAGTGTTCTTCTATTCTGCTTGGCAGCTATCATGTTAATTAGGCGGGGGGGGGTGTTGTTTTGCTGGAGTTTATAGGCAAGGCACAGAGAAGGATTTGCTAATCTGCCTTCTGGAGAAGGCCAATTTAGTGATAGTAGTATCTTGCAATGACACTTCAGTGACAGAGCCCCTGCAGCGAAGTATCCCACCCTGTGATACAGGGTTCTCAGTCTCTGCATCTCCGAATATCTTACCGAATGTAATATAAGAGACCCATATAGCAACGAGGGTATGAGTGTACCAGTGGCTATCTTGAATTTGGATTCCTGAGTAAGTAATTGGCCCAGGCGGCACAGGAGACCTAGTTTTTAGGTGAGTGTCCTTATCAGTTGGTCAATGTGACCCTTAAAGGTACAATCCTGGTCTGTATACACACCTAAATACTTGATACAGCCAACCACTTCAATCTTTGAACCATTGGAGAGAGCTGGAAACAACAGATATGACCTATTAGGGCCCAAGCTTTTAGGGCCTAATAGTATGGCCTTAGTCTTTTTTTTTCATTGAGGACTAATCTATTGGTATGAAACCAATTCTCAAGTGAGTTGGTGGTTCAGTTGGGCAGTGTCTTGGGAGAATCTATAAAGTACGGCATCGTCAGCATACAGGGTCACCTTGGCCCCTCCAGAGTGTTGAGGCATATTATTTATAAATAAGGAAAATAGGAGTGATCCCAGTATCGAACCCTGCGGGACACCATCCAGGATGGAGCGTTTGTCAGAATTAACACCATCTCCTCTGACGATTTGAGACCTACCATCAAGATGGTCCATGAACCAATATACTGACAGACTACCTAGACCAAGGGATATCAATTTCCTGATAAGCAGCAGATGGTTCACCAAATCAAAGACCTTGGTGAGGTCTATAAAGACCGCACCGGACTGTAGGCCATTATCTAGGGCTGAGAAGATATCTATGGTGAGGCTAATTAGGACTGTGCTGGTGCCAAGATTTTTTCTAAAACCATGCTGCCGTGTTGTAAGTAAACTGTGCTGCTTTATGTGTTCTTGGACCTGCTGCTACACAATCATCTCTAACATACTCTGCTTAGAGTGCAGAGGATGGATATGGGACTATAGTTCTCAACACGCTCACTAGTTCCACTTTTATGAATGGGAGTAACCAGGGTCACTTTCCACACAGCGGGGACTCTGCCTTCAGGCAGTGATCTATTGAAAAGCCAAGTGATAATAGGAGATTGATCATTGTGGAAAGCTATTTGAAATCAGTGCAAATCTCTGAAGCAGAAGCAGCCAGTTCAGCCTATACAACCCAAGCTATAGTGGCTCTACAGCTGGAAAACAACCTGTTCCATATGCAGCAGATCACAAATCAGACCAGAGGGCATTGTGGAGCAAGATTCCTTACCCTTTGTTGCAAGCTGGCATGAATTCAACCTCCAGCAGGACCCTAATGCAGAATGCCTTCAACTAGAAAAAGTGAACTGCATTACCCCTCAGAAGATGCTTAGATTAGACCTGACCTGCCTCATGGGCTGAGGCTTGTCATTTTTACTTTTGACATTGAAGAACCGGACCACCTTCTATCTGCTGCACAATAAACTTATAATCCTTCCTATGATGAGTTGCCCCATAAGAATCTTTCCGGATCATACATTCTTTATGACGTAAAGCAATAAGAGGTATAATGGAATGTGCATTAAGCTGATAACCCTGAATGTTACTGTGACCTTGTCGTTTCCAGGATTTTACGAGCCCCGACCTCAGCAATATTATTTAGGGACAAAATGGATTGGCAGTGGTCAAACTCGGCACAGGCTCACTAGCCAAATGCTGGTAGATTTTGTATTGGATTTGAAATATCTTCCTTTAAGTAGCCCTGCTGAAATGTACTGGGAATGGTAACATTTCTATAAGTGCACCAGTGGGGCAGTGCAAATGTGTGTAATGCTAGTTGATTTTCCCAGTCACTAGCCCTGCAGGCTAATGGATGCCACACTGAATTTCGACCCCTGACTGCAGTGTTGGCTAAGTTACTTTTTCTATTACTTCTTTCTATTACTTTTGGAAACTTGTTCCAGGAAGCTCTGTGCAGTCATTGGCAAGGATAGAGAAGTACTGGAAAAACTAATACACCTTACAGTTACTATTACTTGTGTCTTTTTATACAAAAGAAATACGTAACTGCAACTGATTATATTTATTTGTAAGTAACTAGTAACTAACCTATTACTTTCAAAAAATGTAATCAGTTATAGTTATTTATTATGTTCATATTGCTTTTTGTATAAAAAGAAATAACTAACTGTAACCGTAGGGCGCATTACTTTTTCTAGTACTTCTCCATCCTTGCTAGTGATTGCACAGAGCTTCCGGGAACAAGTTTCCAAATGTAATAGAAAGTAATAGAAAAAGTAACTTACCCGACACTGCCTGACTGTAGCGTGGTGGCTGCCTGATCTGCATTGTCTAAAACAAAGATGAGTATTTTTGTAAGCAACTCTAAGCATTACAGTGAAAACTGATTTTTTTTCTTTTTTTTTCTTGGCAACTAAACAACCCACACAGGCATACCAATGAAAAATCTTTTCTTTAAATGTGTGAAAAATCAAACTCTAGTCAGGTCAACCAGGCAACGCTTGCTGTGTCCATGTAAATAAGCGAGGGAAATAACTTATTCTGAACCAGGGAAACATGTCAGCTTAATTTAACCCTATTAATCAACTAGCATAATCAAAAATGTAGTTCCTTATTCACAACGATAGAGGGAAAGAAAGCATAGTCTAAAAGGTGCCCTCAAATTAAGTACAGGCATTACACAAGGGTCACTCTGCTATTAGCTGATTACTCAAATTCTACCAAGAATCTCGCTAACGAAGTCACTAAACCCTGCCTTCCATCCTCTTAGCATTCTTAAGACTGCATATCACTAATCACAAGCTAACAACATTTCTGATGTGCTAATTCAGCTCCCCTGCAGCAAGCAGCATAGTCCTTGTTATTTCTGCTATGTAATGGTGGGGCAATGCAATGTTTAGAGAGGTCAGCACACCGCAATGGTGGAGCTGTAAACCAAAGTCTGAAGTAGGCAACAGCAATATCAGACACGTTTCTAGGAGGGGTGCTTGTTATTTCTTTTATTCACTATGCTTTATTCCCTGATTCACCCAGGCAGCCAGCCCATCTCGGGGACTTGACCCACAAATGTCTGGCCAAAGATAAGCTGGGTACCACAAACAAAACCATAAAAACAACATGCAGGCGTTTATTATAGCTTACACTCATGCTGTATAAAATGAGAATGGCTTTAGCAACACCATGGGTGGTTCTTTTACAGCAATTTCATAATAGCAGTTTTCTACACAGTTAAGTGTTGCATTCCAGCCCAGTAATTCCCAGGGCAGGTCAAACAGAACGTGGTGCTTACTATATTTAGACAAAACATTTTGACTGTATTTTTTATGTGTGTATTTCTTCCCTACACATTCTATGTCCCTAAGCTTCTCAATGGAAAAGCACTACCTGCAGAGCCATAAATATGTTTCCGTATTTACAGAAAAGAAATGCAGCTGATATCCAGAGGTGGCTGTGTACGAGGGCAGGGCCCTTACAGACTTAATCATTTACAAATGGGTACTATCACTTAAAGGGGACAGGAAATCTGTGCAATTGGCAGCAGTTAGTAATGATCCTCGTAACAGAAATGAAAGACTTGCCTCCAACTGAGCCGTGTTTAACCATACCTGAATAAACACTGACATGCAAAACTGTTTTCAATTGCTTTTATGTTATGAACAACATTTTGCACAGTTCTCCTCATGAAACCAGTAACTTGGAGTCGTTACGATGTCTTGATTTGTGAACAGAATGCAAAGAATGAGCTGCTGACCTAACACAACCATGCTCAAGAGTTATGTGTAGAATCCCTGACATAGTTGAAACTCCAGATCATTGGTTCTATGAAGAGAACTGTAACAGGATGCTGCCTGTAAAAACAAAACAATGCAAAATAGTTTATCACATCACTTTTTTTTCGGGTTACATATGGATCATTTAGGCTTAAGGATATCATTTCTGCAAAGGGAGTGCTATCTACAGCTGCTGCTTAGAAATCATTGCCTGTCCTCTTTCAGGACGTGAAGGAACACTTGAATGAAGGCAAGCCCTGGGCCACATTTTCAAATGTCTAGGATTTCTGCAAGCCCCAGGTATGCCAGTGATATGACGCACAGGGATTGCGGCAATCTAAAGGGATTTTCTATCCCTTTCATCAAAATGATGCTCACTGGCTCAGCAGACCATCTTTCTGTGGTCTAACTTGCGTCCAAACCGGGGACCTTTTACACGCAGCTTGCATCAGAGGTTTGGCGCAAGCTACCACAAAATTTGGTCAACTGTCCCAACTGCGCCCCAGATTATAAAATCAGGTGTAGTTCTGGCAATCATCATGCTGCAGCTGTGTTAGCACTAGGGTTTGATGCAAGGCTAACAGGAGCCCTGCCTCAACCGTAGAAAATCTGGCCCCTTGTATTGCACCAATCTAACAACTGGGAGCCTAGTCACAAGTGGAAGAAAGCAGAATGACATGGAAGGAGGCTTTCTTACAGATCTCAAAAGGAACAAGTCATGCTGCCTTACAAATACTCATCATAACAGTGCTCAAAAAATTCACTATAAAGAACGAGGACACTGGCTCCCTCAGTAGCTGAGCTGCTGCGCCATATGGAAGCAGACACTGGAAAAGCAAACTCATCTCTCTTATTCACCACATATGGCCCATCTGGCTAACATCCAAACCTGAAGCAGCAATTCATGTTATAAAATTAACAGACTTCATTATGCACTCCTTTACAACCCCATGGCGTTGATCCCTCAATGTATACTGTACCTCTTACAATGATATAGTTTTGTATACATGTTCCTCTGTGCTCTCGTACTGCTTTATGTCTGGGTCACTACTGAAAAAAGGAACCTGGTTCTAGTGAGCACACCCTTTAAATAAATAGAAATAAATAAATCTCTGCTGTTCATTTTGGTTTCTAAATACAGAATAAAGTATGGGGTAGTGTGTGTAACGAGAAGTTTACACACACCTGAGGTGTTACATGCTACACAAACCCTGACAGCGAAGCTCGAGGAGTTCGTGAAAGCATCTAACACTGAGGGTGTGTGTAAACTTCGAGTTTAAAACACAAGACCCCATATTTTATTTTATATAATTCCTGGGTTGTCCTTTTTTGCCACAGGAATTATAAAAAATAGACATTCCTGTGCAGCCGTGGTCTGGTTAGATTTCAGCACGCAGTCCGCGGTCTGCCTTATTTATTTATTTAACAGTTTTTGTATTTATTTGTTTCAGTCAACAGATGAAAGTGTAGTTTTTTTTTTTTGAAAACAGGAGAGTTTGTGTTTTAAAATTACTCTCCTCTGAGTCCAAGTGGCCGTTTAGTCTCCTGGGGAAAGAGAAGGCAGCCAGTCATCCAAAAGGAAGAACTGAGCTGGCACATGCACAGAGTGAGGTAAACCATGCGCATGTTTACCATTATAACAACTCCTTTATAAAGGCAAATTACGCCACGGTTTCCCTATGGGAAAAAGGGAAACCCATTAATTATATCCATATATACTACAGGAGTTGGGGTAAAAATGTAAGCAATAAGACACGACAGAGTGTTGGTTGTTATGTGATAACTGCACACCTAGGTGCATGGTAAGGCGCGAGGCCGAAGGCCAAATGTTCGCACTTTGGCATGCGGTATTAGAGCAACAACCAACACCCTGGAGTGTGTTATTGCGCTTATAAAATGGGTTATAATTGTGGAAGATAATGACACTTACAAGTAGTTTGAATTTTTAAACTGTTGTAACATTTATTTAAATAAAAAATTGAGAATAACTTTAAAAAAGAAGAAAAAATTAGTCCTTAACTAGACTGTTTGGGATGACCAAAATAAATAAATGGCTTAGAACCACAAAACTTTGTAGGTTGTCTGTCAGTTATACAGGCTGTGGGGTCAGAAAGGCTTTCTGTGTGGAATGATGCACCAAATGAAAATGCTGTAGGCACATTTTAAGTCACTGCCCTGACTGGGCACGAGACACTGCTTTGCCCCTGAAACACTGTGTTTATATTTTAACACCTACAACTGCAATAGAAATGCCTTTTAGAAAGAAATGCTTATGTGTTTACTGAATGCAAAGGTCTTGCAACGCTCACTCATTAACAATGCCAAAAAAAATCACTGTCAAATATGTTTTTTAACTCTCCTGACGTGCGCTGCTGATACTGCACTAATGTGCGACCTGACAAGCTGGATCACTTTCACCATCGTTGCACGATCGTAAAGGAGCTGCATCAGTCAGCTCACGCATTCATGCAGCTACTCATCAGCTTTGGGTCCAACATGGAAGTATCAGTAACTGACTTTGCCTCTGAAAGTAAAGTTTTGTACCTGCAGCTCTAGGATTTGAGCATTTTCTACATGTGCTATGAGTTGCCCTATTTTCATTTTATCTGCCTGCTTATCGAGATGCACCATGGCCGTGCCCACGGAGTTGTCTTTTCCATTTCTGTTTAAGTGGTAGCTTTCTTGTTTTGTTTTTTTTTTGTTTGTTTTTTTTTTGCTATTTGCCTTTCTTCCAATGTTTTTCATCCTCCACTACCCCTCAAAAAAGTTTTTGGCATGGTGTTGTCTAGCTGTTAATGGGACACAGCTAGGGAAAGTTCCTGTCTCTATGGAGACTGCTCGGAGTGGAGCTGGTTCCAGTAAGTTGCTAAGGTACTGTTTCCTCAGCCAGTGATCCCGCTCTTTCAAATGGAAACTGACATTGTGTTTTTTTTTTTTCATACACAACAGCTTGAGGATGACGAACCAATCGAAGTCCGGTCTCACTACATTAACGTTTTTGGTTTGCTGACTGTTTTGTATATTATGTTAGAGCGGAAAGTTGTATCTACAGGAGTCCTCGAAGCCAGTGTACCACCGCCCGCCAGTATCCCCACCTGCACGTCTGTATTACTACCATTAGAAGCACAGAAGGACGATTGAGGTTATTTAATTAAAACCAGACTTCAAGCCACATCTACCACTGTTATGGGACTCATAATTGACTGCCTGAACAACCTTTTCTTCTTTTTACACTGCTTCCTCTATTGGCATGTTTCAGAGCAATACTGACGCAGCAGGATTACTAATCATCTTGCTACACCACTCTTTGACATGGATGAGATTTACTCCATAATTACAATTTCGGCACTTACACTAAACCTGCAAGTTACTCATGATGCAGCATGACTTTTGAATTAGCTCAAGTGTCCTCTGCAGGCATTATTTAGAGTGAGGTTGGTTCCGGTGACACGCACAATGGCTATTTCCGTGCCTGCACCTGCCCTGCTGTTTCCGACGGATGCGATTGCTTTTTTATTGTTAATTTCTTTTCAGCTGTGGTACAACAGGTGTCTCAGTATTAGTGTGGTGCAGGTGGGTGGCCGGTGGTACACTGACATTGAGGACTGCAGTGGATACAACTTAGAGACTGGGGATCTGTGGCCTCCTTTTTCAAAAGTGTATTGACAGCAGAAAAAAAGATTGGTACTGAATTTACATTTACTGGTACTGACTTGTTTATGTCTGTGTTCAATGCTGTTACGGGTTTTTTTAAATATAACATTACTTGTGATATTATGGGTTGCACTAATGTAAGGGCATATCTCATTTTTTACTGTGCATTATTTTATAGAATTACAAAAAAGCAATAATTTCAGTTCATCCTCTTTACTGGTAGCCAAAAGGGTTCCCAAGCCAGTGGTTGTCACTCCTTATACCACTGGGTTCTGAACCCTTTTGGTCAATCAGAAAGCATGAAATACCATGCCCATTTTATAAGACAAGATAAAAAAATATAACTTAGCTAGTGACATAAGTAACAGCAACATTTCAAAAAATATTGCTGTTACTGTTGTCACAGTGGATATGTTTTAAGTTACTGTCATCACAGTGGAATACTGAACCAATCAGAGAGCAACTTTGACAATGCTGATGACATTACAATGCATAATGCAGCACTGAAGCCAGTTGTTAAAAAAAAGAAAAACAGCAAACTTTTCAGACAACCTGCAGATTTAAAGCTATAATTTGCAAACTACTGTTGTATATATCAAATATACAATAGTCTGACTCAAAATAAGCAATTTATCATCACTTGTGAGTGGACAGGACTTTCATAACTCACTCGTGGCTCTGCCACTCGTGAGTTATGGTCTGTCCCCTCACACTTGAAGATAAATTGCATATTTTGAGTCAGCCCATTGTATATCCCCTATGTATATGGTGCCACATTTCATTTTACATTCTCCATTTTTAGAACTTATGTTTTGTGGAGAGGAATCCGTTGCCTAATATGCAAGACACAGCGTTCATATGCGTGCATGCTCAGCAAACATTTTGTCACAAGAACGGGTTTTCGGAGGTGTGTCACTGTCGAGTCAAATGCAGCTCAGGCTGCAGTGGGCTCGACAGTAACAGGCCAATGATTAGCCTGGCTGATTATGATACTGTTCAGTGCTTATGGACAGAAACTTCTTGTTGAAAGGACCAAGCCGTTCCAATGAGAGAGCAGCTCGATCCTTTCATCTGCATGAAGCTACCCAGCAAGCAGCTACGTAGCTTCATGCTCAGCCTGCTGCTCATGCTCCCCCCAGTACCCATTTGTAGATCCCAACTTTACTGCTACCCACCACCGGTCACACCTTCCCATTACAGTTTCAGGCTGCAGTATAGACCTAGGAAAAGAAAGGCATAAGCAGACCTGCAGTTAATCAGAGCACTTTCTGTGTCTGGGGGCAGGACTTTTTAATAACCGAGCGGCTTTTGAAACACTGCAGTGTTCTACTTCAGCCTACCACCAGGACTTCAGCTTTCCTGTGCTGGGTCTACTCGTGGAGTAGGTGGGCTCCTGTGTTGTGCTGATTCCACGTTTGGGGCTGGGCTGTCAGACTTTTAGCCTGCTCAGTGCTCAAAGTGCAGGCTTCCTGCTGTTTTGGACTCTGCCCCATTTGCTCCTGTCGGCCAATCGGAGCACCTTCTGTGTCCAGGGGCAGGGCTTTCAATAGGTATTTAAAACCTTCACCCTAGCGGTCCTCCACTGTTGTCCGATCACTTAAGGGCTATAGCGTAAAGCCATGAGGAAGCCGTGTGGCCGTCCATGCTGCTCCTCTGAGGTTTCAGCTATGTACCCTTCTTTGTCTGTGTGTGCCTGCTAAATTTGCAAGTGTTTTTTTATTCTACTAGAGTTTACTCTCCTTTTGTATGCAGCTCGTGTTAGCCTTAAATCTGTTTATTGTCTATAAGTATTTATTAGTTAAATATTTAAGGAACTATTTCTGTATTGCTATTACTTTATAAGTGCTAGTATTATTGTTCCCTTATCTTGCTTCCTATCTGTCCCTCATTTTGGTTCCTTTCTTTCACTTTAAGTGTGAGCATTACTCTAATTTTCCATTCATAGGTGTTATTACTGGTTGATAATTGCTTGTGTTATTTAACTTGTAAATCCTTTAAACAAATTATTAGTTTAACCCACTTCTTGATGTTATACCTTTACCAGTTTAGTTTTATTTAGCTCTGTATTTCTCCTTCAGTTTCACTCCTTTCCCCTTGTCCCCCTTGTTTTGTTTAAACAGTATACTAGGCCTACTTTTAAGTATGTTCTTACATTTGTTGATTTCCTTGCAATCCTAGCTGTTGCTCATTATGTAACTATTCCCCTTCCCCAACTATTTTTTTATATCATTGTTTCTACTCCCTGCAGCTCAGTCTGCCATTGTCTGGCTGCCAACCTCCACACCCCAGCAACTCCTGTCAGCTCACTCACCCGAGCTAGCGCACACAGTGCCCTCGGCGGGGGAGCCCCTTTCTCCCGGCCGCCAGGCCTGGATCTAATACCTGGGTGTGATTCCTTCGGGTCCGAGGGTGTGCAGTGGCATGGCCATTGAACCACCATGACTGACCACCATTTTCCGCAGTATTTTCTCCCCTAGGAGTACAGACGTGCAATGACGGCAAGGCACTAGAAACATAGAAACATAGACTTTGACGGCAGATAAGGACCGCTAGGCCCATCTAGTCTGCCCATTTCCCTACCTACAGGATAGGCCGCAGATCCTAGTTAACCAACAGCCTATTTCTTCCAACCCCCCACAAGAATTGCCTTATGTCTGTCCCACGCATTCTTGAATTCTCCCACAGTTTTAGACCCCACAACCTCCTCAGGAAGGCTGTTCCATGCATCCACTACCCTCTTTGTGAAATAATACTTCCTCACATTGCCCTGAACCACCCTCCTTCTATCTTTAAATTGTGTCCCCTTGTTCTTGCAAGTCTCTTTTTCTGAAAAACGCTACACTCTTGGACTTTGTTGATTATACTGAGGTACTTAAAAGTTTCTATCATGTCCCCCCCTTCTTTCCTCAAGGGTATACATATTAAGCTCCTTTAGTCTCTCCTCATACGGCTTCTCTTGCAGACCCTGCACCATTTTAGTTGCCCTCCTCTGGACTGCCTCTATCCTGTCTATGTCCTTGCGGAGATGAGGTCTCCAGAACTGGACACAGTACTCCAGATGGAGTCTCACCAACTGTCTGTACAGAGGGATAACAACTTCCTGTTTTCTGCTGCTGATGCCTCTCCCTATACATCCCAGTATACCCCCAGCCCTCCCTACTGCCTTCTCACATTGCTTGCTAATCTTAAGGTCATCTGATAGGATTACCCCCCAGGTCCCTTTCCTTTTTTGTTGTTGTTACTACCTCCCCACCCATTGTGTATTCTTCCCCTGGGTTCTTGTTTTCCAGGTGCATTATTTTGCACTTCTCTGCATTGAATTCCAGCTGCCATACTTCTGACCATTCCTCCAACCTTGCCAAGTCCCTTTTCATCCTTTCCACACCTCCTTGTGTATCAACCCTGTTGCAGACTTTTGTGTCATCCGCAAAAAGGCACACCTCTCCCTCCAGTCCCCCTGCAATGCCACCGACGAAGACATTAAAAAGGACTGAACCCTGCGGCACCCCACTAGTAACCCCACTTTCTTCAGAATGGACTCCATTCACAACCACCCTCCATGTCCTGCCGTCCAGCCAATGTTCTACCCAAGCTACCACCCTGGGTCCCACTCCCAGGCTGGTTAATTTGACTATTAATCTTTTGTGTGGGACTGTGTCAAATGCCTTGCTAAAGTCTAGGTAGGCCATGTCCACAGCCCCTCGGGTGCATAGAGAGGGGCATCACCAGTAGAGAAAAGAAGGGGCAATTGAGAGAAAAAGGCAACCAAAATGGTGCATGGCCTGCATCAGAAGCCAGACAAGGAAAAATTCAAGGAATTAATGTATTCCCTAGAGAAAAGGAGAGAAAGGGGAAGACATTCACTTATTTTTATTTAAAATTCTGGTAACTGGGAAAGGCACACTGAGCCAAGGCTTGTTTCCAGGTGCAACCCGTGGACTGGGTAACACAGGAAAAGACAGTAATTAAAACATTTAAAGGGTCGCATTTACAATACCCAAAAACAAGTAGATAATTACAGTAATAGTCAAAACACATTAATACATCTTCAGAAACAAATTCTGGCGCTGGACAGACAAACGCGCTAACATTCTGACTAATAGAAGTAGGAGCAGAGGACATGACAGAAACATTCAAACACCTCAAAGGTACAGGTGGGGGCGGGCATTCGGCACAAAAAAAGATGCTCAAGGACAAGAGAGCATAATACGACGCTGGAAGGGGGGAGACTAAGAGGGGATTGTGAGGAAATACTTCATGGAAAGGATGGTGAATGTCTGGAACAGCGTTCCAGCAGAGGTGGTGGGTACCGAAATGGCTGCAGGATTCAAAGATGCACGGGATAGACGGGGCTGGTAAGGCCGGAGATCGAATATAGTCTACTGTGGCACAGTAGGTATGTACTTTAAGGCGGACTAGGTGGGCCAACAGGTCCTTTTCTGCCAACAGCTTCCACGATTTATTTACATTACAAAACCACTAGCAAAGCTGGCAACACATCACTCACTACGTGCCAATGTTTGCCATACTCTTCCCTCTAGATGCACCGCAGCTGTAGAGCCCCCGATTGCCATCAGGGGACGCTGCAGCACGGTGTGAGCTCCAAACCCATCCCAGGGAGAAGAGAGCAGTCAGCAGACGCTTGATCCTCTCCCTCCCCGGCTGATCCCAACGACCAAGGCTCGTTGCCAAACCCCGGTCGCCAGCGTAGCACAAGGTGTGGCGTTCAGCACCTCAACCCTCAGAGCCACCAGGCCCGCTCCCCACCCAACTATTTAACATAGAAACATAGAAATTGACAGCAGATAAGGACCACTTGGCCCACCCAGTCTAACCATTTTCCCTAACTACCGTAATATCATAGACCCTACTTGATCTCCAGTTTAGCCCTCCCTTCCCTAATGATTAAAGTTCCCTTATGCCTATCCCATGCATTCCTGAATCCCGCCACAGCTTTTGCCCCCACCACCTACACTGGAAGGCTGTTCCAGGCATCTACTACTCTCTCAGTGAAGAAGTACTTCCTTACATTTCCCTTGAGTCTGTCCCCTCCAGCTTCACAGCATGTCCCCTTGTTCTTGAGCATCTTTTTTTCTGAAAAGTGCTTCCTTCTTGTACATTGTTTACACCCATGAGGTATTTGAAAGTCTCTATCAAATCCTCCCTTTCCGTTCTTTCCACCAGGGTGTACATATTGAGGTCCTTCAGTTTTTCCTCATATGGTCTCTGGTGCAGACCCTGCACCATTTTTGTTGCCCTTCTCTGGACTGCCTCTACTCTGTCTATGTCCTTCCAGAGATGTGGTCTCCAGAACTGGACACAGTACTCCAGTTGAGGTCTCACCAGTAATTTATACAGAGGTATCACCACTTCCCTCCTTCTGCTGGTGATACCTCTCCCTATGCACCCTAGCATCCCACTGACTCTCCTGTCAGCCTTGTCACACTGTTTGGCTACCTTTAGGTCATCAGATGTGATTACCCCCAGGTCTCTTTACTGTTTGGTGGTTGTCAATACTACCGCCCCCCCCCCCACACATCTTGTACTCCACACCTGGGTTTTTGTGCCCTACATGAATGATTTTTGCAGTTCTTTGCACTGAAACTTAGTTGTCACATTCTTGATCATTCCTGACGCTTTCCTAGATCCCTATTGATTTTTTTACACACAAATACAGGGAGTGTCTACCTCATTACACATTTTAGTGTCATCTGCAAAAAGGCACACCTTCCTTTCTAGTCCCTCTGCAATTTTACTAATAAATACATTAAAGAGGACTGGTCCCAGTACTGATTATTGTGGCACCCTGCTGGTCACCCTCCCTTCCTTGGAGTGAACTCCATTTACCACCATCCTCTAACGCCTCTCCCCCAACCACTTTCGACCCCACTCCCAGGCGTTACTGAAATCTAGGTAGGCCATATCCACCGTTCCACCCTGATCTACTTCCCTGGTCACTCAGTCAAAGAAATCTGTCTTTGTTTGACATGACCTCTCTCTGGTGAATCCAAGCTGCCTCGGTTTCTGTAAGTTCTGTAAGTGCTGGTATCAACATATTCCACAGTCCTTTCCTTCAGTAGTGATTCCATTAATTTCCCCACCACTGAGGTCAGGCTGACTAGCCTGTAATTTCTAGCTTCCTCCCTGCTCCTACTTTTGTGAAATGGGACTACATCTGCTCTCCTCCAGTCCACCAGGACCACTCCCGTCTCCATTATGTGGCTGGACAAGACTGTCAGAGGTGCAGCCAGCACCCCTCTGAGCTCCTTCAATATCCTTGGATGTATCCTGCCAGGCCCCACTGCCTTGTCCACTTTCAGATTTGCAAGTTCCACCAGGACTCTCTCCTCTCTAAATGGACTAGTGACCGCCTCCCTTCCTTCGATGCTCCTGTTGCTTAACTGTGCTCCCTCACCTTCCCCTTCCTCCGTGAACACTGAACAAAAATATTTGTCCAGGATGCCTGCTTTTTCCTGGTCCCCCTCCACACACCCTTCCCCTTCCCTCCTTTCACTTACAATCTCCCCCGTTTTTTCTCCTTTTGCTTACATATCTGAAAAATGTCTTATCCCCGTTCTTTAATGCCTGTGGTATTTTCTACCCTTTTTGCACTTTTGCACTCCTGATTGCTTTCCCTACCTCCCTCTGCATCTCATGATGCTCCTCCCTATCCTCTTCCCTCACTTCCTGAATGCTAACTTTTTTGTCCTTACCTTTCTAGCCACCTCGTTTGAGAACCATAGTGGTCTCTTTTTCCTCTTGCTTTAGCTTACTTGCCTGATGCAGAACTTTGCTGCCTTCCCCATGGCCCCTTTTAGTGTTGCCGACTGTTCATCCACTCCACCCATGTCCTCCCCCCTTGCCAGGACATCCTTGAGGCATTCCCCCATCTTTGTAAAGTCAGCCCTCCTGAAGTCCAAGACCCACATCTTAGTGTGGTTTGATTCTGGCTTAGTAGTTACAGTGTAACTGTGGCAGCTATGGTTACCCTAATGACTGTGCCTGCTGAACTGTAGTCTTTATTTTTTATTCTTTTTTAATGGCTTTCCCTGTATTCTACTAATGTATTTTTCTATTTCCCTGTATTTCACCATCTGTTTGCCCATCTGATTTCACCTCTCGGTCTCTTCTTTTGCACTTTTTTTGTCTCTCCCCATTTTACTTGTTACCTAACTGTATAATATATTTTTCCACTTTTCTCTCCATTATGCGGTTATCTTCTCTTGTGTTTCTTACCCACAGCTCTCCTTTCAGCTCCTTCCCACATTCTACTTCATTCTTTTCCTCCCCCTATTTTAGTCGCTTCCCTTCCCTGTCCCCTACTCTCCCCTCTTACTCTTTTCCCTCTCTCCTCCATTTCCCCTAGTGTCCTTGGTGTCAAATTCTTCCTGCTCCTTGGCTTCACCCTGAAGCTCTCTGGCGCTTTCTATCCCTTCTCTCCCCCTGTTCTTCCTGCTTTACTTCTCTCCTGTCTCCTTCTTACAGGCCACTCTCTGGCTCTTTACAGCTCCTTGTTACCTTGCTACTTTTGTTAGCAGGTGACATTGAATTTAATCCTGCTCCCTTCACTACATCATCCTTGCAACTTCCTAAAGGTTTGAGAGTAGCCCATTTAAACATCTGTAGCCTTCTCCCGAAGGGTGACCTGTTGCAGCCTACCATGCTTAACCTTCGGTTTGATGTCCTAGTTTTATCAGGCTCCTGGCTCTCTTCTAAGGTATAGAATTCTGCTGTAACTATCCCTGGCTACACTGTAGCTTGGCAACATCACTCTAAGAGGGGACGGTGGTGTTGTTGTCAATATTTCCACCAGTAACCAATTTGTGACAGTTCCTGCTGTCACTTCCCCTTCCTCCTATGAGCTGTTCCTACTCAAACTCTCTCTTCCTTTTTCTGTCCCCATCTTTATTGCTGGTGTTTATTGTCCTGGTATTTCCTCTGCTTCACTTACTGAGCTCTTTTCTACTATCTGTTCTAACTCTTCCAGAGGTGAGCTTTATATACTTGGTGACTTTAATATAATTTGGCTTTCTCCCAGTACTAATAAAATTGTTCAAAATGTCAAGTCACTACATTCGACTCAATTGATCTCTGAACCCACTCACCTAAACTCTACATCTTCAAATCACTCATTATTACACCAGGACCTCTCTTCTCAACCCCATCGTATTATGGATGCTGAAATCCTTCGCAATGCCCTCAGTGATCACCATATGGTTTACTGTGTGCACAAGATACATCGTCCTTAGGCCACCCCCACAAGTTTATTCATCTCAGATCCTTAAGATCACTGGATGTGCACTCTCTCTCTTTGCTGACTCAGGGGCAACTGATTGGTCCCTGCTCTCTACAGCCAATATTAAAGGAATAATGCCTGACAGGGTGGGAGTTATGCTGGGATAACATCCCACCTCGGGTGGTTGGGCCCGAGGCCACCGGCCGAGGGCGTCCAACACCCGAGAAGGGATGTTATCCCAGCATAACTCCCACCCTGGAGGGCATTATTCCTATTATACAATGGCTTGTTGTTTTATAATAAAAATAATTTTAAAGAATGTTTTTGTTATTTATGTTTCTCAAGAGAAAGAGGAGATCATCATGCTGGCAGTCATCCATATGATCCATATCATGAGCAGGGATGTTATGCCAGGATAACATCCCTGCTGTGACAGCCAACTGACCAATCAGAAGCCAGGATTCTTTCTTGCCATTGTATAATGTAAATTTTGCCCTGTAATACTTTCAATACAAATTTATGGCTGTATGGGATTGTTATGCTCCCGAGAAAGAACAGAGTTTGAGACTGTTACCTTCCTTGGATTACAGTGGAGGTTATGGTGTACCTATATACTAGAGATCTTGCATGGCATTCTTTTAAGATCACAGGCTCTCTGGCTGCTTTGGCAAGTTTTCGTTGACTCCGTAACACCTGTGCCAAAACCATTAGACTTGCAAAGTCAGAGTATTTTTCATCCATGCTATAGAACAGTATTAATCATCCCTCTAAGTTCTGGAAGGTTATCCACTCTTTGTTCTCCCCTGACCCAGTCTTCCTCTCCTGTTCTCAAGATTGACAACTCCCTACTTTCTGACCCCTCTGGTTTTGCCTCTTCCTTTAACTCCTACTTTACTACTTGTGTCCTCTCTCATTTCTTCCTTCTTCCCCCTTCCTTCCCCCCCCACCACCTTTTCTCTTGTTAATCTCTCTTTTTTCCTTCTCTGTTTCCACTGCCATGGCTACCCTTAAGACTCTGCTTGCTCTTAATACTCACAAATGTGGTAGACCTGATGTCCTTGATCCCAAGCTTCTACCTCTCTCAGTCTCTGCCACTGCTCTGCCAATTATCCTCTTCTCAACCTTTTTCCTCTGCAGCTGTTCCTGATGCCTGGAAGTCGGCTACTGTCATTCCTATCCCTAAAGGTGGTGATCCCTCCTCTCCTGGTAACTACCATCCCGTCTCTCTCCTCTCTACCCTAGCTAAGTTACAGGAACACCTTGTACTATTGCAACTCTCTACCTTCCTTGATTGCTCCTCTTTCATCACCAACTTTCAGTCTGGTTTTAGAAAATCCCACTCCACCTCCACTTCTGTCCTATGGCTCAGTGATTTCATCCTCAGTGGTATGGATCAAGGTCTGATCACATCTGCCATTTTTGTTGATCTTGCTAAAGCTTTCAACACAGTGTCACATCCCCTCCTACTTGACAAGCTAAAAGCAGCAGGTCTTTCTGACTCTGCAGTCAGCTGTTTGGCTCTTACCTGAGGGGGGGGGTAGGTCTCAAGCTGTCTGGATAGGTTGCTCATTTTCATTACCACTCCCTATCTGTTCAGATGAGTATCATGTAATACTAGCAACCCAAAATGAGCGACTACATAAATAGTGACTCATTTTGGGTGCTATTATTCTGGGCTAACCTGCAGAATCGTGAGGGTATTTATTTTTTATTTTATTTTAGTCTTTGGTAACCAGATAAGGCCCACTAGGCACAAGGACCTGTTTTCAGGGGTGACCTGGGCACACTGGGGAGGTTAAATGACTTGCTCAGAGTCACACAGTATGCAAGTGGAGGTTGTGGGAATCAAACCCAAGTCTGCTGGATGTACTAAGTTCATTCACAGCTTGTTAATCTAACCTCTAGGCTATACTGCCAAGTATGGGACAGCAACTATGGGGAACGGCAAACAGAAGGGGGGAATAGTGAGGGGAAGGGGAGGGACAGGGAAGGGGTTGTCAGGGAGTGGAGCACCTGCTGCTGCTGAGCTAGCCATGTGGCATGGTGGTGTGAGTAGCTAGCTGTTGCACAGCAGGTACTGTGTTCGGGACCAGAATCAGGTTAGATTTTGCCACAGCTGCGACACTTCATTTTTTCCCCGACCTCCAGATTTTGCCTCCTCCCACCGCACTCCTGGGTTGAGAAGCCTAATAATTTAGGGGCAGGCACAAGCCCTGCAAAAGACACTTTTAATATCCAGATGTCAGGTCGCCTTCAAGTGTATATTGCTGATTTGTTTTTCCACGATATATACTTGCCATAATAGTGATCGCTGTTTTGTGGTTGCTATTCGACATGGAACCCTCAGGTGTCCTTCACTTCAAGGGTGTCTCCTGGGTCCTATTCTTTTTTCCATATTCTTGAATGACCTTCTCTCTGTCTCTTCCTCTGCGTCCATTCATATGTATGCTGATGATACCGTTATTTTTCCATCTGGCTCATCTCATGATCTTACCTCACAGCTTCAGCTGAGCTTTGACAATATTCAATGCTGGTTCAAGTCTAAACAACTATCCCTCAAAAAAAAAAAGTTTCCATGACTTTGGTAGCTATCAGAGGCTTTTTAGACTTGCCTCTCTCTGTTCTTTTCATGCCCTTGATGGTACTATTATTGAGGATGTTTCCTCTTCTAAGTACCGTGGGGTCTGACTTGACCGTCATCTTGATTTCTCAGTTCAGATTGATGCCATTCACCAAAAGCTTTTCCCCAAGCTTGGTGCATGTTAAAGGAACAAAGTGAGTATCCTGCTTCTTATCCACTGTGTGATTGTTTTAAAGATGATCCTCCCTATTTTTGATTATTGTGATATAATCTAAAGTACAGCTCCCAAATCCTCCCTTGCCAGACTGGACCCCCTTTTAACTCTTTTTGTCATTTTGCTTTAGATTGATCCCCAAGTACTCAACACTGTCCACTCTACGCTACTCTTTCACTCCCCTCTCTTGATGCCAGGTGCCTTTCCCACTGTGCCTCCTTTATATCTAAATTCTGGTTTGGTTCTCTTCCTTCCTACCTTCCTTCCCTCTCATCCTCTCCCTCAGCTTCCTGCTAACCTTTATACGATACTGCTTCCCCTTTGCTCACTATTTCTTCTAGAAATCTAAAGCTGGTCAATCTGCTTCCTCATATCATGTTCCTAAACTTTGGTCCTCCCTTCCCTTGTCTATTCGCTCTGCCTCTTTGACTTTCTCCTTAAAGCCTCTCCTTCATGACTTTTTTCTACCTCCTGTAATTGCCTTTGACCCTCTACCCCCGGCAACCTGTTTCCTCCATCACCTGTGTACATGTTATTATGATTTGTATTTAAAGTTTGATTATTTCTCAATTTAAATTGCATTGCTGTATTTCTCCATAAATACTATAATTGCTGTATATGGTGTTCCTCATCCCCTACCCCAGGGCTCATCTGGAAACAAGCTTTTACCAGCTCAGTGTGTCTTTCCTGCTGAAACTTTTGAGATAAATAATAAATAGATATGGTGGGTCAGCCGAGGTTACTGTGTGAAGACTGCACTCCTTCCCCATGCCCCATCTGTGACAATACTCTCCCACTATCAACTGTCCTGACCATCTCCTGATCCTTCCCCATGTCCCATCCATGACAATTAAATACCCTCCAACTGCTAACTATCCTGACCACCTCCTGATCCTTCCCCATGTCCCATTCATGACAATTAAATACCCTCCAACTGCTAACTATCCTGACCACCTCCTGATCCTTCCCCATGTCCCATCCATGACAATTAAATACCCTCCAACTGCCAACTATCCTGACCACCTCCTGATCCTTCCCTGTGCCCTATACATGACAATTAACTACCTCCCATTGCCAAGTGTCCCACCCACCTCCCAATCCTTCCCCATGTCACATCCATGACAATTAAATACCCTCCCACTGCCAAGTGTCCCACCCACCTCCCAATCCTTCCCCATGTTGCATCCATGACAATTAAATACCCTCCCATTGCCATGTATCCAACCCACCTCCTGATCCTTCCCCATATTCCATCCATGACAATTAAATACCCTCCCATGTGAAATATCCCATCACCTCCCAATCCTTCCCCTTTGCTTCGTCCGTGACAATTAAATACCCTCCCACTGCCAAGTATTTCACTCGTCTCTTGAGTCTTCTACTGTGTCCTATCTATAAACCTGTAAAAAGAAGAAAACAGTGCAGCGACGGCTTCTGTCCCCCACCCTAACCCACCTCTCAGCATCCCCCCCACCCCAAAAAAAATCATATTTACCTATCTGGTCTACTACTGCTCCTCCTAGAATGTCCTGCTTCTTCTGAGCTCCACTGGGAAGTGACTAAAAATAAGGTAAGTTCAGTTAACATCTTTTTAATGTGTTTTTAACTTTTACTCATAAAACTTTGTCATTTCTTAATAGTTTTACCACATAATTTCAACATTGTCTTTTTTAAACCCTACCTCATGAACCAAGTAGGTGAAATTTTTCAAAATCCCCCTTCCCCAAAATGTGTTTTTGCAGTCGCTCTCCAAAATCACATTTCAGACGGATTTAAAACATTTCACCTGCCTTGATCATAAGGTGGGGTAATAAAAATATTATGTTTAAAATTTGGAGTCAAAAATCTCAAAACCAACAAAAGTATGAAGGAACGTTGAAATTCTTCAACATTTACTAATAACTTAACTGTTTTTCTAGATTTTAACCCCAAATTTTCAACATAGCCTTTCATATCCCTTCCGAAACATTATTTTTTTTCTTTTTGCAGTTGTTTCTGAGAAATCACCCTTCAGGCAGATTTACAAAATTCCAATTGTTTTGATCATAAGGTGCGGTAATAAAAAAATATGCTGAAAAACTGAAGTAAAAAACTACAAAAGAAACATTGAAATTCTTCAATGTTTACACCTACCTTTGCTATTTTACCAGACTGACTCTACATTTTCAGCATAGCCACTTTTGTATGCCATGTCGTGAACATGACAAGTTTCATTTTTCAAATCCTGCCCAAAATGCGTTTTTACACCTGCACTGCAAAAATGATATTTTGGACAGGATTTCATCAATGGGACCTGTCATGTTCAAAAGGTGGTTAATAAAGAGACTACATTGAACATTTGAGGTCAAAATTGAAAAACAGAAAGTTATGAACAAACATTGACAGTTTTCAACATTTACTCATAACTTTGCAATATTTGTAAGGAATAAGACACAATGGGGTGTGCGTTAGACAGTCCTAACTTATGGCTAGGGGGCATAGTGAGGCACAAAGCCACAGGCCAATGCGTCCAGCCCCCCAGCCGTGCGTCAGAACTGTCTAACACACACCCCGGAGTATCTTATTGCACTTATAAAATGGGGCAGTGTATTTTACATTCATGGAGGAATTTAAATGTTAATATTTATATTGAAAGACTCTAAGTTTTTAATGTATTTTGTTATAAAACAGTTTCTCTGTCTGTCAAACATGGCTGTGCCTTTTTTGCCATTAGGATTTTTGTCCCACCATGGCCACCACTCCTGAAGCTGGTTACCATGGTTACTATGCACCCCCATGAACACTGCCTAGTTTTTAGTTTTAGTGATTAGTGTTCATTTAATAACAATAATGTTTTACATTTTTAGCAGAATGTGTGCATATTTCTGTTTCTTTTTTGACGACTTCTGGCAGGTGCGAGCAAGCTAATGAGTTGAGCAGGCAGGTGGAAGAAAAGACAAGAACAGAGTAGCTAGGCTGTGGATGGCACTGTGGATGAGAGAGACATCTTAACTGCGCATTTTGTCTTGCACAGTTCCCACATTTTGTATTTCCTTTGCTTGCTGTTATTTTTTTCTGTGTGAACGGTCGGTGCACGAGAGTCTGAGCAGGCGCGCAACGCAAAAGCCGCAGTGAATGAAGTGGAACAACGATAGTCATTTCAGTAAATGTAAGGAAACTAAGTATATATTAAACAAATATGTGACTAAAATGTACTGTCCTTACTTGGGCAGTCTGTTTCTTTCAAGGCAGGAAGGACAGGGGGCACCACTTGTAAAACTTGTCTCACCAACTGTTAAGAACAAATGGCGGCTGACATATTTAAAAAATTCTATTTGCCCAAGGATTTTGAACATGTACTGCATTCCATTTGGCAGGACTAGTTTTAGTCATGCGTTAGACACTTCTAATGGACAGCCAACAACCAATCACATTACTTGAAATCCTTTGCCCATTTTATAATTACTTTTTAACCCAAATTTTGAACATAGTCATGTTTTTACCCCACTGAATGAACATGGCAGGTGTCATTATCAGATCTCCTGCCAAAATCATTTTTTGTGGTAGTTTCACAAAACAGTGTTTTGAGTCACATTTCATAAATTACACCTATCATGTTCATAAGCCAGGGCAAAAAAAAAAAACTAGTATTTTGAAAATTCATGGTCCCAGTCTAAGAAAACAACAATGTTATGTGTGGACCTCTTCATTTCCCAATCATGACAATTTCACTACTGTAATTTGTGTTAGGAATTTGTTAATTATCACCTCTGCACTATCAGTGCCAAACACCTACACAACAAATAGAAGCAAGGAAACATTTGACACTGACATATGGTTATTTAATTAGTTAACAATTCCAGAACCCAGTGACATCAATCAATTGATCTGGTAAGGTGAAGACTACAATGAAGCAGAAGTTAGAATCCAGTGACTTCATATGAGCTGAAGCCTACAAAGAATTTTTCATGCAGAACTTCTAGTCAACTGATGTCACTGAGTTCCAGAATGGAAAGCTAATTACAACACAAATACTGGGTTGGGGAAAAGGCTGCATTAAGAAAAGGACACTAAGTAAGGAAAAACTAGGACTTTTTGAAAACACACACAAAACAATGCACTGGGTTGATTAAACAGACGCCACAAATGCTCAATTTAAAAGTTATATTAAAAAATGTAAACAAGAGGGTTTATGATCCCTGTTTTCTTGGGTTTATGATCCCTGTTGTTTTAAAAGGTCTACAGTACTCTACCGAAAGACAAAGAGCAGCAGATCTGCTTTACAACTTGAAAACAAAACTAGTACACTTTGTTAGCTTGCTTTGATTACTGTTTGGATGTACAGTGCTTACCTTTACAGATTTTTTCCTGCATATATTTTAGCCTGTATTTAACTAGTCCTGCTGGACTAAGTTAACCTGATTGTTGCAGTCCTCCCTGAGACCCCTGTGAAAATGAGATGCTTTATCCCATGGGATTATCCCAGCTGGAGTAATCTCACATAAATAAAATTAAATAACTTAATTAATAGTTAGTACAGTAAAGAGCTTGTGCCCCAAATCCCTGCTGATGCAATCAGAAAATTAGCAAACGCCAACTTTTGGGGGAGGGGGGGCTTTCCGAAAAAAATAAAATGTGTGTGATAGCTCCCTGAAGCACTGCCTAATCCAGTGGGTAGAAAACACAGAACTGCAATCAGATAGCTCATGGGTAAGTAACCTTCCTTCCTGAGCTTCAGCCTCCATGCAGCATGCCTGGGGGAACCGACTAAGCTGAGGGACGGAAACCCAAGGGGACCATGTAATTTGTAAGAAGAGGAGGTTTACTCTGTTAGTAACAGTAGTAAAACGGCATGCAGCCAGGATAATAATGAGGAAATTATAAGATATGCTATGCCTAATGGACATTTTTAGTACTAGCAGATACTAAATCCCCTGAGGAAGCCTACTGGCAAAACATCGGGGCAACAATAAAATGTAAATTTTAAAAACTGTTAAGAGACTGCTTTTGGTCTTTCATAAAAAAGAGGTAGATCTTCCCCAACACAGTCTAGAACATTGAGCAGGCAGGGGGCAGAATACCAAGCTTTACCAGTCCGGTGCTGCTACCTGCAGACCCCTGTCTTTCACTTAAGTCGCCTTCTCTCCCTGGGTTTCAGTACCCCCTCCCCCCCCCACTGTCTCACTGAACAGGAGCAGGACCCCCAGTGAAATCAAGGAGATGCATCACAGTTAGGTTATCCTAGTAAAATTAATTATTTAAAAAAAACTGTTTACACCATGCAAGCAATGTGCAGTTTCTTGGGAAAGCTGTGGCGGGGGAATGGAAAGAAGTGCCGTGCAACTAACAGAACTGGGGAGTTAACATGGAATACAAAATGGCCAGATTCAGAATATGCCATTTATCAACATGAGGGGTAGGCCATAACTCGCGAACAGCAAAGCCACGAGTTATGAAAGTCCTGCCCCCTCACAAGTGATGATAAATGTCATATTCTGAGTGAGCCCATTGTGCGTCCAATTTATACAATGTATTTTAAATTGTAAAGCTTTCAGATTAGTTCTTTAAATGAAGAATAAACTGTTCTTGTTTGATTTCACTGCTCTGTTTTGAGTGCTGCAGAGATCACTGTGACGTCATCAGGCTCTGTTCAAGCTGCTCTCCGATTGATAAAGAGCTCTTCTGTGACCAACCTCAAGTGATGATAAAAGGTGATGACCCATCTCTAGTGATGACAAATGAGTCATCATCACTCCGGGTCCTACTGCCAAGTACATATTTCATCAATCTGTGCATTTTCTGTCTCACCCCATTGTATAAAACAGAATAAAGGAGTGAAAAGAAGCAGACAGAGGATGAGGAGTTGCCCTTTTTGTCAAGGAGGGCATTAAAGTGGCAGAAGATGGATGTATTAGGGGTAGCGGTGGGGAAGCTGAGTCAGTGTGGATGCAACTTACGACGGCCTCAGGCAGGAAAGTGCGCTTAAGGGTGCTCTACAGACCTCCAGGGCAAGGGGAGGAAAGGGACAGAGAACTCAAGGAGGAACTTAAAAGAGGGGCAGCAAAGGGGGAAGTAGTGTTGGTAGGTGGCCTGAACCTGTCTGATATCGACTGGAAGGTCCTGGTAGCCAAGAGTGCCAGTAGTCAGACTTTACTAGATGCCTTCCAAGACGGTCTACTGTTGCAGTTTGTAAAGGAACCTACCAGGCAGAATGCAATCCTTGATGTGGTGCTCACCAGCTCAGAGATGGTGGGTGCTGTGGGAGTAGAGCAGCTGCTAGGGAACAGCGAATACAACTCTGTTTGGTTTGAACTGGCCCTCTTGGCTGGCAACCCACAATCAAGAACTAAAGTCCCTGACTTTAGAAGGGCAGACTTCGATAGCTTGAGGGAACTGGTCAGGGATAAGTTAGTAGGGGTGGAGGACATAAGGGGGGGAGAGGAGAGATGGTGGACAATAAAGGGAGCCATCCTCGAGGCCTCAAAGGCAAGCACAAGAACAGTATCTAAATAAACAGCTTAGCTAGGGTCAGGGAAGCAGGTAGGGCCAAAAAGAAGGCCTTCTATAAATACAAGAAAAAGCAGGGGGAGGCAGAATGGGAGGGTTATCTAAAGAAAACAGTGAGGCAAAGAGGGTCATCAGGGAGGCAAAAGCAGACACAGAGCTGCATATTGTGGAAGGGGTCAAGAATGGAAAATTTTTTTTTAGATGTATCAGTGAAAAAGGGAAAAAAGGGGGGCATCACACGGCTAGTTAAAGCAGGTAGTGTGATAGAAGAGGCTAAGCAAAAGGCCACTGTCCTGAATAATTACTTTGCTCAATATTCACTAAGGAGGATCATGGGTCCTTGACAGAAAATGGCAACAAAGCGGCTGCTAAGGGAGTCCCGGTAAAGAGGCAGCCAGTACTTACTAGTGAGAGGGTCCTGAAAGAGTTGCAGCCCTTAAGACAAATAAGGCCCCAGGACCAGAAGGGTTGCATCCAAGGATACTTATGGAATTAGCAGCAGAACTGGCAGAACTGCTGGCTGGGCTGTTCAACAGCTCACTTAGGTCCGGGGAAGTTCCAAGGGATTGGAGCATGGCAGACATTATACCACTTCATAAGGGGGATAAGGAGCAACTAGGAAACTATAGGCCTGTCAGTCCTACCTCCATCATAGGGAAGCAGACAGAATCCCTAATCAAAGAGGACCTTGTGGACTACATGGAGAACAATGGGCTCCAGGACAGTAAACAACACATGGTTTTCATGGTGGGAAGGTCTTGACAGATGAATCTGATTTTTTTCTTTGACTTGATCCAAGGAAGTAGACAAGGGCCATGCTGTTGATCTGCTGTACTTTGACTTTAGCAAGGCTTTTGATTCGGTACCCCACAAAAGGTTGCTCAAAGACGGAAGACCAAGGTGCAGCTAAAACTGTAGTAAACTGGGTGGGTAGTTGGCTAGAGGGGAGGCAGCAGAGGGTGGTGGTCAACGGGGTAAAATCAGAGAAAAGGCAGGTTACAAGTGAGGTTCCACAGGGATCTGTCCTGGGTGCAGCCCTCTTCAGCATGTTCATTAGTGACATTGGCGAGGGAATCCAGGGCATGCTGTGTCTCTTCACAGATGACACAAAACTATGTGGGAGGGTAGACAGTGATGAGGGAATACGGGATATGTAGAGGGACCTACAAAAATTAGATGGGTGGTCAAAGGTCTGGCAGTTAAAATACAATGCCAAAAAGTGCAAGGTAATTCACCTAGGGAAAAGGAACCCCAAGACAGAATACTGGATTGGTGGGGTGAGACTTAGCACTACAGAAGAGGAACGGTATCTAGGAGTTTTCATCAGCAACTCCGTTAAACAAACAAGCCAGTGTAACAAGACCTATAGCAAGGCTAACAGGATGCTGGGATGTATTGGGCGGGTATGGATAGCAGAAGAAAAGGGGTAACACTTCCCCTATATAGATCCCTGGTGAGGCCTCACCTGAAGTACTGCATCCAGTTCTGGAGTCCTCACCTCAGAAAGATCAGGGATAGGTTGGAAACAGTGCAGCTCAGAGTAACAAAAATGATTCAGGGCCAGCAGGGAAGATCATATGAGCAGCGCCTCAGGGCACTAGATATGTACTCATTGGAGACCAGAAGGGAGAGGGGAAATATGATATAGATCTTCAAGTTCCTTAAAGGAATTAACAAGGTAAACTGTGGGGAATTATTTACCCTGAATACCAATCGAGGTCATGAGGTCACTAGTGGAAATTAACAGGAGGGAGGTTCAGGAGGGACGTGAAGAAGTACTTTATTACAGAAAGGGTGGTGGAACCTTGGAACAGGCTGTCAGCTGAGGTGGTGGGTGCAAACACAGTCAGGGGATTCAAGCAGGCATGGGACAGAATGAACGGAATAGTGGTAGCCTGGGACGACAAGAGCAGGGAGGAGAATTAAGATAGGACAGGGAGAATTAGTACCCTGGAGGAACAACAGGTTCCAGGGATTACTGGCAATATGGACAGACTGGATGGATCTCTTGTCTTTTTCTGCTATCGTGGTCTATAAGAAACTATGCAAGCAGAGGCCTTCTGAGCCAGTCTTGTGCTTTCTTTATTCCTTGCAAAACTCTGTGCAAACAAGCTACAGTAAAGTCAAATAATATTCATAACCTCTAACATCAGTAAAAGACTGACTTAATAAAACTGAGTAAATAATGGCATGGCCTTAGTAACCCCAGTCTGGTTACAGAGACCAGGAAATAACAAGTCCCTGTTCCAGCTGACTGCTTACCTGACATAATCAATTAGCACTGGCATTTTGTTATTGACCACTTAAGCGGAAAGGCTCAATGGGAAGTGGGTTACTAGCCAGTAACCTACACCAGCATTGACTTACTGCTCTTATGAAATACAGTAAGATTACTTTGCTGCATTTTTTAATTTTAAAAATAAAAAAAAAATCTTATGTCACCTCCTGTGCATGCACCCTTTCATCAAGCAATGGGTAGGGCAAGAAAGGAAAATTTGAGATTAAAAAAATGTAATTTTTAATTACCACTTGGTATTAGTTTTCCATATTAAAAAACCCTGCTTGAACCACATTTACAACCATGTACTGGGGTAGTTCCAGGTGACTTGAGGGTGACTGATGTCGTGCCACTGCACAAGAGTGGAGATAGGGAAGATACAGGTAACTATAGGCCAGTCAGCCTCACATCAGTAGTGGGTAAACTTATGGAGGCCGTTATCAAGCAAAATCTAGTGGAATACCTCAAAGTAAATCACCTGCACAACTACAAACAACAAGGGTTTGTGATGGGTAGGTCATGTCAAACGAACGTTATTAGATTCTTTGACGAAGTGACTAAAGAGTTGGACAGGGGTCATGCAGTGGACTTGCTTTACTTTGACTTCAGAAAGGCATTTGACACAGTCCCGCACAGATTCCTCTTAAAAGCTGAAAGGCAGCCATTTCGTCGGAGCGGTTGGATTTCGCTTGCGGACGCCGGCTAACCCGGTTCGGGGAATGGACTTGGGTCGCTGGAGAGCCGGCCGGGTGAGTAGGTTAGAGCATCCCACGACTGCTCACCTACTCCAGGGGGGAGGGTGGGTAACCAGGAACACTGCATGGTACTTCCAGTCGCAGCGAGCCTGGACGTTGGGGAGCGGCGTGGTGAACGTCGGCTACGCCTTGACGTTCGTGGCACACCACGCCCCCAGAAAAGCGGAAATACCAGCCTCCGGGTTCGCCGGATGATGGCTGCCCGCTCTCGCTGGTCCGAGGGTCCTGTGCCCTCCAATCCCACCTCAGCAGCACCCAGGGTCTGACGCCTAGTACGCTGGGGCCCGCCTCCCACCCCGGTGTCTTTCCCCTTGGAGGACGGGGACCCACCTGGCAAAGGGATATGCCGAGCCACCCCTGGGTCGGCTGCGATGTGAGGTGAGGGGAGGGGGGACAGGACGAGGAGGCCATGAGTGGCAATGTGCAGCCGGAAGGAGTGGCAAACCCGGAGGCACGACCGGAGGGAAAAAAAAAAAAAGCTAGAAGACCTTGGGGTAGTAGAACAGATAGTAAAGTGAGTACGGAGTTGGGTGAGGGACAGAAAACAAAGGGTGGTAGCAAATGGGGTGAAATCTAACAAGAGGCAGATCACTAATGGGGTGCCTCAGGGATCGGTCCTGGGGCTGGTCCTCTTCAATGTATTCATTAGTGACATCAGCAAGTGCATAAATGGCAACATCGCCGTGTTTGCGGACGACACGAAACTCAACGGAAGAGTGGATAGTATGGAGGGAGTCAGACAACTGCAGGAGGACCTTAAGAAGTTGGAAAAGTGGTCACACATATGGCAATTCAGCTTCAGTGCTAAGACATGTAAGGTGATGCACCTGGGTAAGGCCAATCCAACGAAGAATACTGGCTAAATGGAGTCCGGCTGAGCTCCTCTACTGAGGAACGTCATCTGGGAGTCATCATTAGGGACGACCTCAAGCAGCAAAATCAGTTCAATGTGGCTTACAGCAGGACTTGCAGGGTATTAGGATGCATTGGCAGGGGGACAGACAGCAGGGACAGGGAGGTGATACTACCACTTTACCAGTCATTACTGAGGCTTCATCTGGAGTACTGTGTACAATTTTGGAGGCCTCATCTAAGAAAGGACATTGGTAGACTGGAAGTGGTCCAGAGAAGGGCAACAAAAATGACACATGGCCTTCAGGAAATCACCCTTGGAGAGGCTTGGGGCTCGAAAATTGTACTCGCTAGAGACTGGGAGGGAGAGAGGGGGATATGATTGAGACCTTCAAGTTCCTTAAAGGTATCAACAAGGTGCAAGAAGCACAGCTTTTTACCAGGAACATCAATTCTACCACAAGAGGGAATGAGTGGAAATTGAAAGGCCAAGTGTTCAAGAGGGCCATCAGAAAGTACTACTTCTCAGAGAGGGTGGTGGAACCTTGGAATAGATTACCTTCCGAGGTGGGGGCTACAAAGTCAGTATCAAGCTTTAAGCACAGGTGGGACAAGTATTGGGAACAAACACATGTCACAGGCAAGGGCTAGGCTGGGTGTCTATGAGGACAGAACACTGGTGCACAACAGGTCCCAGGATACCTCGCTTGGGCACACTCGATGAACCACAGGTCCCCTTTTGCCGACATCTTCTATGTTTCTATGTATTGCACCAGTTTTGTATAAAACCCCTATTTTGCACCACATTTTTAGTGCAAAACATGCAGATGTGCACTCAGTTTTGGGAAAAAACATGAATGTTAAAATTCTGTAAAACTGAATTACACATTTATGAAAACAGAAAATCAGTGTCCCTACAACCACAGAGAGTATGCAACCCATGTGGATACCATGTGGAAGCCACATGGGTCTCAGACAATCACAAGGCTGAATTCCAGATACAGTTTGATTAATGCTGGTAAGTGGCACAGGAGACTCAGAACTTTGTGCACATCACCATATTTGCAAGCACTCTCTTGGTGCATGTACTCTCCCCCTCACTTTGTCCTGTCTTAATTAGGGCTGGGTAGATATCCGACCCAATAAAATAATCCGGACAGATATCCAGCATTTTTGGCAGATCCATTCCGTTGGATAGTTTCCCTTTCAATCAATCAATCAATCAAAATCTTTATTTATCCAAGCGGGCACCATTGAGCAGGGCTCATTTGCAAGATGGACTTGGTCATACAAAAATCACAGTACAGTAACATGGTAAAACATAATGCAATATTATACAAAGAAGAAAAATATACATATGTACGTCAACATTTGAGTGAGAGGGCCTTTACAACAGATAGGCTCATAACTGGGTACAGCCAGAATGTTCACTTAAAAGGAGAGAGAAAGGCAATAAGAGGGATATCAAGTTAGGAAGAAATGACAGGGTTGGAATAGTTAACTGGCATACTTCAAGGAAGGGGGTGGAACTTGGCCATGGCTAAAGAGAGGCAGAGAAGCCGGTACTTTGGTAGGGAGAGAGAGGCAGGGGCAGAAGCAGGGCAGGAGGCAGCATGAGCAGGAGGGAAACTGGAAAATAGGTGAGCAAGCGATGTGGGAAACATTTGCAGGATTCCTTCATAGAGTGGTCATAGAGTGACTTGAAAATATTCAGCCCTTTAAGCCGTCATATTAATTAAATTACTTGAGCACCTGTTAATAGTATTAATAAGTGGTGCCAGAGTGCGAGAAGAAGTGCGGTGAAATGGGGGAGAGAGACCAGAGACAAACAGAGACACATGCTGTGATTAGAATGCTATTTCAGTGCTGCTGCAGTGTCAGAAGCCATTGGAGAGATCAGAGATATTCACTGACGAGCCGGGCAGAGTTACTGAGACAGCTGAGCGGAAGCGAGTGCTGAATTTCTCCTATACTGCACCCATCTCAGCTTATTTCCTTATGGAATAGGGTGAGCATAAGGTCCGAAGACCCCAAAGCACACTGTGACACCTGTTAGTGTCTGCAGGGTCGGGTGAGGCAGAATGGAGTGAACGTTATGGCTGACGACCCAAAGGCACACACCAATGCCTGTCAGTCTCTGCAGGGTGGGGGTTGGGGTTGGCGTTAGTTCAGTACTTCACTGTCATTCCTATTATGCATCTCTCTAACTCCTGCAGTATCAATGCCAATACCAGCAAGCAAACATTCGGCATTGACAAATGCTAGTCTAAAGCACCTCTCTGATAAGCACACCGGGGAAAATCTCTCTAAAGAATTCTTGCATGTACTTGACACCTGGGGAATTGTGGCCACAAAAAGGCACCTGTTAATTAAGAGATAATAGTTCCAACATTGCTAAAGCCATGAAACTTAGTACTGTGGCCAGTGCTGGGTGTGTTGCTCACACCCTGCAGTTAATAATACAAGATTCCAATCCTAAGCAGCGCTGTGTAGAAGAATTACTTGCCACAGGGTAGGCGATGGTAGCCCATTTTAAACACTCTGCATCAGCCACAGTAAAGAAGACTGAACTGCAAAAAACACTTCAGGTGCCATTGCACCGTTTAATCCACAATGTGCCAACAAGATGGAACAGTACATTTTACATGTTAGAGCGGCTTTTAGAACAGCGTTGAGTTTTAACAGTTTATGCTGCTGAGTGAAAGACACGCACTTTCAGCTCCTCGCAGTGGTCATTAGCAGAGAATGTTTGTACAATCCTAAGACTGTTTGAAAATGAAACAAAGAAACTGAGCTCCGACAGTGCCTGTATTTCCAATGTCATCCCAACAGCTACTGTCCTCTATCACAGCATTAAAAGCATAAAGGTTCCTGGGCTACTTACAGTGAAAAACACTATGCTGGCATCTATGGATAAACGTTTGCTGCACTACGAATTCTCTAAAGAGGCTGTTATTGCAACTGTTTTAGATGCCAGACATAAAATTCATTTTTTTAGAAGTGAATGTGGCAGACATTTTGCATGGGCTGTACTGAAACAGTTTGTGGAGAAGCTGTCTGATGGCCAGCTATCATCCACGAAACCACCACTGGACAACCCTGCAACTGAGGTGAAATCAGAGGACAATGACCCACGGGAAGTGTTCTCGCAAAGTAATGCTCTACCCAAAGATTGTAAGTTATCTTTGTTGTTCAACATTTGCTAGTTTTCAGTGTAAGTTTTTAGACTAATAGCCTCTCATTTTGTTTTTACAGCTTCAGCAATTGACGGTTTACCACAGCACAACACAGTGCTGGACACATTATGCCTAAAAAAAAACTCCCCAGATGCACTGCTGTTTTGGAAATCCCACGCTGACTGTTTCCCCACTCTGGCAAAGATAGCAAAATGCAATTTAGCACCGCCACGCACCAGTGTACCCAGTGGACGGGTCTTTAGTGTGGCGGGGACATAATAACAGAAAGGAGGTCCCATTTCTCACCGGACACTGCAAATATGCTATTATTCATTAAGCAGAACAACTTCCGATAAATTCCTATTGCTCTGCCTGATTTTAAAACAAACAGAAATGGTTTTATTAAGTAAAATATATAATAAAAACAATTACCGTATTCACTGTGTAGTGTGTAGTGATGTGGGAATGGGGGTGGTGGTTACTCTGGTGACCATGGAGGTAACTCGGGTACGATCTGTGGTGTGTGTGTGGGGGGGAGGCAGCTCGATTCACTGTTAACTCTGATCTGTTGGGGGGAGACAAATTTTGTGCAGGCTTGGTGCACGGTAACATATTTATGCACACTACTATATCCGACCCTATAAATATCCTATTCCGCACATATATCGATTGACCACAATCTGGATCCGATATCCAACCATGAACTGCAATCCACCCGCCCCTAGTCTTAACTATACCATTTCACCCACTTCCAGTTGTGGATATGCAGCTACATTCCTGGTCTTGTTCCACTACTGTATTACATCAATCACAGTACACTTTTATGCTGATACCTACCCTGTGTTCTGCTGAAGCTGCTGTCATCAAACTCAATTTCCAACAGTCTGTATTCCTTTTAGTCACATAAGGCAGGATTTTCAAAGGCTCTGACACAGACAGACACAGGAGTGAGATCTGCCTGCGACTGCATCGGAAAAAAATCTGCTAGTGCCACCTTCAGCTATTTCTAAACACTGAGGGCAGTTTGCATCATTAATATGCTGAAAGCACTGGCATTTTGGACGCAACTGCAGGCTGCCTTGATGATAGGGCTGCCAGATCCGTGACAGATCCGCTTTGAAAATCCTGTCCATAGTACACTAAATTATTAACCACATTATCACTTTTATGGTCACATAAACCTGTAATAATCATTGGCACCCTGATAATATAACTGTTGCTCAAATGTGAAGCCCTTTTAGTGTAATAACACTGGGAATGTAACTGCTGCTCTGTTCCTGTTCTTGCCCCTGTGGCCCTCTTGCAAAGCAGGTGTTGCATCCAAATGAGGTTTTCCCAGAGCAGCAATTTTTAAATAAGTAATAGCTAAGTATTTCTGTGTGTCCAGAAGGTGCAAACTCATCATTTCAGCAGTATGAAGTATTCCTGTCTGTGGCAGAATGCAGTCCTCCTATTGGTTAAATATAATGTGATGTCATTAATGACATCGCATGCTGTACATATTAGAGGGGCTTCAGAATAAACAATGTGAGGTTGACAGCAAAGCATTTTGGAAAAACTGTATATCTGAATGATGCTGCAGAATATATATGGTGCTGATTTTCAATTAGGTTTCAGAGTGAATCACTTGACAGAATCAGCACTTGTAAAAATTACCAATGATATTCTTATGCCAAGTGACCGGGGACAGTGTTTGGTTCTTATCATGCTAGATTTCACTGTGGCCTTTGACACTATGGATCATCAGATAATGATGTAATGCCTTTGCTCCATGATTTTATCGGAGTCTGCTGTGACATGGGTTGCCTATTTGTCATCTCGCACCTTTATTATTCAAATGGGAAGCTTAAAATCTCCGTGCAGAGTACTTTCCAGGATTCCCCCAAGGATCCTTATTATTTTCCATTTAGTACTATATATATATATATATATATTTTTAAATCGTACTTTTGTTCATCCCTGCCTCCCCAAGCTCCGCTTCATCAGGGTCACCTGTGGAGTCTGCCCCCGCTTCTGCCAACTACCTGGACCTTCTTGCTCACCCCATGGAGCCATGCCCCCCCCCCCCAGGTGGGGATGAGGTGAGGCAGCTACACTCCGAACAATCCAGGTTTTCGGCGGGAGCTGGAAGTCCAGGCAGGTGCGAGCTATGAGGGGTCTGCTCTGGAGCTCCATCTTCCCGGAGCCTGGAAAGCATTTTTCCCTTGTTCTTGGGGAGTAGCAAGCACCCTGGCATCATGGCGCCACCGCCAACATCACCAGAGACCAGTCATGCGCTGAGTGTGGACCCCCCCTCCCTCCCAGGAGAGGAGAGCTGTCCTCCGGATGTTCAATTCTCTCCCTCCCTGCTGGCCCTCGATAGCCCGGCCTCGTTCTCGAACCCGGGTTACCTGCGTGGCACAAGGTGTGGCGTCCAGCGCCTCAACCCTCAGCGCCACCTGGCCGGCTATTTAGTACAATATTTACTTGCTGCTGATTTTAAATATAATGAGAACTTCCATATTTACAAAGAGGACATGAAATAGTATTTTTTCAGTTAACAACCTGGGCAAGTGATGCCCTTACAAATTTATAAGCTTGCCTCTGTGACATTAATTGATTGATGGTTGACTGAAAATTATTTGCAACTGAATATAAAAAAAATGGACCTCTGGTGGTGCTGAGAGTTGAGGCACTGGATGCCACACCAGTGACTCGAGTTCAGGAGCGAGCTTGGGTTGCCGGGGTCAGCAGGGGAGGGAGGGAGAGGATCAAGCGTCTGCCTGTCTACTCTTCGCCTTTCTCAGAGTGAGGGGGATTGATTGTCTCACTCCTTGGCTGCCACCTGATTGAGGCCGGATGGCAGCGTTGGAGTCCAGGCAGCAAGTAGGGGCTGCGGCTACATAACGCGTGTGTGCCTCCATGCGCACACACGGTGCCGTGGTATCAGGGAGAAAACAAGGGAAAAAATGGTGATCATGGGCTACATGAAGCCTTGCCTGCTTGCCCTTGTCCCATTCCATCGCCAGCTTGCTGACGCCCTGATCTAGACTGTGACTCCTAGGTTGATGGAGGATGGCCCTCCCCTTCCCAGCCCTGCCACGGGAGGGAGGAGGATCCATGGAGGAATGGGGTTTCAGTAGTGTTGAGGGGACCATAGATGGATGTGGGAGGCAGGGTCAGGGCTGAACCCAGCCGTCCATGGTGTGCCCAGAGCGGGGGTGGCAGTATAGCCTAGAGGTTAGAGTAACGAGCTGAGAATGAGCTTGGTACATCCAGCAGACTTGGGTTTGATTCCCACAACCTTCACTTGCATACTCTGTGACTCTGATCAAGTCACTTAACCTTCCCAATGCTCCAAGGTCGCCCCTGAAAACAGGCACTTGTGCCTAGTGGGTCTTACCTGGTTACCAATAGAATAAAATAAAAAAATTTAAAAAAAAAATGCGTATGAAAAAAATAAATAAACATCATATGCATTTGTACAAAAAAAATCAGTTAAATAACTTAAATATTCCTTTGCTTAACAAGTTTGAGGTTTTTGAGTTATGCTGCAGTCTTGACACTGTACCAGTGGTAAAAAACTTACCAGGGTCCTCTTATACTTAAAATTTATCATTTGATGCCCATATAAATTCATTTAGGAAGGTGGCATTTTTTTTAGCTCAGTTGAACCTCAAAAACCAAGAAATACATCAATGTAACCCACCTGAAAAATGCTGATAAATGCTTTTGTCATCTCAAGGATTGATTCCTGCAGTGCATTCCTTTAAATGCAGCAACCAGGCTGGCTTCTAATACCTCATTTCGAGATTATATTACCCCTGTACTTAAAGCGCTAGTATACTTCCTAAAACTAATATTACTTTTTAAAAGCAGTCAGCCATTATCTTTTATATCTGACGTATGTTTTCCTTTCCCTTTAGTTAATTAGGATTGTTTACCTGATATCAGTAGGTGTGCTGTATAGAACTGCACTCTACTTGACAGCTGACGTATCTAGCTCTGTTCCACCCACTACATCATCAGCATTGTGACCTTACTGACTGTGACATCACTGCTGCTTAGGAACAACCACTCAGCAGCTGCCAGGTCAGTCACCTGTGACGTCACTGTCAATGAGATCACAATGCAGATGATATATTGGGGGGAGGGGGACAATGATAGATATGTCAGTTGGCAGGCTGAGAGCTATTCCACACATCCAACACAACATTATCACATTAAAAACAAGTAAATGGAAAAACAAAAAAATATTTCAGAAATAAAAAGTTATAACTGACTACTTCTTAAAATTTGTATCATTTTCTTGTCTGTTTTGTTCCACTTGCTCTTTAAATATTTCCACTGGTTACCTATAAAATGTCATAATAATTTCAAAGTACTTCTATTGATTCATAAATGTCTCCAATAATGTTCTGTAAAACAGCTTTCTGATCTGCTCATTGAAATTTGCCCTTCAAAATCCCTCCAGTCTGTAAACTTAAAGTTGTCGGTTGTCCCAAAACTTCATCCTAAAACTGTTGGTGGCAGAGCTTTTGAGAACTTACTTCCTTTACACAGTACCCTTCGTTGAGGTATTTGACAAGCTGTTTCTTTGGAAGGTTTTAAATCTGCACTCAAGACATGCATATTCTCACAAGCCTTTTTAACTCCCTGAACATCAAAGTATACCCATTATATTTAGCTGCCATTGCTGTAAAATGTTTTATTAGTACTACATTTTTTTTACTCTTTATTTTATTCACCTTCAAGACAGGGCATCCTTCTGGGGTATGCACTCGACTTCAGCCTCTACTCCCTTGTCTGAACCCTCGTTATTGGAGAGACTCCCCTGATCACCCAGGCAGATCTAACCCCATGGGTCACCCTCCAGGGGCAGGGCCGTCCTCCCACGACAGCCTGTCTATAATTAGGGAGATCGGACCTGGTGTGTCAGGTCGGGCCTGGAGTCCACCAGATGACGGGCCGGCAGTCGGGATGTGGGCTGTGTCCCTGGCATCCCCTTCATCTCCACTAGCGAGAAGGGGTTTTTCTGCTTAGTTCTGGTCCCCTCGGGAGTGCGGCGTGCAATGACGTCTGCACACGGCCTCCCTGCTGGCATCTGCCGCACTCCCATCCCCTCTTTCTGGCCGGCATACCTGCATTACTTCTGGTCTCCACCGGGGGTTGCAAGGACACTGAGCAACCCCGGATCCCTCCCCAGATAGAGGAGAGCAGTCCTCCAGATGCTCAATCCTCTCTCTCCCCTGCCAACCCCCGATGGCCCAGGCTTGTTCTCGAACCTGGGTCGCCAGTGTGGCGCAATGTGTGGCATCCAGCACCTCAACCCTCAGCACCACCAGGCCGGCACAGCAGTACTACATTTTGAAAATGTTGTCATTGTATGTAATGACAATGTCACTTGTGTTTTACTTGTTTATACATCATGTTTTTTTTTTTATTCTTAGAAACAAAGAAACATAGACAATGACAACAGAAAAAGATCAAAGGTCCATCCAGTCTGCCTAGTGTTCCTTATCTGCCCCAGAAGCTATTGTCCATATGGAATTTAATCCCTCCCATTCCACCATCCTGCTCCCTTCCCTACTGCTACCAACCTGAGCATCCACCAAACCCTCCACCGTGTCCCAGCCATGCTTGAAACCATTTATGGTCTTGATGTCCTCCAGCTCTGCTGGCAGGCTGTTCCACGGCTCCACCACCCTTTCCATAAAATAGAACTTCCTCTTATCTCTCTTAAACCTTCCTTCCCCACTCCCTGCCAGTTTCCGCTTGTCACCTCAGGTTCTTGACTCTGTACTGCTGCTAAACAGTTCCCCATACTTCACCTTGTTTATTCCCTTCAGGAACTTGAAGGACTCTGTCATAGCCCTCCTCCCTCTCTCACCTGGTCTCCAGTGAGTACATGTTCAGTGCCTTGAAACAATCCTCATAAGATCTGGCCTGTTGGCCCTGAATCATCTTGGTCACCCTGCATTGCACCCTCTCTAGCCTGTCCCTGTCCTTTCTTAGGTGAGGACTTCAGAATTGAGCACAGTATTCCAGGTTTCAGAACACAAGGCTGCTCACAGGAACAATACTGTTGGACCCAAGACGTATTCACAGACCAAAGAGTATTCATAAAAGTCGTGGATAAAACACAGCGTGATTTGAAATGTTGGCGTTGGGGTCTGCTGCCTTGAATTTGCTTGAATAAACTCTAAATCCTGGTAATCCTATGACCAATCATCAGTCTTGAGTCAGTGCTGGTAAGCTGTGTTTTAGCCAGACTTTTGTGAATAAACAGTATTCCAGGTGTGGCCTCATCAAGGACCTATATAGAGGTAGTACCACCTCCTTTTTCCTGCTGTCAATACCCCTTCTGATACAGCCCAGTATCATATTAGCATTGCTATAGGCTTTGTTACACTGGCTTGTTTTTAACCCGTTTCCAGGCTGGCCCCCTTCTGCTCCTGCAGCTCCCCTAACCCCACCACTCGCTGTCTCTGAGAATTATCCTGAGGACCCACCTGTTCCTCCACAGCTTCCTCCCTGTGGGTTCTCCAAGACCCTCTGTTTGTCAAACTCAGTGCAGTGGGCTCCATGCCCAGTAGAGGGTGTAGGGTCCACGAGTAGCCGCAGACTTCATCTTGTTTGCAGTCAGCATTATTCTTTTTTCTTCCCTGATCCTCAGATGCCCTGTGGAAACGATGGCTTTGGCATGCACAGGTCATCGGACGTACTTGCATCTTCCATTGGGGGGCGTCTCCCTCCCTTGAGTGCAGCTCATAGTCACGTTGCCACCTATGGTCATCTAGGTGGCGATGTTGAGGCAGAGAAGGCTGTCCCTCCCCCCCCCCAGAGGAGGACAGCATGCACTTCAATCCTTCCTCCCCCTCCAGCTGACCCCAAAGTGGCCCAGGTTAGTTTCCGAAACAGCATCACTGGCATGGCAGCAGGTGAGGCACGGATGCCTTAGCCCTCTGTACCACTGGGTTGGTCCTGGCTTGATTGTTTGACAGAGTCAATAATGATGACCCCCAGGTCCCTTTCTTCTGCTGCAGTGCTCAATTTAACTCCTCCCATTCAATACTCTGTCCTGTGTCTTTTTTCCCTAGGTGCATAATCTTGAGTTTTCTGGCACTGAATTTCAACTGTTAAGCCTCAGACCACCTCTCTAGTCTTTGTAGATCCCTCTGCATCTCCCTAATCCTTTTGTCGCTATCTACCCTACTGCAGAGCATTGTGTCATCTGTAAAGAGACACATATCGCCCTGGATACCCTCTCCAGTTTTGCTGATGAACATATTGAAGAGGACAGGACTCAGGAAAGACTCCTTGTCACACCCCACTTATGACCTCCCTCTCTTCTGATTTGATCCCATTTACCACCACCCTCTGCTGTCTCTCCTTCGACCAGTTTCCTACCCCTCTATGTCCCTAGTGGTGCCCAGGTCCTCCAGCTTCTTCATCAATCTTCTGTGTGAATCAAAAGCCTTGCTGAAATTAAAGTAAAGCAGACCCACAGCATGGTCCTTACCTACTACCTTTGTTACCCAGTCAAAGAAAACTATCTGGTTGGTCTCACAAGACCTCCCTGCCACAAACTAGTGCTATTTACTATCCTGTGCTGTTGCGCTCTAAGTAGTCCACAAGGTCCTCTTTGATCAGGGACACCATCAGTTTACCCACTACAGTAGTAAGGCCTGCAGGTCTGTAATTCCCTGAATGCACCTTGTCTCCCCCTCCACTCTGTAGCAGGACTATGTCCGCCACCCTCCAGTCTTTCTGAACTACCTCTGTCTGAACTGAGCTGCTGAATAGCCATACTAGGGGTTCTGCCAGTTACACAGCCACTTCCTTGCGCACCCTTGGGTGCATCCCATCCGGCCCTGGGACTTTATCTACCTTTAAGATTTCACGACCCTTCTGGACCCTTTTTCTGATAAAGACTGGCTTCTTCATTTCAGGAATGCTCCTGACAGTCGCACTGATGCCACTTTCAGGCAGCGGGTCCACTGTCTTCTCTTGTGAAGACAGAGCAGCAGTAATCATTAAAGAGACCTACCAAGATAAATTAGTGCAGATCTCCCCCGCACTCAGCCACTTTCTGATGTAAAGCCTGGGAGTGCGTGGTCAATTATAGCCCATGTGGGGCAGCTTTCTTATCAGTTTTATACATTGTAATGGTCAAATGCTGATTAATCAAGGGCACTGATCGATTAACAAGGTCCTTGATTAATCGCCATTTGACCATTACAATATATAAAACCTATAGGAAAGCTGTCCCTATAGGCTATAATGGAGCATGTCCCCGCACACACTCCCTGGCTTTACATCATGACATGGCTGTGTGCGGGGGCTGAGCATGGATGGCTCTATACACCAGGAAGTAAGCTGGACCCGGTGGGGACAATTTTATGAGCATTTTTCCATAAATACTACAGTGCTATTTTTGGGACCCTATGTAGCAAATTCTTTCCACAGGGCTAAGGCTTCAGTATTTGTGTTGGAGATCATTAGGTTGGTAAGTCTTGACTACTTTTGTTTAGCATCCTCTAGTACCTCCCAGCCCCCCTTGCAACCTAACAGCACCACCTCCCTGCTTCCCTTTTTCCGTAATATATCTTAAGAATTGGTTTTCCTACCCTTGACCCCTTCTGCAATACGTACCTCTGTGTTTACCTTCACAGCATCTCCCTTACCCATTTTATAAAAATTAAAATAATAAATGGTTTCCAGTATTGCTGCACAGACCAACCTTTTTCTGTGATTCATATCTAGCTATGATCTTGCTCAGCAATGCTGTAATGGCTGTGCTGCAAATACTAATTCCAACTGTACATCCTGTATGGGTCCAGCCTGTGATTTGGCACCGTTAGCAACCTGTGCTCCAAAGAGGCATTAAGGACTAAATACTCTTGTGGACAGAGCTCTTACCCAGGATTAGTGGTCCCGCCAAGCCAACACTGCAGTGAATTCCGCTGTGTGGGAACCTGTACTATGCCCGGCCATAGTACACTTGGCTCATGACTACCGAAGGGCTCACTGTGTGAACTTGAACAAGCCACTTAACTGACCTCCCTGTGCTTCAGTGCTCCCTGTTAGGAAATAACTGGGTGGAAGCAAGACCAAACTGAAAATGAGGTGCTGCATCAAGGTGTCGCTATCCTGGATGAATCAACAGTTAAAACAATTCCAATGTAATCAGTGCCTCATCTTTCATGGGCACCAGATTCCATCTCAAATAAAAAAGAGCCATGTTGGAGCTTATCAGCATTGATGTTCCTTAGCTGCCACAGACAAGCACACAGAAAACAGCAATCATCTGTCAAGCACACAGAAAACAGCAATCATCTCTAAAGCACACAGAAAACAGCAATCGTCTTAGCAGCAGAAATGGTGTTGTGACAAACTAATTTTAGCAAATGAGACAATTCCACTTTAGTCCAGAAAGGCGGTATAGCCTAGTGGGTAGGGCACAGAGCTGTGAAGTTGGAGTCAGACCCAGGTTTGGATTCCACCGCACTGTTATCCTTTACTCACTAAGTGACTCTGAACAAGTCACTTAACCATTCTGTGCTTATGAGTCTCTCTCTCTCTCTGTCTCTCTCTCTGTCTCTGTCTCTCTCTCTCTCTCTCTGTCATTCCCTGCTAACCCTTTCATCATCCCCACTCTGGCCATGGACTAAATCAAAGAAGCATATATTCCACTGAACCCTTCCCACTGGCCCCGTGAATAGATAATGAAGATGGGCATGTTTTTTCCCTTATCTCTAATATCAAGTGCGATGCCCATTACTGTATTGCTCCTGTCTCTTCCCTATGTAACCCCTAGATGGCGCTATCCCAGGGGCTACTACCCCTGCCTGATTTGCCACTAACAGGTTGAGGGGCCTGGATCCAATGGCGGGTGCCTCCACCCAGAGGTCAGGGTTTGCAATAGTTAAACTTACTTGGTCACAGCCCTCTGGGACACTGCAACCCCTTCTTCCCACTAGTGGCCCACACAATATAGCAGAATTACCTTCACAGTATACACTTACCCCCAAGGCTGGTTCAGGCACGGGACATCCTGTAAAATAAGATACAGTGCAACAATCACAGTACAGTACTTTAACATAGACAAATACCTCAGGCAGTATAACTTTGTTGAAACAAACAGCTCTGATTTATTTAGGGGATATAACAGGACAGGGAAATCAGGTTAATTAGCTTATCACTTTACTATCTACCTATGGCTCTGTGCACAGGCCTATCCTACATTACTGTCCCTGGGTACCCAGGCCCTAGTGGCTAGTCAACCGTGGCAGCTGGTGAGGCCCTTTCACACAGAGAAAAGGAAATTAAACAGTCAGCAGTACAGTAATTCCATTTGGATTTAATGTGGCAATTCAACAGGAGCGACCTAATTAGTACTCACGACCTCCAAAGAAGATATGGTCCTTCAATGTCAGCAGGGCTACTTTTGATCTCCAGAGACTCCTCACACATTTATATGGTAAAAAAAGAAAGCACGATACCAGGCAGGCTGCATCTGTATCCCAATCGCAATTACTGCACAATAACCAGGAGAACACACAGCAGATTCAGTTCCTGACAGACCGAGTGTAATTCAACAATTTCTTCAGTCTTCTACAGGGTGAGCCTGGTTTCTACTCTTCAGAGATCCTTTGATTCTTTTCACAGGATGGATTCAGTCCTAACAAGCAGTTACACAAGTTGTAGACCGGAACTCTGGGCCTTGACACGTTTTTTGACTGAAAACTGTGCACTGAAGGAGCACAGGTTTCTTTCCTTCACTTTCAGATCTCAAACTGAAACTCCCAACAGACAAAACCGGGCACTTCCTTGAGTTCCTCCCAGTTCTTGACTGGATTGGCTGTCACTCACAATAGACTGCTGCTGTTGGTCCAAAAGGCACCGAAGTCTAAACTACATCTCCCAGAGTCACTGCCCATACAATCCTCTTGTGGCTGGCTCAGATTATGAGTCCCAAGTTCTGATTCGTCCAAGGCATCATTTTAGAGCTAGTTTACCCACACTGATTGGTCCAGTTCAGCAGTTCAAAACCAGAATGGGGAACTAGGCAGACAGTTCTGACTGCAAAGAAAGCAGGTTAGACAAACTGTAATTTTATTATTACTGTAAATGATTTCTGGCAATCAGTTACATCTTTCAGACAGGTTCCCTTTGCACTCTAGTGACTGCAAAATGGGGTGAATTGGCAGCTTGAGTGGTACTCAATCAAAGAAACACACAGTCCCCCATATAAACTAATTATGTCTGCAAGCAGACAGCTCTTAAAGAGACAGTACCAGAGGCTCTAAAACACTCACTGATAAGTGGCTTAAACGCCAAACACCATTCAGGCTTGGAGCATTCAGCAAGCTCCTGAAGTCTTTCGGAACCCCCATTTGCAGGGGGTTACACCTTCCTGGCTTTGGGAAAGCTTGACGTCCAGCACAAGCAAGTACCCATAAGTTTTAACTGCAACCATATACATTTGCATTAGGCTCACACATGTAATCATCAGTCAATATATCATTTTACCAAGAATACATTTCTGAAACATTGCAGTGCGTGACTCTTTACAGTATTACACACACATTGTACCATAACTCAAGTTATTACCTCTTGTACATGAAACCTGAAGAGAGGGACCCTTCCTATCAGTTACCTTAGGGCTGGACGGGGCAAGGGCACCATGCTTAGAGGGCAACACAAGTAACTTGAGTTAGCACTAACGCTCAGTTTGGGCAATGAGCTCGGGGACATATACCTTTATGGACAACATTGAGAGGCAGGTCCACTGGCGGCCCAGGGAATCATAACTGAGGTGCACCACAGGCTTTACAGCTCGACCAGTCTTTCTGAGGGGAGCTGTTACAGTCTCTGCACTCTGAGCCTCATTTTCAGCATTGTTCTCACTTGTCAGGAGTCTCCATGGGGTAGAGAGGCTAGAACTTGGGGCACTTCAGCTCCAGGAGTTACAGTTTCTGAGTCCACAACATTTGGCTGCATGGAGAGCTTTCAGACACTGGCAGTGGACTGTCAGGGCACTCAAAATACTCTTCTTGTTCGGTGTATCACCAGTCTGCCCCAATCTATCATTTTCCTCCTGAAAGCTCAAACAGTTCAACCATGCACAATGATTCCATTTCATCTGATCTGATGCTTTGCACTTCACTTTCTGGGAGCATTGGCTCCAGGGATGAAGCTGGGGGCATAGACAGTCCAGAAGGCCAGCTTTGTCTCCAGTATTGACTAGGGATTGCCCGAAACAATTGACTCAGTTAAGTAAGAAGGATAGTATTCAAAGTCACTCTCACTTTCTTCTGATATGGACTGACAGTCATGCTCAACTGGGACTTGTGCAGGGGAACACTTTAACTCTGCTTCTGTAGGTGCAGACTTCCTTGATCTTTTCTTAGCAGCAGCTCTAGTCACTGGTCCAGAGGGGGCATCTTCTGGGGGCTCAGACTCAATCAGGATTTGTCCAATGGGCAGTAAATGATTTCTATGCATTGTTTTTACATCTTTTGAATTGTTCTCAGGCCTTACTTTGTACACTGGCAGATCATCTAGTTTGCCCACTACAATGTGAGGGAGATGGTGCCATCTGTCAGCAATCTTGTGTTTGCCATGCAGTCCCAGATTTCTTAGCAATACCCGATCTCCTCCTGGAGTTCCTGTGCTTTCACCTTTTATCATACCTTTCTTTGTTGGCCAGATTTCTTTTTGGCAGCCATGGTTTGAGCCAGTTAGTGCATGAGTTAGCTGGGCCTTTAACTTTGCACATACTGTAAATAGTTGTCAGCTTGAACCCCATCAGGAGAGACCCCAAAACACACATCTACGGTAGTCGAGCTTCTCTTCCAAACATCAGGCTGTAGGGGGAGAACCCAGTGGCATCACTTTTGGTGCAGTTATAAGCATGTACCAGGGTGCTAATTTGTTGGCTCCATCTAGGCTTGTCCTTTGGGTGCAGGGTGCCTAGCATATCTAGCAAAGTGCGGTTGAAACGTTCAGGCTGTGGGTCCCCCTGGGGGTGGTGAGGAGTGGTTCTGGACTTTCTCACTCCCCACAGAGAAAGCATCTCTTTGATCAGACGACTCTCAAAGTCTCTCCCTTGATCAGAATGGATTCTTTGTGGAGCCCCATAGTGAACAAAAAGTTTTCTCACAGTACTTTGGCTACAGTGGATGCTTTCTGGTCTTTGGTGGGGAAAGCTTGGGCATATCTCGTGAAATGGTCAGTGACCACCAGCACATTACTGATATTTCTTTGATCTGACTCCAAACTCAGAAATCAATACAGACCAGCTCCATGGGTGCACTGGTGGTTATGTTAACAAGGGGCAGCCCTCTGGGGCAAAGCTTTCCTCTGTAAGCAGCGACTACAAGTTACGTATGTGTTGCTCCACATCAGCCCCATCTTAGGCCAATAGAATCTGGATCTCACCAAGTCAAGTGTTCTGTCTATACCAAGGTGCCCCATGTGGTTGTGCAAGGACCAATACTGAGTCTCGAAGGCAGTGGGCAGCACCAGTTGTTGTTTGTCTACTTGTCCCCTCTGTCTACTGTTTCTCTATATAACAGTTTATTGATCAGTTTCAACTTAGGACCTTCTTTGTATAACAGTGCAGTTCTCAAATCAGTGGAGCGTAATTTGGACACATCTTTTCCTGCATAGAGGGCTTCTAAAGCTGATTTGATCATAGGATCGTGGGGATTGAGCCCGCCGAATACTGTCATTGTCCAGCTGAGGCAGTGCACCAATGTCTATTGCAGAAAAGTGGCAATAAGCAGCAGGTATGCAATTCTCAGAGGGTCCCAAGCAATCCACCATGCAGTCCACTCGTCCGTGGACATTTGTTCCTCCTGTCAAACTTCTGGCACAGTGCCGAATGTCAGGTTCTGCAATCGGACCCAATCATTCTGGGGAACAGGCCTCGGGAGAAACATCAGCATCTATGTGGTTCAGACCTGCTCGTATTCGAGAGCATAGTCATATGTAGATATGCAGAAAGCCACCTATGGCCAGTGGCATCCAACTTAGCTGAGGTCTGCACATAGGTCAAAGGATTATTGTCAGTTTTACTAGTATTTTAGCCCCATACAAGTACTCATGGAATTGGTCAACAATAGCCCACTTCAAAGCTAGAACTCTAACTTATGTACAGGATAGTTCTTTTCGGATGGGGTCAGGCTTCTACTGGCAAGGCCACTGGTCTCAGGCCATTCTCGTGCTCTTGGTACAACACAGCCCCCAACCCTTGCAAGCTAGCATCAGTGTGCAGGACGTAAGGTTTTCTTGGATCGGCATAGGCCAGCACTGGAGCATGGGTAAGTTGATATATGATCTCATGAAAAGCAGTCTCACAATCAGAGTCCAGCGGGCCCCAAATACTTCACTCGGATGAAAATACACTCTTTCAGTCTTGAGGACGCTGACTTTGGTATTTTTGTGGGTTGGGGATACCCTTGAGTAAGGTTAAGTAAAGGGCGGATCACTCTTGAATAGTCCTTGATGAAGCGCCGATAATAACCACAGAATCCCAGGAATCTTTGCAGTTCTTTTAGATTTTTGGGCTGTGGCCAGGTGGTCAAGGCCTCAACTTTACTTGGTCGGTCTCTATTCCTCGGTGGATACTATGTGTCCCATACTTTACTGATGTTTGAAAGAATTGACACTTATCAATGGACAGTTTAAGGCCAAAGTCCTCCAGTCGGTCCAATACCTTAAATAATCTGCTCTCATGTTCCTCCAGTGAGCTGCCAAACACAATAACATCATCTAGGTATACCAGGCACTCTAGTAAGTTCATGTCCCCACTGCACTCCATCAATCGTTGAAAAGTGGCTGGGGCACCTGAAATCCTTGAGGCATCTCATGAATTCATAGAAGCCAGCGGACAGATAAAGGCCGTCTTCTCACGCGATTTTCTGGGGCCATCGGGATCTGGTAGTACCCTGCGGAGATCCAGCACGAGAACCACTTGCTCCCGTTTAGGCAGTCAAAGCATCCTGAATGCAGGCATAGTGTACTGATCAGGGATAGTCCTTGCGGTTTAAGGTGCGATAATCCACACACATCCTTACTGTTCCATTCTTTTCCTCACTACCACAATGGGGAAGCATAAGGCTTCTGGATTCTTGTATTACACCAGCAGCTAACATCTCTTGCAGATGCCGTCTCACATCATCTATGTCAGCAGGTGCCAGGCGTCGAGACCTCTCCGCAAATGGTCTTTCGTCATGCAGCGGATATTGTGCTCAGCTCCTTGCCGCATCCTACATCCCATTCCTTTAAAGAAAACACCTGGTCTCTCTGGCAAGCTTCTCACTGATCCTCACTTTCCATTCAGCTGGCAGCGGGGTCGCGAAATCAAACAAGTCAGGCGTTACTCTGTCATTCTTCCTTGAACTCTTGCTGCTGGGTAGCACTGCAGTGTCTGCACAATGCACATTAGCCAGGATGCAACCTCTGTTTACTCGAATGTCTCTTTCAGACACATTATGAACTTGGACCATTACCCTTCTGGCATAAGCATGGGCTCTAGCGGGCAAAATACTAGGCTTGACCAGCAGTCCCTCTGGCAATTTTCCATCGCCTGGTGCATCCAACATTAATATTTTATTCTTAACATCCTTTCTGATACGGACCTCTCCCTGTAAGGTACACTGGGCATTTGGCGCCAGGATCAGAGACTCAGGATCCTTCTTCCATACAATTCCGACCGGTTCCTCTGGTTCTGTTTTTTCAGCATCTCTCTGTGCCTCATAGGCCTTCTTAATTAAAGCCGGAACTCTTAAAGCTCTACTAGTCTTTGACCCTGTTTTCATAACACAACTGTGCCAGCCTTCCGAACATGTGAGCATTTGTTCCAATCAACAAAGGGACACCATCATACAGTCCAGTGGGGGGACACACTAAGGCTAGGGTCTCTACTTGTTCGCCACTCCAGCCACGGAGGTGGGGAAAGACAGCCAAATTCGGATATACCGGAATAGGGTAGGCCTTCTACTTAACCCCATACATGCAGTCCTTCTAATGGTTGTAAGTGCCGTCTGACAAATGCTTCTGATACCAATCCTGGAACATAATTGTCACTTGGGAGCCACTGTCTAATACAGCTCTTGTAGACACTCCATTCACCTTACAGTGGTCTCCATGGAGGGACCCACTATTCTGGACCAGTCTGGAGAGGCGGTAGGGGGCCTGGGCAACTGACCTTGCCACAAAGGGACGAATTAGCATTTTGGTGCCCTCACTGGGATCATGTCGTGCACCTCTTAACCACTGATTTCTTCTCCGAAGCTCTCCTTGTAGCCTATATGCAACTTTGTCAGTGTCTTTTGGGGACTGGCATTCCCTTTTCATGTGCCCATCTTTCCCACAATTATAGCAAACATACTTTCTGGAGTTTGAGCTGGCCGAGGCGCCACACTGGGAGCCAGGGCGGGGGTATTACTAACTGGAAACCTGGGTGCCATCTCTGTCTGTGGCGTGATAAGCATTTGGAGACATCTCGTCAGTTTCTCCACTTCCATGGTCAAGGAATTGAGTTTGGAGCTGTTATCAGCAGGAGATACATGGGTAGGTACCCCACCCCCATAGCAGATGCAGTCGGATATAGGTCAGGGCCCGTGACTTGCAGGCGTGGCCTTCATAAAGGACTGTTTTTGAATTCTGGATCTCTCTCAACAGTTCCCCCATTGTGGCATATCTTTTCCTTGTCAGAGCACTCATTGACTGTCAACCTCTGCCCTGAACTTCACTTGATGGGTCACCCTCAGTCACTGGTCGTAGCCACAGCTGTTGGTGCAGGTACCTCCCGAGGTCGCCTTTTCTCAACTCCTCGATTTCTCTCATTAACTCATCATAGGAGGGTGGGGATTCCAGTCGATTTGCCAGGCGAACTGAAGCAACAGCAGTTCTGAGAAGGGGCAGACTTAAGGATTCTGTCCAGTCTGGTTCGGTCCAGTTCAATCGCTGGCAAACTACCCTTTCTGAGGCATTCTTGCAACAATTTTTCCAGCCGAGACATACACAGACAACAACTCCCTTGGTACTGTTGTGCATTTCTTACCTCCACCATAGGTCCTCATCAGAATCTGGGCTCCCATACACATTCTCCAAGGCCTCAAGATAGGCCTGTGCAGTCGCTTCAGGGTTACTGGCCCGTTTAGCAGGATGGTAGCCAGGGCAGGACCTCGGAGGCTCTCACTAACCCTCTTTACGCTTTCGCCTTCCGAGCATTGCCATTCTAGCACTTGGGGGCAACATAGTCTATCCAGGTCTCCCAGTCATCCTCCCCTTGGGGGTGGGAGGTGCCAGAGAAGATCCTCAACCTTCGGTAAGAGTCGTGACTAATGGCAGGTGCAGAAATAGGAGTCTGCATTGGTTCAGCCACCATTACGGGCACTGGAGCAGGAGAGGTGTTGGGGAGGAACACCCCAGGTGGCAAGAATAGTTTCTTCAAGTCCTCCACAGTTTTCCCTCTCCCAGCAACCATTCAGCAAATTTCTCCTCAAAAGTTTCAGATAGTGGTGAGGCTGATTCCCCGGGTCTTTACTGTCCTTAGTTATCACTCTCCAAGCAGTGAGGGCTCCTCTGGGGTAATGGTCTGTGGCACTTTGGAGCTATCTATGGGATCCTTAAACTCTACTAGGGCCAGGAAAGTGTGGGTGAGCAGATTAGCATGCCGACCCACCACCACAGGGTTTTGTAAACCTTCCACCTTGGAAAGTACTCCCTGCACAGTGTCCGTATTGATACCCAGGGGATGTCCAGGATAAGCATAGCATTTTGGGGTTGATCTCCTCCCAGTACACCACTCCACCAGCCGGTGCACAGCCACTTCTGTCGGGTACCCATTTTTCTTAACAGTGGTTCGTAAATATGGCCACTAGAGGACACACAATCCCAGCGGTGAGCCTCCAAGATGTAACCCCTAGATGGCGCTATCCCAGGGGCTACTACCCCTGCCTGATTTGCCACTAACAGGTTGAGGGGCCTGGATCCAATGGCGGGTGCCTCCACCCAGAGGTCAGGGTTTGCAATAGTTAAACTTACTTGGTCACAGCCCTCTGGGACACTGCAACCCCTTTCTTCCCACTAGTGGCCCACACAATATAGCAGAATTACCTTCACAGTATACACTTACCCCCAAGGCTGGTTCAGGCACCGGACATCCTGTAAAATAAGATACAGTGCAACAATCACAGTACAGTACTTTAACATAGACAAATACCTCAGGCAGTATAACTTTGTTGAAACAAACAGCTCTGATTTATTTAGGGGATATAACAAGGACAGGGAAATCAGGTTAATTAGCTTATCACTTTACTATCTACCTATGGCTCTGTGCACAGGCCTATCCCTACCAGTTACTGTCCCTGGGTACCCAGGCCTAGTGGCTAGTCAAACCGTGGCAGCTGGTAGGGCCCTTTCACACAGAGAAAGGAAAATTAAACAGTCAGCAGTACAGTAATTCCATTTGGATTTAATGTGGCAATTCAACAGGGAGCGACCATTAGTATCACGACCTCCAAAGAAGATATGGTCCTTCAATGTCAGCAGGGCTACTTTTGATCTCAAGAGACTCCTCACACATTTATATGGTAAAAAAAAAGCACGATACCAGGCAGGCTGCATCTGTATCCCAATCGCAATTACTGCACAATAACCAGGAGAACACACAGCAGATTCAGTTCCTGACAGACGAGTGTAATTCAACAATTTCTTCAGTCTTCTACAGGGTGAGCCTGGTTTCTACTCTTCAGAGATCCTTTGATTCTTTCACAGGACGGATTCAGTCCTAACAAGCAGTTACACAAGTTGTGGACGGAACTCTGGGCCTTGCACGTTTTTGACTGAAACTGTGCACTGAAGGAGCACAGGGTTTCTTTCCTTCACTTTCAGATCTCAAACTGAAACTCCCAACAGACAAAAACCGGCACTTCCTTTGAGTTCCTCCCAGTTCTTGACTGGATTGGCTGTCACTCACAATAGACTGCTGCTGTTGGTCCAAAAGGCACCGAAGTCTAAACTACATCTCCCAGAGTCACTGCCCATACAATCCTCTTGTGGCTGGCTCAGATTATGAGTCCCAAGTTCTGATTCGTCCAAGGCATCATTTTAGAGCTAGTTTACCCCACACTGATTGGTCCAGTTCAGCAGTTCAAAACCAGAATGGGAACTAGGCAGACAGTTCTGACTGCAAAGAAAGCAGGTTAGACAAACTGTAATTTTATTATTACTGTAAATGATTTCTGGCAATCAGTTACATCTTTCAGACAGGTTCCCTTTGCACTCTAGTGACTGCAAAAATGGGGTGAATTGGCAGCAGCTTGAGTGGTACTCAATCAAAGAAACACACAGTCCCCCCATATAAACTAATTATGTCTGCAAGCAGACAGCTCTTAAAGAGACAGTACCAGAGGCTCTAAAAACACTCACTGATAAGTGGCTTAAACGCCAAACACCATTCAGGCTTGGAGCATTCAAGCAAGCTCCTGGAAGTCTTTCGGGAACCCCCATTTGCAGGGGGGTTACACCTATATAACTGAAGACTTCCTCTACCGATGCAGCTTGTCATCTGTCGGAGAAGGCCCGTGACTGTCTCAATCTCTGCAGTAAGGCCAAGGCTGCTTAGGAGTCATCCATCAGTGATGCACTAGTGTCAGGGGGTAAGATCCCCTGCTTTCACGCACAATTCTAATATGCCACCTCTGTGGCAGTTACTAAACCTGCTGTCGCTCCTAGATCAAGCTCACGAATGAGTTTCCTACAGTACATGCCAGCACCGAGTGCTGCATTGCGGGCCACCCAGGACAAGAAGGGCTGCCAGACAAGGGTCCACTGTATTTAACCAATGCACTGATATAAATAAGCTTTCTCTTTATGCTTTTCCGAATTTATTTCATGCATTTCCATATGGCAATTGAAGCAGTAAGGTTGGAGGGGCATTGCCATAGCTACTGAGATGAGCTAGCCAGCCTTCCTTCACAGTATTAGGGTACAGATACTGTTTTTCTAATTGAAGTAACTGTTTCTGCATAAATAAACCTGCTATTATTTCAAAACTGTAAAAGGTGTTAGCCAAACTGGCCTACAAACATGTGATGAAGAAAAGTACAACAATTTAAAATTTATTGTAGTGTAGGTTTTAGGGAAATGGTTCACTAAAATATTTTCTGGATTTGTACAGGTGGCTTTCTATACTGCCTGGCTGGGCTTGCACTGCATACTGTAATACATATTTACAAATATGTGAATGAATGACTTCATTCACATATTTGTGAATGAATATTACTGTATGCACTGCAAGCCCATTGGTCCACAGTGTGGTCCAATGGGCGCGCAGCTGCTACTGTAAGCTGTCATTCGGCAGGCAGCTGTGGAGGTAAGCGAGTGGGTTAGCTGCCAACTGATGACGGTAGGGAGCTGGGTGGGCTGGGGGACCTGTGTGGGTGGGGGGTGCCACTGGACCACCAGGGAATTGGTTTCATTAACAGTGTGGGTGATTGTGGTTACCGGTGGAGTGGGGGGGTACCACCAGACTACCAGGGACACATGGATCGGCATTAGGAGCGATCAGAGGTACGGTCAGGGAGGGGGGAAACACTGGATCATCAGGGAAATCAATTTCAGACGATCACGGTAATTGAGGAGTCGGGATGGGGAGGGGGGTACCACTGGACTACCAGTGCTATAATAGGAATTTATATTCAGCGATCAGAGGGTCAGGATGGGGAGGGGGGTACCACTGAACCACCAGGGATAGTAGTTCTATTAACATACAGCAATGGCAGCAATGGGATGGGGGACACTCTGGACCTCCACTGCCAGCACTGCATGGTGCGCAGGGTGCCATGCGCATTTCGCTGGCCAGCCCTGCACAGCTCATGCAAATAGGGCCATAATGACATGCAAATGGCCCCATTTACATCTTGCATGCATTATGGCACATTTGCATATCAGTGTCCGAATATCAGGAATTTGCGCACGGCATATCTCTGATGTGCTAGTGCATTTCCCATTCTTGGTATTTAGACTTCTCTGGGGGGATGCACCAGCACAATGTATTTGCGCAGCGCGCATTATGTGATATATTCAGAAGAGATGCGCCATGGCACATCTCTTTTGAATATATCCTAGATATGCTTGAGCTTAAATTGTGTTAAATTCAGACACCCACTGTGCCATGCCAGGCACAGTTTTGAATATCAGGCCCTAAGTGTTTTAGAAACAGAAGCCTCCCAAAAAGGCAAAATGAAAGACAGAAAAACACAGAGGAAGAGGAAACAAACAACACAAAGAAGCACACAGCCGGAGGCAAAATACAAACCAAATGCAGGAGAACAGACAACAAAAGTCCAGCAGAAGCCAAATAAGCAAGGTGGAGGGGGGTAGGCCCCAGCCAGCAGCAGAGGACAGACCAACTGGCCACAAAGAAAAAGTGCTTCAGAAGGAGGCTGAGAGGAACTGCTTATATAGGTCAGGAAGTGGGAGTGGCTGGCTGCTTGTCCATTGAACTACAAGCCCAGCCTTCCAATTAGCTCGTATTCAGGAACAGAAATGTAAACAAAAATCAGCAGGGCAGCTACAAATTGTGCGGGACAATCAAAATAAAAATTACACCTGTCCCTTGAACAGCCATCCACAAAAAATTATTTTTAGCACTGGTGGGCGCAGAGTACCTTTCAAGAAAGCAGAATAGTGATCACAGGTAATGTTATTTTTAAATCACTTGAGAATGGCTGTATGAATAAATTTGAAATATGTGTGATTTATGTCCTTGGCCAGACAACTCCTTGCCATGGATTGCATGACCTGAGGGTGTCAGTGACTCTTTTTAAAAAAGTGCAGTTTACACAGTGCTTTTCTGTTACCTTCCCACTTCCTACAATGAAAAAACTGCCAAAGTTTTTTGGGACCTAGCTGCAGGAGGAAGACTGAACCTGCTGAGGCAAAATCATATACTATGGCCATTAAAGTCATATACTATGGACGGCCATGGTACATGACTTTAACTACCATGGTATGTGATTTTAATTGGCGTGATATAAAGGAAAATAGATAATGGGCTTTTCAAAGTGATCCCCAAACTATCTCCTCTGCTTTTCCTAACTCACCTACTCCCCTCTCTACACCTCTCTGCTCCCCTACCCTATCTATTTACACCCCTCTTTGCATCCTCCACACTCCACTCTCTACACTTCTCCACTGCCCTATCCTATCTATTTACTCCCCCTCCCCATCTCCCCCTAGCTCTCTTCTCCTCCACCTTCCCGACTGCCTTCTCAAACCTATTCTCCCGTTTAAGCTGCCTCCCTCCTTTTTACCCTTCAGTGTTCCCCCCAACTCCACTCATTTATTGCTTCTCCCTTTCCCCAAATAAGGTCCATCTACTGGTGTAGGGTATATTGCACTTTTAATTACTTATGTGTAACTGAAAATCAACGATGGAAATGAGAAAGGAAACGTATGGCCCACTGGGACTTGAACCTCAGACCTCTGGTATGCCGTTCCAGCGCTCTAACCATTAAGCTACAGGCTCACATGGTCAGTGTGCCTGAGGAACTTCCTTAAATCCACTGGTAATGACTGACCTCTTCTACTTGTACTCTATGCTCAAATTGCCCATGTACACTTGTACTCTATGCTCAAATTGCCCATGTACACTTGTCTGTTGTTATTTTTGTACTTTGCCTGCTCTTCTCTCACCCCTCCAGGATGCATCTGGAAACAAGTTGTTTTCTGCTCAGTGTGTCCCTCCTGGTAAAACGTTTGAAATACAGTAAATAAATAGACAAAAGTCCCATCTATGTATTATATAAATATATATATCTATATATAATAACTGGCCATCAATTTTTCAATGGTGATGGCCAGTTATTATTTGCTGTAATAACCAGCTGGTCAAGCACTGCGTTCAGTGAGACTGCATGGTTAAACAAATTAGGGAGTAGTAACGATTTTTGCCTGTAAATTAAAAAGAAAAAGTAAACTCACGTACAAGCAAACCATGCTGTGTGATCCCTCTCAGTACCAGAAAACAACCTGTGTAATCCCGCCGACCCAGAAGCAACTCCTCTGCGAGGGGGGTGCAATGGCAGTGTGGTTCAATTTTGTGAAATTACAGGACTGCCACACAGCTGCCAATGCCTCAACTACAAAACATGTTGGCAAACTTAATCTATATCCAGAAAAAGACTACAGGTTCTGAATATGAGCACGGACAGTGAGTGAGACCTTTACCATACCAAGGAACCAGCATGATTAACATGGCAGGGGGGGGAACTGATGGCCAGAAATTATAATAAAATAAAGCATGGGATGGTATGAATACTTGAATTTAATGCACACCCTCAGTATGGGATGCTTTTATAAACCCATCAAGCTTCGATTTCGGGGTTTATGTAGCATTTCACACCCTGGGTGTGCATTATGTAAGCAATAATACCTGACAGGGTGGGTATTATTGAGAAATACTGGACCGCCAAGGGGCGTAATGAGGCCCAATGCCGCAGGCGGAGGGCCTTATAGCCCCTTGAAGGTCTGGTATTTCCCAATAATGCCAACTCTAGAGGGTATTATTGCACATAGAAAATGGCCATGTTTGTGACTTTTAAGGAATTGGTAAAATAAGAGAGAACATGAGTGTTAAAAATCAATATAAGTATAAAAAAAATATTTTTTCAAAAAGTAGTCCACAGGCTGTTACAGGACTGTTACTCCTCCCTACAGGGCTGTTCTGGTGGATTATTCCCCCGCCCAAAAAAACACACAGACATTACCAACGTGCACACACGCAGAGTGTCTCATTAAGAAGAAAAGCACTGGTCACAAGAAAACCTCCTTAGCAGTGTTTGGACATTTTTTTTGTTACGCTGCACTTTTGCTTTTTTTTTTTTTTATTTCCTTGCGGTAAGAACTCGGAAGCTGTCTGTGAGCTCACGACCTTTGACCCTAATGGATATGGACTCAGTATCTGCCGTGAGGGAAAGGCATGAGGTAAATTTTTTATTTTATTTGTGAAGGCTCTGAATATTACAAGGGTTACTAACTGTGGTGCTATTATGCCATGGGGGAGTTGTGTGCTGCTGTTATCATGATCACGACTGACTGACTTTGTTTATATTTGCGGTTAGCGCGTGGTGCAAGAATGTGGTTGGGAGAGTAGTGCCGTTGTAAAAGAAATACATCTGTTTTCTACGCTTTCCCTGAACAGAATTTGAGCTGGTGTTCTTTGTTTTTTGGGCGAAAGGAGCTGGGACTGAGGGAACAGTGTTGCGGTGTTGGGGGGGGGGACCATTATGTCTCGCTATGTAAGAGAAAAACATGGCGGGAATTTTACATTTTATCTGGTGGTTTGATCCAATGACAAAGCAGGGTGAGCACCCCTGCACAAGGGTGTGTGTTAAGGTGGCAGTTAGGCTGGTACTAATTTGTTGCTGGGCATCTATTGAAAAATAAATGCCCAGCTTGGAGGTGGTATTAGCCAATCAGCATTGAGAATAACATTTAAAATCCCCGGCATATTTTTCTCTCACATAGCGAGACATAATGGTCCCCCCCCACACCGCAACACTGTTCCCTCAGCTCCAGCAGTATCCAGGAAACATTTTAATATATTACTTCAAAACAATTTAACTTCCTTTTCCTTGATTTTCTGTATTTATCTACCCTCATGTTTTATCACCGAGGATTCTTGCAAGAAAACATGACCTTTGATTTGTAGACTTCAAATCATACTTCTGTTTTTCCCTCCCATGAAATCATAATTCCCCGTCACAACACAATCTGTTGTCAAAGATATGATTATGAAGTCATAAACAGGATTATGACTTCAGCTGGAGGAAGGAGGATGAAGTCTGAGACATAAAGATTCAAGCAAATATACTCAGTCAAAAAAGAATTATTAGTATCAGTGGCTCAGTAAGTAACATACTCGCCTCTGGGGCTGGAAGGACCCCGAAGGTCGTGGGTTCTAGGCCCACACCAAGTTCAGGGGGTAATACTCATAACTGACACTGTTGTGCAGTATTAGGGGGGTACTGCACTAGTAAGGTGCCATCCTTCAGATAAGATGTTATACCAAGATCCCTACTGCTCATCTCTGGTCACTGCCCGCTGGGAAGTTAAAGATCCCATGGCACTTATCGATGAAGAGTAGTATAGTATCCCCAGTGTCATGGCCAACATTCTCCAGTCCAGTCCATGCAACCCATCCCAGGATGCACCTCAAGAACACTGTTGCCACTATACAGATCGCTGGCGAGACCCTACCTGGAGTACTGTCCTCAGTTCTGGAGACCACATCGAAGGACGGACAGAGTGGAAGCAGTCCAGACTAGGGCAACTAAAATGGTGCGGGGTCTGCATTAGAAGCCCTATGAGTATAAACTGAAGGACCTAGATATGTACACCCTAGAAGAGCGAGGGGGACTATGACAAAGACTTATAAATGCCTCACGGGTAAATAAGGTACAGGAAAGGAGTATCTTTCAGAGGAAAAGATGCACAGGAACAAGGGAACATGCAATGAAGCTGGAAGGGGTAAATACAAGAGAGATGTGAGGAAGTACTTCTTCACTGAAAGAGTGGTGGATGCCTGGGTCAGTCTTCCAGCAGTGGTGGTGGGGGTCAAAACAGTGGTGGGCTTCAAGCATTTATGGGACAGGCACAAGGGAATCTTAGTGGGAAGCAGGGGTGACTAGAGTAGGGTCTGCGATGACAGTATAGGCAGGGAAAAAATGGGCAGACTGGGTAGTCCAAGCAGTCCTTATCTGCTATCAAATTCTATGTTTCTGAGTAAATAAAGCTATCACAGCATAGCGTGCTTTCCTGGTCAAAAATTATACCTAAAGAATAAATAAATACCTAAATAAATAAAAAGAATGAGGGGAGATAAATTAGAAACCATTTGAAACAGATGCTGAGTTGTGTCTAAATATTAAAGTTTTCTTGGAGACTGGAAAATAACTTTCAGTTCGTCCACAGCACCTCCACAGTGTAGTTTTCCTATGTTAACATTTTATTAGAACTGTTCACAGGTTAACTTTCAGTCAGTCCTAAAACAGAGTGTGACAACAACAGTGCCTCAGAAAGTGGCCACTGTTGCCAGCTGCTTTCACGTGAAAACACTAGCCATGAAATCGGAGAAAGAACAGGGCTATTGCATGCACAGTTTAAAAAGAAAGCAATATGTTTCACTAGACATAATCTCAATAAGAAAACTGTCATGCCCAACAAATAACCCCTATATTCTGATTCATCACCACTTCGCTGCAAATTTTGTCTTACACCAATCAGATCACACTCAGTAAATCATCAGACAAGCACCCCCACTGTCTAATACACACCTCTCAAGAGTGTGTTGTCAGTCACCCAATGAATTGATTTACTATAGCTGGTACTTAACAAAGAAAACAACCACTGAAGGAAACTCCACATGCAATTCTATGCTTGAGGTACAATAAAAACATGCATTGTGATTTTTTTTAACTGGCAGGGATAGACTACAATGAGCATCTGCAAGGTGGCTTTCTCTGCCCAGTATCTAATTTTCAAAACAGAACCAGGGGTTAAGTAGCGTTAAACAACCCGCATGAACTCAGCTCCCCGCCTCTTAACAAAACTGTATGCGAGTTCCTGCACCTCTGTCATCTTTCTCCATTTAATAATATAGGCGATTTCCACCACCTAGAGATGATTGACAGTTCCCTCACCTACAAATCTAAAGGCAAGAGTTCACAACCTAATAATTTCCAATTGAACCACCGATTACAAAACCCCATCAGGATAATGGTTAAATACGCCTTGTATTACTCCGGGTGCTTTCGAGCACTTCCATCTCCCAATGTCATAACAGGGTACCGCGTACCTGCTAATAATAGTAATGATCAGGGAGTGAGGAGTTCATTGCATCCCACCATAACACAGAAAGCTCGCCTATTGCTTCCAGTACACAGCAGGTAAGTGGAGCACAATAGTTGCCTTTCTCCGTGGCAACACCAACAACAGTTATTTCCCCATACTGTGTGTGTACATATACATATACACAAATATATATATATATATATATATATATATATATGTGTGTGTGTGTGTGTGTATATATATATATATATATATATATAGTATCTCTTGAAGCTGTCAGGCGTCAGTAGTTGCAAAATAATAAAAAAGAGCACATTCCAAAACAGCCGATTCGGTGTACAGTGCACACGGAACAACAGATAGGATCTGCAAAGCAAAATAAAACTTTACCTACCAGATGAAACAGAAGACCCAGACAAACTGGAGTTACTGGAAGCGGCCATCCTCGGTAGCTGAACTTAAAATATTTCCTCCTTGCCTCGCATGCAAATGGTTATACTGACCCTACCGTGTCTCTCTCTCTCTCTCCTAGCCCATATCAGCTCTGGCTGCGAATTGCAAAAAAACTCATTCGCACTGCACTTCCTGCTCAAATATGACGTCTCCTGTATTTTATTTATTTGTAGTTTCCGTTTCTGTTAGTGTTTCTGCTAGGGGTGCGTGATTGTAGCTGCTGTCGTGTATTTTTATTGCCCTCCACTCCTAGAGGGGTTTAAACTATACATTGTGTGGGTCAGTCCCAGAGCGAGAGACTCTTTTACACACACACAGTCCCGATCCCGGACACCGTTAGTCAGTGCAGTGCACACCGGGAGCAAGTACCCTGTGCAGTTCAGGGGTATCAGTCAGTCACCCAAGACCCAACGTAAACATAATAACCTTGCACAGTAGCCTTGCAGCTGGCAGCTGCCCTGCACCGGGGACGTTGGTGTGGTGTACCGGCCTGAGATTTAACAGAAGGGGAGAGTCACCAAGAGGGCAGTCCCGGCGACTGCAACGCCAAGTGCTGGGAGGGGGCGGACAAACCAAGAGAGGGTGTCTCACCGCGCTGGCTCCCCTTGCTACGTGCCACCGGAGTCAATCACAGTAGTAGCCGAGGTTCTGCATTCTACAGCGTGGGGCTACTCGCGGCCGCTGCAGAAGTCCGGCTCCAGGAGGCGCGCTGGGCTTCGCTTGGCACCACGGTGGGCGGAGCTGCCGAAGAGTGAGAGTGTGTATGCTGGGGATCTCGCTTGCGGAAGGCGGGGTGGGATGACTTCTCAGATATTACGCAGTTAATATTACAAGCGATTATTTGTCAGTGGTGAATGTTTACCGCTTGCACTGACTGCTGTTATACTGGGTTTTGCTTGTGCACATTTTTATTATATATTTACCCAAGACAGACCAGGTGAGCTGTAATATGTCATTTGCAAAGTGGTCCTGATTTTACAGTTTTAGAAACCTAGACAATGACGGCAGAGAAAGACCCAGGGCCATGAGCCACCCAGTCTGCGCGATTATCCACTATAGTAGAGGTGAGATGCAATATCTGGGTTTTGGTGTGGTCCTGCTTGTAATGAGCTGGCAGTATAGCTTAGAGGTTGGAGTAACGAACTTGGTACACAGAAACATCGAATTTGACGGCAGATAAGGACCGCTTGGCCCACCTAGTCTGTCCATTTCCCTACCTAGGATAAGCTGCCCTCCTACCCCCACTAGAATTGCCTTGTGTCTGTCCCATGCATTCTTCAATTCCCCCACTGTTTTTGACTCTTATGACCTCCTCAGGAAGGCGTTTCCATGTATCCACAACCCTCGCTGTGAAGAAATACTTACATTACCTCTGAGCCGTCCCCCCTCTATCTTCAAATTGTGCCCCCTTGTTTTTGAACATCTCTTTTTCTGAAAGATGCTACCTTCTTGGACTTTGTTGATTCCCTTGAGGTATTTGAAAGTTTCTAACATGCCCCTCCCCTTCCTTGAGGCTATACATCTTTAGTTCCTTTAGTCTTTATTCATATGTCTTCTGATGCAGAACCTGCATCATTTTGGTTGCCCTCCTCTGGACAGCCTCCACCTTGTCTATGTCTTTCGGAGATGGGGTCTCCAGAACTGTACACAGCACTCCAGATGTGGTCTTACCAACTGTCTGTACAGAGGGCTAACAACTTCCTGTTTTCTACTGGTGATACCTCTCCCTATACATCCCAGTATCCCCCCATCCCTCCTTACTGCCTTCTCACATTGCTGGCCCACATTTGGGTTGTCTGATATGACTACCCCCAGGTCCCTTTCCATTTTTATTGTCAGTATCTCACCCCCCATTGTGTATTCTTCCACTGGGTTTTTGTTTCCCAGGTGCATTAATTTGCACTTCTTTGCATTGAATCTAAGCTGCCATACATTTGACCATTCTTCCAACCTTGCCAAGTCCCTTTTCATCCTTTCCACCCCACCTTGTGTATCAACCCTGTTGCAGATCTTTGTGTCATCTGCAAAGAGACATACTTTCCCTTCCAGTCCCTCTGCAATGTCACTTATAAAGACATTAAAAAGGACTGGCCCCAGTACTGAACCCTGCGGTACCCCACTAGTAACCCTCCTTTCTTCACTGTCAATTCCATTTACTATTACGTGCTGTGTCCTGTTGTCCAACTAGTGTTTGACCCAGGCTACCACCCTGGGACCCACTCCCAGGCTGGCTAATTTGTTTATTAATCTTTTGTGCGGGACTGTGTCAAATGCCTTGATGAAGTCTAGGTAGGCCATGTCCACAGCCCCTCCCTGGTCTACTGCTTTGGTCACCCAATCAAAGAAATCAATTAGATTTGTCTGACATGACCTTCTCGCTGTGAATCCATGCTGCCTTGGGTCCTGTACCCCACTGGCCTCTAGGTACTCAACAGTTCTTTCCTTCAGACGTGATTCCATCATTTTCCCTACCACTGAGGTCAAACTGACAGGTCTGTAGTTTTCTGCCTCTATCTTGCTCCCACTTTTGTGAAGGGGAATGACATCCGCCCTCCTGCAGTGCTCAGGTACCACGCCATCCTCCCATGATTTATTAAAAAGGGTAGTCAGTGGTGTTACTAGTTCTTCCCTTAGTTCTTTTAGAATTCTGGGATGAATCCCATCAGGCCCCATTGCTTTATCCACCTTCAGTTTTAAGAGTTCTTTCAGAACCCTTTCTTCTGTGAAAGGACTAATATCAACCCCCCTATCTAGAGTGCTTCTATTGACTGGATTAGGTATTTCCCCCTGCTTTTCCATTGTGAATACTGAGCGGAAGTATTCGCTCAGTATCCCTGCTTTTTCACTGTCACTCTCTGCCCAACCACCTTCCTCTTTGTTCAGCCTCAGTATCCCTGCCTTAGTGTTTCTTTGCTCCTTAATGTACCTATAAAAGGTTTTATCCCCCTTCTTAACCAAGCTGGCTATCTTTTCCTTGGTTTGGGCCTTTGCTATTCTGACTGCCTTACCCACTTCCTTCTGCTTTAACTGGTACAGTTCTCTGTCCTGCTCCTTCTGTGTTTCCTTATACTTCCTGAATGCTATCTTTTTCTCCCTTACCTTCCCCATCACTTCTTTTGAGAACCATAGTGTTTTTTCTTTTGTTTTGATTTGTTTATTTGCTTCACACAAAGGTTTGTTGCCTCTGTGATGATGGTTTTGATGTTTCCCCATTGTTGCTCCACCCCACCTTCTTGCCTGTTTGCTAGTGCTTTTCTGCAGGGCACTCCCATTTTGACAAAATCAGCCCTCCTGAAGTCCAGTACCTTCACTTTTGTGTGGCTTGACTCTACAGCTAAGTTTATCGGGAACCACACTGTTTGGTGGTCGCTTGTTCCCAGATGGCTACCCACTTCAAGATCAGACATCCTCTCTCCGTCCCCATTTGAGAGTACCAGGTCTAAGATTGCTCTCTCCCAAGTGGGTTCCAAAACTAGCTGTCTGAGGCATGCTCCCTGTAGGGCAACGAAAATGGCCCTGCTCTTGGATGTGGCTGCAGCAAAGGTGCTCCAGTCAACATCCGGCATATTCAGGTCCCCCATCAGCAGTATCTCCCCTTTCTCTGCCATGCCAAGGATGCCTTCTATCATTTCCTTGTCCATTTCCTCCCCCTGAAACAGGGGTCTGTATACAACCCCTGTGTGGATTGTGGAGCCATTTCCAGTCTCCAGGGTGACCCACAGTGCCTCCTCTCCTCCCTGTTTATCCTTTAGTTCTGTTGCTTTCATCCCTTCCCTTACATAGAGAGCTACTCCTCCTCCTCTTCCTCTTCTTCCTTCCCTGTCCCTCCTGTAGATTGTGTACCCTACATGTAGCAGACTTGGGGCTGATTCCCACTACTTGCATTCTATGTGACTCTGAGCAAAATCATTTAATTTAACTACCCCAGTGCTTCAGGGTGCCCTCTAAAAACAGGCACTTGTGCCTAGTGGGCCTTACCTGGTTAAGGAAACAATAAAATAATAATGTATTTTTCTAGGACGGATCATTTTAGATGCATCATCTCAGTTTATTTATTGTATAATCGGATTTACAACCTTTGAGCCAGAGGCTCATTTACAAAGGTACCTCGTACACAGAGAGAACATACAGGGTCAACATACCTACAGAATACAATCATACAGAGTAACATAGTTTTACATAATTGTTTGAACACAAAGAGTAATTAAAAACAGTTCAGACTTGACAGGTTGGTACCAGCAGGTACTGGCAGTGGAGAGGGAGGCCGTGGGGGGTGATGAGGGGGAATTCGGCCCAGTGGCTATGTCAATAGTGTTTTGAGAGCAGCAGAGCATCTGTTAGCAATAGGTGCAGCAGCGGGTGTTGAACAATTTTCAATTGAGTTGTCTGCTCTAGGGCCCTGTTTTATGCAATTTTGCAATATGTTTACCCATAATAACCCAGCTTACATGCAGTATCTAATTTTCATTGGGGTACTGCTTTGATACATCTTTGTACTGTGTTGCCCAGCTCAGACCTCTTAGTTTGACCTCAGTGGTAGGTAAAATGATGGAATCACTTCTGAAAGAAAGAATTGTTGTGTACCTAGAGGCCAGCAGGGCACAGGACCCAAGACAGAATGGATTCACAGCAGGAAGATCATGTCAGACGAATCTAATAGATTTCTTTGACTGGGTGACCAAAGTATTAGACCAGGGAGGGTCTGTGGACACGGCCTACCTAGACTTTAGCAAGGCATTTGACACAGTCCCACACAGAAGATTAATAAACAAGTTAGCCAGCCTGGGTAAAAAAACTGGCTAGACAAAAGGATGCAGAGGGTAATAGTAAACTGAGTCCACTCCGAAGAAAGGGGGGTTACTAGCGGGGTACCACAGGGTTCAGTGTTGGGGCAGATCCTATTTAATGTTTTTATAAGTGACATTACATAGGGACTGGAAGGAAAGTATGCTTCTTTGCAGATGACACAACGATCTGCAATGGTTGATATATGGGGGGGTGGAAAGGATGAGAAGGGACTTGACAAGGTTGGAGGAATGGTCAAAAGTATGGCAGCTTAGATTCCGTGCAAAGTAATGCACCTGGGAAACAAAAATCCAGTGGAAGAGTACACAATGGGGGATACTAAAAACAATAAAAATGGAAATGGACCTGAGGTAGTCATATCAGATGACCTAAAGGTAGGCAGGCAATGTGAGAAGGCAGTAAGGAGGTCTGGGGGCATACTGGGATGCATAGGGAGAGGCATCACCAGTAGAAAACAGGAGGTTATTATCCCTCTGTACAGACAGTTGGTGAGACCCCATCTGGAGTACTGTGTGCAGTTCTGGAGATCCCATGTCTGCAAGGACATAGGATGGAGGCAGTCCAGCGGAGGACAACTAAAATGCCTCAGGGTCTGCACCAGAAACTAATATGAAGAGAGACTAAAGAAGCTTAATATGTATACTCTCAAGGAAAGGAGGGAGAGAGGGGATATGGTAGAAACTTTCAAGTACCTCAAGGGAATCAACAAAGTCCAAGAGGGTAGCATCTTTCAGAAAAAGAGATGTGCAAGAACAAGGGGGCACAGTTTGAAGATGGGGGGAGGCTCAGGGGCAACATGAGGAAACATTTTTTCACAGAGAGGGTGGTGGATGCATGGAACAGCCTTCCTGAGGAGTTTGTGGAGTCAAAACTGGGGGAATTCAATAAATCATGGGACAGACATAAGGCAATTCTGGTGGGGGGTAGGAAGAAGTAGGCTGTTGGTTAACTAGGATCTGCAGCTTATCCATTAGGTAGGGAAATAGGCAGACTACGTGGGCAAAGTGGTCCTTATCTGCCATCAGAGTCTATGCTTCTGTGTTTTCAGCGGGGTCCTGCATTTCCCAGTTTTTACTCTGTATTTTCCCAGAATAGCACAGCCAAGATGCATTATTTCATCTTTGACAGGACCCTGCTTTTAGCCATTTTTGTAATGATTTACTCAGGATAGCCCAGCTGAAAAGTAAGTTACATTTTCAGTGGGGTCCAGCTTTTACAGTGTATTTTTCCCAGGACAGAGCAGCATAGATGCACAGTTCAGTAGGGGCTATGCTGCACTGGGGTCCTGCTTTTACATGTTTTTACTAGATATTTTCCCAGGACAGACCAGATGAGATGCAATGCCTCATTCTCCGAGTGTTCTGTTTTTATACATTTTTAGATTGTACTGTATTTACCTAGGACAGGCCGGCTGAAAGGCAATGTCTAATTTTCAGTTGACTCCCACATTTTGACCTCAAATTTCCAACAGTCTTTTTATGACATGTCGTTATAATCAAGACAGAATTTTTAAAATCCCGTCTGAAAGGTGATTTTGCAGTGTGACTACGAAAACGTGTTTCAGAGGGGATATGAAAAATGACACTTGTCATGATCAGGATGTGGGGTAACACAAGAAATATATCAAACATTTGGAGCCAAACTCTGGAAAAAAAAAGTTATGAGTGGACATTGGAACAATTCAGCAATTCAGCATATCTTCATAACTTATTTATTGTTTCACATTTTGACCCCACGTTTTCAACATAGTCTTTTTATGACCTCTCTTTCTGAGCATGACAGGTGTCATTTATAAAGTTCTGACTGAAACGTCATTTTGCACTGTAAGTGTGAAAACACATTTTGGCCAGGATTTGAAAAATGATGCCTGTCACAATCATGAGGTGGTGTGAAGAAATGACCAAGATGAAAATTTGGGGTCAAAATATCGAACATTGCCACAGTTATATGTGAGTATTGAAACATTTCAATGTACCTTCATAACTTTGTTACTGTTTAATACTTTGACCCCACATTTTCAGCATAGTCTTCTTATGACCCCACTTCATTAGCCCGATAGGTGAAAATCTTCAAATCCCACTTGAAAGGCGATTTCGTGGAGTGACTGCAAAATCATCATCTGGGCCTGATTTGAAGGATTTCACCACCCTTGTTCATGAGGTGGGGTCCTAGAAAGGCTATGCTGAAAATTTGTGGGAAAATATTATAAAATGACCAAGTTATGAGCACAAGTTCAAAATGTATTGAAATACATTAAACCACTTACCTGATTTCCTCAGTTCCTGGTCCAGCGTTGAAGAGTGAAGCTGCGTCTCCAGTGAGTCCAGGCAGGATCACGGCATTGGATCCCTGGTAGGTAAATAAGGGGTAGGGGCTGTGGGGTGGTGAGTGCTGAGTCGGGGCGTGGGAGGGCAATGGTGGCAAGAGACATTGATGTATTGCTGTCTTTTTTACAGGGTGTATAAAAATAAAAAGACTATTAAGGATATATTTCAGGTACCAACACTGGAGATTGGGCACCCCAATGTTGGTTTAGCCTCTCGGGCACAGGAAGCAGTAGGGAGGTGGGAGGAGACTTGGCAGAGGTTGGAATTACAGGAATAAAAAAAATAAGATTACGAGGACGGTTTTCTTTAGTTCAGGTACTGACATTTGAGATTGCTGGGCACCCCAGTGTCAGTTTAAGCGGTACCAGGGTGGGCTCCCTGGTGTTGCATAGTAAAAATGGGTGGGGGTTCTAGTTATCTTCTGTAGGCAGTGGGCACATACTGGTCTATCTGCAGTCAAGCTTTTTTTTGTTAAAGATTATTTTCAAACTGTTTTTTATGTTAAAATGGGCACCGAAATCCTCAAATCTTTGATTGGCTAGAATCAGACACCTGCCCCTGCCTTAATTCAGTGCTACCCGTGCTCATCCTGGTATTTAGCCTAATCACAAATCATCACACCAGTAAAACATTTTGAAAACCAGTTTGTCCTCCATTTTTTTTCTCTCACTGAAGTGTCAAATCTGACTCTCCATACAGTAAGGCATACTGCCTACTGTCTCTCCTTCTTGACAACAGTCAGATTTCCGTGAACTATCATTTGCCCAAACATGCAAAATAACAAAATACAAACTATTGGCTGCCACTTCAGATATGTGCTCTCCACGTATCTAGAGCTTCACTTGGTATTGCGACCCCCCCATCTCATGCAGTCTGCACACCAGATCATTAACAGCCTGGGTACAGTAGCTTAAAATACGTGTATTGGCTTTAGAAAACAAGATTAGAGCCATCTGAATCTCTCAATCCATCTTACAAAATGTACCACTATCAGTCTCCGGTATGTCACTCAGGTCATTCAGTTTTGCTCAGAGCTGATGTGCGTAACCGTTCACATCAAAGGCAGTTCTGACCACGGGCCACATCGTAAAATGGTATAAATTTTAAATGCCCAGCTCTAATTGCAAACAATTTGAAAAAAAAAAAGATATTCCAGTTAATAGGAGCGAAAAGACTCACTCTTGGAAGTTCATGTAACCGAGGCTGTTGAGATTTGTAAGTAAGCGTAAGGGCGGGGGCATGCTATGATTATATCAACTGAGCTGAATTTACTGACAATCCGAGTGTGATTGTTGTGGCTGAAAAGTAGCTCAATTACTATAAAAGAAAACAAGGGTACTTACCAAACACAGCCTGTTATTCTTTTAATGTAGTGGTTATTTCTGAAGCAAGTTATCAGGTGGTTGGTGGGTGTGGGGGGTGGGGAGCTTCCATCACAGCTGCTGCCTTCAGTTCCTCTCCTGTATGCTGAGCCATGATCTGAAGGTCTGAAACAAAAGAAACAGTTCCCTGAATGAATTTGAAAGTCACTCTAAACTTTATCATGTACTGCTTGAGTGGGCAGGGAGGGAAAATCTACTAAAATAAAAAAACTACAAATACGAAATCTGCTTTAGGGCAGAAGATCAAAAAGCAAAGCAGTTAATCAATCTAGTACCAGTACGTGGAAGGACTACTTTAGGAAAAGTACAAAAATGTCTTCACATTTTCACATGTTTAAAAAAATGTATATTGTAACAAGAAAATATTTTAAAACCGAAAAGGCCCATTTTATATGCGCAATAATTCGTGGCTGGTTGTTGGTAGTACTGAGATACCCACACACCCGGGGCTTAAGGCGCTCGGCCTCATGCCTCATGGCACCCCTGGGTTCATGGGTACCTCAATACTACCAACACCCAGCCATGTCTTATTGCTTACTTCAGATACTGGGCTACCACATAAGCCCAGCAGTAAAACAAGTAAATATATTTTAGGAGAGTCAGTAATCCACAAATTAGTCATGTTCCCCTGGATATTGTCCAGGTCTCTCCTGTGATTGTTAAGTAGCCCAGTCACCCCACCATCACTACCACCACCTTCCTGATACTGAAAGGAAAACATGGCCACCTGAGATCCCACCTAAATCCAGGTCACCTGCACAACAGTAGAATGCACTGCCTCTGTGCCATCAGGGTGTTGAGTATGTTTCATTCAAATAAAGCTTTCAGCTATGTATTACCTTTTCTTTTCCAGTGCTGCGAAGGTAAACAGAGAGATCTAGCCACATTGCTATCACAGTAGACTTAGACGGTTCCGGGTAACATAACAGTTGATTTTGCATAGCAGTAAGCCATTGCATTGTCTTTTGACAGTTGTGTGTTTTAGAATGAATGTAAACCAATCAAAGGGTTTGACTCCAAACTAGAAGAAAAGACAACAAAAAAGGATTATTCTTCTCATAAACAAGCAAATCTTTAAAATCTATAAGTATAGCAAAATTTTATAGAAAAAGTTACTGTATATTTGTTCATTTTTATAATACCATTATGGTACTCCCGAGAATTGGTTTACTAGTAGTTATTCCAACCCCAAAGTCCATGAGGCCCTTGGCTATGCCTTGGAGCCTCACTACACACCTGGGGGTTGGATTAACTACTGGTAAACCAACCCCCGGTTGTACCTTAATGCTGTAGTTGTGGCTCATGAGTGCCCTCCTATGGGCCAACTCAAAGCAGTGGGGAAGAGTGGTGAAACTGCTGGGCCATTCCCATTTAAACTTCAGTATACTTTGCACCCTCTTGCCTCACAAATCACGGACATGGCTTGAAAAATTAGGGACAAATCTAAAAAAATGGCCCATATCAGCTCAAGACCCTTTGGCGGAGTGAGTAAAGCCTTTTCTGATGGAGAACCAGACTATAACACAGTCGTGTGCAACATTTTTTTATGTTTCAGTTCAAGTACCTGGATGCTCAGTGAAAAAAAAATGCCACTATCTGGAGTGACCAGGAAAATTTTAAGGAAAAATCAAGGACTTCCCTGAAAATCAGGGGACACTTGAGAACTATACTTTGGAAGGAAGAGGAGGGACGCCTGTGTTTTTTTAGGTGGGGAGAGACCGACCACGATAGTCATAAAGTATCTACTCTAGGGGGTGAAAAAAGGAAAACAAGTTCTGGCTGGTGCCAACAAAGCTGGTCTTGTTGTTTTATGTTGTTATATTTAGATTTGTTGCATGCCTTACTGTCTCACTGGTTTCACATCCAACCTCAGTTTTACAGATTGTTTTTGTATATAGTGTCCAAAGGGAGGGCTTTGACACAGCAGCAATGCTTTTGACTAACACTCACTATACTGTACATAGTGTTAAACTCCAGTTAACACCGGACAATTACAATGTCATCCCCCTCCAAGCACCAGATTTACTTATAGGCCCCCCCATCACTAGACACATTGATTCCCTCCATCTATAAATTTTTAAACCTCTTTAATATAGTAGTATTTACTATACAAAAGAAAATTCTACCTATGCAGCTTCCCCAGCTAGCACAGACAGGAGATATCTTACCTGAGTCCTGGGGAGCCTGGCATGGGGGTCTCAAGGCAACATCTGGTAGTAGCTGAAAAAGAAGAATAGCGACGGGGTCACAAAGGGTCTGTAGTTCTTTAGGAACAAAATAGCACAGCTAGGGATGGTTACGCATAAAACAGTACTCTTATCTGATACATACGGGGTAGGTGTCCTGTTAGACCTATAGAAACAAAAAGAAAGAAAGGGTTAGTGTGAGGAAAAAAGAAGAAGCAAAAGTAGAGACAGAGTTGTGGAGAGGTACAGGAGTTACGGGACAAGCATATATGTTAAGTATGGGAACCATGTGATCCCATGTTTAAATCCCCAAGTGAGCCCATATCCAGTCAGCGACTCAGGAATGGGTTTAGTTTAAATTGTGTTGAGCAGGGGTGTGAGGAGGGTTTGGAGATGCAACAGAAATGGGAAAGGGGGATCTAATTTGGGAGATTCGAGCAGACTAGGGTGCAGTGAGGGTTTTGGGACAAGCCGGGAAATGTGTTTATTTTAATGTTGGGGTGTTTGTTGCCAGCAGGGAAAGATGGTGATAGTGGCTCCTGATTTTTTGTGTTAAACCACAGTTTTCAAGGATGACAGGATAGACATTCAAAGGCTGTAAGATTTGAAACAAGGAAGATTAAAAAGGGGGGAGTGGGAGTCTAACCTCTGACACCTGCCTGGTCACTGGATCTCCACTTGACAGAGGTACACAGGCCTTGTGACCAGCTCTTGGGGCATAATTTTCTACCTGCAATTCACTGGCTGCATGCCGTCAGTACATTCCATTTCTGGAATATTTGACTACTGAAAAGAAGATAAAAGTGTCCCAGAGAATGTGCTCCTTCAGGGAGGGAGGGTCAGTGGCTGGGCTGCAATGCTGTTGCCTGGGTGACCACAAGTTGCAGCGGAGCATAGGGCAGAGTGGGAATGAGGAAGTTGGCCGGGCATGCAGCTTGTGCACCGCCCTATGTACCTTTGCACTATGTCCCCCGTGAACTAAAGGAAACATAAAAATTTGCCCCAGCACCACCATCGTGGTACCTGTTGATGAGGCATTGACACTGGGGGGTAAATCCCCTCCACCTTGTCCCCTACCTGAAGGGAAACCCAAGGCTCCGTGGAGCATGTTGACTGCAGGCGGGTGTACAGTGAGAGGTGTCCCTTGGGAGCTTCCGAGGGATACTGGTGCTGGAGAGAGATAGGGACAGAAACAGAAAATTCACATTCAAAAAATAAAAAGGGAATGACATATTTGTCTTTATTTGTTTTATACGTAACTTCCTATTCTGTATGTTTACATTTGTGTTTCCCTTTAGATTTAGTATTTATGTAAATTACCATATTGAGTTTTAAATTAAGCATTTTGTATCCTACTGTTCACAAAGGCCCCGAAAGGAATGACATATTGCATCTCATGGTGTCGTCCCCTTCTGTTTTATTTACTTGACTGAAATTTGCATCACTGGGAAAAGACACAATTAGGTGACATCTAGTTTAAAAACAGGAATACTTCTGATAAGCTTCCAAAACGTGATCTCTCTTTGGATGGTGACTTTCAATATTTTTAACTCCTGACATTTGTTTTTTGGTACTGATTTCCACATTTGGAATCTGTTAAGTATTTTGAGTCCCAAATAACTGTAATGACGTCCAGATTTGGAACCACTGAAGTTTATGACTTCTACATAAAAAAAAACTGTGACTGGTGGCTATTACTGCTGAGCCTGGGATCACAGCAGGTCTCCACCATGGCACACTGCCCCAGTCCAAAACCGGCACTGGTTTGCATGGTGGGGATGCAGTGTTGACTGGGGGTCTCTTGATGATGAGTCTACAACAGTAGAAGTGCATCTGACTGGAGGCTCAGTGACTTCAGACAACATGAGACTCCCCTCTACCCAATGGAAAGGGGGAGGGCTACAGGGGAGGCCTCCTGATGGAGCCCCGTCAGGTATGGGGGATAGGTCTGTTCAGGGGACTGGAATCTCTGAAATGAAATCCTAGAGATGTACCAGAATAAATGTACATTCACTTTTATGTCTTTGTACAGAACATAGCCATGAAAAGAAAGAAAAATTATGTGATTGTGTTGTAATAAGTGCATGTATCAATTTAAAGCTGATTTACTGTGATGTACCTTAAAACTTTAATAAACTTGAATTTAAAAAAGGGGGGGAGTGCGAGCTGAGGAAGCTGGATGACTGATAACGGGTTGAAATTAAGTTTTGCAGCCACTAACCAGCAGGGCTAGTGATGGGGAAAAAAACACTAGCGCCACAGACTTTTCCACTAGCCCAGCTGATTTACGTGTTGAACTGTTACCTTCTCCAGTACAAGCTGTCTAACATGTGCATATTTAGAAAAATGTGATGAGATGTATATACTTGTCTGCGATCCAACTAGCCAAGGGGGTGTATACGACAATGTTGTAAGTTATATTATGACCAATCCAGTCCTTGAGCTATGCTCCACTCCTATGTATGATGACCTGTGTGTGTGTGTGTGTGTGTGTGTGTGTGTGTGTGTGTATATATATATATATATCTATATCTATATATGTCAGTTGAACTAGCTAGTCTAGAGTGTATAATCTGAAATGTGCTTACTACTACGTATTTCCCCTAGCGTCAAATGATGTATTTCCCACATGTTTGTTTACTGTGGCAAAAAACTGTACTGTCTTTGCCATGTCTCGTTGACTGTTGTTCCTCATGTTGTACTCTCCCGGGTCGTTCCTGAAAATAGGCATAATACTTGTCTAGTGTACTTACCCGGTAAACAAAAGCTAAATAAATAAATAAAGCATGCAGGGCTAGTTAAAGGAAAATCTTTATTAACCCAACACAAAATCTACTAGCATTTTGCTAGTGGTCTAGTGCTAATTTCGACCCATGTAATAAGTACTGCAGGGGAAGCTGGTAGGATGGAGGGAGGGTTGAGAAAGATGCTCTCATCAGCAGCAGCAGGGACTGGTTCTCCCGGAGCTCGGTGGCAGGTGGCTGCTGGATAGGTAGGGTCTGCCAAGGGGATTCACCTGGAGGATGATTACATAACCATGCGACCCGCCCCCATCAGAACGAGTGGACTACAAGCCGAAAAAAGTGCTGATCAGCTGTAAAAATGCATAGCAAAATGTAAAAATGTGTATAATTTTATTAATTTTGTCTACTGTGCCATAGACTCACTGAACATAAATGGTTAGCAGTCTACTGCTACGCATTTCTGGAAATGGTTAGCATTACCCCCTGTTTTGTGTAGCTTTTTGCTACGCTAGAATGTCAGTTCTGAGTTCCACTTTAGGTGACTCGTATGCCAACTACTGCTGCTTGGGCAGCTCCTATTATGGCTGGTGGCAGGAGCCTGATTTAATTTGGGGGCATGTTTTCAAGTCCTGGGGTCTGGTTCAGTTCCGGGACCATGGACCAGGGGCGTAGCTACAAGGGTTCAAGGGGTGCAGTCACACCCGAGCCCATGAGGTTTGAGGGGCCCAAATCATAATTTTAATGTTTATTCAAAACCAGGGAGCCCTATAACATACCCTTGCACCCAGGCCCTCTGAGAATTTGCTACGCTACTGCCTCGGACTCCAGTTCTGGAGGACCCTACTACAGCAGACAGATTTTCCTTGGTGTGACAGGACAGCTGCACAGCCCCCTGATCTGCCACATTTTCCTGGTTGTAACTCCGCAGCACCTTAAGACTGGCTGCCAGCTCCACACAAGAGATCTGCTGTCTCATCTTTCAGTACTAATTCTGGGGGTTCATCGTCTCAGCTAGCCATGGAAAGGCTTTTATAAAGTAGGAGCTGCTGTGCTATTAGAGGTGATTTAGGGCCTTTTCACAGTAGTGGCAGCAGGAGAGGATGTGTTCTGGAATAGCTAGCTGTAGCAAGGCCCGAGCAGTACCTGGGATGACAGACTGGTGGGTGCAGCAACTAATCCAAGCGACTTACTCCCGCAACTGATAGAATTTGACAGTACAGAAAGCTGAGTGTTCCAAAGAGGGATGCCACTTGCGTTTGCAGCTGTCCTGCATTGTTCCCAGCTCTCCTGCACTGTCCTCCTTGTAACCAATAGGAAGTCAGCAATGGTTACAGACAGCTGCCAGGAGCAATAGCAAGGCACACACTTACTCACTCATGGCCCCAAAAAAAAGGCCTATGCCAGTTCCCCAATGAATTTCAGTGGAACAACTGCAAAACACCTCCCGTCTGATCAGTGGCGTCATGCCCATAGGGCCCGAGGGGGCATGTGCACCCCCCAATATTGTTGTGCAGTCTATTAAAAAAATAATTCATTTAGTATTTTATTTTATTCTCCAGAGGGCCAAAAAAAAGGTTTTTCAAAGTCTTTTTGGTGGGGGTTCAGAATCCGATTGGTGTGTGTGGTGACAGCCGACGGCAGTTTTAAAAAAATGTACTTGCTCCCGCTGGGCTGGTGACTGGCTTTGGGGCTGGGCTGAGCTGAGCACCTGTAAAAAACAGAGAGAGAGTGACAACAATCAGCCCTAATCACGACTGGACTTCTCCATTTATGGTTTGCATTCCTTGAGCCAATGCCAGCTAGCCAGTCACAGCCGAGGCACAAAGAAATATCGCTCATGCGGCAAACTGGTTCATTCATTGACGTCGTTCATTTGAGCAGCGCCATTCTCAGGCCTTGGTTGGAATTCCATTTGTCAGTCGAATCGGATGAGATGAGAGCGCGGCGTGTTCCTCCAGACCAGAACACAAGAAGACAAGTTAGTTCCTCCTGGCTGCTTCATCCTGGTTTAAGAAAAAAAAAGGTCAGTATACCACTGAGCAGCAGCAGCAGTGGAAGGAAGCAAGCAACTAAGGCTAGGAAGCAGTTTTCACCATTGGCATTGCCACCCCCCATCTCCCTGTATCAGCGAATTACTGACTGAACCAGCCATAACACTCTCCTTTGGGATGACGGGATCTCACCCATTTGCTTAGTTTCCTAATTCATCTCTAATTCTGCTGTAAAGTATTTGAAAAGTTGTTTCTTGTTTACCTGTTTTTGGTGTCTTCGGGGAGGGGATTCAGGGAGGGAGCGTAGTCAGAGCTGAGAAGAATTGAATTCCCTGCAGCATGGATAGGTCTGGTAAACTTGGCAAGAGTCACTGATATTTAGCGGTTTTCAAATGATAAATCTTTATGCAGCGCTCCTTATTTTGTCTGAAAATTGTGGGGGACCTTGTTATATAAGCCCGTTTGGAAGGAAATACTTTTTCCCTGGCTTAAAAGGCAACGGCGTTCCTCATTATGGTTAATGTTTATTATATAATGTGTGAAATGTTAACACAATCAAGTTATTTTCTCTGTTTTTCCACTAGTTGGTTTCACAGTTTAATAAGGCTCCCTTCAAGGGCATTTTTGTTCGAGACTTGGGGGAGAGGGAGCAAGACGGGCAGAAGGAGGAATTTGTATTGGTTTTTGTAAATCATCTGGGGAAATTTTATTTTATTTACTTGGTGGTCAGTAGATTATTCACTTCTGCATACGGGAGTTTGCTTCGGAAGAAGTCCTTGAACAAGAGGGGAAGGAGTAACCCAGTTTGATTTCAGGCTGGTTCACCCTTTGCACAAGTGTGCTGAACTCCTCTACCGCTTTTGGAGGGCTTTGTGTCCTCAGTGACTTTCCTCAGCTCAGGAGTCACCAGGGCATTACCTGTGGCGGCACCCAGCGGTGGGTGATAGATTTTATTGCCCACTGAACAAACTTATTACAATTTTGGCCAACCGGTAGCTCCAGTTGAGCTTACCACCTGGCCTATAGTCTATAGAAATTGTTTGTTTTATGTTTGATACTATGTTTTTTAGTATTTTAGTGTGTTGATTGGGGCTCTGGGATTGAGGTGTGGTGTGCCGGGGGGACAGCATTTTGGGTTCTTTTTCAAAGTCTTAAAAATGGGTTCACTTAATATATGTACAGTGAATGTGAAGGGAATTAATAATGTCACTAAAAGGGACAGAATTTTGAAAGAGCTTAGAAACTTAAAATGCAATGTAGCCTGTTTACAGGAAACAAAGTTTAGCCAGGTGGAGCATACGAAATTATGTAGATCCTGGGTGGGTAGGGTCTTTTCGGACTCTCACCCCTCATCTGCTAAAGCAGGAATGGCTATTCTTCTGAAATGCAGTCTCCCTTTCCACACTCGCTCAGTTTCACATGGAGGAGGGGGGAGGTGGGTGCTGGTAACTGGAGAACTACGAGGTAGCCTACCACATATAATTTAAGTATATGTCCCCCCCACCCATCCAGTCCCTTTTTCAGGGAACTATTCCTGAGAATTGCAGGTCTAGACCTGGGCCACCTACTTATAATGGGTGATTGGAACTGTGTGGAAAACTGTCAATTGGATAGAAATCCTCCAGCTAAGACGGGTGGGGGAAGCTGCACAAGATTGCTGCGCACCCTAGTGGCTGAATCAGGGCTAGTACATCTGTGGCAGTGGCAACACTGCGAATGCTTATTTTTGATTGGACAGGATATATTCCTGGCTTTCTGAGGCACACTTATTTGGGGAGGTCTGGATACACCCTGTCTCCTTCTCAGATCATGCAGTGGTTCAGGTAGAGGCAAACTGGGAGGCTAGGTCCCCAGGGGGTTCCTGGAGACTAGACCCTGGTTTGATGCTGGACAAACCCTTAGTGGTCAGGATGAAAGAAGAGATTAAAGGGTTCCTGGAGAATAATAAGGTGACAGACACTCCCCATAGAATTATTTGGGATGCTTTGAAAGCTTTCCTGCATGGGAAATTCATCAGCCATGCAGCCTACCGGAATAAGCTTCACAAAAATAAACTTTCACAAGCTTTAGCATCCATTGCCTCCTTAGAAGCAGAACATAAATTGACCTGTGACCCCTTAATTTTTCAAAAACTGTAAGAAGCAAGGAAAGAGTACAATCAGTTAAAGACGTGTCGCCCTATCAATTCCCTATGTTTCATAAATCAAAAGTATTATGAGGAGGGTTACAGGGCAGGCAGATTGCCGGCCCTATGCCTCCGTAAGTAAGAAACAGGTGTGTTGTCAAAGTTAGAGATGTAAAGAGGCAGGAGAGTTCATGGTTAAACCGGTGGCAATTGCAGAGGTGTTTGCAGATTTTCATGCTAAATTGTACAGGCAGGAGAGAGACCCAGGTAGTCAAAAAATGAATGAGTTCCTAGACAAGGTCGATTTGCCAGCCCTTTCGGCTGAGCAAGTCACCTGCCTTGAACTACCATTCACGGGGGAAGAGCTGAGATGGTTGATATCCTCTCTAAGCTCTGGTAAGGCGCCAGGACCTGATGGTTTTGTCATAGAGTTTTATAAGACTTTTGTGAAGGAAATCACTCCTATCTTGTTAGAAGTTTGCAGTGCGGCTCATGAGGGAAGGGCGACCCCGGGGTCCTGGGATGAGGCAACAATAACTATATTGCCTAAGGAGGGTAAAGATTTGATGGATTGCGCTGGATATCGACCTGTTTCCTTGCTAAATGTCGATGCTAAAATCCTTGCAAAGCTCATTGGTGAAAGGCTCAAAAAAATTCTTCCTGATTTAGTGCACTCGAATCAGACTGGGTTTGTTCCTGGTCAGCACATTCAGGACAATGTCAGATTGTTGTTAAATGTAATGGCCTCTAAGGCCACTGCTCCCCCTGTGGAGTTGGGGGCAATAATATCATTAGATACTGAGAACGTGTTTGATCACCTAGATTGGCTGTTCTTAAACAAAACCTTAGAAAAATTTGGATTGGGTGTAAATTTAGAGATTGGATATCTAATTTATATAGCGACCCAGGCACTAAGGTCAAGGTGAACGGGGTATTTTCCAGTAGGTTCAGCATTCAGCGGGGGACTAGACGGGGTGCCCACTTTCTCCCTGCTGTTTGCACTAAGCATGGAACCCTTTGCAGCTTTTATCAGACAATCCCAGTCCTATAGGGGCATTAGGGCAGGTGGATTGGAGATCCAGATTTCCCTTTACGCGGCGATACTTTACTATATCTAATGGACCCAGTAAACTCGGCCCCTCAGGTGCTTTCCCAGATACAGGAATTTTGGGTCATCTCGGGTTTCCGAGTGAATGAGTCTAAGACGATGAGGCTACCTGTCGTCAGTTCTGCATCCGAGACTCTCCCAGCAGTTGGGCAGTTTCGCTGGGCAAAGGGGGGGGTTTCCACTGTTTGGGAATTTGGATCACTGAGAACCTAGATAACTTATATGCTACTTATTATTCAAAATTGCTTACAAGCATCCAGGGGGATAATAGTTGGGCGGAACTCCCAATATCATTCTCTGGCCAAATAGAAACTATAAGGATGAATGTACTGCCCCGTCTTCTTTTCCTGTTTACACCTCTTCCCTTAAAACCCCCAATGAGTTTCTGGAAAAGTCTGAAATCAGCCACCTCCAAGTTTATTTGGAATAACAGACCCCCCAGGATCAAATGGCAAATATTGCAGGTAGCCAAACAGGGTGGTGGGGGGGGTTGGGTCTTCCCAATTTTATTCATTATTCCTCTGCAGCTCAGCTCCATGTTTTTAGTTCCCTTTGGCCAGGAAAGGACCACCCACTTTGGTCGGAAATATTGAGAAGCCTGATACTCCAGGAGCTCAATTGGTGGATATTATCCACTTGGATCAGGTTGGGTTGTCTAAGCTACAGATTTCCAACACCTGGGCGTCAGTTCTTAAGCAAGCTTGGATGAGGGTTGCCAAGGGGGGAGGATTCCCACTTCAATTAACATCGTGGACCCCTATTAGGGCATGTGTGGATTTTCTTCCATTGTAAACAGACTTGGGTTTTTGCGCATGGGAAAGACTAGGCCTTTGCAGAATTGGGCAAGTATTTGACTCTCAAAACTTTAAGAATTTCTCACAACTGAAGCAGATATTTGGACTTCCATGTAGAGACCATTTTAGATTTTTACAAATTCAACATTTCTTGAAAAGTAAGGGCATTTCCTCCCCATGCTCCTTAGTCCCTAACACCCTTGTGCAATTCTTCCTCCCTTTGGTTTCTGGTAGTCACCAAGCCCACCTGATCTCCCAGATAGTTTCCTCCATCAATACACTGGTGCAGGACCCCCTCCAAATGTTTGTATCTAAATGGGAGGAGGAATTTGGATGCCAGTTGGGCACTGCAGACTGGCAGCAGGTATGGTGTGGGGCACATCGATCCATGTCGTCCCCGTCCTGGTGAGCTTTCCGCTAGAAGGTTAATGTTAGATTTTTTCGCACTCCAGTTATTACCCAATATTATAGTCCTTCTTTGTCGAATTTGTGTTGGAGGGGCTGTGGGGAGAGGGGCACGCATGCTCATATTTTTTGGAGTTGCCCCCAAATAAAAGCATTTTGACATCTTGTGCTTCAAGAATCAGAAAAGATATTTCAGATACCACTTCCCTTTGAGCCTCAGTATTGGATCCTGGGTAGTCCTCCTTCATTGCTTACCACTAAGGATCTAAAATTCTTGTTTTATATTTTAATATCGGCAGCCCAGAAATGTATCACTAAAGACTGGTTGGAGAAGAATCCCCCAACCTTAGAGTTATGGTATTCTATTTCTAAGCAAATTCAAGTGATGAAAAAATTAACAACTCAATTAAGACTTCAGGTGGAAAAATTCAAAAGCAAATGGTTGCCTTTCTTTCATTATCAAGTGGGTAAGGAAAATAAAACTGTTCTGGATATTTTGGCTCAGTTCTCCTAAACTGGGGAAGGCGGGCCTTTCCTCCTTCCGATAGCCTAGGTGTATCTTCTCCAAAGACTGCCTACACTCTAGGTCTCTTCCCTGTAATTATTTTCTTGCTGAATTGTGAGTACATTAACTCAGCAAACACTTACGCCCATAGATAGGCTCACTCTCTTAGTGTTTTAAGGCGCTAAATGAATGATCAGATCCTCCTGACTCAATTTAATTAAATTTACCCTGAGCCTTATGTCTGGTGTGTTTTTCCTTTTCTTTCTCTTATATTTGTGAAGAAAGGGTAATGCACCTTTTCTTCTTGATTCTTTGTTGTCTAGTGAAGGATTTTCATTTTCTTCTCTTTTTTTCTGTTTGGTTTGTACTTTTATTTTATGGTAGACGGTTTCTGTATAATTTATGTTGTCATGTTTTGGAAAATTAATTCAATTATTATTTCAAAAAAAATGTCTTTGGAAATACAAAAATTCACTGTCCACAGACTGAACAAAGACAGAAAAAAATGTATCAGTACTCTATCATTATGATGGCATTTAGCATGTTGGGGAACAGCTTCTTGGCCTGCTAAAAGTCACCAAAATGCACCATTTGACCTACATATTTCAAAACTTTCCCAGTGGAGCATGCCCCCAGACCCCCCTAGAGAGGTTTGGATTTTGTGCCCCTCCAAATTTTCTGGTTGCATGATGCCCCTGTGTCTGATCACAGTAGGAATTAATCTGCTATGCAGACCTCCCTTAAAAGTCTTCCTGTGCAAGGAGAGGTGGTTGGTTGCGCCATATGCAGACCTGCTTATGAAGAAAATTAGGTATATTGCATTCCAGATACAACATGAACTTGACATTTGTTACAGACTAGACTGCTAAGAATAATGACAAGACTGATAGTCGTGATGTTATTTGTTTCTTTTCTCACTTTGTTTATTTTGATGATGTCAGGCTTCCCAGTGTGATATTACAATGCATTCATTTCAAACAAATGGGCAAGTGTGTAATGTTTGTTGGCAAAATGAAAGTCAAGTCACCTTATACAGTATATTGTTAGACTTTTCAGTACAGCACTTGTGTTCACTATTTAGTTTGTTTCCACTCCAGGAGTTATTTATTTATGTAATATTATTGAAGGTATTTGTTTCTGTATGAGTGGCTCCCAAGCAGTATAGTTTGTTTCTGTGATGTGAGAGTGTAGCCAGACATGTCAGTTTTACACACCCAATCCCCCCTTCCCATATGTGGTCATATTATTGTACACTTTTTAACACATAAAGTAGGAATACTGTCCAATATTTAAAAACTGTGATTGTTACAAGAATATATTTTTCTCATTTTCTAAACAGCTTCACAATGAAAGAAAAATGCCTCACCTAACCTAACATAGAGTATATATTTATATTTTATTCAAGTCTGCAATAGCAGAAATGTAATTTTAGACTGCCATAACCACTTATCATTGACCATTCCCATATAAAGCTGTGGCATATTTTCCTCTATAAGTTATTTGATATGATGTGTTTATTTAATCTGGTGGGCTCATGGGCCAAAGACCCATTTTCATGGGTGAGCAGAGTACGCCTGAATTAGAATGATGAAGGTAAGCAAGAGGCTAATGGCTTTAACAGGTACTAAAAAACATTAGAAAATGGGCTTTTTTATTTCCTGGTCTCTGACTGGCTGATACTTATGCCAGGAGGTATATTAACTTTCAGTAGAAACCAGGAAATAAAAAGTGCCAGTCCAGCCTGCCTCACTAGTGAACTGGTGTCACTGTGCTAGTTTAAATTTCAAAATTCATTAGATGCCATGTTTTTCCACTCGTTAAGTAACAGGAGCAAATGAATCAGCCCCCCCCCCACTCTCACAAGTCAACTGCACTGTAAATAAAGGAAAGCTACCCATTTTAGCACAAACCATACATTTTCTTTTTTTACCACTAAAATTAAAGTGCTAACACATTGTTAAGCACACGTACGCCTTCCCCCTCCTCCAACCACAGGCCTGCTTTATAGCCGCAAGCCAGCAGCACATCTCTACCAGCGGTACATGAAATCATCAAAGTACCACTTTTTTACCATACATGTAGTGCTACACTCTTGTGCTCCCTCTTCAGCTGTTGTACTGATAGAATCCCTCGACTCTGGCTGTACAGGTCCTACTGCCTGCATACTAGTGGTCAGATCCCCATCTCCCAATTGCGTTCACCAAAAAAAAGAGAAAACATTAGTCTAACTTGCACTCCCTGATCAGCCACGGGTGGCTCCCCCACTCACTGACCGACAGTGCTCTCTCATCGCTCCCTGACCACAGTCACTCTACATATTTGCGGTATTTCTTTCAGCTGACCATTAAATAAAACATCTTTAACAGTTGAAGGGCACAGAAGACAGCAGTAGGGAGAAAAACAGCAGTAAAGTTCACCTCCAAATAAAACAGCTGTAAAACACTACAGTGCCTGCTACTGGCATGTATACTAGTAGAGGGACTACTTTATCAACAAAACAAGTTTGTATCTAGTCATTTTTTAACAATTTTTGTTTTATTTTATCAATTCTGCACAAAAATGCCACATATAGACCTTTGTCTACGTGCAGTAATACCCTCCAGGGTGGGTCGTATGGGCAATACTGGGCCTTACAGGGTCTGTAAGGCCTGACGTCATATTGCGCCCTGGGCAGTCGGGTATTGCCTAGTACCGCCCACCCTGTTGGATATTATTGCTTGCGTACACAAATGTGTATAGTCAGTAGGCCTGTCTACTACAACCTTGCTGTGATAGCCATACCTCTCAACCTTTTGTCACTGAAATGTGGGACACTGACAAAATGTAGGAAAATGTGAGACACGTCCTCAAGCATGAAGCTACAAGCACAGAACAAAAAAAAACATTGCCTTCATTTGTGCAAAGTTTAAATTTGCATTAACATCATTGGTTATTCAGGGCTCGAAATATAGCCTTTCCGTGGAAATGCGGTTAGGCTGCAGGAAATGTTCGTTTGAGTTCAGCATTTCCATCTGGAAATGCTGTAGCTGTACCTTCAGTTTTCCACTGGTTGGGGGAGCGCATGAGCAAGTCTTCAGGCTTTCCAGTCTTCAGGTCCTGGGCGGGTGGAGCACGTTTGCGCCTGCTCTGGACAGACTTGTTTTTTCTAATCGGGCACTCCTTTGACAGCCAGGCATGTCCTTTCAACAATGCGACCCATGTGATCACAGAATAAATACACATGTGATCACCATTCAGCAGGCTTCAGTGATTGGCTGCCCAGGAACCTTCCCGCTGAACTGACTGTAAGAGGCATCAGAAGTCAGTTGGCAGGGTGACTTCTGGTTCCGGTATGCCTCCGTGAAGTACTCTCTGTGGTGAGCTCCTGCCTTCACAATATTACTAAATGAGCAATCCATCAAATACCAACTAAACCTGTAAAAAAAGCTTCTTTGCATTGCTCCTTGACAGCAACCTAGCATGGCAAAAGCATTGCGGAATCGATTCCGGCCGATTGCAGAAAGCATAGAAACAGACGACATGCAATCCGATGAGGGAGAGGCCTGTTCTAAACACACCCAGGGCTCAGAGAAAAAACTACAAAAATTCAAGGCATCTAAAAGGATCACGGAGTCTACAGCTGACACCATATTGCAAGCCATTTCAGAATTTAGAGGAGAATGCCGTGATTCCTCAAGATTCTAAAAAGACCTCACTCACCTTGAAGCTAGAATCTCGAAGCAGACCACCAGATCTCCACAAACTCCACAGCGGTTGGATGCTATAGAGAGGCAGTCAAATCCATCCTTACGGAGCAGATCGCTATCTTGGTGCGATAAGAACAGAGGCGAGGCGCAACATCAGGGTGTTTAGAATCCCGGAGGAGGAGGAGGAGGGGAACGATCCACGAGCCTTCTCAGACTGCCTTCTCCATACAGTCTCATCCCTCGACCCTGAATACCAAATTGATATTGAGAGGGCGCACAGCACCTTAGGCCCCAAGCCCACGCGCCCAGACGCCAGGCCACGCTCCTTCCTCATTAGGTTCCTCAGCTACCAAGTAAAGGAATCCCTCCTAATTAAAGCGTGGCAAAAAGGAAAGATAAAATGGAGTCAATCTGACTCCTGTTCGATAGCGATTACGCTTCTCTGACCCAGCGACAACGTAGGGAGTATGGCCCCCTGTTCCCAGTCCTCAGAGCCAAGCAAATCCGGTTTAAGACCCCCCCCCCCGCAAAGCTCGTGGTCCACCTTCCCACTGGAACATAGGTCTATTCTTCAGCCAGCGAAGCAACCTTAGACCTTCAATCAAGAGGTATCATCACTGAGCAGATAAGAGTCGATGGCCCAGTGATCCTAGTGAGCACCAAGACAACAGAAGCAGCAAGACCCATTATCCACACATGATCCCAGAACTGATTTTACATCTCCAGCAATATCGCAACCTGAATAACTGAATTGAAGCAGTGGTGAGGTAACAGTTTTCTCTGGGGAGTGTGGTAGTTGGGAGAGGCTTGGTGGGGGTGGGAGTGGGGGGCACTGGGACTGGCCTGTGGTTGCCTTGAGGGAGCTCGAGGAAAAGCAGTCATTGCTCTCACTGAGAGAGTTCCCCCAGCGTCACTTGGTGATCATCTTAAAGGACTCGGAGCGGTCTCCTGGATTGTGGGGAGCCTTCCCTAACCCAGGATCTCTGCATCTTCGTGCCGCAGCTCTGTGCAGGTGGCTGGGTTGGGCCTCCCTCCCCCCCCCCGGTATTCCCCATCGTCTGAGCTCCATCTCCCTGGACTTCACCCTACCCTGGAGCTGTTCCTCACACCCTGTCCTCACCTGTAATACAAAGCCTGATTTGGGCTGTAACTTGACTGCTCCAGAGCTATATCACCCAACACGAACTCCGAATGTCTCTCACAGTCGGTCCATGGAAAGGGTGGCAGGGGAGGAGGGAGGGTAGGGAGTTTGGAGGAGATCTTTCTGGGGTTGTGGTGGGGGGGCTGGAAAATTAATCCTCTTCACGGATCTTTAGTTATCCTTGGGATGTGTCCTCCCTGACATCTGGCGGCCCGCTCCTATATGATTGCTGTTGCCGGCTGGGGGGATCTTGGGAACGCCGCGGGGGCGCTTCTGTTCGGGATGTCGTTGGAGGCATGGTGGAGGCCCGCTGAAGAAAGGGACGCTGAGGCGGAGATTCTTCTCCCCACTGTGTGGGTGTTACTGCTATGGCTCTCTCCGTCCACCCGACCGCATATTCGCGGTGCTCTGTCTCCCCCTCTAGTTCAGCCCTTGCACCACTATGTGCTTACTTAGCCGTCAGGTGATGGACTGGATCTCGATACTGGTGACCTGGTTGGCCTGAAGTTCAAGGCTTCTCCGTCAGTTCAGCTGGGCCTGGCCTACTTGCTGCGGCCCCCCCCCGGCTCTTCCAAGGGATCCCCTCTTCGACTGTCTTCCACGTTTAGCTCCTGTGTGGTCCTGATCTTCTATTTCATGGAGAGCTCTAACAGGGAGAAGGGCTTGTATTGAAACAGGGGGGCCCAGCTTGCCTCCATGCTTCTAATATGTGGGACCGTCCTGGGTGGGCCGTGGGAGCTCCTTTCAGTCTAGAGTTCCTCTTTCCTTTTTTAGTGCCTGCGGGTCTCCTGACCCTATACTCAGGCGGATAAGCTGACCCCAGCCCCCATTTTATTAAACCTCTGTACTCGGGGGGGGGGCAAGTAGGAGTTGGCACACTGAAATCAGAGTCCCTGAGGTGCAGCCTCATGCCCATGAGCGACTGGGAGATCTTTTCTCACCACTTCTCCTCCTTCCCCCCATCTTACATCTCTCAGCGAACCTCTGGGATGGGGAGGGATGGGGGAGGGGGAGAAATCTATTTTTATTTCACCCAAATACTATCAATATAGGCTCAGGGAGGGGGTGCGACTACATGGGGTCAACTGACAGATGACCAGCCAGCCATGCAGACACGATGTAGGGGGGAAGGGGAGCACTCTTATTGATGGGCCCTGGCGGTGGCAGCCTGGCCTATCTTCAAGAATCCTAGGGTGGGCGGGCATAGGGAGGTTTGTCCCCGCTTCCCTCTGCCCCTTCTCCCCCCCTTTTTTTTTTCTCCTTCGTGTATTGTCTAGGGGTTAGTGTTCCCCTCGCACAGAGATCCTTGCAACAGCTGGGCCCGAGGATTAGCACCCTAGATGAGGTATCATCACCGACTGTCCTCTACCGGTACCCATTGGAAGGGTAGACAGGCTGAGGGGAGCTGACTATCCAGGCCTGGATCAGCCAGCTTACTGTGGGTCCCCCTTACCTAGCTTACAGGTGGATTCGAGTCAGATGCAACACCCTGAGATTTGTCCGCCTTCCCCTGGTAGACCCTGCCAGGGGTCCGGCAAGGGGGAGCCTGGCTACCCCTGCCCACTGACAGAGGGCCAGGAGAGGTCAAGGGGGTGTGGGTTGTCCTCCCTCTCCCCCCTCTTTTTTTTTCCTCTGTGGCGGGGAGGGCAGGGCTGGGGGGGGTGGGAAGAGCTTTCACCTTTTCTCTTCCCCTTAACAAGAGCCTCACCCTCAACCAGCTTTCTTATTAATAATCATACAGCCTACTGCACTCGACTAAGGCAGAGAGCTTACCTTCAGCTGTACTCTTTTTCTTTCCATTAAAAGGAAGATACCAAACCACTTTAGGTGTGATCCTGGTATCACTCCCTTTGGTGCTCTGTTCCTGTACCTGAAGGTTATTTATTCGGGTCCAGGTTAAGAACGCCTTCTCCACCAAGGTCTGTTTAGACCTCCTGGTAAGGAGAACTTATGAGTAGCTCAAGACGAGCTCCTCCCATTTGGAGGTCAAAATGTATATAGGTTTATTCCCTGAAGTTACTCTAAACAAATACCACCCCTTATCTCTGTTGGAAGTTTCGGGGGAAAGTTGTTGGCTTTTTTCAACACTGTTCTTAGTTCTACTAAGTAGATTTTTACTTTGTTACTTGTTTTGGCACCTAAAGAGATGCCAAGTTGGGGGGGAGGAAGGAGAAAAATAACTACACAATGGATCAGTTTTTTTGTACACATGTTTTATTGAAAAACAAACGTCATAATGCTGAGACTTTGTTGGTGAAACTTAGGATCAGCCCTGGAAGGGGGGTAGCGTGGTCCGGATTTTCCTCTCCATCTTCTCCCTGGAGAGGAAAAAGAAAGAAATACAAAATTAATAGCTTTACTTTTAAAAATGTCTATGCTTAACCCTGTTAAGATATTTTCCCACAACATAAATGGGATATATGACCCAATCAAATGTGCTAGACTGATGCAATGCTTATCTAAACAGTCCTCGGATTTAATTTTTCTACAAGAAACTCACCTCTCGGAGGCAGAACTCCTTAAGCTGAAATGGGGAGGAAGATACAGGGTGATTGCCTCATCCCACCCCAGGGGGAGGAAAAGAGGAGCAGTAATCCTTATTCCTAGAAATACGCACTTGGAAATCCAACAAACACATATTGATGCCAGTGGTCATTACGTAATAGTTCAGAGACTGCTGTTCAGCAAACAAGTAACCCTAGCCAGCGTATACTTTCCCCCTCCACCACTCTTCCTGTATACAGACGCTTTATAGCCGTCCTACTTTCCTACATGAAAGGCCAGCTGATCTTGGGTCGTGACCTTAATTTGACCCTATCCCCCCATTTAGACTGCTCAAAACCCCTTAACCATAGAAACAACAAAACCGCCAGACAATTTAAATTGTCTATTGAACACCTGGGCCTGATAGATGTCTGGCGTCGGATATTCCCTTCAGATCCAGGATTCACCTATTACTCCCCTAGATTTAAAACCTACTCAATATTACACTATTTCCTGATGACCTGCGAACATTTATCACTTGTCCAGGACATTAGTATAGGTCCTAAACTATTATCGGACCATCACCCATTAATCATTTCCCTTGACCTGGGAAGGGAGGGAAAGAGATCGCTCTGGAGACTTAACCCGGCTACTTAGTCGGATCAAGAATTTGTAGACTCCCATTCATCCAAAATTTCCCGATTCTTTGCTGAAAATTCTGACCCCTCCATATCTCAAGCTATTTTTTGGGATGCAATGAAAGCAACTATCCGAGGTGAACTGATAGTCTACCCCTCCAGAAAGAACAAGGAAAGAGACCTAGAATATCACAGATATCTAACCAACTTAAAAATTATCAATTGCTGTGCAGGGAAGGAGACGCAGAACTCCAACTTTTGATTAGAAACACAAAAGCAGATCTTCAGAAGATAATCGACAGTAAAGTCCGACAGTCCTTGTACTACCTACGTCAAACTATACACGAGGGTGGTCCCAGGAGTGTCAAATACCTGACATGTAGATTAAGGAACAACAAGGCATCATCCACAATTCTCCACCTTAGAAATCCCCTTTCGGGACAAACCCATCATACAATGGCCCACATTCAGAAGGCTTTCACGGATTACTTTACTAAACTTTATTCTCCCCCAAAAACACCAAATTATCCAGAAATAACAACATTTTTGACCCAAGCCAATCTGCCAACCGTTACCCCCCTTCAAATGAATTCCCTAAAAGCTCTGATTTCTCCACTAGAGATAGAAGAGGCAATTAATAATATCAAATCAGGAAAATGCCCTGGTCCAGTTGGATATATCCCAGAGTGGTATAAAAAGTTTAAAAAAGATCTAGTCCCCAAACTACACGCACTTTTTAATGACATTTCACAGGGAGGTATGCCCCCCCCCTTCATGGGATTATGCTACTACAGCGCCAATAATAAAACTTAACAAGGACCCGACAGACCCTAAGTCTTATAGACCAATCTCAATCCTAAATGTTGATTATAAAATTTATATGGCGATACTTTCAACAAGACTAGAAAATATAATCCCTAATATAATACATACTGACCAAACCGGATTCATTAAAAGCAGGAACACAGCCGATAGTATTCGTAGAATCTTGTTATTACAAGAATTTGTACGATCCAGGCAAATACCAGCAGTCTTTATTAGTCTAGATGCGGAAAAGGCATTTGATCATGTCTCATGGCCCTTCCTATGGGAAACTCCTAAAATGTTTCATTTTCCCCCTCAATTTATAGCCTGTTTAGAAAAAATATACAGTTCTCCTAAAGCATATCTCAGAGTTAATGGTTCCCTTTCCCGCCCCTTCCCACTGGCCAGAGGGACTAGGCAAGGTTGCCCCTTATCCCCCTATCTTTTCGCTTTGTTTATTGAACCTCTTGCAGCTTACCTTCGAAACACCCCTTCAGTGGAAGGTATTCCGATAGCCCAAAAAGAATATAAAGCAGGGCTGTTCGCTGACGATATTATGCTAACTCTACTGTCTCCTTCACAGTCAATCCCGTCAACATGGAAAATACTCACACAGTTTGAGAAACTATCGGACTTCAAACTGAACATAAATAAAACTGAGATATTATCCTTCAACTATTTTCCCTCTCCCCAGATAAAAAAGGCCTTTCCCTTCAAATGGCGGACAACTAAAATAAAATACTTGGGCATCAACCTCCCTTTTGACCCTGGGGTTATCGAGTTATCTAGCTACGAACCTCTTACAGTCCAGATACAGGCTGACCTGAACAGATGGTCCCCATTTTGTATCTCTCTACACCAAAAAATATTAATAATCTGTACCAATATCCTCCCATGGATTCTCTATCTCCTACGGACCATCCCCTATTTCCCATCTAAGTTTTATTTCACATCCTGGAATAAAATTATACAAAACTTTATTTGGGGGAAAAAAATCATCCTAGAGTTAGATTACCCATCCTTAAATTATCTCTTAATCAAGGAGGGCTGAATTTCCCAGATTTCCGCCTGAATGCCCCAGCGGCATTCCTAAGAATTCTAATACTATGGCTCACGGAGTCATATAATTCCCCTTGGAAAACTATAGAATTTCAACTCAACGATTTACTTGACATAAAGAAGATCCTGTTCTCCTCTCACGGTAAATCCATTAGCCCCTGAACCTTAACAGAAATAATGGCTCAAACAAATAAACTCTGGAAACAATTAAGAAAAGCAGGCCCCATTCAAAAAAATATTTGAATACTATAAGCTAATATCACAAGATGAAAAGTTTATCCCCAATTATATGGACCAAGCCTTTTCCAGATGGCACGCAACGGGCATATCACACATATATCAGTTCTTATCTCCCGAAGGTATTCTCTCCTTTGATAGGCTCCAGTCCTTATTTACTCTAGGGATCTCTGATCGTTTTTGATACTTTCAGGTTCGCAATCATATCCTCCGGAACAACATAATACCTCCTAGAATGCCTACCCCTATCCCTGATTTGCTTAAACTGTTCATTGATGCGAGTGAGGGAAAAATAGGAACTCATTTAATTGGCCTAATACATACAGAACTACGTTCGGTCTCCCCAGTATTACAATCCCAACTTTGTCCTCCTGGAATAAAGACTTGCAATTACAAATCACCCCAGATTTGTAGTTAAAGACATCTTTAATTGAAATAAAGTCTACCTCATCTCCTTAGTGGAGAGAGTTTGCATGGAAATGCCGCTCCAGATACTTTAGAGCTCCCTCGGTCAGGGGTGTCGGCAGGCATACGCACTGTACGCAGCAGAGTACAATAAAAAAAATTAGGCAGGGGCAACAAATCAGGCAAGGGCAACAAAAACAAGAAAGCAAGGACACTGTGAGTCACATTGTGTCTGTGTCACTCTGAGCCCTTTTGCCTTTGTTGTTCGCTGTGAGGCACTGATGCCACCAGCCAAATATACAAACAAGAACAGCCATCAGGCAGGCAGAAAAGCAAAGGATGGAATACAGGAAGAAACTGATTACTTGAACTCAGACATGGCAAATGGGGGGGGCTATTGTTGGTGTGACATGGCAGCACATATTTTGGTTTATGTTTACATAATGGGGGAGGGGGCAACAGTGCATCAGTTTTGAGTACAACTTTAAAATTCCTGGCTACATCCCTGGCCTCGGTATTAATGAAATATCTCCCGGACATATATGGGAGGTGCTGGAGAAACTGTGGGTGTCATCAGGCTACTCTTGGTCACGTTTTCTGGTCCTGCCCATCCCTCATGCCTTTTTGTCTTAAAATGAACTAACTACTCTTTCCTCTGAACCAGTCGAACTAACCGCTGAACAATTCCTTATGGGGGGTTATCCGGACCATGCTCCCCCCTGGGAAAAATCCATACTCCCAATATGCTTTATAGCTGCTAAGAAAGCAATCATGAGATGTTGAATGAGGCCCCAGATTCCTTCTGTCCAAAATTGGAGACAAATAATGTCTGAAATTTATAAAACTGAGACCTGTAATGTTGAGCTACGGGGCGGATCTATTTCACGAATACAGAAGTGGAATCAGTGGATCCAATATGTAACCTCACGACGTTTGGATTTTAGTATATGAAACCTACTTGGGCAAATAATCTAGGGGGAACAATCATAAAGTCATGTTTTCCCTGTTCACCTTTAGACCTGTGGTTTCACCTATAAAATATCCCAATATGTTTACTTGTATGAGATTTAATAGGAAAAGTCTTTTTAAATGTTAAATACTGTACTACATACAGAAAGATGGCACTGGAACTCTGATTTGTCCGTTGTGTAACTTGGAGGAAAAACACTTAATAAAAAGAAATTAAAAAAAAAAGAATTCAGTTGGCAGCAGGAGAGGAAGAGCTTGCTTCAGTTACAGCCAAGTCAATCTCGGAGACAAGTGTTTTTCTGTCGGAGCCTAAAAAAAAAAATACATGAATCCTGCATTGATCTCTGAGTTCATAGCAGTCAATGAGAGCTGTAGCACTCGGAGAACTCATTTAAATTTTCCTCAAGCTAGGGGTGGAGGAAAAGTAGCAGTGGGTCATGGGAATAAGGAGAAACAAACCAAAAAAAAAAAGCTGCAGAGGTTTTTTTTCAGTGTGAGGAAAAAAAAATACAGTAATCATCGATCGATCTCTGAGTGCACAGCAGTCAGTAAGAGCCGCAGCACTCGGAGAATACATCAGATAGTTGCTTTTAAATTTTACTGAAGACGAGGGTAGAGGAGGAGTAGCAGTGGGTCATGGGAATTAAACAAGCAGTCTAGATGACTCAGTTTGAATAGCACACCGAATTTTGAGTTTTGGACTTTAAAGACTGGTCTGTCTAGTAGGGGGTTACATGCAGTAGGCAGATCAGTGCTTTCCAAGTTGTGTGCACAGGCAGGGCTTTTTGATTTAAAATAAAGGACTGCTGTGGTGAAAAAAAGAAATAAACCCAGTCTCCAACAGCAAACCAGTCAGGAAAGAGCAACTGCTGCAGTCAGAATAAAACCAGATTATTTTTGCAGACCGAAGATTAAAACAAGTTGTCGTCTGATTGCAAAACTAATTCCTGGCTGCATAATAAAACCTAGTCTTGCCTATAGTAATGGGTACAGGGTGACTGTGAAACTAGTGACTGCAGTGTGAAAAAAAAAACACTACTAAACATTTGGATTGCCCTAAGGAGGGAAAGACAAGTGTCCTGAGAATTTTGATCTGTACTAAACCAATTACTGGCTCAGTTTAGTGAGATCAAATTTGCCCTAGCACAGTAGAGAGACCCCTTTGAGGAAATGATTCTCTAAGCTTCAGTGTGAAAAAAAACACATCATTGTGGGTGCTTACTGAGCTCTGAAGTAATTACCCTAGCTACACTACAGGGAAAGCCCTGTGAGGATTAGTAATCTTACATAGAACATAGAAACATAGACTTTGACGGCAGATAAGGACCGCTAGGCCCATCTAGTCTGCCCATTTCCCTACCTACAGGATAGGCCGCAGATCCTAGTTAACCAACAGCGTATTTCTTCCTACCCCCACAAGAATTGCCTTTATGTCTGTCCCATGCATTCTTGAATTCTCCTGAGTTTTAGACCCCACAAACTCCTCAGGAAGGCTGTTCCATGCATCCACTACCTCTCTGTGAAATAATACTCTCTCACATTGCCCTGACGCCCTCCTTCTATCTTTAAATTGTGTCCCTTGTTCTTGCAAGTCTCTTTTCTGAAAGATGCTACCCTCTTGGACTTTGTTGATTCCACTGAGGTACTTAAATGTTTCTATCATGTCCCCCCTCTCCCTTCTTTCCTCAAGGGTATACGTATTAAGCTCCTTTAGTCTCTCCTCATACGGCTTCTCTTGCAGACCCTGCACCATTTTAGTTACCCTCCTCTGGACTGCCTCTATCCTGTCTATGTCCTTGCGGAGATGGGGTCTCCAGAACTGGACACAGTACTCCAGATGGAGTCTCACCAACTGTCTGTACAGAGGGATAACAACTTCCTGTTTTCTGCTGCTGATGCCTCTCCCTATACATCCCAGTATACCCCCAGCTCTCCCTATTGCCTTCTCACATTGCTTGCTAACCTTACGGTCATCTGATATGATTACCCCCAGGTCCCTTTCCTTTTTTTTTGTTGTTACTACCTCCCCACCCATTGTGTATTCTTCCCCTGGGTTCTTGTTTCCCAGGTGCATTATTTTGTACTTCTTTGCATTGAATCCTAGCTGCCATACATCTGACCATTCCTCCAACCTTGCAAGTCCCTTTTCATCCTTTCCATGCCTCCTTGTGTATCAATCTGAGCTTCAGTGTGGTCTAATATCCCTTCTACTGCTCCCTGAGTGCCCTTCCTATAGTAAGGGGATCCTTGTGGGGAGATTCTCTCTGGAGCTAGTGTGTGTTAAACAAAAATAAATTAATTCCTGCATTCTAATCTGCTGCTCCCTGCCGTACAGTGAGGGGATTTTGGGGAAATATGTCTCGGAGCTAAAAGTGTGTGTAAAAAAATATATAATTCCTGCATTCTAAATTGCTCCCTGCCCTACACTAGGGGATCATTGGGAAAACCTCTGACGGAGCTATTGTCTGGATTTAAAATAAAACATTGTTGTTCTGTGCTGCCATTTTGCATTACCCTACAGTAAAGGGAAGTCCCTGTGAGAGGTGATTGCTCTCTGACTGACCTATTTGTGATTTGTTCTTACCAAAAGAAAGAGACAAGAGACTCACACAAGTCAGTTTAAGAATAATCATCTTTATTACAGACAGCTAGTATTGGAACCCACTCGGGAGGGAGCAATCTTAGACCTGGTACTCTCAAATGGGGACAGAGAAAGAATCTCAGATTTAGAGGTGGGTAGCCATCTGGGAACAAGCGACCACCAAACAGTGTGGTTCATGATAAACACAGCCATACAATCAAGCCATACAAAAGCAAGAGTATTGGACTTTAGAGGGCTGACTTTGGGAAAATGAGAGAGTGCTCAAAAGTACTAGCAAACAGGCAAGAAGGAGGTGGAGGAACAATAGGGAGTAATCAAACAGCCATCACAGAGGCAACAAGCCTTTGTGTAAAGCAAATCAATAAAACACAATGAAGGAAAAACCGCTATGGTTCTCAAAAGAGTGGTAGGAAGGTTAAGGAGAAAAGGATAGCATTCAGGAAATATAAGGAAACACAGAAGGAGTAGGACAGAGAACTTTATCAGTTAAAGCAGAATGAGGCTGGGAAGGCAGTCAGAATAGCAAAGGCCCAAACTGAGTAAAGGATAGCCAATTCTGTTAAGAAGGGGGATAAGACCTTTTATAGGTACATTAGGGAGCGAAGAAAGACCAAAGGAGGGATACTGAGGCTTAATAAAGGGAAGGAATGTGGGTAGAGGGGGACAGTGAAAAAGCAGGGATACTGAACGAATATTTCTGCTCAGTATTCACAAAGGAAGAGGAGGAGGTACCTAAGCCAAACAAGAGAACACTCTGAAGATGGGGTCGATACCAGTCCATTTACAGAAGAAAGGGTTCAGAAAGAACTAATAAAATTGAAGGTGGACAAAACAATGGGGCCTGATGGATTCACCCAAGAATTCTAAAAGAACTAAGGGTAGAACTAGTGACACCGCTGACTACTCTCTTTAACAAATCATGGGAGGATGGGGTGGTACCTGAGGATTGGAGGAGGGCAGATGTGATTCCTCTTCACAAAAGTGGGAGCAGGACAGAGGCAGGAAATTACAGACCAGTTAGTTTGACCTCAGTGGTAGGGAAAATGATGGAATCACTTCTGAAGGAAAGAATTGTTGAGTACCTAGAGGCCAGTGGGGCACAGGACCCAAGGCAGCATGGATTCACTATGGGAAGGTTGTGTCAGATGAATCTAATAGATTTCTTTGACTGGGTGACCAAAGTAGTAGACCAGGGAGGGGCTGTGGACATGGCCTACCTAGATTTTAGCAAGGCATTTGATCCAGTCCCACACAAAAGATTAATACACAAGTTAGCCAGCCTTGGAGTGGGCCCCAAGGTGGTAGCCTGGATAAAAAATTGGCTAGACAACAGGACGCAAAGGGTAGTAGTAAATGGAGTACACAGTGAAGAAAGGAGGGTTACTAGCGGGGTACCGAAGGGTTCAGTACTGGAAAAGTATGTCTCTTTGCAGATGACACAAAGATCTGCAACAGGGTTGATACACAAGATGGAGTGGAAAGGATGAGAAGGGACTTGGCAAGGTTGGAGGAATGGTCAAATGTATGGCAGCTCAGATTCAATGGAAAGAAGTGCAAGGTAATGCACATGGGAAACAAAAACCCAGGGGAAGAGTACACAATGGGGGGTGAGATACTGACAACAGTAAAAATGGAAAGGGACCTGGGGTAATTATATCAGATGACCTAAAGGTGGGCAAACAATGTGAGAAGGCAGTAGGGAAGGCTGGGGATACTGGGATGCATAGGAAGAGGCATCAATAGTAGAAAACAGGAAGTTGTTATCCCTCTGTACAGACAGTTGGTGAGACCCCATCTGGAGTAAGTGTGCAGTTCTGGAGACCCCATCTCTGCAAAGACATAGACAGAGTGGAGGCTGTCCAGAGGAGGGCAACAAAATGGTGCAGGGTCTTCACCAGAAGACATATGAAGAAAGACTAAGGAGCTTAATATGTATACCCTTGAGGAAAGAAGGAGAGAGGGACATGATAGAAACTTTCAAGTACCTCAAGGGAATCAACAAAGTCCAAGAGGGTAGCATCTTTCAGAAAAAGAGATGTGCAAGAACAAGGGGGCACAATTTGAAGATGGAGGGGGGACGGCTCAGAAGTAATGTGAGGAAGTATTTTTTCACAGAGAGGGTTGTGGATGCATGGAACAGCCTCCCTGAGGAGGTCGTGGAGTCAAGAACAGTGGGGGAATTCAAGAATGACTATTCGAATTCTAGGACTACCGGAGGGCTCTGAAGGGGACCATTTGGTACTATTCCTGCATGAATGGCTACAACAGCAACTCGGGGATGACGCTGCAACTCGGATAAAGGGGATACAGAAGGCCTACAGAGTAGCAGCCAGAGGTAGACCAGAGAATCCTGAAGCTCCAAGGGCGGTCTTGGCGATAACGGACGGAGTGGTGGCAAGAGATTACCTACTCGCATTAGCCAGGCAGAAAAAGGTACTCTTATGCAATGGAGAGATGGTGCGCTTGTATTCTGATATTAGTTTTGCCACCAGGCAGTGAAGGAAACAATTCGATGGCACCAGGGCACTCTTGCGAGAGGCAGGGATCCAGCACAATATCATCTTTCCTGCCCGTCTCTGAATAACTCACCAGGACAAGATCTATATTTTTTCAGACCGGAAGGATGCGATGAAGTGGTCACAGAGACAGATTCCTAGAAGACGACATCCAGCGGAACAGGAGGACAGCCCCACGGAAGACGACGATTCATGACAAATCACAAGGATTATTTTCTAGATGAGACAGGCAATATGGAATGGCCCTGCATAAAAGGTACTGTACCTACTGATTGAGACGCGATTACCTCTTCAGTTGTCTGTAGGCCCTTAATGTCGGGACTTTCTCCTGTTATAAAAATCTTTTGTGATTTTAGTTGAGATCTATAATTCAGGTTGAAATGTTATCCGCCTAGTTTATCAGAAGGACTGCTGTTCATCAGTCCAATATATTTGCTCCCCATATAGCTTCTCTTGTAAATGTATTAACACTGTCATTTTGGATTTTAGCACCTTCTGTGCTTACATGATTGTTGAAATCATGGACTTATTTGTAGTCTCTCTTAGAGGAGACAGCACACTCGGGACTTATACAGTAGACCTGTTTGAATTTTACCATGCAGCTCATGGGCTTCAATTTCAGCTTAATTGCAATGATTTTTTATCTTGTGGAAGTACAAGTTTTTAGTAACCCTCCCAGACGTATCTTAAAGCAGTAGATTATTTCTTGAATGTTAATGAGGAGTGGCGACCTCACTGTATCTAATGTATTTACATCTGACATTTCACTGCTTGAAATGTAATGTAATTGTTTAACAGAAACAATAAATACAAAGTTTAAAAAAAAAAAAAAAACTGACTGGAGTTTATGCTTGATTCCAGAGATGCTAGGGCATTTAATGAATGTCAGACTAAGTCCAACACAAATCAAGGAGTTCGATCCAACTGGTGCATTGTCTCTGTGGGTGCTGGAAAAAGAGAGGAGACCAGAGACTGCAAAGTACAAAAGAAAAAACAGTGCTACAAAAACACATGGAATGCAACTTATCAAGCAGTTCCTCTGAGGGAGGTACAAATGTGGGCCAGGGCAGTCCTGAAGGGTAAAATGAGGGACATCCCTTGTAATGTGGGACAGCAGAATGGTATGGTAATGACCGTGGTTAGCGGAACCATGTATGAGAGAGTTTTTTTTACAAGTATACTATAAGCAACAAGATAGGTTCTTTAAGTTGAAAATAATGAATTAGCATTTTGGTTAAAGCTCAGTGATAAGGGATGAGCTCCAAGTTACTTCATGAAACCAGTAATGTACTCAACATCATGTGAGAAGGCATCTGATCTGAGCAGCCCCAACCCCACCAATTTTCATTCCGTGCTAGCCACAGAGTGTTGCTGAGAGTGTTTACCTATACTGTTGTTGACACCACACTATGCTGTACCATCCTACACTATAGAGTTAAAATTTTCCTGATATGTGGCTTAAAATTGAAACCAGGTGTTTAGAGAAAAGCTTTAAATTTAAGCTGACTTGATTCTAAGCTGGGGTCCCTCTTTAATACAAAGGCAGTAACCCTCCGTTGATTGTGACACGGTTGTAGTCCTTGGCTGGCAGTCCATTATTAGAGAAATAGTTACAGCAGGCCAGGAGCAGAATTGGGGCTTTCTTTTACAGAATATACATAATATCATCCTGGGGGTATGTGAGATGTAGGATTATTTGTACCGAGCTGTGTATTCCTGTAGCAGTTTGACACCATTTGTTCAGGCTCTGGTGCTGCTGAGGTACTATGCTGAGGGGTACCAGCCTTTCCGCATATGGAGCTGCTTTTGGTACTCATGTTTTGACCTTGGAGTATTTGGATGAAATCCATCTCTGTAGTAGTTGTAGTTGGAAAACACCAAAATAAATTTGACACCACTCACAAACGGATGCAAGCAGCGGTAATCTTTGAAGGGGCATATAGCAATTTTATTGAGTGAACAACAGGAGAAGATAAAACAGACCCTTTAGTAAGCATGTCACCTGGTGCCTTTTGAGTCTCAGGCTCTACAGGTACAAGCCTAAGGACTCTCAGCCCAGTGAGGCCTGTTCGGAGCTACCTTGTGTATTCCCCCACAATCCCGGTGGCCTTCCCACCTCCCTCCCTCCCCAAATTCTGCTTTCACTACCTCACGCCGGGTGAGGCTACTGACTGTTTAAAAAGAACGATCCCAGGCCCTGCCTTGGCCTTGATGGTATCGACTACTGCATCCTGAAACTCACCTGCAAATCCATCGCTCTCCCACTGACAAACATCTTTATCCTTTCCCTGTGTATCGGGCAGTTTTGGGTAAGTTACTTTTTCTATTACTTTCTATTACTTTTGGAAACTTGTTCCAGAAAGCTCTGTGCAGTCACTAGCAAGGATGGAAAAGTACTGGAAAAAGTAATAACACCTTACAGTAACAATTACTTATGTCTTTTTATACAAAAGAAATACGTAACTGTAACTGATTACATTTATTTGAAAATAACTAGTAACTAACCTATTACTTTCAAAAAATTTAATCTTTTATAGTTATTTATTATTTTTGTATTGTTTTTGTATAAAAAGAAATGAGTAACTATAATTGTAAGGTGTATTACTTTTCTAGTACTTCTCCATCCTGCTAATGTTTCACAAGCTCCTAACAAGTTTCTAACGTAACAAAGTAATGAAAAATAACAGATATATTACTGGGGTCTTCCCCAGTAAATGCGAAAGTGCTACCATAAAACATCTACATACATCTGGCCCCAAAAATGATTTTTGCAGTTACAGACCTATTTTCCTACTTGCTCCACCCACTCCAAAATCCTTGAAAAAATCATTATAGACCAGGTCATGAAATTCCTTGAAATGTATAACTTGCTCACGGAATTGCAACATGGGTTCAGAGCTTACCACTGCCCTTATGAGGTTTACTAACTTTATCAATAAAACTAATGACGAAAGACTCTATACTGGCACGGTTTATGTGGATCTTACAAAGGCCTTCGGTTTCATAGACCACATCTTTCTCCTCTCTATCCTTTCCATCCTAAATTTCTTAGATGAAGTAATCCAGTGGTTTAGGAACTATCTATGCAGCCAGTCACACAAAACAGTTATAGGAGGACTTTACTCTGATGTTTGTCCAGTTAGGTATGGTGTACCACAAGGCCCTATTCTGGAACCTTTACTCTTCTCCCTAGTGGTCAACACCCTCCCTGATATATGCAGGTACACCGAAATTATTCTCTACGCCAATGGTGCAGTACTTTTTTGCAAAGACAAGAATCCTTCCTTGATGAACTTCAGGATGACTTTAGCAAGCTACACACCTGGTTCTCCTCCCATGGATTAATCCTGAACGCTAATAAAACCAAGTCAGTGTTTTTTTCAGGCAGCAGAAAAGCCTCAGACTTTGATTTTTCCCTCAGGGACAGTGATTGAAACGTAACTGAGACAATCTCTGTCTTCAGATACCTGGGTACCTACCTTAACTGCCATCTAAGCTACGAACACCACATCAGCCAACTGATTCAAAATGTTCACCAGAGACTTGGCACATTATACTGGCTAAAACAGTTCCTGATCCCTAAAACCAGGGCCCTGTTAGCCAACAGTTTCTTGCTTCTGATGTTTGCCTATGGTTCCTTGATCTTCTCCTCCTCAGTCTCACAGAATAATCTTGGTACGTTAAGGGCTCCCTATCACAGCATTATTCGGTCTGTCACCGGCCTCCTCAGGAACACCCACCACTGTGATCTTTACAAAGCAGCAAACTGGCTATCCCTGGAGAATAGGTTCAACAACAAACTTTTGACTTTCTTCTACAGAAGTCACTGGGATCGTCTGCCTAACAGTATTGTCTCCCTCTTTCAGAGGTCGGTAAACACTAGGAACACCAGACTCTCCACAAGTCAGTCCTTCTGTATCCCCTTCTGTCACGCCTCTCAAGGTCAAAATTCCCTCTCGTACAGGGGTGCCAAACTCTTCAACAACTTACTCCCACCCCTTGCCCAGTGCCCATCGCTAGCCTTATTTAAAAACAACCTAAAGTGCTACCTCTATGACAAATTTGTTTGCTATTGCTCATGATTCTTTGTTCTCCACAATGTTATGTTGCCTATTACTTTACACTGAATTAACATGTCTTTGTTTGGAAAACATGTGCTACAATATACCTATACCTTTGTGTATTGTTACCCTTACAGTGCTTTGTACTTTGATGCTCTTTGTTACTGGATGCTTGTGAAAACTGGCAATTTTGCTCACATGTCTTTTCCTGGTACCCCCCCCCCAATCTCTCCCTTTCCAAGAAGACATGTACACCAAAATCTTGGAGGAAATGGCCGCAGCCATGTGTTTACTGAAATACAGTACAACGATCTTGAGCTTGGGCACTGCTATGAGGATATGCCCTTAATTCCAGGGGAAGGTCATCTGGCCAAGGCTCTGGTGGCCACCCCCCTGTCTGGCATTGCCTGCTGTCCTTGCAGTGTTACCTGATGAGGTTGGACCACGACCCCTACTTGGGTCCTAGTCTGGTGGCCCCCTGGCCTCATACTGACCAGGGACAATGAGTACTTCGGGGGAATTGGCCTCGTCCCCCATGTTCCCCCGATAGCTTTGGTCTGCACTTCTCCCAAGCCACCTTACATGGCTGCGACAGTTCTGATACGAAACTGACACCCAAATCTACAGAATAATATTACCAATGCCTACTGTACTACCTAATTTAACATCCCTTTGGAGGAGGCGAAAAATCCAGAAAACCCTGATCGTAAATGGGAACAAATGGGAAAAGTCACTCCCCAACCCCTACTGCAGTCACCCATAGTGGGTCAAAAGGGGGCCCTGCCTCCCTGGCCACCTACCCTGCTTTTACGAAGGTGTGTGGGTAGGGATCCACTAGAAGGAGGAGAGAGAGGGAGATCATTGAAGCAGCAGGACTAAATATCTCTCCTGTCTCCTCCCTCCAGCTATGCCATCCATCCCTAAGGGTGGCCTGCTGGGGACCTCCTCCTGAGCAATGCCAGGCTCTGTGTTCACCCCCAGGAGGTGGTCCCCCTATCCTAACCAGGTCCAGGGAAGGGGGGGCCTCAGGCAAATGGCCGCCTCTCTATTGCCTGGTACCACCCCATTTCTCCCTTACCCCAAGAAGACACATACACCAAAATCTTGGAGGAAATGGCTGCAGCCATGTGTTTATTGAAATACAGTACAGCCATCTTGTGCATGGGACGTACTGGGAGTTCGTGCCCCTAATTTCTGGGGAAGGTCATATGGCCAAAGCTCCAGTGGCTGCCCCCCTTCCGGCACCGCCTGCTGTCTTTGCAGTGTTACCCAATGAGGCTGGACCATGACCCCCCCCCACTTGAGTCATAATCTAGCTCTCCCCCGGCCTCATGCCAACTGGGGTCAGTGAGTCCTTCGGGAGAATTGGCCTCATCCCCCATGTTCCCCCAATATCTTCTGTCTGCACTCCTCCTAAGCTGCCATAAGCCGGACCCTGTCCAGCCCCCCAAGTCCCTCGCACAAGAGGTTCCCCCAAGACTCCCCTAATAGCGAGAAGCATCCTATCCAAATCCAGCACCTGCACTTGCCCAACCTCCCACACTACAATGGGCCGGCGGGAGGCATAAATGTCCCTATGTCTTAAAATTGCACCCCCATGGAAGCCATGACGGCTCTCATCCCCTTGTTCACCATAATGCATGTCCGATTCAGCACCCCCTGCTCTCTGTCATGCTTCCAAAGCTATCTTTGCACCAGGTGTGACCAGATGAGAGCTGTATAGGGCCACCAGTTTCTAATGGCACGCAAATCTTTCTTCATTGCTAACAGGAGGTTCACCGTGTTCCGAAGACCCAAGTCTTCCTCGCCTAAGTGGATCAGCAGGATATCTGGAATGTCTTGCCGGCCAGCCTCCTCTCACAACAATGGGAGCAACTCCCCTCAGCTCATGCCCACCTTGCCGAGCCAAGCAATCTGCGCTGCCTGTGATGAAATGCCCAGGTTGCCCCCCAGATTGGCCTCTCATTTGCTTTACTGCTCAGTAGATGAAAGAATGCCCACACACCCATATGTTCCTGGACCTTCCGAGGGACCTGCAACAGAAACAAACAGGGAGATTATTGCAAATGAGGATGTACATAACGCAGGAATGCCTGGGACCTCCAGCATCCAAGCAAGTGGATCTCTTTATCTGACAACCTCTTGCCCCGAGCATTCGTTGCTGCTCCAATCCAAAATGAATGGGTGCTAAACTCATGTGCCTCCAAGCCAATGTGCTGCACAGCACGTTTCAGTATGTATCGGAATTGATAAAACGACACCTGCCTCCCGTCGTCATGGTGGAAGAAGGCCTCCCCCTGTGCTGGGTAGGCCCGCACATATGCCTGAACCTTTCCCATCACTGGCCATGACACTCCAGGTGGAGACTCCAACCTATACCAGTGCTCCGCTCCTTTTTTGCTCCGTCTTAGACTTCCAGAGACAGACATACATGCCTTCTGCCCAAATCACCACATCACTCACCAGCAAGCCTGGCGACTCTCGAGACTGCATTGGTTGAGTCAGTTCCGACACCCTGAAGGCCCTACAAAAGGCCACCAAAAACTTGGTCTCAAACAATCTTGCCTCATAGGCGTTCCAGCACACGCAAGGTGACGCCTCCCAGATCTGAACCAGGATCGTTGGTGTAATCGGTCGCCTGTTATCTGTCCTAGTCCCTCGTGACCTTCTCCATCCTTCCAACAACTTACGCATCTTAAAATCTCTGGTATTGTCCCCCACACTTATGACCCTGGCTAGCTAAGAGAGCCCTGCCAAATGTTGGCCCACAGTCCCCCGGTGACAGGCTGCTCTTCTTAACCCGCATCATATAATCACAGAGTTTCTCCACTGGGATAGGCCAGGTATCTGGGCATGGCATGGAGTCAATACCATGCATGGCAGAATGTCGTGCAAAATAATCACGTTGCCCGAACTATTGATAATTTATCATTACGAGGGGCATGCCCCCCGGACCCCCCCACTAAGGATTCTAACTCTGGGGGTGGGTCCAACACGGAGAGCGCATAGGTCTGGGTTTCGGCATAATGCCGTGCGCTGTTAAGTGTACAACATTATGACCCGGTATGTCTGGCCACCCAGCCACCTCCTGTACCTGTAAGTAGTGCTTCACTCCCTGGCAGTAAGCCGCCCTTGTCCCGGTGCAATGGAATTACCTGTGCATCTCCAAGCTTCGCAGTCACCACCTCCAAGAACAAGGAAGGGACCATCCGTGGCTGCTGTTCTGCTGTCTGTGCCAACTCCCGGATTCTTTGCTACTGTGAACAAGATAAAGCATCCAAAATTCCATTATCCACCCCCCGGTATGGGCACTGCCTGAATTGAATATTCAACAGTAAACATTTTAGCACAAAAATCCTCATGAGATCCCTCATAGGTACCTTTGGACTGAGCTGTGTGTTTATATTGTGCACCACCCCCATGTTGTCAGACCAAAAACGGATCCTTTTGTCCCTTAAACTTGGGTCCTACATGCACAGTGCCACTACCACTGGAAAGAATTCTAAGAGGGTGATCAGACTGACCAGTGCTGCCTCAAGCCACTCCTGTGGCCACTGACCCTGGAAGTACGCCCCAAAACCCAACCCTCCAGCTATGTCCATAAACAATTCCCAAGATGAACCATCAACTGGTTCCTGCTACAGGTCTATGCCACTGAAGTGATCCAAAAAGATTCTCCAAGCCTGGAGAGCCTCCCAGAACTCAGCCATCACCTGAATCCGGTAGTGCTGCTTCTTGCCGCCTTGCCCCCGATTAGCCAAGCGCCGCATGAAGGACCTGCCACTCAGATTGACTCTGCATGCAAAATTAAGGTGCCCCATCACCTGCGGTAACTCCCGCAACGTAAGCTTCCTGGCTGACTCCACCTTACGGAGCAACCCCTTGTGAGACTCCAGCTTATTGGCTGGCAGCCTGCACTACTGGCGCGCTGTGTCAGTCTCTATGCCAAGGAGCTTGATGACCGTGGACGGCCGCTCTACCTTCCCCTGAGCTGAAGGAACACCGAAGTCCCAGCACATGTGTACAAAGGCCTCCAGGGTTGCTTCATACACCCAGGTTCCAGCCAGACCCACAAACAGAAAATCATCGAGATAGTGAATGACCACCTCATTCCCTGCTCTCTGCACAGTCACCCAGTGCAGGAATGTACTGAATTGTTCAAAGACTGCAAAGGCCACCATGCCCCCCCATTGGCATGCAGTTATCAATATAATATTCCCCCCAACCCAAACTTCATGCACTGGCAGCAACCAGTACGCTGACTTAATATCAGCCTTAACCAGCAAGGCTCCCAGGCCAGCCACCTTCACCACCTCAACTGCCCCATCGAATGATTTATAGTGCACCGAGGTATAGGCTGAAATAATGTGGACATTCACTGGTTCCCCTTCCAGGTAGGAAAGATTATTAATTACGTGATACTCACTCGGCACCTTCTTAGGAATCAAGCCAATGGGCGACACCCTCAAATTGGGCCAAGGATGAGACTCAGATGAGCCACTGACCTGCCCCAACTGCCATTTTTCCACTTTCTCCCGAACCACCAACGGGTGATCACGCATGGACCTCAGGTTCTCCACTGCATAGCTGCGTCCGGGGCCAGATTAACACAACCTGAAGCCCACCGTGAAACCTTTTTCAAGCTGGGCAGCGGCTGATCTGTCCGGGTACTGGTCCATACAATTAAAGTACCAGTGCCCTGGTACTTTAATTGGATGTTTCTGTTCGGTCACACACCAGGAGCCACCCCACTAATTTTACTAAGTTGTATTGAAAATACAAGGGTTGAGCTTGCAAATCTTTTATACGGGTCCTGGTTGAGCCAAAGCTTAAGCCTTCTTGCCCACACCAGGGTGGGAAGGCTCGTCACCCTGTGATTTGGGCGCTCTGCCCCTTGCTGCCCTAAATTCTCCTTGGGCAGACCGGGGGGGGCAAACAGTGCATGAATGGGTGTTGCCTGCTGCATGCCAAGCATGCATGATGAAACTGGCAGGTTGCCCGGGTGCAGTTCCCCTGATTAAAGGCATAACACAACTGTCCAGGCCTGCCCTCCACCCGCTGGGAGGAGGGGCCCTGCAGGGCCAAGCCACTGTCCATACACCTGACCACATCTCCTTGCATGACATCCACCAACGGGAATGTCAAAGCGATCCCACCCCCAGGAGGAATCTGCCTGCCGCTGTCACCTAAATTTCTCATCATACTCCAACCACGCCAACCCACCTTTATGCTGATACATCATAGTGATATGATGCATATAAATGAACAGTTCTGTGCCTTGAGTTGTATCCCCCCTGGGGAACCACTGTGGCATACACAGGAAATGCCACAATCCAATTATGAAAGGTCCATAGGCCCTTAACCCTTTCTCCCTTGTCCTTCCTACCATCATCCTGCTCCGCTTCTTGGTTCGGCAGGGAGAACATGTCTACGTACTCCTGGTTCTGAATCTGTTAGCAGACTTTGTCCAATAAGTGCGTGCGTCCCTACTGGCATGTCTAGTCCTACATAGGAGCTGGCTAGCGGCAGAGGGGGCAATGCAGGGATGACCTGTGCCTCAGGCGGTGAGGTGTTCACGTTAGCCACTAGCACTGCCACCACATCTGCCCGCTTCGCCAGGCTTTTGCACAGGTCTGCCTGCAGCGACAGCCTTGCTGGCTCTGACATCATACAAGGACCCTCTGGGGCCCCATGCTCCACGAGGTACCTACCACCCTCTTCGACGAACTCCAACTTGCTATCAGAGCTTTCCCCTTGAATTGCCTCCAACACCTCCCTGATTTTCTGGGCCCACACCTGAAGCCCCTCCAATCCCTCTTTAACTGCAGTCTTGGAGACCTTTGCAGGAGGCAAGTTATTCCTTTTCACTGTCCGCTTCTTCGGAGCTGAATCCCTGGATGTTGATGGGTCATCCAACCCGTCCAAGCATGCCTTGAGCCATGCTGACCCCTTGTGTCTGTAGAGCTGCTGCACCTGCTCCTCAATGGCCGGTTGCCTCTTGGCCATAGGAGTCTTCTGCAGGGAAGCCATAGTCCTGAAAAGACAACTAAAAGGCCCCCTCAAAACACCCTTCACTAGTAGGCTGCAAGGGAATGTAAAGCCCCTGTTATCCTGTTCTACTCCTTATATATAGTTGTTTTTTTTTAAGAGAAGACGGGGGGGGGACACCCCAGTCTCTATAACCAACAGGAGAGAAGGGAACCCCACTGGAAAGGGAGAACAATGAAAGGGGATGAAGGGAAAGCAGGTGAGGACCCTGGACCCCTGCCATGACCCCTGCTGTGCCCCTCCCGCAAGTCCTAAACAATACTTGATTCCAGAAGGATTATGTAAAAAAAGGAACTGCTCAGGCAAATATCAGAGGGCCTAAGAGAAACCCTCTGGAAGCAGGTCTCCAAGTTCCCATAAACTGTTAGAGATTGCCACTTCACCATAGGCGATCAAACCCCAGGACTCATTGCCCAGATCAAGGGCATGCGCCCAATCCCCTGAGCCATAGCTTCAAAAGCGAATGCCTGTAGCCCAGTATTTAGTTGTTGTTTTTTGGTAATTGGGTAAGGCCCATTAGGCACAGTGCCTGTTTACTGGGGAGACCCTGGAGAACTGGGGAAGGTGAGTGACCAGCTCAGATTCACACAGTGTGTAAGTGGTGGTTGTGGGAATCAACCCAGGTCTGCTGGATGCATCAAACACCAATCTCTCTCGCAGTCCACCACTCCAGCCACTAGGCTACACTGTCAGCCCAAAGTGAACTGCCTAGTCAGTCAACACAGCTACACCGCACTGCTGGAAGGGCTCTGAGCACGAGCCCACTCACCGTACGGCACTTTTCCAAGATGGCGGCCCCTATGGGCGGCGCCATGTTGAAATTATCCTCATGGCCGCTTCAGCCCGTTTTCAGGGGTGAAACCGAATGCTGCAGGGTGCTGGGGGCATGTGTGACTACGCATACAGAATTGCAGCCCCTTGCATGCCCACAACGAGCCCCGAAACCCCAGGGACCCCTGTCTCCGGCCATGTGCTGAACCAACATGGCTGACCAATTCTCACATCCCGCGAGAGCACCAGCCACCCCCGTGAGAATGCCAGGAATGCAGGGAAAGCATCCAACCAGAGCTCTGAGGCTTACTGTGGCTGTACAAAACTCTATTGTGGCTGCAGAAGACAGACCCTATTAACCCAGCACTTGGAATCCCCCCCTCTGGGACCTATGATGGTCCCCGCCAACATGACCGCTCCTTGCTTTCCTCCGACGACTGTAACCAGCCCCAGGAGCCCAGAATAACCGACGAAGGATCTCTTCCTGCCCCAACAGCCAGTTAGTGCCATGAGGAGAGCAAAGGGGGGGGGTGGGGGAACATAACTGACTGTAAAACTGAAAGCAGGCAGCACCTGCATCTAAGACCCATGACTCAGATGAGAGGAAACTTTTTTTTTCCAATAAAATACCTGGCTACAGCAGAGCGCAGAAGAGAGACATGGTTCAAATTTCAGGGGCTGGGGCAGGATGGAACTCCCCACCCCCCAACCTGCTGCCTCTAGGCCCACCGAGCCTCTCCTTCCCAACAGGCCTGATGACTGTTACCACTGCACCACAGTGAGTCCTGATCCACTGAAAGGAGGAGAGAGAGAGGGAGGGAGATCACTGAAGCAGCAGGACTAAATATCTCCCGTCTCCTCTCTCCAGCTATGCCATCCCTCCCTAATGGCAGCCTGCTGGTGACCTCCTCCTGGGTGTTGCCAGACCCTATGTTCACCCCCAGGAGGTGGTCCCCCTAGTCTAGCCTGGTCCAGCTGCTTTTATTTATTTAAACATAGAATTTATGGCAGATAAGGACCACTTGGCCCACCTAGTCTGCCCATTTTCCTACCTAACAGATAAGTTGCAGATCCTAGTTAGCCAACAGCTTACTTCCTCCTACCCCCCAGTAGGACTGCCTTATGTCTGTCCCATGCATTCTTGAATTCCCCCACTGTTCTTGAATCCACAACCTCCTCAGGGAGGCTGTTCCATGCATCCACAGCCCTCTCCGTGAAAAAATACTTCCTCATAGACACTTATTTTTTTTTTAGTCTTTGGTAACCGGGTAAGGCCCGCTAGGCACAAGTGCCTGTTTTCAGGGGCGACCTGGGAGCACTGGGCGATTAAGTGACTTGCTCAGAGTCACACAGTATGCAAGTGGAGATTGTGAGACTCAAACCAAGGTCTGGCCTGCTGGATGTACCAAGTTCGTTCACAGCTCGTTACTCTAACCTCTCGGCTATACTGCTAGCCTCTCCTTTCCAGTATCAAAAAATGAAATGAAATGAGTCACCTGATTCTTTCTCATAGGTGAACTGCCTGGAGAATGGTATAGCTTAAATACAGCAGCATTTAATGAAACAGTACTGAAAACAGTGCATACCATTATTCCCTGCAGTATACAGTGCTACCCCATACAAAATGCATAATAAATATCATTGTAAACCCCCTCATAAATGACTTTAAATTTACAAAACCTTTACACTATTTCTAAACTCACAGTTTATGTAAAGAACTGAATTTTAGATTATGCTATTGCGCCTAAAAGATAAGAAACAGCCTTATAACATGGGGTAGGAGCAGAGACCAACTCGACTGGCTAAACACTAGCAGGTGAACATGCATTAACTACTGGTAAATGCATAGTTCTTGTTGGAGGTGGCAGGGTGGATCAGTGGGCAGATCGGCATTGGTTATGTTGGTCAGAAATGAGACGTGAAAGGCAGCCGTTACTGAAGCGAGAACCCAGGCAGTGACTGAATTCAGTGTTTGGGAGACAGCAGTGTGGTTCAGGGCTGCCTTCCTACTGTTCCCCACTAGTGCTGTGGGTCTGCACTGTCCCAAACACTGAATTCAGTGGCTGTCACTGCTGTTCCTTCAGTAATGGGTCCCTTTCGTAGAAACAAACAAAATGTTATATGCCGTATTGATCCTAGTAAGAACAAGTCCAGAACAAATGGTTTGATACCTTTTATTGGACTAACAAGGATGTTACAAAAAGAACAAAGAGCTTTAGCTTTCAGACCAACAAGTCCTTCTTTGGAAGCCTAATGAGAGTTATTTAGAAAATTCCATATTATTAACACTTAGAACATGCAGAAAAAAACAGAAATCATTTTCATTGGTTTAAAACAGGCCTTCAGAAGCATGGCCCGGTGGCGCTTAGGGTTGAGGCGCTGGACGCCACACCTCATGCCACGCCGGCGACCAGAGTTTGGGAGCGAGCTCAGGTCCCAGGGGTCGGCAGGGGAGGGACAGGATGAAGCACCCGCTGGGCTGCTCTCCTGTTCTGGGGGGAGGGTGATGGGTGGCTTGGTGCTCCAGTGACCCCCGGTGGAGATCAGGGGCATCGCAGAGCACTGAGCAGCACGTACTCAGTGTGGCTCGACGCTGGCAGGATTCCCATGTGCTGAGAAGTCAGAATCGTGCTCATGCATGGGAGGGAAGGGGCTAAGGGGTGTAAAAGAGAAACAGTCTCCTTGGCCAGATAGGCGACAGCTTCATCCAGTGCCGCTGCCACACGTCTAGTGCCAGTCTCCTGTCACTGCCCCCTTCGATCTCTCTGGAGCTGTTAGCCCCCGTGGCCCCAGGGGTCATAATTACCTTGAAGATGACGGGAGACTCGGCGGACGGTAGAGCGGTTAGGCCAGTGGGGATAACCCGAGAGAGTTCTGGTTCTGGGAGAGAGAAAGAGAGTTGGAAAAAAAAACCAAAAAACAGGTCTTCAGAAATAATTAAAGTGACATTGGAGAGCTTAAATATCTAAAGAGTGATTTCAGCTGAACCAAACGTAAAGGTCAAAGATTATTTAAAGAGAACAGCAGGCAGAGAGTTACCATGTATCAGTCTAATGGATAAAAAACCTTAAGATTCTCTGCTCACTAAATCACATGTCAAGTGAAGGAAACCTCCCGAAGACACATACTTCACAAGTGAGGCCACAGTACATCACTCTGCTCAGAACAGAACCTTTGATAATGAGATGACCATCGAGAATACAACTGCATGCTAAAATGTAACTTATAACCAAGTGAAAAAATGAGCCCCAAAATTACAACATCAGAAATTATCTTTACATGGCATATAGAATGATGAAAATTATGTATACCCAAACTGAGTAAGTGATGAAAGTACAACTAGCTGGAGATATATTCCCAACATATTCTCAACAAACTATTATGTTAAGACTTTGTTGTAACAAGATGTTATACATGACACTATCAATTGTCAGTGTAAGTGCCAGATAAAAAAAATGCTAGTCAGGCGCCCCCAAGAAATTTAGAGTATGCAGCCTGATATGTACAGATTTCAAGAAGTTGTCAGTGTATAATCGAAATAATACATATATGGAAACAGTCCAAGGAATCTAAACAAAAATTCTTAGGAATTACCCCCCCGGGGGGAAGAGTAGCTACTTAAAATGAAATATATGTACATGAATCCTAATAACCATCAGTTGCACCCATCACTATAATAGCTACCTAAAAAAGAATGACACCTGGCATGAACCCCCAAGTAAACGAGACAAGTGTCCTAATAAGTACAGAGTGTAAAAACATTACAGTATATACTCAAATTACAGAACTAGCAGTAGAAAATAAATATCCACTGTAATATGAGTCCAGAGTCCGAGCCACAATGACAACATAATGTCATGTACATCAACATACTGTACGTTTACCTCAATATCCCCACAATATACACATCCACTATACCCACATAACCACCCATCTCAAATATGCATATTAAAAATTCAGTGTGCCACGCTTCTTTTACCCCCGCAACACACACATAAACATATTCACAAACCTACACACATAGACATACCCACACACCCATGCACACATTCGTACAATACAAATGTGAGAGGCCAACCTGTAGATAACCTGTTAAGAGGGACTGTATAAGAGTCAAAGTCGAAGGCTCGCTAAAAACCTAAAATATGTATGTCCATCCTTTGAAGTAAAGGTCCATGTATGTTGTCTCTGTTGTGTACTGTTGACCATCACAGACATATCTGAAATTGAGTGGTCACCCTGAGGGAAATGTTGTGTCACTGGTTTGTCAGTCATCATCCTATTAATATCATACCTGTGTGAATTCATTCTTTTGCAGAGCTGCCGTTTCATCTTCCCCACATACCCTGTGCGAGGATATTTCCTACATGGAATAAGATAAACAACATTGCTTGATGTACATGTATAATTACCCAATATCCTGAATTGTCTGTTTTGTGAGGTCACCACACAGTCTGAGGTGGAAATGTGCTCACAAGTTTTACATCTGTGTTTATTACAGGGTTGTGTGCCTTATGGTGTCATGGCACTCTGTTCAGGTTCAAGTTTTCTCCTAATAATCTGGTTGGCTAAACTGGGTGGTTTAAAAGACAATAGTGACGGTTCTTGAAAAATACACATAAGGGTTTCATCCTCACTGATTATGGGGTGTAGGGCCTTAATAATCTTACGTAGAAGTTCAAGGTCAGGATGATACATGACTACTGAGGGTACTTTGTTAGTAGTGGTCCTTTCATTATATTGCAGTAGGTGTTCTCTTGGTACTTGTGTAGCACATTCCACTGCTCTGTCAATTTCTCTGGGAGGATGTCCCTGCTCAATAAAGGTGATTTTCAATATAACTAAATGTGTATCTCTGTCTTCCTCATTTGAACAGAGATGGTGGTACCGAGGCACTTGACTATATATGACAGACTTTTTAGTGTGAATCGGGAGATTACTTTTCCTGTGTAAGTATCTCTGTCTGTCTGTTGGTTTCCTATAAACACATGTATGTAGGGTTCCATCCTTGATGGTGTCTGTGGTATCCAGAAAATGTAACACTGGTGGCAGAATATTCCAGGAAAAGCTTAATGGTTAGGTGGGGATTATTAAGTCCCTGATGAAAATCCTTAAGTGTGTCAGTGCTTTCTGTTCAAATTATAAACAAATCATCAATGTAATGGAAATAAGTGAGTGATTTGTGTGTACAGTGCCTTAAAAAGTCCTCCTCCAAATTGGCCATAAAGAGATTAGCATACTGTGGAGCCATCCTGGTTCCCATTGCTGTTCCCATAGTTTGAACATAATGTTTTCCATTAAAGCTGAAGTAGTTGTGTCAGAATTAATTTAGTAAGTCCCCCACGATGTCAGGGTCAATGTTGTGGTCCAGTCCTCTCTCATACATGTATTTACGGCATGCTGAAATGCCATCTGTATGCGGTATATTAGTGAAGAGGGCTGTTACATCCACACAATTGATATTGTCATGTATAAAATACTGTTACTTACACTGACAATTGATATTATCATGTATAAAATCTTGTTACAACAAAGTCTTAACATAACAGTTTGTTGAGAGTATGTTTGGAATTTATCTCCAGCCAGTTGTACTTTCATCAGTGTGATACACTTACTCACTTTGGGTATACATAATTTTCATCATTCTGTATGCCATGTAAAGATAATTTCTGATGTTGTAACTTTGGGGCTTATTTTTTTACTTGTGTAACTCCCCTGTTACTCGGGGTTACTAGAATCCCAGTAAGACCTAGTGGTAGGCAGGGAAGGCAGCTTGTGAAACTCCAGTTAAATGGATTTCATACAGTCTCACTCTGTTCTCAGTCTCAGCCAAGACTGAGGGATGGCATCATTATAGAACTTTCACAGCTGCATAAGCCACACTGGAATGTTGCAGTTGGAGGTTAGTGTAGAACGTTGGGGATTTTGAATTCAGTCTGTGTGCAGTCTGAGTGAGAGACAGTAGTACAGCTGAGTGTGTGCAGGCTATCAGAGCTTTAAGCTCTGTTTTAGAGTTACTTTTGGAAGGTGTGTGTTTCTACCTGAAGAAGAACACATGAACTGGTAATTGAAGTTTTGGAGACCACTTTCAATGGTTCAAGAGCCCCATCCCTGAGGGGATGGGGGGAAGGTTTTTGTTTATTTTTGCTTGCTTTGTTGACCCTCCTGCGTCCAGCTAAGGGAAAGAAGCTGCCTATTCAAGTTGTGCTGAGGCACCAGAAGCTCTGAGAGAGAAATTCCTTGCGGAGGAAACGTCTGTGGGGCACCTGCAGCCAAAGGGTGAGTTCGCTCTGAAAAAGGGCCAAGTGTTTTCACCTGAACAGAAGGAAACTAAAGGGGCTGTTACTGAGGGGTCAGGAAAAGAAAGCCAAGTACAGTTGGAAAGTGGGGATTGGATTGTTTAATCTGTGGGAGGTCTAGAGTAATGGACATTGCCACTTAATTCGAGTATGTTCAAGTCCAGCACAAAGAGTGAAGGAAATTGGGGATCGGACTGCTTAACTCAGTGGGGGGTCTAGAGTAATGGACAATGTCAATTAAAAGTATGTTCAAGTCCAGCATAAATGGGAAGCAAGGCAAGCAGATGGAATGTGAAAAACATTTAGCAAGAATCTGCATTGCAAGGCTTTACAGGATGAGGTGTTTACTGTCCAGAGAAATGGCTGGGTATGAATTGTGGGAGCGAGAGGTGGGAGACCCCCCATCAGTAGTAACTAAATTCACCTCTACAGATTTGCTCTGAGACACCTTTTACTTTCTCTTAGGTACTTGGCCAGTGCCTGAGGAAAGTACCCAGGCGTGGGGTTGAAAGGAAGAATTCCCTGATGGAGCCGAGGTGCTCTTAGGTGGTTTAGGGAGCCACCAGAAAATGTTTCCATGAAGTATGGAAGGTGTCCAAGTGGCCGGCAAGGGAGCTGAGCCAGGGAAAACCCAGAACAGTGTACAAGTTCAGGCTGTGTACCCAAAGCAGCGTGCAAGTCGGGGCTACGTGCCCAGTGGGTTCAGAGCCTGAGGGCTAAAATTTTGTGGAAGTGTTCTTGTTTCTTTTAATCTGCATTACCAGGAGTGTAGCTCTATGGGGGTCCATCTATGCTTTGTTTATTCTGTTTGGATGTGAATAAAAAGTCACACTTTAGAATCCCACTTCTGGTATTGGACATTACTGTTATTGCTTCCTGTGTTCGGAATTACTTGGATGCCATTGTGCAGAGTAGCCAAACCTAGCCTTTGTGCCGAGTGACCTATTCCTCCCCGAACCCAGCCCACTTGGTATTGCTGTCAGATACAAACAGCATACCGGCCCTGGGTTACACTTGGTTATAAGTTACATTTTAGCATGCAGTTGTTTTCTCGAGGGTCATCTTATTATCAAAGGTTCTGTTCTGAGCAGGGTGATGTACTGTGGCCTCACTTGTGAAATATGTGTCTTCGGGAGATTTCCTTCACTTGACATGTGATTTAGTGAGCAGAGAATCTTAAGATTTTTTTAGCCATTAGATTGATACATGGTAACTCTCTGCCTGCTGTTCTCTTTAAACAACCTTTGACCTTTACGTTTGGTTCAGCTGAAATCACTCTTTAGATATTCAGGCTCTCCAACGTCACTTTAATTATTTCTGTTTTTTGCAGCTACTTATCCCCCTTCCTGGAGTCTTCTGCCTACATCTGACATCCCCCCCGTGTGTAGGCACCAGGTATGAGACCCCCTTCCCATAACCCCACAACTTATCCTGTGTGGCAGGGGGTTGGGAGTGACTCGACCCACTGGACTCGATTAGCATTCGGGGAGGTGTCTTCCTGGGCCATCCCAGAAGGGGACCATCGTCATCCTCAGAGGACTCCACCATTTTCTGTGCTCTTTTCTCCCTCTTGAGGTTGCGGCGTGCAGTGGCACCAGTGGCAGCAGCGCACACACTCCCATGTGCAACCCCACCAAGTGCCTGCCGCAACTCTCGCCCCAGTCACCAGTGCTGATGTGCCACCTCCTCAGCCTCCGCTAGGTGTCAGGCAATCGCTGACCCCTGCAATCCCCCCTAGCCAGTGAAGGACAGCAGTCCTGGGGAAGCTCGATCCTTCTCCTCCCTGCCAACCCCCAGCGGCCCATGTCCATTCCCAAACACAGGTCGCCGGTGTGGCGCGAGGTAAGGCATCCAGCGCCTCAGCCCTCAGCGCCACCAGGCCGGACACTTTAATTATTTCTGAAGGCCTGTTAAACCAATGAAAATTATTTCTGTTTTTTTCTGCATGTTCTAAGTGTTAGTAATATGGGATTTTCTAAATAACTCTCATTAGGCTTCTGGAGAAGGACTTGTTGGTCTGAAAGCTCTTTGTTCTTTTTGTAACATCCTTGTTGGTCCAATAAAAGGTTTCATAGAAACATAGACTTTGATGGCAGCTTAGGACTGCTTGGCCCACCTAGGCTGCCCATTTCCCTATCTATTGGATAGTTAACCAACAGCCTACTTCTTCCTACCCCCTCTAGAATTGCCCTATGTCTGCCCCATGCAGTCTTGAATTACCCCACTATTTTTGACCCCACTACCTCCTCTGGAAGGCTGTTCCATGTGTTCACCACCCTCTCCATGAAAAAATACTTCCTCACATTGTTCCTGAGCTGTCTGTCCTCTATCTTCAAATTGTACCCCCTTTTTCTTGCACATCTCTTTTTCTGAAATATGCTACCCGCTTGGACTTTGTTTATTGCCTTGAGGTACTTGAAAGTTTCTATCATGTCGCCCCTCTCCCTCCTTTCCTTGGTATACATATTAAGCTCCTTCAGTCTCTCTTCGTATGGCTTCTGGTGCAGATCTTGCACCATTTTAGTTGCCCTCCTCTGGACTGCCTCCATCCTATGTCCTTGTGGAGATGGGGTCTCCAGAACTACACACAGTATTCCAGATGGGGTCTCACCAACTGTCTGTACAGAGGGATAACAGCTTGTTGTTTTCTACTGGTGATGCCTCTCCTTATGCATCCCAGTATTCCCCAGCCCTCCTTACTGCCCTTTCACACTGCTTGCCTACCTTTAGGTCATCTAATATGACTACCCAGGTCCCTTTCCATTTCTGTTGTTGTTAATACCTCCTCCCATTGTGTACTCTTCCCCAGGGTTTTGTTTTCTAGGTACATTACTTTGCACTTCTTTGCATTGAATCTTAACCTGCCATACTCTTGACAATTCCTCCAACCTTGCCAGGTCCCTTCTCATCCTTTCCACCCCCTTGTGTATTAACCCTGTTGCAGATCTTTCACATCTCACTCCATCACATTTGCGGCATGCTGCATTTGAGAGTGAGACACACAGAGACTTTTGTGGAAAGAGCGAGGAAGAGCGCGAACAGCTGAGTTACATGTTTCAAATTGGAGAGAGACAAAGACAGTGTGAGGGAGAGAGAGATGCCAACATATAATATTATCTGCATTGTGTTCTCTCTCTCTCCCCCCCACCATGATGTACAGTACCTGCCCATGCAGTGAAGTGAGTTTTCCCTGCATTCGGTCCTCTTCTCATTGTCGTCCCTTCCGTAGTGCATTTGTGTGAGAGAGAGGGACACCACCAGCAGCTCACCGAGGAGCTGGCAATCTGTTCCTATTCAGTTTTGAGGCATACATTCAGTGTCAGGCAGTTTTCCATGTCTCTGCTATGCTTTCACTGAAACACAGAGCAAGCAGTGCACCGCTCTGCAGAGAGAGTTGGAGAGCAAGAGACACAGAGAGCGAGTGTATCTGAGCATGGTGTGACTTGGCCAGAAGTGCTGCATGTGTTATTTATGTGAACATGAAAGTGTCTGTACACCCATGCAGTTACTGAAAAGTACAATGATACTGTCCTGTCACTGTCTGTCTCTCTTCATAGAGCCATGCACTCAGTGAAATGTTCCATGTGTGTGCTGCACTGTCTACATCAATACAGCACTTGCACGGTGGAACTACTTTGTGGCATGGAAGGACACATAGAATAGTTTATCGATTTCATCCTGAAAAGGACATTTATGTTTATGTGTGCACAATCATTGTTACCCCATATTATAAGCGCAATGACCCGTTCCAGGGTATGGAGTTACTGGCACTTAATCCACACCCCAGGTGCTGTGAGGGCACTCGACCTATGGCCTCATGCCTCACAATGCACCCAGGCTTGTGGATTAACTGCCAATAATCCCATACCTTGCCGTGGGTAACTGCTTACATAATGGGTGTGATTCTCAGTTCCTAAAAATAAATTGTCATATCTGGTGTACTCCTATCCATGAATAGCAAGCACCCTGTAATTTAATACGAAAGAAGAGACATTATTAGTAAACTTAGATGAGGCTGTTATTATAACAGCAAATCCTCATTTCAGTAACTGATCACTGAGTCCAACCCCCTTATTTGAGAAATGGTGCTAAATCAAAACTCTCATTGAGTCTTGGCCCTTCCCTCACCCCTTGCTGTATATCCAAAAATCTCTACAAAACAACATAGAAACAGAATTTGTCGGGAGAAAAGGACCACATGGCCCACCCATTCTGCCCAGAGGGTCCCTGCCAAGTCTGTCTGGAGAGACCTTAACTGGTCTCCGGTGACCCTCCATCCTCCCTGACCATTTCCTAATATTCCCCTATATCTATCCCATGCATGCTCAAAGCCCCCTACTGTTTTCATTGCCACCACTTCTGCTAGCAGTCTATTTCAGGCATCCACCAGTCTTTCAGTGACGTAGTACATCCTCACATTCCTTCTGAACATTCCCCCCCCCCCCAGCTTCATTGCATGCCCTCTGGTTCAGGTGCTCTTCCTTATTTGAAAGAGAGTCTTCTCCTGCACTCTGTTCATTCCCATGATATACTTGTAGGTCTTTATCATGTCCCAACTCACTCTTCTGTCTTCCAGGGTGTTCTTGTTGAAATTCCTCAGTCTCTTCTCATAGGGCTTTTGGTGAAACCCCTGCACCATTTTAGTTGCCCTTCCTCTGGACTGCCTCCACCTTGTCTATGTCGTTTCTGAGGTGCAGTCTCCAGAACTGGACACAGTACTCCAGGTGCGGTTTCACCAGTGAATGATATAGTACCTCTCTCCCTGCTAGAGATACTTCTCCCTATGCATCTCAGATTCCCACTGGCCCTACCCACTGCTTTGTCACATTACCCTGCCACATTGAGGTCATCAGACAGGATAACCCCAAGGTCCCTTTCCTGCTTAGTGACTGACAGTACCACCCCCTCATCCTATAAGCAGTTCTTGTATTCCTATGCCATAGATGCATGATTTTGCACTTTTTGACATTAAACTCCAACTGCCATGCTTTTGACCACTCCTGAGTTTCCCAAGAGCTCTATGCATTCTTTCCACCCCTTCCTTATTGTCCACCCTGTTACAGATTTTTGTATCTGCAAAAAGGCATACCTTCCCTTTCATTTATCTCCAGTATCACTTACTTTATGAAGACGTTGAAGAGGACTGGTTCCACTACTGAGCCCTGTGGCACACCACTGGTCACCCTCCCATCATTAGAGAGAGTGTCGTTAATCACCACCCTCTGTTGCATATCCATTAACCAGTTTCTAAAACTGACCAAATTATCAAAGTCTTCCCCTCTCAGATTATGGTTAACCTTATCCATGCCCCTAACAATGAAGCTATGTTCTTCTTCAGTAGAAGTTGCAGCAATTTGATATGCAGTAGCATATGTCAAATTCTGCTTTGCAATGGCTCTACAATGCTCCCTTATGCATATTTGTAGTTTTCTCTCCATTTTATGTACATAAGGAACTCCACAGGAGCAAAGGGACAGATAAATACAGTAACTCCTGTTTCACAGTTAATAAACCGTCTAATTTCATAGGACCCTATGCACGATGCCTGCGTATTGCGGAAGTCAGGTGCGTAGGTATCGATACGCATGAATGCCATGGAGCAGAGTCCCATGGACCCCTGGTGACATTCATGAATGGGGCACAGCACACTCACGTTCCCCTGGGGGCAGGTACAGGACGTGCAAGCACTATGCGCCAGTCACTAAAGTGCGTAGTGCTGTGCACCATGGGGCGCAGCAGCGCAGAAGGGTGCCGGTTACACCAGGGGGGACCAGCCCCACGCACACGGCTCTCATGACCCTGGTAGTGAGAAGCAACTGCCCCACACACACACATCCGAGGCCCTTCCCCATGCGAATAGAGATACTCCCGACCTAGCCGTGCCCTGTCGCCATACCTCTCGACTGTCCTTGTGTGGCTGGGCCATTCCTGATGATGCCGACTGCAACATCCCCCCATCCTACCTCAATGGGTGATATGAATGTCACAGCGGTATCCGGATGTGACTTCCTCAATGATGCCAGACAGTAGTGGTACAGTCATGGTCCCCTACATGTATAGGATGTTCCCAATAGGCCACCTAATATAACAGCATCCTGAGGTGATATACCCATGATGCCCAATGTGTCCCTGGGTATGGGACACCATCCCTGATCCGTGTACGGCATGTCCCTGAGTTGCTTGGGGATGGGGTGGATGTACGCCCATCACAGTAATTGCTGGAACCCCTCCATTGGGACAGTCCCGGACCTATACTTCAATGCCTGATCCCCCACCCTGACCTGGCTCCCCAGCCCGCACATTGGTGGACAGTGGCCCCCACCCCCCAGGCACCAACAGCTCCATCCCCTGTATCAGTATGGAGGCTATGGATAGCCAGCAGCACAGCCCTCCACAACCCCCTACTTGGCCCACCCAGTCTGCCCATTTTTTCCCTGCCTATACTGTCACCACAAACCTGCTTTGATCTCTAGCTCCCTCCCCCTTGCTTCCCACTGTGCCTATTCCCTCGTGCCTATCCCATGCATGCTTGAAACCCAATGCTGGTTTCACCCTCACTACTGAAGACTGTTCCAGGCATCCGCCATTCTTTCAGTGAAGATGTACTTCCTCATATCTCTCTTGAATTTACCCCCTATAGCTTCACTCTATGTCTCTTTGTTCTTGTGCATCTTTTTCTCTGAAAAAATACTCCCTTCCTGTATCTTATTTACCCCAATGAGGTATTTATAGGTGTCTGTTATATCCCCTCCTCTCTTCCAGGATGTACATTTTGAGGTCTTTCAGTTTCTCCTCATAGAGCTTTTAGTGTAGACCCTGCACCATTTTAGTTGCCCTTCTGTTGCCCGGCTCTACTCTATGTCTTTCTTGCAGTGAGGTCTCCAGAACTGGACATAGTACTCTAGGTGGGGTTTCAACAATGATCTATACAGCGGCAACACCACCTCCCTCCCTCTGCTGGTGATACCACTCCCTATGCACCCCGACATCCCATTTGCCCTACCAACTGCCTTGTCACATTGCCTCGCCACCTTGAGGTTGTCAGATATGATTATTCACAGGTCTCCTTCCTGTTTGGTAACCATCAGTGCCTCTTCTGCCATTTTGAACTTCATCTCTGGGTTTCCGTTCATTAAGTGCACGATTTTACACTTTTTCACATTGAAACTCAGCTGCCGTGCCCTTGGTCAGTCTTCGTGTCATCTTAGGTCTGTGCACATTCCTTCCATCCCATTTGGAGTGTCTACTCTATTGCAGATTTTGGTGTCAACCACAAAGAGGCAGACCTTCCTTTCTAGCTCATCTGCAATGTCACATTAAAGAGAACTGGTCCCAGTATTGAGCCCTGATGTACCCCGCTGGTCACACAACCAGAGTGAATTTCGTGTACTACCATAGTTTGTTGCCTATCCCTTAACCAGTTTCCTACCCAGTTTACCACCTTAGGACCCACCCCTAAGCTGCCCAGTTTCCTTATGAGCCCTCAATGTGGAACAGTGTCCAAAGCCTTACTGATATCTAAGTAGAGCACATCCACCACCCCACCTTGATCTATTTTCCTGGTCACACAGTCAAATCAACCAAATTTGTCTGACATTATTTCCACCCCACCCCCCGTGAATCCGTGCTGCCTCAGGTCTTATAACCCACTGGTTTGAAGATACCTTACAATCCTTTCCTTTAGCAGGACTCCATTAACTTCCCCACCACCAATGTCAGGCTGTCTGGCCTATAGTTGCCTGCCTCCTCACTGCTACAACTTTTGTGAAGCGGGACTACATCTGCCCTCTTCCAGTCCCCTGGAACCACTCTTGTTTCCAGTGGCTCATTAAGAAGGACTGTCAGAGGTGCAGGCAGTACCTTCCTGAGCTCCCTCAGTACCCTTGGGTGTAACCCATCTGCCCCCATAGTTTTGCGCACTTTTTTTTTTAAGATCTCAGCTTTATTTCATCTATAGCAGCAATGTACAGCAATACATTTTGAAAATAAGAGTTCACAGGCATAATCGAATGGCCTCTTTGGGCCACACATCCAAACAAATACAGTAATACTTATTATTTTATTTAAATTTTGGTGACTGGGTAGGCCCACAGAGACTGAAATGGTCCCTTTTTCAGGGACGACACAGAATTAATTACATACATCTATAAACATAACAAAATACATACATGTCATTTCACAATTAACAGTCAATATAGACATATTGACCCAGTCAAGGATACAGTGGCAGGTTAATTGCAATCAACATCAACAGGAGAAGAAGTACTATTATACACGAGACATTCACAGTCAGATTGATGTCCCAATGAGGTTAGATCGGCAGCAGGGAGTTGGCTGACTCAGCAGTAGCAGGTGCAGAGGCTCAGTTCCAACAAATGGCTTTATGACCCTTCTTTAAGCCCCCAAGGGAGGTACATTCCTGCAGACTGCTAGGGAGACCATTCCAGATGTGAGGAATGAAGGCAGCATAGGACCGGATTCCTAGGGAAGTCCTTACACTGGGGACTTGGGGACTGGTGGCCAGAGGATCTTAGTGTTTTCCCATTCCTTTTGGGAGCTATGGTGTCAATTAGGCTAGGAGGGGTACCATTTTGCTGGAGCTTAAAAGCAAGGCACAGTGAGGGATATGATAATCTGCCCTCAAGAGAAGGCCACCTTAGAGATAATAGCACCTTACAGTGATGCTCCAGTGGTGGTGCACCTGCAGCGAATTGCCCTATCCTGTGATACAGTGTTTTTAACCTTTGCATTTCAGAGATTCTTACAGAATATAGTAAAGGGGCCCCATATAGCAAGGTTGGAAGGAGTATACCAGTGGAAACCTTGAGTTTGGATTCACGAGTGAGAAAAGGGCTCAGATGATATAATGGACCTAACTTTTGGTTGAGTATCTTGGTCAGATGGTCGATGTGGCCCATAAAGGAGCAGTCTTGGTCTAAGTATACACCTAGATGTCTGATACAATTGATAACTTCAGTTTTTAAACCTTTTCTCTATTGTTCTCCCCTGTTTAGAAGCCAAATTTCCCATCCTCGCCACTATGCTTCATACTGATCGTGGTGAAGCCTTAATTTTGCTGTCAAGGCCTCCATTGATAGTACCTCTTTAACCCACTGAATCCATTCCCCCAGGATTGGAGGCTGCTGCTGTAGCCATCGTGCTGTAATACATTTAAGAGCCACTGCCATAAAGGTCAACACGACTCCCCTGGTGTCCCCCCTCTGATGTGTAGCCGTTGGGAGCCTCAGTACCCATTCCTCAAATTCTGAAGGGAAGAGAACCCCCAGTGATGCCTTGCACCGCCGTCTGACTAGAATGTCAATATTCAGCTAAGGCCAGACAGTGCCAGAATGTATGCCAATGATTCCCTAATTGCCCACAAGCCCGCCAACATCCCGCTGAGCCTGAAGTACAGTAGTGACGTGTGACCGATGGGGTATGAAAAAATCTGACCAGAATTTTCCAAAAAAACTCCCACCACACTGGGGCAGAAGTTACCCACCACCCCCACTTGAGCCTTCTTTTTCCCAGGCCTTCTTAATGTCTCACAGAGACACCCCACTCTGACCCAACAGGATTTTATAGATATTCGATATGTGTCTGCTGATATCCTTGATGGTGACTACCCCATATAAGAACTCTTCCCACCCTGTATTGGGTCTTGTGAGGTGCTGGATATGGTCCCCTGTAATAATGAAGTGTCAGACCTGCATATAGCGGAGTAATTCAGAGTTAGGCCAGCTGTATTTGTCCTTGGCTCTCTGAAAAGTTATATATGTTTGCCCTTCTTTAAATTGTGTGAATCTGAAGGGCCCTCAGAGCCCCCAACCTGCATATCCCAGATCCAGAGATGGCAGGGAAAAATTATGTTTCATACCTAATAAGCGAAAGGGGCCCCAACACTTCCGGTGTGTCTGTGGGTTTCTGAATCTTCCTAACAATATAAACTCCTTGTCTGACCCAACAATTCCTCACCACCCCCACAAGGTCTTGAGGAGCTGTGGTTGGGGCCAGGGTATATAATGGTCTCACTCCTACAGCTGTGTCCTCTATTAGGTACTATTGAGAGGATGCTCTTTGTTTGGTCCATGTCATCAGCATCGCGCCCTGCAAGGCCAGTTAGTATAAAGAAAGATTAGGAAGGGCCAGCCCCCCAGCTTCCTTTGGGAGATGTAATATTTTTTTTGAGAACTCTGGGTCTCTTATTATTCCAGACAAATCTGGAAATCTGCTTATTAACTTTGTTCCAGTAGGAAACAGGTATCCGAATAGGAAGGCATTGATACAAAAAGAGAAATCGAGGTAGTATATTCATCTGTACGGTGGCTGTTCTCCCAACCAAGTTGAGGGGCAGCAACCGCCATTTTGTCATGTCCCACTCTAGAGCCTCCCATAACAGTTCGTAATTTGCATTAAAAAGTCGACTTAGATCTTTTGTAATCTGTATGCCCAAATAATGAATCTGATTTCTAGGGGCCCATCGAAAGGGGAACGTGCCCTTGAACTCTTCTTGGCACTCTTCGTTTAACACCAAGGCCTCTGATTTTGAGAAATTAATTTTGCAGCCTGAAATTTCCCCCAAAGGACTGTAATAGCCCTATGAGGGGTGGCAAGGAAATTTCGGGGAATGACAGAAAGAGACTGGAGTCATTTGCATATAGGGAAAGTTTTTGTTCGACCCCCCCCCCCCGCCATAGCACCCCTAATGTCAGGGTTACTGAGCACTTTAACTGCCAGAGGCTCCAAACTGATGGCGAAGAAGAAAAGAGATGGGGGCACCCCTGCCGTGTCCCCCTGGACAAGGGAAAGAGCTCAGAGCTTATACCATTAGCTCTCACTAAGGCTTTGGAGTTGGTATACAGTTGAGAAATAACTCCTAGGAGTTTGAGGCCAAACTGCATGCGTTTCATGGATGTTTTTAAAAACTGCCAATTAACCCTATCAAATGCTTTTTCAGCATCCATGGATATGGCTATCTGAAATTAGGTCCGGGTCTTTTGAGAGGAAACAGTGTTTAATAACTGGTGGATATTGTCTGAGAGATATCCACACGAAATAATGCCGATCTGATCTTCATGCACTAGTAAGGGGATTACAGCCTGTAGCCTCCCGGCCAGTAGGCCGGTAAATAGCTTTAAGTCAACATTAAGTAAGGATATGGGTCTGTAGGACCCACACTCCAAAGGGTCTTTCCCCTCCTTTGGTAACACTGAAATCTGGGTTAGTCGCCAGGAGGCTGGGATTTCCCCTTCCTCCATAATTTCACTACAAACTCACAGTAGACGTGGAAGTAGCTGGTCGGCAAAGATCTTGAAAAACTCTGACATACAGCAATCCAGGCCTGGTGATTTGCCATGTTTCAAACTCACTATCTGGGCCCTTAATTCCGCCATAGAGATCCCTGTCTCCAAGCCATCCCGAGCTGCATCTGGGAGAGTCCTAATGTCCAGGCCCTCAAAAAAGCTATCTGTAAAGTCTCCAAAATCCAGAATCTCTTCCTGTGCATACAAGGAGACATATTAATCATCAAATATGCTGTTAATTTCCCAAGGCTTACTTGTTGGCATCCACCCCCCACCCCGTCTTGGGTCTCTCAGTTTTAAAATCAACCTGCTGATCTGTTGAGACCGAAGGCTTGCAGTAAGCAGCCTGCCCTACCTGTTCCCCCTTCAAAGTATTGTTGACGGATCCACCTGTATTTCCCCTCTATTTGGGCCTGAATTAAATTTTCAAGGGCTGTCCTCTTTTCTCTAAGGAGTTTCTTAACTTCTTGGTTTAAAGTAATCTTATGTTGAAACTCCAAGTCCCTCAGCTCTTCTTCTAGGCTCACTAATTTACTAGCCATCTTTTTCTTATATTGAGCTGCAAATTTTATGATCACCCCTCGGAGAACTGTCTTTAGGGCATCGCATCGAACTGCGTGGGATGTTATCTTCCACTGGATTCATCTGCTGGTACTCCTGAATTGTTGACTTAATTTAAATCCTGAAAGCCCGGGTTGTTCAGCAGCCCCACGTTGAACTGCCAATGCGAATTTCGAATGGAAGGGGCCAGGGCAGGGTCAGCCTGACTGGTGCATGGTCAGAAAGCATCTGGGCATAATCTGACTGCAGAAGCTGTATAATCACACTCCTCAGAAATAAGTAACATGTCAATTCTGGTATAACAGTCATGCCTGTCAGAGTAGTGAGAATAATCTCTTAAATGCTCATTAAGCTCCCTCTAAATATCCCGTAGGCCAGCCATCCTGCTCAGTTTATACAGGGTGGGACTCACCACCCTGCTCCTAGTTCCCTGTGCTCCACCTCTCCTGTCCAGAGTTGTGGATAAAATAGTATTGAAGTCCCCTCCCAGGATGCAGAGCCGCTCCATGGGATCCAACAGATCCTTAAAGATTTTTTTGGAAAAAAGAGGGGCCGCTTTATTCTCATTAGGGGCATACAAGTTTAAAATTACACAGGGTATATCTCCTGACCCCTGGGACAACCCATCAAAGAGCTGGGCGCTCACAGCAGTCTCCTGAGGCCTCTGAAAGAGGGAAGGATTGAAATTCTGTCACCCTTTCTCAGACCTATAGACATCATTCATTTAGAGTAACAGCATTGTAAGCCATTTGTAGGAAGCTTCAAAGTGTGCTGATGCAAAAAGAGGATTATGCTGGAGGATGGCAGATCTGAGAGAGATCCTGGTGGGATCGGGCCTGCTGACTGAACTAGAGGTCGTGATGTGTCACGTTGGGTCTTGTGCGTAGAAAATGTCCAGTGCCAGAAATTGCTAAGTTCTGGAGAGGAAGAGATCAGCAACTACATGCAAGCCAGCACAAGTGACGACACTGAGGAGACAGCATGGAGCAAAAGGCTGAAATCCAGGGTTGCTGATCCAGGTCCCATAGCAGGCACTACAACTAGGTATTGGGCTGCCATTGGCCTGAGGCTTCTGAAGCCAAGATGTATGGGTCCGTCCAGGGCCTCAGCAGTTTCGGGGGGAGGGGGGCACAGAGAGCGGAGAGGACAGAAGAACCAACAACCAGTCCTGAAAGAAGTCAAGAAGCAAGCCCTGAGAAAAGTGGAGTGAGCTTGAGGAAGGAGTCTAACTGAATCAGAGGTACCACGGGAGATCGGAGTGTCAGAGGCCTACAGAGACCAAAAGAGCCATCCAGTTGGGAAACTGTGAGTAAAATCAGGGCTTGCCCTGCCTCTGGAAAATACTGTTTGTTTGGAATTTGTTTGAAAGCTGACTGTCAGACCGGATTACAAATACTCTTCCAGAAGTTTTTTTTCCTTTATATCATTCTTTTTATTAAACGTTTTGTGTAAAGCATACAACAATAGTAACAAAATTTATTTGCATCACAGCTGATAGCATAACCTGGGTTCCAGTTGAACAGTATTTCATTTCATAAAGAGTTACCTTTGAATACCACTTTACTTTAGAACGAATACCAACTTGTCATTGCATAAGCAATAATGCATGACAGGTCATGCTGGGTAGCTACCGCATGCTCCCCCATTCCATGAGTTGGAGGCATGAGGCATTAACTGAGTCCCCTTTGACCATGGGGTGGGGGGAAGGGCAGTGATTGCCAAATAACCACAAGCCCTCAAGTATACTACTGAGTTAATAAAATGGCACCAAATAAAAAAAATGTAAAAATCTTTAAATTAAAAATAAATATATCTTAGTCATTGGTTAATCGATTCTCACACCAAACAGCTGGGTTTGCCCCATCAAAGATGGCTGGCAGGCAAGTCACTCATGTTGTTAGTTAAACCTTTTTTTGGTTTTCCCAACTGTCACAGTTACTGAGAATTCCAAAGCAGTGTAGTCATAGTTCTGTGCAGTCAAGTCAGCCTAAAGTAAGCAATAATACCCTCCAGGGTGGGCGGTATAGGGCAATACCGGACTGCCCAGGGGTGTAATGAGGACCAACGTGACAGGTGGAGGGCCTTATAACCCCTGGATGGTCCAGAACTGCCTATACCTCCCACCCTGGAGGGTATTATTGTGCTTAGAAAGTGGGCACTGTCAAAAAAAAAGAAACATTTATAACAAATTGTTAATAAATATTTAATTTTTAAAAAGTTTTGAAATGAAATTGTTCATCCGCCTTCATTAGAAGGATGATCTTTTGTCCAAATGCAGACCCCATACTTAGAAAGCTGGCTGAGTGCAGTTACTACCTCCACAGCAGACTGTTTTCTTTTTTTTTGTTGAACCCCCTCTCCAATACAACACTTTTGTTTACCCTGTACACTTGTTTTATTTTCATGTTAGAGGCTGTGTTTTTGTCCTGCTGCTTTTTTTTTAACACTGCTGGGGCCAGGTTTGAGATGTTGTGATCGGGAGAATGAAGCGCAGCTTAGGAGAGTAAGCGTGCTTGGTCAGGAGCCAGTTGTTGAGGCTATTTTTCTTTATCTAGTGTTTTTTAATTTAACGAGCTTTGTTGTGTGTTACTGGGACTGAGTTTTTTTTTTTGGGGGGGGTTGTCTTGTTTTATGAGTTCCCAATCCTTGCTGCCTTCCTTGAGGACCGGGAGTGTGAAAAGGAACACCCTTTTCATCCAGGGAGTGAGCCTGCACAGAGGTACAGACCAGAGGAGCCGTTTAACTAAACTGAGCGAGCGGACAAGAACCTTTGGGTACTGTTGTGTATGGACACTATTTGGAAGTGGCTCTGCTTGCTGTGGGGATCTGTATTCTGTGGGTATATTTTCTTTTTTTCTTTTACAGTCAGGGAGAATGAGGGCACGGTGCTGTGGTGATGTCCTGTATTTGAAAGCTGGCGGCGCGCACAGCCCATAAGTGAGCGGGGAGAAAAAAAAAATGTTTAATTGTCATCAGTGATTACTGTTATGAACTGAGATATTTTTACACATATGTGTGTGGTGTCTGCTCTAAGGTGGGGGGGACTCTTTCTAAGCAATCTGGAATCTCGCTAAGCGATAAAAGAAAATGGCGGTAGTTTGAAATGTTGTGCCCAGTTCTTCAGCCAATGATGAAGCAGGCTGGGCACAAGGGTACTTGGCTGGGCATGAGGTAGGTTTGAGCTGTGACTTCTTATTTGGTGGGCATCCATTGAAAGTTAATGTACCGCTGTGGAATGGGTACCAGCCAATCAGATGCCTCCAAATAAAATGCCCATTTTCTAAAATAAGTTTCATGATTTGCAAGGCACTTTCTAGACCTGTGCTGTTACTGGTCAGTTACCTCACAGGTATGGACAGCTACTGACCAATTAGATCACTGGATTTTTGTTGCTCATTTATAAATGTTGTATTATATTCCTCTGAAATGTATTCCAAATTATACCAGTCAGATAACAGGTATTAACAATCTGATTATAAACTAAAACAAAAAAAACCCTTCAAGTGCTAATATTACATTGGGGTGGGGGTGGGATAAACTTGCACACACTGTGAAATTTATCAGATTTATCCATGGCAAAATTGGTTGAATGAGTCACTGAAATCCGAAATAGTGGCTTGTGTCCCACCAAATTAATTAGGGCAGAGCAAGTAGAGGCACGAATGGTACTGATGTAGAGGGGTGGAGAGTGAGCCAATGAAAAAGCTACTAGTGGTTTCCAGGACATGCTATTTCCAGAACGGCCCACTTACCAGAAGCTAGACATTTACTACCAGTAGACCATCATATTAAAAACATTGAAAGTTCAGCTCCAGTTCATGAAGGGGATCAGTGGTGGGAAGAGTCGTCACCTCTTCAGTCGCCCGCTTCCCTTTCGAGCAAGTCGCTCCCTGCATGACGTACACTGTGATATTCCATTTGGGAGAGACAAGACTGGGCTGACATCATCCATCCTGAGAACAGCGCAATCCCCCGGGGCCGCTGCAGAGTTGCAAGGGCCCACAAAGGTCCACATGAGTGATGGCCTTGGAGTTGAGTTTGGTTGTGAGGAGGCCAAAGAAATGATGAGTCCCAAGTCACCTGGTCAATGCCATGCTGGAAGGAGGCAATGGTGCAGTTTACAAGGGAATTACCTTCTGAGAGTCTGCATGCCCATCAGTCCTAGAGATGTCTGACAGGATGCACCTTCTGGTTTAGCAAACAGAGATATACATTGCAGTGATGTGATTGTAAGGTCAGAGGGTGTCTGAGGAGCATTTAGATTTTTTATTAGTACATATTCTGGGCAGAAGACCTTACTGAAACAGGCTCACCAGTTGCAGTCACTTTGGCAAACAAGGATAAGGTTTGTAGAGAATAATGCATCAGTTTGGGTGGTTAGGGAAGTGCAAAGGGAAAAAAGCAGAAATAAGTCCTATCTTTCCAGACCTGCAGGATCATGTGGCTCACAGGGGAATTAACATGGTTGGGCTCTCAGAGATCGAAAAAGGTCAGGGAACTGCTGATGGAGTTCTGATTTAGCTTCACTGGCAGAAGCATATTGTAGAGTGCCAGTGTCCGTAGTAATGATCAATTTTGCTGGATACACCACCTTAAATTTAATAGGGGCAGCATACAGCTTAGCCTTGATATCTTTGTACTCTGCTTGTTTGGCCCTGAAAATAAGAAGATGTTGGCCTTCCCACAAAATTTTCTTAGTGGCTTGGGCATTAGACTGTATATGTATCTAATCTAAGTAATTTAGAAATCTAAAGATAATGCGTCAAGGCATTCCCTGGAGGTGGTGTGGGTCAGGGCACCTGATGTGTTTTTTCTGTAACATAGGAGGCCCCATTCGGCAATGGTCTGGCTATCTTTTCATATAGTTTTTGGATAAAGGAGGTTGTGTCTGCCCCTTCAGCTCACTCAAGGAGGCCAACCACTACAAGATTGCTTCATTGGCTTCTACCTTTCTGGTCCTCCGGTCTCTACTCTAATTTTATTTTCTTCCTTCTCATTTGAACCAGCTCAGGGCCTTGGCAAGAGACCGGATCCTCCAGAGAGCTAATCCGTGCTTCAGCATCGGACAGATGACAGGTCAGTTCGGTGATTGTTGGCTTGATAGTTTTAAAATCACCTGCTAGATCAAGCTGGGTTTCTTTTCTGGACCCAAGCTCGTGAAAAAAAGTGACCCAAGATGTCAGGATCTATAGAGTTCCCAGGTGGAGTGTTGGAGCACTCCAGGGATGAGTGTTATGTTTCTTGGTGGCCTGGGCTGTTTCCTGCTGAGGAACTGGTGTGGTGGTAAGACCCATCTGGTCAGCTTCTGACTCCCTATTTAGCCAATTTCCCTTTGAAAATGTTTTCTTCTAGGTATCTAACCCTTAATACTTCTGTTAGAAGCAAAGGAATATAATAAAAGGTGTATTTTATTATATTAATTGGTGATCTCTCATGGAGTTGACAAGAGGGGTGCTGCTCACCAGCTAAGCATCACGTGACTCCTGTGTCATGTCTGGAGTTTTTGCTCTGTGCTTCAAGACTCAGTCAGATGTGGGAAGCCCAAACATGAACATTCATGGCCCTGTCCTACCCTCTTTATGCTATAAGAAGGGAAGGCTAGCTGAGAGTCAGATGAGTTAGTGCCAGTGTAAATGGCAGGAGTTCCCAATTCCAACCCCAAAGCTAACATTACAGCATTTGGATAGAGGGAGAGCAGAGGACTGGGAGCACATCTCTCCTCACCACTCCGGGAGTGGGTAGGGGCACCTCTGGAGACAGCTAGGAGAGAGAGAGAGACTCAATAGGAGCTGTTCCTGAGAGGAAGAAACATCAGAACCCAATTGGCACCAGAGAGTAGTGGTGTGCCCCTCTCAAAGGAAGTCACCGGGATCATTGCAGATCTTCTTGGCTTGACCAGACCCAGAGGGTCGTAGTTGGCTGGATAGTCTCATCCCCAAGGAGGGTCATTAGTGGGGTCCCACAGGGATCAGTCCTTGGGCCCCTTCTGTTCAACACCTACGTCTCTGACATAAGGACAGGAATCAGGAGTGAGATGAGTCTTTTTGCAGATGACTCGAAACTGGGGGCGGTGGTGGATAGGGAGGAGGGGAGGGTGGCCCTACAGGGGGACCTGGAGGCTCTGGAAAGATGGTCTAGAAAGTGGAAGCTGAGGTTCAATGCAGGGAAATGCAAGGTACTCCACCTGGGGGCCAGAAACCCGGGCCAAGTGTACACCCTGGGGGAATGCTACAAGTCTCGATGGCTGAGAGGGACCTGGGGTGGTGGTGGATGTCAAGATGAACAACTCTGAGACTTGTGGGAGGGCAGCAGCCAAGGCCAACAGGATGCTGGGATGCATCGCTAGGGGATCACCTCCAGAAGGAGGGAGTGATACTCCCTCTGTATAACTGCTTGGTGAGGCCGCACCTTGAGTACTGCGTGCAGTTTTGGAGGCCACACTTAAAGAGGGACATTAACCTCCTGGAGAGGGTCAGAGGAGGGCAACCAAAATGATTTGTGGCTTGGGGACAGGACCTATGAGGAGAAGCTCAAAGAGCTAAATATGTACACATTGGAGAGAGAAGGGACCGGGTACATGATAGGTCTTCAAGTACATGAAGAGGGTAAATAGGGAGGAACAGTCAGGGTGCTTCAAAAGGAAGGAGGAGGGCCACTAGGGGCATGGGTGGAAGCTGGAGAGGGGAAGATTCAGGGAGAAAGGAGGAGGTGTTACTTCACTGAGAGGGTGGTGGAGCCATGGAATCGCTGCCTAGGGGCTGGTGGAGGCAGAGACAGTGGAGGGGTTCAAGAGGGGGTGGGACAGGTACAGGGGAAGGGTTCTGGAAGCATAATCCAATGCAGCAAGAATATCCGGAACTGGGAAGGGAGAAGCCAGAGAAGGCGAGGGGGGCATCAAGGTCAGCACCCAGGGTGGGGGCTGACCAAACGAGCAGGCACGAAAGACCATTAGGCCTATTCTGCTGGCATTTTAGTATGTTAGTATGTTCTTCCATCAGGAAAATGCAAGGAAAGGAGCAATTTGAGAGTGCACCTTACTTGGTAGAGCTCCGTAGAAGAAAGGGTACCCACAGCAGATTTATCCCCTAGGTATTGAGGTGTATTTAGTAGTAGATGTTCACTAGGACATGGGGCATGGTAACAGCTGGGGTTGGTTAAGTGCCACAGTGTTGAGCCGGGCATGGGAGTGCATTGCTTTGGGCCACTAGGGTTGTCATTGCAGGGTCAGCAGGGAGACTTGCGTGACTGGGCCAGCTATCAATTATTTAGAAGTAAACCATAAAGTTGGTTACTGTTTTGTAATATGCAACTTGCTGGCATCTTAAATATGCACAGGCAAAGTTGCCCCCAGGGCAGTGCTTGCCCTGCTTGTGAGGGCACCACTGTGCTCATGGTCTTGTGGGTACAAATGTGAAACAACAGTGTTATCGAACATAGCTGGAATAATGAAGTTATGGCACAATGATTTTAATGAAGTGGTGAGGGTTATGCCCTTAGGTGCTATGTACCACCAATGCAGCAAATAAACATGCAGACTGCTTGACCCCGGCTCCCAGTGTGGACAGTGGTTATGTGTGTGGTCTCACATTAATGGTGCCACTGGTAAATGTGTATAGTGCCCTGGACCCCATCTGCCGTGACCCATGGTGGCTCTGAATGGAGAGACATACAGTGTTTCATGGTGTAAGGCAGGTGCCCTTCTGATGAGAAATGCCACCAAATACCCTGAGACACAGGGAGGTGTTCGGCCCTTACATGTACATCACCACTGCTGACTCCCACAGACTTAATGTAACTATCACTAAGAGAGAAGAAACATACTTTCCAGTTTTTGTGGTTTCTGTAAACACACATTCAATCAAAGGCATCATGGGTATGCAAGTGTAAGTGTGTGTGTGTGTGTGTGTGGTAAGTTGACTAGAGAATGTTTCCACTGGCACTACATTCCACTTGCCTTTGAGCTACTCAAACTTCACCACAGCCAACTCACACACAAAAATATGAAACAATAATCTTTAAAATCTGCACAAAAGAGAAGGAGCAAGGTACTGTCCAGTTGTGTGTTTTCTGCAAACACACTATCAAAAGCCTCAAAAGCATCATGGGTATGTAAATATGTGTGGGTTGGTGGGGGCTGACTAATGTTCTACCACCAGGCTCTTTTCCGTTTTAGTATAGCAACCATCAGAGAAGCATCTGATTTTATTAAATTTATGTCAATGGAGTTCATTATTTTTATAAAACTTGTATCTTAAACATTCAGATTACATTTAGATTAATGTAGTGTTCTATATAAAATGCATTCTAGCAATACATGACTTGGGAGTCTAATTTTGCCTGTTTGACATTGACATAGTCTATCACCATATGACTCTCAGTTGTACCTGTCCTTGGTAACTTCTGACTCATACACCTGGAATTCCAGAGTCCTGTAAGGGTGAGCAATTTATTGTTTCTTCAGCTTCATGGCAGCATATACTTTTGAAGTCTTTTTACTGTGAAACATAGAAACATAGAAATTGTCAGCAGATAAGGACCGCTAAGCCCATCCAATCTGCCCGTAAACCCTACACTAGTTTGCGGCCTCTGACCCTTCCTGGTCAATGGCTTTTCAACCCTCCTTCCCACATCTAAGATTCCCCTGTGTCTGTCCCAGGCATGTTTAAAACCCTCTACTGTGCTTGCTCCCACCACCTCCTGTGGTAGACTATTCCATGTGTCCACTACCCTGTCTGTGAAGAAAAACTTCCTCACATTTCCCCTTAAACTGCCCCCTTCCAGTTTCATATCATGCCCCCTTTTGTTCTTGTACTCTTCTTATATTGGAAGATATCTCTCCCCCCTGCACCTTGTTTATGTCCTTAGGATACTTAGAAATGTAGAAACATAGAAATTGACAGCAGAAGGAGACTGCTAGGTCCATTTAGTCTTCCCATTTGTTTTAGACCTATTTGACACTCTAGTTACCCATTGTAGTCAGGGCTCCCTTGTGTCTATCCCATGCATTCTTGAATCCCCACACAATGTTGACTTCCACAACCTCTTGAGGCAGGCTTTTCCATGCATCCACCACTCTTTCTGTGAAGAAGAACTTCCTGGAGTTGGTAGAGAACCTCCCTCCTTGCAGCTGGAGGTCATGTTCCCTACTCCTGGAACCCTTCTTGAAGTGAAAAAGTTCCTGTGCCTGTACTTTGTTAATGCATTTTATGTACTTGAATGTTTCAATCATGTCCCTTCTCTCTCTTTTCTCTGCTTCAGGAAGTACATATTCAGTTCCCTAAGTCTTTCCTCGAAGGACATGTAATGCAGACCCTGAATAATTTTTGTTGCCCTTCTCTGTACTGTGTCCACCTGGTCAATGTCCTTCCTGAGGTGAGGCCTCCAGAACTGGACCCCGTATTCCAGGTGAGGCCTGACCAGCGATCTATACAGTGGTAGTACCATCTCTCTCCTGCTTGTTATTCCCCTCCCAATGCAGCCCAGCATACTGTTGGCCTTCAATGTTGCCTTCTCACACTGCTTACTAACCTTCAAGTCCTCTGAGATTATGATTCCCAGATCTTTTTCCTGGTTTGAGGCTGCCAGTCTTTCACCTCCTAGGTAATACTTCTTTCTTGGATTTTTCTTTCCTGTGTGCATGACCTTGCACTTTTTGGCGTTAAATCTCAGCTGCCATACTCCAGACCATTCTTCTAGTTTCTTGAGGTCAACTACCATCTTGCTCCCTCCTTCTGAGGTGTCCACCCTGTTACATATCTTGATGTCATCTACGAACAGACACACCTTCCCTTCCAGTCCATCAGCGATGTCTGCTATAAAAACATTGAAGAGCAGAGGCCCCAGCACTGAGCTCTGGGGCACCCCACTGGTCACCCTGCCTTCCGTTGATTGTGTTCCATTAACCTGTACCTTCTGGGTTCTGCCTCGTAACCAGTTTTGCACCCATCTGACTACTTCTGGACCAACCCCTGTGTGGTCAAGCTTCTTTACCAGCCTTCTGTGTGGAACCGAGTCGAAGGCCTTATTAAAGTCTAGGTAGACCATATCTTCTGCCCCACTGTTGTCCACTATTTTTGTAGCGTAGTCAGAAAATTCGAGCAGATTTGTCTGGCATGACCTACCTGCTGTGAAACCATGCTGTTTAAGGTCTTGTTAGTCACTAGTTTCAAAGAATGCTATGATCCTCTGTTTAAGTATTGTCTCCATTTATTTCCCTACTATAAACGTGAGGCTCACCGGTCTGTAATTACTAGCCTCTTCGCAACTGCCTGATTTGTGAAGTGGAACCACTATTGTTTTTTTCCAGTCTTCGAGTACCACATCGCTCTTCAAGGTTTTCGTGAATAGAAATGCCAGAGGGACTACTTATTCTGCCCCCATTTCCTTAAGATTGAATGTTTCTGTCGTGTCCCCCCGATCCCTCCTCCAGCGAGTACCTATTGAGGTACTTTAATCAATATGTACTATTTCTCATTGTTGCCCAGCACATGCGCAGTCTGTATCTGCAGCACAGCTGTCAGCATCTCACAGCAGTATTGCTCAGTCAGGATCTCATACAGATCACTTCTGGGTTCAGAATAGCTCTTGTTGTTAGTGGACGAAATAGCTTTGATTGCTAAGGTATGTGACTGGAAAAAGGTAATGTTATTTAAATGCTGATGAGAAGGAAGAACAGTATGTTTGCAAAACCCTTTTTGGCCTGTCCTTCCAAGTGCTTCACTACCCAGATTGAGGTGGTGATGGCTCAGGGTATCTCCCATGTCTAGGGGTAAATTGACGGTATGGCTTGCTGAGAGTCCCCTTGCAAATAAACACGTTAGCATACACAGGCGCTCTCTGTTCTTTTCAGCTTAGAAACAGTTCACAGTAACACTCACAGGGTATACTGGACACCTGAATGATAGTTCAGATGTATGACTCCTTTACTTAGGTATAGAGATATCAGGATAAACTAACTGCATGTATCTTCTAGATAGCATTACAAGCTGTTATGGAGGTCAGTACCCCCAGGCATAATTTATTACTGCAGCCTTCAGTAGTGTTAAGCAATTCGGTACACCGCCATATACTCTTCCATTCTTACTTAATGTGGTTTAGAAAGATATTTTAGGACTCTTCTGTCTCTTGCCCCTGAAAGCTCCAGTGCTTACTCTGATCCCCCAACTAAACACATGCACAGCACAGATGCTTGCGTCAGCCGTCCTGTACTGAGGGTACTAAACTCTTCCCTGGTACCAGTGCATAAACCCTTAATACTAATATGGTGCTCCCAGTGCTTCACTGGGTATCCAGCACTGGAAGTAGTGTAGGGTCAAAGACATTGCACGTGGCTTGCTGGTGGTGGTGCACTTAAAAGAAAATTAGTAATGCTTTGCAAAACAGAAAACACAAAACTCAAAGGCCATTAAATGCAAACTCTCAACTGAGGTATCTGTAACCCCCAGCCAGATGACTAAGTCCAGCAAACCCTTTCCCAACTATTTATGGAGTGTGTTGCGGGACAAACCCTAGGTTTTCTCTCAGTTCCTGAACCCAAGAGATCTCCCTCAATGTGGAGGGGATTGATGTCAGAGTTTGCAGTGATCCCTCTCTGACTCTCCACCCTCACTCTTGTTCTGGTCCAAGATGGTAGATGCAACTTGGGGTTCAGTTGTCCTCTAGTCTTTCATGCCACTGGGGGTGCACACCACCCTGTACATCATGGCATCCTGTCCTGAGGGGTGGAGATAACTGGTACCAGGCTAAGGTATGGTCTGGGAAGATCCTGCAGCAGTTTGAGCACAGCTTGGCACAATCTCAGTCTCTCTGCTGCAGCAACATTCTCTTCCCAATTCTGTGATGCTCAGCATTTTTATTTATTTTATTTATTTGAGAAATCGGTTTACAACCTTTAAGCCAGAGGCTCATTTCCAAAGGTACCTTGTCACAGTGAGGGCAATACATAACAGACTTACATATGATGCAGATAAACAATTGAATTTTGGTTACAGCATTTGGATTAATGGTAGCAAGCACAGGAGACAACTGAATTTTGGTTACAAGCATTTGGATTAATGGTAGCAAGCACCGTGACTACATCCGGTCAGCAAGAAATAAGTTTGCAAGATGTAGCAAGGTCAAAGCAGTATAAACAGCAATGGATGAGGATTAGTGCAATGTGGAGTGGATGCTGCCCAGTGGGCATTGTCAGGGCACTGTGAGCAGCAACTCAGTTATATGCAGGTGCAGCTTCACGTGTTAAATAATTGGCTGTGAAGTGCAAGTTTGAATTTGGAAGTTGTGGGAGCATCTGAGATTTATTTATTTATTTAGATTTTTGTTTACTGGGTAAGTACACTAGACAAGTTTTATGCCTATTTTCAGGAACGACCCGGGAGAGTACAAAAGGGTACAACAGGTACATTGATACAGTAATTGGTTCAGACGAATACATTCAGGTACAAAAACAGGAGAAAAGACAATTTTTACAGTTTTTACATTTACGTGGAAGGTACACCCAGATACAGTGCTGGGGCAAGGTATAAGTTGGTAATTCAATGATGACCAACAGGGCTGTGGAGGATTGCTGAGCATAGTAATATCATAGCGTCAGTCAAGCAAGGGAGGGATTTGGACGAGGACATAGCGCAAGAGTGGTGACACCAGAGCAGGAGAGAAGAAGCGGCACCAGTGGACACCGGGAGGCTAAGGAGGCTTAGGACATTCACAGCGAGAAGCCACCTTAAGATGATCCCACAGGAGGTCCAGAAACTCTTGTGAGAGGAGGCAGTATGGACTCTTTCAGGAAAGGAGTTCCAGAGCCTGGGGCCATGGACAGCAAAACTCGGTCCCCATGTTGGTGCAGGAGTAGGTACACTTAGTAGGCGGGGCCTTGGGATCTAAGCAGGTAGGGGAGGGTCAGCAGGAGCAGAAACCGGGCCAGTTCCGGAGGGTGCCAGAGCTAAGTACTTTTACTCATGAGTCACCCAGTGCTAAAGTTAAGGTAATTGAGTGGGATAGCCAGCCAAGCTTCTCGTAGAGCTCGCAGTGATGGGTGAGGTGGGGGCGGCCAGGGCAAAGCGACAGATGTTGTTGTACATTGTGCTCCACTTGCTTGGGAGGGTCTTAGAGTATGAGCAAATATGGGGAGCCATAGCTGAGGGGAGGAAGTAGTACTCCTGCTGCAAGGCTAAGTGAGCCGCTGGAGTGAGGTTGTACCGAGCCCTGTAGAGCCATCCCCAGTTGCGGTTTACCCACTGCAGGCATTATGGATATGACTACCAAGGTCCAATTGGGGATCAAGCGTCACTCCAAGATATTTGAGGGAGGTCACGGTAGGAGAGGGGAGCCATCTTCTTAGTTGATATGTAGGGGAGTTGAAGAGGCTCGTATTTTGGCAGAGGAACCAAGAGCATAACTTGGGTTTTGTTTGATTTAGGACCAATTTATGGTTGGAGAGCCATGCCTGGATGTTCCAGAGTCTTCAGATAAGTGACGGTTTAGTGTGGCTGTATCACAGGAGTGGGCCAGGAGAACCAGGTCATCCGCATACATGATGACACGGCAGCTGGAGACCACATCAGGGAGATTGTTGATGAACAGGGAAAAGAGTAGGGGACCCAGCACAGAGCCCTGAGGGACACCAGGGGTGACAGGCCGAGGGGCAGAGAGGACTTTATTGAATTTAGTTAGTTGTTTTCTGCCATATAGGTAGTCAGAGACCCAGTTTAGGGCTGTGGGGGGACAAACCAAAGGACCTCATCTGCAGGGCAAGCAGGTCATGGTCAACGAGGTCGAACGCCTTGGATAAGTCAATAGATACCACACCTGAGAGTTTTCCCTGATCCATAGCAGCTCTGATGCTGGAAGAGACTGAGATGAGAGCCGTGGAAGTGCTGTGCCCTTTACGAAAGCCGTGTTGGGCCGGGGTCAGCAGACCATGGGAGTGGATATACTCCGAGATTTGTTTGGCGACCACCTTTTCCAGGAGCTTGCTGACAGCAGAGAGGATAGCTATGGGACGGTAGTTGGGCAGGGAGTGAGTTATACCAGGACGGAGCTCTAAAGCAAAAGGATCTCTGTCCATGGGATGTTCTGGATCTTGGGACCAGAAGAGTAGCCTTGCAGGAGGACCGTGTGCAAACCAAGGGTTGGGCTTGTCGGAGCGAGGCTGTCAGCCCAGGTGAGGAAAGTCCTAGAAGGGTTTTTTTTGTTTGTTATTAGGCAAGTTTGGTAGCAAAGACATTCGTCCAGATTCAGCAGTTTCACCATGTCATAGAGCTGGCAAGAGTGCGTCATCCTGGGGGCCCCAGTGATTAGCCTGTATGCTTTATTTAAGATGAGGCAAATTTTATTGAGGGTGGTGAATGCCTTCAAGAGAAAGGAGTCTGTTGCTTAATTATTTCTAATTTTTGCCTGACAAATGTGCAGTCTGTTTCTGCAGCACAGCTGTCAGCATCTTGTAGCAGTATTGCTTAGTCAGGATCTCATACAGATCTACTTCTGGGTTCAGAATAGCCCTTGCTGTTAGTGGGCGAAATAGGTTTGATTGCTAAGGTGAGCTGTCAACAAAGGCAGGTTGTCCTGAAAATCTGTCACACAAGGGCGATTCTCAGTGGGAAAAGCACTTTAATTATTTAGGTCCATCTCAAGTCCAGAGGCCCATGTGGCTCTCTGTTCAGACAGCGGTACCTGATTGGGTGGCCCATCACCCTCTGACCCCAACACCATGCTAATAAGGAGCAGAGATACTGAAAATGGTTGTTGTCTTGTAGTGCACAGGTAGTTCTCTACAAACGTCCTTATTTGCAGTAGCTTCACAAGTTAAACATATGCCCACACCCCGAACAGTTCTGCATGGGTGCAAACTCACATCTAGTTCAGTTGATGTACTGATCAGGTGACCCCTGATCCTCTTGCAAGCACTACAGGGTTGTCTCCATCAGCTGAGCCCGGCACCTTTGAAGTGCAAGTGTCCAAAAAGTCTTAAAGGTATAGTAACCCCATGGAGATTACATTTTGTTTGGAAGATATATGTGGGTTATCTGCAGCTGTCAATTGCCATTCCTCAGCAGTGAGCCAGTCATCATAACTCTCATGATATCATGCATTAAAAGACCCATTCGTGTCTACAGGCTGTAAAAATTTAGTACAGCTAGATGGTATTGCTGCAATATTTTATTTTTACAATAGATCTTGACTGCGGGGCTGATATGGCACCAGAATGTATCCCACACAAAAAGTCTCTTTGTAAAGGAAAGACCACTCCAAAGCAGATCAAGCCACATGAGAGTAAAATCCTCATTCATCCAGCCATTTGGTAAAGTTGTTATGACAACCGCAGGGAGATGCTGGACACATCTTTCAGCAGTGACTTCTGTTTGAAAACAATTAATGGGAGTGATTTTCTGCCATCAGCCATCATCATGTTTTTCGTGCTCTGTTATTAGTAAATTAACTGACTGGGGACCTTTATGCTCCATGGTTTCCTCACCGGCCATGTCTACCCAAACTGCGGCTTCATCCATATTGCCCATATCTGATAATTTAATGTTGTGTATGCTGATCTACTTGGCACAAAATGTAACAGAGTCAGTTACTATGAGGATTTAATCACAAGGCAGTGGTATGCACTCATGTCCTGTAAATGTTATTTGTTTCCTTGTCAGCAGACAACTCTTTTCATGTAGCTGTTGGGGATATATGTAATTGCTTTAGGTTGTTTTCACAGTTCACACCAGCTCCTGTAACTAGCCTGTGGGTGTCTCTATTTTCGGGTTGTTGAAATTTCATTGTGCTTGAGAGCTGCATTAGCATATGAGAACATGATGGGCTTGAGCTTCAAAGAACCTCTAGATCGCCACAATTTGTGGAGATCTAGGACTGCAGTGAACTCCGGGTGCATCAGGGACCCTGCACCCAATTCCGGAAAGGCAGGAGTCCCTGTGCCAAAATCCCTGGAGTTGCTACACCTGCTGGCTAGCACCAAACAATAGGTGTACTTGTAGGACCTACCTCAGGGATCTGACCCCTCCACCCAGCGCAACACTAGAGGGTCCAGTTTGGTTGGGGGGAGAGTAAATCATGCTTGACAGGATGGGCCCATGGGCAGAAGGGCATGGGGGTGCCATAGGGGTGTTGGGGAGAAGGTGGGCATGCCAGGGAGTTTAGTACCTGGCAGAGGTGCAGTTAATATAACTATACAGCCAGTGGGCTGGTACAGTGTGGGGGGGTTCCTGGAGCAAACAGTGCCCAGGGCTGGGGCTGCTGCAAGGGCTGTGCCCACCTGGGGCCATGGCACTGTTTGTCCCTGGACCCCCTGATACCAGCCCATTGGCTTTATAGTTACAATGATAGTACCCCTGCCAAGTGCCACATCACTCCCTGACATGCCCGCCTTCTCCACAGCACCCCATGGCACCCCCATGCCTCTTCTGACCCCACTTTTAGAGCCCTCCCAATTCACCACCTTGTGTGGCACAGACGCAGTGGGCTTAGACCACCTCCTCATGGTCTGTCTTGAACCCCTTGCTACGCCCATTGCAGGGCTTACAAAATCCCAATAACAGAGATGTTGCAGCCCTGCCATGGTGCAAGCAGTCTTGTGACCTGGTGCACCACCATGCTGGGCACAAGGGTGGTGCAGGGACACGTGGTGCAAGAGGTCCCAGGTGGGACGCAGCCGCCTACAGAAAATTGGGAACAGCACAAAATGTGATGCAAGGAGCCACTTGCATCTTTTCTGATTGATGCCAGCTCCTTGCGTTACTTTGGGGGCTTTGAAAATCAAGCCCGATCTGTTAGCACCCTTTAGTCTCCATAGTATGCCTATCTGCTTACTTAGAATTCAACAAACAAAATTACAGCAAAGTGCAAAATTTAGCTTTACAAACTGTCTTAAATTTAATACAAGTTTTTCTTTCCCTTTGAACTGCATTCAGTCTGTATTTCTAGAGAGAATTTTCAGGTTATGTGTACTTTCAGCATAGAGATACATGGTGTAAGTGGGTGCTGTGGCATCATGTTCTCATATGCTAATGCAACTGTCATGGATGATGAGATTTCAGCAACCAGAAAATGGAGGCCCCCAGGCTAGTTACAGGGGCTGGTGTGAACAGTGAAAACAAACTATAGGAAACACATATATCCCCAACAGCTACACGAAAAGAGTTATCTGTTCTCAAGGAAACAAAAAACATTTGCAAGATATGAGGGTGTACTGCTCCTTTAAAGAATTTGCTCTATTTGTAGGAAAGCTGATTTGCTCTGAATTTATTTTTTAAGCACTGCTTGTTGAAACGTTCAAATGCATTGTGTCAGTCAACTTGTCAAAATAATGTTCCCATGCTGGAGCGTGCAGGGTATGCCCTGGCAATAAAGATTACGATTCAGGGTTGGTCAGAATGATGCAAATGCAGACGAAGAAGGAAAAAAAGGAAATGACTCAGTCACCAAAGGTTGGGTAGCATTAATTTTATTGTATAGAGTCCACACTGCTCACCTGATTTGCCCCACCAATGTTTCATGGTAAACCCACTGTATCAGATATGGCACAAACAAACTCAAATACAAGAAGCTAAGGCAGTGGTTCATATCATACAGTGTAATAAAATAGCAATGACTGCAAGTGCAATAAATCACAGGGATGTACAGAGTTTAATGGCCGTTGTAGCATTGCAGAATGAGATTGGCAGAAGTTGCAAATAGGGACAGAAGCAGTCGGCTTCACTGCCCTGGCAGGGGTTGACTTGGGTTGCAAATAGGGCAAAATGAGTCAAACTTGCTGGCCTGGTAGCATTGATTGGTAGTGCATTGCACTGCCATACAAAGAAACCCTGGACTGAATCTTAATCCTGACTCCCATGCTGTGGGCTGGTGGGGCTCTGTACACACTGTGGAGGCAATGTACACAGGCCCCAGGGGAGAGGCTTACTGCTGCTTGATTTACAGCACCTCCTCTGGCTAATGTGGAGCCTGGGTATTGTGGGTGACCATTCAATGTCAACCCCCCCCCCTACACACAGGACGGCATGAGCATAGTGGCAGTGCACTGTGTCTTGGGGAGGGGCAGGGCTTCTGAGAAAAAAATTTTCTGACCTGCCCTCAGTAAAGGCTGCCCCCTCAACCCTCTCAGTCCTTTTTGCTGTTCAGCCTCCCTTCTAAGCTACCTGCTGACTTGGGCCCCACCAGAGGAGGCAGACTCCGGGGCTCTTAGGGGGCAGCAGAGGTCTGGATAGGCAGGCACTAAAGAGAATCATTGACTGGGCAGCCCAGAAGGGGGCAGGAGCAGCCTAGTACAGCTGGCAGAACCAGCTGGTGCAAGTCTGGAGAACAAACAGCAAACTAAAAAGGTGTCAGACTCAAGGGAGAGAGGGAAAAGAGGGAGGAGGATTAGATCAGAGAGGAAGCAATCTGCCTGAGAAGGCAGACTGATCAACACTGGTGCTTATCTGAGGAACAAAGAAGGTGCAACGGTCATTAGAGTTGAGGGAGTAGGAAATGGGTAGAGAGCAAGACGGGATGGAGTTGTGCAAGAAAGGGAGAAACCCAAGACAGAACTTGGGCATCATGGGGCAGAATGTGAGAGGTGACAGCCTTCGAGAGGGGAGAAAGAAAGAGAGAAGTAGAGGGGACTGTGTTGGGTACCATGAAGGCAGTTAAGTGTAAAGTGTCAAAAGGAATGGTATAGGGGTTTGTCTGGGGCAAATGGATTTGGGGCAGTGCTATACTGTCACATCCACATAGCTAAAGGCTGGGAGATTATTTTTATGATCTCTCGCTGAGCCAGGGGATTTTGTAATGATGACTCTGCACCACTAGAGGGAGGCTGTCATTACTTAACCTCCGTAGTACAGATAGATTTTAGAATGATGCAGATAGTATATAGTGAACAAAAATGTTAAGGTTTCCAGTAAGCTTGTAGGAGGTAACAGCTTAGGACTATAAAAAGTGGAGCAGCTTGGCCGGCCTGGTGGCACTGAGGGTTGAGGTGCTGGATGCCACACTTTGCTCCATGCCAGCGACCCGGGTTCGGGAGGGGACTTGGGTCGCTGGTGGGTTGGTCGGGGGGAAATAGGCTTGAGCGTCCCATGACAGCTCGCCTACTCCGGGGAGGATTGAGGCCAATCCCGCACACTTGTCTGACTCCGAGCGGAGGCTTGGAGTAATACAAGTCCCTAACAGTAGGGGACAGGTGGCCACTATACAGCATGACGTCGGCGCTCAACGCCTTAATGTCAGGGGTCTCACACTGTAGGGGAGGGAGTAAAGATGAAAAAGCAGCCTGCCATCGCTGGGAAGATGGAGCCCCAGAGACGTACCCTCAATGTGTCTTCACCCGCACGATGGCCCCGGACCGACGAAATGTAAAAGTAATGGGGCATAGGGGCTGTGCCCCATCCCTGCTCAGGGGTAAGCCAAAGCTCCATGGGGATCCAGGGGTCGCCAGCAGGGTGAAAGGCAGGGATGTCTGCCTTGAGCTCCTTATGGGTCGGGGATGGCAGGCTAGGAAGGCGGCATAAACAGAAAATATAAAAAAAAAAAAGTGGAGCAGCTGCCATCTTGGTGGTTTGGCCCGGGGAGCCTCATGAGAGAGGTTTATTGTCAGAGGGCCTGGACTCAAAGGTGAGGAAGCTGAATGCTTGCACCCTTGTGGGTAAGCTTCAGAGAGGGCTGTAAGTTACAGAGTGAGAGAGAGAAGAAGCTGAAGTTCAGTACCTTAGTGGCAATGAATCGATGGGGGTCAGGGTGCACATGATGGAGGCCACTTCTCTGTGCTAATGGCGCTGGCCCCAAGTACTATTTTAAAAGAGCTCCTGCTATGAAATCATTATTTACTGCCCTTGTGTCTTCCATGGTCAGTGCCACTGCTGTCGGTTTCATAAAGGGTATGCGATTGGGGAATTCCTCATCCATCATGAGTGCTGATCACGCTCTTTGTCAGCAAAAGTGGCCTGCCTTTGATGTGTGGTGTGGAGTCACGGTCATAATGGCACTGATGGTGCTGAACACTCATGCTCATCCGCAAAAATGCCAGTGCTCCTTCAGTCCCCCACCACAGTAAGAATGTCCTCAGGGGCTGAAGAGACCAAGGGCATGGTGGCTGCAGTTCAGCTGGGGCTCTACAGAGCTGAAGGTGTGCCCCCACTTTGGGGGGGGCACGCATTTAAATCTACCTACCTATCTATCTGGTGCAGTTAACTGCATCACTTCAGTTGCTTAGGGCTGCAATCTCTTGGGCAGGGGAGAGTGCATCTTCCCCACCGCTACCAGGTGGAGGATGGTCTTACTAAACCTCTGTAGTGTAGACAGATTTTATAATAGTGCAGACAGTGTATAATGAATAGATGGTTAAGGTTTTCAGTGAGCTTGTGGAAGAAGCTCAGGACTGAAAAAGGGTAGCAACTGACATCTTGATGGCTGGTCCCTGGGGAGCCTCGTAAGAGGAGGTAACTGTGGGGGCACTGCATGTAAGAGCCAAGGAGCTGAGTGCTTAGGCCCTTATGGGAAAGCCTCAGAGCAGGCTGCAAGTTATGGTGACAGAAGAGAAACGGAAGATCATCGTCAGCCTGGTAACAAACTGATAGGATCATAGAGTTGGAAGGTCAGAAGGTCGCAGGTTCTAGGCATCCAGGTACTTGAGGTAATACCCATAACTGAAGCCATAGTGCATTACAAGTGAGGGGCTGCACTGTTAAGGTGCCATCTTTTGGATGAGATGTTAAACCGAGGTCCCTTCTGCCCATCTCTGGTTACTTTTCAGGTAGAAGTCAAAGAACCCGTGGCACTTACGGAGTAGGAGTAGGGGAGTTTCCCCACAGTGTCATGCCTTACATCCCTCCTGTCAATAAAACAGGTCCACATAACTGACCCCCCCCAGACTCCTCCAGAAACGAGCTGTCACAGCTCCGTGTACCTTTCCTGGTCAAAACATTACAAATAAATAAATGTCCACACCTAAGCACACTTGATAAAAGAAATTGCCAAGCTCTCAGGCATAACCTGGGCGGTTACAGTGAGATAAAGACATCATAAAACAGACTAATGAACTAGAAGTATCAGAGAATGCATAGTAGATAGCAGAACCTTATGTATGTATATATTTATTTATTTCAAAAGTTGTACCAGGAAATTCCTTCTGACCTGGGATCAGCTCATTTCCAGATGTGTCCTGGGGAGGGGGGCGACAACTGAACAGATACAATGTACAGTGTACAAAAATATACAATAATATGCAAATAAGTAACAAAAATATACAAATTACAATAAATGCTTCAAGAATAAAAATTGTCATACAGTAAATTGTAGAACAGGCAAAAGAACATTAAACAGTGAGCAGTAAAACAATAATATGAGGAGTAGAGACTGATGAATTGGGGGGAGGGGGAAGGTGGAGAGGAGCTGTGCTTATATCAATGTGGGGTGGAAGGAAAATGAAAGAAGTAAAGAAGTCCACCCCATTATCAGAAACAACTGCAGGTGTGAATAGAGAAATCACAGAGGAAAGATTTCAGAGCGAGAAGGGAAGGAACAGAGCAAATAGAAAGGGTGAAAGAGTCCCAAAGTTTAGGGAAGAGGAATGAGAAGGCAGCTTGACCAGTAGTAGATTTCATTGGTGGGAGAGCATAGAGTAAAAGCAAGTGCTGCGAAGGGAGTAAGGGGTAGAAGATGGGAAAGAGAGGAGAAAGGCAAGATACGAGGTGAAGGAGCCAAACTAAAATTTGGAGACAAATGAGGTAGTGTGGGAAAGGTGCCTGACATGGGGGGGGAGGTATACAAAGAACAGTGATGAGTACACGGGTTTTTCGAGGGCAGATCGCTAGAAGGAGCAAAAGAGGGGGTCCAGTCTAGCTAAAGTGAACTTTGGAGCAGCACTGTTAACAATGTCGCCATAGTCAAAAATGGGAGAATCATCTTAATAAGGGTTTCTCTGCATACAGGAAGTGGGTTGCTTCTCTTATTTCTGTATAGTGATCCAAGTGTGGGGTGGCATTTCTTGTGGATAGCATCCACATGAACAGAAAAAATCAAGGGGTAATCCAGCCAGACCCTGAGGTACTTGAAGAAGGAGACATCTTCAGTAGCTGCACCATCAAGAGTATAAAGTGAAGGAATGGGGGGAACTCTAGCAAGTCTCTGCTTGATGCCAAAAGACATAGAAACTTTTTTTTGTTTTGCATTGAGGGATAACTGATTTTCTTGGAACCAGAGGTGGATGTTGTTAAAGTCTAGCTGGAGCTGGTTTATGAGGTCAGGAGCACAGGAGCTAAGATATCATCTGCATACATATGGACACAGAGGAGCAGGCATTGGGGATGTTGTTTAGAAAAATGGAAAGGAATTGGGCCAGGGACAGACCTTTGGAGACGCCTGAGCTGATTGGGAGTGTGTGTGGGGGGGGGGAGAGGAAAGCAGAACTACACAACTAAGGAGGTAGAGAGTCCAAGTGCCTTAAAGGGACACTGTCAGTTTTTGTGAAATTTGCAGTGTCCTGTTACTACTAGTATGAAGAGATCTGCTAGCAGGCAGTAATAAAGCATTATAGGGGTGTGGACGCACCCCTATAGTTAGGGTTGAGTAAGCACGTTAATGTTAAACCTGAAATTTTGTACTTTAATAACTTTGTAACCATTCAATGGATTTGCATGAACTTTGGTATGCACTGTCCTGCAGGGTAGATCTCTTGCCATACCAAGTTTTGTGTTGCTCGGTTTGGTGGGTTTCGTGCTGCACTTTGTGAAAAAATGCTTAAATTAACCTTTTTTGGCTGTTTTTTCCTCATCACACTGTGGCCAAACTATTTGGAATTTTGGTCTGAAGTTTTCAGGGTTGAAAGCGCTTGCATCAAAGAACAAGCCAGTGTTGGTTTGGTGAAAAAAATATTAAACTGTTTCAAAGTTATTACATTTTGTAATGTTGGGTTCTGAGCATGCTCAGTTTAGTCTTTTGGATGGCTGCATGGAATGAAAAAGGATTTTGATCAGATGAAAAATAATTTTGACAGCTCACGAAAAAGGATCCTTGGAATCCTTTTTCATGAGAAAAATTCCTTTTTCATCAGCCACCATCTTGTTTTTTTTTTTTTGTTTGTTTGTTTTTTTAGCCCAAACTGTCATAACTCTGCCCAGGGATGTCTTTTGCAGACGTCTAAGTATGTATCTTGTTCATCAGGATGTCCTTTATTGTTGTGTGACTTTAATTTTATGTGGCCTCAGAATGCTTATTTTTATGTTTTAAAATCTTTTTTCATGACTCGCTTCTATTCCTTTTTCATGAGGTGTCAAAATCCTTTTTCACAACACGAAAAAGGATTAGGACATCTCACGAAAAAGGATGATTTAAATTTTTTTTTTGTGAGATAATCAAATGCTTTTTCGCCAGCAAATTCCTTTTTCATGAGATGACATAATCCTTTTTTATGATGCGAAAAAGGATTAGGACTTCTCTGACCAGATGGCCCTGTCGGTAATCCTTTTTCATGAGATGTCATAATCCTTTTTCGTGGTACGAAAAAGGATTTTGACACCTCACGGAAAAGGAATTCATCTGGCGAAAAAGGATAACTTTGGTCCATAACTTCACCGTCTTTTAAGATTTTGACCCCAAATTTTCAGCATGGTATTTTGGGGAACCCACCTTATGAACAAAACAACTGTCATTATACAACTCTCGCCCCAAAGGTTATTTCACGGTATGTTGGATAATTCACCTTTTGGGCAGGATTTGTGTAATGACAGTCATATAGTTCATGAGGTGGGGTCACCAAAAGACTATGTTAAAAATCTGGGGTCAAAATGAAAAAAAATGGCAGCGTTATAATGGTTCGTTGGAATTGCACAATGCACTCTCATAATTTTGTCAATTTAAAATATTTTGACCCCAAATTTGGAACATAGAATTCTTATTACCCCAACAAGTGTATGCCACAGCAGTCAGTTTTTCAAATCCTGGCTTAAATGAGTTTATACACCTGCAGTGCAGAAATGGCATTGCAGTTGTGCAGAATGATGTTTCAGTGGGGATTTGAATTTTTTTCACCACTAGGTACATCAGGTGCGGGTAATACATTGCTATGATGATAATTGTATCACCCTTGGGCTAAAAATGGAAGGGGCCCTGTGCTCCCATAGGTACGTACATATATGTTTCTATGGAGGAATCGGAAGCACATTAGGATATGATTACACTATCTCACAAAGTAAGAAAATAAATTGCAAAAAAACATTGTTAATGCATCAGTTAGTGTTAAAGTGACAAAAGTAGGGAAATATGGCGTTAGGGTTTCTAACCCTAACACCCCCCATCCTTCACAGATGAAGAATCATCAGGGTGCGACATTGGGGTCATTAGCCCTAATGCTCATCCCATTCTCCTATGCTGCACCCCCCAGCTTATTTTCTAAAAGAATGGGGTAAGCATTAGGGTTGAAGACCCCAGTGCTGCCCCCGATGCCTCTTCATCTGTGAAGGGGGGGTTGTTAGAGTTGGAAACCCTAATGCCACATTTCCCTACCTTTGTCTCTTTAACCCTAACTGATATATTAACAACGTTTTTTGCAATTTATATTATATATTACCAGCATATTGCTTTCATAAAGTATTTTTTTAAGAAATTAAATTTAAGGGACCCGATCTTATCTGCCACCACCCACTGCCAAACACACGTCCATGACACTGCCATAGCGCTGACTCATGCTGAACTTGTGCATGAATGAGTTCAGAGATTTGGGGGGTAATATGAAATAAATACTGTTTTGAATAGTGGCAATTGTGTTGTCAATATTGCTATCCCCATTGAACCTTGTAACATGCGAAATTTCATTTTTGAAATGTGAAGCCGTGACTCCGGGCATGCGCATCAGTGCTGATGTGCATGCCCGGAGTCACAGCTTCACTTTCGAAAGAGTGAATTTCATATGTTACAATGCTCGTTCTGTGGAGATATTGATACTGCCGAGCTCAGTACAATGGCCAATGTTCAAAACAAAATATTTTATATGCCCCCTAATCGCTGAACTCATTCATCCTTGAGTTCAGCATGAGTTAGTGCTATGGCAGTGTCGAGCATGCACAGAAGGCAGTGGGTGGCAGCAGATAAGCTTGGGTCTCTTGAAAGTTCGGGTAACTTGAACTTCATTTCTTAAAAAAATGCTCATATTATGAAAGCAATATGCTTGTTATATATGATATACTCTATTAGTGCTTACTAACAGATCCTCTTTATACTGTTAGTAAAGGGACACTGGAAATCTCACAAAAAGCTGACAGTGTCCCTTTAAGCTTGTCCAGGACAATGGAGTGGGTAGCAGCGTCGAAAGCTTTGGCTAAGTTGACAAAGATGGAAGAGGTGAAAAGGCCATGATCCGTGTCAGAGAGGATCGTATCAGTGAGCTTGAGAGAGGTGGAGATGGAGTGGGATTTTCTTTCTTTTTTTTATTTACACTTTTTCTCACCTCCACAGAGCCGGCAGGGGGCTCCAGCCCTCCCTCAGAGGGGCTCGTCCTTCGATCCTGACTATCTCCCGCCTAGCCGTACTCTGGAGTTCCCCCATAGATTACCCCCTGCCGCAGGGCAAGAGAGAGGAACGCCAGCTTAGTCCCCCGAGCACAATCCAGAATCGGGGTGGTTTGTGCAGAGGGTGCATCGGGTTGTCATGGAGTCTGCCGGGTCCCACTTTTCCTACCTGTTTTTTGTTCCTCGCGCTCCATGAATGTGCAGTGGGCAGAGCGGCTGGACTCCGCCTCCATGGAGGCAGCCTATGTTCTGGACATGGGGCCCTCCCATTCTGACAGTGCATATGTGCTGGCACCCAGCCACCGCTGGGTGACAGGCAAACAACACGGCGTACTGTCACCCCTCCTTAAGGAAGGAGAGCTGTCTACAGATGCTCGATCCTTCCTCATCCCTGCTGACCCCCGAGTGAACCAAGTCTGTTCCCGAACCCAGGTCCAGTGCCTAAACCCTCAGTGCCACTTGGCCTGGAGTGGAACTTTCTAAAGCCAAACTAGAAAGGAGTGAAGAAGGAGGGTGAGTCAAGAAAAGGGGCAAGTTGTGAGAGAACAAGGTGTTTCTGGAGTTTAGCCAGTGTGGGGAGGAGAGAGATAAGACAAAAGTTACTAGGAGGAGAGCGGTCACCCCTTTAGGCAGGGGAATGACAGTAGCCAACTTCCAGGAGTTAGGGATACAGGATAAGGAAAAAGAGAGATTGAAGAGGTAGATGATAGGGAGTGCAGTGGCATGAGTAGAGATACAGGAGTCTGGGTTCAAGACCATCAGGGTTCCCACCCATGTGAGGGTTTAGAGGTAAGAGGGTCTCAAGAGCAGCAGCAGGGGTAGTAGGGGAGAATGAAAAAGGGAGGGGGGCAGTGGGATGGGTTGAGGAGGTGAGGGAGAGGGTATAGAAGAAGAAAGGGGGAGAGGAGAAGGAGGAAGAGAGGAGGGAGTGGGCATGGGAGAGGAAAAAGAAACTGAAAGATGAGGCAACTGCAGTGGGGTCAGAGATAGAAGTATCGTCCATCTTGAGAACAGGGAGTGAGGACTAGGTTAGAGGGGAGAAAAGTGCATGAATTACCTTCCAGAAGTTAGAGGGGTTGTTCTGGAGAGTGGATGCTAGCATTAGACATAATACAAATGATTACTGTAGGAATAATTAGGAATAATTCTTCTTTATGGGATGTGAGTATTTACATGAGAATATGGCAATGACGTGCACAAGAATTAGGTATATGCAGATAGATCAGTACATGATCAACAGAAGGAAACAAGATGTAATCTCCATCTGTTTAAGGAAACCAGCATCCTTAGAAAATAGGCCTAGTTAAGTACAGCATACTTTGTTCAGTAACCAATGTTTCATAAGGTTAGATCAGAGACTGTCAAGAAGGAGGGAGTTTCAGAGCTTTGGTGAGTAGCAAGCTAGACAAAGATAGCCGAGGTGATGTGACTCTGATTAAGACCCTTTAGGATGGAGTCAGTAAGTCGCAGCAGGGTTGTTACAGTGGAGTTTGATTATTTGAAGACAGACTGCTAAGGGCTGACAAGAAAAGGGATGAGTTAAATGAGTATATGCTCCTGAATTTGGCAAGAGTAGGGAGGAGAGAGGTAGGCTGATAATTACCTTGGCTAGATGCGCCCACAGTTTGGTGTAGGGATGACCGTAGCCTTCTCTCCAGCTCCAGGAACAGTGCCTATGAGAAATATGGTTAAGTAGGTCAGAAATTAGGGAAACTGGCTGGCCCATCTGTGCAGTGGTAGTGTTACTGCTCGTGATAGTGCTGACCTGGGGTCGGGAACGAGCCCAGATTGTTGGATGTCGGTGGGGGGAGAGGGTCTGAGCATCCGACAAAATGATATCCCACTCCTGGAAGGGTTGTTTACTGTCCACTGCCGCAGTACTGCCACCTGTGTGTCCATAGGTGGCAGTGTGGTCAGAGGACCGCAGGGTGAGCAGGGGCTCCATAAGACATCAAGATATCACCGTGCCTGTCATAAGTGTGACTCCTTAGATATCATGGCACAGTGGAGCTCCCCACGGGGGTTACCAGAACAAGGAAAAAATGGCCCTGTCCTTGAGGATGACAGACCCAGGTATATCTGGGGCTCCGCTCCTCCAGCCATGCCCAGTGTGTTTGGAGATAAATCCCACACCCCAACCCCACCCTGGGGTAATCTCTAGGCAGCATGGAGGAGGCAGCATGCTGGTGCGGTGAGAGTTTCCCACGGAGATAGGTTGGGGATCTTGAAGGAATATCGAGGGCCAGAGATGAGAAGGGGGCATAAAGATAGAATGAAGAAAAATGAAATGGGGGAGACTAAAGCAAGGGCATAGATAGATAGAGTAAACAAAACCAGCACACTCCAGGGAACAGAAAACAAAGTGCTAGTATTGTTTTTAAATGTTATGTTTATTGATTTTGTAAAAGTACACCAAGTTCAGTTTGTGAAGTAGAAAGACTAGATACAATTAAGAGCACATAGAATCCTTGGTTTTATCAGTTTTGTTACATCTTAGGGAGCATTAAAATTACCAAAGGGTTCCACAGATAGCAGTTTAGATACTCAGAACCCTTGACAGCCAATGAATTAGGACCCTGGTCAACAGTGAATTAACACTATAGTTAACAGATATGGTCCATCTAAGGGATTCTGTATTGTGATAATCTACATAGAGTAATTCACTATACCCACAATAAAATTAACTGAATTACTGATCATTTCAGGCTTATTACAAGCAGGATAAACATACTGTATTACTTCATAGTTAAAGTATATAAAAGGCAAATGCCAGACCCAGTTGGCATCTCTCTCTCTCTCTCTCTCTCTCTCTCTCTGTAGTTAGCAAGGTTACTACCTACTCAGTTTTTGACCGAATAGATTCGGTTTTCTAGGTCCAGATTTGGTCCTCCTGTTTTCACCATTGTAAATACGTTTTTTAAGGTAGGTTAAGCAGCATATGTCAGATCCTCCACTGTTTCGTTTTCTTCTCATTTGACTGTAAGCAAGTGTCTGACATTTCAGTGTGCTTGCTTGCAGTACATGCTAATCAGGAAGTGCCTTCAAGTGCAGGGCACTTAAAGAGCCACATGTGTCCCTGTCTGCTCAGTTGTCACCTCTAACTTCACACCAGCAAATTGGAAAATTATTCCTGGGAAGGGTAAACAATAACACCTTAATTAATGCCTTCATTTTTGTGGAACCCTAGATATTCAGACAGGTACTACATTAGGGTTGCTTCCTGTCCCAGTGTGGACTGTATAATCTGTGTTTCAGAAACTTTACCTGCTAATCCAGTTTTATTCAGAGGTAGTACTTTTTCAGTCATTTTGAATGCTCACATACTTGTAAAACAGATTTTGTTAAATTTGTCACCATTTTACTTGCATGTTCAGGTTACAAACAAATTCTGATGTCATGCAGACCTCTGTTTGTATACCAGTCAGTTTGAGAGGCTTAAAGTAGGGCTATTAAGACCATCAGCAGCAAATCAGCCTAATCCTTTCCAGGCTGCATTGTGAGTATGGTCTTTGACTGCTGTGATAGGGAATACTTTTATACCTTTATATGCTCACCAGTTTTTCTTTTAGGGTCGGTCCTATATTCTAATATGTGTTACCCCTTTTGTTGTTAAATTAATAATCTAATATTTTATTTCATTTCTAGTAATACTACACCTCTCTCTCCTCAGTAGTTATTACTGTCAATTTTCATACTACCTGGATATTCCAGGAAGACCATTTCAGGCCTCTCAGATGAACAGCACAGAATAGTGTGGCTAATGTCATGCTAAGCCACAGAAATGAGAAAAGGGAGAGAGAGACAGCAGTAGCTGCTGAGGTGAAAGGAACACAATCTAGATTTGATGGCACTGCAAATTTAGGTAATTTAACAAATATTTCTCAAAACCTTATTATTAATTTTTGTTTTATCAGAAGACACACTAAGCTGAAGCTTGTTTACAGGTGCAACCTGGGAGCACAAGGGAGTTAAATGACTTGCTCAGGGTCATACAGTATGCAAGTGTGGGTTGTGGGATTCAAACCCTGGTTTCCAGGTTTGCAGCTCAGAGCCTTAAACCGCTGTACCGTACTGCCTCCGTGCTATGTATCACATATCAAGCTATCTGCTGTGTATGACTGACATGGAAAAAATAGGATATTTAACAGCATAGAATAGTTCCTACCACTTTTAAAAACGTGTCTTAACATTACAAATAACTTTAGAGTAGGAGCAATGGGAAGGACAGGAGCACATCTTAAAATGTCAGATGATATTTGTAATGACATCTCATCCACCATTACTGGTGTAGTTTATTTATTTATTGAAAGAGTATTACCAGAAAAGGCCACCTGTTCCAAAATAGCCGGTTGTCAGAGGTGTCCTTGTAGTCATTCCCTCGATGTGTAAGCTAAGCTGTGTACACAGGATGCAAAGTCCCCTGAACTCCCTCTCTAACCCCACCAAATGTTAACACACACTGGAATTTAAAATATTTAAATCTAAATAAAAAAAAATATATATTAATCATGTTGTAATTTAAAGAAGTTGTACACAATGCAATATCAGCAGCAATTCTGAATAAATCAAGTGAATATGAGTCCAAGCGATGCCCTCATCAGTCATAAAAAGGGTGGGGGTTGGGGTGGAGTTTGGGTGTGTGGTTTAGTATTCGGTTTTCATCTCCTCCAAAGGTAGCAACCCTAGGGGACAAAATACCTCTCTGTGGCCCTTGGTGTATTCTGGAGAGGAAGAGATCAGCAACTGCCTGCAAGGGAGGGCTTTATGTAGGGGAGGGTATAAAGGCCACAGAAATACAAAGGGAAAATGGAGAAGCAGAGGTGCTGTGGGTTACACTAAAGACAAGGAAAGGGGCTGTTATTCGAGCTAGGGTACTCTACAGAGCTCCAGCACAAGGCAAGGAAGTAGATAAGAAAATGGTGGAGGATATTTGAGAGATGGCTAACAAGGGGGAGGTATTGCAGCTTCAGTATCGGTGTCAGTGGCTCAGCAGGCTGCACACTCACCTCTGAGGCTGAAAGATCAGAAGGCTGTGGGTTCTATCCCCACACCAGGCACTTGGGTTAAATCCCAATACTGACACTGTAGTGCAGCATGACGGGGGTGCTGCACTTCTGAGGTGCCCTCTTTTGGATGAGACGTTAAACCAAGGTCCCATCTGCCTGTTCTGGTGGTAGTTCAGGTGGATGTTAAAGATCCCATGGCACTTCTCGAAAAAGAGTAGGGGACTAACCATGCCAGGACTAAAAGTTTCCAAAACCTATTCCCGATTTCAAAGTGTGTCCAAAATTATAACATGGATATACTACAAAAGAATCCTATAGGATTAACCATACTTATACCTCCTTCTTGGATTTTCCTATAGGTGAAGTCCCATTTTATGAGGTTGAGCCCAAGCCTATTTCCCAAAAACACCTGAAAAAAATGTGCTATATAAAGTTATTACTAATGCCTGTGGCAAGGGAAACACATAGCTGATGTATAAAAACACTGGGATCAGCAATGTTTTAATTAACAAAACATGTTTCTTTTTCAAGATTTGCTTCTCATTCAATTGGGAGACTAATCTATTAGCTCTACCCACCCCAGATTCACAGTTTCTATAACCCCCATCCCCTGGGCCACAATCAACTCCCAAGTATGTAATTTGCGGCCCGGTGGCACTGAGGGTTGAGGTGCTGGATGCCACACCTCACTCCATGCCGGCGACCCGGGTTCTGGAATGAGCCTGGGTCACAGGGGGTTGGCGGGGAGGAAGAGATTGAGCATCCGGAGGACTGCTCTCTCTTCCCCGGGGAGGGTGAGGGATGTGATCGCTCATGGAGCGGCCTCTGGCGGCCGTCAGGGGTGCCCAATATAGTGACACTGCACATGTTGGGAGGCGGAGTTACTGCATGATGTTGCCTTGATTATGAGCTGCACTCTGTGGGGACTCATACACCAAAGAAAGAAAAAAAACCCCATCTCCTGGAGATAGATGAAGGCACCATGACCTTCCAAGCCCACACCTCCAATCCTGGGATGATTTCCTCTCCACGAGCCTCCTCATACGCTGGGCACTTTGCCCTATAGATGGAGTGCTCTGGTAGAATAAGGCGGCCCTACCTCTGGAGGGATCAGACCCGGAAGTGGTGCTCGGTGGCGCGAGGGGAGAGGAGCAGTCACAGGGGAGGGTAGTGGCTGGGAGCCAGTGGATGCTGGAAGGAGTTCTCCAGGAGCTGGAGATAAAAGGAAAGTAGGTCATTTGGTCATTTGTCACATTAATGTTCACAATAGCCCCCTCCGGGGCAAAGGGGTATCACCCAGTGGGACCCCTTTACTTTTCTCATAATTTATAGTGGATCCTGTCATATTGGAAAATGTTTCTAATGTGTTTTCTAAAGCAGTAGCGCAGGCATCTGGAGCCAACATCAAAACCACGTAATATGCATAGGCTAATATGGTAACTGGAGGATGCTCGGGGATTGGATGCCCTTAATATTTATGTTTGCTACAATGTTTCATAAAACAATGTCTATTCCAAAAACATGCAGTAAGGGGCTTAAAGGACAGCCATGCTGGACCCCCCCTACAAACTGGTATTTCCTGCCCCAATTAATCATTCACATTTGGAATTATGGACACGTTAATATACAGACACTGTATCTGACACAAATTATCACGAATACCATATGCACATAATGCTGAAAACAAATAATTATGTGTCATCTTGTCAAAGGCCTTCACCTGATCTAAACTCAAGACATAGCCATGCACATCATTAATGTTCCTGCAAGCAAATAATTCTCTTAAGAGAATAAGATTATCATATTGACTCTCACTGGGGATTGCACATGTCTGATACAGCCTTATTAGTTGGTCTGCCAGTGGGGTTAGTCTATGCAATAAAATCTTACTCAGTATTTTAAAATCAGTGTTCAAGAGACTCAAAGGTTGCCAATTTTTCAGATTTTCTCGGGGCCCTTTTTTATACAGCAGCAATAGTATTGCCATATTCATAGAATCCAGAAGTGCAGCAGTATTCAAAATATAATTATACAAAGAGGCCAACGTCGCAGCCAATTCTGTCTTAAAGGTCTTTTATTTATTTTGTTTGGTGAAATAACTCAGTGCGTGGGTGCTTCAGTCATTGAGAGTTTTGATCTAGCTGTTGTTTTTCCTAGGAGAAATAACTTCCCAGTACTCTGCTCCAGCACGAGCTCTCTTGAGCTTCTGTACATCATTATGATTTCATCTAAGCTGAATCAGTGTCTAATTATTAAATCAAATTTTGATAAAAAATAGACCAAATCTGTAAATATTTATCAATTTTATCTTGTGAGATATAAATAGACCTATCAATCCTGGAATGATCTAACATTTTATTTATCCGCTCCAGGTAGGAGGGGGCCTCAACATCCTTCCAGTGTTGCAGGATTATTTTCTTGGCACCAAAACCTGTGTTTAATAATGCCACTAGATGCTGTGCTGCCGGTACATGGGCGGATCACCTTTAAAGTCGGTCTTCTGACTTTTAAAGCCCTACACAGACTAGGCCCGGACTACTTGAAAGAGCTTCTGGTCTCCTAATGCCCTGGACGATTGCTCCGCTCAGCCGATGAGGGGTTGCCAGAGATTCCGAGAGTGTGCCTGAAATCTTCTGGGGCCTGTGCATTTATGCACGTGGCCCCAACCCTCTGGAATTCTCTACCCTGTCGGTTATGGGAGTGCACGACCGTGGAGGGATTTAAGCAAGCCTTGAAAACACATCTGTGGGCTCAAGCTTTTGGTGAATAGATAATTTTACTGCTGGTTTTTGTTTATATTTCTGTTTTTATTATTTTAATGATCTGGATGTTTGATTTGCTCTTTTAAATCTGTTAGGTGCCTTGATAATTTTGAAAGGCGCCCTAAAATAATAACGTTGTTGTTATTATTATTGAACATCCTACAACTCTGGAAATTCAGACGTGAAGCCAAATATGGCAATTCCTGGGTCAAATGGGATATCAACTCCCAGTATCTTTTCCAACATGGCCCATATATCCTCCCAATATTTTTCCATTTTTTCACATGTAGCTAGCATATGTGCTAGGGTCCATTTTGGTTGCCTAAACCTTTGACAGAGGTCAGAGATAGCAGCATCAAACTTATGTAACCAAGAGGGTGTTAAGTATGTTTTATGTATTGTATTGAAGTAAATTTGTAATAACTTATTTTTAACTTGAGTGAGATCCAAATTAGAATATTTTTCCCAATAGTCAATATCTACTGGAACCTCTAAATCCCTATCCCTAGCTAATTTAACTGTTCCCATTGAAGAGCCTGACTGTTTGGTCAAAAACTTGTATACAGTAGTTTGGAAATAAGATGTTTGTTGGTGTCCAAGCCTTCAAATAGTAGTTCCAATGTGAGTTTTTAAATCTTATATGAGTTTTTATTTTTTCCTAAATATATCATTTTTAACTTGAAGATATTGCCATCTTTGTTCAGGTAGCAACCCAAATTTAGACTGCAATTGTTCAAACGTCATTATTCTATCCCCTTTATAAAGGTTACTCACCGAGCAGATATATTTTTGTATATACCATTCTTCAAAAACTTTATCTGATGAAGGTGGAAATTTCCCATTCCTAAACATAGGGGTCCATCCTGAGATCTAATTGCTCCTAAGATTTTTCCTTTCTTTTTTATTTGCCTGACTCCAGACTTGAACCGTAGTTTTAGTTATATCTAATGGTTCCGGTTCCTGATTTGATGTTATATGAACCCAATATATTTATAAGATGCAGTCCCATTATTTCATCCTTTATATCCATGCCTGCCCCCTCTCCCCGTTGATCTGAATGAAGCCAGTAATACAAAATTTCAATTTGAGCCGCCAAATAGTACTTCAAAAAATTTGGATAGCCCAATCCCCTTCTTTCCCCTACTTAATTTAGGTTTGTCTAGTGAGATTCTGACTCCCCCCACAGGAAGTTTCTGATCATCTTATCCAGTTTTTGAAAAAAAATATTCTATTCAAGGTAATTGGTATTGACTCAAACATACATAGATACATACATAGATACATAGGCAGTGTCGGCAGATAAGGGCCTATGGCCCACCCAGTCTGCCCATTTAAGTTTGTAAGTTCAGTTTATGTTTTCCAGGAAGTCTGTTGCCCCTTACCCCTGACCTCAAGAATTCCTTTATGTCTATCCCATGCATTCTTAAATCCCGTGATTGTTTCAGCCCCCACCACTTCCTCTGGCAGGGTGTTCCACTTGTCCACCACCCGTTCTGTGAAGAAATTCTTCCTCACGTTTCTCTGAATCGTCCTCCTCCAACTTCATCCCATGCCCTCTAGTCCTGGAACATCTTTTTCGCTTAAAAATAGTGCATTCCTGCACCCTGTTCCTCCCTGTAAGATACTTGTATGTCTCTATCATATCCCCTCTCTCCCTCCTCTCCTCCAGGGAGTACATGTTCAGTGCCTTCAACCTGTCCTCATAGGACTTGTGATGCAATCCATGCAGGAACAGCAATCTTGGTAGCACATTCATTTTATAGGTCTTTATTCTACCTATCAGGGCCAGTGGTAGATACTGCCATTTATCTAGATCTTTCTTTATTTTATCCATCAATGGATCATAGTTCAATTGCAGAACTCTAGTCAAACTATTGGTCAAAAAAAAAAATCCCCAAATATATAATTTTCTCCTGTCTTATGTTTTTAGGGACTAGGTCTGTTATTTTATTAATGTCTCCTAGCTATAGCATTTCACTTTTTGCCCAGATAGTTCATTATAATCCTCCAAAACCGCCTCTATTATCTAATATGAATGATTTGGGTCTCTTACCATTAGTAAGATATGGTCTGCATATAACAGTATTGGTGAATTCACTAATTTTCCATTATTAAGAACTATCCCTATTTGATTTACTAATTCTCTGATTTTAATTGCCAAGGGCTCCAAGAAAATTGCAAAGAGTAGAGGAGACAGGGTACAACCATGCCTTATTCCTCTCAGCAACTTTAGTGGGCCAGAAAGAGAGACATTTGCTTTCACCCTTGCCTGGGGAACTTTATATATTAATTTTATCCAGTCCATACATTTCCCTTCTATTCCACAGGTCCCCATGACTTCAGACAGGAGCAGCCACTGCATCCTATCAAAAGCTTTTTCAGATCTAATGAAATGAGCGCAGTGTCCGTTCCTTCCATGGCCTGTATAATGGCAAAAGCCCTACGAGTATTATGTTGTAATCGTCTATCCTTTATAAATACCACCTGATCATAATGTATCAACTCTGAGATTATGTTTGCAAATCTATTGGTCAATATTTTCATGAAAATCTTATAGTCGCTATTTAGTAGCGATATTGGTCTGTACGATCCACAACGCTCTGCATCCTTGTCTTTCATTAAAATGAGTGTGATGATTGCCTCATTAAAGGACCCAGGAATCTGAGTTTTCTGTTGAAAAAGGAATTAAAGAGTTCCACTAAAATGGGAGTAAAGACATCTGGCATATTTTTATATAACTCAAAGGTTAGCCCGTCCAGCCCTAGGCTTTTCCCATTGGGCAGTCTTCTTATAACCTCTTCTGTTTCCCCTCCAGTTATATCTTTCTTTATCTGCTCTAGCTCCTGGTATGATATTTTTGGTAATATTATTTTTGAAACAAAGTCCTTAATTTGAAATACCTCTGCTGTTTTGTCTGGTGTATATAGTTTCTCATAGAAAGCTCGGAAGGTTTCGTTAATTTCATTTTCATCCGTAGAAATAGAACCATCTTCATTCCTAATTTTTGAGATTCTATTATTATTTCTTTCATATTTTAATTGATATGCCAATGTTTTACCAGGGCAGTCTCCATAATAATAGTATTTGGCTCTACTTTTATAGATTTCCCCATCTGCTTTCTCCTGCATAAGCTTTTCTACCCCACTCTTTGCCGAAGGGAACCCCTTTTCAGATTGTTCTGATCCTTCCTGGATATGTTTTTCCTTAGCCACCATTAATTCCCTTTCTAGATCTTCCAGCTGTTTGCTATAGTTCCTGTTCCTAACCCCTTGTTGGGCCATACACCACCCCTTATATATATTTTTAATGTATTCCAGAGGTTGTGTATCCTTACTCCTTGGTTTATATTAAAGACCCAAAACCAACAAATTTCTTCTTGTATTTTGTCCTTGAATTCTGGGAATATCCAAAGTGAATTATCCAATCTCCATGATGTTTGTACTTTACTCCTCCCTTCCTTTCTCATCTCCATAATCATAACGGCTGATGAGTGATCCGAAATTCTTATAGGCTCATAGTCAATTTCTTTAACTCCTCTCCCCATTCCCTGAGATGCAATGAAAAAATCCAGTCTTGAGAAATTTTTGTGAGTCTTAGAGTAATATGAGAACTTTTTTAAAGAGGAACTTTCATGATGGTCCAAAACGTTATAGCTTGTAGTCATTATATGCAGTGCTAGACCTGAAAAGGTGTGTGCATTTCTTATTTTTGACAAAGGTTTACTCTGTCTTTCATAATTTGGATGTGTTTTTGAGCCCTGCTGCACTTGCCATTGCTGTTCAGCTGCTGGGCTGCTAGCTCCTGATGACATCACTGTAGGGTAGATGAGTGACTCACACTGTGTAGTACCGTGCAGTTGCAGCAGTGTTGCAAGGGAAACCTACCAGTACTCAGTGTACATACTGTGTTCCCCCTTCCCCAAGACACCCTGTTAGCAATGCATTATACCAAAATCCAAATGCCTTGTCAGTATGTTTTTTTTTTTTTTTTTTGTGAAACCGACTCTGCCCTACAGTGATGTCAGCAGTACAACCCTGGGTCTACAGCAACACCAGGCTTGCTATAGAAGCTCTGGTACACCCTGCAGTTTTTAGCAGCTCAGAATGCAAAAACTAACTGCAGTGGACAGTAATGAAATATAATTTCAGAATCAATGCAAGAAGGGGTAATTTATGCATGAAAGTCAAAAGGGCTGGTGAAGGTCCTCTTTAAGTCTATGTATAACTCTCTAAATGGATCTATTAACTTTAGGTCCCTAATCATATTTTTAATACTATTATAGATCCCTTCTTTTTGTCCAACATAGGTGATATTCTATCCAAGATTCCATAGGTCAAATTGAAATCTGCTATAATTATATTCATGTCATACTGTGATATTTCCAAAAAAAGTTGGAGAAAAAGATTGGATCATCTTGGTTTAGACCATATATTGTGGCAACTAACCAATTTTCTTCCTTTATTAAAATATGTAAAATAACATATTGAGCATCCGAGTCTGTAATTACGTTCACTATTGAATAACGTATATAATTTCTTAGAAATATTGCTACTTCCCTGGCATTACCTGGATAAAATTAACAGGAACCCCTGGCTCCTAATACATTTCCAAAATAAACTGCATCTTCACTTCTAAAATGTGTCTCTTGCAGAAACAGACAATCTATATTCCTTTTTTCATCACTCTGACTCCTTTTCTAATTTTCTCTCTTTCTTTACCTCCACTGAGGTTCCAGGTCATGAATTTCAGTTCATCCATCTTTTATTTGTACCCCTTTATCTAGGTGTCCATATTGATGTTGCTTCTCTGAGCTCATTCGTGGCTTATACCCCTTTTTGATAAAATCATATTCTGCACTGATTTGGAAAGTCATCCAGCACCCACGCCGCTTGAATCTTTGGTTTCCATTTTTATTTGTTTCCCTATTCACCCCTTGTTCTTCCCTTCTTATCCTCCCCTGCCCCCTAAGCTTTTTTGTTAAACCCTCTCTTTCCCCCATTTCACCTGCCCACCTAAGTGTTGTTTCGATTTTTGTTTTGTTAATAAATTATATTCTGGGTATTTCGGGATACTATATCTTAAAGAAACAGGTAGAGTGTCTTTTTTCCTTCCTTGTATCCATCCATGTGTCCTAAAATTGAATGGATACTTGCCCTCCCCCCTTTGAGGTTGTTGAGATCTCTTGTGCATGAAAGACAGTTCCAGGAGATAGTTACTGAAATGAAGACCCCCCCCCCACACACACACAGCTAATACTTTAGAACTCTCCCTAAATGTGTCAGATGTTTTATTTAACTTATTTTCCCATTATTCTCCCCCAACCAAACCCATCTCCCCCTTTTCATCTATGCGTGTTCTTTCAACTAGCCTCCCCACCTGGCTGTGCTGAGTCTTCTGCATAACTCTTTTTCTTTCTTTGTAAAAGTGCTTTTACTTCCATTGGATTTTGGAAAAACAAAACCCTCCCATCAAAAAAACTCTCAATTTTGCCGGATATAACATAGCATGGGATATACCTTCTTTGAGTAGTTTATCCCTAACCAAGTCAAAGCTCTTTCTCTTCATTAAAACAGAGGGTGGAAGGTCTGGGAAAACCTGCAATCTGTTTCCCCTAAACATCAGACCTTTTTCATTTCTAGCCTTAGCAAGAATCTTATCCTGGTACCTTAATGTTTTCACAAGTATCTCTTCTACCAAACGCCCAGTGTGCTCTATCTAATTCAATTTTCAGTGTAGGATACTGTTGGCCCATGATATCTGAAAGCATGTTCTCACAAAAACTCTGTGGATCCGTCCCCTCTGTGCCTTCTGGCAAATTTCCTATTTTTAAATTAGCTCTCCTAGAATGTGATTCTAAATCCTCCAGTTTCAACTTGAGTTCTTCTAATTCTTTATAGCATTTCGTTACCAAGGTGGACATTTTGGGTATCATATATTCTAATTCGCCTACTTGTTTCTCACATTCTGTTGTTCTTAAGGAGAGTGATTCAATTTGGAAACAACTTCAGAGAACTTATCAGTCAGAGTATTTACTGCATCATTTATTTTTGCAACACCTTCTCTCATTTCATTCAGTATTTGCTTCTGTGATTCTGAGACGTTTGTTTCTTCACTCTCTTGTTTTGGGTGTTATTTATTCCCCCACCAACTCGTCATTCCTTGTGCCTTTCATCTGAATGTCTCTCTTTTCACTTATCTGTTGGCAATTAACTAGTTTTTCCTCCTGTATTCTATATTCCCCTCTTTCTTCTTTTTTTTTTACCCTAGGAAATATATCAGAGATGCACACAGGTGAGGTGAATAATATTGGGGGGAGGGTACTTTTACTATTATCTCCTCCACACTTTTACTTTGGATCCCTTGGTTCGTTTTAATTTTCTTTTCTTTTTGCCTTTGGAATTCAGCCAATTTACCCCTAAGGGATCCTTCTGTAATTCCGATATTGCTATAGGGCTGTGAGATTTGTTTCTTTTTTTTTTACCCTTCTTTCCAATTCCCGGGGAAGTCTTTTGTTCACAATGTTCATTCAGTACTGAGTGCTGCTGTAGTATCGAAAAGGGTTTTTGAAATATCTCAGGCGTCTGTACTTCATTAGTTACTTCCCCCTTTGATTTCAACAATTTCTCCTCAGCGCTTGCTGAATTTTTATTTGGCTGAAAAAAGAAAACCCCCTCCGTCTGGCTAGTCCAGATGAAGGGGCTACCTGGAGGTTGGCCTGGAGTCTTCAGCTGTTTCTCAGAAAGTTTACTCGTTGTTTCTGCTTCTGTCCTCTCACCATTGTAGCCCCATTCCTCTCTGGTCTCCATTCCCTCTTGCTCCCACAATGCCACCTGTGAGGGCTGAATATTCAATGCTTCACTCATTTCAGCCATTGCGGCTTGCACCAGTTCGGAGATCTGATGATACAGTTTCGACATTACCCACAGTTATGCCGCCATTAGGTACCATGCTGAGTTTTCTCATCGATTAGTAGGAAGAGGGAGAGTAAAACTGTGATGCACCATTCAGCCGGCTAGAATGCTGCGATAATGCTGTTCGATGGATTACCAGTTAGCTATTTCAGCTGATAGCATGCATCTAACAGCTATGTGGCTGGGGGTGGGAAGCTCCTTCCCTGATTGGGGGCAAAGCTTCCTTGTGCACCATGCTTTCAGCTGAGCATTCTGGGATTTCAGGACACTTCGCCTCCTACCCCATCTGCTGTCTCTGTCTTAAAGGTCTTATAAAACTCAGACCCAATGCCATCTGTTCCTGGAGCAGTATATTTTTCAAGGAACCTATTGCTCCCATCAACTCCTCCTCAGTAATCTCCTGGGTTAAGAGCTGAGAACCTTGCAGGGAAATCTGGGGAAGATTCAATCTAGGGTCTATCAAAGGGTCCCATACTGTATGTGTGTGGGGGGGGTCCCAAAGGTTTCTTGGATATGCTGTTCCACTGTGTGTAACATATCAGCAGGGGAGGTAGCTTCATGACCATCGTCAGACACTAGTTTGGTCAGTATTTTATGCTCTGCTCGATCCTTAAATTCTTTGAAGGGATCAAATGCACCCTTCTTTGTCGTAGTCCCAAAATGTAGTTCCTGTTCTAGTGATGTCACCCTATTATACTGGATTTCTGACATCTGTTGTTTTACAAGTTTTATCTGAGCAGTATAATCCATCTTATAAAATTCTGCATTGGAAATCAGTTTTTGCAGTTGCCCTCCTAAACATAAGTATTGTAAGTATTCTCCTGTAGCAAGATTCCTAGAAAAATCTTGGAACAGTTTTTGCCAAGACCTTTTTGTATTCTTCCACCAAGTTAATAAATCATCATACGTCCAATAAGGACAACCTTGCCACCCACCCTTTCCTTTGTTCCTTCTGCAGTGCTTCCTTGAGCAGTATTCAGCTATTTAATCTCCAAAGGTTTTTCTTGCATCGGGGAGAATGGCCCCATTGCAATTGAACTTTAATTGACTTGTGGTCTGTGGACTCCCAAACATTCATGTAGAGTCCTTGTAACCGTAAAGTGGGGGATAAAAAAAACAAAGTATGTGCAGGTAGAAATAGGGCCCCTAAAATAGGTGTGGCCGCCTGTTTGAAATCTGGATCTATAAGCATCCACCAACCCAGCAGTGGAGACAATATTCTGCAATGCAATAGAATCACAAAATATCTTCTCCATTTGCAGACCCCTATTGTCCTGGTGCAATCCACAGTTGAAATCCCCCACCCTTGCAATCATTTGGGAAGAGTGCAGGAAGGGTTGGATCTCTTTAAAGAGTGCCACCCTTTGTGCCTTCGTCTGGGGAGCATGAACAGTGATCAGTCGAAAGCATTCTTGAAAGTAGTTAATATCCAGTAAGAGAGCATGGCCCAGTTGAATTTCAGCCAGCAATAAGATGGACAAATTAGGATTGGTAAACAGAATACCAATACCATCACACGTTTTCTCCGACGGACCAACAAATAGATCTCTTAGACCAGACCTGAGAGGCATGATACAATTCTTGTGTTGTTTTAAGTCTGATATCCTGCAAAAAGAAAATATCACTGTCCTCTTCCCGTAAAGCAGTGGTTGTCAACCGGGGGTCTGCAGCCCACAGGGGGTCTGTGAGCACACGCCAAGGGATCCGCAGAACAGTTTGGGAAAATCATAGTGTGGTACACTTTATTATTTTAAATGTCAAATGTCAGTGTTACATTGTAAACTGTGAGCAAAAATGGAATGAGATTCCATAATAAAACAAGGCTGAGTAATTCAGTAATTTATTCCCCCACTTCACCTCACTCCTCACACTCCAGTCTCATGGAGTGTTAATTGCTTTTAATAGCTTGAATAGCTGTAAGCGCTGCAATTGCTCCCAATTTGCTGCTGTGATCAGTGAGTGTATTTTAACAGCTTGGTTTCCTGATTAGCAGCATAACATTATTTTGTAATTACTCCCAGGTTTTTCATTAGTAATCACTTGCCTGGTTGTGATTTGTGCATTCTGTATTGATCTCCCCTCGTGCCCGCTTTCTGCTCATTGCTACTTGCTCGATATCGCTTGTCTGTTCTGGCTTGGTGTCTCCAGTCACCGAAACAGACTAGTTGGTCTCTGCACCCCCGCCTCCTCACTACAGGTTCATCGCAGTAATTTTAAAAACAGCATTGTGCTGCAGTTACACCAGCTCAAAGTTTATATGGCACAGAATGATGCTAGTGTTATATTAGTTACCAGAGATAAGCATTGAAAAAGCATTTAAGTAGGTTCTGAGTGAATTTGCTTCTGAAGTGTTGTTTTTAAATTGTTTTATAATAATTTCAGTGGTATTGTATCACCCCTCCCCCCAGCACCAAGCAGCTCAATAAAGTAGGGGCACATAAATATGCTAGTTTATGCTAGTTACTCCAGTGTTTTCAGTGTTATGCAAGTTACCCCAGAGAGGTTCTTAGTTGTCATACCCCCCAGCACTAAGCAATGGCACAGAAATATGCTAGTGTTATGCTAGTGTTAAGCTAGTTATATCATTGGTAGTGTCCACTACTAATAAGTCCTTTACGGCGTAAAGCATGAAGCATCATAACTCTTTTCCGATGACTCCTAATGCTATTCACATTTAGTGTAGTGATAGTTAATGTGGCCTTGATCTGCTACGGGGAGACCTTGAGTCAGCATCTTCTGTACAAGGGGTCTTAGACTGCCTCCTCCGCCTAGCCCTTTTTGCAATTGATGACTCCTCCTCCTCCCCATCTTCTAAATCAGAGATTGTGCCAGGCAACAGAAGAAACCTCAGATTCATCCTCCTCCGAATCTTTCCAGTTCTTGGTTTTTGCTAAGGCTGCGGATTAATTGCTGCTTTGCCATGTAATTCTAGCCTTGTCTTTCCCTTTCTGTAAACATGAGGAGCTGTGGCCGGTGACTTACCCTGCCTATTCTGTTTGTTTGGACCAGTAGCTGTAAATGGTGGGGGTTGCGGGGGTGTGGCGTTGATTCTTCCCTAGGGGAGTCAAGGCTAGGTACTGGACCATGTGAAATTGAGGTGTCAGCACTTGTGCTAGGCAGCTCCTCTGAAATGTCTTTCTCAACCTGTACCTCCAAGTCTGTTTCTGCAACTGCCTGCTCTGTATTCTCAGTCACATGTGGTATAGTTGGTTCCACAATATATGTGCTAGGGACTGCAGAGGTTTGCTCTGATACTTGTTTGGTCTGCATCTATTGGGCTCTAAAGATTATACCTTCATGGGAAGGGCAGTTCTCTCGATTGTGAGGGGCCCAAGGACATCTCCCATAAGCATATCCTGTTTTCTCAGAGATTACACTTAAAAAGATTGCCACAATTATCAGATAAGTGACCGTAGTCTAAACAATGATTGCATCTGGGGGTATCACGTGCTGAGCTGAGCAGATTTCTGGCCCCACACTTGTGACAGGACCGAGGCTGCCCTACGTAAAACAAAATACCTCTGTCCTTCCCCAGAAAAAACTGCTGGGAAGGTGAACAATTCCATTATTTGCAGTGAAGAACTTAATCTTGATTTTCCATCCCCCATTCCAAATTTGCTCACTGTCTAGAATGGGGGAGGGCATTTGCAGAACTTCACAGTGCTGCTTTAACCAAAATAAAATATCCTCCACATTCACTCCTTCATTACGAAACATCACTGTAATAGTTTTAACTGCTGGCTTAGTGAGGGGTACTACCAAAAGCAATATCCATAAGGGGGGATTCCTGATGGTGTGATATTGAGCCCAAATCTGTCCAAACCTGTAATATTTTTAAAATGTATGGTCATAATTTGCATCTCCTATATGTATGAGTGCAAAGATCTGAGACAAAAAAAAATGTCATTGACCCTTTAAGTAACATTTTGTGTAAATACAGTTTATCCGGAGTATGTTCAAGTCCACCTTTGTAGATTAGACGAACAGCATTATGCTTGGGGCTGGTTTTCCCCTATTCTGGAATAAATCAGAAAACCTGGACATCAGCTGGAGCCAAGTTCTCCTTTCAGAATCCTGTAAAGTAGTTGCAGCAGGCCACCGTCTGATAGGGCCTTGTGAAATAGGCCCTTCTGGACGGACCTCAGTGTCTTATTGTGATCATTGTCCCTTAGAAGGGGCACCGACAGTATCTGATTCCAAGAACAGAACCTCAGTAGGAGTAGTCTTGTTAGTGTTGCCTTCCCTTAGGGAAATATTAGCCATGTTAAGTTCATCAGTGGCTGATACAGTAACTTGTGTAGTGACGCTTTTTGTGTGCTCCCCAGACTTGTCATTTCCAGGCAGAAAGTCCTGAGCATATTCTTGTATTTTAGGGTCTTTTGGATCAGGAACCCATTTACCAGTGTTGGTTCTGTCCCAACCTGCATTCTGTAGGGCATGCTCCAGTGACCAGCTTCCAACCCTAGCATCTGACACATTACCATGCAGAGCAGCTTCAGACTTCTGGAGGGGTCTGAATTTACCAGTAAATTACCCCCAGAGTCAGCATTAGGCAAAATAATTTAACTCACCCTGTGATATATCTGTGCCAGGCGTCTGAGCCACTAGGGGAATCAGAACTGCTTGTTGCAACTTGTGTGAAGGTCTAGCAGTGGGAGGGCCACTTTAGGCCAAGCTGCTTCCTGCTTGTTTGTGCCATTCTGAGTTGCACCCCCATATGTCCAAGTTTGTTAGCATCCGCTGCAGCAGCCGGTCTAGCAGAAAGAACTGAGCACATTTCATGGTCCCATTCTGAAACTGATGCACTTGGTCTTGAGCTGTCAGCAGCAGCTGGAGCTGCAGCTCGCTTTGATGCTGCTACATCACAGGGCGCCGGCTGAGCTGACTTGACATTGTCAAATCCACAACTCTCCTCAGGTATTGGCAACATATGTAAATGCTTTAATTTTGCCTGCAACAACTGTTTTTGCTGCTAGAACTGGGTCTCAGCAACTGGGTGTTGTAACAAGATCAGTTCCCTCTTCTTGTCTTCAGATGTTTCGTCCAGCTCGGGACCTGGATTTCCATTCTCACCAATGATATCAGAGACAGTTTCCTGTGATGCAACAGTTTCCTTCAAAGGTATGGTAACTGACTCTTCTTGCTCCATTTCTTCAGCAGGCATGTCCATCACAGCAATTAAATTATCAGTGACATCTTGGGTGTTCAGGGCAGAGAAGGAGAGCAACTCCCCAGCCTCAACGATGTCCATCCTCTCCTTTGACTCCACTGAAATGGTCATCTTGGCCTGGAGCTCACAGGTTCCCCCTACTGCAAGAGTAAGGAAATTTCCCCCGGGGTCCTGGCCAAATTTCCCCCATTCAGTAAAAAATACCACCAACAGCTTAATCTGGTTCAATGTTAGTTGGCATCCATCTGTATCACCTTCCCCCGGGACAAGGCTGAAAATAGGCAGTATTGTCTAGTTCTCCTTTCCCAGTGAACAAAAACTAAATAAATAAATATGCCAGACATAGATCGGAGCATCCCAGCTGCAGCAACAGGTAGAAGTAGGAAAGTAGGTAAATCCTAGAAGCTATGCAAGGGGTGTTCCTCAGGTGATTACTTAATGAGCCCAGTTGTGGGGGGGGGGCATACTGGATCTAGTACTGTCAAGTGGGGACATCATCTCTCATGTCACAGTGGGGAGTCACCTGGGGATGAGTGACCATCACATGGTGTGGTTCGGGGTTAGAACAGGGCTGGAAACAAACCACACTGGACTTCAGAAGGGCTAATTTCAGTAAAATGGGAGCGTGCCTCAAGAAAGCACTAGCAGGGTTAAGGAAAACGGAGTGGGTAGAGGGGAAATGGGCAGTAATTAGAAATGCCAATGAGAAGGTGACAAACCTCTATGTCAGGCAGATTTCAAAGAACAGGAGAAAGAAGAGACCTCTTTGGTTCTTCAAAGAAGTAGCAATGAAAGTAAAGGCAAAGAGGTTAGCATTTGAAAGATACAAGGCACCACAGAAGGAAGATGACAGGGAGGGTTATCAAGAGAAATTAAAGGAGATAGCAAAAGGAGTTAGGAGCGCTAAAGCACAAACAGAGAAAAACGTTGCCAAGTCAGTAAAAAAGGGGGATAAATCGTTCTTTAGGTATATAAGCAAAAAAAGGAAAAATAAGGCTAAAATAGTAAAACTAATAGGGGAAGGAGGGAAGTGGGTAAAAGAAAACCAGAAGAAAGTAGACATACTGAAGAAGTACTTCTGTTTGATATTTACAAAGGATGAGGTAGGTGTAGGGCCGCAGATGGTGGAGAAGGGCAGTAGCGGAAGGAAGGAAGGTAGACACTAGTCCTTTCACAGAAGAGAGAGAGGGTCCTCAAGGAGCTAGAGAAGCTAAAGGTGGATAAGGCAATGGGGCCAGATGGGGTGCACCCAAGGAAACTAAGGGAACTTAGTAAGAAGCTCACTGCACCTCTGACAGCACTGTACAACCTATCACTGGTTATGGGGGTGGTACCAAGCAACTGGAGGGTGGATGTGGTCCCGCTTCACAAAAGTGGAAATAAGGAGAAGGCAGGGAACTATAGACCTGCAAGCCTGGCATCGGCGGTGGGCAAACTTATGGAAACACTACTAAAAGAGAAGATTGTGGAATACCTTTCAACCAATGATTTGCAGGATCAAAGGCAGCATGTGTTCACAGATGGGAGATCTTGCCTGACTAACTTGATTGATTTCTTTGACTGGGTGACCAGGGAAGTGGATCAGGGAGTGGTGGTGGATGTGGCCTGCCTGGATTTCAGTAAGGCCTTCAACACAGTCCCACTTAGAAGACTGGTAAACAAGCTGGGCAGCCTGGGGGTGGGTCCCAAAATAGTAAAGTAGGTACAGAATTGACTGAGTAACAGAAGCCAAAGGGTGGTAGTAAATGGGGTACACTCGGAGGAAGGAAAGGTAACCATCAGGGTGCCACAGGGGTCAGTTCTGGGACCAGTCCTCTTCAATGTCTACATTAGTGATATCGCAGAGGGACTGGAAGAGAATGTATGCCTGTTCGCAGACAGCACAAAAATCTGCAACAGAGTGGACACACCTAGGGGCATAGAAAGAATGAGGAAACACCTGGAAAAACTGAAAGAATGGTCAAGGGTATGGCAACTAGGCTTCAATGCCAAAAAGTGCAGAATTGTGCACATAGGGCACAGGAACCTAAGGGCAATGTACCAACTGGGGGGAGTGGTGTCAACAACAAAACAGGAAAGGGACCTGGAGTGATCATATCTGATTACCTGAAGGTGGCAAGGCAGCATGATAAGGCTAATAGAATGCTGGGGTGAATAGAGAGGGGTATCACAAACAGAAAGAGAGAGGTGGTCTTGCCTCTGTATAGATCATTAGTGAGGCGCCACCCGGAGTACTGTGTCCAGTTTTGGAGGCTCCATTTCAAGAAAGACATAGATTGGGTAGAGGCAGTGCAGAGGAGGGCAACCAAAATGGTGCATATCCTGCATCAGAAGCCCTACAAAGAAAGACTTAGGGAATTAAATATGTGCTCTTTGGAGGAAAGAAGGGAAAGGGGGGACATGATAGAAACATTCAAGTACCTCAAGGGTATCAATAAAGTACTGGAGGGTGGCATTCTACACAGAAGGAGATCCTCAAGGACTAGGGGCATGATATGAAGCTGGAAGGGGGAAGACTTAGAGGAGATGTGAGGAAGTACGTCTTCACAGAAAGGGTGCCTGGAACAGACTACATGCAGAGGTAGTAGTACCAAAATGGTAGCAGGTTTCAAGAATGCATTGGATAGACACAGGAGGACCTAAGTAACAGGGCTGGAGGGGAGTCAGACCGCAGATCTAGCAGGGTCTGCAGTGACACATTAGGTATGATTTTTTTTTAAGGCAGACTGGTTGAACCAAAGGGTCCTTTTCAGCTGACAACCTCTATGTTTCTATGTATTACCTCCCCCCCCCACACACACACACTCTCAAAACAGGGCTTTCCTGGGGCACCCTGAAACTGCTGCTCCCCACCACCAGCATGGTTGAACTCCTCTGTCCTTCAGGACCTGACTACCTGTGGATGGCAGACTGGGAGGAGATGGCAGTACATGGCAGGAGCTGTGGTTCATCAGTGCCTCATGCTGTGCCACTATTGTGGTTCAGTCGCCCATCAAAGGCAGGTGGATTCCACCAATGGAACAAACTCTTGGCTGCTGATGATTTTAGCTCCCCTCCAACTCCCAGCTGCCACCTGGTCCAGGAGTGGGTGGCCAAACAAAACAAGAGCAGGAGCCCTGTGGAACTGCTGCTGTGAGGCCAGTGCCCTGAATGGCATGGACATTGCCATCTTTGTAACTGCTGACTCCTGGGACAGCCCATCAAGGAACTGGGAGCTCACAACAATCTCCTGGAGGCCTCTGGGAGAGGGAAGGATTGAAATTCTGTCACCCTTTCTCAGACCTATAGGACATCATTCATTTACAGTAGGAAGCTTCAAAGTGTGCCGATACAAAAAGAGGATTATGCTGGAGGATGGCAGATCTGAGAGAGACACTGGTGGGATAGGACCTGCTGACTGAACTAGAGGTCGTGCTATGTCACATTTGATCTAGTGCGTAGAAAATGTCCAGTGCCAGAAATTGCTGCGTTCCGGAGAGGAAGAGATCAGCAACTACATGCAAGCCAGCACAAGTGATGACACTGAGGAGACAGCATGGAGCAAAAGTCTGAAATCCAGGGCTGCTGATCCAGGTCCCATAGCAGGCACTACACCTTGGTGTTGGGCTGCCATTGGCCTGAGGCTTCTGAAGCCAAGATGTATGGGTCTGTCCCAGGCCTCAGCAGTTGTGGGGGTTGGGGGGGGACTGCAAAGAGAGGAGAGGACAGAAGAGCCAACAACCAGTCATGAAAGACGTCAAGAAGACAGCCCCTGAGAAAAGTGGAATGAGCTTGAGGAAAGAGTCTTAACTGAATCAGAGGTACCATGGGAGATCGGAGTGTCAGAGGCCAACAGAGACCAAAAGAGCCATCCAGTTGGAAAACTGTGAGTAAAATCAGGGTTTGCCCTGCCTCTGGAAAAATACTGTTTGTTTGCAAGTTGACCATCGGGTCTGATTACAAATACAGTACCTCACTTCCAGAAGTTATTTTCTTTTATGTTATTCTTTTTATTAAACTTTTTGTGTAAAACATACGACAACAGTAATAAAAATTAACTTGCATCACAGCTGATAGCATAACCTGGGTTCCAGTTAAATAGTATTTCATAAGGAGTTACCTTTGAATACCACTTATAAAATACTTTAGAATGAATACCAACTTGACATTGTATAAGCAATAATGCATGACATGGCGTGCTGTTACTGGGTAGTTACCACATGCTCCCCCATTCCGTGAGTTGGAGGCATGAGGCATTAGCTGAGTCCCCTTTAATCATGGGGTGGGGGGAAGGGCAGTAATTGCCAAATAACCACAAGCTCTCAAGTATACTACTGAGTTAATAAAATGGCAGCAAAATTAAAAAAGATTAAATCAATCTTTAAATTAAAAATGAATATATCTTAGTCATTGGTTAATCGGTTCTCACACCAAACAGCTGGGTTTGCCCCATCACAGATGGCTGGCAGGCAAGTCACATGTGTTGTTAGTGCAACCTTTTTTTGGTTTTCCCCAACTGTCACAGTTCCTGAGAATTCCGAAGCAGTGTAGTCATAGTTCTGTCCAGTTAGGTCAGCCTAAAAACAAGTTTCATAACTTGCAAGGCACTTTCTAGACCTGTGGTGTTATTGGTCAATTACTTCACAGATATGGACAGCTACTGACCAATCAGATCATTGGATCTTTCTTGCACTTTTTATAAATGTTACATTACATCCCTCTGAAATTTATTCCAAGTTATACCAGTCAGATTACAGGTATTAACAATCTGATTCTAAAATAAAACAAAAAAAAAACTTTTCAAGTACTAGTATCACACTGGGGCAGTGTGTGTGTGTGGGTAAACTTGCACAACCCAGGACAGTTTTCACACTGTGAAATTTATCAGATTTATCCATGGCAAAATAGGCCTTTCTCTTGTTTACTGCCATTTTACCCATTTTGAGGATCCATTCCTGTTGGGAGGGGGGTGGGCTGCCACCAGCTTGCTAGAATAAGCCTCTCTTCTCCCACCCATACTGCCTGAAATCACAACCTTTAACGCCTGGAGACCTGCCTAAGCTCTCATGTGGTGCCCAGTATACAGTTGGACAGAGAACAAGGTAGAGGGACTCCCCAGCTTAAGCACTGAGCTTCACTGCCTCGTCCCAGAATGGCTGCAGCCTGCCACAACTCCATAACATTTGCAGCAAATCCGCCCTGGGGTTGTACATCTACAGCAAGTATCTGCGGGTAGCAGAGTCATTTGTTTCAACTTGGCAGGGGTTCTGTAATACCTAACACCTTGTTTTGTGTGAACTTGCCTTGTATATTTGTAGTAGAGAAATGAGACAGCATTCACCTCCTGTGCTGAGACTCTGATGCAAGCAAAGAACACACTAGAGACTTGCTCCAAAGCATTAGCCCATATTTTTCTTTTTCTTTGTGCCAATACATGCAAAATACACCTTACAACAAGTATATGGTGGGTAGGGAGCTGGAAACGGAGATGAACTGCCACTGACCTAACGTTTCACCCCACCCATGGGGCTACTTCATATGTTCCTGTGCTGAGAATTCAAATGCCTTTTATAGTCCATTAAGCAGATGCTTTTGTGACATCATACATCAGCACCAGGATGTAGCGCAGCCAAAAGTACAAAATACAAAAAGTGCCAAGTGTAATAAAAACAGTCTGATTTCCAGCAGTTATATTAAGAGAATGTGTGGCCCTTAGTGACATTAAATACTCTATTTCTTATATCTGTAATATTCATAATCTGTTTGCATATCACAATTAGTTTAATTCAATCACAGAACATTAAACACTGTCCAGTAAAGATTCAAGACACATGTAACAATAAGCTAAAAATATGCTAGGAGGTGAAGAAAGTAACTTCTAATGTAAGGTCAATCAATATTGAATATGGAATGGGGATCCTAGCGGTGAACCTCTGTGAGGGCGTAGTTCAACTATCACAGTGGTGGGAGTCAAAAAATGTGCCAAGAGTACGAGTTTTACATTCAGAATGTATTTATTTTTATTTTCAAAGAGCATTTTTAGCTAATGAATCTGCGACTAGTGCAACATTTTCATTTCATACAGCAAAATCAATCAATTCTAGTAGAAAACATTTGTAGATAGACAATATTAAGGTAGCTGATACTGCACCCATCTCAGTGGCAAACATAGCAGTCTGGCTATCCATCAATCATCAGCATTAGCGCGACAGTCTGTAAAACAAATAGAACAATAACATGAGTCCAAGGTCAACACGTTAAAATCAATATTTACACAATATTCAAAATACAAGAATATAGATCATTGGAAAAATGGCACCACTCCAAATTTGTCATTTAGACCAGGGGGATATATAGTACTCATTCCAAAAATCCAGAACAGCTCCCTTTGATCGAAGAGATTTTCATAGTGTCCCCCATGTGTAACATGAAATAAGGTGTCCAGTGCCTCAGCCGTCTGCGCCACCAGGCCAGCGTAGGTCCCCCAGTTTTATTCAGATGCGCTGTCACTGCATACTTAGTCTTATTTTGAATTGCTCATAGGTGCTCGTCTGTTCTGTACTTCATCTTTCTTTTTGTTCTGCCTATGTAGAATGCTTTGAAAGAACATAAAGGCATATATATATATATATATATATATTAGCCTTTTGAATTTATGTTTCCTGTTACATATTCAGTTCTGCCTGGCCTTTTATTTTGAAATGGTGTGGTTTTAGCCACCATGGGACATATTTTACACAGCCCACAGGGTCTACAGCCATTTTGTACATGAGCTGCTGTAAGATCGTCTACTTAGAGATGGTTGTGAACAGGTTTATCTCATATTTGTACCTGTCACATGAGAGACTCTCACGGGCTGTTTAGCCCTATCTGACAACGCTGGTACTGCTCGCAGTATCATGAGATTCTTTTGCACAATGTCCACAATTTCCTTTGCTCCCACCCCAAAGGTAGCTGTAAATGTGAGATGATTGTCTTCCTCGTTCATTTGCACTGACCCCTGCAACATACTGTTTCTTTCTAGCAAGTCAACCTCAACTTTTGCTCTCATTATTTAATCCACTGTATTCCCTCTGGCTGCGAATTTTTCAAACAGTTCCCCCTCTCTTTTTTGGCACACTTCATCAGTACCACAATTACATTTCATTCGCATGAACTGGCCTTTGGGGAGATTCTCTATTCACTGTACCTTGGATGGCCATTTTGTATCAGGTTAAGCAATGGATGGTTTGGACTTCAAACGGAGCTATTGGGAACAATGAGTATCGTATATCTCAGATGGCAGCTTTCATGTTGGAAGTAGCTATTTTTATCAGTTGGGTTGACATAAAGATCTATCAGTAAGCTGCCATCTGCCTGTTTGATTACCTGAAGATCTAGGAAGTTAACTGAAAGCAGGTCCCAGTTTATTTGGAAATGAAAATTCTCATTTGTGCTGTCTAGCCGCTGTACAAAATCTTTCAAGTCCTCACTTTTGCCTTTCTATAAGATAAGAACATCATCAATGAAACGTCTCCACAACATAAGGTTGTGGAGAGATGTATCCACAGTTGCATCAGTCACAAAGGTTTCCTACCATTCGCCCATATATAAATTAGACAGAATGAGGCCTAGTGTTGCACCCATGGCAGTTCCTTTCATCTGGAGGAAATTCCATAAAGTGAAAGACATTCTTCCTGGTTTACCTCTAGTGTAACTAAGATCCAGTGCTGTTCTACCTTAACCTCATATAAAGTTACAGTCATGTCAGAGGTATCTCAGATGTAAGATTTCAGTTTAGATACTAATGGTGTCTTAGGCCCTGTCCACACTACACCGCTCAGACCCCATAACGGATGGAAACCGTTACAGCTGGGGAGCGGTACAGTGTGTCCACACTGCAGCGGTGACCGGGACGGGACTGGTACCATCAGTCCACACCGCGGGAACCGGGTGACCGTTACAGCGGCACCTGATCCCACAATGCAGCTCGCGCTGCACTTCGGGCCCAGCAGGGGACCGTTACCGCCCGTCTACACTACCGCCGGTAACATTACCGAGGCGGGACCAGTTTCATAACTGTTGTTGAAACCACCTCATATGTGGTTTCAACAATGGTTATGAAAACGCCTTCTGTAACATTACAAGTGTAAACGCAAACCGTTGCGGTAACGGTTTGGGCACTCTGTAACATTACAGAGGCATAGTGTGGACAGCGCCTTAGATGTAAGAGCTTGGTTTAGATACTGATGGTCTCAGATTTGAGTTAAACAGTCTGGAGATTGGCTCAGTGAGCCACCCAGTCACTGATATAATATGGTGACCAGGTGGCTCCTGAAGAAATTTTATGTATCTTTGGAAGAGTGTACATTGTGGATCTGATCGGGGTAAGGGACTCAAATAACTATATTCAATATCTGTGGTTGATTTTGTACAGGAGATGAGAGGTAGATGTCTATTTTTGTTTTGATCTCTTTGGTGGGGTTGTAGTTTAGTACAGTAGAAGCCACTTAAAGGGGACGCAGTTAAAGGGGACGTCCGCTTAATTGGGACAGTCCCCTGGGCACCGATTGTTTGCTAATGTTATTCAGTGGGACCAGCTTCTGTTTAATTGGGACAGTCCTGTCGCTTAATTGGGACAATTATCTAGTCACAGGTGTAGGAAAAGGTGCTGAAAATGTAATTGTGCCTCATTAAGTGCTCGTTAAGTGCCCTGCATTTATGCTGTTTCACATTCCCACCTGCTTAGCATCTCTCTGGAGTATGTTTAGCATCTCTCTGGAGTGTGTTTGGTTTGCAGGATGGCGTCTACAAGCAACAGCTAAAGAGTTGACCTCTCACTGAGTGTGAACCTAAAAGTTATTGAGGCTTTGCAGCTGCCCAACTCCTCTCTCTCTCAAAAGTTGCTAAGTGTAGCCAAGTGATTTTAAAGTTCAGTGTGTTGCTTTCACCAATTAAAGATTAAATCAAGAACCAGACCAAACATACTTTTAAAAAAGGAGCTATAGTCATAAAAAGTACTGGTATCCAGTACTTCTTTATGTTTGTTTGTTTTCTCTGTTTTGTTTGTTACTGTAACGTGTGTGTGTGTCTCATGAGCAAAGTCTTTTCTGGTTGTGATGGAAAAAAGGCTCCTTCTGATAAATGAGATAGACGCTTAAAGGAGATGATAGGGCGTCCACGGAGGTGTCCCCTTTAAGAGTCTTCTACTGTACTTTGTAAAAATCAGTGTGTTGCCTAACTGATTCACAGTTTCCTTAATATAGTGTGCCATGTTTTGTATTATAATGCTGCCATGTTTGTCAGCTGGCTTCACTGTAATGCTACTATCCTTTGCTAGTGGCTCAAGGGCCTTTATTTCCTGTCTTGTAACATTGCTGCATTGCATTTCAATATTATTTTAAAATAACACTTTGAAATTACTTTCGCAACATTTCAGGAAAGTCTCTAATGTCGGCACCAATGGTGGGCAGAATGTGGAGTGTTGTTTGAAACTTCCGTAATTCTTAGTCTGATAACTAGCAGTGTCAGTGGGGCTTGCTGTGTCCTTTAAGTAAAAAACTTTTAGATTGAACTTTTTCTTGAACTTGTTAACATCGACGAAGGCTCCAAACTCATCAGTGGTTCTAGTGGGGATGAAGGTGAGTCTGTTCTGTAGAATTTTGATTTCCATTTTGGTCAGTTCCTGATTGGAAATATTAATGATTGTAACATTCCCCCACTGGCTCCCTTGTTCAACTAGCAGGGCTGCTCCTCTCACACATGGCGCCAACGAGAGGGATTGGGTTGTCACTACGAAACAGTTCTGTTGACCCATACTTCTACTTCTACTTCAAAGCCTGCCATCCTCAGGCAGGCAAACCAAGTGTGGCAGCTACCTGGCTCACACCTGGGGGGACCATTTAGCATGGCCATCAACCTGGGTCCCTGGGAGAAAACACTTGCTCAGCATTATGCTAGGTTTGCACTTCTGGTCAGTGGCACTCAAGTAAATCTAGACACCATGGAAGCAATAACTGTACTGTCCAAACCAGGTTGGGATTCTAAAGTGTGGCTTTTATTCACATCACAGAGAATAATACAAATCAAAGATGGACCCCCACAAGGCTACTTCCACTGGTAATGCAGATTACTGAGGTACAGAGCACACACAGAGCGAATCCTCAGGTTCTGAATGGACTGGCACACACGACCCGAACTAGTACACTTCCCTTCTTTCCCTTGACTTGGCACCCTCAGCCAGTACTAGGAACTTTCCCATATTTCATGAGGAATTCTTGGTGGCACTCTTTCGACCACCCACGAGCACATTCTGGCTCACTGGAAATCCAAAATCCCACATCTGGGTGTTTTCCTCAGGCACAGGCCAAATGCACTGAGAGAAAACAAAGGTGCCCAAACTGAACCCAGAGAGGTAAACATGGTTACTTCAGATTGGAGGGGGGTCTCCCACCTTTTGCTTCCAATATTTATACTCAGTCATTCATTTGGTGAGCAAGACCTTTCTCTGAAAGACTTTTTTAGATGCTCTCTTGAAATGTCTTGCACATTTAACATTCTACATCTCAAACCTCGGAGGTGTCATGAAATTAAAAGTTCTGTATATGGCTATGTCTTTACTCTAGACTCCCACTTTTGCAGATACTTTTAATCAGACACAAACTAAAAGTTCTGTACTTGGCAAGTCTCCCTTGGACCCCACAGTAGGCAGACACTTTTGCTCGAAACCCAGTCTTAAAAGTTCTGTACTTGGCTAGTATCCCTTGGACCCCACAGTAGACAGACACTTTGAACAGAAACACAGTCTTGGTAAACAGAGTCCCTTTGTCAGAGAAAAACTTACCACAGGAATGCAGGTGCCCCAGGGCTTTTTCCACAAAAAAGTCTCAGGTACTCACAGAACAAACAAATCTAGGCAGCTTCACCAATCTCCAGGCTGGACCAGGGGATTGCCACTGAATCCTGAAATTCCTTCCCATCCTTCCGGGGATGGGGCACTGGAAACCCTCTAGAAACGGTTTCTACACCTTCCTTCACTGGTCTTCTGTGTTCTTCTCTAGGGTGAGAACACTCTACCCCTTTTCCTGAGGTAGCTGTCTCTCAGAGCTAAGTCTGAGGAGCTGCCTTCTGCAGCATTCCTCACTCTCCAGACTCTCCACACAGACTACTACTGATTCTTTCCCAACAATCTACTGCTAACCCCTGCAGCTAGCATTCCACAGTGGCTTATGCTGCTGCGAGAATTGTAAGGTGACATCATCACTTCACCTCAGCTGAGACTGGAAACAGAGTGTGACAGAGTGAAACCCATTTAACTGGCATCTCACAAGCTGCCTCTCCCTGCCTGCCACTGATTCTAAGTGGGATTCTAGTAACCCCTGGCAACAAGAGGGTCACATCCACCCTCGGCCAGGAAAATGACTGTCCCCAGTCGTTACCTACCCGGCACCAGGCCATCCTACCCTATGTGTTGACTACGGGGAGGTAGTGCTACCTTCTCCCCTATTATGTGCCAGGCATAGGCAGACAACACTAAGGGCCCAGAGGCCACTGGCTGATGCATCAGCCCCTACACTATGATCTTACTATAGTAACCAGTGGCCCTGGAAGAACTGTCCCAAGCATAGCCCTAATAGACCAGCACTGCAGCCTCTACTCTAGGTCAGGACCACTGCCTGTCTATCCCACTAGCCCTCTAGGGAAAACCTATCTGACAAAAAACAAACCTACCCAAAACAGGGGAACCTCCCCCCATCCCTGGACACCTGTAAACCAAACCAAGGAGCTAACACTATACCCAAGCATTACACTCCAACACTCCCCCACAACTACACCTGTGGAAGGAAAAGGTTAACACATGTTAACAACTACACAGTACTTTAAACAACACTTTAAAGCACATGAGGAACTCTGATGAGTCCCTCCAATCCTCTTCTTGTCTTCTCTTCTGTCTTCATCAGGAACCACCTGAAAGAGAAAAGACAAAAACATACCCCAAATCTGCAAACACAGTACATGACCATAACCCTTACCATCAAAACACTGGAGATTCCCCAAAAAACATTTTTTAGAAAAAATGGTAAACAGTAGAAAAACATCAACACTATATACAATACACCTTTTGGGGATGGGATGCCCTAAATGTCCCATCTAGTGACAACAGTGCCTGAAGGCAAGGTCCATGAAAGAGTGTCTCCTGGGCCGGAGCCCGGTGAAGCACAGTTCTTGAAATACTGTAGTCCCAAAGGGGAGAGTCTTTGTAGACAGTTCAACAGTCTGTAGTCTGCCAGGTGTAGGATATGTATTGCAGTGTCAATAAGGTAAGAAAAGTCTGGACTTACCAGTCCCCTGAAGAACAAAAATGGAACAGCACCTGGATTTCTAGCTGAAGACTCTCCCTGGCAGCATTTTTCAGATACAGCTGGGTGGAAATCTTCCGGAAATGACAGGATGGACGACTGGAAACTGCAGGGTTGATGTCATCTCTGGCTGATGTCATCTAGGAGATAGAACCTTGGAACAGGAAAGGAACAGCTGGACTGAAATCATCCAAAATCCCAGGCGATGAATTAGGAAACAGCTGGGATGAGGTCATCTCTGGATGATGTCATCTGGAAGGCCAGGTGATGGAAAAGGAAGGCACACTGCAAGGCTGACAAATCTGGACACATCTTTGGATCCTGGAACACCAGACTGGCAGAACAACATAGGTACGGCAAAAGCTGGATGGCAGCACTGGCTATCACTGCTCTGCTTTCCATTTGGTAGGCATGTGCACATTTGCAGGAAGCTGGTTACATTGAGGGTAGTATCACAGTGGGTCAGGTGCAAGAATTATTTCCCCCATCTGGGCGCTCATAATTCATATTGTAGAGAGTCTCATTTCCCTTTTTGTCCACAAATCGTACTGTCTATGAACAGTGTCCTGCCCAACTTCCAAAACTGGAGTCTGTCTTTGACCACTTTGTCTCTGACATATCGAGTTGCACCTGGATGCAAGTTTTTGGTTGCTTCTTCCACTAGCCAGGCTCTCCTGTTTTTCTCAATCTCCTCCCAGACTCTCCGAGGAAAGGTAGGAAAGGACCTTCCATAGATCTCATCTGCCTTCCTATGAACCAGTCTTTCCTCCTTAATACTCTTGGTTAGTTCACCACTGCCGGCCTGGCTTGGGGGTGGCCAGTCCTGGTTCTGCCAGTGTCGCATACTCAAAGCTATGTAGAACAGGTCCCTGATCCCTCCTTCTGGGGGCAGGGCTGTGGAGTCACCAGTTTCTTCCTCTGGTTCCTCCGAGGCAAGATCCCAACACTGTGGACTAGCACCTTCATTGTAAGGATACATAGCTTCCTCCTCCTCCTCTCCCTCACTTAGGACCTGGGCCCAGGAGTGAGCAGTCGTCCTCACTCCTGAGACTGTCCACTCTTCACTGGGCATGGAGGTAGACACCTCCCAATCTAGGGTCTCTCGAACCTCATCCTCTCCAGTGAGGCTAGGACTCAGACCCTCTCTCCATGGATCCACTGATTCTCCCTCTGCACTGTCCATCTGTGACATGGGCGTGGAGATATCACGAGGACTCTGTTCTGCCAGTACATCCACACCCTCTTCCTTTGTGCCACACTCTGCTGGGCCTCCCCCAACAGGTTCCACCTGGTGCTGTGTGCTGCTACTTGCAGGATCTTGAAGCTTTGTCCACGTGGGAGCCAAACGAATCTTGGAGGCACTAGTTAGATCTCGCTTCTCTAAGTACCCTGAACAATGAGGAATCATGAAAACGTCCCTTCCAGCCTTGAGGCACATTATGCATACTCTCACAGGGTATCCAAGAGTCGCAACATGAGGAGGCAAACTTCCACAGTAGAAACATTTCTCTATTTCTTTCAGCTTGGTAACTTCTTCAACTATCATAGCCCAGGCATGATCCAGGTAGCGGGATGGTCCTGAAGCCATGACTGTAGAAAAACACACAAAGTTCACTGTTGTCACTGAGTTCACTTTACTTTGAACAGTCTCACAAAATGGCTCCCTCCTGCTGTGTTTACATTACTACCCCACCCTGTAATGGCGGTGGCAGCACTCCTGGCACATCAACATTCTGCATCTGACTCAAGCCACTTATTTACTGCATACTGCTAAATTTTACTCAAACTGCACAGACTGCTCTGTTTTTCTTCCTCATCACATCTATATGATTTTCTAGGACTTTACATTAGCTTTCAATTACTTTTACTTGCTTAAAGTCACTAAAGCCACAGTATTTCATGAGCAGGATTGCCTGTTGCAGCCTCTCATACAACTCACAGTCTCTCTTTTGAGCAGAAAATTACACTGTTGCTGTATCCATAATCATGCTCACAGTCTAATGCTCAGAATTCTTGCTTGGGTTTGATTTACTTTATACAGCCCTTCTTTGCAAAAATAATCACACTGTTTACACACAGATCCAGCTGGCTTTAGAAAAATCACATACAGTTTGAGCTCAGTTTTGCTGAATGGTACTCACTGAATCCGTAGCTGGCTTTTTGATGGAAATTTTGGCCTACAGCCGATCCTGGAGGCCTCTGGGTTGAAACGAGCTGGTGGTCTTGCTAACTGTCCCTAAGAACACCACCCTTTCTCCCCAGTCGATTGGGATATGGGTTGAGCCCGATTTAACACAGAAAAGTCTGATATTTTAACTTTTAGAATGTTTACAGTCACTGTGACACTCCTCCTGGCTAGCCAGCTCACACACCACTCGCTCTCTCCCTCTCAAATACTGGGCAGCACTCTGAAGCTGGCTTGGGTGTGGAACTGATTGCAGTCTCACCAATCACTCGACGCCATGCAAATGAGCCTCTCTCTTCTCGTACTCTTCTCCTCCATGGCGATCATCGAGCAGGCAAAATTTAAACTGCAAAACAACTTTTTTTCCTTTTAACTGTAAATGCACAGCGGGGGCATCATTTTAACCATTTTTCATGGCAATTTCTCTAGCGACTCCCCCAGTCCACACAGCAACCATTTTAAACTTTCAGGGCACAAATGTCTGTTTCCCACAGTTCTCCATACTTTTTCTTGTCACAACTTGAAAATTAAAGCTGGCAAACATTCTTTTTGATGCAGGACAAGAGGCACACACAATCTGGCTTTACAGCTTCTTGGTAAACATTGGCACAATCACAGCAGCACATGAACAGCAAGAACACAGCGGCACATATGGATGGCACTACTGTGGTCAATCTCTTATGCACAAAGCTTCCGATTTTTTGGGCAGCCTACTGCCAAACAGACAAAACGCTAGCCACAACCTGAGCAAACATCTCTTCTTTTCTTCCAAATCAAAACAAATCCCAGCAGTGCCTCCATTTTCTAACCTCCCCCACTGGCCTCCCTTGTTCAACTAGTAGGGCTGCTCCTCTCACACATGGCGACAACGAGAGGGATGGGGGTTGTCACTACAAAACAGTTCTGTTGACCCATACTTCTACTTCGTAGCCTGCCATCCTCAGACAGGCAAACCAAGTGCGGCAACTACCTGGCTCACACCTGGGGGGACCATTTAGCATGGCCATCAACCTGGGTCCCTGGGAGAAAACGTTTGCTCAGCATTATGCTAGGTTTGCACTTCTGGTCAGTGGCACCCAAGTAAATCCAGACACCATGGAAGCAATAACTGTACTGTCCAAACCAGGTTGGGATTCTAGAGTGTGGCTTTTATTCATATCACAGAGAATAATACAAAGCGAAGATGGATTCCCACAGGGCTACTCCCACTGGTAATGCAGATTACTGAGGTACAGAGTGTGACACTCAGACAGCTGGTTCTGATTAATCTATGATTTTGTATATAAAAATGTGTTATTGAATGTCTCTTATGAGAGATGCTGAAACAGCCTGTTGAATGACAAACCCCCTCCCAGCTTTTAGCTACAACATGTTACCTGAAAGGCCAAGAGATAATTACAGGCCAGAAGAGACTAAATGAAGCATCTCCTGTTTATCTAGCTTATTTGCAGCTTGCCAATTGCCAAGATAGATCATAAACTTTTATGACGTTCAGAGGAAACACAGTTAATATTCACATGGTGATACAAAGCATGTTGCACCTCCGTGAGATCTGGCAGAGAGACATAACAAGTTCTTTGATGTCCTGGAAAAAGGAAGCTGCTCATACGATCAAAGAAAGTCATGTGAGAAAATGGGCTGTGCTGAGGTCACAGAATTTAATACTTTGATAAGACATTCTGTTTTGTATAGATATATTTTTTTATATTCTGACAGGGAGGAGCTAGGTGACCTCATGCAAAGAGGTTGGCAAAGCCAGTTTTTAAACAGTATTCTGTTTTTCATTTACACACATATGTTGGGACTCTGAAAAAGAAACATCTACTGCACTGTGAGATAAGAATACCTTAGAACAGACAAGTCTAAGTGTATTAGTGGTAGGAATCTGCACTTTTTAAAATCTTGTTTTTTTTAAGTGAGTGTATATTTTTGTGATATATGGTTCTGTATTTACATTTTAAATTTTTTTATCTATTTTGAAGTAAACCTCTACCTTAGAGACTACCAGGTGTGCCTTTGAATTTCTTTTTCTTGACAAGTGAAGCATACATGGTTAAAGCTGACTCTGTACAAAGCTTACTGGCAAAAGGTAAGAATTTATTCTGAGGTCTTTAATAGAGTTTTAAGGGTTCATTTTGTACACCTGGTTAGGTGCTGATAGGCGAAAGATACCTGTCCCCCCCCGAGGAGCAGAATTATCTGAGCCTGTACATTGGGTATGCTAACAAGAGGTTCACAGTTTTAATCCCTCCAAGACTTGAGACCAAAGGTTGATTTGAACCCACAAAACAGACAGGAGGGTTACCCTGTTTCTGTTTCCTGTTCACAAGACTGTGCTCGGAGGTTGGCACTATGAGAGCAGAGGGCCTGACTTGCTGAATGGGTTTGTGACAGATTGGTTGGCAGCAGTGTGAAAAATTTTGGTATTGCAAGCTTTTATTGTTAGTGTGTCAGCTTGAGACTGCCAGCTCACTTGCAAAGAAAGAAAAAGGTAGTAGACTACTTAATGTAGTTGTGCAGGGATAGAGGAGTCCCGTTCGAGGTGAAAGCCAGTAAACAGAACCTCATGGATGCCCTGATGGTAGCAGATACCCAGAGCAGTGAGTCATGGACCATGACTGAAAAGGACCAAACTTCGAGTGTGGCAGGGCTAGTGGCCAGTGCAGTGTCCAGATGCGATGAGGAGGGCAACAGGGCCACTGTCAGTGAAGGGTCACAGCAGCAAGGGAAGGTCACCAGTATCCTAGATCCAGAAGTACTCAGGCTGCAAATTGAGTTGTGCAGAATGGAGCTGGAGTTCCAGATTGAGAGGGACCGTGAACAGCGGGAGGCAGAGCGAGAATGCTGAGAGGTAGACCATGAGGAGCATGAGCGCCAGAGGCAACACAAACTGGGGAAGCTACGTCTCCAACCAGCGGCACCAGAGCAGGTAAGTGGCTTGGGTTTACTTGGGACTACAGGACTGGGTTACAAATTGAATTCCAAACTGATAGCCGAATTTAAAGAGGGGGAGAATATGGATGCCTTTTTAAATTCTTTTGAAAAGTTTGTATTCAGGCTAAAATTCCTAGGGAGTCCTGTAGCTTCCAGCTATCCCTGCTACTTACCAGGAAGGCTCAGGATGCATTAGGTCAAATAGACAATGAGGACAGTGATGATTACAGCAAACTTAAAGCTGCACTGTTAAAGAAATTTGAATTACCTGCTGAATCATACAGAGCTAAATTCCATAAGCTCAGGAGAAGCCCTGACATGAGCTACAAGGAGCTAGCCATGAAACAACATTGGTTTTTAAAATGTTGGTGGGAAGGAATTGAAGCAAACTCTGTTGATAAAATTGAAAATGTGATTCTGTTAGAACAGTTTTTCTGGGCATGCCCAGCAGAGCTGAAAACCTGGATGGAGGACCAAGATCCCAAAACAGTGCAAGAGGCTGCTGAACTCTTGGACCGCTATGCCAAGAGCAGACCTACTCTGAGAGCAAATGGGGTGGGTGTGGCAGTGCAGAAAGGGAAAAGCGTGCCTTTAGGGCAGCTAAAACCCCTCACTGTCTCCACCACAACCAGTTAGCTCCAGGTTTCAGAGAAAATATTTCTCTGAAAAGAGAAGTGAATGTTGGTTATGTAAAGAAATTGGGCATATTACCAGACAGTGTCCCAAAAGAATGAGCAATAATACGCAGAATGGTACCAGAAAAGAAGTGGGTTGTTTGTGTGTCCCTGGAAGCATGCCTGTGAACATGAGGGAACACATGCATCCAGTCATGGTGAATGGTGTACAGATGCAAAGGTTAAAGGACACGGGCATCCCTGACATTGGTAAAAGGGGATCTAGTACAACCTGGTCAGCTTATACCCAATAAATACATCACTGTACAGGACTTTACTGGTGAGGCGAAAACATTACCCCTTGCCAGTGTTCTCCTAGACTGGAGTGAAACAGGAGGAACTGTGCAACAGGTGTCTGTGGCCAAAATGTTAGCAGTGTATGTGATCCTGGGCAACAATCTCAGACGGGATGGTATGTGTAGTTACCCATAGACAAGTGGCAAGGGAAAATTTGTAGTTCCCTGAACCCCACAGAAGCCATTGTGGAACCCACTGAGAGTCTGGTTCCCCAGCCTGTGTCTCCAGATGGGGAGATTAATGAAAAGGGGGTAGAAATTTCCCCAATAGCAAGTAATCACACAGTTACTGAGGGTTACTCTGAAGAGGGAGGGGTGACCCATTGTCAGAGGGTTGGGATTGACAGTGATCCTGAGTGCCCTGAAGCTAGTGCTAGGGACCCTAGTTTAGCGACTGAAGGAGACCTGTCCCATGCCTTGGGAATATGTGAGGGGTTTGCAGCTGCTCAGAGAAGGGACCCTCCTAGTCTAGAGAAGCTGAGGGCTTGGGCAGACTCGGACGGCACACAGGGAGGTGTCAGCAGACATAAGGTTTATTGGGGAAATGGACTTATATATACTCAGGCAGTACAGACAGAGCAAGGGGTGCTAAGCAGGCAGCTTGTCGTTCTCCAGGGGTATCGTGAGCAGTTGCTCAAAATTGCACAAGATATTCCCTTGTCTGGGCATCTGGGAATTGCGCGCACTATACAGCAGTTGGCCCAGAATTTCTATTGGCCTAACTTCACCCAGCAGGTGAAGGAGTATTGCCGGTCTTGTCATCGATGCCAAGAAATAGGGAAGGTGGGCAAGAAAACCCAAGCCACCCTGATTCCATTGCCCATAGTGAAGGAGCCATTCCAGAGAGTGGGAATGGATATTGTGGAGCCTTTAAACACCCCCAGCTCTTCAGGGAAGAGATTCATCCTGACTGTGGTGGATTATGCCACCCGGTACCCAGAGGCAGTCGCCCTATACTCACTGAGGACAGACAATGTGTCAGATGCCTTACCTGGGATCTTCTTCCGTGCTGGGTTTCCACAGGAAGTTATCACCAATCGAGGGGGTTCCTTCATGTCGGACCTGATGAAATGTTTATGAGAGAAGTGTGGGGTGGTGCAGAGATGCATGACACCGTATCACCCACAAGCCAATGGACTTGTGGGAAGATTCAATGGTACCCTGAAGTCAATGCTCCGGGCGTTTGCTGAACAGCATGGGAGGGACTGGGAGAAATACCTTCCCCACCTGTTGTTTGCATACAGGGAGGTGCCCCAAGAGTCGACATGATTTTCCTCCTTCAAACTCTTATATGGATGCGGGTACATGGGCCTCAGACTTGATCCGGGAGGACTGGGAAGGCAAACACGCTACCCAGGGAACTCCCATTGTGGATTACGTCCTTAGGTTTAGGGAAAGGCTGAAGGAGCTTACGGGGACAGCCCAGAACAACCTGGCAGCTGCCCAGCAGAAACAAAAAGTGTAGTACGACCGCAGAGCCAGAGCTCGCTCATACATGGTGGGTCAGGAAGTCATGGTCCTTATTCCAGTCCGGAAAGACAAGCTGCAGGCTGAGTGGGCAGGACCATATAAAGTGGTTAGGAAGGTAAATTATGTCAACTACATTATAGAGTTACCTGACCAAAGACAGACAGAAAGAATGTACCATGTCAACATGATGAAGCCATATGCAAATAGGGCTGACATAGTGTTTGCAGTGTGTAGTCCTGGGGAGGGGACGGATGAAGGAGACCCCCTTCTGGACTTGCTGGAAGAAAGCAAGTGGGAGTCTTCTGTGGAGGCAGTAAAATTGTCTCTCCAGCTGGCCCCGGACCAGATCCAGGAATTAAGGGAGGTTTTAGCAGACTTTGCACCGTTGTTTAGCGCCAAGCCTGGACTAACCCCCTTAGCGACGCACGATGTGGAGACAGGGACACAGACACCCATACGGCGGACAGCATATCAGGTGTCAGAGGCTGTCCAAAAGGACATTAGGAAGGAAGTGGAGGAGATGCTGGGTTTAAGGGTAATCCAGAGATCCCACAGCCCCAGGGCCTCACCCGTAGTTCTTGTGCCTAAGCCAGATGGCTCTACTCGTTTCTGTGTAGACTATCGTGGACTGAATGCAGTCACAAAGTCAGATGCCCACCCGATACCCCAGATGGACGAACTCCTGGACAAGGTGGGAGGGGCGACCTACCTTACGACCGTTGACCTGACCAAGGGGTATTGGCAGGTTGAGTTAATGGACAGAGCTAGGGAGAGGTTGGCCTTTATCAATCCGATAGGCTTATTTGAATTTAAAGTATAGCCTTTCCGAATGAAGAACACCCCGGCCACTTTCCAAAGATTGGTGAACCAGGTGTTAAATGGTGCGAGGAGTACGCCGTGGTGTACCTGGATGACATTGCCATCTTTAGTGCCAGCTGGGAGGGACACCTGTCCCCCCTTAGGGAAATGCTGGGCAGGATACAGAGGGCCGGGCTCACTGTCAAAGCCAAGAAGTGCCAGGTGGCCATGGGAAAAGTTGCATACCTCGGGCACGTGATAGGCTGGGGACAGCTCCGTCCTAACCAAATAAAAATAGAGGTAATCCAGGCATGGCCCAGACCAGAAATGCAGAAGCAGGTCAGGAGTTTTCTAGGGACAGCAGAGTACTACAGGAAATGTGTACTCAGTTACAGTGCCCTGGCTGCTCCCCTATCTGACCTGACAAAGAAAAGGATGCCCAAGAAAATTACCTGGGGCCCAGCCTGTGAGGAAACCTTTTCCAAACTAAAGGAGGCACTGTGCAGTGCTCCTGTTTTGATAAGTCCTGACTATAGCAAACCCTTTATAGTTCAGACTGACGCCTCAGACACGGGTATTGGGGCAGTACTGAGTCAGACATTCAGCCAAGGGAACGATCACCCAGTAGTGTACCTGAGTAGGAAGTTACTTCCCAGGGAGCAGGCATACTCTACTGTGGAAAAAGAATGTCTTGCCATAGTGTGGGCCCTACAGATGTTGGAGCCGTACTTATATGGGCAGCATTTGGTGGTGCAGACTGATCACAACCCCCTGGTTTGGCTGACGTAGATGGGAAAGAACAATGGTAGATTGCTAAGATGGAGTCTTGCTTTGCAAGGGTATGATATGACAATATTACATAGGGCTGGAGCCAAAAATCAGAACTCCGATAGGCTGCATTATGTGTACAAGGAATGAATTGATTTGGGAAGCTCATCCCATGCAGGGGATAGAGCCCCCAAATTCAGTCTAGGTGGGGAGGAATTGTGACACCCAGATAGCTGGTTCTAATTAATCTATGATTTGTGTATAAAAAAATGTGTTATTGAATGTCTCTCATGAGAGATGCTGAAACAGCCTGTGGAATGACAAACCCCCCTCCCAAGTTTTAGCTACAATGTGTTACCTGGAAGGCAAAGAGATAATTACAGGTTAGAAGAGACTAAATGAAGCATCTCCTGTTTATCTAGCTTATTTGCAGCTTGCTAACTGCCAAGATAGATCATAAACTTTTATGACGTTCCGAGGAAACACAGTTAATATTCACATGGTGATACAAAGCATGTTGCACCTCCGTGAGGTCTGGCAGAGAGACATAACAAGTTCTTTGATGTCCTGGAAAAAGGAAGCTGCTCATAAGATCAAAGAAAGTCATGTGAGAAAATGGGTTGTGCCGAGGTCACAGAATATAAGATATCCTGTTTTGCATAGATATATTTTTTTATATTCTGACAGGGAGGAGCTAGGTGACCTCACGCAAAGAGGTTGGCAAAGCCAGTTTTTAAACAGTATTCTGTTTTCCATTTACACACATATGTTGGGACTCTGAAAAAGAAACATCTACAGCTCTGTGAGATAAGAATACCTTAGAACAGACAAGTCTGAATGTATTAGTGGTAGGAATCTGCACCTTTTAAAATCTTGTTTTTTTAAGTGATTGTATGTTTTTGTGATATATGGTTCTCTATTTACAGTTTACATTGTTTTATCTATTTTGAAGTAAGCCTCTACTTTAGAGACTACTTGGTGTGCCTTTGCGTTTTTTTTTCTTGACAAGTGAAGCATACATGGTTAAAGCTGACTTTGTACAAAGCTTACTGGTTTTACCAAACTGGGAAAAGGTGAGAATTTATTCTGAGTTCTTTAATAGAGTTTTAAGGGTTCATTTTGTACACCTGGTTAGGTGCCCGTAGGTGAAAGATATTTGCCCCCCGAAGAGCAGAATTATCTGAGCCTGTATATTTGGTATGCTAACAAGAGGTTCACAGTTTGAATCCCTCCAAGACTTGAGACCAAAGGTTGATTCGAACCCACAAAACAGACGGGAGGGTTACCCTGTTTCTGTTTCCTGTTCACAAGACTGCACTCGGAGGTTGGCACTGTGGGAGCAGAGGGCCTGACCTGCTGAGTGGGTTTGTGACACAGAACACACACACAGCAAACTCTCAGGTTCTGAATGGATTGGCACACATGGCCTGAACTGGTACACATCCCTTCTTTCCCTTGACTTGGCACCCATGGCCAGTACTAAGAACTTACCCATATTTCATGAGGAATTCTTGGTGGTGCCCTCGACCACCTACGAGCACATCCTGGCTCACTGGAAATTCAAAATCCCACATATGGGTATTTTCCTCAGGAACTGGCCAAATGCACTGAGAGAAAACAAAGGTGCCCAAACTGAACCCAGAGAGGTAAACATGGTTTCTCCAGATGGGAGGTCTCCCACCTTTTGCTTCCAATATTTATACTCGGCCATTCAAATGGTTAGCAACATCTTTATCTGAAAAACTCTTGTGGATGCTCTCCTGAAATGTCTTGCACATTTAACATTCTACATCTCACACCTCGGAGGTGTCATGAAATTAAAAGTTCTGTATATGGCTATGTCTTTACTCTAGACCCCCACTTTTGCAGATACTTTTAAATCAGACATGAACTAAAAGTTCTGTGCTTGGCAAGTCTCCCTTCAACCCCACAGTACATAGGTTACATAGGTTTCTTCAGAGCTCAGAAGACTATAATGTCCATATAGCTCACTTCACGATATTACTGATATCCCATAATATTACTTCCTCTCAAATATCTGTCCAAATTTGTTTTGAAGGCTTGCATGGAGCTACTTAATACCACCTCAGGTGGTAATCCATTACAGGGGCAACAAGACCTCCCTCGCTCAGCACTTAATGTGCCTAAATATACAGCTCAGAATATTGTCTGCCTTTTTGACCACCAGACTACAATGCTGCTTAAATCTTAAGTCATTAGAGACCCTAATTCCCAGGTCTCTTTCATCTTTGACTTCCATTAATGATTGTCCATTTAGCTTGTAAGTGGCCCCTAGGTTGCTCAGTTGGCAGACACTTTTATTCGAAACCCAGTCTTAAAAGTTCTGTACTTGGCTAGTCTCCCTCAGACCCCACAGTAGGCAAACACTTTTACTTGAAACCCAGTCTTAAATGTTCTGTACTTGGCTAGTCTCCCTCGGATCCCACAGTAGGCAGACACTTTTAACAGAAACACAGTCTTGGCGAACAGTCCCTTTTTGAGAGAGAAACTCACCACAGGAATGCAGGTGCCCCAGGGCTTTTTCCACAAAAAAGTCTTGGGTACTCACAGAATAAACAAATCTAGGCAGCTTCACCACTCTCCAGACTGGACATGGGGATTGCCCCATAATCCTGGAATCCGACCATCCCTCCGGGGATGGGGCACTGGAAAACCCTCTAGGAATAGTCTCTACCACTTCCTTCACTGGTCTTCTGTGTTCTTCTCTAGGGTGAGAACACACTACCCCTTCTCCTGAGGTAGTTCTCTTTCAGAGCTAAGTCTGAGGAGCTGCCTTCTGCAGCATTCTGGACTCTCCACACAGACTACTACTGACTCTCTCCCAACATTCTACTGCTAACCCTTGCTGCTAGCATTCCATTGTGGCTTATGCTGCTGTGAGAATTCTAAGGTGACATCATCACTCCAGCTCAGATGAGACTGAAAACAAAGTGTGACAGAATGAAACCCATTTAACTGGCATCTCACAAGCTGCCTATCCCTGCCTGCCACTGATTATAAGTGGGATTCTAGTAACCCCTGGGAACAAGAGGGTTACATGATGTTTAGCAATTCCTCCTTTTCTGTTGGTGTTGATTCCTTTGTGTATGATCTTCGTTTCCTCCTCCTTTGTCCCTGGCATGTCTTCTTCATTCGTCCTGGCCTGCCTTGTAGTCTGGTTGAAATATGACCTTGTGGTTGTTCCTCCTGGGTCTCTGGCTGAACCCAGGAGGAGTAATCGCTAAAAAATTATGTTTTTTAGTTACTTCCTCTGTTTTTGAATTGCTGGGACCTGTGCTATATTCCAGAGCACTCCTCTTTGTTTGCTTCAGGAGGGATCTCATTTGTCTGCTGGTGCCATTTTGGTCACGTAGTTCCCTTGTCCAGTCAAATACTGTTTTAGTTCATAGCCCCTTGCATCTCTACTGAACTTATTTATTTTGATTTGTTTAGTTTTTTATTTGGTTGTTCAATGCAGCCATTAAGACAGGTGTTCATATGTTCAAAGTCAGTTTCCCACAAATTTGTCAACCTGTTCCTCTTTTTGTTGCATTTCTTTCAGTACTTCCTGGGAGATCTCATTCCCATCTTCAGTTAGTTTTATTTGATCTATGAAAGCTTTTCGTAGTATATCATCCCAATGCTGCATAAATCAAGAGTGGTCTCTATGTGCTGCTGGTTGTTTTAAAGGTGAACTGTCAGCCATGAGAGCCTCACATTTAAGTGTGAGGCTGATCCCAAATAGCACTTTGTGTGCAGAAACACTTTTTTACGTACTGTTTACTGCAGTGTGGTAGATTGTATCAGGCTAATCTCATTGATTTATAAGCTAACATTTCCTGCAACCAAAAATGCCAGACTCCCCTGCAGCTCACATCAGAGGAGGGCTGCAGCAGCAGCAGCAGTAGATTCAGTAGCCTGCAATGACTGTTAGAGTTTTTATAAGCTGTAAGCTTCTGTTTGCTGGTCTGCTGTTCTCCTGGGGCTAGATACAGTCACAGCAGAATGTACTAAGCCCAGTGAACACAGCGGAACCACCAAACAGCTGATTTCAGCATACAAAATCTTTGGCATGCATACTGCGGGCTATTGAATCTCTCAGTTCTGCAGCCCTCCTCTGATGTCAGCTGCGGGGGGGGGAGGGGTTGGGATTTCTGGTTACAGTAAATGTCATCTTACAAGGCAGCAAAATTAGACTAATGCAGTCTACTATATTACAGTAAACAGTAAGTGAAAAAAAGGTTTTGTACACAAAATGCTTTTTGGGATCAGCCTCACACTTGGATAAGAGACTCTTATTGCTGACAGTTCCCCTTTGATAGCCTGAGACCCCTTGAAACTCTATTGACCTCAATGTATGCTTCTATCATTATCTTTTGCCAGTACAGATATCTTGCCCTTTGTGTCCTTTAATGCCCTGTAGGTTTCTGCCCAGCATCTGCTCCATTCTTCCCCAGTGATGGGTGTTCCCAGTTCCCTCTCCACTCTGATTTGGCTTTATTTGGAAAAGGTCATTAAACAGAAAATGTCCAGTGCCAGTTTTTTTCAAATGGTGGTGCTCTCACAAAACAGCAGCATTACAAAAAAGAAATGAAGCACCCACCATACAGAGACACGGTCCAGGTAATTTATTCATTACAAGCTTGTTATTAAAGCATAGATGCGACCATAATGGTACAAAACCTTAAGGAGTAAAGTGCAAACCGCCATTGAGCTTCATCAGACAATTCAAATGCATGACATACCACCATTATAAAGAGTTTACCAATGTCTAACCAATCACAGTGTTTATATGGCTATCTCAATTGGTTACAAGATGTATTCAATTTAATATCCTCGTGTTTTGAACAATCAAAACAATTGTGAAATACAAATGGTTTAAAACATGCTCTTTAGGCAATACATTTTATTACATGGTGCTACTAGAAAGTGTTTAAATAATGAATACAATTTAATTTCTTGATCCCTAGTATTACACTAAAAAAATAAAAAAGAAAGGGAAAAAAAAGGAGAAAACAAAAGTGTGTATATAAAAGGAATCAGGTCCTTACTTAAACATCAGAAATGTCATAAAAGGAGGCAGGAAAACATAGAAGCCATGTGCATCTGGAAACATAGAATTTGATGGCAGATAAGGACTGCTTGGCCCACCCAGTCTGCCCATTTCCCTACCTAATGGATAAGCTGCAGATCCTAGTTAACCAACAGCATACTTCCTTCTACCCCCACCCCTAGAATTGCCTTATGGCTGTCCCATGCATTCTTGAATTCTACCATTGTTTTTGACACCACAACCTCCTCAGGAAGGCCTTTCCATGCATCCACAACCCTCTCTGTGAAAAAATACTTTCATATTACTCTCTGAGCATCATCCCTCTATCTTCAAATTGTGCCCCCTTGTTCTTACACACCTCTTTTTCTGAAAGATGCTATCCTATTGGACTTTGTTGATTCCCTTGAGGCACTTGAAAGTTTCTATCATGTCCTCCCTCTCCCTCCTTTCCTCGAGGGTATACATATTAAGCTCCTTAAGTCTCTCTTCATATGTCTTCTGGTGTAGGCCCTGCACCATTTTAGTTGCCCTCCTCTGGACTGCCTCCATCCTGTCTATGTCTTTGCAGAGTTTAGGTCTCCAGAACTGCATGCAGTACTCCAGATGGGGTCTCACCAGCTGTCTGTACAGAGGGATAACAACTTCCTGTTTTCTACTGGTGATGCCTCTCCCTATGCATCCCAGTATCCCCCCAGCCCTCCTTACTGCTCTCTCACATTGCTGGCCCACCTTTAGGTCATCTGATATGACTACCCCCAAGTCCCTTTCCATTTTTGTTGTTGTTAGTATCTCACCCCCCATTGTGTACTCTTCCCCTGGGTTTTTGTTTCCCAGGTGCATTACTTTGCATTTCTTAGCATTAAATCTAAGCTGTCATACATTTGACCATTCCTCCAACCTTGCCAAGTCCGTTCTTATCCTTTCCACCCCGCCTTGTGTATCAACCCTGTTGCAGATCGTTGTGTTGTCTGCAAAGAGATATACTTTTCCTTCCAGTCCCTCTGCAATGTCACTTATAAAGACATTGAAGAGGACCGGTCCTAGTACTGAACCCTGCGGTACCTCACTAGTAACCCCCCTTTCTTCAGAGTGGACTCTGTTTACTATTACCCTCTGTGTCCTGTTCTCCAGCCAATTCTTTACCCAGGCTACCATCTTGGGACCCACTCCAAGGCTGGCTAACTTGTATATTAATCTTTTGTATGGGACTGTCAAATACCTTGCTAAAGTCTAGGTAGGCCATGTCCACAGCCCCTTCCTGATCTACTACTTTGGTCACCCAGTCAAAGAAATCTATTAGATTCATCTGACATGACCTTTCCACTGTGAATCCATGCTGCCTTGGGTCCTGTGCACCTCTGGCCTTTAGGTACTCAACAGTTCTTTCCTTCAGAAGTGATTCCATCATTTTCCCTATCACTGAGGTTAAACTAACAGGTCTATAGTTTCCTGCTGCTGCCCTGCTCCCACTTTTGTGAAGTGGAATAACACCTGCCCTCCTCCAGTCCTCAGGTACTACCCCATCCTCCCATGATTTGTTACAGAGGGTAGTCAGTGGTGTCACTAGTTCTACCCTTAGTTCTTTTAGAATTCTGTGATGAATCCCATCAGGCCCCATTGCTTTGTCTACCTTCAGTTTTCAGAGTTCTTGCATAACTCTTTCTTCTATGAATGGGCTGGTGTCAACCCGCATATCCAGAGTGTTTCTATTGTTTGGTTTAGGGTACCTCCTCCTCTTCATTTGTGAATACTGAACAAAAATATTTGTTTAGTATCTCTGCCTTTTCACAGTCACCCTCTGACCATCCCCCCTCCCTTTATTAAGCCTCACTGTCCCTCCCTTGGTCTTTCTTCATTCCCTGATGTACCTATAAAAGGTTTTATCCCCCTTCTTAACTGTGTTGGCTATCTTTTCCTCGGTTTGGGCCTTTGCTGTTCTGACTGCCTTCCCTGCTTCCTTTTGCTTTAACTGATACAGTTCTCTGTCCTGCTCTTTCTGTGATTTCTTGTACTTCCTGAATGCTTTCTTTTTCTCCCTAACCTTCCCTGCCACATCCTTTGAGAAATATAGTGTTTTTTTTACATAGTTTTGTTTTGTTTATTTTCTTCACACAAAGACTTGTTGCCTTTGTGATGGTAGTTTTGATTATTCCCCATTGTTCTTCCACCCCTCCTTCCTGCCCATTTGCTAGTGCATTCCTTAAGCACTCACCCATTTTGGCAAAGTCAGCCCTCCTAAAGTCCAGTAGCTTTGCCTTTGTATGGCTTGACTCTACTGCTGTGTTTTATCATGAACCATACTGTTCAATGGTCGCTAGTTCCCAGATGGCTATCCACTTCTAAATCTGTGATCCTCTCGCCATCTCCATTTGAGAGTACCAGGTCTAAGATTGCTCCCTCTCAAGTGGGTTCCAATACTAGTTGTCTAAGGCATGTCCCCTGTAGGGCATCTAGAATGACTCCACTCTTGGAAGTGGCTGCTTGAAATGCACTCCAGTTAACATCTGGCATATTTAGATCCCCAATCAACAATATCTTCCCTTTTTCTGCCATTCTAAGGATACCTTTTATCATTTCCTTGTCCATTACCTCCCCCTGAGATGGAGGTCTGTATACAACTCCTGTGCAGATTGTGGTGCCATTGCCTGTCTCCAAATTGATCCACAGTGCTTCCCCTCCTCCCTGTTTACCCTTTTGTTCTGTTACTTTGATTCCTTCCCTTATGTAGAAAGCTCCTCCTCCTCCTCGTTTACCCTCCTGTCCCTCCTGTAGATAGTGTATCCCGGTATGTTTACATCCTAGTCACGTGTTCTACTATAGCCATCTCCACACACTCTATGTGTGGCTCAGTGCTAATTTTATACATTGAGTCTTTACCCATACAAGTTGAAAAATAATTCACTACATCTCTTATTTACACTCAGCATCCTTTTTGTGTTGTTTAAAATCTTTTCAAAAAGGATGTTAAATCAATGCTATCATTTAAGCTGTCAGCATTCCTGGCATTCAATTTATATTTCCAATAACTCTCATACTGTTCCAATTTGTTTTTTTAGGTCACCAGCCCTGATTCCACAGTCTACCTTTTCTATACCTAAAGATGTAGCACAGTGTTCCACCCCTGGATTGTTGTTAATATGCTTAGCTATGGCATAAGTTACATATTTCCTCTCTATAGCACAGATGTGTTCACCTACTCATACTCTGAATGCTGTAGTAGTCCTGCCCACATAATAACTCCCACAGCTACACTGTAGAAAATATACTATTCCTTCTGTCCCACATGTGATAAAATGATTAATTTTAATGACTTCTCCATCATGGGGATTAACAAACTTCTTTCTCTGTGTAACATATGGGCAGTACATACATCTACCACACTGATGTGAAGCAAGAGGGGGAGGTGGTAACCACGTGTGTGTTTTTACTTCTACTCTTGGTAATATACTTTGTTCCACTGTTTCCTTAATTGTTTTAGGTCTTCTATACACTGTCTTAGGACCCCTCATCACCATTTCCTTCAACTCTGGTTCTAGCTCTAAAAGGCTCCAGTTGCATCTGATAATATTTGCTACTTCTGTTGCTCTGACCGAACATATGGAAACAGAAAGACAAAGAGGACCTTCATTCTCTACTTGCTGTTTGGGAATTAATATGCTAGCCCGCTCCATATTATCCACCTCTTTCACTGCTTTTACAATACACGTATTACTGCCTGGTGACAGTGTAAGTCGCTCCTATGCTTTAATAAAAGCTTGTAACCAAGAAATTACTTGGACTGTGTCTCTGTATGGCGGGTGCTTCATTTCTTTTTTGTAAATTTGGAAAAGGTCATGCAAGTGTCCTTCAGAATTTTATAAATGTTTGTCACTCCTCCTTTTATTCCCAGCCACTGCCTGTAGCAGGTGAGGCCACTTTTTCTCCTCAAGGTACTTATAACCAGGTGCTAGCATCCACTTAAGTGCACTTCTGAGCTGCAAGTATGTCCAGAAGCTATTCCTAAGGATACAGTACCTGTCTATAACTTGTTGGAAGGAAAGTAGGGTCATAGTTTCAGTGTCAATTAAATCACCTATTTGTTTTATACCCATTGTCTGTCATCTACACCCCTGAAGGGGTACCCCCTACCTATATTCTCGGATTCATCCACAGGCGTCTACTGCTGTAGGTAAGGGTCCACATTCTGTTAACTTCTGAGTGTTTTCCAGGCCTTTATTCTGCCCTCTGTACATGGGTTTGTAGCCAACTCTTCTGTCAGGGGCCTATATAGAAGTGCCATTAATCTGTCCGACTGGGCTGTAGCTGCTTCTGTCTACTGTCTTCTGTGCCCACAACTTGTTATACAGTATGTTGGTCTCAGGTTTCCCCTGCCCTACACAATGCCTTTCAGCATTTTTTTGATAGCTCCAGAGTAGCAATCAGGCATGGTCAAGGAAAGATTATTGAAAATGTAAAATAATCTAGGTGCTGCTACCAGTTTAAATATATTTATTTTACCCCATGTTGTGAGATTCATCTGACTCCATCTTTTCAGCTCAGCATCCAGTTACTTGGTATTAGGTTAAACAGAACCAGAAGATTCAAATCTTTTGGTGTACAGTTGCTCCGGTGTGTTAGGAGGCTCTATACCCATCATTTATCCCCATTGCCCGTACTGATCCTTTAAACTGTATTGGATTAGAGGGAGCAGTCTAGCCTTTGTCCAATTAATATGAAGTCCTGATACTTTAGCAAAAGAATCTAGAAATTCCATTAACCAGGGCATGGACTGATGGAGGTTGGTATCTACTAACAGCATGTTGTCGGCCTATAACATTGTCTTATGTTTCAGTCCACCTACTCTAATCCCCTGTATCTCCACACAGTCACATATGGTCTGCACCAGGGGCTTCAGTGCCAGAATAAATAGTATCAGGGACAGGGACCTTGTCTGGTACCTGGCAGTAACACAGATTTTCCCAACAATATGCCGTTTGTCAGCACCTGAGCCATAGGCTCTGTATAGCATAGTCACGCCTTGAAAACACACGCATTACTACTCGAAACATCAGGCTTCAGATGGGTGAATGCTGCTGCCATTTCAGTTTTATGATGTTTGTGATTTTATGAATAAAACTTTTTAACCTAATCTAGCTTTGTTGTTATTTTTAGCTATTACAGTGTAGCCTGATTTTTTTGTCTTGCCTTCTGTTTTCTTACATCAGATCTTCAGTTTAGTTTGTGCAGCTGCATCCTACATTGTGCAATCTGCACCCACTGTCTGAATTTCATCCACAGACCAAATGTTTGTAAGACTTGCAGCAGATGGTCCCACTCAGTCAAATCAAAGGCACATTCTGCGTCAAGCAAGAGCACTTTCCTTGGCATTTTCAAAGCTTATAAGCCATTTTTGCAGTTGCATGGTCTTTATGTTTTGGGGGAATTAATTACACACTTTTCTTAATTAAAGTACACCAATGTTGGCAAACCAGTGGCAACTTCATTGGACCTGAATCTATTCAACAATTGAGGTAGCCAGGAGCTGAGTGTAATTGAGCTTCCATTTAGCATAAGAGGAATATTCTGATGCTGGGGGAAAGAGGGTAGTGGCCTCCAGTACAGAAGGACCATCCAGTAATTTCTGTTTTGCTGTGTTGGGGCTTGGTGGGTGGACGACTGCCACCTGGCCTGGCTTGACTATGTGCAGCTGGGATAACTTACATCTGATGGGTTTTGGTCTGGGGTAAGTATGAAGGCCACATGTAAGGAGGGTGGTTTGACCCAGCCTAGTAGGGCAGTTAAAAGGAGTCACACATCAGGCCACCTAGAAGTACGTCTAAGAAGGACCATCTTTAAACACTGAGTACACTTATATATTTTCCATTCGCAGGTTTTGTATTCCAGAAAACAAAGTTTTGTTTGCTACTAATTTCTCATTATTGTCTTCAGTAGTGCTGTGTATGCCAACTGGGGTATACTGTTGCATTTGTGTAGGGTCAGCAGGAGGTATGACAACAGTGGTGAGGTTGGCAAGTACAGCATCCAAGGGGGTCGTGCTGATTTGCTGATATGTCACCTAGCCCACTTACTGTATACCTTTCTCTGGGTGGAGGCACCATGCATTGCTTTACTTTTGGATATGAACCTCTCTCACTGCTGAGGAAGAGCAGAACATGGGAGCCACCACAAACATCTATGGCTGCCTGGTGGCAGTGTAAGGTAGAGGCACCTTGGTCCCTACACCAATTGGAAGGGGTGTCAGCCCTACAGGGGTCTTACAGTTTGGAGGCACCACAAGGATCTATCTCTGTTACCAACAGGTCACCCCAGGACCCCCTACTGTGGTGCAGCAGAAGCTGACCCTCCATTGAGCATTGCAAAGGGTCAAAAACTGCAGTTGAAAAATGGCATTACAGCAAGTGGAGAAATGGTGTACAATAGAGAGTTAGGAACTCAAGAAAGTGCTCCTGGTTGGAAACATTCCAGACATCATGAGCAAAGGGGCTATATTGACACATTTGGATGAAAGCTTCCCCACGATTGATACCATGAAAAGTGCTGTACCTGATGTGTAAGATAGGAGCATGAACTGCTAATGTAATAGTGGGAAGTGAGTGGGAAATGCACCCAGCCCACTTGCTTCCCTGCCAAGACTCTGTTGGCCCTCAGAGCTCATGGACACCTTTTAGCCAGGGCAACTTCCTGGATAGTAGCTCTTCAGAAGGTGTTGATACTGATTTAAAACCTGCATGATGTCTTGATGTGCTAAGGAGGGCAGAACCACTCAAGATCTAAAAGACCTGCTTGGATCTGCAGGGTCAGATGCAACCTTGGCTACTGCCATACTGGAAACAATTGTCTAGAGGACAGGAGGACTTAGATGGTGGATACAAGGACTTCTTGGATCCGGCAAGAAAAGCAGATGTTGCAAGAACTTAAATGCTCTATTGAGGAGAAATTGGCCCACACAGAGGAGTGCCTACAGGGACCCACTCTTCATGCCACCCAAGCTCTAAAAGTTACACCTTACTTGAGTGCACATCCATGCTGGAAGGTTTGTTTGGAAGTGTGGAAATACCAGGTCAGCTCATGACACAGTTGACTCTAATGGAACAGGCTTAAGGTGACAAGGGTTGGAGTATTTGATTCAGATCAAGAAAATTATACAGAAGGTGTATTGAAAAGGGACTCTGGCAGCAGCTGACATGGACTGAGTCTGGGTGGAACAGGTACTCCAAGGAGCCATGTACTCCTACCAAATTGTAACCAACTTGTGCTTCAATGATAGGATATACTCATTGCTCTCATATATAGACTTGGTGTGAGAGGTATGGGAACAGGAAGCCCGAATTTCAAAGGAGACTCATTGAGCACTTCAGGGATGGTCCACCTGTCTCTACCTGTCAAACCTCATCTCAGAGGGAGTGAATGCAGATTAGATCAGTGAAATGCTGGAGCATAGAAACATAGAAGTTGATGGCAAATAAGGACCGCAAGGCCCATCCAGTCTGCCCATTTCTTTTTCTACCTTATGAATGAAGAACCTGATGGACCTTTTGGTGGGGTTGTAGCAGCAGCACCCAGCTGACCCAAATGCTGGGTCACATTGAAGGGGTGCACCAAAGTGAACATTGCTGCAGGCTGGACATTCCCCCAGGTCCAGGAATGGACACATGTAGTAGTGATGTTCTGCTACAAATCTAAGGAGAGTGAATGACGAACTCAGAGAATGACACAAATATGGTGGAAGATCACCAGGGAATGCGAGGACTAAGATGCCATGGTAAGAGGTTACCCAACAAAAAGGAGGTGGAACCAGAGAGACACCAAGGGTCCTTTGAGTTTTAGAAGATTACATTTACATAAAATGTTGCATCTGTGGATATCGTTGCAAGAATTACTCAAACTCAGAAAATTCTTGGCTGGTTATAGGCAAGCTGCTCACCAAAGAGAGAAGTCTGCAAGGAAATGCATGCAGGGCCCAGTAAGTGGGTGCACTGGAACCCTGGCCACAAGACACTTACTCAAACTCAAAGTTAAGACACCCATTGCCGACCAGAGCACAGGTAAGTCCATAGTAAAAACTGCCATGGGACCGACCATACTCACCAACAAGATTGTTGGCCCAACATCAGAAGTGATCATTAGAGAGAGAGAGAGGACAATGGACCTGGGTTGTGCTTAATAGCGGGACCCAGGTCACACTGATTTTAAAAAAATTCTGTAAACAGGACTTGAGCCATCTTCCATTATTGCCACTGGAGGGACTGAAGCTCTGCGGTCTCAGTGACAAGGCTTACCCTTATCTGGGGTGTAGTTCTACAGATATTGAATTCCCAGACAAACTGGTGGGAGTTGAGGGACCCGTGACAACCCTGTCATTGCTATGTTCATAAGCAGGAATTTATGGCAGTGTCCTTGTTATCATTAGAATGATCATTAGAGTGATCATTAGAATGAATACCTACATGTTCAGCCAAATAAAACTGCTCTGTGAAGAGAGGGAAGTACACCAAGGGGGGCAAGCTTTGCTAGTCCATGGATTAGTGAGGTAAGTTTACAGAAAATGCCAGTGCCTGATGCCCCCAGATGAGGATGATGAAGTTGGTATTGTGTGGGATGGGACAAGGAGGACAAGGAAGACCTTGCACAGTGTGGTCAGATTGAGAAAAGACACCACTAACCAGATCCTGATGGTGGAGGCCTCAGAGGGACATGGACTTCTGGAGGGCCTAATGATTAAGCTGGTGGCATTGCCTGCTTGAGACATGCCAATGTACGGTGCATAAACATTCAAGTCAGAAATGTGACAGGGAGGCATGGAATCATTAGAAAGGGGAAGACACTGGCTAAAGTGTACTACATGGATACTGCTGTACAGTCAAACACTGGGAGAATCGGGCTTTTAAAGCAATTGAACCCAGATGATTTTGACAGCTCACCATTGCCAGAGGAATAGCAGATCCAAATTAATCAGAAGTTGTCAACCCTAACTCAAGTATTCTGTACACAGTAGTGGGACATGGGGTGCATCATGGGAGAGGAGCATTGGATTTGGTTACATGACCAATGGTCATTCAGGTAGCAGTCTCAATATTTGGCACCCGCTGATATTGATGATGAACAGTGACATCTTCAGGCATTGTTGGAATGTGGAATTATAAAAGAATCAAGGGTATCCACACACCTCCATGATTGTTGAGGTCCAGAAAAAGAATGGTGTAGTGCTAATGTGTGTGGACTACAAGACTCCTAACAAGTGTACCATATCAGATCAGTACAAAATGCCCTGGATACAAGATGCATTGGACTGCTTACATGGCAGCTGCTGTCTGTCTGTGTTGGAGTTTCTCTGTGTCTACTGTCAGATCCCCATGGCCAACTCTGATCAGGAAAAGACTGCTTTCATCAGCCCTCTTAGATTTTATGAGTTTCTGTGCATGCCACGAGGTACTTCTGGTGCCCCGGCTACATCCCATTACCTCATGAAGAGAGCAGTGGGGGACATGAACTTTAAAGTGCGTAGTGTACCTAGAAGATGTCATAATATTTGGAAAAACATGAGAATCGGCTATTCAAGGTGCTGGAACTGTTGGAAGAGTTCATTCTCAAGTTGACCATAGATAAATGCCAGGTTTTCCAAACCTTTGTGAAATATGTGGGGCATGTTGTGTTTGCAGATGGAAGTCAAATGGATTCCAGTCAGGTTGAGGCTCTGACTACCTGGCCCCAGCCCTGGAACCTCAAAGATCTGCAGTGTTTTCTTGGTCTCTGCGGATACCATCAGTGGTTTGTCAAAGGCTATACCCGAGTAGTGTGGCCACCCTTCGACATGACCCAAGGATATCCCCCTACCAACAAGGTTGCAAAGTTAGAACCTAAGGAAGAAAAGGAGCCTCCAGCCGACTTCAAAGTTCATTAACCTTTTGGGTCAGATGGGATGCTGCTTGTGATGAGGCATTCAAAGAAATCATTCACCACCTAACCAGCTCACCTGAACTTGCCTATGTCTATCCAGAAAAGCCATCTGTTCTGCACACAGACACTAGCCTACATGGTCTGGGTGCCATTTTACACCAAGCTTCACCAGAAGGCTTGAAGCCAGTTACATTTGCCATTCAGAGTCTGATGCCCAGTGAGTGACATTATCCAGTGCACAAATTAGAATTTCTGGCCCTCAGATGGGCCACTGTTGATCAATACCATGACTTTCAGTATGGGGGCTAGGACCCCTGTCAAAAGCAACAGTACCGTAATCCATTAACTTATGTGCAAATCATGGCCAAGTTGGATGCAGTGGGGCATCAATGGTAGTCTGCTTTGTCTACTAACAAAGTATTGTCGAGGACTAAATAATTTGGATGTGGTCACTTTGTCTCAGTGACCCCACTGACTCAGAGTGGGTAAGGATTCTGGAATCTACTATGATAGCCCTGTGCAAAAGATTTGACACCAGTGAACAACCCTCCCCTGCAAATGAAATTGCATTGTGGGTGACTGTTTACCACCACCATATTGTGGATTCTCGTCTCTAAAGAAAACATCTTCAGCCCGTCTGACCAAGTTTGATCCCCAAAGGGAACAGAGATAAGATCCGGTGTTGAGAAATGTAATGTGTGAGCTACAGAGAGGGGAGGATGTCTCAAAGGTTGTGCCTAAAAGGGGGGATTCTTGGTTGTTAATGAAGGATAGGGCCAATCTGAAAATGACAACTTGTTGTATCGTGAGAAGCAAGGCCTGCATAGATTCTTCAGGCGACAACTGCTGGTGCCCTTAAATTTCTGTCTAATGGTGATGAAGGCACTTACAGGATGAGATAGGGTATCTGGGAGTGGCATGGACCCTGGACTTGGCCTGTGCAAGGTTCTGTTGGCCCAGGATAGGGAGTGAAACTGAGGATTATAGCATGCAATGTAATCACTGTGTGCAATGAGAAACTGCTGAAGAGGGCAGGCCCGTTAGTGAATATTGAAACCAGTGCACCCATGGAACTGGCCTGTATTTATTTCTTAAGCCTAGAGCCCAACTCCAAGATATTTGCCAACATCCTGTTGGTCACAGACCATTTCTCTCACTATGCCCAGGCTTATCTGTCAAAATATCAGAAAGCCACCACTGCTGTCCACATACTCCAACACATTCTGTATCACCTTCAAGGTTATCCCCAACCCGAGTGTTTCAGCTGGACCTTACTGCACATGTTGGACATGCTAGACCCAAGGAACAAAGACAAGTGGAGCCATTGGTGCATGCCTACAACAGCATTAAGAATGATGCCACCAGATTCTAGCCATACTACCAGATGTTCAGCCGGGAAGTCAGGCTGCCGAATGTCTTGAGATTTGAAGTCTCCACTGATAGAGCTCGACCTGAAATGTATTTGCAATATGTGCATACAGTGCTTCAAATATCACTAGTATTCAAGAGTAATGTACTCACTATTTATGACATTAGGTGAGTAAAATGTAATTTTGATGAGTTAAAGTGCTTTGAACTCAGAAAAAAACAGCATCCTTTGAAGTATTTATGGAGCATTTCTAAGAGTTGGAAGGAGTATCAGTATTCATCAAAATAAATCTCAAAGAATAGTTCTTAAAATGTGGTGCGTAAGATAGGCCAGCACTCACCTTATCTGAAGCACTGTGTACATAGATTCAAAAATTGACTGTATACTGCTTATTGCTTTGCTGCTGAGATGGCTATGAAGACAAATTTGGCTAAGAAGATGAGGTACAACCAAAATGTGAAAGTGATGACCTCCAAACAGAAGCCCGAGTTTTGGTTTGGAACCTGGCCCTACATGACAAGCATAAGTTGGCTGACCATTGAGGCAACACCCCTTTCATTGTCAAGGAGCAAATTCAGAACTTGCGGGTGTACCGCATACATCTGTAGAGGGAGCCGGGAAATGTCAAGACAATGCATAGGAATCATCTGCTGCCAGTTGGGTGCGTGGATATTTCCTAGGACACTGATGTACCCAAACTGCCTAAAGGGTCAGACACAAGCCCATCGGAGACAGAGGGCTGTGGTACCTAACCTGCCCTGGAGCAAACAGACTGACTCCTCAGATGTGGAAGCTTGAGTGACCAGGTACTATTTCTTCAGGGACATCCCGAACATGTTCCAAAGTATCATGCCTGAAATGAACTGCTGTCCAAATGTGGGTGATGTGGAACCCCAGCCGGGACATTTCATGCCAGCTCACTTTCATCCCAGTGCAGCTCAGCAAGAGGAGCTTTCTAGGGATGGTGACAGTGGCTCATCAGCCTGAAGAAGAACAAGACTGCTCAAAGGTGGTAGAGAATACTGAGGCTCAGGAGCTTCCTGGGGAACCTGACTAGTCAGAGCTGGACAATGGACTGGAATCCACAGAGACCTCAGAATCTGAAGAGGAAGTGGTTGCCCGTGTAAGGCATTCCACTAGACCTGTGAAGCATATTCTGAAGCTCAGGTATTATGCCCCAGGTGCCCCCCTGATATCCCTCTAGACAAGTTGCACCTGAAGGTATATGTCATATCCAGTCCCCTTTCCTGTATCCAAATTATATGTGTCAAAGTGGGCAGGGGACATAACACTGATTGGAGAAGTGTTGGCTCATGCTGTTAGTTGGGAGTCATTTGTCTAGGTAGTAATGTGTGAAATGCTTTAGGCTAGGATTCAGGTGTCTAGAACAGTCACTGTTATAAACATGTTGTAGTTGTGCAGGTTTAGAGTGTTGGACTTTAACAGCAAATGGTGAGGGACAGCCATTTCTTTAACAGATGGAAAGCGTAACCCCCCCACCCCAAAAAGGGACTGATCTGACTCCTTCAGCCCCAGAATTATGGTTAATATTCACATATTTTTTATATCTGAAAATAAAGATTTGTTAGCTAATATACAATCTAGACCAGACTGAGAATTACAATTGTGAATCCCCTTAAAATGGGGCTTATCTGACTCCTCTCACTCCTGGGAACTAATGCCTTTGGATGGCGACCTGGGAGGTGGGTGAGTGACCCAACAGAAGCTGCGGTCCATTGGCATGTCCTGTGCTGAATTTAAGTATGGTCTTTTTTTTGTCTTGCTCTGTTTATCTGGGGAGGAACCTGTGGCATCCCTTGGCATCACCGCTCCCCCCTCTTACCCCCAGCACTGGGCCACCACTGTGGGCCACCCCTCCCTGCTGTCGGTGCCCCCAGGGCTTCCACCTCTGGTGGGGGGTGGGGCTGCAGCTGCACCATCACACACAGGATCCAGCTACGCGATTGGGGGTCATCATGGCCAGGCGCACAGAGTGGAGGCACTCATGTCATCTGGCTGGTTCCCACCAATTTCACCCCATATCCCACCCTGGAGGCCACGGACATACAGTGACATCAATGCAGTGCAGGCGTGCATCCACATGTGCACCGCAGATGTCCACCGATGGTCATAAGTATTGTTCTCCCTGCAGTCCTGACCTGGCACCCAGCCTTTGCTGGGCAGCACTCAAGCACCGGGCTGCCGTGGAGCCCTCCTCCAGAGGTGGAGAGCAGTCAGTTGGATGCTCTACCAACCTACCCCTTCCCCAGCTGACCCTCGGACTCCCGGATTCACTCCTGAACCTGGGTTGTCCATGTCACAAGTGGTAGCGCTACTACTGTGCAGGTGGGTCAGCCAATAGAAGTATAGTCTTTGCCACACATCAAAGGTGGGCAGCCATCACAAACATGGAAATGTTTCAGCTTCTGCCATGACTAGAACTCTCAGAGGTTCAGGCCTATGAAGTTGAGGTGAAGGTTGTTTTCCCTGTGAGACATTATACCAGGTCTGTGAAGCCTGTTTTGAAGCCAAGTTATGATTCCCCAGGTGCCCTGACTGATATTCCCCTACATGTGGTGCACAAGGGGGTACATGTCACACCCAGGTCTCTTCCTTGTATCTAATTTACAGATGCCAAAGTGGGACATGAAAATTGTTGTGGAAATGTTGACTAAATGCTGCTAGTCAGGAATCATTTGACTAGGCACAGTAGCAAATGTTGAAACATTGCTCAAGACTAGGAATCAGGTGTCTATCCTAGCCACTGCTATAAAAATATATTGTTGTTGCAGGTCTGGACTATTTTGGACTTTAACAGCCAGTGGCTGCGGGCAGCCATTTCTTCAGCCTAGGGTGACTACTCTTTAAAATGGGGCTTACATGGGTATCCCTGGGAACTGCTCCACCCTACCGCCAGTGTGACTGGATTCCTCCAGCTCCAGGGACCTGATTCCTATTGACGGGAGCAGGAGATGGCAGGATCTGGCAGGAGCCACAGTTTGTCAACCCATCCTACATTATGTGGCTTTTGCAGTTCAGATACACATCAAAGGTGGGCAACTGCCAGTGGAACAAACTCTTGGCAGCCACCGCACCAACACCAGATGACTCTAGCCACTCCTGCCACCTGATTCAAGATGGTGGACAAACAAAGCAAGGGTAGGACCCATCTTCACTTACCACTGTGAGGCCATGGATGTCACTATTTTTGAGATCCTTGACACGTGGGACAGTGAATGAAGAGGTTGGTGTCAGCTATTTCCTGGAGGCATCACGGAGAGGGAAATGCCGAAATTCTGGCACCCTTTCTTGAATGTATAGGGTGCTATGGATTTGGAGTGACAGCAGTGTGAACCAATGGGAGCTAGCTCCAAAGTGTGCTAAGTAATGGGCTATGCTGAAGGCTGGCAGATCAGAAAGAGATTTCAGTGGGATAGGAGCTGCTGAATGAACCGGAGGTCAAGCTGTGGCATGTTGGGCCTTGTGCCTGGAAAATGTCCAGTGAAGGAAGCTGCTGAGTTCTGGAGAGGAAGAGAGTGGCAACTGTGTGCAAGCCAGCATGAGTGACAACTCTGAAAAGACAGTGTGGAGCAAGAGACTGAAAACCAGGGCTACTGATCTCGGTCGGACAGCAGGCCTACAGCCAGGTGTCAGGCTGCCATCAGCCTAAGGTTTCTGAAACCAAGATGTGTGGGTTGGTCTGGGGCCTCAGCAGTCAAGAGAGAGGAAAGGAGGAGGCCAGGTGAAGAGGATTGCAATTTGCAGTAACTCATTGCTCCATGCTGACAATGAAAGCGGTGTCCTTCCCACCTGAAGAGGACCAACAGATCATTGTGATGTCACCGATACACCCATATTACAAATACAAGAGGCTAACTTGGACAAGTGGAGGTGATGCAGCATCCGGCCAAAAGAAACTGTGCAAAAGCAGCTTGCAGCCTGTACTGAGAAGTATAAATAATACGAACGGCGCCATCTTAATGAACCCTGACCCCCGCGATCAGCCAACCAGAATATGAGGGTCTCTGCAAGAAATCTAAAGTTCTCAGGGAGCCAGAATGGCAGAGTGCTTGGTGTCCTTTTTCCATTGCTGAAGGAGCCAGAAGTGTGATTGACAGCCAAGTCAGCCACTCAGGATATAGAATGACTGTGTGCTATGCTGGAACTTTCCAGTCTGCGGGAGGTGTTTCACTCGGTCCTGCACAGGCATTTGGAAGAGCAAGATGTGCTCAGGAGGAGAGCGGAGGTCCTTGTTGGACTCAGAGCCATAAGTGACTGGTTAATTCTGTTGAAAGCTGCTGCTATTTAACCTTTACTGATTGCTGTTGCTCTTGCTGTGCTGTGTCAAAAGCTGCAAGAGAAAACTGCTGCAAAACATGGGGAGATATATAGTTGTTTATATCAGAGGTGGAAAATAGTCATTCTCTACCATCTGATGTGACTGAGGGACTAATGAAGTCAGGAACCTAGTCTCTGGGTACTTTGTTGTTCTCAACTTCAAGTACATCCAGCAGGGAGCACTCTGGTCTAGGCATCACTTGGACCTTGAACACTGCCGCACTGCTGGTGAGCTGTGTGAAGAATGCCATGTGAGAGCAACCAGGCCCAAGCCAAGGTCTACAACTAATCCACCTGTTTGCTGCCTGTGCAGAACCATTGGTGCCAGCCTGCACCTGAGGCCTGTGCAGAGTACCGCACTGTGATCCTGCAACAGCTTCTGACTGCATTACCAGTGGATGCATGGGTACTAGCCTTGCCAGCCAGAGTTCTGCAGATCTGTTTTCTGTGGATTACAGTTTGTTTCTTGGATGCACGTTCACTGTTGGAATACATGTTTGTTGGTTTAAAGTGCTAGACAAAAAGTCAGTCGGGTCGGGTTTTCATATTGCAAGCTTGCGTATTTAAGTGTACTGACACAAGATCCTGAGCAGTGCATGATCAGGCCTGCACCAGTTAGCAAACTGGGTTCTCAGTAACTGAATAAAGTGCTTGAAGGTAATTATATAACCATGGGGTACAGCTACTGAGGGTAGTTGGGGCCTAACAGTACAGTAGTTTGAGGGATACTGTGCGTGAGCGCTGGGAGAGTCTGTAATATATCTTGAGAGGCTTAGTAACCACCTTGCTTGCAAAGGGCCTTTACTGCCAGACTGCATATGAGTTGTGGGTTGCCAAACTGTTTAATAATTGCTTGTCTACCAAATCATTGCATTATTGTCTCATTACCCCCTTTTCTTTCCAGGATCTAAGCACCATTAATGAAGTTCTGTTGTTAGTTTCTTAATTTATTTGTTTGAGAATACTATTAGCAAGCTCCTTTAATTGTGGTGAAAAATGGGGTTTTGCTAAACTTGAAGTGTGGGCACTCATTGGTTTTAGGGAGGCGTCCTGTATCCATTGGGGAGGTGTGTTGGTACAGCATCCCAGGTGGCAGTATCTTACTTGTGACCTGGCCCACTATTCTGTTCTCTGGGTAGAGGCACTATGCTAGTCCCTAGTTCTCCTTCTGAACCAAACCCCCCACTGAGAAGTTTAACAAGCTCAGGCCCCTTAACTTTGCTTGAAGCCTCATGGGTGCAAGGCAAAGGTAGTAGCCATGACTAGCACCTAAAACATTTGCATTGCAACCTGCTTACTCTTTGTAGCATTGGTCCCAGTGCTGAACGTGCATTTTCAGTACTTAGAATAATTTTACTGTTTCATTTTTATTTTTTATATCAGGTAAGGTACACTGGAACATATTTTCCTTTTTTAGGTATGACCTGAGGTCATGGCATAGGTACAGTGCAAAAAGATATGCAGTAGAGATAAAAAATAATCTCAAGATCAGTACACTGCTGTTGAGAGTTCAGTGCTCACCGACTTCTCCAGGCTGTAGTGTTCAGTCTGTCTACTATGTAGTGGGAAAGACAGTGTCACATTTGCAAGACTCGTGCTCTTTCTTGGCTGGAGCTCATCCACATCACATGTGATTGTGCCACCACTAATAGCTGGAGAGAGTGGACAACACAATATTGACACAGTCGAGTCTGGACGTACCTGCAGTGTGAGCACATACAGGCCAGGTGGGCACTTATTGTGTAAAAGATTAAATCCAAATTTAATGCCATTATTACCACACCATAAGAACAACCTAGGCACAAATATGGGGGGGGGGGAGCAACTGCCTCCCTCTGCCCTACCTAAATGGCACCCCTGCTTAATGGTAGAAATTCATTCTCAGGTGCTAATGCAATGGTTTCCACTGTGTTCTGAGGTACTGTAACTCCATGTTTCACAATGTGTCCTGATCATCATGTGGGTTAGTGTACCTCACTGTCCCTCATTTTGAGTGTCCATGTCCGTGTCCCTCATTTCAGTGACAAAATGTGAGGTATGGTGTGTGCTTCCAAGACCCTACTCATCACAAAGAGTACTCTGCATGGCCACAGTGTATATGCTCAATACAGAATGACAAAGGGAAAGTAAGTGAGATGAAACAGTCATGGAGAAACACATTTGTAGCACTAAATATGCATAAGGGATTTGCATGGTCCAAAACAAAAAGGATAGGCTTCACAACACAGCGGCCCCTCTTCATACATCTGGGATGGAGAATGTTGACTGGCTATATCCTAGGCATTTAATGCAGCAAGCAAACAATACTCTACGATTTAATGACAAAAATCAAAAGCCATTAAGTAACTTGCAAATAGACCAGAATTAATGAGTTTACCTAATTTTTATGGGAATTCAAATAAATAATATATTTTAATGACTAATTTTTTTTTTTTTGTATCTTCTATTTTAGCACTGACATTCGGGGAACTCTCTCGGGCATCCTCCAGTGTCCCCAGCTCTATCTCCATGCCTGAGAGGCCTCCATCTTCCTGGCACCAACCCGGCGATCCCCCCAGCTCTGAGCCCCCCGAGGTAGAGCCGTCCTATCCGCCCAGGGTGCTCTATCTAGAATTTGGCAGGCTGGAATGGGCTCTGCCCAGCAGAGGAGTGTGACCGGCGGTGGAGTGTGGCTGAGTGGGTAGAGGTGGCATTGCCTATCCCCAAAGTCAGGGATTTTCAACTGTAAGTTTCCCCCGGGAGTATGACATGCAATGACGTCCGCGCACAGCTACCCTGCTGATGTCTGCCGCACTCCCGCCCCACTGTTCTAGCTGGTGATTCTGTAATACGCCCAATCTCCATCAGGGGTCGCAAGGACACCGAGCAGTCCCACAAACCCTCCCCAGGGAGAAGAGAGCAGTCCTCTGGACACTCAATCCTCTCCCTCTCCTACCGACCCCTGGCTCCCCGAGTCTGTCTCCGAACTGGGGTTGCCGGCGTGGCATGAGGTGTGGCATCCAGCAACTCAACCCTCAGCGCCACCGGGCCAGCTTTTTAATGACTAATTGCTAGCAGTAGTATAAGAAATAGAAACTGATGTGTTTTTAGTTGAGATTTGCAGCAGCTAGCATGCAGCATGTGAACCTGATGTGATGTCTAAATGATATTCACATTAGCTTAACTGCTGCACTCATTGTCAAGCATGCAACACGTGAACCTGATGTAATTTTTAGATGTTCACACCAGCTTACCTGCAGTGCACATGTCAAGCTTTCAGCATGCAAGACCTGGTTTGCTTACGATCACTTTGTGTATGCGAACTGCATGCAAACATTGCACAATTAAGCAAGTGGCAGGCATTCTGCATGTACGAAGCACAACTGTATTTCTGTAAGGGAAGTCATACAGAGCTTGTATCAACAATCAATAGCAGGAGTACGAGTTAAGACTCTTAAAATGTTGTGAAAGAATTGTAAGTAAATTGCTTAATGGTTCAATGTTTTTCATAATCATACTAGGAATGATTAGGACAGAAAGAGCATTAGAGACCATAATACTTCTTCCCAACTCTTTCTTATTTGTCTTTGTGTTTCAAAACTAATTTAACAGGCTGAGCCTCATTTTTAGATCTATCCATTGGTCTAAGAAGAGTTTCTCATTTCAGTGTTCTTGCTTTGGACAAACCTCTATCCAACAAGTTTTCAGTATACCCTCTTGCCCCAAACTTCTTTTTTTTTTCCCAAGTCCAATGCCTAAGTTTCAAAATAAATTTAACTGGAACAATTCCATCCAAGTCTGAAGAACTTTCCATATGAGATGCTGAAAATTAAATCTGGGGTGATGTGCACTGTCTGTTTTTAGTAAGCCATTACATGATGTTGTTAGATAGCCACTGGCTCCTATGGTGATGTCTGGTTCTGGAAAGAGACAGAAATCAAAAAAGTTAACCTTGTTCTTGTCTAGATTCCAGGTAAAGTCTAGGTTGCAATGGTTACTTCTGCTTCCTCAGTTGTTCGATCCCATGATATACCTAGTACATCACATATAAAACAAAACAGATGAATAACATTTCTGAAGACTGGATTGTTTGTGAGGTTGCAGATGGTTCTTTCCTCCCGCCTACTCAGGAAGAGGTTGATGTCAGAAGGGACTGTAGTAGCTCCTATTGCTGTTTGGCACTTCTGTAGACTGGTTGACAAAATGAAATTATGGGGAAATAAATTCTACAGTTTGAATTAGGAATGTAGTCAGTCTCTCACTGGAGTTAGGCCAGCACAGTTTACTGAGGATATCAATAGAGTCTCTGACATTGTAAACCCCTGGCCCAATCATGCAGAAATAAATCAACAAATTTGGACAGGTTTTTGGTGAGGGATCCAATGCCAGAGACTATTGGCCTTCTCATGGATTTGACAGCATTTTTATGGCTGTTTAGTAAGTAACAGAATGTGAAGACTGACCAGATAGGGTCAGGTGTAGGGCTAACGGGCAGACTAGATGGACCTTATCTGCTGACAACTTCTATGTTTCTACGTAAGAAGGTGGGATGGTTCACTTCTTAACAACTTTGTTCATTATCAGTAATCCAGCCATATGAGAGTTCTGTCAGATCAAACAGTTGTGACTGAAACCACTGAAGTAGGCGTGTTTTCAGCTTCTCATACGTATCACTATCCCCAGGTAACCTCATGGCCTCCCCAACATAATCACCTATCCAAAATGGCGAATTTCCTACCCTTGTCCGTTTCTTTAATAATTATTTCTTTGTTGTTTTTAAGTTTATTTCTTGCCACAGACTCTGCTCTGGAGAGATTATGTTCTAAATTCCAATTACCACACAGTAAAGGGTTGACTTTTATTAACCCTTAGGCTACTAGTAGATTTAGAATATACTGGTACTGGAATTCAGGACATGCAGAGAAGTCTGTGCCAGCAAATTCCATCTGTTGGAATTTAGGAATTGTTGGATCTCCAGAGGTGCTGGGGCAGAAGGGGGGGTGAGGCTTCAATTGTTGCTGTTGTCTTGTAGTGAAGTGGGCTGGAGGGGGACCTGGTTCCACTGTCAGTTCCCTCATTTTCTGCTTTTCAGTGTTCCATGGTCTCATCCTCGATATTAGATACTGTACTGCATTGGGCACTTCATGTAATGGTATAGTTTCATACCAGGTGTCCATAAGAAAAGCTATGGGAGATTTTCATGCTGGTTGTTAGCATTGTTAATGGGTGCTGAACACAGGTTATGGTCCGTGTATCGCAGGACTGAGGGACAGATATTTGCTTGAGGTGGCAGGTGCTAGATGAGGCTTTGATTGCTATTCTACTTTATAACATACCATTTTAGATTTTTGTGAGTTGAGAAAAAAATGTCTAAGATTTCAATATCTGTGGCATGTCACAAAGTGTGGTGTCAGAAATCTGGGGCACACAAGGCAACACACATAAGGCCTTCTGATTTTACTTCGAGAGGGTTCCTTCAGTAGGTTGTCACATATAGGACTAGCGCCACACGGCAGACTTTTTCTAGCAATACCTGATGGGGGAGCGCCCACCCGACTGCACATGACTGACGTCAGTGTGACACTATATAGTGGACGGTCCCCACACCCGCCCTTCAGTTCTTTCCCACCGTAGCCTCGTGTCAGTCGCATTGCAGACTTCCCAAGCGATCGTTGTTGAAAGTGCTTTTTTCTCGTTGGTTTTCACTGCATTTTTTCTTTCTATTTGTCGAATTTTCTTCTATGTCTTCACCGAAGAAGAAGTGTTCCATCTGTGGGACGCAAATTCCACGCAAAGATGGCCATGTGAAGTGTGTGATCTGCCTAGGCCCAGATCACCCAGTTTCCTCTTGCCCGGACTGCCAGCCTTTTAACCAGGCCACACGTAAAAGGAAGCAGCAAGCTTTGGAGGCCCATCTTTTGAAGACCCAGCTGGCGTCTTTAGGAAAGCAGATGGAGCGGATCCAATCTTCTTCTTCACCTCCTTCCAAAAAAGAACATGGGAAAGAGAAACACAGGGAGTGGGATCGCTCCGTGGAGGTGTCCCAGCCTGAGGCCTCTCGGCCCTCGACCAGCAAGGCTTCTTCCCAGCCACCACCTAAGGCCAAGCAGGCGTTGGAAGGTAAGTCGGTCAAGTCCTCCTCTGTGGGTAAGTTGGCCGCGGGCTCCTCTGATGGCTGCACCACGCCTGCCGTTAAGTCAACTCCCAGCTCCTCCGGGGATCACTCGGAAGCTGGTAAGATGGCTCCCCATGCCTCGGGGACCCACACAGCACCAGCCGCTAAGTTGGCAGGGGGCTCCTCCCCCTCCCTCCCGGCTCCATCTGGTCAGATGTTCATCCCTGGTGGGCATTCAGATGCGGCTCTTCCATCGGGGCTTAACAGCGCCTAACCCAATGTCCACAAGAGCCTGGGGGAGACTGCCCATCTCTCCCCTTCTTCTTCACCAGTAGCTTCCCCTGTTCAGGCTGCTACCTCAAGCGATGACAGTGTGGAACCCCTGGACATTGTCCACCCCTCCGGGTCCATTCCACTCTCCCCTGATGGGATCGCAGGGATGGAAGCTCCTCCACAGTCATCTGGGCCTACTCCAGAGGCCTCTCCTATTCCTTCTGGGGGAACACTCCCAACCCAATGCCTGTCCTGGTTGAGATCCTTTCACTGGATCCGGCGACAGTCCCTTCAACGTCGGACCCCCCCATGACGGTCTCTGAGCCTGGGCCCAGTTGTCTGCCCCAGCCTTCGGCTCCAGTGCCAGACAAGATCCTTCTATCAGAACCCCTTGGTCCAGCTCCAATGCTGGCCTCCAGCGCGGACCCGTTCCGGCGCGGATTGAAATAGTGCCGGTCCGATGATGGTGGTCCCAAAGCCGGCTCCCCCGGCACCAGACCTGCCCCCCTATTTATATGATGGTGAGCCCTACGTGGGTTCCCCTTCCATCAGATCTTCTGATGTTGGGCCTTTATTCAAGACCCCAGAGTGTCCTGCATTACCCCTCGGGGTATCCTGGGGACCACCTCCTCCAGATTGGAGTGGTGCGGGGCATTATTTCCCGGGTTATTGTCAGTACCTGGGATATAGCTATCTGGGTTACCGGGGTGTCACTACCCTTCTCCCCCGGTAATCCCTCCACCTCCTCCTCCTCCTCCCCCCCCAACCTCAACCTCCTCTTCTGCCTCCTCCACAGGATCTGGTCCAACCAGATTTCAAGACTCTTATTCAGTCTTGGTGGCAGGGCATGCGCTCGAAGTTGGTATCTGACCTGGAGAGCAGACTCCCACCTCCGCGCTCTCCTAGGTCTCTGTCCCTGAGGAGCTTGTCCCCCTCTACGGTTCACGTCCTGTGGACATCTCACAAGAATATCACTCTTCTGGATCTTGGAGACTATAAGGACGTGGGGGATGATGATGATGAGGACGGTGATGAGTCATCGGAGGAGCCCTTGGATCATGAGTCCTCGGTCCCTAAGGGCAAGGTTTCCCCCAAATCCTCTCTGGAGAACCCTGCCTTTTTGGACCTCCTGAGGTCCATGCAGAACTACTTTGAGTGGGAGTCGGAGGAACAGGATCTGATGCAGCAGAGACTCACCAGACATCTGGACCTGGAGTCTCTGTCCCTGATTCCTGTTCCCCAATGGATAGGACCTCAAAAGGACCTCATCTTTATGGTCTGGCAGATGCCTCATTCCATCCCGGCTGTCCCCAAGAGGGCATATAGAGTTTACCAGGCCTCAAGGATGCTCTGTTTCTTAACGCTCATCTGAAGGTGGATTCCATCATGATTTCAGCTGCTCATGATCACTGTTCAGCACCCAAGCACATGAGCACCTCTCCACCAGACAAGGAGTCGAGGCAGATGGACCAGTTCTGTAAGAAGGTCTATTCTTTGGCCGCATGTGTGCTTCGGTCCCTTAATTTCATGGCCCACATGGTGTCACACCAAAAAGCTACCTTGGCCAGGCTTGAGGCCCGAGTTCAATCTATGGAACCTTCGAATCTCAAGGAGGAGCTCACCAAGGAACTCTGCCTGTCTCGTTTTTCTTGCAGGCATGCATTGTGGGCTACTTACGACTCTGTCGATTCAGTAGCCCATGCCTCGGCGACTGCTGTTGTTTTGAGATGACAGGCCTGGCTTCGCATCTCTGGCCTCACAAATGAGGTTCCAGTCTGTGATTCAGGATGCCTCCTTTCATGGCTCGGTGCTCTTTGGTGGTGACATCAAAGACGTCATCACTGATCTCAGGGATAAAGGTCAGGCCCTGAGATCAGTGTTGTCCATGTACTGATTGAGTGTCCAATAACAGCAGCAGCCCTTTTGGAAAAGGACCTGGAGGCAGAGGAAGCAAGCCCCAGCTCATCGCCAGAGCAAGCGTAAGTCCACAGGTTCTGCCACCCCTTCCGCTTCCAAGAATCAGAGACATTCAGGGGGCCCTCCACCTGACCGTCCTGCCACCTCCTGATTTCCTCACCCCACCCCTCCTCAGCTTCAGTGTGAGGAGCCGGTGGGGGGGAGGTTCACCTACCATGCGCAGGAGTGGAAGGGCATTACTTACAATGCATGGGTCCTGCAGTTGATGTCCACCGGACACACCATAGAGTTTCCGGAGATTCCACTAGACTCTCCACCAATCCAGTCATCCTACTCTTGAGACCAGGCTTTTCTCATCAGAGAAGAAATCAACTCTCTCTTGCTCAAGGAAGCTATAGAGTGTGTTCCCCTCCAGCAAAGGGGAAGGGGGTTCTACTCCCACTTCTTCCTGGTTCCAGAAAAGTCAGGCAACATGAGACCCTTTCTCGACCTGAGCAGCTTCAACCTGTTCGTCGAGTACAAAAAATCAGAATGCTGACCCTCCAAACCCTTCTATCTCTCCTGCTGGAGAACCAGTGGCTTTGTGCTGTGGATATGCGGGATGCTTACCTGCACATTCCAATTTTCCCCAGACACTCTCGGTTCCTGTGGTTCTTTTTCCATGGGGAACATTTCCAGTTCCGAGCCCTCCCCTTTGGTCTGTCTTCAGCACCTTGGTTTTTTTCCAAGTGCCTGGTGGTAGTGGCAGTCTTTCTGTGTCACCAGGGCATAGCAGTTTTCCCTTACCTGGATGACTGGCTGAATTCAGCCCCTTCCAGGGATGCTCTTTCAGAAGCTCTGCATTTCATTCTGGATCTGTTCTCCAAGTTGGGGATTATTGTCAATTTCCCCAAGTCATCTCTTTCCCCGAATCAGAGACTTTAGTTCATCGGGGCAGTCTTGGACATGGTCCAGAGCAGGGCCTTCCTTCCTTCCTCCAGGCAGGGTGGAAACTCTGATCTGTTAAGGCTTCAGTGGTGGCCTCATCCAAGACCATTCCAGCAAGGGAGGTCCTTCGCCTTCTCGGCCTGATGGTGGCCTCCATCACTACCATTCCCCTGGCAAGGCTCCACATGAGAATCACTCAGTGGTCCTTGTGGGTGCAATGGGATCAACTCCTGGATGACATTGGACCATCTGGTCCTGGTATCGTCGGTGGTCCAGAAAGACTTGCTGTGGTGGAGGGATCCCTGCAACCTTTCCTTGGGTCTCCCATTCAGGAGCCCTGCCCCCTCGGCATCTCTCACTACAGATGCATCGAATATGGGCTGGGGGGCACATTTGGGGGAACACCAAGCACAGGGACTTTGGCCAAGCTCGGAGGCATTGTTGCATATCAACATCCTGGAGATGAGAACAGTCTTGTACGTGCTTCAGGCATTCCAGACCCTTCTCCCCAAGGGATCACTGCTTATTCAGACGAACAACATGTCAGTAGTCTGGTATCTCAAACAAACAAGGAGGAACTCACTCGTACCCTCTCTGCAGGGAAGCGATGAGAGCGTGGAGCTGGGCAGTCCAGCACAATCTGTCCTTAGTGGCAGTGCATGTTCCAGGCGTCCAAAACGTCCTGGCAGACAGTGTCATCAGATCTTGAACCTTCAGTCATGAATGGGAACTAAGTCAGTAAGTGGCAGATTCTCTCTTCCTAGGGTAGGAGCTTCCAGATCTCGACCTTTTCGCATCCCCATTGAATGCAAAACGTCACAGTTTTTGCTCACTTGTTCCAGGGCATGGTGCTTTCTGGCATGATGCGTTGTCTGTCTCTTGGACAGGGATATTTTTGTACACCTTCCCTCCATTTCCCATTCTCCAGAGGGTTCTCCTCAAGCTTCAGGTAGAAAAGGCGCGGATGATCCCAATTGCCCCCTCTGGCTGAGACAGATTTGGTTCCCGCTTCTGCAACAGTTAGCAGAGGAACCGGCGGTTCCACTTCCTGTGACTTATGACCTCTTGACACAGAATCAAGGCCAGCTTGTCCATCCAGGGCTTAGGACCCTGCATCTTCATGCGTGGCTCCTGCAGACATAGCAGTCTCCCGCTTTGGGGTCTCCTCTCGGGTCACCCAGATAATTGTTGAGGCTAGAAAGCCATCTACTCATTCCACTTCTGCTATGAAGTGGAAACATTTTTCCATTTGGGCGACTTCCAAAGATTGGAACCCTTTCTCTTGTTCTGCCCAACAAGCAATGGAATACCTCCTTCATCTTTCAGATTTGGGCCTATCCTATTCCTCCTTGAAGGTCCATCTTTTGGCTATTTCCGTGTACCACGAGCTGGAGGATGATAAACCCGTGGCTCAGTTGGAAGTCTCGAAAACCTTTCTGAAAGGGATTCTCCATCTGAAACCCCCCCATCCGCAGCCCCACACCACCTTGGGATTTAAACTTTGTTTTGGAGAAGCTCACTCTCCCGCCTTTTGAACCAGGAATGAGCTGTGATTTACGCTTCCTGTCCTGGAAGGCTTTGATTTTAGTTGCCGTCACCTCAGCTTGAAGAATTTTGGAGCTTCAGGCTCTAGTTTGTAAGAAGCCCTATTTAATTTTTCATAAGGACCGGGCGGTCCTCAGGACAAATCCTAAGTTTTTGCCTAAGGTGGTTTCAGAGGTCACACTGAATCAATCAGTGGAGCTCCCTATATATTTTCCATCCCCAGCGAATAGAGGTGAGGCACTGCTGCACACTATGGATGTGCATCGCACCCTTCGATGCTATACTTACCGTACGAAAGAGTTTCATAAGGATGACCAACTGTTTGTCTCTTTTGCCCCCAGATCTTTGGGCAAAGCTGTTTCTAAGCTGTGCCTGTCCAACTGGTTGGGTTGGGCAACTGTATTCGCTTCTGCTACCAGAAGTATGACAAGCCTCTGCCGGGACCAGTCAGAGGTCATTCTACAAGGGGCATGGCTGCTTCCGCGACTTTCCTGTGCAACGTTTTAGCAGTCAATATCTGCGCAGCAGCAATGTGGAGTTCTGTCAATACCTTTACCAAACACTACAGTCTGGACATTGCTTCTAGGTGGAGGGCAGGTTTTGGCTAGCTGTCCTGCAGGGCCTTCTCTCCTAGGCTGGTTCCACTCTGTGTTTTCCTTAGTTGTTGGAATTTTTCCTCCTCCCTTTTTTCTCTCTGTCTCTCTGCAGAGGGACTGCTTGGTATTCAGTCCTATATGTGAGGACCTACTGAAGGAACCCTCTCGAAGTAAGATAGTACAGTTACTTAGGAACTTACCATAATAGTAGATCTTCGAGAGAGGTTCCTTCAGTAGGTCATATTTCTTCCCACCCTCCTTCCCCCTTTTTTAGTTAGGGACTCCAGACTCTGTTTCTTCCTGCTGTCAGGCCTATTCCAGGCTCCGGCGGAAGAACTGGAGGGTGGGCATGGGGACCATGCAGTATATAGCGTCACGCTGACGTCGGTCACATGACGTCGTGTGGGCGGTCCCTCATCAGGTATTACTAGAAAAAGTCTGCTGTGCAGCCGGACACCACATGGTGCTAGTCCTATATGTGATGACCTACTGAAGGAACCTCTCTCCAAGATCTACTGTTACGGTAAGTTCAAACGTGACTGTATTTTCCACCACCATACTTCTGCTATAGACAGTGGGGTGGCACTATTTACAGCGGGTGGATTCCCACCTGTGACAGTGTTGCACAACCTCTTTACGCAAATGTGTTATCCAAATGTTGGTGACACACAGGGTTCAGATGCTGAAGATAAAGCTTGCATGGGAGAATGTCTGAGAGGACCTGCTTTGGATGCCATCCAAGCATGCAACTTTCTCAACTAGATGCCACATCAATGGACTAACATACTAATTGCCAGCAGATTAGGCCTTATGGTCTATCAAGTCTGCTTGAACCTCAGTTCCTATGTTGGGAACTGGGGCCCTCCCCCCCCCCCCTTGTGTACCAGAAACCCTCTTCATCCCTCCCCACCCCTCTGGGCCAGCCCCTCATCTTATAATCTCCTTTCTGTATCTCTCCCACCCTCTTTTGAAGCCCTCCACTGTGGAAATCTGAACCAGCTCTCTAGGCAGCACGTTCTAGGGATCCACAACCCTCTCAGTGAAAAACCTCCTCCTCTTCCCCCCCCCCCCATCCTTCCACCTTCCAACATCAAATCATGTCCTCTGGTGATACCTCCCTCCTTTAGTCTAAAGATTCCCTCCGTATTTACCCGATTTATTCCCTTGAGGTACTTGAAGACCTCAGTCATGTCCCCCCGTCTCTCCTCTCATCCAATGACAACAGGCCAGACTCCTCAAGTCTGTCCTCACACGTCAAATCCCCCAGTCCTCGTATCATCTTGGTAGCCCTCTTCTGTACCCTCTCCAGGAGCTGTATGTCCCTCTTTAAGTGTGGTCTCTAGTACTGTACACAGTACTCAAGGTGTGGTCTAACCAGTCCATTGTACAGTGGCAGTATCACTTCCCTGCTCCTAGAGACTACTTATTGACTTTGGAGTAAATATTTGGAAGTGTGGAGAAACCTGGCCAAATTCTCACACAGTTGTCACTCTTGAAACGGAGAGGAGAAAACTCTTAAAATTTGTGTTTCACATGGAGAAAATGGTACAAATGGCATACTGGAAAGGCAGTCTATCTGTTGCGGATATGGACAGGGTAGGTAGAGGAAGTACTGAAGGAAACTACATATTCCGACCAGATATCTTTTTTTAATATGATTTTTATTGAGTGAAGCACACATTTTTGCCATACAACATCCATCCATAATTATGCCATTGTGTCATTAAGACATTTATAACTGAAGTCACAAATAATTATATAACCTGGCAAGCAATGCAATGAGGATCATAAGATAGTTCTAAATAAAGAAAGATATTTCCACAGAACTCAGCCTATTTTGTTAAGAGACATGTAGTAGACATGACAAATATCTCCCCCCTCCGCGACAGCAGCACTCCATTCCTCTCCACCCAACGACATCAGTAAGGGACAAACTCTGGGTCTATTTGAGCCATATACCATACCCATCTTTACCATTTTGTTGTAAATAGATTAAGCTTATCGTGTAGGCCAGCCGTTAATCTCTAGTTGATATATGTCCTTCATTATTTTCCGTCATTCCACTATTGTTGGAATGGTAGTGGACATTCACCTACAGGTTTACTCTGACCAGATTTTGACTAATCTGAAACTACAGGCTAGGATGAATCAATTGCCATCTTAGAGAGACTTGGTGGGTGAGGTTAGGGAACAGGAGGACAGAGTACTTTCTATAGGGACCCCTCAAACTTCTGCCCAGCTGGAACCCAGTACAGTGATGGGGGAATGCACCCATTTCAGTCCAGGAAGGACCAAGCAACAGTGAACTGTTGGAACAAATTGAGAAATTAACCGAGTTTGCCATGGAGCAATGGAGCGATGGATGCCCCAGGCCCAGGGCAAACTCAGTAACTGTATCCGCCACACTGACCAGTGTGGACTTCTTCCCTCAGGAGGTGAGAATCAGAACATCCCTGAAGTAACACCCAGACCTCAAGGTAGGAGGGAAGGGCTTATGTGCTACAAGTGTGGGAAGCAAGGCCATTGACAAAGAGAATGTTAAGTGCTGAGGACTTGGCGAGTTACATAGAAACATAGAAACATAGAAGTTGACGGCAGATAAGGACCGCAAGGACCGCAAGGCCCATCCAGTCTGCCCAGTTACCGGTAAACGAACAGCATATTTAAAAGTTGGCAGAACCATGCATGTGGAAGTTGCAAAATTGTATTTACTTAGTTTTTGGGATGGGGAGGGACTGAAAGACACAACAAAACTGAGAGTGCTTGGAAGCAACTTTGCATCACACATCTGGAAACTGCTGTGAACAGGATGATAACTTAGGTTTTTGGAAGGAACAAAAAAAAATCCTGAATTTTGTTGGAAAACTGGTGTGACACACCAAGATACTGATGATGGCTAAACGTACATTCTTAGGAAATGCAAGAAAAAGGAAAAGAGAAAGGTGAGCAAAGCCTGGACGGTGCACTCAACCTTTCATACAGCTGTGCTAAAGGAGAGGAAAATCCAGATGGGCATTGTGCAAACAGTAACAAAATGATGAAATACACACTGCTGTCTTTCTTCCCAAAGAATTTGTTTGAGCAGTTCTATCTGTTTGCTAATGTCTATTTTGTATTATTGCTTTGTTCAACTTTGTGATGGCTGTCAAAGTTTTCCAGCTGAAGCTGGCACCGGTGGTTTTTATTCTAGCTGGTATGACAATCAAAGATCTCTGGGAGGATTACAGGAGATACCAAACCGAAAAAGAAATCACTTACTTGGATTGCCTTGTCTATTTCAAGTATAAACTTCATATGTGTGTGTGTTTTGTTTTGATTGTTTGTTTGTTCTCTCACCAGGGTATTACATGATGTCAGTTCACCCATGTCATGGTGATAGGAAAAACCACGACCGTCATTAGGGCTCAAGCACAATGCTGACAGCAAACATTGCACCCGGCAAGTGTGGCACCCGACCCCCAGCACACCCAGTGCCCTGAGGCACATTCTGCCTGTTTGTGGGGGGCTGTGCCCCCGCACCCTCCATCACAGGTGCATCACCCCCCCCCGTACTGAAATATAATCACATCCAGGTTGGACGTGTATGGGGCAGGGGGTGCATCACACAGACGGCACCATCCCTGAAGAGTGCCACAAAATCCAGTTCATCTGCATGGCGGGCAAACTGGTTGCAGTGCCCTAATTGTGGCACCCATATAATGGTATACGCATGATGTCAACAATGCAGCAGTGCTGGCAGTAACCTTAAGATTGCAGACAGAGAGAGAGAGAGAGAGAGAGAGCTCTGATCTCTGGGTCCATTATTCTAATAAATAGAAGCACTGTGTACCTTGGGTGCCAGAAGATTGTAAAAGGTGGGGGCTGAAGATTGGAAGTGCATTTGTTAGGGTAAATGTCCTGGCACAACATCTGTCAACACCCAAATGACATCTTCCATGTACAACACTTTGTTACTAAGAAAAACAGCACAATAAATGCATTTTGCTGAACTGAAATTGCTTAACCTTGAGGGCATAAAAAAAAAAAAAAAGACAGATCAAGCTAGTATAATCCATGTGTGATAAACCATTAAAAGCCCTTTTTTGCCAGCTGTTTTGTCAGAGCTGGTCAGACCTCCTCCAGGATTATTTAGAACTGTGCTGAACCTGCAAGTCATTTCCCCAGTAGAAGCTGTTTTTAAGAAATGGTTTCAATTCTGGTAATGTTCCATCTACCCAGGCCTTTCAGAAACCACAGTCGACCTTTCAGTAACCACAGTTGACATTTCTGATTTACACTCTGGTGGTAAGTACCAGAGGTGTTGATTGGATTGGACCTCTGGAACTTGGGCCCCAAACGTTTTGTCCTGGACCCCAACCCTTTTCTTGCAATGCGTTGCCTATTTTTTGTGTTTAAGCACTAAAAGTTCCCTGTAGGCTACTGCTCCAGCTCAGATCCCCAGCACAGCAGCCAGGGTGGAGGCTGGTCAGTATGCTCTGCCTCCAGCCTCAAACAACAACGCAGCATCTGTTATGTCACCACTTCTCATGTTACTATCGGCTACTGCAGCACGTACAGTGTGTGGTTCAAAACAGACACTCACAGACTTTGTCACGCTCACTCCCTGTGTTTGTGCGTGCTGGCACCATACTGCTTGAATTGTTACAAGTGCTTGCCATAGTCAGTGCTAGAGATGGAGGTTCACTGCTGCTACTACTGTTGCTCTGCCAGTGTGTTCAGGCACATGTTACTCAGGTGGGCTCCTGTTGTGTCACCACTACTCGCATTACAGTCAGCTACTGCAGTGAGCATAGTGTGTGGTTCAAAACAGATGCTCACAGAGATAGTCACGCTTGCTCCCCATGTCTGTGCATGTTGGTGCCATGTTGCATGAATTGTTGCCAGTGCTACCCCCCCCAGGCTGGTGCAATGACCAGGTTCACAACCCTGCCTGATGATGTTACAGGGCACTCCGGGTTGAGCGGTTTGGGTTCGTTCTTTCTCCTGCAGTGGGGGAGGGAGGGTTCATCCCAAAATCCCAAAACAGATAATAAATTGCCTCCACCCAAACTGAATAAATGTGCCAGATGCTGTGTGCAGTACCACTCTCTGGGATGCAGTATCTACCCACCTTCCTACACTGGAATGAAGCACCCCCTGGGAACACTGAACTAGGGTTGTCAGAATCCTCTGAAGTTCTGGGTTCTAGTTCTAGTCTAGAACTTTTGAAAAAGTTCCAGGGTTCTAATCTTTTTTAGAACTTTTTAGAACTCGAACCCTATTTTTATGTTTGCTTGCACGCATGTGCAAGAAACATAGTGCCATCATCTGAGTTTTTGGAAGTGTGGCAGCCCTCTTCTAATTCAGTTAGTGTGTTTGCAGGCGCGGCCGCAGTTCTCCAACGGCTGCTGGAGCTGTCTATGACAGCAGTCCAAAATGCAGTGGAGTACAGTTGAAAGGGGGAGCTATGCTCCAGTGAGCAGCACAATAAGATATTGCCTGCTCATGCATACTCCCCTACACACACACACACACACACACACACACACCTGCACTTGTGTCTTCTACCGCACACACTGTGTAGCCACGGGGTGCTCAATCCCCCGCCAGCTGTGCTGCACCCCCCAAACAGAGCCTCTGATATGCCACGCTATGCCCACCCAGCGGGCTGCACATCTGAGCAGCTGATGAGAGTGCCCAATCCCCGTCGGCTCCACTGGTTCCACCCCCAGAGTACAGGGTGCCACGCTGGGAGCCCACCCAGCGTGGCAACAGATGCTATTGCTGACGGGGTGCCCAATCCCCGTCGGCTCCACACCCCCAGCCATCCTTGTGCCATGCTGGAGCCCATTCCAGTGTGGCAAACGTCCCGCGGCATAATTTTAAACAAAAACAACTGAAACTGGAAAATGGTCCTGGCTGTCTCTGCCCCCACCTCGCCCACCACTGCGCACCCTGCCTCCACCACACCTCTACTCCCATACTTACCGACGAACTTATCTTCGTGGACCAGGAACACGCCTGCACTCTTCAAAGCCGACTGCGAACTGAGGAAGTACCGCTAACTGAGGAAATGCCGTAAGCTGTATAATGGGATAGATAGGGTTTTTTCAACTTTGCTGCATATCTCAGTCATTTTTTTTGGAATTTTTGCACCAAATTTTCAACATGGGGTTTTTGGGACCCCTTCTCATGAATGCTCTCACTGTCATGGCATTAATCAGACCCAAAGGGTGATTTCGCAGTCACTGCGCAAAATCACCTTTCAGGACCAAGTAACAAAACGACACTGCCACTGTTCATAAGGTGGGCTCTCAAAAAGCCTATATTGAAAATTTGGTGGAAAAATTCTTAAAAGTGACTGTTTTATGAGCGTCGTTCTGTAGTTCTCATAGCTCTTAGTTCCAATTTTTTTCAATATTTTCACTCCAGATTTTAAACATTACCATTTTACCACACCTCCTTATGAGCAGTACAGCTGTCATTTTTCACATCTTGTCCAAAACGTGTTTCCGCCCATGTGGCTCACAGTGGCGCAGTTGGTGTGCGAAATCAATGTATGGGACAAATTAAGAAAATCATAGTGACACTGTTAATGAGCAGAGGCCTTAAAATGGCCATGTTGAAAATTTGGTGACAAAATTCCTAAAAATGACTGTTTTATGAGCGTGAATTGCGCAGTTCCTACGTATGCTCGGTAGTTTGCAAATTTTCAATATTTTCACTCCAGATTTTCAACATTGCCATTTTATTACACTTCCTTATGAGCAGTACAGCTGTCATTTTTCAAATCTTGCCCAAAACGTGTTTCCGCCCATGTAGCGCACAATTGCACAGTCGGTTTGCGAAATCAAGGTATGGGACACATTAAGAAAATCACCGTGACACTGTTCATGAGCAGAGGTCTTAAAATGGCTTTGTTGAAAATTTGGTGAAAAATTCCTAAAATGACTGTTTCTGATGCGTTGTGCAGTTCCTACTGCCTTCGTAGTTTGCAAATTTTCTATATTTTCACTCCAGATTTTCCACATTGCCATTTTATTACACTTCCTTATGAACAGTACAGCTGCCATTTTTCATATCGCTCCAAATGTGTTTCCGCACAGGTAGAGCACAATGGTGCAGTCGGTGTGCGAAAGCAATGTTTGGGACAAATTAAGAAAATTACAGTTACACTGTTCACGAGCAGAGGTCTTAAAATGGCTATGTTGAAAATCTGGTGACAAAAGTCCATAAAATTACTGTGTTATCAGTGAGCATTGCGCAGTTTCCACGCACCCTCGTAAGTTCATGACTTTGTAGTATTTTCAGTCCAGATTTTCACCAGTGGCATTTTTCCACACTTCCTTATGAACAGTAGAGCTGTCATTTTTCACAACATGACTGAAATGTGTTTTCACACTTTCAGCGCAGAGATCGCGTGGTCGCTGTGGAAATCATTGTTTGGGACAGATAAAGAAAATCACAGTGACATTGTTCATGATCGAGGTTCCAAAATGCCTGTGTTGACAATCTGCTGTAAAATCCCCAACCTAATTACATTAACAGGTGTCGTTGCATAGTTTCTATGCACTGTGACTTCACCAGTTTTTAATATTTTTACTGCAGATTTGCAACATTGCCATTTTTTACACCTTTCCATGAACAGTACAGCTGTCATTTTTCATATCCTGTTCGGAATGTGTTTTTGCACCTGTAGTGCTAAATGCGTAGTCGCTGTGCATAAGCAGCTTTCGGCTAACAAACTGATATTGCCACTGTTCATGAGGTGGGGGTCACAAAAAAACATGTTGAAAATTTGAAGTGAAAATACCAACGAATGCCTGAGGTGTTACGGTTTCCAACCATAACGCCCCACCCTGTAGAGAATGACAGGCATCAGGGGTGTGACTTGGGATTCTTGCCTGTAGTGCTCATACCATTCCACACCCTGCAGCCAGTGAGAGGCATCAAGGCATGCCTTGGACTCTTCGGCCCCAAAGTTCACCCCATTCTCCTATACCACACCCATCTCACCGTATTTCCTGATGGAATGGGGTGCGCATAAGGGCCAAAGACCCCAAGGCACACCGTGACACTTGTCAGTGTCTGCAGGGTAGGGTGTGGTGAAATGGCGTGGCCATTGTGCCTGACGACCCAAAGGCACACCCCAATGCCTGTCACTCTCTGCAGGGTGGTGGTGGGGTTGGCTTCAGTTCAGTACTTCACTGCCATTTCTATTATGCAGATCTGTAACTTCTACACTACCAATGCCAATGCCAGAAAACAAACATTCGGCATTGACAAATGCTTGTTTAATTGTGCTGCCAGTAATGAAGATAGTAATAAAATACATGTAAAGGAAAAACTGTTCAATATAAGGGGGAGAGAAATTATCCTGTGTGACATTGATAGGAATACAACTAGGTTTATCTATGGTTTCTTCTGTTTGCCAAAGCCAGTAACTTAATACGTAACAGGCCCACCCACCCACCCATATGTTAAAAGTTTTCCTGCTGCAGCTGCATCATAGTGCCTTAGTGAAAGAAAGCGGCACATTAGCCATTTATGTACTCAGTTATATATACTCATCGTCATGAATTATTAGAAAAATTAACTGATATTACCTAATCTCAGCTATTTGCTGCTTTCTGTTTTAAATGAGTAAATCAAAAGTTGCAATGTTTAAAAGAAAGCTTTTATAACAAAGTCAAGCCAAGGTACTGCAGCAGTAGCACGTGGAACTGTTGTAAAACATATTGGCCCAGATATTCAAAAGGGTTGCGCCATGCGCAATAGGGTTGCGCCAGCGCAAGTCAGAAAATGCGCCATTCTGCGATATTCAGCGGGAGGCAGTTGCGCCCCCCAAATCATGCTGAGCAATAGCACAATGATAATGAATGTATACACAACTGAAGGGGGAGGAACCATGCATAAATAGCGCAGTGCGATATTCAACAACATGCGCCATGCGCAATAGGTAAGCAAGTGGAAGTTGCGCGATAGCGGAAATGAGCCAAAATAAAAAGGAACAAGGGAGAGGCGCAAGAACACTACAGGGAAGGCACATGTTGCTGAACTATAGCCAGCCACACAGGCAACTCAGACACACAGGGCAGGACAGAGAAAGGGCACCTGGAACCCACAGGCACAGGGAAGGTGTGGGGAGCCACAGCCACAGTCACAGTGCAGAAGGGGCAAGTGCCACACAGCACCGAGGCCACCACAGTTAGGTGTTCCCGGTGCAGGGGAAGTAGCAGCCAGGACAGTGGGGGAACACAGAAACAGCTGCCGGGGGGGTGAACACAAGCCAGGGACATGGCCAGTGCCACCATCCAGATGGAGGCAGTAATGAGGGGGGTGAGAAGGCAGGCAGAAGGGGGGCGTGGCCGTGGAAGGGCCCATCGGCGGTATGCCCCAACAGGCAGTACCGAGCTGCACCAGCTTTGAGCTGTACAGTGATACTGAGATCGTGGGCCGGTACCGCCTGAATCAGGCAATTCTGAGGCGGCTCTGTGAGCTGTGCAATGATATGATGCTGGCACCCACATGACAGAGCCATGCTCTGTCAGTGGAGACTAAAGTGACAGCTTGCATGTGCTTGCTCGCCACGGGTACCATCCAGAGACCAACAGGGGACACCACAGGCATAACCCAGTTGGCTGCATCACGTCACCTCACCCAATTCCTCAGCGCACTGCTGCCACATGCTGCAGAGTACATCCATTTCCCCAGCACACCAGCGGAGCGCACAGTAAACATACAGGAGTTCCACAGGGTAGCACATATGCCTGGCATGCTGGGAGCAACAGAGCTGCACCCATGTGGCCATCCGCATGCCACCTGGCCCCGAGGGGGCCACATATATTAGTTGGAAGGGCTATGCTAGCATCAACTGCCAGGTGGTGTGCGATGCCAGGGGGCGTATAATCAATGTCTGTGCCACGCATCCTGGGGGAGCACATGATGCCTTCGTCTGGCACCAGTCGGCACTGTGCCACAGATTCAAGAGTGGGGACATCCCCACTGGCCACTTAGTGGGTGAGTATGCAAACCACACAGACAAACTTAGGGCTTGGGAGGGGCATGGTCAGAGGTGACATGGGTAGTGGCCTACATGGCCTGGGGCAGGGCGATGCTGATCGCCAAATTAACCTCCACCCTCTAAACACAGGTGACAGTGGATACCCACTCCGTCCTTGGCCGCTCACACCATGCCGGCAGCCCGCGACCCCATCGCAGCAATGCTACAATGAGGCACATGCCACCACACGTAATGTCATCGAGTGGGTGTTCAGTATGCTGAAGGCACATTTCCGTTGCCTGGACATCTCTGGCAGTGCCCTACAGTACAGCCCCTCAAAGGCCTGTGGGCTATTCCTGGCCTGTTGCATCCTGCACAACATGGCCAACAAATGTGGGATAGCCGTACAGGTCGAAGAGGGGGACAGCGATGGGGACGATGAGGAAGCCAGTGACAATGGTGATGGGCAGCCCCCCCTTGGGCGACGGGACCCCCGACTGCTCCGGCTGGCACAGCTGCACCGGGACACCATCACAGAGGAGCACTTCAGCCAACCCAGGTAAGTCATAGGGCCATGTGCAACCACCAGTGGCAAAGGCACAACCCACAAACACACATGGACACACACCAGGGGTGCATGCCATCAAGGGAAGTGGCCAGGCATGGAACCACACACACCACCAGGGATGGGTGAGGTCTAACATGGCACGTGGTCAGACACACACACAACTCACCAGACATGCACAAAGGGTAGGAGGCATGCCAACCCAGACCACCCCTAGCCACACACATGTCCACAGACCACCACGCCCACTGCCTGTCATTGTGCGTGTGTCAGACACTGGGCATCATTGCACATTGGCGTACAGCGCAATGCAGGCATCATCATACACACGCAACTGTGGACAGCAGCTGGGAGGGTGTGCAGATGGACTGTGTGTGTGCGTGCAGGGCCGGGTACCCACCTGTGCATTGACCGCTGAATGACACAATGCACACAGGGCAGCATCAGACAGTAGCCACATTGGGAGACAGGTCAGTCACACGCCACAGTGCCCCGGCCACCACGGATGCATGGGTGGCCCCACCATGACCCGCCAGCAGTGACAGGCTGACCACTGGTCTCAAGGGGTGGCACCGATGGTCCCCTAGGGGTTCCACTGCGTGAACGCGACCATGCTTGCACAGGGGTCTGTAGCACACCGAACATGCCTGCGCCAGGCATGCTCGGGATGCCCACAGCTGAACCCAGTGTCGACAAGGATGGTGTCGCATTACACCGGGAACGTGGGGTGGACATTGCACTGCACGGTGTCTGCGACGCATGGGCAAATAACTGTGTGCCCACTGTGGCCATGGCAGCTGTGATTGTGTCAGCCTGTCAATGGCAGCGGTCACATCCTCCCGCATCCGGTCCATCCCTGCCAGGAGCAGAGCGGTTTCTGTGCTGTGATGCTCCTCTGCCTGGTGCAGAGCAGCACTCAGTGCATCCACCGCTGTCACAAGCCGCATCTGCTGATTGACTGATGCTTGCAGTATGCGGGTGTGCTCATCCAAGAGGTCATCTGCCTGATTGGCATGCTGTACCTCAGGGTGTTCATGGCCCTGATTCTCATCACCCCTTGAGGGTGGGCGCTGCACACCAGGGCCAGACCTGGGCATGTCCACAGGTGGTGCACTGACGCCGCCCCCTGACACTGTACCCCCATGCCCATTGGCCGACTGCTGATGCTGCCCCTCCGGCTGCCGCTCCTCAGGGCTCAATGGTGCCACTGCAGTGGCCACAATAGTCCCACTGTCCTGTACACACACCAGTGCTGCCCCACTGGTGCTGACAGGCACAGGCTGGGACTGTGATGGCACGCAGGCCTCCACGGCGGCAACACCCACAGCCATGGCCGAGATGTAACCTGCTGTGTGGCCATCCTGTGGCACACATGTGTCACTGCCCATGATGTTAGCGAAATCATCATCATTGGTGATGGATCCAGCACCAGCCCGAGTCTCAGCGTGCTGGCATCCGTGGATGCTAGCATGCTGGGACATGGGCAGGGCCTCCTCCGCACCTGCTCCACCAACATCAGTCTGGACGTCCAGGCAGGCCCACTGTCGCCCTGAGCTGTGCATTCCTGTGGAGGTGGATGAGCCCTTCTCCATCTCCATCTGACTGGCCTCAGTGGAGAAGCCCACCACCGCTGACCCATGCAGACGCTCAGGAGCTGTAAGGGAAAACAAAGTCGTGTTACTGCATGTGACCTACCCTGTCCCCCCCAATATACAGACCATGACCTACCATGCAGTGACGGGCTACCACCCATCTGGAATCCACCACCCGGAACACCCTCAATGGCACAACGCTGCATGCTGCCAGCAACCCTCTCCTCCAGTGGGGTCAGGTGTAGCACCTCCGGCTGTCTTCCACCTGTCGCAGACCGTGCTGCCCTGATGGCAGCCACCTTCTCTTAATCCTCCACCTGTCTGTGCCCATCTTCTTCTTGCATTCCTGTATGGAGCGCTGGTGGCTGCCATGCAGGTTTACAGCATGCACCACCTCCTCCCATGCAGCAGCACGGGCCTGTGGTGTTCCCTGGTGTCCGCTGAGAAGTGGCTCCTGATCTAGGTAGGCCTCAAACAGGGCATCCGTCTCGGCCTTCATGAAATTTGGCCTCCTCCTCCTCCTCCTCCCACAACTCTGTTCCTCTTCCTCCACAACACTCTTGGTCATGATTCAGCCTGTGAGAATGACAGGTGTTACCTGAGACTGTGCAGTCCCATGCATGTCCCAAAATCCACAGTCCACACTGCCAAACAGCATGCAACTCACCAATAGACTGCAGTAACCGACTATGGTCAGTGCAGCCCAATGTCGCACTTTTATAGCACAACCCATGCAAATGAGGTGAGGCGCATCTTTAAGTGGATGCAAATTGCAGTGACTGCGCCATTGAATGGCTGATTAGCTGATTTGCATATGCCGGCTGAATATTGCACTGTTGCACTTTGCTCAATTGTGTTGAACACGCTGAGCCAAGGGCGCAGTTCTGTGACATGCGCAGCACACACCTAACTGCGCATGCCCAGGTTGATGATGCAGGCGCCTGCCATGCTGCTGACGTGCTGTGCACAGGAGACAATGCAGAGCATGGCTACCATTGTGCCAGTGGTGCTACAGTGCTGGTCACCTATATGGCGCTGTGGCACTGGGGCATCATAGGAGCACTGGGGCAACAGCACGGTAGGCCGCTACAGGAGGTGGCACACAGGCACCCAATTGTGCTACACGCATTGGGTTCCAATCGCACTGTGGCTGTCCATGCATCAGAGACCCATGACCCTGTGCCCGACCTTTGGCCCCTAGGCATCATGTTTCAGGCATGGGTGCTCTACTATCGCGCTGTTCGGTGACAGCGCAATAGGGAATGGCAGCGCTGTACCACGCAGCATCTGCACGTGGCAGAACCGTGCTGCAGAGCGCCATTTTGACTTAACTGAGCAGCAGAGATGGTGCGGAGGTGTGCTGTGCAGTGGAGCCAGGTGGAACTGGCAAACCTGGTTGCCATTGTGGAGCCACATGTTGGCCCTTTATTTGGGGAAGCACCCCTGGACAGGGCCAGGAGTCAGGTGTGGCAGGAGGTGGCCGATGCCCTGGAGGAGGCCACCGGTATGGGGCGGATGGCAGAGCAGTGCCACCACCGATATGGGGACCTGAGACGGAGAGATCCAGACCTGCTTTCCCGCCTGCGGGCACATGCCAGGAGGGGCACAGTGCCATGGCCAGGTAGGTGCAACATCCATACACTTTTATCGTCCATACGGGTATCACGGTTGCAAGTGTCCGGCACATGGTGGAGAGGCTGTCCGGTGTTGGCCGTGGTGGTATCAGAGTGTGGGGTGGGTGGGTCTGGCTGTGTGGGATTACGCACACATGGGGGTGGGAGGACTTTGCTACAGGATTGTACTGATGTTCCTCTCTCCATGTTTGCACCTTAGGCCCAGAAGAGCGCAGGCTGGTGAGAGAGAGGAGATGCCACCAGGAGGACCATCAGGCTGGGAGGGTGAAGGTTCACAGGGGTGCAGGGACCAGCCTGATGATGGTGAGTGCCTTACATCCATGATTACTATTGCATGCTGTGTAACAGGGCGGGCAGCGGGCATGGCCACCATCCATTGATACCACTGCCATATATGCAACTTGTTACAGTCAGCACTGTCCAGTGGCACTGCATGTCTGGGAGTGCGTCAGTGGTGGTCCATGCATGCACCGGGCACATGGCTGTGCCACTGCCTTCACACCACATAGCCAAGTTACTGTACGGCCACAGTGGTGCTGTGCAGGACATGGGTGATGGGTGTGTGCAGTGGTCCACATGGCTGTGGCTGCCTGGGTAGGCAGGTCTTGTGGACGCGGTCACTGTGGGTGGGCGCACACCATCACAGGGGCATGGCACATGGCTGTATGCCATGCACAATGGGTTTGCTGCAGGGAGCTGGACAGTCATACGTATTGACTCTGCTTCCTTGTCCTAGGTGAACAACGCTGGATGGCCCTGGAATGGGGCATACAAGAGATTCTTCAGCTGGCATGGGCATCCCTGGCAGCGTTGGAGAGAATGGAGCGGCATGGGGTCCAGAGGAGGAGAACCCGGAGGCACCACAGGAGTGGAGAGCAGGGCAGAGAATAGGCCCTCCATGACCCCCTGACACCCATACCCCCTGGACCCACCCTCACACCCCTTCTTCCCTCTCCCATTTGTACACCCCTGCCCCATGTGCGCCCCCACCTGGTTTGTGGCCCTTCCCCTCACCCTTGTATATATTTGTAAATATGTTTCAGAGTTCTTATATTTTAATACATACATTTTGTTATAACAACTATGGTGGTCTCTGATTTGCAGCGGGCTACAGGTGCTCAGCTGCAGTGGTGTGCATGGCGTCAGGGGTGGTGCACGCATGGGCGTGTGTGTGTGTGTGTGCAGAGGTGAACCACCTATAGTGTGGGCAGGGGGATCAGTCACTGTCTGTGGTTTGTGTGTTGTACTCTGTGCACTGGATGACTGTGTGCAGTGGTCCATGGGCCTGTACTGCATGCATGGCACCCCTGTCAGACCGTCCATGGCCTGTGCAGCTGACACCCTTGCATGTCTGTGATATGCACGGTCTGCTGGCATGTCAGTGGTGGCTGCTGTGGCCAGTGCTGGGACGGGATGTGTCCTTGGGAGGGTGTGCAGGGTGCTGTACCGCTGGAGGTGGGGTCCGGGGGATGCTCTGTCACATGTGGGGTACCTCGTGTGCTGATGCATGGTTGGTCTCTCAGCTGTACCTTGGGGGAGACGTGCAGGGCGGCACTGTGTATGGATCTGTTGCATCACTGTCTGCTGCAGGGTGTCCATGGTGGGGCTACCTTGCATGGCTCCATGGTGCACAGGGTTGCATTGTCACAGTGGGGGTGGTGGCATGCATGGGGTGTCCTGCACTGTTGGGTGCTACTCCTGGGCAGGATGTATGGGGATCATGGTGCAAGGTGTGCTCTGCATTTGTGGGATGGTGTGGTACAGGGTGGTCGGCCATCCTGTGTACCGGTCACAGCTTGCCAGGGGGTGTGATGGGGCACCATGGCCCGGCTGTGGGTTGGTTGCTGGTCTCCATGGACCAGTGGTTATTCCAGCCCTCCCCCAGTTGTGCAGTGCATGGGGTGTGGGGGGATGATGTCTGTTCTGCTGTGTGTTGCTCTGCCCATCTGTGGCATGGGTGGTGGGCCCCTGCATCCCTGGTTGTGCTGCTGCATTGCTGCCCTGCTGCTGGGGGGTGTCCCTGGTTGCACTATGGCGCATCTGGACTACTCAGCTGAACATCCCTTATTGCGCTATGGCGCATCAGATATGCTCAGCTTCACCTCCCTAGTTGTGCTATGGCACAGGTGTGCGATATTCAGTCATCGGCCGTAGGCGCATCTTGGCCTGTGCAGTTTTTGAATATTGCGCTTCTTGCGCATGGGCGCAGTGGACTTGCGCTTGCTTCTGCTATTGCGCACTTTTTGGGCGCAGTTTGAATATCTGGGCCATTATGTCATAACGTAGTCAGTCAAGATATTTGAATAAAAAAAATATGCCAGTCATTGTTGCTGGCAAAAATGCATGCAATTTTCTAAGATAATGCATACATGTACCAACATTCTTGTTGGCAAATTGAAGTAATACATACAACTTTCTAAGATGATGCATTTTTGCAGCTGATACGTCAATAAAATCTGTATTTCAGTCACATAAATAAAAAAAGTGGTTTTCTCACCACATACTAACTTAAAGAACATTTAATGTAGCTGCAGAAGTTGGCATGTGATGTTTAAGGGACAGTGTCTGTCAACCCCATTATGTATCAAATTATCACTACTTGTAAAGCAAAAACACTTTATGATGTCACATTCTGTGAAAACTGCTGATGCAGGTTTTCTTTTATTTCTGATTCCTTTATTCTTTTTTTAAAGGGGACAGGACAATTGTGCTAGGTGGCAGCAGTTTACAATGTATTTAATAAGAAAATAATATATATACAGTATATATATTATATGTATAGTAGGTTCGGTCTGTCATCATCTTTTTCCTCACCATCCCCAGCCGATCACGAATCTGTAAACAAAAGGACTAAAACAACACCCACCTTTCACCCCATCACCCATTCCACTTTTCTTCCACCACCCTTATCTGTGCAGTAGCACCCATACCACCCTTACACCCATGTTAAAACCAACCCACAATCCTCACCCCCCTCAAGCATGTATTCCACCCTCCTCCCTCACCCAAATGTTTAAACTACCCCCACACTTAGTCATGAACTACCATCCATGTCACCCTTCTCCATCCCTCACCCATGTTAAAACCCAGTCCCCCAACCATCACCCATGTATTAGCATCCATGCCGTCTTTCTCCCTCTTGCATCCATGTTAAACCAACCTCCAGCCCTTTCCCACCCTCCAGCACCCATTCTACCCTCCTCCCCCTCTCAAATGCTAAAACTACCACATACTTACCCAAGAAAAATGAAACTCTTACCTCCAAATGAGCCATACTTAACTGGTCCTTAATAAACAACACTTATGTGAAAAACTGTCTTTTCAATTGCTTTCTTCTTATGGACAACATTCTGTACAGTCCTCTTCATGTAACCAGTAATTTGAGAGTTGTTGCTATTATGCCATGGTCTGCGTACAACAGAATGTTAAACACGAGCTATTGTGGTATGAGACCTATGCTTACAGAATCTGTGCTCAGCCGTGACTTAGGTAAAACTCCAGATGACACTGTTTCAGGGAAGAGACTTGTAACAAGATGCTGCCCACAGAAACATAACAATACAAAATATAGCTTTTCCCATAATTTTTTATTCAGTAAGATAAGTTACATAAGGATCATTTTGGTTTATGTCTTAACATTTCTGTAATTGAAAAAATAATAAACAGCTACCAATTGGAACTCATTGTTTTGTCCTCTTTAAAACTTGAAAAATAGACCGTCCCCGGTCCCAGCCCATACTGATGCACCACAAAGTCACAGAAGGTAAATCCAAAAATATATGTTTACACTTTAACTATAAATAATATGATACTGAAATGATTGACATGACAGTGTCCCTTTTATGCCAAATTTGGGCCTGTTCCCACTGATGCTAAAATTGCCCTGTATATAAAACTTGTTGACTTTAGACCCTAGCTACAAAGCAGTTTGCCATGAAATGGTGAAAGTTTTGGGGGGTATATAGTCCAAGGTAGTAGATCGAGAAAGGAGAGAGACAACCAAAGTCATCACAGTCTGTAAAAGTTTCCTTTTTGGTGCAGAGAGACTCTATCCCACACAAATATTTACCAGCCACCACCGTCTGAGTGTCATCACCATCAACATCCACAACATCAATCACTTCAGGATCAGTTTGTATACTCTTGTAGGGATACGAAAATCTTGACTAATTAACTTTAATAAAAGTTAACGTGTGTACATTTTCTGGCAGCAACCTATTTGTGGTGCCTGTCACGATATTGCCAGCTGTACTAAACATGCGTTCTGAAAAGACACTTGTTGCAGGACAACCAAGATATTTACAGGCTTCATCATACAGCTCTGTCCAAATCGACTCTTTCGATCTCCAGTATTCGAAAGGGCATGCATCAATAGGAATAGGCAGTTCTTGCAGGTAACTGTCTACCGTGATGGACAGAGACCACTCAGAAGAGGAATCAGCATAAGCTGGTATGGCAGCAATTTGGGAAAGGTTTTGCCACAGATTTAGCTTGCTACTAAGGGTTGAAGAAGTGGCAGTTGTGGAACAACTACTGTTAATGTTTGGTTACTTTTCCAGTTCTGTATCCCTTTGTGAAGATGAACCTGCATGTTATGGTGATGACAACCTGAGGGTACTGTGCGTGTCTGTATTTGACTCCTGTGAGTGCTGCAACTCATCTAGCAACAGACATTTGTACTGCTGTATATCATCTGTTTTTGGAAGATGTATAGCCTTGAACTTGGGATCTAAAAGAGTTGCAAGGATGTAGAGTTTTGATTTCGTCATTACAACTAATTTGTCATTGGTTTTGAAGCGCTCACTCATTCTCTTTACGAGATTCCCATGATACAGGCGACATGTTGTCTGAGCTTCAGATCTGTCTTTTTCTCTTTGTAGATTTAGAACACTAAGATGATGTGAAATCAGCATTATGAGTGGGATAACCTGACTCACAGATGCGCCTTCAGAAGGCATGTCCCTTGTAGCTGTCTCAAAAGGAGCTAGGATGCAGCACACTGTCTCCATTAATTTCCACTGCAGCACAGACAGCATAATGCCATCTCCAATAATGTAACTGGAGCAAAACTCATGTACAGCTTGCTTTTGCTCCAAGAGGTGCTGCAGCATATAAAGCGTTGAGTTCCAACGAGTGGAAACATTTTGAATCAGCTTTTGCTGGGGCAGCTTGTGTTTTTTTTTGCAGTTCGGACAATGTCCGTATAGCCTTGGTTGAATGTGAAAAGTGTTTTTGCAAACAGCAATCATACCATCCACTTGTGTTTCATTGCTGAGAAATCCCATGACAGTTAAATGTAAGCAATATGCAAAGCAAGAAGCATGCATAAATCCTTCATCATGTACAGCTTTCAAGATGTTGGCTCCATTGTCACTTACTATGAAGCCACATTTTAGACCGTCAGAATAAACCCATTCGTCAAGGAGGTCATTTAGTTCCTGCAAGATGTTTGCAGCTGTATAACTTTGCCCAAATTTCTTCATATGCAGCAGCGCCATCTTCTGGGATGTCTTTGTTTTTGAAGAACCACAAGAAAACGTGACGCAATGAGCGGTAAGGGACATGTAATCTATGTTTTGAGTGCTGGTCCACATATTTGTTGTGACATGAATAACCCCACCCTCTGCAGTTTTAAGTGCAAGCATCACTGTCACTTTTAAAGCCTGTTAAATGTTTGGTATTTCAACATAGGAAAAGTACCTTCGATGAGGAACTTTGTAACGAGGCTCTGCTAGTTTCAAGAGCTCCCTAAAATCCTCATGATCTACCAAAGAGAATGGGAGAAGGGCTCCAGTTAACAGTACACAATTCTGTGATTAAGATGAAGGGTCTTTGGATGATTTTTAATAAAGGTATTCTTCCTTTCAAATGCTTGAGACAGTGTTAGCTGTTTACAACATGTCCCTGCTGGTTTATTATACACCGTGCTTCGATGGGCAGATGGACGCTGGGATGGTGGACTAGGACTTATACATTCAGTGCCATCACTGGATGTGCAACTGGTACTAATGGTGCTGGCATTGGGGGTAACAATGATCCTAGGGCTGGCAGTGGTTCTGTCTGCATCAAGTTCAGACAATTCAGTATCCATTTCAGATTCCTCCTCACCCTTCTCACGTGCGGTCTGGAAGATGGAGGACATGGGTTTTGGACGCTCAAGCAAAACTGAATGCTTTTTCAGATGGCGTTTAAGAGCTGTAGTGCCAAGGCATGGCACAACTTTACCACGGCTTACACTCTGTTTACACAGGGAACAAATTGCTCTGCATGGATCAGTTTTACTGACAGAGAAATAATTCCACACCTCAGATGTGACAGATATTGTTCGAGTGCTAGGAAGATAGCTAAAAACTGTTTGCGTCTTTTCACTTGTCCTAACAGAAACCGGGACAAAGAGTGGGCAAAAGACTCTGATGGATTTTCATTGCTGGCCAACACAGAAGTGGTGGATTCAGTGGATATGTCCTTTTCATTGCCAACAGTGCTGGATGTATTTGCAAGTGCACTACCTGATTCATTGTCAGCAGACTTGCTCATTTCACTTTGTTGAGGAAGTAATGATACGTCGCAAGACACAACAGTGTCGGACTGAGACAAAGAGCTACTGTCTGAGTCAGAGAGGGACTCATTGTCACTTGCATTATTGCTGCTAGTCACAGGAATCTTAACAGCATGAAAGGCATATATTATGGTGCCTCTCCGTGTGACCCCAGCAGCTGTACAGGTTTTCTTAAAAGGTCCCCCTTTACCACACTTCACTGTTGCTCTTTTGCTGTTTCTTGAATTTTTATCACATGAAACATTTTGGTTATTTCTGCTAGCACCAGGATTACCACTACCACCAACACCTTTTCCAACACCATCACCAGATGCTTCATCTATGTTGCTGTCAGCCATGACAGTACCAGAATACTGCAGTGAACACACCCACACAATTCCTGTGTAAGAAAGCAATGTGATCTGTGATCACTGGCTACAACTCCAAAATTTTATTTTGGTTGTGTGACACTGTGATGCAGTGGACTGAAAGTAATTAAAGAATATGACGGTTTGCAACTAAAGGATCCCAGGTTCAAGGCTTACAGAATGATTGGGCTGCTGGGCATAGGCATACACATAGCAGTCAAGGGGCGCACAGCAGCAGGGTGATGGGCTGACTACAGGAGACGGAGTCACATACACAACTCAGTGAATGAGAATTATATTTCTACGCTTCTGTCATGTAAGGGTAATACCAACACACAACTGACCACTGGGCTTCTCTCTGTAACACACACAGGGTAGGGTACAGTGCAGTCAAGGGGCACACAGCAGCAGGGTGATGGGCTGACCACAGGAGACGGAGTCACATACACAACTCAGGGAATGAGAATTATATTTCTACGCTTCTGTCATATAAGGGTAATAACAGCACACAACTCAGGAGATGGGAGCAGGGAGTCACATACACAACACAAGGACTCGGGAGTGGAGAAGTAGAAGACAGTCTCACACACACACAGAGGAGTGGTGCCCAAAAAAATTCACTGCCTGCCTTCAGTCAATGCTTTACTGCCAGTGCCTTGTGCTGTTGTACAAGGACTAATAAGGACTTGAATTTTTGAGGGTGAAAGTCAAGAGGAGCATCCCCCTTAGCAGCACAGCACAATGAGCGTGAGCACAGCCCTTATATACTCTGTCCTAATGTCCTTCCTGACAGATTTATTTGCCTTTTTTCCCCTTGTTATAGAGTGTGCACCACTGTGCAGTGCTGCAGTTTCACAATTAGATTCACAAAGGTTCTTCTTTCTGTATTTTTTTTATTCTCTCTTCTGGTCCTGATCGATCCCCTCCTGATTAGTCCCTCTGCCTGAACCTCCCCATGTCCCACACCCGACCGTTAATTTAGCCTTTTCAGCCTTTCTCGTTCTCGGTCTCTCAGGCCTGGGCCCTGCTCCCTTCCCCTCCCCCTCGAGCTCAACGTTTGCATTTAGCCCTTTTTCGCAGGAAAATGGATGATGGACTGAAATAATTCAGGTAGGCAGTAAGCACTGCAGCAACTAGCTAGGTGGAACTCAAACAATTAGCAGTGCATTTATTTGATGACACAGTCCTGGCAGCCAGAGAGGAAAAATGGGTTAAGCCATTGCAAGTCACCATTAAACACTCCCCCCAAATAGCAGTACACCCCAAGAACCTCAATTCTGTAGGCCACAATCACCCTCTGACCCCACAGGGTTGTGAATGCACTCACCCAAGCAAAGGGCACAAACAGATGACTTAATTTACACAGGGTGCGATATACTCTTTAACTGGTACCAGTGGTAGAACTGTAGATTCAAGTATAATACAAATACCAAACAGACTCTGGGTACCCAAGAGTTACACTAGCATCCTGGTGTGGGCCTGGTTGTTACATTGCCTGGGTTCTTTCGGTGGTGCACTTGAAGAAAGTTAGCAAGCTTGCATTTTAACCACCAATAGACTATAGTGTGCTAGCACAATTTAATAAGAACTTGAAATTCCAAAAGACTTGCTTGAACTTTTTAGAAGGCTTGAAAACCCAACTGTAATCCAAACAGGGAGAAGTACAAAAATCCAGCCAGCAATGCCGGCACTCATGTGACTCACAGATATAGCAGTTCAGACAAGCCAGGAAACAGCACACATGAGCCGGTCAACAGCAAACAGGAACTTCAGACTCTCTTGAATGTGTTGCAGCAACACATCCCTTCTGGACAGCACCTCTCAGGATGAAGCTCTTCTAGCTCGGCTCTCAAGTTACAGGAGCATTATACAGCGGCTTCCTGGTTTCAAAGGAGCCCAGACCCCAGGAGCAACCCCAGAATCCGACTCCCTAAGGGATCAAGAGTACACCCGCACTCAGGCACACACCTGTGGCTTCCTGTTCCTCTGTCCACCCCAATGGGTAAGGGCTAGCAGGCCCCTTACCTGTCTCTGGAGTAGTCTGGGCAGGATGCAGGTCTCAGTACATGTTTGGATCAGCTCTGCAACTTTTGATTGCATCAGTGGCCCACTGGTTCACACTTTCAACAATTTCTCCCTCACAGGGCTCACCTGGAGCAGTCTCTGAATTTGAAGAACCCAGGGGAAGGTTCAAAAGTGGTTTTCTGACTGACCCTGGAGAAGGCCCACGGGAATTATTGGCTTGGCTAGGCCTCTTGCTCTCTCTCACCAGCAGCAGGTCTGTTCCCTTCTCAGTCCCTCTTGGACTGTCCCACTCCTCAATAGTCTGGCAATCTCTTTCCCTCCATCCAGGGTCCCATTCAACCAGCAGGACTGTCCATCAGTCTTTTTGTCTCGTTCTCCTTCTGATCGGCCACTCACAACCCACTAGTCCATTTGGGAGAGTCCTACTGCATTAATCCTCACAATCTTCGGTTGGGCTGGCTGCCAAGATCCCCGAACCCCAACTGGCTGGCAGCGAGTTCAGGGGTTGACAAAATGGTAGCTGCATTTCACCATAAGCAGATGCTGTATTTTAACATTTATTTGATGGAGCAATTTCCCTGCTTTCCCCGCTCTAGCCCCACAGCCTGACAGGCACACCTGTGCCCAGCCATCTGGTGGAGGTGTGGAGTGGGTTGGAGCTTTAAGCTCCCCGTCAGGAGCTCCGTTATGTGCTTCCCCTTCCTATGGAGGTAGACAATTATAAAATCATCACAATAAATACAAATTGCCAATTGTACAAGAAAGCATTCAAAAAATATAAAGTGCTAAGGTCATATAAAGTTTTTAACAAACACACTATTATCTATAATAATTATCTATAAATGTTGCCATCCCATAAATAACATTTATTTTATCCAGATTTAGGAGATTTGTCATACAATTTTCTACATTTCCAAGATTATGCTTTTGCAAGAGTGGTATAATCCAATTCTTTCTCTCCATGAACAGGTATCGCATTCCAGTAGCATATGGATTACATTTGGGAATTTCACATTTTTACAGTTACAGACAAATTAATTTCCACGCCCCCTCCTCTTCCTTCTCTGCAAATTTACAATTCCCAAGCTTTCTAACCTCAGGTTACACAAGTTGTTTCTGTGCCACTTATTTTCACAGTGTAATAAATAATATTCTGTACTCCAGTTTATCTTTATGCTGGAGTAGAGGCCTCCTATATCCACATTGTGTATTTTACTAAAATTGTTTTGCATCTCGATATCATATATTCTCTCTGTAGTTTCTTTTATAAATTGGTTCGCATTTATATTGACTCTACTAGACCAAAGGTCTTCCATCCCCGCTTTCTTTACAATCAAGTTTAACACTGTCAACCAGTTTGCTGGACATGCCCCGGCTTGTAACCTTTCCAGATGGTCTACCTAACATAATTTCGGTAGCCTATCATTAGGCATTCTGATCAATTTTTTCTAAAAGTTGATTGCCCTTACTTTAATTCTTACAGACAAAGGTCTCAGGCCAGCTTCTAGCCTCATAAAGGCCGTTGGGCAGTCCCTTGGTAAATTAAGTATATTTCTTATGAAGGTGTTTTGTATGGTCTCCAGTTTTCACTCATTCACAAACAGACCCAAACTTCACTCCCATATAAGGTTTGGCTAACAGTTTTCTCCTAGAATCACTTTAAGTGCAGAAAAAGAATTGCTAGCAAACTTATTTGCAAATGCTCCAGTTGCATTCATTGAGCTATACAATTTATTTTTTACATCAGAAATACCTCTTCAATCTCAGGACTGGCAGGCACTTCCAGCGTCAGAAACATTTGAGCTGTCGAGCCAGCTCACATGCTCGAGCAGGCTGCTGCTCGAATATTCAAATATTGACTGTGCACAGTGCAATTATCCTCCAACAATGGCTCTTCTGAAACCCAAATCCCAGCTACAGTCCCAGGGCCAGAGAGAGCCAGACAACAGGCAGGAGCAATTCTGGACAACACAAAGGAGTCCAGGTAAGTCCTCTCCTGAGGAGGGGGTTACATGGAGGTTTGCCACTGCTACTGCTGTAGCCCTGCTGGTGTGTTCAGGTGGGTGTTACTCGGGTGGGCTGCAGTCACCCCCTCCTGCCAGTAACAGCAAGCAGCTCTGCATGAGAGCTAATGGAGTCCCTTTTAAGGAAGGGCTTTACAGCCACCAGCCTCAGCCAGCCACATCCACCTACAGACCGGGTCAGGGAGGGATGCGACCATCATAGATACAAGTTGGGTAGGAGGAGGATTGAGCGAGTACAAGTGGAGGGAATAGAGCCAACTGAGGAGATGGACTGACAGATTCCTTTCTCCCTATGACTACGACAGTGCTGCTGCGTATTGTGTAACTCTCTGCCTCCAGGCTAGAAAAACTAAAATTATTATTAGTTAGTGACAGGAAGTCTGGTATTGGTGTGCACAAAAGGCTTTGACACTTGTGCTATGTTGTGTGTGTGGGGGGGGGCAGGTAAACCTGCAGTTGGAGTAGATGGGGAAAAAGCATAGCATGAGAGCTAGTTGTTGTAAGTGTGATGCAATTAATATTATTTCCTGTGGCCTGCTGCTGTGTTTCAGTCATTCCCATAAAGCTCTCTCCCCACGTCACACACATGTGCATTGCGGGATAGTTTATTGTTAATGCTGGACTAGAAAGAAAAGGAGCTGGTTCCGCACTTGTCCAGGTGGGAAGCAAATACTTGTATGCACATTTAAACTTGCATGAGGTAGTGCGTTCCTCTGGGGAGAAGAGGTAGATTTTTGGGTCGTTGCCACAGAAACGGCAGTCACCAGGTTCCCTGGTAGGAATGCACTGTGGGATTGAGGAGGCTTACCTTGCTCTCCAGTCCCTAGAATTTTGTGCTAAACTGTGCACAAGTAAATTGGTGTATAAAAAGTAGGGGACAGGCTTTTTCATGTAAAGTAAGTCCACCGCATGAGGTGGCAGTAGTTTTATTATTTTTAAACAGCAGCACAGTTACCTCGGAGGAGTCAGGGGACAGGAAGTGACCTGGAGATACTTCCTGCCCACCCCGTATAAACAAGAGCCCCACGTGAGTGGGAGTGAGTGTGAATGGGGCGAGTGAGTGGATCCGCGTGTGGAGACACATGCAGAGACACGCACATTGCATGTCTGCTGTGTCCACTGTGGACACTGGTGGACAGGTGGGGGAAGTATAGCCAGAGTTTCCAATGTGGGGAAGTGGAAGAACGTCAGGGAACACAGGGAAGATAATGTGCAACTAACACTCATTATGGCACAAAGTAAAACTGAAAGAGAAAAGGGTAAAAAGGCATGTATTATATTTACAATGTACATGGAGGCCGCTGTTTGCAGTGAGTTCACGTGTGAAAAATGTCAGTTGGTGGTTACTCTGCAAGGGGAAATTCAGTGGCTCATGCAGAGACTGGAAACTCAGAAAGAGGTTGGGAGGTTGGAGAGTTTTATAGATGAGGTGGCCAATAGTATTAGTGGTATTAGGGACAAGGTTCAGAAATCTGGGGATAGGGGTGTCTGTTCTTGTAATGTAACACAGGAAGTGGCAGTAGAAACTGATGAAACAACCACACACTCACAAAAGAACTCCAAGCTGGGCCCCTCATTAACAACGACTCTTCAATTGTCTAATAGATATGAAGGCCTAGAAATGGATGATGAGGGATTTATGAGGGCTCTAATTAGACAACCCAAAGCTATAGCTTCCTCCCTGCCTGAAGTTACACAGGGTCAGATTAAAATAGAACATCCCAGTAAGGTGTGTACAGCAGACAGAGATATTGTAGTGATAGGGAACTCTGTTATAAGAGGGCTAGATACTGTAGTATGTTGGGGGCGAAAAGAGCATACCACTGTCAGCACATTACTTGGAGCTAGGCTACAGGATGTTTCAAACCTATTGGATGGACTCCTAGAAAATACAAGTAAACCACTGGTGATTTTGCACACAGGAACAAACAATGTAGCAAAAGGTAGAATGGAGGATATCCAAGCTGAATTCAGGGACATAACAACGAGGATCAAGAACAGAAATGGGGAGATTATAATATCTGGGATTTTACCCACCTACGGCTCACATTCAAACAAAAAAAAAAATGGGCTTATTATGCTAATCAACAGGTGGTTGAGACAACTCTGTGAGGAGGAAAAATTTGGTTTTATGGATAATTCCACAATATTTAGTAGATCAGCTTTGTTTAAAGCTGACAGCCCGCACCTAAACCCTGCAGGTACTAGAATTCTGGGGAAAAAAACTCTTGAAGTAACGAGATTCCATTTAAACTGGAAAAGGGGGGGTCTGGAAAATAATTTAAGCAGGGGTACTAATCCCATGACAATGCCCAGAGAGACCCCTGAATGGAAAGCAGTTCTCATTAATGCCAGGAGTTTGGTTAATAAATATGATACATTTTCTTTGCTGTTACATTCTCAGAATATCCATGAGGCACTAATTATGGAAACCAGGTGAGATGATAATGATCTGTGGGATAAAAAGGTGACAGGATACAACTTTTTTTCCAAATCCAGAATACACAGGAAGGGGGGGTGGAATAGCCATATATGTGCATGATTCTATAGGTTGCGAAGAACTGCAATGGGATACAGGAGCCCTAGAATTATTATGGGTAAAGCTACTTCCCCAGAAATACTGACAGGGGATTTCAACCTACCTAGTACAGATTGGACGAAGGAGCAAGGGCATAGCAACCTGGACAAAAGGTACATTGATATCTTCGACCAGATGGATCTTGAACAACTAGTCCAAGGTAGCACTAGAGGAACTAGAACCCTAGATCTAGTACTTACCAATATGGGTGACACAGTTAACAAACTCCAGGTTAACAGCCCCCTAGGTAATAGCGACCATTGCTCAGTTCACTTTAGCATCAGGGAATCCGTACTGATTAAGAACACAGGTACTACAACCAAGTTAAATTTTTTGAGAGCAAATTTCTCCACTATCAGAACCCAAATGCTGGCATGGGACTGGCTGAGTGATTTTAAGGGGTTATCTGTGCAAGACATGTGGAAACTGCTGTTCGCTAGATCAACACATCTTGTTAAAACCTATATACCAGGTGTACCAAAATATGACACTAGCATCAAAAAGAAACCTGCATGGATGAATGCGTTTATCAAAAAAATGATAATCAAGAAGAACAGAATATATAAACAACTAAAAGGTAACGGGTCACTTGGGGCGAATCAGGCCTATAGGGAATGTGTTAGGAACATTAAAACAAGAATTAAAAAAGCAAAAGCACAGTTCAAGTTGGATTTAGCTAACAGAGTGAAGGATAATAAGAAATCCTTCTTTTCCTACATTAATAGCAAAAAGGGAGGCCACTGTATGATAGGCCCATTTTTGAATGACTTAGGAAATACAGCAACAACTGCAGAACTGGCAGACATTCAGAATAAATATTTTTGCTCAGTTTATAACAATACAGTACCACACATTGGTAACAAAGCATCCACTCCTGGGAAAATTACTATTAAACCCAAAGATGTATTCAATCGGCTCACAAAGGTTGACTTAAATAAATCACCCGGCCCTGAGAATTTACACCCTAGAGTCATACGCAAACTAGCTAAATGTTGACACCGCCAGTTATTTGCATCTTCCAAGCCTCCCTAGACACTGGCTCAGTACCCCTTGACAGGAAAACTGCTATAATAGTCCCTATTTTGAAAAAAGAGCCAAAGACAAAACCTGATAATTTTAGGCCAGTAAGTCTAACCTCTCTTCTGGGGAAGATCTTGGAGGGGTTGGTCAAAGACTTAATATCAGACTTCCTAACAACTCAGGGATTAGTAGACATGGCTCAGCATGGGTTTACAAAATCTAGATCCTACCAAACAAAACTTTTGGCCTTTTATGAGATTGTCAGTAGGGAGCTAGACATTGGGAATTCTGTGGATGTGGTTTATATGGACTTAGTGAAAGCTTTCGATAAATTACCCCACATGGAACTTTTAAATATGTTAGAAGACAGTAACCTGAACCGGAATATTTGTAACTGGGTCTCAGCATGGTTGCATGGGCATAAACAAAGGGTTACCATAGGTGGAGTGCTTTCGGACTGGGCACCAATCACTAGTGGGGTTCCCCAGGCCTCTGTTCTGGGGCCTAGTCTCTTTAATATCTATATATCCTCCCTTAGACTACATAACCCTAACATATGGTTATATAAATTTGCAGATGACTGCAGACTTGGGACAGTGGTGAATGATCAAGTAGACCCTTCATCCCTTCAGAATGCTATCAATGAGACTTTGGAGTGGACAGTAACAAACAAACTTGTCCTGAATATGGGCAAATGCAAGGTTATGCACTTTGGTAAACATAATGCTAAAACCTCGTATAAGCTTGCTAACTACATGCTCACAGTCACTCATGAGGAAAGTGACCTGGGGATTCAGATGACTGGAGATCTAAAGTTTGGGACTTTCAAATACAGAAAGGCAACACCTTCTCAGCTGCCACCGCTGGGACCCTACAGCTCCTGCCACCCTCCTGGAACTCACCCCCGGACCAGCTCCCCAGAACTGCCGAGCGCCCTGAGTGGTGCTTTCAAATATGGAAAGGTGGTGCCTTCTTGGCCACCACTGATAGGAGCCTACAGCTCCTGCTGCCTTCCTAGAACTCGGCCCTGGATCAGCTCCTCAGGTATTCACCGCTGCTTCAAGCGCACACCGGCAGTGCTCCGATTGGCTGCAGCTCCTTTGCTACTGGCACCTGATTGGACGGCTGGCCAGCACGGGTCACCCGATTGATCTGCTGAGTGCCCCGAATGGCACTTTCAAATACGGAAAGGCGGCGCCTTCTCGGCCGCCACCGCCGGAACCCTACAGCTCCTGTTGCCCTCCTGGAACTCACCTCGGACCAGCTCCCCAGATCTGCCGAGCACCCTGAGCGGTGCTTTCAAATATGGAAAGGCAGCACCTTCTCGGCCACCACCGATGGGACCCTACAGCTCCTGCTGCCCTCCTGGAACTCGCCCCTGGACCAGCTCCCTAGCCCAGCCCCTGCCTACTCCATTTACATTGCTTTTGTCTCTCGCCTTCACCTCTACCCCCCCCATGATCTGCTGAGTGCCCTGAGCAGCGTTTTCAAATACAGAAAGGCGGCACCTTCTCGGCCATTGCTGCCAGGACCCTACAGCTCCTGCCGCCCTCCTGGAACTCTCCCCCTGACCAGCTCCCCAGGTATTCACTGCTGCTTCAAGCGTGCACCGGCGGTGCTCCAATTGGCTGCACCTCCTTTGCTACCGGCACCTGATTTGACAGCTGGCCAGCACAGCTCACCTGATTGGTGTGCCTTTTTATATTTGGTTGTACCAGCTTATTGCCTTAGCCTGCTCCGCTAGCTAATATTTCTCCTGGTGATTTTCTGTCCTCCCCACCCCTCCCAGGCCTCCTTTAAATACACATATGCCCCTCCTTCCTTCTATTTTCATTGGCTCGCTCAGAACCCTGCTGCTCAACTTACTTAGTGTGACAGTACAGATAATGACTTCTGACTAGTCTCTTCTTCCCTGACCACTACTGCCCCACAGCAGTCCTGTGCACTCTTGTTTATCCTGTTTGGCCCTATCTCACACTAACCTGATACTCTAGTTTATTCTGGGGCCTGAAACAATCTGGCTACAAAATAAAAAGAAACCGATTAAATAAACCAAGATGCTGCCCTCCACTTTAAACCTCGTCCTTCTGGTGTTCGTAGCGCTTGTTCTCCCCCCTCTGTTCCCTAATCCCTCATGTCCTCCTCAGAAACATGATGCCATCCCTCTTCCTGTTTACAATCAGGTTAACGCCCCCTCTCCCATTCCTATATCCTGGTTTTGCTCACCCATTCACCCCTGCACCTCTCTTGTCCAGCTGCCTATGTACATTACTCTTATATGGCTGCTTAGCTCCTGGCCCCCCTTAGCTATTAGTCAAAGCCCTAGCTCCCGACTGTTATGCAACCCCTCCTGGTTCAAGAGTGCAAAGCTGCATTATAATATTATTATTGCCCTCCTACTCTTATCGGCTGGTGACATAAACCCCAAACCTGACCCAGCTCAACCACCTCCAGTGGATACCCTGAGCCATGACTTACAGCTCTTCCAAATGGCCTTAAAATACTACATATCAATATACGTAGTCTCCAGCCGGCCCGTCGGTGCAGCGGTGGGATTTCTGCTTGCTACGATGGCGACTCGGGAACGGACCTGGGTCGCTGGAGGGTCGGTCAGGGAGATGGATGAGTCTCAGACAGCTCTCCTTCTCTGGGGAGGGGACGCATGTCCGTGCACCCAAGACTCTTGGCGGAGGCTGGGGGTTCCTACGCAGCCAGCATCAGGACATCTGGGGGGGCAGGGCGGACGCGGGACGACATTGCATGTCCCCGCCCCCAAGGAGATAACGTCCTTTCGGGGACAAGAAAAATTCCAGCTGGCACCTCCATGAAGCCCTTCTCGCCGCCTCCGATGTGCTCCCAGGCTGGCTCCCCTGACCAGAACCGACATTCGTGACACTGGTAAGTGCCACGACCCCTGCCCTGGGGCTGTCAGGGGCATAAGGAGAGCGTGGCTATGTGAGTGCAGGGGGTGGCGGGGGCCATGACTAGGGCTGAGTTTGGTGATAGCTGGCAAAAAAAAAAATATATATACCTAGTCTCCTCCCTAAAGTGGACTTGCTATAGCCACTGGCAGTTACGCTCAACCCTGATGTAATAATAATTTCCGAATCCTGGCTAAATAAAAAAATCTGCAACTCGTCTCTTACTCTCCCTGGCTTCACAATATTGTGACAGAACCGGCTTGGTAGAAGAGGAGGGGTAGCTGTCTATGTCTCCTCTTCCATCCAACTCACCTCCGTCTTTTCTAGCGCTATACCAAAAGCCTATGAGGCCCTCCTATTGCAAATCTCTCTCCCCTTCTCCAAACCTATCTTTGTAGTGGGTGCCTACTGCCATCCTGGGTCACAACCCAATATTGCTACTGACCTCATAGCCACCCTAGCTAGCCACTCTTCTGCTGGTGTATTATATATTATGGGCGACTTCAACATAAATCGGACTACCATACCCAGCAAAGTGCTAAATGCTATACATGCACTCAACCTAACCCAAATTATCCAAGACCCAACTAGGTTAAACCACAAGACGGGAAACCATTCCCTCATCGACTGGGCCCTTACCACTCACACCCATAGGGTCACTAAATCTGGTACTCTAGCAGATGCCTTCAGTGACCATTGCATGACTTTCCTGGTGCGTAGAGTTCACAAAGTCAAAGTCCCCTATAAAACTCTACAAATCCATTCGTACAAATCCCTGAACATTGCCCCGCTTCTTTATGATTTGACTGACATTTACTGGGCACCCATATCTGTTGCCAGCAACCTAGATGTTGCAGCCAACTACTTCAGAGACCGATTCCTTGAAATCTGGAATCAACATGCACCATTACGCCATGTTCGAGTACGTGGAAACCACCTCCTCTGGATCTCTCCAGAACTCATTGCTTGCCAAATGGCGCGTGATGCAGCCTGGAAGCACCATAAAAGTACAAAGCTTCTTAAAGAGTACAAGGCCTACCAGGTCCTCAGAAACAAATGCACAAAAGCCACTCATTTGGCCAAGGCTGAGTACTTCAGCTGTACCTTTAACTTTAATATAAATAACCCATCCAAATTCTGGAAAGTAATTCACTCACTTTTCTCCCTGCAGGCTCCCCCTCCCTCCCCCCATCTCCAAATAAACAATACTATAATCTCTGACCACCCTAGCATTGCTGTAGCTTTCAACTCGCATTTTATCTCATGCGCTTCTGCTCTGTTAGGCTTCCTCCTAACCATAAATCAGTCGACCTCTGCTTCTACTATAAGTCCACCAGCCCCACCTCAGTTTTTCCTTCTCTAAAATCCTGACAACTGGCATACTGATGGCCTTGGAAGCCTTTAACCCGAGCAAAGGTAGCTCGTCTGATGGACTGGACCCAAAGTTACTAAACCTGTCTGCCTCTGCCATGGCTCCCCCACTGACTGCTCTTCTCAATCTCTTGTTTCAATTGGCTGAAATTCCCCTTGGTTGGAAACATGCAATCGTCCTCCCTCTCCCAAAGTGTGGCAACTCCTCCTCCCCTGGGAACTACCACCCTATATCACTCCTCCCATCGTTAGCCAAACTACAAGAACATCTAGTCCTAGACCAACTGTCCTCGTACCTCTCTGACATTAATTTCTTCATCCAATATCAATCTGGGTTCCGTAAACATCACTCTACTACTACCTCGCTACTTTGAATCACTGATGCGATTCTGACAGGCATGGATTGCGGTCACATCACCACTGCCATTTTTATTGATCTTGTTAAAGCTTTTGACACCGTTTTCCACTCCCTCCTGCTCTGCTCCCTCTCATCAGTCTGTCTGAACACACCATAAAATGGTTCAGTGCATACCTGAACGACCACTCACAGTCAGTAAAAATATCCGACTACATCTCCCCTCCTCTACCCATATGCTCTGGAGTCCCCCAAGGGTCCATGCTAGGCCCGATTCTCTTCTCCAATTTTCTGAACGATCTTCCATCCATCTGTACCTCGTCTTCTATACATATGTATGCTGATGATACTGTGCTTTTTCCTCAGGGGCCTCACCCTTGGATGTCACCTCCAGGCTCCAATGTGATTTCAATAATGTCCAGAGCTGGTTTCAATCTCACCAACTCTTCCTAAATGCCAAGAAAACTGTGTCCATGACATTTGGCACAGGTCAGAAACTGTCAAGGCTCCCTTCTGCCCCCACCTTCACTATCCTCGACGGGGCAACTATAGTTGCCACCAAGTCTTTCAGGTATCTGGGCATTTGGCTGGATCAGCATCTCACTTTCTCAGCCCATATAGATGCCATAATAAAAAAGCTTCACCCTAAACTTGGCGCCTTATATAGAAACTGCTCCTGCCTCCCGCCCCAGGCAAGACGTGAACTGATCCAAAAAATGATCCTCCTGATTTTCGACTATTGTGATATTGTCTATTGCTCTGCTCCTGCCAACTCCTTAGCTAACTTGGATGCACTTTTCAACTCCTTCTGTCGGTTTGCTCTGGATGCACCTCCCCTTATCCACCACTGTCACTTGTACCAAGCTCTAGCCTTCCCATCCCTATCAAATAAGCGACTGCATCACTGCGCTAATTTCATCTCTAAGTATTGGCTTGGTACACTCCCTCCCTATCTTAATTCCTTAATCTCCCCCCCACCCACTCCCTCTCAACTTCTAAGATCCCATGACCACAGAATTCTGACTGTTCCTTGGAGATCCACCTCAAGTGGACAGGCCTCCTCCTCCTATCATCTCCCTAAACTGTGGAATGCTCTTCCTACACAGATCCGATCCTCTTCCTCTCCTGGCTCATTAAATCAAGCTCTACTTAATTTCCTTTCTGTTAATTGCACTTGCCCCTAGCTCCCTCCCTTCCTAGTCCCACATCCTGACTGATGCCCTGTTTGCCTAACCATAACCAAATCGATGCACTTATAGTTTTTGAGCCTATTTCAGTTCCAGCTGTGTGTGGTTGTTTCAATCATCTCTCTCTCTCTCTCTCTCTCTCTCTCTCAATTGGTCTATCTCCTTAGCCTGTCGACCTAGCCTGTGTCTCTAGCTCGATTCTCCACCACATTGTTATTTCACCTCACATGCTGCTCTCTGCTACTTAGTCTGAGTGGTGTAGGCCATTGGTCACACTTGCAATTACTTTATCCAATATCTGTCTCACCACAAGTTCACTGTTACAGGATTAACTATTCTACCCTGTAATTATTTACTTTTCATGCTAATGTATAAATCGTTTGTAACCTATGTTTTTTATGCTATTGTGTAATTTGTGTGTACTCATTGGTACTATGTAACTCCTATCACCCTCTTCCCCAGGTCGTAGCGGGAGATGAGCAACTTGTTTGTTCAGTGTACCTTACCTGGTGAAACTTTTCAATAAATAAATAAATAAAAATAGCTAGCAGGGGTGATAAGGTACTCATTCCACTCTATGTAGCTTTGGTGCGGCCCCATCTGGAATATTGCACCCAGGTTTGGTCCACACAGAATAGGGAAGATATCACCAGACTAGAGAGTGTTCAGAGAAGATTTACTAAATCTATAAAGGGTTTAAATGATTTACCATACGAAGAAAGATTATCATCCCTCAAATTGTATTCCCTTTTTTATAGACGGTTTAGGGGTGATTTGTGTTTCGTATATAGAATAATGGGAGACCACAACCTTCGGACAGAGGTCTGTCTCTAGCCTAAGACTAACTGTTGTAGTAGGAAACATGATAGGCAACTTGTCCATTTTAAATGGAACCATAACCTAAGGAAGAGCTGGTTTAGTCAAAGGGTTGTGGTACCCTGGAATGCACTTCCATCAGCACTCGTGGAGAGCCCGAGTATGAATAACTTCAAAGTTAATTTTGACCGACACTTCAGTAAAATAAATACTTAATTTTAAATTTGGTATTTGGCAAGCAATTATGGATGCAAGTCTGCCAGCTTGAAATCACCTATGATACCTATGATAGTGCTGCAGAATAATCTAGAATATGAAGTCTTTACCTGACAAGGGGAACAAAAAGAGGACACAAAATGGGAGAACAGAAGTGGAGGAGAAAACAAGAAGAAAGTAACCAAAATGTGTAATTTTCCATCAGAGAACACCAACATTTCTACAGATTTGGGGGCCTAGGTGGCCCCAAGGCCCCCAGCCTTTTCTTTTGGGGCCCTGCCCCCAGATAATTTCTCGTTTTAAAAATACCTCTGGTAAGTACCATTAGAACTGTCTGATGTAGTTTATGTCCCCTTACAGTCAGAGTTCTGTAGTAGAACATAGATGCTTTGTTTTTTTCCCAGTAAAATTTTATTATACCTGCAGAAGAGCAGAGCAAGAATATAATGTACATCATACAGTTCTAAAATGGTCCTTACCAGCCATTTGTAAGTCAGAGACACTCACTGAGGTAACTAAGCTGCCTGTCTTGATGGAGTAAGAACAGAATTTGAAACAGTATTTGAAAAGCCTTTGTCAATGCTGAATGTTTGCTGCTGGTATTGCTGTTGTAGTGGGTGTTGGTTGTACACATGTTTACTATATATTTACTCAGGATTCAGCAGATGAGATGCAACATCTCGTTTTCCATGGTGTCCAGGTGCGACCCATTGTTAGATGGTAATTACCCAGGATAGGGCAGCTTTGAGGCAATTTCTTATTTTCAGCGGGCGCCCACATTTTGACCCCAAATTTCCAAGTCTTTTTATGACCGGACGTTATGATCAAGACCGGTAGAATTTTTAAAATCCCATGTGAAAGGTGATGTCACTGTTCGACTGTGGAAACAAATTTTGGAAGGGACTTGAAAACTGATACCTGTCATGTTCAGGAGATGGGATAACACAAGGGATATGTTGAGCATCAGGGCCAAAATCTGCAAAAATACAGTTACGAGTAAATGTAGGAACAATTCAATGTTTTTTCATAACTTAATTGTTGTTTCACAGTTTTACCCCAGATTTGCAACATAATCTTTTTATGACCACTCCTTCGGAACTTGACAGGTGTCATGTATAAAACAGTGGCTGAAAAGTAATTTTGTGCGACAAATGTGAAAACACATTTTGGCTAGGATTTCAGAAATGACAGCTGTCACATTCAGGAGCTGGTGTGAGGAAATGACTATGTTAAAAATCTGAGGTCAAAATGCTGGAAAATACCACAGTTATGAGTGTGTATTGAAACATGTCAACATACACTCATAACTTTGCTGTTTTTTTAATATTTTTACCCTAAATTTTCAACACAGCCTTCGTATGACCCCACAAAGCCTTCTTATGACCCCTCCTCATGAAACAGAGTGGAGAACATTTTCAAACCATACCTGAAAGGTGATTTTGTGCCACAAGTGCTAAAACACATTTGGCCAGGATTTGAAAAATGACAGTTGTCGCATTCATGAGGTAGTGTAAAAAAATGGCAACACTGCACAGCAACACAGCAATGAAAATTTGGGGTGAAAATTTTGAAGATTACCACATTCACGAGTGTGCATTGAAAATCGTCAATGTAGGCTCATAACTTTGTTGTTTTTTTCATATTTGTACCTCAAATTTTTAACATAGCCTTCTTATGACCCCATATAGACTTATTATGATGCTACCTCATGAACAAGGGTGGAGAAAATTTTAAAAATCCTGCCCAAAAGGTGATTTTGCACTACAAGTGTGAAAACATAATTTGGTTGTATTAGTTGAGTGGTGGCTTTCATTTATATCGACAGCAGCTTAAAGATGCATAGTACAGGTTTGAAAATCTCCCCCCCCCATAGGATTCAATGGGGTGCTTCCCTGTGCTCTTCCTGGTAGGCTGTCACAAAACCTCCAAGCACAGGGATGTGGTGAGAGGACCGGGAAGTGGAAGGGATCAATTAGCCGGTGGTTTGGCCAAAGTTACAACTTACAATCCCTTCCTTCCCTTACAGGATAGCAGTAAACTTTGTCATTTTGCTACAGAGGGACTATTGCCAAAGCTGGTAAAAACAAGCTATGAAGCCCAACAGTGAATCTCACAAATTCGTTTTAATCTTGAGCTTTGATAAAGGTCCCACTGACTCAGGTAGTGTAGCTGGCAACTTTGCAGTTGATCTGACCAATGACTTTGCTGCTGCTCGAGTGGAGTATCTGACAACCAGGGCTCCAGTGCACTCCTTTACTGGGCCTCACTAGTATTTTCCTGTTCCGCCAACTTTTCGATGAGCTGATTGTTTCCCTTCCGTAAGTCCTTGGCACTTGACATTCTCTGTCAGTGCCCTTTCTTCTCACACTTGTAGCACAGTAGCCCTTGCCTACTGCCTTGAATTCTGGGTGTTACTTCGAGGATGTTCCGATTCCCTCCTCCTGAGGGGAGAAGTCCACATTGGTCAGTTGGTGGCTGCATTTACTGATTTTTCCCTGGGCTGGGGCATCCATCACTGTGTTGTAGGATGGCCAACTGGGTTAATTTCTCAATTTTTTATAGCAGTCCACTGTTGCTTGGACCTTCCTGGACTGAAATTGGTGCATTCCTCATCACTGTACTGGGTACTATCTGGGCAGAATTGAGGGGTCACTATATAAAGCACACTCTCCTCCTGTTCCCTGGCCTTGTCCACCAAGTCTCCGTAAAATGGCAGCTGATTCTTCCTATCCCATAGCCTGAGATTAGTCAGCTTCTTTCAGTACTTCCTGTATGTACCCTGTCCATGTCTGTAGCACATAGACTGCCTTTCCGGTATGACATTTGGGGTGACAACATGGATTGGTTACCCCTGTTTGTGTGAACAAATAACAAAAACAAAGCAGGCTGAGACTTAAAATATCCAGGGCACTGGAAAAGTGAAAAGTCTCCTTTTCAAATCCATTCCAGAACAGACTTACGTCAATTGTTATTTAATTTGATGCCAGAAAATATCTCCTTAAATTAAAAGCAGCCTATATCTTACTTGCTGTGCCCAATTTAGATATTGGGGGCACTTATATTTTTTAACTGTGTGTAGATAGGAACATGTGCAACACATTTCTGATATTCACAATTCCCTTTCAAAAGCACATTTAGAAAAATGAATGGCAGTGTGGATCTTACTTCGAGAGGGTTCCTGCAGTAGGTCATAACATGTAGGACTGTGCCGTCTGGCGTCAGGACCGCACAACAAACTTTTCCAGCAATGTCTGGCGGGGGACCGCCCACCTGATGCCACATGACAGATGTCAGCATAACCCTATATAGTGGCTGGTCCCCGCACCCACCTTCCAGTTCTTTCCCACCATCGACCTGCACAGGAACCTCGAGGTAAACTATACTTAGTCGATCGCCATCTTTTTTGTTTCTTTCTCGAATTCAGTCCAATCCTTCAGCCCATTTATGTCATCTCCACCTACTACTCCAAAGGCAACGAAGAACTGTGACAGGTGTGGGGTCCAGATTCCCCACAAGGACGGTCATTATCACTGTCTCTTCTGCCTGGGCCCAAATCATGACACTGCGGCCTGTCCCAACTGCCAGCCTTTCAACCAGGCCACTTGCAAATGACAGCAGGCTCTGGAGGCCCATCTCCTAAAAACAAGAATGGCTACCCTTGAGAAGGAGATGCAGAAACTTCGGAACACAGCTTTTTCCCCTTCTTTGGAGTCAAAGCAGAAGAAGAAGAATGACAAGGAAAGGCACAAGGAAAGGGAGCACCCAGAGGACCGGGACCGATCCTCTTCTAGTAGCCCTTCAACCAACAACGCTCCTTCCCCACCACCCACCCTTGTGGTGACCCAGGCAGCTTCGGGGATAACCTCCTCTGCTTCTGCCATCTTCCTTCTGATTTCAACCGGTAAGTCGTTCGCCGGCTCCTCTGGAAAATGGACGGTACTTTCTGGTAAGTTGACTGCCTCCGGGGCTTCCCCGATTGTTGGTAAGCCAGATTCCCATCAGAAACAACCAGAAGTCCACTCAACTTTGACCGATAAGCCAGTCGAGGGTCCTCTCCTCATCCGCCCGGTCTCTGTTTCATCTGGTCAGTCATCTGAGTTTTGGGTGACCGCTCAGACGTTGCTCACCCGTTGGGGGCTGATGCCATTATTCCCGATGCCTGGTCGAGCAATCTGGCTTCCCTTAGTCAGCCCTCCCTCCAGGACCCCTCTGGTCAGGAGCCTTCTTCTCCACCTCCCCCGGTGGACCCTCCTGTCTCAGATCCTATGCCTGAGATGGAGGAGGAGGAGGAGGAGGAAGAGGGAACCCTGGAAATGGTCTTTTCCTTGCCCACTCCAGTGGTGGTTCCCCAAGTCCCCCCCCTGGGATGACCTCCCAAAGCTTCCCACACCAGATGCCCTGTTTTCAGAGGCCCCTATACTTTCGGCCCTGATGCTGGGTCCTTCCATTACCCAGACATTGAGGCTCCTTCGGTCAGCTGACACCCCTCTGACACAAGAGGCGCCGATCTTCCTTTCAACCTCTGACACAGGGCCTGATGTTATCTGGCCTGATGTCTGATCCCTGGATGTCATGTATTCCGACGTATACTTCCCTTAGATCGGCTTCTCAGATGGTGACAATCCCGATGTCATCTACTCTATTGTCGGGTATATTTCCCGGTCCTTCCAGACCGCTGGGTCAAGACCCCACGCCAGGTTTCCCACATTTTTCTGGGCACCATGTGCCTATTTTTCTGCCTTTGGGTCTGATGATGGGACCCTTCTCCCAGGCTTATTACCCTGGGTACCAGAATCTGGGTTACCCCTACTACCTAGGGTACCCTCACCAACAGTATCTGGGTTTGGAAGCGCATTTTTACCTGCCTCCGTCCAACCTGCCTCTGCCTCCTCCACCACCTTCTCAACAGGACTTTCAGTCACTGATCCAGTCCTGGTGGAAGGACATGAGGTCCCAACTGGTTTCTGATTTAGAACGCAGGCTACAGAGTCCAGTGGTTGTGCCTCCCCATTCCTCATCACCTGTTAGCTCACAGCACTCTACAATGCACATTTCTGGTGCCACTCCTCGGGAGTTCACCCTGCCAGACTTTGGGACCCCAGAAGGGGAGGATCCTCCTGACTCTGACCATGACATGTCAGAACCCTCCTCAGATGAACTGTCTTCCCCCCTTAAGTGCAAAGAATCACCCAGATCTCCTCCAGAGGATACTCCCCTTCAGTGAGCTCCTTTGTATAATCCAACATGCTACGGGTTGGAATACAGAGGAGCAGGATCCAAAGAGAAAGTGTCTACCGAACACTTAGACTTAGAGCTTGTCTCTCCCATACCAGTCCCTCCCTGGACAGCTCCACATGAAGATTTACCTACCACTATTTGGCAGTTACTTCACTCTGTCCCGGCTGTCCCCAAGAAGGCAGACCAAATTTATCACTCGCCCGAAGGAGTCTTCTTCCTGGATTCCCACCCCAAGGTGGACTCCATAGTTATAGCCGCTGCTCATGATCACTTGGCCACCCCCAAGCACATGAGCACCTCCCCCAGATAAGGAATCCAGGCAACTGGACCAATTTGGGAAGATGTACTCCTCTGCCACATGCACCCTACATTCATTAAACTATGTGGTGCACATGGATTCTTTTCAGAAGGCTGCCATGGACAAGCTTGAAGCCCGAATCATGGCCATGGAGGTCTCTGAGCTCAAAGAGGAGCTTGCAAAAGAGCTTTGCCTGTCAAAAATTTCATGCATACACACTCTATGGGCCACTTACGATTCGGTGAACATGGTGACCCACTCTTCTGCCACTGCCGTATGCCTCAGGAGACATGTCTGGTTGTGGATCTTCAGGCTCTCGGTTGGTGTTCAAGCAGCTATATAGGATGCCTTCTTCCAGGGATCCGTCTTGTTTGGAGGGGACACTAAAGATATAATCATGGGCCTCCAGGACAGTGGCCAGGCATTTAGATCTGTTCGATCGATATATCGGACAGGTTCTCAAAAGAAGCTGCCATTTCGATACCAATTTAAGCATTAAGGAAAGCAGCTTGCCTCCAGGAAGCAAACCAAGAGGCATGCCATGGGTTCCTCCTTTTCCTCTCCCCCAGTTGCTAAGTCTGAAAGAGCGGCAGGAGGGTCCCAATCCTCTCATCCCTCAGCTTCCTGACTGGCACCGCCCTTCCTCTCCTCAACCCCTAAATGTGGAACCAGTGGGAGGCAGGTTTGCTCTCCACATGCAGGAGTGGAAGGGGATCACGACAGATGCATGGGTCCCGCAGCTTATATCAAAAGGGCACACCTTGGAGTTTCTGGAGTTCCCTCCAGATGCTCCACCAGGACACTCACATTACTCCCTGCACCAGGCTCCTCTGGTCGAGGAAGAAATCAGGGCCCTGAGACAGAAGGCAACCATAGAACCTGTGCCTCTGTCCCAGAGAGGAAAGGGGTTTTACTCCCACTTTTCCCTGGTCCCAAAAAGACGGGCGACCTCAGACCCATCCTGGACCTCAGCAGTCTGAACCTTTTCATTGAATACAAAAGGTTCTGCATGCTGATAATGCAGGACATCCTGCCCCTTCTGCAGAAAGACCATTGGCTCTGCGCACTGGATATGCAGGATGCCTACCTACATATTCCGGTCTTCCCAGGCCACCGCCATTTCCTGCAGTTTTGCTTCCAGGGGGAGCACTTCCAGTTTACGGCACTCCCATTTGGCCTTTCCTCGGCACCCAGGGTTTTCACCAAGTGCCTAGCAGTGGTGGCAGCAGCCTTACGTCATCAGGGCATAGCAGTATTCTCCTACCTGGATAACTGGCTATTGACAGCCTCGTCCAGGGACAGTCTTCTGGATTCCCTCTCAGTCACTCTGGACCTTTTCTCATGACTGGGGATCACTGTCAATCTCCCCAAGTCATCTCTGACCCCCTCGCAGAACCTTCGGTTCATCGGGGCGATCTTGGATACAGTCCATTGCAGAGCCTTTCTACCATTGGACAGGGCAGAAACTCTTCAGGAGCAGGTCAAATTCATGGTCACTTACAGATTCCTTCCGGCCAGGGCGTTGCTGTTCCTGTTGGGCCTGATGGCAGCCTCCATCTCCACGGTACCTTTAGCCAAGTTGCATATGCGGATCACCCAGTGGATGTTACGTGTCCAATGGGACCAGCACCTTGACGACCTGGACCATCCTGTTCTGGTCTCCAGTGCACTCAAGAAGGATCTCCTGCCAGCCCAGTGGCACTGAGGGTTGAGGCACTGGATGCCACACCTCGCGCTATACCAGTGACCCGGGTTCGGGAGTGAGTCCGGGCTCTGGGGGTCGGCAGGGGAAGGATGTGGATTGAGTGTCCGTAGGACAGCTCTCCTCTCCCTGGGGAGGGATTCAGGGGTCTTCCTGGCACAGTAGTGACCCCTAGTGGAGGCCGGGGTACTACTTGCATGAGAACAAGAATCAGGGACGAGCGCGACGGGCATCTACAGGGCAACACCTGCGGGCTGACGCCACTGTACGACTGCACTTAGGGAGAAACGGCTAAACAAAAAAAGGCCTTCTAGACCACTGGTGAGATGACGGTGGACCCAGGAGAACACCCACATCCCAATCGCTGGCCCAGATGCACCCGGATCTCTGCATGGCCGACCCGTTGGCCGCAGGTAAGGCACCTCACACTTAGGAGTTGACTGCCAGGTGAGGGCAGAACTAGCCCTGGAGGCAATACCGGGGGCTGGGTCTGCCTGGGGTCATTTGGGGGAGGGATCCTGGGAGATGTGGGTGTTCAGGCTGGGAGTTAGGGCTGTGTCCGAGTGGGCACTCCTGAAGGATGCCTGGGGTTCTGGGAGCATAAACAGAATTACAAAAAAAAAAAAGATCTCCTATGGTGGCTAGATCCTCTGAATCCGTCCAGGGGACTTCCCTTTCCAAGTTCCCCACCTCTTTGGACCCTCACCACAGATTCCTCCTGTCTGGGTTGGGGAGCGCATCTGGGGTACCATCGAACTCAGGGTTTGCAGTCCCAGTTGGAGATGAGGGCAGTTCTTTACACCCTTCAGGCTTTTCAGACCATCCCATCAAGAGGAACACTGCTGATCCAGACACAAAACATGTCGGTGGTCCGGTACATCAACAAGCAGGGAGGCACCCGATCATACCCCCTGTGCAGGGAGGCAATGCGGGTGTGGAATTGGACAGTCCAGCACGGCCTGTGTCTCACAGTCGTGCATGTTCCAGGCGTTCATAGCGTCCCGGCAGACAGCCTCAGTTGGATGTTATCTCTCGTGCACGAATGGGAACTAAGTCAGGAAGTAGCAGAGTCTCTTTCTGAGTGGGGTCATCCAGACATAGATCTGTTCATCTCCCCATTCAACACAAAGCTTCCCAGCTTTTGCTCACTCGTTCCAGAGCCTGGTGCTTTCTGGCACGACACATTGTCACTATGTTGGACAGGGAAGTTCTTGTTTGCCTTCCCTCCCTTTCCCATTCTGCAGAGAGTGCTTCTCAAATTCCAGGCAGAGGGAGCGCGGATGGTCCTGATAGCTCCTCTCTGGCCGAGACAAATCTGGTTTCCACTTTTGCAGCAGCTCATAGTGGACCCCCCAGTTTCTTTACCTCTCAGACATGATCTGTTGACTCAGGATCAAGGCAGGTTGGTACATCCGGGACTCAGGACCCTGCATCTTCATGTGTGGCTCCTTCAGACATTATCAGGTCTCATTTTGGGGTGTCCCAAAAGGTCGCTCAGGTCCTGGTGGAGGTGAGGAAACCCTCCACCAGATCCACCTATGCAATGAAATGGAAGCGTTTTTCCATTTGGGTGACGTCTAAAGGATGGGACCCCTTCACTTACCCAGTTCCCCAGATTATGGAGTATCTGTTGCACCTGTCTGATTCTGGTCTGTCTTATTCATCCCTTAAGGTCCACCTGTCTGCCATTTCAGCCTACCATGTTTTGGTGGAGGGGAAACCCGTGGCACAGTTGGAGATCTCTAAGACCTTTTTGAAAGGGATCCTCCATCTTAAACCCCACCACCCTGGGATTTGAATTTTGTGTTAGAGAAGCTTACGCTTTCTCCCTTTGAACCAGCGATGAGCTGTAACATGCAGTACCTTTCCTGGAAGGTGCTATTTTTGGTTGCCATTACTTCTGCTCAAAGGATTTCCAAGCTTTAGGCCCTGATGCATAAGGAGCCTTATTTGATTTTTCACAAGGGCTGGGCGGTCCTGCATATAAATCCTACATTTTTTCCCAAGGTTGTTTCTGAGTTCACCTTAAACCAGACAGTTGAACTCCCTGTTTATTATCCTGTTCACTTGAATGGGGGGAGGCTGTCCTTCACACTTTGGATGTTCATAGAATCCTGAGGTGCTATATCCACTGAACCAAAGAATCCAGAAAGTCTGATCAGCTTTTTGTTTCCTTCACCCCCAAATCGTTGGGGTTGGCAGTCTCTAAGCAGTGCCAATCTAAGTGGCTCGCTAACTGTGTCTGCTTCTGTTATCAGAAGTATGACCAACCTCTTCCGGGAGAGGTCAGAGGTCACTCTACCAGCGGCATGGCTACCTCTACAGCGTTCCTGAGGAATGTTTCTGCAGCAGAGATTTGTGCAGCAGCAACTTGGAGCTCGGTCCATACTTTCATGAAGCATTACAGTTTGGACATTGCCTCTAGGCGTAGGGCTGAGTTTGGCCTCGCTGTTCTGCAGGGCCTACTGTCTTTGGTGGGTCCTGTTATGTTTTTTCAGTTGCTCCTCCTCCCATGATTCTCTTGGTCTTTCTCAGTCTCTGTGAGAGTGACTGCTTGGGATTCAGTCCTGCGTGTTGTGACCTACTGTAGGAACCCTCTCGAAGTAAGATGGTACAGTTACGTAAGAACTTACCATAACACTAGATGTTTGAGAGAGGTTCCTGCAGTAGGTAACACTTTCCCTCCCTCCTTCCCCCAGTTTCCGCATTTCTTTCAGATTATTCTAAACTGGGCTCCAGGATTTTCATCCTTTTCTCCTGTCTCATCCTCCTTGGATCTCCAGCAGGAGAGCTGGAAGGTGGGCACAGGGACCGCCCACTATACAGTATAGTGTCACACTGACTTCCGTCACATGACGTCGGGTGGGCAGTCCCCTGCCAGACATTGTTGGAAAAGTTTGTCATGCAGTCCTGACGCCAGAGGGTGCAGTTCTACATGTTATGACCTACTGCAGGAACTTATCTCGAAGATCTACTGTTACGGTAAGTTCTTATGTAACTGTACTTTCTTCCTTTATCTAAAGCACTGCCAATGAAGTGCTGATCCTCAGTAGCTACAGTATGATCAAGGACCACTGCTTCTAATTGTATTGCCATAGTCAGTAGAAGGGCTTTGTTTCCAATTAGCCATGGCACTAAAATTGCTATCAGTGGTTCTCAAATCATGGTTTGTGTCACTTAATATTTTGGCTTAGTGCTGCAGATGAAGATGGAACACACTGCCGCATGATTTGTCTCGATTCACCTTGGGAATGGGAACGGTAAGTAGTGATTCCTTAAACTGTGAGCTAAAAAATAATGAGAACCCTCTAGTTTTCTACATCAGGTGCTGTAAGTATTCTTCTAAATAATTGAGATTTTCCTTTAACTTCATAAGCATCAAGGCTACAAACACGGTCTTCTTTAGAATATAGGCAAAATAAGCACACTAAAGGTAAAGGCAGCTTTAATATTTAAGTGTTTGATGCCCGTGATAAATGCAAACAACTGTAGCCTTTTGTCTGCACGTGTCTTCTGCTGAGCATTAAGCACTAAAATAGCATTGCTGTTGCTTTAACATGTAGTCTTCACATCCTGAAGATTGCTGTAATCTTTGTACTTAAGCTACTGTAACTAACTTAATGAGACAAGATTGTGTTTGTTCTTAGAACAACCACTAGTGTCTTCCAAGCATTTCCAAAAATAATCTTATATGGTATTTTTATAATACTTGAAACTACATTTTGAAAGCTGTAAGACGTGAGCAGTTAATATAGCTCTGTGTTGCTACATGCATACACGTGTGGTGTGATATGATATGTTCAAAATGACAGGACTTTAAAAATGCAGTTAGCCATTTTTTTTATATCAATATGAAACATTTATGTTTTTGTATCAATATATGGTTATTGTAGTGATATATTAACAATATATCTATTTAGCTGACTCCGAGCCTTCATTTAAAACAAATTAAGTCTCTAGCCCTAATGGTTCCAAAGTTCTCACATTTTTTTTTTTAGCTTGTCCTGGACTTTGGCCGCCAAGGTACCTCTCACCTCCCTTGGTTCTTCACCTGGTTCCTGGCGTACTGGGATCCCAGCGTCATTGTGCTCAATGCCCAGGGGTTTTTCTGGTTTTCTCCCTTCTTTGGTCCCCATCCCTGAGGGCGCTGGTGCAAAGGAGTAACGTCCAAACTGACGGCATGCTGATGTATGCCATAGTTAAGTACTCAGCAGCGCCCTTCCCTCCCTGACTCATGAGAGCCGTGTGCCCAGCTGACCATGCTTCCACCGGCAGTAGTGCTACAGGTGCTGTCGCTGCCTGGGGTGTCTCTCCCCCCCCCCCAGAGGAGGAGGAGAGCATGCATTGGGATGCTCAGTCCTCCTTCTCCTCCTGATAACCTGGGCCCTTTTCCGAACCTGGGTCACCAGCATGGCTCGAGGTGTGGCATCCAGCGGCTCAACCCTCAACGCCACCAGACCAACTAAGTGCTCACATTTTAAAGAAAATGGGCTCGATATTCAGAAATGCGTAAAGTGGAGCACAAAGGATTGCACTGCACTTTGCAATGGTCCAGAAGTCTAAGGATGTTATATTCAGTCAGCTAGTGTACCGCACTATCCAACTGAATATAGGGCCGTGTTGGAACAGCGCTAAGGCAAGTAGGGTTCTCCCAACATGGATCCCTGCTGTGCAGGGAATAGAGCTACCAGAGTGGATATTGTCAGAACGCTATTGCGATATTCAGATTGCCCCATGCAAATGAGCCCATTGGGCATGGCGCTAAGTGGCCATTTGCATGCCCATTATGGGCTCATTTGCCTGGATAGTGGAGGCAAATTAATGTGGTGCCCCCTTCTCTAGTCCATACATGTGTGGAAGTCCCTGGTGCCTAGTGATCACTCCCACCCCTCAATGCACAGCCCAACATGTAGTAACCCAGTCCTTGGTGCCAAGTAGTCCCCCCACACCCCCCCAGTGCACAGCCCCATATGTAGTAACCCGATCCCTGGTGCCTAGTGGTCCTCCCACCCTCTGATGCACAGCCCAACATGTAGTAACCTGATCCCTGGTGTGTAATGGTTCCCCCCACCCTCCAGTGCACAGCCCAACATGTAGTAACCTGGTCCCTGGTGCCAAAGGGTCCCCCCAATGCACAGCCCCACATGTAGTAACCCGATCCCTGGTGTGTAGTGTTCCTCCCACCCTCCAATGCACAGCCCAACATGTAGTAACCTGGTCCCTGGTGCCAAGTGGTCCCCCCAACCCCCCAGTGCACAGCCCCACATGTAGTAACCCGATCCCTGGTGTGTAGTGCTCCTCCCACCCTCTGATGCACAGCCCCACATGTAATAACTCGATCCCTTGTGTGTAGTGGTCCTCCCACCCTGCACTGCAATGCACACCCCAAAATGTAGTAACCTGATCCCTGGTGTGTAGTGGTCATCCCACCCTGCACTGCACAGCCCAGCATCTGGTAACCCGGTCCCTGGTACGTAGTGGTCCTCCCACCCTCCAATGCACAGCCTCACATGTAATAACCTGATCCCTGGTGCATGGTGGTCCTCCCACCCGCCACTGCATAGCCCAACATGTGATAACCCATTCCCTGGTGCGTAGTGGTCCTCCCACCCTCCACTGCACAGCCCCACATGTAGTAACCCGATCCGTGGTATGTAGTGGTCCTCCCACCCTCCACTGTATAGCCCAGCATGTGGTAACCTAGTCCCTGGTGCATATGGGTCCTCCCACCCTCCACTGCACAGCCCAACATGTAGTAACCTGATCCCTGATGCATAGTGGTCCTCCCACCCTACAATGCACAGCCATGTGGTAACCCAGTCCCTGGTGCATAGTGGTCCTCCCACCCTCCAATGCACAGCCCAGCATGTGGCAACCTGGTCCCTATTGCATTGTGGTCCTCCCACCCTCTGATGTACAGCCCGACATCTAATAACCTGATCTCTAGTGCCTAGTGGTCCCCCCACCCTCTGATGCACAGCCTGACATGTATCAACCTGATCCATGATATAGTGGTTTCTCACCCCACCGATCACCGAGCAGTCATACAAAGATCGAGCCCCAAGTGGCCAGTGTTGCAAAGTCCCCTGGTTTCATCCCACTACGGGTAGTAGATATCCCTAGCATTCAGTGATTTTCCCCAGTCAGTGATCCGCGGCCTCATACTAGCAACACCATCCATTTCTGTGCCCATGCTCTCTGGAAACCATTAGCTGCAGAGACAGACAAACACGAGTCCCTGGTGTGTCTTGATCTTCTTTGGGGATATCTCTTTCATCAGGTCTCACCTATAGAACTACCGCTGTTGGTACCAGGATCACATGGAAGCTTTTTCTGTAGCAGTCTACTAGGGGCTGCCCACTCCGATGTCATACGCCAACGTTGCCTTTCTGTATATACATGGGTGGTCTCGCTTCCTCCTCAGTTCCTTCCCGCCATTGACCTAACTTGCACGGACCCCATGGTAGCTTCGGCGTTCAGTCAACCGCAAAAACTTTACTTACCTTTTATTTTCCTACAAAATCACTTTATTTTAAAGTGATTCCCTTTCCTTTTGAATGTTGAGAACTAGTGTATCTTCTGCCCTCTTCCATTGCTACTGCTGCAGAAAGAAGATTGCTTCGACAGACGACCACGATCTTTGTGTCTACTGCCTCAGGCCTAGCCACAATACATTTGCCTGTGAGCTCTGCCTGAAATTCAGTCTCACTACCCGGCGACACTGAAAGAAAGTCCTGTAGACCTTCCTGATGAAGCAGCAAGCAGCCAGTTCCTGGTCCCTGCTGACTTCCACCTCCTTATCCGGGTTAGTGCCGTCACCAGGTTCTGTGACCTCCTCTCCTGCCACCCAGGCCTTGCCTTCCTCCAGGCCTTTCCCAGCAGTGAGTTCTCCCAGTCCTCAATTGGCTGGCAAAGGCCTGTCGGCTCCAGGGTTGTCAGTGCCCCCGCTGCAGTGACGTCCTGCACATCAAGGTTCTCAGGCACTGGGCCCTTCCGCCTCTGCTGTATCACGCACTGAGCTGACGATGCTGGGCTCCATTCCCCCGCCATCGCAGCCAGTGATGACGGTGATTCCTGTGCCTCCCGCCGATATCAATCCAGCTCCATTACCACGGCTGTTATTCAACAATTTGTTCCACAGTTAGGGCCTTTGTTGCCACTGCCGTCGAGTACTGCCTCTTGGTCGACATCAGTTTGACCCTCCTGCTCATCGCTGTCCCGGGAATTGTCAGTCTTTTTCATCAGTCCCTGTTCCAGAACAGGTGGAAATTAAGGAGGAGTACCACCCTAACCTTATCCTTCCTTATGAGGATGATGAAGAGCCTGATGTGGAGGCTTTTTCCTCAGACAGGTCCACTGTCTCTTCGGGGGACCTAGGACTCGGTGAAGCACACCCTGAGATCTCCCGTGGAGGATCCTCCTTCTTCAACATCATAAAACAGCTCCAGGCAACTATGGGGTTCCAGACTAAAGAGGAGAACATCACCAAAAGGAACCTGGTGGACTTCCTGGAGATTCCTGAATCTCCACCTAAAGTCATCCCTCCACTTTTGCCAGATTTACAGGATGCTGCCACAGCTGGCTGGCAGAGGCCCAACATGATTCCGGCCATGCCAAGGAGGGCTGACAGGCTTTTTCAGGCCCCTCTGGGGCACTCCTTCTATTCTGCCCAACCAGATACTGACTCAGTGGTTATAAAGGCAGCTCATGATGGGTCCAAGGTGCTCAAGCACCTTAGTTCCCTCCCCCTGACAGGAAATCCAGGTGGCTTGACCTTTGAGGGAAGAGGACCTTTGTTTCAGCCACTTTAGGCCTCAGAATTGCCAACCACCTGTCCCACATGATAAGGTATGAGAATACCCTCTGGAAGAAGGGTAAAGTTGTGGCACAGGCCCTTCCAGAGGGTCCTCAGAGACAAGAGCTCCTTAAATCTCCAGGCCATGGAGGATGTCAGCAAACACCTCCTCAGAGCCATTTATGACATGGCGGATACCACTGCCAGGGCGGCTGCTACTGACATTTGCCTTGGACAGCACTCCTGGCTGGGAGTCCTGGGCTTTGCTGCTGATATCCAGCAGAAAGTTCTACATTCCCCTTTCGTGGGCACCAAGCTCTTTGGTCCTGATGTGCAAGATATTATGAATGACCTGCAGGCCTCAGGTACGGCCATTAGTTCTGTCTGCTCACTGTATCACACTCAGCCCAGGAGTCGGCCAAGACCCTTCTTTTGTAAGATCTTTCACGCGTCTGAATCAGGGACCAGACCACAGGGCAAATGCAAGGCTAGCTCTGTCATGCCAATCCCCTCCTCCTCCTCCACCATCAATGTTCCAGCCAAACGCCCCAGAGGTGAAGATGCTGCCCTTGTCATGGGCTCCACTTCAGCCTGACTCCTGGCCAGACCCCCTCCCTCCTGTTCCAAGCCAGGAGGTGGTGGTTGGGAGTCATTTTTCCCTTCACCTGAATCAGTAGAGGGCCATTACTTCAGATGCTTGGATTCTGCAGATAATCCAACAGGGTCACACTCTAGAACTTCTGGAACAGCCTCTGGTTGTTTCCCCTGTTCCTTTCACCCCTCCTCCAAGTCACCTTTCAGTGCTCCGGGCGGAGGTCACTTTGTTGCTGAGAAAAAGGGCTATAGAATCAGTACCCAGGCAGCAATGGAGCAAAGTGTTCTACTCCCAGTTCTTCCTGGTTCCCAAGCACACTGGGGATTTGAGGCCTACTCTAGACCTCAAAGAGCTAAATTGTTACATCAGTACAAAAAGTTCTGGATGGTCACCCTACTGGGCCTTCTACCTCTGTAGAAACAGGACAGTTGGTTATGTTCCCTGGATATGCAGTATGCCTGTCTGCATATCAAGGTCTTCCCACCACACAGAAGGTTCCTCAGTTTCCTGTTCCTGGGGGAACACTACCAGTTCTTGATTTTGCCCTTTGGCTTATCCTCTGTGCCACGGGTCTTTAGTAAATGCTTAGTGGCAGTAGCTGCAGCCCTCAGACGCAATGGTCTGTATGTCTTTCCATGCCTGGATGACTGTCTGCTGAAAGCTCTGTCCCAGGACATGTTACTGCTGACCCTGGAGCATACCTGTCAGTTGTTCCAGTCCCCAGGGATAACTGTCAACTTGCCCTCATCTGTACTGCCCCATCCCAATGGCTGCAATACACAGGTCAGTTCTGAATTCTGCTCAGGGAAAGGCCTTCCTCCCTCAGGACAGGGCAGAACATTTAATGGCTCAGACCCAATTCGTGGCCTAGAACCGGTATATGACAGCCAGGGAATTTCTGAGGCTGTTGGGCCTGATGACAGCTGCCATTGTGACCATACCTCTAGCCAGACTGCACATGCTGGTTCCCCAATGGACACTGAGGGTCCAGTGGGACCAATGCACCGATGACCTGGATCAAAAAATCATGGTCTCTTCCCCGGTGCACAAGGTGCTTCAGTGGTGGAGGGAACTTAGCAACCTCCTAAAAAGGGTTCCCTTTCTTATTCTGTCTCCCCAGCAGATCCTCACCATGGATGCCTCAGGCCTTGGTTAGGGAGCGCACCTGGGTCCTATTCGGACTCGAGGGACCTGGTCCATGATGGAGACTCACCTCCATATAAACGTTCTGGAGATGCAGGCAGCCCTGTATGCCCTTCAGGCCTTCAAGACCCATCTCTGTCCAGGCCCCCTGCTGGTGCAGTCAGACAACCTCAGTGTGGTCTATTACATCAACAAGCAAGAGGGGACTTGTTCGTGCCCCCTATGTTGGGAGGTGATGAGAGTCTGGTACTGGGCTCTAGATCATAGTCTAGAAGTGTCAGTCATCCATGTTCTAGGTGACTAAAACACCTTGATGGACAGCCTCAGCCACTCACAGTCCAGAATGCATGAGTGGGAACCGCTGTCCTCTGTCATGGAAGACCTGTTCAACAGATGGGGTCATCCAGAGTTGGACCCTTTTGCATCCCCTCTCAAAGCAAAACTGCCATGTTTCAGCTCATTAGATCCAGGGCCTGGAGTTTTCTGGTGAGACGCGTTGTCCCTCTCCTGGAAAAGGAGGTTTCTTATGCCCCCGATTCAAAGAGTACTCATCAAGCTCCAGATGGAAGGGGTCACTTGATTCTGGGAGTGCCATTTGGTCACATCAGATATGGTTTCCATTACTGCAACAACTGGCCATGGCACCCCCTGTTCCCTTGCCCTTTGCTGGGACCTGCTGAAACAGGCACAGAAACCCTGGTCCATTCAGACCTCAAGTCCCTCCAGTTGCATGCATGGCTCCTGAAGATATATCCATAGCCCAGTTTGAGATCTCCTAGAAGGTGGCTGATGTCTTGGTGGCTGCTAGGAAACCATTCACCAGGGCCACTTACTCGATGAAATGGAAGAGATTTGCCATCTTGGCCACTTCCTGTCACCTGGACCCTTTCACCTGTGAACCAGGTACTGGAGTACTTCCTGTCCCTGCCCGGATGTTCTGGAGTACCTCCTGTCCCTGTCTGATGTGGGCCTTCAGTACGCCTCTGTTACAGTGCACTTGTCTGCCTTTTTGGCCTTTCATAAGCCCCTTGAAGGGCGCACCTTGGCCCAGCTGGAGGTGACCCACACTTGTTTTGCGAGGCATTCTTCATTTGAAGCCTCCTCTTCGAAACTTAGTCCCAGCTTGGGACCTGAATTTTGTACTAGAGAAATTGACACTGCCTCCTTCTGAGCCAGCTGCATCTTGCGAGCTATGATTTCTGTCATGAAAGCATTGTTTTTAGTTGCTATTACTTCTGCTGGAAAGATTTCTGAGCTACAGGCTCTCATGTGTCAGCAGCCTTATTTGATTTTCCACAAAAACAGGGTGTCTTTGTGCACCAACCATGAGTTACTTCCTAAGGTGGTATCTGAATCAATCTATCTACCTGCCTGTTTATTATCCAGAGCATGCCAATCCAGGGGAAGCAGTGTTCCATACTTTAGATTTGCATAGAATTCTGTGGTACCATACAAACTGCATGAAGGACTGCAGGAAGTCCTCCCAGTTGTTTCTTTCACCCCTGGGAAAGAGGGTGTTCCATTTTCTAAACAATGCCTTTCCAAATGGCTGGCCAATGGTATTACTTTTTGTTACAGGAAGTACAGAAAGGAATTTCCTGGAGTTGTTCATGGCCACTCCACCAAAGGCATGTCCACTTCGGTTGCCTATTTCGGGAATGTATCAGCCACAGAAATCTGTGCTATTGCTACCTGGAGTACTGTCCACACTTTCACAAAGCACTTCAGTCTGGACATTGCCTCTAGAAGACGGGTGGGATTTGGCCTAGCCATGCTACAAGGCCTTCTTTCTTAGGCTTTTGTCCTCCTACCACCCAGACTGTCTTGCTGTCATCCATGAAGAAGATAGAACAGTTACATAAGCACTTATTGTAACAGTAGATCTTCGAGGAAATCTCTTTCATCAGGTCATGCCGTCCCACCCTCCGTCCCCCTTCTGTCTCTGTCTCTCGACTGGCTGTCAAGTTGCTCCAGCCCTTTCTTCACCTGGCTACCTTTTTTTCCTCTCCTCGGTTCTCTGCTGGGAGGCCTAGCATGTTTGGTCCCTAGCAGGGAAAGAACTGAGGAGGGCACAAGGACGCCCACATATATATATATATATATAGAGCAAGGCGACATCGGTCGATGACATCAGAGTGGGCAGCCCCTAGTAGACTTCTACAGAAAGAGCTTCCATGTGATCCTTGCATCTATTGCGGTATTTCCAGAGGTATGACCTGATGAGAGTTTCTCTCGAAGATCTACTGTTACGGTAAGTTCTTATGTTACTGTTCTTTCCTCCCCCCTTTGATCATCGGTGCTGCCAGTGTCACTGCAGCAATCCCTGGTGCCTAGCAGTCCCCCACACCACCGCAGTGCCGAACCCCCACTCAACTCCCCCCATCTTCTTACCAGCATCTTCAGTGACATGGGAGTGCATACGGTGACCAGCACAGCCCTCCTCGGCAGGCTGCCGTATGTCCATACACAGAATGCACATCTTATTTATAGGACAGGGCATGTCACCCAGTCCTACAAATAAGATGCATGTTCCCTGCATGGACATATGGCAGCCAGCCAAGGAGGTGTGAGGAGGGCTGCGCCTGTCTCTGTATGCACTACCGCAGCACCAAAGATGCTGGTAAGAGGATGGGGGAGTTGGGTGGGTGTTCGGTGCCACATTGTGGTGTGGGAAGTCCTGTAGGCATCAGGGATTACTGCAGTGACACTGGCAGTACCAGCAATCAGAGGGGGAGAACAGGACATACTCAGGACTCGTGTTTGTCTGTCTCTGCACCTGATGGCTTCCAGAGATCATGGGCACAGACATGGATGGTGTTGCTGGCACAGGGCTGGGCAACGAGGACTGAAGGGGGACCACTGGATGCCAAGGATATCTACTACCCATAGTGGAACAGGGCCAGGGGGGTTGGGACACCGGGCTCTTAGGGACTATTTTTGTGTGGCTCTCCGATGATCAAAGGGTGGGGAGACTTCTAGGCACAAGGCACTGAGTTACTACATGTCAGGCTGTGAATCGGAGGGTGGGGACACCACTAGGCACAGAGATCGGGTTAATACATATGGGGCTGTGCATCAGAGGGTGGGGGGGATGACTAGGCACCAGGGAGACCTTCAGTGGGTATGGGGATGGCAATCAGTGGAAGGGGAGCTGCTAACCACCAGGGATATGCTCACCCATACTTGGCTTGATTCTTGGAGGGTGTCATGGACCACAGGGGGTGGGTGTGCTGCCCCACTGGGCAACTGGATCAGTTGATACAGTACCTCTACCGCTAGGGTTGGATGGAGTAAGAGGGGGTTTTGTTCAGCAGTATTTGTGCTGTGCAAAAAGACCACGCCAACTCCTTTTGTGCAGTGCAAAGCTGCTGAATATGATGCAGTGTGGATATTCATGGCCACGCCCCTCCCCTTGCCCACCCGCATACATTATGTTTTCCACAGATGCTAACCTTGTTTGCCTGTGCAAATGCCCCTTTTGAATATGGTGATCCAGCACAAACCCCAGTTTGCATGGAGAAACACCCGTTAGCACCCATTCAAAATTTTTAATATAAGGGTTCATATCTTTTGAAAGGTCTAACTCTGGAACTGTTGGGGCTGGAAACGTAATTTTAAATGAAAGCTTGTGGCCCAGCTATTAAGAAATGATGTCATTATATCATTATTATGCAACAGTAATAATTATTTTTATTGATATAAAACACAGGCAGTTTTTCTAGCTATATCAATATTTATTTATTTATTTGAAAATTGTTAACCGGGAAAGGCGCAGGGAGCCATGGCTCATTTCCAGGTGTGACTTAAAGTAATTGTACACTACCAGGGGAGCAGAAGCAATACATATTTATAAATTTGCATATTTACATCCCCACAGAACTATTATTTTGTAAAGATATACTTTTTCCATAACGATAAAGTATATAAATATACTTTTGTAATATCGATATGGAAAATTTCATGACGACTTTAAAAAATAAAATTTAAAAACCTTTTTTGCACTTTTTCTAATTTTGGTATTAGTCCTTATAATTTAATTAGTACCTATATAAGTGTAATAGCCATAAACACTCATCTTATACCTTAAATTGCGTGGCTAACATTTCACTGTGCTTACGAGCAGTACCACAGAGCACAACCTGACACCAAAAAATACCAACGTGAAAAACTTTTTTTTTTTTTAAATAGAATTATTTAAAAAATATATAGTGGGACAACTTGCCCCCCCCCCCCACACTCCCTGAGCTCATGCCCTGGGACATTGTCCCATTTGCCCTTCCATTAATCCTGTCCTGCCAACAGCTCGGAGATGGGGCTCGCATCTGTACTGGCATGAAACACAGTGAGGACTGCAAGAGGGACAGTGGGAACTGCTCTACGAGACATAATGCAGACCCAGACAATGCGAGACATAGAGAAAGCTCAGTGGGTGAAGTTGCCAGGCCCAAGACAGAGCAGCTCACAGGCATGGTGATGGCAGCAGAGGCAAGTCCAAAAGTTTCTCTTTTGAGCCCTGTCACTGTGGGCAGAACGTTATCACAGATGCAGATTGATGGGAGGGGTTGGGATCTAGATGCTAGGTATTCAGAGATCAGAGAGAGGGAGGGGTTGCTACACACCATGGATTCAATGCTTGGAGTCTGTGATCTGTGACAGTTGGATGCTATATGCCAGGGATTTAATTATCAGGACCGGGGAGAGGGGAGTAAGTCCCAGTGGAGGAAGGGAGATATGGAATGTCCAAAGCTGAGCACTCAGTTAACCATTCCTGAGATGAGAGGAGGAAAAGCAAAACAAGCCAACTATCTGTAATATCACATCCACACTGACATAAAACACAGCAAGAAGTGCATGATGGGCAGTGGGAACTGCTTCACAGGAAACAGTGTGAACTCTGACAGTGTGAGACAAACTTGGTAGGTGATGTTGCCAGGCTCAAGACAAAGTGGCTCACAGGCACCATAATGGTAGCAGAAGCAAGTCCAATACCTTCCCCTTTAAGCTTTGTCACTGTTGATAGAGCATCATTGCAGGTGCAGTTTGGGGCAGGGATCTTGATGCTAGGGATTCAATGATCGGAGAGAGGTTACTGCACACTAGGGATTTAATGCTTGGAACCCATGACGGGGATGGGGGATGCTAGATGCCAGGGATTTAATGATCAGGACCAGGAAGAGGGGACTGCGTCCCAGTGCGGGAAGGAAGATATGGAATGTCCAAAACTGAGCACTCAGCTAACCATTCCCAAGATGATGAGGAAAAGGAAAACAAGCCAACTATCTGTAACATTTGCATTCCCAGTTTCCCAGCTGCTTGATTCCTTCTCTGGATGTGAGGGAGAGGGAGAGGTGGGTTACAGCAAAGCTAGGGACTGATGCATCAATGCAGTTTCACCCGGCTTTGAGCTGACCTCATGGCTTTTGTTTTGATGAGCAGGCTGATCATGACTTATGCAGATGAAAGGAGCCAGGCAATCTGTGAATAGAATAGTTGGCTCCTTTCAACTATGAGAGATTTCTACCACATAAACAGAAAACCATGTCATCATCAGCCTAGCTGATCACTGGACTGTCACTGCCAAGCCCATTGCAGCCTGAGTTACAGTGGACACAATAGTGACACACTTCTGAAATGTGTTTTTTGTAACAAAATGTTCGCTACGCACGCATGTTCCCATGAACATAATAAAGGCCAACAGTCCAAGGCCAAATGTCCCGCACCAGTCACAGAGCTCTTCTGGCCCAGAAAGGCCCCACCAGCTCCAACAGTACACCTCACAAGCTGGCAGTTAGCTGGAGAGGGACATGAGTACTGCATTACCCATTTTGAAACTGTTATGTGTAGTATAGCTTTAAGAAATGTTAGAGACAGTACAGCTCTAGGAGAATGTGCACTTCCTGTAAGTGTGCCTGTGTTTGAGGCCAGTCTTCTCTTGTATATGCTGCTGAATGGAAGTAAAGGAGAAGGCCTAGATTTCAGTGTTGCGTGGTTTTCTTACTACCAAGACCCTTGTGTGTTTAAGGTACATATTTCGGCCACCAAACACAACAAACTGGGGACAGCGGATGGTGGACATTTTCATAGCTCCAGCTTACTGAATTATACCATTGTATGACTTTGTGCATCGGAGGCAAGTAAGCGGTTTGGAACTGCACAATATCATGGCAACTTCAGCCAGCTTTGAAATCTTTACAGGAACAGACTGGGATACATGGTCCCGATGGTTTGATCAGTGGTTATTACTTAATCCTGCCATACAAGCTTCTAATGATGAGCAACAGGATAAGTGTATTCATGCTGCATTTTGTACTCTCTTGGGGAGTGAAACCTTCAAACTTTAATGCAGTCTGTGTGCACTAGACCGGATGGAGGATTTGTCATAACAAGAGCTAAAGGCTAAATTCAATGCACAATACAGTTTAACAACTTTACCAAGGGCTGAACATTATAAATTCTACACTTACTGTCAGAAACCAGGTCAGTCATTACAGAATCATATTTGGCTGAGATCAAACGCTTAGCTCTCACGTGTGAGTGAAGCAGGGAGCATCTTGAATCTAGTCAAGCTGATAAGTTTGTTATGGGATTGAATAATGAACATCGTATTCAGCAATTACTTTCTGTAAGTGTAAGGAAGTCTACTGAGGAACTTTTTAATTTGGCACAAATGTATGAGGCTGCAGAAAATGAAGCACATGCTAAGATGGACACTAAAAATGAGGTACAAGTAGCTGTAGTAAAGCCCAAATCGAAACAGCTCAAACCTAAGTCTAAGTCACTGTTTTCAAAGAAAAATTCAACCACTCCACCCAAACTGCATGGCCAGTACAAATAGCAACATAGAAACATAGACTTTGACGGCAGATAAGGACCACTTGGCCCACCCAGTCTGCCCATTTCCCTACCTATTGTATAAGCTGCAGGTTCTAGTTAACCAACAGCCTACTTCCTGCAACCCCAAACTATAATTGCCTTATGTCTGGCCCATGCATGTTTGAATTCCCCCCACTGTTTTAGACCCTACAACCTCCCCAGGAAGGCGGTTCCATGCGTCCACCACTCTCTCCGTGAAAAATAATTTCCTCACATTACCCCTGAGTCGTTCCCCCCCTCTATCTTTAAATTGTGCCCCCTTGTTCTTGCACATCTCTTTTTCTGAAAGATGCTACCTTCCTGGACTTTGTTGATTCCCTTGAGGTACTTAAAAGTTTCTATCATGTCCCCCATCCCTCCTTTCATCAAGGGTATACATGTTAAGTTCTCTCAGTCTCTCTTCATATGGTTTCTGATGCAGACCCTGCACTATTTTAGTTGCCCTCCTCTGGACTGCCTCCATCCTGTCTATGTCCTTGCGTAGATGGGGTCTCCAAAACTGCATGCAGTACTGCAGATGGGGTCTCACCAACTGTCTGTACAGAGGGATAACCACTTCCCTTTTTCTACTTGTGATGCCCCTCCTTATGCATCCCAGTACCCCCCCCCCCCCAGTTCTCCTTACTGACTTTTCACATTGCTTACCCTCCTTTAGGTCATCTGATATGATTACCCCCAGGGCCCTTTCCATTATTGTTGTTGTTAGTACCTCCCCTGCCATTGTGTACTCTTCTCCTGGGTTTTTGTTTCCCAGGTGCATTACTTTGCACTTCTTTGCATTGAATCTAAGTTGCCATATATCTGACCATTCCTCCAACATTGCCAAGTCCCTTCTCATCCTTTCTACCCCACCTTGTGTATCAGCTCTGTTACAGATTTTTGTGTTATCTGCAAAGAGGCATACCTTTCCTTCCAGACCCTCTGCAATGTCACCTATAAAGACGTTAAAGAGGACTGGACCCAGTACTGAGCCCTGAGATACTTCACTAGTAACTCCTCTTTCTTCAGAATGAGTTCCATTCACTATTACCTTCTGTGTCCTGTTGTGCAGCCAGTTTGCTACCCACACTCCCACCCTGGGACCCACTCCCAGGCTGGCTAACTTGATTATTAATCTTTTGTGCGGCACTGTGTCAAATGCCTTGCTAAAGTCTAGGTAGGCCATATCCTCCCTGGTCTATTACTTTGGTCACCCAGTCAAAGAAATCAATTAGATTTGTCTGACATGACCTTCCTGCTGTGAATCCATGCTGCTTTGGGTCCTGTGTCCCGCTGACCTCTAGGTACTCAACAATTCTTTCTTTCAGAAGTGATTTCATCATTTTCCCTACCATTGAGGTCAAACTAACAGGTCTGTAGTTTCCTGCTTCTGCGTTGCTCCCACTTTTGTGAAGGGGAATCACATCTGCCCTCCTCCAGTCCTCAGGTACCACCCCATCCTCCCATGATTTGTTAAAAAGTGTGGTCAGTGGTGTCACTAGGTCCCCCCTTAGTTCTTTTAGGATTCTGGGATGAATCCCGTCAGGCCCATTGCTTTGTCCACCTTGAGTTTTAGGAGTTCTTTCAGGACTCTTTCTTCTGCAAATGGACTGGTGTCAACCTCCCCTACCCAGAGTCCTTCTATTGTTTGGTTTAGGTAACTCCTCCTCTTCTTCTTTTGTGAATACTGAGCAAAAGTATTAATTCAGTATCTCTGCCTTTTCACTGTCTCCCTCTGCCCACCTCCCCTCTCCTTTATTAATCTTCACTATCCCTCCCTTAACCTTTCTATGCTCCCTAATGTACCTATAAAAGGTTTAATTGATACTGTTCCCTATTGTGTTCCTTCTGTGATTCCTTATACTTTTGAATGCAGCCTTTTTCTCCTTAACCTTCCCTGCCACCTCTTTTGAGAACCATAGTGTTTTTTTGTTTTCTCCGTTTTGTTTTCTTTGTTTCACACAAAGGCTTATTGCCTCCATCATGGCAGTTTTGATTTTTCTCCATTGTTCTTCCACCCCTCCTTCCTGCCCATTTGTTAGTGCATTCATTAGGCACTCACCCATTTTGCCAAAGTCAGCCCTTCTAAAGTCCAATATCCTTGTTTTTGTATGGCTTGTCTCCATGGTTGTGCTTATTGTGAACCACACTGTGTGGTGGTCACTTGCTCCCAGAAGGCTACTGACTTCTAAATCTGTGATCCTCTCTCCATTTGAGAGTACCAGGTCTAATATTGCTCCCTCCCGAGTGGGTTCTTACACTAGCTGTCTAAGGCATGCCTCCTGTAGGGCATCAAGAATGACCCTGCTCTTGGATGTGGCTGCAGTACATGTTGTCCAGTTAATATCTGGCATATTCAGGTCCCCATCAACAGCATCTCCCCTTTTTCAGCCATTTTGAGAATGTCCTCTATCATTTTCTTGTCCATTTCCTCCCCTTGAGATGGGGGTCTGTATACAACCCTTGTGCGGACTGTGATGCCATGCCCTGTCTCCAAGGTGACCCAGAGTGCCTCTTGTCCTCCCCATTTACATTTTAGTTCTGTATCTTTGATTCCTTCCCTTATGTATAGAGCTACTCCACCTCCTCTTTTACCCTCCCTGTCCCTTCTGTAGATTGTGTACCCTGGTATGTTGACATCCCAGTCATGGTTCTCCATGTACCATGTTTCCGTGACTGCCACAATATCCAAGTGTTCCTCTTCCATCAGGGCTACTAGCTCAGGATGCTTGTTTCCCAGACTACGGGCATTGATACTCATTGCCCTCCATATAATGTTGGCTTTATCCTTTTTCCCCCATCCCTGCTCTTATATCCTTTGTCTATTTCTCCATTTACCCCTGTCCTGCCCTCTGTCAACCTCTGTACATCAGTGTTTACCTTACTACCTGTCATGTTTTGTGGGGGGAGGCTTGATATTTCCTGCTTCCTATCAGCATCTCCCCCCTTAGCTAGTTTAAAAGCTTGCCAAGGAAGCATGTAAACCTATCACCTAGGAGCTTGGTTCCTTTCCTGGACAGATGCAGACCATTGTGCCAGTACAGACGTTCATCTCTACAGGTGGACCCCCAGTCCCCCATGAAGACAAAGCCCTGCCAGTTTTGCAACCATTCATTAAACTGCATGGTGTGCAGTACCCTAGCATCAACCCTGCCATAGACTGGCAGCACCTCTGAGAAGGTTACCGTGCTTGCTACCTGTCTGAGGCCCCTCTCCAACTCCACAAATTCATCCTGCACTGCCCTGATCTCATGCCTAGCTAGGTCATTTGTCCCAAGGTGGACAATGATGTCTAGTTCCCTCTCTTGTGATGCTGTTTCTACAATCCTGAGGATTCGCTTCCTGTCCTTCCAAGCCATGGAACCAGGCAGGCACCTTACTTCCCTCTCCCCTCCCTTTTCCAGTTCTACCCCCCCTAACAACTGAGTCCCCTACCAGAAGCTGTTTCCTTCCCCTGTGGTGTCCCTTGCAACCCTTTTGTGGGTCTCCCTTGTGGATGTCCCCAGCATTCTTCTTGGTCTCCACTGAGGGTGTCATCGTAGAGGAACCTTGGTCTGCCATACTGGCATATGATTTGTGAAGAGGTACAACTAGAGGAAGTTGCCTCTGTTCCACCACTCTCACTCTCCCAGAACCCACTGTGGTCCAACTGCTCCTCATACTTGGCAACCTCTGTGGCAGTGGTTGTGGCACTGGTGCTCTTTAGGTGGGGGAGACCTCCATAGTCCTTGCCAGTTGAGCCTGGAGATGGGCAACCGCCTCCCTCAGAGCTGATAATTGCCTGCAAATAGGGCAGCAACACAGTTTCCAGAATGTTTCCCAGAAAACTGCTGCCCCACAGCCAAATGTTCATCATGTGGGTCGTCTCAGCATAGCAGGGACCAGTGCAAATTCAGAGAAGTTCAGTGTCATGTATGTAAACATCAGGGGCATATTGCTAAGGTTTGGAGGAGCAGGAGAACTGTGATAGTCAGTCCGGAGAGCCCAGACAGTGCTGTGGTTTCTGTTGCACCACAAATGCAGACTAAAGATGTTCCTCCTCCTCTCTATGTGTTACTTCAGTTGCCACAATTGAGGTGTCAGTTGCATTTAATGGTAGACTGTGCTTCTCCAGTTACTTTTATTAACCATCAAACATGGTCTGATCTGGATAAGCCACCGTTGTCTCCTTGTAATAAGTTGCTGTATGCATTTGAAGGGTAACCAATTCAGCCACTGGGCTTGTTTACCACGTTGGTATGCAGGACTGATTCTCCCAAGACTGGTACACCTTTAACTTTTCTGGTTTCAAAAAAGGGTGTCAACATTTTGGGCAGAAATGCCCAGGTTCTTCTAAACATTCATGTTAATACAGCAGATTTTGGCCTACTTGCTGCTGTCCAGGTACCACAAAGCAGTAATCTGCCCAAGCTTGGGGAGATTTTACACATGTATCCAGGGTTGTGGAAAGGCCTGGGAAGTTGCACAACAGCTAAAGCCAAGCTTGTTACAAAGCCTAATGCAGTCCCTAAGTTTTGTAAACCACGGAAACATCTTTTTGCCTTTAAACCGGTTGTTGGGGCAGAATTGGACAGACTGGAAAAAGCGGGTGTGCTGGAAAAGGTTTCAAGTTCAGATTGGGCCACTTCAATTGTGGTTGTATCTAAACCAGGTGGTAAGGTTCGAATATGTGTAAAGTTTAAGGTGACACTTAATCCAGTACTTAGCACAGCTGTATTTCCTTTACACTTACCAGAAGAACTTTTTCATAGACTGAATGGTGGTGTGGGGTTCTCTAAACTGGACCTCGCTGATGCATACCTTCAAGTGGAGTTGGATACAGACTGTCAGAAATCGGTAGTGATTAATATACACTAAGGACTGTACAAGTACAAACGGTTATGTTTTGGCCTTAGTTCCACACCTGCTATTTTTCAAAAAGTGATTAAGCAAATGGTGGGTGATATACCAGGTGTTGCTTGTTGTTTGGATGACATCATTGTCACTGGTAAGACAGATGCAGAACATTCACTTAACTTACAAAAGCTTTAGAGATATTGCAACAGAGTGGATTCAGACTTAGGAGAGAAAAATGCCAATTTTGTCAACCAAGTATCACGTACTTAGGTCACACTATTGACAAAGATGGAATTTGTCTGAATGATGAAAAGGTGGAAGCCATTGTGCACATGCCTAAACCACAGAATGTTTCAGAGTTGATCTCATTCTTGGGTGTGGTGCACTACTATGACCGTTTCATACCTGGTTTAAAAGCTAAATGTGCTATCCTAAATGAACTGTTACATAAGGGTACTCTCTGGAGGTGGACCAAGGGCCTCAGTAAGGCAGTTCAAGCCATCAAACTCTCTCTAACCGATATGAATAATTTAACTCATTATGACCCTAACTTACCTATCACATTGGCCTGTGATGCTAGTTCTGTGGATATAGGAGCTGTCCATTTCCATACAGATCCAGAAGGAGTGGAGAAGCCAATAGTCCATGCTTCATGCAAACTCACTGCAGCTGAAATTAATTATGTCCAGATTCAGAGACAGGCATTAGCAACCGTGTTCGGAGTCCAGAAATTTCGCCAATACTTGCTAGGTCGCAAGTTTCACCTGAAGACAGATCACAAGCACTAGTGACAATTTGCAGTCCAGAAAAAGGAATTCCAGAGACAGCCGCTAGCAGACTTCAACGATGGGCATTCGTTTTGTCTGCCTATAATTTCGAGGTTACATACCAACGAACGGACCAGCATGGAAATGTGGATGCCTTGTCGAGGTTACCAATATCCAGAGAAATGGAGTTCAATGTGGGACTTAAAGAGGAGCCATTAGTATGCCAGGTGTGGCCAGATAGTTTTCCAGTGCAATTCAAAGATATGGAGGACTCTACTGTTGCGTGTGCAATGGAGCTACAACAGTTAGATCAGCTTCCAGTACTAGCAAAGGACATTGCAAAAGTGACTAGTCAAGATGTAATTTTGAAACAAGTGTATCAGTATACGCTTGAGGGTTGGCCGCAAGGTGATACTTTTTCAGCTGCACTACAACCCTACTATACAAAGAGACAGCAGTTGTCCATTGCTGAGGGGTGTCTTCTGTGGGGATTGCGTGTTATAGTACCCCAATGTTATCACTCAAATGTGTTGACTGTTTTGCATGCGGGCCATCCAGGCATTGCTAAAATGAAATCCCTGGCCAGACTTTACATACGGTGCCCTTCCATTGACAGAGACATGTAACAGGTTGTGCAAAGATGCAGAGGTTGTGCTGCATCAATGGGAAATCTGGCAAGAGCTCCAGTTCACCATTGGGAACGACCTGAAAATCCCTGGCAAAGGTTGCATATTGATTTTGTGGGACCCTTTTTAAATTCCATGTGGTTACTCTTAACTGATGCTTATAGTAAATGGCCAGAAATTCATCAAATGTTTTCAACAACTACTGACAGTACTATCAAAGTGTTGAAATCTCTCTTTGCTACCCATGGTTTCCTGCAAGTGATTGTCTCGGATAATGGACCACAGTTCACATCTGTTAAATTCCAAGCATTTTGCCAGCAACATAGTATCCACCATATTTTCTCACCTCCATACCATCCAAGTTCAAGTGGCGAAGCAGAGCACCTGGTTCAGACTTTTAAAAAGAGTATGGACAAAGCTAATCCTACTATGCTGATGGCAATGCAAATAGCCCTTTTGGACTTTCTTGTGATGTATCAAACAACACCACATTGTGTCACGGGAATATCCCCTGCAGAATTGTTGTTTGGACATCAGATTCTAACTCAGTTGGATCTTCTTCGCCCTCTAGGCTATAAGTCAGCAACTTAAATGCTTCCTAAGACCTGATCCTTCAAACCCAGTGATCTTGTGTGGGTCAAGATGTATGCAGGCCCAAAGAGGTGGATAGAAGGCATGGTAGAAAAACAGTTTGGAAATGTTGTCTATAGTGTTCGACTAACTAACCTGAGGAGAGTGAAAAAACATGTGGACCAATTACGTACTAGAATTAAGACAGAACAAAAAAGGGATACCCAGTGTCACGGTAGATATCCAGCATTATTTGTTCCAGAACAAGAACAGGAAGAGATAGTGGAACCACAGCGTTTGAGACAAGATGTGTCTGATGCTAATCAGATTTCAGTGCAACAGCCTCGAGTCCTACTATGTCGGTCAGAACGTACAGTATAAGACATCCAAAAAGAGAATGGACTTGTAGAGATATAAAAGACAAAGAACCTCTGTGCATAAACACTGAGGCAAGGGTTACCCCAAAGGGCATTTGGCTGGGAAGCCAAGTTTCAAGAAAATACACAATCACACATGCCCCCACAATGCAAAGCATCGTGGGCTGCATATGCAAATCACATTCTGTGGTGATTTGCATATGCAACCATGATACTTGCATGTGAAATATGACCTATGAAAGACTATAGCCTAATGACATAGACTAATTAAAGAGACATTGCAGTAATAACTGTATCAGTTTGATATTACTTCTGAATTATTGATTTAAGTACTTCTAGCTAAGTCAGGAGGGATTGTTATGTGTAGTATAGCTTTAAGAAATGTTAGCGACAGTACAGCTTTAAGAGAATGTGCACTTCCTGTAAGTGTGCCTGTGTTTGAGGCCAGTCTCCTCTTGTATGTGCTGCTGAATGGAAGTAAAAGAGGAGGCCTAGATTTCAGTGTGGCATGGTTTTCTTACTACCAAGGCCCTTGTGTGCTTAAGGTACTTATTTTCGTCCACCAAACACAACAGAAACATTTTTTAAACCAATAACAGGAAAAAGTAAACAGTAAAAAAAAAAGTAGAAGACTCTGACATTAAATGTAACTGTTGTAAATATGAAAATGTTAAGCCTTTTCTTTTAATAGATACCTGCTGTTCAACAATTAATTATTCAGTAAGCTGTTACAGGCACGGACCTATCAATGCTAGGTATTCAAAGATCAGGGAGAGGGAAGGGTTACTACACACCGTGGATTTGATGCTTGGAGTCTGTGATCTGTGACAGTTGGATGCTATGTGCCAGGTATTTGAAATGAGGAGACACCTTTTTACAGAGAGGGTAGTGACAGGGTGGAATGCATTACAAGAGGAAGTGGTATCCTGTGGTACAGTGAGCTGCTTCAAAAGGGTATGGGACAGGGTGAGGGTGGGTCAGGGAGGGGCAGCTGCTAGCTGCAGAATCAGGCACAGACTAGACCATAAGGCCATTATCTGCTGGCAAGTTAAGTATGTTTGTATCAGTGGAGTAGCAGGGCTGCCACTTGTGATGCTGGTAAACAGAACCTGTGCACTGAGTCTGGATCATCAGGAGAGCCGGGGGTATGTGGAAAGAAGGATAGAACCTCCCAGAAGATGCTCTCCATCTCTGGGGAGGACTGGAACCTAGCTCTGTTGCAGCACTGTCACTTGGGAGACAGCAGTTGTAAATGCAGGCAGAGTGAGACAGGAGGGCAGATGCCTGATGCTTCTGTGGAATGACATGCAAGCTGCATGCTTGCACAAGTACTGGATCCCTAGCATGCAGGCATCTGCAGGGGGAGAAACAAAACAGGGCTAAATGCCCTGACCTGCTTGGTGATGCCCGATCCTGCCCCGCCATGAGGGGCAAGCTGGGGGAGGTTGGAAAGTGGGGAATTAGGTAGAAAGGCAACAGAACTGGAAATGTCTATATAAGCAGATATATGCAGGATCCAGGATGGAAACCCTATCACTAACCAAAAAAAAAAAAAAAAGCTGCTACAAGGGCTGGCACGCTTGTCATGTCAGTGATCTGGGTTTGCCTCCTGACCCCAGGACATTGCTGCAGGCTGGCATTGGAGGCTCATGCACCCAAGAGGAGCTCTGTTCCTCCAGGGAGGGAGAAAGGGAGAATTGTAGAGCCAGCTACTTTACCACTACCAGGTGGTAGTGCTGGTGCAGCTGCGAGTGTGCTTTAGCAGATTGGGCAGGATTCGAGGAACTACATCACTGAAGCTATGCATACTATGTCCCAGTGGGCAGCAGTTCAGGGTGGAAAATGGAGGGTATGGGTAATGGACTACCCCATATCCACCAAGGCCCACCTGCCCTGTCTCTGTAGTCACTCTACAACCTCCCACACCAGATCTTGTACCCAACCATCTAAGGCCAAACAGGTGAGGCCCTGATATGGGGGATAGTCATGGATCTTAGAGGAGGTGGTTGGCAGCACGTTAAGTAGAGGTGGGGATGGGTTACCCTGGATGAGAAAAGGATCAGTGGTGAGACTTGACTAAGGTCTCCGGAACTCTCAGAAACACCAGAGGTTCAAGGCCGGCTCATTGGTGCGAAGGACTGTGCCACCACACTGGTGACCCAGATTAAGGAACGGACAAGGGTCACTCTGGGGTCAGCCTGTGGAAGGAGGATTGAGTGTCCACTGATGGTTCTCCTCCTTCAGGGAAAGGGGACTGCATGAGTCGTTGCTTGGTCGCCACCTAGTGGAGGCTTGGTGATGTGGCAGCAGCAGACTTCTGACTGGCTAGGCACAGATGCGTAGTATGTGACTGGCTAGGCACAGGTGCTGAATATGTGTGACATACCAAGCCCGCGCCATGTGCCAGCCTGAGGGACGGGGAAAGAAACCGGGGAAAAGGTATGTGATCCCCCGGTTGCTTTACATGACAATTAACCGGAGCCCTTGGATCTCTCCCAATGTGGGCCTCTGCTCGCAATACAGTGGGGAGCGGTGGTTTGAGTTGGGGGCACTGGGACACCTGAAGGAAGGTGTTGGCCATGACTGTGTCCTAACAGCTATATGAAAAAAAAAAGAAACATCAGAGGCAGGACAACAATAAAAAAAATAAGCCAATACAATATGTGGCTTAGCATTAAAAGATTTTTTTTTGTAGAAAAACTAGATTGTAACTAATGGCTGATACTATGTTATGGTTCCAAGTCCTACTCTAAAGTGACAGAGATGCAGAACTTTGGAGTGACTTGGGACATTGTGGAAGCAAAATCAGAGACATTTCTGAAAGTCTGGGGTAGTTGAGGGGTATGGCACAACTTATCAATGACATTTATAGCCTTAAATATATTAAGGCGTAGTTAGACCTGATAGCACAGGGATGGAAGCTGTTTGCCTTACCAGTAATCCAGATTTGCACTCCCAGCCCAGGAGCATGCAGCGGGCCAGAAGGAGGAGGACCAAGCATTCCAATGGATTCTCTCCTCCAAGAAGTGTCTGTCTGGGGAGCATGGCTTGTACCTCCTGTTATGCTGCCACCTGGGTAACTACAGATGATGGCATCAGGGAGAGCATGTGGGAAGGGAGAATGAAAGTGGTGCATCAGGTGTGCTGGTACCAGGAGTATCCCTGTCTCCTCATAGGAGAGACGGAAAAACAGGAAACGGGGATGATCATTGAGTAGATAGTTCAGTCTGCCTCTGTGTCTAATGAGTGCTGTCTGCCTCTACCCCATGGGAAGTTCCTTGGCAACTTTACCCCTTTCTGCTGGTGGCTGAATAGTGGGGATAACCTCCTGGCTCAGTTTTGGTTATTGCTTTGTCTTTACGAGGCCTTTAGTACACTCAGCAGGTGTTTTATTATTTGCACACTGGCGGAAAAAGACCACTGTAAAACTACAGGTTATGATGCTGTTCATGTCCTTGTTGAGTTCTTAGATTTTTGGCACAGTTCATCCATATTCTGTTGTAGAACTCTATGACTGAAAGGGTTATTAACTACATCACATAGTTCTAAAATGGAATTCACAGCACCTCCAGTATGTAAACTGGAATTATAAAATGGGTAGAAGAAAACAAGCCTGTGATTGGTTAGATGTGATCACTTGACCATAGGTTATTCCACCACAACAGCAAAGGTCAAAAATACTTAACTTTCTGAACCCTATTAGTCAGTTTTTAAAATAAAAATTGTAAGAACCATTTTATAATCACAAAAAAGCACTCCAGAGTGTACATATTTATGGGCTAACAGTGCGTTTCAGGTGTGTAAGGCACTCCACATTGCCTCGTGCCTCACTTCCCAAGGCGTGCTGTTGTCCCACAGTAATGAACACCCTGTCATGCCTTCTTGCTTAAACATCCACTAAGTTTACTCGAAGGACTGTACGGATGGAATTATAACATAATGGGACTCAGCATTTAAAAATCAGCTTTTATTGAACAAAAAAATGACTCACAGGTTCAGTGCTGTTCTTCTTTAAGCCCTGTAAGTATAAATTTCCCTTTAAGCCCACCAAGCTATAAGTACCCTTTCATACTCCAAGCTATAAGTACCATTTGAAATTTCTACCGAACCCTGCAAAATAAAAAAAATTCCAGGATTTTGACAGCTCTGTTCTAATTTATAGGGGGCTGGAAATTTCTACTAATTGGCCACTGCTTGCAATATTCCTATTTACAGAAAGGCAAGGCAAATTTATTTCTATACTGCCTTTTCGTGAATTCTCAGGGTGCTTTACAATACATACAATAAAACTTCAAAACAAGGGCATTTATACCTCAAATGATCCATAAATGCATGTATGAGGAGAAAAGTTGATGTGAAAAACTATTCCTACTGGTACTTTTGGAGATCTGTACAGAATGTTGAAAAGAAGTACAAAATACAGTTTTTCACATCAACATTTTTATCAAATATAAATGTAAAGGGAGGTGTTGATGCCATTATATAAGACCATGGTTAGATCACACCTGAAGTACTGGGTACAGTTCTGGGGGCCTCATTTAAGAAAGGACATAGATGTAATAGAAAAGGTTCAGAGAAGGGCAGCAAAGATGGTGCAGGGTATGCAAGGGAAAGTTAAACCATATGAGACAAGACTGAGAGAACTGAATCTACATCCACTGGAGTTTAGGAGAGAGGAGACATGATAGAGACATTCAAGTATTGAAGGAGATAAATAAAGTGAGGCAAGGAAGTCTGTTTAAAAGGAAAGTCAGAGTTAAAACAAGAGGTCATATTTTAAGATTGGCAGGAGGAAGATTTAAAGGTAATGTAAGGGGTGTTATTTCACTGAGAGGGTGGTTGAACCCTGGAACAGATTATCTGAGGAGGTGGTAGGTGTTGAAACAGTGGAGGGATTCAAGAGAGCATGGGATAGACATATGGGGTTGGTTAGAGGACAGAGGATAGGCTCCTTCTGCACCGGTGACAAGTAGGGGAAGGGGACGATGGGCAGACTGGATGGGCCAGGATGGTCCTGTTCTGCTGACACATTACTATGATACTGTGATAAAAAGAGGAATATTACAAACTGCTATAAATTAGAAATAAATTCCAGCCCACTTTAAAAATCTCTAGGATCGAATACTCAGCATTCAGAATCCATGCAGTGACATAGTGAAAACTCCAAATTCCTGGTTCCATAAAGAGAATTGTACAACATGTCCATAAAAAGAAAATGATGTAAAATACTGTTTTGACATCAACTTTTATTCAGGTAAAGAAAACAACAAAACAGGGCTGCAGCCAGGCCTGCTGTGCCACTGGAAAACAGACTTGAATGAAAACAACAAAAAGGAACCAAACACCCGACACAGAAAAAACAAACAAACTGTAAGGTTTGTTAATTATTAAGAACTCTTTCATTGTCAAGGGGGTGCTAATTGCAACATAAGTAAGTTAAAATGTTCTGGGGGCGCTCCCACTGAAGCACCCAACATTTTGCTCCAAGTCTCTGTTCTTTGGCAAGGTGGTGAGTGCCCCCCTGGTGACCACAATTATATACAAACTCATTTATAGTACAGTACCTCCTCAACTGTCCCTGATTTTCACTCAGAAATTTCCACTGTCCCTCGTAAAATGTACCTTTTCTTGACTGAACAGTGAGGACTATAAGCACAAAATAATGGCAAACATTAAAGTTACAGACTTGTTCTTCTTTAGAAAATGCATTTTACTGGCCAGCCCACCAGCACTGCGGCAAGGGGTCCACTTGTGGTGCCGTCATCCCGGGTTCAGTGGCAGACTCAGGAGTCGGAGGGCCAGGAGGGGGGAGAAGGATCAAGCATCCTGGGGACTGCTGTACTTCTGAGGGGAGGAAGAGTGTCCAGCACTTTACAGATCCCTGGTAGAGGCTGGGGGTAACATTGTGGCTGGCGTTGTTACTTAAAGAGGGGGGACGCTGGACGTCATTGCACTCCAGGGATCCAGCATTCACAAAAAAGCTGGCCCCTGGGTATGACGCTCTGTGCCGCCACCATCCCCACTGCCATCAGTGTCCGTGGGGGGGGGGCATCCACTCCTGTGGCGGGGCTTGTGGCACTCTGCCCCTGCTTCTGGTTACCTGTATGATAGTTATATTATAAGTAAATGGTCTGTGTATGAAATGTCAGTATGTGAGAAATTTGGCCTTTAACTTTAAAGGTCAATAGCTGAAACCACAGGATGCCATTAAACTGACCAGGGGAACCATTTAATTAAGACTTCTTTACAGAAGGGCATTTTATTACCTTTTATGACCTGCCCAGGCTTTTGAAGTTGAAACTAAATGTGAGTTTTATGACTTTACAGAAAGAAAGGTAATTGGGCTGGTTCCTCTCATTTTTATTTATTTTTTTTTTATTTAGTTGTTTAACCAGGTATAGCACACTAAGCTGAAAGCTTTTTTACAGGAGCGACCTGGGAGCACAAGGAGGTTAAGTGACTTGCTCAGGGTCACACAGTATGCAAGTGGAAGCTGTGGGATTCAAACCCAGGTCTGGTCTGCTGGATGTCAGCAGATTTGCAGCTCAGAGCCTTAGACCATTAGCAAATAGAAGTGTGTGAAGAGTCATAAAACCATCAGATCACACCAGTGGCAGGACATAAGGAGAAGGGACATCAAAAAGAAATGTTTGATTAAAGATGGTCATATTTGGGAAATGGCTAGTTACAGATTTCCCAAAGTAATGACTCGCATCCTCAGGGATAACTATGTTAGAAATTAAAATCTAAGGGAGGATCTAGCTGACCTCATCAAAAGGGGGTGGGGCAGATAGAGTTAAAAATGAAACATTGTATCTGGGAAATGTGACATATGATTTTTGGGCTCTGAGACAGAAGTTCTCTAACTTAAACATAACTTGCAAGGTACTACTTAGAAGAAATTAAGTCTTTGTGGTAGGAGTGTTTTGTTCTGTAACTTCCTCCTTGTTTTACATGATTGTAAGATGTATGATATATTGTTCTGTGTTTAATATTACCCATTTTTATCATATTTTAGTAAACAACCTGTTCTTTAAAACACTGCCTGGGTGTCTTCTCAGTTTCTTTTTGCATGTGAGGTACCTGTGTTTAAGTCTGACAGCTGTTGAAAAGCTTGATTGTGTTACTGAGCTTGCTTAATAAGGTAAGAAATACTTAGGTCTCCTATAGAGTTAAAAATGATTCATTTTGGATACCTGGTTAGGTGCCCTTAGGCGAAAGATATATTGCATGCCCTGAAGAGAGTATTATCTGAGCCTGTACATTTGGGTATGCTAGCATAAGGTTCACAGTTTGAATCCCTCCAGAAGTCGAAGCTAAAGGTGATTTGGACCCAAAGCAGATGGGAGGGTTACCCTGTCTGTTTCCTGTTCACACTATTGCACTCTGAGTTTGGCACTGTGGGAACAGAGGGCCTGTGACAGGGCTTGCCTACAGTGTCCTTTGGGAGGGGGAGCCCGCCTGGTGGCCCCACCCAGGGGGGCAAGCCTGGGCATGGGAGGATGGCAGATGGAGCAGGGCTGATCTCCGAATGGAGGATCAGGTGCAGGAACCAAAAAAAAAAAAAGGAAAAATGGATTTTACACTAATTTGCTTATTCAGTTAGCTTTCTGAGTAAATATTACCAATTTTTAAGATATGTCCTTGATTTTGGGTCTGTGTCCCTGATTATTTTAAGTATTGTCCCTGATTTATGAGACAAGACATTGACAGGTATATTAGTGCAAGTGGCCCTGAGGTACTCAAACTTAAGTGCAAACAATGCAAAAATGAAAATTTTAAAACACCACATTCTGGTGTATTGCCCTGGCTTTACATTGTGCAGGTATTGCTGAGATTTCTTTGGCAGAAAGCAGATAATCTCAGATTCAGTTGCTGATTTTTAAAAGTAAAGAGATGCAGATACCTAGTGTGTGAGAGCTAGTACTCAAGAGTTCTGAATCCGTGCAGTGACATAGTGATAACTCCAAGTTCCCAGTTCCATAAAGAGAATTGTACATGTTCGTAAAAAGACAATACATAGAGAATACTGGATGGGCAACTATGCACAACCAGTGTGTTCTGCTACAGAGTGGTTCTGATTCCCTCTGACCTCAAGAACAAAGCTCGAGAGATCCGTGGGAATCAGAACCCCGAGGTGGCAGAACACACTGGTTGTGCATAAAGTTGCTCATCCTGTATTTTTATTCTGTATAGCATTATGTGAAATGTGTCTGTAGTGGTTGTTTTTTGCTTTCAGAATAGAACTAACTTGTGCAGCCTCTAGAGGTTTAAAAATGCTGTTGTACCACAGAAGGGTACAACCACATTCCATGACCTTTGAACTGTGGCACAACAGCATTTTGAAAGGGATGAAATTCTATACAGAACAATGCTCTACTATATCACAGATCAAGGGCACGTTCCTGGCCAGCTGGAGTACTCCTTTCTTCTACGCATTAAACAGTCTTATTCTGTGAAGAGTGTCTCACACACAGCTGTCCTGGAAACAGGCATATTCAGGGCAGTTTTTTAAAAATCTTACTATATTATTGATTGATCTTGATCAACAATACATTACTACCACTGCTGAGACTATTCCTACAGTCGCAGGAGTGCTCTCATATCCTTAGGGTATCAGAATCGTTCACCTTCGGTTTCTGGTTCTCATACCCAAAGAATGCATGTGAGACCACTCTTACAACTATAAGAGTGATCAGAGTGGTGGTATTAACATATGAAATACTCTTTTCACATGAACCAGTGTTCTGGTAAGTTTAAAATGGATAATTTGGAGATATGGTCCTCCTAGAGTTCTCCTGTCCTTAATTTGATTAGTACAGTATATATCCGCTGCTTCGGGGGCACAATCAGCAGCAGTTCAGTGACAGGGTTTATTTATTTATTTGGAATTTTAAATGCTGGGAAAGACACATTTAGACTGAACAGCCTAGTTTTCAAATTGGTCCCTGGGAGGACAGCTACAGCAGCAGCAGTCTGAGTATAATAATGTTTAATTACACACATAATGTTTGACAAAAGTGTATACAATAATTAATTCAGCTATTGTTAAAAATATAAACATTGTATTGTAGGTTGCGACAAGCTACAGAATTGTATGGAAGCAGAGGACTGTGTTAACACCAGCTTGTAGTTTTTTTTTTTTTTTTTTGCTCACGGCAGAGGTGCGATCACACATCAGTGGGAATGGGAATTTTCAATTAAATGAATATTGCAGTCCCAATGCATTGATCCACTATACTAAAGATATATGAGGCAGGAGAACCCAGCAGGTAATATTTAAACATTTTACCAGGAAAGACCAACTGAGGTGAAAACAGCTTGTTTCCAGAGGTGTTCTAGAGAACATTACAGGGAGAAAAATAAGCAATCCAGCAATTCAAATAGAACATTAAAATGCAAACACAGCAGGTAAATAGCAGTACAATGCAGGGCAGGAGAGTAACTGGACAGTGCAAATCAGGTCCTTTGTAGAGCACGTAAACAGCACTGCAGGCTTTTTATTCCCAGTATGCAGTGTGATGTGTTATTCTCATTGGGAGCCGGTCTAGGAACCAAGAGGCTGACAGTCAACCTGCATGTCCAATGTCCACAGCAGCAGTTCTGAAAATGACTGCCTCCTCCACAGACAGTCATATGAACGTTCTACCCTTTTCTGGTTTCTGGAGTGATATTCTGTATGCATACACTCACATGACCTTATTTTAAAAGTGTAAAATGGTCATGCACCCCTGTTTCAACCAAAATGCTCTGGGGCTGATTGCTCACACAGATGGCCTGAAAAATGTGCAACAACCCTCTACTGACATTAGGTACAGGGCTGGTTACTAGAATGCCAGGTCCAGAGAGTACTGACTGATAGTGACTCTAGAGAGGTGTGTGGGCAGAGCATAATGCAAGTCAGAACATTGCCTGGGTGCCCTCAAGGTCTTTTGCCTCTGGCCATTTGCCAGAAGACACAGAAGTGACAAGGATCTGACACATTGCAGGTGTCAATGGATCCATCTTATGAGATCAATTTATCTTGATGCCTAGTCACATGGTATCCCCCAGGAACAGGTCCAAGACAACACTGGAAATCCCAAGGAAGGGATCTTGGGGCACTCAGTAGAAACATAGACTATGCAGTCAGAAAAGGGACAGTAGGTCCATCTAGTCTGCCCTATTTTCCTTGCCTGTTACTGCACCCTAGACTCTGTTAGGTCACAGGTATCACTCCTTCCTCCCTTTCCTCTGCCTATTATGCCCATGTGCCTATATCATGAATGCTTGCGGTTCCACGCTGTTTTTGCTCCCAACCACCTCTTCTGGCAGGCTCCCCCACCCACAACTTCATACTATGCCCCAGTGTTCTTGTGCTCCTCCTCTGAAAGAGAATCCCCCTCCTGCACTTTGTTCACCCCTTTGAGATACTTATAGGTCTCAGTCATGTAGTGTGGATTGCTGTTAATTCCTGGGAGTATGTAGAGAACACACACCATGAGGATGTGGGAACCATGCGGAGCTTCCCCTCAGGGAGAGTCCCTGGCTGTCTTGCAATGCAGGGAGGGTGCCACAGAAGAGGGGTGTTCACCTTTTGGAGGGCATTTGTGATCCTGTGCCTAAGAGATGTTTTTAGCTGAGCTGCTGATGGAGAGAAACCTGAAGAGAAAGACAAAGTTGCTTACTTAGGTGGAAGACATGCCTAGCTTCTGTACAGGTGAGCCCAAGCCAGGATGGGTACTGGAGCCATTGCCTCTGACAGAGGGGCTGGGGCCATTGTCAGCCACTGTCAGTAGGCAGGCTGGAGTACATGCTGTTGCTCTGTACTCCAGCATACCTGCCAGTGGGTGAGAAGATGCTGTTGTAAGGCACTCTGCACAGGGGTGGTCTCAGGGCTCCAGCAGCAAGACTGGCATGGTATGAAGTGGTGGCCTAAAGGACCAGGGAACCTCTGGATGCCATCAGTGAACCAAAGTCTGAAAGTGAGACGTCCCTACATTTGCGATGCTTTCTGCATTACCCAGTGACCAGATGCTGCAGAGTCACAATGTATATGTAAAAGTGTAAACCTAAAGCTTATAGCCTAGTGGGAGAAAGTGGTAAAGTTATGCAGAGTAGAACAAGTTCTGGCCCAGTGTACAACCTCACCCACTAGTGGGTGAATAAAAGAAATAGGAGGGGTCATGTTGTTCCCTTTGTGAGAAGAGGGTGCAACCTTTACAAAGGAACCCTAAGGTTCTGACTCAAGTCCATGTTCAGGATTGAACCTGTCTTTACAGTGCTAAGTAGCAGAGCTTTTGGGAACTGGGTTCCCATGAATATATCTGAATATATCAACAAAGCGTGGCTATTGTTTAAAACCTTAATTGTAATGTGACATTCTCTGTGTCGGAAAAGAGGTGTGAGCTGAGTTCACCACTTGAGGAAAACGTGTAAAATGTGTGTGTTTAAATGCAGAGCACACACTGGTGAGCAGCCCACCTTACTCCTAGATACAGAGAGTCTCACTGGTCTATGCCTGACCCCTGCTAACGCCACAGCGGGTTACGTATGATGCTAGCCTCAGCTGAATAATACAGCACAGCAGCAGCACAAAGGGTTGCATCTTAAGAGTGTATAACTTCCAAGATGGGGTTGCAAATGTATGGATGAAAGTACTGTACCAACAAAAATGGTTTCATTCTAGCGGGCTGCCATGTACCCTTGAGGAACTTCAGAAACTGAAAAAGGCCTTTGCACAAGCAGGCCGAGGTTTAATATTGTGTACTTTTTTTTTGCTGTTGTACAGGGTGGTTAAAGTTTATTCTTATGTGGAGTCAGAAACCTTAAACAATTTCGCTTGGGTGGGCCAAGGTTTGTTCTCGTATAAGAAAATGCTTTCTCTTATGCTGGCCCTAGTGTATTCTCGTGTAACTTTGGAAAGCAAAAAAGTCTTTGCCTGGGTAGGCCAAAGTTTATTCTCATTCATTAGAAAATGTTCTCATGGGTGGGCCTAGGTGTATCCATAAATAACTGGGAACCAAAAATGTTTTTGTTTGAGCTGGCCAAGGTTTACTCTTGTGTCAGCTTGGGGGGAAAGAATTCTTTGCTCATGCTGTCGTTGGTGTTTATTTTTGTCTGTGTTTGCTAACCATAAAAGAACGATGACACATTCAGTATGTTTCTGTACAGTGCTGTTATCCTTACGTGCCTGTACGCTCTGTGTTTTTTTGCAGATGGCAGAACCATCTACAGTAGTGACACTGGATCTCATACTGATATTATCCCAGATGTGCTGCCTCCTTCCCCTTGAGGGCCGGTGGCTCCCTTCCCCATGTTTGAGCAAATGGGACATCTCAAATTGCTTTACTCTTGTATCGCTGGACATCAGTAAATGTATACTTATATCACAGATCCGAGCTAAACCACCCTTCCTCCCACCTGGCAGGTTTCATATTTTACCACACCATACACAAGGGGTTAGCCATTATTATATTATTTGCTAGTATGACATCTGATACAGTGAGGAACTTGATGCCTTACTGACTTGTACATGCATCACTGAAAATCAACAGCTAACAACAGATCACAGATAACTTTTAATCTGGCCGTTTTAATCTGGTTTTCTTTGTCATAGTATGTGTGTGTGTATATATATATATATATATATATATATATATATTTCATTTTAGAATACATCATCATAACTCCCTTGAACCCAGGGGCTGCTGATTCAGTAGTTTATTATTTGGAGGGAAATATTTGGGGACATTTAGACGAGCAAAAAGATCTTAGACAGAGAGGTAGGTCTCAGCTACTGGACTTGCCTCAGTGGTGCTGGGCTTTACCTCTGTACTCCATGTGAATCAATGGCATCGGACTGAGTCCTGAAATGACTTTGTGCATTCTAAGAGCTGGCCCGTCAGTGAACAAAAGGTCTGCTGCTCATGACACTGACAACCTGGGTTCAGGAACAAGCCAGGGACGTTTGAGAGCCAGCTGAGAGAGGAGGCTTGAATGTCCCCGAGGATGCTCTCGGAGGAGGAAGAGGGAAGGTGATGGACTCCGCTGCACTATCACTAACAGAGTGACCAGACTTTGGGGTGGAGTTGGACCTGTCAGTAGCAAGTAGAACTCTTACTTACTCTGATGTGTGCCAGCACATGGGCCTTTGAGTCCTCACCATTGGTGTCCTACAGGCAGAGCAGAACCAGCAAAATTTCTGCAAGTGCACACAATGAAGCTGACACTCTTGGGACCCAACTAACAAATCCTCCAACACTTCCCAGAATTATACTGTTGGGGAATGGCTACAAGCACAGGCTCCCATTGGACCTCAACTCAGAGGGGAAAACCCAGAGTCACATGAGGTGGGTAAGAAACAGTGAAGGGGAGGATGGGACTGTGAACAGAGGGAAGAAAGAGAATGTACAAAAACATGCTGACTATAATACAATATACAGTAATTCATAGTGTGCCAATCCTTGCTGCAGTGCTGGGACATTACAGGAAGACCATGTACACCATAGTGCATAGAGCAGCATCGGGGGTAGCACGAGCCAGCTCCTGAGCCAAGTGGCTTTATTTTAAAATGGCACTAGAGACAGTTAACTATCGGGGTGATTCCTGCTGCTTTGTCAGTTTCTGGCCACATTTTGCCTAAATCCTTACTCCTGCAACCTATGTGCCAGACAAGCATCTTATTTTGTACATTGCTGTACTGATTGATTGATTAGTGATGTAGGTTCCCACACTTTTTTCCATTTTCATCACTTTATAGCACAAGGCTATACTGTGTAGTACTGCTGCACTGTACGGTACTATGTTCATAATACTGTATTGTGCCATATTTGTAGTACTCTACTGTATTATAGCTAGATAAATAGATAGATTGATTTTTATTTGTTTGGTGCCGAATCCTGGAGGCTCTGGGCACAGTACAATCAAAGTTTACATAATAATAAAACATTCAAATATATAAGCAGGCAATACAATAAAATAAAATGATTAAAAATCTAGTATTAGTATTGGTTAAAAAACATCTGAAGAAAAGGCCAAGCTAAAAAGGTGAGTCTTCAGGCCCATCCGAAACACCTCCAACGTAGGGGCCTCCCTCAAAATTATGCTGTACTGTACCATGTTTGTAGTACTATACTGTACTGTACCATGTTTGTAGTACTGTACTATATTGTACCATTGTGCAGTGATGTACTGTACCATGTTTGTAGTGACGTACTGTACTGTACTGTACTGTACCATGTTTGTTGTACTGTACTGGACCAGGTTTGTAGTAATATACTGTACAATATGTGTAGTACTGCACTGTAGAGTACAGTGCCATGTTAGTAGTACTGTACTGTACAACACTTGTAGTACTTCACTGTACCATGTTTGCAGTGCTGTCTTGCATTGTACCATGTTTGTAGTACTGTACTTTATTGTACCATGTTTGTAGTGATGTACTGTACTGTACCATGTTTGTAGTGCTGTACTGTACTATACCATAGTGTGGTACTGTACCATGTCTGTAGTGCTGTAATGTATAATGTTTTAGTGCTGTACAATACCGTGTTATAGTAATGTACTGTACCATGCTTGCAGTACTGCACTGTACCATGTTTGTAGTGTTGTACTGCACTGTACCATGTTTGTAGTACTGTACTATATTGTACCATGTTTGTAGTGCTGTACTGTACCATACTGTACCATAGTGTGGTACTGTACTGTACCATGTCTGTAGTGCTGTAATGTATAATGTTTTAGTGCTGTACAATACCGTGTTATAGTAATGTACTGTACCATGCTTGCAGCACTGCACTGTACCATGTCTGTAGTGCTGTACTGCACTGTACCATGTTTGTAGTACTGTACTATTATTATACCATGTTTGTAGTGCTGTACTGTACCATACCGTACCATAGTGTGGTACTGTACTGTACCATGTCTGTAGTGCTGTAATGTATAATGTTTTAGTGCTGTACTATACCATGCTATAGTAAGGTACTGTACCATGTTTGTTGTACTGCATTGTACCAGGTTTTTAGCACTGCACTGTACCATGTGTCTAGTAATGTACTGTACTATATTTGTAGTACTGCACTGTACGTACTGTACTGTGCCATGTTAGTACTGCACTGTATCATGCTTGTAGTACTGCACTGAACCATGTTTGTACTGCACTATATTGTACCACGTTTGTAGTGATGTACTGTACTGTACCATGTTTGTAGAGCTGCACTTGTATCATATCATATCATACTTTATTTATAAAAAAGTGCCTTTCCAAAGATCAAGTGCTTGTACATAGTTTATTACACAAACATAACAATAATTAAAATAAGATCCAAGCAAATCAGTACATCAATAAATTCATAAAACTGTAGTTAAATAAATATCAGATCAGACTAAAAAGAATCTGGATTGCCAGGCTAAACAAATACGTTTTCAGTGCTGTTTTAAAGCTCTGGACAGTCAGGCATTCTCGTACCCAACAAGGTAGAGAATTCCACAGGGTAGGGGCTGCAAAAGCAAAAGAACCACACTGTACTGTACCATGTTTGTAGTACTGTACTGTATCAAGTTTGTAGTATCGTACCATGTTTGTAGTACTGTACTGTATCACGTTTATAGTGTATAGTCAGGTGTTCTGTATAGAAATCAGAGCCTTTCCAAATGTTGTTGTACCACAGTTCAAAAGGTCATGGAATGTGATTGTAGTACACTGTGGTACAACAACGTTTGGAAAAGCTCTAGAGGTTCTATCAGAACTGTAAACTGGCCACAAGCCCTCCTGGCAGCAGCAGCAGCAACAGCAGCATTGGCGGCAAGATCCCCCGAACCAGTGACGCAAACGTGAACAAGCACATAAGCGAAAAACAAATGCAGGATCAACCAGATAACCTCAGCGTCATCAAAATTAGAACCAGATATTTAAATAACTTACAAGTAATCGTTTCCTCTGAGCCCACATCCTCTCACTAACCAAGACATACGCCACCATGTTTTTTTCTTGAAAATCCCTCCCATATCCCATTGACAGCCAGTAGAAGGCTACGCAATAAATGTGGGGATGTTTGCTCCCTAGCAACCACACATGTAAACATAGCAACCAGCCCCAACTCCCAGAACATGACAGAGCAACGAATACCTTTTTTTTTTTCATTTCAAAAATTTAAAACAAAAAACTTTGGCAATGGGGGACCATACACTATAAAAAATAGTACATGGGCACCCTTATGCGCAACCAGCCTATTGTGTGCCACCTAAAGAGTTTCTGATTACCCGCACCTTTTGAAGCTTCGGCTCTCGAGGTCTGAGATAATCAAAACCCCTCGTGGTCAATAGGCTGGTTGCGCATGGTTGCCCATGCACTATTCTCTATGTACTGTACTGTACTGTAATGTACCTTGATTGTAGCACTGTATCATGTTTGTAGTACTGTACTGTACTGTGCCACATTTGTAGTGATGCACTGCACTGTACCATGTTAGTAGTACTGTACTGTGCCATGTTTGTACTGATGTACCGTACTTTACTGTACCATATTTGCAGTACTGTACTGCATTGTACTAAGTACCATGTTTGTAGTACTGTACTGTACTGTATCGTACTGTATCAGGTTTGTAGTACTGCGCCATACTGTACTATGTTTGTAGGGATGTATTATACTGTATCATGTTTATAGTACAGCATTGTATTGTACTGTACCATGTTTGTAGTACTGCACAACATTGTACTGCACCATGTTTTTAGTACTGTATTGTATCATGTTTGTAGTACTATAGTACTGCGCTGTATTGTACTGTACCATGCTTGTAATACTGCGCTGCACTGTACGATGTTTGTAGTACTGTACTATATCATGTTTGTAGTACTGTACTGTACCATGTTTGATCATATGTGTAGTACTGCACAGCACTGTATTGTACCATGTTTATAGCGCTGCACTGTATTGTGTTTCTAGTACTCTACTGTACCATGCTTGTAGTACTGTACTGTACTGTGTTTGCAGTACTGTACTGTATCGTGTTTGTAGTACTCTACCATATTTATAGTACTGTACTGTGTCATGTAGTACTGTACTGTGCTGCACTGTACTATGATTGTAGTATTGTATCATGTTTGTAGTACTTTACTGTTCCACTTTTGTAGTTATGTACTGCACTTTACCATGTTAGTAGTACTGTACTGTATCATGTCTGTAGTACTGTACCATGGTTGTAGTGATTTACTGTACTGTACCATTTTTGCAGTACTGCACTGTACTGTGTTGTACAGTACCATGGTTGTAGCATTGTACTGTACTGTATCATGTTTGTAGTGATGTACTATACTGTTTTGTGTTTGTAGTACAGTACTTTGTTGTACTTTGCCATGTTTCTAGTTCTGCATGACACTGTACTGTACCATGTTTGTAGTACTTTACTGTATGTTTGTAGTACTGTACTGTACCATGTTTGGAGTACTGCATTGTGCTGTACCATGTTTGTAGTACTGTATCATGTTTGTAGTACTGTACTGTTTGTAGTACTGCACTATATTGTACTGTACCATGTTTGTAGTACTATACTATATCATGTATGTACTACTGTACTGTACCACATTTGTAGTACTGGACAGTCCAAAAGAGAAGGAGTGTGCTATGGCAGTTTACTGGAGTCCGGTGCCAGGCTAGAGCTGCTAATTCCATAGAACAGACACTCACAATCCAGAGTAACTGGGCACTCAAATGAGTGCACTGATAGAGTTTTAAAATACCGCACTGAAATCCATGGGTACTCTTTAGTACATTTATTTAGAGAAAAAAATGTGAACAATGTGGTGGGCTGGTGTCAGCCACTGAACACCCCAGCACTTCGACCAGTGTCTTTGTCAGGGGGTCACCGGAGTACCCGGCTCCTCTGGATTGCCCATGTTTGTATTACTGTGCTGAGTCATGTATGTAGTATTGTACTGTACCGTGTTTGTAGTGATATACTGTACTGTAGTGTACCATGTTTGTAGTACTGTACTCTACTATACTGTAACATGTTGTAATGCTGTACCATGTCAGTAGTACTGTACTGTACCATGCTTGTAGTGCTGTAATGTACCATGTTTTAGTGCTGTACTCTACCATGCTGTAGTACTTACCATACCATGTCTGTAGTGCTGTAATGTACCGTGTTTTAAGTGCTGTGCTGCACCATGTTGTAGTACTGTACTATACCATGTTTGTTGTGCTGTACTGTACCAGATTTTGTGTACTGTATTATGTTTATAATGTATGGATAGCCTTTATTATTGTCCAAAATTGCCACGTTTCTTGTTGTTATGGTACTGCTATGACATCAACAGGTTGTTAACTGTGCCTCAGTATGTCACAGCAGTACCATAACAACTTAAAACACTTCTTCCTGCACAGTTCTGTTTTTAGAACCATGATTGCTACTGTCTGCGTACAGTTTCCAGCTGTTCAGTTTTAAGGTGTTACCAGCTGATGGCAGAGATCGCAATGGAGCCCAACATGTACTCACTCAGCCGCACAAGCGATCGGCTTTCTTTCTGTTTGTAGCTCCTTGAAGCAACTCGTGATTGTGCATAGAATGGATGCCCCAACAACGTTAAAGTTTCCCCATACACTATAAAGAATAATGGATGGGAGAAAGACAATAACCGCACTGAAGTCACATCTCGCGGGTTCCTTGACAACTGTAAACCTCTCGAGCTGCACTCTCGAGGTTTACACTGTTGTTAAGGAAATGCTCAATGTGATCACAGTGTGGTTATTGTCTTTCTCCCATCCTCCTCTATGTTGTTATATGCTGTACTATATTTGTAGTACTGTACTGTGCCATGTTAGTAGTACTGTACTCTATCATGCTTGTAGTATTGCACTGTACCATGTTTGTAGTGCTATACAATACTGTACCACATTTATAGTACTGCACTGCATTGTACTGTACCATGTTAGTAGAAGTGTCTGTACTGTACCATGTTGTAGTGCTGTATTGTATTGTACCTTATAAAATGAGTCTAAAAATCAAAGAAATTTAATTAGGTAAAACCAGTCAGGTGACTGTGTATTATCACAGCATAATGCATGATTATCCTGGTCCTAAACCTGACTGGATTTACTAGTAGACATATTACACAATGAGCAAATCAGTCCCCCTACTACTAGAACTGCTCTTTCATCACAAACATGGAATATCATTAAGAAGGGGCTGGCAGAGGCTACTGAGACCTGTACCAGGACACAGAGCAAGAAGGGGAGAGCAAAGAAGCCAAGCTGGTTGACTCAGGAGGTAATGGAATGGGTAAGGGCCAAGAGAAAAGCATTCTGGAGGCTTAGGAAATCCAGAGGGCAAGGGGGAAAAGACAAGTACACAAAGAAGTCCAGGGAGGTTACCAGGCTAGTCAGAGTGGCCAAGGCTTCCAGAGAGCTGGGACTGGCACAGGGAATCAAGAACGGGGAAAAGGACTTTTTCAGATACATTGGCGAGAGAAGAAGAAACAAAGACCAGATTGTGAGGATTAAGAAAAATGGGTGGGTGGGTGGAGAATAGGGAGGACCAGGCAGAAGCACTGAATGAGTACTTCTGCTCTGTGTTCATGAAGGAAAGAGGGCAGATACCCATGGGAAGGGTGGAGGGGGGGTGGGGTGACTGATATCAGAATTACGGAGGACAGGGTGCTGAAGGGACTAAGGGCACTGAGGGTGGACAAGGCACCGGGGCCAGATGGCATTCACCCTAGGGTACTTAGGGAGCTAGCGGAGATACTGGCGGGATCACTGGCAGACCTGTTCAGTACATCACTGGACACAGGATACATGCCACAGGACTGGAGGATGACCCATGTGGTACCCATTCATAAAAGTGGCCCGAAGGATGATCCAGGCAACTACAGACCGGTAAGTCTTACTTCAATCATGGGGAAACTCATGGAGTCAATCGTAGAAGAGAGACTGGTGACCTTTCTGGAAGACAATGGGCCCCAAGACCGCCATCAGCACGGTTTTGTATCGGGCAGATCCTGCCATGCAAACCTAGTTGAGTAGTACAACTGGGTTACCAGGGAACTGGACAGAGGCCATGCAGTGGACATCCTATAGTTGGACTTCAGCAAGGCCTTTGACTCAGTGCCACATGGGAGGCTGGGGGAAAACTGGAATACATTGGAGTGGGGACAAAAATGGTCAACTGGATCACCAACTGGCTGAGGAGTAGGCAACTAATGGTGGTGGGGGGGAACTCTCATCACCAAGAGACGTTATGAGTGGGGTGCCCCAGGGTTCAGTACTGTGACTGGCGCTGTTCGGGATATTTATAGCCAATATCTCAAACAGGATCCGGAGCAGGATCAGTCTGTTCACAGACGATACTAAGATCAGTGCAGTAGTAGATGACATAGAGGGGTGGAGTGGGCTGCAGGAAGACCTGACCAAACTACAGGAATGGTTGGAGACATGGCAGTTGGGGTTTAACACCAAGAAATGCAAGGTTCTGCACTTCGGAGCAAGGAACCAGGGGAGGAAATATCAGTTGGGAGGGGTACAGTTCATAAGCACAGTGGAGGAAAAGAATCTAGGGGTACTAATAACGAGGAGTATGAACCATTCAGCTCAGTGCAGGAAGGCGGCTGCAAAGGCAAACAAGATGCTGGGGTGCATAGTGAGGGGAATCTCCTCCAGGCACAGAGAAGTGATCCTACCCCTGTACAGATCACTGGTCAGGCCACACCTGGAATACTGCATGCAGTACTGGCATCCATTCCTGAAGAGGGACTTCAGATTGCTGGAGGGGGTGCAGCTTAGGGCAATGAAGATGATACAGGGACCTGAGGGAAAATCCTATGAGGAGAGGCTGGGAGAACTGCAAATGTATTCCCTGGAAGAAAGGAGGGATGGGGGATATGATTGAAACTTTTAAGTACCTAAAGGGTATTAACAGGATTAATACAGAAGGGATTCTTCAGATCAGAAGGGGGAGGGACAAAAGAGGGCATTAGCTGAGATTGGAAGGGGGGAGATTCAGGAGGGAAATCAGGAGACACTTTTTCACAGAATGGGGGGTAGATAAGTTGAACGCTCTGCCTGAGGAGGTGGTATAGTGTTGAACGATGGGAGGATTTAAGAGAGGGTGGAACAGAGTGGGAGGGGTGGTTATGAGGAGGAAGGGAGTGGGGCAGCTGCAAGTTGAAGGGCTAGCTGCACAATCAGGCAGACTCGGTAGACCATGAGGCCTGTTTCTGCTGGCCTGTATGTTTGCATGGCTGCTACCTTTACATACTACTATAAATACCTTCCGCTAGGGCCTAGAAATAAAGCTACTGTAAATGAAAAACAAAAATTAACTGTTGCTTCCCTGATCATCACACTCTCCTTACACATATAAACAAATTAGAAACATTAAGTATTGTTCATACTTTTCATTAGAAGTGTTTCCTTGCTGACAATGAAAACTCCTCCTTCTGTCTTTACCTGCATATCAAGGCAATCTCTGCTGCTTACCCTGACAGAGATAAAACTGAGGCTCTGGCTCCACACAATTCCTTTGTTATGTTTGTGTACAGTATGTTCTAAGAGAACAGTCTACCAGTGGAATTGAGCAGAATTTTGAATCCCTATATTCCATGGTAAGCATTCCATGGTAAACATTCCTTATGCTGAATGTGGGGAAAGACAGAGACAAAAGAAACAGGATGAAGAAAGGAGGCAATAATACTATATAATGTATGGTAAGTGCCTATTAACCACCATAATCAGCAGTTACACAGCTTTGTTATGCACTGTTTAGAATTTTAAAAGTTGTTAACCACACTTCAGAACTTCATAACAGTGGTAAAACAAAAAAGAATGTACCAGAGTTCCATAATTCTCACACATAGAATGCAAACAGTGTTTTTGACCATACACTATAAAGATGATGGCTGGTGATCGGGTGACAACCACGTTGAAATCACCTCTCTTGGTTGCTAGGGCTACAGTAAACCTCTCGAGCTGCACTCCCAAGGTTTACCATGTTGCCCTAGCAACCACTCGAGGTGATTACTTTGTGGTTATCACCTGATCCCCAGCCATTATCCTCTATATAGTGCATGGTGGAATGTGATTGTGTATGGAAAGCCATACACCGAAAAAAATAGTTCTGCTTTAGTAGTGACGTAGCTACTAACGCAGAACGACTTTTTGTTCTGCGTTAGTAGCTACGTCATAATGCAACTGCCCCCTTCAGCATTGTTAATAGGATGGAGTGGTTGATGAGACGGGCGTGTGAGTTAGATGGCAGGCGGATGGTCCAGAGATGCGGTCTCGGACAACAGAGACTGGCTGCCTATGGAGGAAAAATTAAGCGACTGTGTTTTTTGGGACCATACACTATATAGAATAGTGTATGGTAGCCCAGATACACAAAATCACTATTCTTAAACCTTGTGATTACTGTACTGTCAGAGAGACCTCTTGAGCTTTGCTTTCTGGGTCCTTGACATCATAGTAACCACTCGGTATAAGAAAAGCGTTGTTGTGTATGGGCAACCATACACTGTCCTATATATAAACAAAAGGTGGGAAAACACAGTTGCATAGGCAGAGGCAGACCCAGAATTCTTAAATACATTCCTGAAGTTGATAAAATCACATACATGTGAATCATGCATGGGAGGGTATTTTCAAGTGAAATCTACTGCCCCCAGAAAACAACTTGTCAGGTTCAAAGTTTTGAACACATTTCCATTACTGTACCTGTATTGATATTTGTTTGGTCTGGTATGTAATTATCAGAGCTACCAGAAGGTGATGATTCATGCGAGAAGATGTTTTTTTCTCAGGTGTCATCGCAGCTGATAGAAATAGGCCTGTTGCTCTCATTAGGATGGTGAATGGAATTCTTGACCTGGAAAGTCTCTCATAAAGATCTTGGGGGACGTCTTAAAGGGACATTGTCAACCCCCTTAGGCCTCGGAGTGTCCCTAATTTAAAAAACACATCTTATGACTCTTCACATTCTTTAGAGACTGCTGATGTAGCTGGTTGTTTGATTATGGTTAATTTTTTCTGTTAAACAATGAAAATCAGAGTGACTACCCACCATACTGGCGATACCACACCAAAACATGTTTGTTTATATTCCTTGATCAACTCCCGTTGCATTGTTGCTGGACCTAGGAACACCCCCATTACGGTCTAGCCACTCATTATGCAGTGGGAGTAGAGGAGACTATTGTATCATGAGTGGCTGCACTGTTTGGGGGTGTTTCGGTTGTTCGGGAAGTATGCAGTAAAAACAGATCCCGGATTCAAAACAAAGCAAGATTGTTTATAACTATACATTAGTGTGCATTTCAGTCCTACTAAGCAAAAAAACAGATACAAAAAACAGCAACACCAATGGATTTTAGAGTAGGCAAGCACTCATAAAATGTGAGATTTTAACTAGAAATAATATGATGCAAAAAAGGATGAGAGTGTTTCTTTAAGAGACTTGTTGTCAAAATTTGTCTGTTGCCATATTGGTCCTTGTACAAGAAAATGCACAAAAAAGGTGATTTGATACATTTTATTGGACCAACAGAGATTTACAGAATATCCCTAAGCTTTCAAACTCACTGAGTTCTTCAGAAGAAACGGCAGTTTCCTTGAATGAGCTCCCTTTTTAAATGCCCAGAGCACTATTAGAAAGAAAAAGAAAAACATTTTACATATGAGTGTGGCAGATTAGGGGAGTCATTTTTTCATAGGTTTCATAGGTTCATTTAAGCCAAGTAGGCATTGCCCATAACAATTCCCCCATTAAAGGGACACTGTCAACCCCCTTAGGTCTCAAAGTATCCCTAGTATGAAAAACACATTTTATGATTGCCAAGTTAACATTCTGTAAAGATTGCTGATGTACCTGGTAGTTTGATTCTGACTCTTTTTTTCTTTAAAAAAGTGAAAAACAGACCACCCACCATACTGGTGTTACCACACAAACACAGGTTTGTTTACATCTCTTGATCAGCTCCAACTGCATCTTTCTTGGACTTGGGAATACCCCTAACACAGTCTAGTCCCTCATAATGCAGTGGGAGTTTAGGAGGCTACTGCCTCATGAGTGACTGCATTGTTTGGGTGTGTTTCTAATGAAAGTATCCAGTAAGAACAGATCCATGATTGTAAACAAAACAAGGTTGTTTATAAATATATATTAATATGCATTTCAGTTCTACTAAACAAGGAGACAGACAAAACAAACAGGAACATCAATGCATTTTAGAGAAGGTATGCTATCATAAAATGTAGGTTTTTAACTAGAAATAATATGATGAAAAAGAGGTTGATGGTGTCCCTTCAAAAGCAATAACCCTTGAACTGTTTCCTGTCACAGTAATCGTCTAACCTTCTCATGAATATTCCCATATTTCTGATACCCACTACCTCGACTAGTAATGAGTTACATTAAACTTACCGTGGAATATTCTGACACCAGTGTTAATTTCCTGGACACCACAGTTAAAATCAAAGATGGAACCTTGCAGACCTGTATTTACAGGAAGCTGAAAGACAGGCAAAGATACCTACATAAAAACAGCAATTACCCTAGGCACACTAAAAAATCTGTAATTTATAGTCAAGCGCTTCAATACCACTGTATCAGTTCAAGTGAGGAGGACAGAGATAAACACCTGGCCACATTGAAAAAAACATTTATTGGGCAGGGGGCATTCCTCTAGAGAAACTGACAGAGCAGTCGAACGTACTATGCGTATACCAAGACAACAGCTACTACAATATAAATAATCATTTGTCAATGCCGAATGTTTTCTTGCATGGTTTATGTGGCAAGTGTGTATTATGTTAGTTGAACTTCTGGTGTAAGGAAAAGCTTGCCTGAACTATGTTTTGACAAGCTGTCATATTTAGGACAGTATTTGAATGCAGACGCTTGGGTAATAAGAAGGCTATGTTAAAAATGTGGGTTGCATCGCCAGCCCAGTGGCACTGAGGGTTAAGGTGCTAGACGCCACACCTCGCACCATGCTGGCGAGCCGTGTTCTGGAGTGAGTGCAGACCGCTAGGGGTCGGCAGGGAAGGAGAAGGATCGAGCATCCCAAGGATAGCTCTCCTTTTCTGGGGAAGGGGCGACCAGTTGTTGGTGCATGCCTGGCCCCTAGCGGCAGCTGGGGGCAGGCAATAATTAATGCTGCAGACATCAGGTCAGAGGTGGGTAGACGCCTGATGGGTTGAGTGCACGGGAACGTGTGCGGCACCATCGCCAGCATCCTTGCACACTTCGCCCCTGAAGAGGAGAAACCAGGAGGAAAAAAGCTCATGGTGGATGATGTGGGTAGCTCACAGGTCTTGCCTCTGAATAGTCATGGCGCCGACCCCTGTACTAGATCTGGTCTTGGTGGGAGTGGGCACCCAGCTGATCTCATCGGGGGGGTAAGCCCTTGGGGTAGCTGGTCGGCGCTGGCTGGTGGACGTGGAGCAGGAGTACAAATAATTTAAAAATAAAGTGGAGTGCAAATATTTAAGATTTCCACAGTTACTAGCATGCGTACCAAAAATTGCAACAAGTGGGCATAACTTTGTCATTTTTTCATATTTTGACCCTAAATGTTAAACATAGTTTTCTTATCACCCCACCTCTTGAACCCTGTAGGTGAAAATTTTCAAATCCATGGGAAAACGGCATTCCATGCCACAGGTGCTAAAACACATTATGAGCATGATGTGAAAAATGACAGCTGTACTGGTCATGAGGTGGTGTGATAAAAATGCTATATTGAAAATTTGAAGTGAAACTATTGAAAATGAACAAAGTTACATGCATGCATAGAAACTTTTGAATGACTGGGTATAACTTGGTCATTTTTGGAGTTGTTTCACCAAGTTTTCAACATGGCCTTTTTGGGACCCCACCTCATGAAGAGTGCCACTGTTATTTCATTCACTCATCCCGAAAGGTGATTTCGCAGAGCAACTGTGCCATTCTGTGTCACAGGTGCGACAACACATTTTGGGTAGTATGTGAAAAATGACAACTGTACTGTTCATAAGGAAGTGTGAAAAAATGGGAATGTTGAAAATCTGGAGTGAAAATATAAAAAATTGGCAAAGTTAGGAGCATGTGTAGAAACTGCACAATGCTCGCTTGTAATGCAGTCAGTTTTTGAAATTTTTTCACCAAATTTACAACATGAGCTTTTTGGGACCCCACCTCATGAACAGTGGCACTGTTGTTTCGTTAATCAGTCCAGAAAGGTGATTCACAAGAGCTTAATCGCCAAATCACCTTCCTTTGGGACCTGTGCAATGAAATGACAGTGACAGTAGCTCATGAGGCGGGGTCCCAAGAACCCCTATGTTGAAAATTTGGGGCCAAATTCCTAAAAATGGTTGAGATATCAACCTAAGTTGAAAACCCCATTGACTGCCATTATACTGGCATTTACCTTTGATTCTTCAGTTTGCTGGTCGGCTTTGAAGAGTGCAGTTGTGTCTCGGTCCTCAGAAAATGACAGCACCAACCTCTGGAGGCAAGTATGGGGTAAGGGGGTAAGGGAGGTGGGTGCTCAGTGAGAGGTGGGGATGGGGAGGGGACTGGGGAGACAACAGGGACCGTTTCTTTTTACAGGTTTAAAAAATAAAGAAGTCGGGACTTTTTTTTATTTACAGGTACAAAAAAATAAATACATTTGGGCACACTGGGGTGGGCTCCCAGTGTGCCACATGAGTTGGGGGTACAGGGTACACGATGCCGACACAGGGATTGGGCACCCCAATGTTAGCATGGGAGTGGGGAGTGGAGGGTGTGGGGTGGACAGAATACAATGGGAGGGAACGGGAGGGTTTGATTCGATGCCCGGGGCTGGGACAGGAGCGGGGAGGACAGCAGCAGTGGAAGGGAGAGGGAGGGTTTAAAGAAAGATGCCGGGCTGGTGGGGGAATGGAGGGTGCAGGGTGGGCTGCAGCAGTGGGAGGGAGGGTCCGCAGAGTTGCAATGCCGGCTATGCTTATTAGAGGAGTGAAGCGCACTCTCTCATTGGCGCAGTTTATTTCTCTCAAGTGCGGCTGGCTTCCTGCTGTGAAATTCCGATGGCCATCACACTCGGCTTCAGTGGTCATTGGTGTGTCAGGGTCAAGCCCACTATACAGTGCTCTGCATTGGACTCATCCCTGAAACACCTCTCAAATGTGGTACAGTCCTAAGATGTTTCTTGCGCAAGTGCAAAGAAACATAACAAAAGACCACCACCAACCGCATACCTTTGCTTGTCACATGCAACCTTGATCTGGGGCCCCTACATAAAATTATTAAGGATCTCCAACCAATATTCAGTGAAGATGACACCTTGAAATGTATCTTCCAGGAACTGCCTCTACTGTTTTTCAACCAACCATCTAATTTATCCAACCTGATTGTCAGGAGCAAACTTACACGTGACTAAAACAACAGAACACTAGGTGGCAGGAGACCCAGCTGTCATTCTAAATGTGAGACATGTGAGCACATTTCCACTTCAAACTGTGTCAACCTCCCCCAAAAGAAATAATTCAAGATACAGGGGAATTGTACGTGTGCATCTCAGAATGTTGTTTATTACATTCAGTGCAGGAAATGTCCACAAACTGGTTATGTAGGGGAGAACGGACAACCTCATCGAACCTAAATGAACTCGCACAGACATGATATTAAAATGAAGAAGTCTGAAAAACCAGTGTGACAACATTTCTCTCAGTCTTATCACTCCATCTCTGACCTTTCTGTCCCGGTTTTCTAAGGACTTTTCGAAAATACACAACAGAGACGGGCGTTTGAGCTCAAACTTATCTTTTCTTCTGTATATGGTTAATGATGCTATGAATATGGACATTAGTTTCACGTCCCATTACACTATTTAAAGTGTTCTTGCTTCCTTCTTTTTTCAGGTACAACACATGAACAGATTTGTTTTGCATATTTCTAATACGCTTATATAGAAAATGGTTCTATCTAATTTATATAACTACTGTATGTGTATTTATAGGTTTGATTTTGCTGGCCCATAAGCACAGCAGTTGGATTTCTGCTTGTGATGCCGATGACCCGGGTTCAGGAATGGACCCGGGAGTCGGAGGGCCAGCTGGGGGAGGAGGATCAAGCATCCTGGGACTGCTCTCCTTCTCCTTGGGGAGAGAGTTTCCTGATGCTTCGTACCCTGGCGGGCTTGAGGTCCCACCTGCGGCTGGCACTGTCACACCTTGGGGGCAGGGCAGATGCTGGATGTCATTGCACATCCCTGCCCTCAGGAATCCAGCAAGTATTGAAAAAGATGGCCCCCCCAGCATGACGAGCTGCTCTGCCACTGTCTCCACCGCCTTCAGTGTCCACCGGGGGGGTCCTGCTCCCATGGCCCCAACCCGTGGGGGTAAGCCAGGGCTTGCCTACAGTGTCCTTTGGGGGGGGGCCCTCCTGGCGTCCCCACCCAGGGGGTTAAGCCTGGACATGGGGGGACGATAGACAGGACAGGTCTGACCTCTGAATGAAGAATTGGGGGACCAGGGACCAAAAAAAAAGGTTTGATTTTAACTGGTGGGTGGTGATGTCATGGACTCCTGATTCATACAAACAGAACTGCTATTTCTAGTACTTCAACACACACACACACACACACACACACACACACACACACACACACACACACACTTCCCAACTTAGCTTCAGTAAGACATTTAACATCAGATAATTTATAGACCTTCCACAACTACATAACATTCCATTCTGTGACATTTGACCTACTCACTACTATAGTTTCAGGGATGTTTTCTTATCTCTGTTTGGTTGTATTTCTTAATTAATTACTCCCCTAATCTGTCATACTCGTGTAAAATGTTTTTTTCTTTCTAATAGTGCTCTGGGCATTTAAAAAGGGAGCTCTTTTAAGGAAACTTCCATTCCTTCTGAAGAAGAACTCAGTGAGTTTGAAAGCTTAGGGACAGTCTGTAAATCTCTGTTGGTCCAATAAAATGTTTGAAATCACCTTTTTTGTGCACCTTAAGAGACATGAGGAATTTTTCTAATTCCTTTTCAGCCAAGACTGCGGATATCTGGGGCGAGATAGCCTCTACTTTTGCTAGTCACAGTTGCAGCTGTCCACTCTTATTTGTTACAGCTTCTGCTCATCTGATGTATGGTAGATGAGATCTTCCAGGTGGTCTTGAATCTGCACCCCAGCTGTTGTGTCCTGGATGCTGCACCTGCTTCTCTGTTGAAAACTCGAGGGGGCGGGCGCTGGTGCCCAGTTTCAAATACATTTTCAGTCCCTCTCTAAGGGAGGGGTTATTTCCATTTGTTATGAAGGAGGCAGTGGTGTGACCCCCTCCTGAAGAAGGCACCTCTAGATCCAGATGATTTCTTGAATTCACAACATGTCTCTAGCCTGCTGTGTGGGCAGTTATTGAGAAAATAGTGATGGCACAGCTAAGAGAGCATCTGGGGTAATTAAACATCTGCAAGCCCTTCCATTCTGACTCTGCCTTTTGTCCTCAGCCCAGCACTGAGACAGCGCTTGTGAGGGTTTTGATTATTGATTTCTTCCTTACAAGGGACAGTGAGGGTTTTTCTTTTATGGAAACACAACAAACGAGACTACAAAATCTCGATGCAGGGCCGATGCAGCAAAATAGGCGGCCAGTACAGCTACGCACAATACAGTCAGGAAACCCAGACTCGTAAAATCAAAACACTACACTTCACAGGTATCTAAATCAGCGCTTTATGCCAATAAAGTGATTTGAGTGGTGCAGCGTGTCTGTTTCACTCACTTCACTTTATTTACATTAAAGCACTGATTTACACATCCGTGAAGTGTAGTGTTTTGATTTTACAAGTGTTGGTTTCCTGACATTTTTCCTTTATGGTCCTGCTGGATTTGTCCTCAGCCTTTGGCACCATTGAACATGTTGAATGTTTGAAGCATGTGAGTATTGTTAGTGTGGTTTGAGCTGTGCAGAGCTGCTTCCGGTCCTCTCCGCTAATGCTGACAGTCAGTGAGTTGGGGGAAGCTTCAGTCTTCCCTTCATGACATTGAATGAAGCGTACCTCGGGGCTCTGTTTTGTCTCCATCATTCTTCACAGTGTTTTGGCTTTCACTTGGAGAGGTGAACCGGAAGTTTATCTTGGGTTTTCATTACTATGCCAGTAATATTAATAACCAGCTATATCTTTCATTTAAACCCTGACAGGACCTCCCCGGTTGTAGTGCTTGAGAATGCTCCATCCAAAATTATTCTGTGGATGGTTTGCAGTGGGTTGAAGCTTTATTGCAGCAGAACTGAGTTGTTACAGGTGGGCTCAGAGAGTCTGAGATCATCAGTTTTGTATAGCCTGAATCTCTCCCAAAATTGTTGGTATGAGACTAGAGGCTAGACAGACTGTCTGCAACCTAGGGTTCTTGAGTCAGAGCTGTCACTGGCTGTGCAGGTGCTGGCATGTGGTGAGGGGTGGCTTTTATCACCTTAGTAACATTGGTGGTTTGAGTCCTACCTTAACTGAGATTATCTACTCACACTAGTACATGTATTTTTTCATCTGCCCTCTGGACTACTGCAATGCGCTCTACTGGGTCTTTCTGCTGGCCAGATCTGTGCTTCAACTAGTACAAAGTCTGCTGCTAGGCTTGTAACTTCCATTAGGAGAAATGAGCATATCTTGTTCTGCATTCTTTGCACTGGTTACCAATTAGATGCTGGATCAATACTAAGATCCTGTTGCTGACCTGCAAGGCCCTCTATGCACTGGGACCTCACTGTCTTCAAGAACTTCTTGCAACTCCCACAGATGTCTGTGTCTGCATTCTGTGATTTACAAGCGCTAGTCTTTTGGTTATTTCCAAATCCCATTTGAAATCAGCAGTCAACAGAACTTATTCTGCTGCTGCGCATTAATTGTGCAGCATCCTTTCCTCCAAATATTTGGACTGACCACATGGTCCTTAATTCTAAAAATAAATTAAAAACATGGTTATTTAACTGCACAGTTCTGGGTATCTGATTTACTTGTGATAAGCAATTTTGATATTTTATACAGTAGTTAATAAATTATCATTTAACTAATGATTTTTTTAATAGAGCTGTTTCTATGGTCCTGGCTCTGGTAGGGCTATAAGCCCCTACCCCACCCCATGGGCAGCTGCCTCACCCAGGCCAGGACCTACCTTGAGAACCCCATGAATCCCCCCACCCCCACCCCAGTGGGGTCAGGAGAGGAAGTCCCCGAGCACAATCCCGTAGGTAGTGGTCCCAGGCAGCAGTGCGGATCAGGCGGTGGGTCATGATTCTTTAGCCAGAGCCAAGCTTTTTCATGCTTTTTCCCCTCTCTAGCAGCATGCAATGAAGCAGGTGTGCATGCCTGTAGAGCCACATATGCACCACTCGCTGACCACTGGGTGTCCCTGTCTACCATGCCTCCATGTGGTGGCAGTCTAGAAGTGGCGTATCATATCCCCCCTCCCTGGGAAGGGAGAGCAGTCCTCAGGATGCTCCATCTTCTCCCCCCAGGCTGACCCCCAGCACCAGTAGCTCACTCCTTACCCGAGTAACCAGCGTGACAAGAGACAAGGCATGTAGTGCCTCAGCCCTCCACACCGCGGGACTAGCTCTTAATTAATCATTGTATGGCAGATGTATTTACCTCGGGTTTTTTAAATTATACTTTACTCTGCCTCTGTGGAGCCGACAAGTGGCACCGGCCCTCCCTCAGAGGGCTTATCCTCCAATCCCAACCATCCCTCACTCAGCCAGACCCTCCCCCCCGTAGTTCCTCCATGGATTAGCCCCTGTGGCAGGGCCAGGTTGAGGAGCACTGACTTAACCCCCCCAAGAGCACAATACAGAAATTGGGGGGGGGTGGCATATTGTGAGGGGTGCATCGGGTCATCATAAGCCCCGTCAGCTCCTGGTTTTTCCACCTGTTTGTTCCCCAGGCCCACAAATATGCAATGGGCGAATGACTGGGCTCCTTCTCTGTGGAGGCAGCCTTATGCCCTGGATGTGGGTCCCTCCCCATTCTGGCAGTGTGCCTGTGCTGACACCCAGCCGCAGCTGGGTGTCAGTCTACAGTGCGCAGCACTGTCCCCCCTTCCCGAGGAAGGAGAGCTGTCTGCAGACGCTCAATCCTTCCTCACCCCTGTCAACCCCAGAGCAACTGAAGTCTGTTCCCGAACTCGGGTTGCCGGCATGGTAGTATTTACCTGTTGTTGAGAAATGTAGGAATTTTCATGTAAGTTTATTTGTTTTTAGTAGTCATGTTATTTCTTAGTTATGTACATAGAAGTTGACGGCAGATAAGGACCACAAGGCCCATCCAGTCTGCCCATTTCTTTTTCTACCTTATAAATGTGCCATCGGCCTTTGCTCTATCAGTGGCCTATCTATACATAGTCATTTGTATTGCTCCCTTATGCCTATCCCATGCCTGTTTGAAGCCCTGCACTGTATTCATAGCCACCACTTCTTGTGGTAAGCCATTCCATGCATCCACCACCCTTTCTGTAAAAGAATTTCCTCACATTCCCTCTTAATCGGCCTCCCTCTAATCTCCATGCCTGTGTCCTCTTGTCCTGTTATTTTCTTATATTTAAACATGTTAGACTCTTTCACCTTGTTTATGCCCTTAAGGTGTTTGAATGCCTCGATCCTATATCCTCTCTCCTCCTTTGCTCAAGGGTATACATATTGAGCTCCGTTAATCTGTCCTCATATGTCTTCTGATGCAGTCCCTGCACCATTTTGGTTGCCCTTCTCTGGACTGCCTCAATTTGAGTTAATGTCCTTGTGAAGGTGTGGCCTCCAATACTGCACAGTACTCCAGATGGGGCCCTAACTAGTGTCTTGTACAGAGGATTATTACCTCCCTCTACGACTATGATACCCTACTAATACACCCTAACACCCCCTAGCCTTACCTACTGCTTAGAGGTCTGCTTGGATGATTTTAGGTCATCAGTGATGATGATGCCCAAGTTTCTTTCTTCCTTTGTGACTGCTAGCAACTCCCCTCCCAGCCTATAGGTGGCTTCAGGGTTTCTCTTCCCTATGTGCATGATTTTGCACTTCTTTGCATTAAATCCCAGTTGCCACTCTTCTGACCATTCTGCTAGTTTATCCAGATCTCTTCTCATTCTGCCCACCCCATCTGGATCATCTACTGTGTTGCAGATCTTGGTGTCATCTGCAAACAGACAAGCCTTACCCTTTAGTCCATCTGCAAGGTCACTAATGAAGATGTTGAAGAGGGACTGGCCCCAGGACTGATCCTGAGGTACCCACTTGTGACTTGCATCTCTTCTGACTGTATACCATTTACCACCACCTCTCTGTTTTCTGCCCGTCAACCAGTTTGCCACCCAGTTGACCAACTTCTGACCCACCCAGAGCCTACCCAGCTTATTTATCAATCTTCTATGTGGAACAGTGTCAAAAGCTTTGCTGAAGTCAAGGTAGGCGACATCAACTGCTCCCCCTTGGTCCACCACTCTGGTTACCCAGTCAAAGAAATCTATGAGATTAGTTTGACAGGACCTTCCTTTTGTAAACCCATGCTGTCTTGGATCCTGTGCCCCTATGGATTCCAGGTGTTGCACTATCCTTTCCTTAAGGAGTGCCTCCATAATCTTGCCCACTACTGAGGTAAGACTGACCGGTCTGTAGTTCCCCGCCTCCTTCCTGCTACCACTCTTGTGGAGCGGGATCACATGAGCCCTTCTCCAGTCTTCTGGGACCTCTCCTGTGCTCAGAGACTCACTAAACAATTCTGCTAATGGCTCTGCTAGTTCCTCCTTTAGCTCCTTAAGTACCCTGGGATGTATGCCATCAGGTCCCATTGCCTTATCCACCCTAAGCTTAGCAAGCTCTTTTAGGACCCTTTCTTTTGTGAAGGGAGTAGTGCTCACCTCCCTCCCCACTGTGTCCATGATGCTGAGCTGTGGGCCCTGCCCTACCTTCTCTTCAGTAAATACTGAGCAAAAGTATCTATTTAGGATAGATGCCTTTGCAGGGTCCTCCTCCTCACATGCTCCCTTTTCTCCATTAAGCTTAGCAATCCCCTCTGGACTTTCTCCTTTCACTAATGTATCTATAGAAAGTCTTGTCACCTTCTTTTACTGTTCTGTTAGTGTTTCCTCAGTTTGGGACTTTGCCTGCCTTACTGCCTTCCTGCTTCCCTTAGGGCAGTTTGGTATGCCTCCCTATCTTCATCCCCTGTGTTCTCTTATATTTCCTGAAGGCCAGCCTTTGGCTCTGACCTTTCTGCTGCTGTATTTGAGAACCAAAGTGGTTTCCTTCTTCTTTGCACTTCCTTTTCTGTCTAACACAATGAGATGTTGCTTCAAGTATTGCATCCTTAATGCTTGCCCACTTTGCCTGTACCCTCACCTGTGTTTCTTTTGCCAGGCTAGCTTAACTCTGTTGGCCATCTTATCAAAGTCAGCTCCTCTGAAGTCCCATATTTTGCCTTGGAATGGGATGATTTAGATGTAGTAGCCAAATTGAACCATACCATGTGATGGTCACTGGCCCCAGGTGACCTTCTACCTGGAGATCTGTGATCCCTTCTTTGTTAGTCAGTACTAGATCTAGGATAGCCCTGTCTCTTGTGGGTTGCTGTACCAGTTGTTTGAGGCCCTCCCTGCAGGGAATCCACTATGAGTCTAGTTCTGGCAGATGTTCCTGCTGGTATTGACCAATCTGTATCCGCATGTTGAAGTCTCCCATTATCAGAACCTCCCTTAGCTGTCATGTTTTGTATATCTTCTAACAGTAATGTGTCTATGTCCTCCCTCTGGTCTGGGGGCCTGTAGACAACCCCAGTTCTTATGGCTGTCCCATTTCCTGTTTCCAGGGTGACCCACAGTTCTTCTGGCTCCTTATGTGTATTCTGAATTTCTGTAGCTTTGATATTTTCATTAACATAACGTACTGTGCCTCAGTTTTTGAAAAGGTGTATTTAAATAAAAAGTTATATTTATCTCTCTACTATTAAATCACCCCCAACAAAGCAGGTTACACGTCTTACCTGTCCATGGCCAGGGTGAGATGGGGTGGGGTGTTGCAATAATTTACATTTCTGACTGCCCAAAAATGAAATCGTACACATTACAGTGCAATACACAAGTCAACACCGAGTTCAAACAGCCAAAATTGAGCAGGTTTAAGAGCCCTTCTCTCACCTGTGCCCAAAGGCTTGGAAAAATGGCACCTATATTCAGAGCCAGACATTTGTGCTGCACAGACAGGAGTGCTTTGCAGCAGTTACTGCACTGCTGACTTGGGCCAGTATTCAGACAATTAGTGCACTACAACTGAAGCACTTTAACTGTCTGAATATGGGTTCATGCCAGCACATCGCATAATGAATATGTGCTGCGTTGACACAGCCCACAACTGAATATGGCCCACAGGGGAGCCCAAGGGAGATAGTGTGTCCAAAACAGGATAGCACCAGGGCTCCTTTGGGCAGTAGTCAGCCCTAGCATGCTAATGAGCCCATTGGGCATGCAAGGCACAAAGGGGGCCATTAGCGTGCCCATTATGGGCCCATTAACATGTGTGTGTGGACTCCAAGCACTTGTACCAGTCAGGTAAAATTATGTCCTCTCTAACCTGGTTGTCTTTGTCATGGGGTTCAACCTTGCCGCAGCAACAAACATGTTGCCGACACTGATTACGGTGCAGGCAGCATGCTGCCTGGCATTACAGCACCAAGTATTATGTCTCCCAGGAGTTGCAGTGCCAAAGCGCCCTCCCAGGAAACAGCTTTTGCGGGGGGGGGGCTTCTCCCACCACACTCTCCAAAACTAAATATAACCCCCTCCAGGACGGGCATGCCCCGGAGGGGCAGAAATTGTGTGGGCGCAAAGGTCGACATGAGTGAGGGGCAATCTAAAATCAGGCTTGCCCCTTTCACTGTTGCCCTTGTTGTGGCACCATAATCGTGGTGGTCAAATGTACTCGGCATTTTGACGGGATACAATGTTATAGTGGCAAAGATCAGAAAGCATAGGCAGAAAAGAAGTTAAAAATTCACAAGTAGCATTTTATTATTATCAATAAAAATAAAATTGTACAGGATAGTTCTTCATAAAGGCAGTACGAACAAAAAAAGTCCTCCACCTGAGTCTCCCTTTGGAATAACATTGCTCTGATTGTATAAGACGTTTTTTGCCTGGCAGTTCAAACTCTGCATCCTGTTGTTGTAAGTTACATCTGCAGCCTGAAGAGTACATATAGTCTTAACCGGTGCAACAACATAATACATTTTGTCCCATAGCTGGTTTCCTGGTGACAGTTCTGTAAACAAGCTTGTATACCAGATTGTTATCTCAACAATATAACTATATACATTTGCAAACCAAGGTTTCACATAAAGATTCACATTTTTAACCACAGGGAAGCACGGGGAGAAAGAACAGAAACCACAAGTGAAGGAAGGGAGATAACTGGGAAAATTGTGGGACGGTGGGAGTGGACAATTCCTAGGTATAAAAAGAAAAATTTGATTGCACTGTCAGACAGACAACAGACAGACAAGTGGCAGAATAGGAGAGGACAAATAGATCCTTGCTTTTAACTCTCATTCTGCATAACAAATGGGACAGGATCTTACCCAACCCTGTCACAATCTAGTGGTCCACCACCCCCCCCGATCACCCTCTTCCTATAAATAGTGATCCCTCCTTGTTGTTCTAGCGGTCCCCCCACCTCTTAATCCCCTGAAAGTGCAGCAGAGGAGGCAACAATGCATCTTTTTTTTTAATTTACTGTACTGTATCTCCTACTGCCAGCTGGCCTCCCTAGATCCTGTCCCCTCACCCAGCCCCATCACCCACCCTCTTCTGGACTTACTTCTCTTCTCAGAGTGCATCCTGGCTTGCCCCTCTGGGTGGGGCCACTGGGGGTGGCTATCCCTGAATAGAGACTCGGTCAGTGAACCAGTCAGAGGTAGATGTGGGACCTCTAGTGGGAAGGCGGACGTCCTCCTGCCGCAGCTGGCGATTTTCCATTTCCTCCCATTCTCTTGGAATGCCAAGGAAGCTTCACAATGCATGTGCACACTGTGCATGCACTTCACGTCAGAGTATGGAGACATCCCCCCTCCCCTCCCAGCTCGTAGGCTTCACTGCCCCACCACCTGTGATGACACAGGTAGCAGTAGAGACCGAGCACCCACCCTCCCTGAGGTGGAGATTGTCCAGTGAGACACTCAACTCACCTCCCCCAGCAAGCCCTCTGATGGCTCTGGCTCATTCCCAAACCTGGGTTGACAGTGTCATGAGTAGTAATGCTACCACTACGCTGGTAGGCCGGCTGGCACCAGCAATACATAGTTCGATGTTTGAATTAAGATGCAGTTAAATGTATAATGGAACACATCAAACAAACACTATGCCCCCTGCCCGACCTGCCCACTGATGACCTACCTCCCCACACCCCAGTCAGGACTGCAACTGGCACACCCCTCCACTCACCACCTCAGCCAGATCTCATCTGAAAGGCATATGCCATCATTCATACTGTTAGACATGATCGTGAATGCTAGTCAGATGACAGCTGCCCAAGGTGGTGAGAAGAGGGCTGTGCTGGTCGACATCCTGACTGACATTCAGGAGCATCATGGACTGGGGGAGGTACATAGTGGTGCTGGGTCCTGAGTGGGTTTGTCAGGCAGGGGACTGTTGAACTTTGTTGGGGGGGTATTGGTTGTCTGATGTGTTCTATTATACATCAACTTCAGTACTAAGTACTTCACACAGAACACCTATTTATTGCAGCCTGTACTGCACTGTCGGGTATTCAGGTGGTGGGAGACAACTAGACCACCAGAAAAGAGGTCTGAAATGACACAGAGGGTGATTGGTGGTGGGGGGGAACACTAGACCACCAGGGACGGGATCTGAATTGGAAACAGAGGGCAGTTGGGGGGGGTGCATAGGTCTGCAGGGTTAAGGGCAGGATTTCTGTAGCATTAAACAGCACTTCGATGCAGGCTGTTTAGCACTGCTGAAACCAATGAATGTACTGCTGTGCCCATTATGCATGGGGGAATCCCTTATTGGCATGGGCGCAGTGATATCATCTACACAGTCGCACTGTAGGTTCCATGCAGCTCACCAGGGGCCATTGAAAATGGCTCCCGCCCCATCATCTGCCCCTTTTCACAATTAGTGTGCACTAACCCAGTTAGTGCCACACTAACTATTTGAATATGGGGACCTTCTTCTCTTAGACTCGGGGACAGCTGCAAACCATATCTGATTTCAAACGTGACTTTAGAACAGTATAACAAAACGTGGTAGCCATGCGTTACCTGCACCATATTTGGAATAACACAACAAGATCTATATAAATGTCACTGTCAGGTCTAATCAATGGTCTTTTTTCTCATAAAAACCAAATGCATTGCTGCTCCTTTAACTTTAGCCTATTACAGTAGTAGTAGTGTCACTACTGCTTCCATGGCTTTTTATAAGTGCAAGTTTTCGTCTAGCTGTCTTTCTTTGTACTTGATATAATGCTCTATAATTGCAAGCTAGGTATTGTATCTTCCTGCTATAATACTCTTTAAATATCAATGCCACTAATATTATTCTGTTATGAATGAAAGTTATTGTAGTATATAGTAGCCTGAGTCAGTAAGGAAGCTTAGATGATCCCTTACAGAACAGAAAAGTAGTCACAAATCAACCTCAGACAGGAAGGGGGCAGCTCCCATTACAAGACTACCCCCTAGTTGTTCAGGAGAGGTAGTCATTTTGCAGAAATACACAGTTGCAGACAGGAGGTTGAAATCCTTCCCCTGACATGATGCAGCCCATCCTGTGCTGGTGAGTGTCTCTGGTCCATGCCTACTTCTGACTGGCCAGAAAGATATATCATGTTTTTTTTCCACAGGGTTGTTTGGCCCCTGAGCTGCCACCTGTAATGTATACAGAATCTGTAAAGAGATGCAGAATGCCATCTAGTGGAGAAAGTAAAGACTTTAGCATACAAGAACAAAAGACAGTCTAAAATCTTGGCTAAAAGGAACTTTTTTATAGTGTATGGTGGAACGCTGTTCTGCATTGAAATCCGTGCCCGGAACAGCATTGTTATGATGCAGTAGGGATGTCACAATGTTGTTGTACTGCACTAGCGTCATCACTACTGCAGCACAATAGACTAGAACATTTTTGCACAGGTGCGATGAAGCAGCCAAAGTTGGCCATGGCAGTGAGAGCTTGGCCTGGAAGTGACTGGCGCTGGAAAGAACCTCAATAGCCCGCGGTAATGTAAGGTGCTTTTAGTACTGGTGGGACCTTTTTTCCGGATGCAGGTTGCTAACTATGGTTGCCCATACACTATAAAAGATTCAGTATGAGCAGTCATACAAATACAACGCTTTTATTCAGTCTTGAGATTTCCATGGTAACGAGATCTCTTGAGCTGCACTCTCAAGGTCTCTTGTTACCACGAAAAGCTCTCCATTGAAAAACAGCGGTGTTGTGCATAATTGCTCATACACAATCCTCAGTATTTTAGCTGAAGGATTAGAGCTGCAGACTCTGAGACCTGGGTTGCATGCTTTATTCCATGGGTCTGGCACTGAAATGTGCAAACCTGTCATTTGGTTTACAGAAGATGCCCCCCCCCCCGCACGAAACTGGGGATATACATTACACCTCTTGCTCCTTCCTTCAGGTGTGGTGCTGCCAGCGACCCATCAGCCTCATCTGGCAATGAGGGTAACATCCCTGCTGTGACACCAGATGCAGACAGCCATTTGGTGGGTCAAATCAAACAAAAAAAACAATAAAAAAGAGAGCTGTAATGTATACACAGAATTAGTAACCAGATGCAGAATGCCATCTAGTGGAGTAAGTAAAAAATTACAGCATACAAGAACAAGAGCCAGTCTAACACCTTAGCTAAAAGAAAGTTTGCTTTTAGTGGAAGTTTTAGAGCTGCAGCATCTTAGACCAGTTTTGATTCCTGAGTCAGGCACTGAAATGTGCACAGCTCTAATTCAGTTTACAGAAGATGTCTCCCCCCAAAGCTGGGGATAGACTTTACAACACCTGTGCCTTCCTTCGGGTCTTGTGCTGCCAGCAACCCTTCAGTTTTGTCTGCCTGCTGCCCCACTGTCAAAGCTGGTAGGGACCACACTGAGCAGGGTCTGCTAGCTCTGTGCACATATCTTTTTGTCTCCATTTTTCTCCCTGCTCAACGTCCCTCCTTGCCTCCCATGGCGTAAGTTGTGCTCCTGTCGGACTCACATACCACAGCATCCCTGCGATGAGAGCAAGCTCCCTGGAACAGCAAGAATTTGCTGTGGTGCTGGTACTTGCCAACCACCCATCTCAACTGAGAGTGCAGGAATTGCAGACAGAGAGGGGAGTAAGCACCCAGTTTTAGCCTAGAGGGGTGGTATTCTCTCCAAACTTTAAGCAGCAGTGTAAGTGGGTAGGAAAGAGATTTGTAGTCAGTGTTTGGGGCACTTTGAAATGTGTCTTTAAATTTGTAACAGGTAGTGTGGGAAACATAGCTCAGGAAATTAATCTATGGGATAAGTAGATTAAGAAAGCTCTGTGAATGAAGGGTGTGATTGGGGATGGAGCTGGCAGAGGCTTAGTGCCTACTAACAAGGACACTATAATAGATTCCCTTGCCTAGCACGTTCCATAACCCTGAGACCTGGCTGGATGAGAATGCTGGCCCCACATTGGAGGCCACAATTCCAGCTGGGTACTCGTGATGCACCACCTGAGATTGGATTGGAGGGGAGTTGCGGTCTGTTTCAAGACCAATTGGGCCTCACCAGTGTACCAGTTGAGGTGGCTGGGTCATTTGAGTGTACTGTAGTAGCCGGTGTAGGTTGTAGGATCACCCTCATATACTGTCCACCTGGGGATGAGAAACATTTCCTTCAGGAAGTAGCGGACTTCGTGATCGACATGGCATTTGAATCACCCAGGTTGATGGTCCTGGGTGACTTCAACGCCTGGGTCGATGATGAACTCTCGCAATTTGGACAACACTTACTTCAGTTGATGACATCACTGGGCCTTATTCGGTCACTATCTTGCCCTAGTCTTCCTCCTGGGGATCGAAGCCTTCGACTTAAGGGTGGAACTTGTCAGACAGTATGATCACTACACTGCAGGGTTCAGTTTCTGCACCCCCTTCCATAGGCCTACCCCTGTGGAGATGGTCAGGTACCACCCTTTACGAAATGTAAGCTCTGAAGGCCTGACCTATTGGTGCTTCCTGGGGCAAGTAATAGTCCAGAAGCCTTGGTATTGGCCTATAACAAGGCCGTTTCTACAGCTTTGGATGTCCGTGTTCATCCTCTCTCCCATCACCCTTGGTCCCTTTGGTTTGATGGGACCTTGAGGGAGATGCTGCAACTAGGACGAAGGTTAGAGCATTGCTGGTGGATATCTGCCCTGGAGGCTGACCATCTTAGATTGATGGAACATTATCAAATCTATCAATCTCCAATCTCCCGTAAGGAAGGCAGAGTTCCTGTACGGGGAGATTGCTGCTGCTCAGAACCGACCAGCTCAGCTCTTTCGAACTGTAGACAGACTGTGCAACCTGGCCTACCTGCAGATTTGAAGAGCCTTTTCACAAGTGGAGTGTGATGAGCTTGCTCGATTCTTTGTGGATAAGGTGGCTGACATCAGGGCGGGGCTCCAACCAGCACACTCTATGGGAGATGCTACTGATTGGTGCTCGGTCACTTTCCCTCACATTTCCTGGAGTACCTTCGACTGGCCGGAGTTCATCGATGTCATGAGGATTGTCCAGGGTATGTGCCCTACATGCTGTGGTTTAGATCCGGGCCCAACCACCCTGATTATGGGTTGTTGCGATATCATTGGCCCAGTCTTAGCACAGATAGTCTGGTGCTCCCTTGAGTCGGGTGGGTTCCCTAACTCCCTGAAGGAGGCGGTGGTGACACCTATCCTGAAGAAAGCTTCTCTGGACTCAGGCTGCCCTGCTAACTACAGACCAATCTCTAACCTTCCCTTTATGGGGAAGGTGATTGAGAAAGTAGTGGCTCTACAACTGGAGAACCATTTGACCATCCATGACATCTATGAACCCCTCCAATCCGGTTTCTGAAAGAGGCATAGTACTGAGACTGCGCTGGTTCAGGTGCTCAGTGATCTCCTGATGGTGAGAGATCGGCAAAACCTTTCCATCTTGGTTCTTCTTGATCTCTCATCAGCATTTGATACTGTGGACCATGGGGTTCTTCTTGAACACCTGAGGTTCCTCTGTGGCCTGTCTGGTGCAGTTCTAGGTGGTTTAAATCTTTCCTCACTGGCAAAACTCAGAGGGTGGTATCAGGGATTTATTCCTCCAACCCAGTCTCTCTGTCATGTGGGGTCCCTCAGGGTTCGGTATTGTCCCCCATGATGTTCACAGTGTATATGCTGCCCCTCGGAGACATTGTAAGATGGTATAGGCTGAGGTTTCACTGCTATGCTGATGATACCCAGCTCTACCTGTCTTTTGCACCCAACCAGGATAGAGCTCTCGCAGTATTCAATAACTGCCTTGCTGAAATCCAGGGTTGGATGAATTCCAGCTGGCTGAAGTTGAACTCGGAAAAGACTGAGTTGATAGTTGTGGACCCGGGTCGCTAGATAGAGGGGTCAGGAATGGGTTTGCCTTCGGGACTTTTCCTGGGAGGCTCCCAGCTTCTTATCTCTGAACAGGTGCGAGACCTGGGGGTGATTCTTGACAATGGGCTGGCACTGCGATCACAGGTGTTAACAGTCATCAATTTCTCTTTTTATCATCTGAGGAACATCTCCAGGGTCAAGCACCTAGTTCCGTCCGGTGATCTTCCTACGCTGGTCCACGCCTTTGTGACCTCGCACCTTGATTATTGCAACTCCCTTTACCTAGGGCTACCTGGGGTTGATATCAGTCACTTGCAGCTCGTGCAGAACTCTGCAGCCCAGTTGTTGACGGGAACTCCCTGGACTTGTCACATCTCTCCGGTGTTGCGCGAACTGCACTGGGTGCCGGTTCAGTGGCGGATCACCTTTAAAGTCGTAATTTTGACTTATAAAGCCCTACACAGACAAGGCCCAGACTACCTGAAAGATCTTTTGGTTCCTTACTGCCCCGGGCGATCACTCCGCTCAGCTGACAAGGGGTTGCTAGATAGTCCAAGGGTATCCTTAAAATCTTTGGGGGCCCGTGCATTTATGTATGCAGCTCCAGCCCTTTAGAATTCTCTACCTCATCAGCTTTGGGAGTGCACGACCGTGGAGGGGTTTAACCAGGCCCTGAAAACCCATCTCTGGCACCTAGCCTACCTTGTCTGATTTTATCAGAGTTATGAATTATATGGTACTCTGTATTTTAACTGTGTTTTTAGTGCTCTGTTTTATCTTCTAATGCTGAGGCGCCTTGATTTTTTGAAAGGCTTGATACAAATAATGTTATTATTATTATTTATTATTGTGTCCCTGCACGTGCGTAGAACAGTGCACGAGTAGAAAATCCACCTTATGTCATCTGTAGGTGACTGCAAATAGTTTCCAGGATACTCTGCAGGAGGAACACCTGACCAGGGTAGGGGACAACACAGTACTGTGTATGGATATGCTAGAATAGACAGCTTGAGGTTAAGGAGATGCAGGTACTATAGTGGGGTAACAACTGGGGGTAGGAAGCAGTAGACATCAGGAAGGTAGCAACTGCTAGAAAGCTTGAAAAGGGAAAGTAAGAGACACCCTGTCTAGGGTAGGGTAACAAATACATTTCAAACACGTAAAGGAAGAGGTTGGAAGTCAAAGGACACAGAAAAAGAGGCAGGAAGGTACAGAAAATCCAACATACAAGAGACAAAAAGGTTAAGAAATAAAAGAGCACAGGAGAGATGCAGTGCAATGGGCGTGATGCTGCAGTATTTTGTGACATATTCTAGAGGCTGATATGCTGCCCCACTTGCACTCGCCTCTCTAGGTTGAGGGCAGAGCTTGCTGGACTCCAGGCTGAACTGGCAAGGGCGAAGAGAACCTTCTGCCCCACCCAGGAGCCAACAGGTCTGTCACCACTCTCCCAGAGGATGCCTAGGCAGAAGCAGAGTGGTTAGACCTTGATGGGCTCTAGGAGGGTTAGGATTGCAGGAAGGGAAGGGTATACACTCCTTAGCCTCTACAGCTGCACAGTTCCTTCACCATGGTGGGATGGGCAGCCAGGAGGAGGCACCTGCAGTGGCAGAAAGGGAGAAATTGGGGGTCCTCAAAAGGGGAGGCCCTGTGGAGGGAGGAAGAGGCCCCCAGCTGAGGAGGAAGCAGCTGCAAGTCGAGAACTCTGTCATTAGGGGGACAGACTTTGGAGTGGGGGGAGGAAGGGAGAGGGAGGGTGAAGTGCCTCCCTGGTGCTTTGGCTTGGAGGGATGGAGAGCAGATCCAGTGGATTGCTAGGGTGGCAGAAGATGGGAGAGATCTAGAAAGTCATTGTCCACATAAGGATAAATGACCTGGACTAGCATAGGGGTAGTGCAGGGTAATTTCAGGGAGTTAGGGAAGGGCCAGAAGCATGTAGCACACATGGTGGAGTTTGCCAAGGTGTGACCTATGTACGGCCAGGGAGAGAAAAGGACACTCCACACCGAGGTTTTTAACAATTAGTTGAAGGCATGATGCATGGAGGAGGGATTCCGCTACACTGGAGACTGGGGACTAACCTGGGAGGATATTTATTTAGCTTTTATTAGCCACTTGGGTGCACTAGACAATTGAATGCCTATTTTTAAGCATGACCCGGGAGGATACAATGGGTCAGCATCAATAAACAACAGGCACAATACAAAACAAGGCATTTACATGGTTAATCAGAGTATATAAAAGATTACATGGCATTTACATTGATAAACAGAATATTTAAAAGATTACAAGACATTGGAGATGTTGGACAAACACTTAACCCGGAAGTTTGACAAAAGTGAATTGACTATCAAAACACTACTGGGGAGTCTGCATCCTTCCAGGTGGGGGACCACAGTCCTTAGTGGGAGGTTTAAATGGTACTTGGATGAGCATTTAAACTAGCCGAGGTAGGAGGCGGAAATGTTAAAGGAGGCAAAGATTGTCTCCTCTAGGATGATGAAGCAACAAGGTGGGGAGCCAGAGGGAGGAAGCTTTCCAGGGCAGGGTGCAGAAAACGGGGAAGGGTCAAGGTGAAGGCAAGTGGGGTATAAATCAGGATAGCAAGAAGAGAGGTGGAAGGAGACAGGTATATAGAGAGTAACGACGGAAGAGGGGGGTCAGGGGAGTTTTGGGAAACAGCACAGGCAGGAAGGGGATAATGCAGGGAGACAGGTGGGGGAAGGGAGTAAGGTATGAGGAGTCATGTGTGCCAATGCAAGGCGTCTGGGAAACAAAATTCCAGACCTAGAGGCCACCATGGAGGTGGCTAGCCTGGATATGGTGCCCATAACAGAGTCATGGTGCACTGACAGCCATGACTGGGATATGGCCATACCAAGCTTCTCTCTGCTTATGAGAGACAGGGAATGGAGGAGTGGAGGAGGGGTTGTACTGGGGTTGTAGGTTTCAGCGTGGCTCAGCTAGTAGCACATCCGCCTTTAGGCCAGAATTCGTGATTTCTAGTCCCACACCGGGATTGGACTCATACCTAAATGCTGGCACCCGAATGCAGTACTAGGGGGGTGCTGTACTGTTGGAGTGTGCCGTCCTTCGGATGAGATGTTAAACCAAGGTCTCTTCTACCCATCTCTGGTGCTGTCCTGGTACATGTCCAGGTAGAAGTAAAAGAACCCACGGCACTTTTCTCGAGAGATGGGGAGTTTTTATTGATAAGGAAAAATATACAAGAACAAAAACAGAATTATGTATAACAAACACAACTACTGAAAAAAGGACAAAAGAACACCAATCAAATATAGGTGATAAAAAAGCATGCCAGTAATTGTTCATAATGTGTTACTCCCCTCTTATGTATTAAAAAAAAAAACAATCTTATGGCTACTGAAGAAAGTTAAAGCCAGGATACAGTTTTCCATAAAAACCAAAAAGAAGGTTGTGGTAACATAGTTTTTTTTCTTGTAAATATATTTTATATAATTCTTGAGTGATTTTGGAAATCAAAAGATGCAAGGGAATAGTTTTTTGATGAAACAAAAAGGCACATCTCGAGTGCCAGATATACCACTTCACACAAGCCATTTTTACACACAAGTGTTGTAATTCCATTTTTCCAAGAATGTGGAAAAGAACAGTAAATTAGGATATCATAAGTAATAGTGGCAGATTCTGGGATATGCCATGCTTTTCTACAGTCTTGCCAGAAGGTCATTATATAAGGACAGGAGGAGAATAAATGATGAATAGATTCTTCCACCCGAGTGCAGGTATCTTGGAGGCAAAATCGTTCAGTTTCCTTTTTGTGTCTGTTATTGCCCTTTACCTGTAGGTTACCATGTGTAAAAAGCCACAGCATACAGTATCTTTCATTTTACAGGGTATTCATGGGTCCAGTAGTTGTATCGTCACCACAGAGGGTGGAATGTTTTGAATATTAGTATTTTTTTCTACAACTCTTTTTTTTTGCTCCCAAAACCAGCCCCTAAGAACTCCCTTGGACGTAGCCCCCCACAGACAGCATCTCCTGCCCAGCCTGAGATTCTCCCAGCCCCAGGTCCCCCCCCCCCAGAACTCCATTCTGCACTCCCACCTGCTAGAGACCCCTTGGCTTGTACCACCCGAGGCAGGACTGCCATCCATGTACCTTGGCACACCTTGAATCCATCTGTAGGCAGAGTGAGGCTGGAGGAAATCGGGGACCTGGTTAGGCAGGATCCAGCAGTGGGCATGGGGCTGCTGTGGGACTCATTATTATCCTCTCAGGTGCCGGGGTGTTTCCTTGTGCGTGAACGTGACCTCCCGGAGGTGCGGACATGCAATGACGTCCAGCGTGAGGCCAGAATAGAACGCTTGAATCACAGAAAGCGCCCTTTCACCTGAAGGCAGATCTGCTGCCATGAGGCATATTCTACATTGGCCATAATGCTAGGGAAGGACAAGCTGCTCTGTACAGTAATGTATACAATTTGTGCATCTTGTTCCAACTGTCTTAAGTAATGGATCAATACAAAGCAAATAAAGTAAAAGGCTGAATGGACATCCTTGTTGCACCCCCTCCTTTCTTTACTAAAGCACCTGGCATACCATTAACCACTGGATGAAGGGTTGTGACACTGTACAAGTGAAACAGCCAGTCAATAAAGACAGGTGGTAAAACATAGTGCTTCAGTACTGCAAATAAATTTACTTATTTAGTTTTTGTTGACCAGGTAAGTGCACTAGACAATTCCTGCCTATTTTCAGGCACGACCCGGGGGAGGGGGATACAGATGAATGCCAACTGACTTAGACCAGATTAAGCTGTTGGTGGTATTTTTAGTGAATGAGGGAAATTTGTCCAGGACACCGGGGAAATTCCCCTACTCTGCTGGCGCTCTGTAGCCAGTAGAGGGCTGTGATAGCTCTGCTGCATGGCAGAAGCTTTGCAGTATTGTGAGAAGATGGACGCTAGCATGGACGCTCCTGCTAGCATTGCTCTACAGATTGTTTTGGAATTTACTGTTTCTGCTTCTGTTGATGAGGCTTCTAACCTGGAGATGCTGCCTGTTGTTTCGGAGTTAATCGGTGCGTTGCCGATTCGGGAGGTATCCTCTGCTGTATCTACAAGTCCTGTTTGCCTTTTCTCTGCTGCTGGAACTCCTGAGTCTGCACCTACTGTTGTTCCTATGGACGGATTTTTGCATGACGCGCTTCCGGTTATGGCGTCGGATGGTTCGGTGGCTTCGGAGGTTCGCTGTTACAGAACCACCATTCTACGCCTCAGGTTTTGAGACAGCAATTTGCTTGGCAACACAGGATTCCACAACTTTCAGGACTGGTCGATGGAGGACTCTTATCCAAAGCTGGATGGACTCAAACTGCTGTGGGGACTTGGGTTCCTGACCCTGCCTGGAAACCTGTTACACTGCTCCCATCTAAGCATGCCACCTCCCTGAGCTCAGGTATTGACGATGGTTCTTCTGCTACCTGTGATATTAATGGTGCGCACCTACTATTGAAGGACCCTGAGGCATTTTTTGGCCCCAGTACATCCTCGGGGGGGGGATCAAGGGATACTGCTGCAGCACGTCATAGGATTATTAAAGACAAGGGCCCTGAACCCTTTAATCATGTTCCTATGGCTGACTTGTTCAAAAATAAGCTTGAACAAGCTCCCAGGAGGAACGCCGTTAGACTAAGGTATAGAGGGGGTCTAGGTACCCATCCTGATAGATACTATGTAGCTAACACCCTGCTTAAGGGCTCTATGTCATTTATTCCTTCGGATCTGTTTGCACTAATACATGTTTCTGGGGAGGACTCCTTTGATGTTAGTTTTAGACTTAATCAAAGCTTAGAAATTTTTTGGGAGAAGTATTCTGTTTTAAAAACTACTCCTTTATGGCTTCCCTTTTTGGCCATTCCTCTGACTAGGCCACAAATCTGGTACATCACTATCATGTTCAGGAATGAAGGAGTAAATGTAAGTGGTATTTACCATTGGCTGCAAAATCGCTGTAATATCCTTGGCCCCCCTGAGGCTTTATTAGACTTAGAGGGTATCTGGACTGGGAGCAGGAAATTCAAAGTGAAATTGTTTCAGGTGAATTCTGATATTATCCATCTCCAAAACAGTTTTTTTTTAGGGAAAGATAGAGGAGTGTGTTTTTATAGGGGTCAGCCCCGGGCCTGTTATAAATGTGGCTCACGCACTCATATTAGTAGCCCCTGTGACATGATGAAATGTTCACTATGTGGGGGGTAATGGGCATTCAATGGATCTCTGTGAGAATATTTTTCAGTGCAACTTGTGTGAGGAGAAAGGACATGCCTTTCATCAATGCCCCTGGGCTGAAAGAAATGGAGTTGAAGGATGGGATCATGATGACTTAGTAATTCAAGCTCAAGTTAAATTACAAAATCCTGTCCTTAGTGAATCTGCACCAGTTCCTGATACTCCCCTTCCGGTAGTGACGAACTCAGTATCCCTTGTGGATAACTCTGGCCCTTCTCTAACCCCAGATCAGAATTTTGAGAAGGATGATGTTTCTGACAGGCCCACTATGCCCCCCCCCCTCCATTTTTGAAACTGTTAAGGGACGAAGAGTTACCAGGTCTTCACTGAAAATCCCTGCTCCCTGTCCTATTCCTACCACTAATATTTTTTCTCCCTTACAAGATGATCTTGGGGACTCGGATTTGAAATCTGATACTTCACATAGATCAGAAATAGTCACGGAAGATGAAGACAGTAAATCCACAGAATTAGCTAAAGACAAAAGGGGTAAGAAAGGAAAAAAAAAAGAAGGCCAGTAGCAGCCTGAAAGGAGGACTTTGCTGAACACTGGTTTTTTATGGCCACTTTACAACTATTATCCTTTAATGTTTACAGTTTAAAGTCATATAAAAAACAAATTTCTATTTTGGCTTTTTTTGAAACTCTTCCAGTGGACATTATCTTTGTTCAGGAAAGTTGTCTTTCCTCACATGCTGAGGTGGACATTATCAAAAAAAGATGGCACTGGGGACCTTTGTTTTGGTCTTTTGGGCTGGAACCTGCAGATGGGATTGGCATTCTCTTTAAATCCACCCATTTTCATATATTTCGACTTCTTGATGTTAGTCCTGGTAGAGCCCTAATTCTGAATGGTTCCCTTGGAGACTTCTCCTTTCGTTTCATCAATATTTATGCCCCACAAACTAAATCAGCTAGGGTTGCATTATTTGGGGAGATTAAGCCATTTCTCTTTACTAGGATGCATATTATTTGGGGAAGGGATTTTAATTGTACTTTGGATACCCCTTTGTCTGGAGTCACCCAGAAAAAAATATATTGTGATTCTAATGCTTTGTCACAAATTCTGTCTGGCACTAGTATGAAGAATGCCTATCGTACACTACATCCCAGGGGTAATGGTGCTACCTATCATAGATCTATTTACGCCACAAGAATTGATATGTTTTTCTTTTCTCAACAATTACATCCCATTCATTGTAGATCTCAGCCTTCAGAATTCTCTGATCATAATATTCTTTTTTGTGCCTTCAGTTTGCATTCTCTCCTTCCCAAGATTTTTTCAAAATATAATCGTTGGAGATTAAATATATCACTTCTTGACAGTCCTTCTCTCCTTTCCCAGATTGAAACTTTTTTGCTTATAGGGAATCTGTTTTTTGTGCTTACACCAATTTACTGAGTTGGTGGATGGATACCAAAAGGGAACTAAAACAGCTTATGCTCTCTTTTGGAAAAGCTAAGGCTAATTCTAATTATTTGCAATACCTTCTTTTACGAAACCAGCTATATAAGTTAATGTTCTTTCCTTCTGACTATAAGCATGATTTGACTTCTCAAATTCGAGCTTTGAAAGAACAGATGAAATCTTATCAATATGATAGAGCAAAATCCTTAGAATTAGAATTTAAATTTGGCACTAGGAGCACACCAGCTTCAGATCCCTTTGAGGCCTGTAAGCAGAGGCTGGAGACCACTCTTATGACCCAGCTTGTTTCTCCCACTGGCCTCTTGCTTAACAAGGATTTGGAAATGTTAACACTTGTTCAACAATATGTTGGTGATTCTTTTCAGGATAGGTCTGACCAACCTTTGCCTGATTTTTCTAGTTTCACTGCTCCACTCCCTCAAGTACCTACCTCTCAAGTAACCTCATTAATTCAACCTATTTCTTCCCAGAAAGTAGAAAAGGCTATCTCGCAATTAAGTAAGGGTACTTCACCAGGGTGGATGGTATCCCTAATGATTTTTATAAACTTTTTCTTTCTTACATGATTTATTGTTTGCTGAAGGTATTTAATTTTTTGTTGTTCTCTTCTACTTCTCATTCAGGGTTTAGTACCTCATTACTTTTTTTCTTATATAAATCAGGGAACAAAACTTTATTATCTAACTGGAGACCTTTGAGTTTACTGACTAGCGATTACAAAATTTTGGCTAAAATCCTCAACAATAGATTATTATTGGTAGCAGATTTTCTTATACACCCCGGCTCAAACTTGCGCTATTCCTCACAGACGCATTCAACACAATTTATATCTTTTAAGAGACTTATTTGAACTTAGTCATGCATTTCAAATCTCAGGATATATTGCTGATTTAGATCAGGTTAAAGCCTTTGATAAGATTAAACATACTTATTTATTCTCCTTACTTTTGCAGTATGGTATCCGAAAACCTTTTGTAAGGTGGATTTCTATCTTATATGAGAGCGCCACTATTGTCCCCATGGTTAATGGCCTTTTTGGTACAGAGATCTCTATATTTGTTGGAGTGAGACAGGGCTGCCCGTTAAGTCCGCTTCTGTACTCTTTTGTTTTGGACCCTGTGATCAGACAAATTGTATGGGACACTAGTATTATTGGATTAGCACCCTCCTCTACTTTACCACTTGAAAAAATAACCGCCATATGCGGATGATGTTACTTTATTACTTAAAGATATCCCTTCTTTAACCACTGCACTACAAATTTTTTCTCATTTTGGTATATTATCAGGAGCCCAGCATAATATGAACAAAAGTTTTATTTTTTTTTTTACATCCTACACCTTCAGTTCCTTCTGATATTAGGAGCATTCTGGTTGTTTCTTCTCCCCACAAAATTCTAGGTATTTGGTTTGCAGCAGGTGATTTAGCCTCCTATAATTGGGAGAAACAACTATATATCGGGGAGTTTAAGATTCACTGCTGGAAAGGGTGGAAATTTGGAAAAAAAAAAAGGGTTGCAATTATTAAAACATTTTTGTTACCTATTTTTTTGTATTTAAGTTATGTGTTTCCGCCTCCTCTTCATCTGGAAACAAGAATTTTTAGTCTTTTTTTCCAGATGCTATGGGGTAACAGATTGAACCCTGTACGTAGGGACATTACTTATCTCCCTATTAATAAGGGAGGGTTGGCCATGATTAACCCCATTGTTTTCTACCACTCCTTGTTTTTGTTTGAATCCTTTTCTTATCTCTGGTCTCCTGCTATTATGTCCTGGCAGTACTGGTCCCAGTTTTTATGGTCTAGATATTTAAATAAATGGTCTCTTTTACCCCCAAAAATCCTATTGTCTGACTCTTTACCATCCTATGGTATTGCTACTTTGAAAAAATGACAGCAATGGAAAATATCTTTTCCACACTTACTTACTTTCTCCAGAAAACCCTTTTACAATTTCATTGTTTTTGAGGTTCAAAAGCGTTCTTCTCTTTCCCGACTGTGTACCCTCTAAAATGTTTTTTTTCTCTCAGGAAGTTAACAGATTTTAGGATTCCCCCACATATTTGGGATACTGTCTGGCTCTCTATGCAAGGAAGGTTAGGGGTCAGAGGTAATTTGAAATATAAACCCACTACAGAATGATTCTGTTTACGGCCTACCTGTATCAATTGCGAAGAAACTATGGTTCATTTTTTTGTTACTTGTCCCTTCAGTCAAAAAGTTTGGCAGGACGCTGCTGTACATTGGAACCTATCCTTTTTAGTTAATATTTCATATCAAACCATAGTTTTGGGTGATTATACAGGGATTTGGCATTTATATCATAAAAGTACCTTGAATGTTTTCTTTTCTTTCATACAATATTATTTATGGCAAGCTCGCTGCCAATTTGTTTTGCAGCAACAAACAGTATTATTTAATACCATGTTTTTTGCAAATTGAGGATGGGTTAGCTTCTGTTAAAACTAGAGATGTTGTTAAATTTTCCAAACCTAAAGTTGATTCCTTTTGGCAAAATTTCATTTGTGTATAACTGTTGGTAATTCTGTTTTCTTTTTCCTTTTTTTATGTGTGATGTTGATTTTTTTTTTCATTTTGTATAAAATCGTACTTTGATTGTTTCTGTATTTCCTTTTTGTGATGTTATGTTTTTTTTCAATAAAACTTCCCCTACTCTTTTCGATAAGTGCCATGGGATCTTTAACATCCACCTGAACTACCACCAATCCAGGCAGATGGGACCTCGGTTTAACATCTCATCCAAAAGACGGCACCTCAGAAGTGCAGCACCCCTCTCATGCTGCACTACAGTGTCAGTACTGGGATATTAACCCAAGTGCCAGATGTGGGAACTGAACCCACAGCCCTCTGATCTCCCAGCCTCAGAGGCGAGTGTGCTACCTACTGAGCCACTGACACTGCTAATGAGACTCATGAGACACATGAGACACAGAGTCGAATCCTTCCCCCTGGTCTAAGCTGATGACGGTACTTCATGCTAGCAGATCCCTTGAAAGCTCTCGTAAGAGAAATAGATTGTCTTGAACATTTCTTTGAGGAACTGCACAAATTTGTGTGGGGGCAATTACAATTTGAGCTGCTTGAGCCATTCTATTTCCTAATTTTTTACATTAAATTTTCTAATCTGTGTTTATAAGGCTGATAGGCCTTCAATTATTCAAATCAGATTTGTCACCGTTTTCGCGTAGATGAATCAAGAAACGTTTAGCAAGTTCTGGGGGAACAGCAACCTCTCCTTGTAAAATTATGTTAAAGATGATAGTTATAGAATCAATAAGGGCATCTAATACTGTTTTATATAATTCTCCAGAGAGTTCATCGGGTCCCACAGCAGTGCCCCCCCCCCTTCAATGAGGAAACAACCATGAAAATTTCTGATGATGAAATGGGAGATATTAGTTGTTGTGACACATCAGGAGGAAGATCTGGAATAACCAGATCTCGTAGAAACACCTCAGCTCCCACTGGGGTAGGTGGAGGTAAACCAAATACCGTTTCTGTATGGGTATGCACTATATTAGCTATTTCCAGATTATTATTCGTCAGTGAACCATTAGTATGTTTTAATTGGGGCATATTATTTTTTTTCTCAACTCTTATGCTACATCCATCATAGGGATTAACGTGATGAGCCTTGCCCTGCGTGCCAAACTTTTGTTCAGCAAACAGGGAGGCAGCTCTATCATATCGATTTGAGATGAATAATCAAATCCTCTTTCATTTGAAAGAGAAATCAATGTTTGCAAATGTTTCCTTAATTCTAGATAATTAATATACCATCGTGTTGAATAAGTTCAGCAGTGTTCTTAAAATAATGTTTCAAATCAAATTTGGTTTCCTACCACCACTGAAGTGGGTTACCATACAAGTCAAACACCAATTTTCTTGCTTCAATAAGTTCTTGCAGTGATAGCCAAATACCCGGGTCATCTAGTAACTAGTAGTAGTAAAATGTTTTTATTTATACAGGCTTAATTTGACAACAATTTCACCATTAGGGCTATAAACGCCCTGTTTACAGGGTGTTTCTGTAGATGTTTAAAGAGTTACATAACAAACAATAAACCTTCATAATGCTAAAGGGACTATGAGACACAAAATAAATCAAATCATGACATTTCTTCATACGAGTATATACAAATTCAGACTGGTAATTTCCATCATTCTAGTTCTATGCTTAAATATGTATAGAAAAACAAAAAAAGATTCTATGGGCCGGATATTCAGAAATGCACCAAGCCGGCGCCAGTCGGCTGCGCCAATGCTGAATCGCGCCATGGTAAGCTGGGATGGTATTCAGAAGATGCGCCACCAAATGCTCCAGCACAGGTTGGCTGAATATGGCAAAGATGCGCCCGCAGCACAACCAGAGATGCGCTGGGCAGCCATGGACGTGCGGAGCAAACCCGAGCACAAACCCATTGAGCAGGGCAAGAGCCACAAGCCGCAGGTACACATACGCAAGCAAACATAGGGTAATGGCCACAGGCCCCCCCAGCAGGGCACACCCATGAACACAGAGGCATGGACCCGGAAGGCACACGGCACCAGGGGAAGGTGCACAGAGAACCCAAGCCCACAAACCGTAGAACACACCCCTGGCCAAAGACCTGCCACCCCAGCCATGCCAATGGCAGGGACATGCAACAGACACCCACCAGGCAGAGCGACAACACCCCTGGCACCACAAGTACAAGCCCCCCCACCTGGTGCATGGCACAGGCATGCGCCCGCCCCCCATGAGTATGTGTGCACACACATGTACAGTGAGGGCCATGCGCCACCAGGTGGACAATGCCCCAAGATGACAAGGACCCCGTGCAGAGCAGAGCCCCCCCAGTTGCAACCAGCAATACAGAGCACCACACTGACAACACAGTGACACACCAAACACATCCGTCCCCCAGTCAGACATGCCATGGACATGTGAAACAGGGCTGAACACAACATAGACCCCATCGGAACACAGCCCGTGAACTGACCCACCACTGCGGTGACACCATGCACCACACCCACACATCTGCAGCAGACATGGACACAGGCCTGTAACAAAACCAAAGCTTTATATAAAAGAGCACAGGCAACAGACAGATAACAAGGGGCAGATATGGGGGAGGGGGACAGGAGGAGGGGAACAGGGTGCAGGGGCTATACAGAATGATGAGGGACAGCATGGGAAACAGGTGTGGGGAAGGAAAGGGGGCTATAGACAACATGGGCCACTGTAGGGCCCTCTATCTTCAGCCCCTGATGGCCCGCTGCAGCCGCTGCATGGCCCACCTCAGTGCCGCAGTCTCCCACAGGTGCCGCCTCTGGAGTGCAAGGAGCTGCCTGTGGAGTGCCAGTATGAAATGGGAGATATTAGTTGTTGTGACACATCAGGAGTATCCTCCCTCGGTCCTGGACATGGGGGTGTGCAGTCCTCCCGGCAACATTCATGTGACCACCTGGGGAAGGGACAGGACAGCCAATCAGTGCAATGCCCCAAAGACCCCAGCCCACCCACAGCATGCAATGGACTGCGGGGGCACACACCACTGGGGGACAGCAATGGACCTGTGCCTGGAGGACCACACCAGCCATCCACACAGCACATCACAATGGTGCAGCTAGTTAGATGGGTAGCACAGTGTGCCCATGTGTGCAGGAGCACAGGGCACTTGGCACAGGCACCATTGTAGCACACATTGTGGAGGCTGTGTGCATGTCCCCCCCCACCGGCTGCACAATGCCGCAAAAGTACGTACAACAGTGCCACATACGATGGGTGGTGCACCACCCATGGCTGTGCAGACACATGGCCATGGACACCATGCCCAGACCCACTACCCACAGCAATACAACTGGGACACAAGATAGCAAAGTGGCCACACTTACCTGCCATGCCGGTCTCATCCGGTGCTGCACCTTGTAGCCTAACATGGCCCCTCACACCTTCCACAGCTGCCCTGGCCCATCTGTGGTCCTCTGACCCTGTGGAAATCATGTACAGAGGTGGACCTGAGTACACAAGCAAGCATGGAGAGCCCCACCACTGCACAGCCTGCATGTTGCATATGTTCCCTTAACCGTCCCTGCGGGTCTCTGCGCCTGCATGACGGCAATACGCAGCAGCTATGCAGGGACACACAGCCGCCAATAGACTGTGATGAACCCCCACTGCGGACCATGCCCTGCAGCCCAAAACCCACCACTGATGAGCATCGTTGCATGCAAGACCATTGCACTTTTACAGGTGGCTATGGCACCACCCCACGTTGGACGTGTGCCTGCATCCGGCACAGCCACTCTGGATCCCTGCGCCACAAGTCCCCATACCAGTGGTGACATTGCTCTGCACTCCTTGCCACCCCCGTGCATCTCTCCAGGTCTGTGGCCACCTGCATCCAAACGTCGCCCCTGGCGTGCTGCAGTGGTACGAGGCCCAATAGTTGCCCCTCAAAGGGCTGCACCAGTGCAACAAGATTGACCAGTTCAACATCGGTCCAGTTGATGGCCCTTTGTGTCCTCCCCTGTGCCATGGCCATTAACAACCCTCACTGTCGGCGTGAATAGCGGTGCAGTCACGCATGTGGTTGTAGCACGTTTAGGATGCGTGATCGGGAATGGAATGGTGCAACCGTGCAGTATGATGATGCACAATGCAGGTGCATTGCACAGTCCTGGACATGCGCACAACACCCTGGCCCACCGGCTATGTGGGGTCAGGGGTCATGACCCCGCGCACAGTCGCACATGTGCCTGAGGATGCACAATGCCCCACTATTGCTGCATGCACAATGGCACGGCACCACGCAAGGACTGTCAGTTGCATAATATATACATGCAATGCTGTGTGGACATGTGCACTGCGGGAACGCGCAACGCGCATGCGCTGAATATGCGCCACAGGATTGCTCTGGTGCAACCCCATTGTGCACGGCACATTTATGCAATATTCAGCCCTGGTATGTAAATGACCTCATCAGTCAATGCACAGCGCAGTATGGTGCATTAGCATATCATTACCCTTGCGCACAAGCTCATTTGCATGCGATGCGCCATATAAGCGCCAAGGAACATCACAGGCCATGGACCGGTATTGCACTCTTACAGGTAGGTGGATGCTGGTTTGGGGAACTGGCAGCCTGCAACACCACAGCCATGGAGGGCAACATGGACCATACCCTCACTGACACACTGTGCTGTTCCTGTTCACAGGTGGCAGAATGTCTGGACTTGAGGAGGAGCAGGAGGAGCATGAGCTTGCATGCAAGCGCAGGCCCAACTTTACAAAGGAGGAAACGAATGCCCTGTCCGAGGCATACCTCGACAGGGAGACCCTGTTGAATGGTGACACGGGCACACTGCATGAACTGTTGGTAGGGTGGGATGAGGTGGCGGCCTACATCATCCTGTATGGTAGGCACCAGTGGACGGCACAGGAGTGCAGCAAGAAGGTTGGGACCGACAGGTGGAGGATTAAGGAGAACATGGCAGCCATTTGATCCTCCCGCAGTGCCACCAGTGGAGGGCCATCCACCATACCCACCCTGTCGGCCACGGAGGAGCTAGTGGCATCCACCCTCCATCGCACTGCGGTGGAGGGTGTGCCTGGCGGGGGATTCCAGATGGGTGGCAGCCCATCACTGCATGGTACGTATGTGACTCACAGTAACCTGGCAGGTGTGTGCCAGGTCATGTAGGTGTGCCTGCCACTGTGCCACATGCCACATGCGTGTGTGCATGCCGCCGGTCATGGCACGCCACTGGGCAGCAGCACCAGCGGCATGCACATGGGGGGGCACATGGGCATCAATGTACCACTAACCATGTCTTCCTCTCTTGCAGCACCATCATGCCTCTCTGCAAGGGATGGGGTGGCAGATGCGGCAGCCATGGACAGTGCAGACCCTCAACATCCACCGGCGTCTGTGGCCCGGACAGGCTGTGGCTGAGCACTGCGGGGCCAGTGGACGTCTTTGGCCTGGGGTCGGATGAGGCCCTGGATGAGTTCCTGCAAGATGCCAGCCTGGATGTGCTGTGCGCGGAGACTCAGCTCTGGGTGGGGTCCAGCTCTGATGATGACATCACCCTGATCCTGGATAGCGTGTTACACATTGTGGACGACACGCCCCTGCCTGCCTCACAGGCATCGTTGGGGCCCAGCGCTGTGCCCGCTGCTGCACAGCCACCTCCCATCCCCACTGATGCAGTGGTGTGTGGTGCCACCGCTGTGACCAGCATGGGTGGTGGTGCTGTTGCTGCTGCGCCAGTGCAGTGCACCACTCAGCAGATGGATGGGCGGCAGCAGCAGGATGCAGGTACCACCAGGCAGCGGGACACGGGGTCTGCCGTCGGTGCTCCTAATGTCACTGTACCCCCTGTAAGGCCCACTGTGCAGCGTCCACCAGAACGGGAAGCTGGGCAGCATGCCAGGTCACCCCCAGCTGATCGGCGTCCCGGCCAGGAGACGCAGGATGCCAAACGGCTGGCAGAGCACACCCGGTTGCTGCGGGCATCCGTGGAGAATCAGGTACTGCTTGCCACTGAGGTGCGGGCACTGCGGGCGGAGGTTCACCAGCTGGCCAAGCAGCAGGACAGGGGCACTGTGCAGATCATGGATGGGCTGCGCCACATGCAGAAGGCTACAACTGCATCTATGGATCACATGTCCGGTGCCATTGTGGCTGCAATGGACTGCATGACCGGTACCATTGCGGCCGGCTTTTCATAGCTGGCTGCCACTGGGCACGGCCATGTGCAGAGGACCCCCCACAGTGCACTGTCCACCCCACAGTCCATGTGTCTGGTGGCCCCATCACAGCAGACACTGGGTTCCAACGTAAGCATCCCAGGCACACCCGGGGCTGGCCTGTTTGGCCGCCTCTGTACCCCTGCGAGGACATGGTCGCGATCCCGCACATCTACCCCAGGAGGGCATTTGACACATCCCCTGTGGCCGATGCACAGTCAGCATATGCTGATCAGCCCTGGGGTGGCCGCCTACGTGGCCGGGGCGGCCGCCCACATGGCCGTGGCGGCCAAGGGACCGTGCGGTTGGCCTGACCTGCTATCCACTGCTGTTGACCTGTGCACACATGGATGGTGGTGGTGCAGCATGCATGTGGTGGTGCGCATGTGTGTTGTGCCCATGCCTCCTGTGTGTGCTGGCCGGGCTGCTGGGAGGTGTGGCCTGGGCATGATGAGGGCAGCTCCGCACCGGTTGTGCCTGCGCACCGGTGTCATGCATCTGATCCATGCCATGTTCCTCTGCTTGTGTGTGTGTGTGGTGTGTGTGCACATGCCTGTGCTGCATATGTGTGTGTGCGTGTATGTGCCACCACCTACGCCAACCCTGCTGTGCACCCCATTCCTTGCATGCATTCCGCCATGCATGTTTCTGCCTGTGTGCAGTGTGCTGGTCTGTATGACCCATGCATGTGTGTCACTGCACCTACCTGCGTTCTCCAAAGTGCTCTTGGGTGATTGTGTCCCGTTGCCTTCACGCCATCTGTGCCAGACGGGGGTCATATCTATCAGGGAGTGGCTGCCCATCACCCTCCAGCCCATTGTCCCCACTACTGTCACCCTCATCAGCCTCGACAGCTATCCCACGGTCAATGGCCATGTTGTGCAGGATGCAGCAGGCCAGGAATAGGCCACAGACTTTGGATGGGCTGTATTGTAGAGCACTGCCTGACTTGTCCAGGCAACAGAATCACGCTTTCAGTATGCCAAAGACACACTCAATGATACTGCACATGCTGACGTGTGCCTCGTTGTACTTCTCCTCTGCAGGGGACGACGGTCACCGGTAGGGGGTGAGCAGCCAGGGCCTCAGCGGATATGCACTGTCACCTGTGTAGGGAAGGACGTGGTTAGCCCTGCACTATGCTGTTCTGCCTCTTCACCCTGTCACCCACTGCCCACACCGCCATGTCTGCTCTGCCTGTCCATCCCCAACCCCAGGGCAGTACCACACATGCCCCTGTCCCATGCCCTACTCACCCACAAGGTGACCCATGGGGATGTCCCCACATTCAAACCTCTGGCACAGCGTGGAGCTGTGCCAGATGAATGCGTTATGTGCACTCCCGGGGTGAGTGGCGTAGACATTGATGATGCACCCATGGCATCGCACACCACCTGGCAGTTGATGGTTGGGTTTCCCTTCCTGTTGATATACACAGGGCCCTCAGGGCCAGGTGGCATGTGGATGCCCACTTAGGTGCAGTCAATGGTCCTGATCATGCCAGGCATGCGTGCCACCCTGTGGAAGTCCTGCATGTTTGCTGTATGCTCTGCCTGTGTGCTAGAGAACCATATGAACTCTGAAGCACGTGGCAGCAGAGCACTGAGGAACTGTGTAAGGAGGTAGGACGTGGCTGACTGGGTGATACCCATGGTGTCCCCTGTTGGCCTTTGGAAGGTGCCCATAGTGAGCAAGCACATCACGGCAGTCACCTTAGTCTCCACAGACATGGCATGACTACGTCTGGTGGGTGCCTGCATTTTGTCATGGCACAGCTCACAGAGCTGCCTCAGAATGGCCCTGTTCAGGCGGTACCAGCCCACTATCTCAGTATCACTGTAGTTTTCAAATGTGATACAGGCACGGTACAACCTGGGTCGGGCATACTGCTGCGGGGTCCTTCGTTGGCCACGTTGGTGTTCCTCCTGCCTCCTCATACCCCTCATTACTGCCTCCATTAGGAATGGGGCACTCTCCATCCCTCCATCACTATGGGTGTCTCCCTGGGTGCCTGTGTTACTCTGTCTGTCCGTCCGTCTGTCTGCCCGTCTCTCTCTCTCACACACTCGCCCTCCTTCTCTCTCTCTCTCCGATCACAATGTTGCGCATATGCTGTCTGTGTGTTTGAGGCAGGTTTTTATGGGAACAAGTCTGGCCGGCGCATCTTGGGTTTGCTCCGGACTTGTGCCATGGGTTCCCAATTGAATATCCCATTGTGCCAAATATTCATGGGTGCGCCCCCTGCACTTGCGCTGCATACATTATAGTTGTGCCATGGCGCAATGAGAGTTGCACTGCACAGCCGCGGTCTTTGAATATCGCTCGGTGGTGCATTTCCGTGGTTTTGCTGGCGTACCTCGGTTTCACCATGCGCAACTGCTCTGAATATCTGGGCCTATATGTTTATATTCAAAGATTCCTATTTATACCATCAATAGGTGTAAGATTGTTAAATGTGCAACATATTATGACAAGATTTCCATAATGCCTGTGATTGTGGCCTAGCATCATCCTCATATACAGTATATAAAGACAAAGTAACATTTCGGAGAATTTCCTCTGGAGCAACACATTGTTGCTACAATACCCACTTACAGCAGGCTTGCCAAATGTAATATTTTAGAATGGCAAAAATAATCTGTAAAGTGCCATTATGAGATCATCTCCAGTGCTGCGGGTAAATGCCAAGGATTATGTTTTCATGCGCTAGGTTGTAATATAGGGTTGTCTACCACTGTGAGGCCAAAAAGGTCCAAAAAGCCATGACATATGCACACTCTAAAAAGAGATACCCCTGTGTTTCTAGAATTTGATTACATTCCGGATTTAGGCAGTCTGCTTTTGTTTTGGGGCCATGCCTGTTTGCATACACTTGCCCATTCTAGTACCACGGCTGCCCATGGCTTGTTCCCAAGGTTTGCAAGCATTATTACATTATAAAATAAAAAGTACTGTAATAAAAGACAATGGGATTCATCATTCCCAAGTCTCTTTCCCAAATAGGTCTGTAAGTTGTTTCCCGCTTTATAGGGTTTAAGCGGCTACCCCACAGGGCCTGAAAAATATGCTATAAATCCTAGTTTCCAAGTGGGGGGAAGGGGCAGAAATAAGTAGTTCACATATAAAAAAAAACTGGAAGTAATAAGGTTTTTATTATTAGAGCTCTCTTTAGTTTGGAGATTTGCCTATGTTTTCCATTGTACAATCAGTTGTTCAGCTTTCTGGATACGCAATTCCCAATTTAATTGGGCTCGATTTCCTTTACTAAACTGTACGCCTAAAATAGGAATTGGTTCATTTGTGATTTTTATATTTGCATATGAGGGTGCAGTGGGGAGAGTACCTCTTCCTAACGGCACACTAATGCTTTTTTCAAAATGTATTTTGTACCCCGATACAGATGCAAAGGCAGCAAGTTGTCCCATTACTCTGGTTTCTTGTCTCTTTCTTGACAGTTGCTACCACGTCATCAGCAAACACCAGTGTTTTTACTGGGGGACCTAACTGTGTCAGTTTTATGCCCTCTATATGTCTATCCCTTTGAAAATTCTGTAGTAGTGTGTCAATACAATAGATGTTTAGCAAAGGGCTAATGGGGCAGCTCTGTCATACTCCTTTATGAAATTCTGTGGTGTTTCCTTTCCATCCATTAACAGCTGGTATTACCTTAGCTGCAGCATACATACTTTTAATCCAAGCTATGAATTCAGTAGGTAGGCCTAAATGATGTAATGCATAAAATAAACGTTAATGGGAAACAGCATTGGATGTTTTTTCCTGGTCTACGCTAAGACGAGTGCCTTCATCTGTATCCTGTTGGCATTTGTTAAACAGTTCCCTTAATGTTATTAAATTATCTGGTTAATCTGGTTCAAGGTCAGTTGGCATTCATCTTTATCCCCCTCCCTTGGTCATGCCTGAAAATAGGCAGAATTTGTCTAGTGCATTTACCCGGTCAACAAAAACTAACTAACTAAATAAATAAATCTTGCATATATCTGGTTGGTATGAAGCACGTCTGCACCTCACTAATTACCATGTTTGAGACTATGGCTAATCTTTTGGCTAGTAGTTTTCCTAAAATTTTGTAGTCTGTATTTAGCAGACTGATAGTTGGCTAGATTACTTCCATTTCCTTTCTTAAATAGGAAAATTAGATGTGCCATTGTCATTGAGGTAGGTAAAGTTCGGTTGTCCAGAATTTCATTATACAGCAATGTCAATGCTGGAAAGAGATCATCCATGAAGCGTTTATAACATTTTGTAGTCAAACTGTCTGTCCCTGGAGCTGTATTGTTATCCAAGGCACTTACTGCCGCTGTAATTTCTTCTTTGGTTACATGCTTAATTAAGTTCCTTTTCTGTGTCTCAGACAATGCAGGAATGGGCAAATCCTCAAGGTAGTGAGCATCTTATTGTATTTTGGGTGGTGTACCAAATGTTCTTTCAATATAATTATTTACTACTGCCATGATCGCCTGTTTATTTGTATGTGTATTCCCAAACTCATCCGCTAGGGCAGTTATGAGTTTATGTTCTGTCCTTTGTTTGCATTCTTCAAAGGGGTCAAAAGAACGTTTTTTACTCCGAGTGCCAAATTTCATTTCTTGTTGCAAAGTTTTTGCCCTATTATACTGCCGTTTAAACATTTCTTTTTTTATCACAATGATCTGCTGACTATAATTTGCTTTGAGTGTTCCTGCCTTAGAGAGCAGCAGGTGCAGTTGCTTTCTTAAACTCAGATATTCAAAATATTTTGTTAATGTGTTCTTTCCAGCTTGTTTTTCACATAAAGTCCTAAAGTTTCTTTTGGAATCCTCCCACCATTTATATACGGAATTGTACTTGCAAAGTACAGAGTTACGGGCTATCCATAATTTGTGCCATTATGTTTGAATGTCCTTGTTTTCCAGTAATTCAGTATTAAGATGCCAGGGGCCTTTACTACACGTAGGAGTTTCCCCCCAGGCTATGTCAAAAAGCTCCACTCTGTGGTCTGAAGAAGCCACATGTTTGGTCTAGGCCTTACAAATTTCAAAGGCCTGCGAGAAAATCTATTCGGGTAGCATATATCACTCTAATATAAGTGTTTCCCCCTGTAGGGTGCACTGTTTATATGCATCTTTCAGCTTTGTGGTGGTAATCATGTCCTTTAGAGCACTGGAATCACAAAATAGTTTATTCATCTTTAAACCCCTGTCTGATTGATGTAAGCCATAATTAAAGTCGCCTGCCTAGAGGAGCAGTCTAGATGTGTGTAGGAAAGGCTGGATTGTCTTGAAAAGTTCAATTTTATGGGTTTGAATCTACGGGGCATAGCTGTTCACTAATCTAAATCTGGTCGACCCTTATTGCATGTCTAAAATCAGGGCTCTACCTGAATCGAGATCTATAAGTCTAATCACTTTCAACTTATTGTTGGAAAAAAGGATCCCCAAACCATCATGTATTGTCACCCATTGACCAAAAGGTGGCACCATAACTACATAGTTTGGATGCCTGTGAGATTTGCAAAGTTTTGAGTCTAGTATCCTGGAGACATATGGGGCCCAATTTTAGAAGGGGATGTGGTGGCGCAGTGGACTTGCAGCAGGCATTTGGCGCAAGTTGCGACTTGCGCCAAACATTGGGACAAAGCATGATTTAGAAGAATGTTGCTGAAAACGCCCACCGCAAGTCCAGAAGGTAGGACGCAGGGAGTTAGATCAGGTACTCCCTGGTCTAACTTTGCATCTGGGATTAGGGCACTTGTGCCAGATCTTTGGCACAAGGTTCCGTAAATCGGGGAAAGTGTCACAACTGCACAAGCCCTTCTTAATTTGGACCAAACTGCATCCAAGATGCTTTGGCAGAGCTGTGTCACACTTTGCGTCAGATGCAGGGCATACTGCAAGCCCTGAGTACATGTTATAAAATTAGGCCCATGATATCAGCTTTATATTGGGGTAATTCTGATTGTACCGTTAATCTCCTTTTACTATTCTTAATGGGCCCTATTCACAAAGAGTTGTGGAGCCGGCACGTAAAGGCGCGTGCAATTCCGCACCCTTAGGAGATCCATGCGGGGACCACATTCATGAAGCAGTGATCCCCAACTGGCTCTCTTTCGCATCCTCACCCCCTGGCGTGGAGGTTCGCAGGGCGGGGTTGCAGACCTGGATCGGCAGCCAGTCAGCTGCCCTACCCAGGTCCACAGTGGATCACTTGCGCCAGTATTGCACCATGTTGCAGGGGGCGCGCAGAGCGCCAGTCATGCTGTCGGGAGAATTTGCTGGTTGCCTGCCCCCGGCCCGACCACTGTCCCCCGACATCTGCAGCACCATCCTGAGTGGGTCCATTGACCATTCTGCCTGCACCAGCGGGTCCCCGGTGGCATCTGGAGGGGGCATGTATCCCTTACAGCTGCTCTCCTGAGGCGTAGCCACCAGCCCCCATATTCGGCACTCTGCACTTTCATGAACACTGCAGAGTGCCGGCATGCCCTCCCCCGAAGACCCCGGCCAGCCCATGTGCGGAGCCCATGCTTGGCCGGATCCAGTGCGTGGGGGTTGTAACACATTCATGCATGCCGACAAGGCGAGAGGGTACTTAACAGGTGCGGGGTGGCTATGCACCTGGTTATGTGGCACGTAGCCACCCTGGCCCGTTCAAGAAAAGGGCCCAATGTTAATAACATTTTGAGTGAGTATGCTTAAAGATGTTATAAAAAAGAAAAGAAAGAGAAATACAGCCTCAAGTGGTTTTAGATCAAGTGTTCCATTTTTTCTTTACTTTATCTCCCCCACTGGTGTCCTGCAGCCCTGAAGATTGGTTCTGCATGGGAAATACTATGGAGGAAGAGTCAGACTCCTCATCTTCCCCATCTGTGTCTCCCCAAAGTGTTTCTGATTATAAAACTGCAATCTGTTATCTGTTGGAAGCACATTTTTGTCCTAGACAATTTTCTCTCCTTTCCGTTAGACTCTTTCCCCTTGCCTATCTTATTCAGGGGCCTCTTCTTCTGTTCCACTGGCTTAAATGTGGCATCCTTTTGAGGTGAAAGCATAGGGGTTGGGGAGCGGAGGCATCTTATCCTGTGCCAGCTGGGCAATTTTAGGTGTTGATACAAAAACTGGGGACACCTCCTTTGTCTTGTCAGTCTGGTCAGTGCAGGGCCGGCACTAGGATTTACTGGGCCCTCGTGCAAGACTGTGAAGTGGGCCCCCTGACTCACCCCTGTGAAGTAGGCTCCCTGCCTCACCCCTGTGAAGTGGGTCCCCCCAGCCTCCCCTGTAACTCTCAATAAGAATGAAAAAAAATTATTCAGTTAACACTACATTTGGCAGCAGCACTCGCTCCTCTGCTCTCAGGGAGCTCATCTGAGAAAGTGACCACTGACAGACAAGTCTCTGGCCCATTTTTTTCTTCTTTTTCTTTTCTTTTCCATGACCTGCCAGACCCCGACCCCCCAAACAACACCCTGAGCCAAGGCTGATCCTCCACTGTCCCGTACCAGTGAATAAATTAATTGATCTCTCCTATTCCTCCTCCCTCCTGTAGGTTGGCTTGGGCTTCCTCCCTCCCTAGTCTCTGGACCCCCTTTCTCTCGGTTCTAACTTCCCACTGACCCTGCTGACCACGGTCAGTACTACTGTTCAACTTCACTTGTGTTGTGTGTTGCCAGAGTTTTTAGAATATGTAATGTTTTTTCAACAGTGATACAGATAACTTGTAAAACCAATCATTGGCAGCAGAGCAAGATGAGCCTAAGAGTACATGACTGACCTGAAAGCAGCGAGCAAGCCAGAAATCCTCCATGCCATGCCAGCATGATGCCAGCAGCAATCCAGATAGACTTGATGGGCTGGTCGGTGGGGCAAGGCATGAGCACAACTTTGCAAGGTGACGGCAGGATAAGAGCGGGGACATCTCGGGGAGGAGGAGAACCAGTGAGAGAGGCTGAGGTTGTGTCCAATCAGTACTCAAGGAAGAGGAGGAGCCAGACATTCTATCCAGTGCCAGCAGGTACGGTTCATGAGCGTGCGTCCCCATGCTGCCTTGATATTAGAATTTATTTAAATGGAAGGGGGCTGAGATGATGGCAGGCAAGGGTGGGGTGGGTGCAGGCAGGGCGGAGTCAGAGACTGGATCCCAGAGCCGAGTCAGAGACAAATAAGGAGGAGGGGCAGCCAACGAGCACAGTACAGCACCAATTTCCATTTAAAAATTAGAGTTTTTGGCAGATGGGTCAGAGAGGTCTCTGGGCCCTGGTATAGTTGCATCCCTTGCACACCCCAATGCCGGCCCTGGGTCAGAGGGTGGGTCTTGGTATGGGGGTGGGTCTAAGGGAGGTGGATCAGTTTCTAAAAGTGTGGTGTTTGTTTCAAAAGTAGTGGGGACTGTGTCTGAAAGTGGAGGTACAATGTCTGCTTGTAATCCCTGCTTCCTTTCCTTATGCAAAGCAGTCATTCTGCGTTTTGAGGCTTGGGCACACCTCTTTTTCTGAGCTTGGGTTATGAGGGGTTCATGTGAAACACTTTCTTCTCTATTATGCGAAGCCCAGGGGCACCTTACATAGGTGTGGCCTTTCTCCTTACACAGGCTGCACCTGAATACATTTACACAGGTTGCTGTCAGATGTCCTATCTCTAAACAGTGTGTGCACCTAGGAGTGTCACAAGCATTACTTAGGTGCAATTTGGAGCCACATTTGTGACACAATTTTGGTTGCTCTGGGTAAAACAGTGAACCCCTATCTATCCCTAGATAGAAACAACCAGGCAAGTGCATTACACGATTGTTGGATATAATCAGTTTAACTTTCACCTTCCATCCCCAGTCCAAATTTGTTCAGAGTCGATAATCGGTACTGGATGTTTCAAAACTTCACATTGCCTTTTTTTTTTTTTTCTTACTTTATTTGTTTCTATTCAGGACCCCACTAGTCGGCATCTATCTTTTATCACCCACCCAGCCCCGCATCCGACATCAGGCAGCTAACCCCTTCTTCCCGCATGGTTTGCCCTCCATGGCAGGGCAATGAGGAGCCCTCGCTCAGACTCACCTCAAATAGGATCCAGATTCCAGGGAGCGCCATTCTGAGTTGGGGCCTGCAGTGGGTGGCTGCTGTCATCCTTCTCGAGCTGGGACCTCCGCTTCTCTTGTTCTGTGTTCCCCCTGGCCAGAGCATGCAGTGTTGGCAATGGCTGTGCTGTGTGCACTTCCACCCATGGCACGCTGGCCGACTGCTCCACCCCCCACGCTGGTGACAGGCTCAAGGTGCACTGGCACCCAGCCTTGGCTAGGTGTCACGGAAACGCTGAGCATGTATTCCCCCCTCCCTGGGAGAGGAGAGCTGTCTTGTGGATGCTCAGTCCTCTCCCTCCCTGGTCGACCCTCGGCGACCCACTCGCACCGCAAATACGGGGGTCGCCGGTGTGGCAAGAGGTAAGGCACGAATGCCTCAGTCCTTCACGCCACTGGGCCAGCCTTCACATCGCTTTTTTACCCAAAAAAGAGTGTCCAAGACATTTACTCCCTCATTTTTAAACAAAACTGTAATAGTTCGGACAGCCATTTTTGTAATGGGCGATGGATAGCCAAAAATGGTGTCCAACGAGGGGTGTCTTTCAGGGTGTTGTATTTAGTCCAGAATCTGTTCAATGCTTCCACTGTTTTGAAACTGACATCATAATTATGGTCATCTGTGTGTATCAGGGCAAAAACTTCCGAAGCGTAAAATTTCAAATAATTTTTCAGTAAAGACCTTGTGATATACACCCTGTCAGGGGTGTATCTAATCCACCTTTCTATAGTAAACGGATGGCATTTTTCCTAGGGGCAGGTTCTCCATGGTTTGTAAACAAATCTGACATTCTAAGTAAAGGCTTCATGAAGGCTCTTTTGGCTGGGTCCTGCAATATTGATTCGCCCGGCCCCACTGGTGAGGTTGTATCCTCATGAAAAGTTGAAATTGCAGGTAATGTTGGCACTTGCATTTTAGAGGTACCTACTAGTGGTGTATCAGGGACCCCAACACTCTTTGTGGCATCAGTTGTAGTTTTTGAGTGATTTTCTGTGTTGTTCAAAACAGGTATACCTTCAATAGTCATTTTACATATATCAGGGTCTGTGTCATTTGTACTTACAGGTAAGACTGTGGTAATTTCCTTGTGCATTTCTTGGGTATCGGTTTCAACAGACTCAGGGTCCTGCACTATTACTGGTGTAATGGTGTGCATTTCATTTGAAATAGGCATTGTTTGGTTGTACTTTTGGACACTAGGGTCTGTCGGGTTCGGGACCCAAACTCCCGCTGTATCCTGAATACAGCCGGCTTCTGCTAAAGCCAACAGTACTGTCCATGTGGAAGGTAAAGTTTCTCCACCCAGTTCATTTCTGTTAACAGGCTTTTACACAATTCAAGCAAATAAAACACAAAGCAGACATGGAAGGATACAAGAACAAATTAAAGGAGGCAGGGAAAGCTGTTAGAAGGGCAAAAGCACATATGGAAGAGAAAATAGCACAGGGTGTTAAGGAGGGGAGACAAAACCTTCTATAGATACATAAGAAAAAAAAGAAAAACTAAGGGAGGAATAGTCCGACTAGCAACCAAGGAAGATAAGATGGCAGAGAGTGATGAGAGCAAGGCAGAAGTGCTAAATGAGTTCTTTTGCTCTGTCTTCACCAAAGAAGACAGTGGCAAAGGTCCAACACTGAGCAGAACAAAGGAAGTTACTCAGGGAGCAGCACATGTTATAATGTCGCAAGACATTACAGAGCAGCAATACGCGGTATAATGCCGACATTAAAACTGCATGTCTTGCAGGAAGCTCTGCCCCCTCACATCCCCCGTTACGGGGGGCTGTGCCCCCCAACCCCCCCAACTTAAATAATAACCAACTCTCGGGGGGGGGGTTAACACTTAAATTCGCACAAAGTGCGAAAAATAAAAACATTTAATTCGTCCTGATTACAGGCTCCTCCAATCAATACAGTAGCATGTTCCATCACTGTGCTGACCTCTATTTTGTTTGAAACTTCCATTTGTTCCATCTTGGTGCCAGGGTCAGTCAGTAGACTCGAACCCTCGTAATCAATGAAAAAGTAAGCAGTTCTCTGTCGTCCTCCTCATCTGCAGTGTCAGCCATCTTCTCTGGCCACTAGAGAAATAAGCAGTAGCTCCCTCTACCCAAGAGTATGGGAATTTCCCTGATGTCCTGGTCAACATTCCCCTTCCCATAAAACCAATTCATGCAATTGTCCAAGGCTGTGTGTGGGTGTTGATGTGTGAAACGGCTACCACTACATGTTCAATCACTTCACTACCAGTCTAGCACTGCTTGTAAAGCACTTTGGGATACAATGTGTGTCACAAACCCACTCCTGGGGTCAGGCCCTCTGCTACCACAGTGCCTAACCTTTAAGTGCGATTCATGAACAGGGGACAAACAGGGACACCCTCCTGTTTGTTTTGGGTCTGAGCAACTACCAGTCTTTAGTCCTGGGGTCAATTATGAACCCTTTTTAGCTAGCACACCCAGGTAACAGATCCAAATATCACACTCTCTTCAGGGAAAGCAGCACAATATACTTGACCCAGCAGGCATACAACCAACCTGGTTCACAACTCCCTTCCGACTCAATTGAGACACTGGTATTTTTCTTACCTTGCTGGAACTTTACACAGATCCTTTTTAGTGTGGCTGCATAAGGTGACACAATAAGCATTTAACAGCTGTGTTAGAATATTAAGACTGTTCCACCATTCACACTCAAAATGAGCAAATGTCTCAGGCAGGTTTAAAGAAAACCAAATTTACTTAAACTAAAAATAGTAAATAAATACAGTACATCAAACAGAACATATATACATAATTATTATAGTCAGAAAAGAAATGGACAATTACAAAACTAAGCACCTTGTAACCGAATTAACTAGTTCTAACTCAGTTTCAGTTAGTAAAGGTTCACACTGGAATTACCAGTCTTGGCAGAAGTGTCTCGTAGGAGTCCAGAAGTACAAGTGTCTGTCTTTTCAGCCAGCTTGATAATATCAGAGGCCAAAATGCCCCTCTCATCCTGTGATGTCACAGCTCTGGCTGTTGGCATGAGGTCATCTTAGTCCTGTAATTAATTGATCAGTTACATGCCCCTGCGCACTGCTAAACATCCCAATTAAAAAAAAATATATACTTCCTAATTAATGAGCCACAGAGCATGCTTTATGATAGGTCAGAATTACCCCTTTGATCTTTCAGAGAAACATGCTGGAAGCACTTCTCATAGCTGGGTGAATTTTCACAGGTATCTGTCGGAAACTGCTTCTCTCCCGATACGCCATAAAAGGCAATATTTCACGACAAGCTGCCTAGGTTCAAAGCAGTGGATTGTTTTATAACCTGATTTTACTGTAGTCCCAGGAAGTCAGCTTTTTTTTTTGAACCATCTGTTCCAGCAAGCAAGGACAGAACATTTGTTTTCTTTTAAAATTCCAAGGTCCCATGATGCCTTGTGCTGACTGCCATGTTTTACAAGCAGAAATTCAAAACCATATATTTATAACAAAATTATATACAGATGACTGGCAGACAGTGATGCACGTTATAATGTGTATAAAAAGCACTATATAAATGCTAATTCTTCTTCTTCTTCTATTATATGTGAGGGAGGGAATCAAGGCTATGGAAGTGCAGGGGCACCTGGAGGAAAAGGAAGGGCAAGAGGAGCTGTGGGTCATCCCGGAAACAGGTGGTGGGGCTGCTATTCATTCATGAGTGGTATGCAGACCTCTAGCACAGGGGGATTTGGATACGGTACTTGAGGAGGACATCATCAGGATGGCAAACAAGGGGGAGGTGTGCTAATTGGTAAGTTCAGTCTGCCAAATGGAAATTGGAGCCTTCTAGTTGTAGCCTCAGCAAGGAGGAAGGCAATCCATGACTCCCTATGTGGGGACTTTGTCAGGCAGCTAGTCAGCAAACACACTACTAGGGGCGGGGCCGTGCTGGGCTTGTTGTTAACAAATAGGGACAGCACTGCAGATGTCACAGTGTGCAGTCCCCTGGGTACCAGTGATCACTGTACAGCGTGGTTTTAATATTAATACGGAAGCAGAGGAGAATCACATGCGGATGAGGATCCTGGACTTTAGGAGGGCAGATTTTAAGGAAATGGGAGACTGACTCAGAAACTGCCTAGTAGGATGGGAATGCCAGGGAGGGGTAGAGGAACAGTGGAGAAAAATAAGGAAGAGTACATTTAAAGCAACCAGCCTCTGCATGAAGGAAGTGAGTAAAAGTAAAAGGAAAAAGGAAAAGAGACCATTAGGTTACTATACAGAAGTAGCCATGGTGATGAAGGAAAAAAAGGGTGGCATTCAAGAAGATTTGCAGAGGGAGGAAGACAGGGACAGGTAACAGGTAAAACTAAGGGAAGCTGGTAAGGCAGTGAGGAGGGCAAAAGCACAGATGGGAAAAGATAGCCGAAGGAGTAGCAAAAGGGGATAAGACTTTCTTCAGGATAGCCGGCCTGGTGGCACTGAGGGGTAAGGCACTGGACGCCACAGCTCGCGGCATGCCGGTGACCCCTGTTTAGGAGCGGACCCGGGCCATCGGGGTTGGCAGGGGCAGGGAAGGATTGAGCATCCATAGACTGCTCTCCTCTCTCTCCTCTCCTCTCCTCTCCTCCTCTCCTCTCTCCTCTCCTGGGAGGGAGGTAATGTCGGTGCTGTAGGAGCAACCTCTAATGGTGGCTGGAGATCGAAGACAGCGGAGACAAAATAGGGGTATGGGAAATGCCGCGGACATCCTGTGGACAGGTGCAGGAGTGCGCACTTCTTGCACAGGACATCATTGCACGTCCAATCTTCCCGGGCAACCAAGAAAAGGGAATATAGCTGGCACTCGGGTAGGCGAAGGCCTGCTCACCACTCCCCAACCACGTTCAACGCCGGACTCACTCGGGCACGTCTCCTTCCTTCCGACCTCCGGATTGCAGCTTGGACCCTGTAGATAGAGCACCAGAGGAATTGGCAGCCCTTACCCGGAGGGCTCAGAGATGGGAAAGCTTGTTGCCTGGAGGAGATGGAATGGATTCAGAGAGAGAGAGAGAGAGAGAGACAATGCACCAGGAGGTTTCAGGCAGAGCGGGGCATCGGGGGTAAGTGAGCAAGAGCTGGAGAGAGACCTAAGAGACCAGTGTGGGGAGAGGGAAATTATAAAAAAAAAAGACTTTCTTCAGGTGCATAAGTGAGAAGAAGAAAGTAAGGGGAGGGATAGTGAGGATAAGGAGGGCAGCAGAGGGTGTCTGTGCAGAAGTGGACCAAGAAAAAGTAGACATCCTGAACAGGTACTTCTGCTCAGTCTTCACAGTGGGGGGGGGGAGTAGACCACCAGTGATTAGCAGGAACAAACAGAGAGGCAGACTCAAGTCCATTTTCAGAGGGAAGAGTCCTGAAGGGACTTGCATCTCATAAGTGAACAGGGCTATAGAACCAGATGGGATACACCCAAGGGTACTGAAAGAACTGAGGGAGGTGTTGACTTCTCCATTGACTGCCTTATTCAGCAGCTCACTGAAACCAGGCTGGTCCTGGAGGACCGGCGGAGAGCAGATGTGGTCCCTCTACATAAAGGGCAGTAGTAGGAAAGAAGCTAGTAAGGATAGGCCGGTGAGCTTCAGTGAAGGGGAAAAATAATGGAAACACTGCTTGTGACAGGGTTGAATAGGGCCCTGTCCAAGTTGTTCCGGAGGAAGAGTTTAAATGCAAGGATCTGTTCTATTCTCCCCTTTTCTGTCTCTTCTCTGTCTGGTTGCGCAACCAGATTTTTTTGTGAGACCTAGGACTTGATCACCCAGACGGTTTCGCAGTTCTCCGCCTCTCGCTATCTCTCTGTCTTCACTTGCTATTTTGTCTTTTCTTCACCCTTGCATATCTGCTGGTATAAAAATATATGTGAAACATTATGTGGAAATGTACCAGATACTGGGAACCCTTTGTTTAGAAATGTATATAATTTTACTGTTGAAATGATTGCAAAAAGCTGTTTGGAACTCAAGGGGTTAACCTGTTTGTAAACTCTCTGAGAGGCTGTAAGCAAGAGGTCAATTCTGGGTCACAATGTTCTTTTTGCTGCACTTGTTAAAACTTACAAGAACACTATGGCCCTGTCCACACTGCAGCCAGAAAACTCTTCTGCAATGTTACAGAGGGTGTAAACCGCATCGGTAAAGGTGTGCGTTTACACTGGTAATGTTACAGCAGGCGTTTCCGTAACCGTTGTAGAAACCTGTCAGGAGGTGGTTTCTACAACAGTTACAGAAACGGTTTCAAGGCTGTAACATTACCGCCTGCCGTCTAAACGTACGACTGTTTAGCCCCCAGTCATCCACTAGACCAGCAGGCAGTGCGCCACAGAGGGGCACTTGGGAGGCAGAAGAAGAAGAAGAAGGAAGCGCTGGGAAGGCAGAGAGGCACGCGAGTACAGTAAGCAGTGCAGCGAGGTAGAAACGGTGCAGGGCAGTGCCTGCACAATGTCCGAGGCAGGGAGACCAGATCAGCTGGGTGCACACACCCGAGAGAGGTGCAGCCAGGAGGCACAGTATGGCAATAGGGGGTGCTGCCTGCTGCAGCTGTCCAAGAACTGTGAGGGGGGGAGAGCACCAGTGCCCAGGGCAAACAGTGGGCACAAGCCATAGGGAGCCATCAGCAGATGCCAGCACTGTGTGCCACAGGTGTGAAGGGGTCTCCAACAGCTGCCAAAACACAAGACCAGCCCCAAGAGGACAGCAGTGCCAGAGCATACCACAACAGCACCACTGCAGAGTGACCCCAGCCCCCAAGCACCGCCTGTGACTGGTGTAGGGTAGAAAGGACTGTGCCAATCAGTGACTACATCCACACGCCACGCTGCCCACCTGCAGGACCATGTCAAATCACGGCACCACCTGGTCGGATGAGACCACAAAACTCCTGGTGGAGTTCTGGACACAGGAGAAGGTGCAGGCAGAGCTAGCCAGTGCAAGGCACAACACAAAGGTGTATCAGAAGGTCTCGGAATACCTGTATGCGAATGGGATGGAGCGGATGGCAAACCAGTGCCGTGACAAGATAAAGCAACTGAAGGTGCGGTACCATAAAACCAGGTACAGCAACAGACACTCGGGGGGTGCGCGTGTGGTGTGCCCCTTCTATGACACATTGGATACCATACTGGGAACACAGCCTACCACCAAACCAGCGTTCATCCTCGAGAGCTCACAGGTGGCCAGCCCTGAACTGGACACAGAGGATGATGGGGACACTACCAGGGATGTGTGCCAGCACCTGGGGAATGAAGATGATGACAGTGTGCAGCAGGAGTGCCCCCGACACAGGTAAGTGCATTGTGCAATGTGTATGCTGGGTTCTTGCATGCTGGTGGGGGTGTATCCTGGGCACGCAGCACAAGGTGGTAGGCATGGCATGGGTGGTGGCACTGGTTCACTCGAGTGAGTTTGCATGTGGCACCTGAGTTGTGCGTAGGCACACAGGTGAGTGGGGGACATGGGCATGGGGCTGGGGTTGGCAGTGGGGGGTAGGGGTGGGGTACGTACCTGTGTGTAATGTTGACAGGTGTGTTCTGACATTCCAGGGCAAGACCACGGTGAGGGGGACATCGGTGGACACTGACTCAGTGGAGGTCTACCCAGTGTCCTTGGCCCTGCAGGACGTGATGCCAGGAACCTCCAGTGATGGCTCCACTGCAGGAGGAGGCCACTATGTGAAGTGGCAGGGTGACCAGGCACCCCTGGTGTACCTCAGGAAGAGGAAGTCAAAGACAGCATGGATGGCAGAGGTCCTTGGGGCGGTGCTGGAACCTACGTGTAGGATGATGTAAGAGCACCACAGGAAGCTGATAGACATGGAGAGGGAGCGGGCACGGGAGGAGAGGGCATTGGAGGAGCGCTTATGGAGACAGGAGGCAGAGCAGACAGAGCGGTTCTTCACACAGATGGTCCAGTTACTGGCCATGCAATGCCAGCAGCCACCACCTGCAGCCACACCACAATGGCCGGGTGCCATCCCCATGGCACACACCACCGCAGACCCATCCCCCTGTGCCCTGTTCCCCCGTGGGTGTGCCACCATGCCAGTGGCCACTGAGTACCACAGTGGCATGGCAGACCCTGCCATCACCCACCCATCCACCGCTGGCGGACACACAGGCTGCGTGGCACAGGCAGCCTCCACCAGGATGCATCCCCCGGCTGTGCCAGCACCCCACAGGTGTGACCCCCCCACTACAGGGTGCAGTGTACACGGGTGGTGTCACTGCCTCCACCACCCAGCCGCCCACATCCAAGGCAACACCAGCTGGTGCCAGCATGGCACAGCTGTACCCCATAGGTGTCACGCCAGCCACCGCTGGCCTGCACACCGCACCCCAACCCCCAATGCATGGTGCTGCTGCTTGGCACAGTGCTACCCCCTTGGATCCCGCAGCAGGCATGCCCAGCTTCACACAGGACCTGTACAGCGATGAGTTCCAGTTGACTACCCAGTGATAACCCATGCAGCATGAAGGGGTTGGTTGACTGGTGTGTCCTGCCAGTTGCCACACGGGACTCCTTTTTTGATTTCCCCCCTACTTTGATGACGCTGCTGGGGTCCACCCAGTGACAACAGTGCCCAGTTCATTTTGGCACAGAGGTATGTGCCGGCTGTGGCACTCAGTTGAACAGTGCAATTCCTGGGTCGCACGCACTGTTGCGTGGCGTCTCTGCAACATGCTGTGTCAGGGGTTCCAATGCAGTATGGCCACATGGGTGCCTGGGTTAGGGCACCACCTATGCATGGTTTTGTTTTTCATTGTTTCAGGTGACGGTACAGTGGCCCACACGTAGGTTCCTTTGTAAGCTTCGTGTATGGTGCCGCCAAATGGTGGCCCGGCATTGTGTATTACATTGTTTGTTCACATGACAGTGTCTGTTTTCTTTGGGGATATGTGGCGTTACGCAGCAATGTACATGGTCCACTGCATGGCCATGCTGCCGCTGCACATTGTTTACTTGTGTTATTGCCACCAGAAGTCATGGCGGCGTTGGATTAAAAGGCTGTCTTGTGTCCACCATACTGTTGTTGGTTGTAGGCGGTGTGCATGCATGCGCACATTGCTTTCTGGGGCACAGTGGGGCTTCCAATTCCATGGGTTGCTGGTGTGGGGGCCCTGGATGTGTGGCCTGGCTGCACAGTGTATGCTGGTGCACGCAGCTTGCATCCAGTGGCAGCAGGCCTTGGTTTGCCATTTCCTGGTGGTGCACCGCATGCTTGTCTGTTCCCAGCATGTGTTGGTGCATCACTTCACACCTTCATGCCATTTGTAGGGGCCTCCCCTCATTACGGTTCCACACCTTCACCTGCTGCCCACCCTTGGTCTCCCACAGGTGCACATGGGCACACATAGCTGTAGGATACCGAGGCATGTTGTGCCGCACTCAGTGTGCCCTGTGTAGACTGGCAGCCGGGTGTTCATTCAGGTGGGTTTCTGTCTTCACAGCTGCCTCCCCCAGGTGCACCATGGGATGCACTCCACATTACAGGGGTTGGGTGCACACACTGTTCACATCTCAATGTGGACGGGCTGTGCCGGTTCAAGACCATTTTCACACCTGTTCCCTGGAAGTGTGGACACACTGTTACGTTTGCAGCCTGTAATGGTTTGGAACCATTTCAGCCCTGTTGGGTGCAGTGTGGACGGAGCCTATGTGAGAAGCATGCTGTTTTCTTAATGAGTAAGGGTTACAAAGACTTACAAAAACAGAGCTGCAATTTTTTGCAATAGAGAAACACAGAGACTGAGGCCCTGTCCACATTACACCACTAAAATGCTGTAACGGTTCTGAACCGGTACAGGCTGTAAATGGTACAGTGTGTCCATATTGCCAGGGAACAGGTGCGAAAATGGTTCGAAACCATTACAGCCTGTCCACACTGATCCATGGACAGTGTGTGGACCCAACCCCTAAAATGCAGAGCACATCCCATGGTGCACTTGGTGATGACAGCTGCGATGACAGACACCCACATGTCCATCCAGCTGGCAGCATACACAGAGTGAGGCGGAACATGGCATGGTGTCCAACAGCAATGTGTGCCCTGTGGCATACATTGCAGATGGAAGGTGTGATGCAGCAGAAGGTGTGGAATTGAAAACAGAGGAGGTCACTGATGTGTGGCATGTAGGTGGGCCGTGATGCACCTATGGGAGCTGTGAAGTGTGACCCTGCAACATGCCACAGGCAGGCAGGTGTGCAGTACACCACCAGGACATGGCATGCCATGTACAGCGTACATCCCCCTGAACCATGCTGCGTGGCACTGGCACACACAAAGCATCCAGAAAGCACACCCAGGTCCGCCACACCAGTGCCCTATGGAACCGGAAGCCCCACAGGGTCCCCAGACAGCATTGTGTGCATGCATGCAAACTGCCCAAGCAACAGAGCAACACAGCAAGGAGTCACACGACAGTCTTTATTCCAACACCACCATGGCCTCTGGTGGCAGAAACACATGTACAACAATGTTATGTGACAGCACGTTCATGCTTCAGACTGTGCATTGCTGCGGTACCCCAAGAACCCAAAAAATGGAACACTGGACAGGCAATGTAAACACTGCAATAGTACCTATGGACACAGGGCAGACAACAGATACAACACCCCCCCAAGGCCCCCGAAGGCACTGTGTGGCTGCCGGTGGATGCAGAACACCCATGGGACACAGACCCTGTCGTGTGGCCTGACTATGCAATACACCATGCTAGTCTACACTTTGTCCATCAGTGTACATCTATCATGTAACCAGCCCACTGTAGCCATGACCCAGTACAACAGAACACAGTAACAAGCTAAGGATGTGCAAACAACCAGTCACTCGTGTGTCCCCCATGTGTCAAATCCCTGGCAGTCCATTATGTAGACATGCTACACAACAATGTAGTACAACCCAATAGTAGCACAGTATGACAGTGTGCCAACGTGAGCACTTACCACTGTGCCAGCACAAACCAGGCACTGCAGTCATTGGGCTACCCCCAGTGGTGTCCCCAAATAGGACAGGAAACACAATTCCTTCCACGGGTGGCAACCTGCAGGACACACTGGATGGCAAACCACTGCAGGTGGTATCTGGCATCACAGTGTGGTCCACTGGAACTCGTCACTGTATAGGTCCTGTGTGAAGCTAGGCATGCCTGTCTTGGATGCCGGTGGGGTGATATGGTGCTGGTCAGTGGCACCATGTGTCAGGAGATGGGGGGCAGTATGCAGACCAGCATTAGCGGTTGTGCCACCTGTGGGGTACTGCAGCGCCATGCCAACACCATATGGAGGTGCCTGGGATGTGGTAGGCAAGGTTGCGCGGGCGGTAGTGCCACCTGTGTACACACCACCCTGCAGAGTAGTCACATGCCTGTGGGGCGCAGCCTTGGATGGGTGCTACATACCGGTGGTGGTTGGCATTGCCATGTGGCCTACCTGCCTGCCTGCCTGTCATCAGTGACAGTCTGCTGAAGGATGGCACTGTCCGTTACGCCCATGTGGTTCCCTGTGGACATGGGCAGGGTGGGGATCCCACCAGTGTGTCGCACCACGGGGAATAGGGCATCAGGGGTTGGGGTTGCGGAGCCAGCAACACTTGTGGTGATCTGTGGCATGGTGGCAGCACCCATACAGTGCGGTGTGGCTGCTGAGGGTGGCGGCTGGCATTGCCTGGCTAGGAACTGGAACATCTGTGTGAAGAACTGTTGTGTCTGTTCAGCCTCCTGCCTCCATAAACACTCCTCCATTGCCCTCTCCTCCCTTGCCCAGTCCCTCTCCAGCTCCAGCATCTCACTATGGTGCTCCTGCAGCATTTTCCGTGTTGGTTCCAGCACTTCCCCGAGTACTTCTGCCATTCGTTTGACTTTGGACTTCATCTTCTGGAGGTTCACCAGGGGTTCCTGGTCACTTCACCGCTTTGCAGGTCTGCCCCTTCCAGCAGTGGAGGTGTCACTGGAGGTTCCCAGCATCTCATCCTGCTTGCCCGAGGACACTGAGGATGCTTCTGCTGTGTCGGTGTCTGCAGATGTCTCTTCCCCTGGGTCTTGCTCTGGAACAGAAGAACACACCTATCACCATTGTACACATGCTGCTGCCTCACCCACACACCCCTCGTCCTGCCCCATCCCCACACCACTGTCCCTCCCCACACCCGTGGGCCTGCACACACTTTAGGTGTCACAGGCATGTAGTCTGGCCATGGGCCACGGCACATCCGCTGGTCGCCCCATGCACACCTGTGCCACCTCCTATCGCTGTGCTACGTCCATTACCATTTGCAACATGCCCTGGCAACACCTCCACCAGCATGTCAAGCTGTGCCCACCATATCCCAGTCAACAGACATAGAGTGCCCCGATGGTGGTAGCAGGGAAAACAATCCTCCCTCCCTCCCTGGGGAAGGAGGGCGTCCTCACAGTGCACATTCCAAATACCTGTGTCAGGTGTCTCCTGTTGCACACCGTCTTCACCGTCATCCCCCTGTTGCTGGCATGGGTCCCCAGTGGTGTCCCCATCATCCTCCAACTCCAGTTGTGGGCTGTCCACCTGTGAGCTCTCTAGGACAAATGCTGGTGCAGTGGTAGGCCATGTACCTAGTATGGTGTCCAACATGTCATAGAAGGGGCACACAACCCGTGCACCCCCTGAGCGCCTGTTGCTGTCCTTGGATTTGTGGTACCGCACCTTCAGCTGCTTTATTTTATTGCGGCATTGCTTTGCCATCCTCTCCACACCATTCTCAAAGAGATAGTCTACAATCTTCTGGTACACCTTTGTGTTGTGCCTGGCAGTGGTTAGCTCTGCCTGCACCATCTCCTGTGACCAGAACTCCACCAGTAGATTGCGGCCTTATCTGACCAGGTGGCGCCATGGTCTGTCATTAGTCCTGCTGGTACACGGCACGGGGTGGGTGGTGGTGTACTGCTGTTGTCACCAGCGACAGGGTTGCAGGGCGTAGTAGTACACCACTGGCACGGGCGGTGCTCGGGGGACGGGCTGACTATGCTGTGGTTCTGGTGTGGTGTTTTCTGGCACTGCAGTTTCTTGGGGGCTGGGCAAGTGCTGTGGGTGGCTGTTGATGGACTGCTTCCCACCTCTGGCACTCAGGTCTGTGCATTCGTTCGCTTGCCGCTTGTCTCCTGTGGTCCTTTTGCTGTCCTGCACTGTCCAACTGTTTGCCCTGGGCACCCTTGGCTTCTGTTGTCTGCTGGTCTTGCTGTGTGGTTGCAGGCAGGTCCCCAATGGGCTTCAGGGGTTTTCCCACTGCTTCACCCTCCAGTGTGTGCCTCCAGTGGCTCAGGGGATCAGGGTATTGCTGCTGTGCTGCCATGGTTCCGCTATTGTTCCTGTCCCTATGTGGGTGTGCTCAACACTAGTGCGCCTCGCTGCCCCTGTTTGCTTCCCAGTTCCTCAGCCCTCCTGGCTTTAACCCTGCTGTACACTGCATGCTGGTCTAGATGCTGACCTTCGGCAACACGGTGGCCCATTTAGATGGGCGATGGTAACGTTACAGATCTGTAACCGTTACAGGAACCATTGCCGAAACCAGCTCCCGACAGGTTTCTGCAACTGTTCTGAAAATGCCTTCTGTAACATTACCAGTATAAATGTGAACCATTGTGGTACCGGTTTGCACACTCTGTAACGTTACAGAGGGATTTTCGGGGTGTAGTGTGGACAACGCCTGTGAGAGACTGAGATTGGAAATTGAGAAGAAACCCAGATAGACTTTCTCTGTTTATGCTGCCTTTGTAAATAGTTATACTGAACAATTTAATTTTTTTTATTTTACTTTTTATTTTACTGTTGTTAATAATAAATCACTTGTTGAGAATTTTACAGCTGCTCCTGGTTTTCCTATGCTTCCTGACCTGTGCCTCGACAACACTGCTGAAGGAAAAGTTGGTAGAGTATCTTGAATCCAGTGGGTTGCAAGACCAAAGGCAGCATAGATTCACATGAAGAGCATGGGGAGGTCATGCCAGACAAATCTTATTGAGTTCTATTACTGGGTGACCAGGGAAAATGATCAGGGATGGCAGTGGGGGTGGCCTATCTGGACTTTAGCAAGGCCTTCAACACTGTGCACAAAGGAGACTGATTAAGAAATTGAGCAGCCTAGGGGTGGGATCCAAAGTAGTAAATTAGGTTAAAAACTGGTTAATGGAGCCGGCCCACCGGCGCAGCGGTTGGACTTCTGCTTGCGATGCCAGCGACCCGGGTTTGGGGACGAGCCTGGGAGCTGGAGAGCCGGCCGGGGGAGGAGGCTTGAGCATCCCAAGGACAGCTTGCCTTCTTCGGGGGGAAGGGAGATCCAGGGCTTGGCGCATGTCTGACCTCGGGTGGAGACTCAAGGTACAGCAAGCCCAAGCCAGCAAGAAGGATGGTGTGCTGGATGTCGGCGCTTAGCGCCTTGACATCAGGGCACACAGCATGCCAAGAAACAGGGGAAAACACCCTGCAGCACCGCCAGTAGACAGAGCACCACGGCCCCGATCCCCAATGCCCTTACCTGCCCTGATGACGGCATCCCGGCGAGAACAGGAAGGATCTTGGGATGTAAGGGCCCCCACCTTATACCCCGCCTGGTGGGGTATAACCAAGGCTACATGGGGGATAGACTGCACCAGGCTCCAGGTAAGGGGGCGGGGACTGATAAGGCCATATGTGTGTCTCCCGAAGAGTGGGGACACTGCGGGTAGGGGGAGTATAAAGAGAAAGTAAAAAAAAAGCAAAAACTGGTTAACGGATAAATGACAGAGGATAGTGGTTAACGTCACCTACTGTAATGATGGGAGAGTGACAAGCGAGGTGCCACAGGGCTAAGTACTGGGACCGGTCCTCTTCATTGTCTTCATTTGTGACATTGCAGATGAAAGATGAACTGGAAGGGAAGGTATGCCATTTTGCAGATGACACCAAAATCTGTAATAGGGTGGATGATAAAGAAATAGTGAAAAGAACGCATAAGGAAACTTGAGGAGTGATCAAGAGCATGGCAGTTAGGGCTCAATGTCAAAGTGCAAAATGATGCACCTAGGGCATAGGAACCCAAGAACTGAGTAAAGGATAGGATAACAGTCAGTCACTAAGCTGGAAAGGGACCTTGGGGTTATATCAGATAACCTCAAAGTGGCAGGGCAGTATAACAAAGCAGTGGGTTAGGACCATTGTAATGCTGGGATGCACAGGCTTACCATAGGCATAGGCTGACCACGCCAGGCTGACTGTCACCACTGCAGATACTGAGTATTTAATTGGAATTTTATAGTTAAACATTTTAGTTTGGTAGTCCATTTTTGTTTGGGGTATTAGTAAGAGAAGTTAGGGATTTTAAATTTAGTTTAGTTGGGGAGTAAGGGTATGTTAGGAGGCAGATTTTTTGGTTTTAATAAGGGCAGTTCGCGGTGCAATCAGCAACTGGTAACATGCATCTGTTCAACCGTTTCAATCACAGACCTTCATGTGGAGTGCTCCCTGAGTCAGCGTTCTGGTGAAAAAGTGATTTGCCGGCAGATTCTTTTGAAGTGTCCAGATTCTTGTATAGGATTTCAGAGGAGTGGTTGGAGATTGGGAAGAGAGACACTCTCTGGATCCCCTGTTTAACAGAGCCGACAGCATTGCTGCAGGATCTGGCAGAGGGCTTCCTTGCCCCCAGATGGTTTTTTGAGGGAGTGAGGAGTGGAGGAGATTGGAGGTAAGGATGCTAAACCTTTCGAGAGGAGAACAGCATTTACTGGAGTTCCGTGCCCCATAGTGGAGCCAGGGGCACTGCGGTAAGCCTTGCCGCATTGTTGGTTGTGGAATTGTGCGGCAGACTGGAAAAGGGACCAGAGAGTAAGCCAAGTTATCTGTGGCTGTGTGACTGGTGATCAATGGGTGGCTGGTAGCTGGTGGAGGAGAAGGGGAGAATCTGCTGGTTCCTCTGCCACACGCCGATCGTGGAGAAATGTGGCCTTGCCTGGAGAGAGGCTGTGTTGAAGTAATACCTGTGAGGAACGGAGTACAACCCATTAAGGTGCTGTAAATTGAGACTGCTGATTTTGGATATAAAAGCAGACCCAGAGGGCAGTGAGAGTGTCCCTGGAGCTGGAGAATCATATAAACTTTATGATGTGGCTGTGAGAATGCCTGTGTTAAAGAACAAACTGCTGATTGTAACTGTTTTTGGAGACTGGACCTAAGGCGTGAGAGTCCTTTGGTCTCTTGGAACTGCATAGTAGTGAGGAGTGTGAGCTCATAGAACTTTTTAAAAAAGTATCTGATTTATGGATAAAGTGCTTGCACTGCGGACTTTATATTTGGCTGCCTAATACCAAGAAAAAGGAAACATGAAAGTTTGGTTAAAGGGAGGGGGGGTTGTGGTTGAGTGAGTGATATGTGAAGGTATGCCCCCCCGACAGCGACACCATTACAGCGAACAACGTCGATGCCGACAACATCGATGGTTCGCTGTAATGATATGCCCGAGACCCCGGCACTCTGTGTCCTGGTCCTGCACCCGTCCCCAATCAACTCAAGGTTTTCTTATGGATTTTTGTTGACCGCAACTTGCGGTTGACATAAATCCATCACTGTGATGCCGGTCAATTAAATAGTTGTCGAACCAGAATCGTAGAACCATGTGTGAATGTGTATGTGGATGAGTAATAGTGGTATATTTGCGAAGGGTTAATTTGTGTTACTGGTAGTGGATTGACTGGATATTTAATGGGGGGTATATTTAAAATTTGGGGTTTTATAGTGATTTTATTGACAGATGTGTTGGGGTTATGAACCCATAAGGTACAGTTACTTGGTGGCCTGGCTATGTGACCTCCGACCTTTTGAGCTCCCCTGCCAGGTGCAGGATCTTGGGAATTGCTCGTGGATGGATGTCAGGCAGGGGGCCGTGTGAGTGACTGCTGAAGAGTCAGCAATTCAGGTGGTGAGGACCAGGAGGCATCCTGGGGCGAAATGGGTAGTAGAGAGGGGTCCTCCATGTCTGGTTCCCGTACCCAAGGGCTCCACTCTAGATAGTGGGCAGATGGTTGTTGGTTCAGCAGTTCCCATTCTTCTGACTCGGGCTGTGTTGTGTAACGCCAGATCCATGAGGAACAAAACTGCCATTATAGCATACTTGGTTTCCTTGGTAGACCTTGCTTGCGTCACGGAGACCTGGCTGGATGAAAATGCTGCCCCCATTTTGGAGGTAGCGGTTCTAGCTGGGTACTCCATGATACACACCCCGAGGAAGGATTGCAGAGGTGAGGGAGTGGCCATTTGTTCTAAAGCCAACCTGGGCCTCACAGTGTTACCAGTGTGTTCTACTGGGTCATTTCAGAGTGTTGCTGTGCGGGGGTCCTGGATCCTTCTAATTTACCATCCACCAAGCAGTGAGAATGAGTTCCTGCAGGAGATTGATGACTTCATCGTCGGCCTAGTGTGGTAATCCCACAGATGATTAATTCTAGGGGATTTCAATGCTTGGGTCAACGATGGACTCTTGTCATTTGGTCATGACCTCCTGCATAGTATGGAAGCTCTGGGCCTGTCGCAGATTGTTACCACAGCGACCCACTCGCATGGCCACACACTGAATGTGGTGTTCACACTGGGTCTTGGGGTCAATGACCTCTTGATTGATCCGGTTATATGGTCAGATCACAGCACTGTGAGGTTCATGTTTGCCCCCCCGCCGAAGGTCCATCCTCTGTGGAGGCTCTGCGATGCCAGTTCGACATCAATTTCATTGACCGTCATCACAGCGATGGGATTTATGTTGACCACAAGTTGCGGTCAACATAAATCCCGATGGATTCCTGGTCCATTTTTATATAGGGGGGTTTGCCCCCCAAACCCCCCATGTGGGGGGGGGGACTCTGCCCCCACACCCCTGTTCTAATTATAATGGACTCTGAGTGAGAGTTGATTTGGGGAGGGGGTGAAGGACCGGGAGACAGTGTGCCTCTGTCTCTGGCACACCAATACAGCGGCCTGTCGACAAACTGTCAATTTTGTCAGCAGCGATGTAGGTTGCTGTATTGGTGTCACTGTCAGGGGGATATACCCTCTGGGGAGATGGTTCGGTATTGCCCTTTGCTGGGATTGTCCCCAACAGGACTACAAACAGTACTGGACCTATCGAATGTGGAAACTGCATGCGCGATTGGTGCGGAGGAGGCAGTGTCAGCCTATAATATGGCCATCACTGTGGTCTTCGACTCTGTTGCGCTCATTCATATCGACCCTTGTCTACTCACCAGAGGCCCCCTTAGTTTGACAGGGAACTCAGTGAGTTAATGATTAAGGGCCGGAGGTTGAAGTGGCACTGGAGGAGCTCTGGCCTGATGGAGGACAAATTGGCTTTGAAGTCACAATATGGTGACTGTCAATGGGCAATCTCCCAAAAGAAGGCAGATTGTTTTGTCTAGGGAGATTGCAGCAGCAAGGAACAGACTGGCTCAGCTCTTCTGTATGATAGACAGGCTACTACATCCAACCTGTCTTCGTACTGAAGGAAGTTGTAGCACAAGGTGCGAGGAGTTTGCTGTGTTCTTTGCTGACAAAGTGTCTGCTATCCGGGCTGAGATCTCCTCCAGTTTTACCCAAAGAGCTTGCAGGATCATATCAGGGATGTGCCGGGGCATCCCTCTTGTCTGGGGTGAGTTTGATCCAGTTGGATTGGATGAGGTAGTCGAGATAGTCTCAGGGCTTCGACCAACATTTTGTGATCTGGAACCAGGTCCAACTTGACTTGGTGTGTTGCGTTGGCCTGATTGGACCTGTGGTTGCTGAGATTGTCCTGTGCTCCTTGGGGAGTGGGGTTTTTCCTAGTGCCTTGAAAGAGGCCTTGGTAAAGCCCCTTTTGAAAAAACCCTCAATGGACCTGGAGTGTCTCAGCAGCTACAGATTGGTCTCAAACCTCCCATTTTTGGGGAAGGTTTTAGAAAAAGTGGTGGCCATCCAGATTGAGACACAGTTTGCCTCCTTTGCCAGTTTTGAGTGTTTCCAATGTGGGTTTATATCTGGGCATAGCATGGAGGCTGCCCTGCTGAAGGTGCCCAAACAATCTCCTGATAGTGAGAGATAAGGGAGCGTATACCATCCTTGTTCTCCTGGATCTCTCTGTGGCATTTGACACTGTGGACCATGAGGTGTTACTGGACCGACTCCGGAACTGGTGTGGACTAACTGGCAATGTCATCAGCTGGTTTAGGTCTTACCTCACTGGTAGAGTGCAAAGGATGATGATGGGGTCATCCTCATCTAGCCCAATGCCTCTGCACTGTGGAGTTCTGCAAGGGTCAGTCCTGTCACTTCTATTCTTCACGGTGTACACACTGCCATTAGGAGATGTTGTGAGGTGGTATGGGTTGGGTTTTCATTGTTATGCTGATGATACCCAGCTATACCTGTCCTGTGCACCTGGTAACCAGATGGCGGCCCCCGTCTTTAACAGCTGCCTAGATGAGATCCAGAACTTGATAGCTCAAAACTGGCTATGACTCCACCTGGACAAGACGAAGGTTCTGGTAGTGGATCTCAGTCGTCAACGAGATGGGGAGGGTTGGGAAACGATCATGGCTTAATACTGGGAGGTGTTCCCTTGACCCCTTCCACATGGGTCAGGGATATGGGTGTGGTTCTAGATGATGGCTTGACACTTGATGCTCAGGTGTTGGTCGTCATGCACAGTGCTTTTTACCATCTTAGGAACATTTCCCAGATTCGGGTCCTGATACCAGCTGATGACCTGACCTGTCTGGTGCATGCCTTCATCACATCTAAATTGGATTACTGAAATGCTTTGTATCTGGGGATATCTGGAGGCAATCTCCACCATCTGCAGCTTGTACAGAATGCCGCGGCCAAGTTGTTGACTGGGATTTCAAGATCTGACTATGTCACACCGGTCCTCCGTGAACTGCACTGGCTGCCAGTAAGGTGGAGGATTACTGACCTATAAAGCCCTGAATGGCCAGGGTCCAGACTGTCTGCAAGATCTGGTTCCTTATTGCCCAGCTCGCGCTCTTCGTTCCTCCGAGTGTTGCCTCCTGGTGGTTCCCAGGGCTAGGTTGTGGTAATCTGGAGATTGTGTGTTCTGTATTGCCACACCAGTCCTGTGGAATTCACTAGCAGTCTATCTAAGGGAAGCACCCTTGGTGGAAACCTTTAAAAAAGGTTTAAAAACTTTTCTATTTAGTCGGGTGGCCCGTCAGCACTGCTGGTGGTTTACCACTTACAGCGCCAGCAACCGGAATTCAGAAATGAGCCCAGGTTGCTGGAGGGTTGGCCAGGGGAGAGGAGGATTGAACGTCCAAGGGGCGCTCTCCTCTGGGGAGGGAAGGATGCTGCTCCCGCTGCAGCACCGCCATCTTGGTGCACATGGGGGGAGGTGCAGTGGAGGGTGCCATGTGGGAGAGGAGGACGTCGGCTGGGGCCTGGAGTGGCATCACGTCTTAACATGCGCATGTCTCCTCGGACCTCCTTGGTCACTGACATCCTCAGGGGAATGGGGAGAAAACAGAAAATGGCCCCGAAACTCTACCTGGCGAAGGGCCCCGGTGGGGGTGCAGCACGGTCCCAGAGCATCGGATCAGAAGGCCCGACACATATGGAGCAAGTGGGGTGGCAGCTGGGCCTCCTGCTTCCCTGCCCGAGGGGGGATCTGTGCAGGATGGGGGCTGAGAGGACCAAGCCTCGGGGCTTAGGCTGGCCCCCACCATGGGAGTCCCTGAGGAGAGGCAGAGCTTCTGTGAGATGGGGGCATGAGCATAAAAATAAAAACAAATTTCTATTTAACCTTGCATATGATCTGGAATATTGACTGTCATGTTTTAAGTTACTTATGACAGATAGTTTTTAAATTGTTAATTACTCTGCAAGGTGTTTCTGTAAGGTCTTTCTGTAAAGTGTGTTTTAATTTATGGAAGGTTTGTTTTAAATATGTGTACAGCGCTCTGAGCTTCTGGGAAGGGGCGCTATGTAAATAACGTTTCTATCTATCTATCTATCTATCTGTCCGTCTGTCTGTCTGTCTGTCTCTGTCTGGAGAGGCATCTCCAGCAGGAAGAGGGAGATGGTGTTGCCACTATGTCGCTCACTGGTGAGACCCCACCTGTAGTATTGTATCCAATTCTGGAGACTGCACCTCAGAGAGTACATAGATAGGGTGGAGGCAGTCCAGAGGAGGGCAGCTAAAATGGTGCAAGGATTGCACCAAAAACCCTACTGTTAAAAGTGGCCAGTGGCCAAGGTTTTAGTGACCAGTAACCAAAGTTTTATACGAGTTTACCAACAACAACATTTATATATAGTTGGCTAACCAAAAGGCTTACAGTGGCTAGTAAAGTGGCTAGCAAAAGGTGAAAGTGGCTAGCAGATAACTACATAATACCACCACATGTATGTGGGTGCCCGGGTTCAAAAGGTGTTGAGGCCCTTTAAATAATTGTAGAAAAATAGGTGAAGAGCATAAACAGTGTTTAGCAACAAATGTTTTAAGGAAAATTAGCTTTGCTTTGCTCAGCAGAAATATTTTGTACAAAACTTGTCTTCCTTTAACCCAAAGTCATAGCCAAGATAAGGTCCAACTGCTTCAACTGACTGCAGTTAAGCCTTGGTTAACACTGTTCCTCATTTTATGATTTCTTGTGTTTAAAAAAACGTATAACAGAGAGCCGATAAAAAATAATTATATTTTTGCTTTGGCCACTTTCTACTAAAAGGCTTTTTGTACTAAGGTTTTTTTTTTTTTTTCAGTTCTAAACAATTTATTTTAAATAGATTAAAAGCCTTCTTTTTGTTTCCTGCCTCCTAGAGCATGTTATTTTTAATAATGTAAAATTCCCTGACCACCTGTTTTTCCATCCAAGGATGCGGATAAACAAACTCCCCTGTCTCAACAATGTGTCAAATGTATTTTATAACCAAGGTCTTTCTTGGCCAATGTACTTCCAAGTCTTTGTATCATGATTTTATTGAATGACATAATGTATAGGCTAAAAATTGCTGTAGTAGTCTTGGAAATTTCCACTATGCATTTTTGATGTAAACAATTTGGATATAAATACAGTACAAGACCTAAATATCATGTCCAGTGTGTCCAAGAGGAATAGCCAGCATGGTTGCTATAGATGCTTTGACACCCAGAAAAAGGGAGCAATTTGCTTCACTTTCTCTGAACACCTGTAGCCCTGGTGGTAAAAAGCCATCAGCTGTTTAGAATTAATCATGTTAGAGGTAAAATTGTTAGGGCTTATTTGGGTATTAATAAATTGCAACTGATTTAAAACAACATCTAGTATCAGGTGGCTTTATTGGATTACCAGGGACCACTAATCTCGAACCTTGTACTTTTACTACCTTACTGTCATCAGTGTGGTATAGTTTCTTTATTTACACTACAAGAAGAGACTGAGGCATCTCAACATGTGCACTCTAGAAGACAGAAGAGCAAGAGGGGACATAATAGAGACCTACAGGTACCTCATGGGGGTACAGAGGGTTCAGGAGGTGAATCTCTTTCAAATGAGAAAGAGTACAAGAACTGGAGTGCATGCCAAGAAACTGGCGGGGGGGGGGCTAGGAGGGATAAGAAGAAGTACTACTTCACCGGAAGAGTGGTGGACATCTGGAATAGACTACCGATGGAAGTGGTAAAGACAAAATCAGTAAGGGGTTTCAAGTATGCATGGGACAGACATAGGGGAATATTAGGAAATGGACAGGGAGGAAGGAGGGTTGCCAGAGACCAGTTAGGGTCTGTGGAGACGCACTAGTCAGGGACATCTGGGCAGACTGGGTGGGCCAAGCGGTCCTTTTCTGCCCAACAAGTTCTGTGTTTCTATGAGGCACACTGCCATGTGGAAGCTACCTCAGCCTGGCCTGCCTCCCAACATGGTGACCGCATCTGCTTCTGAAGCCAGATTATCTGCACGGCAGTGTGATGCCCTGCCACTTGGCCATGCAAGCAGCCCCCAGGTCTACTATGTTAAGCCATGCTTTAAGCAGTGGTGGGGAATTAGGATGGGGAACAAAAAACATGTCAAAACTACAGTGTTACATCCAGCCTATTGGCACAGCAGTAGGACTGCTGCTACCTGGGTTCAGGAAAGAACCAGGGTTGTGGAAGCTAGCCTGGGGGAGAACGATTGAGAATACCTGAGGACGCCCTCCTTCCCCAGGGAGGGAGGATTGTTTTCCCTGCTACCACCATCAGGGCACTCAATGCCATCATACCGGTCCATATATGACCCAGGTCCTCTCACTTGAGACCCCCGTGGTTTGACAGGACTCTCAAGGCGATGAAGACCATGGGTTGGAGATTAGAGCATTGCTGGCAGAGGACTCGGTTGGAGGAGGATAGACCGGCTTTGAGGAATCACTATGCTGATTATCAAAGGGCAATTGATCATAAGAAGGCAGAGTTCCTGTCCAGGGAGATTGCCGCAGGGAGGAACAGACCAGCTCAGCTCTTTCGGGCTGTGGATATATTGCTCCATCCAGTCTGTCTACAGCTGAAAAGAGCTTTTTCTGTAGCACTTTGCAAAGAGTTTGCTCTGTTCTTCTCTGAAAGGTTATCCTATATTCGGGCTGGGATTTCGCCACCAGGTCTAGTTCAGTCCCGCAGGGTGGGGCCTGGGTGGAGCAGACACACTGCTATTGTCTGGACAGTTTCAGCCGGTGGAGGTGGCCGAGGTCTCCAAGGTAATTCGAAGTGGGGTCCACTTGTTGTGAACTGGACCCTGGTCCAACGCATCTCCTGGTGGGCTGCATCAAGGCCATTGGTTCATTGTTCACCAGAATAGTTGGGTGCTCTCTTTTGGAGGGGGTCTTCCACGACACCTTGAAGGAGGTGCTGGTGAAGCCCATTCTGAAAAAAAATTATCTTTAGACCCCCCCACCCGACATCCTGGTGAATTATAGACCTATCTCCAACCTCCCATTCTTAGGGAAGGTTGTCGAGCAGATAGTGGCTCTGCAGCTCAAGGAGCACCTGGAGGCTTTTGAGATCTGTGAGCCATTCCAGTCTGGATTTAGGACGAAGCACAGTACGTAGACTGCACTAGTCTGGGTGCACAGTGATCTGCTGAGGGCTAGAGATCGAGAGACACGGTCAGTTCTCATTCTCCTCGATCTGTCATCAGCATTTGACACAGTGGACCACACTGTGTTGTTGGATCACCTTATAGAGTACTGTGGACTCACCGGTATTGTCATTAACTAGTTTGAGTCCTTTCTCTCGGGCAGGAGGTAGAGGGTGGTGATGGGGAATTTCTCCTCCCCAATGCCCCTGACCTGTGGAGTTCCTCATGGTTCGATCCTACCACCAGTGCTGTTCACGGTGTACATGCTTCCTCTGGACAGGCTCATTAGACAATACAGCTTGAGTTTTCACTGCTGTGCAGATGACACTCAGCTGTATATGTCTTTTGCACTAGGGACAGTTGGTGCCGTCGATGTGCTGAATAAATGCCTTGTCGAGATCCAGGATTGGATGAACTCTAACTGGCTGAGACTTAACCCGGACAAGACGGAGGTACCGGTGACAGAGCCAGGTCATGGGTGTGATGGGGATGCCTCAAGGATTACAACAGGCTTGGTCCTGGGGTCAGTCCTGTTGACGGCATCCTCTAGGGTGAGGAAATCTTGGTGTTGTCCTTAACAACAAGCTGACATTTGAAGCTCAGGTGTCAGCTGTCATCAAAAGTAGTTTTTACCACTTAAGGAACATCGCGCAGATTAAACCCCTAATTCCACCCAAAGACCTGCCGTCACTAGTGCATGCCTTTGTAACATCCAGACTCGACTACTGTAACGTTGTTTATCTCAGGGTCAGTGGAGGGAACCTCCACTGGCTGCAGCTGGTGCAGAATGAAGCGGTCAGGCTGCTGACAGGACTGTCTACATCCTGTCATGTAACCTCAGTCCTGCAGGGTCTGCACTGACTGCTGGTCAGGTGGAGAGTTCTCTTCAAGGTGGGTTTGCTCACCTATAAGGCCCTGTATGGATCAGGCCCTTGCTACCTGTCTGACCTTCTTACCCCCGCATTCTGGCCCTCTCCCTTCGTTCCTCCACCGAGGGCCTCCTAGAGGTTCCAAGGACCAGGCTGAAAACCTCAGGTGACCGTTCATTCGGGGTGGCCAGCCCGGTCCTCTGGAACTCACTGCTAAGACCTTTAAGGGAGGCCCCTATGGTGAATAGGAGGGGCCTAAAGAGTCATCTCTTTAACTTGGCATTCCCTGCTGATACCTTTTAAATCCCTGCTGATACCTTTTAAATCCCACTTGCTGAAATCTTAACTAGTTATAGAAACATAGAATTTGATGGCAGATAAGGACCGCTTGGCCCACCCAGTCTGCCCATTTCCCTACCTAACAGATAAGCTGCAGATCCTAGTTAACCAGCAGCCTACTTCTTCCTACCCCCACCCCCTAGAATTGCCTTATGACTGTCCCATGCATGCTTGAATTCCGCCACTGTTTTTGACTCCACAGCCTCCTCCGGAAGGATGTGATTTTATGAATGTAATTTTATTATTTTATTTTTCTTTTATTGTACGGTGCCCAGAGCCTCTGGGATTGGGTGCCTAACAAAAAATAAATTGATTGATTGACCTAAATGACCACAGGTGGAAGTACAGCAGGGGAACAGTGGGGGGAAGGAATATAGCCTGGCTCCTGCATGCAGGTCATGCACATAGATGGTTATGTGTGCATTGCTGGCAGCATCACTACTGGATAGAACTTAGGGAGAAAAATACCCTGGCGTGCAGCAACGTGATGTCACATTCTTTGGTCCCACGGCTACCAGCTGCTCACTGCTCCCATACATGATGACCCTGACAGAGAATGAACCCACCCAGGGTCTCCAGAGAAAGACCAGCACAAAAGCAAGTGCCCTCACTGGAGAAAATGACCCTAGTGGGCCTCCTGGGTCCAGGTAAGAGATAGAGATGAGTGGTGGATGGAGCTGGAAGGTGGATTGACGCAGGTGGGCAGCTTCAGAGCCTACCCAGTCAGAAGAGCGCATCGTTTACACTGCATGCAAGAAGCATGCTGTAGGAACAATGAAATGAGGGCAGCTACAGGGGTAGAACAGCGAACGGCAATTACCATGACCCCTGTAGCTGTTACCTCAGTGGGAGGGACTGAAGGGTAGGAAAAAAGTGGTGACTGGCTGAGCTGCTCCTGTGGCGGAGAGGGTTAAGGTACAGAGCAGCTCTGCCAGTGTGGATCTGGAGACCCCCACAAACATATATATTTAATATTGTCTTTTGCATTCGTGGTAGCGGTCCTCGGTGTGTGCTTGGACTCCTACCATGTTTATGTGTGTGGTTTCAGTGGGCAGTATTTTTGACGGCGCCATTGTTGCTGCACTGTTCTGAACAGTACTGTTGTTGTATTCGTATTTCAGACCTAGTGCCCTTCGGAGACAGGGGGAAAAGAAGTTACATATTAAGAAAATAACATCATCAGAATGTTGTAGGCCTGAGAGATCCAGAAAGGAGCAGCAGTGAAAAGGGCAAATTAGTACAACCCCTAATGGTAAAACTGAGGAAATTGTTTATAAATAAAACACAGTTTTGTTTGTCCAGCTCATGCTACCATTTGCTTACCATGCTACAGTATTTTTTTTTTATTTATATTTTATCCCCATTCTCTGTTGCTGTCCACTTTGGCCAGATGACCTCCCAGCCCCATCCAGGAATTCTCAGACTCTTACGCCATTCCCACAGCTCACACCCCATAGCGGGGCCCCTCAGGCTGGAGGAAGAACCCTTGGGGGTGTTGTCTCTCTTCTCGAGAGACTCCAGGAAGCGAGGCAAGATGTTATGGTGGGGCCTGAGAGTACTCTGCATCTGCTTGTGTAACCCCCTTTTAGGGGCTTACCTTAATTGCCCCTAGTTCTCCCGGTTGCTCCTCCTTGTGTTTCCTAATCTTACCCCTCATCACTGCCACAGTCTGAGTCCTTGTGGTGCCCCACGAGCAGTCCCTGTTTTGTTTCTGCCCGGGGGGGGGGCTAGAGAAGTTAAACTGTGGAGCCGCTGCGTCTGTGTCTGTAAAGGACTGCAGCTGGCAGTCCGCGCATGCGCCAGGGAGTTCTGATTTTTCTGATCACCATCGCTGTCAAATGGAAGGTATTTCCATGGTCCCAACCCCCTTGCCAGCCTATTCAGGGGTCAGTGACCAGAACACGGCTGGTGAGAAGCCGTTTCTAGATGTAAATAAGGAGTTTGGAGTGGGACCTAGTCGGGGCTCATTCATATTAATAGAGCCCTTGTGAATATTAATGAGGGTGCCTGTCCGCTGCTAGGGGAAATGTATTTTGACAGCAGTGACAGGCTCAGGGCTGACAACAAATGTTAATAGTTGTGGTTATCTAGTAGGGCACAAGTGGGGCTATCTAACAGGGGGGTTAAAGTAAATGAAAAGTACTTCCCTTGGCTGCACCAAAACTTTATTCTTGGGACAATGGGTCCTATGCACGATGGATAAGCACCGTGCGTACACGTGCGTAGGGCAGGTGCTGAAGCGTTAGGACACCCCAACGTGCAAGCCACCGCACAGCAGCATGCACAATGGGTGTGTAGCGTGCACGCGACAGGCAGGCATAGCAGTACATGACCACTGCACCCTGCAGATACGTGGGGGTGGAGCCGTGCACACAGGTACAGAGGCACATGCAACATGCATGCACGAGGGTATGCGGCTCAGGTGGCGAAGCACAGGATGTGAGAGGGGGATGGTGGCATACCGGGCCGTGCAACACACCATTGGAGGCTGCACATGCCAACACATCGTGCAGACACCCAGACACAGAGGTGCCAGCACGCCCGCAGTAGCGACACACCGGCAGCACCAAGGCCCATGGCACAGCGCCAGCAATGGTGCGCTGCACCATGGGCACAACCGCCACCCACAGGCACCAGCAGCTGGACACACCAGCACACGGGTCATGCTGCGCCATGCACACTGCACACCAATGCCACGTGCAGACGGCACACCAGCGGCAACAAAGCGGCACAGCACATACATACCTGGAATGACAAAGATGCCCAAGGCCACGCCCCACATGCTCCCAGGGCACGCCAGACCACCGAAGGCAGAACAGAGCTGTGGGGACACCATGCAACACAGCATGGTATGTGCCACAACAGATGCAGCCACCACGGAAGCACAGCTCGGTGGTAGGAGGCGGCACAGAGTGCTGTGCACGAAGCACCTGTGACACCGGGTCCATGACCCTGTGAGGCGCACCCCTAGCACTGGGCACATGGGCCATGTGTGCAAGATACAGGATGGCTGGCACACACACTGTAGCCCGAGTGAGCCCCCTCCGCCAGCCCCAGGCAGCATGACAGTCCGGTACCCCCAGTGCCCTGCCCCCCAGAGACAATGAACACACACTGACTGGAAACAGGCAACTTTATTGCAGGTAGGGGAAGCACAGGCAAGCAAGCACCTCAGCAACTCCTATCCCCACATCCAACCGCAGGCACCAGCAGCACACAAATGAAGCAATGACACAGTCCTGGATGTACTCTATTACCGCTGTACGAATAACCACCAGTCATAGATATCCCCAGTGGACTGTGCAGATGTGCATCACTGGAACCTCCCAGGTCGTGCCTGACACCAGTCATTACAATGGTCAGTGCACCTACCCAGTAAACAAACACCAAATGAATACAATACTGAATCAGGCAACCCAACCACCACAGTCTGCACAACGTACACAGGCAGGCAGAACCACCAGGGCTGTACACAGTCCGGCATATGCATACAGGGGTCCGCCACCCCATCCCACCCCAGCCCAGCACGCAGGCATGCCCAGCCATGGGCAGGGCCAACACAGGCTACATGGTCTGGCATCCTCTGGCAGGTGGCCCCTCAGACTGTTGCGGCCATGGCCGTGTTGGTGTGGAATGCCCACTTTCCTGCTTATCCTTCGGCTCCACCGATGGCGATGGCTGTGTCCACTGCCCTCTGAGGCATAGCACCATCCTCCTCATTGGTCCATGGTAACGCTGCAAGGGAATGGGACACATATCAGTAAAGTACAGGGCCAGCGCATGTGGCGTCACACACAGGGCATGTACATGCATACCTACCTGAAAGGGGACATAGATGTCCCAGGCCCTGTAGTCGTCATCCTCATAGAACAGGTCCCCCTCAGCGCCCTTCAGAACCATGTAGCAGGGCAGCCACTCCCGGAACCACTGCCGCTGTGCCAACCTGGACTCCACCATCACATGCGCCCCATCCAGCTGGACCTGTAGGGACAGCTCCAGTCTGGCAGGCATCCCATCATGATCCTGTGCAAGGGAGAGGAGACACATGAGCACACAGGGCACCGCTGGTAGGAAAGCCCCCTCATACACATGCCACTTACCCTGTCAAATGCCCTGATGGCCCACAGGGCGCTGAAGCCACCACCATCAGCATAGTCGCTCTCAGCGACAAGAAAAACGTGCCAGGGGAACATGGCCCTGCACTCCACCATCTGCCACGTCATGATGCCAACAGCATGCACTGACAAGAACTGCACAAGGTGCTGGCATGTAATGCGGGGCAGTACCCTGCCGTGCGGACACGCCTGGGTGGGCCGGTGGTGGATCCCCGGTACATAAGGTGGTGTCAGCACATGGACAGTGCTGCACAGATTGCACTGCCACAGAAGCGAGATGTGTCCAGGTGTGCTAATGCACATCCACCTACTGGTGGAGCTAGCAGAACGAAGAAGGGGACAATGACACCGGCCACATGTGTTCCACGCCCGCATAGATGCCTCGACAATATGGAACACACATTGCATCAAGTGGTTCCACCTACCGTGGGACACCATCAGCATACTGTGTGACAGCATCTGTGGGGCAGTGGAGACATGGATGTGCCGGTCATGCGCCATGATGGTGGAAATGCAGGTGCTGTGTGCCCTTGGCTACTATGCCACTGGATCGTTCCAGCACATCACCAGTGACACTGTGGGCGTGAGCCAGTCCTCTGTCTTCAGAGCCATGGCACGGGTGATGGACTCCCTCCTACAGCATGTGGGGGTGCACATTGCCTTCTCACAGATGCCAGCGGAGGTCAGGGCAATGAAGGAGGTGTTCTATGCAATGCATGGCATGCTGAACGTATGCGGTGCCATAGATGGGACACAGATCGCCATCCTCACTCCCGCTGCCCATGAAGAGGCATACAGGAACCACAAAGGATTCCACAGCATTAACTACCAGGTGGTCTGTGATGCACACTGCATTTTCACGGATGTGCGCGCCAGGTACCCAGGCTCTATGCATGATGCCTATGCCCTCGATGGCTCGGACATGGGTGCATACCTACGCAATGGGTGGCTTGATGGCTGGCTGCTTGGTGAGTCGCCACGTCCATGCGGGGTGAGTGTTGTACATGCCACAGGCCTGACACTATATCTCCTTCTCCCCCCATGTAGGTGACAGTGGCTATCCACTGTGGACCACACTGATGACGCCGTACCAAGCACCATCCACTGCTGCTGAGGTCGCATACAACACAGCACACAGACGGACATGCGAAGTCGTGGAGAGGACCATCGGTCAGCTGAAGATGCGCTTCAGATGCCTGGACCATACTGGCGGCAGACTCATGCTGAGTCCAGCAAAGGCATGCAAGGTGATCACGGTGTGTGCCGTGTTGCACAACATTGTGAAGCATACGAATGTGCCAATGTTGGCTGATGCCCCTGACGAACCATGTGGCGATGGGGACAATGATGCCGGTCCAGCGCCCGCCTGTGTCCAGGGTACGGCGGGCTGCTGTGCAGCCTGACAGGCACTTGTGCAAAGCAAGTTCACATGCTGACAGCACACCTTGCATGAGGGGGGTGAGTACTGCGGCGGCCGTGGCACAGGGAACATGCAGGGTGGTGCCTGGCCACTGCTGACGGGTGCATGGTGTGGTGGCCCTGCACAGCATGCTGCAGTGGCCTGACAGTGATGAGGACATGCCTGGGTCGCCCCATCGAGGGTGGGTGGGTGGGTGGGTGGGCTTGTGTCTGTACAGGGGGCAGGGGTCATGTTTGCAGTGCGCCTGCTCATGGGCCAGACCACCCAGCCCCATGCCATCCACAAGGCACTGCACGGCGGATCCCCACAGCACCGTGTGGTGTTGCTACTCTGGATGCATGCGGTCCACGAGCCGTGCCCATACTCTGCTGCCAGGCCACCGTGCAGGTGGGTGTGTCTGTGGCCCAGTGCCTCCTTGACGCCTGCCTGCATCGACAGTGCTGTGGCCCATATGTCTGTGTGTTCTCGCTGTTCGTGCCCATCTGTGTGGTGTGTGCCATGGTTGTCTGTGACCTGTCAGACATGTCTGTGCCTGTGCATGGCATGCTGTCCACCGCTGGCCGCATTGTGTCACCGGTACCCCCAGTGCACGGCGTGCCGTCGGATGCTGGCACGTTGCACTGTGTGGTGCTCTCCATCGCCACCGGCTGTGTGTGCGGGCCCTCAGCGGCCCTGCTGTGTGTGTCCCGTAGCATCTCCCGCATGCCCTCCAGTGTGACCGCACACCTGAGAATGGTCATATGAATGCTCCGCTGCACCGCAGTCTGTGTCTCCACGGCGGCAGTGTTCCTACATTGTTCCTTCATGTGGTCCTGCTCCAGCTGCTGCAGTTGCCAGTACTGTTCCTCTACATAGGGCTGTGGCCACGGAGGCCGGTGCCATGTATGGGTGTGATCTGAGGGCCCCTCGTTCCCGCTGTTGCTGTGTGGCGGTGCCACTGTGCAGCAGCATGCGGTGGCAGGGGGTCCTGTGGCCTCCCAGTGTGCTTCTGGGTCCCTGCGTGGTGGCAGGTGTGCGTGTGCTGCTCCACGCGTCCCAGGCACCATGTGCTGTGTGTCTGTCCCTGCTGCTGTGTCACTGCTGGTCCTGCTGTCATCCTCCTGTGGGTTGGTTGCACTGTCCCTCTCACTGGCCATGTCCTCCTGTGTCTCCGATTCTGCTCCTGTATGGGTGCAAGGGCTGTAGTTAGGTCACTGCACACGGTTGCCCTCCCCTCCCACTCCAGGCCATGCATACATATCCTCTTCTTCTGCTGCCTGGTCACCGGTCACTGGAGCTGCCACAGTCAGTGCTGCGGGCGTCCTTTCCCTGCTCCATGCCTCTCCATGGTGCCCTGCTCTGGCACCACTTGTAGGAACATAGCAGGGGGTTACATGGACTGTGGTGCCACTGGGCTGTACTAGCTGGCAGCATGCGACGTGCCTTACCTGCCATTGTGTCCACCCCTTCCACCACTCCATGGACGGCGACCACCGTCAGCATCTTGGCCACCAGTCATTCCAGGGGTGTCAGCTGGCTGTCCGTGCTTGGCAGGCCACCGCCCGTACCGCTGCGTTCCCTCCCGCCGGTGGCTAGCTTATGCTTCACTACTGCCCTCAGGTCCTGCCATTTGTGCTGGATCACCACCAGGATCCGTGTCTTGAACCCAGCAGCATTTACGGTGGCCTGTATGTCCAGCCATAGCCTGGCCTTGACCTCTGCCGGTGTGTTTGGGGCCTCCAGACCATACAGCCTGCTGTAGTGCTGGCATATTTCAGTGACCATCGTGGCAATCTGTCCACTGCTGAAGTTTGTGGCGTGGGATCGGCTCCTGCCCCGTGCCCAGCCACGTTCCCGTTCAGAGTGCCACCACCCCCTCATCCATTGCTGTCTTCACTGTTCTCTGCTTCCACCTCCGCATCCACTTGCAGTTCTGCCATTGTGTCCTGCCAACTGTGCTGTGTGGTATTCACCACTGTGCGGATGCACAGGGGGTGTGCCATTGCCATATATGGTGGGGTCACGGGGTGTTCTCGCGTAGTGTGGGCATGCTCGCACCACCTGTGTGATGTGCTGCATGGCCCTTCTGGCCCTGCCCACTGCCTGCACCTGCCTTTGTGCATGCTGCGTGGTTGCCATCCGCTGCATGGTGCGCAACTGCGCACCGCCGCTACATCTGTTTTCATTGTAGTTCCCGCACTTTTGTGCATATTGCCCACTATGAGGGCTGCCGTGGGACTGAATGATAGCAGCCATTTTATGATGTTTTGACCCCAGACAGACAGCCAGTAGGATAACTGGGCACCCAAAGTCTGTTAAGAGGGCTCATGGGAGAAGGTGTTAACTAATTTCAGGTGCCAAGAGACCTTCACCAATCAGTGTTCAGAGAAGGCTACTAAGGCAACTAAAATGGTGCAGGGTCTGCACTGGAAGACATATGAAGAGAGACTTAAGGAGCTTAATATGTATAGCCTCGAGGAAAGAAGGGAGAGGGGGGACATGATAGAAACTTTCAAATACCTCAAGGGAATCAACAAAGTCCAAGAGGGTAGCATCTTTCAGAAAAAGAGGTGTGCAAGAACACGGGGGCACAATTTGAAGATGGGGGGGCAACTCAGAGGTAATGTAAGGAAGTATTTTTTTCACAGAGAGGGTTGTGGATGCACAGAACGGCCTTCTGGTGGAGGTTGTGGAGTCAAAAACAGTGGTGGAATTCAAGCATGCATGGTACAGTCATAAGGCAATTCTAGGGGGTGGGGGTAAGAAGAAGTAGGCTGTTGGTTAACTAGGATCTGCAGGCTGGCCTGTTGGTGCAGCGGTGGGTTTTCTGCTTGCGACGCCGGCGACCCAGGTTCGGGAACAGACCCGGGTCGTCAGAGGGCCGACCGGGGGGAGAAGGATGGAACATCCTATGGACTGCTCTCCTTCTCCGAGGGGAAGGTGAGGGAAGCACTCGGAGCGCTGAGGACTCCTGGAGGAGGCCGAGAGATCTCACGCTGCTGACGCTCAATCTCTGGGAGGCGGGGTGGACACTGGCGTCATTGCCCGTCCCCGCCTCTGTGAGGAAAAAGTCAAGAAAAATAGGCGGGCGAGGGCCACTGTCTTAACGAAGCCCTCCCGGAAGACCTCGAGTGGCCACCATCGCTGTGGGTCCCCCGACTACATACTGGTTCCATGGCCACGAAAGAACTTGGCCACGGCCCCACCCTCCGGGGGGCAAGCCGGGGGTGACTGGGGGAACCCGGCAGCCATAGATGGTGGCTGAGGCTTCCAGGGGCCGTGACCAGGGCCAATATAGTGACAGGAGGTCCTGCCAAAAAAAAAAAACTAGGATCTGCAGCTTATCCATTAGGTAGGGAAATGTGCAGACTGGGTGGGCCAAGCGGTCCTTATCTGCCGTCAGATTCTATGTTTCTATGTTAAGGCTAATCACTATGGATATTTGTGATTGACAACTGGAGGCAGCCAAGCAGAGGGCAGGATTCTCAAGGGAAATACCAGAGACTTTGGGCAGTGGAGTCAGTCTGGTCTGGTCTCTGATTGGGTCAGGAGGGCTTCGTGCAGTGAGAAGGACTGCTTTTAAAGCCTTTCACAGGATTTAAACCAGAGTTGTTTTTTGAGATAAAGGAATAGAAGCCTTGCTGTTGCGAGGAACTGTGCTGTTGTGACAAGCGATCCAGGCATCCTGTTTGGAATTTGTTGCCTGGGGGAGATTTCTGCTGCAGCTATCCTGCACCAGCTTTGGGACTGGAGAGAGACTGATCTGAGAAAGAGAGAGTCTTTCTGGAAACTGGGTGCAAGCCAGAGGCAAGGTGATTGCTGTTTGAAGCAAAGAGCCTGTCTGAGAACTGTGCCAGCCAAAACAATGATGGAAGTTGATCTGAACCCTGAGAGACTGTAAAGGAGGGGTTGAGCAAGTGTCTTATGCAACAGGACCATGTCATTGCTGCTGTGTGTCAGGTGTGGGAAGAAGTTGTTGCTGAGACTGGATTTTGCTGCTAAACGGCACTGGAAAGCAGAGAATTTGAGGACTTGTCTGACTGCACATCAGAGCTGCTTATCGTTCTGCTAAAAAAAAGGTGAACCTGGAAGAGTTTCAATTGATCCAGAACCAGGTTGGGAATCAGCTAACCCCCACCAAGTGGGGTCTGCTGGCTGCAGGGGATCACGGGGTTACTCCCGAGTGTTAGGGCACTCTGACTGGTGAAGGACCCGGGCTGTGGAGCCACTCCTAGATCTGGGTTCTCTGTGGCTTAGTGGGCCTTGCATAGCAGCTCTGCAATGGGCCTGAATAGGCTGAAGGTGACAAGCAGACAGACCTCCAATCAAGGGACAAATGGCCAGACCTTCAATCAAGCTGAAGTCTTCAGGGTACCTTCTGCTGCCCATCTGTCTGCCCTCTTTCGAACTGAGATCCCCCTTTCCAGACTGGTAGAATCCCTGTGCACCAGGACCACTTCAGATCTCCAGGAACATGGGGGGCACTGTGGAGCCCAAGCTGAGCGGCAGGTTTTTTTAGCAGCTCTCCACTGTTGAAATAAAATCCCTTAAAATAGACCAATTGCAGTCAAAATATAGCTATAATTTTGGTACTAGCAGAAAGAGGATTGCAAGATTACTAGTATGGGCAACCCTTGAAAGGATAGAGGTGGCGGTACTGGAGGAAAAGCAGTCGGACTTCTCAGCCCATGAGGTCTGGCCTAGAAACACAGGCCACTTCATCGAAGGAGTCAGAGGAAACTATGGCATCAATTGGATTAAAACTGCAATGCATAATAACATCAGTCTTGGACTTAAACACTAAGATGGACACTTTCGCTGCCAGAGTGACTGTGGTCGAGAAAGACATAGAAGTTATTAAAACAGATATGCACGATGTTAAAAAACAGTGTGAAACTTCCTCTGCTGCCACTACGGTGCTCATAAAAGAAAATACCCACTTATGGGCACGACTCGAGATATTAGAAATTCAAGCTCATTCCTCTCATCTAAATCCTTGGCCTGCCAGAGGGAATCGAGGGAGATCATCACTTGATGTTTCTCCAAGAATGGTTGGTGGAAAAACTTATGCCCGAGGGTCAGAATATTCAATTCGGGCTACAGAAAGCTTACCAAATTACCCCAAGGGGCTATCGGGAGAACTCTGCTATACCTTGTACCCTGCTGATAGTAACAGATGGCGTAGGGACCAGAAATAAAATATTGAGACTGGCTTGACTAGCAGGTTCTCTTACCCAGGTTGAGAATGCGGTGTATATTTTTCCAGATATTAGCTACGCCACTTGGATGCGTTGGAAAAAATTTGACACCATCCGAAAACATCTGCGAGAGAAGTCCATCTCCCACGCAATGGTATTTCCGGCATGATTGAGAATCGTGCATGATGACAAAGAAAAAATTACTCACCTTAGTAATTGCTTTTCTTCTCATGGAGTCTTGCTATATTATGACTATATGCAGTCAGCCACTGCAGCTGAACTGCCCCGGAGAGGAAAGAGTTAATTCCAGAGAGTCTGGAGTTCCACAGCGCGAAGGCGCTATACCAAAGCTCTATCTGGCCAGTTTCAAATGAAACTGTCAGATCTTTACGAAGCTAACACTAAACAACAAGTCTGTGTGGAAGCTCTACACTAGCCAAGTGGCTACCTACTAGTAGGAATAACAACAATATAAACAGCAATAATAATAATAACAATGAATAATAGCATTATTAGTTTCTCCCTAACAAGCACTATTAGACCCCTTCCCCAAGACTCAAGTCCAGGAAGGGGCCAACATAATACTTAAAACAGAAATACCTAATTCCCTAACCCTAAATAAAAGGGTGAAGGAAGAACTAAATAACATGACACAGCGCTTGCACTAATTTGCCACCTCTACCCAAGTAGAAGTTCTGAGAGAGGGCAGGAGGAGGGTGGTCATAATAGTAAGACTCCATGAGAAGAAAAGCAATTACTAAGGTGAGTAATTTTCTTCAAACACCATGAAGTCTTGCTATATTATGACTATATGCAGATTACACAGCAGTACCTCCATGGAGGAGGGTCAGAACCTACTTAGGAAATAGGCTCTGAAGCACAGCTGTGCCAAAACAAGCATCTCTCCTGGACTGAGTATCCAGGGAATAATGCTTGGTAAAAGTGTGAACTGTTTTCCAAGTAGCAGCTTGACAGATTTCCAGAATGGGAATATCTCTAGCAGCCGCTAGAGATGCAGCTGTACCCCTGGTGGAGTGAGCCCTCAGTCCTGAGGGGGGTTCTCTACCTAGTTTTTGATAACAAAATTGGATACAAGAGACAATCCACCTTGCAATTGTCCTCTTAGTGGCAGGTTTCCCTTTGCCAACCTCGCCATAGGTAAGGAAGAGTTGGAGGGATTCGAACCTGTGACCCTTGGTGCGTTCCAAATAGTAGCTTAAGGCTCTTTTGACGTCCAAGCTGTGCAGACTCCTCTCACCTGAGGAAGAATGCTCAGTGAAAAAATACTGGAAGAGAGATGGATTGGTTCAGGTGGAAATCTGAAACCACTTTAGGCAAAAACTTTCTGTTAGTCCTGAGGACTACCTTATCTCTGTGGAAAGAGATAAAATCTTCTTCCACTGACAGGGCCTGTAGTTCACTTATCGTCTGGCAGAAGTGATTGCCACTAGGAAAACAGTTTTCCAAGTCAGAAACTTGAGCTCTGCTGAGGACAGAGGCTCAAAGGGGGTCATTAACTGAGCAATGCAAACATTCAGGTCCCAAGCGGAGCTGGTTCTCGAAAAGGAGGGTTGGTGTGAAGTAACCCTTTAAAAAACTTGGAAAGCACAGGGTGAGAAGAAAAGGAAGCAGGCTTCCCTGCTGACAGAAAAGCAGAGACAGCTGCCAGATGAACCTTTGAGGTAGCTGGCCTAAGGCCTAAGGAATTTAAATGGACCAAATAGTCCAGTAAAATGGGCAGATCAGCAGATTCTGGGATAATCTGCTTCTCAGAGCACCAGATGGAAAACCTTTTCCACTTAGAATTGTAAGTGGCCCTAGTGGAAGGCTTCCTTGAAGCCTTTAAAATATCAAAACACCTTGAGAAAGGTAAGTCAGTAATTCTAACTCCTCAAGAGCCATGCCTTGAGATGAAGGATTTGAGGTCCGGATACACACTCTCCCCTGTGCACAGGCCAGTAAGTCATGGACTCTGGGCAAGCTCAGGGCAGGAGTGAACTGTCAAGGACAGAAGCAGTGGGTACCAGGGCTGTCTGGCCCAATCTGGAGCAATCAGAATCACCTTACAGGGCTGAGATCTGATTTTACTAGTACCCTGAAAAGAAGGGAAGGGGAAAGGCATACAGGAACTTCCCTTCCAATCCAACTGAAAGGCATCCAGGGGACTGTCCCAGCACTGGAGGCCTGCAACAAAACAGAGGAAGTTGGTGGTTGTCTGGGGCTGCGAAAAGATCTATCTGAGGGTGCCCCATCTGGCAAAGACTGAGCCCCAGCACCTGAGGATTCAGAGCCCATTCGTGATGACCCTGAAATCCTGCTGAGGGCATCCACAGGACATTGTCCTTCCCTGGAAGGTGAACTGCTATCGGGAGGTGTTCAGGGGTAAGCCAGAGACCACAACTTCATTGCTTGATGCACAAGGCTGATGACCGAGTGCCCCTTGCTTGTTGATGTACCACATTGTTGTGGTGTTGTCTGTCCTGACTTGAACTACTTTGTTCTGGACAGAAGCTGAAATGCCTGAAGAGCCAAAAGGACAGCTCTGAGTTCCAAAGATTGATGTGGGCAGAGATTCTGGGAGACCACACTCCCTGAGTGGACAGGTCGCCCAAGTGAGCTCCCCACTCTAACAGGAAGCATCCGTGGTGAGGGTGAGGGGTGGGAAGCGGGAATGAAAGGAACCCCTTGTTTTGATTGCTTTGATCCTGCCACCAGTGTAAGGCCAGGATCAGGGTTTGAGTCACTGGAACCAATTTGGAAGGGTCCCTCCTTTGAGACCAATAGGCCCTCAAATGGAACTGAATGTCCCTCATCTGGAATCTTGCTCCTTGCACTACAGCTGTGGAAGCAGCCATGTGCCCTAGGAGTTGCAGAAAAATGTCTTGCTGGTTGAGAGACCCACAGGGTAAGGAGGATGCCAGGGCAATGGTCTGTCTACCCTTTCCGAGGAGAAATGCCTGGCTAACTCTGTGTTCAATTCTGCACCTATGAAAGTTAGTACCTGAACTGGTTAGGGCAGACTTTGGTAAATTCAGCAGGAATCCCAGGGAGTGAGAAGCTGCTGCGTGACTTGCAAGTGGGATTTTACTCTGATCTGGGACTGACCCACTATGAGCCAGTCAGCCCAGGTAGGGAAACACAGCAACCCTTGCCTTCTTGAAATGAGCCACTACCACAGCTAGACATTTCGTGAATACCCTTGGCGCAGAGGTAAGGCGAAGGGCATTGCCCTGAACTGGTAGTGGCCTGAGGTGGTTCGAACCTGAGGTACTTTCGTGAGAAGGCCTGATCAGAACATGAAAATAGGCATCCTTGAGGTCAGGAAGCTAACCAGTCCCTGGCCTCAGGGAGAACAAAATCATTATCAGAGTTAACATTTTGAACTTTGGTTTCAAAAGATGCTTGTTCAGGTACCTTAAATCTAAAATGGGCCGCCATTCTCCTGTCTTTTGGGGTAAGAAAGTATCTTGAGTACAGCCTTGCCCTGATGGCAAGGAGGGACCCTTTCTACTGCTTTGCAGTCAAAGAGAAGAAACCCTCTGCTTCAAAGCAAGGGCTTCTGAAGGATTTGCAGGTGGAAAATGTCTGGCTCTCATCTTGAGCTGTTTGAAGCTGAGAACAGACCCTAGCTATACCTCCAGAACCCACCTGTCGAAGTTAGGGACACAGTTCTGGCTGAAATAAACCGACCTGCCCCACTGGTACAGGAGGAATCGGCCCTGGGCACCCCCATCAGGTGCAGCAATGGCATGGCTGGGGAGGGATGGTTTACTTGTGCCCGTCTACCTCTGCCTCTAAAAGAAACCCTCTGTGCAAATGCAGAGGAGGCCTGAAATTGGTAAAGGCCTGTGGAAAGGCCTGCCCCTACCTCTGGGGCGTGCCTCTGTGGAGTGGCATGCCTCTCCTTAACCTGGGCACTTTTGTAGGTAGTTCTGTATTCATCCATCTTTTCATATAGTTTTCTGTTTGTTCCCAAACAGAGAATTACCCAAGAGGAAAATCCATAGACTTTGACTGAGTATCTTGGGACAGATTAGTGCATCTGAGCCATGCCAACCTACGAAAGCTACAGAAGTGGCCATGACCCTAGAGGAAACATCATTAAGATCAACAGCAGTATGAAATTGAACTTTAGAGCTCAATGCCATCAGCAGCCACCTGTTCCAACTCACTAGCCAGCTGGCCATGGGCCTGCTTGGCTGACTTCAACTCTGTGTCCCACCTAGATTTCTGATATCTAGCCACATAAGCCATATAATTTGCCTGCCTGAGTCCCAAAGAGCTGCCATATACTGTTTTTTCGCATGGCATCAATCTTCCTGGAATCCTTATCAGGAGGATGTGAGGCCAGAGGAATATTAGCCTTGTCACAGGCTGCAGCTTGTACCACACCTACATGACTACACTGCTCAGTGAGGAAGTCTGTATCAGAGCCTGACAAGGTATATCTTCTGTCCATTTTTTATCTACAGGAGGGACAGAATGAGGATTTTTAAAGTCTTTGTTGTTTGCTTCCTAAATGACTTATGCAAGGAATAGACAACCTCCTAGAACTCTGGTATATCCATCATTTCTACATAATCAGGCTCCTCTTGCTCATCCACAGCTTCCTCTAAAGGAAGCTGGAGGTTCTCAACCTTTTGTAAAACATAAAATGAGAGGGGACTCAGACAGAATAGGAGGAGATTCTAAAGGTCTGTCTGGAGAAATGTCCCGGTTCAATGGGCGCGTCAGACCCTCCCAGCCACATGTAATGATCAAATTCGTCCTCCTCTCCTGTGGTTCATAAATTCCTCAACATCATACTCCTGAACCACTGGCACTGGAACGAACCAACCTTTTACCAACTGTAGGTGGTTCGGCAGGATCCTGAGACAGTGACTGGACAATCTGTATGGCTTTAGCTATTTCTGCAGCAGTTGGAGAGACAATTTTGGACTCCAAACCTACTGATTTCTTTGTCTTTTTCACTGAGACTGGTTCCCTGAACCAGCCTTCCTTTGCCGAGAGTCTCGCCCTGGTCAGAGGCACTCCCTCTGGTCCAGTGGGTACTGGACCGGGCTGGCCATCGGGTCAGCGGACTTCTTGGCCTCTCGTTCCCTGAGCCGGCCAATCTCTTTCCAGGGTGGCTGCAGGAAATTTTACACCTGGCAGTCTGACAGGAGGTGGTCAGCCCCCAGACAATAAACACAAGTGGTGTGTGGGTCAGCCTTGGCAAAGGTTTCCCCACAGACATCACAGTGTTGAAACCCAGTGGGCCCGGTTTTTCTTTTGGGTTTCTCAGACATAATGCCAGCCTAACCAAAAACTTGCCCTTTTGATGGCAGTGCCAGGCAAGACACCCTTATCGGTTCCTAACCGTGTCACGGGTATTTGAAAAAACTATTTTAAAAGCAAGGTTTTTTTAGAACCGATAAGAACCGGGAACCGCACTCTAAAAGCCCAACCACACTTTAAAACGTTAAATTAAGCAAACCGATTGGTTCAAAACCGAACCGATAATTGAATTTCCACACAGACTTTAAATTTTCTACTTACGGTTTACCAGATAGAGCTTTTAACCGAAATGCGGTAAAATAAATACTTTTTGGCGGTTCAAATGAACCGAAAATACTCGCTTGAACCGAGAAATGAACCGATGTGAAGGAGCTGATCTCCGGAGCGACTGTTCAGTGAAGCGGAGTAAAGAATCTGACAGTTTCATTTGAAACTGGCCAGATAGAGCTTTGGTATAGCGCCCTCGCGCTGTGGAACTCCAGACTCTCTGGAGTTAACTCTTTCCTCTCCGGGGCAGTTCAGCTGCAGTGGCTGACTGCATATAGTCATAATATAGCAAGACTTCATGGTGTTTGAAGTGTGTTTTTTTTTCTGATCCGGTTGAGGCAGGGAAATGGGCCTCTCGATTTGCCTCCGGTCACCGGGGCTTGGATCGGGACCTCGGAGTCAAGGATAGTGACCGTGAAGAACAGGACGATGGCTGACAGAAGTCAAGTACTGTTTGATTAGCTTTGTTCTCGGGGGTGTCTCCAGGAAAGCTCATCCACCAGTGCTTCAATTTTACTTAATGGAAGACACTTTGTTTTTGCCTCTGGTTTACTATTGCTTGATCTGGTAGTTGTAACGGATGGAGCACTATAGGTTTATACCCTGGGGGTTTCTATTAAATCTCCTCTCGTTTCTGTTGCTATTAAAGATTGTTCTGATTTTGCTCCAGGGGTTCTATAAGTTTCTGTGGGGGCCAACCTACTAATGGGTTACTATTAGAAGTGAGTTATGGGATTAAAAGTAAGAGCCCCCAAGTTTACTAATAATTTTAGAAGTTTAATAATAATTTTAGAAATACGAATAACAGTGGAATGTTGTTTACATCAATAATATGGGATGTGGCTGCCTATGTTAATTAAAGGACTGTTATCTTTAGCTCTATAGTATGACGCCATTAACCCTATTTTTATGGGGTGAGTTCTGTTTGGACATTTAACTTTTGAACTGCTCATGGGCTCTTTTTATACAGCTATATTATATTGTATATCTGCTATGTTTCAATAGATTTAAATTTTAGATACTCACCTCCTATGTGGTATCTCAATATTTGGGAAACATCTTACCTAAGATTAAGAAGAGGTTATGTTATCTCTTCCTGATATGTAATTGTATATTTGGTATATCCTGAATATGGAATGGTTATGGTTGTCTTAACATATAAATCTAATAAAAATAAAGTATAAAAAAAAAAAAAGATCTCCAGGAATGAGAGTACCCAGGGCTTGCCCTGGTAATCAAGGTGGGGTGTCTATTCAACTGTGCAACCAGTTACATCATTTTCAGGGCCCCAACACTGGACAACCTGCAGCATCGTGCAGGCTTGCAACTCCTGGGTACCAAAAGAGGACAGAGGGCAACACTGGTACCAGTGTGGGCAGGCATCTGGGGTGTTTTGGCCTTCGGGCTCATATGCTACTAATTGTTCTCAGTAAATTTATTAACCACTGTTCCTTCCACAGCTATCCCGGTTCCAGATACCCTGATCCTAGCTCTTCCCCCAATAAAGCTGTGTTTATTGTTTGGAATTGTTGTGTGAAGGGTGTTTTTGTGGGAATCAGCTAACAAGTGTATGTGGTCTATGGTATTGGGAAAGTGTCTGACATCCAGTGTGTGGGATGGTAGGAAGGGGAGATGGGTTGGTACGATATCCCAGCGGGTTGTACCAGTCACACACCTGGCCCACTGCAGTTTACTCTGGGTGGAGGCACCATGCTATTTTCATTCACTTTCTGGGATAGAACCCCCGAATACCACCATAACAGGACCCAGGCCCCTTAACCTGTGTGCGGGTCAACAGGCAAAGGTAGTAGCCTACTGGCTTACGGCACCTGGGCTACACTTGTGATATGATGGAGCTGTTTTCTTGTTCTGTTCCATCCCCCTAGTCAGGATATGAGCACTGGAGGAACTCTAAGCACACGAGCATGCAGAGCACAGCAACGCAGAGACTGGCCGGCATCCTCCTTGCCTGTATGCCGGCCACTGCACTGCCACCTGTGGTCACCAAGGTGGCAGTGTTGTAGGGGAAGCAACACCCGTCCCCCCTCAAAGGAGGAGAATGTCCTCTGGGGTCCATGATCCTCCCACCCACACTCACTCTGGCTCCTTCTTGAACCCGGGTTGTCAGTGTTGCAAGTGGTAGCTCTATCACTCTGTCGACAGGCCAGCTCTGTAATATATTTAAGTTCCCAATTATGTTTAGAAGCTCCAATGTTTCCCTATAGTTTCCTGAAGGGAAAGTGTTATGTAGAGGTAATCTGCTTTAGGCAAGCAAAATAATTATCCATTTTTTGGTGAGTCCTGGTGATTGTTTAGGTGGATGTCAAAGATCCCGTGGCACTTATGAGAAAGAGTAGGGAAATTTCCTTGGTATCCTGGCCACATTCCCCCCTCCAACAGCTTAACTTTGTTCACTGTCAGTCATTGCTTTCTGTACTCCTCCACTTCACCCATGCAGAAATGGGAAAATATCACCTAGCCTTCCTTTCCCAGTCAACAGACACTAACAAAAAATAATTGGCCGGCCCAGTGCCTTACCTCCTGCCATGCTGGTGAGCTGAGTTCAAGAACGAGCATGGGTTGCTGGGGGCAGTGGCGCGGAAGAGGCTTGAGCATCCCATGGACAGCTCTCCTCTCCCGGGGAAAGGGTTTTCAGCCTTATCGGATTTTGACTGCCAAGTTGAAAGGTGAAAGCCCGGAGGCAGTGCGCGCAAGGTGTGACTCAGGGGTGGTGCTGTGGATCTGTGGGACGTGCCCACCTCCATGAGTACATTTCCGATGTGAAGCTGCAGTGGGGAGTCAGGAGAAAATGGAAAAGAGTTCCTGCTGCAAGGTGAAGCCCTGTGCTCCTCCCCGGACCCTCACCATCACCTGGAAACTGGAACTGAACTGGATTTGGGTGGGGGGGGGACTCCCTTCTCCACTCCACCATGGGGAGGGGTCCATGGGGGAACAAGCTCCAGGTTAGTCCAGGGGAAGTAGGTGCCAGCTGAGGGTAAAAAGTTATATGAAACATAACTTACATGTATACATACATACATAATCAACTGATTAATCCACAGCAAAAAATAATCTTTATGAAGCACTGGCTGTTTACTGTCAGTAGAGCAGCATGGTCCATTCAAGAGCTAGTTTCTGCTGTTAAATATACATTGAGATCTCCGTCTGGAGAATGGGGGCAATGTGTGTGTAGAAGGAGGGCACATTTCACATAGTGTGGAACAGCTGGAGGAACCGGAATAAACAGACTATGAGTTTATATGAGGAGATTATTTTCAGGATGTTTGTGGTCTCGACTCTCTTCATGCTGTGTTTCTGCAAATTAACATTCTGCATAGGATTTACAGTCACTGCAATTTTAAGATTAGCGTGAAAATGTAGTAACATAACATTGCTGCAGGGCAATCTAGGAACTTGACCAATTATTTGGTAAGGGGGTCCAAGCTCATACAGTATGAAGAAAGTGCTCCTTATGGGATTCCCTCCTCCCATTACACCTTGAAAATGAGCCTCCTACCTTACTCTCCAGCTGTTCCACTTCAGTACCTGCTTTCACCTGCCAGCATCTGGAACTCAGTTTCTCAGCACAGGCCAGTCTCTGGGGTCACCACTCACTAGGATGATAGTCAATGATCTTCGGGGGAACCTGCCACAGGTCTGAAATCCATCAGTAAATATCCCTTGAGGGGATACTCCTCTGGGGTCCCCACACCTTCCTGGTGATCCCACTAAACTCCCACTCCATGGGCAACCATCTGTAAGCCAAACCCACCAATTCCAGTGACTCAGGATCTGCTGTGGGTGCCTGAGGTCCCACCCTGGTAGCCACTAGGGTCCCAAACATTGGCATCATGAGGCAGTTACAGTTGTGAGGTTTCTAGGACGTGGTGCCTGTCTTGGCCCTGAAAGCTCCTGCAGTACTTCTAGGTAGGAGCTGCCTTGGGTGCCTCCATTGCCCCTGGCATGAATCTGGCAGTCAGCCACTTTGAGGGCAGTGGCGAGTGCCCAATCCTTCCAGGCACAATAGAGGATCCCCTGGCTCTACCAGCACCCTGGTGGTCATGCCACTGTGTGCTCCTGAATTCTGACTGCATTCTTTGATCAAATCCCTGTCCATGAGCTACTGGCACCACAAGGGCACCCTGTCTTTATATTGTCTATAACTCCTCCCACCGAGCTACTCCCACAGATTATGCCAAGACACCAGTCTTTTTCTGGATATACCTGGTTAACAACCACCACCCCTTGCTGTAAGGAGGGGGTTGGTACACAGGTAAGGTTGGGGGCTGGCACCAGTGAGAGAGGGTTTGTAGTAGCTGCAGTTGGCAGCATTTCAAATGATAGATGTGTGCTATTGCTTATAGCTGTGGATGGCAGTAACATTGTAATAGCCCAGTTTTGGCTTCTCATTTAGAGTTGCTGTTGGAGGCATTTCAAATGGCCTGATCAGGGTCTATTCAGTTTAGTGGTGGTTGACAGGATTTATAATATTTTGATGTGCGCGAGTGGTTCAGTTGTGATCTTAGTGATATCCTGCCATTTTTAGCAGCAGTGTGAACAACTGTCAGCCTGGAGAGTAAATGCGGAATAATTCCATTTAATACTGTTTTAGGGATCCGTGGGTGAGTGTGTGATGTTCCTGAGATGTGTAGTATTGGTTTTTATTGGCTGAATAGGCCCTTTTTTAAACACTCTTTATGATCAGGCAGTCCAAGACAGCCATATTATCTGTTGGCACTGTGAGGGCAGAGGGGAGGACTAATATGAAGGTAAGTGAAAAGGGTCTTGGTTGGGTCATTTTTATGTGTGTGTGTGTGTGGGTATAGGCTGGGATGTCCCCATGGGTCTCAGTCAATTAAGTTTCCTGAAATTATTGTTTATTTCAATTGCACTTTACCTCCAAATGTACTGTTTTCCTGTACTCTTCCCCCTTGGTCGCACATGGCAACGAGCCTTGACTCGGCTGTTCCTTTCCCAGTTACCAAATTTCAATAAACAAATTAACAAACAAATAAAGTTGTTTTAGCCATTGGATAATATATATTATTAAAACTGTCCAAAAAGTGGCCATTCTGATTGGCTGACTTGCATATTAAAAGGGTTATGGTAATGTCTAGAACGCTGCATGTGCCATTCATCGATCAGAAGTGAAACAATAAAAACAAAGTAAACAACAGAGGCATTCATTTAAGAAAAAAACATGTTCGTTAATTAAGGCCTTATGGGGTTGGGTCATCAACATTAATGTTACCCATAGGACCCCTGCAGGGTGAGATGAAATTCGACTGAAATCTTGCATTGAGCTGACTCTGGTTAGAGTCGTAATGACTGTATGTGTGACTGTCTGCTATTTTAAAATGTGTAACTGTAATGAGTCTCTTCAGTGCAATGTGTCATATAGGCATTTTAAACAGGACACTGTGGTACATAAGCTTTATCTCCAGGGTCCATAACATCTTCTTGATTTTAAATGAAATAAAACAGATTAATCAAAAATAGTTCATGGTAACCCAACCCTTGGTCATATCTTAAGGCATATTAATTGTAATATTAGAGTGAAAATAGTGTGTATGCTTTGATAATACTGCATGCGATGTGGCTGTAAATGACTGACTCAAAATCCTATGTACTGAATCAGTTACAGGGGCCAGAGTGATCTAGTAGTCAAATACCGTAGATGGCAGTGAGACATGAATTTAAAACTGAAATGGGGGAGGGGGGACACCGATGGAGAATGTGAAACCAAGAAATGCGGGCTGGGGGGGGGCATCTGGATACATGAGATAGGGAGACAGAAACTCAATATTCTTTTCTAGATTTGAATAACCATTGTATACCACCAAAATGCCTCCAACAGCTTAACCTGATTCAGCATGTCAGTTCACATCTGTATCCCCAACCCCAGACAAGGCTGAAAATAAGCAGAATTGCCTAGGCCTCCTTTCCTGGTCCACAAAAACTAAATAAATTGTGTAACATCTTTCTTCTTGTGATTTAGATAAATTAGCATGCAACACAAACTTCTTCATGACCTAACAAGATACTGGGGACATCAGAATTAACATAGAAACATAGAGGCTGACAGCAGAAGAAGACCATTGGTCCATCGACTCCATGTGATAAGGGCAAACAAATAAAGGCTAAAGTCAAAACGGCAAAACTGTAATAGTGAGTGTATATAACCACAGACTGGTTCAAGGCATACCTCACTGGCAAAACCTAATCAGTCAAGATCTCTGACGTAATTTCCCCACCCTTCCCGATAAGAACTGGCGTCCCCCAGGGATCAGTGTTAGGCCCCATACTATTCTCTGTTTTTCTAAACGATCTCTTGTCCACCTACTCTCCATTCTCCTCCATTCACATGTACGCTGATGATACAGTCTTGTATGCATCTGGCTCCTGCCCCATCAAGGTTGCATCCAACTAGCAGCAAGACTTCGACAAAGTTCAGCATTGATTTGTAAACCACCAACTATCTCTCAACACCAAAAAAACAGTCTCCATGACCTTCTACACCAGGCAGAGACTTACCAGGTTTCCTTCTCTACCCTCCTACCACACCCTTGATGGGACTTTACTCAAGGACACATCCTTCTTCAGGTATTGAGGTGCCTGGCTGGACCAACACCTGAACTTCTCTGGTCATATCGACACCATTCAGAAAAAATTGCGTCCCAAGCTCGGTGCCTTATTCAGGAACCGTGCCTGCATCCCACCCACGGCTAGGCGTAAGATTGTCCAGAAGATGATCCTACTTATCTTCAGCTACTGTGATGTAGTCTGCAGTGCTGCCCCAAGTCTTCCCTGGCCAGACTAGATACCCTCTTCAACTCCTATTGCCGTTTTGCCCTTGACGCCCCCCTCCGCACTCATCATTGTGATCTCTACCATGCCCTATCCTTCCCTTCCCTGACAAACCGACGTCTCTCTCATTGCGCAAAATTCACCTTCAAGCACTGGCTGGGTGAACTTCCCTCCTCTCTTTCCCCTGCCTTTACAACCGCCCCCCCTCCTTCCCACTCTCTAAGATCTACCGACTCATGAACCCTGGTGGTCCCATGCCACTCCACCCTATTTGGCCAATCGGGTTATTCTTATCGCCTCCCAATATTGTGGAATTCACTTCCCCCTCAAATTTGCCACTCATCCTCTTGCTACTCCATTAACTCAGCCCTAAAGAACTTCCTTGCTCCTTCCTGTGCCTGCCATGACCCTCCCTAATCCCCCTGCCATCTCCCCTAAGCCCATATTACCATATGCCTACTCTCCGCCACTCCTGTTTCCCTCTGATCGTGCTCCTCCTTGTCCCCTACTCTCCCTCTTCCTAAAGTGTTCCTTCTCCTTCTTTCTCTACCCTTAATCTATCTCCCTCTTGTGAGTTTGATCACTGCCTTGTGCAGGTAGGCTCCATAGCATACGGTGGGCAACAACTTTACTCTCTTTTCCCTATTTCTCCTTTTACTGCACCCCCTCAGTCACTGCTAGATCACTGCCTAGTGCAGGCAGGCTCACCCAGCACACTGGTGGGGTACCACCCCCCCACTATAGCTGACCTCTGCTCAGGCTCATATGCCTACTCCCCACTACTCCTATTTCCCTCTGATCATGCCCCTCCTTGTCCCCTACTCTTCCTCCTCCTAAATTGTTCCTCCCCCTTCTTTCTCTACCCTTAATCTATCTCCCACCTGTGAGCTCGATCACTGCCTTGTGCAGGCAGGATCCATTGCGCACGGTGGGCAACAACTTTACCCCTTTTCCCTATTTCTCCTTTTACTGCACCCCCTCAGTCACTGCTAGATCACTGCCTTGTGCAGGCAGGGTCACCCAGCACACTGATGGGGTACTACCACCCTCTATTGTTGACCTCTGCTACCCCCTTCCACAACATCCCTCCCCCAACACCCCCCTCTCTCGCATCACTATATATAACTAACTCTCATCACCTACCAGTAGGGCTGTCCACCGCCCTGCCCAGATAGGGATAACAGGACGCTGTTGAATTTCAACACCCCCCCCTTGGATACCTCCACCTACAATACCTCTCCCTCATCACCCTGCCACACTCTACTCTCTCCTCTCCTCCTACCCCCCTTCCGGTTAACATAGCCTAACACTGGCCTGCCCCTACGCTCAATTAAGCATTTATAACCTACCTCTATATTCCTCTTATATGCACTTTAGTGCACCCTGCAGTCTCTGTTTGCCTTGAAAATCGCATTCTGTCTGCATCTCTCCATAAATGTCCTTTCTCTTCTTCCATTCTACCCTCTGCAATTTTTTGTTCCCTCCTTCCATTCTTCCTCTCTTTACTCCAATCACTATAAATCTTGAATATCTATGTTACACTAATGGCTACCAATTACTATTGGGTCACCTTACCATCTAGTGCTACATACTGTTGCCAAGTTACTATATGTGTTCCAGTGTTACCAGCTGTCACCAACTATTGCCAATTTGCTACATGTGTCTTCATATCTACTATACTTAACTGTTGCATTGTTAGCCAGTGTTATCCACCTGTATTCCCTCCTGCTCTTACTGTATGCAAGTAAGCAAATTGTGTTCCAACATTATAACATTTCTCTGTATTCTATCCCATTGTTCCCCACCCCCAGGTTGCACCAGGAGTTGAGCAACTTGTTGCTCAGCGTGCCTTCCTGGTGAAACATTTCAATAAATAAATAAAATACAGCGCACATAAATTACGGCGACTGGAATTTTACAGTGATTCTACAGCATTTTACAAGGCATACAAGAACAGGCTACTAAATTAAACCTGCAATTGCACATTATACGCCAAGCCTCTTAGGTAATCGTACCTATCCCGTATGACATACTCTTGCACCACTTGCACTCCTGGCACTGAGAGAGAAATTGCAGGTTTCATTGTGTTCAGTTCTCCGCACCCACCGCACTGTCCTCCAGAGCAAAGGAATCCTTGGCAGTTGCCCTGCTACCGCAAAACACCTGGCCGCCTTTTGTGTGATGGGGGCTCCACCCACCACACCCCCACTGGGGGGCTACTTCCCCCCGATCCCTGCTATCTCTAGGATTCTAACTCCGAGATACATCTTGACATTGGGGTAGGTTAGCCCCTCGTAGTTGCCATTTAAGACTAGTCGTTTAGATTATCGGTCTCCGTATGTGATTTTGCAATTATTATTTCGCCGTCAGGTAGTCGCCGTTAGTACTTCACCATATTCACATGCTATCAGTCCATCTAGTCTGTCCATAATACCTTTCCTACCCCAAGATCTAGTGTCTGTACTGGCATTATGCCCATATTATCTGCCCCACATTCTCTGCCTTGCTCGGAGTGCACTGTCTTATCTGAGGCCACCAGAGGCAACAGCTGATGCCAGGGAAGGTGAGAGGGACATTTAGAAGCGGAAGGCAGAGAACAGAAACCCTATGTGCTCTGAGCCATCTAAATGGTGGCCACCGACACCTTCAGGCCTTTCCCTAATGTGGATCCACACTGCCTTAGTTGGAGGAGCAGCTGACAGGGCTGGGGATGGCTAATAGGAGATCCGACAGGAGGCACACAAGGCAGCTCATTAGGCAAAACATCTACATATATGAAAAAAGATGTTAAAATGTTAATCTGAACTACTGCTACAGATCATTGGTAATGTTACAATGTACTTGTCTTTTGTGCTATTTTTATTGCAATGGCATATTTGCAGCAAAATCCTTTTATTCTAAATGTGATCTTGAAGTGGGAAATGTGGCATGAGGATTTCCAACCCTAATTCCCCACCCCCACTCCCCAGGCAGCAAAAGGAAAAAAAATTAGGATTTTGGGTCTCCAGAGTCTTGGTGAATCAGTGGTGGGGTCTTCGCTGGCGTTGTCAACCCTAATGGTACCCCCTCCCCCCAAACAAAGGCCCATTGGCACATTCATAAGGCAGAAAAAGAAATGGGCAGACTGGATGGGCCTTGCGGTCCTTATCTGCCATCAACTTCTATGTTTCTAAACCCGTAGCCTGTAGTCCAAAGCACAAGGAAGAGCTCCAAGCCAATGCCTCATAGTGATACAGTCTTCAAAGTAGAGAATTATGTCTCACCACATATTGCCAACACAGTTTGTTGTAGCTTTCTTCATGCGTGGCCCTGCAGGCCCTGTGTGAAGAAAGGACAGCATGTGTGATGCTCTTTGCTCAGGGAACAGGGTGGGCATTAGGGTTAACAACCCCAAGGAAGACACCACCACTGATTTGCCAAGACTCTGGAGACCCAAAACCCTATCATTTTTTTCCTTTTGCTGCTTGGGGGGGTGGGGAGTTAAGGTTGGAAACCTTAATGCCACATTTCCCTATTTATGTGGCCTTAAGTTACCCTAACTGGGGCATTAATGAAGTTTTTTTGTAAAGAATTTCCTTTCTTTTTGAGACATTGGAATCATATCCTCATTCACGTAGGTCACCTTCGGGACCTGCGTGAACATATGCAGATGCTGTGTGCCAAGGGAAGACTCTGTCCACCTACAGAAATGCAGGGCTGTTGTGGGTCCTACAACTGTAGGCAACAACAGATATGAAGAATTAATGGGGCTGCCTGGTGGGTGGCTGAAGCGCAGGGCCCTATGGCCCCTACACTTCTATGTGGCTGCAGCTACAGTGCACAGGGCAAAGAGTGCATCTGTCAGTCAATGCACAGGGCCCTCTACTACCCAAGGGGGGAGAAGTGCAGGGTCCTATGCCAAGAGGACAGTTGTCTTTACTATATGGTAGCTGGATGGACAACCTTGCACCTTTCAATCTCTGACTGGAGGGGTGTCACATTACAGGGCCACCCCCACCCTCACCCCATCCAGATGGGTCACTGATCTCACAACTGAGCTCAGCTCACAGGCACGAGTTCACAAAGCATACATACTGGGGTCAAGACTGGCACTACACACGAAGTTTGTTAACAATTTTATATATATATATATGTATACGTGTGTGTGTGTGTATATATAATTTTTTCTACCCAAAATGTTCAAGATACTCGTTTTATGATTCACCTTATAAACATGGCATGTGCCATTTATACTATATTGTATTTATTTATTTTATTTAGCTTTTGTTTATGGGGTAAGTGCACTACGCAAAACCTGCCTATTTTCAGGCACAACCCGGGAGAGTACAAATACAGGTAACAAGTAAATAGGCACAAAGAACTGTAAACAGATACGTAGAGCAATGGTAATTACAATGTTTCGTGGGAGCTAGACAAATAACATTATAAATGTCAGTGTTTTCAGTAGTACAAAACAAAATACAGTGGTGTAGAGCTGTAGGTATTTGAAACGTATTGCATAGGAACAGTGTAGGACAAAGTCAAGTCAGACCTTATTTTTAAAAAGCGCTTTTCAAATGCCAAAGTGCTTGTATAAAGTAAAAGCAGAAAATACTCACAATTAAAAACACATAAATTAAAAAAGGCAGCACAACTAAGTTATAAATTAGACAGCATCTGTGAAAGCTAAATCAAACAGATAGGTTTTTAACGCGGACTTAAAAGTCTCAGTGGACAGGCACTCTCTAATCTGACAAGGTAGAGAATTCCACAGGGTCAGGGCCACGAAAGAAAAAGCTCTGGCCCCCAAGGTCTTTAAACGGACTCTGGGAATCTCTGGCAATCCCTCTTCGGAGGAACGGAGCGGATGGAGGGGGCAGTAAGGATGAAGGAGGCCTTGCAAATAACGCGGGCCCTGTCCATGTAGGGCCTTATAGGTCAGCAAAGCGGCCTTGAAGGTGATCCTCCACCGCACAGGCAGCCAGTGCAGTTCATGGAGCACAGGCAAGACATGGTTAGGTCTTGACAAACCCAACAACAACAGATCTGCCGTGTTCTGCACCAGCTGCAGGCAGCAGGTGTCCACCCCCGGGGAGCCCTAGGTACAGAGCATTGCAGTAGTCAAGGCGGGAGGTCACAAAGGCATGGATCAACATTGGAAGATCATCAGGCGGAACAAGGTACTTTATCCAGGCAATGTTCTTCAGATGGTAAAAAGAGGACTTGACAGCTGCTGACACCTGAGACTTAAATGTCAGCTCGCCATCAAGAACAACGCCCAGATTCTGCACCCATTCAGAGGACCTCAACTGGTTGCCCCCAGCATAAGTCTAGATGGCTGACCAAGAGATAACCCCTCTACCTGATGACCTGGGTCCACCACTAACAGCTCAGTCTTGTCTGTGTTCAACCTTAACCAGCTGGCACTCATCCAGTCTTGAATCTTGGCTAGGCAGTTGTTAAAGACCAAGACAGCATCACCCTGTTCAGGTACAAAGGACATGTACAGATGAGTATCATCTGCATAGCAGTGAAAACTCAGCCCATACCACCTTATAATGTCTCCTAACAGCAGCATGTAGACCGGAACAACATGGGAGCCGAAACGGAGCCCTGCGGCACCCCACAGGTCAGGGGGAGAGGGGCTGAGGAAAAAATCTCTGACACCACTCTGCGAGTCCTGCCCATGAGGAAAGAATGGAACCATCTGAGGACTGTCCCAGACAGTCTGCAGAATGACCACATGCGCTCCAGTAATACCCCATGGTCTACGGTGTCAAACGCTACAGAGAGATCAAGAAGAACCAAGACTGAACGGCTGTTCTGATCTCTCACTATCAGGAGATCATTAAGTACCCGAACAAGGGCCGTCTTGGTACTATACCTCTTCCTGAAACCAAACTGGAGAGGATCATAGACCTCATGGATGGTAAGATAGTCTTCGAGCTGCAAAGCAACCACCTTCCTGATAACCTTGCCCACAAAGGGCAGGTTAGAGACTGGTCTGTAGTTCGCGAGACAGTCTAGGTTGAGGGAGGATTTCTTCAAAAGGGCTGTCACCACCACATCCTTCAAGGGGCTTGGAAACACACCCTTCTCCAACGAACACCAAATGATCACCGCCAGGACTGGCATGGTGATCTCCACACACTCCACAAGGAGGCAGGTTGGACCAGGGTCCAAACCACAGCAAGTCGGTCGCAAGACCTGGACAATCTTCACAATATCCATGATCGCCGGCTGGTCAAAGTTTGCCCAGATGGACTGGTTGCCTGTGATCTCCCACTGACCTCTACAGCACTCATTGGAACGAGTAAGACAGATCTCCGACCTAATGGTGGCAACCTTATCAGAAAAGAACTGAGCGAATTCCTCACATTTATATTGTAAAAATGCTCTTCGATTCTGAAGACAGTTTGGATTGCACAATCTGTCGACAGTCCGGAAGAGCTGAGCTGGTCAATTCCCTGCTGCAGCAATCTCCCTGGAGAGGAACTCTGCCTTCTTATGGGAGATTGCTGACTGATAGTCCGAATAATGGGATATCAGTCTAAGACTGCCATCCTCCAAGCCAGATTTCCACCAGCACCATTCCAACCGTCGCCCCACTGGCCTCAGCTCCTTCAAGGTCCCATCGAGCCAAGGGGACCAAGGATGAAGAGTGAGTGGGTGAACATGGACAGGAGCTAGGAATCCAGGACCCCCAATACTATTATAGTACAATACCAGGTATCCTGGATCAGAGCATTCCAATGGCCTGTTCGATAGGTCCAGCATCACCATTAGACCCTCGGGGGTCACATCCCTTAAAGGGCGGTACCGGACTATCTCCGAAAGGGCAGGTCTTTTGGGGGGAGCCATGAAACTAAACCCTATAGTGTGATGGTCAGACCAACTGACCGGTTCCAGCACCAGGTTGGAGACCTCCAGCCCCAGGAGGAACACCAGATCCAGAAAGCGACCCTGATTATGGGTCACAGCTACTACCTGTGTGAAGTCTAACAAAATCATCAACTGGAGGAAGTTCTGGCCAAAATGTGAGAGTTCATCATCGATCCAGGCATTGAAATCCCTCAAGACCAGCCACCTGGAGGATTCCAACACCATGTCGATCACGAAGTCCACGACTTCCTGCAGGAAAGCTTTCCCATCTCCAGGTGGACAGTAGATGAGAGTGTCCTGCAACCCACACCTCCGCACATGATACACTCAAAGGATCTGTTGGCCCCCACTGGTACAGCTACAAGGCCCAGTTCCATCTTCAAACAGATGGCTACCCACCACCCCATGATCCAGTCTTGGGTGGTGTATCATCGATTAACCGGCTGGAACTTCTGGTTCCAACACAGGACCAGCATTTTCATCCAGCCAGGTCTCGGTGATGCAAGCCAGGTCCAATGTTCCAACAAGATCAGCAATTATTGCTGTCTTGTTCTTTGTCGACCTGGCACTGCATAGCACCGCCCAAGTCGGATGAGTGGCCGTGGAAGAGCGCCTCATTTGCCCACCAATAGTGGAGCCCTTGGGTATGGGGACCAGGCAGAGAGCAGAAGTGCACAGGTAATAGCCCACAGGAAGGTGTGTAAGGTAACAAGTTTATAGAGAAACAACTACAGTTAAGTATGATGTCATAATACTGAACAGGGAAACAAATGAACCAGAGTTTATATAGTCCAAGAGGAGAAGATAGGAGAATGAGTAATTCAACATTACACAATGGCAAGAAAATTTCCGTGGCTCTGATTGGTCAGTGTGTGCCTGAGACAGTGATGTTATTACACAATAACATCACTGTATTGCTCTCCAACAGCATTGTTGTCTTTTCTCTTAAGAAACAAAGATATACTGCCTCACTAAAAATCTACTAAAAATATTTTTTTATTTTTTTTTATTTTGTATTACATTGAGCCATTGTATAATTGCAGTGAGGCACTCCAAGGTGTGTGTTATTGTGTAATAACATCACTCCTGGGGTGGTGGAAGCACTCAGCTTCACCTCATGCTTCAACCCACCCCAAGAGTGATGTTATTACATGATAACACACACCTAGTCGTGCCTTATTGCTTAATTTGCAGACAGGCAAGGCAGTCATTGTTAGGATAAGGTAAGAGATTGAATAAAGAGGCAGGCATAACGAGGGGGGAAATATGGTAACCATATGCCTTTGGCAAAATTAGAAACATGAACATACATCCTAAAATCTAAGGTAATTGGATGATTCTTTCTTGAAGTTAGTGTGGGATTCAGCTGTGCAGAGGTGATAGTGTAAGGTATTCCAGAAGTAGGGGGTAGAGTGGGCAAATGCCTGGTCACCCATTTGGTGGAGCATTTTGGGACTGCCAGGAAGGCCTGAGTGGAAGACCGTGGTGGATATGACCCACAGGGGAAAACATTGAGGCCAAGGCATCAGGTTGTGATCTTCTAATAATGTTGTCTGTGAAACATCTGAAGATATAAGAATGCCTTGAGGAGGGGGATAGCCAGTTAAGATTGTAGTAGAGCTGACAGTGGTGAATAAGTCGAGTGGCAGATGAAGCAAACCTGCACACATTGTTATAAGCAATGTCCCATTTTAGTAAACCATTGGTGCTGGACTGGAAAAATTAAGGCAGTGCATAACAAAGCTTTGGGAGAAGAACTCCTTGGGCAATTGCAAGTCTTGCTGCAGGGGTAAGGGCATGTTGGACTTGGTAAGCCAGTCCAAGCTTGGAGTTGGCGGATTTACAGATGTCGTTGATGTGATAGGGGGAAATCTAGGGCTGAGTGTAGTGAGACACCGAGGTATCTAAAGGAGAGGGTTGAGGAGACAGGGGAACTTTGCCATTTTTACATGTTTTGACACCAAATTTTCAACATAGCCTTCTTATGAACAAGGGTCGTGAAAATTTCCAAATCCTGCCCAAGAGGTGATTTCACCAAGCAACCATGAAATTTATTTATTTATTTAAAAATTTAACCAGGAAGTACATACTGAGCTGAAAACAGCTCCTTTCCAGATGTGTCCTGTGGGAGAGGACAGTAGGAGATAGCGAACAATAAAAAATTAACAAGGTAAAATACAATAATATAGTTTTACAAGCAGAATCATAAATATTATAGGCAGAACAGAAAATGACACACACTCTTATACAGAAAGGGAGAACAGCAGAACAGTAAGAAGAGGGCAAGACTAGAGAAAGAAAAAGAGGAAGGGTCACAAGCAGTTGCAGGTAGGATGACAAAAGCCAGAAAGAAGAGACTTTGTGGAGGAAGGAGAAGAGGCAGACCAAAAATGAAGGGGAAGGGAGGACCAAAGTTTTGGAAAGTAATAAGAAAAAGCAGATTGGCCAACAGCAGATTTTCTAGAAGGAAAAGAGAATGGAGAGTATTGTTGTGGAGAGGGGAGGAGGAAGGAGGAGGGGAAAGAAGGGATTTGAGATAAGAGGGAAGAGTGCCAAACCAGAATTTGGATAAAAAAAGACAAAATGAAAAAGGTGCCTAGCATCAAGAGAGGGGAGGGAAAGAGCTGAGTAAGGAGAGCAGTGGTGCATACGAGAGGTGCAGTCTAAAGCAAAGCGGCAGAAAGAATGAAAGAGGGGGTGCAGTCTGGCAAGGGAGAATTTAGGGGCACTACTGTAGATTAAATCACTGTAGTCAAAAATAAGGATCATTTTTAGGACAATTTCTCGGCGGACAGGGAACGGTATACTCGCTTTGTTCCTGTACAAAGCACCAAGCTTATGGTGAAGCTTTTGGTGAATTGTATCAGTGTGCACAGAGAAATCAAGATACCGGTCAAGGCAGACCCCGAGGTACTCAAAGGAGGAGACATCATCAATATTAGCACCATCAAGGGTATTAAATAGTAGGGGAGAAAGTAAGTTTGGCAAGCCTCTGAAATCACCTTTTGGGCCTGATTTTCATAATTCCACTGCCATTGGTCATGAAGTGAGATCCTGAAAAGGCCATGTTGAAAATTTGGTGTCAAAATACAGTATGTAAAAATGACAAAGTTATACATCAAAATTAAAAACTCAATTGAAATACGTTGAACCGCACTTACTTTAGTTTCTCAGATTGCAGTCGGCAGTTCCAGCGGAGAGTGAATCTTCGCCCTGGGACCTGTTCAAGTGAGTGAGAGTGTGTGTGTGGGGGGGGGGGTGCTCAGTGGGAAGTCAGGGCGGGAGGGACAGATGGGCAAAGGACCATTTTCTTTTTTACAAGTTTAGAAAAAGAACATCAAGGGATGATTTTCTTTATTACAGCAGACATTTCCAGGATGGTGATCAGAGGGTGGGGATGCCACTAGAAACCATGGAAATATTATAAGACATAAGGGGATGGTAATTGAAGGTGGGGGGCCACTAGACACCAGGGAAACATTATAACACATGAGGGGATGGTGAATGGAGGGTGGGGGGGTGCCACTAGACACCAAGGAAATAATATAAGATATAAGGGGATGATAATTGGAGGCTGGGGAGGCCACTAGACACCAGAGAAACATTATAATACATAAGGGGATGGTGACTGGAGGGTGGGGGTGCCACTAGACACCAGGAAAACAGTATATACCTAAGGGGTCGGTGATCGGAGGGTGGGAGGTGCCACTATGCATCAGGGAAACAGTATATACTTACAGTAAGGGGACAGCAATCAGAGGGTGGGGGGCACCACTAGTTACCAAGGGAAACAGTTTAGTAGTAAGGGGATGGTGATCTGAGGGTGGGGGGCACCACTAGACATCAGAGAAACAGTTTAATAGTAAGGGGACAGCGATTGAAAGGTGGGGGGTGCCACTAGACACCAGGGAAACAGTTTAATACTAAGGGAGCAGTGATCAGAGGGTGGGGGGCACTAGACACCAGGGAAACAGTTTACTACGGCATGGGATCATAATGTCGCAAGACATTATGCTACATGGCAAAATCGCGCTGCCAATACAGCGCGATATTGCCATGTGCCATAATTCTTTTTTCATTGGGGGGCTTCTCCCCCCACACCCCTCCTTATGGGGGGCTGCGCTCCCGGACCCCCCCCCCCACTAAAGATTTTCAACTCTGGAGGAGTCCAACTCAGGAGCACACAAATTGTGAATAAAAATAAAATGTCTGGGACCGGGAATCAAACCAAGTCACAGACACAGTGCCTGGTTTCCTTCTGCTGTGGCTCAGTCCAGTGAGCCATGGCAACTGCTCAGTGGAACCCACTCCCAGCAGAGGTCTTATCCTCTGCCTGGGAGTGTGTGAATGGTGCAATACCGCGTACAGCAGTATACACGGTATTGCACCATTCGCTCTCCTGGACAGCGCTCTTTCGGGTTAGCTATAATGTCATACACTATTAAGCGTATGACATTATGACCCGGTAGATTTACTACTAAGGGGATGGCAGTCAGAGGGTGGGGGGGGGACACCACTAGAAACATTATATTAAATAAGGGGATGGCGATCAGAGGTTGGGAGTACCACTAGACACCAAGGAAACATGATATTAAATAAGGGGACAGTGATGGGAGGGTGGGGGCACCACTAGACACTAGGGAAATGGCAGGTCTGTGCTCTCAGAGCAGCCAGCAGCATGAGTTGCAGCTGAAGCCAAAAACTCAAGAAAGTCCTGCTGTTCTTATACAGAGAATGCGGGTTAATGGCTCCTCTCGCTAAATGGGCACCCAGGATTTTTGGGTGCCCAGAAAAGGTATTTCAGGCCATTAACTTAAGAAATAAACAGCAGAATCTAGCTAAATGTTTCCCTTTTAACTATTTTCGGGTGTTTGGTTTTTAAAATGATGCCATTTTTATGTAATGTCCATGCTTACTAGTTCAAGGAGAAAAGAAATATGAAGGCGAGTCTCATGGCATAAAAAAATGCTCCATGTTGTGAGAAGCAAGTGGTGAGAAACCAAAAAAGGCTCCTGCAACACAGGATTTTCGGTGTCATATCAGAACGTTAGCCCAAGAACCCTACTGAGCATGCTCAGAACAGAAAAAACACAAAACTTTAAAGCCTTGTAACTCTGGAACCATTTCATATCTTTTCACCAAAATTGTCAAAGGCACTACCTTAGGACCTCACTCCAGTACCCTGAAAGTTTGGGGAAACAATTCTATTCCGTGTAGGCTGTAGGTGAGAGCAAAAAAATCAAATGTTAAGTATAGGAATAAAATTATACATCTACAGAACAATGATATATGTGTATCTCAGAAACCGCACAAGCTGTTATCACAAAACTTTCTACAGAACTCAAGAAAGTCCTGCTGTTTTTACTTCGCATGTATTGCAAACTGAAATCCATTGCTGTGTTAGACATGTACTTGCTGAACTTAATCCTGTGTATTGCCAATTAAGCTGTACTAAATCATGTTTAATGCCAAATATGCTGGATATATAGAATTAACCTGTTATATTCTGCTGACATCTAAAGAGCCACTGTTACATTCCAGATCCTGAACAGCAGGGAAGATCTCTGGAGGGCTCAGGAAGTTGCCCCTGGTGCCGCCCGCCCTGCTTACTGAAACAGGGTCCAGATCCTGAACGGCGGGGAAGATCTCCGCAGGGCTCTGGAAGTTGCTCCAGGTGCCGCCCGCCCTGCTTACTGAAACAGGGTCCAGATCCTGAATGGCAGGGAAGATCTCCGGAGGGCTCAGGAAGTTGCCCTAGGTGCCGCCCACCCTGCTTACTGAAATAAGTACGCCGTATAGGTAATTTGTATTGCCCATCATGCCACAACTGCTCAGCCTGAGCGGGGCACTCCAATTGGACAAGTCTGCTTGCTGCGCGCTGCAGAGTGGCCCACCCCCTGAACTATGTTCTTGACGCTGCTTTTGAAAAACCCTTTGTCTGCCACAACTAAAATTAACTGCGTTTAGGCGCTCTGGCACCCATAGCACTCCACTAAGCTCCTCCAGGGAGTTTGTTGGGGGATTTTTAAATGTATACTGTGCCACAGTGAATTAGTTTAAATTAATCTGAATTAATGCCATCTAATTGGATGTTTAACCTTATGCTGTGCCAGAGTGAACAGCCTAGAGTAAACTCGAGTTAAACGCATATAATTCTGGCTGAACTAACCTTTGGCTGTGCTACTGTTGAATTATTTTTACTTCGCATGTATTGCAGACTGAAATCCATTCCTGTGTTAGACATGTACTTGCTGAACTTAATCCCGTGTAATGCCAATTAAGCTGTACTAAATCCTGTTTAATGTCAAATATGCTGGATATATAGAATTAACCTGTTATATTCTGCTGACATCCAAAGAGCCCTGAAATCTAACCCTAGCATAGCATATTTCCCTTTGCGTTAATTCTTTGACTGATGCTAATGAACTAATTTCATTTCCATGCTCCTGCACAAATGTTCACTAAACTGTTTCTTTGCTTCACTCTGTCCCTATTGTCGATACCTCCCTTTTCACAACCCCCCACCTCCTAAATCTGCTAAGCTGTTTTTGTCCTGCTATTACCGATGCTTTGTCCTCGCTCCATGTCTCGCTCTCCCCCAACCCCCTTCACTCAAGTCTTTTCTCTTTTCTGTCTGTAGGGATTAGCTTCGGCGCTGATTCTGTGCCCCCTGCTGACTTCCCAATAACACAGTTTCTCTCCCACTCCCCTTTCTGCTGCTGCTGCCCCGGGCTTTGTTCTTCGAACCCAGCCTCTTGCTGACACTTCTGTGAGTGGCCTTCTAATCCCCTGTCTGCTCTTACCCATTAGGGTCCAGATCCTGAATGGCAGGGAAGATCTCTGGGGGGGCTCAGGAAGGCACTCCAATTGGACAAGTCTCCTCACTGTGCACTGCGGATTGGCCCACTCCCTGAACTGTGTCCTTGGCACTGCTTTTGAAAAACCCTTTGTCTACCGCAACTACAATTAACTGTGTTTAGGTGCTCTGGCACCCACAGCACTCCATTAAGCTCCTCAGGGTTTTTCTCCCACCCACCGCCCAACCCCAACCGCTATTAAATACCCCTCCTCCCACATTAAGTTTATTCTGCTAAGCCCCTGCCTTGGCACACTTTACTCCTGTCTGCCCCTTAAAAAGATAGGCTCCCTGTAACACTTCCTCTACTTAAAACAATCCTCTCATCCCTCAAAATGTGTGTATACACAGCTTTATCCAATTCTTATACCATTATCTCTTGCATCACTCTTTATCTAAAACTTCTCCTGACACCTTAAGCATAGTCTGTTTTTTTATTTATTTATTTTTTTCCTTGTCTTTTTTCTTTTCTTCTCTTTGTTTGCTCCAGGGGACTTGGCTCGCTTTGTAGACCCCAGCACTGTTGCCAGTCTTACAAGGCCAGTCAGAAGGTGCTCCTGTATTCTACCTATCAGTACCTCAGAAATGGCATATTCAGTCTCCCTCCTTCTCTCCGGATGTATCCTCCTGTTTGCATTTGAGCCTGCTATGGACCTAATGAAAGACACAAACTGCCTGAATAATGATACATGCCAGGCCCTGAGCCCTAAGGTATCTGCAAACCATTTAATTAACTCCAAGGGCAGTAACCCCAACACAAGTACGACGTTACATGTCCCCTACTGCCCTTCATCCCAATTCAGACACCATTCACCATCTCCGTTAGGGTAGTAATTCTTGCTCTGACCAACTCTCGCAGCCCCACTAAATCCTGGACTGCTGTCCCAAGCAGTGACCATGCAAAACAGCCAGGCAAAGCATTCCCGAGATTCCGGGTTACATGTCTCAGGAAATTACTAATACTGCTGTTATTCTGTGCAGGCAATGTGGAATTGAATCCACACCACCACCCCCGTCTGCTAGCAGCACCTGGGGAGTTCCCTCAGCTAAAAGGTCTGAGCTTTCTGCATATGAACATGTGCAGCCTTCCCAACAAATCTGACCAGGTCCAAGCCTGGGTGCTACACGTCTTGCCTGATGTAGCAATGTTCTCAGAAACCTGGCTGAAGAACAGTGTACCTGACAACTTGATTAGCATCCCTGGCTACAACCTGTTTAGGTGTGACAGACTGACCAGAGGTGGCGGGGTTGCCATATATATCAAAGATAAATTCATTACCACCGACATTGCCCACACATCAATGCCTAAAGAATTTGAGTGTCTTGCCTTCAAAATTACCCTAAGGGAGTCACTCTTCTGGTAGCAGTATGTTATAGGCCGCCTGCAGCTGGCATGCGCATATTGCCTTATCTGCATTATTTCCTGGAAAAAGCAAATACGGAATGTATCATAATGGGGGACCTTTATCCTAACTGGAACGATGCCTGCGCCAGTAGGCTTAAGGACTTTTGTGACAAGCACGGGCTAACTCAGATTACCCCTGAGATTACCTGGCCGAATAAAAAGAACCCCGACCATAGCTCCCTACTGGACCTTATACTGGTCAGCGAAGCACATAATATCTCTCATGCAGGGGTCTTCCACAATGACCTGAGTGATCACTGTGCGATCACCTGTGTTAGGTGTTCCCCGCACCTCCCTTCCACCTCCGTGTTCAAGTTAAAGCGCAGCCTGAAACATTTCTCACTCCCTGACTTTCTGACTGATCTTGGAAATATTATCTGGCAGGACTTCTACCTCGCACCCTCTATGTCTGAAGCTTTCTGCATCTTCCAGAATCTGTTATTAAAGGTTATCAACAGACATGCACCTTTAAGAAAAATCAAAACAAGGAAATGTGCTCCTGACTGGTTCAGCCTAGCACTGAAGAGGACCCTTTGGCATAGACACAATCTATGGAAAAGAGCAAGGAAGTCGCAGTCTGAGTCAGACTGGCTCTCCTTCCGAGTAACCAGAAATGCCTGTACGAAACTGGTCAGGTTGGAAAAATCTTGTTACTTGCAGTCTGCCCTTGAGGTAAACAAAAATTGCTCAGCCAAATTCTGGCAGATCCTGAGAGAGGTTGAAGGATATTCTTCTGCCACCTCATTCCCAGCCAAAACTGTGGCAAACAACACCTCCTGCACAGACAGGGCTGAGATCCTGGATCAACTCAATAACCATTTTGCCACTGCAGGTCTCACCTTCGATGCATCGCCTGTTAGTAAACTGAGCACCACGTGTACCGCCAGCAATATTACGTGCCCAACTCCCGCCCCCGGTACTGACAACCCTCGATTCATGTTCCAGCCGGTATCCTATAAAGAGGTGGAGGATCTTCTCCTCCCACTGGACATCAAAAAGAGCACTGGTGCTAACTTGCTAAAACCCTTCTTTCTAAAAACAGGTTATCATTATCTGACAGCACCAATCGCCCATCTTTTTAATAGCTCACTAATCCAAGGGGAATTGCCAACTAGCTGGAAAACTGCGCACATTATTCCCTTGTTCAAATCAGGACACCCCGCAGACCTAAATAACTACAGGCCAATTTCACTACTGCCAGTTTTATCCAAATTACTTGAAAAAGTTGTCAACACTCAATTAAGGGAGTTCTTTGAGAGTGAAAACAGCCCTAAACCTGTCCAATCAGATTTTAGACCCAAGTATAGCACCGTATCAGCCCTAGCCAAAGTGTCGAATGATTGGCTAAAAGCTCTGGACAATAAACAGCACGTCTATACACTCTTTCTCAACCTCAGCAAAGCATTCGACATGGTTGATCATTCCTTACTACTTGATTCACTGGGTTGCATTGGTCTAAGCACCACTGCAGTAAAGTGGTTCCGCTGCTACTTCACAAGTCGGAGACAGCAAATTAAAGCCCAAGGCGAACTCTTCCCTTTAAAAATTCTGCTCCATGGCGTACTGCAAGGTTCTATCCTGGGACCTATCCTCTTCACCCTTTACGTCAATTGCATTGACTCTGGCCTTCTTGCAGGAAACGTTCATCTCTACGCAGACGACACAGTCCTCTACACAACCAGCCCCTCTTTGGACCTTACCTTCAAGGATTTACAGCATGACTTTAACACCCTCCAACATAATCTGCTGAACCTGAAGCTCTTGTTAAATACCAAAAAAAACAAAAGCAATGATTATCTCCCCATCCGACACCCTTAGTATGAGGACACCTATTACTCCCCAGATTATCACCCTCCTTGGTGAACCATTAGAGATAGTGGACACATTTAAGTATCTGGGTGTATGGCTGGATGACAAACTTAACTTCAATGTACACCTAAGTGAGCTACAAAAAAAGCTAAGACAGCAACTTGGTATATTCTACCATATTAAATAAGTTCTCACCCTGGAAGCTAGAAAGAGCCTGGTCCAAACAACCTTTAGTCCCTGCTTGACTACCCCGACTTCTTCTATAGTCACTGCCCCCAAAATGCACTCCAAAAGCTCGATACACTCTATCATCACGCATTGAGATTAGTTCTTGGCCTGCCCTTGCAGACACACCACTGCCTGTTGTACCAAACACTAGACTGGCTGCCCCTTTCAATGAGGAGGCAAATAAAAGCCCTCATGTGGCTCTTCCGAGCTATGTCAAATAAGCTACCAACCTATATCTGTAACCTATCTGTGCGCTCCAATGGTGCCTATAGCCTAAGAAACTCCTCGCTTATCTTACTCAAACCACCATGGAACAGGACTCACCTTGTCTCTATTGCCATTAGCTCCTTTCTACCAATGCTATGGAATAACATGCAAATAGCACTTAAACGCTTTCTGCTGCCTAGCCCCCACATGTTCAGACAGCTGCTCTATAGATGCCTGAAAAAGGCATGTGATTGCCTCAGGTAAGCAGTACTTACTCATTTTAAACAAGACACTAGCTCCAGACTCACTGGCCATCTTATTCCCCCATCGGCCAGCATCCCACTAAGGTATTACCCCCGTTACCTCCTCCCTCTCTCCCTCCCTCCCTGAGCTATCTCACTTGGGGCCTCCACTTTATTAGGCTGCCCTTCTCCCTCTCCATCTTGTGTCCTGTTTACTACCTTTTCCTCTGCCCTCCACTGTGTCTCCCACCCCCTCCTCCCATAAATACTCTAATGAACTCAACTAGCATACGTTGAATTGTTGTCTATTTACTTTTTACATACCAAGCCTTGCACTCATGTTTATTGACCTTGTATTGTTATAATTTCCTGTATTACTGTCTAGTGTACCATGAACTGTTATGTTATTATGAATGAATTTGTCCTATGTGTCCAGGACCATCTTGAAAATGAGGTTGCTCAACGATGTAACTTGCCTGGTTAAATAAAGTTTGATTGCTTGATTGATTGATAGATTAACGTCTTACCTCCTCGACAACACTTGCAAAATTTCAGCTGATTTCGTCAAATGGTGCCTACGCTATTAAGGTGCAAAGTTAGGGGTTTAACATTGAACACCCTACTCAAACCTAACTATAGGGATGCTACTGCTCCCCTATAATTCTGCCTCTGTGAATATCTTTTATTATTTTTTATTTTTTTTGCTCATGCCCCCTACTTCTCCACGGTTCACCTGACCCTCAGACTCATAGCAGGGGTCGGCCCGGGCCAGGTCCTCGGCCCCATCCTGCCTTGGATCACCCCCCTGGGCAGGGAAGTGGGGAGGGGAAGGGACTACCTCCTCTACTTATGCCACATGTTGGGCTGCCGACCGATCTGGGCCGCACCACACCGCTGCCTGCCCGTCATCTGGCGAACCATGGGGTTATTTTCCATTTTTCTCCCCAAAGCCCCTGAGGATGCTGGCTGCCATGGGGGTCCATGGAGACGTGTGCACATTGAGACGTGATGCTACTCCGGACCCCAGCTGACGTCCTGCCCACCCATACGGTGCTCCCAATTGCACCACCAGCTGTGTGCACCCAGGTGGTGGTGTTGCAGAGCGAATGGCATCCCTCCCTTCCTCCCTCCCAGGAGGAGGAAAGTGCCCTTAAGGTATTCAGTCCTCCTTCCCCCAGCCGACCCTCCAGCTACCTGGGCTCGCTGCTGAACCCAGGTCACCAGCGCCGCAAGCAGTAGTGCTACCGCTGCGCCGGTGGGCCAGCCCTTTTATTACTTTTAAACTAATGAACAATAACAACTTTTCATAAAGGGTTAGGGTTGTGATAAGGAGAGAATGACTAAAACAACATAATCAGTAGCCCAGTGGCAGATACAGGATGTTACAGTGGGGGTGCTGGGGTGGTGTACATACTTAATATGCAGTTTTTTAAATTAATTTGTATTAATCCTTTATATTATCTATTATTATTATTTTCAGTACATACAGTATTTGACAGAAAATACAGATATAATCTATAGTTGATTTTTTTTTTATATATGTTTTTTTTTGTCCCTTTCACAGTGGTAGGCTGGGCGGCTGTGTCAGCCCTGTCCCATTTGCACTGCGGCCATCCTGAGTATCCGTCCACCCTTCCTTTTTTTTTCCTTTTTATTTTAAACCATACACAACATACATTTACACAAATCAGCAAGATAAATTTATAATTCTCATATTTGAAAAAAAAAACAATATATACAATGATTTGAAACAGTAAAGTTATCTACTAATAGATCAACAATCCTGAGAACTGGTTAGTTTTTTGACTTAAATTCTATCACTGGTCTAGCCTCCCTCTCAGGGTCTGCTCTTCAGAACTTTATATTTCTATGGGTCAAAGCAATTTCTAGAAATGGATCCCATGTGGCGTGGAAGGTTTCTACCTTATCTTTCATAAAGCAGTGTATTCTTTCTAGGGTGTACAGATCCACCATTAACTTAAAGCGTGTTCTGACTGATGGTGGGCTGCTGTCTTTCGAACTCATTAGGATACACTTTTTGGCAACTAAAAAAGCTAATGAAATTAATTTAAGATGGTGCTCCGTGAGGTTTTACTGTTTTAATTTATGGCCCAATAAAACAGCTGATGGATCTTTTTTTTTTAGTTTGCAACCAGTGGCTCGTTCTAAGACCACAAAAATCGAATCCCAGAACTTGGTTAATTTTTTTTTTATGTGTGAGGACCATATGGATGGGGAATCCCTGATTGGTCTGACATCTTGGACATTTTTTGTTCAGGTTTGGATTACATTTGTGCAGTCTAGAAGGTGTCAAATAGGTCCTGTGTAATATATTGAATTGATCTGTTGGAGTTTGGTGGAAAAAAATTCAGTTTGGGGGTACAAAATAATTTTATTCCATTCATCTTGCAGTATGTCCATTCCTAAATGTTGTTCCCACTTCGTTTTTAAACTAATTAAATTAAATGGTGATGAGTCTAACAGTGATTTATATAATGCTGATAAGGGTCTGGTGTTGGGGTCTTTGTTTAACATTATATATTCTATGGGGGAGTGGCCTTGGGTGAAACCCTGCTTTATTATATAATCCCAAATTTGTAAATATCTAAAGAAGTGGTGAGTTGGGATATTGTATTTATTCTGAATTTGGTTAAATAATAATAGCTGGTTGTAGTCGTAAAGGTCCCGCATCATCTTAAGATCATGTTTTTCCCATTGTAGAAAGGCTGGATCTGTGGTGGAGGGCGGAAGTCCAAAATTACGGTAAACGAGGGTGAAATATGAAATTGTTTCCTTCCACCCGATAATTTTATTGATTTGTTGCCAGCATTGAGCAGTAGTGAGAGAAGCCATTAACTTGTTTCTTGTAGATTTACCTTTGCTGAAGTATTGTGCGTAGAGAACGCATTTCGGAGCTGCATATTTATGGAATTACTGCTCAATACGAAAACTCTTAGTGGGTTCTCCCATAAACCAGGCTACAGTTTGAGATAGTTGGGTGGCTAGATAGTAGTATTTAAAATTAAGCAGAGCTAACCCCGTGTTTTGGTAACCTAGTTTTCTGTAAAGATAACGTAGGTTTTTAATTCCAAATGAACTGTGTAACCCTGCAGTCTAAATCTTTGAAATGTTTTTTCTGGAATAGTTATTGGCAAAGCCTGAAAGAAAAACAATAAATGGGGCAATATATTCATTTTTATTGCGCTGCACTGGCCAATCAAAGTAAGTGAAAGTTTTCTCCACTTCTCCAAATCCCCTTGTGTGTTAGGTATTAGTGGCAAATAGTTTAATTCATATAGTTGTGCTAATTGTTTGGGTATTCTACTGCTAAATATTTAATTTTGTCCTTGACTATGTCTTTGTATTGTGCAGAAATTAGTGAGTGTAGTGTGGAATTTAAATATAAAGCTTCAGTTTTTATTATATTTGTTTTGTATTCTGATGCCTCTCCAAATTCTGAAATTAATGATAATAATGATAGTAATGAATTTTCCAGGTCTGACAGATAGATCAGGGTGTCGTCTGCGTACAGACTGATATTGTGTTCATAAGTTCCAATCTTGATCCCTTGTACAGTATATTGTTATTATTTCAGATTGCTACCACTAATGGTTCTGTTGCCAGCACGAATAATAATGGGGATAAGGGGCATCCCTGTCGGATACCCAATTGGAAGTTATTTGAAATATTGCTGCTAGTTTGAATCAAAGCTGTCGGGGCAAGCTATAATGTTTTGATCCATGTAGTGAATGAATTGCCTACTCCAAATTTATTTAGAGTCTGAAACAAAAAGTTCCATTCAACCCAATCGAGGGCCTTTTTGGCATCCAGTGTCAGTATTAAGGCTTGTTTGTCTTTACAGAAGTCTATCAGGTTAATAAGTCGTCTGGTATTTGCTCCAAGTTTTCTGTTTTTAATGAAGCCATTCTGATCAGATTGAATGAGAGTATGAATCACCTTTTCCGATCATGTAGATAATATTTTGAGCAAAATTTTCATATCTGTATTTAATAATGAAATTGGTCTGTATAATGATACAAGTTCTGGGTTTTATATTTTTTGGGCAATACTACTATTTTTTGCTTGATAAAATGACGGTGGGAGGCTCCGGAGCCAATAGCGTAATTGTAGAGCTCTACTAAGGGGTACCCAATAAGATCTACATAAGGTTTATAAAAATCGGCAGGAAGCCCATCAATTCCTGGGGCCTTACCTAAGGAAAGGTTTATAATAGCCTAAAGGGTCTCCTCTATAGAAATGGGTAGATCGAGCATCTGCCTGTCCTGTAAGGAGAGTGTACAGTAGGTAGAGTAATTTGTGTAAAGAACTTTTTCTATTGCTTGGGGAAACTTGGAACTTTCTGTTGCATACAGGTTTTTGTAAAAATGTAAAAAGGTTTTATTTATTTGTTCCGGATCTGTAATGAAATCATTTTTCTTATCTCTAATCACAAGGATCATGCAGGCTTGTTTTTACTTTTGCAACTGAAGTGCCATGACTTTATCTGGTTTCTCACCTAAGATATAATATTTTGTTTGTGTCCGCAAGATATTCTTTTCAGCCCCTAGAGAGGAACATTTGTTATATATGTCTTTAGCATGCAAAAGATCTTGAAAAATCTGTGGGTCTGGAGTAGCCATGTATATTCTTTCTAATCTGTTACATTCTTCTTTGAAGTTTTTAAGTTTCTGTTTAGCAGTTTTTTTGTTAAATGTGCCATGTCTCATCACGGCCCTTCTGACTATAGCTTTAAAGGCCTCCCATCTAACTTCTGGTATAGTTTCTAAAGTATTATTAAATTGGAAATATTAAATTATAACAGATTGCAAATATTGGGATTTTTTTTTATCTTTCAAGTAAGAATTGTCCATGGACCACCCCAGTGACCTAGGAGTATTATTCAAGCTTATTGACATTTGGACTGGGGCATGGTCTGAGATGTGAATGTTGTTGTACTGTATATCTTGAACATTATTATACAGTACTTGTTAAATAAAAAGAAATCTATACAGGTATAACACTGATGGGGTGACAAAAAAAAGAATATGTTTTTGTTGTAGGGTAGGCGACTCTCCATGAGTCCACCAATCTCATATCTTCCATAAAATCCCTAAGAGTTTTTCGCACTGATGCCATGTTATCTGCATAAGAAGACGACTTATCTAGCCTAGAGTTCATAATGAAATTAAAGTCTCCCCCAATAATGTATGGGCTATTAAAAGCAGATAGGGTAAGGAAAGGGTCTGTGAAAAATTTAGGGTCGCATTCATTAGGACCATATATGTTGGCTATAGTGAATGAGCCTTCTGTGCTATGAATTTTTGTAATAATGTATCTACCTGCCAAATCACTAACTGATTTTCCAAAAGTAAATAGGGAATTCTTTTTTTTATAAAGGTAGCACCCCCTCTTGATACATTATTGTAACTGGCTGCTTGACATTCTCCCCATTTTTTAGAGCAGAATGACACCTCCATAGTTGAAAAATGTGTTTCTTGTAATAGGATAATATTTTCTTTCTTACTATCAATATATCTATGGATTTGATTTGCTTTAACCCTATTCCACAGACCCTTTACAGTTCAGGTTAGAATTTTAAATACCATTGCTGTATTTCATTAAGAATAATTATAGCAGACTCTCTTTTTAGTACATACAAAAAAAATTCATATAATCATATTTGAATATGTTAACTGTAATGTATTTTATCCTGCTGATTTCTAACTTTTTATTTAAACTAAAATCTAACTCTACAAAACACTCGAGTTCTAAGCAAACTATTTTTTTCAAAACATGACCCCCCAAAACCTAACCACCCATTTTAGTCACCCCCCCGCCTCCCACCACCCCTTCCCATTTACACCTATAGAAGACAATCTAAGTTCCTCGTACCTGGAGCCAGATATTCAAAACATACCCCTAGGGCAAAATTAGCACTGAACGGCATGCAAAAATAGCCTGGAACCATTTGCATGCTATATTCAAAGGAATCGCCCCGGGGCTAAATCAGTTGAATATAACATGCAAACGATGGTGTGCAAACAGGGCCTTGAGTGCAGTGCGAAAATATCCTGGAAAATAAGGCAGCTCTGAATATAGCAATTGGGCAGTGCAAACTACAACAGCAGTCCAGTGCACACAGACGTGAAGTAAGGCAAAGGTGAACTACGTGACCAATGAGTGTGCTAGCAAAGATGTGGATTCACAAAAACTGCAAACAACAGTGCAGACCAAATACTGCAGAACTGTGCAATGTTTCTGACAGTTTTACACAGGGTGAACTCGTTTACGTGGTGCTACCATGTTTGCCAGGCACAAAATTTTGCTATATTCAAAAGTTCCATGCAAATAAGCCTTCTTAGGCAATCCATGAGCAAACAGCCACATTAGCATGTCATTATTGCTTGATTTGCATGTCATTCCATATGGATTGCCCTGTGCTATTGCAGGGTGCACACAACTCCACCTGTAGGTCAGACTGGAACTACAGGTTGATAGCTGCAGGCTGGGTCTCCCCACAGCACCACATGTATGTCAGACTGGAGAAACATGTTGGTAGCTGCAGGCTATGGTTGTACACAGCAGCAGAGTCTAGTGTGCCCCAGGGGACTAGCACCACAGCCACGAGTGTTTGTGCAGCATGCCATGGACATATTGTAGTTCCTGTCATAGTGCATAGCAGATGCTACAGTACCATAGTGGCCGGTGTTGTGAGGGACACAGCAATGCCTATGGTGTGTCAGGCATCAATGAATGCTGCTCTCCACACAGTGACAGAACCAGCTGGCAAGTGTGTTCTGATAGTGGACACCACTGTCATGCTGTCCTGTGTCCCACATACGCAGTGCCACTGGCATGGGATACTCACAGTAACATACACATTACTGGTCGTGTGTGCCATGGTGTCTGTACACTTGTGAGGTATGTGCCTGGGGGGTGACACATACCAACAGACATGCACACCAGTGTCGGGGTATTCCCAACACTGGAACATGTGCACTGTGAGAATGGCCTCAGCCTTGTGGCAGAACCAATTGTGGTGCAGCCTGGCCACCTGTGCACCCTCCCCTCAACACCCTCCAGTTCCCCAGTGCTGCATTTGTGTGCTGGAGTGTTTTGGTGTACCCCAATGTGGGGACTGGTGGTGTGTGCTTTATGGCCGCACTGCCAGTTATTGAATACTTTCATATGTATTTATCACTGTGTTGGCTGGGTAGACACATTGGGCCATGGCCCATATTCAGGAATGACCCGGAGCCACTGCATGTGATGATGCAGTGTACAATACATACATACAATGTACAGCAACACACAATTCACATATAGTACTGTAGTGACACATTACTAACAATCACAAATAGTTTGGTGCTGCAAGTGGAGTTTTAGCTCCGTCATATAATGTGCATGATTGTTAGCTTCCAAGCAGTACTGAGGCATTGTATTCCACAGTTTGGGTGCCTGGGCATATGGAGTGGCCCAGGGTGGCCATCTACACTTGCTGCCTACTCATTGGCTGCATACAGCCTTGTTCACTGTTGCTGTTGTGTCCATGGTTTGCCTGGAGTTAAGACTACCTTTTCATAGGCGATAATTTGCACCATGCTACATGTCGTGCTAATGCACATTGCACGGCACTGTAGTTTTGAATATACTGTTTTGCCAGTATGCATGTCCCCACCCCTCGCTTTGCACTGTGCGTACATTATCTTTCAATGATGGTGCTAACATGTTGTACCGGCACTATTTGGCATTCTGAATATAGCACTCCTGCGCAAATGTGGTGCAATCGTTGCGCAATCGGTTTGCGCCTGGCACAGTGATTTGACTGTCTGGCCCCCAGAATGTTAAGTGAGCCTGGACACTCCTTTTTCAGTTAAGCTACTAAGACAAAGGAGGTGGCAAAGTGGCAAAAGGAAATAAAGAAACGGGGTAAAGAAAGGTCTTGGAGCCACCACATCCTGAAGCACCTTAACCGTTGTTGAAGTGACAGGGAGAAATCTGCAACAAAGAAAACAGTGAAAAACACAGCTAAATTAGTATTTTCTCACATTTCTATGCATCCCTATAATAGCTTAACTCTCTTTGCCCTCCATTGATAATTGCCTTTTTCCCTTTTTTAATAGTTTATTTCCTTATTCCCCTTGTTCCCCCCTGCACTAACCAAACTCTACAAAACACTCGAGTTCTAAGCAAACTTTATTTTTTCAAAACATGACCCCCCCGCCAAACTTGATCACCCATCTAAGTTATCTCTCCCACCTCCCACCACCCCCTTCCTATTTACACCAGTAGAAGACAGGCTAAGTTCCTCTTACCTGGAATGTTAAGTTAGTTTGGCCACTCCTTTTTCAGTTAATCTACCAAGGCAAAGGAGGTGGCAAAGTGGTAAAAGGAAATAAAGAAACGGGGTAAAGAAAGGTCTTGGCGCCACCACATCCTGAAGCACGTTAACCGTTGTTGAAGTAATAGGGAGAAATCTGCAACAAAGAAAACTGAAAAACACAAAGAAATTAGTATTGTCTCACATTTCTATACATCCCTATAATAGCTTAACTCTCTTTGTCCCCCCACTAATAATTGTCTTTTTCCCTTTTTTAATAGTTTTTTTATTTCCTTATTCCCCATTGTTCCCCCCTGCACTCCCCATTGCTTTTATTTTTGATTTTTTTTCTTTGCAAAATCTTTTTATTGAAATTTTAGCACAACAACAAGACATGCATCACCCACAAAATAAATTAATCAAACTATGTACACGTGGGTCCATTCCGTTAAACAGAGAATTATATGAAAATCATGTCCTCTTCTATAAAGACAGCATTCTATAGATACTAATTCATGATCTGTTTTATGGGCTTCACATACGTACCAGTCCTGCATATGTTAGGCCAATACAGACCAATACCGCTCGGCCTCCATGGAGTTGCCGAGGGGAAGTGACCTCCAGGCTCCCAACATTCACCTCTCCCAAGTACCCTCCTGCCCTCAAAACCATCCCTCACACAAAATCTAATTTTCCACAAGTTATTTTTAATTTTAGGTGTCTGTATTCTCAGTTAATGGTGCAAAGGAATTTTTCAGAAGAAGTATCTGCTGCAAAGAAGTATGTGAGCTTGGGTTAGAGTTAGTTGAAAAGTTTGATGAAGTATTGTTGGAGCTAGGGCCTGGGGGGTTGTCCTTGCGTACCAGTGCTTCCGCCTCTCTGGGATTTACAAAATATCTCATCCGACCCTGCCAATAGAAGTGTAGTTTTGCAGGCTGAAGCAGCACATATTTAATTCCTTTTTCTCTTAGGATTGTCATGACAGGGTTGAAAGAGCTTCTGTCCAACAATGTTTCAGTACTGAAATCTGGAAAAGCCTGAAATTGAATTCCCTTGGCACACAGTCCTCTGTCTATACTTGCTTTTTGCAACAAGAACTTCTTATTCTGGAAATTGTGAGGCTTGGTATAAACACATTGGGGGTAATCTGAATTAGCTGATCTTCTAGCTGCGGAGCTTCTTTGGGCTCTGTAACTGAATTTTTTTGGTTGGGGTATATTTGACCAGCTGCTATAGTAACAAGCTCTTCAAAGAATGGAACTGGTTCCAGAGTGCCTTCCACTCCTTCTAGAATCCAGCTCAGTTTAAGATTCCCTCTGTGAGACCAATCTTCTTTGTCAAAATATTTATTTATTTATTTATGTAGTGATTCGGAAAAGACCTTTGAGCACAAGTTTTACAAAGGTTCCATGTCATATATTGCAAAACAAAGTACAACAGGAGAAAGAGAAGGTACATCACAATGAACGATACAGCTTGGATTCAGAACTTACAGAATAACTCAAAACATAGGTACATGTTAAAATAACAAGAAAACACTATGAGGGTGGGGAATAAGCAGCCACAAAGTGCCTTGTCAGTAGTTCAGAGGTACAGGGATAGCTGGCAGTGGGGTGAAGAAAGGAGGTGCAAGAGAGAGTAGTTACTGCAGTGGAGGTGAAGGGTGGGGAAGAAGGGCGATAAGGTATAGGGAGAAATGGGGGGGTGAGGGGAGGCTGAACGGAGAAGATGTGCTGGAGTAAATGGTGGGGTGCGAGGGGTCGTGGTTAGGCAGCTTGCATTAGTAGTGACTGTTAGGGAAATTCACGGGACTGAGGGTTGGGGGAGGGGGGAAGGTGAGGTGGCAGGTGCCGAAGGAGCATGATGTGAACTTATTGCTGAGGCAAGTCATGAGAAGGGACAGAGGGAGGGGGTACCTGAGGCCTGCCTAGTGCTTGCTGGGGGGCAGAGAGAGCGGATGTGGCTAGTTGAGTTGTATGGAGCGCACATATTTTTTTGCATGGGGCTTACTGTATCTTCTAAAACTCCTACTCTGGTTTCAACCTCTGATGTACAAACAGTAAGAGCTTCTAGTTTGGAACTAATACCATCTATTGCATTTGTAAGCTGATCCAGCGTTCGTTGAATCAAATTAATGCCTGCTAGGACTTCTTTTTCAAAGGTCAATGGGGTATTTTCTCCTGTTGGTCTGGTAGTATTTTTCTCAAGAATAGGTATTCTCAGTTGTTCAGAAGCAATGGTAACTTCCCTAGAAGTCAATTAAATTCTATGAGCTGAGTCCTGATTTAGTTCTGCTGGCTGGGCCAGTACCGGATAAGGATTTATGGATATGGCATTTATTTCAGTGGTTTCTGACGTAGTCTAAGTTATTGCTCCCTGACTCATATTGTTTGTACTTCTGCTTACCACTTTCTCAGTATTTAACATTTGTTCATATCAGCGAGGCAAAGGTCAGGAAGCACAGGAAAACCACAAGCTTTTTCAAAATTCGCAAATAGCGTTTTATTATTAATAACAGCAAAATAAAAAATAAAAATTGTTCAGTATAACTATTTATTTTATTTATTTATTTACTTGAATTTTGGTAACTGGGTAGGCCCACTGAGACCATGCAGTCCCTTTTTCAGTGATGACCCAAGGGACACATACAGCGAAATACAATAGATACAAACATCGGATATAACTAAGTACAAAGGTTAAAACAGGAGTGACATTGCAGTACATAGACATTCTTCAACTTATTGAACTAGAAAATAACCATAGTAAGTGCATTGAGGATAACATAAATGGAATATAATTAAGGATTAAAACCTGGAAAGACATATTTACAGGTCTAGACATGAGACATATTTACAGACATAAACAATCAGAGATAGCTACAGGAATAATATAGTCTTAACAAACAGCAAAGTGAACAAGGATTAGCAAAAGCATAAGCAATGAAGGTGTTAAAGAAGGAGAGTGGACTGTTCTTGTTTGAAAAGTGACAGGGTAGGAAAGGAGAGCACGGCAGATGGGAAGGCATTCCAGGCCATCGTGACAGAGTAGGTAAACGAGCACCTACTCGAGAAATGGTGTGGTTTCAGAGTTGCTAATAAGGGAAGGGAAGTAGATCTAGGTGGACGAGCACTAATTTTCCAGTATACGATACCCCTTAGGCAGGGGGGGATTATAGAGATTCACTAGTTTAAAAACAAAGCACTGTGTGAGGTACTGTAACCTGGAGTCATAGTCTGGCCAGTTTATTTATTTATTTTACTTTATTTATTCAGCCTACCTCCTCGGCTGGGGATCGTTCCTATGGTTCCCCCTTTGGTCCACTGATGGCTCCTGCATCAGGCGCCATGCCCGAGCTGCCACCTCCTTCAGTCTCCCTCTCTGAGGCCATGTTGTGGACCCCCTTTGCAGAAGGCCAAGGGGTCAGGGCCAGAGGGAGCTCCTTGGAGCGTCCGGTGCGGCGCCGCAGGTGGATCCTCATTCGCACCAGAGGATTCAGTCATTTTTGTGCCCTGAGCTTTCCCCCATGGTACGGGCATGCAGTGACACCCAGGATGCTGTGGCACACACTCCCACATGCCACATATCGGTCATCTGCATATTCCGACCCACCAGTGTACCGCGAGCAGTGCTATCTCCTAGCCACCACCAGGAGCCAGCTCCTTCACGGAAGTCCCTCCCCGGAGGAGGAGAGCAGTCATGGGGATGCTCAATCCTCCTCCCCTCCCAGCTGGCCCCCAACAACCCGAGTCCACTTCCGAACCCTGGGTTGCCAGTGTAGCACAAGGTGTGGCCTCAACCCTCACAACCACCAGGCTGGCTATAGTCTGGCCAGTTTGGAGAAGTCAGGATGTCACAAGGGTGCCTTCTAGGGTCAGCCCCGAAGGCAAAAGGCCCAATCCTAAAATACATTTGTCGCAGTTGGGCGAGGGAAGAGGGTTGAGCAGATAGTAAGAGAGGTGCACAATAGAACAGTAAGGGAGGAGGGATGTGGAAGCAATGTTTTGGCAAGCAGAGGATGATAAAAGGGGGCGTAGTCGGTACAGGAGACCTAACTTCTGATTTAAGGTTTTAGTTAGTTGGTTGACATGAGACTATAATGAAAAAGAGGCATAGTGGAGGTTGAAGGTGCCACAGTGCATGGCCACAGAATGCAGGGGTTGAAGCTGCGGCGGACGTCTTTCGGGGGTGCGCGGTAGCATGCATCAGCCGAGCTGGACGTCATTGCATGTCCGAGCTTCGGGGAGAAAAACAAGTAAAAATCCCTCTATCAGTGGGTGAGGCGACGGCGACCATCAGTAGCCCAAGGCCACATATCCAATGTTGGCCGTACCTTCGCACCTCTACCTGGGGATCCCGGGGCCCCTCCATGGGGTCAGGAGAGTCCGGGGTTCCTGAACCCAATGTAGACTACAAGGGATGGTTCAGATGGGCGGTGGAGCCTATGGAGCTGAGCATGGGAGCCTGAGAGATGCCCTGAAGGTAGGGTGCATAAAAAGAGTACAAAACAAAAGATGCATACCCAGATATTTAAAAGTATTAACTACCTCAATTGTGTTGCCTGACTGTGTGCAGATTTGAAGAGAATGAGTGGAGGCAGAGTAAGATAGTTTAGTGGAGGGATTGTGGAATATGATAGCTTTTTTTTTATATTTAGAATTAGGTGGTTAACTGAGAACCAAGTTTCGAACATGTTGAAATCGGAGTTAAGAGCTTGGTTAGGCCAAACCAAGTTTCCTGAAGAATGGCATAAGATAGTGTTGTCCACATAGAGTTGCACTGACACACCCCCACAGAAGTTTGGGAGCCCATTAATAAAGAGCGAGAACAGCAATGGACTAAGTATTGAACCTTGTGGTACACCATGTAAAATAGGCTTGAGGTGATCTCCCCATGAGATAGTTTTGAAACCATGTCAGTGCAAGGCAGTCAGGGCCTATATGGTGCAATTCACTGAGCAAAAGGTGATGGCTGACGAGATCAAAGGCCTTCATCAGATCTATGAACAATGCACCCGTAACAAGTCCTGCATCACTAGCTTTAAGGATGTCGGCCTAGACCTTGACCAGGGCAGTGGGAGTGCTGTGACCCTTTCTAAAGCCATGTTGTCAGTCTGTGAGAAGGTGATGAGTGTCTAGATAAGACTGCAGTTGGTTGGACAAAATCCTCTCCTGGATCTTTGCCAAGGAACATAAAATTGAAATTGGTCAAAAATTTTCAGCAGCAGGTGAGCCATCCTTGTGGAGGGGGACTACAACAGCCACTTTCCATTGACTAGGCACAGAACCAGAGAGGAAGGACCTATTTAAAAGATTACAAACAGGAGTAACAAGGGCCCCATCCCCTAGCTTGAGAAACCTAGTATCAATAGTATCATATCCAGGAGAGCTCTCTTCCTTAAGTTTTAGTAACAACTTCCGAACTTCGCTTTGGGTGCTGAATTTTAAGTGGAATGCTGGGTGAGAGCCAAGAGCAGCAAGGGGCTGGCTAGTGATGGAAAACTCAGACGTAGAATTTAGGTGGACAGTGTGCCTATCGAGGTCGGTGAAGAACTGGTTTATTCCATCTGCTATGGATGGTGGATCCTGTAACAGCTCATCCCCAGACAATATGGAACTGGGACATTGAGTTGATTTGGCTTTGATTAAAGAATTAATCTGCTTCCAAAAAGCCTTGGGGTTACTTAGATTATCTGTTTGGAGAGAACGTTATTAGGCCCGTTTAGCAACCTGAGTCCTGTTTGTACATTGATTTCTCAGTTGATGATAGGTTAGCCAGTCCGAGAGTAGGAGGCTGTGTTTGTAAACTTCCAGGCAACATCACGCTTCTTCATAAGTGACCTGATTTCACTGGAAAGCCATGGAGCTTTGATTTCCTTGGATCTGCACTTGGTTAAAGGTGCATGTCTATTGACAATGTCCTTAAAGTTAGTAATGAAATAGTCAAGAGCAAGGTCTATGGTAGGGAAGTTTATGACTGGACTCCAGTCAGTATTACTGATTGACATTCAGAACTCTTCTAAATTAAACTGTGTCATATTTCTGGATTCATGGATTGCGGGGGGAGGAGCTTCGAAATTGTTGTGCCAAACACAATAGACAGGAGAGTGGTCACTGATACAGTCAGGTAGTACAGTGGCTGACTTGATCCTATGAAGGCAGTTAGAGACAATCCAATCTAACAGTGTTGAGGTCCCTGTCTTAGCATGGTATTGAGTAGGCTCGTTGATATGTCGAGTAAAGTTGATGTTGGAGACGATGGAATGTACCTGGTTTTTGTGTGGTGATAACTACTCATTGTTAAAATCCCCGCAGATCACTATATCATATGGTGGAAGGTTTATTAGGGATGGGATGAGGGAAGGAAACTCATTGGTGGCATCTTTTGGTGGGATATAAATACAGTCAGTTAGAAGTTTCTTTACATTACTGAGTGTTAGTGAAATAAATAAGGATTCGACTGAGGATAGATTGTCAGCTGGAGAGGGGATTACTGCTGCGTGAAGATTGGATTTAACATAAAATAAAACACCTCCACATTGTTTTCCTACACAATCTTTCTTGAAACAGGAATAACATTGGAGATCTACCTCATGTTGTTGTATATTGGGCTTTCACCAGGTTTCGGTAACTCCAAGGATGTCCGGGTTATGTTTAACAGACCAGGTCAGGATTTTGGCCATTTTAGGCCATAGGCTTTGAACATTTAGGTGTGCAATTTTGATGCCCTTAGAACGAGGTACAAAAGACAGGGATGTTGAGGCAGGGATGGCAATAGGAGCATGTGGGCCAGGATTTAGTTCTGTATTGCCCACTTGAAGAAGGAGTAGGAAGAGGTGAGAAACCAAGGAAGACATAGGCAAGTGTAAGTCATGAGATCTGAGGCCAATCCCTCGTAGAGGGAGCAGAGAGGACTGTGTACAATACCCAAGAAAGAAGGCATCCTTTTTACTCATAAAGAGAATGAGATGGGGGAGTGGAGCTGAGTCAGAGAGAGGGGCACTAAAATGGAGGGTGGTGGGGTGGTGGCCTGGAAGATTTGACTGTGCACCAGGAGATTGTCTAGGTAAGAACAGGATAAGATAAGTATCAGAGCAAGAGCAAAATCTTGCTTAGCCATGATGGAACCCGAGGGTATAGGAAGCTGCCTGAAAAATAGCGTAGATTGAAACTTAAGTAGGTTAGGAATGAAGTAGTACCTGTGCAGAGTTTAAGTAGCTAAGAAATGTAAATAGCACTTGTGTAGAGGGAGGTGAGTAAGTAATAGAATGGGTAAGCAGGAGTGTATATTACACACTAGGAACTGAAATCAGACTATAAATGCCTTGTATTGACGGGTATGGGTAGTTGGAGGAAATTTGAAGCTTAACTGGGCAGTTACAGAGACACGCTAGGGTCACTATCAGCCAGCACAAGAAAAGTATGCTACTTCAGTCCACAGGGTTTGTAGCCAGTGTGGTGATACGGAGCTGCGTAGTAAAATCAATATGACAGTATCAGAGAGCAAAGGCAAGTGAGGAGACCTGCTTCAAATCATGTGCCCCCTATTTACAATGGCAGTACAAACATAAAAAGCAGAGTCCTTCTTCTGAGTTTTTCTTCTCAGTTGCCACGCTCAGTCTCTGTCTGTCCCTCTTGCAAAACATTGCAGCTCTTTTTATAACAAGTCTCTGCAGGGAGCTAGTTAAGAGAACATTCTGCTTCTCACACAGTGTTCTTATCATTTTCAGCAGGTACAGCAAAAAGAACATTGTGACCAGAACTGACTTCTTGTTGACAGCTCTGGAAATATTTTTCAAACTAGCATCTCAGGTTAACCCCTTGAATTCCAATTTTTGCAATCATTTCAGCAGTATAACTATATACAGTTTTAAACAAAGGGATCCCAGTATCGGTGACATTTACACATAAATATTCACATATATTTTTATACCTGCAGATATACAAGAAAAGACAAATAGCAAGTGAAGGCAGAGAGATAGCGAGAGGCAGAGAATTGTGAAACCATTGGAGTGATCAGTTCCTAAGTCTTACAAGAAAATTTGGTTGCACAATCAGACAGACGAGACAGAAAAGGAGCAGAAAGAACAGATTCTTGTGTTTAAACTCTTTCTGCATAACAAATGGGGTAGGGCCTTATTCAACCCTGTCACAGTTCAGCCTGCTCCATTGCCCTCTGTTTAGTGAGAATATTTTGATCTTTAATAGAAGTGGAGCATATGGGTTTGTCTGTAGTCAAGAACATTTCTGTTATTAGCTAATTTGCACAGAGGGTAGTTTGTACTGGTAAGCTTAAAGAAATCGTTGTAGTAGGGGCACTTACTGTACTTGTACAAATTCTTGAAAAGCAGGCATTATTCTTATCATCTCCCCTTCTATGCATCATCCATCATTACCAATACAGTCTCTGCGGGAATCAGTACATCCAGAATCATAATTCTGTATTCAGATTATCTGTTGCCATAATCTCCAAGGCTCGAGTTGTCTTCACTTGAATCTGCTCATTGATCATCCTGTTCTGAGAGGTCTCACCAAAATTGTCAGCTTTGGCTCCTTGAATTGATTTGTTTGCTTCAGTGGGTACCTGGCCGCCCTTCATTCTATCAGTCTCTAGAGCCATTTCACCTGTCTGAATCTCCTCCAGTAGTCTGCCTATGGGGGCCTCCGATGCAGTCAACTCTGAGGCTTCTACAAGCTGTTCTCTGATGCTAGCAGGTATGGCTTGTCTGAGTTGATTTTGGTTTTGTAGTGTTGCCGGGAGGGGTGAGATAGCTGTAGATAAAGGAGCCAGATTGCTATCCGAGGGGAGAGAAGCTGTATTTGCTGTGTCTCTAGGCCCAGCAGGAACTGACTGGCTAGGCTTAATGTTTACAATGTTACTGTCAGCTAACATTGCCGCTGCTGCCAGTATACCTGGCCCGAAGTGAATCAGGTATGAATTAATGTCTTTGTTCTTTTTACCTCTGGCTGGAGGTTTTTCTGAATTCTGTTCCGTTGGTAAATCCTTCCTTCTTGTGTGTCTCTACATGGCTAGCAGTAGGCTTACTAAAGCAGTCAGTATCCAGGTAGGGTAGCGTTGTCGAGTATATCCAAAAAGTTTCCATGCAGAAATATCTGCTTTCTTATCCCAAGGAGTAGAAATTTATGGGAGTGTAATCCTACGATCGATCAGTAAAAAGTAAGTTTCACCATTCAGCCAACTCCATTTACCTTGATACAAACAGTATTGTAGTTCTGAGAGCCAGTAACTCATACGCACCTGCCCCCTCAAGCGGCCTTCTTGGATCTCCCTCTGTCCACCCTTCCTGAAAGCGGGCAGACCAACCTCCATTTTGTCCTCCAGTCTTCACTCTGTGGCACGGCATACGTGCAATGCTTGTGCAAGTGCACTCCACCTCCCAGGAGGCGCTCCAGGTGTACTGTACACCCACCCTTCCCCTAGTTATGGGACTTGCACGTGCCACCCCTTGACTTCCACCAGGTGGCAATTTGAGCGACGCATCACTGGAACCCCCCCCTTCCCGAGGGAAGAGAGCTGTTCCACGGACGCTCAATCTTCTCTCTTCCGCTGGGCCCCTGATTGTCACTAGTCCGTTCCTGAACCCGTGTCACCAGCATGGCAGCGGGGAGGCATGGATGCCTCAACCTGCCATGCCACTGGGCAGCGTAATCTATAGTTATGAATATAAACTTTTGTACAAGCAATAAATCAGACTTCTTAAACAAAGTGAAATGCAGCAGCAGCAAGCAAGTATGTTACAATGGGGGGGTGCAACTGCACCCTTTGCCACCCCCTAGATCCACCACTGCAGTAGCTGGACGGTAAGTGCAGTGGTTGAGTTACTGCTTGCTATGCATGTAACCTGGGATCAAGAATGAGTCAGGATCACTTGGGGCTGGCCAGGGAGAGAGGGGCTGAGAATCTCTGAGGACGCTGTCCTTCTCTGGGTAGAGAGAGTTATGTTCCCACTACCACATTGCCACCTGGGTGACAACAAGTAGTAGTGCAGCTGGGGAGAGATGGTGAGGGAGAGACATAGCCTTGCTAATGTATGCAGGTCATGCACAAAGGTGCCCATGTGTGCACAGTATTTCTTGCTGGCAGCATCCCTATGGGGTGGAACTGAAGGAGGAAATCATTGTGAGGCGCAGCAGCATGAAGCTAGCATTCTTAAGCCCTTGCTCTCCTGGCTACCCACTAGTCCCCATACACTACAGGCCTGATGGACAACAAAGCAGGCCAGATTCTCCAGATGGAGTCCACCACACAAGAGAAATGTCCTCACCAGAGTAAATGACCCTAGTAGACCCCCTGTGACCAAGTAAGAGACAGAGATGGATGGTGGATGGGGCTGGGAGGTGTCCTAGCAGAACTGGGCAGCTTCAGAGGCCAGGGAGGAAAAGAATGTTGAAAGAAATGGCATAATCAGAATGTTGTAGGCCTTGGAGATCCAGAAAGAAGCAGCAATAAAATAGGTAAACTAGTACAAACCCTAATGGTAAGGATGAGGAGCATTTTTGTCAATAAAACAGTTTTGTATTCCCAGTTCATAGTACCATTTGCTACCATGCTACAGTATTTTTTTTAAATCATATTTTATCCCCATTCTCCATTGCTGCCCCTTTCAGTCAACAGTCTTCCATCCCCATCCGTGACTTTTCTGGCACTTACCCCAATCCCACAGCTAACACCCCATGGCAAGCCATTGCAGACCAGAGGGAGAACCCTCGAGGGGGTTGTCTGTCTACTCTGGACACTCCAAGAAGGGAGGCCAGTTGTCGTTGTGGGTCCCAAGAGTACCCCACAACATCCTGCAGTGTGATGGGTTTTTCCTTCTTGTGGTTTCCACCCAACCCCCCACCTTCCCGGAAGCTGGCATTCAAGGAACTGTAAACATACCAATGCATTGACCAGCTGGGGTCCTCTCTCCCTCTGTGTCTGCTTCTGCACTGCCACCTGTGGTCACCCATGGGGCAGTATTGCCGTAGAGGCAGCAACCTTCCCTACCCGAAGGAGGAGCACATACTCTGAGATGCGCGATCCTCCTTCCCCTCCTCGGCCCTCCAGCGGTCCTGGCTCATTCCTAAACCAAGTTCACGATCAGTAGCTATATTGCTACATTGATGAGCTCCCTCTACAGTATATTTTAAGTTTCCAATTATCTTTAAAAGCTCCAATGTTTCCCTGTAGTTTCTTAGGGAAAATGTTATGCAGAAGGGATCTGCTTTAGGCAGGCAAGTTACTGATCCCTCTTTCAGATGAGATGTGAAACCAAAATGCCATCTGCCTGTCAGGGTTTTTTCAGGTGGGCATTAAAGATGTCATGGCTAATGCTGGAATTGCAGGGGAGCTTGCCAGCCCTCTGCCTCATAGCTCTGAAGTGAGACCCAGGAGCTCAAACATCACTGCCATTGACTTACAGTGGTATGGGGGCTCAATTTCAAGATAAGGCCCTCATGGGCCCCCATTGCTTCCAAATCTCACAAAGTGTAATCTAATACTGCACATGGCAGTTCTGGAAAAGAGTTGGGGAATTTTTCCAGTCTAAGGAAAGTATAACCTATTCATGAAAACCAATAGCAACTGAACCTGGTTTAATATCAGTCAGTACTTCTTGTAGCACCCCCCTCCGAGTAGAAAACAGGAGACTCTTTCCTAGCTTTCCCTTCCCAGTCAACAAAAATAAATATTTTTTTTAAATGTATTTCCATTTAACCAGGAATGTGGTCTAGATCAAATGACCAGTTTTTAGTCACGCCTAAGGATGGGGGTACAACGATAGGAAGACAGTAAAGTGCACAGTACATTGCGTAGTACACAGTATAAAGAATATTAAATTATTACAGATAGAAACAGTACATTTGCATCTTTCATCAACTAACTAATCCGCAGCAAAAATAACGTGTGTGCAGCACTGGCTCTTTACTAGCAGCACAGTCCAATCAAGAGACAGTTTCTGCTGTTAAATGTGGGCTGTGATCTCCGCCATGTGGTGAAAAGGAGGCAGTGTGTGTAGAAGGAGGGCAAGTTCCACTTAGTGTGGAACAGCTGGAAGAACTGGAATAAACAGATTGACCATGCACTTACATGATGAGATTATTTTCCGGATGTTTGTGGTACTTAACCTTCTTCGTGCAGTGTTACGACAAATGAACATTCTGCTTAGGATTTGCAGTAGCGGCAATTTTAGGATTAACACAGTATCGCTGCAGGGCACTCTAAGAACTCTGCCAATTATTTGTTAAGGGAGTCCAAGCTGATACACTAAGAAGAAAATAAAACAGCAAATCATAATAACTTATTCAGGAGTCCCACAGGAGCCCAGAATGTCTGTACTTCCTGCCTAAGTGTACCAATATCCTTACCTAATAATGCACTATAAGATATGCTGTGATTGTGAAGCATTAGTATGTGTGTGTGTCAGACGAATTATTTGGAAAGATGAGTTCAGGGATACACAAACCTGTCTGGCCTGGAAACCATGATGACCTGTAGCCTTTACTGGACAAAACTTTGATGCTCCTATCCTATAGTTACTCCTTCTTAGAAAGGCTTGTGGGCAATAAATGAACTACTGTATCTGCTGATGCTCCTGGATTTCTCCTGGGTCCCCTTACCCTGACATTTTTCTTTGGCTCTCTTTAGTCCATGGAATGTTTACCCTGTTCAGGCTAGCTGGGCCCAATGAATTGCTCTCAGAGAATGCTGCTAGCTGAGGGGATGCCAGGGAACTGGGCAGAAGCACACTCTACCCCCCTCCATCTTGCAAGAGACCAGGATTTTGAATGGAAAAGTAGCTGTTGGATGGAGCATCATAGGAGCACAGATAGGTCCATGAGCTCCCCTCCACCTACCCTAAGCCCAGGACTTGCTGTTTTTGGTGCCACTTACCCAGCCAGGCATGTACCTTGCTGGCATCAGCCAATCGAACTGCGCCGGAGTTCAGAGCTGCAGTCTTGAAACATACAAATAGCTCATCAGAGGTATTTCTTCTGTAACCCCCCCCCTGCAAATGGGGGTTCCCAAAAGTCTCCCAGGAGCTTGCCTGAATGCTCCAAGTCTGGGCGGTGTTCGGTGTCTGAGCTGTTTATATGTGGTTCCAAGTGAGTGCTATTTGAGCCTCCACATACTGTCTCTTTAAGAGCTGTCTGCTTGCAAACTTCTCTAGTTTGTATGGGGGGACTGTGTATTTAATGCTCGAATCCCGCCCGAGCTGCTGCCAATTCGCTCCGTTTCTGCCGTCGCTACATGTGCAGAGGGAGCCCTGTTGAAAGATATAACTGTTTGCCAAAATCATTTAGAGTGACTGAGAAAATGTAGTTTGTCTAACCTGTCTTCATTTCAGCATGAACTGTTTCAGTGTAGCTCTTTCATTTTGGTCCTGAATTGCTGACTTGGACCAATCAGGATGATAGGGAGACCCTAAAATGGAGCCTGTGGACGAATCAGAACTTGGACTCTTAATTTGAGCCAGCCACAAGGGGATTATATGGGCAGTAACTCTAGGAAATGTAGTTTTGACCTTGGCACCTTTTTCTAACAACAGAGAGAGTCTTATTGTGAGTGACAGCTGAATCAGCCAACAGAATAGTGTGGAGCTAAAGGAAATGCCCTGCTCTGGGACTGGAAAGATCAGATCAGTTGTGGCAGTGAAGAGAGAAGGAGCTGTGTTCTTCTGCGGTGTATAGTTTCGCGCAGGAAGCACGTGTGAGGCCCTGAGTTTCGGTCTGCAGCCTTTGTGAGTGCCAGTTTGGACTGAATCCAAGTTGTGAGGAGAAAGAGGCACTAGAAGTGTGGAAACCAGGCTCACCCTGTAGAAGACTGGAGAAATTGCTGAATCACGCTCGGTCTGTCAGGAACTGAAGCTGCTGTGTGTGCTCCTGGGTATTTTGCAGTAATTGCAATCGGGATCGAGGAGCAGCCTGCCTGGTATAGTACTTTCCTTTTACATAGAAATGTGCATAGAGCTTGTGGGGAATTGCTATTTCAAATCCCCTGTACAGTGAATTGTGTGCTGAAGCTGGAAGTAAACCCCAGCTTAATTCGGACTACATCCGTTTGCTATCAACTGCAGTGGGGTCCAGTCAGAAGGACCTTGTCCTCATGCCGTGCTCTTCTGACAGTCCAGAGGGACATTCTCCATCTGATTCCCAGCTTGGGTGTTGTGAGTACAAATCAGGGTATTCCCCTGCAGTAGGGTTGTCAGAACCCTCTGAAGTTCTGGGTTCTAGTTCTAGTCTAGAACTTTTGAAAAAGTTCTAGGGTTCTAAACTTTTTTAGAACTTTTTAGAACTTGAACCCTATTTTTATTGTGCTGCCAGTAATGAAGATAGTAATAAAATACATGTAAAGGAAAAACTGTTCAATATAAGGGGGGGAGAGAAATTATGTGTGACATTGATAGGAATACAACTAGGTTTATCTATGGTTTCTTCTGTTTGCTAAAGCCAGCAACTTAATACGTAACAGGCACACCCACCCACCCATATGTTAAAAGTTTTCCGTTGCAGCTGCATCATAGTGCCTTAGTGAAAGAAAGAGGCTTATTAGCCATTTATGTAGTCAGTTATATATACTCAAGTCATGAATTATGAGAAAAATAACTGATATTACCTAATCTCAGCTATTTGCTGCTTTCTGTTTTAAATGAGTAACTCAAAAGTTGCTATGTTTAAAGAAAGCTTTTATAACAAAGTCAAGCCAAGGTACTACAGCAGTAGCATGTGGAACTGTTGCAAAACATATTATGTCATAACGTAGTCAGTCAAGACATTTGAATTAAAAAAATATGCCAGTCATTGCTGCTGGCAAAAAATGCATGCAATTTTCTAAGATAATGCATACATATACCAACATTTTTGTTGGCAAATTGAAGTAATACATACAACTTTCTAAGATGATGTATTTGTGCAGCTGATACTTCAATAAAATCTGTATTTTAGTCACATAAATAAAAAAAGTGGTTTCCTCACCACATACTAACTTAAGGAACATTTAATGTAGCTGTAGCAGTTGGCATGTGATGCTTAAGGGGCAGCGTCTGTCAACCCCATTATGTATCAAATTATCACTACTTGTAAAGCAAAAACACTTTATGATAGGTCACATTATGTGAAAACTGCTGATGCAGATTTTCTTTTATTTCTGATTCCTTTATTCTTTTTTTAAAGGGGACAGGACAATTGTGCTAGGTGGCAGCAGTTTGCAATGTATTTAATAAGGAAAAAAATTATATATATATATATATATATTATATGTACACAGTAGGTTCGGTCTGTCATCATTTTTTTCCTCACCATCCCCAGCCGATCACGAATCTGTAAATGAAAGGACTAAAACAACACCCACCTTTCACCCCATCACCCATTCCACTTTTCTTCCACCACCTCATCTGTGTAGTAGCACCATACCACCATTACACCCATGTTAAAACCAACCCGAACCCTCACCCATGTACTAGCATCCATTTTTGGTTTATGGCTAACATTTCTGTAATTGAAAAATAATAAACAGCTACCAATTAGAACTCATTGTTTTGTCCTCTTTAAAATTGAAAAATAGACCGCCCCCGGTCCCAGCCCATACTGATGCACCACAAAGTCACCGAAGGTAAATCCAAAATATATGTTTGCACTTTAACTATAAATAATATGATACAGAAAGGATTGATGTGACAGTGTCCCTTTTATGCCAAATTTGGGCCTGTTCCCACTGATGTTAAAATTGCCCTGTATATAAAACTTGTTGACTTTAGTTTAGACCCTAGCTACAAAGCAGTTTGCCATGAAATGGTGAAAGTTTTGGGGGTATATAGTCCAAGGTAGTAGATCGAGAAAGGAGAGAGACAACCAAAGTCATCACAGTCTGTAAAAGTTTCCTTTTTGGTGCAGAGAGATTCTGTCTCACACAGTATTTACCAGCCACCACCATCTGAGTTGTCATCACCATCAACATCCACAACATCAATCACTTCAGGATCAGTTTGTATACTCTTGTAGGGATACGAAAATCTTGACTTATTAACTTTAATAAAAGTTAACGTGTGTACATTTTCTGGCAGCAACCTATTTCTGGTGTCTGTCACAATATTGCCAGCTGTACTAAACATGCATTCTGAAGAGACACTTGTTGCAAGACAACCAAGATATTTACAGGCTTCATCATACAGCTCTGTCCATATTGACTTTTTTGATCTCCAGTATTCAAAAGGGCATGCATCAATAGGAATAGGCAGTTCTTGCAGGTAACTGTCTACCATGATGGGCAGAGACTGCTCAGAAGAGGAATCAGCAGAAGCTGGTATGGCAGCAATTTGGGAAAAGTTTTGACACAGATTTAGCTTGCTACTAAGGGTTGAAGAAGTGGCAGTTGTGGAACAACTACTGTTAATGTTTGGTGACTTTTCCAGTTCTGTATCCCTTTGTGAAGATGAACCTGCATGTTGTGGTGATGACAACCTGAGGGTACTGTGCGTGTCTGTGTTTGATTCCTGTGAGTGCTGCAGCTCATCTAGCAACAGACATTTGTACTGCTCTATATCATCTGTTTTGGAAGATGTATAGCCTTGAACCTGGATCTAAGATAGTTGCAAGGATGTAGTGTTTTGGTTTCGCATTGCAACTAATTTGTCATTAGGTTTTGAAGCGCTTTCATTATTCTCTTTACTTAGATTCCCATGATATGCTTGCTATGTTGTCTGTGTCAGATCTGTCTTTTTCTATTTGTAGATTTAGAACACTAAGATGATGTGAAATGAGCATTATGAGGGATAACCTGACTCCAGATGCGCCTTCAGAAGACATGTCCCTTGTAGCTGTCTCAAAGGAGCTAGGTCAGCACACTGTCTCCATTAGTTTCCACTGCAGCACAGACAGCATAATGCCATCTCCAATAATGTAACTGGAGCAATACTCATGTACAGCTTGCTTTTGCTCCAAGAGGCGCTGCAGCATATAAAGCGTTGAGTTCCAACGAGTGGAAACATTTTGAATCAGCTTTTGCTGGGGCAGCTTGTGTTTTTTTTGCAGTTCGGACAATGTCCATATAGCCTTGGTTGAATGTGAAAAGTGAGTCACAATTTTTTTGCAAACAGCAATCATACCATCCACTTGTGTTTTATTGCTGAGAAATCCCGTGACAATTAAGTGTAAGCAATGTGCAAAGCAAGAAGCATGCAGAAATCCTCCATCCTGTACTGCTTTCATGATGTTGGCTCCATTGTCACTTACTATGAAGCCACATTTTAAACCGTGAGAATAAACCATTCGTCAAGGAGGTCATTTAGTTCCTGCAAGATGTTTGCAGCAGTATGACTTTGCCCAAACTTCTTTTATATGCAGCAGCTCATCTTTTGGGGTGTCTTTGTTTTGAAGAAGCACAAGAAAACGTGACCCAATGAGCGGTAAGGGACATGTAATCTATGTTTTGAGTGCTGGTCCACATATCTGTTGTGACATGAATAACCCCAGCCTCCGCAGTTTTAAGTGCAAGCATCACTGTCACTTTTAAAGCCTGATAAATGTTTGGTATTTCAACATAGAAAAAGTACCTTCGATGAGGAACATTGTAACGAGGCTCTGCTAATGTCATGAGCTCCCTAAAATCCTCATGATCTACCAAAGAGTATGGGAGAAGGGTTCCGGCACAGTTCACCAATCGTGTGATTAAGATGAAGGGTCTTGGATGATTTCTAGTAAAGGTATTCTTCCTTTCAAATGCCTGAGACAGTGTTAGCTGTTTACAACATGTTCCTGCTGGTTTATTATACACCGTGCTTCGAAGGCCAGATGGACGCAGAGATGGTGGACTAGGACTTATACATTCAGTGCCACCCCTGGATGTGCAACTGGTACTAATGGTGCTGGCATTGGTGGTAACAGTGATCCTAGAGCTGGCAGTGGTTCTGCCCGCATCAAGTTCAGACAATTCAGTATCCATTTCAGATTCCTGACCCTTCTCACGGGCGGTCTGGAAGATGGAGGACTTGGGTTTTGGATGATCCCAAAACTGAATGCTTTTTCAGATGGCGTTAGAGCTGTAGTGCCAAGGCATGACACAACTTTACCACGGCTTACTCTCTGTTTAATAGGAACAAATTGCTCTGCATGGATCAGTTTTACTGACAGAGAAATAATTCCACACCTCAGATGTGACAGATTTTGTTCGAGTGCTAGGAAGATAGCTAAAGACTGTTTGTGTCTTTTCACCTGTCCTAACAGAACCTGGGACATGCTCCTGGTGCTAGAAGAGTGGGCAGAAGACTCTGATGGATTTTCATTGCTGGCCAACACAGAAGTGGTGGATTCAATGGATATGTCCTTTCATTGCCAACAGTGCTGGATGTATTTGCAAGTGCACTACCTGATTCATTGTCAGCAGACTTGCTCATTTCACTTTGTTGAGGAAGTAATGATTTGTCGCGAGACACAACAGTGTCGGACTGAGACAAAGAGCTACTGTCTGAGTCAGAGAGGGACTCACTGTCACTTGCATTATTGCTGCTAGTCACAGGGATCTTAACAGCATGAATGGCATACCTTATGGTGCCTCACCATGTGACCCCAGCAGCTGTACAGGTTTTCTTAAAAGGTCCCCCTTTACCACACTTCACTGTTGCTCTTTTGCTGTTTCCCGAATTTTTATCACATGAAGCATTTTGGTTATTTCTGCTAGCACCAGGATTACCACTACCACCCACACCTACTCCAACACCATCACCAGATGCTTCATCTATGTTGTGTCAGCATATAACAGACAGTACCAGTACTACTAGTATATCATGTGAACACACCCACACCCAAACAATTCTGTGTAAGAAAGCAATGTGATTCGTGATCGCTGGCTACAACTCCAAATTTTATTTTGGTTGTGCGACACTGTGATGCAGTAGACTGAAAGTAATTAAAGAATATGATGGTTTGCAACTAAAGGATTCCAGGTTCAAGGCTTACAGAATGATTGGGCTGCTGGGCATAGGCATACACATAGCAGTCAAGGGGCGCACAGCAGCAGGGTGATGGGCTGACCACAGAAGACGGAGTCACATACACAACCCAGGGAATGAGAATTATATTTTTATGTTTCTGTCATGTAAAGTTAATGCCACCACACAACTGGCCACTGGGCTTCTCTCTGTAACACACACTGGGTAGGGTGCAGTGCAGTCAAGGGACACACAGCAGCAGGGTGATGGGATGACCACAGGAGACGGAGTCACATACATAACCAACACACAGCTCAAGGAATGAGAATTATATTTCTACGCTTCTGTCATGTAAGGTTAATACCACCACACAACTGACCACTGGGCTTCTCTCTGTAACACACACTGGGTAGGGTACAGTGCAGTCAAGGGGCACACAGCAGCAGGGTGATGGTCTGACCACAGGAGATGGAGTCACATACATAACACACAACTCAGGGAATGAGAATTATATTTCTACGTTTCTGTCATGTAAGGTTAATGCCACCACACAACTGGCCACCGGGCTTCCCTCTGTGACACACACTACACTGGGTAGGGTACAGATTTATTTGCCTTTTTTTTGCCCCCCTTGTTATGTGCTTGTTGCTGGCAGCTGCTGAGTGTGCACCACTGTGCAGTGCTGCAGTTTCAAATAATCACAATCACATTTCACAAAGGTTCTTCTTTTTAATTTTTTATTCTCTCTCCTGAGTCCTGATATTGATTGATCTCGGTCCGATCCTCCCTATTCCCAATCCTTCCCAATTCTTGATTAATCCCTCCACCTGAACCTCCCCCTAGTCCCACTCCCACTGACCGTTAATTTACTGAGCCTTTTTTTCAGCCTTTCTCTCGTTCTCGGTCTCACAGGAAAATGGATGATGGAATTTTTTAAACAGCACTGCAGCAACTAGCAAGTGCTCGCTGCAGTCCGATTGCGGCCACACCGACCTGGGCCCTAGCCTATAAGTATAGTATCGGGCAAGAATGCCTGGCTGCAGTAGTAGAGTAGCGGTACGCTAACGCTACAGTTAAGTAGGCTGCTGCTACCTCCTGAAATCCTCAGCAAATGGCGCTCTGTCTCGGCTTGCATCTGCCTAAATACCCCCACAGATCCCGCGGCTCGCGCAGCTTACTCGACCCCCACCTGACCACATAGTATTGGTCAGGTGGTGAGGAGGATGACTTCACTTGAGCGTACGTACATAAGTACGTTACACAAGCGCAAACAGACAACTCGAGGTGGATGGCAATGGCAAGTTCAACCCCCCCAACAACACTGCTGCTGCTGTTGCTGCACCCCCCCTACCACATCGGGGCTGCCACTTGCCTGCTGCTGCTGGGACATGCCTCCTCTAGTCCCCACACATACCCCTACACCCCCCCTTCGGGGCTGCCTGCTGGGACGTGCCTCTTCCGCCTCCTCTCCACACACATGCTAGATTTAGATTCGAACCTTCTGTGAACCTTTAGTGTTTGAGTTCTAAGTTAGAACTCGAACACCAGGGTTCGAGGAGGGTTCGAATCTTTGATGAACTAGTTCTGACAACCCTACCCTGCAGCTTGTTTTTCTATCACAAGTGTGTCATCTAATTCTTGTTGTTTCACTGTTTCATGGACTGAGCCCTCCGGCTTCGGATTACAATTGGGTGTTGTGCACATATTTTCTTCTACAGAGCCCTATCCATCTGCACTAGCAGGCCAACCCTGGGCAACGGACCTGGCTAGCCCCCCCCCCCACCAACCTGGGTACCCAGAGTGTGACTTTTCAGACCCGTATGTGTGCACAATACTGTGATTTAATGCCACTAATTAACCTGATTTCCCCCTCCCGTGTTACTGTCCCCTAAATAAATCAGATTTGTTGTTGTTATACTATATACTGTCTGTGGTGGTGGTACTTATGGAAACAGTATTGTGTTTTGCTGTGTATGTTGATTAACCTTACTTTATAGGGGGTTCTCAGAGACGTGCTGCTGAATCAGTCTCATGGGTAAGTGGTATCTATATGAGTGAACAGTGTGTAAACATGGGGTATTGGGGCTGTAACTCCAGTGTACTGTGTGAGCCACTAGGGGGATAAAAGGGGGTCTCAGTGTCCCAGAGGGCTGTGACCAAGTTAGTCTAACCACTACAAACCCTAACCTCTGGGTGGAGGCACCCACCATAGGACCTAGGCCCCTCAACCTGTCCATATTCAGACAGGCAGGGGTAGTAGCCCTTGTGATAGCGCCACCTAGGGGTTACATCTTGGAGGCACTGCTGGGATTAGCGTCCTCTAGTGGCCACAGTTACGAATTACTGTTAAAAATAAATGGATATCCCAACAGAAGTGGCTGTACACCAGTTGGTGAAGTGGTGTACTGGGCAAGAGATCGACCCCTAAAATGCTATACTTATCTTGGATATCCCGCTGGGTACCGGTACGGACACTGTAGAGGGAGTACTTTCCAAGGTCGAATGTTTACGAGACCCTGTGATGGTGGGGTGACAGACTGATTTGCTCTCCCAAACTTTCATGGCCCTAATAGAGTGTAAGGACCCTGTAGACAGTTCTAAAATGCCACAGACTATTACCCCAGGGGAAACCCTCACTGTCTGGAGAGTGATAACCAAAGACAGTAAAGACCCCAGGGAGAACGAGCCTCCCCCACTATCTGAAACTTTTGAGGAGAAATTTGCTAAGTTGTTGCTGGAGGAAGGGAAAACTATGGAGGATTTAAAGAAACTATTATTGCCATCTGAAACATTCCTCCCCCAACACCCTCTCCCCCTCCAGCACCCGTTATTGCCCCTCCTTCTGTGCCAGTGCTAGCCCCTATGTCTGTACCTGTCAATAGTCACGACTCTTACCACAGGTTGAAAATTTTCTCCGGCACCCTCCCCAACCCACAAGGGGAGGATGACTGGGAGACCTGGATAGACTATGTTGCCCCTCAAGTGCTAGAATGGCAATGCTCAGAAGCAGAAAAGCGAAAGAGGATGAGTGAGAGCCTCCGAGCCAGGGTGGGACAAATAGGGTCACCAGGTCGCCAAATGCGACCTGGCTAAACATTTTGGCCACCAGATTTGTGTAAAAACTCGCCATTCTGGTGAGTACTAAGCCGCATCACTAGCGCACGTGCGCGGTAGCTCAGCATCTCCTCAGCTGAGCTGCCGTCATCGCGCATGTGCGGGATCATCTTTTCCGGCCAAGAGAGAGCAGGAGGGACATGTCTGGGTGGGAGGGAGCCAGAGGAGGAGTCGGGACTCGAGTCAGGGAGACCATCAGGCTTCAGCGAGTCTGTGCAGCACAGTGCTCATCACGAGGTGAGCAGTTGGGACTGTTGGGTGCTCACGTGGGTGGGGGAGTCGGGAGGTGGGGAAAGGATTCGCTTGCGCCTTCGCCATTGATTTCAGGTGGTGTGCGGGTGAGGGAGACTTGTGTGTGAGCTGTGTCTCAGCAGAGCATAACTTTGCTGTGAAGTTGTTAAACAGCCCTTTTAAGGGCTCAGTAAATAAAAACTACCAGACCAGTACTGTTTTTTTAGGAGCCTGTGTGTCCTCCGTCCTATTTCTGTAGTATAAAAAAGAGCAGCTTACTTTTCTCAATTTGGGGACGACGAGCTGACTGGGGGGGCGGTGCTTGGTGGTCCTGTTGGGATTGGGGAAGCCCTGATTACTTCAAAGGGGCAAATTGGGTTGGTAAATAAATATTTTATTAATTTGCAATTGCTGCAGCTCAGCTGCTAGCACGTTAGTCACTGTGCTGGCTGCTGAGTGAGTCTGACGACTGGGGGAAGGGAAGGGAACGACAGAGACCCTGCTTTGTGGACATGTGGTGATACAGGGGAGCTGTGAGCTGTAATCTGTAATCTGATTTTGCTTGTCTTCAGTCTTTTTGTGGGATTGGGGCTCTTGGGCCCCAAAACTGAAAAATAAAGTTACAATAATTTAAAGTCCAGAGTCCGGACTACCACTGTTGTGTGCATATTAGTGGTTGTTTGTGTCAGGTTTGGGGCCAAAAATTAGAGCTGCCACAATTAATGAAACGCCTATAGTAGTGCTACCTGTGTTCATATTATTGATCATGCCTTTTGTTGTTTGGCTATCCACCTGTCTCGTCCAGTCCTTTGAGGTTGTGTCAGGCTTTTGAGGGACCAATTTAAAGAAAAAAATTAGAGCTTGCCACAATTAATGAACAGTCCATACTAGTGCTGCTGCTACCTGTGTGCATATTATTGACTGTGTCTTTTGTTGTTTGGCTATCCACCTGTCTCGTCCAGTCCTCTTGAGGTTGTGTCAGGCTTTTTTGAGGGGACCAATTTAAAAGAAAAAAAATTAATGCTTGCCACAATTAATGAAACACCCATAGTAGTGCTACCTATGTGCATACTGCATATTATTGACTGTGACTGCGTCTTTGTTGTTTGGCTATCCACCTGTCTCGTCCAGTCCTCTTGAGGTTGTGTCAGGCTTTTGAGGGACCAATTTAAAGAAAAAAATTAGAGCTTGCCACAATTAATGAACAGTCCATACTAGTGCTGCTGCTACCTGTGGCATATTATTGATCGGCTTTTGTTGTTTGGCTATCCACCTGTCTCGTCCAGTCCTCTTGAGGTTGTGTCAGGCTTTTTTGAGGGGGCCAATTTAAAAGAAAAAAAATTAGAGCTTGCCACAATTAATGAACAGTCCATACTAGTGCTGCTGCTACCTGTGTGCATGTTATTGACTGCATCTTTTGTTGTTTGGCTATCCACCTGTCTCGTCCAGTCCTCTTGAGGTTGTGTCAGGCTTTTTTGAGGGTACCAATTTAAAAGAAAAAAAATTAGAGCTTGCCACAATTAATGAACAGTCCATACTAGTGCTGCTGCTACCTGTGTGCATATTATTGACTGCGTCTTTTGTTGTTTGGCTATCCACCTGTCTCGTTCAGTCCTCTTGAGGTTGTGTCAGGCTTTTTTGAGGAACCAATTTAAAAGGAAAAAAATTAGAGCTTGCCACAATTAAAGAAAAAGGCATAGCTATTATAACCTGTGTGCAAGCATATTAGTGACAGCCTCTGGTAATTGTGTACCACAAATATCAGTCCATCCCAGACAAGTCCATCAGTCTCACTCTAGTTTGACCACTCACAGTCACAGCTACAGCCAGTCCTCCTGGTTGTGTCAGGCTCAGGCAGGCATCCAAAAACTGTCTGCTGCTGTGCTGCTGCCGTTACAGGCAACCACTCGTTGTTTTTCATACTGTTTTGGGATTGGAGTAATAAAAATGTCTGGAAAAAAGAAGAAACAAAAACAACAACCTAATTTGTTTTCCTTTGGCTTTATTAAACCCAGTGTATGTGCTGTGGAAGAATTACGTAACAAAACCATTCAAGTCATCAGTGACACTGACAGTAACATTGTCGATGTTGCTGCTGAGGAGGAACATGTGAAATTAAATCCTCCAGTTGGTAACGCTGCTGCTGCTGTTTGTTCTTCTATTTCTGGAGGAAGGGGCAGCCAGGGTGACGGCCGCAACTCCGACCATATTGACAGACCATCACTGGTTACTGATATTGTTCAGGTTCCTAGTGTTTCTGCTATTTCTAATAGTGTTTCCGTTGCAGATAGTTCATCTTCCTCAAGCTCTCTGCCCAGAATAAATCCTACCAACAGGAAAAAAGATTCAGTGAAATGCAAATTCAGGGTTGAATGGTAACGGGAATTTGACTGGCTTCAGTATGAGGAGCAAAGCAACACTATGAGTTGCAAGGTGTGTAGGAAGCAACCCCATCTGACAGATCATACATCTGTGTTTTTTGTTGGTAGCAGTACTTTTAAAATGGAGTCTATAAAAATTCATGATGCAAGCAGTTCCCATGTAAAATGCATTCTGGCTGAAAGGGCTCAAGGCACCAGAATCCACACCTATGGCTTTTTGTTTTCAAAGATGAATGTTGCAATGAGAGAATCCATGTGGTGTCTTTTTAATGTTGCCTTACTGGCATCAAGGGATAGAGCCATTTCGGGACTTCTTCTTCATACCCTCACTGTTACGCAAATGTAATATAAAGTGATTGAACAATACACAAATCACAAGAGGTGCAGCGAGTTTGTGCATCATATTGCAGCAGTAATACGCACAAATACAACTGAAGAGATAAAAAATCTGCTGTTGGACTGTTAATAGACGGAAGCACTGACAGAAGTGTGAGGAATTTGTGACGTGTTCATCAATTATGTTGGTGAAGATGGTACTCCAAATACCTCCTTTATTGGTACCCGAACTACTAGGGAAAGCAGATGCCGATGGATACATTGCAGCATTAGATTCACTCTTTAACAAACTTAACATCCCCTTGTGGAAAACTCTTCCATGGATTTCTGGGATGGCGAGTGATGGTGCATCAGTCATGCGAGGTCAACTTGGTGGAGTCACGGCAAAGTTACAAAACAGCGGCCTGCCTTGGTTAATTGCTACACACTGCATCGCACATCTTTTACAACTGGCCATTCTGGATGCCCAAAAACATATGCCAGAAGTTCACGAAAATGAAAATGGCTTGCAGGCCCTGTATTCATTTTATCATTCTTCTCACCGAAGAATGAGAGCCTTGGAGGACGCTGCTAACACCCTTTTCATTGAATTGAAAAACTGGTCAGCATTTTCACAGTGCGCTGGGACAGTTCGCACCACAGTGCTGTGTCAGCAATTCTCCACAACCTGCCGGCAATAATTGCACACTTAGAGAATACTGCAACACAGCACAGTGGGACTCCTGATGCAGACAGCACTAAAGGACATTTGAACTTTGTAAAAAACAAGATTATCTATCTATTCTTGGAAGACTTTCTCAAAATTTCCAAAAAGAGGGTCTTCTTCTTACTCAAGTACAGCCACGGGTGGAGAGCTGCATTTCGGAGCTCATGAAGTTGAAGACCAATGCGGGCCCTGCTGAGGCACAGTTTTTAGAGTATGCCTGTTCGGAGGGCAGTCTCCTCACTGGTGGTATGGATGGCAGCAGCACTCCTCAAGCTCCTCCACCAGGCATGACTGAAAATGCTAGTGAACATCATGTAGTACAGAAAAATAGGAATAAAAGGCAAAAAAGAACCAGGCAGGCCACTGCTTCAGACCAAGCAGCCAAGGAGATTGTTTCCAGTGAAAATGCCCGCACACTGATCAAGGAGAAAATATGCAACAGCATGGTTGGATTCTTATGTGACAGATTTGAGCCCATGTGGCAGTCGGAAGACTACAAACGATTTTCAGTATTTGACACAGCTGTTTGGCCTTCTCCTGATGACCCTCTTTCTAAATTTTGGTCAGGAATCCATCACAGGGCTTCTGCCAGAAGTATGCCATTCCTGAAAAGCAACGGTTCAGGGCAACTTTTATCTGATCCAGAGCTGGAGGATGCTGAACTCGAAAGAGAAATTACACAAAAAGTTTTGGAAGAGTGGCAAGATTTCAAAAATGTTGTAAAAAATCAAAATACAGAGCATGTATTAAGAAAGGTTCACCAAAATTTAGAGAGATTTGGTCTGTTACGGTTGTTGATCATAATTATTCAGGTAATGCCAGTGAGTACAGCTGCTTGCGAAAGGGGATTTAGTGTTCATAACAGGATTAAAACAATATCTCGTAGCAATCTTATTGATAGCACTATGGATGATTTGCTGATGATCAGTTTAAATGGACCAACAATAGTGGACTTTAATCCAGACCCATCAATTGATCACTGGCACTCATCAACACCAGGATATCAGCATCTTTCTGGGCATAAAGTCACACATCCAGAATCAGATGTAATGGACTTGGAAGCAGAAATAGATGAGGAGTCGGAGTCGGACTCGAGGAGTTGAGTTCAAAGGACACAGACAGTGGTTGCATTGGAGTGGGATGTGGGAGGTGGACCGATTTTAAAGAAGACAGTAACAGCAATATAAATACTGTTAGCAATCTGTCAGCCATAGTTTTTAGGAAGCATTTACTTATTTTCTGCCCTTGCCCTCAAAATCTAATTTTAGTGATGATGACCCTACAGTGGTGGATTGGGGATGGTAACAGCATAACAGCAGGCAGCAGCACATGTCTGGCCATGTAATGAAAAAAAAAGTCACAAAAAGAACCCCCAAAAAAAGAACACACAAGACAATAAGAGAAATCACAACATCTGAAAGGTTTTATTGGTTTATTTAACAAGTCAACAACAAACAACAAAAAACGAGGTACACTTAGCACTAGGAGAGGACTTGTTTTACTTGTAAATCAGCAGGTTCTGGTCAGTCAGTTAGACAGGCAGGACTTTCAAGTTGTACTTTATAAATTCTCCCTTCTGTGTATACTTGATGCTGTTCTGGCAGGCTAATTCTCATTAGAATCTCTGGTAAACACGTTCCCAAATGTAGGTTAATAGACAATTCCTCATCTGAAAGGCAAGTTAAAAAAATGGCTACCATATTTTATAGGCTAGCGGCCGTAAGAAAATTGACCACCTAAAAATATTTTTGGCCACCAGATTTTGAGGTATGGTGGCCAAACTGGCCACCAGGTCAAAAAGTGATTTGTCCCACCCTGCTCCGAGGTTTTGCCCTGGCTACCATCTGTGCCAAATGGGCCAGTAACCCTGAAGCGACTGCACAGGACTACATGAGGCCTCGGAGAATGTGTGTGGGAGCCCAGATTCCGATGAGGATCTGTGGTGGAGAGTAAGAAATGCACAACAGTTCCAAGGGGAGTTGTTGTCTGTGTATGTATCTCGGCTGGAAAAATTGTTGCAGGTATGCCTCAGAAATGGTAGTTTGTCAGCGACTGAATTGGACTGAACCAGGCTGGACAGGATCCTTAAGTCTGCCCCCTTCTCAGAACTGCTGTTGCTTCAGTTACGCCTGGCCAATCGACTGGAATCCCCACCCTCCTGTGATGAGCTAATGAGAGAAATTCAAGGAGTTGAGAAAAGGCGACCCCGGGAGGGACTTGCACCAATAGCTGTTGTTACGACCCGAGTGACTGAGGGTGACCCGTCAAGTGAAGTTCAGGGGCAGAGGTTGGCAGTTAATGAGTGCTCTGAGAAGGAAAAGGGTGTGACACCATGGGGTGAACTGCTGAGGGAGATTAGGAAAGTAACAGACAGTCTCATCATGAAGGCTGCTCCTACCAGTACCAGGCAGTGACACTTGCCCGACTGCTTCTGCAATGGGGGTGGGGGTGCCTACCCAGGCACCTCATGTTGACAACAGTTCGAAACTTGATGCCTTGACTATGGAAGTGAGGGAACAGAAGAGATGTCTCCAAATGTCCAACCCACTGCCAGCTGAGGTGGCACCAAGGTTTTCTATTGATAGTACCAATGCCGCAGCCCCTAATGTGATGCCTCGTTCACCCCAAACTTCAGCAGACATATTTTGCCATAATTGTGGGAAGGATGGATATGTGAAGAGGGAATGCCGGTCTCGGAAAGACTTAGAGAGAGTGGTGAGCTGGCTACAAGGAGGGCTTTGGAGCACAAAACAGTGGTTAAGAGTGCATGAAATGACCGCAGTGAAGGTCCCAAAAATGCTAACTCACGTCCTTATGTGGCTAGATCATCTACCCAGGCCCTTGCTACCGCCTCTCCGGACTGGTCCAGAATAGCTACAGTAAAAGTGAATGGTGTGCTCACCAGAACTGTGCTGAACAGTGGCTCCCAAGTGACAATTATGTTCCAGGATTGGTATCAGAAGCATTTGTCAGACGTACCTTTACAACCATTGGAAGGACTGCATGTATGGGGGTTAAGTGAGAAGGCCTACCCCTACTACGGGTATATCCGAGTTTGGCTATCTTTCCCTACCTCCGTGGCTGGAGTAGCAGAGCAAGTAGAGACCCTGGCCTTAGTGCGTCCCCCTACTGGACTGTATGATGGGATTCCTCTACTAATTGGGACGAATGCGCATATGTTTGGATGGTTGGCGCAGTTGTGTTATGAGAACCAAGGGTCAAGGACTGGTAGAGCTTTGAGAATCCTGGCGTTGATCAAGAAGGCCTATGAGGCACAGAGAGATGCTGAAAAAATGGACCCAGAGGAACTGGTTGGAATTGTCTGGAAGAAGGATCCTGAGTCTCTGATTCTGGTGCCAAATGCCCAGTGTACCTTACAGGGGGAAGTCTGTATCAGAAAGGATGTCAAGAATAAAATCCTCATGCTGGATGCACCAGGCGATGGGAAATTGCCAGAGGGACTGCTGGTCAAGCCAAGTATTTTGCCTGCCAGAGCCCATGCTTATGCCAGAAGGGTAATGGTTCAAGTTCATAATGTGTCTGATAGAGAGATTCGAGTAAATAGAGGTTGCACCCTGGCTAATGTACACTGTGCAGATACTGCAGTGCTACCCAGTAACAAGTGTTCGGGGGAGAATGACAGAGTGATGCCCGACTTGTTTGATTTGGGGGACTCCCCGTTGCCAGCTGAATGGAACATGGGAATCAGTAGAAAGCTTGCCCAGAGAGACCAGGTGTTTTCTTTAAAGGAATGGGATGCGAGATGTGTGCAAGGAGCTGAGCACCACATCCGGCTGCATGATGAAGGGCCATTTCGTGAGAGGTCTCAACGCCTGGCCCCTGCTGACATAGATGATGTGAGACGGCATCTGCAAGAGATGCTAGCTGCTGGTGTAATACAAGAATCCAAAAGCCCCTATGCTTCCCCCATCGTGGTAGTGAGAAAAAAGAATGGGACAGTAAGGATGTGTGTGGGATTATCGCACTTTAAACCGGCGGACTATCCCTGATCATTATACAATGCTCCACATTCAGGATGCTTTGGACTGCCTGAATGGTAGCAAGTGGTTCTCTGTGCTGGATCTTTGCAGTGGGTACTACCAGATCCCGATGGCCCCAGAAGACTGTGAGAAGATAGCCTTTATCTGTCCGCTTGGTTTCTATGAATTCATGAGGATGCCTCAAGGGATTTCAGGCGCCCCAGCCACTTTTCAACAACTGATGGAGTGTGCAGTGGGGGACATGAACTTATTAGAGTGCCTGGTATACCTAGATGATGCTATTGTGTTTGGCAGCTCACTGGAGGAACATGAGAGCAGATTATTCAAGGTGTTGGACCAACTGGAAGACTTTGGCCTTAAACTATCCATCGATAAATGTCAGTTCTTCCAAACCTCTGTAAAGTATGTGGGACACATAGTATCCACTGAGGGAATAGAGACCTACCCAAGTAAAGTTGAGGCCTTGACCACCTGGCCACAGCCCCACAATCTAAAAGAAATGCAAAGATTCCTGGGATTCTGTGGCTACTATCGCCGTTTCATCAAGGACTATTCAAGAGTGATCCGTCCTTTACTTAATCTTACTCAAGTTTACTGTCCTACCCACAAAAATACAAGAGGTCGGTTTCTTCTGAGCCTGAGAGAGTGTATTTCCATCCCAATGAAGTATTTGGAGCCAGATGGACACCTGAGTGTGAAGCTGCTTTTCATGAGATTATATATCAACTTACCCATGCTCCTGTCCTTGCCTATGCAGATCCAGCGAAACCCTATGTCTTGCACACTGATGCTAGCCTGCAAGGCTTGGGGGCTGTATTGTACCAAGAGCACGAGAATGGCCTGAGACCAGTGGCCTTTGCCAGTAGAGGCCTGACCCCATCCAAAAAGAACTATCCTGTACATAAGTTAGAGTTCCTAGCTTTGAAGTGGGCTATTGTTGACCAGGTCCACAAGTACTTGTATGGGGCTAAGATACTAACAAAAAACTGACAATAATCCTTTGACCTATGTGCAGACTTCAGCTAAGTTGGATGCCACTGGCCATAGGTGGCTTTCTGCATTATCTACATACGACTATGCTGTTGAATACAGAGCAGGCCTGAACCACATAGATGCTGATGCTCTCTCCCGGAGGTCTGTTCCCCCCGGAATGACTGGGTCAGACTGTCAGAACCTGATATTCGAGCACTCTGCCAGAAGTTTGACAGGGAAGAACAAATGTCCATGGATGCAGTGGACTGTATGATGGATTGTTTGGGACCCTCTGAGAATTGCATACCTGCTGCTTATTGCCACTTTTCTGCAATAGACATTGGTGCACTGCCTCAGCTGGACAATGACAGTATTCAGCGGGCTCAATCCCGAGATCCTATGATCAAATCAGCTTTAGAAGCCCTCTATGCAGGGAAAGATGTGTCCAAATTACGCTCCACTGATCTGAGAACTGCATTGTTATACAAGGAAGGTCCTAAGTTGAAACTGATCAATAGACTGTTATACAGAGAAACAGTAGACAGGGGGACAAATAGACAAACAACAACTAGTGCTGCCCACTGCCTTTCGAGACTCAGTACTGAGGTCCTTTCACAACCACATGGGGCACCTTGGTATAGACAGAACACTTGACTTGGTAAGATCCAGATTCTATTGGCCTAAGATGGGGGCTGATGTTGAGCAACACATTCGAACTTGTAGTTGCTGCTTACAGAGGAAAGCTTTGCCCCAGAGGGCTGCCCCCCTTGTTAACATCACCACCAGTGCACCCATGGAGCTGGTCTGTATTGATTTTCTGAGTTTGGAGTCAGATCAAAGAAATATTAGTAATGTGCTGGTGGTCACTGACCATTTTACGAGATATGCCCAAGCTTTCCCCACCAAGGACCAGAAGGCATCCACTGTGGCAAAAGTGCTTGTAGAAAACTTTTTTGTTCACTATGGGGCTCCACAAAGAATCCATTCTGATCAAGGGAGAGACTTTGAGAGTCGTCTGATCAAAGAGATGCTTCCTCTATGGGGAGTGTGAAAGTCCAGAACCACCCCATGCCACCCCCAAGGAGACCCACAGCCTGAACGTTTCAACCACACTTTGCTAGATATGCTAGGCACCCTCCACCCAAAGGACAAGCCTAGATGAAGCCAACAAATGAGCACCCTGGTACATGCCTACAACTGCACCAAACGTGATGCCACTGGGTTCTCCCCCTACCGCCTGATGTTTGGAAGAGAAGCTCGACTGCTGGTAGATGTATGTTTTGGAGTTTCTCCTGATGGGGTTCGAGCTGACAACTATTTACAGTATGTGCAAAAGTTAAAGGCCCAGCTAAATCATGCGTACTAACTGGCTCAAACCATGGCTGCCAAAAGAAATCTGGCCCACAAAGAAAGGTATGATAAAAAGGTGAAAGCACAGGAACTCCAGGAGGGAGATTGGGTATTGCTAAGAAATCTGGGACTGCATGGCAAACATAAGATTGCTGACAGATGGCACCATCTCCCTCACATTGTAGTGGGCAAACTAGATGATCTGCCTGTGTACAAAGTAAGGCCTGAGAATAATTCAAAAGATGTTAAAACAGTGCATAGAAATCATTTACTGCCCATTGGACAAATCTTGATTGAGTCCGAGCCCCCAGAAAATGCCCCCTCTGGACCAGTGACTAGAGCTGCTGCTAAGAAAAAATCAAGAAAGTCTGCACCTACAGAAGCTGTGTTAAAGTGTTCCCCTTCACAAGTCCCAGCTGAACATGACTGTCAGTCCATGTCAGAGGAAAGTGAGTGTGGCTTCGAATACAACCCTTCTTACGAACTGAGTCAATTGTTTCGGGGCAATCCCCTAGTCAGTCCTGGAGATGAAGCTGGGACTTCTGGACTGTCTAAGCCCCCAGCTTTGTCCCTGGAGCCAGTGCTCCCAGAAAGTGATGTGCAAAGCGTCAAGTCAGATGATATGGAATCATTGTGTATGGTTGAACTGTTTGAGCTTTCAGAGGAGGAAAATGATGGACTGGAACAGACTGGTGATATACCAGAACAAGAAGAGTATTTTGAATGCCCTGACAGTCCACTGCCAGTGTCCGAAAGCTCTCCATGTGAGCCAAGTATTATGGACTCAGAGATTGTAACTCCTGGAGCTGAAAGTGCCCCAAGTTCTAGCCTCTCTACCCCAGTGGAGACTCCCCTGACAAGTGAGGACAATGCTGAAAATGAGGCTCAGAGTGCAGAGACTGTAACAGTTCCCCCTAGAAAGACTGGTCGAGCTGTAAAGTCTGTGGTGCACCTCAGTTATGATTCCCCTGGGAGGCCAGTGGACTTGCCTCTCAGTGTTGTCCATAAAGGAGTGTATGTGTCCCCGAGCTCATTGCCCAAACTGAACATCAGTGCTAATTCCAAGTTACTTGTGTTGCCCTCTAAGTATGGTGACCCTGCCCCGTCCAGTCCCAAGGTAGCTGATAGGGAAGGGCCCCCTTTCTTCAGGTTTCATGTACAGGAGGTAATAACCTGAGTTACGGTACAATGTGTGCATAATAATGTGTAAAAAGTGATATACTGAAAAGCTTTAGAAATGTGTTTCTGGTAAGGTGATATGTTGAATGATGATTACATGTATAAGCCTAATGTGATATTGACGTAAATGTATATGGTTGTATTGAAATTTATAGGGGTACTTACCTGATGCGGACACCAAGCTTTTCCAGGCCAGGAAGGGTGTAACCCCCCCTGCAAATGGGGGTTCCCAAAAGTCTTCCAGGAGCTTGCCTGAATGCTCCAAGTCTGGGCGGTGTTCAGTGTCTGAGCTGTTTAAATGTGGTTCCAAGTGAGTGCTATTAGAGCCTCCACGTACTGTCTCTTTAAGAGCTGTCTGCTTGCAGACTTAATTAGTTTGTATGGGGGGACTGTGTATTTAATGCTCGAATCCCGCCTGAGCTGCTGCCAATTCGCTCCGTTTCTGCCATCGCTACATGTGCAGAGGGAGCCTTGTTGAAAGATATTACTGTTTTCCAGAAATCATTTAGAGTGACTGAGAAAATGTAGTTTGTCTAACCTGTCTTCATTTCAGCATGAACTGTTTCAGTGTAGCTCTTTCATTTTGGTCCTGAATTGCTGACTTGGACCAATCAGGATGATAGGGAGACCCTAAAATGGAGCCTGTGGACGAATCAGAACTTGGACTCTTAATTTGAGCCAGCCACAAGGGGATTATATTGGCAGTGACTCTGGGAAATGTAGTTTTGACCTTGGCACCATTTTCTACCAACTGAGGGAGTCTTATTGTGAGTGACAGCTGAATCAGCCAACAGAATAGTGTGGAGCTAAAGGAAATGCCCTGCTCTGGGACTGGAAAGATCAGATCAGTTGTGGCAGTGAAGAGAGAGGAGCTGTGTTCTTCTGCGGTGTATAGTTTCGCACGGGAAGCACGTGTGAGGCCCTGAGTTTCGGTCTGCAGCCTTTGTGAGTTCCAGTTTGGACTGAATCCAAGTTGTGAGGAGAAAGAGGCACTAGAAGTGTGGAAACCAGGCTCACCCTGTAGAAGACTGGAGAAACTGCTGAATCACGCTCGGTCTGTCAGGAACTGAAGCTGCTGTGTGTGCTCCCGGGTATTTTGCAGTAATTGCAGTCAGGATCAAGGAGCAGCCTGCCTGGTATAGCACTTTCCTTTTACATAGAAATGTGCGTAGAGCTTGTAGGGAATCGCTGTTTCAAATCCCCTGTACAGTGAATTGTGTGCTGAAGCTGGAAGTAAACCCCAGCTTAATTCGGACTACATCCGTTTGCTATCAACTGCAGTGGGGTCCAGTCACAAGGACCTTGTCCTCATGCTCTGCTCTTCTGGCAATCCAGAGGGGACATTCTCCATCCAATCCCCAGCTTGGGTGTTGTGAGTACAAATCAAGGTATTTCCCCAGCAGCTTGTTTTTCAATCACAAGTGTGTCATCTAATTCTTGTTGTTTCACTGTTTCATGGACTGAGCCCTCCAGCTCCAGATTACAATTGGGTGTTGTGCATATATTTTCTTCTACAGGGACTTATCCATCTTCACCTGCTGGCCAACCCTGGGCAACAGACCTGGCTAACCCCCCCCCCCAACCTGGGTACCCAGAGTGTGACTTTTCAGACCCTGTATGTGTGCACAATACTGTGATTTAATGCCACTAATTAACCTGATTTCCCCCTCCCGTGTTACTGTCCCCTAAATAAATCAGATTTGTTGTTGTTATAATATATACTGTCTGTGGTGGTGGTACTTATGGAAACAGTATTGTGTTTTGCTGTGTATGTTGATTAACCTTACTTTACAGGGGGTCCTCAGAGATGTGCTGCTGAATCAGTCTCAAGGGTAAGTGGTATCTATATGAGTGAACAGTGTGTAAACGTGGGGTATTGGGGCTGTAACTCTGGTGTACTGTGTGAGCCACTAGAGGGGATAAAAGAGGGTCTCAGTGTCCCAGAGGGCTGTGACCAAGTTAGTCTAACCACTACAAACCCTGACCTCTGGGTAGAGGCACCCGCCATAGGACCTAGGCCCCTCAACCTGTCCGTAGTCAAACAGGCAGGGGTGATAGCCCTTGGGATAGCGCCACCTAGGGGTTACACTTCCGCATCAAGTCACCACTGGACAGAGCTTCAGAGGGTGCAGGCAGGTCCATGAACACCCACCACCACCATCCTCAAGCCCAGGACTTGCTGCTTTTGTTGCCATTTAGCCAGCCAGCAGTCTACCTGGTGGGCCCTAGCCAATCAGGCTGCACTGGAGTCTCAGTCCCCTCTTTATAAGGTGCGGTTCACCCATGTCGCAGTGACATACATTTTGCGGATGCTGATTATGGTGCAGGCAAAATGCTGCCTGGCATTACAGCACCAGGCATTTTGTCTCCTGGGAGTTACAGCCCCAAAGTGCTCTCCCGGGAAATGGTCGCTTTTGCAGAGGACTTTGGCCCCCACACCCTCCCAAACAAAATATAACCTCCTCCGGGGCGAGCATGCCCTGGAGGGGGTAGAAACTGTGTTGGTGCAAAGGGTGACATGAGTGAGGGGCAATTTAAAATCAAGATTACCCCTTTCACTATTGCCCTTGTTGCGGCACCATAATTGCTGTGACCAAAATGAGTTGGCAACTTGACGGACTATGGTAAGGTGCTCCACCCCAACTGTACTCCGCATAAGGGCAGACACATAAGGATGTCTACCTGTGGTGTCTGTGTGGCTGCCAGCCACACTGCTCAACCCTCTCCAGGTCTGGAATGAATTTAGAAGGCTCTCATGGAGTTGAACAAACATCTGGAAGCTCTCCACATCATCCCACAGTTCTGCCCATGAGCACTGCATTTAACCCTCTCTGAAGATCTGGACTACAAACCAGGTACTGTAACTTTTTCTATGTTTTCTACTGTTTTTTATGTATATTGTTTTTTTTTTCCAATTCTGTTTATTCACCTTCGGTCTGAGGCATTTCTCAGAAGTGCCCACTCGATCCTGACCTGCTAACCCCCTGCCGAGACCATGTCTCTATTGGTTCCCCCCATCAGGACTTTCCAGCCCTCTGGATCACCCCCCGGGGAGGGCCCGCCTCACCTACCTTTCCAGTGTTTTTCTGTAATTAGAGGGTCCGTTCTGTGGGTGGCACCTGGGGACCATCGGAGCAGTGGTCCGGCGTTGGGCATGTGAGGCCAGATCCCTGGGGCACCTGTCGCCTCCTCAGTCCTCCGGGGATTTTTCTGTTTCCGTTGCTCCCGTCCCCCCCAGACGCAGGATGTGCAGTGCCGTCCAGTGCATGACATGCGTGTTCCCATCCACTCCTGCAGGATGGCCGCCTGGCACTGTTTCCCTTCTTGAGGTCCCCGACTGCAGTGCACCCAGTCTCCAAAAGGCACCACTAGCATCGCGGGACTTAGACCCCCCCCCGAGAGGGGAGCACTCCATTTAATGCTTGATCCTCTCCTCTCCAGCCAACGCCTGGCTTCCCAGGGTCGCTCCCGAACCCGGGTCACCAGTGCAGCATGGGGTAAGGCTAATGCTTCAACCCTCAGCGTCACCGGGCTGGCACGTATTGTTTGTTTTTAGGCCTTATTTCATTAGTGTTACTGAACTGTATGATACCTGTCTGCTTCTAATTATTTATTTATTTATTTTATTTAGTTTTTGTTGACCGGGTAAGTGCACTAGACAAATCCTGCCTATTTTCAGGCAGGACCTGGGGAAGGGGGATACAGATGAATGCCAACTGACCTTGAACCATATTAAGCTGTTGGTGGTATTTTTAGTGAATGAGGGAAATTTAGCCAGGACACCGGGGAAATTCACCTACTGCATTGCTGGAGGTAGGGGGAGCTGCTGGTACCGTGTTTGGAATGGCAGATTGTGCTGACCTCTCCGTGGAGAAGGACGTCCTCACTACTGTGAGCCTGGAGGATTTGTGTGAAATGTCGGAGCTATACCGATCCCGAGATGGGACCTCTGAGTATATTGCACCTTAAGAGCTGCTTGGAGATGTGCATGGTGCGATCCGTGCAGCGGGAGCTTTACTACCTGATTATGGCTTGCTGGCTGAAGGTTCTCCGTCGAACGCCTCTCTGATACAGGACACTTCTTCTGGGGCTATGGTAACTGCAGCGTTACTTGCTGATTCAATGGCTGTGGCAGCAGCTGTTTTGCTTGACAGCGACGTACAGGTGAAACCGCTGACTCCTACGTCGGAGGCTCAGCGTATTGGAATGCGGAAGTTGGGCTCGTCGGCTGGCTCCTTTCCTACGAAGGACTGGAGCAAGGAATCGGCTTTGCTGGACTCTGGCTGGATGCTTAAGGATGGGAAATGGCTTCCAGATTCAGATTGGGTTACTTTTACCCCAACGGATACACATGGATTTATTGCAACTGACCAGTCTGCGGATCCACAACCTCCAGATCAATCTGCTTTGGTTGCAGGGGGTAAGACTTTGATTTCTTCAGCTCCAGGTGTTACAGAACAATCTTCCACTGACTTACCTGATACCCCCGTCGGGAGCGTTTTCATGATGGTCCTTGCTTTTCAGATCTTTTTCGTAATAATAGACTGGACCAAGCCCCCAGGCGTAATGCTGTACGGCTTAGGTACGGGGGGGGGTCTTCAGGAACATCCTGATCAGTTTTACATTGCCAGACGGCTGCTAAAGAACTCCATGGCTTTTCAGACTTCAGACATATATGCACTTATTAACATACAAGGAGAGGATATGTTTGATATTAGTTTTAGGTCTTTTACTGGCCTAGACAGGTTTTGGCAGAAATATGAATCACTAAAATCCACTCCTTTGTGGTCTCCATTTTGGGCTATTCCCATCACCAAGCCCTTGTTTAAAACCATCTACATTATGTTTCGTAATGAGGGGGTTAACGTGGGGGATATTTTATATTGGTTGGAGACCAAATGTACTGTGCTGGGGCCTCCTGAGCCTGTTATTGATGGGGAGGGTATTTGGACGGGAAGCTGGAAATTCAAGATTAAATTGCATATTATAGGGAACACAGTTCAGCATGTTCCTAACAGCTTCTTTCTGGGTAAGGATAGGGGAGTGTGTTTTTACCCCGGTCAGCCCAAGGCTTGTTACAAGTGTGGTGGTGCTCGCCATTTAAGTAGTGCTTGTGATAAGATCAAGTGTGCTTTGTGTGGAGAGTTGGACCACGACAGTGACACCTGCCATAATATCTTTCATTGTAACCTCTGTGATGCCCAGGGTCATGCCTACCATCAGTGTCCATATGTGGGTCAAAATAATTCAGGGAGTCTTGACAAAGAAACCCTAATTTCAGAGGCCCAAGACCGTTTTCGGCCTACTGCTGAGGAAACTGCCCCTCCTGCTTCAGATCCTTCTGCCCCAGCCCCTTCTCCCACACTTTCTAAGGGTGATGCACCTCAACCCACTGATAAACCCACAAATGCTGCTGAGTTTTATAACCCACAGCCACACGTGGTTCCAGGGCCTTTACCTCCTGGTCCTCTTTCTGTCTCCCCTACTCCCCCAGACCCAGAGTTTCAAACCCCTCATCCTAGACGTGTCACTAGATCACATACCAAACAGCTCCTGTAACCCACTACCTCTCCTACGTACAACCCCTTCCAGGTGTTGCAAGACCAGGATGGAGATTCTGAGTCTGATATGTCAGTTAAATCTGGGGCTCTTTCAGGTATGGAGTGTGATGATGAGGGGGATCCTGACTTATTGGAGTCTAAGAAGAAGTTGGGTAGAAAGCAGAAAAAGGACAAACTTTAATATTGCTTTCTGGCTTCTTTAACTGTAGTTTCCCTAAATACTTGCAGCATCAAGAATTCTAAGAAGCGTCTTGGTCACCTACATTTCTGTAAATCCTTAACTGCGAACATTTTGTTCCTGCAGGAGACATGTTTTACTTCCTTGTCTGATATACATCAGGCAAAGAAGTTATGGTTTCATGGACCTTCTTTTTGGTCCTATGGCTCTGATGTGGCTGATGGGGTTGGTATACTTTTTTATCACACCAATGTACAAGTTCACAGAATGGTGGATTTGGTTCCAGGTAGAGCCTTGCTCCTAGATTGTTCTTTCCAAGGTTATTCCCTTCGCCTCATAAACATTCATGCTCCCCAGGTAAAGTCAGCCAGGATGGATCTTTTCCGGGATATTGAACATTACCTTTTTTCCCTAGACATATCATATGGGGGAGGTACTTTAATTGCAGTTTAGATCTAAAATTTAAAAATCAGATGCAACAGAAGGTTTACTGCAATTCCCATGTTTTACAGACTATAATTTTGAAAGCTTCCTTAACTGATGTCTATAGAGCACTTTATTCGGATCCTGGGCCTACCTATAGACGTAGCAGTTTTTCTGCTAGGATAGATTTTGTTTTTGCATCCCGTTATCTGCTACCATTTTTATTTAATTTGCATCCATGTGAATTTTCAGATCACATGTTATTGTTAGTATGTTTTTCGCGCTCCAGTATTCCACCCCGCTTCCCTGCTATTTCTGTCAGATGGAAGCTAAACCCCATATTACTGACTCAGGAACGGTTTCAGTTAACTTTATCTCAGGCATTTGACCGGCGCCGCTCAGTGGCTTGGTTGTATGATACATGGGGCGAGTGGTGGATGGACACCAAGCTTGAGTTTCAACGCACCTGCACCTTCATGCATAACATTACTCAAACAGAGGATTATATTTCTTATTTAGGTTACTGATCTCAATTTTATAAATTACTTTCCTTGCCACATTCCTCTGATGTTCGGTTACAAGAGCAAATTGTTGTACTTAAAACTAAAATGAGGCAATTTCATTATGGCAAGGCATGCAGCATACATGATGTATTGTCTTATGGATTGAAGTCATCCCCTGTTTCGGATCCTTTTCTGGCCTGTAAACAAGCTTTGGAAAAGAAACTCATGACAGGTCTTTATGATTCGATGGGGGTTTTAAAATCCACTGATATAGAAATATTGCATATTATTCAGTTATTTTTGAAGGGCTAACATGGTCAGGCCTTTCGACCCACAGGTACTTGGGAAGAGTTGTTTTCTTTTCAGCTACCTACAGTATCACCTATTGATTCTCAAATTATAAATAGGCCCATAACCCAGGATGAAGTCCGGCTAGAAATTAACCGTTTGAAAACCGGGATTTCTCCTGGCCCTGATGGCCTTGTTAATGAATTATATAAATTTTTTTGGATGATATGAGCAGTATTTTAACACAGGTGTTTAATGAAATACTCATTCTTAACACCCTATGTGCGGGTTTTGCAGATGCTTTTACGATTTTTTTGTTTAAAAAAGGCAACAAACATATTATTGGAAACTGGCGGCCAATTAGTCTGTTAAATACGGACTACAAGATTTTTACTGCTATTTTGTGTCATCGGCTTCAACATGTGGCTCCCTCCCTGATACATCCTGTCCAAACTTGTTCTATCCCTGGTAGATATATCCATCAGAACTTGATTCTCTTACGTAATATCTGTGAGTGTAGTCGGTTGAGGAAGTTGTCGGGATATTTACTTTCTTTGGATCAAGCTAAGGTGTTTGATAAGGTGTCTCATGATTTTTTATTTCAAGTCCTACAAAGATATGGTTTTTCGAATAAGCTTATATCTTGGGTGGGGCTTTTGTATACGAATGTTCAGAATTTTCCCCTGGTTAATGGTATTTTGGGGGAGGGGGTTGCTTTTTGTAGAGGGGTTCACCAGGGCTGTCTGCTTAGCCCACTACTATATACCTTTGTACTAGACCCTTTAATACGGGAATTCCTTCATCATCCACGTATTCTGGGTTTGTCACCTGCTGTAGATGTTCCTCACCAGGTTTTGGTTGTTTATGCAGATGACATGTGTCTTATGTTACAAGATTCAGTTTCAGGTAGCTTAGGTTTGTCCATATTAGCACAGTTTGGTTCTATTTCAGGGACTTCAATAAATTATGATAAGAGCGCAGGAGTTTTTGGGGGGAAAGGCCCTTTTGAACCTTATATTGGACGAATTGCTATCTCTTTGGGGCCGATTACAATATTGGGTTGTCTGTTTGGGTCGGGCTAGCTAGCAGACCTTAATTGGAAACCACATATTGAACTAGGTGAGGGAAAGGTCCTGTTATGGAAGTCTTGGACTTTTTCTAAAAAGAAGTGTATTTTGATTATTAAAAAATTCTTATTGCCTATCTTTTTATGCTTCAGTTCAGTATTTCCCCTGCCTAGGACTTATGAAACCTGTTTGTATAGTATATTCTTTCGAATGTTATGGGGGATCCAACTGAACCCGATCAAGTGTGATTTTACATATTTACCGGTTAGGGTGGGTGGACTTGGAATGATAAATCCACTGTTTTTTTACTTTTCTTTTTTTAAGGCTACATTTAAAGAATTTGCACAGTATCAGTCCCATCCTTGGGACTCTTGGACATTTTTTTTACTCAAGGACTTTCTGATGCAGTGCTCGACTGAAACACCCATTGTTAAGTCAAATTATGGGGCACCCTCATTTCTACTTTCAGTAGCCGTCAAACTACGTCAGTGGCACCTGGCTCAGAACGAGGTTCATCGGCCCTCCTGAAAGGGTTTATATATGAAGATTATGTCCTCTAATTTTTTAGTTCAGGTGGATTTTCCTAGGTGTTTTCCCACTAAGGTACTTTTAGTCTTAAAAGTGCTTACGGATAGAAGGATACCTGATCGGATGTGAGAAGTGACATGGCTCCGTTTTCATGGTAGACTAGGGGTTAGGGGTGACCTCAAGCATAAGACTGTGTCTGAAAGACATTGTACTCATATGGAATGTGATGGTTTGGAAGAAACTTAGTTTCATTTCTATTTCACTTGCCATTATGCCCAGCAATTTTGGTCTGTTCTGCTTACTAAGTGGGGGTGGAGTTCCTCTTGTCATGTGTCTTATGAATGTTTGGTCCTGGGGGATTATTCTGTTTTTTTTTCCAGATATCATCCAAGTACCCTCTCCATGATTTTTGCCTGTGTTAAATTTTATTTGTGGCAGGCAGGATGCTTATTTTCTTTACAACATACTGATACTTTACCTACAGTTAGTTGTTTTACATCATATTGAATCAGCATTGAGAACTCAGAAAGACTTTGAATTGCAACACCTGACGATTCATTTGTTTCATGAATATTGGAAGCATGTTTATTGGATTTGATGGGGTTAGTTCCCTTTTCTTTACCTAATGGTTCAGATTGTTTAATTTTTTTTTGTGTGTGTGTAAAATGTGTTCTCTTTAAATTTCTTTGAGATTTTGTATGGATGTTTTTGGTTTTCTGTAAATAAACAATTCCCCTACTCTTTTCGATTAGTCCCATAGGAACTTTAACATCCACCTGAACTACCACCAATCCAGGCAGATGGGACCTCGGTTTAACGTCTTATCCGAAAGATAGCACCTCAGAAGTGCAGCACCCCTCTCATGCTGCACTACAGTGTCAGTACTGGAATATTAACTCAAGTGCCAGATGTGGGAACTGAACCCACAGCCCTCTGATCTCCCGGCTTCAAAGGCAAGTGTGCTACCTACTGAGCCACTGACACTGCAATAAATTTAATTTGTAATAGGTTGCCGGCCCAGTGGTGTGCAGGGCTGAGACAACATGCCTCATCTCTTGCCCATGTCGTCAACCCGTGTTTGCAGTGCGAGCAGGTTGCCTGGTGTCGGTTGGGATGGGAGAGGATCGAGCATCCAGAGGACAGCTCTCTCGGGGAGGGAGGGAAGCGGCGACCAGCATGTCTGACACCTAGCAGTGGCTGGGTGTTGGCGTGCCAGGGTCCCAAATGCAGTGGGTGGAGGCGGAGCAGTCAGCCGGCGTGCCATGGGCAGAGGTGCCCACAGCTCGGCCATTGCCGACCCTGCATGTTCCTCCTCCAGTGGGATGGAAAATTGGAGGAGAAAAGGTCCTGGGGGAATAGGATGACTGCTGACTCCCATAGGTGATGCCCCTGACATCAGCAGGCACTTCCCTGAAACTGGATTTGGTATTGGCAGGTTGAGGGATTCCCACCACCCCACCATGGGGGGGGGTAAGCCATGGGGGAAGAAGGGAGGTAGCCCTGCACAGTCAGGGGACGGGGCTGGGGGGGTTGACAGGAACGTGGGCTGACCAGGATGGGGGGATAAAGAAAGTAAAAAAAAAATTTTAATAGAGTATACTACTCTGCTTTTGGGGTTCCTGTTTACCTCTATTTTTATGCAGTTAATTTATACTCTGTATCTGGGTTACGTGTTCACTCTGTATTGAACTTATTAAATTACGCTCCACTTCTGGGGTCCCTATTTGTTCCCATACCACAACAGGTTATAATCTTCATCTGGGTGCCATATTTTCCTATTTTGACTAACTAGGGAGATGGTGTTTAATCCACAGGTGGGTAGCTGTATGTTCATAGGCTGCGGCTACCACAGTGGGAAGGTGTGAATTCTCTTCTGGGGAATTTGTGTGCTTAGAGGCTTGCAGCTGCTCTATGAGATTATTTTACTCAATAATGGCCTTATATTCTATCTAGTCTGCTCGAATGTGCAGTTCCCACTGCATTTACAGAGGGAACTCCCCCCCATATTCCCCATGATCCCTGTCAAATACCCCCTCCCCCCTCTACCTGCAACTTTCCCCTCACCCTGTCCCAACCTCTCTTGAAGCTGCCCACCATTTTTAGGGATATCACCTCCTCCGGCAACTCATTCCACTTAGCCACCACCCTCTTGGTGAAAAAGTGCCACCTCATCTCCCTTCTGAACCTTCCCCCACCAGCTTCAGACTGTCACCTTTTTTCCATTAAGACTGAAGAGGCCTTCCATGCTCACCCTGATTACACCTTTATGGCACTTGAAGGTATCAGTCATGTCCCCCTCTCCCTTCTGTCCTCAAGATAGTACATGTTGAGCCCCCTGAGCCTCTCCTTGTAGATGTTGCCTTGCTGGCCCTGGATCATCTTTGTTACCCTTCTTTGTGACGTTTCCAGCAAGTTGATATCCTTCTTTAGATAAGGGAACCAATAATGCACACTATACGCTAGGTGAAGTTTCACTAGAGACCTGTACAGCGGCAAAATGACCTCCATCTTTCTGCTGGTGATCCCCCTGGCTATGCAGCCCAGCATCCGATTTGCTCTGGCCGCAGCCTTCCTGCATTGTGCAAGTGTTTCAGGTCACTCTTTAAAATTACACTCGGGTCCTTTCCTCTTCTGACCTGATAACCTGCACACCACCCAACCTGTATTTGGTCTCTGGGTTTTTCGCTCCCAAATGCATAACTTTGCACTTAGGATTGAACCCCAGTTGCTAAATGCCAGAACAGTTCTGTAGCCTAGCCAAGTCTTCCCTGAGTTCCTGTCTCCCCTCCTCCATGTCCACCTTCCCACAGAGCTTGGTGTTGTTCATGAGCAGGCATACCTTACCTCTGATCCCATCTGTGTTGTCACTTATGAATATGTTAAACAACACCGGACCGAGCACAGTGCCCTGTAGGACCCCACTGATCCCTAGCCTATTTTCTGAGAATCCCTCTCCCTCTACCACCTTTTCACTTCTGTCAAGTAGCCAATTTCTGACCCACCAAACAAGCGTAGCCCCCACTCGTAGGTTTTCTAACTTCCTGACCAGTCTCCAGTGAGATACAGAGTCGAAGGCCTTGCTGAAATCCAGATACAGGATATCAGCTGCTTGGCCCTTGTTCACTGTCGTGGTGACCCAGTTGAAGACGTCAATTAGATTCATCTGGCAGGACCTCCCTGACACAAATCCATTCTGCCTCATGTCCTGGAGCTCATTATCCTCCAGAAAGCTCACCAGTCTCTCTTTCAGGGGAGTCTCCTTCAGCTTGCCCACTATTGAGATCAGGTTGACCAGCCTACAGTTTTTTGGTTCATTCTTTGGCCCACTTTTGTGAGAAGGCACCACATGTGCAGTTCTCCAATCCCGGGGCATGATCCCCAACACCAGAGAGGTGTTAATCAGGTCTGCCAGGGGATCTGCAAGAGCCTCTGCTAGTTCCCTTAGGACCCTTGGGTGCACGCCATCTGGCCCTGTGGATTTATCCACTTTCAGGGCTCTTAGGCCCTTAATTTATTAATTTTTTTATTGTTTTTGGTCTTTAGTAACTGGGTAAGGCCCATTAGGCACAGCTGCCTGTTTTCAGGGGCGACCAGGGAGCACGGGGGGGTTAAGTAACTTGCTCAGAGTCACACAGTACACAAGGAGAGGTTGTGGGAATCAAACTCAGGTCTGCTGGATGTACCAAGCTCATTCACAGCTCATTACTCTAACCTCTAGGCCATACTGCCATCCCCTTAAGTACCCAGCAGCATGAATGACTCCATCTGTGACTGCCCCCCTCCCTGTCCCCCCCCCGTTCCCTTGTGGCACTGGTCTGTCCTTCTCTCTAGTGAAGACTGAACAGAAGTACTTGTTAAGTACCTCCGCTTTCTCTTTACTACCCTCTGCCATAGCACCCTCCTTTTTTAATCTGGCAATTTCATCCTTGGTGTTCCTTTTCTCCCTTATATATTGGAAAAAGGCCTTCTCCCCTGTTTTACCCCGTGCAAGATGCACTTCCTTTTTAGTCTTTGCCATCCTAACCACTCTGCTTGCCTTTCGTCACTTAGCAGAGCAATCCTTCTATCCTCTTCCTTCTGAGTTTTTTTGTACTTCTGGAAGGCTACCCTCTTGTCACGTACAGCCTTTGCCACTTCATTCCTGAACCAGCTGGGCTTTTTGGCTTCAGTTCTCTTACTTTTGATTTTGGCACTCTCACTAGTGGCCTCCATTAGTCCCTCCTTTATTGTTGCCCATTTCTGTTCTACGTTCATTTTCCTTCTGATCCCAGCAGGGTGACCTACCAGAATTTCTCCCATCCTACCACAGTCAGCCTTCCTATAGTTCAAAATCCTTGTCTTGGTTCTGACCATCCCCCACCCATGTCCAGATGGAACCACACAATGTGGTGGTCACTACCTACAAATGGCACTTCCATTTTCATATCCTGAACATGCCCCTAGTTGGATAGGACCATGTCCAGTACATCTCTCTTCCTAATATGTTCCAAGGCACCCTGGGCCAGGACACCACTCTGAAATACATTCAGCAGTACTCGTTCCCTAGCGCAAGAGGTAGCTGAAATTTTCCAATCCACACCATGTACACTGAAATCCCCCATTATTACTACCTCCCCTTTACTGGCCATTTTGGTGATTTCAGACCCTAGTACCCTGTCCAGTTCCTCTTTCTCTTCCTGGGAAAGTGGCCTGTAGATCACCCCCATCCTCAGTTTCTTCCCCCAGTGGATTATACCTGTACCCATAGTACTTCAGTCTTACCCTCCACCACTTCCTCTCTGGTACAAATTATCCCTTTCTTTAAGTACAGAGCCACTCCCCCTTCCTATCCCCCCTATCCTTCCTATATAGTTTATATCCTGGAACTGCAAGGTCCTAGTCATGGTTAAGTGTGGCCCATGTCTCTGTGATGTCCGCTATGTCCATTTCTCCCTCTGCCATCAGTGACTGCAAGTCTGCTGTCTTGTTTCCCAGGCTTCTGGCATTCAGAGACACCACACTCCACTGCAACTCGGGACCTGCTTTCATCTTGATCTGCCCCATAGCCCCCCCTACAGTTGCCCCCCACCTCCACCCTTCTTGTCTATCTCCTCCCATGCTGTCCTGATTGAGGGTGAGGCCTATCAGCCCCCTCCTTCAACTGACTAAGGGTGCTATGCACCCTGCTGCCTTCTCCCCTGTCAGTTTCAATTGAGGTTGTTCCCTGTGTATTCCTCCAGTTTGCCTTTCAGGACCCTTGTACCCTGCCTACTCAGGTGCAACCTGTCCAGTGCATAGAGTTCCTTGTTGTACCAGGTTCTTCCCCAGCCCCCAATGAGCCCATACCCATCCTTTTCACACCACCTCCTAAGCCATCCATTAATTTCTTCTGTCCTTGCCTTCCTTGGTGTACTAGCTCTTGGGACCAGAAGCACCTCTGAGAAAGATACTGACCTCCCTGCCTCGCTGCAAATTCTCCCCACTTCTCTAAACCTCTCTTGCACCTCCCTCACCTCACATCCTGCAAGGTTTTTTGTCCCTAGGTGCACTGTAATGTGGAGTTCCCCCGCCGACCCACGAACTGTACTATCTGCGATCCCACTTTTCCCGTTGTCATCCCTGGCATACATTCTACCCTGTTATGACTTGCCCTTGGCTCTTTCCCTCCTCATCTCACCCCTTCACAGTTGGATCTCCCTAAGATTACCATCATCCTCCCTCCATTCTATGTCCTCCCTCCTCTCTGTCCATCCTGCTGCCCACTCCCACCTGCCTCCCCTTCCCCTCTTGTATTCCCCCTCAACTTATTACCCCAACTGTTCCCTTCCCCATCCCCCTCCCCTGCCTCTCTCCCCTGGCATGCCCCAAGTCTTACCTTTTAGCTCTCCCCCCACCTTCCCTCTACCCTTCCCATATGCTTCCCTTCTGTTCTGCCCCATTATTCTCCCTCATCTGCCCTTCCCTCTCCTCCTGTCCTTCACCTCTTGCCTGAACTCACCGTCTTCTGCCCCATCTCCATACTTCCCTTTTGCCCCATTACCTCCCTCCTCCTCCCAGCTATCCCACTGTCCCTCCCCATTCCACCAGTTTCCCCCCTCCTTGTCCCTGTCCAACGGGAGGAATCTGTTCCACATCTGCAACTCTGGAGGTGCTCTCACTGGACCCTCCTCCCAAGCCTTACCCTTTCACTTCACTATAATCCCCCCCCTTCCCTGGGCCCTTTATTCTCCTGGAGGAGAGGGACCCTTGTGACCTGCCTAGGCACCTGTTCTTTCCTACCTCCTTGACCCCTCCTCCACTTACGGCCATACCTTCTCCCATCCCCTTTCCAGCCCCCAAGCTCTGCGTCCCCTCAGCCTCTCCCTTCATCACTTTATAAATCCCTCCTCCATCAGCATACCCATTTCCTGCCTCAGCTGCCACACCTCTGTACTCAGCTGACTAAACTTCCTATAAACCAGACATCCTCCCATCACCCAGAGTTCTCCCAGAAACACTGCAGCTCCACATTCTCTGTAGCCCACAACACCTCCCATCTCCCTGAGCCCCCACTGCATGCCCCCTCCTCACATGTTAAGTTTCTAGGTTCTGCTAAGAGTGTACTTAGGTAACCCCTTAAGCTTTATTTATCTTCTACCTTGGACTATTTGTAGGGCTGCTTTAGGAATGTGCTGTATTCTGGTTATTCTGGGTTACTCTGCCTGCTCACATCTATTATTAGCCATTTAGCTTACTGTCTCCCTGCTACATCTTTCACTTTTCCCATCCCAGCTATAAAGTTTTGGGTATAGTAATCATGTCTATAGGTAACTGCACCATCATAACTGGGGGCTTGCTGTTGCTCCTATTCCAGATAATCACTAGTGCTTTGCCATTCCCCATCAGAATCCATTCTCCAGTTTCAAGGTTTCTAATGATTTATGGTCAGCTGCACTGTAATTAAGGTCACATGGCTACAAAGACATAGGATTTTACTGCCCATCTTGCACTATGTTAAAAGTCACATATCCTGAGTTCCCCCTGCTCGCCTGAGTGCAGTTAAACTCTCCCTTGCATGGATCATAGCAATAAACCTGTGTTTAGCTGGGGATGTAGAATCAATCCTCTCCCTCTCTCCTTGTCCTTCACTGCCACATTACATAGATTACATAGATTATACAGAGCATAAAAACAATTAGTCCATGAGCTCGCGAGCAACACTTTACTTATACCCATTAATATTTTTATTTAAGAGATATTTAACTGCATTTTAAATTCCTGCATTGTACTGCTCTCCATGACCTCTCCTGGTAACATGTTCCAAACTTCTGTCACCCTGTTACTTAGCCAATATTTCCTTCTATTTGTATTATATCTATCTTTAAGCAATTGATAACAGTGGGCTCTAGTATTATATGTTTGGTCCCTTTTTACCAGGCCCAAGAGATCCCACAAGTTAGCATTGGTCAAAGCCCTATAAATCAAACACATATTTCTCTGCATTCTACGGTACTCCAAAGGATAGAGTTTCAAATTATGAAGTCTCTGTTCATAGTTCATACCCTCTGTCCCCTTGATTCTCTTTGTCACTCTCCTCTGCACTCTCTCTCTCTCTCTCTCTCTCTCTCTCCACCAGCTCATCACCTCTCTTATACGGGGCCCGGAACTGAACACAGTACTCCACATGTGGACGCACCAGTGCATTATACAGTGGCATCACGACTTGTCTGTCCCTACTTTTAATATGTCTCGTTATGCAATGAGTTATGCCACTAGCTTTTTTTTACCACCGTATTGCATTGTAAACTAAAACTAAAATCTTGGTTAACCATAATCCCCAGATCTTTCTCTTCAGATACTACCTTCAGTATGGACCCACCCAGGGTATACTGAAAATTGTATTTTTTTTCCCAAAGTGCATAACATTGCACTTATCAATGTTAAATATAGATAGCTTCTGGATGGCCCACATGTCCAGACTATTCAATGCGGTTTGCAGGACTAACTGCTCCTCCAGATTATTTATAGGACACCCAATTCTAGTGTCATCTGCAAATTTAGACATCCAGACCTCTGATTTCACCTGCATAGATGAGATATACAGATTAAACAAACATGGTCCCAGCACTGAGCCCTGGGGGACACCACTCGTTACCCCAACATGACCAGAATATTCTCCTTTGACACATACTTTCTGACCTCTTCCAGTAAGCCAAGCCTTTACCCATTTTTGTATCCAGACTGGTAAGTCTAACACATAGAGTGATTTAACAAGCTCCCCATGTGGTACCTTATCAAAGGCCTTCGCAAAGTCCAGGAAGATCACGTCAACTGAACTACCCATATCAATGGCCTTACTAACCCTATTATAAAATTCCAACAGGTTAGTCTGACACGATCTTCCTTTGGTAAATCCATGCTGAGTCTTGTCTATCTTACCTGTGTTTTCAGTATACTCTACTATATAGTCCTTTATTATACCCTCTAGAATTTTTCCAAGCACAGAGGTCAAACTAATGGGTCTGTAATTTGAGATCTCTTGCCTACAACCTTTTTGATGTATAGGTATAATCACAGCTTGTCTCCAAGCGTCTGGAACCTCACCAGTGTCAATACTTTCCTGAAAAAGGTAAGTTATTGGCCCCACTAGAAATGTTGCCATTTCTTTTATCACCCTTGGATGAATCCCGTCTAGTCCCTGTGCTGTATTCTGATTTAACTTCTTTAATCTAGTCAGGACGTCAGTAGGATCTATCCTTAAAAATGGTCCTCCCTGTTTAGCGTTCTCACTGTCCCAGGTAGTTTGGGATCTTTTGTTATAGACTGATGAAAAGTAAACATTATATTCCTCCGCAAGTGCCTTATTTTCTGTTATAATACTCCCATCCTGAGTTTTTAGTGGTCCTATAGTTTTAATTTTCCCTTTTTTTACTATTGATGTATGCATAAAAGGTCTTGTAATTATCCCCGACCTTTGTTGCTATTTCATACTCATATTCTCTTTTGGCACTGGCTATAGCCTTTTTTTGCAATTTTAAGATTATTTCTATATACTTCCCAACCTTCCTTGGTATTATTATTCTTTGCTAGGTGGTATGCTTTATTTTTAGTTTTAATCAAGCTTTTAACAGATTGGTTCATCCACGGTGCAGGTGGATTTTTGGCCTCATTATATTTGTTTCTGGTAGGTACATATCTTGTAATTAATCCATTTATAGTGTCCGTCAGTATATCCCACATATGAGCTACTGTCTGATTCTGAAATTCTGATTACCATTCCCATGTAGCCAGATCATGTCCCATCTGTATAAAATTGGCTGGATTGTATCTATGGATTACAGTAGTACCTTTATTTTCCCCTAGACTACCTGAATACTGGAACCTTACCATAACATGATCACTTGAACCCAAGGGGGGAAATATTTTGCAGTTAGAAATATTATCACCCAGGTTACTTAATACCAGGTCCAGTATATGATTTCGTCTTGTATTAGCTGTTACATATTGATCAAGACCTCCAAGACTAATTGCCTCTAAGTATTTAGATTCAACTGATGTGCTTGCTTTTCAGGTACCCAACTCTACACCTGGGAGGTTGAAATCACCAGCTAATATTACATTTCCTGCTAGTGTTAAATGGTTGACTAGATTTAATATAGTTTCATCCTCCTTTAACCTCGTGGATGGTGGCCATTGTGCTGGTCAAACCTGAAGGGTATGAAATATGCCCTCCTAAATATCCGTAATTTCCTGGCAAAAAAATTCAAGCTGGAAGCCGGGCTGCTCAATATTCATCTAACATCCTTGACATCTCTAATACCATCCATTCCAGACAGTATCCTGTGTAAATCGCGAATAAAAAATAGTGAAGAAAGAATAGCGAATAAAGAATCGCTAAAGTAACAATAGTGAGTGGCATTTAATGGCATTAGCCATTAATAGCGAGTTTTAACATGTCAAAATAGCGCCATGTGAAGATAGCAGCAGCAGCAGCAGGAATTAAGGCAAGAGGGAGCGTCAAGATCGCGAAAATCCGAATAAAAAAAAACTGCCTGTTGCCAGAAATTCTTTATTGAATACTTGATCCTTGATCTCTTCTTCGATCCTTGATCTCTTCTTCTGTTCCTGTACTAAGCAGTCAGTGAGTTTCCAGATGCTAGGATGGCATGAGCCAAGGCGCAAATTAAAGCCTCTATGCCACCCCTCGACAGCATTATTTGTTCGAGACAGACCAAGTAGCTTAGCTTCATTACAGTTCCAGTTAGCAACTGGGAACATTGCATGCTGTCTTCTGGAACGTCCTTTTGGCCTTTCAGGCCAAGTGTCCTCAAAGTAATCAAGGACAGGTTGTAATAGCTCCCGTTTGTAGTGAAGAACTAATTTCCCCGGAGCTCCTTGAATGTGCTGACAACATCATCTGGCAGAACAAAAGCCAGCGACAGCAGCATTCGCAAATGTAGCACAAAGTCTGGGTCACTACAGTATCTTTTTTCAACTTCATGGCACTGTTGTATTTTCCACCACATGGCTTGAGCAAAGTGAAAAAAGCAACCACGGACTGATGTGCTTGTGAACACAGTTGTGAATCCCTTCCATGCTGCTCTTTCATAGTCCATAATTGCGGTAGTTGGGCTGCTATCCCCACATAGTGCCTTAATTTGTGCAAACACTTGCTCATAGGAAATAACTGTACATGAGCACATAAGGATAAAAAGAGCTGTCAGCACTTGGCCAGAATGCATTACATGGATACTGTACAACTGTGAAACTAAAGCTGGTCATGATTTAAAGGTACCGTCCAACATCCAATCTGGAGTGTCCTTCAACATTCTTATGTTACCCTCAGTGCCAAAAACAAGAATTCTGTCCCTTTCTGGCCCGTTGTCATACAGAAGAAATCTTTCCCCCGATCCCAGTACTGCAAACGCTTTAGGTATTATAAGTGACTCTACACATGTTGGGGTAACTGGGCCTGCATGATCCTGCTGTCTAATTCTCTGAATGGTGTGCTTCATTAACCTTATTTCTGGAAGACGCCACTTACTGATTCTGGTACAGAGGCAGTGGATGTCACTAGTACCTGAGACATGCTCTCAACAGTTGTTCATGCTCTGTCATGAATTTCGGCCATTGCCTTCTATACTGCAACGTCGCCAGAATCAGGGATATGGTTATGCTCTTTAATCTGTGCAGAAACAGTGTCTGCAACTGTGTGACGCCTTGCCAAACATCTAAACTTCTGTGCTTCTGCACACCTCCAGTATACTTTATCAGATGTTTCTTTGTCCCTGTGGTATAAGTAGCCCTCAAACAAAACAAGAGGCTTACCCTTATGACTGGTCACAAACTGCATGGACATCGCAAGGTAAAATCATCAATTGGTGTAATCCAGGACCAACAACACCAGAACCAACAACGCAAGATATGTGGACCATGACTGCATCAGAACTTATAGACTGCCAAGGACTCTGGGTTGACTGTGGGTTGGTTACCAGGCAACAGCCAGTTGCTAAGGGGAAACAGGAAGTAAAGGCCAGGGAACCCAAGAGAATGAAAAGCACTGCGTGCTATAATTGTTATGGAGGTATTTTGACATTCACTGTGCTTTTGATCGCTATTTTTAGTTTCGCTATTGTATCAGTGCTATTATTGAAATTGCTGTTTTAGTCTCACTATTTTGATATAGAACCATTCCAGACTTGGCCTGCTCCCATGCAAATTACAACCTTCCCAGAGCAGATTGGCCTACCTTGAAGGTGGGGAATTCTGTTTTTCAAATGTGACCTGAATGTATCTGCTGTGCAATATGTCCATAATTCAGTACCTCCTGGTGAATTCCTGCATGTGACTCTGCTATGGGCAAAGCAAGAAAGATTAATTTGGTTTGTACCTATAAGCCCCAAAAGGGACTATCCCTAGCCTCACCTCCCTTATCCCCATCAGGGTGGCTGTAATGCTACCACTCATGATGCCGGTGACCCAAGTTTGGGAATGAGTCATCAGAGGGCCGGCCGGGGGAAGTAGAGCATCCCAAAGGATGCTTTCCTCCTCAGGGAGGAAGGGTTACAGCTACTGATGTGTGACTGCCACCTAGTTGACAACGGGTTGTGGCGCAAGCAGGGAGCACTTGCTAGGGTGGGGCAGATGATGATTGGCTTGGTTGGTGCATTGCCACGCTTTGCGTGTGCATGTCCGCCTGAAGCTTGGCCTATTATCTCCATGGGAGTGCGGGAGAAAATGGAGGATAATGCCATCAGTAATGTGGGATGAGGCACCACCGGTACTGTAGGGGCCTGACACATTGACTGTCCACCTGCCACCTAGAATGACAGAGTTCCAAAACGGGAAAACAGTGAGCACTTTACATTTTATTTTGATAAGGATGATGCAGGAGATAGAGATTGGCTTAACCCTCTTGTTTGCTACCATATTCCAATAGTTTAATCTCCACACTACCTAGGATTTCTGGCATACAAAATATGTACAACCACGGGTTACTTTTCTCAAGCTGTGATGACTCTTTTTTATTTCAATTAATTTAAATATGATAGAAACTCTTTTTCAGCACTTTGTAGTCTCATGTCATCTTCTAGAGCCACGCTCCACTATGTTATACTATGCATACATCAGTTCCATACATAAAGTGAATAAGATAAGTGCAAAATATCAAGAGTGCAAATCCAGAGTACAAATACCTGGCAGTTCTTCCTGCCATGCTGCCCCTTACTGCCCCAGCATTTTGTTCATCCTGAACTTCGTCAGAAATCACCTTATAGATACAGGGTGGGCTGTTCAGACTGCACCAGTGCATGGTCCAGGTGATATTCAACGGTGCTGCGCCATGGCTCAGCACCATTGAATACGGCACTGGGGCCGCCCGCACTGCGTACAGTGCAGTGGCACTGCGCCAGCGCAAGTGGCAAGTGAGGAGCAGGGGGCTGCACCAACGCAAGTGCAGGTGCGCTAGGTGCATCAACCACGATATTCAGCGATGGGCATGCAGATGAGGCCATTATGCATGCAAGGCGCAAATGGGGCCATTTTCATGTCATTATGTCCCAATTTGCATGCAGGTGCTCCGATCCCCGGTGACTTGTGCCTGGTGCCCTACCAGGCTGCAGCCGTCGGGGACCGACACCCCCTGCCCCTCGGCAGGCAACGTGCTCTATCACCCGATCGCGGGCTGTAGGTACATTTAAAGTCCTGGTGGTCCAGTGGCCCCTACCTCATTGCCTGATCACGGGCTTTAGCTATAAGCACATTCCCTGGTGATCCAATGGACCTGCTCACCTGCCCGATCGCAGGCATTGGTTAACAATACATTCCCTGGTGGTCCAGTGGACCCTATCCCATCACCTGATCGCGGGCGTATAATAAATAAAACCCTGGTGGTCCAGTGGACCAGATCGCCAGCCCAATCGTGGGCAAATGAAAATAACTTTCCCTGGTGGTCCAGTGGACCTGATCCTCAGCCCGATCGCAGACTTTAGTTGTTAATATAATCCCTGGTGGTCCAGCAGTACCCCCCCTCCCCACCGGCCCACTCAGACCCGCCACCCCGCTCCCCCCCAGTCAGCAGCAGGCGGCAGCTCCTCACCGGCAAGCCACCCCGGCCACCCGCTGACTGACAGCGTACCATGCGACTGTACACCCATTGGTCCCTACATGGGCCAGTGGCGTGCGACCGTGCTATACACACAATCCCAAAATATGAATGAACCATTCACATTTGGGATTGTAGTACAGTATGGTCTGCACGCCCATTGGCCCATGCAGGGACCAATCGGGCGACAACCGCATTTGTACGCTGCCTGTTGGGGGCGCGGGCGGCTTGTGGGGGAGCAGGTGGCGGGTCTGAGTGGGCGGGTGGGGAGGGGGTACCACTGGCCCACCAGGGATTATATTTACAACTAAAGCCCATGTTCGGGCTGGGGATCGAGTCCACTGGACCACCAGGGTAATATTTTATTCATTTGCCCGCGATCATGCAGGGGACCTGGTCCACTGGACCACCAGGGACTGTACTTATTACTAAAGCCCGTGATCGGGCAATGTGTTAGGGCCCACTGGACCACCAGGGATATGTTTATATTACGCCCGCGATCGGGCAGGGGAGCTGGTCCACTGGACTATCAGGGACTGTACTTATTACTAAAGCCCGCGATCGAGCATTGTGGTAGCGTCCACTGGACCACCAGGGATATGTTTATATTATGCCCGTGAGCGGGCAACGGGGCAGGGTCCACTGGACCACCAGGGATATGTTTATATTATGCCCACGATTGGGTGATGGGGCAGGGTCCACTGGACCACTAGGGATATGTTTATATTATGCCTGTGATCGAGTAATGGGGCAGGGTCCACTGGACTACCAGGGATATGTTTATATTACACCCGTGATCGGGTGATGGGGCAGGGTCCACTGGACCACCAGGGATATATCTGGACACCTGTGCCCGCGATTGGGCAAGGGGGGGCACGACACCCAGACTGTGTCCCAGGAGGTCCGGTGGCCACCCACAGCAGGCAGCTGCCATGTCGTGCATGGCAATATGGTGGCCCGCCTGTGGGTGTCCCCCGGGCTTGCTCCTGCTGTTTATGGGTGGATCTTTGCACTCCCCTGTGTGGCGCAAGGCGGGTTTGTGCCTGCATCTGCGCCGCTCATCCCGGGCTGAATATCGGGATGTGCCACATATGCATGGTCACGCCCCCTGCACTTGCGCCACATACATTACTGGTGCGCCCCGGCACATCGGGATTTGTGCAACATCCCCCTTTGAATATCGTGCCGGGGTGCATCAGTGGATTGCGCATGGTGCAACACTGTTGCCCATGCACAACCCCTTTGAATATCCCACCTACAGTGTCAAAACCTGCATTACAGTTTAATCTAATTTGAGGCTGATTTCGTTATAGTCTGTAATGGCAATCTTTTCATAAACCAGCAAGGAGACATTCCATTTCATTCATGTCATTTCATTCTTGTCATTCAACAACTTTTCAATCTGTTGGTAGCCAACATCTTTTCACTCTGTTGGTAACAAGAACTTTTTTCATCTGGTCTCCTTCTGATTTCAGATACACAGCCAGTTCTATAGATCTCCACCTCAAGAAAACAGCATAAAATGATTAAATTAGCTAGATTAAGATGTATTGTGAATTTTGATACTGTATCTTTAAGGTGATTTTGTATGGGGTGGTCACTATGGTAAAAAGTCACTATTTACGCACATGGTGTATGAGTGTTGGTTATGCCCCCTGATGAAGTTCAGGATGAACAAAACACTGGGGCAGTGAGGGGCAGCGTGGCAGGAAGAAACACCGGGTATCTGCATTCGGGCTTTGCACTTTTGATATTTTGCACTTTATGATTCTTATGCATGTTATGTATGGAACTGATGCATGCATAGTATAACGTAACAGAGCATGGCTCCAGAAGATGACATGAGACTATAAAGTGCTGAAAAAGAGTTTCTGTCACATTTAAATTGATTGAAATAAAATATTCATCACAGCTTGAGAAAAGTACCCCATGGCTGTACATATTTTTTACACCCAGAACTATATAATTGGATGGGGAGCCTGGCCCACTCCCCACCTTGGAGGGGGATGTCACTGATTGTCAGAGGTAAAAGACAGAGAAGGCGTGGATGAGGCTGGGAGGTTGCCACATGTAGGTTTGATGGGGCAGCTGTGGGAGAAGGGGATAAAATATAAAAAAAAAAAAAGATTGGTTGTAAGGAACTACTAGTTATCATGGGTGACTTAAATCTCGACTGACTAGGTTCACAATCTAACATTTATAAGACTGTGATCAGCAAGCTAAAACTGACTCAACTCATCTCTAACCCCATGAGACTCTACTAAGGGTGGGTGACTCTCCCTGATCGACTGGATGCTCTCCAGTAGAAAGGACAGGATATACAGGTTACTCACCTGTAACAGGAGTTTTAGGAATGGTATATGTTGTTCATCCACACTGTCTGGCAGGTACCTTGCCACTTTAAATCTTGCCGGAAGGTCTTCAAGCTGGCTCCTCCCACCCACCCAGGTGGTAAAACTCTCGGCTCCGCCCCATGACGCCAGATCTAGCCCGCTGGAAGCTAGGAAGCTAGGTTGTGCGTCGAAACCTGGGAGGTTGGGTGGGTCGTGTGGATGAACAACATATACCATTCTTAGAACTCCTGTTACAGGTGAGTAACCTGTATTTCTAGGGACATGGATATGTTGTTCATCCACACTGTCTAACAGACTCCTAGCAGTTCTCCGGGAGGAGGGAGGCAAGGCACACACCCCCTACTTAGAGAATAAAGACTGGAGAACCGAGGTCCCAAAACCAGCATACTCAAGGTCGATGTGGTAATGGGTAATGAAGGTGTGTGCTGACTTCCAGGTAGCAGCCCTGCAGATTTCCTGGATAGGGACATCCCTGGAAGCAGCCACCGATGCAGCGGTATGGCGGGTAGAATGAGCTCTTATCCCTCTGGGAGGCTCCATGCCCACCAACCTATAGCAGAGATCTATGCAGGAGGTGACCCACCTGCCTATCATCCGCTTGGCTGCAGGTCTGCCAGGTGCGGCTTCAGTGTATGTGACAAACAGCTGGCAACCTCTCCCACTTCAGTCAACCGCTCCTTATAATAGCTTAGCCTTCTAGGGTCCAGAGTATGGAGCCTATATTCGCCTCCGAGGTGTGATTTGGGTAGAACACCGCCAGAGTCAACACCTGGTTAAGATGAAATCCACACCACCTTTCTCGGAAGGAATTTCGGTGGGGCGCAGGACAACCTTGTCCCTGTGGAAGACCAGATAAGGAGACTCGATGGAAAGCGCCTGGAGCTCTCCCATCCTTCTAGCTGACGTGATAGCCACCAAGAAGGCGGTCTTCCACGACAGGTGAGAGATGTCACACCTGTGCATTGGTTCGAATGGCTTGCCCATGAGCTTAGCCAATACCAGCAGTAGATCCCACGGAGGCGGAGGTTCTCGCACCGGAGGGGATATGTGATCAAGGCCTTTGAAAAAGCGCCGACCACCTTCTCCTGCGCCACTGACTGCTTCCCGGCCCGCACCTGGTAAGTAGAGATGGCTGCCAAGTGCACCTTAAGGGTCGTCGACCAAAGCCCTTGCTGAGAAGGGGACCACAGGTAGTCCAGAATGCTTGCCAAGGAACAGGAGGAAGGGTCCAGGCCCTTGCCCTGACACCAAATGGAGAATCTCTTCCATTTAAAGGCGTAGCATTTTCTGGTCGACTCCTTATGGGATGCCACAACCACACTGAGGACCTCGTCAGAAAGACCGAAGGCCTGGAACTCTAGCCATTCAGGAACCAGGCCGTAGGTGCAAGGATTGAAGGTCCGGATGGAATACCTTCTCCTGATTGACTGAGATCAGGTCCGGGCGGGCTGGAAGCCGCCTTGGGAGCCTGGAGCTGAGACTGAGGAGATCTGGATACCAGAACTGGCGGGGCCAGTCTGGGGTACCAGAATCATCTGTGCCTTGTCCCTCCTCACCTTGAGGAGCACCTTGTGGATCAAGGGAAATGGGGGAAAGGCGTAGAAGAGCCCGGGGTCCATGGCCTCGAGAAGGCATCCCCCTGCAGCGAGCCCTGCTGAGGGGGGCGGGCATGAAACAGTCTCAGCTTCGCATTCTCCCCTGGAGGCAAACAGGTCCACCTGAGGCATGCCCCACTGGGAGAACAGATCTTGTACTACCTCCGGCAGAAGAGACAACTCGTGGGACGCAGCCCCTATCTGGCTTAGGGCATCGGCCAGAATGTTGGAGGCTCCTGCCACATGGATGGCAAGGAGATCTGCCTACAGGCTGCTCATGAGGGACCAAATGCAGAGAGCTTCCCTGCAAAGAGGCATGGAGTGCGTCCCGCCCTGGTGGTTTAGGTAGTACATGGTCATGGTATTGTCCATCTGGACCTGGACCAGTTGACCCCATACAAACGGAGTGAAGGTGGTGAGGGCTAGACGAACCGCTCGAAGCTCCAGCAGGTTGATGTGGCATCGGGACTCCCGAGAAGACCAGAGGCCGTGCGCTCTGTGCTTCCCTAGATGGGCACCCCAATCCATCAGAGAGGCATCGGTCGATAGAGACCGTCGGCTCGGGGCAGACAAACAGGATGTCCTCCTGCAGATGAGCTGGAACAGTCCACCAGTGGGGAGCATTCCACATCTCCTCGGTCACTGTCACTAGCTGATCCAAAGGATCGGAATGCTGTGACCATTGGCTGGCCAGTCCCCATTGTAGGGGACGCATGTACCAATGGGCCCAACGGACCACACTGGTGCAGGCCACCATGAGGCCCAGGAGGCACAGGAAGTCCCGGGCAGGGCGCAATTGCCCAACCTGAAATGATTGGGTAAAGGAGGAAAGAACCTCGGCCCTGTCCACCGGGAGCCATGCTCTGGCTCACAGAGAGTCGTGCTCTGCCCCGGTGAATTGTATTATTACCTGCTTTGACACGAGTTCCAACTTGGCCTCATCGATAAGGAGGCCAACTTGAGAGCAAACCTGGAAGGCCAGATCCCTGAACCGCTCCACCTCCATTCTTGAGGAGGCTGCAATCAGCCAGTTGTCCAGGTAGGGGTGCACCCAGACCCTTCGGCGCCACAGGAATGCTGTCACCACTGCCATGCATTTGGTGAAGACCCTGGGAGCTAGAGGAAGGCTGAAGGGCATGGCCCGGAACTCATAGAGGAACCCCTCTGCCCTGAAGCGGAGGAATCTCTAGTGGGACGGACAGATTGGGGCATGAAAGAACGCATCCTGGAGGTCCAGAGAACAGAACCACACACCTCGTTCCAAGGATGGAATAATCTGAGCCAGAGTGACCATCCTGAAGGTTCGAGACCTTAGGAACCTGTTCAGGTCGTGCAGGTCTAGAATGGGGGCGCCAGCCCCCCGTCCGTTTCGGGACCAGGCAGTAACTGGACACAAACCCTGGGTCTGGTGGAGGGTCCGCCACCTTCATGATCACCTCCTTTTCGAGGAGCAGGGCAATGTCGGCTCGACGAGCCGACAGGGAGGCTGCAGACCCCATAGCCCCCCTGCGGGGTGAAGGCTCGGAAGGGCAGGGTCTGCTCGAACTCCAGAGGCAGGCCCTTTCCTACCACCTCCAACACCCAGCGGTCCATGGTGATAGCAGACCAGGCAGAAAGGAAGTGGTGGAGCCATCCCCCCACGGAGGGGAACCCAGGGGGGAGCGACGAGGCTGGGGGCGGCACCCCTCAACCCGTAACTGGGCAGGCTTGGAGGAAAGATTGGCCGAGGGACCTCCTGGGCCTTTTCCTCCCTGCTTCCTGTTAGAGGAAGCTGCAGGCTTGGCTTTGGGGTGCCAAGCGCGAGCCTGCTGGCCCTGATGCTGGTGTTGCTGGGCAGGACGTGCCGCAGGAGCAGAAGGGCGAAAGGACTTATGTTGCTGACGATGGCCCTTGTCCTTCTGGGTGGAGGTGACCGAGTCCAGGGTAGCATTGGACTTTTCGATCCTCTGGAGGTGGCCTTCCATTCCAGGGCCAAACAGGTCAGTCCCCAAGAAGAGGACGTCTACCAATTTGTGCTGGGTATCCATTGTGAAGGTGGATATCCTCAGCCAGGCTCTGTGGCGCATGGCCACTGCAGCCGCTACTGATCGGGCACAGGAGTCTCCAATGTCTAGAGTTGTTTGGAGCTGTTGTTTCACCACTGCCCTTCCCTGATCCCGCACCTGCTTGACCGTGACTGCAGGTCAGCCGGGAGATGAGGGATCACCTCATCCAGGGAGCCCATGAGGGTGTGGGAGAAGTGTGCCATCAGCACGGCTGAGCTGGCCTGACGAGGCCAAGGGAGGACGCAGCGTACACCTTGCGCCCGGCATAGTCCAGCTTTTTGGACTCCTTGTCGGAGGGCTTATCCACATCCCTAGCGTTCCCGGAGTGCCGGAAAATGCTATTGGTGACCAATCCCTCCACAGAGGGCTGTTCCAAAAAAACAGAGAGCCAGTAGGGACCGCATACTTCCTGGTCATCCTGGCCGAAGGCGCAAGACAGGAAGCCGGCCACTGCCAAAGCTCCAAGGCTGGGCCAACAATGGCTTCAGCCACCAGAAATGCCTCCGTGGGAGAATTCCCTCGGTCCAGTATCTCCACGAGGGGATACTTGGCCCACTTGGATACGGGCTCGAGCTGCATCCCGGTGGACTCCGAGATGAGCCGAAGCAGACCCATGAACGACGATGGGCTCTCGTCCATCGACTGCCCCAGAGGACTCCAGGTCAAGGGGCCTGGAAAACAGGGAGGTAGTCGCCAGACTCGAGGAGTCTGCAAAGAGCTGCCTGGGGCCTGAGCCACCCTCCACCTGCCGAGGACAGTCGGAGTGAAGGTGACCGACAACCGTGGGGCAGACCTGACCCGACGAAAGAGTCCTTGGTCGGTGCCCCGATTTCGGTTGTGGAGCGGAGGTTCCACCACAATGTGGGGCAGTTGGTTTGGCTGAAACAACCGCCCAGGCTTGGGCACTCGACTACCGCGAGGGGTTGTTTCGGCCTTTCGGGTGACAGCCACTTAATGGCCGGGGAAGGTGATGGCATCGGCTTGTTCCCGGACAAAAGGAGCTGCTGCCACATTAAGTCCTTGTAGCGTCAACGCAATTTACACCGAAGCCTCTCCTCTTCCAAGGAGGAAGATGAGGATGAGCGGCGCCACTGCTTACCTTGGTGCCAAGACCGAAACCGCCAATGTCAGCGGGATCGTCTGGACCGAGACGAGGTCTGAGACTGAGACCGAGATCCTCTGTGTTTCTGAGGGTGGGTCTGGGAGGGACCGGGGGACACCCGCTCCTCCCTCGGCTCGGGAACCTTGACCGGGGACTCCCGCACAGGAGGCGCAGGCAAGTCCTCGGTTTCCACCAGGGGAACCGGTGATGAAGGGTTGTCGGCTTCACCAGTCGACAGCCCATCCGACGGGTCAAGAAAAATCTTGACCGCGTCGACGAGTGTCTCGGCCGGGTGACCTGATGGGGACACCTTGAAGCCAGCAGCCTTAGCCGCAACCTCGACCGAAGTCGAGTGTCGACTGTCCGGGGAAGGGGACCTCTCCCGCTCCCACGAACGTCGACGGTAGGACTTACCCTTCGAGTCCTTCTTTCTTGACCGAGAAGAGTGTCCCGATGGCCCCTCTCCCTTCGTGGAAAGGGATTGGCAAAGCTCCTCAAAAGAAGCTGTGTAGGAGGATACCAGAGAGAGCGGGATAAATGTCGCAACCGAGCAGGATGAGGATGCGGCCTGGGCCGCCTCCTCCTCGAGGGCGATCATCTGCTCGAGTTGCTCAGCCGAGTCAGCCACCGTGGACACCGCCCAATGGGCCTCCTTAGACTTCACCGGCGGGTAACGCTTCTCCGGGTGCCCAAGTTGTAACCGGGCAGCGCGGTCTTCAAGGACGTTGGACGAGAAAGATCTACACAACTCGCAGACCTGCGGGTCATGATCAAGACCGAGGCAGTAGACACATGAGGAGTGCGGGTCCATCCTGGACATCTTCTGCCCGCATGGGCACTGCCGAAAACCGGGAGTTGATTTGTCCATCGCAGCCACGAGGGAAGAATTTGACCGAAGTCTTGAGAATTTTAAAACTGTTTTCGGGTGAACCGAAGAATTAGGATCCAGTCTATATGCAGAGCGTTAAGGAGGGAACCTGAGCTTCCAAGCGGTAAGGAAGATCTGGCATCATGGGGCGGAGCCGAGAGTTTTACCACCTGGGTAGGTGGGAGGAGCCAGCTTGAAGACCTTCCGGCAAGATTTAAAGTGGCAAGGAATCTGCCAGACAGTGTGGATGAACAACATATCCATGTCCCTAGAACCAGGTGTTTCAAGTAGGGGTGCCGCGGTATACCGGTAAGAAACGTTATCGCGGTATGAGATGCCTGCGATATCAATATTGTGCCCTTTTCTCTCAACCGCGATAACCGTTTCATCCGATAAACCATGATATTTCTTCATAAAGCTGCTGCTAGCCTGGTACTGCTGCCTGCTGCATAGGATTCCATGCATTCTTCTGTAATCAGCACGTACATTTTTCCCACTGTTTTACTGTTGGGGGTAGCCTATCCAGACGAAATGTGCTGCCTGTCAGAAACAATGTGGCCAATCCCTTTCTTAGATGCCTCTCCGTCAGCGCGCTGTTAAATAGGGAGAGGCATCTAAGAAACGCCCTTTTCCCTCTGTAACTGAGACGGAGAGCATACATGTGCTAGCCAGGCTGCGACAGAGTTAACACTACAGATGGGAAGTGCGATGGTCAGCTTTTTATTCGAGGCCTGACTGCATGCCATTGCCAGCACGAGAGTAGACCCACCTGACCGATTGATAAATCTCCCTGGGTGGACCCCTGCCCTGATAGCTTAAAGCTGAGGGAGCAGTTTAGTTTTTTTTGCACTGTACGAGTCTGACTACGAACTGAAGGCCTTCTTCAAGTAGGTTAGCCTGTCTGCTCACTAGTCTGCACTGCAGTGCATGCAAGTTTTGCAACTGACTGTCCGACAACCCCAACCGAGTTGCCAGTTGCCGCCACGGTCCAGTCCTTCGGTGTCCAGATTGGAATTGAAGTAATCAATTATCAGCCTGAGCCTAGTCTGTCTGTGGTGTGGAACGTGGAAGGAGACCTGACTTGATTTGATTGATCCAGCCACTTCACCCGATTGAACCCAACTGACACCCGAGCCATCTCACCGAGATACCGACCCTCACCCAACAACCCAGTCCCAGACTCGAGACGAGGAGAAGAGACAGATTCCAACTAAGGCGGGAGCGGAGAAGGCATCGTTTCACCTGCTGCCATTTGCCTGGCCTGTTACTAGTACTACTACTAGCCAGTAAACGACGGTGAGTGCATAGTATTGTGTAGCAGCGACAGCAATAACTGCACACTATTACTAATTACTAAAATAATTCTGTCCGGTTGGGGGTGGGTGCGCAGGCTGAAAAACTTTAGCATCACATTATCATCGTGTTTTTAGAAAGACGCAATTGTTGTGTCTGTGTCGCTCCACGCTCGTCATGATTTGCTTGCTGATGCCTCAGCCTCTCTCGAGTCGACATGATGACTAAACTGGGACCGGACCGGACTAAGTCTGGACACGGAGTCTCTGGATGGAGTGAGAGTAAGCAGCAGTAGTACTCCTCCAGTCCCTCTTCTGAGTCCCGATCCAGTCCCTCCCAGACAGCTCCCTGTCTAGCCCTTGGTGTGTGAAGGATGATGCAATAACTTGCTCGGGCAGGCTGCAAGTAAATGATTTTACAGCCAGGTGGAAAAGAAATTAAATTTTATGCCCCTCCTCCCCATGTGCATGTCTGCCTGGGGTTCTGTCTGCTACCCATTTAGGGTGACTGTTTTCCTGTCAGCTGGGTTAGTGGGTATTAAGGTCAAGGTGCACACTTGACCATGCATGATGCATAGACTGTGAGTGATTCTAGAGCAAACTTGTTGTTCGGGGAGAGGGGGATACCGCCAATAGGAAGTGAAGTCAAAGTCAAGCAACTACTGTATTTTTTTTTACAGTGCATTTCCCAGGATAGCCCAGCAGCAGCCCAGCTGAGATCACTGCAGTGCAGAGTGGCCCAGGACAGTTCTGACTGCTGGTGGTTAAGTTAGTAGTAAGTAAGTACAGGTGAGGGTCCCAAAACAGTCCCAACTCCCAGATGCACACTTGAACAAACTGACTATGTGGCTGTGTAGTGATGTTTGAATTTCCAGGCCAGCTGTGTGTGTTCTTTGTGATCTGGGGGGTCATGCTCAGTCTCTCTGGCACAACAATGCATGTGCATGACTGCATGTGTGGGGGGCCGGGGCTGTGTGGGATTGTTCGAACCCTCAACCCAGGTCTCCTGGATTGCAGCTGAGAAATCTGAAACCTACTATACTTTTGCTGACTGCCTGCCAGACTTGCAGAGTCCAGCCAGAGCCAGACCAAAAGTGGACCTAGAAAAAAGACAATCTTCTCCATCCCGATTCCCACTGATTACTCCCACCCCATTATGGTGGGTCCACAGGGGATGTTTGTTGTCCTTCTCCTTCTCAATCTCCTCCTTCCTGTATGTGAGGTTGCGCTGGGCTGGGTGGGGGCAAAGACCGTGTCGTGGGCCAAGCATCATGCCTGTCTTTTTTTTTTGTAGTGTGCTGCGTTGCCTCACCTGTGCTTTCTACCTCCGCCACTGCAGATGCGCAGATGACATGGCAGAATGTGTATCGTTGATGGCTGTGCAGTACAGAATGGATGGTCATGCACAACTGTGACACAGTCTCGACTCCCAACTCCCATCCATTGGTGTTTCTGACCCATACCCCCGCCACCCCCGCCCCAGGCCCAGACTCCTGTTATAAAAGGGTGGCATGCTCCTCGGCTGTCAAGGCATCTCTCCGCTGATGTCTGCTGCTCCCTACCTGCCAAACCCTCTCTGTATCTGTACACTCCTGTGCTTACTGTGCTTCTGCCAGAGGCCAGCCAAGTGCAGAGCAGGCACCCCCCTCCCTCCCAGGAGAAAAGAACTGTCCTCAGACGCTTAATCATCTCTCTTTCCTTCCCTGCCAACCCCGGCCCTGATGCATCATATTCATTCCCAAACCTGGGTCACACTCACTAGCATGAAGCGAGGTGTGGTGTCTGTCACTGTCCAGACCAGCGCCTCAACCCTCTGTGCCACCGGGTTGGTGGCATGTAATTTTTTATTATGTTTTTTACTATGATGCCTTGAAGTTAAAAAACTGTATGGACAGTTTGGACACAGTGATGGACAATGGACACACAATTTACTTCTGAACTTTAATGCACAACATTTTGTTTTCTAGGGAATTCTGTTGGCCTGCTAAAGAACAGAATTTGCAGTTATTTGCAGCAGAGCAGACTCTGTCATCTTGTGCACAGTGTTCAATAAAGTATATCGAAGATAAGTGTACTACTTTGACTTGAGAATTTGCAATGTTAATTGATGATGATGACGATGATGACCTTGCAGTACTTGGGAGTGGGTCTTGCTGCTAGTGCTATTCCGCCACCTGGCAGCAGTGTGCAAAGAGGTTCTAGGAGGTGAGAGCACGGGATGTGTGGCTGCTCTGGACCTCAGCCAGTGTCCTCTTGCTCCCCTCCCCCCTCCCAGCTACTCTGCTGTCCTGATGCTGCACCTGTCCTCCACCCTATGTACTGAAGTAGGAAGGCAAACTGGGCTTGTTCTCTGATTGGTAGGTATTATTTTTAGTCAGTGCTGCATTGAAGTGCACACCAGTGTCCTCAGGGCCGGGTGGGCAGAAACGTGAAACATCCCTGATCCCTGTGGATGCTGCTGTAGAAATGGTCCAGCTCCCAGACTCCACAAGCTGGCTCTTGTGGGAAGCCGCTCAGAATGCCCAAATGATGACATTCACTAATGGACTGCATGGGGATGGAAGTCTGAATCCCCATCCTCCCCACCTAGGGGAAGGCTGGAGTCAGCATGGAGGTAAGATCTGATGGTCTCAGACCCCAGATAGTTACAGCACTACCAGTGCTGGGCAGGCGGGCACTGGCAGCAGAGAGTAATGTATAGATACCTGGCTGGGAGAGAGAGTGGCTTCATGGATAGAAGGGGGCATAAACAAACAATATAAAAAACATAACTGACATATATATCATATGGAGGGTTATAAAGTGCCAATTAAATATGTTGACGGCACGTGTGGGAAAAATTTCTTGCTAACAGTTACAGAATCATCATGGCGGTGTGAAAACCTCTCAATGTTGTAATGGCAAAATGATTTTTTGGGTAGTACAGTGCAGTCCCACTTTTAGGGACTTGTTATTTACGCATGCATGATACAGATTTCTCACATTTGCTGATACAGTAGCCTACATTTTATAATAATAATAATTGTGTGAGAAGTTTACAAACTGCGTTTTATATTCATCATGATGACCTCATCTATTCTGAACAGTGTAAGTATGTGAGATGAAAGAAATGAAAAACACCCGACCTATTTAACTTTTTCAGGGTAGCCGGAGATTCGTAAAGCTACAGACGTTGTGAAGGCCATCAAGACGAAAGCAATTAAGCTGAAGATCAGTGAAGAAGTAGATGACACCTGGACTGGTTGCTGCCTTCAGCTAAGTGATTGATGATTTGCAAGAAATAAAACAGATCCATGTTTATTTGTTTTGTACATGGGGATTGTTAATAGTGAACTGTAAAGCCATTCTATTTACTGCCAAGTGCCGATATACTCATGAAAAATACAGTGAATGGATGACAAACCGTGACATTCCTTTCTATGTACTATAGATTAGTTAGTGTTTGAAAAACTGAAATACAGTGAGTGCCTAAGACTTCCACAGTCATTGTCCCTGTATAACATCCTGTACTTATGGTATTGTTTGTGAATGTGAATGCTTTTGAGGTTTTATGACACGTTTTAATTAGCACAGAATACTACGCATGAAGCAGATGTTTTTATTTAGTAATAGCAAATGAGTTTGTTTTAAATTCTCAAGCTTATAGCAGGAGATGTGCAGCACAGCATACTGTCTGAATGGTGTACTGCGGCTTTATAATACTAGTTTGTATAATTGAAGCTGAAGGCAAGTCACCCTGTGTAAAGTACAAGTAGAGCTACAGGTTTAAACTTTCTTAATCTACAGCTACCAAAACTATTCTTGTTATACACAGCACAACTCAGAGTTACAGATTTGCACTGCAATCTGTCTCTTTGCAGTTGCTTGCTCAGTTCTTCTGTTACCCACCTGTCTTACTTTGATATAGTAGGCTAGGTGACGACTGACGTAGTTGCAGAATGAATTCAAGGAAACTACTAATCGCACTTTTTCACAGTAGTGTGCGCAACACTGATGTGCTTTATCTTAAACATAACACACATATTGAGAGTTAGCCCTCGTCTCCTCCTCCTCCATTCTAAAATTTCAGCTCGGTTGGTCCTCCTGATCCATGCACTGTGCGACATCTTAATCACAGTGTGATTAAAGTCTGTTTCATAGTTATATCTCGAGTTAGTTAGACCAGTCTAATTGGTACTGGTAGCAGTCTTACTCCGTACTGATCCCTCCGAGTCCTCAGTCATCTTGTATCTGCCAGCCTCTGAATAAGGTACAAAAAATGGCAGCAGCCAGCGTTGAAGAAAAAGATACATTACAAGGAAAAGATAATGAAGTAGTATTGTATTTGGAAGAAGTGATGGAAGCAGATGAATCAACAGAAATAACACCTCCTGATGAGTGCCTCCACAGTCAACCTCTTCCCCATTCAGATGCCATGTGTAGTACTCCTCCAAATGTAAAAGAAAACATCACAGCCAACAACAACAAGCTAAAGATGCATTGCCTGCGCAATTTCTAAAGCGGGTTCAGTTGCTGTATGCAGTGGTGGCACATCACATTATCAAAATGATAGCCAGAATGACATGACCACTTTACTATACCCACCAATGAAGAAGGTAAAATCATCTGTGGGTGTATTTTGGTATGCCAAAAAGATGGAATAGTCCAGGAAGATGGGAGACCAATTTGTAGAACTTGCCGAGTCCACATTTCTGCAAAGGGTGGTAATACATCCAATATGTTTACTCACCTCAGGGATCATCATCCTGCTTTACATTCTGAGGCCAGCTTGAAAAATAGGATGGTAAGGATTAAGGAAAGATACAGTAGTGCAGTGTGATCAATCGATATTTATACTGTATGTAATGCTGTATTCTAGGGACATGGATATGTTGTTCATCCACACTGTCTGGCAGGTATCCTTGCCACTTTAAATCTTGCCGGAAGGTCTTCAAGCTGGCTCCTCCCACCCACCCGGGTGGTAAAACTCTCGGCTCCACCCCATGACGCCAGATCTTCCTTACCGCTTGGAAGCTCAGGTTCCCTCCTTAACGCTCTGCGTATAAGACTGGTTCCTAATTCTTCGGTTTTCCGAATTTAAAAGTTTTTGCATTTCTAGACTTCGGTCTTCTATCCCTCGCGGCTGCGATGGACAAATCGACTCCCGGTTTTCGGAGATGCCCTTGCGGGCAGAAGATGTCTCGGACGGATCCGCACTCCACGTGTGTCTACTGTTTAGGCCTTGAGCATGACCCGCAGCAGTGAGGACAAGGCGCAGGTGATTCTGATAGCCCCAGACCAGACTGGCCCTGCCAGTACTGGTACCCAGATCTCCTCAGCCTCAGCTCCAGGCTCCCGAGGCAGCTTCCAGCTCGCCCGGACCTGCTCTCAGTCAATCAGGGGAAGGTATTCCATCTGGACCTTCAATCCCTGCACCTGATGGCCTGATTCCTGAGTGGCTAGAGTTCCAGGCCTTGGGTCTTTCCGACGAGGTCCTCAACGTAGTTGAGGCGTCCCGTAAGGAGTCGACCAGAAAATGCTACACCTTCAAATGGAAGAGATTTTCCATTTGGTGCCAGGGCAAGGGCCTGGACCCTTCCTCCTGTTCCTTGGCGAGCATATTGGACTACCTTTGGTCCCTTTCTCAGCAAGGGCTTAGGTCAACGACCCTTAAGGTGCACCTGGCAGCCATCTCTGCTTACCAGCGGGCCAGATCTGGCGTCATGGGGCGGAGCCGAGAGTTTTACCACCCGGGTGGGTGGGAGGAGGAGCCAGCTTGAAGACCTTCCGGCAAGATTTAAAGCGGCAAGGATACCTGCCAAACAGTGTGGATGAACAACATATACCATTCCTAGAACTCCTGTTACAGGTGAGTAACCTGTATTTATTTACCTTACAATCATTCTAAGGTTTTCTTTAAAGTGCTTTTGTCACACGATCACAATTTTTCTATAAGAATCAACTTCTACGCACTCCCTTGATCACTAAACAATGTTGCTAAACTCATCCTATCCGTAACATTTGTAACTGTAATTTCAGTGCCTGTATTTATCCATTTTAGAACAGATTTCATTTTGCAGCGGTCCCAGCATGAAAGCAGCAGCCAGCAGTGAGCACATTCATTTACTTTCTCATGCAATTGAATACGCCCCATGCTGACGTCCTGCAAGTGAGAGCACAGGGGCGTATTCTCATTGAGGTGAAGGTGGCTTGATAAAGTAAAGAAATTTACTCACTGTTGATGCTGGATGGTGTTTATTTTTTTTTATCAAATATGCAATCTGAAATTTCTACATACAGCTATTGCATTACACATTACAAATGGGTCGGACTCGGGAAGGATGCCTTAAGTTCCGCAAGAATGCAGCCTTTGTGTATCAGTCTGTTAAGTTGATTCCTATAGAAAGAATGTGACAAAATCAATAAATAAAATGTCCTTGACGGGAGAGGTATCACACTGTGTCACACAATGTAATATGCAGTGTGTGTCACTGTGTTTTTGGAGGGTGGGTGGGGTCGGGGATCTCAGATTGAGACTTTGTGTTCTAGTCAATATTGCAGTCCCTGAATAATTAGCCATTGGAATATCTGATATGGTATATTTTCTACCCCAAAACAGCAGCCCAGTGGCACTATGGCTGTCCTGCATGCCCCACAATGACACCTTCTATTTGTCATGGTTTGACATGGACTATGGTCCACCCAGTCTAATTTGGCATGGAATTTCATGATGACTGACCACTGCACTGACCAGTGGCCATATATTAACCACCTGTCTTAAGTTTATGGCTGGCCTTCATCCAATACTGTGCTTCAGCTCCAGTCCCAACATGGTCTCTGGTTATGTGCCTGTCCCTCCCACCCGGGCCCACACCCACATACCTCCATACCACCCTCAACTTGTACTGGTTCTCCATGGACTACGGTTTGATTCCCCCCGGCTAATCTGGCATTTCATGATGGTCCACCTGTCTTAAGTTTACGGCTGGCCTTCATCATCCAATATTGTGTTTAACTTTCAGCTCCTAACAGCATTCTTGCTGCATGAGCAGGCCGCAGGCATATCATTTCCATGCCACTGTGTGTCATATTTCTAATAGTGCGTGAGTCCACAAATGGCAGCCTTTTGGGCTGTTACTCCTCCTGGCCTGGATACATGTCAAAATGACTGGGTGGGCACTGGCAGTGCTACTTGCTTTGAATTTGCTCACTAGAATGTCCCGCATGTTAAAGAGCAGGACAGGTGTTTAGTTATTTAATCTCTCTCCCTGTTAACAGGCTGGATAACTTACCCCTCGATTTAAAAGTCCTTCAGGGAGCCATGATTTTTACATCAATAAATTTTCCAACAAAACGCTTGTAAAACCCAAAATGATGATAGTTCCTAAATTGGAGGCACGCCCCCATGCTGGCACGTTTTATGATGTCAGTCCTAGAATAGCATGGGGGGCCACTCAATAGACTCTAATGGGGCCAGAATTTACAGGTTTATTTAATGACTTTTAAATGCCAGGTTTGACATTTTTTTCCATTAGACAGAATGTGACAGAATCACTTTAAAAAAAAAATTCTGGTATGGGTATGACACAATGTCTAATAGGCAGTGTGTCACTGTGTGTGTGTGTTGGGGCCGGGGGGGGGTTATCTTAGATTGAGAGTAAGACATCGTGTTACTATTGGTCAATACTGCAGTCCCTGAATAATTAGCCATTGGAATATCTGATATGGTATTTTCTACCCCAAAACAGCAGCCAAGTACTGAAGTACATTCATGTACTTTCTTCTCACGCAAGTATTGAATACGCCCAGCCCCCCGTGCCATGACGTCATGCAAGGGAGAGCATTGGGCGATAATTATTGTCATTGAAGTAAATGAGGCTTGCTTGATGTTGCATGATACAACATGTAATGGACAGTCTTACTAGTCTCTGAGATTCATGAAGGGCATCGCTTCACTAACTAGGCCCTTGTTATTGGAGTGAACCCTTCGTTAATTTTAGACTGGCCATTGTATGTTGCATTACATACCACACAAAATCATCTAACTATATTCACTTCAATGGGAACAGCCCCTGCGTTCTCCCTTGCAGGATGTAATAACGTGTGGGAGTAATCTTGCATGAGTAATTTAAAGAATGTGTGTGCACGCACCACTGGCTGGTGTTTTTAGGGCATTTCATCAAGGTTAATATAGAGAAAAAAGAAAAATATGATGCATGCTATCATGACATATCACTTGAGGTTGCCTGTGGAGGTAAGGATGGAGGGAACTGTTATTGGCATTGGCACTAAGCCTTCATGATGCTCACTGGCACCCGTCCCCCATACAAAATGTACAGGCTCAGCAGCAGCAGTAGTGGATGTGGCGGCGGCGCACAAGTCCATACAAAACTTGGCACCATGGCACTGGCAGACGGCACTGCGGCAGTGCATACATATTTTCATTCTAGTTTGCATTCCTCAGCTCTTCGTCTGTGTAATTGGGTTGGTAGCCTCAGCCTGCCTCTCCAGAGTCCAGTTATGAGTGTATGTTTCTGGGACATTTTTTTTCTGTCCACTATTTAGTGGCAAACAAATGTACTCCCTCAAACATACAGGCAACAATTCTGTTCTAGCAGCAAACCACCAGGTTACCAACATTAACTGAAAAACTATAATAATAGTGAAGAAAGAAAGTCAGAGTATATGTCAGTCAGTCAAAGAAACAAAGAACTCACAGGCTTGGCTCTCAGCGGATCAGGCATGGTGAATAAGCTGAGCATTGGCACACTCAGCTTAAAATGTCAAAACACCTCTACTAAGTAGCACTCCAGTTCAAGTGTGTAGAGGACCACAGAAGGTGAAGATTCCAATAAAACAGTTTGTAGTACTGGAACTTAATTGCAGCACCAAAATATAAACCCAACACATACATATCCACTGTTAGAGCCTTAACAAAAGCTAGGTATGGCCATTACCTAGCACCTGCAGTATCTGCTTAGCTCATATAAGGTTCATCAGAGCCTCCTACAGACAAACCTCATATAAGCTAAGTGCAGATGCTGCTGGTGCTAGTTAATGGTCATACCTAGCTTTTGTTAACACTAACAGTGGATATGTGTTGGTCTTACATTTTGGTGCTGCAATCAGGTTCCATTATTCTACAAACTGCATTATGGAATGGAATCTTCACCTTCTGTGGTCCTCCACACTTCTGGACTGGGGTGCTACTCTATTCAGGTGTTTTGGATGTTATGTAAGTTAAGTCATTATGGCCTGCATTCATCAAATACTGTGTTTGCGACAGCTCCTCCAGTCCGAACGGTACGCTCTGCGCCCGGCCTGCCCACCACACACACCACCTTATATTTGGTCTCCCACAAGCATACGGTCCCTCAGACTAATTTGGCATTTGGTGTTGGCCACCTGTCTTAAGTTTAGGGATGGCCTTCATCAAATACTATAATATTGTTCCCTAGTCCTATGCCACTGTATCATATTTCTCAAGGTGTTTGGTACAGCTGGCAACCTTTGGGGTTTACTCCTCCTATCCTGGATCCATCCTTGTAAAGAAGACAAGGAGCGCTATTTGGTTAGCATTTACTCACTGAGTGACTGTCACCGACCCTCCTCATGTTAAGTCAAAAGTACAAATGATGTGGGTCATGTGCAGTCTCGAACATAGCAACATAAGTCACCTAGCATAGGGACTGCAGCACAAAGCACAGCTTGAAACATGAATGTACACAAGAAAGATGATGCCTTAATTAAAAAGGAAAAAAAAGTAGTACACAGTCAAAGGTGAAGTGAGTGACAGTTTTTTTTGTAATGTGAATATTATAATTTAATTTAGATTTATGTTATAGGTTAATGTTACATTTAACTGTAATTAATTCATTTCAGACTCAGAGTCAGTGTGAGAAAGGCAGTAAAGGCAAGGCATCATCATCATTATCCGTAATGAGCTCACCAGATCAAGAAAGAAAAAAGTGAGCACTCAGCCATCAATTCTGATGGTATTAGAAAGGGGAGGAATTGAACCAGCTTCACAACAGGCACAGGAGTTAAACTCAGCTGTAGCATCTTTTATTGCAAAGGACATGCAACCATTCCAAATTGTAGATAGGCCTGCTTTCCGCAATCTAGTAGAGAAACTAAATCCCAGATATTCGATGCCAGGTAGGTCCTATTTCTCTGCTAAAGAAATCCCGAGAATGTACAATCTGGTGAGAAAACAGGTGGAGGCTTCAGTGGCAGGGGCACAGTGGTTTGCTGCTACAACTGATTTGTGGACCAGCAGTGGAGGAAGTGGCAAGCCTTACATGAGTCTAACAGTACATTACATAACAAGCGAATGGGAGCTAAAGACAAACTGCCTAGAGACACTCTTTTCTTCCAGATGACCACACAGCAGAGAATATTGTGGAATCCTTTCAGGAGCTTCTTGAGGAATGGGCACTAAGCATTGAAAATATGTCTGCAATTACCACCAACAATGGAAGCAATGTTAAAAAGGCATTCAGAGATGTGATGAAAGTCAACTGGTTGCATTGTTTTGCCACAATCTCAATTTGGCAATTGGAAAAGCATTAAAGATCAATAAAGTTGAGAGCACTTAGAGCATGTCGGCATCTGGCGAAGGGTTCACTCGCAGCTGGAAGAAAAGAGAGAGTTAAAGAAAAACAAGCAGAACTAAATGTGCCACAACATTCTCTTGTTCATGACGTAGTTACAAGATGGGGTTCCATATATGCCATGGTGGCCAGGTTTATAGAGCAGCAGCAGGCTGTGTGTCAGTGTTGGTTTCAGACCGAAATAATGGCATTTGATGCCAAAGGACTCAGATGTAGGTGTGCTTGAGGACATCAATCAAATATTGGGCCTTTGAATACGTTCACTGACTCTTTAGCAGCAGAGCAATATGTAACAATGTCAGCACTGAAACCGCTTCTGCATTACCTAAAATCAGAAGTCCTAAGCCCAAAGACAACAGATGGACCACTGGTAAGCAAATGAGAGAAGCTATATATGATGACCTGTTCAAAAGGTATCAGGAATTGGATCAAATTGAACGACATCGAAATTGCATGTTTTATTGATCCACGATTCAAAGCTAATTTTACAGAAGATACCGATTTGTTATATCCATGGTAATGCAAGAAGTCAGCCAGCCTTGTATTGCGCCAGAACCAACACAAACACACAGTCTGTTGCTGCCTGAGTGTAGAGGTACAGGTACCCACTACCAAATACTACTGCTGCTGCTGTACTACTACGTTGCCTGCAACGTCTGCTGCCATGGATGATGACAATGACCATATGTTGTCAAATGACAGTGAACGGTGACTGAAGACTCTTTGTCCCCTTTCTCTGGTGGTATCACAAACAATGTGTATCATTCATCAGCACAGCACAGATTGTCAGAAAGTTCTTCATGCCCTGGGATTTCCAGATTATTAAAACGCATCACGAAATACTAAGAATCTAGGTTGAAGGACCAAGAGAAGAAGAAATTCCACTAGAGAGCAAAGTGAGAAATGAGATAACTCATTACATGGCCTGCCATATCTGAATACAGATTTGGATCCTCTTCTGTGGTGGAAAGGCCATGAAGCCAGAACTACCATTTTTAGCAAATGTTGCTTTGAAATGTTATGCATTCCAGCAACAAGTGTGCCATCAGAAAGGGTATTTAGCGCTAGTGGTCTGGTCCTAACGCCAATGAGATCTAGATTAACACCAGAGCATGTAAACATGCTTGTGTTTCTGAACAAAATTTACAGTGATTTTTTTTTTTTTAAAGATGCCAAGGCACTTCATGCACGGTGCACCACCATCAAAAGAATACCACCAGTGGAGGGGGCAAAGGGTGTAGATGGAGTCATCTTATTCACTCACTTTCAGATTACATCACAGCGGACTACTATCAAGAAGGATTACTTGAGGAGGAGAAGAGGGCTTCACTCACTTAGTGCACACAGATCATCGCAGGCAGTCTGAACTTAATAACAAACACATCACACAACACTTGATAGAAAAATAACACCTTTTATTGCATTTTGAAATACTTCTGTATTGACTACAAGTTGCAACTTGTAACACTAAAATACAGTTCCCATTCAACATGACTGGTAGATATATTGATGCTAGAGTCTTATTTTCACTATTGAGATGCTAGCAGCAGTATACATTCCTTAACTACAGTCACAAAACACAAAGAAGACTACTTGTTTACAGCGAGTTTGTACATCCATCTCTCTGCTAGAAGGAATATGAAACTATTTCTTAATGTCTCTATTTTGACCTGATTATATAGAGTGTCAGCCACTCAGTTCAGATGAGTAGATGTGGCTCCAAGATAGTCTGACACGGATGATTCCTTTCATTCGGGTTTGCTGTGTGGTCCTCTACCCAGCCATGACTTCTTTGAACTGTTTAACTCTTTGTTCTTCCTGCTGTCTTGAATCTATTCAAACTCATCTGATAAGCTTAATTCAAGTCCTCAGTAAGTGTCAGCATATCAGTGTTAATTCTGGAAGGAATACAGCAATAAATTCAGTTGATAATAGGCTCCAAAGCAAATGTGTGCTGCTCTAAGGACACTAGGGAAGAAACAGTGTCTCATTATATGCTGCCTGTTACACCTGTGTCACTATCCCTGATCCATTTTAAAGGGATACATTTATGTACAGTGGCACTGGCACACACAGAAAGACCATGGAAAGCTTATTTAATTGAGGTATTGTGTGTATACTCAACCTGTGCTGCATGAAGTTCAAAGATATAGATGACGGACTCTGTGCAACATAAATACTACATCGGGACTGGGAGCCATTTCATTTCTTAGAACCTGTGATGTCAGTGACAATCGAGTAGTGCTTAACTTAATGTACTTATACACTACTTGATCGTCACTGACATCACAAGGTTCTAAGAATGGCTCCAAAGTAGTATTTATGTTGCACAGACTCATCTATATCTCTGAATGTACGGTATGGCTGCACACCCATTGGCTCTAGCTCTGCACCAATGGGCGCAGCCCTACCGACAGTCAGTTGGCGGGCGGCGGGCGGCAGGCTGGTGGATGCTGCCGCCCGCCAGCCGCCGGGGAGCGGGTGGGGCTTCGTGGGTGGGTGGGGTGGGGGACACTAGACACCAGGGAGATGTTTGGGGTTGTTACTGGACATTCTGCCCACAATCGGCATTACGGTCCACTGACCACCAGGGAGATATTCGGTGGGGGTCTTTACATTCTGCCCGCGATCGGGCACTGGGGGTTGTTTTGTCGCTCTGCCTGCGATCGGGCATTGGGAGATGTTTGGGGGGTTGTCATTATACATTCTGCCCTTAATCGGGCATTGGGAGATGTTTGGGGGGTTATCATTATCTCTGCCCGCGATCGCACGGGGGTTGTTTGTACATTCTGCCCGCGATCGTGGGCATTAGGGAGATGTTTGGGTGGGGGTTGTCATTATACCTTCTGCCGCGATCGGGCATTAGGGAGATGTTTGAGCGGGGGGTTATTTTCACTGCTCTGCCCGCACTGGGGCTGGTGGGGAGACAGGGGCTGAGTTGGGGGCCAGCCACGGGTGGCAGCTGTGTTGGCGCCTGCAGCAGGCAGCTCACCTGTGGGTGGCCTCAACTTGATCCTTTTTTGGCTCAAAGTTGTGCAGGCACAGGTTGGGGTTGCGCCAGAACTCTGCACAACCCGACCAATATCGGCTGTGCAGTTTATGCATGGTTCCTCCCTCCTGTTGAGCATGCATTCATTTGCATTGCGCTGTTGCTCAACCTGTTTTCAGTGGCGCAACTGCCTCCTGCTGAATATTGCAGAATGGCGCAATGTAGGACTTGCGGTTGCGCATGGCGCAACCCTTTTGAATATCTGGGCCAAAGTGTATAACACACATGTATGTCTTTGTAATGCAATTGTGCAACGTGCACAGCACTGAAACATTTTTACATAAAAGAAAAAGCAATTTTATAAATAGCAGAATTTTAACTAAATAAACAAAATATTTAACTACAAAAGTTGCACTCTCCTTGTATTTTTTCACCTTGCAGACTTTGTATAATGCAGATAAATGTATAACATAGAATGGAATAAGCAAAATATGTAAATTATGTGCACAAAAGTGAATTTAAATAATATTTCTAACTTTGTTACAAAAGTTGGGAAATTATCGCGATAACAAGGTTATCGCGATAATTTATTCAAGGTTATCGTACCGTCGCAATTTCATTATCGTGGCACCCCTAGTTTCAAGTGGTGGCAACTCTATTTGCAGCCACTCTACAACTTAGAACCTACTGCCTGTAGAGGGTTCATGCAATTTAAACTCCACACAAATGTATTTCCCTGAGGGATTTCTTGTGGGCAAACCCCAATAGTCTCCTCTCTGATCTCTCCTAGGTAGACTGGTGTCCTACCCTCAGTTCCACCAGTGTCACTTTGACCTTGTCCCTACTCATCTCTATTATCACTAAGTTATAGAATAAACACCTCCTAGTAGCAAAGAGGAGAGTCAAGGGTCGTGCCATCAAGTGACTCCGAGGGGCTCTTCTCTCCATGTTGAGGGCAAGAGACAAGAGCTAGGCATCCTACAAAACCACTTTTAGTGAAGCAGACTGGAATGCCTATAGAATGGTCAGAAACACCTTCAAAAGGGCCACTCATGCTAAGAGCTCCTACTGTAGGGAACAGTTACTGGCCTATGTTGGGGACTCCTGTCATTTCTGGGGTCATATCAAAGGCTTCATGGCAAGCTTTTCAAAGCAGGATTGAAATAATATGGTGCTATGAGGAGTCCACTGCAATAACGACTGCACCATTGCAAATGCTTTCAATTCACATTTCACTGACTTAACTGTCTTTATTCCCACTGCTCATAATCCTTCTCTATCCACTGACTTAGCTAATCAAACCACCTTCTCTCCCTCTCAAACCCACCCACGTCTCAAAGGCTGTGATCACTGAAGGTCTTTAAACTGTTAAAATCCCTCCTTTCAGATGTCAGCCAAGGCCCTGATGGTCAGAAACCTAGAATACTTTGCACTCGGTGCCTGGTGCATTTCTGGCATCTGAAAAGATTAGGGGCTTGAGTCCCCACCCTTCCCGCCTAGTAAAAAAAATAAAAAAAATAAGCCAGGGTCAGTTTTAGAACTTGTATATCTTTTATTAGGGGATAGTGGATCAAGATTCAGAGCTCCAGCCCCTAATGCCCACCCAGTGACACCCCTGCTTAGCGCCTCTCTTCTTACTATTCCCATTGCCTACATTCTTTCTCTCTCGCTCTCTCTCTCTCACTGTGTCGTAATTAATTCTTGAAAACTGCTCAGATAGTCCCTGTTCACATAAAAGGAGACCCTAAACTCATTGAAAATTATTGTATAGGGTGGAGCGTGCAGCCACCAGAGCAGGGTGAGTTTATCACAGCTCCTATGCCCGGCCAACCTAAATTAAGAAAATTTAGGCTTTATTAGTGGCATTTTACTACTGGGACTATTTGAGAGACAGCATTTATCTTGATTGGACTGTAAGAATGTTTTACTTTGTGAGTATGGGTCTGTCAAAAAAGCTGCAGGATGCCTGGGGTCAACAAGGGCAGCAGGCTGTGGTGCAAACCTCAAGCTCTGAACCTCAAGTGATCCTGTGGTGGCACAGACTACCTTAGATGCAATTGATCAGGCCATTACAGCAATAGATCAGTGAGTGGCGATTCTAGATAAAAATGTAAGGGACTTTCAAACCCGACTCATCACTTGCAAGATACAGTCACTAACTGCTTACATAGAGGCATAGAGCGCAAGTGGCATAACCGAGAAGGTGACAGTGGCAACTGCAAGGTTAATAAAACCACTGCTTCTTTTTACACTATGTAAGCCCCCTTGGGAGCTTACTAGTTAAATCTGGGTTGCCGGTAAGTCTGGAGCTGAGACCTTGCCTGGGGTGGGGGGGGGGCTTAGATCAGAGGGCTTAAAAGAGATACTTCATAAACACTGAGAGGGTCAAGAAACTCGACGTGGGATGCCATATGGGTAACAGTGACCATCGCATGGAGAGCTTGAAGATGAACATAACTGAGGACACGTCCCACTCAAAAATAAGAGTACTAGATTTTAAAAAGGTGGACTTCAACCAAATGAGGACCAACATAAGAAATGACTTCATTGATCTACCAGTGGATGAGGTCAGTGTCATGTGGGGGGAACTTAAGAAAGCAATCCAGACAGTCACTGACCAATGCTCCAGAAGGGTTACCAAAGCGAAAAGAAAATGAAACCCCTTATGGTTTTCAAAGCAAGTGGCTAAAATAGTGAAAGAAAAACAGAAGGCGTTCAAGCTGTACCAGGAAACAAACAAGGAAGAAGGCTGGGTGTCATACAAGGAGAAAATGAAAGAAGCCAGCAAAAAAATAAGGGAGGCAAAAGCCCAGACAGAAGCAAGTATAGCTAAGAGGGCAAAGAGAGGAGACAAATTCTTCTTTAGCTACATCCTGGAAAGAAGGAAGGCAAAAGGGGGTATAGTCAAGATTACAACTCGTAAATGGAAAACAACAGGAGATGACCCAGAAAAAGCAGAAATCCTGAACAAGTACTTCTGCTCTGTATTTGCTGAAGAGGACCCAGGCAGTGGCCAAGAAATGGCAAAACGCAACAACCCTGGACAGGGGATTGATACTAGCTCCTTCACAGAGACCGAAGTACTGGAGGCACTAAATAAACTGCAAGTTGGCAAGGCTATGGGGCCAGATGAAATGCACCCCAGGATCTTAAAAGAACTAAGATTAGAGTTGGCTGCCCCACTGGCTAAACTATTCACCAAATCCCTAGATTTGGAAAAGGGCAAACATGGTCCCGCTCCACAAATTGGGCAGCAGGAAAGACTGTGGAACTTACAGACCGGTAAGCCTCACATTCATAGTGAGGAAGTTAATGGAGACAGTACTCAAACAGAGGATCATGGCATTCCTGGAGGTTAGCGGCCATCAGGACCTCAAGCAGCACAGTTTCACAGTGGGTAGGTCATGCCAGACAAACCTGATTGAGTTTTTTGACTGTGTTACAAAGGTTGTAGATGATGACGGGATGGTAGATGTGGTCTACTTAGACTTTAGCAAGGCCTTCGACTCGGTTCCACACAGAAGGCTGGTAAAGAAGCTAGACCACACAGGAACTGGATCAGAAGTAGTTAGATGGGTTAAAAACTGGTTTCAGGGCAGAACCCAGAAAGTGCAGATAGACAGAGCACTGTCATCAGAAGGTAGGGTAACCAGCAGTGTGCCCCAGGGTTCAGTACTGGGGCCCCTGCTCTTCAGTATTTTCATATCGGACATAGCTAACAGACTACAGGGAAAGGTGTGTCTGTTCACAGACAACACCAAAATATGCAACAAGGTCGACACCGAGCATGGAGTGGACAAGATGGAAGCGGACTTCAAGAAACTGGAAGAATGGTCTGGAGCATGGCAGTAGAGATTCAACGCCAGAAAGTGCAAAGTCATGCACATAGGAAAAAGAAATCCAAATAAGGCATACTACCTTGGAGGGGAAAGACTTGCTGCCTCCACCCAAGAGTGCAATTTGGGGATCATTATCTCAGACAACTTGAAGGTAGGTAAACAGTGCGAGAAGGCAGCATTAAAGGCCAGCAGTATGCTGGAATGCATTGGGAAGGGAATCACAAGCAGAAAGAGGGAAGTGATCCTACCGTTGTACAGATCACTGGTTAGGCCTTACCTGGAGTACAGCTTCCAGTTCTGGAGGTCCCACCTCAAAAAGGACATTGACAGAGTGGAGACGGTGCAGAGAAGGGCAACAAAAATGATTCAGGGACTACATGAGATGACCTACGGGGATAAACTGAAAGAACTGATCATGTATTCCCTGGAACAAAGAAGAGAGAGGGGTGACATGATCAAAACATTCAAGTACATAAAAGGCATAAACCAGGTGCAGATAGATGATCTCTTCCAATTTAAGAAGGGCAGTAGAACCAGGGGACATGATCTAAGGCTGCAAGGAGGGCAGTTCTCCACCAACACCAGGAAGTTTTTCTTCACAGAATGAGTGGTGGATGCCTGGAACAGCCTGCATGCAGAGGTGGTGGGGGCAAGCACAGTGGTAGGTTTCAAGAATGCTTGGGATAGATACAAGGGAGCCCTTAAACCCAAGAGCAGTTAGAAGGCTAGGCTAAAAGACAATGGTCAGACTAGATGGACCTGGTGGTCTCCTTCTGCCGTCAGCATCTGTTTCTAGTCCTAAAGGGAGAAGTCCTGAGAGAGTGAAGAGGGAGAAGTGCAGCCTGTGTGTGTCGGCCATGTAGAGCTAAGGTTCAAGGCTGGGGTGGGCCACTTGCCACCTTGGCCCACCGCCCTTAAAGATTGGTGGTAGTGTGTGCAGTCTGGTAGCCATAAAGCTCCTGGAGCAGAAGAAGGGACCACCTGCATCAATTGTGGGAGCTGGAGCCCAGGGAGTGTAACCAGGTGCCCATCTCATTATCTTTGGCACAGAGGTGGGGCAGCACTAGAGTGGTCCAGGCATCCTCATCTGTTGGACAAGTGTAAGGAGAGTTCTTGGTTGGGCCAGGCCATTGGGGCAGTGCAGAGGTGGCTGCCCACACTGTGAGGAAGGAAGTGATGGCAGCCTGTCTCCCTTTCCGTGCGGTGCTGTGGGCTGTCCAGGAAGCATTCCAGGAAACTTATGCAGCCAATGAGGGCAAAGTGCTCTGTGTCTCCGGGATCGCTAGGGCCCTGCTGTGGCTAAGATGCCCTGGGATGCTTGGAGATTTTGTAGTGGCATCGGTGAGTAGGTACTTCGCCGTTTCTGTGTGGGGTCTCTGCTTGAGTACAGACCAACAAATTTTGAGAAAGCTCCAGTTTTGAAAACCACCATTGAAAGTATTGGGACCGCCTGTATGCAGCCTCAGCTAAGTCTCACCTGCTTTGGAGTGCACGTACGTGTTAGTGGGTGAGCAGGAAGAAGTGAAGCCTCAAGTAAGTTTTGTGTGTGAGTGAGTCAGAGGGGAATCTAGTGGGGCCTATTTCAGTCCACTACAAAATGCTGTTGCCAGGATTCGACAGCCTTCATGGCTTGGAGGAAAAGCACTGCAGAAAGAATCTTTTTGGACAAAAGGTTACCACAGACTGTTGTCAGGCTCTGTGCCTAGGAAAGTTATCCACCACTGATTTGTACCCCATGCTCCATGGAGTGAACTGATCAATTTCTACATTAAATCATTTTGTTGCACTTTTACTTCTGAGTGGACAATGGATTCATTTAAGGCACCTTGTGATTTGACTAAATATTCACCCCAGCAGCTACTACACCCCATACATATGAACCCCCTGCACCCCCCCCCGAAGACTACTCAGCAGAATCCAGGTAATGAGTTTGATTTCTGTGACTGTGTTTTCCTGTCTGCAAGTGCTTCCCTCCCTTGAAGTTACCGTCTGGCATACACCTAGCCACCGGCAGGGTGCTTACAATGTGGGGGCTCATCCGGGATTTTAAGAATCATTTAGGGGGTGCAAGAATCTTGTCTGGACTGAAATTTTGGGGTGCTGCAGTGCAGGAGACTTTAGAGGTCTAGTTTGGAGATTTCTTTGCTGTGGGACGCCTTTTTTTGGCTTGTGAATTTCTGTGCCTAGAGAAAGGTGCCATACCACCTGCCTGAACTGATTTGCATACCGCTAATGTATGCAGAACTTTGGGGAGTATTGTGCCATTGGTTGGAGGATGGCAGGGCTGAGGCAAAGGTCACAGGTCAAGGAGCAGGAGCACCATTTCATGATCTGGAACAGTGGGAACTGAGCCACAGTCAGATCGAGACGGAAAACATTTGGACTAGCTAAGAAAAATAAAACTTAGTTGAGCAGCTATAAAAAGGAGAGAAAATGGTGGATGCTTCACCAGAAGGGAACAAGGAGGTGACTGTTCTCTCCTCACTCCTGTCATGGCTATGGGAGGTAGTGCAACAGGGCAGCACATAGGAGAAGTGTGTAGTTTGTCACCGTACTGGGTGCCATGTGAAATTTTTGCCTGTATGCCTGACTTGTGCCAACAGTGGAGCGCCTCCTCTGGCCCAACCAGCACCTCAATACCAGCCTGCATGGAGTTGGACCATGACCTCAGCATTGGTGAGCACTAATACATCAAGCCTGGAAAATTGGGAAGCGGTGGAGACCGCTGCAAGTGAGAGGATCTCTGGGGGGAAGGGTGCTATCCATCTGCCCAGCCCTTCTCCCCCACTGGGACCTGCCTCTCCCCATGACAAAGGGAGAGGCCGTGGGGTGGCAGGAAAGCTTAAGCCTAGTGGACGCCCTGCCTATTCTGCACTCCCTGCAGCATCAGAGACCAAGAAGACTGCTTCTGGACTGTCCCCTGGTGTTGCTCAAACTGAGAAGCCTGATGTGGAGGTAGAAGAGGTTCTCTTGGAGGGAGATTCCAGCAGTTCTGTGGAGAAAATTGAGGGGATGGATGCTGTAGTCCCTGCTCCCAGTGTCTGCCCTCGGCCCTTTACATTTGACAACCCACTCTGGGAGCGAGATATACAGTACCAAGGTCTTATCGCTTCCCTAGCCTGAAATATCTGAATACTGTCCCCAGGCTGCATCTGGTCTGCCAGAAGAGGAGAAAGGACATGGGCACTCTTCCACCATCTGATCCCTGCTACTCTCAGTACACCTCGAGGAGTTGGTTGCTGAAAGGTACTGCACCCCAGAACAGTGTGGGAAGCATTCCAGAATGGACACAGGCTGAGCACTGGGTGAGAAGGTGGATTCAGAAGGAATACTCGGGGAGCCAAACCCCTACCTGAGCGAACGCATCTGGGATATTACAGAAGAAAGAAGAGAGTATTGGGTATTCCAGGGAGCATTAGATAAAGTCAAACAGCGGAGAACAGGAAGTGCTCTGGATATGGGAGGACACCAGCAGGAAACTATTCGGAAGGCGAAGCAAATGTGCATCTCCATGGTGTGGATGGGTTTGATACTTTTCAAGACCTTTGCCATGGTCCAAGATGAAGAGGGACAGCAGACAAAGTATTATATCCTCTGCAAAGACTCCTTTGGTGAAGACATCACAAAACCTGAACCGAAGCTATATTTCACTCTGGAGCTGCAGAAGAAGTAAGGCTTCATGACCCCTCAGAGACTGCCACTGGGAAAAGCTGATGTCTGGAGTGGTTCCCCTCCCAAATGCAGGCATTATGGAGTCGGGCGAAGATGGCGGGACTAAAATATGGACCCACCACTGGATGCTGGGTGAGATCAACCTCTTTTGTTGTTCACTGTTTTAAATGTTTAAAACATCTAAAGAGTTGACTCTTGAGTATTTTTATTTAAACTGTGTTTTATTGCTGCTGATGAGGAGGCGGCCAGATTTGAATTGCCCCCCAGCACTGATTAAGAGAGTGTGCTGTGTGGCTGTCAGGTGTAAGGTCTGTGCAGTTGGAGCATGACTGGAGTTGTAAGTGCAGTATGGTAGCAGCTTGTATGAGTGAGATAGCAGCTTTAGAAATGTTAACATCTAAAAATACAATAGCATGTTTAGAGTTTAAACTTTTGTTCATAATTCTGAAACTAATGTGTTGCCTCCTCCAATTTAGGGGTGCTGGTTATTTGGTTAATTAAAGTTTAGTACTTAAGCAATGTTCCCCGGGGGTGGGGTGTATGTTTTAGCCCTGCCTGGCAGCAGCACCCATTTAGGCTGGGAAGTGTGATAGTGGGGGGGGGGAACGCCACCGTTGCAGTACCTGGCAATCCATCCATGGGAACCAGCAGGTGAGTTGTCAGTAGCCCTGTGGGATAGTGTGTAAGCAGAGTAGTAGTAGTGCCCTGGGTTAGGGGAAATATGAGTCCCACCATCGCTGCGGTGTAGCCAGTTGTGAAGTCTTGGCCTTTGGGGGGGAGAGTGTGCATATGTCTCCTCTGGGAGGTCGAGGTGGCAGCCAGTAGGTATTCACCAGGGGGTGGACGTTTTGTGTGGGGGGAAATGTAAGCCCCCTTTGGGAGCATACTAGTTAAATTCAGGTTGCTAGTAAGTCTGGAGCTGGGGCCCTGCCTACTGGCAGGGGACCTTATGCCAGAGGGCTTAAAAAGGAGATATTTGGTTCCAAAGTGAAAAATCCTGAGACAGTGAAGAGGGAGGAGTGCGGCGTGTGTGTTTCGGCTATGTAGGGCAGAGGTTTAGGCCTGAGGTGGGCCTCTTGACACCCTGGCCCACCGCCCATGAAGATAGTGTGTGCAGTTGGGTAGCCGTAAAGCTCCTGGAGCAGAAGAAGGGACCATCTGTGCCAATTGCGGGAGCTGGAGCCCGGGGAGTGTAACCAGGTGCCTACCTCATGATCTCTGGCACTGAGATGGGTTCGCACAAAAGTGGTCAAGGCATCTTCGTCTGTTGGACAAGTGTAAGGAGAGTCCTTGGTTTGGTCAGGACATTGGAGCAGTGCGGAGGTGACAGCCTGCACTGTGGGGAAGGCAGCAGTGGCAGCCTGTCTTACTTTCTGTGTGGCACTGTGGTCTGGCCAGGAAGCATTCCAGGAAACTTATGCAGCCAATGAGGGAAAAGTGCTCTGTGTTTTCAGGATCGCTAGGGCCTTGCTGAGGCTAAGATGCCCTGGGATGCTTGGAGCTTTGCACTGGTATTGCTGAGCAGGTACTTGGCTGTCTCTTTGTGGGGTCTCTGCTCGAATGCAGACCAACAAATTTTGAGAAAGCTCCAGGTTTCAAACCACCACCGAAGGTATTGGGACCACCTGTATGCAGCCTCAGCTAAGTCCCAGCTGCTTTGGGGTGCCTGTACGTGTTTGTGAGTGAACAGGAAGATGTGAAGCCCCAAGTAAGTTTTGTGCAGGAATGAGTTGCAGGGGGGAATCTAGTGTGTCCTATTTCAGCCCACTGCAAAGTGCTGCTACCAATATTCGAGAGCCTCCATGGCTCGTAGGGAAAGCACTGCAGAAAGAAGCTTTACAAAAGGTTACTGCAGATTGTTGTCAGGCTCGGTGCCTAGAAAAGTTACCCACCTCTGATTTGTACCCCACACTCCATGAAATGAACTAATCAATTTACTTCTGCGTGGACAATGGATTCACTTAAAGCACCTTGTGATTTGACTGCGTGTTCGCCCCCGCAGCTGCTGCACCCCTTAATTATGAATTGCCTACACCCCCCAAAGACCACTTAGTGGAATCCAGGTAACGAGTTTGATTTCTGTGACTGTCTTTTCCAGGCTGCGAGGGCCCCCCTTCCCCAAGGTTACCATCTGACATACCCCTGTAAGGGGGGCTTACAAATATGGAAAATCAGATATGGGTTCAAAACATAAGAATTCTTGGGTTGCTGGAGCAGAATGTGGGAAATCATCCTGCTGGCTTTGCAGCACAATGGCTGTCTGTAAATTTTTAGTTGGGATGGGCCCAAGGAGAGGTATAGGGTATAGAATCATGCCACACCACAGAGTCAAGCTGGGACTGCCTCTATGGACTTTCTTGATGGTGACGTCATCTGGGGTGGTGAGGGATATCATGCTGGAAGCAGCCCGGCAGCAGGGTCAGAGACTTCAACTAGACAGTAATGGAGTGTTCCTATTCCCTGACCTCAGCTATGCAATTTGTGCTCTGTGCAAGTCTTAAAAACTCCCTTTGGGCAGCACTTAGGGAATTGGAAGCTTTTCATTCCCTCCAGTACCAGGCTAAATTAAAAATTGTGCATGCAGGGAAAGTGCATATTTTTGGCAACGCAGTGCAGGCCAGCAGTCTGGTGATGATGACTAGGAAGGTCTGTGGCACCAAGGAGTTATTGGAACAAAAAGTCACGGTGGATTAACCAGTCATGGACTTTAATTGTTACTGCTCATTTGCTGCCTTCCTGTGAGGTAGGGGGTTTCAGGGAGAGGGTTTGGGTGTGTGCAGATGTGGAAACAAAATCTTAATCATAAAAATATTTTAATTTCATTATTTTGCATTGTATTATGCTTACTATTATATACATTTGATAAATGCTTAATTATTAATTAGGGTAATTGAGAAGTCAGATGAAGGCATCTGGTCACCATTCCTGTCTACATGAGCTCTCCAAACAAGGAAAAAAAACTGCTTAGGTAAACTCTGAAAAAGGGAAAATGTCCCGCCTAAGTGGAACTTGGGGGGGGAAGGTTATCTAAAACTCTCTGTTTAAACTGAGGGCTACCTTAAACTGTCCTCTGTAGCCTAAGATATTACCTGCACTGTAGGATATCTGCTTGCAACAGGCTTATCAAAACAAGGACTAGAGAAGTTCCTATGGTAACCACATGCCAATGTGTCACTTTTATTGGAATTTACGACATGGTGGTACAGGTTTGTAGAGCAACTGTCTTCAGGAAAGAGAAGTGAATCTCCAATTGACTTAAATGTGTGGAACTTTGTTTGTTACTAAAAAAAGAATCACAGGCCCAGAAGCGTGGAAGGCTGAGGCAGCAATGCCTTACCTCCTGCCATGCTGACGACCTGTGTTCATGGTGCGAGCGGGTCGCCGGGGTCAGCTGGGGTGGGAGAGGATCGAGCATCTGGAGGACAGCTCTCCTCTCCCAGGGAGGGTGGGGAACAGAGACCAGTGCCTGCCTGACACCTAGCAGAGGCTAGGTGTTGGTACGCCAGGTCCTGTACAGTGGGGCATGGAGGTGGAGCACCCAACCGGTGTGCTGCATGTGGACATGCATCTGGCTTGGCCATTGTCAGCTTGCATGCTTCCCTCCATAGAAAAGTGGAAAACAGTGGTCGGAGTCAAGCGGCATGATGGCTGTCTGCTGCAGGCGCCACCCCGAGAAGGCATCTCCCGATACTGGATTCAGTCCTGGTGGGTTGAGTTGGAGACTCCCTACCACCCTGCCGTGGAGGGTAACCCATGGGAGTTCAAGGTAGGTGCCTGAAAGTCGGTGGGACAGGGCTGGGTGGACAACAGGAGGAAGGGCCGACCCGGACCGGGGGGCGAGAAAATACCAGTAAAAAAAAAGAATCACAACATGCTGCATGCACCAAATTACATCAGCTGATAGAAGGCTTGTTAGTCTAATAAATGACTATGTTCTGTGACTGCAGCAACTTTACAATCAGTGTTATTTACAAATAACTTTTGTGCCAAAACCGCAAGAGTTAAATAAGGGTGTTTGATCTTAAATTGAAGCTAATGTCATGACAACCCCCCAAAAATGTGACTTTTGAGTGAATACATGGTGGCAGGCAGGTGTTACAATGACTGGAAGATTTCTTTAGCAATTCGTGGCAAGCATGGCTTCAGGGTTGACTGACAACAAACAAAGGCACAGCTCTTTGTAAAGGAATCTAGTGCTCTTAAGGACTTTCTGGAACATGGATGTGAGAGAGACCTGCTTAGTTTTGGAGCATAAGACATGAGAAACAGAAGTACCACTTTGTTTTTAAAAGACCTTGCTGAGACTTAGGCATAGTCATCATTGACTTATCTCAAGAAATATTTGTCTGACAGACATGGAAGACATCTCAAAAGACTTCTTTTAATGAGCTAAATTTAAAAAAAATTGCATGGAGATTGTATGTTGTTGCATTCACAAGTTATGAGAAAAAAGTAATTTTATACTTAAAAACTGAACTCTAACAGAGTGGGGAACCAACTCTTACATCATTTGCATGATCCAATCAGAGTTGGTAAAATTTTCAGGAAATGATGTCAGGACAATGCTCTGGCTAGAAGTAATAAAACTCAACCCTGAAGAAAATGCCTTAGAATCATCTAAGTCCGTATGCAGTGTGGATCTGTGTCTGTGGACTTGCCAGTGTTGTTGTTTGTTTTAGTGTTTAAAGTTTCCGCCAAAACCAGGACAAGGACAAAGACTGCCTATTGATGCCCATCAGCTGAGAAGCAATTTTGTAGTGCTGTGTTCACAACAGATGGGTCCCAAATCCAAGGTTTAAGTGTAAGCAGGAAAAGGAACAGAATCAACAGGACTCAGTTGCTAAAAGGACTTTGCTAGCCATGGAAGATTTCTCAGTAACATTCTGAACTTAAGGAAGAAACCAGACTCCACAGCTAACCAGATGTCTGACTATTATTTAAATTGATTTTTATAATATTCTGATTGGGCTTAGCTGGGAGGTTGCATGGAAAATAATTTCTTAAAGACTAGAGTGTTAGGTACATAGTTGAAGCTTGAGTTTAAATAATGATAAACATTTTTGCCAAAAAAGAGTATTTGAATAAATTACAAAAGAAGTTTGAAATACTAATAAGATAAAACCATTTAAAATCTTTATACAAAAACAATTTTACTGTCTGCAAAAGTTATCAAAACTGCAAGCTGTATGTTTTGTTTTTGTTTTGTTTCATTTGTTTATTTTCTGAAACCTCTGTTGTTTTATATTTATGCTGCTTTTCATTATGTTTACAGTATTTTATACCTATGCAAATATTAGTAATTAGAGAACTTGTACAAGGACAAATAAAATCTATTTTCTTGTATACTATATGAGGTGTAACAGAAACATTTTTGCCGTTATCTAGAACTGAATACAATAGGTGTTAAAGTAAGATTTGAGCCAGTTTTATAATTGTTTACATAATTATGCAAATTTTGTGATACGAGGCTAAAAGCTTAGCTAAGTGCCCATAATAAGAAATTGGTATTCTAACCTATTGTTACAACACAGAGGTGTGGCGGTGCTTATCAGTGCTGTTAATAAAAATATGATTTACAAGTTTTCTAATGTGAGATAGGTATAGCCTTTCAATAATGCGCTGACTCCACAGCCACATCCACTGTTGGCCTCTTCTCCTCCCCAAGAGTGTCGACATTTCATGTACTGTATGTTGTTTATCTGAACATGCTTGCTTCTTTCTCAGTGCTGCAAGATGGACGTTAGTTGCTGGAGTTTCATGTTCCTATGGATAGCAAACTTATTTCTGTTATACTTAATAATATGCACCTTTTTTAGTATTAGGGAGGGATCAGCTCTATACTGTTATATTTTTATAGTCCTAAATTAAGGGCAGCTTTCTTTATTTTGGGGACTTGTAGTAGGTCTTATTTTTCCTATAAATATTTTGTTAGGGGTTGGGTTGGATTTGGGGCTGTGGGTATTCACCAGATTTGTAGTACAACTTTTGGACTATTTCTAGACTATTATATGTCCATTGGAGGCTTTGAGACTGATTACTTACATACCTTTTTTTTCTAAGTCCAGGCTATGTGGCACTTTTGGCTAATTATTACAAAAATTGTTTTCCAGGGGTTGAAAAATCCCCAAGTCCGAGGTCCAGGACCCACAGAAAGCACCGTAGGACTTGCACACTACAGCCCATTTAAGTCCGATGGACTTGACTGTATTTACTTTTGCCAGCGCATACGCGGACCTGTAACTGCAACTCCACCCTCCCCTGCCCAGAACGTGATATTCTGATGCTGGCTTCCGAGCTGTACAACAGCTCCACGGATCCATTTTCCCGATTGGTTGCCTTCGCGAGATATCCACGCCTACTCGCGAGACCAGGAGAGAGAAAGGATAGGCAGAGCTACTGTAACACTGGTCCCAGACCAGCCATATCGGGAATCGTGTGTAATGTAATTTTCTGTGGACAAGCATGAAGGGTCTGAGCAGAAGTCTAGAAGGAAGAATATGGCTGTTTCATTTTCAGGGAAGAACATCGTGCAGCGTGGATGCAAGTTCCATTTTTCATTTATGTAGTAAGGAGTGTATTTATTTTTTAAAAAAACAAGAAGGCTAGAAGTGTAATCATAACTCTGTTCAGCACAGTTAGGAGAGCAACGGGAGTTGCTGAGTGTGTGAGAGGGGTTTAAGACTGTGTTTAAATCAAAAACAGCATAGCTTTACTATTGTTCAGTCTGGCAGAGGTTTGAAGGCAATGGTGGTGCAGCTAAGTCGATACGGAGAGTGTAGGGTGAGGTGGAAAAGGATGCAAATAGCATTTGTGTGAATGGAAGATACTTTTTTTTTTTTAACAGGGGCAAATACTGACTGAGATTTGTATTTCTTTATTGACTGTTTCTGTCCAAGTGCCACAGCCTTGGTGTGGCTGATTTGCTTCTACAACAGGAAACAATTGTGTACAGCAAGTAGGAAAAAGATTCTTTAATGGAGGCACTGTTTTCTGAAGAGCAGGGGAAACGTGTTTTAGTGAAGTAAAGAAAGGAACTACAGTAAAAGAAAGTGAAAGCAATTAGGGAGACATACCAGTGGGAGGGGGATGACATAACTACTGTGTGCACAAAGTACAGTGTGCCTTTCCCAGTTAAGTTTTTAAATAAATGCTTAATTACCTGTCTACTATGTGTATAAATTAGAGCATTTATCACATAATAGCTTCAGATATTGAAGTGGACCCAGTGACTGTGTGTGTCTGTCTTGTAGCAGCGGCTGTGGCCATCTTAATATAAAAAGGACTTCAACTAGCCAAGGGAGAGTAATAATTAAGATTACGGAAAAATGGGGGTTCACAGATGCGAGCTGGACTATGAAACTTAATTTAAAGCCAAGCATATAGTCCATTTTGAGTCCAGACTGCAAGCTACGAATAATTTGGCTTGTAGAGGGGTCCCTGTTGCTTCCTATAATTATTAGAAAACAATTGATTTGCTTTGGTAAAGATGTCGGTGAAAAAAAATGTGACTTACCATTGCCTGCCATGGACTTATGGCCCAAAAGTAACATAAGTCCTGGACTTATGGCTTCTCCCAAAATTTTTCAACCCCTGTTTTCTCGGGCCGCTCGATGGCCAGTGGGTAGTGCTCCCATGTCGGTGACCTGGATTTGGAAGCGAGCTCAGGAAGTCAGTCATGCTATCCCAAGGGCTTGGTAGGCACTGTTGTGTGGCAGCACTCCCAGCCAGGGAGGGACTGCAGCAGGCCAGGGAGCTTGTCTCTCTCACAGGGGCATGCTAGAGCGTGCAAGGCTGCCTCTGGGTTAAACCTATATCATGGAAGAGGGTGGGGTCAGAACACGGAATACACCCATACCAGCCACAGGATGATTCTCTGATCACCACAGCCCAAGCACCATCTACAGGGCCCTGGGGACTTCTGGACTGTGCTTCTGGGGTGGGAAGGATGGAGTTCTTGTCTCGGACCCCGCCATGGGGGGTTAGATCCGTAGGGGACCTTCTCCGGGTAAGTCCCTAAGATGGTGGGTGACGGGGGTGGGCAATCAGAGAGGAAGGAAGGTGGCTGGGATATCGGTAAAACAGCTTGATTAAAAAAAAAATTTTCTGGCATACAATGTTTGGTGATATGTCCCTGCTAATGTAATAAACTACATGTTTCAGACATTGTCTCCTATTGGATTTTGTGGATGTATGCACACTGTGGATCATAACTGTAGTGTTTTCTTTAAAACGAATAAACAGGTAGTTAAAAAAAGTAGCAAATTACTGTCCAATCACCCTCTGTTAAAAAAATTAAAAATGACTGTCCAAACATCCTCCTGTCAGTTCTGAGTAAGCTCCTTGAAAAGGTGGTTGTAAATCAATTAACAGATTACCTTCATAAATCCAATCTCCTCACCCCTGAACAGCATGGCTTCCACAAGGAGCACAAGGGGTTGGCAGCATAGCCTAGAGGTTAGAGTAATGAGCTGCGAATGAGCTTGGTACATCCAGCAGACCTGGGTTTGATTCCCACAACCTCCACTTGCATACTGTGTGATTGATTCTGAGCAAGTCACTTAACCACCCCAGTGCTCCCAGGTCACCTCTGAAAACAAGCACTTGTGCCCTGTGGGCCTTACCCGGTTACCAGAAACTAAAAAAAAAATATGACTACTGCCCTCGTTCAGTTTTTTTAATGGCATAACAGAAGCTATGAACAGAGGCCTGCTGACTGATGTTGTTTTCATTGACCTCTCCAAGACTTTTGACCTGGTTCACAACAATCTGTTGATCTCCAAGTTTATTACTCTTGGCTTCTCCTCTCTTGCTGTTGCCTGGTTTGGAACTACCTCCCGGACAGATTGCAATTTGTAAACTTTAACCAAACCATCTATAATTTGGTTCACCCATGCTGCAGTGACATACATTTTGCTGATGCCAATTATTATGGCACAGGAAAAATGCCACCTTGCATTACAGTGCCAGGCAATTCATCTCCCAGGAGTTACAGCGCCAAGGCACCCTCCTGAAAAACTGTCACTTTTATGGGGGGCTGCACCCCCACACCCCCAATGCAGGCACCCCCCAAACTAAATATAACCTCCTCCAGGGTGGGCATGCCCGAGAGGGGGTAGAAACTGTGTGGGCGCAAAAGGTGACAAGGTGAGGGGCGAGCTAAAATCAAGATCGCCCCTTTCACTGTCACCTTTGTCATGGCGCCATCATTTCCACGTCCAAAATGAGTCGGCAGCTTGATGGACTATGGTGCAATTTGGCCGCTGTTAATGCTGGAGTTCCGCAGGGTCCTGTCATCAGTCCTTTGCTTTTCTTTATCTTTATTAACTGTCTTCCTTCTGTAGCTACCTCCTGCTCCCCCATCTTGTATGTGGGACGACATTGCTCTTCACTTTAGCTCCTCCTTTATAGGTCACATTAATGCACACTTAAATTGTGAATTCCATAACATCTAAGGTTGGCTAATGGAAAACAAACTTATCCTCAGGTACTCCAAAACCCAGGCTATGCTCTTTGACTCAAATGTTAAACTTGAATCCTGCCTGGATTCCCTTGCCATCTCCTGTATTGATGGGACCAAACTCACCTGGGACAAAACATTTATGTAACTAGGAATCTCACTTGACCAGCTTTAGATTTCTCCCCTCATATAACCTCAGTCTGTAATTCTCTAAACATAAATCTTCATCTAGCCTACAGTATCACGTTCATCTGCACCCCAAAGGTTAGACTAGCCATAGCACAAGGAATCTTGTTACACAGCCTGAATTATGATCTACTAACCTTATCCCAGACCTCCCACACAGCCCTACATAAATGGTATGTGACCTACAGCAACATATGTCATTTTGCTCCATCCTCACCCTGTCTTACTTACCGCTGCAACCTCTATTCTGCTCTGGAATGGCTTCTTTCATCAGCTGCTCACTCCTCACTAGGCTGCTTCTGGATAAAATTCTCAGATCCTCCTTTCCAACCTCAATTATATCTCTCCTACATTGCCCTCGTATGACTTACTGTCTTCAATCCTCTGACTTGTCTCTTCTTCAGGTTCAAAAGTGCTCCACTAAAGGAGATTAACAGGTGTTCTCCATATTTGCTCCCGGGTTCTGAAACTCCCTGCCTTGGTCAGTGCATAAGTCTCCCTCCCACCACGAATTAAAGGGATCCTTGAGTAAACACTTACAGGCATCCTCAGTCTGTACCTGAACCAGAACCTTCTGACAGAATAGTTACAGCGTTTACCTCACCTAGTTCTTGCCACTTTATACAACTAATAAACTTGGTTGGTTATTGCTGTGATAAGTTCGCTGGCACTAGGAGCCCCCTACCTCTGAATTTTGGTCATGACTACTGGATTTGTATTCCACACTCATGATGCTGCTTGTTTGATTGCTGTAAACACTGCAATATAATTATTATAATTCTTAAATTATAATGTACATATTCCTGATTATATAACCTCAGAAAATGAATGTATTTGTAGAAAACATTCAGCGTAAAGCCACTAAAGCAATTTAAACTATGCAGCAGTTTGATTATGGTACCAGGCTAAATAAACTAGGTCTTTATTCAATGCAGTACAGAAGAATGAGGGGTGATTTGTACACAGTTTATAAAGCCATAAATGAAAAATCAACTTTTGAAACAATTGGGCTGTAAAGCAATTCATCTAAAGTTAGCACCAGGTCACATGACAAAAAATTAATGGGTACTGTAAATAAAACCAAAAAAAGAAATAATTGGTTCACACAAAGGGTAATAAAGACATGGAATAGTCTCCCAAAAAGTGTCATTGATAGCAAAACAATGAACACCTTCAAAAACGGTCTAGATGTATACAAGGATAACAAAAAATCCCTTTTCCACCACTGAAAAATGGTGGCGAGCTTATAATGGGCATAACTGCCTACCTAGCTTGTATTTACCTATGAACCTATGAACTGTTTATACTGTTTGGTATTAGTTAACCTGTTTACAAGCTGCTGCGTCCGTTTTGATCTCATTATCTGTATGGTGTATAATTCTTAGTTGCTTATTGTCCCCTGAAATCCATTCCTTCCTTTGTTACTATTCAAGTTATGTTGGTCTTTTGTACTCTCCCAGGCTACAACTGAAAATAGGTATTCAACTGTCAAGTGTACCTACCTGGTAAACAAAAACTACATAGATAAGATTATTTTTAATGAAAATAAACCTGTGCTGGTAGTGCAGACCTGTGGCTGTTGTATTCCTCATCATTACTTATATAATATTTCCTGCTTTATTTAAATGCGTGATTGCTTCCTGAAGGAAATAAGACAAGACAGTTAAAAGGTCAAGAAGACAACAAAAACATTCATTATAGTTCAGCATACAGTATTTATGTATCACAAACAAGCATAATTTTTTTTATTTCTTTTTCTTGTCCAGTCGTTAAGGTGGCCCTCTTCTACGACCTCCTTGTTTTTAGCTGAATCCCAGCCCCACCACCTGCTCCACATCCCAGAGGCTCTGAGCTTACCTCCTGCAGCTTACCCCTCTTGACAGGGTTTTCAGGGCACCACCACCTTCGGTGACCAAATTCAGTGGTGGGAGTCTATCATGGTGGTCAAGCGAAGGATGCAGGCCTGAGAGTGCCACGAGACATGTCATCCTGTCAGGTCAGGGGTTTTCACTGTTTACTCCCTCCCCAGAGATGCCAGCATGAATGTGGCTGTGCAGTTACACAACAAGCACACACAAAGCCAAGCCAGGCATCTCCTCTCCCAGAGGCATCCTGCCCACAACTCCTGTAGTACCCCAAGGGGCACTAGCATGGTGGGAACAGGCAGCGTCTGCTTCCTGGAGGAGGCAAGCATCCTCTGGGGTGCACAAGCCTTCTGCTCCTCAAGCTGGCCCTCCAGCATCATAGACTCGACCCAGATCCATGGGTGATGGCATCTTGAGCAGAAGTTCTACTGCTGGGCTGATGGGCAACCCTCAAAGTTAGCATCTCAGATCCACCTGGAATGATCAGTCTGAGGACTTTCCTACAAGATCCATGTTGACAAACCAGAACAAATCCAGGAATGCCACTGTTTGAGGGTGTGCACTGTACTGCAAGTTGGAAAGAGTACTGAAACCGAAGGCCAAAGCACAGTGACGGGGGGAAGGGAGGTGGGGTTCTTTACCTGCTAAGTTAAACATCAGATGCCCAATACCCAGTTGCAGTTTTGTGGCACAAAGTAATCGAAAGAACTGCTTTGCACCAATGTTCCTAATTGTGCCCCCTTTTTGAGATACACAAAGTGGCTGCATGCCTTTCCCTGCACTACCAAAATGGTATTTGCAGCAGCACAGGGGGAAGCAGCAGGAGCTGGCATGCTAATGATGTGCTAAGCTATGCTCAGATGCTTGCCGGCTGTTGCTCAGACTGGTCGCATACCACAGCACCACAAGGCAGTTAGAATGCTAAAAGCAGTTCTTCATCCTCACATAGGCATACAACAGGGCCACTGAGCACTGCCATGGGACCAAGCTCAATGACAGACTATTTTTTAAAATTCTATTCACAGTGGATCAGGGCTAGGGAGATGGGGTTTCATTGGACACCAGGAATAGATGAAATTTACTTGAGTGGTTGGCGGGGACACTGGACTACCAGGGATAATCAGTGAAGGACATGAAAATTGTGAAACTGCATGGCCCACAAGTGAGCCTAAAGGTCAGGTCAAGCAATGGGGGTTGCACTGTGTGGCTAGCATAGTGCCATGCCCAGACATCCATGATGGCTGCAGTTCAACTGTTAGTTGAATTATGATTTAGCCAACAGTGGGGGCTCCTCCCGTGGCAGCTAAGTGTGGGCTTTGTTTATGGTAGTTTTTAGAGAGGCAGAATAGGTGGCTCTTTGCACCCCAAATTTCATCTTCCCCAGCTGTAACTGTGTATTGGGGCCTAGGTATCTATCAAAATAAAATGTTTCAAACCATCATGTTTACAACAATGAATGTTTGGCATTGCTCTATGAATAGTCATTGCAATATTGGACATGAAAAAGGACTTGTTCCACTGTCTGCTTTTAAAAGCATCTGACTGTCCCCAGCTGACTTTACAATTGCTGTGTTTGCGGCTTCTCAGTCTGCTGTAAAGGTAAGCCCTATGATGTCATAACAACTGCACTAAAGCTCAGAAGATATTGTAACTGTTAACAGCTCTAAATAAATGGTAACAGACAATGAATTCAAACAGAAAAACATACAAGTTTATTTAGGGGCTGCAACCCTAAACAGGAGAAAGGAGGGTTTGTGATGCAATTGCTTGTGCATCATTTGGCTGGCTTTTTCAGTGACCTGCTAGGCTCAGCCTGTCTAAACAACAGGACAGCTCTTCATGTGCCCTTCGAAGTGCAGTCAAAATAATTCCCTTGTGTTGTATGTTAGGTACCTTTGTAGCCTTAGTTCTCACTGCTTGCTCACCCCCAAATTGCGCATGCACCTGTAGCAACCCTGTGCTTGCAGTAAGAAGAGGTGGTTGTTACTAAATCTGGCCAGTGGGGGAATGATGCCTTGTCATCCTCCTCTTTGGGTGAAGCTGGAGAGGAAGGAGCTACAGGGCATATATAACATAGCTAGGCTACCCTCGAGGAGCCATGAAGCTCCCAGAGGGCTAGAGAGTATCAGCGTGGCAGGAAGGTATCGGCACACTGGCAGGGAGTGTCGAGGCTCCAGGTGCTCTCATTGGGTAGGTGTCCCAGTGGTGCAAGCGAGGGGTCAGCAGAGCCAGCCTTGACAGGGGCGTCAGCTGACAGGAGCAACCAAGCATTGTTAGAGGAGCCCTGGGATGTCAGATGTACTCCTGCATGCCCAGCAAGGGTGGGTACCCACCAGGCCCACCTAATGGCTAGCTGCATGACTTAGGGCAGGGGCACTAGAGACCCCCAAGATATGCTTCTGCCTGGAAGCATCGGTGCCAGTCACTCTTGAAGCCCCGAGAGTGGTATGAGGTCTTGAACACCTTGCCATGGCATGGGTGTTAGTGTACAGTTGAGTGGGACCTTGAAGGCAGCAAGGGAGAGACCTCAGGTGCCTAGGATGTGTCTCATACCAGTGGGGCTCATGGGTAAAGATCTGAGGATTTGCCCATAGTGTGCAAGTTCAGAGAAACCAGTAGGAGGTGGTAGGAACCGCAGGGGGTATCTCCTCAAGGGGTATCTTCCTGATGGCTTTCAGGCCTGAGGTGGATTCCCCTGAAGAACACTGAATGCATCCTGGTGATAGGGTGACCCCCAAGACCTGGATGAATGGCAGAGAAGATCAAGCACTAGAAGGGAGGAGATGAAGCAGGTGCTGCAGTTGAAACAGCAGTAGTGAGGTAGGAGACTCATTTTCCAAGACATGAATGTGAGATCAGTGAGAGAGGAACACCTGTTGCCTGCCCTGCTGGGATGCAACCCCTTCTCACAGGTTATTGGGTATGCCTGGCAGTGCACTGAGGAAATGATGCAGGTGATGTCCAGTGAGCCAGGATAAAGGAGTACCATGAATCTGGCAAGGGAAGTATCAATTTGAAAGGGTAGCCCAGACCAAGACTTTACCTTGATATTTTAGGGTGTCATGTTGGTGTGCCACTCAAACTAAAATACATGGGGATCTAAGTTAAGGAGCAGCATCCTACTTAGCAAACTAAAACACAAGCCAAAAAAAAAGTAAGGATTCAGCAGCATAGGTGATAGGGAATTCCTGGGCAGATGTGCCCAAGATGGGCAGATAAGCCATCCATATATATGTTTGGCTTAATGAGTGAAAGGGATAGAATGTTAGAGACCCACAAACAGAGTAGTAAAACTACGAGAGTGTTATAAAGTTACCATGCCCTGCAGCAGAAGGCTGTATGTGGCTGGCAGATGGATTACACTAAACAGCTGGGGTGGAGATGGAACCCCAGGAGACATACAAGTTATTTAAGATAGAGACCGTCACCAGTGAAGATCTAGGTACAGAGATGAATTGTTGTATAGTATGTGGTTAGGGCTTATTGTGTATGAAATTCAGCCAGTTCAAAAACCTTGTTGTGCACAGACCGAAAACTGTTGCGCACATTCTAAAAATATTGTGCACATTCTATCATTAGTGCCTTCAGCTGTGTTCTGCCTGATGCCAACTCCTGCCGCTTTCATTCTGACAGTGCGGCTCAGCTAACATTGCATGTTCCATAATGAACGCTGAGTTTTCTGAATGTGTTGCAGCAGTGAGAATGGGTGCAGTTGGAGCAGGAAAGTCACCTTGGTCGGTTCCCGGAGACTGCCCACCGAGACAGTCATTCCACCAGCCAGTGGAAATGACCTGGTTGGGGTGGTGAGTGGCCTGTTGCTTTAAATAAAAAAAAGTTTTCTGACTTAAGGCCACATTGGCAAAGTGCAGCCCCACATTAAACCTCTACAACTGGGGTTAAAAAGTAAAAACCATATACTATAAAAAATAAAGTATGGACGACCTTACGTAACTCACCCCCTGTGTTTCTATCTTGGGGTTGATAACAACATGGACCTCTTGAGCGTCGCTCTTAAGGTCCATATCAAGCTTTGCTCTTGTGGTCTATTACTGTATATGCTGTTACCTTAACCCCTTGATAGAAACACAGGCTTGTTGTGTATGGTTGCCCATAGATTATTCCTTATAAAGTAATGAACTGAGATCCTCGGACCTGTATCTGCATTGCCAACTGAAGTTCAGCCTGAGCTCCTGAGTAAAGGGTCCTATGCTTGAAGTCCAGTGTCCAGTGCATTTTGTTGAGATATCTATGGTACCCAGATCCACCAACTCTAACAGGCAGTCAAGCAACCCATACTGTTCAGTTTAGTTTATTAAAACACAACAGCAACCAACTGCAAAAGAAGAAGATGAAGTTTGTTACATTACAAATACAGTGCTTTCACACATTCATAATTATACAAAACCTAAAAATAAACTCAAAACTCCTTTAATACATTCACAGCTACCCTGTAATCATTAACATTTAAACATTTTATTTACACTATATAGATTATACATCCACAAATATCTTCAGACAAATTTTCAAACTGATCAAAGAGACATTTTATTCATCCAGATACGATGTGAAAAGGAGTCCATGTACATTTTTGTTCTGATTACAGTTTTTTTTTCCAGTTAATCTGTTTTTGTAGGCCATACCCAGACAGGGTACCTCTTTCGGTTGTGACAGGGTGTTCAGTTTGTGGTCAGGTTTGTAAATTTCAAGGAACAATTTGTTTTTACATCCTTTCCCTTTTTACACACAGTTTCTCTAAATTACATATTTGTAACGCTTCCTCGTACCCAATTTCCCTACTGAATATGATGCTTACAGCTTTTTCTTGCATTTTCTGCAACTTATTACTCTCCGTTTTCTTAAGTACTCCGTGCCACACAGTGGCAGCATACTCGCGGACAGGCCTGACCATGGTGTAATAATAGTACACCAAGTCTTGCAGACCCACCCTCACCCTTCTCAACGTTGTTAGGAAATACAATTGTGTATTTGCTTTTCCTAGCATACGTTCTACCTGATTTTGCCATGCAAAGTTGCTCTGGAAGATTATTGCTGATAATTTCACTTGGTCTACAACCTTAACTTCACCAAACAATAATGGGAGACATGCCCACCTACATGATTTCCCAAACCTAATTTCCTTATGATCTCACTGCATACTACTCTCACTGTCTGTGCCAAACTTTTCAATTACTGTGGTGTCATCTACATACGTAATATGTGGCCAGGCGCAAGTCGTCAGGGATCGGCGCACCTGCATGCAAATGGAGCCATAATGACATGCAATTGGCCCCATGTGCACCTTGCATACATTATGGCCCCATCTGCATGTTAACTTTTGAATATCGTGGTTGCTGTGCATGGCGCAATGGAACTTGCACTAGCGCATCCCCATGCTCCATTCTGGCCACTTGCGCTGGCGCAGTGCCACTGTGCCATGCACACTGCGGGTGGCCAAGGTGCGATATTCAACACTGCTGAGCCATGGCACAGCTCCGTTGAATATCGCCCAGTCCACACCCCTGCGCAGCCAAGTTGAGCTGCGCCCAAGCTTGCGCCACAGCCTGGCGCAGTTTGAATATCTGGGTCCTGGGGTTCTGGCTTGATTGTCGGCTTTCATTCATTACACATATTGAGGAACTGTCCAAAAAAACTAAGACAGAGGCTAGGCTTATTCTTTAGAATCAAGCATCTACTTAACCAGGAAGCAAAAATAAGGCTGGTCCAAACCACATTTCTTCCCCTTGTTGATTATACTGACTTTATTTACAGTCACTGTTCCAAAACAGCCCTTGCTAAACTGGACACACTGTACCATAGAGCGGTAAAATTCATCACCAATGCCCCCTTCAGAACTCACCATTGCTCCCTTTATGCCCAACTTGGCTGGTCCTGGCTTTGCAATAGGAGGCTAAAAAATGCCTCTTTATGGGTCTACAGAGCCATCACAAATAAACTCCCTCCCTATATCTCAGAACTGTTTAAGTGTACACCAGGCGCATACTCACCTAGGAGATGCATATATATTGTCTGACATTCCTAGAGTAAGATCTTGTTATGGCGAATCAGCAGTCAGTCATGCTCTTCCAACTGTGTGGAATACCCTCCAAAAATCCTTAAAACGTACAAAACTTATTGGTTTGCAGACCTTCAAATCCGTGAATAGCTCATTGCAGGAAAACTGTAATTGCTATCCTTAAAATTGTTACAATTTTCCCTGAGGGACATTTGCCATGCATTGTACTGCCTATATAACACTTAATGCCCCGTACCCAGTCTGTTGCAGAATATCTTCTTTCTTTTTTTCCCTTTTCTCTTTTCCTTTCTCCTTCACTCCTAAAGACTATACCTTAAGAATGTTAATGTATATTCCTTATTGTACTGCCATTCTTATTGTGTACCTAAAACTTTCTTGTCAGATACGTTTACCGTATCGCAACAAAATAATGTATGTATTGTGATGCCTTCCTCTGTCTTGCAGAAATGTTTATCGAATCGCAATCAATTATTGTATAGCCTTTCCTGTTTTGAACATCCAGGACCACCTTGTAATAATTGTAATGTTTATTGTAGCGTACTTATCAGGGACCCGGTAATCTGAAAGATCTCCTGATTCCCTACTGCCCCCTCCGTCCTCTCCATTCCACCAACAAGGGATTTCTGGAGATTCCCAGGGTTTGATTAAAGACATCAGGATCCCATGCTTTTGCTTTTTCAGCACCAACCCTGTGGAATTCTCTACCTCGTTGGTTGAGAGAATGCCCAGCCGTCGATAGCTTTAAGGTTGTTTAAAAACATATTTATTTAGCTTAGCTTTTACTTAGTCATGGTTGATATGTTTTAACGTTTGCTAAAATTTTTATTATTGTGTATATGTTTTTATGTACAGCGCCTTGGATTCAAAAGGCGCTATATAAATAAAGTTGGTTTGGTTTGGTTTATTTCAATGTATAGTAATACCTCTCCTTGCTGTGTCCATCCAGGACCACTTTGTAAATGAGCCTGCTCAACGGTGTTATTCCTGGTAAAATAAAAATTGAATTGAAAAAGACTGAATTGAATTGATCTATTGTTGCTTTGAGTTTATTCACCACATTTTCCCATGTTGAATTTGCAGAATCCAGTTTTAGCCACTCAGTACTCATTTGGGCTGCAATTACGTCTTAACACCCTTTCCTTTTTCTCTTTGGCCCATTTCCTACTGAAGATTATCTGCTCCTTCTCTTTTTGCTTTTTCCCACCCAAAAAGTGGTTTTCTGCCACAACTACATTAGGGCCAGATGACCTATCTGTTGTAAGACTGTTGGTCACTCATACCACCAGCTTATGTTAGTCACTTGTCTATTACATCTGAAGCACTCTTCCTTCTTGTTCCTGTTTTTACTGTTGGTTTAAAATTTCTTTCCCATGTAAATCTGTTTCATTTGCAATTTATTTGAATTCTCCACAGCAATTACTCTGCAGATTGGATGCATTTTAAAAAAAGTCAATACACCAATTTATATGTTCAGTCATGGTGTGGTTATTACTGGGGGGGGGTACAAACTCCAGACTAAGAAGGATCTACATGTTTTTGGCAGTCGAGGCCTCTTAACTTCTCTCAAAGTTGAAGGATTGTAGACTTGATGTGGTGCTAGAAATCCCAGTACACAGCTAAGAAGAACAAGGGATTTAGCAGTCAGGTTTGAAATAATACACAGAACTGCTAGCTGTGGTGCAACACCAAAAAGCAGCTCACAGTAACAGACAGCAGCACAAGAGGACCCACTGGAACCCCAACATTTTGTGCCTTCTGCTCCTGGTGCTTTGTTGAGGATACAAACTCCAAACGAACGAGGAGCTACATGTTCTTGGCAGTTACGGCATCTTAATTTCTACCTACAGCATCTCAAACTTGTGATCCTCTAATTCTGTCATTCTTTTACAGGCTTTGCTCCCCTTTATAAAACATGCAATCCCCTCTCCTCTTTGTATCCCTCTCAATCCTTCCTCTCAGTCTCATATCCCTGGATAGTTATCACCTGGGTTAGAACGTGGGGGCTGCACCAAGTTTCACTAATGACAGCAATTTGCACCTTACTTTGCTTTTGTACTACATTTAGCTCAGTCACTTTAGTTACCAATGCATGAACATTTTATTTAACACCATGGGCACCCAAGATTTAACAGGTAGCACTCTACTCAAATTCAGTGTTTTCATAGCTCTATCTTGGCACTAGGGAAGTTTGATAGTATCTCATCTGTTTGATATAGCTACTGGAATTCTCCCTTCATTGCTTTTGCTATGCTTCATCTGATCTATACACTCCATTTTATACAAGCTGTTGCAGTTTACCCCCCCCCCCCATATTCCAACCTTTAAATGTCAATTTGTACTCACCTTTACAGGTATCTGATTTATATCTAGCATTGTTTCTCAAAAATCAGTTTGACCTAGTTTGACTTGCATTTCTATAAAATAAATTATTGTGTGCAAAGGGCTTCTGGCAAGCTAGACATGGGAGTTCCCTGGGCCATGCCTGTCTCCATCTAGGGCAGTGATGTAGATCAGGGCTGTGCTGGCAGTGCTGCTTGAATGGGGGTGTTTGCAGACAGTATAGTTCTGATGATGGCCTCCTGTAGTTGGGGGGGGGGGGGGCTCTTCCCTCTGTTCCACCGGTTCCAGTGCTTTAACCCTTAAAACTAACAGAGTTCTTCAGTGGGTGCTCAGCCTTCATAACACTGTAGGCTGGATGATGTTGTGTGTGGTTGACTGGCGGTGGTACACATAAAATTAATGGTTAGCAATGCTTAGGGATGTAAGTTTGTCATGGCAGTCATACACGTCATTGATTCCATGACGTTTGATCTTTATTCAGGACTTCCATGACTTTCACTAGTGTCATCACAATGTAGCAATGATGACAGTGCCACAACATTTACTACTGTTTACTAATGATTTCATGAACAATGAGTCATTAAAACCTCATCCGTGACAAACTTACATCCCTAGCCAATGCTTGATGACAGAAAACCCCAAATCCAGGGCTTAACCTCTAAGTGAGGTGCTTGTACTCCTGGCCATGTCTAATAAACACTTCCCAGCTATACTGCAGGTTTTGATGTAGGGGCAAGCCCTGGTTTACTCACAGTTCCCAATACCAGGGACCTCCCTCACTGTACAGGGGCTGATGTTGCAGTTTGCAGCAATCTCCCTCTAGTGATCATCCAGTTGTTTTCCCTTTAATTTTATTTATTTATGTATTGAATTTTGTTAATCAGGTAGGCTCACTGAGACATGCATCCCTTTTTCAGGAGTGACCCAGGATTATTTACATTCAGTAAAAATGAAGGAACAAATTTACAGATACATCCAACACTACGGCAGTAACATTCCAAGCAACATTAAAAATAGTAGCAACAGTTTCATGCATTAGGTACAGTAAGCCAAGTGGGAAGTTGTGTTCCATTACATATGTGCAGCAGTACATACAGAGTTAAGACACATGGTTTAGAGGAGATGTATTGAGTGGCAGCAGCCACCATACTGGTCTTAGTGGGCACAGGTTCTTGGGGAAGGAGAGCACCTTTTAAGCAAGCTTTTGAAGGTCAGCATCAAAGGGCCCTCCTGAATAGTAAGGGGAAGTTTGTTCCAGAGCTGGGATGCTTTATATGAGAAGAATCATTGTCCAGCCACTGTCAGGGCTCTAGGTACCTCAAGACGTGGTTGGGTCAAGGAACAATGGAGTCTCCCCTGAGGACTTTATTCCAGTACATCCCTTAGATTGGGGACGTAGTCACTTATAATCTTATAGGTAAGGCAAAGCAAGGGATAGCAGAGTCTCTCTTCAACGGAGGGTTAGTTGAGGGAGGCAAGTACAGCACAGTTGTGTTCTCTGTTACCTGCACTTGCATCACACCTGCCTGTCTTGTGGTAGAGTATTTTGAGCCTATTGAGCTCTGTACCCCTTAGTGAGGAGAGAATGGGAGCTCCATACAGAAGCGTCAGGAGTAGTTTAGTAGTGGCAACAGATAGGCAGGCTTCGTTTTTGAGGTACGCTCTCGGTCGGTAGAGTAAGCCTAGTTTCTAAGAGAGAAGCTTGGTTGTGCATTCAGCATGGGGCCTGAAAGAGAGTTCCTAGTCTAACATAATACCTAGGTATTCTATGTTATCCACAGCTTCCAGCCGAGTGCCACTAGTGGTATCAATATTTAAGAGCTCTGCCTTGTCTGAGCCTAGCTTTCTAGACCCAAATAGCATTGCCTTTATTTTCTTTGCATTCAAGACAAGTTGATTTGACATAAACCATTTCTCAAGCTGCATGAAGTTTTCTCTAATCCAAGTTTCAATTGTACTGAGTTCAGAGTCCATTCTATACAATACAGCATCATCTGTGTGCAATAATGCATAAGCGTCACCACAGCTGGAAGGCAGTTCATTAATGAAAAGGGAGAAAAGTGGGGGCCCCAAGATGGAGCCCTATGGTATTCCATCAGAGATCGCTCACCATGAGGAAAGGCAGGATCCCCATTTTATTGACTGGTTATGGCCCATGAGGTAACTTCTAAACCAGGTGGAGGAGAGTTGATCTAGGCTTAAGCTCCTTAATTTAGATAGGAGCTCATGATTCACCAAGTTGAAGGCCCTAGTTAGATCCATGAATATTGCTCCTGTGACTTTACTGTCATCAATGGCTCTAAAGACGTCTGTAGTAAGACATACCAGGGCTGAGTCAGTGCCATGATGTTTTTGAAATTCATGTGGGACATCTGTGAGCAAGGAGTCTGATGCAATGTAGGCTACCAGTTGATTGTATGTTAACCTTCTTGGATTTTAGCCCTGGTGCTTCGTATTGCTATAGGGTGGTAGTTTTCACTTGGCTCCACTGATAGGATGGGAACCACATGTGCCACCTTCCATTTTTTGGGTACCTCCCCTTGAAACAGGGACGTGTTACAGAGTTTGGCCAGTGGTGAAGTGAAGACTGAAGCAAAAAGTTTTAGGAGCCTGGGTTTGAGTCCATCATGGGCAGCTGATTTATTAGTTTTGATTTTTGGCGGTTGTTCCAGGACTTCCTTTTTGGTGGTCAGCCTGAAATGGAAGTTTGGGTGGCTAGTAGGTTGGGGGAAGGAGGGAGGGGAACCAGCAGAGGAATCCTTGAAAGCATCTAGATCCATGAAGAATCCGATGAATACTTCAGCGATGTGTTGTGGGTCACTTATAGAGTGTTACATAGTGTTTCCCGCATGGGGGCAGCAGCTCGCCCTCTCAGGAGACAGTTTACTTGGCACCAGAAATGTTTGGGTTTTCGCAGGTTGCTAGTTTGCAGGTCCTACATGTAATTAAGCTTGGCCTTTTTTAGACTGGACATTCTCAGTTGTCTAAAAGTCAGCCAGTCTTGCTGCCAGCTAGAGGTTTTATAGATTACCCAGGCCCTATTCTTCAGTTTCATTAGGCTACGGAGGGGAGGTGTAAGCCATTTAGAACACAGGCCTTTAAACCTTATTTGCACAAGTGTGGCATGTTTGTTTACTATGTTAGTGAGATTGTTGATCAAGATATCATAGGCAAGGTTGTTATATTCTGTTGAACCTACAGTATATCTTCCCAGTTCACACTGGAAAGGTCTTCCAGAAAGGCATTGTTTGTTGATCTTGAGTGTAATTCATAGATATTGTAATCGAAGGTAGGGTTGCTGTTACTCCAGATACAGTAGACAATGGAGTGGTCACTCAAGGAGTTGGAGACGGTCCCAGTCATATGGGCTCCTGTCAGATCTGCTCACTAGAACCCAGTCAGTTAAGGAGTGGCTTCCAGATTTTGCATTTAATCTTGTGGGTTCCCCAATGATTTGGTGGAGGTAGGCAATGCTGAGTGCACTTTTGAAAGTGCAAGGGCCCTTGTCAAGCCAAGTAAGGTTGAAGTCTCCCAGTAGAATAAGCTCGCTAAGGTCCAGCTCCCCTAGGCAGCCCAGGAGGTCACTGAGTGCAGGTTTAGCTACAGTAAGAGGACTGTAATTATAGCCAACATATTAAGGTTTGGTGTTGTAAAGAAGAAGTTTAATCAAAACATATTCACACACTGTGGAGGCTAAGGAGGCAAGGGGGAGTCTTTATGTATAGGAGTGCACCCCCTCCTTTTTTTGTTGTTTTACTAATCCAGTCTTTCCTAAATACATCGAAGCCAGGAATATTTAAAAATGATCCCAACATAGAAACATAGAATGTGTCAGCAGAAAAGGACCAGTAGGCCCATCCAGTCTGTCATATTTTCCCTGCCTAACACTACACCCCGGACTCTATTTGGTCACAGGTGTTGCTCTCCTCCCCTTTACTTCTATTTATTATACACATGTGCCTATCCTATGCATGCTCAGAACTCCCCACTGTCTTTGCCCCCACCACCTCCTCTGACATGCTGTTCCAGGAGTCCATTGATGTTTCTGTGAAGAAATATTTCCTCACACCACCCCCCCCCAAGCTTCATAGCATGCCCCTGTGTTCTAGTGCTCCTCCTCCCTCCTGCACCTTGTCCACCCCCATGAGGTACTTACATATCTCAGTCATGTCTCCTCTCATTCTCCTCTCCTCTCCTCTAGGGAGTACATGTTGAGCTCACAAAGTCTTTCCTCTATATGGTTTCTCATGCAACCCCTGCACCATTTTAGTTGCCCTCCTCTGGACCCCTTGTACCCTGCAATGTCCTTGCAGAGGTGCAGCCTCCAGAACTCAACAAAGTACTCCAGGTAGGGTCTCACAAGTGAACGATACAGGGGCAACGCCACCTCCCTTCTCCTGCTAGAGATCCCCCTCCCTACCTACCCCAGTATTCCGCTCGCCTTACCTGCTACCTTGTCACACTGCCCTGATACCTCAAAATCATCAGATATGATCACCCCAAGGTCCCTTTCTTGTTTTGTAACTGTAAGTACCTCCCCTCATCTTATACACAGCCTGCACATTTCCCCACCCTAGGTGCATGACTTTGCACTTTTGGCATTGAAACCCAGCTGGCACTCCCTAGACCACTCCTCTAGTTTCCTCAGATCTCTTTGCATTCTCTCAACCCCCTCCTGGGTGTCCACCCTGCTGCAGATTTTTTGTGTCATGATCCGCAGAGAGATGCAACTTCCCCTCTAATTCCTCAGCAGTTTCACTAATGAAGACACTGAAGAGGATAGGGCCCAGTACCAATCCCTGTGGTACTCCACTGGTCACTTTCCTGTCCTCAGAGTCACTGCCGGTGGTAGTTTACCACCATCCTCTGCCATCTATCTTTCAACCAGTTCGATACTGAGCCCACTACCTTCTCCCCACTCCCAGGCTACTTAGTTTCTTTATCAGGCTCCTGCGTGGAATAGTGTCATAGGCCTTACTCAAGTCCAGATAGGCCACATTCATTACCCTCCCCTGATCCACCTCCCTAGTTACCCAGTTAAAGAAATCTATGAGATTCCTTTGGCATAACCTTCCCCCATGAAACTGTGCTGCCAGTTTTCCTGCAGCCCATGTGTCTCCAGGTACTCCATTAGTCTCTCCTTCAGCAGGGACTTCATTAACTTCCCCACCACTGATGTGAAACATACTGGTCTGTAATGACTGGTCTCCTTCCTGCTGCCGCTCTTGTACAAAGGGATCACATCAGCCGTCCTCTATTCCTTTGGAACCACCCCCATCTCCAGTAAGATGCTAAATAGCATTGCCAGAGGGGTGGCTAGCACTTTGCTAAGTTCCTTAAGTACCCTTTGGTGAATACCATCCAACTCCATTGTCTTGTTTTCCTTAAGGGCTTCCAACCCCAGTGGACTCTCTCTTCTGTAAGAGGACTTGTGTCCAAACTCCCAATGTCTGTTAATGGATGATGGCCCATCCCCCCTTCCAGTGTAAAGACCAAACAGAAGTATTCATTTAAAATTTTATCATTTTCTTGGTCTTTCTCTGCACATCACTCCCCCCGGTCTCCTGAACTTCACAAAACAACCCCTTGCCTTCCTCTTTTCACTCACGTACTGGAAGAAAGTTTTATCACCATTTCTGACTTCCTGGGCGATCCTTTGCTCAGTTTGAGTCTTTACTGCCCTTACCCTCCTTCCTACCTCCCTTTGTTTGACTACATATACCTCACTGACCACCTCTGTTTGGGTCTCCTCGTACTTTCTGACAGCTGTTTTCTTTTCTCCTTTACCACCGTAACCACCTTTTTTGAGAACCACAGTGGCCTCTTTCTCCTCGTACCCTTGCTTATTGCCTTTAAACAGCTTGCTGTTGCCCTAGTTCTTCCCTCCTTTATTCTATTCCATTGTGCGTCCATTCCCCCCCCCCGGAAGGGATTTCCTGAGGCAGTCTCCCATTTCTTTAAAATCTGCTCTCGTGAAGTCCAGGACCCTTGTTGTAGTGTGTTTTTTCCTCCCGTCCAATGCATATGTCAAACCACACTGTACGATAATCGCTTGTACTCAGGAAGTTACCCACTGTGACGTCTGCAGTGCTATCCCTGTTTGTAAGTAAACATCAGTTCCATGTGATTTGGGCGAGTGAAAAATGTCGAGCCAAAAACAGTGACAGCTTTTGGGCGAGTACAAATACGGCAACAATTGTTTTATGGAGGTCTTTGCCCCCAGCACCCCCTTACTAAATTAACCAACTCTGAGGTCATAGCATCATGGGGAGGGGGAAAATCTTTGTCACCATAGAAACATAGACTTTGACGGCAGATAAGGACCGCTTGGCCCATCTAGTCTGCCCATTTCCCTACCTACAGGATAGGCCGCAGATCCTAGTTAACCAACAGCCTATTTCTTCCTACCCCCACAAGAATTGCCTTACGTCTGTCCCATGCATTCTTGAATTCTCCCACAGTTTTAGACCCCACAACCTCCTCAGGAAGGCTGTTCCATGCATCCACTACCCTCTCTGTAAAATAATACTTCCTCACATTGCCCCTGAACCACCCCCATCTTTAAATTGTGTCCCCTTGTTCTTGCAAGTCTCTTTTTCTGAAGATGCTACCCTCTTGGACTTTGTTGATTCCACTGAGGTACTTAAAAGTTTCTATCATGTCCCCCTCCTTCTTTCCTCAAGGGTATACATATTAGCTCCTTTAGTCTCTCCTCATCACGGCTTCTCTTGCAGACCCTGCACCATTTTAGTTGCCCTCCTCTGGACTGCCTCAATCCTGTCTATGTCCTTGGGAGATGGGGTCTCCAGAACTGGACACAGTACTCCAGATGGGGTCTCACCAACTGTCTGTACAGAGGGATAACAACTTCCTGTTTTCTGCTGCTGATGCCTCTCCTATGCATCCCAGTATACCCCAGCCCTCCCTACTGCCTTCTCCACATTGCTTGCTAACCATAACGTCATCTGATATGATTACCCCAGGCCCATTTCCTTTTTGTTGTTGTTACTACTCCCCCATTGTGTATTCTTCCCTGGTTCTTGTTTCCCAGGTGCATTATTTTGCACTTCTTGCATTGAATCCTAGCTGCCATACTTCTGACCATTCTCCAACCTTGCCAAGTCCCTTCTCATTCTTTCCACGCCTCCTTGTGTATCAACCCTGTTGCAGATCTCTGTGTCATCTGCAAAGAGGCATACTTTTCCTTCCAGTCCCTCTGCAATGTCACTTCATGAGACATTAAAAAAACGACTGGACCCAATACTGAACCCTGAGGTACCCCACTAGTAACCTCTCTTTCTTCAGAGTGGACTCCATTTACAATTACCTTCTGTGTCCTGTTGTCCAGCCAGTGTTTTACCCAGGCCACCACCCTGGGTCCCACTCCCAGGCTGGTTAATTTGACTATTAATCTTTTGTGTGGGACTGTGTCAAATGCCTTGCTAAAGTCTTGGTAGGCCATGTCCACAGCCCCTCCCTGGTCTACTACTTTGGTCACCCAGTCAAACAAATCTATTAGATTCGTCTGACATGACCTTCCCACTGTGAACCCATGCTGCCTTGGGTCCTGTGCCCCACTGGCCTCTAGGTACTCAACTATTCTTTCCTTCAGAAGTGACTCCATCACTTTCCCTACCACAGAGGTCAGACTGACAGGTCTGTAGTTTCTTGCCTCTGTCTTGGTCCCACTTTTGTGAAGGGGAGTCACATCCGCCTTCCTCCAGTCCTCGGGTACCACACCATCCTCCCATGATTTATTAAAAGAGTAGCCAGTGGTTTCACTAGTTCCCCCTTAATTCTTTTAGAATTCTGGGGTGAATTCCATCAGGCCCCATTGCTTTGCCCACCTTCAGTTTTGGAGTTCTTGCAGAACCCTTTCTTCTGTGAAGGACTGGGATCAACTCCCTATCAAGAGTGCTTCTGTTAATTGGATTAGGCACTTCCCCCTCCTCTTTTGTGAATACTGAGCAGAAATATTTGTTCAGTATCCTGCTTTTCAATGTTCCCTCTGCCCACCCACCGTTCATTCTATTCAACCTCACTATCCCTCCTTTTCTTTCTCATAACCAGCTGATGTACCTATAAAAGGTTTTATCCCTTCTTAACCTAGTTGGCTATCTTTCCTCAGTTTGAGCCTTTGCTATTCTGACTTCCTCCTGCTTCCTTCTGCCTTAACTGGTACAGCTCTCTGTCCTGCTCCTTCTGTGTTTCCTTATACTTCCGGAATGCTATCTTTTTCTTCCTGACTTTCACAGCCACCTCTTTTGAGAACCATAGTGGCTTTTTCTTTCGTTTTGATTTGTTTATTTGCTTCACACAAAGGCTTGTTGCCTCTGTGATGGCAGTTTTGACTCCGCCCAAAAGTCGTCGCTGTTTTTGGGTTTGCCGTTTTTCACTAGCCCAAATCACGGGATACCATGAACATCAGGAGACCTCGCACTCACTCACCCAGAAAATATAGCTGAACTCCACAGAAATGTAATATTCAAAATATTTATTTACTTGTATTTCAGAAAGTGCATAAGCTCTTCTGGTGTCATCTTGACATGGATTCCAGTTATTATAAGAGGTTTTGACTAGTGATAGAAAACTGTATTTTTTATCTATGCATTATACTGACATCTCCCTTTTCTTTCTCTTGTTTCTTCTGTTAATATGCTTATATGAAGGATCCGACTTATGGGAGACATGTCTCCAAGTTGCCATGCAGTTTGATGATCTTTTTGAGCAAAGATACACCAAGAAGAGAATCCTGTCACCGATGAATTGAAGCTACATGTTCCTCTGATTGAGAATGGACATAAACAGTTTTTGGACTTTGCTTTTTATGGACCTAAATAAATCACAGGATAAATTACAGCACACGTATAGTGCTGTTGTTTGAAATCAGAGTGGTGGGAATCGAACCAAGTACCACTGATAAGGGGGTTTAATGACCAATTACTGGCATCTTTTTTAATCTTTCTTCATACTCAGGTTTAGTGTAGTTAGATATATTTTGCTTGTACAGTTAGTATTTCTCTATGGGATGTGTTTTTATAATGACTTTTTTGATATTTCGTGTTATCACTTTAAGTAGCTTTATATATCACATGATTAGATAATTTCATGCTTACTAGTTACTGCTTTTTAGATTTCTATCTACATTGTGAATTTTGTAAATACTGGAACTCTTTGTTTGTTTTTTTCCTTTTTGTACTGTACATTGTTTTATGAAGTCTACCCAGGTCCATCTTGAAAATAAGTTCTGCTCAATGGTGTTCGCCTGGTTAAATAAAGATTTGATTGACTGATTGACTAGACTATTTAATCAGCATACTTGTGTGTGCTTTTTATTGCCATTGAGAAAGTACCTGGGCAGGTACGAAATGCATTTGGGGTTATGTTTTGGAGGCTTTGTTTGGGTTGTATCTAGAGTTTATGCACTTTCTTAAATGTAAGCAAATAAATGTGTTGAATACTCCATTTCTGTGGAGTTCAGCTATATTTTTAGGTGAGTGAGTGTGAGGTCTCCTGATGTTCACTATATAGTTTTTCCTACTGCACCACATTGCTTCTGAGAGCCCCTCTCCTAGCTGTTTTGCTATTTGTAAGTATCAGATCCAGCACTGTCCCATACCTAGTGGGATCTGTAACCTGCCATCTGAGAAATGCCCCATGCAGGGAGTCTAGGATGACACTGCTTCTAATTGTAGCTGCGACCAGCATGTTCCAGTCTACATCCAGTGGATTAAAGTCACTCATAACTATAACTTCCCCTTTGTGTGTCATTTTGCTCATGTCCTCTATGGCCTCCACCAAGAACCTGTCCATATCTTCCCTCTGTGCTGGTGGCCTGTACACCACCCCTATGGGTATAAAGCCCCCCTGACCCTGTCTCCAAGCTAATCCAAAGAACCTCCAGCACCTCCTTATCCCTGATGTGACCTTGTATTTCCATGGCCTTAATACCTTCCTTTACATATAAAACTACCCCCCGGCCATCCTATCTAAAAATGTTGTACCCCAATATGGCCACTTCCCAACTGTGGTTGTTGATGAATTCTATTGTGGCCACCAGATCCAGATCTGCCTCCGCAATGGTAGACTCAAGGTCAAGAATTTTGTTTCCTAGGCTCCTTTCATTGGTGCACGTGGTTCTCCACTTTCTTTGTCCCTTCCTGCCCTTGCTTTGCCCTCCCTTCCTGAGCCCATCTGTCACCCTTCTTTTTTCACTGATACTATGCTTCCCCTTTTTATCCTTCCTCTGCCCACCCCTCCAGTAGTTTCTTCTGCCTAAGTTCTACCTCTCAACTTTCCCATCCCTTCCTCCCCCTTGCTCTTACTTTCTGTTGCCCCTGTGGAATTAATTTCCCCTTGGCTATCCATCACTACTGCTCTATCATGAGGGGAAGTGGCATTCAGTGTCCCCCTCTTCTGCCACCCCACTTGGCTAATTTAAATACCCATCGAAGTACATTTAAACCTTCCACCCAGGACAGTCGTTCCCCTCCTGGATGGATGGAGGCCATCCCATTTGTACAGACCTCCATCCCTCCAGGTAGAACCCCACTCCCCGATGTAGCAAAACCCCTCATCCCTGCACCATGCCTTCAACCAGCTGTTGAAGCGCATGGTGCAGTATGCCCTCTCCTCCCCCCAGCCTGCATAGGTAGCACCTCAGTGAAGGCCACCATGCACACCACCTGCTTCAGGCCCCTTCCCAGCTCCCTAACCCTGTCCTGCACCACTCCGGCTGCCTCCTGTGCAAGGTCATTTGTCCCCAGATGGACAATGACATCTAGCTCCCCCTCCTGCCCCCCTCCCCTAATGATTCTCAGGATCTGCTCCCCATCCCTCCATGCTGAGGTGCCAGGTAGGCAACTCATCTCCCTCCTTCCCTCTCAAGGTGATCTCAGAACTATCCCCCTGATAACTGAGTCCCCCACCCAAAGTTGCTTTCTCTTCTGCTGGGGTCCTCTTCCTCCCACCTTGGGTCCTCCACTCTGAAGGATCTCCACATCCTCCCTTGTCATTATCATGGGTTCCTCTTCTTGGCAGTCCTGTCCCACCAGAGTGGTGAAAGAGTTCTTTAGTGACACAGGCTGAGGAATGTGTTCCCTTACCTCTGCCCCCACCCTCCTGGAGCCCACCACAGTCCAGCCGGCTGTCCTTCCAGGCATCTTTTGAGACAATGTCTGTGGGCTTGGTGGCCGCTGGATGGGGGAAGAGGCCTCATGAATCCTACCCACCTTGACCTGGAGTTTGGAGACTTCCCCACTTAGCCCAGTGTGGTGCACACAAATGGGGCAGCACCTCAGTCTCCAGACGGTCTCCTTGAAGACTGCTGCTCCACGGCCACTGCACAGTACCACTCTTCTCATTTCCAAATCTACTGCTCCTATTACCTAAAAATAATATATACACTTACCCTAGCTAGGGTGTTTCTTTGTTTTCCCTCATGTAGGCATTTTTCTTCCCTGTGGCAAGACAGGCACTGCATTAGCCCCAGTTCCCATCTGCCGCAGCTGTCTCCAGCCACCTTCTAAGTCAGGGGCATGATCCCCTGCATGTTATCTCCCCCCCCCCACAGGAAGGTCAGGAGGGGAAGGCCACCCCCCCCGGCACACATCCAGAAAGGTACCGGGCCTGGAGTGGTGAAGCAGGCTTGCAGTCGGACAGACAGTGCTTTATGAATCCTGTCCTCCACTATTTCCTCTGTTTTCTCCCCTGGCCAACCATGAACATGCAAGCTCAGCCTCTGCGGAGACACACCCGGTGCTCTAGACGTGGGTCTTCCCCCTAGATGTGTCCCTTCCACATCTCCCACTGGATTCCTCCAGGGGGTAGTCGAGCGGCAGACCACAGAATCCCCCCCGAGGGAGGAGAGTTGTCCTCTGGATGCTCAGTCCTCTGTCCCCTGGCCGACCTCTGGTAACCTGCATCTGTTCCTGAACATGGGTCACCCGCGAGGCAGGAGGTAAGGTGCTTACAGTGCCTCAGCCCTCCACACCCCTGGGCCAGCACTATAGAGTGTTTCTTGATTTCCTGTTTTTGTCCTGATTACTCCCTGCTGCTACACCCTAGACAGGTGCCAGTCTGCTTCCCTTTGAGCGTTTAAGTAGACTTCTGCTTGTTTACTCCCTTTGTACCCTCATTTCCCTTAATCCCTTTGTATTTCTACACTAGTTAGGGTGTTGCAACAATCCCCAGATCCTCACAAATTATATCTATTATGAACACCAACATATGATTCCCAAATAGGTTTAACAATTTAAACAGCAAAAAAATATTTAAATGCAAACAATTTAATCAAATTTAACTTTGCAGTTTCTAATTCTTAAACTGTAGGAAAAAATTATTCAATTACTCAGTTAATCTTGTTGTATGAAAGAGGAACACTCCATTCTCCGACAGTACTAGTCTGAAATAAAATAAATAGAATAGAAGGGTAAGAACAGTTTAAATAATAAAGCAGTCAAACAAAACCCTAACAGTGAATATTCAACTAATATTATTTCAAAAAGGGCACAAAGTTCACCTCTTTGTTAAGTCCATGTGGCTTGTTCAAAGAGACCTTCCACCTAGTCTCTTGTTGAAGCAGTCGATTGCATCTATCACCACCCTTATTAGGTGGATGGATGTGCTCAAGGCCTGTGAACAAGATCAGAATAGGGTGCAAGTTATGTGCTACTCAGAAGTGTACACCCAGGGCATTACAATCATTTTCATTAGCAGCTGCTCTGATGTGCTCCTGGACGCACACTTTCAGTTGGCGTATGGTGCACCCACTTAGAACAGGTTACAGGGGCACCAAGCGATACACACCACACAGGATGTGACACATGTAATAAACTGTCTGATAGTAACCTTGCATTTGGTGTTGGGATGGTCAAAACCTTCTTTTGTATACCTGCAAGCAGTGCAGCGGCTGCACTTAAGAAAACCAGGTGGCAGGATTTTTAGCTGTTTAAATGGGGACTATTTCTCTTGCTTGCCACAAAGTAGCTAGCCATCAGAATGTCCCCCAGGTTGTCAGCCTTCCTGAAGGTGACCCTAGGTAGGTCACCAACTTTTTTTCTCAGAATGCTATCCCTGTGCAGCATTGGCCAATATCTGTAAATAAGACTGCCTACTCTTCCTGCCAGATCATTATGCTCTGCGACAAAAGTTACTGGTTGGCTAGCATTCACTTATCTGGGCTTAGGGGTTAATAGTGTACATCTGTCAATGTTTTCAACCTTATATACATTACTGAGGACTCCCTCACTGTAAATCCTGTCCCTTAATGTAGTCATCATTTCTGAGGCTTGGATTTCAAAGTCATCATGTTTAGAGCAATTTCTGTGGACCCTTATAAGCTAGCTGAAGGGAATAGATTTCACTGGTTTTTAGGGCGTGCGCGCTCAGCCTGAAGGACTGAAATGGCAGCCATAGGTTTCCTGTAGCTGGCAGATGACACTGCCTTACCTGGTGAGACACTGAGGACCACATCCAGGAAATTAAGTGTGGTCTTAATGTATTCGTAGGTGAACTTTACGCTCTCACCACCCTTATTGGCAGTTGAGATTCAACACCAAAAAGTGTAAGGTAATGCACCTGGGTAAGAAGAACCCAGGAAATAACTATGACCTGGAAGGGCAGCAATTGGAAAAGACAAAGATGGAACAGGATCTAGGAGTTATATCGCATGATTTAAAGGTAGGAAAGCAATGTGAAAAAGCAGCACTAAGGGCATGTGGCATCCTTGGATGCATAGGTAGGGGTATTACTAGCAGAAAGCGTGAGGTAATTATCCCACTCTATAGGTCCTTGGTGAGGCCTCACTTGGAGTACTGTGTGCAGTTCTCGAGGCCACACCTAAGAAAGGACATACATCGTCTGGAATCTGTGCAGAGGAGAACCACCAAGATGGTACAGGGACTACACCACGAACCTTACGCAAATAGGCTCAGCCAGTTAAATCTATTCTCCCTAGAGCAGAGAAGGAACAGAGGAGACATGATAGAAACATTTAAATTTGTTAGCCAGCCCATTGGCACAGTGGTTGGATTTCTGCTTGCAACACCGTAACCCGGGTTTGGGAACGGACCCAGGTCACCGGAGGGCCGGCCAGGGGGAGAAGGATTGAGCATGCCTAGGACAGCTCTCCTTCTCCAGGGAGGAGCAGGGCAGCGTTAAGCCACATGAGCAGCACCTAGTGGAGGCTGGGTAGCTGATCACGCTGACACTCAACAGAACGCTGGCGACGGGCAAACGCAGGCCATTGTAACGCTCCATCCTGCTTAAAGGGGGAAAAACTCCTGAACCTCACCATCTACATGACACTCTGCCCCATGCACCTTGATTAGCCTCTGGAGCTGATCCCCCGACCAGATACATGCACCACGGCCCCGATACAGGGGGTCGGTGCCACCGCCCCGCTCTCTGGGGGGAAAGCCAGGGATAACTGGGGGATGCAGGCATAACCGAAGGTGGAGGCAAAGTGGGTCCATGACCAGAGCAGAACCCAACGGGAGTAGTAGGAGCAAAAAGAAGAAACTAAGAAAAAAAAAAAAAGAAACATTTAAATTTGTTACAGGGATAAATGCAGTATATACCGGTAACCCCTTTCAGGAACATAGGACTGAGCATTCAGAACAGCACAACTTATGCCTGGTTGCCAGTAAATTCAGAACCAATGTTATTATGTACTTTCCACAGAGAGGGTCGTGGACCCTAGGAACAGTCTGCCACCTGAGGCAGTGGCGGCTAAGACTGTCAGAGAATTTAAACGGGCACAGGACAGTCAATGTAGTCACCTCAACAAGAGCAGTAGATGGGGGGGAGCAGACATCTCAGGCAGACTAGATGGACCACACGGTCTCCTTCTGCCAGCAAATTCTTATGTTCTTATGTTCTCTCAATGCTGCTGTTGAGAAATTCCATAAACTAGTGTGTCTCCCCTTCAGTGCCCGCCAGATACAGACAATGTCATCTATATAACGATGCCAGCCCACAGTGTTGTCGAGAAACAACTTATGGCTGCCATGAAACACAAACCACTCCTTCCAAAGGCCCATGAAAATCTCTTAACGTAGGGAGCACACGCAAAATGCACTGCTGCTAATGACATGGAGACTGAAAGCAATGGGGTGAGATAAAGGAACTTTTAGTGAAACCTGAGAAATTAAGAGCAAGTGAAATGAATCATTCTAATAAAAGAAATCAGTCTTGAAAAATATACTGAGAAGGGTAGGTTGCCAAGTTGGCTGCGGCTTGACAAATTACCGGCGTTTGACCTTGAGGATCAAATCCTCACAACTGAATGGGAACAGGTGCTCACAGCATGCACCACTGATTTAATGAAATCTTTAATAAGAAAAGATGAGAGAGATTTTGCTAAGCTAAAGAAAGAAATGAAAACTGTCCAGGAACAACTCAGGGTGTGAAAGTACCAAGTCTGAGGAATTAAACAAAAGTTATAGTAATAAAAACTCAAAAATATGAGGCAGAACTATTTAACCATAAGCTTTCCAAACTGAACTGGGATGCAGAGAACTGTGGGGGGGAAGGGTCTTTAAGTGAGAATGCCCAGAACAATCTCCCAGGAGAGGAAGATTGAAAAGCAGGACCTGGGGTGGTATAAAAGAGGTTCAAGGCCCAAATAAACAAATAATAATAACAGTAGATCAGTGAATGCACTAGCCACTGACTCTGAAGTATTCCTGGGTCCAGAATCAATGGGCATGGTATCTTTTTTTAGACTCGGGGGAAGTCCACCCTGAGATCAACACAGACTACCATGATAATCAAACTCAAGCCCACCAAACCACCAGGAGGAAGTGCAAAAGGACACGTGGTGGATCTCTTTAACATTAAGGTGAATATGTTTAAAATTAAGGGGGAAAAAATTAAAGTACCATTTTGTGACAGAGAGCAGGCAAAGTAACAACATGGGTCTAATTCAGGATCACTGATGGAAAAGATAGGACCTGCGATGCAGCAACCCACCACAGATGCCATTCCTCCTATGGATACTTAATATGAACATATGGATGCACTTACATATACAGGTGAGGCTCTATGTGCAACGGAGCCGTTCAGCATTCAAGGTCCAGCTGAACTGATGAACACACAATATGGGGAACCTTGTACAGGAGACTCGATTGACTGTTATGTAGTGGACCACCCAGAGCCCTTGGGGTTCACCTTTCCAACCATCCGAAATGGCTGGCCTAGGTTGCCTAAAGTTGTGTGCTCTGCTGGGTACTTAGGCCTAAAAGTTGCACGGTGCTGCCATCTGGGGTAGCAGTGTGGGGTACCTAGATGCTGACACACAATGGTTTTACCCCCACCAGGAAATAGTGCATAACCTGCCCACACAGTCCTGCCCCAGAACAAGTGACACTGTAACAGCAATAACAACCCCTAAACCAACAATTGCAGTGCAAACAAATAATCTATTTAAAAGGGGAGGGTACAGAAAGAACAGAGACAGTAGGAAAAATGGAAGCAATGGTGTAGCAGTTAAACCCTTATACTCTATGCAGTATCAATAGCAACAATTTACCCCACACAGTCTGCCCACCCCCCAGCAGGCCTTCAACCCCCAAGCAAGTGCACCCAACTTAAATCTCCCCAGAGGCCATGGGCAAGACCTCTCATTTAGTTGCAGTGGGTACCTCACTGAGGATGCAGTTGCTGTTAACAGGGTAGGAGCTTGGTGACACGCTTTAACTTTAGCTGTCGGGCTACTGTTGCAGGTGCAGCAGTCCAGGAACCCTGAAACAGGCAGTGGCCTTCTCGATCGGTCAGTTGGATCTTCGAAGGAGCTCATCCCCCAGATGGGAAAGCCACTGGTGGGGTAGGAAGAACCCCAGCTCCAATCCTCATCTTCAGACTGTTAGTTTTGAGAAAGTCTGTTGTTTTTTTCACAAAAGAATCAATTGCTGGGATCCCAGACTTCTGTAGTCTGCCAGACTTGCAGTGCCTGAGAGACAGTGGTTCACCGGCTCACAGCTCCTTTCTTTTTTTAACAACTTTTTATTCATTAATTTTTCGGTATACCAGATATACATGGAGAGAAGCTGGAAAAGTACAGTGTATAGTAGATTATGTCTTTGTTGCAATTATTCAGGGAGTTGTCGGAATAGCATTACCTTCTGGGGCAGTTGTAAATTACAAATTGATTGATGTCTATCATCTTTTGCAGTAGCTCAGCCCGTGGCCCTGTGTCGTAAAGATGTACTATAGTAATATTGATTGCTTGGTGGGTCAAGGGGGGGGTCCATGGAGCATTTATCTTCAGGAGGTGCTTGTCCACGGCGAAGGCTATGATGACTTGTCCAAAGTTCTCTATCCAGTCTGGGAGAGGAATTTAAGAGCCAACAGCCTATCAGCTTGTGGCAGAGGTTCATGGGATAATGTCCGGTCTGGTTTCCATTATACACTTATGCAGCAACCGGATGTTCTATCTATTCTTCAGTTTAGGTAGGGAATTCTGTAACTGCAGCTAATGAATATTGTAAATGCTGTAAACAAGGTTTCAGATAAGGTGAGTACCGATCTTTTTTACTAACCTCATTTTTAGGAAATACTCTTCAGAATATATATTTTAGTGAGTACCAGTACTCACCAAACATTTAAGCAATAAGGCATGACAGGGTGTGCGTCGTCGCTGAATAATGTCACACCTAGGGTGGGTCGAAGCACGAGGCCACAGGCCGAGTGCTTCCGCCACCCTAGGTTTGACATTATTCAGGGATGATGCACACCCTGGAGTGCCTTATTGTGATTATAATATGGGTATAAAAAAAATCTGACAGGACTTTAATGATTAAGCAATAAACATAAGAAACAAATCAGAAGTTATAACTTTATTATAATTAATTTAGACATAAAATAAAAATAAAATAGTCCCTTCAAAAGCTTTACTGTATCCCTCCATATCACTTAGACTGACTTCTTTATAGCTGATTTTATAACTTCGAGCTTAGCAATATTTTTTATAATCCTGCTTTTATCTAATTTTTCACTTTGCAGAATTGAACACATTAATAATGAGAGTCCCGTTTAGTGCTCCTATAGAGATCAATCGTGCTGCGGCAGAGGCATCCATATGGTTAATGTCTGTGTTTCCTTGTTTGTTTGTTTTTTTAACAGGAGTGAAGACTGTCCTAACAAACAGAAAAAAACAATCAGGCAATAAGGCATGACAGGGTATGCATTGTGGTTGGATAGTGGCACACCTCGGGTGTGTGGCATGAGGCATTCCTGAGTGCCTTCACTTCAACCACCCAAGAAGTGCCATTACCCCACCACAATGTACTCTATGGAGTGTCTTACTGTGATTAAAAAGTGGGTCCAAGATGTTTTTGTGGGAGGGGAAGGGGCGAAGAAATGCACCAAATCAAAAAGGAAACATTTTTATGACTTTTTTAAAATAGTCCCAGCACATACCAGCACTGACATGCCATCTCAGGTTTAAATATTATGTACAACAAAATTCATGTATTTTTAATTAACTCTTAAAACCCTCTAGTTTCCCCAAACCCACCCCCTTTTACCCATTTCCCTCACCTTTCTTTCTTCTTTATAATATTCCCTCCCTTGTCTCTGTCTTGTTAATTTCTTGGAGCGTGGATATGTTGTTCATCCACACTATTTGACATGTACCTTTCCCCTTTAAATCTTGCTGGAAGTCTTCAAGTTGGCTCCTCTCACCCACCCAGGTGGTATATACCTCGGCTCCGCCCCATGACGCCAGATCTTCCTTTCCACTGGAAGATACAGGTTCCCTCATGCTCTCAAAGCATTTTGTAGGCCCTGGATTCTAATCATCATTTTGTACCAAAAATTGTTTTAAAACTTGTTCGAGTTAGCGATTGTGATTTTACCACATCTGCCATGGAGGAAAAATCTTTCCCCCAGATTTTGCCGGTGCTCCTGTGGTCAGAAGATGTTGAGCACTGATCCCCACCTAATGTGCGTCTACTGTCTAGGTGTCGGACATGACACCTCATCATATGTTTTTTGCCTGGCCTTCCATCCCAACATCCTGGACGACCGCAAGGTGCGTTTAAAGCTGGGGAGACCAGAGAAAAGGAATCCTCTGGTGAAATCGAAGGAGGCGAGGTGGGTGGTTTCCACAGCCGGGGGATCTGCCGAACAGCTGAAATAAATGAAGGCATTTGAGGAGGAAGCAGCTCGAGCTTCGGCCAATCGAAGCTTCTTCGTTCCGCTTAACCTTGGTTCCACCTTTACAGGCTCCTTCAAGGAGTTCTGCCAGTCTCTCCCCACCAGGGGTGAGGTGCCCTCGGACTCGCACTCCTCCCGCCCTCGTAAGAGGGATAAGGACTCCGGGTCTTTGAACAACACATACCACTCCTAGAGCTACTGTTACAGGTGAGTAACCTGTTCTTTCTGTCTTGCCAACATTCAATAGATGGAATGTTTACTACAGATAGAATGTAAGAATTCAAACCTCTGTTCAGTTCTGCTGGCAGAATGTTCACACTACCATACAACAGAAGGCCCAGATGGAACCAGGGCTTTTGTTTTATCTGTAACTGCTTAAACAACACAGATGTCCCTAGTAAGCAGGTAAGGATGGGAGGGGGATTTTTCATGGTCGGCAAAGAAACACCATAAAATACTGTTCTAAGTACCGTAGTGTGACGCTGTGCCATCTGCTTATGGTTATTGTATAATATTTGTATTATAAATCAATGTTCAGTATATGAAATTGTCTTACACAAGTTAGCAGTTTAGCTTTTAACCTTCAAGATATCAGTGAAGATGTCATTGAACTGACCAGGGAAAAAATTAATGCTTTCCTTCCAGAGGGATAGTTTATGGCCCCTTATCAACTGCTGCTGCTTTGTTGTTGGTTCCTGAATATGAATTTTATGACACCAGGAAAGGACGTCAGTTGGCTGATTTCCCTTGGCTTTCTCACTCCTTAGTGACAGATTGTGGGGTTGTAAAACCTCAAAGAGAAATGTTTGATTAAAGACTGTCGTATGTAGGAAATGGCTTTTTTTCTGATGTTCACATTAATTAAAATACCTCCTTGTAGAAATTATGTTAGAATGAACTCTAAGAGAGGAGCTAGCTGACTCACCAAAGGGGGGTTGGAAACGATAGAGTTAAAATGAAACATTGTATCTGGGAAATGTGTGGCGTATGACTCTAGACTCTGAAAGAGATAGTTCTCTGACTTGGAACACACTTAGAAAGGTAACACTTAGAGCAGAATTAAGTGTTTGTGGTAGGAGTTTGTATTCTGTAACTTTCCTTTTTATTTGTAGATGACTGTGAGATTTGGAATATAATTTGTTCTGTATTTTATTTTACCTGTTTTAAAACTTTAGTAAACAACATTTTCTTTAATATACTACCTGTGCTCTTTTCTGTTATTTTACATATGCTTGCTGAACCTGTATTTAAGGCTGACAGCTGTTAAAAGCTTGATTGTGTTACTGAGCTTGCTTCAAAGGTAAGAAATACCAAGGTCCCTTATAGAGTTGTAAGGGTTCATTTTGGATACCTTGCTGGATGCCCTTGGGCAAAAGATTATATTGCATCCCCCTTGAAGAGAGTATTATCTGAGCCTGTTAATTGGGTATGCTAGCATAAGGTTCACAGTTTGAATCCCTCCAGAACTCGAGGATAGGAGGTGAGTCGAACCCAAAGCAGACAGGAGGGTTACCCTGTCTGTTACCTGTTCACACTATTGCACTCTGAGGTTGGCACTGTGTGAGCAGAGAACCTGACCTGCGGAGTGCGTTTGTGACATGTAGTACTTCATTTTACATATTTTATGTTATGTATGTGTGTGTAACGAGAGTATTATGAGGGCAAATAACATTTAATTCTTATGTTTATAAATTTAAAACAGTTTTATTTTTAGGGTCTAGTTAAAGGTTTTTAGTGAGTAAAGGTGACTGCCACATATGTGATGGCAGTCAGGAATGGCTGGTACTATTGATTTTATTGTGAAGAGGCTACTGGACCTTCTTCCAGTGCTGTCGTCATGGGATATCAGCAGTGGGTTCCCAGCTCCTCAGCCAATCAGATTAATGAATTGTTATAGCCATATTATTTATTTATGTTTTTGGTAATCAGGTAAGAGCACTGATCCAGAGGACCATTTTCAGTCACGATCTGGGCCACAGGGTGTCGATACAGTGAGAACGTCAGCAGACAAGTTACATTATGGTAAACAGTCAAGTAAAAACAGTTATGGACAATAGAAGAAAAACACATACATTACTTATTATATATAGGTCTGGTAGACATAAAGAAAGAAACTACAGGCAGAGAGTACAGAGGAGAAAGTAGTTAAGCATTTGCATTCAATATACAATATGGTACTCGGTAGATTAAGCATTTACACACAAATGTACATTGGTAATCGGTCAGTTTACATTATGGTATCAGTCAACTGCAAACAGTTTTTCAGGGAAGAAAACAGACATAGATCACATATAGTGTACAGGCATTGGCAGATAAAAGAAACAGGGAGGATACAGGCAGAACTACAGAGGAGGAAAGTAGTAAACCACTTGCGTAAACTAGACTGGGGCAGTTGAAGGAACTAAGCAGATACATTGACAAGTTGTCTAGGGTAGACTTGCCTATGTCCTGGCATATTGTCAGAGCAGGCCGAGTTGAGAAAAGCCTATCGGGTAGGTTGAGTGAGACAGAAAGAGGGTTGTAAATGCTCCACACTCCGTAGAATAGTGTTTCATAACATAACTGTTGATTCAAAAGTAGTAGTTTCTTTCAGATTTACAGCACTCATACACATCCCAATTTTGTTTTACTAACTATTTTAAAACTGGTGAATAAATTACTCCTACTTGCCAACATTATTTAGAACATTGGCTTTTAAGTTTCTCCATTTTACATATGTCCAAATTGTATCTTCCCATTGAGTAAGTGTAGGTGCATTAGGTTGGAGCCATAGTCATATTATGTTTTTGTGTGTGTGTGTGTGTGTGTGTGTGTGTGTGTGTTAATAAGAGTCCAGTTAGATACGTTTTATCTTTTGTAGTATAATGGTATAACAGTAGATGGCGCCAATACAATAGAAGGCAATGTAGTGAGGCACATGTCTGTACATGTAAGTGTAGCACATGCTTACAGCTGGAGCAGCAAGTGCTCGGGCAGTTATAATAAAGAAGCTGAACTGTAAATAGCCTCCTATGGTTTCTCATACTTTACATCTTTGTCCTTATCTGGCTGCATTAATGGATTCTGGACATAAACAACACTGATAGAATGACCAGCGTTGCAAGTCGGACATGATTCCCTGCTCCAGGGTGGGATAATTGTATTCATATAATTGTGTAAGATTCGCTCCAGATGTATCCCAAGATATTTAGTAGATGGTCGGTCTCATTTAAATGGGTATTGCGTCTTCACATGCAGTATTGGGGTGAAGTGAACGTGTATGACCACAGTCTTATCTCCATTGGCTCTGTACCCAGTCATTTGTGCCACAAATACAAGGGTCTCCAGAAGATGTGGGAGGGAATTTGGGGATTAGTGATGTAGAGCAAACGATCATCTGCATAATAGACCACCTTACGCTCATGGCCACCTTGTGTCTCCCCCGTGATTGTGTCCATTTGGCATAGCAGTTGTTCTAGTGGCTCCATGTACAGACCAAATAGATATGGAGAAAGGGAGGCATCCCTCATGGGTCCCTCTTTTTAACTGGAATCCTTGAGAGTGTGAGCCATTCACCTTCACTGCTGCCTGTGGGGCCCCATATATATCCCTTGCAAGAGTTTGTTTATTTATTTATTTATTGAGTTCCAAGAGTACACCTTTGAGCTGGAAGCTCATTTACAAAGGTTCCACGTCAGCAGAAGATAACATATTGCATTCATTTCAATAACAAATAGACAACAGAACATGAATGTCAAAAATGGAACCGTACAGAGAATATAAGTGCAGTGAAGTATAAAACAGTAAGCAATACAGGTGAATGTAAGGTTACCTACAATGCGAGAACAGAGCTGTAATATCTGACCTATTAAGCGGAATAACAATTCATTGTCAAGGTACAGGGAAGGACAGGGAAGGGGGAGAGAGATGGGGGGGTGGGAATAAGTGCATCAAGGAGGAAAGAAGAAGATGTGTCAAGGAGATTAGGCGGGGGTAAATTAGGGGTCACTGGGGAGGGGGTGGCAGAGCTGTGATGGAAAGTGAAATTGTTCATGAGTGTGGTGTAAATCCTATTGAAAGCTTTCTGGGCATCTGAACTAAAGAATAACAGAGGGATGGCACTGCACAAGACATGTTCAAGTAAGTGAGAGAGCAATCTTGCTATCAGAGCAAGGAGGCAGCTGACTAAGGAGCTAGAACTTTACTACTAGAACACTTCTGACTCAGCAAGGGAGTCAGAGCTTGTTACATGTTCTGCAAGGTAAATTGGGGCCTTCAATTAGGGTAAAAAAAACAAGAGTTAGTGTGCTTGTCTGAGTTGGGGGAAGGCAACTGTTATCTTTGCAGTCAGCTAGGTGAGGAGGAGAGCTGTAAATTGGGGGGGGAGTAAACCAGGTGTCTGCATTTGGACTGCCCTGTTGGTAGCTTTTGGCAGAGAGCAATCTTACTATCAAAGCAAGGAGGCTGCTGACTAAGGAGCTAGAACTCTACTACTAAAAGGGCTTTGTTTTCCAGCTGCAGCAAGAGTCAGCAGCTAGGGAATAAGTGTCCAAGGACACTGCTGATTGTTTTCGCCTTGTAGATAGATTGTTGGACAAGTGCTGTTTGCCACAGCAGTGGATTTACTCGTTGGGGGCAGGTTCAGCCACTGACTGCAGGTGGACACACGGGGACAGTCATCGCCGTAAGAGGGACCACTAGGGAAGCAGCAGCAGCTTCAACACCTTAGCTACTCACACCTCCCACCCAGCCACCCGGAGGAAGTCCTATTTTTATAGGCAACAAGAGTGATTGACAGCAGGTACTTCCTGGGTAGGAATAGGAAGTGAGGGAGTAAAATGACTGCTGATAGTTTTTACTTTGTATGTAGACTGCTGGATAAGTGCTGTTTGCCGTAGCAGGGAATTTACTCATCGGGGGCAGGTTCATCCACTGGCTGCAGGTGGAGACATGGGGACAGTCAGCACCATAAGAGGGACTGCTTGGGAAGCAGCAGCAGCAGCTTACACACTCTAGCTATTCACACTTTCCATCCAGCCACCCACCCAGAGGAAGTCCTATTTGTATAGGCAACAACAGTGACTGACAGCAGGTACTTACTGGGCAGGAACAGGAAGTGAGAGAGTAAAAAAAAAAATCATGGTGTTAAGGATGGAGGTGGTAAGTTGCAGGGGCTATGGGGCACTCATCTTTTAGGAGCCAGCTCTGGAGGATGGGTCAATGTCCGCATGCAGGAATCTGAATGACCTTCAAGTCCAGCTGGATGCAGCACGGAGGGAGATTGCCAGCCTGCATCACCAGCTACATCAGAGTTCAAGCAAACCACATCCTCTCCCCCAGAGACCCACTGGCCCTGGCCCTGGGGGTTGGAGGGTAGTGGATCAGGGGAAGAGGAAGAATTCAAGGATGGACAACGCAGGACCTGTTCGAATGAATACCATCCTGCAAAGAACCACTTTTCTCCACTGGAAAAGAAGGATCCTGACTCATCGAGAGGTGACCCTGAGCTCGATGAAGGGACTAGGCAGATCGGAGGGACGGCATCCAACGGAGGCAAGGAAACAAGAGGTGGAGCCAGGAGTAAGCAGTTTCTTGTTCTGGGGAACTCAATGATCAGAGGAATTGAGTCCCACATGACAAAAGGTACGCAACCTAAGGTGACTGTTAAATTCCTCCCTGGAGCATCAGCACAGCGAGACAATAAATGCATCGGTAGGTTGGTTGACAAATTAGAGGCAGGAACCAATGTTGTAATTCATCTCAGTATGAACGACCTGTCTATTGGAATGGTGAAAGAAACCAAGCAGAATTTCATTAAGCTGGGGGAATGGCTGGAGTCTAGCAGAACCGCCCTGACATTCTCAGAGGCCCTCCCAGTGTGGGGCAAAGGTGATTGCGAAAACAAAATCAGGAATAAGGATATCGAGGAATTAAATGCTTAGTTACATGTGGGGTGTCGTGAAAAAGGATATGTCACAGGCTCATGGGGGAGCCTCTGGCAAAGGAAGCTATTCTGGTTTGACAGACTTCATCTAACGAAGGAAGGAGTGAGTGCACTTGGGCAGAAATTCGACATTCACATCGACCATTTAAACTAGGGAAGGGGAGTCTAACAATAGCGAACCTATCAGAAAGCACACTTCTGATAGCATCTTAGTTGGCACTCCCCAACAAGCAGGAATTTCTCTCCCACAACATAAGAAATCACATAGGAAACGATTGGAAACTATCGGGAACTGGACACAAGGCCACACATTCGCAGGCCCAATGGCAGAACCAATAGTAGTGAAATGGGGTCCCGATTTGGAAAGGGGTATGCATCAATGCCAGAAGCCTAGCGAACAAAATAAGTGACCTGCAGGCAATGATGGCAGATTCCCAAGTGGACCTGGTGGCTGTCACAGATACTTGGACCTCAGAGAAAAATGACTGGGACTTTTCAATCCTGGGCTGTGCCTTCTTTAAATAGGATAGAAACGAGGGCAGGGGGAGAGGGGTAGTGTTATATGTAAAGGACAGGATAAAGACCATCACAGTAGATAGCATCAAAAAGGATGGTGTGGAATCCCTGCAGATGCTACTCCACTTGAAAAATAATAATAATAATTTTATTTCTTAAGCGCAATTCAACAAGTATCAAAGCACTGTACAGAGCACATGATCTCTAAAATAATCATATCACAAATACAAGTTAAAAACTTGATAAAATATTCATAAGATATATCAGTCAAATAATCCATAATTAAAAATCAGGAAAGGCACATAAATATAAATAGGTTTCTAGAGCATTTTTAAAACTCTCCATTGCCTGGCACTCTCGTATCCGACGAGGTAGAGAATTCCACAGGGAAGGAGCAGCAAAAACAAAAGCCCGAGCTCCCGAGGTCTTCAAACGCACCCTGGGTTAAAGAGGGGAACAAATAATTAAAAAAAAAAAAAAATATATATATATATATATATATACAAGAAAAAAGAAAGAAAAGGGGAGGAATAGTTAGGCTCAAAGATGGTGACAGAATCGAGGAGGATAATCAGAAGGCCACTGTTCTGAATAACTTTTTTGCTCAGTGTTTTCACCAAAGAACACATAGGCCATGTACCAGACAGTGGCGTCAAGCCTGCTGGCAAAGGTGTCCCACAAATGAAAACACCACCAATCATCAGCAGTAGGGTTAGGGATGCCCTGGATCAACTCAGAGAGGACAAGTCACCAGGACCTGATGGAATACACCCGAGGGTGCTAAAGGAACTAGCAAGTGAACTGGCAGATCCCGTAGCACATTTATTCAACAGATCACTTCAGACGGGGGTAGTGCCGGGGGACTGGAAAAAAGCTGATATGGTGCCTCTCCACAAGGGAAGAAGTTGGGAGGAAGCAGGCAACTACCGACCAGTTAGTCTTATGTTGGTAGTGGGAAACTGATGGAAACCTTAATAAAACAGGACTTGGTAGAGTACCTAGATAAGAACAGTCTGTAGGGTGACAGTCAGCATGGGTTTGTGGCAGGAAGGCCATGCCAAATGAACCTAATCACATTTTTTGACTGGGTCACTAGGGAACTAAACAGAGGTCACCCAGTGTACCTCCTCTACTTTGATTTCAGCAAGGCCTTTGATTTGGTGTCGCAGAACCACCTGCTGAAAGTTGGCTGGGTAGGTAGTTGGCTTAGGGAAAGAAAACAGAGAGTAGTGGTCAACGGGGTGACATCTGATGAAGGCACAGTCACTAGTGGTATGCCCCAAGGCTCAGTGTTGGGGCCAGTCCTGTATAATGCCTTTATCAGTGACATCAGAATAGGCATTCTGGGCAAAATTGCCCTATTCATGGATGATAGCAAGCTAGGAAGAAGGGCAGACAGCGAGGAGGCAGTTAGGGACCTACATAAAGACCTACAGAGGCTGGAAAGATGGTCCAACGTCTGGCAGCTGCGGTTCATTGCAAAGAAATGCAAGGTGATGCATTTGAGTGAAGGGAACCCAAGGACAGAATATTATCTCAATGGAGTCCAGCTCAGCACCATGATGGAATAAAGGGACCTGGGTGTCATCATAAGCAACACCCTTTACCAGATGAGCCAATGCAACACAGCTTATAACAAAGCCAACAAAATGCTAGGGTGCATACGGAGGGGATATGACAGCAGGAGGAAGGAGGTAATACTGCCACTCTATAGGTCCCTGGTAAGGCCGCATTTGGAGTACTGTGTCCAGTTTTGGAGTCTACATCTGAACAAGGATAAAATCAGGTTGGAGGCTATCCAGAGAAGAACAACCAAAACTATTCAGGGCCTTCAAGAGCACTCATATGAGGAGCGTCTGGAAGTATTAAATATGTTCTCACTGGAGACGAGGGAGAGAGGGGACATGATTGAAACATACAAGTTCCTGAGAGGAATAAATAAGGTGCCATCCTCTGACTTGCTCAACAGAGTCTCTGACTCAAATACTAGAGGGCATGAGTGGAAGCTGAGGGGGAAGCTTCAAGAGGGAGCTTAGGAAACACTATTGTACAGAAAGAGTCATGGAACCATGGAATAAATTACCAGCTGAGGTAGTGGAAGCAAAATCCGTGACATCATTCAAACTGGGGTGGGACAGGGCTATTGTTAGATCAAAAGCAACAGGAGAAGTAGGAGGCATTAGGCAGAAGGGGGGTAAGGTCTTGGGATCTGAGTATGTACAAGGAGCACAAGGGCAGACTAGATGGACCCTTGGTCTCCTTCTACCATCTCTTTTTCTATGTTTCTGTTTGCCGTATCCATTGTTTGTTGGTTTCTTTTGAAACCTGCTTGGTCCAGGCTGATTATGGTCAGTAGCAATACTGTGTTGTTTGTGGGTCATAATACCAGTAAACATTTTATAGTCTCGTGTTCAGGACAGATATGGGATGGTAGGATTCACAGTTAGTGGAATCTTTGCCTGGCTTTAAAATTGCTGAGATCGTGGCACATCTCCAGGTATCGGCAGTTCCCTGTATTAAAACTTTCAGATAACATCCGCAATAGCAGTTGATGAAACTGAGTGGGAGAGGGGGAGTGGCTTCTGAAGAAGGTATTTCTCAGTCTTCACAAGTCTTCCCTTCTCAGGCTGCCTCTCTTTTCAGATTGGGGCATTCTCCCTCTTTCTCCCCTATGACTCCCTTACCACAAACTTTATTAGCTAATGTGGACTTTAAAACTTTCAAAGAAGTGTCAGTTTCTTTTTCTGGTCAGTTCACCTTCCTGTCCTCCTTTGATAAAAAACACGACCATCTGATTGATAGATCAGACACACTTGATTTAGACATGAAAACCTTGAAGTCAGAATTGTCAGGGGTGTGAAATTCAGACTTCTTTGCACACACAAGTAGTAGAGGTACAACAAAAAATGCTAACAAACAAAGCCCTAGCAACCACCAACTTGAAAGCGATTTTTGGGTTCCAGAGGAAGAATGAAGCTATGGAGAATACTATTCGTTATAAAAATTTGAGATTGGTTGGGGTCCCTAACTCATAAGAGAGATGTTACAAGTCAATAAAAGAACTGTTAAATAACCTGTTTTTTTCTGTACTTCCTGAAGCTAATCTTCCGTTTGTAACAAAGGCATTTCATGTTCCTTTTAGACAGTCTTATTCTACCACAGATTCTGACATGGATATGAAAATCTCCAGCAAAGATGCTAGTTTTAGCTTACTCTCGTCAGATTCAGCAGCAATATTAAATCAGGCTCAGAATGCAGCAAAAGCCTTTAAAGATATAACGGGTCCTAAAGGTACAATTATTTTTCCCCTGGCTTTTGATACAGACTGTGACATGATACTAAATACTGCCAGGAAAATTGGAGCTCTGCATTTTAAAGAAGCAACCTGTCATATTTTTCCTGACATCGCACCAGAAACCCTTCAATGAAGAAAGCAGTTTCTGAAGTATAAAGACGATCCAGATGATATTGAGGCAACCTTTAAAATTCTTTATCCTGCAGTGTCTTTTGTCATGTGGAGAAGATAAACGGATATTTTTTGAGTCCAAGCAACTTAAGGATTACATTACGATTAAAAAATCTGCAAAGGAGGAACAGTGGGGAGAAGATGTTTGTTGTTTGTTGGTTGAATTTTGTTGACCCGGTAAGCCCACTGGGCCTAGAAGTCCCTTTTTCAGGGGTGACCAGTGGGGGGGGGGGTTTACAGATGATAAGCAATTGAATTTGAACCAGATTAAGCTGTTGGTGGTATTTTAGTGAATGATGTAGACTAGAGGAACAGATGCCTTCTTTGGAAGAAGAAAATAACTGACTGCGATTTGTGCATCAGTTGGAGAAAGTGTCTTGTTTGCCTACAATTTCAGTCTCAGTAATAATTCTATAATGGTATAAAATATTATAAGCTAGTGGCATACACTCACACCTCTTGGGTTATTATGTATACTTATTATAGAATGGCTTTAACTGAATTATTTTTTCTGGGGGGGGGGGGCGACCAAATAATTTTGGGGAACCATTGTGGATTCTTTTTCTCCCCCTCACCTTCTCTTCTTTCTTTTTCCCTTTTTTGTGATGAGATTCCTTTTTTCTTTGTGGACTATAACTTATTTTTTTCCATTTATCTACCATCTAATTGGATAAATTCTGTTTTATACATTTTACTCTATAATGTATACATTCTTAAACTTGACTGAAGTTGTCAACTTTAGATTCAATGTTATCTTCCTTTAGTTGAAAGAAGTGGATGTAACAGATAAATAAATGAATAAAAAAAAATAGCAGTTGATGGAGATGGTCCTTGGTCCTGTTATACAGTTCTGCCCCATATCCATCCAGACCCGGGCCTTTGCCATTTTTAAGGGATTTTATAGTAGTGGTTACTTCTTCTGATGTGATTGGGCAGAGTAGAGATTCCTGTTGTTCTCTTGTCAGTTGGGGAGCTGGAGAGATACAAAGAATGCATTTAGGGCTGCCTCCTCTGGAGGGATATCCCTCTTATATAGATAAGTACAAAAGGGTTGTAAGGCAGCCAGAATTTCTGAGGTTTTGTGGCACAATCTTCTAGTCCCAGGGTGTTTTAGTTTGGTTATTGTAGAGGCTTTTCATGACTGTTGAAGGTGGCAGGCCAGCAATTTAACCACCCTAGCTCCTCCCTCATAATATGTATGATAGAGCAGCATTAAGTTTGGTTCTGTTTGATAAGTTAAAGTGCCCTGAATCTGATGCTGTGTGAGCTTAATCAGGTCCAGAAAGGAAGTGTCCCCCTGCATATGTGCAGTTTGAAGGTACTATAATTTCTCCTGGTGAAGACATAGCTTCTCTTCCTTTTTTTTTCCTTTTTACATCTGGAAGCAAAGGCTGTTTCATCTCTACCCATAGTACAGTTTTCACTGTATCCCAGAGCATCGCACGGGTAATCTGTGTGCCTTCATTTTCCACTATAATGGGTGGCATCTATTCCAGCAACAAGGTTACAAACTCAGGGTCCCTCAGTAATGAAGGGTTAAATTTCCAGGTTGTAAGCCAGAGTTCTGAGAGGGTAGCCAAGATCAAGATGGCTGGTGCATGGTCTGATGAAAGTATCAGCTTAATCTGGATGTCTTTTACCCATTCTATGTGATCTGCTGAGACAAGTAAGTAGTCACTTCTTGAATACATATCATGAGAATGTGAGTAAAACATACAGGTCAGGATATTCAGACTGCGCCTGGCAATAGCGCAAACATGGGCGCAGTGCATCTGGGATGCGCCAGGGCCAGGGCCAGGACCAGGTGATATTCAACAGTGATGCACCATGATGCCTTTGAGAGTATTGTTACAGCAGCAACTGAAAAACTTTTTCATGGATATTACTGCAATCGGCATAGTAATCTCTCCTTGTCTGAACAGAAAGCATTACAGCAGTTCACTAAATTAATGCAAATTGTTATAAACCATCGGACAAGGGGGACAATATTGTACTCATGAAGGAGACAATGTCCAAAAAGTCTATGATTTGTTGCAGGTTATGGAAAACTCTGAAAAGCTACCTGGGGATCTGACTGGTAAATACATTATTGAATTGCTTGAACTGATAAAAGGGGGCACTGGGCCAGTGGTGGCTCACAGAGGAGAAGGCCTCTGTTTTAAAATGTGGACTTCCCTGTGGCACCAACAGTCTGTATTCTCCCAAAGATTCATAAGAATCCTGTGGATCCCCCAGGATGGCCCATAGTGTTAGATGTGGGATCTTTGACCCAGAACATTTAACAGTTTGTAGACTTCTTTTTGCAACCTTTTGTTCTGGGTCTTAGATTGCACACTAGAGACACTATAGACTTGTTTAACAAGTTGTAGAACTTTGTATGGAGAAGGATATTTTTGGCTAACCATCACTGCTAGCTTGTATACTTGCAACACATACTGTAAGAGCATAGAGGTAGTGGAACATTTTCTGTGTAAGCCTCGGATTGATAATAATGTCCCTGTAACGTTTCTCCTACAGGCTCTGGTGTTCATTCTGAATAGAAATTACTGCACCTTCAAGAGGGAATTCTACAGCAGAAATGTGGTACAGCTGTGGGGGCCTCAATGGCCCTGTCATATGCAAATCTTTTCATGGGAATGTGGGAGAAGAGGTTTGTGTTTCATGACAGCCATAACTTATTTCTGGACAACACTGTGGTCTGGCTCCGATACATAGGTGACATAGTCTGTATATTTTATTTATTTATTTATTTATTTTTATTTATTGGATACAATCGGAATTGCAATCCTTTGAGTCACAGACTCTTTTGCGAAGGCTCCAAGTCAGTTACAGAGGGTGGAGGGTAGACAAATACAGAGAACGCACGGTAAACAGGTAGAAATTCGTAAAACAGTACTGCAAGTGCAGTCCAGGCATAATCTTAGTTAACTGGTGGTAGTAGCAGGCATCAGTACAGGATAACCCTTGTCAGAGAGGTAAATGATGCTGACTCTTGGGATCTATCGGGACCCTGTGTCATTTTATTGGGGGTATGAAAATACCAGAGGAGGGCAGGAAGTTAGCCACAGTTGCATTTTTCTGACTCCAGGAGTTGTACTCTGAGGGCTGATTTGAATTAGGAGAGCTAAGGGTCTGAGAGATGGGGGTAGAGTGTTTAGCCAAAGAGGGGCACGGTAGCGGAATGATCTTTGTCCAAGGGATGTTCTACAGTGGGGACCAGGAATGAGGAGGATGCTGCGTAGTCTAGTGTTATGCCTGGGGGCTACGCTGACTATTGGGAGAAGGCCGATGGGCGCCAGCTGGAGATGGATCTTTTGCTAGAACGCAGGAGTGGTATTTAAGTCTTCCTTGGAAGTTTAGTCAACCAGCCAGCGTAGAGCTCACAGGTATGTGTTAATCTGTCACACCCGGTGACTAGTGACAGCTATTCAAAGCAGTGTTGATGCTCTAGAAGGACTGTAGGGTCCATAGAGCCGTATATCACTATCCCGTAGTCTATTAGGGAGGATGAGGAGGTGATCCGGTTGCATGGCCTGGGTGGGTAAGCAATGTTTAAGTCTGTAGAGGATACCCACTCTAGTGTTAACAGTGGAGGAGAGAAGCTGTATGTGATGATGGTAGGAGAGGGAGGTGTCTAATGTAATTCCCAGGTATTTAAAACATGTAACATGTTCAAGTGGGGCACCTTGTTTGTTTTTGATTAGGAGAGCTGACTGGCTGTGTGGACTTTGTCGATGTGCAAAGATCATGGATTTTGTTTTTTGATAGTTGATGATCAGGCGGTGTTCAGTGAACCAGGTTTCTAGCTCCCTGAAGAAACCTTGAAGAGCTCGTTGAAGGGCGCTCAGCTGTGGGTGTTTCCAAAACACTACTGCATCATCAGCGTAGAGTAGCAGGTTACCGCTACATGACTTGGGGAGAGAGTTTAAAAAGAGGGTGAATAGTAGAGGGCCAAGAATAGACCCCTGTGGGACACCTGAGGAAACTCTTTTACAGGAGAAGATGATGGTATTTATCCTGACTTGCTGTGACCGGCCTGTTAGGTAGTCCTTGAACCAGGCAGTAGCCTCTGGGACCACATTAAGTTGTGGAAGGACATAAAGCAATAGCTCATGATTGACCATGTCAAATGCCTTGGTCAGATCCACATAGATTGGCCCTGCTATAGAGCCTTGGTCGAGGGCCTCATGAATGAATGAGGTGAGCTCAGTGAGAACTGTGACGGTACTGTGGCCGGACCGGAATCCATGCTGTTCCGAGCAGAGAATAGTGGGACACTGAAGGGCAGATATACCAGTTTATACAATATCTTGACAGCTGCAGTGAGAGCTTAAAGTTCACCTATGAATACAATCAAACCACATACAATTTCCTGGATATGGTCCTCAGTACGTCGCCAGGTCAGACAATGTCATCTGTCAGCTACAGAAATCTATGGCTGCCAATTCAGTCTTTCAAGCTGAGAGTGCACACCTCAAACAATTAATGGAACCATGATAACTTTGAAATCCAAGCCTCAGAAATAATAAATTTTTCAGACAGAAGTTACAGCGAGGGAGTCCTCAGAAATGCATATGAAGTTAAAACCATTAACAGACATACACTGTTAACTCTTAAAGCCAGACAAGTAAATGCTATCCAACCAGTAGCTCTTGCCACAGAGTATAATGACCTGGCAGGAAGCATGGGCAATGTTATTTACAAATATTGGCTAATACTGCATGTACGCAGCAGTCTTAAAAAAGAAGTTGGTGACACAACTAGTGTCACCTTCAGGAATGCTGACAATCTGGGAGATGTTCTGATGGCTATCTATTTTGTGACAAGCAAGAAAAACAGTGTCCATTTGAGCTGGCTAGGCCACCTGGTTTTCATAAGTGTGGCCACTATAGTGCTTGCAGGAATACAAAAGAAGGTAAATGTTTCAAGCATCCCCACAGTAAACACAAGGTTACCATCAGACAGTTTATCACATGCATGACATCTTTTGTGGTGTATTCCTGTGACTAGTTCTACACAGGATGCACCATATGCTTACTGAAAGCATGCATCCAGGAGCACATTAGAGCAACTGCTAATGAAGAGGGGGGACATGATAGAGCCATTCAAATACCTAAAAGGGATACATAAAGTACGGGGGGGGGCATCTTTCAGAAAAGAGGATACACTAGAACTAAGGATCAAGACTTGAAGTTGGAAGGCGGTAGAATGAGGGGGCAATGTGAGGAAGTACTTCTTTACTGAAAGGGTGGTAGATGCATGGAATTGCCTCCCCACAGAGGTTGTGGTGGCAAAAACAGTGGAGGAAATAAAAAATGTGTGAGACAGACACATGGGAATACTAGAAACAGGGAAGAGTGATAAAGCCGCATGTCAGCTGCAGTCTACAGCGTAAGTAAAGGTAGGAAAAATGGACAGAATAGATGGGCCAGGCGGTCCTTATTTGGCGACAGATTCTATGTATCTATGGAAATGAATGTAATGCCCTGAGTGCGCACTTTCAAATGGCATGTAATTTGGACCCCACTCTACTCTCGTTCATAAGTCTTGAGTACATCCCCCACCTAAAAAGGGTGGTGAAATGCTCAATCGACTGCTTCACCAAGACACTATGGATGGTCTCTCTGAATACTGTACACCCAACATAGACTTAAAAAAAAGAGGTGGATTCTGTGCCCTTTCTGAAATTATTCTAGTTGAGTATTCAGTGTTAGGATTTTGACTGACTGATTTATTATTGAAGTTGTTCTTACCCTTCTATTCTGTTTGTTTTGAAACTAGTGCTTTCAGAGAATGGAGTGCTCTTCTTTTATGCTGTGGCATTAAGCAGATGTAGAAATTGTTTTTCCTCAATAGTTTATAAGAAACTACAAAGCTAAATGTACTTAAATTATTGTCATTTAAATATTTTTTGCTGTTTAAATTGTTAAACCTATAATGGAATCACACTGGCCCAGTGGCGCTGAGGGTTGAGGCGCTGGATGCCACACCTCACTCCACACTGGTGACCTGGGTTTGGAAACGAGCCCAGGTCATTGGGAGTCAGCAGGGGAGGACTACGATTGAGCGTCCAACAACATCTCTCCTAGTTCTGGGGGAAAGGGTGGGAACCACACCACGCTCTGGCGGTCCCTGGGGACGCCCGGAGGCACTGCAGGTGCGTGGTGTTTAGCACTGGGGGAGGAGCACGGTGGACATCTGAACGCTTGTGCATAGACATCATTGCACGTCCGCACTCCCATTGGGGTGAAAAAGGAAAAAGGGCTGGGTGTGACCATGCAGCTTGATGGCTGCGCCCTGCCTCACCAGGAGGACTGTCATGGAATCGCGCTGTGGGGGGGGGGGTTTCAGTGCCGGTCTAGCTGGCAGAGACAGGGGAGCCCTCCAGCAGGTTAGCTACAGCCGTGCCGGACCCCCTCATCATGCGAGTGAGCCTGCTGCTCTCCCCACGGGCAGGGCTGGTGGCTGGATGCCCCTACCGGTAGATGCCGAAGCGGGCGCAAGAAATAAAGATGATATAAAAAAACAAAACTATTATGGAATCACAGCTTGATGCTCATAGTAGATGTAATTTGTGAGGGCTCATTTTCTATTTCTTTTCCATTTCCCTTGTTTTGTTTTTCTATTTCTAGCCCCCCCCACACACACACACTTTGTTCATATTACTTTGAAGCAACAACCTTTTTATACACTGTGAATGTAAATGAATTAATGGCACTGTGCCTTTAAGGATTTTATTTAAATGTGATGGAACCAGACAAGGGACCTGCCCCCTGACAAAAACCAGTGTGTGGCTGAAACACCGAGGCAAGCTATCCTCCAGCAGTCTTGCAATAAAAACTGTTTGTGAGCAATTTGGTATTTGTTTTCATTTGTTCCTGCTTTAGAGTGCAGATTTTGCTTCAATGAATCATTTATTTAAGTTTATTTTATTTAAGTCTTTCATTACCAGGTAGGTACACTGACCCGAGGGACCATTTTTAGGCATGACCCAGGCCAACAAAATGGCACAAAAGAGATTACATATTGGAGCAACAGAATATTCAGTCAGAACAGACTGATACAGTACAATTTACAAATGTGTCGGATGGAATCAAAATATACATTACAGTTTACAATGCCTGGGGGGGGCACACACACAGCGGGGATAGATAGTGCAAATGAGCAAATACAGACAACATGGCATATTAGTTCAAAAGCTTAAAAGTTAGTAGGCAATAACCACAGAAGGAAAACAAATCATGGGAAGGCTTGCAGAACCTTGTGATTTGGTGGGAAGAAGCAGGCAAACATTTGATGCCAGCATCATCCCAGCAGCCAGTGAGTTTCAGCCCTGCTAAAACTGAAAGCCCTGCTAGCCTGCTCTCATGGTCAGTCTGTGAGCTTTGTCTGAGATATTTATTTATTTATTTATTTGAAGAGTTTCACCAGAAAAGGCATACTGAGCTGCAATAGTTTGTTTCCAGATGCATCCTGGGGGAAGGGGAGAAGGGAGTACCGTTTGATAATAACTACAGAGTACAGAAAATATCTGCGAACAAAAAGCAAATGTACAGGGATTTACAGGTAATTATACAGGTAAACAATGAACACAAGCAGCATCTTTTAGTACATTAGAGTGGAATTACTGGTAATACACAGGTATAGACATGTATGTACACTGGTGTAGTGCCCCAAAGTTGGGGGCACAACAGAAAAGGAGCAAAAGGCCCCAGCAAACATGAGGTGCTCCAGAAATGCCCAGGTTTCCCATAGAAACCTGTAAGGTGCCCTTAACTACAGACTCAGACAATACTTTAGGGAAAGTAATAGATTCCCTCTAGCAGCACAGCTGCATAAAATAATGTAAATAAAACCAAAAATGCCAAGTTTTAGTGCCTCCATGCCCAGCGCGTGGTATATGTATGCAAAGTGGCTTAAGATGGAATGCCATGCTGGGGAGCGCATGCCCTGCATTCCAGAACCAGAACCGGAGTGTTGCTGTTTGAAAAAAATAAGCTGTTTAGGAGAGAATCATGCTGACTGTGGATGAGAGAAGACACAGAAAGTATGAAGGGACGTGAAGAACTTGCCAGGAGGGCTGAAGCTGTCCCTGAAGGCTTTCTTGTGTGCCCCTGCTGCCTCCAGTTACTGAAGATTGCATACTTGATATGTCACGTGGTCCGAGGTGCTGTCAGACTTCTGAAATGTCATCCCGCACCTAGAGGAAGGGCTTGATGCCCTGTGTTTTGTTCTATTTTTTGCGCCCTCCCTGCACCCTGGACAGCCACTCCTTTGGGCTGCCTGGGACCTCTGCACCACCCTTGCTGCCATCTGCTGCCCCATATCTGCATCCCCCTGGGAAACCCAACATATTCTGTTGTCAGGTGGGTCCTCTCCTTTAGAGCAGAAAGGGGCCAGTAGGTGTAAGCAGTTGGCCCAGGTGCTACTGGGGTCAGTCCGGACTATCCAGGGTTCCACAGCGGTGAGGGTCCAGTGGCCGTCATCCGGTCTGCTGGGGTGCCTTTTATCCCATTTTCTTCCTTAGGAGTCTAGCATGCCACTGACATCAAGGCACAAGCTGACGTCCATCATGCTCCTACTCACTGGGGCCCAACACAGTGTTGTTCCCCCGGCCTCTGCCAGGAGCCAGCAAAAGCTGGGCTGCAGACCCCCCCTCCCCCTGGGAAAAGGCGAGCAGTCATTGGATGCTCAAGCCTTCTCCCCCGGCTGGCCCTCCGGCGTCCGAGTCCATTCCCGAACCTGGTCGCTGGCATCACAAGCGGAAATCCAACCACTGCGCCAACAGGTCAGCTATTTCTTTTAATTAATGAAAATTCTGTACCGGTCCCCCGGAGATGGCATTAGCAGTGCCATATCATCCCCAAAGCAGCTTGGGACCTCGCAAAGTCCCCGGTCACCAATGTTGCTGCTTGAAAACCCCTCCCTCTTCAGCGCTGCTCCCACCTCCTGATTCCATTTCCTTCACCCCAGGCTGGGGCGGTGAGTCGGCAGCAGCACACCTGCAAGGTGCTGGCCACCAATACTTAAACAAAATGTTTCTTTTCTTTTTTTTTTTTAAAGGCGCTAGGTGCACAGAGTGAAGAAATGGCCTAGAGCTGTGAGCGGGCCCAAGGGCTGAATTAACATATTTTAATATTATTTTGGGGCTTAGCGATGCCCAGGAGAGAAGCCCAGATAGAGAGGCTCTGTAAAAAATATAAATATTTATAGAGGAAGCCCCAGAGGCGGAGTGGAGGTGGGGAAAGGGTAGATCAGGCCCAAGAGTGTATTTAAAAAGGGGCCCAGACAGTAGGCCCAATATATTTAAAAGGGGAAACCAGGCCCACAGTTTAAAGGGGGCTAGCCACTGTAGACTCACAGTTAAAAGGGGCCCAGCCACAGGAGGCACACGATTTAAAGAGGCCCTGTCAAAAGCCTTTGCTCAAAGGGGCCCACCGAGGTTGTGCAGTTTAAAGGGGCCCACCAGCGTCCAAGTACCCCACAGCAAAAGGGGTTTAGCCAGCTATTGTGTACCCTACAGGGAGGGTCCAACATATGAACATACAAAGAAGCCAGCTGGAGAAAGCCATTTAGTCTATCAAGTCTGCTCATATTGCAGGGTCCACAACTTGAGCTAATGTCCCTGGCCCTCCCTCCTCCCTCCTCCCATCCTCCCTCCCATGATCCTTACCTTCCCCCTATGCCTATCCTAGCCTCACTTAAAGCTGCCCACTGCCTTCAACGAGATCACCTCTTCCGGTAGCACATTCCAAGTGTCTACCACCCTGTCTGTGAAGAAGTGCTTCCTGATCTCCCCCCTAAACCTCACACTCTCCAGCTTAAGACTGTGCCCCCCCCGTGTTATGGTTGCCACTCAGCTTAAAGATACTCTCCTTATCAACCTTATTTATCCCTTTCAAGTACTTGAAGGTCTCAATCATGTCCCCGCTCTCTCTCCTGTCTTCCACGGAGTACATGTTCAGTGCCCTCAACCTCTCCTCGTATGCCTTACCCTGCTGACCAGCTCTCATCTTTGTAGCCCTCCTCTGGACCTTCTCCAGCAGGTTAATGTCCTTTTTGAGGTGTGGGCACCAGTACTGAACTCCATACTCTAGATGCGGCCTTACCAGTGACCTGTACAAGGGCAGTATAACCTCCTCTTTCCTACTATTGATCCCCCTAGATATGCATCCCAGCATCTTGTTTTCCTTTGCTGCTGCTTTCTTGCACTGTGTAGAGTGCTTCAGGTCACTAGTGATCATCACTCCCAGGTCCTTCTCCTCCTCTAATGCAGATACTCGGACTCCACCCAGGTAGTACTCTGTCCTGGGATTCTTGGCTCCAATATGCATAACTTTGCATTTCTTGGCATTGAAGCCAAGCTGCCAGATCCTGGACCACCTCCCCAGCTTTTCCAGATCTTCCTATAGGTCCTGTATCCCTTCAGCTGTGTCCACTCTTCTGCAAAGCTCGGTGTCATCGCGAATAGGCACATTTTGCCGTTAATGCCATCCCCAATGTCATTGATGAAGACATTGAACAACACCGGCCCCAGCACTGAGCCCCGTTGGACCCCACTGGCTACCTCTCTGGTGCCAGATAACTCTCCCCCAACAACCACCCTCTGGGTTCTGTCCCTCAGTCAGTTTTCCACCCATCTTGCCATCTTCTCCCCAGCCCCCGAGATCCACCAACTTCCTGATCAACCTTCTGTGGGGCACAGAGTCAAAGGCCTTGCTGAAATCAAGATAGAGGATGTCTACTGTTTGGCCTCTGTCTACTGTCTTGGTGACACAGTCAAAGACGTCAATCAGATTCATAAGTTCATAGGTGATTTCAAGCTAAATTAGACTTTCCATAATGTTTGTGTATTTTTACTTTTATTCATTTACCCAAGAGAAAATTATCCAATTTAATTTTGAAAGAATCCATACCTGTGCTGGATACTACGTCTATCGGTAGAGAATTCCTTCCAGTCACAATTCTATTGCTAAGCCAGTGCTTGCGTTGTAAGGTTTGCCATTTTTTGACTTCAAAACTGAAAGGATGTCCCCTAGGTTCATACCTAGATTTCCTCCAAGAAAGTCCTAATTCTGACAATAATAAATAATCTTGTATACATCTAAATAGTAAGCAATAATCGCCCCTGCTTCTCCTATACTCTAAAGTGTACAAATTCAGCTCCATTAATCTATCTGGGTATGTTTTTTTTTTCTAATCCTTCATTTGACTTTGTAGCTGTTTTCTGTATTCTTTCTATATTGTTCATATCTACCTTTTTATAAGGGGCCCACACCTGCGCGCAATATTCCAGGTTTGGTCTCACCAATGCACTATAAAGGGGCATTAGCACCTTCCTATCCCTACTTGGTATGTGTCTCAAGATACAGTTTAATATATGGTTTCCCTTTTTTATTGCTTTATTACACTGGGAACTGAATTTTAGGTCTGAACTATCCCCAAATCTCTCCTCATTTGTATTATTAAGTACTGTGTTATCCAATTTATAGGAATGGTTTATTTTATTTTTTTGTTTTACCCAGGTGCATGGTTATACACTTGTTTTTATTTAGTTCGAGCTTACTTTTTATAGTCCAATTATATACATTATTTAATACTTCCTGTAAATCACTTTTATTTTTTGTATTATTAGCTATAGCACCAATTCTGCAGTCATCTGCAAATTTTGTTAGACAAATGTCCTTGTTGACTATTTTTAAAGAGGTTATATAGATATTAAAAAGACAGGGTCCAAGAACTGACCCCTGAGGTACCCTACTAGTCACCGCTGCCCATTCTGATTTTTCACCATGAATCACCACTCTCTGTCTTCTTTCACTCAACCATGCCTCTATCCAGTTTATTATGTTTTTATCTAATGCATACTGTTTTAGAGTATTTATCGATTCTTTGTGTGGGAGCTTATCAAACGCTTTAGAAAAATCCAAAAAGATGACATCAACACAGTTTCCTGTATCCAGTGCCTTCCCAACCTTCTCATAGAATGTTAAGAGATTTGTTTGGCATGAACGGTTTTTATGAAAGCCATGTTGCACTGGGTCCTGTAGGCCATTTGTTTCCAGATATTCAACTATATGGTCCTTTAAAATAGATTCCATCATCTTCCCCATGACTGATGTCAGGCTAATTGGTCTGCAATTTTTCAATTCTGATTTAGAGCCACTTTTATGTATAGGAACCACCAATGCTTCATGCCAGCCCTGTGGTACCTGTCCTGTATTTAGGGAATTTTGAAAAATGTGGGTTAAAGGTGGTGCGAGTTGGTCTGCCAATTCATGCAATACCCTAGGGTGAATTTCGTCTGGACCCGGTGATTTGTTTGTATGTACCGCTGTTAATTTGTCCAGGACATCCTGTAGATGTATTTTTATGCTCTCTGATCCGTGATTTGTGTTAACTTTTGTTTTTACAGAAGTATCTGGGTTAAAGACAGAGCAAAAGTATTTATTTTGAATTTCTGAACAATCTTTATTGTTGAGTATTTCTCCTTTGTCATTTTTAAAGGGTCCAATGATGTTGCCCCTTTTTTGTTTATTATTTATATAGGAATAAAAGGTTTTGTAATTGTCTTTTACTAATAGTGCCAGTTTTAGGTCATAATCCTTTTTTGCTTTTTTAATTTCCCATTTGACTTTTTTTTATAAATTCTCTATACTGTGGTTGTAGTTGTGTGTTTATGTTGTGTTTGATTTTTTAAACCAGCTATTCTTTTTATTAATTAGTGTTTTAATTCTAGGTGTTAACCATTTTTAAGTGTCCTTATCATTTTTATACTTAGCATATTTAGGTATGCATAGGTTTATTGTTGTATGTAATTTATTTACCAGAGATTCCCACATTGTGTGTGTTGTTTGGTTCCCAAAATCCTTTTTCCAATTCCAATTTTCAAGAACTTTCTTCATAGTTGAAAAGTCGGCTTTTTTGAAATTTAATACAATAGTTTTCCCCTTCCTAGGTGTTTTTTCCACATTTTTTATTAGAAACTGGACAGATTGATGGTCACTGGTTCCTAACGAGTTACTAGTGTATACATTTTGTATTGTTTGATCCATATTTGTTAAAATTAAGTTTAGAATGTTATTTCCCCTAGTATTTTCAGATACAAGTTGGACAAGTCCTATTTGGTTAACTGCTTCCAAAAATTGAATACTTTTCTTGTTTTTACCCTCAAGCTTTGTCCAGTCGATATCAGGGAAATTTAGATCCCCAGTCAATATTATCCTTTCTGTTGGATCTAGACTCCTAATATTATTTAATAATTCTAATTCAGCTTCCATACTCATTGAGGAGGGGTCTATAGATCAGACCTAGTTTGATTTTTGTTTGACCCTTGGGTATAATCTTTAACCATATCATTTCCAGGTGATCCTTAGTCCTGGTTATTTCCTCACATTGTATTGAATGTGTTATATATATTGCAATACCACCTCCTTTTCTTGTTTCCCTCGATAGATAATATAAATTATAGCCATTTATTTATTGTATCCCATCTGTCCTCACTTGTCCACCAAGTCTCTGTAATGAGTACAATATGCACATTATTTTCATGTAGTAGATATTGTAATTCCTCAAATGTATTTACTAGACTATGTGCATTTATTAGTATACATCTCCACCCATCCTGAAGATCCACATTTTTGGGTGCTATGTTATGTATCTCCCTCCTCTCTTTATCCAATTTAAATGGAATGAAATAACATTGTTTATTCTTATACTCAATATTCTGATACCTGCTCTATTTAAATGTAGTCCATCACTATTATAGAGGGTATTTTTTCTAAAATTCCATGAGTTGTCCATAAATCCAATACTATTATAACTGCAGAAGTCCCTTAAATGCCTATTTAACATTTCTATTCCTGAATTTTTGAACTCGTATCTCCCATGTCCTGGAATCAAACCTGATACAATTATGTCACACCCCCTTTCTTTCATTCTATTCACAAGGTGTTGATAGTCTTGTATAATGTCATCTATACCACGGAACCACACATCATTTGTACCAACATGGATTATGACTAAAGGTTCATGTAGACCCTCCATCAGTCCATCTAATAAATGACCAATGTCTGAGATTTTTGCTCCTGGCAAAGGGCTCACTGTTGTATACATTTTTCTGTCTTTACATACTATAGAGTCAATCCCTTTAATTATGGAGTCTCCTATTATTAAGATGTCTTTTTCTTTTATTTGTTTTATGACTTCCTTTACTGTTTGTTTTGTGGCTTCTTTTTCTACTGTGGTATCTAATTTAGGCGGTATTGTTTCATTTTATTTAGACATTCATTTGACATGATCTCTCCCCCATGAACCCATGCTGCCTCGCATCCTGGAGACCATGCTCCTCTAGATATTCAACTAACCTTTCCTTAAGTATGGTCTCCATGAGCTTGCCCACAATGGAGGTCAGACTGACTGGTCTGTAATTCCCTGGGTCATCCTTGGGACCGCTTTTGTGGAGGGGCACGACATGTGCTGTTCTCCAGTCCTGCGGGACCATGCTTGACTCTAGTGAACTATTAAATAGGTCTTCTAGTGGCCCTGCCAGCCCCTCAGCCTGTTCCTTTAGTACCCTTGGATGTACTCTGCCCGGGCCTGGTGATTTGCCCATCTTCAATACCAGCAGCCCCTCCCTCACTATATCCTCCTCTGTCACTACAACTGTGTTCTCCTTCCCCTGCTCCTCTTTTCCCTCCTGAAAGCACTGGTCCTTCCTTCTCCCTGGTGAAGATGGAACAGAAGTATTCATTTAATATCTCTGCTTTTCCCCCATTATCCTCCACCCGCTCCACCCCTTTCTTAAGCCTAACAGTCCCTTCCTTCTTGTCCCTTTTTGCCAGAAAGCCTTCTCCCCCTTCTTAATTCCTTCAGCCATCTGATGCTCCTTCTGTGCCTTTGCTCACCGGACTTCCTTACTTGCCTCACTAGCCAACCTTCGGTAATTTTCCCTAGCCACCTCTTTGTTGGTCTTTCTAAATTTTATATAGGCCAACCTCTTTTCCCTTACTGCCTAGGCAACCCCAGAACTGAACCAACTGGGCGCTCTGGCCCTTGTGTTCTTCCCCCTGAGTCTAATGCACTCATCTGTGGCAACCAGTATTCCTTCCTTAATGCTGGACCACTTTTGGTCCACCCCCATATCTGCTCTGATGCCTGCCAGATGGCTCCTTAGCACTTCGCCCATTTTCCTGAAGTCTACCCTCCTGAAATCCAAGATTTTGGTCTTAGGCAGGATGCTTTCCATGCCTGTATCCAACTGGAACCACACTGTGCAATGGTCACTTCCACCCAGTGGCTCCCTGACCATTATTTCCTGTATGTGCTCCCCATTTGTGAGCACCAGATCAAGAATTGCATCGGCTCTTGTTGGTTCAGTGACACCCTGAGTCAGGGAACCCACACTGCAGTCCTTCCAGGATCACCTGACTCCTAGCACATGTTGTGGATGGTATGCTCCAGTCCACCTTGGGCAAGTTGAAGTCCCCCACAATTACCACCTATTCTTTCCCCACAGCTTCCAATATCTGTGAGCTCAGTTCCCTGTCTCTCTCTCCTCATTGTGACTAGGTGGTCTGTAAACCATCCCCAACCTCACCCTTCTCCCTCTATTGGACGTTAAATGAACTCATAATGCCTCCACCTCTCCTTCCTCCAACTCCTCCCTCGTGCAAGTTATTCTCTCCCTGATATAAACTGCCACCCCTCCCCCCTTCCCGACTACCCTGTCCCTCCTGTATAGTTCATATCCAGGGATCGCAAGGTCCTATTCATGGTGTGATGTTTCCCAAGTCTCGGTTACTGCAGCTATGTCCACCCTCCTGTCTGCTACTAGTGTCTGCAGGTCGTCCATCTTGTTTCCAAGACTCCGCGCATTCAGAAACACACCCTCCACCTAGAATATGACCTTTCTTCTCTTTCCTCTATTCTTCTATTCACATTTATCCCCTCTGTGTGCACCTCTCCATGTACCCTGGTTATGTGTTCCTCACCCCCTCCACCCTTTGCTAACAGTGTTCTCGCCCCTTCCACCTCCTCCCTCCAGACCTCTTCTATCACTGTGGGGTGGAGGTTCACTGACCTTCTCCTCTCGGAGTCTGTGGGCCTGCATGCCTGTTGACCCCCCTCACTAGTTTAAATTAAGTGTAGTGGTTATGTATTCCCCCAGTTTGTCCCTGAGCACCCTCAAACCCACCCTACTGAGGTGTAGCCTGTCTGGTGAAGATTTTGTTTGAGCAGGTCTCCTCCCAGTCCCCAACACAGATGAACATCTCCTCCCTGCACCATTTCCTTAGCCAATCATTAAAATCCTCTATTCTTCTTTGCCTGGCTGTGCTGGCCCTTGGTACTGGTATCGCCTCTGAGAAGCCCAACAAACTTCCTTCCTCCCTGCAGATCTTTCCTAACTCCCTGAACCCATTTTGCAGTACCTCAGCCTCCTTCCCAGCTAGATCGTTGGTTCCCAAATGTATAACTAAATTAGGTTTTCCTCAACCTCCCTTGCTATTTCCCTTATTCTTGGACCCACCTTCCCCACTGTCATTCCTGGCATACAAACCACCCTCCTGCTTGCATTTGGGTTCCCCTTCCTTCCCCAGTGAATACCCCTATGTAACCTCTAGGTGGCACTATCCCAAGGGCTACTACTACCGCCTGCTTGGCTAGTAGCAGGTTAAGGGGCCTGGGTAATGAAACAGGTGCCTCCACCTGGAGGTCAGGGTTGTTAGTGGTCAAGCTAACCTGGGCACAGCCCTCCGGGACACTGTAACCCTCCTTTCCCTTCTAGTGGCTGAACAATGTACAATAATTACTTTCACAATGACCCTTATTCACCAGGCAATTACCCACACTGTTTGCACTTACCACCAGGGCTGGTTCCTCTAGCTTGACCCTGGGGACCCCCTGTAAAACAAGGTTAAGCACAGCAAATAGCAACAGTACAATACTTTTGGCACAAATTCGAACCATAGTCAGATTAAATGCAAACAAAATTAAATCTGATTTATTCAGGAGACTTGAACAAGGGAGGGGCATAATCAGGTTGATTTGCTTAAAAGCTGTATAAATCAGACAGTTATGCATGCAGTTCAGAGTCCCTACACAGTAGCACACTTTGGGTACCCAGGTAGGAAAATGGTGGGCTAGCCAGGAACATTGCAGCTGGTTGGGGCCCTGTGATGGAAAAAAGCAACATGCACAACACACACTATTTGTAATCTGGAGCCAGAGGGTTCTGCTCTTGAAAGAAAAGGCAACAAGACAATCAGATGACAACACTTTTAGATTTAGCTGTTGTTGCAGGGAGCTACCCTGATGTTTACTCATGATACCCAATACTGGACACAGGCAGGACGAAGTCGAGACTGCAGGCTGTTGAGCTGGAGTGCCTGGAGAAGCAGGGCCCACACGAATCACCGAGGCGTCATTCCTGTTCAAGGCGTTGAGCAGGGGGCTGATCCCAGGCTGGTCTCTCATCGATGACTTTCTCTGCGTAGCAGGTATTCTGGCTGAGCCAGTGTAGCAGGACAGAGCAAATGGAAATGGATATGGATTCAGTCCGTGGAGCTGGATACAGCCTCCAGCAAGCAAAACACAGTTCAGACACACAGTGGGGAACCAAATCACGACCCACTATGAGCACGCAGCACATTCACATGTAAGGAAATGCTACTGTACCAGGCAAATGGCTCTCCGGTCGCAATTACAGAGTCTCTGCACAATCTGGGAGTTCAGAGGTAGCTGGAAGTCCTGACAGGCCAATCGCATTCAGCAAATCTTCGGTCTTCTTCAGGTTAAAGCCTAGTCACAATTAAGTGGTTTAATTCGTTCTCCAAATTTGGATTCAGTCCGAAAAAAAAAAACAAGTTCCCACTCAGGAACAGCAGGCAGGCATGCAGGCCAAACTCAGGCCTTTCCACAGTTCTCCTACGCAAATCCACTATGGATTGCTGTTCGAACTATCTCGAGCTGTTACTTCTTCAGTTCCCAACTCAGATCTAACTGAAACTGCGAGCAGTGTGGGACTTTCCCCAAGATCCAAAAGGTTCAGTTGGCTGATCTGTCAGTCACAACAAGGGATCTCCCTCCAGGTTATTATAGGGGCCAAAAGCCCAAAACTACAATTCCTACAAGCTTTGGCCCCAACAAGCCCCTGTAGGCAGGCTCCATTTTAGAGTCCCAAATGTACTGATTGGTCCATTCTGCAGTCCAGAACCAAGATGATGGAAGCAAACAGAACTGTCCATGCTGCAAAGAAGGCAAGTTAGAACAAACTGCAATATTATTACCACTCTAACAAATGATCAGCAAACAAGTACATCTTCTAACAGAGCTCCCTCTCAGATTAATTATGACTGCAATCCAGGCAGCTCTTAAAGAGACAGTACACAGAGGCTATACAGGCACACTCTGGCAGTACATTTAAACTGCTAAAACGCAGAACACCAGCTTGGCAGTGAGCATTTAGGCAAACTCAAGGAAGACTTTTCGGGAACCCCTATTTGTAGGGGGGTTACACCTAATTATGGAGTCCCCAATGATTGCCACCCTTCCATCCCCTGCATCCGTGCTCCCCGCCCTTCCTTTCTTACCTTTGGTGCTAGCTGCTTGCCCACCTAACTGCTCCCTCTGCACCCTGGTGAACTTATCTCCATAGCCACAATTTATCCCCTTAACTGTTTTTTCATCTCCCAGTCTTCCCCTTCCCTTCTGACTATCTGTATCTGCTTTCAGTTTTCCCTCCTCTCTTCCTTTCCTTTTTTCACCCTCCTCCCCATCCTCCATTCTGTTTTGCCTATCTCCTCTTCCCTGCCCACCCTGATTAGTTCCCTTCCCTGTACTCCTACTCTCAATCCTGGCTAAACCTGACCTCCTATCTCACCTCTGTTGCCCCCTTCCTCCTTCCAGACAGTGGTGCAAATCTATTCAATAAAGGCACCCCTTTAGAATTTCCCACCCCTGATGCTACTCTCACATTCCCACCCCTTCCCCTTACCACTTGCCATTCCTCCACTCTGGTCTCCCTATTCCTCTGAGGAAGCGATACTCCTGTATACTGCGCATTCCTCCCTACTCCCATCCCCTACCTGATGCCCTCACTCCCCGAGGTATCACTCCTCTGCCTTTCCCTCCACTGCTCTGCTCCTCTCATTTCCCACACCGTCCTCTCCAGCTCCCATCTGAGCAGCCTTATTTCAGCCTTAGCTGCTTCAGGCTGTTACACACAGAACATCGCCCTTTAATCCACGTCACCCCCAGAAAGACTGCTGCCCCACAGCTATTGCAGTTTACCACTCTCCTGCTTCCCATACATGTACCTATTCCCCCACATACTCCCAGCTCAGCTACTCCTAGCCTCCAGTTATACATAACTATAAAATAACTATAACATTCAAAAATATATACATTTCTATCTTACTTTACCATCAAAATGTAACAATGTCAATAATATAGAACTCAGTAGACTGCTACTTCCAGTGTTCTATCAAATTCAGCTGATAGTAATAATTTCTCGCCAATCAAAACAAAATATATGGTGTACTTCCTACACTTCCCTTACTCCCTTAACCTTACATACTGTAAATATATAAAAAAATATACATTTCTATTTTGCTTGTATCATATCTTATCCAAATCAATATTTACTTAAGACTTACAAATCCTTCTACTAATACAGATTCTACCACAGAACTAGAACACAATGCAAAAACATCTGCTACTTAGCAACAACAAACAGGTGACAACATACCAAGCTGATGTAGCATTTAAAAAATAGAACAAAACAATTAATCTTTTAAAACAGTAGAAATTAGCAGCCCAAAAAGCACCTCAAACTACAAGTAAGAACATAGTGGCACACCACTGATAGGCTGCCACAGTAATTAATCAGCTCTAAAAGATTGAAAAAAGAAGTAAAAAATCAAAGAAAGCACAAAAAGGTACGTACTGTAAAGTATTAGGCATTAGATGTACTCAGTTGTTTAACAGAGATAAATAAAGTACCTACCAAAACAGACAGAATACCCACAAATGACACTTAGGTCCTCAATATCAGACACCACCAAAGGCACATACAGAAATGGTGTCAACTATACTATGAAAATTAACCACATCAGATTTGAAATATCACACTAAACAAATGTGGTGATCCTTCTGACTTCAAACCATTACCTACCACACAAATGTTATATCTTCCTGGAGCTTAAATGGTTATCTTTCACAGTCACCTACATTTACATAAAATAAAGTAAATTTTAAACTAAAAAATATAATAAAAAGTACTTAACTTTGGGAGCTCTTCTCAAACACAGCCACTCATAGGTTCATAGGTAAATTCAAGCTAGTTAGTCTTATGTCCTTAATGCGTGCCTTTAAAGTTATATATTTATCATTTTCTTTTGCTAGTATTTCATAATTTACTAATTATTTAGTTCAGTTTTATCCTAATTTTTTTATTTACCCAAAAGAAACCTGTCTAGTCTATGCTTGAAGGAGTCCATAGTTGTGCTGGTTACCACTTCAATTGGCAGTGAGTTCCACCCACATACCACTCTCTGGCTAAACCAGTGCTTCCGTGGAAGTGTTTGCCATTTTTGATATGCTAATTTGAAGGGATGCCCCCGGGTTCATATTTTGATTTCCTCAAGATTAACCCTAGATCTACTCTTAGTGCATTATCATGTATAAATTTAAATAACATACAGTAGTCACCCATAGTTCTTCTATACTGCAGGGTATACAGATTTAGCTCCTGTAGCCTCTCATGATATGACATGCCTCCCAGACCCTTGACAGCCTTAGTTGCTCTGTGCTGGATACACTCCAAATTGTGAATGTCTTCTTTTTTATATGTGGGCCACACCTAGGCACAATACTCCAGGTTGGGCCTCACCAAGGCATTGTAAAGGGGCATAACCACTTTCCTATCTCTACTGGTTATATGTCTCAATATGCAGTTCAGTATCTGGTTATTCTTTTTAGCTAGTTTATTGCAATGAGAGCTGAATTTTAAATCTGCACTAATTGTGACCCCTAAATCTCTCTCCTCAGTTGTTACTCTAAGTTCAGTGGTATCTATCTTATAAGATGATTTATTATTTATTTTACCCAAATGCATAACAGTGCATTTATCACTGTTCAGTTCGAGTTTGCTCTTTTTAGTCCATGTTTGTATGGTGTTAAGTGCATCTTGTAAATCAGTGGTGTTAGTTTGTGTGTTTGTTATGGCTCCAATTCTGCAGTTGTCTGCAAATTTCGTCACCCAAATATCTTTATTTAGTATTTTTAGCGATGTTATATAAATATTGAAGAGACGAGGGCCCAACACCGAGCCCTGGGGGACCCCACTAGTCACTCTAGCCCAATTTGACATCTCACCCTGTACCACCACTCTCTGTCTTCTCTCACTCAACCAGGCCTCTATCCAATTTATTATATTGGTATCAAGTCTGTATTCTTTCAGTGTATTTATTAGTTCCTGATGTGGACGTTTGTCAAAAGCTTTTGAAAAGTCCAGAAAGACAACGTCAATGCTGTTGCCCTCATCCAGTGCCTTTCCAACTTTCTCATAGAATACTAACAGGTTTGTTTGGCATGATCTATCCCTCCGAAACCTGTGCTGTACTGGGTCCTGTAAATTACTTGTCTCTAGATATTCCATTATATAGTCTTTTAATAAAGACTCCATAATCTTCCCCATGACAGATATCAGGCTCATTGGTCTGTAGTTTTGTGGGTTAGTTCTTGATCCTTTTTTGAAAATGGGTATAACTAATGCCTCCCTCCATCCCTGTGGGACTTCTCCTTTATCCAAAGAGGTTTGAAAAATATAAGCCAGGGGTGCAGCTAATTGTTCCATTAATTAATTTATTACTCTTGAATGGCTTTCATCAGGGTCTTGTGATTTGTTTATATGAATTTTTTTAGTTTATCAAGTACATCTTTCTCTTTTATCTGTATACGCTCAGGTGTGGAATTGGATTTGTCCCAGCCTTGAATGAGGCAATTGGATTAAAGACTGAACAGAAAAATATATTTTGGATATGTGCAGTTTCTTTATTGTTCAATATATCACCTTGTTTATTTTTAAAAGGTCCAATACTGTTACTACTTTTTTGTTTGTTATTTATATATGAATAAAAAAGTCTTGTAGTTGTCTTTGACTTGTGCTGCAAGTTTAAATTCATATTCCTTTTTACCTATTTTGATATCCCATTTAACTTTCTTAACCAGATTTCTATATTTCATTATGGCTTGTATATTATTATGATTTTTAGTTTTTTTGATACCTTCTGTTTTTTTGTTTATTATTTTTTTTATTTTTTGAGTTAACCATTTAGGAGTACTTTTTTTATTTGTGTACTGCTCATACTTTGGTATGCCTATTTGTATTATTGTTTTTAACTTCTCTACCAAAGATTCCCACATTCCATTTAGAGTTTGTTTTGCAAATTCAATCAATCAATCAATCAATCAAAATCTTTATTTAGTCAGGCGAACATCATTGAGCGTAGCTCATTTACAAGATGGACCTGAGTGGTCATACAAATCAGAGTACAAGTATTTTTTTTTTTTTTACATGGACAAGAAAATAACATAAACAATAGTACAATGACATAAAATGATAGTAAACAAAAATTTACATATATACAAGGCACAGTAAAAATCACTTAACCTGTAAAAAGTAATATAGCAGGGATAGTATACAAATAATAGGGCCTTTATGGCTTTTATAAGAATATAGCAGCTGACTGGATAATAGAAGGAGAACTAAACAGAATGGAATAGGGAAGGGGGAATGTAGGTTGGATGGGAGATTAGGCCTTATGGAAGCAGTTGCAGAACTCTGGGAATAGGGTGGAGAATAATCTTTTGAAGGATGATAAGGGTAAGAGGGTATTTAGATTCATAGATTTTTGGAGTGAGTTCCAGTAACTGCTAGGGAGTAGCTGATAGCAGCCCTCCCAAACCGGTGCAGGCATTAGGAACCTTAACATGATGAGTTTACTGATCCTTAAGGTGTATGGCCTAGAAGTAATTCGGGTAAAACAGTCTGTGATATAGAAGGGAGTTTGCCTGATTAAGCTTTGAAGATCCAGATTGCAGCATTCCTATTTCTTCTGTGTTGTAGGATGTCCAATTAACTGCCATGTAAAGAGAGCAATGATGGGTGCTGGAGGGAAGGTCAGTAATAAATCTGATGGATCTATGATACAGGGTGTCCAGCTTATTTAAGAGTGAGTGAGCAATGACCATAGAGAAAGTCAGCATAATCAATGAGGGATAGAAATGATGCCTGGATTAATCTTTGTTTGGTGTCTCTGGTAAGGTAGTGTTTTATTCTATAAAATAGGCCAAGCCTTTGTCTCAACTTTTTTAGTAGCTCTTCAATATGGACAGAGTAGTCAAGCTTATTATCAATCCAGACTCCAAGATATTTGAATTTGTCCACAAATTCCAGCTTCTCTCCAAGTAAGGTGAATAATTGTGGGGTGGTGGGTGATGGGGTAATGGCAGAGCAACTCTTTGTGGCAAAGAACATAGCTTTTGTTTTTTTGGCATTTAGAAGTAGTTTTTTCCCAATAGATTGTGTTGTAGGATGGAGAATTCTGACTGCAACAGTTCACAGGCTTTGATAATGAGGGGTTGCTGACATATAATACAGTATCATCAGCAAATAGATGAATGCTAGAGTGGGAGAGATTGGCATCAATATTATTAATATAAATGGCAAAGAGGATGGGGCCAAGAATAGAGCTTACGGTACCTCTTAGCAATGGTTTAGAGGTGGATAGGTAATTTTCATTTTTACCAATGTGACCTATCAGTTAGATCGCACTTAAACCAACTGAGTGAGAGAGAATCCAGGCCTAGAGAGCTAAGGGAGGTGATTAATGATTCATGATCCACTGTATCAAATGCTTTACTCAAATCCAGGAACACAGCACAGGTATTATTCTTCTTATCCAAGGCAATCTGCCAATCATTAGTTACTTTGGCTAGGGCAGAAATGGTGCTATGCCTTGATCTAAATCCCGATTGTGCTGGATTTAGAGGTTGTTTTATCCAGATAGGCCCTTAATTGTGAATTTACTAATTTTTCAAGCATCTTGGATAGTACTGGTAGGATGGAAATGGGCCTGTAATTGTTAAGGTCCATAGGATCACCTGATTTAAGTAGTGGAACTACTTGAGCTGTTTTCCAAGTGGAGGGAATGGATCCAGTAGCTAGGGAAAGATTGAAGAGATGAGTGAGGGGGGCAGATAAGGCGTGTGATGCTATTTTCAGAAAGTAGGGATCCAGGAAGTCTGTACCTGCACTCTTAGAAGTATCTAAATTAGATAGGAGATAGGACAAGTTCCCCTTTTCCAATTTTACAATGCCATAACCTTACTCATAATGGGAAAATCTGCCTTAGTAAAATTTAGCACTGTAGTCTTGCCTTCCACTCAACTCAGAGTTCTGCAGTTAAATCAATCTGCATTAAAGTAAAAGGCATGCCGCATTTTATCTGCTGTACGCTGACAACCTCGTTCTCTATACCAGCTCTGATAACGTACTTACCCTCAGCCATAATCTATCAGGGGACTTCCTAAATGTACAATCCTGGATCACTAGCCATAGGCTGGTTCTCAACATTAGCAAGACTCATGCTATGCTTTTTGGTTCGTCTGCCAAACTAAAACATAGTCGTGATCACTTCAAAATAGTAAGTGTGAATGGTACCCGTTTGGAAGTGGTAAACACATTTAAATACCTGGGGGGTTCTACTCGATGGATCCCTTAACTATGAGATCCATATTACTACTGTGTGTAAGGCAGTCAATACTAAGCTAGGGTTAGCCTACAGAACTAGTCATGTTCTCATCCCTTCTGTGAGGCTGGCTATTGCCAGAGGAATTCTTCTCCCATCCCTTGCATACAGAACTTCAATCTACGGCAATGCATTTCAAACCTCCCTACACGAATGGGACATAACCTATAATAATATATATCATTATGCCTCTGCATCCCCTAAGTTAAAACATCACTGCCTGCTCTATGCAGACCTTAATTGGCCCTCTCCTATGGTCCACTGGCTTCTTGTCCTTGGGGCCCTTCTGGACAGAATCCTGAGGTCCAGTATGCCTAGCTGTCTCGCTGTTGCACTCATCCCACAGACCACCTCCTATGGTCTCTGTTCTGCTGATCTTTCCTTACTCCACATTCCCAGATATAATACTTCCAAAGGGAAAACAGGTTTTTCCTACATGGCTCCCAGTTACTAGAACTCACTGCCGCATGAAATATACCAGTCACCTAGCCATGCCTCGTTTAAAAAGAGGCATCGCTCTCTGCTTATTGAGAGTACACAGTGCAATTGTTTTAAACCGTCCTAGATTCCTGACACTCTATGCTATTACTGTCTCGGTGTCCTCCTCCAGTACTTATACCACATAGTTCCTACTTGTCTTACCACCCCTTTTCTACCCCACCACTTACACATCTCTCCCCCCCCACACACACTTTCTCCCCGCGAGGTCTTACTACCTCAATCCTTCCTACTTACTTGCTCCCTCTTTGGTGTCATATTCTTTATGTTACAGCCAGTTTTGTAGAATAGAGTTGATGCCTAGATTAATAATCAACTATTATATGTGCACTTACCTTTGTTGTGTTATGATATGGAATTGTCTGTATTGTCTCCTGTTATACCAAGTGCTCAAGCCATTATCCATTTTTACTTTATCCTTAAATGCTATAGTATAATATGCACTTACTTTCACTTCTGATATGAAGTACATCGGAGTGTTTCTCCAGTCACCTCAAATTGCTCAAATTGTTATCCATTTTAATTGTATCCCTAATATATTGTACTCCTATATTTATTTATTTCAATTCTAGGATTACAATTACCTTTGAGCCCAGGGCTCTTTTACAAAGGTTCCACGTCAAGACATTGGTATCACATAATAATAGACAAAATTGTTACACAAATAAGGGTAAGGGATCTCAACTTAATTTCGAACAGACAGGGTGAGGGTAAAGTGGAAAGGAAGAGGACAAGAAGGGGAAGGGGGTGGTAGAAAGAAATGGGAAGGGCAAAAGCGGGAGGTAAGACAATGAGGAGAGGGGAGAGGTGGGGGTAGGTAAGGATATGGAGAGGGGGGAGGGGGGTGAAACAGCCAGGAAGGCAGCATTTGTCAGGTGCTGGAGAGCGAATCGGGCAGAGGCCAAACTAGGGCAAGTGCGTTATGTAAGGAGCTAGATTGGGAGAGCGGTAGTGGAGCGGTGTTGCATAGACATTATCCATGACAGTCGCAGATGCCGGAAGCGACCAGGGTGTTTCAGAGCCTGGATTTGAAGGCCCCTAGCCCAGTGGTATTGATAGTATCATTGGCAAGACCGTTAAACCAAGTGGGTGCCCTGTAGTTAAATGAACACTGGCCAATGGCTGTCCGGCAGCGGGGGATACGGAAAAGTTGTGACTTTGATCCCCTAGTAATTCTGGAGCTGGTTTGCATTTGGAGGAGTGAACAGACCCCAGGAGGGGCAGTTCCCAACTGTATTATCTTTGCAACCACGCAGGTTTGGTACTGAATTCTATTATCAAGTTGAAGCCAGTTAGCTTGTGAGTAGAGGTCACAGGTTTGTGTGAGTCGTTCGGCCCCAATGATGAGTTGACAGGCCTTGTTAAGGGTGGTAGTAATCCTTCTGAGTGCAGTGATAGTGGCAGTGCCATAGATGACAAGACCATAGTCAATCTGAGAGATGATGGAGCTTTGAACTACGGCAAAGAGGGTCTTTTTAGTCAGGTGCCGACAAAGCCGGTAGAGTAAGCCCAGTCTAGTATTCACTGTTTTAGCAACTTTAGTTATATGGGTTCCAAAGGACAGGTGTGGGTCTAAGATGATTCCTAGGTATCTGAAGGAGTCAACCGGCTCCAGGGAGTCCCCAAGGCAGGTGTTTAAGGAGAGTTGGTGGTGTTTGTGCCTGTTTTGGTGGGTGGTAAAAATCATGGTCTTCGTCTTTTTCTGGTTAAGTATTAACTTATGTTCTTTGAACCAGCTTTCAACAGAGGTGAAGCCATGTTGAAGGGTTTGTTGCAGGTGGCTTGGGTCATGATAAGAGGCAAGAATCACCGTGTCATCTGCATAGAGTATGCTGAGGGGTGGAGTCAGGGAGGGAGTTGAGGAACAAGCTGAACAGCAATGGGCCCAGGATGGAGCCTTGGGGGACACCGGAGTGAACCTGTTTAGTGTCGGAGACCATGGGTCCTGTTGTCAAGATAGCTATTGAACCATTTCACTGATTCCACAGAGAGGCCAATGTTCAGTAGCTGATGAAGCAGGAGGAGGTGGTGGACAGTGTCAAAAGCCTTTGACAGGTCGATGAATGTAGCTCCGGTTAGGTGACCCTGATCAAGGGAGTTGTGTATGGCTCCCATAAACTCAAGAAGGGCTGTGGCGGTGCTGTGTCCTTTTCTAAATCCGTGTTGCTGCTGGAAAAGGATGTTGTTCTTGTCCAGATGATCAGTGAGCTGGTCTGCTACAATCCATTCCAGGGCCTTAGAGAGGGGTGGCAGGATAGAGATAGGTCGGTAGTTCACATGGGAGATCCGGTCACCACCTTTATGGATAGGTGTGACAGTTGCTGCCTTCCATTTGTCAGGGAACTGGCTGAGAGAGAGGGAGAGATTAAAGATCCTGGTGAGAGGCCCCAGAACCTCGTCTAGAGTGAGGACAGAAGTTTGAGGTCCAGTGTGTCAGCACTTGTTCTGGTGTTTTTGATGGCTTTGAAATGTATTTCCTGACGGTATTTTTGTTTACTGCTCTGAAGTAGAAAGGAGGAAATTTTTTAGGTGAAGACTGATGGGCTGGAAGAGGGGGGTCGCTGTCGTTGAAAAAGTCAGGGGGGAAGATGCTGCTGAGGTTGGTGTAGGCATCATTAAAGGTGTTGGTTATGACTTTTAGGTCCAGGATAGTATTCCCGTTTGTTGTGATAGCAGTAGGGGGTGATTTGGACTCCTTCCCGGTAACATCTTTAATGTTATTCCAGAAAGCTCTTGCATTTCCCATGTGTCAGCAGAGTGCAGTCTTGTAGTATTCAGATTTCTGTTGGCGTATGGATTTGGTGCAATCATTTCTAGCTCTTTTGAAGTTTGGATGTCCGCCTGTTTTTCTGTTTCTCTGGCTAGTTCCAGAGGTGGTCCCTGTGTTTCAGCTTCTTTAAGAGGGAACCCGTGAGCCAAGGATTGCAGAGGGGTTTTATTTTTCACTTTTTTGGTGGGGCAAAGATGTTACAAGCTGCATTGAAAATGCATATGAATTGATCAAGAGCTGTATTCACATCGGGGGCCAGGTTGATGGGGGACCAGTCTTGATTTAGTAGGTGTGATTTTAGGTGGGTTAGCTTCCCACGGGGTAGGACTCTGCTCAGGATGACCTTTGGTGGAGATTTCCAGAATTTGTTTGACCAGGTGCAGCTGACGGGGGAATGGTCGCTGAGAGAGTCAGGCAGTACGGCGAAGCTAGTGATACGGGAGGGGTGAGTAGTCAGGATTCAGTCCAGTAAAGTGCTGGTGCCAGTTTTGTAGTTCATTCCAGTTGTGGAGTCCAATATCTCTGTGAGGTTTGCTGATGTGACCATGTCCCTGGTGTCACCAGCATCAGGTCCCAACCAGTTTGTGTTGAAGTCACCAAGTGTGATGACTTTGGAGTCAGTTGGGAGTGATTGATGTACTCCAGTACTGCATGGAGGCCCGGTGCCTGTTCTTTCGGGGGGATATAAACGATGATGACTGAGAGGACTTTGTGCTGAGCTCCAAGCAGGATTTTGATATGCAATAGCTGGGCATTTGGTGTTGGTAGGTCAGTGTGGGCAGTGTACCCCATCAGGTTGTCTTTTAGGTAAAGGGCACAGCCCCCTCCTCATTTTGATTTTCGGTCAAGCCTAAAGATAGTGTAGCCAGGGATGGAGATTGTATGATCAGGAACCAAGGGGGTGAGCCAGGTTTCTGCTACCCCCAGGATATCAGGCTGGTGGGCATTTGCGAAGGCTTGTAGTTGATCAAATTTAGATAATAAGCTGCAGATGTTCAGGCAGATAATGGAGAGAGAGCCAATGTGCTTGGTTTGGGTGGAGTTCATGGCAGCCCGAGGGCCAGGGTTGGGGTGAATGTTTCCAGATAATAGCAGGAGTAGGAGAAGGAGTTTCAGGGTGGCCAGGCACAGTTCCCTGCGGGAGAACTTGCGGTACTTGATTAAGGAGGGGTTGTTTGCGGAAGTTTTGTACGTGTAAAGCAGGAGCATAGTGAGCTGTGGTGGTAGCGGGGTACACTGCACCCTGGTATGAGGGTGTGGGTACAATGTAGTGTGGTGAGCCCTAGGGGTGAGAAAGTTGTCAGGTAGCATGGTGCAAGTGTGGCTATGGCAGAGATTAAGCTTATAGCTATGCGGAGGGGATGGAAAACAGGATGCAGGGAGCTGGAGCAATGAGGTGAGGGCAAAAAGGAGGAGAGGGAGGCAGGGGATAGTAGGGAAGGAAGGCATAGTTTGTGGAGGGGGAAGAGAGAAGGAGCTGAGGGGAAGGCTGAGGTGGATGTACCACAACATGAGGGCAGAGGAAGCAAAAAAAAAAAGGGGGGCATGGCAGGAGAGAGGAGGAGAGAGGCAGGGACCAATGGGTGTATGAAAGGGGGAGTGGACTGTACCAGGGCATGGCAAGCAAGCTGTTTAATAAACGGTGGAGGGAGGGGCGGGTGAAAAACTGTGCAGAGCGCAATGCTAGTCTATGGGCACAGCAGCCCTGAGCTCGGCCACGGAGTCAGCGGTCGCTGCAGCCAATCAGGACCATGCAGAGAGGGCAAGGACCAATCGGGTAGAGCTCTGAGCATGCTGGGCCAATGGCAGCACACACGGCTTTCCCGGTCTGAGGTGGGCTTCCTTACCCATTGCCGTGGATCAGGGGGGCGGCCAGAGGTTGCAGGAGCGGGTGGCAGGTTCCGGGAGCCGCACCCATGCCAACGGGGCTGTTGTAGCCCAAGTGCAGGGCTCTGGATCTGGAGGGGAGAGAGGAAGAGAAGAGCAGAGTTTTAGAGAGGGGGATGAGGGAGCAGACAATAGGCAGTGACACAGTGCAGAGCACTGAAACCGATGGGCGTGTAGCAAGAGGGGAAGGGGGGGAGACTGCCTGGCAAGTGTTACAAGGTACTTGGTCTGGTGCTGGTGAGGGCGGGGGTGGGGGTGTCGCGCTGAGACAATGGGAATTTAGGCAGGTAGGTGAGCGAGTGGGGGGAGCAGTTCAGGCCCCGAGAGCAGGGGACAGAGAGAGTTACAGGAGGGCAGTAAAATTAGGCAGGAAATATAACTCAGCAAAAATACAGTCCTTGGATTCGGCAGTGCACAGCAGAAGTAAAATACCAGATAGAACAGTCTTAGGATTTGGCAGTAAACAGTGTACACTATCAGCAGATAAACAAATTGTTTTTTTAGCAATAACTGGGCAGCTACGCTCGGGGCAGAAAGTAACAGTCCAGCCCTCCGGTCTGTAGGAGACCGGGAGATAGTGAGGGCGGTGCCGTGACAAAAACTGCAGCACAGCACAATGCTAGTCTATGGGCACAGCAGCGCTGAGCTCGGCCACGGAGTCAGCAGTCGCTGCAGCCAATCAGGACCAGGCAGAGAGGGCAAGGACCAATCGGGTAGAGCTCTGAGCATGCTGGGCCAATGGCGGCACACACGGATTTCCTGGTCTGAGGTGGGCTTCCTTACCCATCATCGTGGAACAAGGAGGAAGGCCAGAGGTTGCAGGAGCGGGCGGCAGATTCCAGGAGCTGCGCCTATGCCAACGGGGCTGTTGTAGCCCGAGTGCAGGGCTCTGGATTCATCGCCATGGATCAGGGAGGCGGCCAGAGGTTGCAGGAGTGGATGGCAGGTTCCAGGAGCCACGCCCGTGCCAACGGTGCTGTTGTAGCCTAAGTGCAGGGCTCTGGATCTGGATATTGTACTGTATCATCACTATTTTTTCCTGTTGATGTTGTAACCTCCTGGGTCGTGCTTGAAAATAGTCACTTTTGTGTCTAGTGTCTAGTTATCAAAAACTAAATAAAATAAATAAATAAAAATATCCTTCATGGGGTTAGCCTGCCCTGTCAGTTAGAGGGGGCCCCAGTATAGTGAACTGTGTGATACAATAGGGACCCAGTCAAGGGAAGCCCGTTTTAGTTAGAGGAGTCCCACGACAGCTAAGTCCACAGACAGAAAGGCCCTCCACTAAGAAAGTGCCCTTAAAGTACTTACCAGATATCTGTTTGTTTACTGTGGTCTGGACATTCAGAGATTGTGATATTGACCACCATTGTTGGAACTGTGATACTGAGCAGAACTGTTGGAACTGTGATATTGAACATAACTGTTCGAACTGTGACTTTTTTTATTTGAGCCACTAAAACTGTACAAGTTTTCTAAACTAAGCATTTGCCCCAGGATCGCATTTGCATTGCATTGTGCCAGCATCTTGTGCTAAGTGTATTCCTGAGTCTTGTGCTAAGTGTATTCCTGAATCAGTCTTCAGCAACCTTCAAAAGGCATTCAACAAGTCCAGAACTACAGATTTTTTACAAATTGCCCTCCTTCCCACCCAAAGCCAGTTCTAGTTTTATAGCCACTGAATTTGACTGACAATAGGAACTTCTGTTTGGCAGTAGGAAGGGAAGGATCACTGAGACACGTTAGTTTCAGCAACCCTGAAGGAACCTAAAAAAAAAATAAAAAAAAATAACTCTTTATCGCCCCCGCCGCCCCCCGGCTGCTGGAGGTCTGAATCCAAGCACGGAGGAAGGTGACTACTGAAGACTACAGGAAGTTCCTGTCCCAGAACAGGAAGGGTGAGAGTTGTAAGGGCACATAGGCAGTAGGAAAGTAAGTGTAAAAATACATAGAGGAGGACAATAAGCATACAAAAAGCAACAGGTGGGGACACAAAATAAGTCAAGATGGGAGTGGTGCAGTGCAATGGCTGTGAGCAGCAGTGTTCCGGGAGACATTCTGGAGGCTGCAATGCTGCCCTGTTTGCAGGCACCTCTCTGGTCTGAGGGAGGAGGTTGCCCATATCCAGGCTGATGTGGCTAGGATTCGTGAAACCTCTTCCCCCACCCAGGGACCACTAGGGCCACCACCATTACCTCAGAGGTTGCCAAGAAAGAGGAGCGGTTGTACCAAGGTGGGCTCAGGGAGGGAGAGGGTGGTGGAACAGAGGTGCATCCCTCCAGTTGTAGCTCTCCACAGTTCATATGCTGTTCTGGCAAAGAGTGGTTCCTCTATGGAGGCACCTGCAGTGGAGACCAAGGAGGATGCTGGGAACCTCCACAAAGGAGCCCACAGGAGGGTGGCAAGAGACCCCACAGGGGAAGGAAACAACTCCTGGTGGGGGACTCAATCATAGGGGTAGACGTGGGGGAGGAAGGGGATAGGGAGGCAAGGTGCCTGCCTGGCGCACGGCTTGGAGGGACAGGAAGCGAATCCTCAGGATCGCGGGAGCTGCTGCATGAGGGAGGGAGCTGGATGTCATTGTCCACCTAGGGACAAATGACCTGGCTGTAAATGGGATCAGAGCGATGCAAGAGGAGTTTATGGAGTTGGGGAGGGGCCTTAGACAAGTAGCATGTACGGTAACCTTCTCGGAGGTGCTGCCGGTCTATGGCAAGGATGATGCTAGGGTATTCCGCACCATGGGATTCAATGAATGGTTGAAAAACTGGTGTGGAGCTCAGAGTTTTGGCTTCATTGGGGACTGAGGAGCCACCTGGAGGGATGCAGGCTTATACTGGCATGATGGTCTGCATCTGTCCGGGGAACCATGATCCTGGTGACAAGTTTAAATGCTTCATTGGCAAGCATTTAAACTAGCCAAGGGGGGGGGAGGCACTGAAAAGGAGCAGGGAAATTCCAGCCTCCCCCCACAAAGCGCAGTAGTTAGAGAGGTAAACACCAAGGCAGAGAAGTCAGTAGGGAGCAGGACAGGGATAAATGCAGAAAAAGGTGTTAAGGACAGGGATGGGGCTAAAAGGGGTAAGGCCATAAAAAATAAATGGAAGGTGATGAGTACCAATGCACGCAGTCTGTGCAACAAGCTCGCTGAACTAGTGGCCTTGATGGAAGAGGGATGCCTGGATATTGTGGCAGTCACTGAAACATGGTACACAGAGAACCATGAGTGGGAAGTCAACATACCAGGATACACAGTCTACAGGAGGGACAGGGTGGGTAAAAGAGGAGGAGAAGTAGCTCTCTATATAAGGGAAGGGATTAAAGCAACAGAACTAAAGAGTAAACAGGAAGTTGATGAGTCACTATGGGTCACCCTGGAGACAGGAAATGGCACCACAATCCACACGGGGGTTGTGTACAGACCCCCATCTCAGGGGGAGGAAATGAACAAGGAAATAATAGATGACATCCTTAAAATGGCAGAAAAAGGGGAGATATTGTTGATGGGGGACCTGAATATGCCAGATGTTAACTGGAGTACCTTTGCTGCAAGCACATCCAAGAGCAGGGTCATTCTTGATGCCCTACCGGGGGCATGCCTCAGACAGCTAGTGTTGGAACCCACTCAGGAGGGAGCAATCTTAGACCTGGTACTCTCAAATGGGGAAGGAGAAAGGATCTCAGATTTTGGGTAGCCATCTAGGAACAAGTGACCACCAAACAGTGTGGTTCACAATAAACACAGCCATAGAGTCAAGCCATACAAAAACAAGAGTATTGGACTTTAGGAAGGCTGACTTTGGGAAAATGAGAGAGTGCCTTAGAAAAGCGCTAGCAAATGGGCAAGAAGGAGGGGGTGGAGGAACATTGGGGAATAATCAAAACATCCATCGCAGAGGCAACAAGCCTTTGTGTGAAGCAAATCAATAAAACAAAATGAAGGAAAAAAACACTATGGTTCTCAAAAGAGGTGACAGGAATGGTTAAGGAGAAAAGGATAGCATTCAGGAAATATAAAGAAACACAGAAGAAGCAGGACAGATAACTTTATCAGTTAAAGCAGAAGGAGGCAGGGAAGGCAGTCAGAATAGCAAAGGCACAAACTGAGGAAAAGATAGCCAACTCTGTTAAGAAGCGGGATAAAACCTTTTATAGGTACATTAGGGAGTGAAGAAAGACCAAGGGAGGGATACAGAGACTTAATAAAGGGGAGTGAATGTGGGCAGAGGGTGACAGTGAAAAAGCAGGGGAGACTGAACAAATATTTCTGCTCAGTATTCACAACAGATGAGGAGGGGGAGGTGTCTAAACCAAACAAGGGAGAAACTCTAAATAGGAGGGGTCGATACCAGTCCATTCACAGAAGAAAGGGTTTTGAAGGAACTCTTGAAACTGAGAGTGGACAAAGCAATAGGGCCTGATGGGATTCACCCAAGAATACTAAAAGAACTAAGGGTAGAACTAGTAACACCACTGACTACTCTCTTTAACAAATCATGGGAGGATGGAGTGGTACCTGAGGACTGGAGGAGGGCAAATGTGATTCCACTTCACAAAAGTGGGAGCAGGGCAGAGGAACGAAACTACAGACCAGTTAGTTTGACTTCAGTGGTAGGGAAAATGATGGAATCACTTCTGAAGGAAAGAATTGTTGAGTACCTAGAGGCCAGTGGGGCACAGGACCCAAGGCAGCTTGGTTTCACAGCAGGAAGGTCATGTCAGACGAACCTAATAGATTTCTTTGACTGGGTGACCAAAGTAGTAGACCAGGGAGGGGCTGTGGACATGGCCTACCTAGACTTTAGCAAGGCATTTGACACAGTCCCACACAAAAGATTAATATACAAGTTAGCCAGCCTTGAAGTGGGTCCCAAGGTGGTAGCCTGGATAAAAAACTGGCTGAACAACAGGACGCAAAGGGTAATAGTAAACGGAGTCCACAGTGAAGACAGGAGGGTAACTAGCAGGGTACCGCAGGGTTCAGTACTGGGACTGGTCCTCTTTAATATCTTTATAAGTGACACAGCAGAGCACCTGGAAGGAAAGGTATGCCTCTTTGCAGATGACACAAAGATCTGCAACAGGGTTGATACACAAGGTGTGTGGAAAGAATGAAAAGGGACTTGGCAAGGTTGGAGGAATGGTCAAATACATGACAGCTCAGATTCAGTGCAAGGTAATGCATCTGGGAAACAAAAACCCAAGGGAAGAGTACACAATGGGGGGTGAGTTAATAACAACAACAAAAATCGAAAGAGACCTAGGAGTAATTATATCAGATGACCTAAAGGTGGGCAAGCAATGTGAGAAGGCAGTAAGGAGGGCTGGGGGGATACTGGGATGCATAGGGAGAGGCATCAACAGTAGAAAACAGGAAGTTGTTATCCCTCTCTACAGACAGTTAGTGAGACCCCATCTGGAGTACTGTGTGCAATTCTGGAGACCCCATCTCCATAAAGACATAGACAGAGTGGAGGCTGTTCAGAGGAGGGCAACCAAAATGGTGCAAGGTCTGCACCAGAAGACATACGAGGAGAGACTAAAGCAGCTTAATATGTATACCCTTGAGGAAAGGAGGAGAGGGGGACATGATAGAAATTTTCAAGTGTCTCAAGGGAATTAACAAGGTATAAGAGGGTAGTATCTTTCAGAAGAGATGTGCAAGAACAAGGGGGCACAATTTGAAGATAGAGGGAGAACGGCTCAGAGGTAATGTTAGAAAGTATTTTTTCACAGAGAGAGTTGTGGATGCATGGAACAGCCTTCCTGAGGAGGTTGTGGAGTGAGAAACAGTGGGAGAATTCAAGAATGCATGGGACAGGCATAAGGCAATTCTAGTGGGGGCAGGAGGAAGTAAGCTATTGATTAACTAGAATCTGCAGCTTATCCATCAGGTAGGGAAATGGGCAGACTGGGTGGGCCAAGCGGTCCTTATCTGCCATCAAATTCTATGTTTCTATGTAAGTGTATTTCCAAATCAGTCTTCAGCAATCTTCTAAAGGTATACTGTAAGTGCACCCCAGAATCAGTCTGCAGCAGCATTCCTGAAGATCCGTGTCCACAGCCATACCCTTGCAATGTCATGTTTATTGTTTTCCCTCTAACAATCCCAGTGTATGACCTGGCCCAGTGCAGATTCTGCCGTCTGTTGTCTTGGTTTTCTGTCTTCATCGTAGTTTTATCAAAATCTTCTGTTCCAGTTACCCAAATCAACATCCTGTTTGTTGTTTTACGTCAGTCTTTGGCTCATTTGGCCTTGGTGCCCAGAACTTTGTCTTTCTTACTCCAGGAGTCCTTTAGCATCAGTAACTTTAGCAGTTAGCTGGCTAGGTGTAACTGCTCCGGAGGTGTGCCTTTTAAGAGAAATTTAAATGAGCTTAGGGCCATAGCCAATCAGAAAACAGGAAGGGTAGTGTGCTGAGTGATTGCTGCTGAAGGCTTCAGAATTGTTTCTCCGCTGGATTGAGCAACATTGTCCCTGAGGTGTCTCTCAACTTTCCTTGTTGACAGCCTCCTAGTGCTTATCTGGGTGAAGTTTTCCTCATATTTCTTTTTAATAGTGTGCTAAGTGAAAGTTTTACAAATTCATTAGCGCCACACTAATTTTTTAATTTTAGCACATCTGCGCTATTTTGACTTTATTTTTACTGCGACTGTTCATTTTAAATGTTAAACTTATCATGGGTGCTTAATTTCGATGGTTCCTCTCTTTTCTGACCAAATTCTTATGGGAACCATTGAATTAGGGACAGTTGCCTTGTTTTTACCTCAGACCTCGTGGGTTTTACCGTAAGGCAGTCCACGGGAATTCGGATCTTAACAGTACCTGGGGTCTCTCTCAGGACTGGCATATTAACAGAAATCCATGTATATATATATATATATATATATATATATACAGTATATATATATATATATATATATATATATATATATATATATATATATATGGAACTGGACCTAAGGTATCATCTGTTGCAGGACTGTCCATAAGGGTACAGCAGCCACCTGTGGCAGTTGACAAGTATTGCTGGGTTTTCTGTTAAGATTGGCACTGGTATAGATCCCAGTTCTACAAACACACACAACGAAAAAAAAGGCACTGGCAACAGACAGAGCTAATTAACTGGGGCAGGACTGGCTGGTGGCATTTTCACAGAAAACTGCACTCAGTTCGTAAGATCCAGGGCTGGTGTGTTTTACTTGAATTGGCAAACTTAGCAGACAGACCTTTGATTATTATGGCTGAGGACATACTGTATCAAAGGCTTCCAACGAGAGGCCATCCAAAAGTAATACAAATGTAAGGAGGTGCTGAGGAACCCTCCAGATCCCAGTCAAAAATAAAGCTTCCAAATATGAAGTTCCTCACAAATTAAAAAATAATAGAAGTGACGAAGGAAACTTTATCAAACCGCTGATGAAGTGGCTAAAAAGGAACTGTGTAGTCATAAATGCTCACGTTGCTCCTGGGAAAGCCAATAGAGAGACAACAGGTAGCTTAAAGCATACAGAAAAACCAAAGTACTTGCAAAGTCTGTGCAGTATTCCATCTGTGCAAAATATGGAAAAAGCATGGCAACTGTTTCAGACCCTACAAAAGATGGGTCCTTTCTTTACTGGAGCTGGCAAACACTCTTCCACAGTTCTCTTTCCCATAGACTGGGAGGGTTATACAAGTGATGATAAATAATTTTATGATGCCCCTGCCTACAGAGACTGCTAACACTCTTCCATAGTTCTCACCCCAGAGACTGTGAGGGTGATACAGTTGATGGTAAATTATTTTATTATGCCCCTGCTTGCAGGGGCTGCTATCACTCTTTCACAGTTCTTGCCCCTGAGACTGTGAGGGTGATATAGATGATATAAGAATTTTTATGATGTGGAGGGTCTAGAACCCTATGTATCCAAGGAGGTTCTCCCTGCATGCCTTCGTTTATCCAAAACATAGTTTACATCCTGGACCTTCCTTTTCAGGAGTTCTTCCAAGGTGAGGATAAGGATAAGAAAAGATTATAGGGAAATGAAAGGTTCCACCTTCTAAAAGCCCTGTCTATAATGAAAAAATATAAATAAAAATACCGTGAAACTACTTCAAACCCCCACTTCTGTGGCAGAGGTTTACAAGCAGTCTAAAAGTGTTGATAAATAAATGCATAAATATATTAATTGTTTAACAATCCTGAGTGCCTGTCTGTACATCCCAGCCATGTGAGTATAGTACATCAGGCAGCTTGCGAAAAAGTTGAGGTCTCCTTGTCCTCCTTACCCCCTAGATAAGGACTCCAGAAAATAGATTTCTTAGTTACCCGCAGATGCTTGTCAAAATTTTTACCTACTTGGCTTTTCGGCCAAATATGAAAAAAAAAAAAATAGAAAGAAAAAGAGCACTGCGGAACTCTGTCCTGGTTCTGGTACGGGAGTCAGTGGATATGGCTAACCTGCTCTGGAAGCTATGAAGTACCAATTCCACAGGACAACAACAAGGATGCTGCCTCCAGAGTCATGGCCTCTGCCATCTCTCTCTGAGGTGCTTTGTCTGGCCTAGAACTACTGGTCGACCCTCAGACTCCCAGTTTAAAGCCATGGGTTTTCCTTGTGATCAAAACTTACTGTTCAATTCCAGCACATCTCACTGCAACAAGGCCCCCTGCCCCACTGAAATTCCTCCTGAGGGCATTAGGGGCAGAGTTTTTTTCTCAGCCTTCTCTCAGTACAGGGGTGTTTTCGTAGTCTAAAGCCTGACATTAGTGTGGGCATACCTCATGCATACCCAGGTGTCTAAGCCTCTATCCCCAACACAGACGTTATTGTTGGAGTGGGAGGCAAAAACTATTCTAGCTTTGCAAATGGTGGTGTGGGTCCCTGGCAATGAAAAGAAGAAAGGGCCTCTACTCCACATAATTCCTGACACAATAGACAACTGGGCAGTGGCTTCCCATCTTGCTGTTAAAACTCAAATTCAAGATGGTCACTCTGTTACTATTCATACAGCCCTTACAGTAGGGAGACAGGCTAGCCTTCCTGGTCCAAAAAGGGACCCCTTTTTTTCCATATACCTTTAATGAGGTCTCACACAAGGGTGGGCTCACTGCGGCCCTTTGTTCTTCCTCAGCCCCAAGAGTCTTTACAAAGGGCTGGGCAGGGGTAGCAGCATGCCTCAGGAATCTGGGTGTCTCTAGCTATGCCTAAGTTGCCAATTAGCCTTCTAAAGTCTCCTTGTCAGGTCTAGGAGACCCTTTTTTCCCCCTTACAGAGCTCTATCTGTAGTCTCGGGGTTCCCAGGTAAATCTAAAAAAAGTCTAATCTGGAACCCACCCAGCATCCAGGATGGACATGCCTTCCTCCCGCAGGCAAGAATTCAAGATGTCCCTCATTAGTAATTTTCTTCATCCAGGGACAGCGAGATCAGCCAGCTAGTGCTTGACTGCGTTTGAATTATTAACCCTCCTGGTTCAGTATAAGACACGGCCCTGTGCAAAACACGTAACTTTGACATTTCCTCAGGCTATTGGGACACATGGCTTCAGTGCCTGCAGTGGTCCCAGGGTTCAGTTACATGATGCATCACCGACAAGTCTCCTTGTAGCTTGCTGGTCTCAGAAAGCAACAATTTTCAAAGCTGAAAACTCTGACAGAGCAGTTCCACAGATGCCTTCCCCCTGTGCTGGGAAGCACATCTGGACAGTGCCTCAGCACCTAGACTCTCCAAGAGTCACAGTTAATAATAATTCTTTTGGAACTCAGAGAAATCTTTCTAGCTCAAAGCATTTGCTCCTGTCATAAAAGGACAGGCTTACAGAGTCGACAGACGCTACTACAATGGCCAGATCAGGACTATTCTTTTCGCAGGCGCTATAAAAAGTGATTTCTCACTTTCTACCTAGAAGTCCATCTTTAAGTAATTCACCTCCCAGGCAAACACAATGCTCTGGCAGAGGCTCTAGTCGCATCAGTCAAGGCCAGAGTTAATGGACTCTGAACAAACAAGTACTAGTCATGGTGTTCAGGCGGTTGGACACCCTGAAGTGAATCTGTCTGCCTTTCCCCTCAGTTTTCAGTTTCCTCAGTTCTGTTGCAGGCTCCAGTCCCAGGATTGCCTCCTCTGGACGCCTTGATCCTGGTCTGGTCAGGGAGGTTCTTATATGCATTATCTCCTTTTCCCCTGATTCTCAGGGTAATTCTGAAACTCTTACAACAGTCTGCACCTAGGGTCCTGGTGGCTCTGGATTGGCCCAAGCAAACCTGGTACCCTCTCCTTCTCTCAATGCCCTGCAGAAGTCCATTCGCCTGCCTCCAACTCACTCCCTGCTGAATGTTCCTCAGACAGGAGTGCAGTATCCAGGCATACACTCATTTTACCTCATGGCCTGGTTCTGGAACAGCTAGAGTCTGCATCCTCACAGTACTCTTAACACGTCCTTAGGATACTGAGGGTGGTTAAAAAAATCAAATACTAAGAAAACTTATGCAGCCAAATGTAAAAGTTTTCCCTCTGCTGCAAGGGCAAAAAGATCGAATGCCATTCAGTTTCAGACCCTCACCTGCTAGATTGCCTGGTACTCTTACGGGGGTCTGGCTTGAAACCATCTCCCTCAAGCTACACCTGACTGTAATTTTGTCTGACCTTTCGGTGGGAAAGCAAAAATCTATATTTTTTCCACGCCATATTTAAAAAGGTTTTCAAAAGCCTCTTGCACCCCCAGCCTCCATTCTGGGGGCCTGTTCCTCCTTGGAGCCCTGACCTTTGCACAGACAGGCTCATGAAGCCACCCTTCAAGCCTATGTCCACAGCCCACATCTAGTTTGTAACTTGGAAGACAGGCTTCCTGGTAGCCATTTCCTCTGCCAGGAGGTTTTCAGAGCTATAGGCTCTGTTCACTGAGCCACTTTACATCTTCCCTCACAATGATAAAGTTGGACTCAGGACAAATACGAATTTCTTCGAAGGTGGTTTCAGAGTTCCACTTGGACCAGTCCATTACTCTGCCTGTCTTCTTTACTGAGAAATCCACTCCTGGCGAGCAAAATGCTCCACAGCTTGGATGTCAAAAAAACCATCTTGTACTGCCTAGTTCATACTAGTGTAACCCCCCTGCAAATGGGGTTCCCAAAAGACTTCCAGGAGCTTGCTTGAATGCTCCAAGCCTGAATGGTGTTTGGCATTTAAGCCATTTATCAGTGAGTGTTTTTAGAACCTCTGGTACTGTCTCTTTAAGAGCTGTCTGCTTGCAGACATAATTAGTTTGTATGGGGGACTGTGTGTTTCTTTGATTGAGTACCACTCAAGCTGCTGCCAATTCACTTCATTTTTGCAGTCACTAGGAGTGCAAGAACCTATCTGAAAGATGTAACTGTTTGCCAGAAATTATTTAGAGTAATAATGAAATTACAGTTTGTCTAACCTGCTTTCTTTGCAGTCAGAACTGTGTCTGCTAGTTCCCATTCTAGTTTTGAACTGCTGAACTGGACCAATCAGTGTGGGGTAAGCTAGCTCTAAAATGGTGCCTTGGACGAATCAGAACTTGGACTCATAATCTGAGCCAGCCACAAGAGGATTGTATAGACAGTGACTCTGGGAGATGTAGTTTAGACTTCAGCACCTTTTGGACCAACAGCAGCAGTCTATTGTGAGTGACAGCCAATCCAGTCAAGAACTGGGAGGAACTCAAAGGAAGTGCCCAGTTTTGTCGGTTGGAGTTTGAGTTGAGCTTTGGCAGTGAAGAAGGAAGGAGCCCTGTCTTTTTCAGTGTGCAGTTTTAGTCAAAACGTGTGTAAGGCCCAGAGTTCCGGTCTGCAGCTTGTGTAACAGCTTGTTAGGACTGAATCCGTCCTGTGAAAAGAATCAAAGGATCTCTGAAGAGTAGAAACCAGGCTCACCCTGTAGAAGACTGGAGAAATTGTTGAATTGCACTCTGTCTGTCAGGAACTGAATCTGCTGTGTTCTCCCGGGTATTGTGCAGTAATTGCGATCGGGATACAGATGCAGCCTGCCTGGTATAGTGCTTTCTTTTATATGGATGTGTGAAGAGGTTTGTGTACCTCAAGTGAGCCCTGCTGACATTGAAGGACCCTATCTTATTTGGAGGTCGTGAGTACTAATTCAGGGTCGCTCCTGTTGAATTGCCACATTAAATTCAAAATGGAATTACTGTACTGCTGACTGTTTAATTCTCCTTTTCTCTGTGTGAAAGGGCCCCTACCAGCTGCCACGGTTTGGACTAGCCACTAGGGCTTGGGTACCCAGGGACAGTAACTGATAGGGATAGGCCTGTGCACAGAGCCATAGGTAGATTATTAGAGTGATAAGCTAATTAACCTGATTTCCCCCTGTCCTTGTTATATCCCCCTAAATAAATCAGAGCTGCTTGTTTCAGTGAAGTTATACTGCCTGAGGTATTTGTCTATGTTAAAGTACTGTACTGTGATTGTTGCACTGTATCTCATTTCACAGGAGGTCCCAGTGGGAACCAGACCTAGGGGTAAGTGTATACTGTGAGTAATTCTGATATATTGTGTGGGCCACTAGTGGGAAGAAAGGGGGTTGCAGTGTCCCAGAGGGCTGTGACCAAGTTAGTTTAACTATTGCAAACCCTGACCTCTGGGTGGAGGCACCCGCCATTGGATCCAGGCCCCTCAACCTGTTGGTGGCAAATCAGGCAGGGGTAGTAGCCCCTGGGATAGCGCCATCTAGGGGTTACACTAGACAGTCCAGAGGCTCTTCCTCTCAGTTGTCCCCCACATACAGGTATGTAGGCAGAAGAACTATGTCATGTGGTAGGTCTCTTGTATTAGATTCTGCTATGAAAAGGCTGGTCACCAACCTCCAGTGGGACTCAGGGCCCACTACACCAGGGGCACAGCAGCCTCGCTTGCAGCATCAAGGGAGATTCCACTACTGAATGTCTGAAAAGCAGCTACCTGGAAATCTGTATGCACCTTTATGAATCTCTACAGTTTGGATGTGCAGACCAAATTTGGCATGGCGGTTCTGCAGAGCCTCTTTCCTAGTAGGTTTTCTGCCCACTTCCCACTTGGTATTGCTTGGTAGTCTGCTAAAGTTACTGATGCTAAAGTACTCCTGGGGTAAGAAGAAAAAATTACTCACCACAGTAATTTTCTTTCTTCCAAGGGATCCTTTAGCATTAGTAAGCTCTCACCCATTCCCCAATTCACCTGTTGGAGAAGGGCTCTTTATCACATCTCTTACCAAATTTGGGTTTCTTATTGATGAGTTTTTAACTTGTGTTGTTGTTGTTTCTGTTTCCACTTTTGTGGACATTTGCATGTTTTTTTAATCTTGTTGATTCTTTTTAGGGGCATGTGCCCTTGTTTTTCCTTCGAAAAAATTCTGAAGCCTTCAGCAGCTCTCACTCAGCTCACTACCCTTCCTGTTTTCTGACTGGCTCTGGCCCTAAGTTCATTTAAATTTCTCTTAAATGCATACCTCCAGGGCAGTTAAACCTAGCCAGCTAACTGCTAAAGTTGCTGATGCTAAAGGACCCCTTGGAAGAAAGAAGAGTACTGAGGTGAGTACTTTTTTCTTCTCCGACTTATGAAGACTTCCTCGCCCTGGATCCCAATTTCCATGGGGTCCTCCCATCATCTTCTGCATCTTTCATACCCAGCAGTCCACCAAGGAGCTGTGGCAGGGGTTCTTCCACATCTTCCATACCTGTCAGACCACCAGCGGGCTGTGGCAGGGGTTCTTCTGCATCTTCCATACCCGGCAGTGTACCAGTGGGCTGTGGCAGGGGTTCTTCCACATCTTCCGTACCCTGTAGTCCACCAGCGGGCTGTGGCAGTGGTTCTTCTGCATCTTCCATACCAGGCAGTCTACCAGCGGGATGTGATAGGGGTTCTTCCGCATCTTCCATACCTGGCAGTCCACCAGTGGGCTGTGGCAGAGGTTCTTCTGCATCTTCCGTACCCAGCAGTTCACCAACGGGCTGTGGCAGGGGTTCTTCTGCATCTTCCATACCTGGAGGTCCACCAACGGGCTGTGGCAGGGTTTCTGCCACATCTTCCATACCCAGCAGTCCACCAACAAGCTGTGGCAGGGATTCATCTGCATCTTCCATACCTAGCAGTACACCAGCGGGCTGTGGCAGGAGTTCTTCTGCATCTTCCATACCCGGCAGTCCACTAGCGGGCTGTAGCAGGGGTTCTTCCACATCTTCCATACCCAGCAGTTCACCAGTAGGCTGTGGCAGGGGTTCGTCCTCATCTTCCGTATCCAGCAGTTCACCAGCGGGCTGTGGCAGGGGTTCTTCTGCATCTTCCATACCTGGGAGTCCACCAATGGTCTGTGGCAGGGTTTCTGCCACATTTTCCGTACCTGGCAGTCCACCAGCAAGCTGTGGCAGGGGTTCATCTGCATCTTCTATACCTACAGTCCACCAGTGGGCTGTGGCAGGGGTTCTTCCGCATCTTCCATACCCGGCAGTCCACCAGCGGGCTGTGGCAGGGGTTCTTCTGTATCTTCCATACCCGGCAGTCCATCAGTGGTCTGTGGCAGGGGTTCTTCTGCATCTTCCAAACCCAGTAGTCTACCAGTGGACTATGTTGGGGTGTTCTGTTTCTTCTGTGCCCAGCAGTCCACCAACGGGCTGTGGCATGGTAGCCATTGCATTCATCGTTTCATCCCAGCTGTCCACCAGCGGACTGTGGCCAGGTCCTTTGTGCTTCAATTCCGGTGGCCCTCAGTGGGTTCTTTGCCGAGATAATTTTAGTGCTTGTTCTGATCTACAGCAACCCAGGAGAGGTGGGTGTGGTCGATAGACTCATGGTCTGTTTAGAAAACTTCTCTGTATCCCCCTAGTTCTTCAGGAAGTCCTAAGAGTCACACTGGCCAACCAGCTTGTTTGTTCCCATTTGTACAAGTTCCTTTTGTCTTGTCCTTCTTCGTATAACTGAACAACCCCACAATGACAGAGGAAGTAACAACCATGCACAAACTGCCAATATCAGTCATAGAGTTTTGCTATAGCATACTGTGGTGGTCACTAGGTTGTACTAGTGGTGGCAGTCACTTAGTCCGAGGTGCACCTCAGGGGTAGAGTAAAGTAAGCCATACAGTGGTCACCACATCTTTATCTTGTGCCGGCACTCTTATAGCGTAGCTGTTACAGTGAACAGTTTCACTTTTGAGTTTTCCCTGTACAGGAATTGCAGAGATTTGAGTAAGAATAACCCATACAGTGATAAGAAGCTCTTATAGCATAGCTGTTACAGCCATTTCCATTTTAGAGTTCTCCTCGTACAGGAATTTAGAAGTGTTAATCTACCCCCTCCTTCCCTGTGACCATGACTCCCTTACCCTGTTTATCAATAAATCCTGTAAAGCATCTGAACCTCATTCATGACTCCCGACTCTCTTTGTCAGGTGACAACATCCACCTCCTTGGGAACCTGAAGTGTCCTCCCACCATTCCACCTGCAGGGAGTGGCACTGGTGTTGGTAAATTGTGTGCTGTTTAGTTGGGTCATCACAACACTGTTGCTCTAGCCACCATCTTAATGGATCCCAGTACACACCACCATCAGGGCATCACACCGCGACACCCCACCACAAGTTTTTGGCACAGCGAGCAGGGTGTAGAGCGTATTCTCCAAAGAATCAAAAGCCAGAGAAGGAATAGAGTTTGGATGCCATCAGGATCTGGAAGTAGTAGCAAGATGGATGGAGGAGAAGGAGAAGGCCCAGGATGGATGCAACCTTCCCAGTTGACCATGCCATACTACTTTGGAGCACCATGGCTTCCCAGCTACACAGGAGAGCAAGGTAGTGGAGATTCCAGTTGTTTGGGAGAATTTAGAGTTAAAATACAGTCAATGTTTTGGCTTTGCCAAGTGCAGAAGTCCTTGAACTAACAGCTTTTCCAAGATGGCGACCGGAATGGTCAGCCCTAGCAGCAGCTCCATTGGTTTGCTGATTTTTATTTACTTACTTCATTTCCTTTTGTCTTATTTTCTTTTGCTGTTCTTAGCTAGTTTAGTCAGGGTACCTGTAGTGAGGTAGACTAGTGAGGAAGTGTAATTGTTGAGGGCTTTTCGTTTTATTTGTGTATACCGCATTTTATGTGCAGACTGATTACCGTTGCCAGTGCTGGCTATCTTTTCAACTTTGCTAGCAGCGTTGATAACTCTTATTTTTCTACCATGGTGTTGCTTGTTCATCGTTCTGGTCACCATGCTCATTTAGGTGGCCAGTTGGCATTTCAAATTTGTACTCTCTCAGCCGACTAAATACTGCTCAGACTCTGTCGGCACTTGTTCTTCTTGAACGTCGAATTCGGGTTCAAGTCTGAGCAGAGAGTGGAAGGCCACTGGTTCTTTGAGGTGACTTTCTGGTGGAATCCTGAGGAGATGTTCCAGATCTGTATTCAAGTGGAGAAAGAGGAGAAGGAGTAGATTTCGGTTGTGGAATTCATCGACAGTGAGCTGGGTTGATCGGTAAGTCCATTCCATTTTATTCATCTGTGGACTATTGCTGGAAGAAGGCTCTTATCTGGGACTGTGGCGACTGGCTGGGCCTCTATCTTTTCCCAAGTGGGGAGTGGGGGTCTAGGAGGGGGATACCTGCGGGAAGGGGGAAGGCAGGAGCGTATGCCAAAGGGCGTAGTGCTCGCGTTTGGCCCAGAGGCTTGTCAGTGGGGTTTCACTGGGAGGCGTTGTCCGGCTGGGGCCCTGTTCTCTGGGTGACTCGCCCTGGTCTATCATCGAGCCAGAAAGTGAGTGGGGGCTTGGTCTGGTTTGTGGCCTGGGATGTCGTTTCATCTGCCTAGTTCCTCCTGTTTTCTCGGACTTCTGCAATCAGATAAGATGGTTGGTTAAGGGGTGGACTGCCAAACGAGGCAGGAGTGGGATTCACTGCCAGAGGGTGGTGGAATCCTGACTGCCTGGGGCAACCTAATAAGGGGGGGTTGGAGGACTTCTTTCTGGGGGTGCCTGACTCTTCGGGGGGTGGCAGAATACTCTAGCCTCCTGCCCGGTCTATAGGCTGTTCTACATCTTCAGACGGATTCTTCATAAGGAACTTTGAGTGACCTTTGCTGGAGTCTGTGTGAGTGCTTATGAAATCAGTCAGATAGGAATCCTTGAACTCAACTTTCATTCAAGCCATTTTGGAATGTTGTGGTAAGAGCACAGCTCCTTGGACAAATTGTGGTGAGCTGGTGGGGGTTGGCGTCCCACTCAGCCCAAGAACTGGTTTATAAGCGCGACAAGCTTAGCCCCAACTGGACCATATAAACTCAATAACTCTACTGGACCCTGCATTGTTTTGATTTAGTGTTTTCTTTATTTTGTGGAGGAATTTTTTTATTATTTTTTATTTTTCTATTTTTTATTTTCTTTTTTGAGGGGGATTTGTTGAGGAGTGGGGGATACAGATTGTGTTTGTTTTTGTTTGGGTGTTTGTTTGATTTATTATTTGGGACTTTTGTTGAGTGTGTTGATAGTTTTGTACTGATATGTGTTGGTCGAGGGCTCTCCCGGTTAGGGGCTACTCCCCTTCTGAGCTCCGTGGCCTCCAACCTTTTGATTGCCCTCCTTGCCCAGAGAGGTATATGGGCAGTGTCGAGCTTTGGGGATTGTGAGGAAGAGGTGCAAGGCTGGGGGTCGCAGACCTGGAGGGGAAGTGAAGTGAAGTGGACGGATTGGGGTGGTGAGGCCCAGGGGTCACCCTTGGGCAAAATGGGTTCCAGAGAGGGGTACTCCCTGTCTGGTCCCCATACCCAAGGGCTCCACGTTAGGTGGGCAGTTAGCTTGGCTGACCTTGGTAGCTCATCCTACTCGGATGGTGTTATGCAATGCCAGGTCCATTAAAAACAAGACAGCAGTAATTGCTGATCTTGTTGGGTTGTCGGACCTCGCTTGCATCACTGAAACCTGGCTGGACGAGAATGCTGGTCCTATTCTTGAGTCAGCTGTTCTTGCCGGGTTCTCAGTGATACACCATCTGAGAATCGATCGCAGGGGTGGGGTTGTAGCGATCTGTTTTAGAACAGAATTGGGCCTTATTGATGTGCCAGTTGAGGACCCCAAGTCCTTTGGGTGTATCACTGGCGCAGGTGTGGGGTGCAGAACCCTTCTTGTCTGCTGTCCACCCAGGGGCAAGAAGTAGTTTCTGCAATAAGTCGCAGACTTCATCGTCGATATGGTGTTGGAGTCCTCCAGATGGGTGGTGCTGGGGGACTTCAATGCCTGGGTTGACGATGAACTCTCATAATTTGGTCAGGTCTTCCTCCAACTAATGAATTCATTAGGCTTCACACAGGTGATTACCTCTGCGACCCATATTCATGGTCATTCATTGGACTTGGTCTTCCTACTAGGGATGGAGAGCATCAACATGGTGGTGGAACCGGTTGGATGGTCTGACCATCACATCATAAGGTTCAGTTTCTTGGCTCCCCCCCAATAGGCCAGCCCCTGGTGAAGATTGTCCAGTACTGCCCTTTGAGGGATTTGACCCCAGATGGCCTGATGGTGGTGCTGGACCTATCGAGCTTGCCGAGTGTAAGCATGGACCCAGAGAACCTGCTGCAGGTTTATAATAGGGCTATGGCGGAGGCTCTGGGCTCCATTACTGCTGTCTGTGTTCGCCCTCTCACTCTTCACCCTCAGTCCCCTTGGTTTGATGGGACCTTGAGGGAGTTGAGGCGAGTGGGATGAAGGCTGGAGTGAGGCTGGCGGAGGTCCAGTCTTGATGCGGACAGATTTAGACTGATGTCTCATAAAGAGTATCAGTTGGCTATTTCCCACAAGAAGGCAGAATTCCTGTCCAGAGAAATAACTGCTGCACAAAACTGACCAGCCCAGCTCTTCCGGACTGTGGCCAGACTGTGCAATCCAGCCTGTCTCCAGTCACGGAGGGCATTGTCACAAGGGAAGTGTGATGAGTTTGCTCGGTTCTTTGCAGATAAGGTTGCAGCATCACAGCAGATATCTGTGCAGCTTACTCTAATGAGGATTGTGGTGATTGGTGGGAGGTCACAGTTCCTTGGTTTGTTTGGTCAGATTTGGATTGGTTGACAATCACGGATGTTGTGAAGATCATTAAGAATTTGCGGCCGACCTGCTGTAGTTTGGACCCAGGTCTAACTCACCTCCTTGTGTGGTGCATTGAGGTCATCAGCCCAGTCCTAATGGAGATAGTCAGATGCTCTTTGGAGACAGGTGTGTTTCTGGACACCCTGAAGGAGGCAGCGATGACACCCCTCCTTAAGAAAGCCTCTCTTGACTCCAACTGTCTCGCTAACTACAGGTTTGTCTCTAACCTTCGTTTTGTAGGGAAGGTTATTGAGAAGGTGGTTGTGCTACAGCTGGAGGATCATCTTACCATCCACGAGATCTAGGATCCTCTCTATTCAGGATTCAGGAAGAAGCATAGTACTGAGACGGCACTTGTCCGGGTACTCAATGATCTCCTGATAGCGAGGGATCAGAGGACCCATTCTATCTTGGTTCTCCTTGATCTCTCTGCAGCTTTTGACACCATGGACCATGGTGTGCTTCTGGAGGACCTGAGGCTCATCTGTGGACTATCAGGTACGGTCCTCATGTGGTTCCACTTGTACCTCACTGGCAGGTATCAGAGAGTGGTGTCAGGGATTTATTCTTCTGACCTGGTTTCCCTGTCATTTGGGGTCCCTCAGGGCTCTGTGTCATTGCCCATGCTGTTCATGGTGTATATGCTGTCATTGGGGACATTGTGAGGTGGATTGGGCTGAGTTTTCACTGCTATGCAGATGACACTCAGCTCTACATGTCCTTTGTGCCCGGGCAGGATGATTTGGTCTTAGTATTTAACAACTGCCTCACCGAGATCCAGGACTGGATGAGTGCCAGTTGGTTGAAGCTGAATCCTGACAAGAATGAGGTGCTGGTTATGGACCCAGGACGTCGGTTTGGAGGGCAACTGGCTGGTCGGCCTTCCAAGCTTTGGCTCGGGGGCAGCCAGCTGTTGACCTCGGATCGGGTGTGTAATCAGGGCATTATTTTTGATGAAGGGCTGATGCGTAAATCACAGGTATCGGCCATTGTCAAGTCCTCTTTTCAGCATCTGAGGAATATCACCTGGATAAAGCACCTGGTCCCAACTGATGACCTTCCAGCTTTGGTCCATGCCTTTGTGACCTCACGCCTTGATTACTGCAACTCCATATACCTAATGCTTCCGGAGGTCTACATTCGCTGCTTGCAGCTGGTACAGAATTTGGCAGCCAGGTTGTTGACTCACTTACCTCGATCTTGCCATGTCACACCTGTTCTCTGCTACCTGCACTGGCTGCCTGTTCAGTGGAGAGTCATCTTCAAGGTCAGTGGCGTCACGCTACAAAACTGTCGCCCCATGTTTTAAGTGTGGATGATTACATAATAAAGCAGTGTTATCAACTGAAAAGACTATATCTGGAGTGGAGTTCATCCTTTCTTATGTTTTCTATGTTATGGACTGTCTTCTAAGGATGACCCAATAATTTAAAGGAACCACAACTTTGTAAGGGGCAACCTAAACCCACCACTTGTAGCACCGATGACACCTATACCCAGATGCAGATACCATATCGCATGCCCAGTCCAGGGTCTGAGCCCGAATGGGCCGAACAGATTGCTGCCCTCACTAAGAAGGTCACCGAAGTGTGCCAAGAGGTGAGAGAAAGGTTGGAGGCCAGGACCCGACGGCGATCAACCAGAAAGGAATCAAGGACCAAGAGAGATGATGTCCCAACTGAGAAGAGGAGAAGGCTGATGCCCAACTGATCGTTTTGACAGTCAGGGAAGACCCATTTGTCAACGATGCAGAATCACAGGACATGTGGAGATACAATGTGGACAGGCTACTATGAATTCCGTAGCTTTAAACAGAGAATCCCTGGGAATGCAGACCGATTCTCAGAGAGCACTGGACCAGGTCCAGTTTCAAGAAAGGAAAAATCCCTTTTCATAGGAAAGTGCCTGACTGTGACAGCACAAGTGAATGGACATGATCTTCTTGCATTATTGGACACAGGTTCTCATGTAAATACCCTACAGTGGAGATATTTCCATTGATATTGGAATCCTCAGGACTTACAACCTCCACCATGATCCTGGATTTGACTAATTGCTAGTAATGGTACTGAAGTTCGGTACCTTGGATATATTGAGGCTGACATTCAGTTGGGGAATCATATCAAAGCCCAGCAAGGTATAATAGTCAATGATGCTGACAGCAGCGAACTACCTCCACTCATCTTAAGCATGAATATGCTGCAACACTGTTTTGAGGAAGTTGTGCATATTCTGCATCAATGTGCTAGACAGCAACCCACAGCGGACTAGCAAGTGCTACAGCAAACCATCCAATTGTTACAATGCCATCAGCGTTTCACCAATGTGGACGGAAAAATTGTGAAGGTCTGGGTGACAGATTCCCACCCCATAACCTTGGATCCAGGAACCGGAACCACCTTGTGGTGCAAAGCAAAAGTGGGTCCCAGGGGGCAAGATTATGATGCCCTGGTAGAACCGTACCATGACGCTAAAGAAGAGCCAGTCATCGTCACTCACAGCATTGCAACAGTCAGCAAGGGACAATTCCCATCAGAGTTCTCAACTATGGAGAATATGCAGTGCAGGTCTACAAGAACCAACCCATCGCCAAGTTACACTCCATCAATATCTAAGATGTCATGGAGCTGGAGGACCGAATCAACATGATAGCCTGTCAACAATCAGCAACTGGAGAGCACCAGCCAGAGTTGGAAAGCAGAGATTTGCTAGAGTGGTTGAAGGAACTCGACACTGGCATGTCCAACACCACAGATGCCCAGAGGGAAGGCATCGGACGAGTAGCGGTTCAGCACCACTAAGCCTTCAGCAAGCATCCATTGGAGTTTGGGTGAGCCCAAGGGGTTCAGCATTACATCCCTACAAATAAGCACTCACCCATCTAGGAAAGATTCCGTCCCCTTCCTCGAGCCATGTACCAGCCGGTGAAGGATATGCTTAAGGAAATGAGAGAGGCCAATGTTATTCAAGAAAGCCATAGTCCGTGGGCTACACCAGTGGTGCTAGTGAAAAAGAAAGATGGAAAAATCTGGTTTTGTGTTGATTACAGGAAGCTTAACAATATCACCATAAGGATGCATACCCTCTGCCTTGCATCAAAGATTCTCTCACTGCACTGCAATCGGCAGCTGCACTTCCTACATTGGATTTGACTAGTGGCTACTGGCAAGTGCCAGTCGCACCCGCAGAGATTGAAAAGACCACTTTTATCACTCTAGTGGGATTATTTGTGTTTACTCGTATGCCATTCAGCTTGTGTAACACTCCTGGTACTTTTCAGTGCTTTGTAGAACACGGTTTAGGAAGCCATAACTTTGATATACTACTCTTATACCTGGACAACATGACCTTTTATTCAAAGAATCATGAGAATCACTTGAAAAACCTGGCAGAAGTCCTTGAATGTTTGACTCAGTACGGACTCAAGCTCAAACCATGCAAGTGTCACCTTTTACAAACTACAAGTTAATTATCATGAACATGTTGTTTCAGCAAATGGAGTGTCACCAGACCCAGACAAGCTACGAGTTGTACAAGAGTGGCCTGTACCTACTACGGTGAGAGATGTTACAAAATGTCTTGGATTTGCTGGATACTACCATAGATTCATCCAGAATTTTGACAGGCTAGCTGTACCCCTTCATGAACTACTTTGTGGATCAACAGCAGGACACACATCCAAGAATCAACCAGTCATTTGTACTCCTAGACATCAGATCGCGTTTGAAAGCTTACAACGAGCATTAATGGAAGCTCCAATTCTGGCTTACCCTGATTACACCAGACTTTCAAGGTGTACACAGATTATCAAGGTCTAGGTGCCGTTCTAACACAAGCACAGTCTGGAGCAGAAAGAGTCATTGCATATGCTAGTCGCAGCTTAAAAGGTTCAGAATGGAATGACTAACGATATTGTTTCTTTAAATTAGAGTACCTGGCTCTAGTGTTGGCAGTCATGGAGAAATTTCGACACTATCTGGCCATCACACCTTTCACTGTGTACACCAATAATAATGCTCTAACTCACCTCAATACCCCCAGCTTAGAGGCACTGGAACAAAGATGGGCTTCACAACCGTCCAACTATCAGTTTACACTGAAATAGCGAACAGGATAGAGCAACGCCAATGCTAATGCCATGTCCAGATTACCTCAGCAAGTGGAGCCTGAAAATGATGATTTAACCCTGAAGGATGTAGAAATACCTGCATTTTTACATGTTCCAGCAGAGATGGTACATGCATACTGTCAAATTAGTCCTGTAACCATAACCAAGCCAGAATCTGATCCCTCGACTTATGTGGCAGAACAGAATAACCTGTGGATCCAATTTCAGAACCATGTTACGGCAGATCAGAACTCTCTTAGAAACTAACTAAGGTCTTCAGCCTACACTCAGAAAAGAAGTAGACCCTGAACTCACAAAACTGTGGAGACACCACAATCGGTTGGTCATACAAGACTCTAAGTTGAAGAGGCAAAGCAGAGATTCTCACACCCACTGCAAAATCACACAAATAAATGTATCACAGAAAAATTCACCAGGAGTCCTAGAAGCCTATTATGACAAGTCTGGACACTTCGGAAGTAAGAAGACAGAATCTAACATAAAGAAAATGTTTTATTGGGTAGGTATGAAACTACAAATTCAGAAATGGTGTGAAGAATGTCCAACTTGCAACATAAAGAGAAGTAATAAAACCAACCAGAGGACTCCTCTTCAACTTGTCATTAGTCACGCTCCTCTAGAATTGGTCGCCCTGGACCATTTGAAACTCAAACTTAGCCAAAATGGTGTTGATTATGTCCTAACCATGGTGGATTATTATTCTAAGTTTATCGTAGCCGCACCAGTTAGAGATTTCACTGCTAGAAGTACTGCAGCAACTTTCCTTAAATATTTCGTGCAACCGTATGGTTTTCCAACCAAAATCCTGACCAACCAAGGACCATCATTCGAGTTGCAACTGTTCCATGAACTATGCAGCTTGTATGGAAGTCAGAAGATCTGCACCACTGCCTACCATCCACAGACTAATGGATTGTGTGAAAGAGCTAATCAAACTTGATCAACATGCTACGAGCATTACCTGAGCACCGACGCCCGTATTGGCCTACCATCTTTCCAGAGTTAACCTACCACTACAATAACACTGTACAAAGCTCAACAGGGTACACCCCTTACTACTTATTGTTTGTGTGCCATGGTCATCTTCCGATGATCTTGTACTTGATGTTGACTTAAGAGACATGCCTATCAGCAACCAGTGCACAGACTGAGTTACAGAACATAGCAACAGATGACAAAAAGCAGAGCAAGTTCTAGATAAACGTATGGCTCAGTATGACTGAAACAAAAAGCAATGTATGATGTCAAGGCTAATGCAAGCCCACTGCATATTGGAGATAGAGTATTGCTAAAGAGAACGCAGAAACTGACTAAGCCATCTTCAAAATGGGAACCTGAGAGACTTCTGGTTCTGCCGCAGATCTAATGGCAGCTTGAGCCACTTGCTCCGGCCCCCCTACTGCTAGAAAAGTCCTCAATAATACAAACAACAAACAAAAAAAGTCAAAAATATGTCAGGGAGAGGACGCAAACATGAGAGAAGCATCTGAAAAAACATAAAGATAAAGCTCAGCCACAGGATGCAAGCAGATTGCCTCCAGAGTCTCACAGCTGTAGTAGCTTGCCATCTGTAAACAGTACTAAGGAGACGGACTATGATATGGAGGGGGAGTCTGAACAACTCTCCTGCTCCAGATTCGAAACACTGCTATCTGAAATAAGGAGCACCAGAGTGGAGAATAAGGTGGAATTTCGCAATTTATCCCAACAAATCACAAAGGTAGAATGAAGGCTGGATCAGGCCAAACAACGGATCTCAGACACAGAGGATAAAACTATTCAGATAGGCTGAGTGATTGAGGCACTATACCAGCAATCAGTAGTGCTTCAAGCTAAGTGCTTGGACCTAGAGGGACACTCCAAAAGGGAGAATCTAAGAATGTATGGACTGGCGGAGGGAGTGGAGATGGCTGCCATGTCTGCATTTTTAGAAAATCTGTTATAAGATGGATTAAACTTGCCTCCAACATATATCATGGTAATCAAAAGAGCTGATTTCTCCTTGGTACAAAAACCTACTGATCTAGCAGCTTGCCCACACTCTATCCTGATGAAATTCAACAGCTTTAAAACAAAAGAAGACATTCTACGGAGAGCTTGGACACAAAAAGAAGTCAAATACCTGGGATCCAAGCTATACTTTGACCAAGACTATGCCCCAGAAGTACAGCAAGCTCGACAGCAATATTTCCTGATCTTAAGAGTACTAAGAGAGAAGGGGCTAAGATTTCAGATGCCTTACCCTGCCAAGCTCCGGATTATTTGGTAGGATGGACCGCAAGTGTGCAATACAGCATCGCAAGCCTTGGAAGCTTTAAAGTCAAAAGGCCTTTCATTGCCTCATCAGCAGACAGAACGAAACATTAGAAAGACGGTTGCTTTGCAGGACTGGATTGTGGTTGCACAGAGGAGGGGAAATGAGTCCACTTTACAGTCTGCCAGGGATGCACTGAAATGGCTGGGCCTGTTAACTCAAGATAAAGGACATTCAATGATGGAGGCGAAAGATGCGCAGGGCTGAATATTTCTACAGGTACTGACTTGAATTTCCAGATTAAGAGATTATCCTTGGCTCCTTCTTCCGTTTTACATCTTTTCTTCTGAGGGGGAGTGGGGCCACTGAGGGTGCACCTAAATTAAACAAACAGAGACACTCAAGTACAAAATTGCCCAAGGGACTCTCACTGCAGTTTCAGAACTCACATCTTGGGAAATACAGCTAGTAGGGACATGAAATGCACAAGAAATGATCGAGACACTGTCTTACTCTTGGGTTCTTGAAACTCGAGAACTCATGTGACAAAGAACTGAAATAGACTCCGACCAGAGACAAGCAGGAGAGCTGTGTAGCCAAAGATTTATAGGCAAACAGGTTTCTTTTATTTCTGTCTTACAACAACAGACCTAAGAGAGCAATAAATGCTATGACAAATAGCCTGGTTTGACTTTGATATGTGCAGAAAGATGAAAGAGTCCGAAAAAAAACTATGCAGTTAATGAGATGGTGGGGGGAACTGATGGAGGGGGAAGTCTAGGGTTGGGGGTGCTCTCTCTCTCTCTCTCTCTCTCAACCGAGGCCCCCCAAAGGTGCATACACAGAAGGCTCACTTTAATTGGAGCCATGAAGGATATCTCAAAAAGCCTTGCGAGTTACCCTTAAAATTTGTGTAGCTCATTTCTATCACTGCTACAAAAGAATGGAGTGGAGGGGTTAGATCGAAGATGAGATCCAGTTGCACAGACTCGTGGCATTGTTACATCAGGAACTGTTCCTGACCACATTAAAGTAGCCAATTGAACAAGCTACGTAGGGGGGTACCTCTGACAAAAAGAGGCAAACAAACCCTCCTTCCTTTCCCCTGGTGTTGCTGGGAATAGGGAGAAGAAGCCTTTGGGTTATAGGGACTTTCTGTCTTGGAAGTTAAATCTAGTTCACTGTTTTTTTTTTCTTTATACAATTTACCGTTTAACGCATGTTCAACTCAGGGTGTCACTAAAGATGCAGGACACTAGTTTATATAGTTTCTTTTGCTTATGTTTTAAGGGTCTAACATAAGTGGTACCAAATAGATGTAACTTGAATTCGAAGAACATAGGATGCAGACAGTTGGAGGGAGGGAGGAGAGATGGCAAAAACAGCAGGATATATATAATCTACCATGGGGGATAAACATAACACAGTAGTATGCTCATATAATGTTCATGGGCTAACAAACCCTGTAAAGAGAAGTAAGATACATAATTAAAACGCAGTGCTGCAGATTTCATTTTCCTACAGGAAACTCATCTTTCAGCAGGGGAACATGATAAATTACAGAAATTTGGGTTTGGGACCACGGCTATAGCCACGTATAAGAAAGGGAGAAGAAGGGGAGTTGCAATTCTAGTTCCTACCAGGGTCCAATTTCAAATGATAGACATGTGGAAAGATAAAGAAGGTAGATTTGCACTAATGAAGGGACATTACATGGGGATGAAGGTCATGTTGGCTACTGTGTACTTCCCCCCGGGGTCGACTTTTCAGGAGTACCAGAAATTTTTAACCACCCTGCAGGAATGGGCAGAAGGCACTATAATCTGTGAGGGGGATCTCAACCTGACTTTCACCCCAAACATAGATACCACTTCAGCTATACCCAGAAAGGAACACAAGGTGGCAAGAAAGGTCAGTAAATTACTAAGCGAGTTAGGACTGGTAGACGTGTGGAGGCAGCTCTATGGACACCGCAGGGATTATACTTTTTATTCCACAGCTCATCAAATATATTCAATAGAAGATTATTTCCTACTCCCAAAGGAGCAGATGGAAACTTTGAAGAATATGTGGGTCAGGGATTTTCTCCTTTCAGATCACGCTCCCATTTTTTTTAAACCTAGAATTAGTGGATGCTCCTAGGAGCTCCTTTTGGCACTTGAATGTTTCCTTACTGTCAGATCCTAAAGTAAAAGAAGAAATTCAGGAAACATACAGGCAATACCTATAGGATAATACGACACAAGGGATGTCCAATGCTGTGTTATGGGATGCTGCCAAAGCCATTTTGGGAGGGAAATTTATTGCACTTGCTAGTAAAACACAAAAAGAGAGAGCGGCTAAGAGAAAACACCTACGGGAACAGATTGCCACATTTGAAGCCCAGCAAAAAACTAAAGTAGATAGACAGAGATCTAAGGAGCTTCTGAAACTTAAAAGGGACTTAAATGAGCTTCTGTATTATGTAGAGTAAAAACTCCTATTTCTATGACATAAATATTACGTGGCGGGTTCCCATTCGCTTAGACTCTTGGCCAGCAGACTGAGAATCCAGAGAGCTAGAGCAATCATACCAGGGATCAAACACCCTTAGCACAAGGCAGATAGTGAGATCAATACCAGGAATTGCGGAGGCATTTAAAGATTACTACCAGGAACTCTGTGCAGCAGAATGAGATCCCCAGGATGAGAAGGTAGCAGAATTTCTGACCAAAGCTGCTCTTCCGCGGTTAATGGAACAACAGAGGGAGACCCTTATGGTCCCACTCAACATGGGGGAGTTGACAACCAAAGTGGCGAGACTTAAAATGGGGAAATGTCCTGGAAGTGATGGGCTAATAGTTGAATTTTACAAATCCTTCAAGAAGGAAGTATCACTATTATTACTATCCACTTTTAAGGATGTTTTCAAAAAAGGGGGAAGGGTTCCGGTCTCATGGTCCCAAGCAGTCATATCAGTGATATCCAAACCCGGAAGGGACCCTATGCTATTCCCCTCCTACAGACCAATTTCTCTCTTGAATAATGACTATAAAATTCTCACGTCCATCTTAGCCTGCTGCATTCAAATGTTTTTACCTGAATTTATACATGGTGATCAGACTGGTTTCATCCCGGGTAGACAGGCCCAAGACAACCTTAGGAGAACAGTCCATATAATAGACCATATCAACAATAGTAAATTACCATCATTATTGTTGAGTTCAGACACTGAAAAGGCATTTGATAAAGTATCCTGGTGCTTCTTGAAGAAGGTCCTTTCTGGGTTTGGGTTCCCTGATGATTTTGTGATGGGTATCTTTAAGTTATACCACTGACCACAAGGATATGTAAGGGCTAATAGTTATGCATCATCTGGTTTGGGGCTGGGAAGGGGCGCCAGACAGGGCTGTCCCCTTTCACCATTGTTTTGCCTATATATATATATATATATATATATATATATATATATATGTTATATAGCCTCTAGGCCAATCAATTCAGCAAAATGAGTTAGTTAAAGGAGTGGACCTAGGGGGGAATCACAGACACTGGCCCTATATGCAGACGGCATTCTTCTCTATCTCACAGAGTCCGAGTGTTCATTTACTAGCAATTTTCCAACAACTTGAGGAAATTTCTTCACCAGCTGGGTACACACTGAATAGAAAGAATACGGAGGTTTTGAGTCTTTTTTTACCACGTTCCCCAAAATACAAAACAACAATTCCCTATGAATTGGGATCTTCTGAAAATGAAATACCTGGAAGCTTGGAACCACATCTGATCAGCTTTACAACCTAAATTACACCCCTTTATGGAAACAGTTGAAAGAAGATTTTAAGAGGTGGTCTCTGCTTCCGCTCTCTAATTACACCAGGATACATCTAGGTAAATGAATGCCTTGCCTCAACTTCTTTACCTCTTTCAGTGTGTACCATGTGTAATAGCTCAGGCAGAGATGGAGAAGGGACAAGCCTTGTTATTTGTTTTTTTTTTGGGGGGGGGGAGAAGACCCAGAGTCAGAAAGCAGACACTTTTCCTTCCGAAGGTACAGGGGGGACTGGCGTTCCCTAACCTGCAGGGGTACTGGGTTGTGGCTCAGATGAGGATAGCATTACTCTGGGGCAACAAGCAGTATAACTCAAGATGGAAGCAAATAGACCTAGAAGGATATGGAACACTAGCACTTGGGGCAGCTCTCTTTCTTATCCCACAATTGAGATGTTTCTAGTCTGGGTTTTCGGGCACTGGAGCAGTACTGGAGGATTGGAGAAGGGGAATTAAAAGAGGACAAACAAAGGAACTTGTATGGCAATACAGATGGTGGATAAATGACCCGGAATTTATCCCTGCTAGACAAAGCAGGTGGTTTACACAACAAGCAAAAAACAGGTATAACATCCCTGATCCACCTGCTACAGGCAGGCTCGATCATCACTTTTCAAGTTGCTCAGCAGAGGTTTGGATAGGGTGAGGGAGATAGACTCCAGTCCTACCAGATGAGGGACTATACTAACACTTTAATTAGGAAACAGCAAAAACAGATGTCCAACCTACCGTGACAATCAGTCTTCCAGAACATATGGAGGTCAGATAGGGGAGCGAAGGCTATCACACTTCTATATAAACATTATATAAATGACCAAAAGTATACAATTGAATATGTGAAAAATAGATGGGAAACAGATTTAAAAGTATACACTTGAGTGAGCAACAATGGACAAGGATATCGAGAAACACAGGGAAGGTGTCCTCATCACCAATATGGAAAGAATATGGATGGAAACTCCAAATGAGATTTTTCCTGGTACCCTTGCAAGTCTCAAAGTGGGACAATAGAGTCCTTCATGGGTGCTGGAGAAGTTGTGGGGAGGTAAGGGCCTCGCAGGCTTATGTATTCTGGACCTGCCCAATGCTCACCCCATTCCGGACAGAGGTGCAACAGCACCTACGAGAAATATTTAATATCCAGAAGCAAGTACTATGGGAATTGGCGGACATACTGGCTGCACCCCTGGTGGAGCTCTTCAACAGGTCACTTGAGACAGGGAGGGTACCTAGGGATTGGCGAGAGGCACATGTGATGCCAATCCGTAAAGGGGGGTCGAGGGAAGTACCAGGTAACTATAGACCCATCAGTTTGACCTCGGTTGTGGGGAAATTAATGGAGAGTATACTAAAGGAACGATTGGGGGTGTACTTGGAGGAGGTGGGAGGTCTGGATAGTCGGCAACATGGGTTTGTGCCAGGTAGATCATGTCAAACCAACCTTGTGGAGTTCTACGAATGGGTAACATCAGAACTGGACAGGGGAAAGCCTGTGGATGTATTATTCTTGGACTTCAACAAGGCGTTTGACTCTGTCCCCCACAATGGTCTGGTGGAGAAACTGATGGGTTAGGAGTAGGCCCTTTGATGGTCAGATGGATTGAAAACTGGCTAGCTGGATACACCCAGAGAGTAGTGGTCTGTGGGGAGCTCTCGAGCCCTAGAGAGGTTGGTAGTAGGGTACCGCAGGGCTCGGTCCTGGGTCCGATCCTGTTTAATGCATACATATTGGACATCAGGGAGGGTATAGGATATGAAATGAGTCTCTTCGTGGATGACTCCAAGATGGGAGCAGTAGTTGAGGGAGAAGAGGGGAGGTTGGCCTTGCAAGGGGACCCGGACACCCTGGAAAGCTGGGCTCACACATGGAAATTAAATATCAATATCACCAAGTGCAAGGTGTTGCATCTTGGTCGGGGAAACCCTAAACACAGGTACACCCTGGGAGGGGAGGTGCTGGAGGCCTCAGTAGGGGAAAAAGACCTAGGGGTCATGGTGGATGCATGGATGAATAACTCTGAGCAGTGCAGGAGAGCGGCTAGCAAGGCAAACAGGATGTTGGGATGCATCGTAAGGGGGATCACCTCTAGGAGCAAGGAAGTGATTCTGCCGCTGTACAATGGACTGGTTAGACCACACCTTGAGTACTGTGTACAGTACTGGAGACCACACTTGAAGAGGGACATACAGCTCCTGGAGAGGGTACAGAGGAGGGCAACTAAGATAATACGAGGGCTAGGGGATTTGAAGTATGAGGACAGACTTGAGGAGCTCTGCCTGTTTTCATTGGAGGAGAGGAGAGACAGGGGGGACATGATTGAGGTCTTCAAGTACCTCAAGGGAACAAACAGGGTAAACATGGAGGGGATCTTTAGACTAAAGCAGGGAGGTATCACCAGAGGACATGGTTTGAAGTTGGAAGGTGGAAGGGTGAGGGGGGAAAAGAGGAGGAGGTTTTTCACTGAGAGGGTGGTGGACCCTTGGAATGCACTGCCTGGTGAGCTGGTTCAGAGATCCACAGTGGAGGGCTTCAAGAGAGGGTGGGACAGACACAGAAAGTGGATGTATCAGATGATGGCCTGTCCCAGGGGGGTGGGGATGGATGATATGGGTTTCTGGAGCACAAGGGATGGGAAGGCCTTGGCACCCAACTAAGGATCTAAGGTTCGAGCAGACTCAATAGACCGTAAGACCTAATCTGCTAGCAAATAGTATGTTAGTATGTAAGTAGGTACAGAGGAAATGATTGGGGGATTATACCCAGATGAGTTAAAGGGAAGGGAAGGTCGATACCTTTGGGCTATACTAGTAGTTGTAGCCATAAAAGCATTAACTAAAAAATGGTTACAACCCAACCCTCCGGAGACAGCAGACTGGGTACAGATAGTCAGACAAGTACAGAGATTAGAAAAACTCACTTTTAGTCTTTTATTGCAGACAGACAATACCAGAATAGGTGGAATAGATGGGACTTATATGAGAAACTACCCGAACCCCAGATACATTGAACAAAGAGCTATCCCACTTCCTCCCTAAGACCAATTAATAGTTGATTCAGATTAGTAAAATAAATATATTTTGCTTGTTTAAAAGCCGCTAAATAGGAGTGGCAAAAGAACCACAGTATTTTATAATAGAAATAGCAATAGAAAAGCGATTAGCCACCAGACCCGAAGTTTTAACGTGTTCATTACTTGTTATGTATGTTCTTTCTTTTGAATTGATTCTGGATAACAGCAAGAATTATTTGTACCACATTGTAATGTAGAGTCATACTAAGAAACTTGAACTGTTTTCTGGAAAAATGATAGCAATATGATGTAAAACTACGATATGACATGATGTAATATATAATGTAAACTCACAATAAAGAAAGTATAAAAAAATAATGGGAACCCAAGCCATATCTCATTATTGAAATTCCATACAGAGAACTCCCAATGTACAAAATTCAAGGAGAAGTTGGGAAGCATACCAAAATTGTACACCAAAACCTGCTGAAACCATACATATTTCAAACCAGATCAGATCCACCAGTTAACACAGACTCAAAGCCAACAGAGAGGCGGGAGTGTCGTCCCAGCAACTTCAACTTTACTGGACTGAAATCTGCTACAGACTGGTACATCAATCCTTGACGTTACCTGTACATTGCTAATTCAGACTGTCTTGAAAGGTTGACACCTGAAGATGCAACAGAGACAGAACTTATTATTACCAAACCTTCAGTCACTTTACCCTGCAGATCCCAAAGAGTAAATTTTGGGGTCTGTCCTAAAAGGTTCCTCATAGAAAATCCTTAATCCCCATTTCTTGAAGTACCAATCATCGTAAGTTAACCAGACATGGTCACCTTAGATTTAAAGTATATTCTTTAAAGTTACAAGAATTGCTTTAGAAGTTAAGAGATATTCGTAGTTTTGGTAATTCATTTTACAGTTTTAGTTCATAGCACTTATAGAAATTGATTACTAATGTATAGCTGTTTGAAATGTTTATATTTTCATAACGTAAGGTAAAGGTAAAATTTATTTCTTAAGCGCCTTTCAGATTATCAAGGTGCTTTACAATAAAATCTGATATAAACAATAACAAAAATTAAAATCATACAGAAAAGGCTTGATAAAACAAATAAGTCTTAAAATCAGATTTAAAACTCATAACAGTTGGGCATTCTCTTAACCAACGAGGTAGAGAATTCCACAGGATAGGTGGAACATAAGAAAAAGCACTTGCCCAAGATGTATTCAAACAAACCCTGGGAATCTCCAGCAATCCCTCGTCGGTGGATCAGAGTGAACGGCGGGGGCAGTAGAGAACCAGGAGCTCTTGCAGATATCATAGAAACATAGACTTTGACGGCAGATAAGGACCACTTGGCCCACCCAGTCTGCCCATTTCCCTACCTATTGGATAAGCTGCAGATTCTACTTAACCAACAGCCTACTTCCTGCATCCCCCCACTACAATTGCCTTATGTCTGTCCCATGCATGTTTGAATTCCCCCACTGTTTTAGACCCAACAACCTCCCCAGGAAGGCGGTTCCATGCATCCACCACTCTCTCTTGAAAAAAATTTCCTCACATTACCCCTGAGCGTCCCCTCTATCTTTAAATTGTGCCCCTTGTTCTTACACATCTCTTTTTCTGAAAGATGCTACCCTCCTGGACTTTGTTGATTCCCTTGAGGTACTTCAAAGTTTCTATCATGTCCCCCCTGTCCCTCCTTTCATCAAGGGTATACATATTAAGCTCTCTCAGTCTCTCTTCATATGGTTTCTGATGCAGACCCTGCACCATTTTAGTTGCCCTCCTCTGGACTGCTTCCATCCTGTCTATGTCCTTGCGTAGGTGGGGTCTCCAAAACTACACACCAGTATTCCAGATGGGGTCTCACCGACTGTCTGTACAGAGGGATAACCACTTCCCTTTTTCTACTTGTGATGCCCCTTCCTATGCATCCCGGTATCCCCCTGGCTTTCCTTATTGACTTCTCACTTTGCTTACCCACTTTTAGGTCATCTGATATGACTACCCCCAAGTCCCTTTCCATTTTTGTTGTTGTTAGTACCTCCCCTGCTATTGTGTACTCTTCTCCTGGGTTCTTGTTTCCCAGATGCATTACTTTGCACTTCTTTTCATTGAATCTAAGTTGCCATATGTCTGACCATTCCTCCAACCTTGCCAAGTCCCTTCTCATCCTTTTTACCCCCCCTTGTGTATCAACTCTGTTACAGATCTTTGTGTCATCTGCAAAGAGGCATACCTTTCCCTCTAGACCCTCTGCAATGTCACCTATAAAGATGTTAAAGAGGACTGGACCCAGTACTGAGCCCTGAGGTACTCCACTAGTAACCCCCCTTTCTTCAGAATGTGTTCCATTTATTATTACCTTCTGTGTCCTGTTGTGAAGCCAGTTTGCTACCCAGGCTACCACCCTGGAACCCACTCCCAGGCTGGCTAACTTGATTATTAATCTTTTGTGTGGGACTGTGTCAGATGCCTTGCTAAAGTCCAGGTAGGCCATATCCACAGCCCCTCCCCGGTCTATTACTTTGGTCACCCAGTCAAAGAAATCAATTAGATTTGTCTGACATGACCTTCCTGCTGCAAATCCATGCTGCTTTGGGTCCTGTGCCCCACTGGCCTCTAGGTACTCAACAATTCTTTATTTCAGAAATGAATCCATCATTTTCCCTACCACTGAGGTCAAACTTACAGGTCTGTAGTTTCCTGCTTCTGTCTTGCTCCCACTTTTGTGAAGGGGAATCACATCTGCCCCCCTCCAGTCCTCAGGTACCACCCCATCCTCCCATGATTTGTTAAAAAGTGTGGTCAGTGGTGTCACTAGGTCCTCCCTTAGTTCTTTTAGGATTCTGGGGTGAATCCCATCAGGCCCCATTGCTTTGTCCACCTTAAGTTTTAGGAGTTCTTTTCAAGACTTTTCTTCTGTAAATGGACTGGTGTCAACCCCTACCCAGAGTGCTTCTATTGCCTGGTTTAGGTAACCTCCTCATCTTCTTTTGTGAATACTGAGCAAAAGTATTTATTCAGTATCTCTGCCTTTCACTGTCTCCCTCTGCCCACCTCCTCTCCTTATTAATCTTCACTATTCCTCCCTTAACCTTTCTTGATCCCTAATGTACATATAAAAGGTTTTATCCCCTTCTTAACTGAGTTGGCTATTTTTTCCTCAGTTTGGGCCTTTGCTATTTTGACTGCCTTCCCCACTTCTTTCTGCTTTAATTGATACAGTTCCCTGTTGTGCTCCTTCTGTGATTCCTTATACTTTTTGAATGCAGCCTTTTTCTCCTTAACCTTCCCTGCCACCTCTTTTGAGAACCATAGTGGTTTTTTACTCCGCTTTGTTTTCTTTATTTGTTTCACACAAAGGCTTGTTGCCTTTATGATGGCAGTTTTGAGTTTTCTCCATTGTTCTCCCACCCCTTCTTTTTGGCCATTTGCTAGTGCATTCCTCAGGTATTCACCCATTTTGCCAAAGTCAGCCCTTCTAAAGTCCAGTATCCTTGTTTTTGTATGGCTTGTCTCCATGGTTGTGCTTATCGTAAGCACACTGCAGCAGTGGCCGCTTGTTCCTAGATGTCTACTGATTTCTAAATTTGTGATCCTGTTCCATTTGAGAGTACCAGGTCTAGTATTGTCCCTCCCAAGTGGGTTCCAACACTAGCTGTCTAAAATCCCTGCTCTGCAGGGCATCGGAATTACCCTGCTCTTGGATGTGGCTGCAGTACATGTCATCCAGTTAACATCTGGCATATTCAGGTCCCCCATCAACAGTATCTCCACTTTTTCAGCCATTTTGAGAATGTCCTCTATCATTTTCTTGTCCATTCCTCCTTGAGACGGGGGCCTGTATACAACCCCAAAGTGGATTGTGATGCTATCTCTCTCTGTCTCCAAGGTGACCCAGAGTGCCTCCTTGTCCTCTCCTTTACTTTTTAGTTCTGTAGCTTTGATCCCTTCCTTTATGTATAGAGCTACTCCACCTCCTCTTTTAACCTCCCTGTCCCTTCTGTAGACTGTGTACCCTGGTATGTTGACATCCCAGTCATGGTTCTCCGTGTACCATATTTCCGTGACTGCCACAATATCCAATTGTTCATCTTCCATCAGGGCTACTAGCTCAGGAAGCTTGTTTCCCAGACTACGGGCATTGGTACTCATTGCTCTCCATTTAATGTTGGCTTTATCCTTTTCTCCCCCATCCCTGCTCTTACTGCCCTTGTCTATTTTTCCATTTACCCATCCTTCCCTCTGTTGAGCTCTGTACCTCAGTATTTACCTTACTATCTGCCATGTTTTGGTGGGGGGAGGCTTGAAATGTCCTGCCTCTTATCAGCACTGCCCCCCCTTGGCTAGTTTAAAAGCTTGCCAAGGAAGCATTTAAACCTGTCACTTAGGAGCTTGGTTCCCTTCATGGACAGATGCAGACCATCGTGCCAGTATAGACCTTCATCTCTCCAGGTGTACCCCCAGTCCCCAATGAAGCCAAAGCCCTGTGCTCTGCAACAGTTTTGCAATCATTCATTAAACTGCATGGTGTGCAGTACCTTAGCCTCACCTCTGCCATGGACTGGCAGCACCTCTGAGAAGGTAACTGTGCTTGCTACCTGTCTGAGGCCCCACCCCATATCGGGGTCCCTGCTCATGTAGGGCTTTGTAGGTCAGCAAGCCGACCTTAAAGGTGATCCGCCACTGTACCAGCAGCCAGTGCAGTACACGCAGCACAGGCATAATATGACTAGTCCTAGATGTACCAGTCAGAAGCCTGTCCACGGCATTCTGCACCAGCTGCAAGTGGCAGATATCAACCCCAGGAAGCCCTAGGTAGAAGGCATTGCAGTAATCAAGGCGGGTGGTTACGAAGGCGTAGACCAATATAGGGAGGTCAGCCGGAGGTACCAGGTGTTTCACCCATAAATTATATTTATACCTCTAAAGGATCCCTATTTAACTGTGCCTAAATAAAAGCTGAAGCTGTCAGCTGTGTTTTGTATTGTTTTCTATGTATGGACAACATTCTGTGCAGTTCCTTTTATGGAACCAGGAATTTGGAGTTTTGACTACTTCATGGTTTCAGAACCGTGGGCACTGTACTGAAAAGTTCATGCTCATATTTCTGAAATGAGGCAGGTGGCTGGTGACTTGGGCACTTAACCTGGTGCAGAGTTGAGGGCTCTGTTTGGGGGAGGCAGCCTCAAACTATTCTCCCAATGCTGGTGTGCATACACACTTTGATCTTTTTCTTTTTCCATCCTGCTGCCTTCCCTGGGCTGGGTACACACTGTTTTGATGAATCCGATGGTGATGCTGATCCCAAACCCTGCCTCCACTGCCTACCCTGGAGCCGGGATCCTATACAGGAGCGGGTGTCCGGCCTGGTGGAAGAATTGAAGCTTGGGTCTGTGTGAGAGTGACTGTGCATGCGCAACAACACTGGCTGTGATGGTCGCTGTTTTCCCCATTCCACCATGACCCATTGCTTATAATGAGGTCGGAGAAAGTCACCAAATGCACCTGATGGTGCTCCTCCACCCAGTCTCAGCCCCCACACAGCAGTTTGGGGCCGGTTTGTGAGTACTGTTGGTTGTCACCTGCTGCATGGATTGCATGGGGAGCCCTGGCTTGGATCACACTAGAGCTCCTTGTCGCAACACCATTGCTTGACCAGTTCCCCCACAAGCAGTTTTGGGGACCAGAGGGTGAATGCTATCAGAGCGACGTGAAGAGAGAGGAGAAGACAGTCACGAGGGGCGGTGACCCAACAAGGAAAACCCCCAGAAATGGGGGGGAGCTTACATTTACATCACCTTGTGAGCTACCAGCAACCCTGTGAGGCACCCACAGCAACTAGAGAGTTCTTGCTAAGGCCTTTGGACGGTGTGTGCTGGGTCTGGCGATTTAGCCACTGTTGAACATTATAGATATATTGTTGTTCTATATTTCTGTGATTTTGTTTATGCTTTAAAAGGATTACATGCAGAAGATTTTGGTTATGTTAAATTCCCAAACAAGCCAGATCTAAGGGTTGCCAAAAGATGCCCATGTGTTTTTTGTGCCATGTGTTAGGAGGCAGTATATCATAGAGGTTTATGGCTCTGAGCTGCAAACCTGGAGACCTGGGTTTGAATCCCACAGCCCCCACTTGCATACTGTGTGACCCTGAGCAAGTCACTTAACTTTCTTGTGCTCCCAGGTCACACCTGGAAACAAGCTTCAGCTTAGTGTGCCTTTCCTGGTTAAACAATGTTCCCTTTCCCCTTTCCCTTTCCCTTTTTAAAGGGGTACATAGTTTCATTGAAAGGTCACAGAAAAGAGAAAATGTCATGCAAAATATTTGGCATTCCTCTGTGAACTGAGAACAGGCCGATTAGCCAGGAAGCTAAGAGTCCATTTCAAAAGGGATGGAAGTCCCCTGGTTAGCTAATTGGTGTAATAAAATCTCAGGATGAGAGAAGACATCTCCCCTGTCATAAACTTTATACTTCAAAGGAAAAGTACTTTAGGGTCCAGGAAAACTGTCATGGTATATGTACATTTGGTTAGCTGGCAAGATATTGGAATTGTATGAGAATCTAACTAATAAATATTATGGCTTACTTAAAACCTGGGAAAGAGCAAGAGAGACCCCTGCTGGCCTAAAAAGAGAAGGCCACCAGCTGCCCGCAGACTAGAGGGGGTCAGTCCTATAAATAGTCCCTCCAAACAGAAGCTCATGGCAATGCATTCTGGACACTCTTCAGACACACAAGAGAAGCAAGACTGCCACAGAGGCAAACTAAGAACCAGTGAATGCTACAGAAGAACTGAACGTTTTTCCAAGTTCTTTTGTTTTGTGGACATCTGATTTTCCACAAACAAGGTAGAAAATAGTTAAACATTTTACAGTGCTCTTTTGCATGTATATTTCCACTTTTATTTTTGTTATTCTCTAACCACATTTCTAAATCTTTTGTTTGTAAAGTTTGTATGATAATCATTTAGAAGTAGTAAAAGCATTTTGCTTTTAAAACTTCCTGTGAGTGATTTTGTGTGTATAAAGGCAAAAAGGGTTTATTCAGTTCTTTGACCAACCTGGTTAGTGCAAGGTGTCACCATTCACTACCAAAGACTAAGGATCCAAAAAGGGAATATCTGGGTGCCTTAAGTAAGGGAGATACACAGGTCTCAGAAAGAGTCTGTAAAGGGGGCACTAGGTGCTGCACACTTCATCAGGTTTATGAGGGCAAATCCTGAAGAACTCATAATGCCTAGGTCTCCCCCCCCATCCAGTACAGCAACCAAGGAGAGTTCTTACCTGGCTACAGACTTGAGACTGTATTTCGCCCTTACCCAGAATATAGAGGGAGCCCTGGGATGGTGTGACAGGTGTTCAGTCATGAACTCAGCGAGCACTCTAGAAGGACACTTGGAGGATATTCCTGTTCCCCCATGTCATGGATTTCACTTAGGGGTGGGTACTGTGAGCTCAGTGAACCTGATCCCCGGGATTGGGTTTGTGACAGACCTGGTTGCACTGGTGGGATCCGAGAGATCTACATAGATACATAGAAAATTGTTTTCAGATAAGGACCACTAGGCTCATCTTGTCTGCCTGTAAGCTCTAAACTTGTATGCAGTCACTGACCCTAAGTGATCAATGACTTTTCATCACTCCCTTCCCCACCCAATGTTGCCTTGTGCCATCCTAGGCATGTTTAAACTCCTCCACTGTGCTTGCCCTCACCACCCCTTGTGGAAGACTGTTCTAAGCATCCAACACCTTCTCTGTGTAGAAAAACCTCCTCACATTACCTCTTAATCTACCCCCTCCAATTTCATATTGTGCCCCCTTGTTCTGATATCTTTTCTGCATTGGAAAAGATCCCCCACCTGCACACTGTTAATGCCCTTGAGGTACTTGAAAGTTTCTATCATGTCCCTCCTTTCTCTCCTCTTCTCCAGTGAGTATATATTGAGGACCCTTAGTCTCTCCTCATAGGTTTTGTGATGCAAGCCATGCACCATCTTTGTTGCCCTTCTCTGGATGGCCTCCACCTTGTCTATGCCCTTAACAATAATAATAATAATAGTAACTTTATTTCACATAAGCGCCTTTTAAGCTATCAAGGCGCTTTACAACAAGATAAAACAACAATAATGAAATCAATAGTGAACAATATAATAAATGCTGTCTGATGATCATACTAATTCAGTACCCATAAATGCCTGACAACATAGGTAAGTTTTCAACTCCTGTTTAAACCCTCCCACAGTTGTGCACTCCCGAAGCTGATGGTGTAGAGAATTCCAAAGGGAAGGGGACACGTGCAAGAATGAACAGGCACCCAAAGATTTCAATGACACCCTTGGAATCTCCAGCAACCCCTCATCAGCCGAACGGAGCTGTCACATTGGGCAATAAGGCACAAGAAGCTTTTTCAAGTAGGCAGGGCCAAGTCCATGTACGGCTTTGTAAGTCAGTAAACCAACTTTAAAGGTGATCCACCACCTAATCGGCAGCCAGTGCAGATCGCACAACACCCTTACGCATGTGTGGTCTCCAGTACTGTACGCAGTACTCCAGGTGAGGCCTTACCAGTGTTTTATACAATGGCATCAACACCTCCTGTCTCCTGCTAGTAATGCCTCTGCACCCCAGCATGCCACAGGCCTTCCCTGCAGCCTTTGTGCACTGCTTTGATACCTTAAGGTCATCAGATATGATAACCCCTAAGTCCCTTTCCTCTTTGGTGACAGTCAGCACCTCTCCCCCAATCTGTAGCTCTCCCCAGGGTTCACCCTACCCAGGTGCATTGTCTTGCACTTTTTTGAATTGAACCTCAGTTGCCACACCTCCAACCATCTTCCAAGCTTCTCCAGGTCCCTCTTTATTTTCTGCACCCCTTCTGGAGTATCTACTCTGTTACAGATCTTGGTGTTATCTGCAAATAAGCAGACCTTTCCTTCCAGCCCCTCTGCAATGTCACTAATGAAGACATTGAATAGGACTGGTCCCAGTACTGATCCCTGTGGTACTCCGCTGGTCACCTCTCTGATTGCAGTCTCATCAATCACTTGACACCATGCAAATTAGCCTATCTCTCTTCTCATGCTCTTCTCCTTCACGGCGATCGTTGAGCAGGCAAAATTTAAGCTGCAAACAACTTTTTTCTTTCAACTGTAACTTCACGGTGGGAGCACCATTTTGAACCATTTTTCTTGGCTATTTCTGCAGCGACTCCCCCAGTTCACACAGCAAGTGTTTGAAACTTTCAGGGCACAATAGTCTCTTTGTTTCCCACAGTTCACAATACTTTTTCCTGTCACAACTTGAACATTAAAGCTGGTAAACATTCTAATTTTGATGCAGGACAAGGGGCACACACAATCTGGCTTTACAGCTCCTTGGTAAATGTTGGCACAATCACAGCAGCACATGAACAGCAGGCACACAGCGGCACATATGGATGGCACTTCTCTGGGCAATTCCCTTATGCGCAAAGCTTCTGATTACAGCCTGTTTTCTTTTTTTTTTTTGCCCTAAATTGTCACTGCTACATGGGGAGGTTTTCCTTAACTTTTTTTGAATTTTTAATCTGTAAAGGATGCAATAGCAATAATAGCAATAATAATAGCAATAGCCTAGTTTAATCAATTGCAGCTCCTTGGATATTTCTTGGTACACGTATACTAAGCTATTTTTTCCCTCCTTTTTTTTTTGGTTCTTGCCATAATAAGCTGCTCTGATTGGATATATAAAGCACTAGAGATAATTACCTTGCCTCAAAGAGGAGAAAGCTTGGCTATAGGGAACCAAAGAACTAAAGTGACTAAAATGACTATAAAGACCAAAAAAGCTCTTATAAGGACTTAAAAGGACACAAAAGGATCTACAGTTCTTCCGATCTGTTTGACGTGCCACAGGTTCAGTTTATGCTTGGTGTACCACAGGTTCCAGTTTGCGCTTCTGATTGTGAATCCATTTAAGATGTCTGGGACTGTGCTTTTGCAAATTTAATTTGTGTGACAAAACACTTGACTTTGTTCCTGCAAGAAAAGGTGAAAAAAAGGTGAAGAAAGGTTGGGCCGAATAGAGGTGGAAGATCAAAGCAAGAATAGTGGAAGAGAAGAGGAAGAGAAGTGAGAAGTATAAAAGAGACTTTGCTGTTGGATAATTAATTGGGAATATTCTATGGTCCTAGATCATTGGGCTCAGAGTTATATTAATTAATTTATATTAATTTTCAGGTGTGGGATAAAGAGCCTTTTTTTTTTTCCTCCCCTCTCCCCTTGGAAATGAATATAAGAAGTTGTAACATTATTACTCCTGTCCAAAAAGAAAAGGTTAAAGAAAGCAGACCTAAAAAAGGCTGCGCTTTTTGAGGGGAATTGGAAACTACTACATCAACACCTCTAGAAAAGAAGCAGCCTATAAAGGGAAGTACTTGTGATAAAGAAACAAATTATAGGAGTAAGCCTCAAATCATAGTGGAGAGTAAGTTGGAAATGGAGGATGAAAATGTAGGGAAGATTATAGAAAAACACACAGAAAATAGAGAAAATGCAATTTGTAAGTTGAAGAACTCTGGGGAAAAAAGGAACAGTGGAGGAAATAGGTATGGAAAGTTTAGAAGATGTAACAAAACAACAGAAGTCAGTTTTATTTAGACAACTAAATATCTGAAAATTTAATGATTGCTGGAATAACCAAAGGTGATGCAAAACAGAAAGAAGCAAAAAGTAAGAATGATAGACAAAACACATTGTAAGGTAAAGTACCAACAAAAATCTCAGATTATTTGAGAGAAAGGAACAGCTAAAATCTAGGAAAATGAATATTAGAGTAGATAAGGGAAAGATAGCAAGGGAATCTGCAGTACAAAAGGAAAAAGAGAATTCAAATATAATAGGGGAGGAAAAGCGTAATGAAGAAGAGATAATTATTATAGAGAACTCAAAGGAAGTAACAAAGTTAGTTCCATTCAGTCCCTTAGATATTTCTGGGAATGTATTTTCACAAGAAATATTAGAATCTGTGGATATTTCAATATTAGCATGTTCTCCAAATACTGTATTAGAGAATTTAGACAAAGATGTAGAAAGTGTTCATTTGGAACCAGAATTTTTAGCACAATGCCAGGATACATTGGCAAAATATACCATCAAAGCCTTAGCTCACCCGATAATGGTGAATATAGTTCTTCTGGAGGCTTTGAATGACATCAGAGAAAAATTTAATAGGTTTTCCAACATGATGGTAGAAAAATTGGAAAGAATGGAAAATAACATGAGTAATCTTGAGAATAAATTAAATAAAGGTAGAGTGTCTTTTTCAACTTTACAAATTCCAGAAATTTCCCTAGTGGGCCCAGGGTGTAAGCATTCAAAACGAAAGGGGAAGGCAGGTCATGGAAAGAAAATGGACAATAAAAGGAAAACTAGAAGTAAGGAACAAACCAAAAAAGACAAAATAATAGATAAAGTACCTGAGTCAGAAAATTGTTGTTGGCATATTGTCCCAGTTGTGGTTCAAAAGAAAAAAATCTCAAAGAGATCAGAGAATTTGGGAGAAAAGATTGAGAAAGTAGGAAGCAAAGAAAAATCAAGCTTAAAAAGTGAAGGGAATACTGGAAATATAGAGGGGAATAAGGAGAAGTCAAATAAAGAAGAGAAGAAAGTAAGAGAATTAGAAGGAAAGGAAACAGTAATAAGGATTACAGGAATTTTTCAAAAAAATTATGAAACAGCTAAGACACTAAAGAAGCTGATGGAATATCTTTTTAAAGCAGAACTGGGGGTGAAAATAAACGTTCAGGATATAATGATGGTTACAAGGGACAGTTCTAAAATGGATCTTTCGGTCTATATCCTTCTAAAAGAAATGGAAATAGCAAAACTAATTTGGTTTAAACAACACAGTTTAGCTTTATTGGGCCTTGAAGTTGCTGCACCAGTTCTATGGCAAACAATTAAGTCACAAATTAGTCAGGAGCAAATTGTCCTGAAAGAAATTAATCAAGATGTTTTTGATACAGTATTGGAGAATTTGAAGTGGGACTTTTCCAAAAGAAAGAATGTAGAAAGCTTGAGAGAAAATAATTCTACTATATCAGTATTTGGTGTAAGTAGGATACATGGTGAAAATGATGAAATACTGAAAATACTTATAGTAACTATATTCTCCAGCCTGATGAGTACTGAGATACAATTAGACAAAGTGAAGGGGTGGAACAAGTTTTCACAAAAGGTTTAGATATTCAAATTAATATTAAATGCCAATCGGAACAAATTACTAAGGATTTATTATCTAAAGCAGAAAGATTAGACAAGACAGGGTAGTTGCTGACAGATCTTGATAATCTGAGCAACCAAAGGAAAGTTGAAAATCAGAACAAAGGCTGACTGGAGGATGAATCCCTTGTCCTTTTAGATTCTAATGAAAGTAATAGCTCCCTGATCCCAACTACGAATCTGGTATCTTGGAATATAGCAGGCTTAAGTGGAAAAATGGTTGATAGAGAATGGCTCCAATTTGATAATAATTTTGATATCATATTACTCCAGGAAACTTGGATTACAGAGAAAATAGATTTGAATGGATATGTAGCGTTTCACTCACCTGTAGTTAGGAATAAAAGCTGTGGGAGGTATTCCAATGGTTTAATTGCATATTTCAAGATTGGGAAGAATATATCAGCTATTGAACAGCTTAAAAATGAAAACAATTACATAATAGCATAATTGAATTGGGGAAATGACCAATTTATTATTGTCAACATATGTTTACCTCCGGCAAATGCAAAAGAAGAAAATAAAAAGTTAAGGAGCACTGTTTTTGGAGATTTGGAAATGATGGTGGAAAAATTCCCATTATGAGTTATAATTATTGTGGGTGATTTTAACCCAAGAATAGCCAAATATGATAATTTAAGTATTTATCAAGAAGATTTGAATTTAGATGATTGTAACAAAAGGAATAGTATGGACAGGGTTACAAATGCAAATGGGTTAAAGTTGCAGAATATAATTGACAATATCCCTCTGATAGTTTTAAATGGTCTGTTAAAAGGGGATTTAGAGGGGAGGATGACAATTTTTCTCAGTGTGGACAAAGTGTAATAGACGTAATGATTTTTTTCAGGGCTTGAAAATTATAATGAGACCAGAAAGTGACCATGCTCTTATAGAATTAACATTAAAGGTAGCAGAAAAAGTAAGCTGTAATGAAGTAGTTAAGCCACAAGTACATATGGCCATAAGGGGAAGAAGAGTCCTCCTGCGTTCAAAGATAAATGATGAGATATTAAAAGAGTTGTTTTTGTCTTGGGGAGAATAGCTTGATTTGTTAATTTGGAGTCATTTTAATGATGTGTTTTCAATGGATCACTTACTAGCTCAATTAAATGGGAATATAGCTGAGAAAATATATAAAGAGAACAACAGTGAAAAAATGAAAAAATTACATGGAGTGATAAATCTTGTTGTGAAGCCAAAAGAAAACTTAGCAATTTGATAAGATGGACAAAAAAGCATTCCACTAGAGAACACTGTCAAAATTTAAATAGGGTTCGAAAATCGTATCTTAAATTATTGAAGGTAAAAAATTAGAAGCATTAAAAAATCTGTAGAAAATAATGATGTCAGTAATAGAAACAAAATATAACAAAAAGTTTTGGGAGTTGGTCACAATTGGAACTAATGTCTATCATTCTTCTTCTGCAATACATGTGCCTGAGGATGTATGGGTAGAACATTTTCATTTAATGTTCAATAAAGAAGAAGGAAGTGAGCAGGTTACCACACTGAAGGGTTTATTGGACATTTGTTATGACCCTTTAATCATTAGTGAACAAGAAGTTTAGTTTGCCTTATGTAAACTGAAAAGTAATAAAGCCCCGGGACCTGATTTAATCCTCCCCGAGACCTATAAAAAATATAGTAATTTTTGGATTCCAGTATTAACTTTATTTTTTTCATTTGTGCTTGAAATTTAATTACAAACCAGTGGATTGGACATCTAACATTATCGTCCCTTTACATAAGAAAGGATCTGTATATGTTCCAAGTAATTTTAGACCTATCAGTCTGCTAAGTATATCTTCGAAGATCTTTGCAAGGGCTTTACCCAGCAGACCGATTACTTGGGTGAAAAAATATAGTATTCTATCACCACTTCAGTCTAGTTTTAGGGAAGGCTTTTCCACTATTGTCAATGTTTCTTGTCTGCTTCAGTTAATGGAGAAATATATACACTTATGAAGGATGAATATATATGTTTTGTTTATTGATTTTTCACACGCATTTGATTCTGTAAATAGAAATATCGTATGGAGGATTTTGAGTGAAAAACAGCTAACACTGTCATTGTTGCTTCCTATTATTGGTTTCTATACTAACACTAAGAGTTCGGTTAGATATGGAAAGAATGGTGAACTCACTAAATTTTTTTCCGTCATGCAGAGGAGTGAAGCAGGGATGTCTGCTTGCCCCTCTGTTATTTAATATATACATAAATTCCTTGCTGGAAAATAAGTTAGAGGACAAATTGGATTGCCCAAATATAAACTCAACAAATGTAGGTTCACTGGCATATGCAGATGACATTATGCTACTATCGCTCTCAGGAGCAGGTCTGCAAAAAAAAAAAAAAAAAGAAAGAAAAATAGATATCTTAACCCAAAAGTGCATAGATATGGAACTTAAGATAAATTTAGATAAGACAACAGTTATGGTGTTAGGAGAAAGGCCTATGGACATTCATAAATGTAAAATATATCATAACCAGAAATCGACTGAGGTGGTGTCTGAATATAATTATTTGGGGATAAAAATTGTTATGAATGGGAAATTGATAAAACATTTAAAAGAGCAAAGTATAAAGGCTAAAGTGAGTGCAAAAGCACTATTAAAATTCAACTACCAATATGGGGGAATATGGTTTCTCCAGCTCTGATTGCAGGTGAGGCAGAAGTAAATCTGATTTTATTGTAAGGGGCAGAAATATGGGGTTATGAGGATAATATTGAGAATTTATTGGAAACTCTGTTGTCATATTATTATAAGTCACTCATAAATGTTCCACGATCTACGGCTAATGCAATGGTTAGAGTAGAAGTGGGAAAAGTAAAAATACATTTTATTAAAGAAAGTCTTTTGATAAACTATTGGATCAAAATTCTAAATAATGGAGAGAATACTCTTCCTACATTATGCTTAAGGGAGAAAAAGAAATGGTATATGCCAGGGATTAAATCTAATTAGCTAAATTATTTGTTCAAAACCTTGGAAAAATACAAGCTTGAGCATTTCTGGAAAGATGCGAATAGAAATATTATAATTTCTTTACAGATTAAAGAATTAATAAAAAAGAAATTAATGTTACCTGCTAGAGAACAAGATAGGGAGAAAATTAAAAATCAAAAGTGTGCATCTTGGTTCCAAATTTAATACTCCCAATCACAAGAGAACAACGTAAAGCTATTATGTGGGCCAGAATGGGATGAATTACATCTAAATATTCATACTTTAATATAAATGATAAGGGAATGTTAAATGAGAAAAAGGAATGTCCATGCAAGAAAGGGCTTCAAGAGAATATACAACATATTATTATTAATTTTGTATTTATTTATTTAGTTGTTTAACTAGGAGTAGCACACTAAGTTGAAAGCTTTTTTACAGGAGTGACCTGGAAGCACAGGGAAGTTAAATGACTTGCTCAGCACCACACAGTATGCAAGTGGAAGCTGTGGGATTCAAACCCAGGTCTGGTCTGCTGGATGTCACCAGATTTGCAGCTCAGAGCCTTAAACCACAGCACTATACTGCCTCCCATAATTACCCATTGTATGATAAAATCAGAAAGATACAACTTTCACACTTTCTATTTATGCAAATAATTTATATGATGTTGTATTTATCTTATTACATCCAAGAAAGTATAAAGAAGCTGAGAAGACTGCAAATTTTTTAATGGCAGTTATTAAATACAAAAAAATGTATAATATAAATAAGGGGGAGGGTAAGTGATATTTATTGCTTGTTAATGGTGTGGTTGTCTTTTAATTTTGTTTATATTTAATTTTGTACAGATGTGTTTGTAATAGTCATGATACATGTTGTCATAACTGAACAATAAAAATCTGATCTGCTTCCGATTTTGGGCTACCAACTGCCAGACATACAAAATGTTAGCCACAACCTGAGCAAACATCTCTTGTTTTCTCCCAAATTCAAAGCACATCGACAGCGGTGCCTCCATTTTGTAACCACCCCCCACTGGCCTCCCTTGTCTAACTAGCAGGGCTGCTCCTCTCACCACATGGTGCCAAAGAGAGGGATGAGGGTTGTCACTACAAACAGTTCACAGGACATCTACTTTTGAGCCTGCCATACTAAGACAGGCAAACCAAGTGTGGCAACTACCTGGCTCAAACCTGCTGGGACCATTTACCATGGCCATCAAACTAGGTCCCTGGGAAAAAACGTTTGCTCACAATTATGCTAGGTTTGCACTTCTGCACAGGTGTACCCAAGTAAATCCAGACACAGTGGAAGCAATAACAGTACTGTCCAAACCAGGTTGGGATTCTAGAGTGTGGCTTTTATTCACACACACAGATAATATTCACAAAGTGAAGATGGGCCCCCACAGGGCTACTCCTATTGGTAATGCAGATTACTGAGGTACAGAGAACACACACAGCAAACCCTCAGGTTCTGACTTGAACAGCGAACACTGTGGTTCTGAATTACACAGCAAACTCTCTGGTTCTGAATTAGGATATTGGCACACACAGCCAATTACTGGTACACTTCCCTTGACTAGGCACACATGGCCAGTACTAGGAGACTTTCCCATATTTCATGAGGAATACTGGTGGCACACATGACCACCAAAGAGCACATCTAGGCTCACAGAAAATCCAACCCATGTCTGGGTAACTATTTCCATCAGGCACTGGCCAAATGCATTGAATGAAAATTGAACTGGTGCCCAAACTGAACCCGGAGAGTAAACTGGTTACTCCAGATGGGGGGGTCTCCCACCTTTTGCTTCCAAGTTTATACTCAACCATTCATCTGGTTAATAACATCCTCACAAAAAACTTGTAGATGCTATCTTTAAATGTTTTTCACACTTAACATACTACATGACTAAAAGGTCTGTACTTGGACAGTCTCTCTCTAGACTCCAACGTAGGTAGACACTTTTAAAAACAGAAACAGTCTAGATGACAGGTCTCTTTGTCAGAGAAAATTCACCAAGGAATGCAGGTGCCCCTCCTGGGCTGAACACAAAAGTACTCACGGATTCTGAAGTTGTCACAGGCAGCTTCACTAGATAGACTGAGTGAGGGGATTGCCCTGAACCCTGAAGATCACCCCCATCCCTCCTGGGATGGGGCAAAGAAAAACCTGCTTGGAACGGTTTCCACCACATCAGTCTCTGTCTTCTATGTTCTTTTTCTAGGGTGAGAACAAACTACCCAAAACACAGTGGTAGCTCTCTCGCAGAGCTAAAACTGCATCCTCCTCCAGGAACTCCACTCTACAAACTGAACAAACATTCTAAAGCTATCTCACTTGCAGCTAACTCAAGTGTGGCTTATGCTGCTGTGACAGTTCCATGATTACATCATCACTCCAGCTCAGCTGAGACTGAAAAACAGAGTGTGACACTGTGAAATCCATTTACCTGGCATTTCACAAGCTGCATTTCCCTGCCTGCCACTGGTTCTAATGGGATTCTAGTAACCCCTGGGAACAAGGGGTTACACCCACATTTGTAGGAGTGGGGCTGCCAGGGGCGTGGGCAAAATACAGAAATTCCATAGAGCATACTGTATGAAAGTCCCCGTCAGATTTCAGAATAATCCATTTCCAGTTCTGTTTCCAAGTCAGAACTGGAATCCAGTTCTTACAAGGGTCCCATTGGAACATATAGAGGGTTCTAACAATGGTAATCCAGAGAGGCTGCCGGCAGCTGTGAGGGGATGATGGGCAGCAGTCAGGAAGTGTTCCTTCCTGCCCGAAATATGGAAATCTAAACCAGAATTGGAATCTGAGTTCAATTCCAGTTTCAAAAACACTAATTTATTTATTTATTTATTCAATTTTGGTAACCGGGTAAGCCCACTGGACCCCAAAGGTCCCTTTTTCAGGGGCGATTTTCAAACTCAGAATCTGAGAATCATAATTTTTTAACTGGAATCTAGTTAAATCCAATTCTAGATTCTGAATTCTAATCACCCCTAGTCCCCATCGCTTACACTTTTCTATCATGTCTTCTTGTTCTCTCTTACCCCGTCCCTTTTAAATAAATTGTTCTTTGATGCATTTTACATCCAGTGTGCTGGGTATTGCTACTGTGCCAGGTGTCATTGTTTGGGCTGTATCTTATGAGCATATGGGAGGTTTAAACTAATTTTTTCTTAAGGGGTGGTTTAGGGTTCAAGCTGGCACTCTGTTACACTGCTACCCCAGGTGGAGGCACTGAATTGTTATTACATTACCCTCCTTTGTCCTGCTCATGAAAGGTCCTGGCTGACCCCCTCAGAGTCAAAGGGAGGAGAGGTGGACCTTGAGCGGCCCTCAGCAAGACTGCCCTCCTTCCTATGTGCCCCATAGGTTGCTAGCCAGTATCTGTCTCTCCTAGCCAGTGCCAGATACAGAGTGACTTGGTGTTGGAACAGCCCCGTTATTCACTAAGGGAATTAAGCTCGGCATTGGCCATGGAGCTGTCAACCACATTGGGCAGTGCTGGAGTTCCATTCCTCAACACCTGATTGGCTGCAAATTTGTACTTGAACTCCACATAACCCTCCTCAGCTCCAGAAGCTCCCTGTAGTTCCCCTTCAGGCTCTGCAGCCTGATGGTGAAACCCCTGTTGCTGTGGAGATTTATTTTATTTAGCTTTTGTTTACCGGGTAAGTACACTAGACAAGTATTATGCCTATTTTTAGGAACGACCCGGGAGAATACAACATGAGGAACAACAGTCAAGGAGACATGGCAAAAAGAGTAGTTTTTTGTCACAGTAAACAAACATGTGGGAAATACATCATTTGATGCTGGGGAAACATACAGTAGTAAGCACATTTCAGATTATACACTCTAGACTAGCTAGTTCAACTGACAGATATATACAGGTCATCATATGGGGTCAGAGTGCACCAAGATGGTGGCCTGTAGTGGCTAGGGCATTGGCCACTGGTGTCCGGTGACAGGGCATGGCTGAAGAGAAGTCGAGGTAAGCCCCCACACTTTTGACTACACTGAAGTAGAGCAAGGAATTTTCTTTGATGCCATGACCAACGTCCCGGGCTGTCAGTAATAGATGTACATACAAAAAGTACCCCCCCCCCCCACCAAGCCCTGTATGTTTAACCCACCCATAGGCACACCTGAAAACCAGCTATCACAGTTCAGAGTGCCTTTTCTGGTCAGAAGTTACAAATAAAACTGAGTTTCAGTGATTGTTTATGAAAAAGGACCTTGTAATCGGAAATCATGTTGCACTGACATAGAAGGAAGCAGTTATCTTCTGGTACTGTTGCAAACTGACTCTTTGCTGCCCTCTACCGGTCACCAGGGGACACAAGACCCTACTTCCGCCCCGCACTGCTCGGGTTTTTCCCCATCAAGTCAGGTGGCTTGATCTCATGATTCTTCACTTGAGCGTCAGCTGACCCCGTTACCGGCGAGGTGCTGCTTACATAGAATTAGAAGAAAAAGACTCTCTTCTAGTTCTGTGGCTGTCTAGCTTGCAGAGTATCTCTACGCATGTGTAAACACCCAACGTTGCAACTTGATAAAGTTGTGCTTTGTACAGCACGTCAGATCGACTGAATAAACAGGTAGGGAGCGCCTGTCTTTCTGTTGAAAAGCGCGACAATTTGCTTGCTTGCCAGGGGGAATCTCAGTTCAGTTATTTGGGCTCTTCCTTCTGTCTCAGTGTCACAGATTGAGGAACAGATTTGCTTTGTCGACTGTACCGATTTCGGAGTTCGTGGTCACGACTCCGACTCTAGTACTTCGTCGTGAGATAACGTTTGATTACAAGTTTAACGCCTTTAAAATATATTCGTACTGAAATTAAGTGCCGGAAGCCTTTATGTGTTTAATGAACTGCAGTGTTGAGGTTTGAACCTTATTTTCATTACACATCTGTGACTGGACATACTTCACGTACCTCTCAACCTTTCATTGCCCAAATGAGTGAAACGATGTGCAACAAATGGGCAGATTGTGTGGTATATTATCAAACATGATGTTGCAAGCTCAGAACACTAATAATGTATCATAACTGAACAACCTAAATTATCATAAATTTCTGCTTTGGTGTCGGTTGGCATGTCGAATATATTGTCTTCTCCATGTGGGATAGAGGGCTTCTGAGAGGTAGAATGAGTAATGAACTTCTTGACTTGATATGTGTGACATTTGGAAGGTATGCATCTTCATAAGGCTGAGATAGAAGAGCACGGGAATTTCCTATTGTTGATAAAAATCTGCCTTGATGAGAAAATAACATTTAATTTTAAGTGTGGGACAGCAGCTTCTGCATGTGGTAGAGGGAGCTTCTGAGTGGGGAGATGAGATATTACTTGTTAGTGTGGGATAGTTGGGAAGAAATGAGGAATAGGAGGGGGTAAATGGTGAAATGTGGCAGTTGCAAAAAAAACACCATTATGCTCCTGACTTCTATAGATGAACCCAAGTGTGACCCCTCTTTGAACCCTGTCTCCCAAAACTTGCAGGATCATGCTCCTGACTTAGTCAGCTGATCTCTGCTATTCCAGTGAGCCTTGTCTCCTAAACACACAGCAAACACCCTCAAAATCACCACCCCTCCCGCAGCTCCATCCCCTAAGCAAGCAGCAGACACCCTCCTGAGTCCTTCAAGCTGACCTCTGTGAGTCCCACCCTGTGCCCCATCCCAGCAACCAGTAAATAGTGTTACCACTAGTGGCCAGGAAGGGAAAATGTTACAGGCTTTCACCATGATCCAGTGCAGGGCACCATTCCATTTTTCTTCACATATGGTTGTGAATGCAGGAACCTCCATTCCTTTAAGGCTGTAAGGCCAACTACGCTACTGTGCAAATGGGCACAAAGCGAGATGATGACACCCAGCATTGGAACCTGGTGGCAGCCAGAGTATTCTCCCTCCTGGGTTAGTAGCAGTGAAATTATTTAGCAGTTATTGGGATGGGCCTCTGAATGAGTGTGGTAGTGGACAGCTTTGAGGATATGGGAGATGAATTTCTGCCTGTTTTGGGGACGAAGTCTGGGTGGGTTTGGGAAATGCTAGGTGGGGGACTTGGTTGGATGGTTGCTGCTTGTTTTGGGAATGGAGCTTGGGGGTTGTAGGGGATCTGTGGTGGGACTGGTAGGTTGCTGCTTGTTTTGCAAGTTCAAGTTCAAGTTTATTGCAGGAAAGACTCCGTTGAGCAAGCTCATTCACAAGGAGGTCCTGAGGCACATACACATGCAGTTCGTAATTACATAGACAGGAGATATAAAATGTAGAACAACAAAAAAAAAAAATGTATAATACAAGAGGTATACACAATAGAAGCCCTTGTGCTATATATGCAGTACATTCCAGCTTTAACCTTGCCCGTGGGGAGCTGGCTCAGGCCAGTAGTAGGGGTCAGCATGACTTGAGGGTAATTCTATGGGGTTTGGGGAGGGGTTACAGTGAATTTTTTATCAATAGCTGCAGTTTGCTTGCCCACCAACTGAAATGTGGAAATCGCATGAAAAATGTTTGCATGTACTGAATGGAGGTGGGTGGTAAGTAATGTAGTAGTTTTGCACAGCTGTAGGTTTGTAGCACACAACATCCCCCCCCCATTGCAACATGCTTGAAAGCAGGAAGATAGACTATATCTGAAAAATAGTGAGAAGTAAAACAAGAAGCAAGCTATTCCTAGAGACTTGAAGAGATTAACACATAATATGAAACTTAGACATAAATTACTAATGCTGCTGTAGAAAAGATACTCTCTGGTTTGATATTTTCCATCAAGGTTTTATGGCCCCTTCTGCTTTTCACCCACCCACCCCATCACCCATTATCTTTGGGACTTACCTGGCTCTTGAAGTCCTCCATGGATTGCCCCCAGTGGTGGTGTCAGGGTGAGGATGGCCATCTCCCCCCCCTCCCATGTCCACATCCAGATCTTGGAGCCAAGGCCCAGTCAGTAGTGCGGGGCTTGCGAGAGGTGAGGGCTTCACCTGCTAGCGGGGTTCCATATTTCTAATTTTTCCCTCACACCTACTGGCATCCCTCTGTAGAGGAGGTAAGCTCTTGGCCCACTGTGGGCCAGTGCAGTGGAACCTGACGTTAACATTCCTCTGGCTGGCAGCGCCACTGTATGGCTGCTCCTTCCCCAGCCCTCAGGGCTGCCCAGCTGGCTTCCAGAACTTGCTTCTGAACTCGGGAGATCAGTGCGGAAGCATGTAGTGCTACCCACTGGGCTGTCGGGTAGCCCCTGCCTCTCTTTTCTAAACTAGATCTTCTAGTAAACAAAATAGTGACCAGTTAGCAAACAATCACAGCAGTGTGTCTGTTACAGTTCAATACTCTGCTGCTTCCATTTTCAGAATAAGGTCATTTTTATTTATCTATTTTTTTTTTAATGTAGCTGCTGATGTGGCTAAAATATACATTGTACTGGTGTCACGGGGTACAATGTTATTCTTCAGCAACTTGTGCACTACTGAACATTTAAATAATACCAAAACCATCAGTTTTATGTTGTTTATTTATTTATTTAATTAGTTTTTGTTGACCGGGTAAGTGCACTAGATGAATTCTTGCCTATTTTCAGGCACGACCTGGGAGGAGGGGAATACTGGTGAATGCCAACTGACCTTGAACCAGATTAAGCTGTTGGTGGTATTTTAAGTGAATGGGGGAAACTTTGGCCAGGGCACCAGGGAAGTTCCCCCTACTCTTTTTGAGAAGTGCCATGGGATCTTTAACATCAACCTGAACTACCACCAGAACAGGCAGACGGGACCTCAGTTTAACATCTCATCTGACAGAACCCAAATGTATTATTATTTATTTATTTTGTAGTTCACCATTATTTCGTAAACAAATAGCTTAAAATGATTAAAAGGACATTGTCGAGATTCCCAAACCTGAAAATACATTTTTACGCAGCAAGTGATGGCTTGCATTGCCTCATGTCGTCCTACATACTTTCTTGTGCAGATTGTAATGGTTATTACTATGTTTAGTATGTGTGAGTTGGCTGTGGTGAGGTCTAAGTAGTGACTTGGTAAGCAGAATCAGGGCTCTGTCTAGGGGACGTGGGCACCTGCGTCCTTTAAACACATTTTGTGCATCGGGATGCTCAGGATTTTTTTTTTTTTCAAAAGTCCCCAAGACGCTCAGCCACCAAGCCCCAGGAGTCACTTTAGAGAACCGTGTCCCCGCGCCAGCACTGCTTGTACTGTAATATTCTGTAGAGTGCGAGGCGTGTGTGCCATTCGTTTCTATTTGGGCATTTTAAACTACATTTTTTCTATGTTTCAGAGGATTATTGCAAACAAATTCGGCCCACTGCTCAACTAACAAAGCCCTTGTTAGTTGAGCAGTGATCTGTATTTAATCCCTCCCTCTGAAACATAGAAAAAAATTAATGCCTCAGTAGAAACTAATGGAACGCACTTCAAGGCTTTACAGAATATTACAGTACAAATTTCAGGACTCCACTGTTGGGCTGTGGACCCCCTTTTTTTTTTCTCCTTAGAGCCAGTCCCAGACCCCCAAACAAATCCTATCAAGAGCCCTGAGAATGAGTACCAGTAAAGACATTAGCTAGTTGGCTTGACCTCCACACACAAATTTGCACACACGTGATGCTTTGTGCTGTGTTTGAGTCTTTTTGATTGTGTGTGTGTGTTCACAGAAGCCACACAAATTGGAAAGTAACTGCCTTCTTGTATAATTTGTGCATCCTACATACTGTTTTTCTTCCTTCTTATTTCAATTAGTTTATTTCACTACATACACAACAAGTGTTTTGTGTCTGGATCTATGCTCCCAGTGAGCTAAACTAATTAAAAAAACAGACAGAGAACCTCAGCATAAGAGCACTGAGGTAAGGGTTATCCATAAAGGGCACTGGCAACAAAGCCAGGTTCCCAAGAAATAACAAAATCACATTTCCGCCATAGTGCGAAGCACCATGGGATACATATGCAAATCACCATGAAAATGTAGGCTGGTTCTGCTTTAAACAAGAATGCATGGTGCCAGTGGGCCTCTCGTACAATCTGCAGTCTTCCCCTGGGGTGAGATACGGATGAGGTACACTGAGCAGCCCTGTGTAGGACGAAACGCGCTTCTGTTCTTACCCTTTGCAGATTGTGTGAGAGGCCCTTTGGCACCATGCATTCTTGCGTAAAGCAGAACCAGCCTAAATTTTCATGGTGATTAGCATATATATCCAATGATGCTCTGTATTATGGGGTCATGTGTGATTTTGTAGTTCTTAAATTAATTAAAGCAACCTTTTTGATATGGCTGCAGCTTGTGTTAGGGTTTACATCTGGGAATGCGTACACCTTGATAAAAGTCCAGTCCTTGAATCCCAAGCATTGGCTGTCTTTCGGGGTGGCTGTTTACAACAGTCAAGTTGTAACTCCATTCCTGAACAGAACAGTGGTGCAGGCTTTTGTTACTTAGTGCCTCGAGTATTGCAGTGAGTTCTACGAGGGCCTGCCTTGTGGCCAGATTGCACCTTTGTAGCTAATGCAAAATAAAGGACCTCATCTCATGATCGCCTCGTGGAGGTCAGATAAATCTCTCTGGCACGCCATATGTTATTTCTATGTGTCTTAGTAGGGGAAAAAAATCATTTCTGGCAAAGATCGGGCATGTTCCCAGGACAAATGTTTACCTCACAAGTATAAGCAACAGGTAGGTTCCTGGGGAGACCCGTATCACACAATTAAAACAACAGATAATTCCACTGAAAAATAAGTCACTGTTGGTTGTAGCCGACTCTTGTTTTGCATGTAGTTCATTTCTAACCATTGGAGCCTTGACACATCTCAGTACTGTTGGTACTTTGATTAAATACTGGTAGTGCCTTGACTGAAGAACAATAAAGAATTTACATTTATGTAGTGCTGTTCATACATTGCATCCCAAAGTGCCTTATGAGCAGTTTATTTACACCCGGATAGCCTCGCTGAGATACCACATCTCATTTCCAGTGGGATCCTTCCTCTGCTGAGTACAGCTTGATTCCTCTCTGTACTATTGGTACGTTGATTAGCCACAGGTAGTGCCTGTACAGAAGAATGCATAAGGGCACTATCTACCTCATGCCTGCCCATTTTGTTGGGGGGGGGGATTCTCTTTAAGCCCCCCAGTCCCTGCCCACACTCATCCTCTCAGTGCCCTCACTTGGTTCCTAACTCTGTGCTCTCTGAGACAGTAGAGGACAGTGCTTCAGGAAGGGTCTCACCTGTCCTGTGGGCACTCCTTATCTTTCTCCTTCTGCTGTCTTGCAGCAAAACTCCTGGCTGAGGTATGAAACTATATTGTTAGGGTAGGCAGCTCCTCTGCGGCTGTGCATTTGGCTGACCATTGGTCAGTCTCTCAGAAGTGGACATTTGGTATCAAGGTTAAGCAATGGAATGTTAGGACTTCTAAAAGCACTTTTGGAGGAAATGGGTGTAGTTTTCTGCCCCCCCAAATTGTTGACATTGTCCTACTGTTCAGGTCTTCTGCTGGCAGCATCCCAGCCCTGTCTACTGTTCATTCATACATTGAAACATAGAAGTTGTTGGCATAAAAGGATCACTTGGTTCATCCAGTCTGCCCAGATGGTCCCATGGTCCCTTCCTACTCTGTCTTCATAGACCCTAACTGGTCTCTGGTGACCCTCCCCCTCCTTGCCCATTTACAAGTATTCCACTCTATCTATCTCACACATGCTTGAAGTCCCCTACTGTTTTTGCCTCCACCACCTCCTACTGGGGATGCCTCTCCCTATGCATCCCACTGTCCCTACCCACTGCTTTGTGACACTGTTCTGCCACTTTGGGGTTATCAGATATAATAACCCCAAGGTCCTTTTCATGTTTAATGACCGTCACATGACTGTCAGTACCTCCCCCAGTCCCTATGCTTAGCTCCCAGGTTCCTGTGCCTTATGATGCATGATTTTGCACTTTTTTTGGCACTGAACGCCAACTGCCATGCTCTTGACCGCTCCTCGACTTTCCCAGTGTCCCTAAATACTCTTTCCACTCCCTCCGGAGTGTCAGTCCTAGTACAGATTTTGTTGTCATCTGCAAAAAAGACATACCTTCCTTTCCAGTTCATTTGCGTGTCACTTATGAAGACATTGAAGAGGATGGCTCAAGTACTGAACCCTGCCAAACCCTGCTGGTCACTGTCTCCTCATTAGAGTGAGTGTCGTTAAACACCACCCTTTGCCACCTATCTATTCACCAGTTTCTTTCCCAATTCACCACTTTGGTCCCACCCCATGGCTATTCAATGTCTTTATCATTCTCCTGCGCAGCATAGTGTTGAAGGCCTTGCTAATGTCCATGTAGGCCTTGTCCACTGCCATCCCTAATCTATTTCCCTGTTCACCCAGTCAAAGAAATCAATCAGACTCACCTGGCATGACTCCCTCCATGAATCCATGCTGCCTGTAGTTTTGTCTCCCTACTGTTGGACCAGCAGTGATCCAGATAGGGTGAGGCCTGAGAGTGCCAGCGACAGTCATACTGATGCTTTCCAGTACATAGGTTTTCTGATTCCCTATCAAACTATCCAGTGATTCATGAATTTTCACCCAAGTTCCTTAGTCCCACCTACTTTCTTCCTTAAAGGTGACTTGTAAATCGAATGCTGCAGGCCGCTCCCATTCCTCATTCCTTTTTGTGTTGTGGCGGGAGTCCGTGGCTGCAAGGAGAATCATTTTTTGAGTAAAGTCCATATTTTAAATCACTGCCGAAACTTTTTGGTGAACGCGTAAGTGCAGCGTGGGTCCCAATCGAGCGGGCGTAAGTTTTCATGGGTATTCTACCCATTTAGTGACTTTGCAAACACCACTGGTATTAATGTAATAACAGTAGCTGGTGATTGCTATTCTTATTTTATTGCTTCCACGGGGGTCTTGAGGCTTAAAATAATACTGACAGTAATTGTCTGTCCAGGTGTTGCTGTGGCAGTGGAACCTGGGTCCATTCCTCACCACCTGGGAGTGGGGCCTTGCAGCATTTCCTCCTCAGTCTCTGAGCCACATGGCCGGCTTCTGAGTCCGCTCCCTATCCCGGGTTGCAAGCGCAGCTGGGCCATCGGGCAGCCCAGACATTTCTTATTTAATAAAAACACTGATTTGGGTCAGCCCGGTGGTGTGGTGGGAGTGTGGAGCGGCACGGTCATCTGCTGTAAAAGGCAGCCAATCGCCAGCCCTCCTGGGTGGAAGAACGGTGCAGCCAGGTTGGGGATGGGGGTTGGGGGGAATGGGAGAATTCCCCCCCCCCCAAAAAAAATAATCTGAATTAATTGTTCAGTGAACTGGCCGGCACGGTGGCGCTGAGGGTATAGGCGCTGGACGCCACACCTCGCGCCACGCCAAACGACCCGGGTTTAGGAACGGACTCTGGTCGTTCGGGGGTCATCTGGGGGAGGTAAGGCTTGAGCATCCAGAGGACTACTGTCCTTCCTCGGGGAGGGGGGTTCATGCTGCGTGTGTCAGCACAACAAGAGGGGTTCGGCCCGCGCCCAGAGTGCTTGGTTGCCTCCGTGGAGGTGGAGACAGCTGCTGCACTCATTGCACAGGGGAGAGAAACAGAGGAAAATACCGGGACCTGGCAGGACCCATGAAGGCCCTGATGACATACCTCTCTAAGGGGGGGGGTCGTAGCCCCTGCCAGGTCCGCAGAGATGGTGACAAATAATGTGTTTTTAAAAAAAAAAAAAAAATGTTAATTGAACTCTGAGTATTTTCTGATTCAATCTCCAAAAAGGCAGTTTTGATGCAAAGATTTACACCACCATTTGGGAACATCAGTTCGGGCTACACTTGATAAATGTAGGACAAGGAGGCTGGAGGGTGGCCTGAGCATAAAAGGAGAATGAAACTGCAGAACCTCAATTCGTGTCAAGCAGGTGCATAGAAATTATTATGGAATAGTGTAGGACCTGGTCAAAGAAGGCCACCGTGAGGTGGTGGTCAGGTTTTTACAAATCTCAGCTGCCTTTTTTAACTAAGCACCCTTGTTTGAACTAAGACAAGAGGTAGTAATAAGTTAGGGGGGAAAAAACCTTGTGTAAAAGTCAGTTGGGGCAGGTATGGGGGGGGGCTTTTGTTTTGTGTTGTGCTTTTTATTTATTTTTCATTTTTAACCAGGTGCTCTTGCCCAAGGTACCACAAGTAGTTGGCAGCAGCCAGTAGGTGCACACAGAGAGGCAAGATTGAGGGAGGATAAGGAACACTCAGGCCCCGTCCACACTACACCACTCAGACCCCGTAACAGACAGAAACCGTTACAGCCTGGGAGTGATACAGTGTGTCCACACTGCAGCGGTGACCGGTACGAGACTGGTACCGCCAGTCCACACCCTAGGGAACGGGCAATTGCCACGGTGCCCAATCCCACAATGCAGCTCGCGCTGCACTCACAGCTCTGCAGGGGACGGGTACCGCTCTCCCACACTACTGCGGTAACGTTACGAAGCGGGACCGGTTTATAACCGTTGTTGAAACCACCTCATATGTGGTTTCAACAACGGTTACGATAACGCCTTCTGTAATGTTACAGATGTAAACACAAACCGTTGCGGTAATGGTTTGGGCACTTTGTAACGTTACAGAGGTGTAGTGTGGACAGGGCCATAGAAAGAGAGTAACACACATAAATGAGTAGTGTAGTATGATGGTGAAATTAGGTCTGGAGTACCCATTCCACATCCAAAGGAGAGCTGAGGATGGGATAGTACGATTTATTCAGTAGGGCTGTAAGTGTGGGCAAAAGTTAGGAAAAGGTAGGAGGGCTAAAGAAGTGTGCCGGGGTGGGGGTTGGGGAGCAGCTGTTGACCAGGACAGATATATTTTCTGTGAGTTCCTGTGGGTTGATTGAAAATTGCTGCTAAAATACAATTTCTGCCTATTTTATGTTGGTCTTTTTCACAGTAATTACCGCCAACATTGTTGGAGTGAGGATGGAACTTAAGAAATTACAGCAGTAGTAGCAGGCCAGAAAAGTTCTGTCGTTTTTGATTATTTTTCTCCTGTCCAAATCAGGAATCCCATCTCTCTCAGGCCTTAGCCTCAGACCCAGTGGCCATGTACATACTAGGGAGCTTAAAATGGTTTAACTGCCTTAAACCGTTTTAAGCTCCTGGAACACGGTTTGCATCCCCACTGTAACACCGTTAAAACCATGTTGCAACCGTGTTCTAAAACTTGCTAAAACCCTGCTAGAGAGGTGGTCTTTAGCACAGTTTTAGCTAAACACAGTTGCCTTAATCCGTGTTAACAGCAGTGTGTACGCAAACTGTGCTGTAGCACGGGTTAAGGCAACCCATCCCACAACTGAACACATTTTGTCAGCTGCACAATTAAAAAAGATACCTTCAAACACCATGAAGTCTTGCTATATTATAACAATAGCAGTCAGCCACTGCAGCTGAACTGCCCCGGAGAGGAAGGAGTTAACTCCAGAAGATCTGGAGTTCTACAGCGCGCGGGCGCTGTGCCCAAAACTCTATCTGGCAGTTTCAAATGAAACTGTCAGATTCTTTACTCCGCTTCACTGAACAGTCGCTCGGAGATCAGCTCCTTCAGCTGGTTCATTCTCGGTTCAGCGAGTATTTTTGAGTTCATTTGAACCGGCAAAGTTATTATTTTTACGCATTTCGGTTTTAAGGCTCTATCTGGTAACCGTAAGTACTAAAATTTAAGTCTGTGTGGAAAATTAATTATCGGTTCGGTTTTGAACCGATCGGTTGATTTTGTCTGCATTTTAAAAGTGTACAGTGGGTTTTAGAGTGCGGTTCCTGGTTCTTATCAGTTCTAAAAACCGGAATTATAGCGGTTTTCAAATACCAATGATACGGTTAGGAACCACGATAAGGTGTCTTGCCTGGCACTGCCATCAAAGGGCAAGTTTTGGTTGAGGCTGGCATGTCTGAGAAACCCAAAAGAAAACCGGGCCCACTGGGTTTCAACACTGTGATGTCTGTGGGGACGCCTTTGCCAAGGCTGACCCACACACCACTTGTGTTTATTGTCTGGGGGCTGACCACCTCCTGTCAGACTGCCAGGTGTGTAAAAATTTCCCTGCAGCCACCCTGGAGAAGAGATTGGGCCGGCTCAGGGAACGAGAGGCCAAAAAGTCCGCTGACCGGATGGCCAGCCGGTCCAGTACCCACTGGACCAGAGGGAGTCCCTCTGACCAGGCGAGACTTCCTCGGCAAAAGAAGGCTGGTTCAGAGGAACCAGTCCCAAGTAAAAGAGACAAGAAATCAGTAGGTCTGGAGTCCAAAATTGTGTGTCCAACTGCTGCAGAGATAGCTAAAGCCATTCAGATTGTCCAATCACTGTCTCAGGGATCTGTAGAACCACCAACAGCTGGTAAAAGGTTGGTTCGTTCAGTCCCAGTGGTTCAGGATTTTGAAGTTGAGGATTTTTATGAACCACAGGAGGGGGAGGAGGAATTTGATCAATATATGTGTGGCTGGACGTGCCCATTGAACCGGACATTTCTCCAGACAGACCTTTAGAATCTCCTCCTATTCTGTCTGAGTCCCCTTCTTTCTTTATTTTTTACAAAAGGTTGCAGAAACCCTCCAGCTTCCTTTAGAGGAGGCTGTGGATGAACAAGAGGAGCCTGATTATGTGGAAATGATGGATATTCCAGAGTCTAGGAGGTTGTCTATTCCTTTGCATAAATCATTTAGGAAGCAAACAACAAAGATTTTAAAATCCTCATTCTGTCCCTCCTGTAGATAAAAAATGGACAGAAGGTATACTTTGTCAGGCTCGGATACAGACTTCCTTACTGAGCAGTGTAGTCATGTAGGTGTGGTACAAGCTGCAGCCTGTGACAAGGCTAATATTCCTCTGGCCTCACATCCTCCCGATAAGGATTCAGGAAGATTGATGCCATGGCGAAGAAACAGTATATGGCAGCTTCTTTGGGACTCAGGCAGGCAAATTATATGGCTTATGTAGCTAGATATCAGAAATCTAGGTGGGACACAGTATTGCAGTTAGCCAAGCAGGCCCATGGCCAGCTGGCTAGTGAGTTGGAACAGGTGGCTGCTGATGGCATTGAAGCCTCTAAAGTTCAATTTCATACTGCTGTTGATGTTAATGATGTTTCTTCTAGGGTCATGGCCACTTCTGTAGCTTCCCATAGGTTGGCATGGCTCAGATGCACTAATCTGTCCCAAGATACCCAGTCAAAGGCTATGGATTTTCCTGTAGTGGTAAATTCTCTTTTGAGAGCAAACAGAAAACTATATGAAAAGATGGATGAATACAGAACTACCTACAAAAGTGCCCAGGCTAAGGAGAAGCATGCCATGCCACAAGGCATGCTCCCAGAGGTAGGGGCAGGCCCTTTTCAGGCCTTTTACCAATTTCAAGCCTCCTCTGCTGTCTAGCAGAGGGTTTCTTCAGAGGCAGGGGTAGGCGTGGCACAAGTGAGCCGTCCCCCTCCCCTCAGCCTAAGGCTGCTGCTAAGCAGAGCACCTGATGGGTGTCCAGGGCCGATTCTCCTGTACCAGTGGGGGCAGGTTGGCCTATTTCAGCGGAACTGGCTGTCCCCTAACTCTGGACAGATGGGTTCTGGAGGTAATAGGCCAGGGTCTCGATTCTCAGCTTCAAACACTTTCCAAAGATGAGAGCCAGGCATTTTCCACCTGCAAATCCTTCAGAAGCCCTTGCTTTGAAGCAGAGGTTTCTGCTCTGCTGGACTGCAAAGCAGTGGAAAGGTTCCTCCTTGCCATCAGGGCAAGGGCTTTATTCAAGATACTTTCTTACCCCAAAAGACAGGAGAATGGCGGCCCATTCTAGATTTAAGATACTTGAACAAGCATCTGTTGAAACCAAAGTTCAAAATGTTGACTCTGACAATGATATTGCCTTCCCTAAGGCCAGGGGACTGCTAGCTTCCCTGGACCTCAAGGATGCCTATTTTCATGTTCTGATCAGGCCTTCTCACCGAAAGTACCTCAGGTTGAGACTGCCCTCAGGCCACTACCAGTTCAGGGCAATGCCCTTGAGCCTTACCTCTGCGCCAGGGTATTCACAAAATGTCTCGCTGTAGTAGTGGCTCACTTAAGAAAGCAAGGGGTTGCTGTGTTTCCCTACCTGGACGACTGGCTCATTGTGGGTCAGTCTCCAGGTCAGGAAAATCCACTTGCAAGTCACCCAGCAGCTTCTCACTTCCCTGGGATTCCTGCTAAACTTACCAAAGTCAGTTCTGGAACCAGTTCAGGTCCTAACTTTCATAGGCGCAGAATTGAACACAAGGTTAGCCAGGGCTTTTCTTCCCTCGGAAAGGGTGGACAGACTCATCGCCCTGGCATCCTCCTTTACCCTGCAGGTCTCTCGACCAGCAAGGCATTTTCTGCAACTCCTCGGGCACATGGCTGCTTCCACAGCTGTCGTGCAGGGAGCAAGATTCCAGATGAGGACATTCAGTTCCATTTGAGAGGCCTATTGGTCTCAAGGAAGGGCCCCTACCAAGTTGGTCCCAGTTGCTCAAACTCTGATCCTAGCCCTCCACTGGTGGCAGGTCCAAGACAATTTAAGACAGGGGTTCCCTTCATTCCCATTTCTCACTCCCTCACCCTCACCACGGATGCCTCCCTGTTAGGGTGGGGGCTCACCTAGGCGACCTTGCCACTCAGGGGTATGGTCTCCTCAGGAGTCTCTGCTCCACATCAATCTTTTGGAACTCAGAGCTGTCTTTTTTAGCTCTTGGTGTTTTCAGATTCTGTCCAGAACAAAGTGGTTCAAGTCAGGACAGACAATACCACCACAATGTGGTACATCAACAAGCAAGGGGCACTCGGTCTTCAGCCTTGTGCACGAAGCAATGAAGTTGTGGTCTCTGGCTTCTCCCTGAACACCTCCCTGATAGCGGTTCATCTCCCAGGGAAGGACAATGTCCTGGCGGACGCCCTCAGCAGAATTTCTCAGGGCCATCACGAATGGGCTCTGAATCCACAAGTGCTGGGGTCTGTCTTTGCCAGATGGGGCACTCCTCAGATAGATCTTTTAGCAGCCCAGACAACCACCAACTTCCTCTTTTTCTGTTGCAGGCCTCCAGTTCTGGGCTCAGTCCCTCTGGACGCCTTTCTGTTGGACTGGAAAGGGAAGTTCCTGTATGCCTTTCCCCCCTTTCCTCTCCTTTTCAGGGTACTAGTTAAAATCAGATCTCAACCTTGCAGAGTGATTCTGATTGCCCCAGATTGAGCCAGACAGCCCTGGTACCCTCTGCTCCTGTCCTTGGCAGTCCACCCTGCCCTGAGCCTGCCCAGAGTCCACGACTTACTGGCCTGTGCACAGGGGAGAGTGTGGTATCCGGACCTCAAATCCCTCCACCTCAAGGCTTGGCTCTTGAGGAGCTAGAGCTAACTGACTTACACCTTTCTCAAGGTGTCATGGATATTTTAAAGGCTTCAAGGGAAGCCTTCCACTAAGAGCCACTTATAATTCTAAGTGGAAGAGGTTTTCCATCTGGTGCTCTGAGAGGCAGATTATCCCAGAATCTGCTGATCTTCCCATTCTACTGGACTATTTGGTCCATCTGAATTCCCTAGGCCTTAGACCAGCTACCCTGAAGGTTCATCTGGCAGCTGTCTCTGCTTTTGTGTCAGCAGGGAAGCCTGCCTCCCTTTCTTCTCACCCGGTGTTCTCCAAGTTTTTTAAAGGGTTACTTCATACTAACCCTCCTTTTGAGAACCAGCTCCGCCTGGGACCTGAATATTTGCATTGCTCAGTTAATGCAACCCCCCTTTGAGCCTCTGTCTTCTGCAGAGCTCAAGTATTTAACCGGAAACCGTTTTCCTAGTAGCTATCACCTCCCTGGCGCATAAGTGAGCTACAGGCCCTGTCAGTGGAAGAAGATTTTATCTCTTTCCACAGAGATAAGGTAGTCCTTAGGACTAATAGAAAGTTTTTGCCTAAGGTGGTTTCTGATTTCCACCTGAATCAATCTATCTCTATCCAGTATTTTCACTGAGCATTCTTCCTCAGGTGAGAGGAGACTGCACAGCTTGGATGTCAAAGAGCCTTAGCTACTATTTAGGCGCACCAGAGGTCATAGGTTGAATCCCTCCAACTCTTTCTTACCTATGGCGAGGTTGGCAAAGGAAACCTGCCACTAAGAGAACAATTGCAAGGTGGATTGTTTCTTGTATCCAATTCTGTTATCAGAAACTGGGTGAAGTACCCCCTCAGGATTGAGGCCCACTCCACCAGGGGTACAGCTGCGTCTCTAAGCGGCTGCAAGACATCCCATTCTGGAGATTTGTCAAGCTGCTACCTGGAAGACAGATTCACACCTTTACCAAGCATTATTCCCTGGATGTCCAGTCCAGGAGAGATGCTCGGTTTAGCACAGCTGTGCTTCAGAGCCTATTTCTAAGTAGGTTCTGACCCTCCTCCATGGAGGTACTGCTGTGTAATCTGCTATTGTTATAATATAGCAAGACTTCATGGTGTTTGAAGAAAAATTACTCACCTTAGTAATTGTTTTCTTCTCATGAGTCTTGCTATATATAACCCCCTCCCTCCTACCCCTCTCAGAACTTCTGCTTGGGTAGGGGTGGTGAATTAGTGCAAGCACTGTGTCATGCCATTGTAGTTTTCCCTTACCCTCTTTTCCTTTGGGTTAGGGATCTAGATTGTTTCATTTAGGTTATTTATATTGCCCCCTTCCTGGACTTGAGTCTTTGGGGAAGGGGTTCATATGTCTTGTCAAGGGTGGTAAAACGAACCATAATACCATCAATTTTTGTTGTTATGGCTCTGAGGTGTTTCTTTGTTCTTTATATTGTTGTTATTACTACTAGTAGGTAGCCATGGGCTAGTGTAGTTTTTTCCACACAGACTTTCCGTCCTTTGATGTTAGCTTCGTAAAGATCTGACAGTTTCATTTGAAACTGCCAGATAGAGCTTTGGGCACAGCGCCCTCGCGCTGTAGAACTCCAGATCTACTGGAGTTAACTCCTTCCTCTCCGGGGCAGTTCAGCTGCAGTGGCTGACTGCTATTGTTATAATATAGCAAGACTCCATGAGAAGAAAAGCAATTACTAAGGTGAGTAATTTTTTCTTACAGGCACCGCCATGCAGAGGAAGAATTCCTGATTGTAGCCATAAATTTTTTTGTCCTGATCGGTTTTGGTGCCTGTTCACGGGTATCCTGTCATGCACTGCAGCAGCAACCAGAACCCATAATGCTTTGAGTTGGTGCTGCAGTCATGCCTGGGAACCCGTTCCAGCTGGCACGGTTGTTGGAATGCAATGTGGACGCTCCAACAACTGTGCTAGGGACTGATTTATAAAACGTTTTTAGTAACGTTTTATAATCGGTCCCTAGTGTGGACCGGGCCAGTAATTCAGTATAGCTGTACTGTCTTTAAACGTTTGAAGAAAAAGTCCATGATTCTAAGTTGTCTGGAGTAGATGCTTGGGTGGTGAAGTTCAAAACAGCCTGTGTAGTGCAAGAATTTATTTTTAATTTTTTCAGTTATTCTCTGTTGATGGATAGGCACACTGGTGTCGAGTGCATTTTTCAGGAATGACCCAGGTACCCCAAGTACAATGTAATTGTAGGCTTTCTAAATTTGTCTTTGTTCTGCACAGTAAGTTTTGCTGTGTACCCTCCCAGGTCATACCTGGAAATAGGCATTTACATTTGTAGTGTACCAACCTGGGTACCAAAAACCAAATAAATAAATACATGTGAAAAGCGGCAAAAATATGATACCATATGTGATAAAGTAACAGAACAATAAGCAATCAAACTTTTATTTATAAAGTGCCCATTCCCGTAGGCTCTCGATGCGGTACATTACACAGTACCATAATGTTACTTGCAGAATAAGTTAAAATTAGAATTAATGTAGATCAATAATAAACTCCCTCGGGATATATAAAATATAAACAGTCAGTACACTAAAGTAAGCCAAAAGCTGCCATAAAAGATGGGACTTCAGACTCTTTTAAAGGCTTCCAGTGAGGGGGCCTCCCTCCATGATCTGGGAAGTGAGTTCCACAGGGTCAGGTCAGCAACAACAAAGGCCCTCTCACCCGAAGATTTCAGCCGAAGGGAACCGCAAGGAGGACTGCCTCAGAGAAGTGAAGAGGGCAGGAGGTCTGATGAGGCAACAGAAGGTCCACAGGTAGCCAGTGCATAGTTACTGTAGGGCTTTATAGGTCAGCAAATCGACCTTGAAAGAAATCCGCCACCTCAGGGGCAGCCAGTGCAAATTGCACAAGACCAGGGTCGTATAACAGGTCCGGGTAGGCCCTTCAACAACTTGACTGCAGCGTTCTGCAACATTTGCAGGCGATGTAGGGTCCTTCCTTTCAGCCCAAGGTAAAGGGCGTTGCAGTAATAGAGTTGGGATGTCACAAAAGCATATACTAGTGAGGGCAGGACATTGGGCGGGATAAAAGTTTTTAATCTGGTCGATATTCCTAAGATGGTAGAAACCATTTTGGACCACAGAGCACCTGAGTTTCAAATGTCAGTTCAATATCTGGGATAATGCCCAAACTCTTCACCTTTACTGAAGTGGTAAGAGAAGAGGAACAAAGCACTACTCCGGTCTTCTCTCCCGCCACCCCAGTTCTCTGCCGACGGCCAGGCTCAATCACTGATACTCCCATGTGTGAATACATCAGAGGTATAAAAAAGTGACACAGCTGTGCAAATTTAACATCGTGCAAATGGACATAAATATAACAGCGAACGTGATAACATGAAACTATAGCAAAAAGAACAGTGATAAAATTCTGCTGGTTATAAAGCAAAGTGGAAGGCGGGAGTTAAGTGACACATGCATTAAGGTTCAGCAGATGATACTTCATTTTACGCGCAAAGGTTTTAGGAGAGGTTGACAATCTGATGTCCAAGGGCATTGCATTCAAGAGGGAGGCAGCACAGTGTCTGAAGGATCCCTGACCCATCACAGCAGCAGGTGGAGGCAGACCTCTGAGTACGACAGGACCATACAGCAGAGAGGCTGTCTAAAGGTTCAGAATAATTCAGAAACAAAACTGAAAGCTTAAGAATTAACTTTGGGCTGCCAGTTTAAGATGAGTGACCCAGTCTGATTCTGACCTAATCACAACTCTCTGAGTAATTGATTTTTTTACCACTTTGGATCTTTAGCCCAACTGCATGGGGCTTTTCACCTCCTAGAGAAGAAGTGCCGTCAAGATGGCAGGCATCAGGCCGGCCTGGTGGCGCTGAGGGTTGAGGCGCTGGATGCCACACCAGCGACCTGGGTTCGGTGATGGACTCGGGTTGCCGGGGGTCGGCAGGGGAGGGAGAGGATGGAGCATCCGGAGGACAGCTCTCCTCTCCCTGGGGAGGGATCCAGGGTCACTCTGTGTCCTGGCAGCCCCTGATGGAGATCGGGGTACTTCAGGCACACCAGCCAACATAAGGGGTGGAGTGCGGCAGACACCAGCAGGGCAGCCGTACGCAGGTGTCATTGCCCGCCACACTCCAAGTGGAGAAACACCACAGAAAAACCCTCTGCTGTGCCACGGAGATGAAGGGGACTCCAGGAGCAGGCCCACATCCCACTGCCAGCCCAGCGCACCAGTGGATTCCATGGCCGAACTGATGCCCAGGTAGGCCCCTCTAATTTCAGAAAGGCCACCAAGGGAGGGCAGGGCGGGCCCGCCCCTGCCTCGTGGCTTGATATGGGGAGCTGGACCTGCCTGGGTGTTTGGGGGAGGAAACTGGTAATGGGGGGTTCAGGCAGGAGTAGAGGCCTCTGCCAAGTGAGTACCCTGGAAGGGTGTCTGGGCCGTAGGGTGCGTAAAGAAAGTTTAAGAAAAAAAAAAAAAAAGATGGCAGGCGTGACTCCCCTGTGGTGCTGACTGCACTTTGGTTCTCAAAGGCACGGGTTTTGGTGCTCGCTGCTGCTCGGGATGAGGGGCAATTATTTTTGGAAGGGCACAGACTCTGTTTGCCAATGTGGGTGCAAAAATGTACATCAGTTATATGTGAAAGAACTGCTGCTTGCAATCAGTGTTTGGCTCAGAGGGGCATTACCTCCAACCGTTCCTACCTAGCCAAGCTGGGCCTGTCATTTTGGAGGGAAAACAATGTTAATGCCTGTCCCAAGGCTGTGGATAGGATGACTCTGCCTCCGTGTGCTGAAGCAGCTGAAGGACGACGATGAACACAAGGACACTTGAACCTTTGAACACTGTGATGAAGTGAGGTGTTTATTTTTGCTGTAAAGGCTTATCTATTTTGTCTTGCAGAGTGCTATCCGATTGTTTTATCATACCCTGTAATTGCCCTTTTGTACCAGACTGCACTGACCCAGGGCAGCAAAATGATTTGTTATAAACCCAGAACGTAAGTGTGTGCTCAACAGAACCCTAGTCGGGGTGCTCAGCTGGGGATTGCCTACCCCAGAACTTGAACACCACGCACCAGATTAGCACTAACGCTCACACAGAGCTTTCTTACTACAAGATGTCCACGTGACTCTGAAAATTCTTTTTTGATGAATTTTACTTTTCAAAATAAGTGCTGAGGTCCCAGACATCAAATGGTGCGCAAGACTCGAGTGGATCCATGGCCAGAGTGCATCCAGAATGGCCTGACGCTTTGCTCCTTCACCCTTCATCAAGTTATGTTATCTATTGCTGTTAACCATCTAAAAGGAATTGATTTACTCATTTATGCACAAATAGTGAGCTGTGATAGGCACATATTTAAATGAGAGGGTCACACCAGAACCCCATCCCATGAGGAAGCTCGAAAGAGTGAAGTGCAGAGGCGTTCTGACTGTGGTTCTACTTCAGTTTTGAGCACCATTTGAGGTCTGTGACCTGAGCACTTATTTGGTATAGTAAATCATGGAAAGGAGTTTTCTCCGAGTCCTGTGGGCATCATGTGGAAGGAAAGCTCTGTGTGAGAGCTTGTGCTAAGCTTGTGTGGAGTAAATGATTTGTTAGGCTTCTTGATTTTGTCCTAGATAACTAAAATAACAAGCATTTGTCAATGTCGAATGTTTGTTTGCTGGTATTGGCATTGGTAGTGTAGGAGTTAGAGAGCTGCATAATAGGAATGGCAGTGAAGTATTGAACTGAAGCCAACCCCACCACCACCCTGCAGAGACTGACAGGCATTGGGGTGTGCCTTTGGGTCGTCAGGCATAACGGCCATGTCATTTCACCACACCCTGCCCTGCAGACACTGACTGCCTTGGGGTCTTTGGCCCGTATGCTCGCTCCATTCCATCAGGAAATACGGTGAGATGGGTCCTGTATAGGAAAGTGGGGTGAACTTTGGGGCCGAAGAGTCCAAGGCACACCTCAATGCCTCTCATTGGCTGCAGGGTGTGGAATGGTATGAGCATTACAAGCGAGAATCCCAAGTCACACCCCTGATGCCTCTCAATCTCTATAGGCTGAGGCGTTATGGTGGAAACCCTAACGCCTCAGGCGTTCGTTAACATTTTCCTCCAAATTTTCAACATGTTTTTTTTGTTTTGTTTTTTTTGTGACCCCACCTCATGGACAGTGGCAATATCAGTTTGTTAGCTGAAAGCTGATTTCGCACAGCAACTACGCCATTTGGCACCACAGGTGTGAAAATGCATTTCGAACAGGATGTGAAAAATGGCAGCTGTACTGTTCATGGGGAGGTGTAAAAAATGGCAATGTTGAAATTCTGCAGTGAAAATATTAAAAAAACTGGTGAAGTCACGAGCGTGCATAGAAAATGCGCAACGCACACCCGTGATGCAATTAGTTTGGGGATTTTATTTTACAGCAGATTGTCAACACAGGGATTTTGTAACCTCCACTCATGAACAGTGTCACAGTGATTTTCTTAATCTGTCCCGAACAGTGATTTCCCACAGCGACCACGCATTTCTGCGCTGGAAGTGCGAAAACACATTTCGGCCATGGTGTGAAAAATGACAGCTGTATTGTTCATAAGGAAGTGTGGAAAAATGCCAGTGGTGAAAATCTGGACTGAAAATACTAGAAATCCATGAAATTACGAGGGTGCGTAGAAACTGCGCAATGGTCGCTCGTAACACAGTCAATTTATGGACGTATTTCACCAAAATTTTAACACCTCTGCTCATGAACAGTGTTACTGTGACTTTCTTAATCTGTCCCGAACATTGATTTTGCACAGTGACTGCGCTATTGTATGCTACATGGGCGGAAACACGTTTTGGCCGAGATGTGAAAAATGACAGCTGTACTGCTTATAAGGAGGTATGGTAAAATGGCAGTGTTGAAAATCTGGAGTGAACATATTGAAAATTCGCAAACTTACGAGCGTGCGTAGGAACAGCGCAACGCATGCTCGTAAAGAATCATTTTGAGAATTTTTCACCAAATTTTCAACATAGGGTTTTCAGAGCCCACCTCATGAACTGTGACACTGTTGTTTCGTAAATCGGTCCCGAAAGGTTGTTCCGCGCAGTGACCACAAAAATCACCTTTCGGGGCCGATTAATGCCATGACAGTGACAGAATTCATGAGGTGGGGTCCCAAAACCCCATGTTGAAAATTTGGTGAAAAAATTCCCCAAAATGCCCGAGATATGCACTAAAGTTGAAAAAAACCTATTTATTACATTATACAGCTTACCGGCATTTCCTCAGTTCCGGTCGGCTTTGAAGAGTGCAGGCGTGTTTCCAGTTCACTAGAAGATCATCGCGTAAGCTCCAGAGGTAAGTATGGGGTGTGGAGGGTGTGGGGAGGCAGGGTGCGCAGAGGGTGGGGGGAGATTGGGTCAGGACAGTCAGCGAGGGAAGGTTTTTTTTCTTTCAGGTTTCTTTTTTTTATTTTTGTAACTTAGACGACGCGGGACTTGTGCCACGCTGGGGTGGGCTCCCAGCGTGGCAACTGGAAGGCTGTTTGTGGGGGGCCGTGGAGCTGACGGGGGATTGGGCACCACCGTCGGCCATATGATCTGTTGCCACGCTGGGTGGGCTCCCAGCCGTGACACCCTGTAGTCTCTTTGGGGGACAGTGGAGCTGGCCAGGGGGTGGGCACCCAGTCGGCCGCACTCACGATCTGTTGCCCGCTGGGGTGGGCTCCCAGCGTGGCATCTGAAACTCTGTTGGGGGCGCACAGCCCGGCGGGGGATTAGGCACCCGTCAGCTATACAGTGTGTGCGTGGGGGAGCATGAGCATGCAGTATGCGTGTGTGTGTGTGGGGGGGCGCGCATGAGCACGCGATATCTTATCACTGCTCACTGAAGCGTAGCTCTCCCTTTCAGCTGTACGGCCACTGCATTTTCAACTGCTGTCATAGACAGCTGCAGCATTCATTGGAGAACTGCACGCGCCTGCAAACACACTGACTGAATTGGAAGACAGGTGCCACACCTCCAAAAACTCTGATGATGGCACTATGTTTCTTTACTCCAGCCTGACCTGCAGTTGTTTTCCTTCCTTCCCCAGCTGATCATGGACAAATACTGTTCTGTGCTGTTCCTGGACTCTGTTTTACTATTACTGTTTAAATGTTCAGTTTATAATAATAATTTATTTATATGGCGCCTTTCCATTGCCAAGGCGCCTAACAATATAAAAATAGATCACACAACATCAAATGACAGATCAATACAGTTAAAATCGTATACCAATACAACAGTTACTCACTTCAATTAACTGAAAAAGCTTTTTGCCACAGGTAGGTTTTTAAGCCCTGCTTAAATTCCTTCACAGTTGCATACTCCCGTAACCGGTGAGGTAGAGAATTCCAAAGGGTGGGGGCTGCATAAGCAAAAGTTCTAGAACCAGATGACTTTAAATTCACCCTCGGAATCTCTAACAACCCCTCGTCGGCCGAGCGGAGTGATCAACCAGGGCAGTAAGGGACCAGAAGCTCTTTCAGATAGTCTGGGCCCTGTCCATGTAGGGCTTTAAAAGTCAGTAAACCGACTTTAAAGGTGATCCGCCGCTGTACTGGCAGCCAGTGCAGTTCGTGCAGCACTGGAGTAATATGGCAGGATCGAGCAGATCCTGTCAAAAGCTGTGCTGCCGCGTTCTGCACCAGCTGCAACGTGATTTCAACCCCAGAAAGCCCTAGATAGAGGGAGCTGCAATAATCCAAGCGCGAGGACACAAAGGCGTGGACAAGGCAGAAAGGTCATCGGACGGAACCAGATGTCTAATCCTGGCAATATTCCTTAGATGATAAAAGGAAGTTTTGATGTCAGCTGACACCTGAGAATGTAGGGTCAGTCCATCATCAAAAACTACTCCCAGGTTACGCGCCCGTTCAGAGGTCGGGAGTGAGACACCGCTAAGAAAAATTCCAGAGGGCGCGCCAACACCTGACCCCCCCCACCATCTGACATCTGACGACCCGGGTCCACAACCAGTACCTCAGTCTTTTCCGAGTTCAGCTTCAGTCAACTTGAATCCATCCACTCCTGGATTTCTTTTAGACAGTTGTTGAAGACTGAGAGAGCTCCATCCTAGTCAGGTGCAAAAGAAAGGTGGAGCTGGGCATCATCTGCATAACAGTGAAACCTCAGCCCATACCTTCTTACAATGTCTCCAAGGGGTAGCGTATACACCGCGAACAGCATGGGTGACAGCACTGAACCCTGAGGCACCCCACAAGACAAAGCAGTTGGGCCTGAAGAAAAAAACCCAGACACAACTCTTTGTGTTCTACTCGTGAGAAACGATGTAAATCATCTGAGGACTGTCCCCAACATTCCACAGCTATGCCTCAGGCATCCTATCAACACCATGTGGTCCATGGTGTCAAAAGCTGAAGAGAGATCCAGAAGAACCAAGATGGAACGGTTCTTCCGATCTCTCGCCATCAGAAGATCATTGAGCACCCGAACCAGCGCTGTCTTGGTACTATGTCTTTTTTACGAAAACCGGACTGGAGTGGTTCATAGATATCATGGATGGTCAAATGGTCTTCCAGTTGTGCTGCCACTACTTTCTCAATCACCTTCCCTACAAGGGGAAGGTTAGAGATAGGTCTGTAGTTTGCGTCGCAGTCAGGGTCCAAGGTAGCTTCAAGAGTGGTGTCACCACCACTTCTTTCAGGGAGCTGGGAAACTCTCCAGATTCCAAGGAGCACCAGACTGTCCACACAAGGACTGGACCGATGATGTCAGTACAACCCAAAATTAGGGAAGTCGGTCTAGGGTCCAAACTACAGCATGTAGGGTGCACACTCTGGATGATCCTCATGACATCCTTGAACTCCGGTCGACTGAAGGTACTCCAGGAAAACTGAGGTACAGTGACCCTGTACTGATCACAAACAACCCCCATAGAGTGTGCTGGCTGAAGAACCGCCCTGATGTCGGCCACCTTATTTGCAAAGAATCGAGCAAGCTCATCACACTCTAATTGCGAAAAGGCTTTCCGAACATGCAGACAGGTTGGGTTGCACAGTCTGTCCACAGTTTAAAATAGCTGAGGTGGTTGATTCTGATCAGCCGCAATCTCCCTGGACAGGAATTCTGCCTTCTTACAGGTGATTGCAGATTGATAGACTAAATAATGGTCCATCAATCTAAGGTGGTCGGCATCAAGGGCGGACTTTTGCCAGCAACGCTGTAACCTTTGCCCTAGTCTCCGCATCTCCCTCAAAGTCCCATCAAACCAAGGGGATCTGGGGCGAAGGGAGAGGGGGTGAACACGGCTGGAGCAATTTAATCCAGAGCTGCCGAAATGGCAGAATTATAAGCTGACACGAGGGTCTCTGGGTCATTGCTTGCGAACGAGAGGGACGAGAGGTCGAGTGCCGCCGCAGCGCCATGGGAACTTATGTCCCGTAAAGGGCGGTACCTAACCATCTCCACAGGGGTAGGCCTACGAGGGGGGGTGCTAAAACTAAACCCCATGGTGTAATGATCGGACCACCCAATTGGTTCCACCCCCAAGTCCGATGTTTCGATCCCTAGGAGAAAGATTAAGTCAAGAGAGTGTCCATGTTTATGAGTAGCAGTGGAAACCACCTGTGTAAGGCCCAGAGATATCATTAACTGGAGGAAGTGTTGACCAAATTGCGAGAGTCTGTTGTCGACCCAGGCGTTGGAGTCACCCAGAACCATCAATCTGGGCGACTCAAACGCCATGTCGACGACGAAGTCCGCCACTTCCCAAAGGAATCGCTTCTCTTCACCAGGTGGACGGTAAATGAGAATGATTCGATAGCCTACACCTGCTACTACTGTACACTCAAAGGATTCAACCTCCTCAACTAATACCCTTGTGAGGTTCAGTTTGGTCTTGAAACAGACTGCAACACCCCCCCCCCCGCGCGATCCAATCTCAGGCAGTGTATCACCAAGTACCCAGCTGGAGTCATAGCCTCCAAAATGGGTCTGGAGTTTTTATCCAGTCGGGTCTCGGTAATGCATGCCAGGTCCACCATTTCAACAAGATCTGCAGTAATTGTAGTCTTGTTCTTAATGGACCTGGCATTGCACAATACTGCCCAAGATGGACGAACCTCCCAGGCCGTCTGCCTACCACAATCCGTAGTGCCGTTTTGGCATAACTAATTGAAGAGAAAGTGTGGGCAAGTGTGTTTTCTGTGAGGATTCCATTAATCATTATTAGTAACCAACCTACTCCATCATAGTGCTGTCCTCATGTTTGCCCTCACCTACTCCACCATAGTGCTGTGCTCATGCTTGCCCTCGCCTTCTCCACCACAGTGCTGTCCTTATGTTTGCCCTCACCTACTCCATCATAGTGCTGTCCTCGTGCTTGCCCTCACCTACTCCATCATAGTGCTGTCCTTGTGCTTGCCCTCACCTACTCCATCATAGTGCTGTCCTTGTGCTTGCCCTCACCTACTCCATCATAGTGCTGTCCTCGTGCTTGCCCTCACCTACTCCACCATAGTGCTGTCCTCGTGCTTGCCCTCACCTACTCCACCATAGTGCTGTCCTCGTGCTTGCCCTCACCTACTCCACCATAGTGCTGTCCTCGTGCTTGCCCTCACCTACTCCACCATAGTGCTGTCCTCGTGCTTGCCCTCACCTACTCCACCATAGTGCTGTCCTCGTGCTTGCCCTCACCTACTCCACCATAGTGCTGTCCTCGTGCTTGCCCTCACCTACTCCATCATAGTGCTGTCTCTCGTGCTTGCCCCTCACCTACTCCATCATAGTGCTGTCCTCGTGCTTGCCCTCACCTACTCCATCATAGTGCTGTCCTCGTGCTTGCCCTCACCTACTCCACCATAGTGCTGTCCTCGTGCTTGCCCTCACCTACTCCACCATAGTGCTGTCCTCGTGCTTGCCCTCACCTACTCCATCATAGTGCTGTCCTCATGTTTGCCCTCACCTACTCCATCATAGTGCTGTCCTCATGCTTGCTGTCACCTACTCCATCATAATGCTGTCCTCGTGCTTGCCCTCTGTGACACAGGCTACCTCAGGTGGGCTCAATGTGTAGCATCGGCTCATGCTTTTGCACAATGCCATCCCATTTCCAGATGCAATTTGTTACTGTTTTGCATCTTGGGAACAAAGTTGTGCTCTGTAAATATTTATTAGTAACCCACCTATTCCGTCATAGTGATGTCCTTGTGCTTGCCTTCACCTAATTCATCATATAGTGTGTGTGTGTATTTAATAATGCATTTGCTTCCAGTGGTAAGACCCAAAACTCCAGAGTGGTGAAGAGATGAATTAGCAGTGAAGGTCTTACCAATGATATGTGGAGATAACTGTGTTCTTCTGACGCAACTCATTATGTATTTTATAAATACTGTACTTTGTTTTTTTAATGTTGTTATTCTTGTTTTACCTTGTTTTAGTTTAAAGAAGTAGAAAAAAATGAAAACTATCTAGCACATTGTCCTCTGTCTTCTGTCTCCAGATTTTTAAAGAGCATATTCACAGATTTCTAGTAGCTGCCTCCCCCACAAAGCACATAACGTAGCCTACCTTACCTTGAGTTGATATCCACAATTTATTTTGCTTGGTGCTGCTGTTAACTTTTTTTTTTTTATTACACTTGTAAAATTGCCCCAAGACAAAAAAGCCAGGAATGGCACCCCCACACGGCACACACAGACCCGTTCTGAGATGTCATAAAACAAAAGGCTGCATTACTTTCCATTGACTTGAATGGGGCCGATTTTCTTAAACATTTTATTACTGTTTAGTGTTGTGATTTAAATAAATCAAAGTGACCCTCGACTAACAGGACCCTGTTAGTTGGTAGTTGCTGATTTATTCATCTAACATAAATACTAATAAAATGTTTGAAAATGCTCTATTCAAGTTAATCAGTCACGCACATGCAACTTTACCTATGACATCACAAACTGAGTTGTGTATGCAGCGTGAGCTTATGTCGGTGGTTCACGGAGTGGCTGTGTTTCTGGCCGTGTTGTCTTGGGGCAATTTTTACGAGTGTAATTTTATGGCAGTACTAAAGAAAATAAATTATGGCTTATCATCTCAGGATCAGGTAGGCTATGTTATGTACTTGGGGGAACCCTTGCTAGAAACCTGCTCTTTAAGTGAAAATAACGTGTTCTAAGTGAAAATCATCTTTTTTCTATTTTTGTCTTCATTTCTCCCCTCCAGCTGCCAGGTCCTCCTTCCATCTTCCCAAGCCCTTCTGCCGGCTGTAGGGGTCTTCTGATGGTACAACCTGCCACCAGGCCCTGCTGAACATCCCCATAATCCTGACTGTAACCCACAGCTTGTCCCCTGAGAGTGGGACCCTTGGTTCCCCAAGCCAGGTGGAGAATGCTTCACTTGACAGGCAAGGTCTGGGAGGAGGAGCCAGTGAGGCACAAGAGGAGTCGGTAGGGCCTACTGTGGCATAGGGGGGCAGGTCGGCTTCATCTGTCTGGGGCTGCTGAGGTATTTTTTTCTATCCCATATCCCTCCACAGGGCATGGTACTGAGGTGTAACTGGCAGAATGCCTACTAGGGCCACTGGAAGGGTGGGTGAGTCCCAACCTGCCTTTGAAACTCCCCTGCCATCCTCACTGTGGGTGTGGGATGCCTCAGTGTTGGTTGAGTGGGTACGTTCTGATGTAACGCTGCTCCATAGAGACCACTTATTCCTTTCTGCATGACACATCCTCCCCCTGGGCCACCAAGGGTCAGTCATGCAGTGGAAGGAGGTACCCTTCATTCCCGAGGCAGTAGGTGTCTGAGACGGATGCCAGAACCCAATTGGCTTGTCTGGATGGCAAGCAGTAGCACTACAGCTGTGTTAGCTGGCTGGCTGAGTGAAATGATTTTTATCCAAGTCTGAGAATATACAGTATAAAGTTTTTGAATGATCTTCCCTTGTCAATCTTCACCATTCATTACTGCTGGATGTAAGCCGGAGGTGCGCACCTGTACAGGAGCTTTTTTGGGGGGAGGAGTTGGCGCTGCTGGTGCGCCCACGAGGCTGACACATTGCATGGCAGACAAGGGTTGGCCATTAGGCACTGCAGACTCCTCCCCCATCCCAGTTCGGTTTCTCCCGCCATCGAGGTCGCACCTGCTGTGTGCTTGAGCTCGGTACTTGCTGCGTCATCGGGCCTGTTCTGTATTTCGACACCGTTTCCTGCTTCTCCATCCCAGTTCTGATTCACCCAACGCCGTTGGATACCAGTAAGACTGTTCCTTTTATTATTATTGCCAGCGGCACCGGGTCTTTTCCTGTGAATTTTTTTGGATTCTTTTCATGTCATGACTGGTTCAGGGCTAAGAGAAAATCCAGAGCAGGCTGTTCCCCCATGTGTCTGTGCCCCTGTGGCTGGCATTTTTCCGTGACAGACCGACATGACGTTTGTCTGTGCTGCCTGGGTCCCAACCATGATATGGACAACTGCGACACTTGTTTCTGCGTGGACCACCACATTCTGGAAATCCGCGCATTTAAAGTTGGCAGAGCCCCACCAACTTTCAGAGACCAGCGTCATTCTAGTGATGCCATGGCAAGATCTCTTGACCCTGCCTCCAGGTCCCCTCCTGAGTCTATACAGCCCGGTGAGGAGGAAACCTCCTTGGATTCCAGCCTTGCTGTCGAGGAGGTTTCTTCTGTGGTGCCGGAGGAACGCCTCTGTTCCCTTCGGAGCCGGGGTGGGAGCACTGCCAGGGCAGTCACCTTCTCAGAGGTGCAGGCTCCCCCGATGTTGTGGCCCTCAACGCCTCTTGCCGGCGCAGTTTCAGATCCCAGCACCATTTGTGGGGTTGGGGCAGCGCTGTAGGCAGTGCTGTGTCCTGTGGCGGCACCATCAGCTCTGGAGCTCCCAGGGTCACTAGTCTGGTGGTATGCGTGTTCTCCTCTTCGGAGGAGGACGACTCTCTGGCTGATCCGGATTGGTGTCCCGACTCCCCGGAGTTGGGGAGCCCCCCTGGACACAGCACCAGGTGGCCCAGTGTTCATCTCCCATGCTCCCCGGAGTCTGTGGTCTCCGCGGGCCCCCTTGCCGACCTCGGCATTGGGGGCCCCAGAGTGGATAGCAGTCCCAGAGGACATGGTGTGGCAGTCTCGACTTTGGGGGCCGGGGCAGCTGCCATGTCTGATGCCACTTTGGCCCCTTTGGTTGGGATGGGGACTTCTTCTATGGCCTCCCTCAGGAGGGCCTGTGGGATTTGGGGTCCCCCTAGCACTGGGGTCAAGGAAGAGGGTGTCCTTGGAGTCCGAGGGGTTGAGAGGCCAGGGTGAAGCACGGGGGCCGCCCTCCACTTCCCTGCGGGGGGTGGGGAAGAGTTGCAGTACAGAGCCCCGCTTCTCCTCCTCGGAGTCCTCGGAGGTGCCATTAGTGGGCGGCGCTGAGGGTTGCCCTTCTAGATCCATGCAACCCTAGTCGTGCCTCAGGGGAGATTCCCCCTCAGGGCTCAACCAGGATATGTTTTCACGTCTACAGTATACGCTGATTGGGTCGACCCCTGGATCTCCTCGAGCTAGAGGATCTTCAAGTGAAATCTCAGAGTCCTGGCAGAGGCTGGGCACTTTCATTTAGGTGCTCTTCCCCAATTCCTCTGCAGTCACCTCCACCTGTCCTGGGCCATGTGGTTCCTATGGAGCCCTCAACCTGGGAGGCGATCAGGACCACTGCGGTGGCCTTCCCTAGGTATGTTAGAGCCATGGACGAGCAGGTCTTTTCGCCTGTCTCCTCCACTGCAGGAGGACACTGAGCACCCGAGTTCCTCGACTTCCTCTTCTGAGGAAGAGGACCGTTCAGTCCACATTTCATCCGATGCTGATTTCACTGAATGTCAGAGGTTCATCTCAAGGTCGCTACAGGAACTCCATATATCCCATGTGGTAAGACGCAATACCGAGCGAGAGATGCACTCTAGGAGCGAGTTTAGTGTGCACCTCCTAGTGGTACCATCCTGGCCTATTCCCTTCAAGGAAGTGTCAGTCCATACCTGACAGTCACCAGCCATCTCATCCCCAGCCCCAGTGGGCTGCAGGAGGAGGTATTGTACTCCCCAAGAGTCTCTTGGTTCTCTGCCTCACCTGCCTTTGGGATTGGTGGCCTTAGATACTCCTTCTGGGCTTCAACACCCGGCACACAACCGACCACTGAATCTGGATTCCTCCGAGTCCAACTGATGGGGAAGAAGAGTTTTCTCTTCGGCTTGTGTGCTGCTTTTGTATCAGCTCACATCAGGCCTACTACAGGCACCTGTGGTCAATGTTAGCGCAGGTGCTAGCATCTCTGTCTGATTCGGAGGACTCTAGGCAAGCCATTGCTCTCTCGGCACAGGGTCTGGAGCTTGCAAGACACCAAGCAAGGGCATCTTATGACGCCAGTGAGGTGGCCTCTAGACTGGCAGGGACAGCGATTTGCATCAGGCAGATGGCATAGCTTTGTCTGTCCGTGGTTATCACCCGTTGCCTGGCGTAGGGTGATTTCCTCCACTTTCCGGGGACCTGTCTTTTCTCCCGCAGGGCGAGGAGAAACTTACAGGGGTGTCTTCCGTCCCCTTGGCCACGGGGGACACCTCCTTGGCCTGACCAGCCTTAGGCCGTGTACGGTCTAGTAGGGCTATGGGGTGTCCCCCTCCTGCATCTCACCTGCAGGAGGCTGAGGGAATCAGTTCCTCGGGGCAGTGCCAGGTCACCTCCGGGGGCTGGCGTACTCACCCAGCAGTAATGAATGGTGAAGACTGACAAGGGAAGATATGAAAATTACGTACCTACCGTAATTCTTGATCTCCTCTTGTATGTTCACCATTCATTACTGATTCCCACCAACCATCCCCTCTTGGGCCTCAGCTCTTGGGCACCACCTCCACCTTGCTCGCCCTTCCCCTCTTCGAGGCTAGTTGGGGGCAGAGTCCCCCTGGTACCTCAGGGCCCTCTGTTTCCTTCTCTATAAAGTCACAGAGCGCCCATACTAGGAGGGTGGCGAGTAGGGTCTTCGCCCTGGCCTCGGAGGGAACTCCGTGGTATTCTCAGTGGGGTGCACTGTGGTTGCCTCTTTACCTGACATGGATTTCTGTTTTGTTTTTCCCCTTCTTAAAGTAGGGACTGCGTTAGTACATCTCATGGGAGAATCCGTAGGGATTTTCCTCCCCCTCTGTCTTCTCACTTCCTCTCTACCTTTGAGGTCATTCTGGACAGAGTCCTCTCCTGTTTAAGGGTTCCCCATCCAACTAAGCCGTCTGGTATTAAGCTGTGAGACAATGTCCCAGGACTTTCATCCCAGATGTGGGTTTTGGGGAAGCGCAAACTCCGCCATGTTTTATATTCTATAAGACCATTTAAAATTCTCTTGCTCTGGATCTCCATCCAGTGGTCCCTGAAGTTGACAGGATCCTTGCATCTGTGTCTTCATACCTTCAGGTGTTTGAGGCTAAAATAAGCCAATGGTCTTCCAACTCAGCATGGCTGAGGGCTCCCCTTCTTCCCCTATGTATGCTGTATCTTTCTCTCTCTTTTCCTTCTCTCCTTCTTTCTCCCTTTCCTGTGCTGCCATCCAAGAGTTGAGACCCTGTGGCCTATTAGGGTAAAAACTACAATCCCTCTGTCCTCTGGTTGGCTCCTTCCTTTTTCAGTTTATTTCCTTTCCATTTCCTGTCCCTCGGCTCTCTAGCTTCACCTTGATTTTCACTATCCCCTTTGTTTCATCTTCTTTGGCAGAACAGAACTGAGATGGAGGAGGAGTCTGCAGCGTCTAACGGCCAACCCTGGTGCACCCACCCAGTCGTCAGTCTCGTGGGTCGACTCCCCAAAAAAAAAAGTTCCCGTACAGGTGCGTGCCTCTGGCTTACACCCAGCAGTAATGAATGGTTAAGATACAAGAGAAGATCAAAAATTATGGTAGGTACGTAATTTTCATCTTGTGTGAAGGGATGAAGCACACTACATATGGACAACGGCAGGTGACATTCTTTACTTATTCACACATTGGTGATCAGGAATGACCCACTGAGCCAAATCTTGTTGCTGGGTGTGTAGTTATATGTAAATTGGTGAGTGGTAAAAACACACTGAGTCAAGGCTTGTTTCTACAGTAGGTGTATATTTATATGTAAATTGGTGACTGGGAAAGGCACAGGTTGTCGAGGCTTGTTTCTACAGTAGGTGTATATTTATATGTAAATTGGTGACTGGGAAAGGCACAGGGAGTCGAGGCTTGTTTCTACAGTAGGTGTATATTTATATGTAAATTGGTGACTGGGAAAGGCACAGGTTGTCGAGGCTTGTTTCTACAGTAGGTGTATATTTATATCTAAACTGGTGACTGGGAAAGGCACAGGGAGTCGAGGCTTGTTTCTACAGTAGGTGTATATTTATATGTAAATTGGTGACTGGGAAAGGCACAGGTTGTCGAGGCTTGTTTCTACAGTAGGTGTATATTTATATGTAAATTGGTGACTGGGAAAGGCACAGGGAGTCGAGGCTTGTTTCTACAGTAGGTGTATATTTATATCTAAACTGGTGACTGGGAAAGGCACGCTGAGTCAATGCTTGTTTTCAGGTGTGACTTTGGGTAGGGGTACAGGAAGTTGCTTAACAACAGGGTAAGAGGAGGAGAGAGAGAGATGGCTAGGATGGTTGTTCAGATAGAGGGAAAACAGACAAAGTAACAAAGGTCCAAGAGTCAGAAATTGAGTGACAAGGATAAACTGGGATGTGGGGCTGGGGGGTGAAGAACATTAAGTTCAGTAAAAAGAGAAAATACTCAGTCAACTGTATTAGTTTCACTTTATTGCTGGTGTACTGTGCAAAATACAGTGAAGCCCACCAGGATGTAGCGCAGTGTCACAGTTTCCGTATGATATTTTTTCCATGGGGAGCTCAAAACCTTTTCCATGGCTTGGGGGAGGCTCACTATCACAAGGTGTAAGAACTAATGTTCTGAGTGAAAATATTTTTTTTTTTCTATTTTCTCCCCCCGCCCCCCCCATTACATTTATTGTACTGTTTCTGTCCTGCTCAGCTGTCTTCTACCATCCTCTCCTCCCAGCCCAATCACCTGCTAGCCCTAGGACTTAACCTTCCGACCAGTCAGTGCCCGCAGTTCAACCCCCCACCCTCCCATGCGGTGGGTTGCCAGGAGCTTGGGAGATGTCCGAGGCTGGTTTGTGGCCAGGGCTTGGGAGATGTCGAGCTGGTTTGTGGCGGGGCTTGGGAGATGTCGAGCTGGTTTGTGGCGGGCTTGGGAGATGTCCGAGCTGGTTTGTGGTTGGGAGCGCGGTGAGCAGTGCAGGGCCTGTGCAGGAGAGGCGGCATCATGCTGCTGCAGGGGAGGAGCTATTTTTCCTTCTCTTTTTGGTCCATTCCCCAGTGCGCACTGTGGGCTAGGGATAAGTGGATATCTGCATGCAACTGTGCAGAGTGACGTCCTGGCCAGGAAGTGCCCACCCACCCATCGTGGCTCTGCTGCACTGTCGCTTGTCACCCAGGTGGCAGAGTCATAGTGGAGCTAGCAGTCCTTCCTCCCTGGAGGAGGAGGAGCAGCACATCTTCGGGGATGCGCTGTCCTCCTCCTGCCAGCTGACCCCTGATGATCCGGGCACACATCTGAACCCGGGTCACCGGCCTCACAAGAGGTAGCGCTTCTGCTGCACCGATGGGCTGGCTTCAGATTCTTTATCTTGTCAAAGTTGGCCTTTTTGATGTTCCTGGTTCTTGCAGCTGAGACCCAGCTAGTTTTCCCTGTCTTCAAGGAGGTTACCAGGTTGGGGTCAGTGCCTTCTGCTGGTTCCTTGACATTCACACTGGCGATGACCCCATCCCTACTGCTGAGAGCAGGTCAAGATTGGCCTCAAAATGTAGTCCCCCTGATGGATATGCCTCTCTGGGAAGCAGTCCTTGAAGGTGGACAGGAACCTGGTCTCAGCCCTGCAGTTAGCATTTGCAGGACACCAGTCTTTGCCCAGCAGATTGAACTCCCCCAGAATCAACACTGCATCTGATCTGGCTGCTCTTAATTTTGCAGTATGAGATTTTTGATCTTGCAAAGAGATTGCATTTGTATGAAGTGGCAAGTGGAGGGTTCCAGTGCAAGTTATTGTTCCGTCATGGGACTCCTTATTTAAATGTGATGGGGAGAGGGAGGGGGTGCTGCTACAGCCCAGGGAGTAATTAATGGGACAGGGAAGGAGTGCATTTGTGAGGGAGTGTCCTGCCTTGGGTGGAGGTGGTGGGAGTGCCATGCCCCCCCCCCCAATGCCTTTTTGGGTGGTGCTTGCACTACTGCTTTCCCCAGTATCAGGGCAGAGTGGAAGCAAACAGACTTTTTACCCCTAAAGGACCAGGCAACATCTTAGTCCTTCCTTTCACCCTTGACAGCACTGACTTGCAGGTAACTTTATTCCGTTTGTTTCATGGCTCCTGGTAAATGTGATTTCCTCTTCCGACAGCTGTGTCATCACAACATCATTAAGCTGATGCATGGTCTAAGTCTTGACTTGTCTTCACTAGTCCACAAGCAGCATTTCACCGTCTGACTATGAAACAGATATTTAAAGTAAATTATTTCCCAATATGCTTGAGACATTTTGTTGGCTTCAGCATTCAGATTCACAGCTTTATAACTATGAAGGAGATGCAATCACCTTCCATCCAGAAGCATTAGAGTTGTGAGGTGGAGTCAAGTCATTTACGCCTGATAACTGGCCCCAGGGGGCCACTAAGGCTGCTGTCACAGTAGGATCCGCATTGTGAGGGGTCCCACCACAGCCTTACTGAGTCATTATATATGTGTTTTATATATCTAGCTCTATCTTGTCATTTTTGCTTGTTAGAACTTTTGCCTTTACTGGACAACATTGTAAACGAGTTGTGCTCGATGTCTTTTATCTTGAATACATTGAAGTAAATTGAAAACCCTGGATGCTAAGCTGGCCCACCAGCGCAGCGGTAGCACTACAGCTTGTGATGGCGACATCCCAGGTTTGGGAGCAATCCTGCTTCATCAGAGGGCTAGCCGAGGGAGGATGGTTGAGTGTCCCAGGGCCACTCACCTCCTCTGGGGAGGGAAGGGGAATGGTCTCTGCTGCAGCACCGCCAGCTGGGTGGCCACAGGTGGAGGTGCAGCCAGAGCCATGGATCCAGGGAGAGGAACGTCGACGGCATGACACTCTGTGTCAGCAAGGCTCTTCTGACATCAGGGTGGCACGACAGAAAAGAGAGAAAAAACCCTCAACTGATGCAGGATATCATCTGCCACCTGCTGCAGGCCCTGCACCGCTGACTATGCTCTCCACTTCACTCACCGGAGCTTCAGCTCTGATGGGGGGTTGGGGCCCAACACCAGCAACCCTTCCCATGGGGGTTATCCGTGGGGGAACATGTGAGGCAAGGGGTAAGTCCTGGAGATGGCACTGATGGAGCTGGGTGGGGCAGCCGAACCAATGGGGGCCACTCGAGGTTGTTGGGGGTGGTTAGAAAGCATAATTAGCTTAAAACAAAAAAAAACAAAAAAACACACTGCATGCTACTGTGTCCTTACTCAACAAGCTCAGAACTGGAGTGGATTCAGGTGTCAGCAGTTAATGCAGCTATTTTTGTCCTGGTTTTCAGGGTTACTTCCTGTTGAATTCAGGACACTGCTGTGCAACTCAAATGTTGATGGGCTTCTTTCAGCATAAGTAGAACTGGGGGGGGGGTCTTCAGACTTTTCTGTGGTTGAGAGGGAACATCAGACTGTTTCTGGGTTGGGGAGGGAATCTCTATACCTTTCTACAGAGGGGAGCCAGGAAAGGAAACTTATGTACTTTTTGGGGTGGGGGTGGGGATCTCTGAACTTTTCTGCTTGGTGTAAATGCTGAGCTTTTCTGAGGGCCATGGCCAAGATTTTAGGACCTCACTTGCAAAAGGTTTGATTAAAGTAGCAGTGCAAGTTAAAAAGAATCTGCGCTTTTTCAACCATTTATTTCATGTGCTCTGCCAAGCATATACCTGGTACTCTTTCCCGCCGGCATTGTACCAAACCCCCCGTAATTGTCTCAGTTATCCTTTGTTTCTATTTACATTTCTGCCACCAGCCATGTTGAACTAGAACCCCCTCTGCTGCCAACTGCATATGTGTATGACTGGCAGTACTACACAGGGACATCAGAAATGTTCAGCACAGGGTCCCACTGCAGTAACCAAAAGACCTGATGCAACGTGTAGTGGGAGCACAGCTGAAAATTAGGCAGCCGCCATATTTATTATGGCGCCACAACAATTGAAAGAAATTTTAAATATCTAAAAAACTAAAGAACGCTGGAAAAAATATTTACAGATATGAAAACCTCATCTATGGCTACATGCATATAATCAAAACAAAGTATTTTGATAATCATTTCCTGATTATGTTGCACTGCTGCTTTAAGCTCCTCTACAAAACGTTCACTGCCCCCCTACAAAAAAAATTCAGCGTGGCCCTTCCCCTTCATAGGTGTTCTTAGAGGTCCACCAACCACAGTCATAGAATTAGGACTAGAATGACAATTGTATATCACCTTGTACGTGGTTGCCCTTATGAGAGTTCCTTGTCAATTTTGAGCCTTAATGTTGCAGCCACAGACCTTCTGTAGGGTGCACAGGAACCAGAATTTCAAAGGCCATGTCTTTGCTGTGGTAACAAGTGTAGATCGTGATGTATTGGAATGCATCTGGTAGTTCAGCCTCTGCCAGTCTAGTTCTTTCACTTAAATGGGTACAGAAGCATGAGAAACAAGGAGCTCCCCCCCCCCTCCCCCAGTTCAGGAGCTCCCACCAGCCACGTACAGTAAGTGGGAAAGGAAAACAAAACTTGAGTACCTGAACCCTCGTTGGATCCAAGTTTGTAAGGGGCTCCCGGCATCCAGAACATTTAAAGTAATCTTCCAGGGTTCTGCAAATACAATACTGTTGGCATAGTCAGGACTCAAACTCGTAAGATTAGAACAACATTTATTTTTTGGTCGCTCCATTCTTTATTACGGAAGTCATTTGTATGAAAACCAGCTCTTAGTCCCTTAGACTTCATCTGCCTCTGCTGCTTTTCCTGCTTAGAAGTCATAATCTTCTGCTTGTGACATCAGGATCATGCCCTGGGCAGCAGGTTGTGATGACACAAGTAGACGATTAGGACTTCTTAGCAGGTATGAGCTGTGTGAGCAGAAGAACTAAAGGAAAAAGATATGTTTTTAATCTACACTTGCACAATGTTCGACCTTGTGAACTTTGAACTTTGAACCAGGCAAAGTTTGCTATGGTTGGACTAGGTTCTTTCAAATCGGAGTTTATTGATTTTCCAATATCAAATCGCATGCTGGCAACCTGGGCTTAGAATGAGTTCGGGCTTGGGGGGGTGGGAGCAGGATCGAGCAGCCGTCTGGCAGTTCTCCTCTCCTGGCCTGGGGAGGTTGATCTTTCCTGGTGCTTGGGCTTGGAGGCTCAGTGGTCGTGCCGCGCAGATGGGGGGGCCAGGCAATAGGCCAAGGTGGGAGAAGCGGGGCCACTGATTATGTTTATTGAGGTCTCTGGGACAGTAAAGGGAAAAAACATGGAGGAGGAAGGAGGATGGGCACAGCAAGGGCATATGACGCCCACTCGCCATGCTTCCGCCTGTCACATCATCAAGGCATCCTAGGGACAATTATGCACTGGGGGGGAGAGGAGGGGAGGATGGACCTGCCTCTCTTGACCCTGCCATGGGTGGCAAGCCATGGCGGTACCCTCACCAGGGGACCCTGGGAGATGGTGGACAGTTGGAAGTGGTGGCAGCCGTCAGAAGGAGCTCAGCCGTGGCCCCAGGGGCAAAAATAGAATGTGGAAAAAAATTTCTAATATCAAACATAACAAAACGTACGGGAACCATAAGCTGTTCATACATAACGGGTGTGCACAATAAGACATGACTCAGGACAGATAGTGGTTAAATCAGTCACATTAATATGTTACATTGTTCAGTGTTGTATAACAATGGTACCATTAGGGAGCTACCTCCAGCAAAGGAAACCACAATTCCAGTGTCCAGAATTCATGCCCATATTCTTCTACCCCTCCCCCTTTCAGTTCAAGGCACAAAGATTGGGTCCCTATTTATAATAAAAGCCATCTGCTCCCTCTGTTATGGTCTTTCTCTTCCTGCTGCCTCACCACAGATGTCAAAATTGCCATTTTATAGGTACTGTTTACTAAGCTGATCCAGTACTCTATTGTCTGGGCCTCTGGTTTAAACCATCGTTTGGTTATACATTTTTTAGCTATTGCAATGAGTATTCCTAAGAAACCTAGAAACTTAGACTTGACGGCAGATAAGGACCGCTTGGCCCACCTAGTCTGCCCATTTCCATACCTATTGGATAAGCTGCAGATTCTAGTTAACCATCAGCCTACTTCTCCCTACCCCCCACTATAATGGCCTTCTGTCTGTCCCATGCATTCTTGAATTCCCCCACTGTTTTTGACCCCACAACCTCCTCAGTAAGGCCATTTCATGCATCCACCATCCTCTTCATGAAAAAATACTTTCTTTCGTTGCCCCTTAGCCCCCCCCAAATTTTCAAATTGTGCCCCCTTGTTCTTGCACATCTCTTTTTCTGAAAGATGCTACCCTCTTGGACTTTGTTGATTCCTTGAGGTACTTGAAAGTTTCTACCATGTCCCCCCGTCTTCCTCCTTTCCTGAAGGGTATATATATTAAGCTCTTTTAGTCTCTCTTTGTATGGCTTCTGGTGCAGACCCTGCACCATTTTAGTTGCCCTCCTCTGGACTGCCTCCATCCTATGTCCTTGCGGAGATGGGGTCTCCAGAACTGCATGCAGTACTCCAGATGGTGTCTCACCAACTGTCTGTACAGAGGAATAACAACTTTTTCTTTTTCTACTGGTGGTGCCTCTCCCTATGCATCCCAGAATTCCCCCCAGCCATCCTTACTGCCTTCTCACATTGCTTGCCTACATTAAGATCATCTGATATGACAACCCCCAGGTCCCTTTCCATTTTTGTTGCTTTTAGTAGCCCCCATTGTGTACTCTTCGGTTCCCCTGGGTTCTTGTTTCCCAGGTGCATTACTTTGCACTTCTTTGCATTGAATCTAACCTACCATTCTTCCAACTGTGCCAAGTCCCTTTTCATCCTTTCCACCCCTCCCTGTGTATCAACCCTGTTGCGGATCTTTGTGTCATCTGCAAAGAGGCATACTTTTCCTTCCAGCCCCTCTGCAATGTCTCCTATAAAGATGTTGAAGACAGGTCCCAGTACTGAACCCTGTGGTACCCCACTAGTAACCCCTCTTTCTTCACAGTGTACTCCATTTACTGTTACCCTCTGCATCCTGTTGTACAGCCAATGTGTTACCCTGGGACCCACCCCTAAGCTGGCTAACTTGTTTATTAATCTTTTGTGTGGGACTGTGTAAAATGCCTTGCTAAAGTCTAGGTAGGCCATATTCACAGCCCCTCCCTGGTCTACTGCTTTGGTCACCCAGTCAAAGAAATCTATTAGATTCGTCTGACATGACCTTCTCACTGTGGATCCATGCTGGCTTGGGTACTGTGCCCCACTGGCCTCTAGGTACTCAACAGTTTCTTTCTTTCAGAAGTGATTCCATCATTTTCCGTACCACTGAGGTCAAAATAACAGGTCTGTAGTTTTCTGCCTCTGCCTTGCTCCCACTTTTGTGAAGGGGAATCGCATCCGCCCTCCTCCAGTCCTCAGGTACCGCACCATCCTCCCATGATTTGTTAAAAAGCGTAGTCAGTGGTGTCACATGTTCTCCCCTTAGTTATTTTAGAATTCTGGGATGAATCCCGTCAGGCCCCATTGCTTTGTCCACTTTCAGTTTTAGGAGTTCTTTCAGGACCCTTTCTTCTGTGAATGGACTGGTATCGTCCCCCTCTGTCCAGAGTGCTTCTATTGTTTGGTTTAGGTACCCCCCCCTCTTCTTTTTTTGTGAATACTAAGCAAAAGTATTCATTCAGTATCTCTGCCTTTTCACTGTCACTCTCTGTCCACCTCACTATCCCTCCCTTGTTTTGTTTTCCCTCCCTAATGTACCTATAAAAGGTTTTATCCCCCTTCTTAACTGAGTTGGCTATCTTTTCCTCGGTTTAGGCCTTCGCTATTCTGACTGCCTTCCCTGCTTCCTTCTGCTTTAACTGATACAGTTCTCTGCCCTGCTCCTTCTGTGATTCCTTATACTTCCTGAATGTTACCTTTTTCTCCTTAACCTTCCCCACCACCTCTTTTGAGAACCATAGTGTTTTTTTACTTTTTGTTTTGTTTATTTGATTCAAACAAAGGCTTGTTGCCTCTGTGATGGCAGTTTTGATTTTTTCCCCATTGTTCTTCCACTCCTCCTTCCTGCCCATTTACTAGTGCATTCCTTAGGCACTCATCCATTTTGCCAAAGTCAGCCCTCCTAAAGTCCAGTACCCTCGCTTTTGAATGGCTTGATTCTACGACTGTGTTTATCGTGAACCACACTGTTTGGTGGTTGCTTGTTCTCACTGGCTTATAAATCTGTGATCCTCTCTCCATCCCCATTTGAGAATACCAGGTCTTGGATTGCTCCCTTCCGAGTGAGTTCCAACACTAGCTGTCTGAGGCATGCCCCCTGTAGGGCATCGAGAATGACCGTGATCTTGGATGTGGCTGCAGCAAATGTGCTTCAGTTAACATCTGGCGTATTCAGGACTTCACAACAATATCTCCCCTTTTTCTGCCATTCTAAGGATGCCTTCTATAATTTCCTTGTCCATTTCATCCCCCTGAGATGGGGGTCTGTATACAACCCCCATGCAGACTGTGATGCTAGTTCCTGTCTCCAAGGTGACCCACAGTGCCTCCTCTCCTCCTCGTTTACCCTTAGTTCCATATGAACATTTGAAAATTGGCAGCAACAAAAGGCCATCACGGTCTGTCTAAGCTGCTCGAGACTGCAGCTAGCTCCCTATTCAGCAGCTGCCTCACCCCCCCTTACCTCCCTTTACTTTTCCCCTTGCCCTGTCCCACCCCTTCTTGAAGCATTCCACCGAGTTACATGCCACCACTTCAGCTGGTAGTGCATTCCACTTTGCTATCACCCTCTCCATAAAGAAATGCCTCCTTACCTCCCTCCTGACTCTACCCCCTTCCAATCTCATGTCATGGCCCCTAGTGTCTCTCCCAACCCTCCTCCTGAATAGACCCTCTGTGTCTGTTTTGATTATCCCTTTCATGTATTTGAAGGTCTCAATCATGTCCCCCCCCCCGTCCCTCCTCTCCTCTAGTGTGTACATGTTTAACTCTCTTAGTCTGACCTCATATGGCAATTCCCCCAGGCCATGAATCATCTTCGTTGCCCTACGCTGCACCCCCTCCAGCAGCCTAATGTCCTTTTTGTAGGTATGGGCGCCAGTACTGCACGCAATATTCCAAATGGGGTCTAACCCATGACCTGTTTAACAGTAGAATAACCTCCCTTCTTCTCGAGATAATGCCTCTTGCAATACACCCCAGAATTTTGTTAGCCATTGCTGCTGCCTTCCTGCATTGTGCGGAATTGTTCATTGTTTCTGTGATGAGCACCCCCAGATCCTTCTCCTCTTCTGTTACCTCCAGCTGCACCCCCCCCCCAACCGATGGTAGCTTCTCCTCAGAGTTTTTGTTCCGAAGTGCAGCACCTTGCATTTCTTTGCATTGAACCCCAGCTGACTTCTGTCAGACCATGCTTCCAGTCTTGCCAGATCCTCCTGTAGCCTCCACCACCCCCACTGGTTGTTCACCACCACTCCAATCTTTGTGTCTTCTGCAAATATGCTGATTTTGCTGCTGATGCCATCTGAGATGTCTGCAGTAAATGTGCTAAACAGCACTGGGCCAAACACCGACACCTGTGGAACACCACTTGTCACAGGCTTAAGGACTGAGTATTCCCCACCTACCGCCCCCCTCTGCTGCCTATCTTTCAGCCAGTTCTCCACCCAACCCCACCAGTTTAGCTCCGCCCCGTACCTTGTAGCTTGCTTCAAAGTCTCCTATGTGGTACTGAATCGAAGGTCTTATTGAAGTCTAGATACAGGACATCCACTGCATGGCCCCCGTCAGTTTGCCTAGTCACCCAGTCATAGTATTCCACCAGGTTGGGCTGGCATGACCTGCCCTTGACGATGCCATGCTGCCTCCCGTCCTGCACCCCCTTCGCCTCCAGTAGTGCCACTAGCCTCTCCTTTAGAACTGTCTCCATTAGCAGATATTCCTCCCTATCCTCCTCCTCCCTCCCCTATTTTCTGTATCTCCTGTAAGCTGCCATTTTCTTCCTCACCCTGTCTAGCACCCCTTACTTATCCAGCTGGGTTTCTTTCCTCTAGCCTTCTTAGTCTGGGCTGTACAGCAAGTTTCTGTTGCCTCTACTATCCCCTGTCTTATCAGTTCCCACCTTTGTTGTGTGTCCATACCCGGTTGAATTTTGCACAGGAACCCCTGTACCACTTTCCTCATCATCTTAAAGTTGGCGTTCCTGAAATCCAGCACCCTTGTGTCAAATGCCCCCTATCTTTAGCCATCTGTAACTGGAACCATACTGTCTGGTGGTCACCTCCACAGTGGTTCCTTCACCCTCACATCCCTCACCCTCTCCCCATTTGTCACTACAAAGTCAAGGGTGTTCCTTTCCCTAGTTGGTTCCTCGACTAACTTTTCCTGGAAGGCATCCAGCATTACCTGCTCCCTTCTGCTCTTTGTGGTAGATGTGTCCCACTCCACCCCCAGCAGGTTGAAGTCCATTGCTTTGATTCCTTCCCTTATGCAGGGAGCTACTCATCCTCCTCTTTTACCCATGCTGTCCCTCCCGTAGATTGTGTACCCTGGTATGTTGACAACCCAGTCATGGTTCTCCGTGTACCATGTTTCTGTGACTGTCACAATATCCAGGTGTCCCTCTTCCATCAAGGCCACTAGTTCAGGAAGCTTGTTACCCAGACTACAGGCATTGGTACTCATCGCCCTCTATTTTTTGATGGCCTTACCCCTTTTAGCCCCATCCCTGCCCTTACTGCCTTTGCCTTTTTCTCCATTTACCCCTGTTCTGCTCCCTTTTGACGTCTCTACCTTGGTGTTTACCTCGCTAACTACCTTGTTTTGTGGGGGGAGGCTGGGATTTCCATGCTCCTTTTCAGTGCCCCCCCCCCAGTTTAAAAGCTTGCCAATGAAGCATTTAAACCTATCTCCTAGGAGCCTGTTTTACCTCCCGGACAGATGCAGACAGTCGTGCCAGTATAGGCCTTTATCCCTCCAGATGGACCCCCAGTCCCCAATGAAGCAAAAACCCTGTGCTCCGCACCAGATTTTCAACCATTTTTTGAATTGCATGGTGAGGAGTACCCTAGCCTCACATATGCCATAGACGGGCAGCAACTCTGAGAAGGTTGCCATGCATGCTACTTGTCTAAGGCCCCTCCCCAACTCCACAGACTCCTCCTGCACTGCTCTGATCCCATGCCCAGCTAGGTCATTTGTCCCTAGGTGGACAATGACGTTCAGCTCCCTCTCCCGTGCAGCTGCTCCCACGATCCTGAGGATTCGCTCCCTGTCCTTCCAAGCCATGGCGCTGGGCAGGCACCAAATCTCCCTCTCTCCTCTGTCCCCCAGTTCTACCCCCCTAACAATTTAAGTCCCCCACCAGGAGCTGCTTCCTTCCCTTGTGGTGTCCTGTGCCACCCTCCTGTGGGTCTCCCTTGTGGATGTTCCCAGCATACTCCTTGGTCTCCACTGTGGGTCCCTCCATAGGGGAACCACGCTCCGCCAGTACAGCGTATGAATTGTGGAGAGGTACAACTGCAGGGATGCGCCTCTGTTCCACCACCCTCACCCTCCCTGAGCCCACCGTGGTCCAGCCACTCCTCTTTCTTGGCAACCTATCTATTTGTTAAATCTTTAAAGCAGGTGGGTACAGCAGGAGGAGGTGCAGGTGTTCCATAAGCTTAAATTGTGGAGAGAAAATGTCTCTTAGCATCCTCTAAATTGAAGGAAAAAAGGTTTAAGGATTGGCACACCCAAATATATGAAAATGTTCCGTCCGCTCTTCTCCACACTGGCTGTTGTTCTAGGTACCTGTTGAACCGGTGTAAGGTCATGGAGGAAGAAATTCTGTATGAGATGGAACAGGCTATTTGCCACTGTGCTGACATTAAAGATGGCTAATGACCTGAATCCATTGATCCAGGACCTTCAGTGAGGGAAATTTTGTAGGTGAATCTGCATGGAATAGAGCTGGGAGATGAGATGGGGCAGTGGATCCCCCATTAATGTTGTTGGACAAGGTTCATAGTTTGCAAAGACAAACAAGTAACATTTAAAAAATAAATGAAAAGCCCTCCTGACTCTCTCCAGGGGATCAGGGCTAGTCCCATGGCCACCCTTCCCTAACCCAGCCATTTACCACACTCTACTCCATTCCCCACCTTTCCACCTATACATCTAATTAAAAAAAAACGCATCGTCTGCCCTGGCAACATGCCATGAATTGACACAATCTATAAACGATCCCTGCCTCTTTTCTAGTTCATCCTGGCTCACAGAATAAAATGAATCAGTAGTTGCCACAGTTTGGGGCTGGGGCAATAGTAGCAAAGACCAGACTAGCTTAGGTGGGTCTCCCTCCCCTTCCCTCCTAAGTAAAAGGAAAATATTACCAACACCATACAGGCATTCCACTATTGCTTACTTTCTCAAGCCTCAGTTTCTAGATTTACTGTATTAAAACCATATTTTTTTATAGATGCCTCCCCTTAAAACCCAGTCAGTGATTGGTGGAGGTAGTAGTCCCAGGCAAGCATAGTTGGTTTGGCTTGAAATCCCCACTTGCTAATCCACTGCTTGGCCTAGCTTCCTTTTCATAATTCAGCACATGCCTAAGAAGGAGAGGGTGACGCGGGCTGCGTCTCATCGCTGTGACTAAGCATCCTAACTAATCAGTCTGCTTAACATCATTGATGGGGAGAATTTTAGAGTGCAGGTTTGAGGTCTGACAGTTCGACTGGTTCATATCAGTTGAATCACTTGGACCAGAAGTTCTTGTTTGGCCCCAAAGGTTCACAAGAGTCCAAGAAAATTGAGCATCTGAACTTTGAAGTGTTCAGTACTTCAGTAGAACAGAACTTGCAGCACTAATAAAAATGTTCTCCATTAGAATGGAATTTGAGATAACTGAATTATTCTTTTGCCAGATGTAAGGTTTTACTGAAAATCTCTTTTAAGCTAAGCAGACTAATAAAACCATAAACATAAAAAAGAATGTAATTAGTTATATCTTCATAAAGGCGGTGACCAGGCTCAACCAGGAAACTACCACCCCATCTTCCTCCTCCCTGCCTTGGCCAAGCTCCAGGAGTCCCTTGTCCTTACCAGACTCGCCCATTTCCTCACAGCTTCAAATTTCCTGTCCCCATACCAATCGGGTTTTAGAAAGAACCACTCAACGGTCTCCTCATTACTCCATGTGACAGACGCCATCCTCACTGGCATGGACCTAGGCCACCTTACTTCAGCCATATTTATAGACCTAGCCAAGGCCTTTGATTCAGTCTCCCATCCGCTCCTCACCAGACTAGAACTAGCTGGACTCTTCTCCCCAATTAGTCAGATGGTTTCTGCTCTTACCTTTCAGGTTAATCCCAATCGTCCAGGCGGGCGATACTCTTTCCCCAATCCTAGCAGGTGTACCGCGGGGGCTCTATTCTGGGTCCCATCCTCTTTCCATCTTTCTTAACGATTTCCTCCTCGTGTTCTCTCACTCCCACCTTCACCTATATGCTGATGATACCATTCTCTACACCTCTGGCCCCTCGGCCTCTGAGGTATCCTCCCTACTACAATTGGATATCAATCGTGTCCTGAACTGGTTCCAGGACAAGCAACAAAAAAAGTCTCCATGAACTTTGGCATACCCCCAAAACTTGCCAAACCCCCGCCTCCACTCTTGATGGCACTACCTGCGACATAGTCCTTGCCTACAAGTACCTAAGAATCTGGTTCGACAGCCGCTTAGATTTCACCACACACATCAACGACATTCACTCCAAGCTCCGCCCCAAACTTTCTGCTCTTTACAAAAATAAAGATGCCCTCTCTCCCCGTTCGGCAGATCCTCCTCACCAGGACAATCCTTTCACTTTTTGATTTATGCAGATGTTGTATACAGGTCTACCTCCATATCCACCCTTTCCAGACTGGATGTCCTTTTCAATGCCTTTTGCCTTAAATGACCCTCCTAGAACTCATCACTGTACCCTCTACTCTTTCCTATCTCTCCCCTCCCTATCCTCCCACCGAAACCATCACACAGCCATCATCTTGGCCAAGTATTGGTTTGGCTGACTCACCCCCTGCCTCGCCTATCCCCTTCCCTTCACACTTCCTTCTTCCTCCGCACGTGTGACCCCCGCTCCTTCACCCTTCCTCGACCTCACTCCAGCTCTGGAAAGGCTGCCTTCTTCTTCCACTTCCTGAACTTGTGGAACTCACTGTCCTCCTCACTCCGAATGCTACCATTGTTAAACCTCTTTAAAAGGGCGCTCTACCACATGCCGCCTCCACCCTGCTCCTGCCCCCAGTCTAACTAACTCTTTGCTGAAGTCCCACGACTCCGAAGTCCCTAACAATGACCTCCCTGATTCCTGCTTTTTGTGTCAGCCCTGTAGATTGTAGTACCTTGCTCGTTTGCACAGCACTTTTCGAGCCACCTAATGTGATGGTAACCTGCTTGTTAGCATTGCTGTCTTGCTGCATTGAAAACCTGTACCATTCACTTGCCTCTTCCCATGCAAGTTTTGTATCTTGCTCACTTGCACTGCTGCTACACTGTATGTCTATCTGTACCTTATTTTATATGTACCTGCCTCGTACCCAGGCATTTTTGTAACCTGTTTCTGGCTTGTACTTGTGTATTTTTGCTGTATCTCATTGTAACCTGCATAACACCATGTATTTGATGTAATGTGTCTCCTCTTCCCCCGGGTCACACCTGGAAATGAGCCTCGGCTCAGTGTGCCTCTCCTAGTTACCAACTTTTTAAATAAATAATTAACAAATAAACATATTCCTGTGCCCCCCCCCCCAACCACCGCCACCACACAGAATTTGGTTCCTGATATGTCTGTAGCCATTTTGCTGCCAAAAGCACTTAGAAACATAGACTTTGACAGTAGATAAGGACCGCATGGCCCACCCAATCTGCCCATTTCCCTACCTATTGGATAGGCTGCAGATCCTAGTTAACCAATAGCCTACTTCTTCCTACCCCCACTAGAAGTGCCTTATGTCTGTCTCATGCATTCTTGAATTCCTACACTGTTTTTGACCTCGCTACCTCCTCAGGAAGGCCATTCCTTGCGTCTACCACCCACTCTGTGAAAACATACTTCCTCACATTGCCCCTGAGCTGTCCCCCCTTTATCTTCAAATTGTGCCCCCTTGTTCTTGCACATCTTTTTCTGAAAGATGCTATCCTCTTGGACTCTGTTGATTCCCTTGAGGTACTTGAAAGTTTCTGTCATGTACCCCCTCGCTCTCCTTTCCTTGAGGGTATACATATTAAACTCCTTTAGTCTCTCTTCGTATGGCTTCTGGTGCAGACCCTGCACCATTCTGGTTGCCCTCCTCTGGACTGCCTCCATCCTGTCTATGTCCTTGTGGAGATGGGGTCTCCAGAACTGCACGCAGTACTCCGATGGTGTCTCACCAACTGTCTGTACAGAGGAATAACAACTTCCTGTTTTGTACTGGTGATGCCTCTCCTATGGTGGCCCTGAAGATCAAAACACAAACCAAAAAAGTGAAAGGCAATCAAATACGTAAAGCAACAACCAGAAAATAAAATGCAGACACAAAATTTAAAGCAATAAAACCAAATTTAAAGTGTGTTGCTACAAAAATAATGTAACACAGCAAAACCCCTATGGTGACCCTGAAGTGCAAAACACAAATATAAAAGTAATTTGTAAATAAGTAAAGCAACAACCAAAATAATGAAATGCAAACAAAAAAAGTGAAACAACATAAAAAAAAATGAAATGCAAACAAACAGCTATAGCATGACTACAAAATTTAATCCAAACAAAAATGAACACAATGTATAGCAAACCTAAAAAAATGAATGCAAACTAAACGTATGCAATCAAAAAATTAGTACGAAACATGAATGCAAACAGGAAAGCAAGTTTTGTTTATTTATTTATGACTTTGATAACCGGGTGAGTGAACTGATCCCAGGGACCGTGTTCAGGCACGACCCGGGCCATAACACATGGCGCAGGGTGACAGTGGAGTACAAGGTAACAGTCATACACATGAAACAGATTTGATACAAGCAACAATAGTGAGCACAGTATACATGTTTGATGCATAGGTCCATTTGAGAACAGTGAATACAAGGTTTCAAGTAAAATATGAAAGCAAATAAAACAAAAATAAAGCAACTGCAAGTCTAACGGAACAAAAATAACTGTGGTACAAGCAAAAAAAATGGAAGCACCAAACTAGATGAGGCACAAAATAAAACAGTAAACCAACTCAAAATGAAAGATGCAACCCAAAAAACCAGCTGCACAGCAAAAATGGTAAACATGCCAAAAAAGGAGACATCCAGAAAAGATAGCATGCACAAAAATGTAAACGGAGCCTACTCTTACACACCTATAAGGGAGAAAAAAAATGTAAATTAAGTTTTTTGCAGAACAGAAATGAGTTTACCAAGGGAGAAGTCAGCAGCTAAATCGCTTGGATACAGTGCTGCTCAAATGTTTTACAGCAGTTTATTTCTGCCCTAATCTCTGTAGATTATAATCTTTTATTTTTTTGTTACAGGGAGGGGAGGGGTATTGTGTTACCTGATCGGTGGCTGAGCCTCTCTGTAGTTCCACGTACACAGCAGATGGAAATTCTGGGAGCCAGGATTTTTCTTTGTGAACTTCTGGGATACCTCCTCACCCTGCTCAGCCAGCTGCCCGCAGAGTTTGATTGCCATTGAACCGATGCAGATTTATAGGATCTCTGCCTCTTCATGGGAGGAAGCACCACTCAGCTGTTCCTCTTTACAATTTTGGGCCCCAGAAAAGCCATTAATACTGTGGTGACTAAAATGATTGATCACTAATTTGGATTGTTTTCACATTTTGCCTTCTCCCTGTTGCCATCAAGAACCTAAAAGTTTACAAGTTACAGCAGTTCCAATGACTCCAACACCAGCTGGAACACATTTATTGTGTATTTTATAATGGACTGGTGCTCTTCCCGACAGCCTGCCTGTCTTTTTTGTTCTGAGAAATTCCCTTGTCGTGATTTGGAAAGGCAGCTTGCCCAAGAACTAAGAGAATCTGGTGGTGGTGGTGGATGTCAAGATGAACAACTCAGAGACTTGTAGGAGTGCAGCAGCCAAGGCCAACAGGATGCCAGGATGCATCGTGAGGGGGATCACCTCCAGAAGGAGGGAAGTGATACTCCCTCTGTATAACTGCTTGGTGAGGCCGCACCTTGAGTACTGCGTGCAGTTTTGGAGGCCACACTTAAAGAGGGACACTAAACTCCTGGAGAGGGTCCAGAGGAGGGCAACCAAAATGATTCGGGACTTGGGGTACAGGACCTATGAGGAGAGGCTCGAAGAGCTAAATATGTACACATTGGAAGAAAGAAGGGACCGGGGGGACATGATAGAGGTCTTCAGGTACATGAAGGGGGTAAATAGGGGAGGAACAGTCAGGGTGCTTCGAAGAAAGGAGGAGGAGGCCACTAGAGGGCATGGGTGGAAGCTGGGGGAGATTCAGGGGAGAAAGGAGGAGGTGCTACTTCACTGAGAGGGTGGTGGAGCCATGGAATGTGCTGCCTAGGGGGCTGGTGGAGGCAGAGGCGGTGGAGGCAGAGACAGTGGAGGGGTTCAAGAGGGGTGGGACAGGTACAGGGAAGGGTTCTGGAAGCAAAATCCAATGCAGCGAGAATATCCGGAACTGGGAAGGAGAAGCCAGAGAAGGTGAGGGGGGCAGCAAGGTCAGCTCCCAGGGTTGGGGCTGACCAAACGAGCAGACGCGAAAGACTGTTAGGCCTATTCTGCTGGCATTTTGGTATGTTAGTATGTAACAAGGTGCTCAAATTTACACAGCACCATTGTGTCATTGTGCTGCAATTTGTTGTATGTTTGGAAGCCAGTGCAGTCTGCCATTCATTGCTTGTTTACCTATAAACATGTTTCCACTAGAAGTTTTATTTTATTTATTTAGCTTTTGTTGACCGGGTAAGTACACTAGACAAATCCTGCCTATTTTCAGGCACGACCCGGGGGAGGGGGATACAGATGAATGCCAACTGACCTTGAACCAGATTAAGCTGTTGGTGGTATTTTTAGTGAAGTAACACCAAGCCATTCTATTTGTTTGCACTTTCAGTGTGTGTCACTGTTTTGCTGGAGACCCTGCTAAAAGACCTGGCCAGCAGCCTCTGGCCTACCCTTGACCCCCTTCCCCAGCAAGTCTCTCAACTCCAGTGGACATAAACACTTCCCCCTTCATGCTTAATTGGGCATGGCAGTATTCAGAAATGTATAGCCGTTCCTGACTTTTTACATGTATATTTGTCTTTTGAAGGGATATACCTTATTCACCTGAACAAACTGACACAACAACGGGCTTTGGAGAAATAGGCCACAGTCATGTGTTTATTAATAAACCAATTATCCATGGATACATTCGCTTCAGTGTGATGTGTGTAGCTAGGTAGCCTTGGAAGGAATCTAGCTCACCATGGAGCAACTAGTTCGTTGATGGTCAGCCCTCCCAGGGGAAGGCCGCCTTACCGTCAACCAGGACCCTGCAAGGGCAACTACCTCCGGGGCATGAGGGATGGTTATATGACCGGCTGCGGCTATCTCCCCCCCCCCCCCAAGCAGAGGATCTGCCATGCCGTGGGACGCTGCCCGAAGAGGGTGCCATCTGGACTCCATCCGTCAGGCCTGCCCTCCTGTCAGCCTCTGGGAGATCTGGCTCGTCAAGACACGTGATCCCCTGTTACCCCCTCCAACAACGTTCCAAGACTACCAAGCCGCCACTTGCAAAGGTTCATGACTGTGACGCGTACCTATCTAATCCGTAGCCTACTTTTAACTGGAATTATTCTCACCTTGCTGGAGAAGGCAAAAACCCAGAAAACCCAGTGGGGAGAAAAATGGGGAAAATCCTTCTCGACCCCTAAGGCGATCCCCCTTAGTGGGACAGCAAGTTCCCTATACCCCCCACACTCCCCTGCATTTACGAGGGTGAGGTTTGGGTGGGATGCAACCTGGGACAAGGAGGAATTCCTCCTGTGCAGCACCTCTTAAGGGCTTAGCTCCTCCCCGTGCCTGGCCGCAAGCTCCCCTCCCCCTTGGAACCCTATTCCCTCCCCCTTCTGGGTGGTCCTACCTGGGTCCCTATCATTTGTCCAGGTGTCCCAGGCCATGCCCCAACCTTGCAGGCTCCTCCATTGTCTTTTGAGGGCATATACCTTATTCACCTGAACAAACTGACACAACAAACATTGGAGAAATGGCCACAGCCATGTGTTTATTAATAGACCAGTTATCCATATATACATTCGCATCAGCGTGATGTACGCAGCTAGGTAGCCTTGGAAGGAATCTAGCTCACCATGGAGCAACTAGATCGTTGATGGTCGAACCTCCCTCCCAGGGGAGGGCTGCCTTAATATCAACCAGGACCCTGAGAGGGCAGCAACCTCCAGGGCATGAGGGATGGCTATATGACTGGCTGCAGCTAGCTCCTTTCCCATCAGAGGATCTGCCATGCCGCGGGACGCTGCCCGAAGAGGGTGCCATCCGGACTCCATCCGTGAGGCCCACCCTCCTGTCGGCCTCAGGGAGATCTGGCTGGTCAAGACACGTGATCTCCTGTTAACCCCCTCCCACAGCATTCCAAGACTACCAAGCCGCCACAAGGTGAGTTCTAACCAACTCACCCCCCACAAGCACCTCACGCTGTTACTCTCGCCACTGCCCATTGTATGTTATTCAGAAACAGGTCTATTCCTTCCTCCGATAAATGTACACCATCCCTTCTATACAGTGTGATGCTTGGCCAGCTGGTTATGATTGTTGTATGATATTTGTAATATAAAAATATAGTATGTGATTGTCTCACATAAAACAACCTGTGCTTCCATGGGTGCCCACCCCCCAAAAGTTTCATTGAAGCTACAGGATATGTAACTGACCAGGAGATCTCTGTAATATAATTAACTTCCTTGAGAAATTGCATTTTATGACCTTTTTATGACTTGTTGCTGCTTTGAAGTTGGGAAACTAAATATACATTTTATTACAGGACATCATTTAGCTGATTCCTGTTGGCTATATCGCACCTAGGTGATGGATTGCAGGGTTGTAAATCCTCAAAGGAACTGGCTGATCAATCAGTCGATCAGTCAATCAGCTTTATTTAACCAGGCATAAACACCATTGAGCAAGCTCATTTTCAAAGTGGTCCTGGACGTTAATACAAAACAATACAATACATAATTACAGATGCGGTAGACAAAGATGCAAAAAACATTGTACAGGTGTAGGTCAGTATAGGCCTATACATACAGGTCAGCATAGTTAACATGCAACAATACTGCATGAAAAGTTTACAGAAATGAGAGGAGACGACAATCCCAGGTTGTCTCCACTAAGTAGAAGCTAGTACCTTATTGATAATAAGTACGGAGGTAGTACTGGAGAAAGGTAATAATGGAGGTGAAAGAAGAGAGCAAGAGTGTGCTAGTGGTGTGGAATAGTCTGAGAAGACCAGGATTATGGGAGCTAGGCTAGTAAGTGCTGGATATCCTTTGCTAGGGATGTGAGGTGGGTGAGATACTGAGGCGTAGAATTTGAGGGTGGAACCAGGGGCTAAGGGATCATAGACGTCAAACAGCTGCATGATTCCTTCAGATAATCCGCTATCAGAGCTTTGAATGTGAAAATACTTGGAAGTGAGGAAAGCTCAAAAGACTCATAATTTGGGAAATGAGTTTTTGCTGATGTCACATTATTTAAAATACCTCCTGATAGGACATCTTATTTGTATTTTTTTTTTTAATTCTCAAAAGGAGGAGCTAGATGACTCACCAAGTGGGTGGGAGATGGAGTTGAAGTGTAGCCTTCTAACTGGGGAATATGACATATCATTTTGGGACTTCGAGAGAAACTAACTTAAGCACTTACAGAGATAATACATTAGATAGAAAAAATCTAAATGCATTGCGGTAGGAGTTTTGCTTTGTAATTTTCCCTTGTTCTTTTACGTGATTGTGAGCTCTTTGATATATGGTTCTGTGTTTACATTTTTCATTTTTATCACCTTTTAGTAAAGTATATTTTATTTAAAAAAAAAACTGCCTGGGTGTCTGCCAGTTCTTTCTTTTTGCATGTGACGTATAAGAGGTTAAGTCTGACAAAACGGTTCAACAGCTTGATGGTGTTACTGCGCTTGAGTAAAAAGGTAAGAATATACCTAAGGTCTCTTATAGAGTTAAAAGGGTTCATTTTGGAATCCTGGCTGGGTGCCCCTGGCGAAAGATTGTACCACAATCCCCGAAGAGGGTACGTATCTGAGCCTGTACATTGGGTACACTAGCATAAGGTTCATAGTTTGAATCCCCCCAGAACTTGAGACTAAAGGTGATTCTGACCCAGAAGCAGACAGGAGGGTTACCCTGTCTGTTACCTGTTTTTTATTTTTTTTTATTTTTATTTATTTAGTTTTTGTTGACCGGGTAAGTGCACTAGACAGATCCTGCCTATTTTCAGGCACGACCCTGGGGAGGGGGATACAGATGAATGCCAACTGACCTTGAACCAGATGAAACTGTTAGTGGTATTTTTAGTGAATGAGGGAAATTTGGCCAGTACACCGGGGAAATTCCCCTGCTCTTTTCAATAAGTGCCATGGGATCTTTAACATCCACCTGAACTACCACCAATCCAGGCAGATGGGACCTCAGTTTAACGTCTCATCCGAAAGACGGGTTCACACTATTGAGCTCTGAAATTGTCACTGTGGGAGCAGAGGGCCTGACCTGCTGAGTGCGTTTGTGACATACAGATCTGGCTTTTTTACAAACACTCCCAGGTGCTTTGCTATGGACCCCCCCCACGGAGTCCATAATAAGTCACATGGCCGCATTCTGTAGCCGGCACACCTTCTATGTTGCCCTAATGTTCCAGGCGTGCCGCCACTGCTGCCACTGCACTATATCAGACCAAATTATATGCACCTGGGGCCACCATTGCTTCACTCTTGCCAGGTCCTATCTGACCCTCTCTTTAAGCTCTCTTGCATGTATAACCCCTATATCATTTCCCCCCAAATGAATGGCTAAAACATTAGGCTGTGACCTCTTTTGAGCTTTTGCTTGCAGTGTTGCCAGTAACTCTTTCCAGCGCATCCCACGCCATCCCAACCAATGCACCTCTGCCCTCTTGGGTGCCAGGAACAGGTTTTCTCCTCCGGGATACTGCCTCGTCCTGAGGGCCGCCTAATGGATGTACGAATGGCCACAAATCCAGATCTGCTCTGCTTGGGCCGCAACACCTGTCCAAACAAAGCAAGAGAGAGTTAACATGTGTGGTCTTATGTATCTTTCAAAAGCCTGCGACTTCCATCTACCCAAAGTTTGTATTGTCCTATCTGATAAGCCCTCTGCCCTGGCATGCGATACTGCACCAATCCAAAAGGAGTGTGTGTTGTAGTGTTCTGCAGGGATGCCCAGCAGTCACAAGGTCTTCTGCAACACATGCCTAAGCTGGTACACTGTTAGGGGGCCACCACCCCCATGACGGAAGAAGGCCGCTCCCCTATTGCTAGGTGCTGTATTATATAATGCTGTACCCATGCTCCCACATCCCACTGGAGCCCATGGAGCGCCACTAGTCGGCACCACCGCCCGTGGGCAAGCTGGTCCGTCTTGCTCTTCCATATGTGAACAAAGACTCCAGACGTTGTGACCTCCACGTCGGCCTTTGCCAACACTAATGGTCTCCCAGTAGCCTTGCTGGGCTGCACAAGCTCAGACACCCGGAATGCCCTGCAAAATGCTACAAAGTTCGCTGTCCGTAAGAGCCTTGTCTCGTTGGGATGAGCATACCTTAGGCAACTCATCCCAGATCTGCTTGAATATGTTGGGGTTGATAGGGCGTCTGTTGTCTGTGCCTCTCGGAGCTGTCCGCGCCCAACCTCTCAGCAACTTCTGGAAGGCAAATGCCCTCGTGGAATTGGGGAAGCCCCTGGCTTTCTGAAACCAGGCAGTGCCAGCCATGTGCTGCTCGACTGTTGCCCGGGTGGCCCCCGCACATTTTTTGATCAGTACGTATTCGCACAGCTGTGCCACTGAGATCGGCCATGTCACTGCCCACCCTCATGCGTATTGCACTTCCAGAAAACAGTTGACCCCCTCTGGTACGCTATTTGCATCCTAGGTGCTAGTGCATTCTCAATCAACTCCCAGGCCTCTGGGTTATCAATTCCCATAGGAATGGCGGGACTTCCCTGGGCTGTAGGTCTGCCGCTGGTGCCAATTCTCGGAACCTCTGCCACTGTAAATGAGAAAGAGCATCAGCGATGCCATTTTCAATACCTGGTACGTGCACTGCCTTAAAGTTGATATTCAAGAACAAACACTTCAGGACAAACACCAACATGAGGTTGCCCACTGGGCCCTTGCCCCCCAATTGTTTGTTTATTGCATACACCACTCCGGTGTTGTCAGACCTGAATGTGATGTGCTTGTCCCTCAACACATCTCCCACAGATCACCAGTGCCACGACAATGGGGAAGAAGCCCATCACCATTATCGGCCTCGTAATGCCTTATCTTATCCGCTCTGGAGGCCACTGCCCTGCACACCACTTACCTTGCAAGTAAGCCCCGAAGCCCAGGCCCCCCTGAGGCATCCGTGAAGAGTTCCAATTCCTCGCTGGACACTGGAACTGGCCACATCGATACCCCATTGAAGCATTGCAGAAATGTCTGCAAAATGCCTAGGTCCTCCCACATTGCTGCTGTGATGCAGATTCTATGTTGCAGTTTTGTACAGCCCGCCCCAACGCCTGCCAGGCGTCTCATGAATGTCCTGCCCATGGGCATTACCCGGCAGGCGAAGTTGAGGTGGCCCACCAGTTGCTGGAGCTCCTGTAATGTGACTTTACGTGCCCTCATTACAGAGTCCAACCGGGTGTGCAAGGCTGCCAGCTTGTCTTGGGGGAGCTGGAACACTTGCTCACTCATGTCGATTTCGATCCCCAGAAAGGAAAGCCTTGTGCATGGCCCCTCCGTCTTGTCCTGGGCCAGTAGTACACCCAGCTCGGTGCACACCTCGAGGAATGCTGCCATGATATGTGTGAATTGCCCCGAGCCAGCCCTCCCCACAAACAGAAAGTCATCCAAATAGTGTACCATGTGGTCAGCTTTGACTTTCTGTGCCGTGGCCCAGTGCAGAAATGTGCTGAATTGCTCAAAAACCACACACGCCACCGCACACCCCATGGCCATGCAGTTATCAATGTAGTAGTACCTGTCAAATTTCATGCCCAATAGCTCCCTATCTGCCAGGTACACCGGCAACAGGTGGAATGCTGATTCTATATCTACCTTCCCCAGCAGTGCCCCCTGGCCCACCTGTCGCAGCACCTCCACTGCCCTGTTGAACGACGTGTAATACACTGCGGTGTCGACTGGGTCAATGTAGGCGTTGACTGAATCCCCTTCTGGGTATGACAGGTGGTTTTTCGTTCGGAACTCGCATGGCACCTTTTTGGGGACTAAGCCAATGGGAGACACCCTGAGGCGTGGGCAAGGGGGGGAGGTGAAGGGGCGCCGCTGATCTGACCTGCGGCTAGCTCCTTCTGTAGTTTTCCCTGCACGACCTCCAGTCGCTGTTTGGCAACACACAGATTGTCGGCCTCGTATGCCCTCCTTGGGCCTTGGTAAAGTATACGAAACCCCTCCCTGAATCCTGCTGCCAAAGAGTGAGTGGCTGCCCTGTCTGGGTAGTTGACCAACCGCCCCTCAGTATTTCTGGCCTTGACCGGTGTTGGCCGCCTTTGTCCCTCCTTTCCGAAAGGGGCGAAAATTGTTGGCCTTCCCTGCCCCCACCTCTGTTGCTTTCCCACACTGTTGAAATGAGTGTGGTTTCCCGCACACCAGACATTTGTGCTTGTATCTACAATGCTAAGTCTTGCATGATCCCTGGTTGTAGCTGAAACAACACCCTTTCCCGCCCCCCTTTTCCCCCATTGCCCACTTGATAACCTACCTTTGGCGATGGGGGGGGGCGCCTCACCGGTAAACCACTGTCAGTATTTTGGACCCCTCCCGCCAAGTCTATTGTCCACAGCAACGGGAGGTCCAAGATGGCCTAAGACCGTGCCGTGTCCATCTGCTTTCTTCTCCGATACTCCTTGTCATATTCTAACCACCCCCCACCTGGTTTACTAGCGTGCATGGTCGTTATCCTATTAAAGTAGACCCACAGCCCGCAGCTTTCCCCGGGCTGCCCTGGGTGAGGATCCCTGCATAAATTGTGAAACCTGCTGCCCAGTTCTCCCATGTCCGCTGCACTGTTGCTTTGCACTTCTGATCGACCCCGTCATCCTCATCCTTGTCCTTTTCCAGCTCTTTAGGCTGATTTCAGTAGGGCAAAGACGTCAACGTATTTTCCATTGATTATTTGCTCTCTTATCTTGTCTGGCAAGTGTGACCCAATGGGTTCTGCCAGGGATAGAAAGCTCACTACCCTGGTATTGGTGGTGGTGGCGATGCCACTCTGGCTCCAGCGTCCCTGATCCCTGCTGCAGCCAGGGCTGCCTGGACCACTCCTGGCCAAGCCCTATTCTGGTCCACCAGTAATTCGAGCAGCCGGTCAAGCTTTTGCTCCACTCCTGATTGGCCTGGGTTGCCAGCCGGAGGCTGTATGCTAGGTTCCCCCAACCTTTGGGGTATCGCCGTGGCCATGCCTCCAAGCCCTGCCGCTGGCTGGCTGACCCAACCACCGAGGGCTATCTGCTGTGGGAGCCATGGCCCGTTACTCCCAGATGGGGAGTTCGCTTGTGGCAGGACGGGTTGACTATGCCCCAATTGCTTGGGAGTCCACAAGCTCACCTGCGGCGGTGCTGGCTGGCCCTGTGGCAGGCCCCCCAGCATGCCCAGGCTTATTGGTGCTGATGCCACCATTTCCGTCCCTTTCCCTACCAGCACCTTTTCCACAGCATCCCACTCTCTGCCCCGTTTCTGCTGATGCCACCTGCTCCTTTTGGGAGCGCCCCCGCTCCTAAGCAGAGTCCTCAGCTGACAGCTGGTCTAACTCAGGCATACCTGCTACTTGGTCCGCTGTCGCTGCTCCCTGTTCGACTCTCTTCCTTCGTGGCTTTTTCAGAGGTGGAGTTGGCACAAGCGTCTCATCTGGAATGGGCATCGGCTTCTTTGGCTCTTGCCCTGACGTGCCTGGCACCCCCGCCGGAGTCACAGTTTCAGCCGGCAGAGTCAGCAATGCCAGGGTTACCGGCTGCTTCCCCGGGTTGGCCTCCTCCGGGTTCTTGGGTTCCGGCAGGAACAGCAGCCCTGAAGGACCTACACCCCCCCCCCTCTTCATCCTGATCAGCGCCTCCCACCATGCCTTACCTTTGCCTCAGACGAGGGCAGCCAGCTGCTGTTCTAGGTGTCCGCTCATCTTCGCAATATGCTGTTCATACTTTGGAATCAAAACAAAATCACGGCCACTCTCTCCTTGCTGGTGCTTAAGCTTATGCTGCTACACACAACATGGGTCATTGACCATGGAAAATTTTAACACACTTGTTTTTTTGTTTTTTTTTTAAGGAGATACCCACTATGCTTGTTTACAGGGGCCACCTAGGAGCACCATGAAGTTAAGTGACTTGCTCAGGGTCACCCAGTATGCAAGAGGGGGCTGTGGGATTTGAACCCAGGTCTCCCAAGTTTGCAGTTTAGTGCCTTAAATCACTGTCATATACTGCCTCCCAACTGCCCACTACACTTGCTTCAAAAGGAAATGATCCACGGATGCATTCCACAGTGGTTTTGGGCTGTATTAAAACCTCATACAAAAGCCAGCATCAGTGTGTCTCTAGCAGAAACCAAGAAAGAAATTCTTTCAGCTTATAAACATTTACTGGGATACAAGTGTAATTAACTAATGTACTACTTGAGGCATCCGATTAAAGATTTCCCTTCACTTTAGCTCAGAACTGTTTTTTTTAACAGTGAGATAGATTTATGCTCCCATATCCAGCAAATTATGAAAAACTGCATTGTGGGATTTTTTTTTTTTTTTTCAGTTGTTTAGCCAGGAGAGGCACACTAAGCTGAAAGCTTGTTTACAGGTGTGACCTGGGAGCACAAGGAAGTTAAGTATGCAAGTGGGGGCTCAGGGTCACACAGTATGCAAGTGGGGACTGTGGGATTCAAACCCAGGTCTCTAGAGTTGCAGCTCAGAGCCTTAAACCACTGTGCTATACTGCCTCCAAATTCACATCATACAGTATGTCATACCACATTATTGTGACTTTTAGTGGAGATAAACAGGTGAAAAGTCGCATTAATAGACCTACAGAAGTCTGTAAATCCCACAGTAAACCTGGTTATTAGGTTAGGAAATGAGAGCGAATGCAAGAGCAGCTTTTGCAGTGCTGATGCCATTTGCTACTTTGATTCCATAGTGCTTTCAAAGCAGCTGAATTTAGAAATACAAACTGAATAATAGCTGGGGATCTGTCATACACTAGGCTAACCTATAATTCTATAAAGGGGTTCTGGTGACATCATAACCATGAAAGCAAAGTTCAAGTGGTTCTGTGTCACCAGAACCATAACATGAATCTTTATTTATTTTATTTGTATTTATTTTATTTTTTTTTTTGCTATTGCAGAAGGAGTATGGGGTGGCCAAAATCAGTCCACGGGATGCTGACTCAGTGGGATGCAAACTACAGAAAAGCTATAATACAGTGCTATAGATCATACAAAGAGCTTGGTGTTGGTGAAGGACTAAGGACCAGCGTTAACAACATAGCATTGTGTCATGCTTCTCTATTTGCACTACTTAGTTAAAACTGTCAACCCATGCATCTACTATTATGGTTACAGTGTTTCTATTTTAAGATGGAGGCCTGTCCGTGCAACCCCCTTTCTTTTTAGTTTTAAATGTGGAGGAGGGTTGGTGGTGGAGCACTCCAGCTTAAGCAAATTAAAAGAAAGGCAAAATGATCACCTACATCTGTTATTAACAGTAGTGCAAATAGTGTAGCACTACTAGGGTCCGCAGTCCTTCACTAACAGCAAGATCTTAGCATTATACAGTATAACAGGAAGTAAAGAAAGACAGTGGCTTTAAGTAAGAAAGCCCCTCCAGGGTGTGTGACACCACACCGAGTGGTTGTATGTAAGGAAGCCCTCTGGGGTTAGAGATGCCACACCAACCAGCTAGCAATAGCAAAGCCCCCCTGGGGTGAGAGGTACCACACTGCTGTAATTGACACCAGTCTAATGTAAGAGAACCATACACAAGTTATTATCATTGACTCTGAAGGGCCCTTCCATGCAATAAGTATTAAAAGGCATGATGGGGGCTATTATTTGACTCGGCTTGACTACTCTGTTTTTGTTTCTATTGTTTTTAAAAGATTCTTGGTAAAAACTAATAATTTAGTCAGTAATGCATGAGAGGGCTTGGCCTGTGTCATGCTGGGATAACATCTCATCTCATCTCATCTCATTTCAGCTGAATTGGCATGAAGCTGCAGGCCTTGTGCATCCAACACTCGAGAAGGGACGTTATCCTCATGACACGCACTCTGGCCCGGAATGCATTATTGCACTTATTTAAAAAATAAAGTCTCGTTTGTATGCAGAAAAAAAAAATTTACTAAAAAATATTTTGTTAATTTTTGAATTTGTACTAAGGAAAAAGGCTCTTGCTTTAGTTTTGGCCAGTAGGTGGTGCTGCAAGCGCTCTATTGTTTTGAATGTGTCTCTCTCTCTCTCTCTTTCTCCCCCCCCCCCCTTCTCACTTGCTCTCTTTACAGCGCCCTGTCGAGTATGCAGATCCCCCCCCCACCATATAGTAGACTGTGGGTGAGTTCTGTATTTTTGACCAGGAGAAGTCAGCTGCGACCCATCAGTAAGTGGTTTGGGACCAGTCAGTAACTGTAGCGGAGAGCAGAGTTAGGCTGCACACTCTGCTGATTACCAGTGTATGTGCTCCTGGTGTTTGCTCTGTGACCCTGTGAAGCCACTGACAAATGATGTATGAAACAAAACGACAAGGCCAGCTAATGGCCCAGCGCGTAGTGCATCACACTCCCGTGCAAGTGACCCAGATATGGGAGAGAGCTGGCCAGGGGGGACTGGGGGATGGGGCTGCAGCGTGGCAGAGATCCTAGCGGGGGGTGGGATGCATTCTGCTGCACTTGTGGCAGACTAAGGAATTTTCCCTCACAAGGTGCACCATGTGTGTGGAGGCCAGATTTGAGGCAACACATGGTATCAGGGGAGGTGGGCAGACTGAGAAAAAAAAAAAAGAGAAAATGGATCCTGCCGGATGGATAAATTCCACACTCGTTGCTGGCCCCACACCACTGACTGGGCCCTGGCTTGTTTATCTATGTGAAACAAAAAAGAAGCTGGGCACACACCAAGTCTGAAAATAGTGAAATGGTTTTCTTTAACTAATTGCACAAGCATGGCAGACTACTGGTAAAACCCCTACGTATCGACCTGAGGAAGACCCATGTGACTGGGTCGATATGTAGGGGTGTTAGCGCAGTAGTCTGCCATACTTGTGCAATTAGCTGAATAAAACCCTTTCATTATTTTCAACCTTGGTGTGTGCCCAGCTTCTTTTTTATTTCAGTTATATGTTTCTGTAGCTGGAGCACCTTTAAGGGCTTGATGTGCGCTCCTTCATTTTTTTTTTTTTTTTTTTTAAATAAAATTTTCTACCTCCTTTCTCCAGCTTGCCACCCTGGACCCATCAGGGGAGACAACTGACATCCCACTGCCTTCCAGCCTACCCAGACGGACACCAGATCCCCATGGAGCTGGGGGTGTTCCCCCAGGGTGGGGACAAGGCAGGGGCCAGACGCCCCGTAACTTACATTTTGTTGGTCCTGGGTCTGTTGGGCGGGCAGAGGCACATCGTGGGCACGTCACAGTTCCCCATCTTGCTGGCGGTGGCAGGCTCATTTTTCCCATTTTCACCCTCCCCGTACAGGGTGCAACTTCCTGATGTCATGGCACTGTGCACTGATGTCCATGCTTGTACCATGGCCAGCCATCCCTCGAAGGCCATCCTCCGCTCGGAATCAGGCAAGTGTGGGGGCATTGGCCTGTTCCCTCCCTGGAGAAGGCGAGCTGTCGTAGGACGCTCAAGCCTGTCTCCCCCCTGCCAACCTACCAGCGACCCGAATCCGCTTCCGAAATCCGGGTCGCCGGCATGGTGCGAGGTGTGGCGTCCAGCACCTCGGCCCTCAGCGCCACCGGGCTGGCCCCCTCATTAGTTTTTTGCTACAGTGTTATCTAGGTGTAGACTCTTGGGGCGGGGGTGGAGAACGGCCCTTCCCCACTCTGGTCCACCATATGGGCAATGCATGGGGGGGGCTTGGAGACCCAGGTAAGTCGTGGAGATGGTGGGTGTTGTGGTTGAGTGAGTGAGAGGCAGAAGGGGGCTGGTGGAGAATGGGGCATACAAACTTGATTAAGAGAAAAAAGACTATTTCAGCAAAAAAAGAGAGCATGACTGTAGGGAGTTTGATAATTTTAGTTTGTATTCATTTGCACTGGCTTAGTGGGAAGGAGGGCTATCATTTTTATTGTTGTGTAATGCTGACCGAATTTAAGGTGCCTATTACAAGTAAGGCAAAGATCAAGTTGCCAAAGGTAGCATAATTTGTGTGTGTCATGTGGTCATGTGTATGACTGACCTTTATACAGTACAATGATGTTGTGCTGGGATAACATCACTGTTGAAGTTGGGTACTAATGATCAATCAGAGGCCAGGATTTTTCTTTCCATTTTATGATCCATAGTCTGCCACTGTAACCCACTGAGTCTGCACAGCGTTGCAGAATATAAGCAGATTTAGAATTACATCTCGTAGAAGTATTTATTGTATATGTAAGTCAATTCTATCACGCAGATAAACGCCCTTATGCTTGCTACATACTTGCAGGAACACACACACACACACACACATTCCCCCTGCAGATTCCAAGGTGGATGGCCAAATAATAGCTTGAGGTGGGGAGCATAATACCACTTGTCAGGCCTCCTTGGAAAGGGGGGAGGAGTCAAGTGTTGTTTGCATGGACCTGGGCACACATTACATCTCTCAATGTAAGCAGCAGCAGATCAGCATTTCTAGAACCCACTGGATGGCTCGCCCTAGAAATTATGGATAGAGCCATCTTTTGCGGGGTAAGCAGCTGCAGAATAGCTCTGCAATCTGAGGGTGCTATTGGAAGCCTTCCTCAGTCAAAGGATTAAGGTACAGTCTAGAAAGAGTAACGGGAACTGGCATTACCCTGGCTGGGGATATGGCACCACAGAAAGTCTACATGCCCTCCAGTAGGGATATTGTGCTCCCAGTGTCCCCTTACAAAACTTTGTTTAAAATGTGGCACTGGTTAGAGCACAGGTTTGTGAACTTGGAGACCCAGGTTTCAGTCCTACCCTAGCCCCTTACTGTGTGAACCTAAGCAAATCTTTATGACACCAATGCTTTAAATAACCGCCCCAGTTGTAATTAAGGGTAACTGCAGGACCCAAGTAAAAACAAAAGCAGAGCTGTCTAGGGTAAATAAATGATAAAAATAATACCTTTTTGGCCTTTATAAACCAACCCCCATCCTAATCATCCTTTCACCCCTGTTCCCTTCTCATTAGAAGCCTCCTACCCTTGCTTCAGTGAAAAGGGGTCAGTTTACTGCAGTTCTGTCCAAGTCTTGGGAGACCTATTTAAAAACTCAAAGAACTGATAAATCTTAGGGGCAGCAGATTTTGCCCCAGTCCTGTTAGCTATGCCTCAGAAACCCCATTACATGGGGGAAGCAGGAGATGGGCAGCATTCAGTGACTGGGCATGGGGTACGAAGGACAGCGGGCTGGAGCTGAGAAAGAATGAGTTTGTGCCATTGTCTGGGAGTAGGACTTGTGTTAAGAGTGTCCAGTTGCAAATGATGCTGTTACACAAGTCTCAGCCACAAACCGCATCACTCCGTCTCCGCCTGTACCTGCCTACTACCTTCCTTACCTCATGCCTGGCCAGCTACTTGCTTCTCATCATGCTGCTTCTCACACTTAATTGGGCATCTGGGGAGCAGCAAACAGGACTGTGGAAAGTGGAGTTACAGTTAACGGGGGGGAGGGGGGCAGACAGCTGTGTCCTGAAAATTAAACCCAGCTGTTGCTTTGTTTTGTTTTTTCAAATATGGCACACAAAGCATGGCGAGTTTTGTAGTACAACAGTGCCAGGCACGATGCAATGCAGTAATGCTGCAGTATATCACAAAATGCTGCAGGGAGCTGTGTAATTCAATGGCAAGTACACCCTTTTGTCATGCAGTATTTTGTGGCATGTCATTTACTGCAAGTTACTGTGCTGCGTCATGGCTGACTCCACTGCATATCGAATTTGTGAAAGTCTGTAAACACACATGCATTTTCCCCCTAATTTTAAATGCATATTAAAGTAAACATTTCTGTCTCTCAGACTCTGGACTCAGTCCACAAATATGGGTTCGATATGCATAAATCAACATGCTTGCAGATTCGGCCACACACAGCCAAATCCACAGCCCCTGGATACCTGGCATGCAGATAGAGGGTAGTGAGTGGGGGCATATGGGGGACCGAGGTAGGCTGGATTCCCAGCATCAGATTAGATGCTTTGTTCAGCATCTATATGGATTCTATGCACCTTGTAGAATTCGGAGGCTTTGCCTGTTGTTTGAAGGGGCAGTGGGCGACATGCCACACCACCCTCTGCACGGTATATAACCACACATGTCCAAGCATCCTTTGGACACTGTTTCTTCATTGATCTGCAAGGCTGCTCTTTTCCATCCCACCCCTCATACCTTTGCTGCCATGTGGCTTCCCTCCAGGCATCCTCCAGCTGGGGTTCTTCCTGTTCCCCTACGCTGTGTGCGGCCTGCTGGCCATTCCTCTCTGCTTCCTTGTGGTGTTTTGGCTCCTGAGTGTTTGCAGCATGTCATACATTGCATCCCATTCAGCTGGCTTGGTTACTTCAGCTGTCCCATTTTAGCTGGCTACTGGTGCACTACCCCTATCAGTATTATATGTTTGATCCTATTGGAAGACAGGATTTTTTGGAGGTTCAAATTAGAAACAGAAATGGATCTCTCGCTCATTAGTCAGAGCACAGAACCAGGAACTTGGAAATCCCAGGTTCGTTTCCTGACACCGTCACTGGTTTTCTAAAGAGTAAGTAGCTTGACTTCACTGTGCTTCAATCTTTGTACCTGTAAAACTGGGTAGAAGCTAAATGGTGGCCCCAATCGGCAATACGAGCTCTCCTGTTTGGCCATACTGCTCTGGCAGTCTGCTTCACCGGATGCTACCCACCGGGGTCCTAGTACCTTCCTAATACTGTACTGCAGCATGCTATACCTAAAGTTATCTGGAGTTTTGTTTTGATGCTTGCAGTTAGTCCAGAATGATACAGCCTGGCTGTTTGTGAGCTTCTCTCATAGGGACCCCATTACCCTGGTGATGCGTGCGCTCCATTGGCTGGTTATGCGGTGGCGCATAACCATCATGATATGCTTGACAGGGTAGAAATGTGTTTTCAAATGTGGTGTACCACACAGATTACCAGTTCCCCAGATTTGGTATTCCATCCCAGAAAGTGGTATGCCACTCCCTTTTTTTGTATACCTGCTATCAAAATGTCACCAACCACCAGTACATCCTTGTTTGACTAAATAAAAGGTAATAAAAGGCAAAAAACAAGTTCTAAAAATTCTCCATTCATTTATTTTTCTGTATTTTCTTTTCTCTTTACCTTGTAGGTAAGGTGTTGAATCTCCACTTTATTCTGTGCACGTACAGAAAGAGTGATGCACAAAATGAATATAGCAGCCAGGCATAGCATACATTTTTCAAAGTGCTTTTGCAGCACTGACTGACAGCAATCTCAATATTCACAAGCAGCAAAAAACAGAAAGTCTGTCTGAAATCCATGGCAGAGAATAGACACTCACACCCCAGTATGAGAATGTGAACAATGCAATTTAACCCACAAATGCAGCACAAAACCCTAGACAGTCATTTTGCTTTCTGTGATGACAATGAGTGCACAGTGAAATGTTCAAGCAGCAACTGACATTTCATTGATGATGAGTATCTTTTTGTCTTTTTTGTCTACCCCATCAAGATGAGTTGCTAAGAAAAAATGAATCTGGCCAGTGTAAACAGTAATGTTTGATTCAGTTAATCAAACATGATTTGTTACAGTACCGTGACCGTACGTGATAGTTTTATTACTGTGACATGACAAGTTGGCCAGATTTTACAAATTTAAAACACCCCGCTCCTAGATTCGTGATAGATTTTTGTAATTTTTACCTGAAATCCAATTTGGCCAGAATGTTACTGTACCGTTCCCGTTGCATATTTTGCTATGCTAGAGTGGTCCATAAGCTACATCTCATGTTGGTGTGACGGACTCCGATTATTTTATTGTGGGAGTTAGGACTACTAAGAAGGGAAGAAAAATGATGAAGACTGAAAGATACTCTACTCACGTACCCAAATCTGGACTACTTGGTGCTCAGCTGTCTCCCTCAGATAAATTCCAGGCACGTTTAATTGTAAGATAAAACGGTACCTGACTCGTGCATTATTTTCAGCTCCTTCTTCACCGACTTGCACTTGACTGATGGACTGTGCTAGGACTGGCTATATGCTGCTGCTCAACAAGTTAGCATTAGTCTACTGTGCAGCCATGTCTGTTATAACAAAACTGAAATTAGCAGAACAAGGACTGAGAGAGCTCACAAAATGAGATTTGAAAAATTAGACTGTACTGATCATCCTACCCGTGACTTGTAAATCTGGCACTGTGACCAGGCAAAATTATTTTTGCCACCAAAAACCTGGAGTGACACTTTAGTGGAACACAAATTTAGCAATATTAACTGTTTTGTAGGAAAAATGAAGACAGTCCAAGCAGGACTCAACAGCTGGGTGGCAAAGAAAGGCCAAACCTTAAATGTGGAGGACATGATCACAACAGATTCATGTCATCATTACGAGAGTATTCAGTGATGCAAGAATCCCCCCTCTCCCCACAGTTAACAGTTTCCTGTGAACTAGTAGTACTAGGGCGCAATACTGACATGGGAGTACATTCAAGTTCTTCATCAGATATAACATGAGAGTCATCATCAGACAAAAGTTTGTCAGAATAATTTTCAGATATGAAAGATTCATCTAAATCTACTTCTGAGTCTGAGCTGTCTGCCTCTTCTTCTTCCTGTCATTGCTTTGTTTTTTGTCCCGTGGACCATATGGCTGCAGTGAAGGCCTTTTTCTGTCTACCACTTTTTAACCAGTACTCAATGACTGGAACTGGATTGAATTCCTGTTCACATGGTGTATGCAACGAGATCCTTGTTAAGGCTGTGAGACTGTCCTTTCCTAATGAACTTCACCAATCAGATGTTATTCTTTTCATTAGGCTAAACCCACATTCACAAACAGCTGTACTTGCTGGTAGAGTACGAATTAAGGTTACTAAAATGTTTACCAAATTACCAAAATGTTGTGGCATTTGTCTTGGCAAGCCTGATGAATATCTGGCCACTTTGCTTCTGCAGCATTGGCGTACCTTTTCTTGGGGGCGGGGACAAACATGTAATACCCTGACCTGATCTGCAGCCTGACAGTTTTGAGAGTTTGCTGATTGTTACTGGTAGAACAAAAAATTCACCTTCTCTTTATGTGATTTTTTTAGTTTGGTCCACTCTGCTACACACATGTCTGGATCTGTGTTCTGTTCTGTGAAGACTGGTCTGAACTCCTCTATGACACCAGCTACTGCATCCTCTGCATAATCTGAAACAAACTGGAAAAAACTGTCTCACCTCCCACCTCGCTACACTAAGGATGCTTCTCCCAGTGCCACCCAGTCAGAGTTATTTTCCCACCCTAACACACCTGTCAAGTCCACATGGCTTGTTGGCTACTGTTTAAAGTTCACAATGTGGTTCATGGCCACCATAATGGAGTCCGGCTGGTGCATGTCTTCTGACCTGTTTGTGACATTTAGGATCATGGCTGTCAGTAGTGTCTCTCTGTCAATGGAAAACTGGTCTGCTTCGTCAACAGATAGGGTGTGTCCATGGAATTCAGGTCCCTCCAAGGCATCCAGATTTCGCAAGTGCTTTCCAGGTCTAGAAAACAAGAACAAAAGGAAAAACACGGACTTATCCCCCTGGCCTGACCTAACTTGTCCTGATAGAGATAAGGTTTTTTTTTTTTTTCTGGCTAGGGTGGAGGGAAGATACTATAGTCTAGCTAAAACCAATCTGGAAAACAAAAATTGCCTTGTTTTCAGCTTTACAAGGCAGTCCTTCAGGTCCTGAAGTGATTCAAACACCTCTCCCACTGAAGTATCATTTGCTTGAAGAATCAGGGTGACTTTTATGAACTCTTCCAGGATGTCTGCCATCAGGTGAATGTAGCGTAGACATCTCCAGATCTGCATGATCTTCAGGTAGCCCTTGGCCTTCTCTGCTTGGTCCACTCGGGGTCCGCCAAGCTGCATCTGAGAAGACAAAAAATGGCACAAGTTGTTGCTTTAGTAGTTCCATTTTTAAAACAAATGTAGAAAGACTGTGCTTAAAATGGAGTCTGGGACAGTACATACCTGTTGGAAGTGCATTAGGATCCCGGGGTAGTCTGTGATGAGCACTTTCAGTGCTGTTAATGTGTGTTGTGTCCATCTGGTTCCTCCCACTCTGGTGGGAATAAGGCATCTTACTCCCGCTGCCTGACAGGACTCGCTCAGATTTTTACGGTTTAGAGGTGAAAAATGATAAAACAGATCCCCAGCACTAATTGGTCTATTTTTTTATGATGCGTGATGTTTTTTTAAGACATCCTTCAGGGCTAACTCCAGCCGATGTTCATTGCAGTGGATTGTGACTAGATAAGGACGATCCTTTTTCAGTAGTGCGGCCAACCCCCCTCTTCTGCCGGTCATCACTGCTGCCCCATCGATGGTAAGCCCTACCAGTTTGTTTTTCCACTCTGCTGACTCTGTCTGTGGCAGCATGGCCTGATCGATGCATGCCGTGATTGATGCTGCATCAGCTTTGTGTGGATTTTCCAGGGACACAAAAAAAAACACCTGGCACCCCCTTGTTTACTGTTCTTATGTAAATTATTTCCTGTTCTTTTATACTGGAATCTGTAGCACCATCTATCACTACGGACATGAAGTCCACATTCTTCACCACATCCACCAGCTTCTTACATTCCACCTCAGCGATATTACTAATGAACATGCGGCATGATTTGTCATTGTGATAGGTTTCCCCAATATCAGCTCCTTTACATTTGTCAAGGTCACACATTCACTGGAAGTCTGTATATGGCCTAGTGTGTTTGGCCAAGGCATGTGCATTTTGACTTAAGATCTGCACACGATGTGCCACATTGGAATTGAGCATTTCGATTTCTTTGTCAGCAGCAGATGCCTGCTGGGATTTGGCTACAAACCTGGGGTACTTAACCCTCCTCCCCCAGCTGGCCCCCAATGACCCGAGGTAATTCCGGGACAACAGGACACAGAGGATAATAGTAAACAGAGTCCACTCCGAAGAAAGGGGGGTTACTAGCGGGGTACTGCAGGGTTCAGTACTGGGACCGGTCCCTTTTTGTGCAGCCCGCCTTAGACTCAGCCCCTGCCAACCCTCGCCCCTTGCACCCCAGGGACTTATCTTTTTCCAGTTCCCCCTGAATTGCCCCCCAGGGCAGGGCCACCGTACCAGCAGAACTTCTCGCAGTGATGGGACAAGGGTGCAGGCAGGAGAGCCCACTGGCATTGTCTCCTTGGCTTGTCCCTCAAGGTGGGGCATGGAGCCCTACTGGCCATAGCGGACGACTGAATAGGTAGGGATCCCGGAAGTGCCGTGGCATGCAAGTGGAACTGAGGCAAGTGGGTAGCATAGGTTTTAACCCCAGGGGTGGGGACGTGCAATGATGTCCCGTGTCTGCCCTGCCCTCCACAAGTGACTGCACCGACATGGGGTACCTCCGGCCTCCGCCAGGGGTCCACATCGTGCCAGACACTCTTATCTCCCTCTGTCCCAGAGAAGGAGAGCAGTCCCTAGGACGCTCAATCCTTCTCCCCCCATCCAGCTCTCCGATGTTCCCAGGTCTGTTCCCGAATCTGGGTTGTTTGCGTCGCAGTCTGGTGGCCTGCCCCTGCATGCCGGCGCTAGGACCAGTCCATTTTAATGTCTTTATAAGTTGCACTGCGGAGGGACTGGAAGGAAAAGTATGCCTCTTTGAAGATGTCACAAAGATCTGCAACAGTCGATAACACAAGGGGGGGTGGAAGGGATGAGAAGGGACTTGGCAAGGTTGGAGGAATGGTTAAATGTATAGCAGCTTAGATTCAGTGCAATGAAGTGTAGAGTAATGCACCTGGGAAACAAAAGCCCAGGGGAAGAGTATACAATTGTGGGGGGGGGGGAGGTATTAACAACAACAAAAATGGAAAGGGACCTGGGGTAGTCATATCAGATGACCTAAAGGTGGGCAAGCAATGTGAGAAGGCAGTAAGGAGGGCTGGGGTATGCTCCGATGCATATGGAGTGGCATCACCAGTAGAAAACAGGAAGTTGTTATCCCTCTGTACAGACAGTTGGTGAGACCCCATCTGGAGTACTGCGTGCAGTTCTGGAGACCCCATCTCCGCAAGGACATAGGATGGAGGCAGTCCAGAGAGGGGCAACTAAAATGGTGCATGGTCTGCACCAGAAGCCATATGAAGAGAGACTAAAGAAGCTTAATATGTATATCCTCGAGGAAAGGGGGGGACATGATAGAAACTTTCAAGTACCTCAAGGGAATCAACAAAGTCCAAGGGAGTAGCATCTCTCAGACAAAGAGATGTGCAAGAACAAGGGGGTGTAGTTGAAAATAGAGAGGGGATGGCTCAGGGGCAACATGAAAAGGTATTTTTTCATGGAGAGGGTGGTGGACGCATGGAACAGCCTTCCTGAGGAGATCGTGGGTTCAAAAACAGTGGGGGAATTCAAGAATGCATGGGACAGATATAAGGCAATTCTAGTGGGGGGTAGGAAGAAGTAGGCTGTTGGTTAACTAGGATCTGCAACGTATCCAATAGGTAGGGAAATGGGCAGACTAAGTGGGCCAAGTGGTCCTTATCTGCCATCAAAGTCTATGTTTCTATGTATGTTTGAGGTTGCCAGCGGTACTGCTGCCCCAACGGTCTAGCCCCTGTAGTGCTGTTTTTGATTTATGGTATCGCCGCTCACTGGGTCACACCTGGAAATGAGCCCTGGCTCAGCGTGCCTTTCCCGGTTTCTAGTTTTCAAATAAATAAATAAAAATTCCTAACTAGCCTGGGAATGTCATGCAAATTAATTACCCTTTAACTTGTACATAGACTGTACAGGGATTCTCATCCTATCAAGATGCTCTCCGTTTTGCAGTGGCATTGTTAGAATGTTAATATACGTGTGTGTGTGTGTGTTTTGCAGTGGCATTGTTAGAATGTTAATATACGTGTGGGTATGTATTTTGCAGTGGCATTGTTAGAATGTTAATATACGTGTGTGTGTGTGTATTTTGCAGTGGCATTGTTAGAATGTTAATATACGTGCGTGTGTATATTTTGCAGTGGCATTGTTAGAATGTTAATATACGTGTGTGTGTGTGTGTGTGTGTATTTTGCAGTGGCATTGTTACAGTGTTAATATACGTGTGTGTGTGTGTATTTTGCAGTGGCATTGTTAGAATGTTAATATACGTCTGTGTGTGTGTGTGTGTGTGTGTGTGTGTGTGTGTGTGTATTTTTTTGTATTTCAGTGGCATTTTAGAATGTTAATATACGTGTGTGTGTGTGTGTATTTTGCAGTGGCATTGTTAGAATGTTAATATATGTGTGTGTGTGTGTATTTTGCAGTGGCATTGTTAGAATGTTAATGTGTGTGTGTGTGTGTGTGTGTGTGTGTGTGTGTGTGTGTATGTTTTTGCAGTGGCATTGTTAGAATGTTAATATACGTGTGTGTGTGTGTGTGTATATTTTGCAGGCACCCTACTGATGCCTCAAGTTTACTCATTCTGGAGGTGTCATAAGTTTACGCTGTGGCTGCAGGTGGATTGCTCTGTGAATAACTGAAGATGACCAGTAATAAGACTTGTCTAAATGGCCCATGGGCATAATTCTTGCTATGGTGAGGGGCACCTATGAATTGCAGTCGATATATCTCATTCCTTCTGCATTAGTGAGAACAATGCTAGAAGGCATCTGCCAGTGATCTGTTGGGACTTGAGCTCATTGGTAGCTAATCCTTGTGGATGTTATTTGCAGCTAATTCTTTGGACATTGCTCCTTAATAGGAGCTCAACTTTCTGAACATTGTTCCTAACAGCATCTTATTAGGATTCTCCTGCTGTGTTATTTATTACTGTTCTATTATTATTTACTAAAAACTTTCTGGGTGGGGGTTTGGATAGTGGAGGTGGGGTTGTTGGGCTTGTGTGGGCTAAGGTTTTACTTGTATTAGAGTTGCTGAGTGGTTGATGGTGTGTATGGTGATTAGAACTTTTATGTGATTTTGTTTTGCTGTTGATTTTAGGAGGAAGGGGGGAATTTAACGTTTTTAGGCTGATAATTGTGGAAGAGGATGTGCGTAGGGTTCAGACCCCATACATAGGATTACTTACTGGGGATCCCTGCTCTGGGACCTCTGTTCTTCCGCTGATCCACCTCTGTCATCTGCAGCTATTAGGTGTTGTAAGTAGGGCAGGATTGTGTGAAGGCAGAATGGTGGGTGGCAGGGTAACGGGAGAGATTCGCATCGGGGTGGTCAAGACCAGGAGATGCCTTTGGGTGAAATGGGGCCTTAGGAGAGATCAGATGTGTTTGGTGCCCATTCCCAGGGCTTTTGCCAGATCAAGTGAACAGGTAGCTGCTGGGCTGGCAGTTGCTGCTGGTCCCCTTCGGGCAGTGTTGTATAATGCGAGATTGATCAGGAACAAGACCGGAGTTATAGCGAATTTGATTTTCTCGGTCGATCTGGCTTGCATCACCGAGACCTGGCTGAGAGATGATGCCGGTCCAGTTTTGGAGGCGTCCATCCCAGCTGGATTCTCTGTAGTACACTGCTCAAGGAGGGATCGATGGGGAAGGGGTGTAGCCTTCTGTTTTAGATCCGACCTGAACTTCTCTGTGCACCCAGTGTTTGAATGCATTGCCTTGTACAGGGGTCCAGATGCAGGCTGCAGAATCCTTCTTGTGTACCAGTCTCTGGGGCACGGGAAGGAGTTTCTGCAGGAAGTCGTCGAATTCATTGCCAAGAGAGCATTGGAGTCGCCCAGGTGGTTGGTCCTGGGTGACTTCAGTGCTCAGATCGACAACTAATCATTGCAATTTTTTTTTTTTTGAAAATCAGCTTTATTCAAGCAATCAAATTCCTTTCAATTAATCATATGAAGACATACCATCAGGAGTCTGTCTATATTATATAATAGATTAAAGACTTTAAAATCACTGTCTTGTTTAATCTTTCACTAGTATGCATTCTCATCTCCGTCTGAAGTTTGACAGCTGGCTTCATATAAAAACTTAATTAACTACACATAAAACTCTTAAACCTAGTACCTAGAGAGCCATATGAGGTTTGTAAACTTCAATATAAGACCCAAATGACATAAAATTATCTTATTTCCAATACATTGGGGGGGGGCAGATAAATAGAGGTTATACATCAACATATTAAATCACATTGTTATTAAAGAAAAAAGAGAAGAGAGAAAAGGGGATTATAGAAGTACCTGTGAGAATCGAATGCAAGGAAAAAAGCAAGCTGTAAGTTTTACCATCTAGGGGGGGCAAGGTCATGATCACTGATACATGACAGAAGAACAAAGGGTACCCCCAGCAAACCTTCTTGCTGTTAGGGAGACCCCCTATCCATTAAAATTAATCTCATATCGTTATGGACTATCTTTCTGTGTTAAATTCCCATTATTCCCTAATGTTGAATGGCTAGCTGCCCATCCTATCCATGGATGCCATACTTCCATACATTTATCTGTTTTAAAATGTAATTTGGCTGTTATCTGTTCCATGTCACACACCTTATTAGTTCGGTCAACCCAGTCTTGGAATGATGGGGGAAGCAGCCTCAACTACCTGGCGGATATACATTTTAGTGCCACAGCTATGAGACCTAATGCCAATTTCCTATGGGGTGAGGGTAGCCAAATAATTGTAGGAAGGCCAAATATCCATTCTGAAAATTCATCTGGGATATCCATTTGCAGGATTTGATTAATGGCCAACTGTACTCCAGACCAGAGATGGGATCCCGCACTGCCACAACCACGCCAGCAGCGATCCGTATAAGTGGTGTGAAAGTGCCTGGTAATCTTAGGGGTATAAAAAAAAAATGAATTAAAATTTTCCAGAAAAATTCTCTCCAGCCAGGTGAAGAGGTCACCCCCCCATCCCACCTTCAGGCGCCTATTCCAGTCCTTAATAGTAATATGAATTTGAGCTTTTGAGCTTCCCTCTCCCAGTGTTCTTTCACTCGTAATAGTGGAATCTCTTCACTCGTCTCTAATTTAAAATAAAGGTTAGATATAAGTTTCACAGTTGTGATACCCATTATGATCCCATACATAAGTTCCTTCCAAGGATTTCTTGGTCGAGTTAATGCTTGCTCATTGTCTTTATAAGAAATAAAATGTCTGACCTGCATATATTTAAACAGGTCAGAATTTGAGAGGTGAAATTTATCTCTGTTGTTGGAAGGACACACAGGTCCCTCCCTCAAGAATTGAGAAAATCTGCACAGGCTTTTAATTTCCCACAATGCATACCCAGAATCTAACTGGGATCTGAACAAAATCTTAATAGGACAGGGACCTAACTTTTCTCTTCAGCTCATCAGGCCCAAAACTCGATGTAAAGTCTTTATAGAATGCTTCACCCAGGGGTTATATACATGTTCTACAGTGCTCTGTGGAACCTCTGTCAAGACCAGCGAGTACAAAGGCAGAGGCAGAGGCTCATTTTCCTCCATTTTATACCAACCTGACATTTCCCGTCGTCTGGCCCAAGAACACAACGGGACCATCTGACATGCCAAGTATTACCGGTGTACGTCTGGCAGTCCTTGGCCTCCCTGAGACCTATGAAGATATAAAATTCTCCTAACTACTCTAGGGTTCCTACCTCCCCAAATAAACTTTTCTAATCCTTGATTCACTTTCTTCCAATAATCAGGGGGAATAGGAATGGGCGGCGTGGACAATAAAAAGAGAAACCGAGGTAACAGGTTCATCTTAATTGAATCTATGCGACCAGCCAATGAGAGAGGTAGGAGGGTCCACCTAGCCATGTCGCCTTGCATCCCATTCCAAAGTGCATTGTAATTGGTTTCATATAGTCTACTTCTGGAGGTAGAAATTTGAATCCCTAAGTATCTGAGCTGGTTATTTTTCACCCAAGCGTACGGAAATGTGGACCTAAACAACTGTGTGGGTTGCACACTGAGAATCAGTGTGTCAGGCTTGGACATATTCACTTTGTATCCTGAGATAGCGGCAAAGTGATCTGACACCTTAATTAAGGCTGGTACTGACCTATCCGGGTTCCTCAAGAAAAACAGTGAATCATCCGCATACAGGGCAATTTTCTGTTCTACCCCTCCCGCCATTATCCCCTCTATTTCCAAAGATTGCCTAACTCTTGCCACCAGGGGCTCTAGGAAAATGGCAAACAATAGTGGGGACAGGGGGCATCCTTGTCTTGTTCCTCTACAGACTGTAAACCTACCTGAGTTAATCCCATTTACCCGTACTTGAGCTTGGGGGGAATTATAGAGATTAGATATTATTTTCCTAAATTTGGAGCCAAAATTAAATTTCTCCATGGATTTTAGTAAAAAATGCCAATTCACTCTATCGAATGCCTTTTCGCATCCATGGATATGGCCAATTGGAGTGCGCCTGTCCCCACTGGTTGGAAATAATATTCCGTAACCTTCTGATATTGTCTTGTATCAGTCTGATCCAGATGTATTATTGTGTGAATCACCTTCTGCATTCGATCAGCTAAAATTCCCGTAAAAATGTTCAAGTCCACATTCAACAGAGAGATCGGTCTGCAGGAACCGCAAACCTCAGGGTCTTTCCCTTGCTTATGTATTACAGAAATCTGAGCATATCTCCAGGAGTCCGGGATTTCCTCTCCCTCCTGAATATATAAATAACAGGACAGTAGGAGAGGGACCAGTTCTAACTGGAGTATTTTATGTAGTTTGGCCGGAATGCCATCTAGTCCAGGTGACTTGCCCTGCCTCAGCTCCGATATCTTCGCAGTAATCTCCTGGAGTGTGATAGGGGACTTCAGAGAGTTCTGGGCTTCCAAGGTCAGCTGAGGTATGGTTAATGGGGACAAAAATTCCTCCACTTTACTGCCATCGACATCATCTGAGGGGGACTCACTATATAGAGACTCATCATAATTAACAAGTCTGGGCAATGTGAGGGGGGGAGGTAGCCAAAACATTACGTTTGTCAGGGTCTTGTATTTTTAGAACTGCTCTATTAGTTATTTGTTTTCGGAGTGCAAAGGCTAATAATTTCCCGGCCCTGTTTCCTTCTTCATAATATTTATGATTAACCAGTAGCGGCTCTAGCCACAAATGGTTACCAGGGCACAGCTGGGGCACAACAGATGGCAGCCAGGGCACTGATATATTGTTACTATGGGGGAAGCTCTGCACCATATGGGGCACCAACTGGGGCACAGCATTTTTTTACCGGGGCACGTGCCCTGGTGGGCCCTGGTGTAGAGCCGCCACTGTGATTAACTCTTCTCAAGGAGCTTTCTGTCTGTTGTGCTAGTAGGCGTTCAAGGGAAGCTTTTTTTTTTTTTTTTTTTTGTAGCCAGTTAATTTTATCTGCAGGATTCGAGGTTAATTTGTGTCTAAATTCTGCTTCCCTCAAATCTGCTTCCAGTATTTTCTGCTGAGCTAGTTTCTCTTTTTTTACTTTGGAACTGAAGGATATTATGTGGCCCCTCAATGAGGCTTTCAAAGCATCCCAGAGAAGAGAAGGGGAGGGTTCTCCTAGTGCGTTCACAGCTAAAAACTCCTTAAGATGTTCTCTGAGACTGTCCTTGAACTCAGCAGAGTTTAGGAGTCCCACGTTCAACCTCCAGTTTGAATTTCTCAGAGTGGGCATCAATTGGATCTGCAAAGACACTGGAGCATGGTCCGACCAAGTCATGGGGTGTATAAGACAGGCCTGCAATCAGGTACTCCTCTCGGTAGGTAGGAAAAACATATCTAGCCGGGAATACGAATTGCATCTATGGAAGAAGAATGAGAAATCAGATTTCACTGGGTGGCAGTAGCGCAATGCTTCAAGAAACCCTGCTTCCTCCATAAGTCTCTTGAGGAAGGCACTGTCCCTCTGTCCTGATCTCGCTCTAACAATTCCCCGCCTATCTAGTTTACCCGAAATAACCCTGTTGAAGTCTCCCCCAATTATGTACAAGGAGTCAACCTCCATAGCAGCTTCTAAAATTAAAGTACAAAGGAAGGAACGGTTATCTTTTTCTTCGTTTGGGGCATATAAATTTAAAAAAATGCAAGGTATCCCACAGTAGTAAGCCTTCAGTTTCACAAAACGACCTGCTGGGTCCCCTTCAAAGTCCACTATCTTAATTGGAGGATCCTTCCCAATTAGTATCGCAGTGCCCCTGCGATGGGGGTGGGCTTTCCAGGTGGACGCGTAGACTTCACCCAACCAAGACCACTTTAATTTAGCATGCTCACTCTCTGTTAAATGGGACTCTAGAATATATGCCAGGTCCGCTTTATATTTCCCCAGTTCTCGTAACACCCAAGCTCTTTTAATGGGGCTATTTAAGCCCTTAACATTATAAGTAATTAAAGTTAAATCCATCTCTCACTATATTTTCACATATTTATATGTCCTTCCATTTATTACTCCCCAAAACCTCTCAGCCCCCCCCCTTCCCACAACCAGGTTAGGTAGAAGTGGAATTGCATTCTAGGCACAAACAAACTTTTCAAACTATAAAAACAAACAACATCAACCTTCAACCTTAACCAACATTGAGCTCCTTCCAAAAGTGCCACCTTCACCTCCCCAACAGAAATCTCTTTATGGGAAGGAATGTACAGCTACCTATGGCTGCACAGAACTGAGATCGTACTTGGTCTCAGAAATAGGTGTATCATCAGCTGGGCAGGGTGGAGATCTCTTTTCTAACTAGGAGAAAGGGAAAAGAAGGGAAGAAAAGGCCCTCCTTGAGAGATTGCTATATGATTTTTCTCCCACTCTCCCCCCAACGCCCCGCTCCCCCTTCAGTATCTTATTTTAAATTGCATTCCAAAATGATCCTAAAAGGAACAAGATAAAATCTTCCATCTTGAATTAACCGCTATTAACATCTATTATCATATATTCATCTGAATTAAATGCAGGAACTAAATTTGCAGAATCCTTTTTTGAACAAACTGGGCTACTATAGGTCTATAATAAGGCCCCTTTAACTTAATAAGAAATAGCTTTACACTACAACATTCAAATTATTCGAAATAGTTATAAGATTCATAACTCCAGGTTTGAAAACACCACAGTTCGCCAACTCTTCAAAGCAAAATCTGCTGTCTTCCTCGTGGATTTCAGGTGTCCGGTCGGCAGTTGGACGCTTTTTGTGGAGTTGGCCCTGCAGCATGGCCTTGCCTTCTACCTTCTCTAGGTTTTCTGGGTGAAGAATGGAAGCGGGTAAAGATACCGCTTTTCTGGCTAAATCTAAATGTTCCAAAGAACCTGCGTCGTCAGCTTGATGTGATTGTGGACCTTTTGCCCGTTTAGGATTTCGGATGGTATACCACCGTCAGTATTCGAGCTCCTTAACTGTTTCAGCATCCAGTATATTCACCATAGAAATGTCCCATTGCTTTAGAATTGGAGCTGCATCAGAGATATTTGGAAATAAGTGTGTCCCTGAGTCGGTGGTAATTCTTAATGTCGCAGGGTAATCCAGCCTCGCTTTAGCTCCCTTGGCCCATAACAACTTGAGGATGGGGAACATCTTTCTCTGTCTGTCCATTGTAATCGGGGCATAATCATGTTCAAAAAACAAATGGGTATCACCAAATAATACTTCTTTTTTTGCCCATGCTTTATACAAGACATCCTGTTTCGTTCTGTAGTCCAGAAAAGCAATGATCACTGACCTGGGTCTAGCTGTAGGATCTCGAGGTCGAGGGCCCAAAGATCTATGGGCACGAATAACGTTAAGGTAGTACATCTCATCTAGGGATAAGATCTCTTTTCAGGTTGGCCCGGTGGCGCTGAGGGTTGAGGCGCTGGACGACACACCTCCCTCTACGCCGGCGACCCGGGTTCGGGAACGAGCCTGGGCCGTCGGGGGTCGGCGGGAGTGGAGAAGGATCGAGTGTCCGTTAGACTGCTCTCCTTCTCCAGGGGTGGGAGTGGGAACGCCTCGCTGTCTTGCCGGCTTCTAGCGGTGGCTGGGGGCTATGGCAGGTCAGGGACAGAATTTGAGGGACGTGCTGTGGCAGACGCTGGGAGGGGGCGCGTGCAGTAGCGAGCGTGCTCCGGTCCCTTGACGTCATTGCATGCCATAGACGTATGGGAGGGAAAACAGAGAAAATCCTTGTGGGCTACATGATGGCTGGACGAGCAGCCCCCCTTCGGTTTCTGCCTGGATGCTCCCCCTGCACTGGGAAAAACCCCTCGGATCCCGTGGCGGTGGTCGCGTGCCCACCATGGTAAACAGATCGCTGTGTTGGTTGGAAGGTAAGGGGGTTGAGCTTGGGATGGGGGGGCGGACTCAGGGGGAACCATTGGTAACACCCCCCCAGCCGCAGAGGAGATAAGAAAATATACAAAAAAAAAAAAGATCTCTTTTCAGTAGGCCTTCCATGTATTTAATCATGTCTCCCGACTCGGCCTGCTCGGGAAGTCCATGTATACGAATATTTGATCTCCAGGATCTATTTTCTAGGTCCTCGATCTTTTGTTGCAGCCAGACCTCTCGGTCATGCAGCTGAAGTATAGCTCCGTTATGCAGGTCCATGGATTTGGAGGTTTCCGTGGCGTGGTTCTCAAGATTCAAGATTTTTTGCCACTGTGCTTTCTGTTCTTTTTTTTATGTCAGAGAGATCCCCCTGTATCTTGGTCAGTGTGTCTCCAAGTCTTTTCACCTCCTTATAGAGCTTCTTTGATGTTATTGTAAACGCTACCTCTTCATCGGAACTGGTGTCCAACGCTGAGCGGGAGCTGGGAGAGAGCGAGCACCATGGAGATTCATGGCCTGAAGGTGGTGGCTGAGTCGAGAGTTCGTTCTCGGTAGTAACCGTTAGTTCCAACAGATTTTCTTTGTGCCGCTGTCTTGTAGTAGCAATCCTCTCCTCCAGTTTACGTTGTTTTAACTTGGGTGCCAGTTTTTAATGTAGTTGAGGGGGGAATTTAGGCGACGATCTGGTGAGCCTACGTGACCTCAAGCCTCCATGCCTGCTGATGTCACCAGAAGTCCATCGTTGCAATTTGGACATGTCTTCCTCCAACTGATTACAATGCTGGGCTTTGCACAAGCAGTTGTTTCTGCGACCCACAGCCACGGTCATGCCATGGACCTAATATTCTCACTGGTGCTTGAGATTTGTGATCCCAAGATTGATTAGGTCATTTAGCCAGATCACTGCACAGTATAATTTCTTTTTTTTTTTTTTTTTTACTTTTTATTTATAGCGTTTTGTACATAAACATACAAATACTTACAACCTGAATCAGTGTAACCATATAGTCAGCAATAAATACATTACATAGGATGCAGACTGCCCATTCAATTGGTACAGCATTAGGGGTCATCCTACATATATGGTGGACTAATTTCTTATCTATTCAGGAGCCATATAGCAACCAATGCCTAATTTTGACAAACAGGAAGCTTAATAGGAAAAACATCGAACATGCCAACCCTAAAGGTCTATAATCAAATTATACAGCAATTATAAAGAAAGTCTCCCTTCCAGAGCTCCTTTAGGCTTAGTGGGAGTATGTGCTATAGTGTTTTTAAAAGTGTTCCCTGGGAAATAGCCCTCAAGATCGTACAAATACGGGGTGTCTTGTGCCATACTAGTGCTTAACCAGTAAAACAGCACCAAGATCTGCTTGGGCCATTAACTTAGTAACCCAAAGGCACCATAAGAAAGGAAACTATGTATCCAGGGCTCCCAGAGAACTGCTGAGCCGTGAGAACGCCAAAGACTCGGCTAACTCCATTGCACCCACAACTTATTCCACCCAATACAACAGCAAGAGGTAATACAGTATTTCTACTAGAAAAAAAACATCTGGAGAGAAAAAACTATTACCTGCATTAGTAGTAAGATTAAAGATGGTAATTAAATACTTTAACAGACAATTGTTTACCAGCCTTTAAAACTGAAACTTAGATGGTAAGGACTTTCAGCCATTGTAACAAATGTGGTAATAGTCTTTGGGGGGAAATGAAATTGTAATTAGAGTTCACTGCAGGTGGAATAGAAGTGACCACCCAGAGTTCCTACTCAGAGGTAAAAGTCCCAATGCTGAGTAAAAGTCCCAACTTAGCCCAACAGTCTCAAAATATGATAGAGAAACAAACCACTGAGTGAGGGAACCTAAAAATTCAGTCTTCGTCCAAATCCTCTTCATCTGAAGAGCACCTCTCTCTGAGTCTCTTAGCCGCTATTCTCTCCATGCAAGCTCCAGCTTCCTTCGCATCTGAGAAGCGGTATTGTCAGTGGCCATCCGAAAAACATAATCGAGCAGGAAATGCCAAGGTGAAAGAGATATCCAGTTCCCCAAGTCAGTTTTTAATGCCATCAAATGCTTTCCGTCGCATGCGAATTGCATAAGCAAGAGCTGGGAAGAACAAAATTCAGACCTCTCATACATAATCGGGCCTTTGCCGTATTGCTCCAAAATGTCATCGTGTTCCCCTAGGGATCTCAGCGTAAAGAGCACAGTCCAGGGATTGTCCATATTGCGCTGGGGTCCTCTTGGGGGTTATTCTGTATGCCTTAATGACTCGAAAGTCAGATATCCCCGTTAAGTCTGCCAACCAAGTTTGCAGGTATTGTAGGAGGGATTCACCTTCCCAGTCCTCAAGAAGACCTTGTATTCTAACATTGGCTGCCCGAACAGTGTTCTCTAACTGTTTGGCACAAGTACGTAAAGCTGCCTGTTCTTTCAGGGAGGTAGCAGTGGCGGCCCTGGCTTCTGCTGATTTCGTGGATTCGCCCATGGTATCTAAACATTGTTCCATGTTCAGGAATTTTTCGGAAAAGCCATCAATTAAATGGGCTTGATGCTTGGAATGGGTCCTCTTTCCGTGTCAGCGAAGGTGAAAAATCTGGGCGTGATCCTAGACAGAGGATTGACACTTGAGGCTCAGGTGTCATCTATTGTCCATTTTTGTTAAGGCTTGTACTGCTATTTGCAGGGTTTTAAAGTAGCCTATTCTGTGTTGAAGCTGGTAGATTGCTGAGACCCTGCTGTGTCCTCCGGAGGCTTTGCACTGGAACTGCATGGTGTAAAAAAAAAGTCTTGTTTAGCAGTTTTATTTTGACCCATCTTCATTGGAGTGTAGTTTCTCTGTCGGGTTGAGACCTCCCTCTACCAAAATAGACCTTTGGCTGAGTATTTCAGTATAAAATACTGCTTTCAATGAGAGTTTTTAAACCATAAAGTAGGAACTGTAGAAAAATGTGTTGCTGGCTGGGCTGCTAGCTCCGCCACCCCCCACACACACAGTATGATTCTTGTTCGCTCCCCTGCCATGAGATCTTCCCCTGTGAAGTTGGTACACCACTGCCCTTTAAGGGGTTTGTCCCCGGACAGCTTAATGTTGCTAATGGACCTCTTGGCAGTGAGTGCTGCTTGTGCTGTCAGCTCGAGTAAAGCGGTGGTGGCCTATAATAGGGCTGTCACCTTGGCACTCAATTCTGTTGCGGTGGTCTGTATACGACCTAGGTCCTCTCGCTTGATGTCCCCTGGGTTTGATGGGGAGCTCAAGGAGATGAAGTCCAACGGTGGGAGACCAGAGCATCTTTGGCATAAATCGCAGTCGGAAGAGGACAGGCTGGCTCTGAGAACTCACAATGGTGAGTATCAGAAGGCGATCTCCCATAAGAAGGCAGCTTATCTGTCTAGGGAGATTGCTGCAAGGAAGAACAGACCAGCTCAACTCTTCTGGACTGTACACGGGCTTCTTCATCCAGCTTGCTTGCAGTTGGTCAGAGAAGTTTCGGTGGTGAAGTACAAGGAGTTTGCTTTGTTCTTCTCTGACAGTGTCCTTCATCAGGGTTGTGACTTCCCGAACTGGGCTTTCTTGGCCCGGCAATGGCATGCCAGATGCCCCTGAGAGCACTCTCCTTGCCTGGAGTGAGTTTAGACTGGTGGGGGTGGAAGAGGTCTGTGAGGCGATTTTGAATCTGCAGCCCACATATTGTGAACTGGACCCGGGCCCAACCCATTTTCTAGTGGGATGTGTGGAGTCCATTGGCCCAGTGTTCACCGAGATAGTCCAGTGCTCGCTTTTGGAGGGGCTATTTCATAATACCTTGAAAGAGGCACTGGTAAAGCCCCTTCTGAAAAAAAACAAAAAAAAACATCTCTTAACCAGGACATCTTGATGAATTATAGACCAGTCACTAACCTTCCCTTCCTGGGTAAGGTTATTGGGAAAAGTGTGGCTCTGCAGCTCAGGGCATACCTCGCGGCCTTTGACATATATGAGCCCCTCCAGTCAGGATTTAGGTCCAGACATAGTACTGAAACTGCATTGGTCAAGGTGCAAAATGATCTCCTCAGGGCTAGAGATAGAGTGGTCAGTACTTATCCTTCTCAATCTCTCATCAGCATTTGACACTGTGGACCATGCCGTGTTACTAGATCACCTGAGGGGGCTTTGCAGACTCACCGGCACTGTCATCATCTGGTTTCAGTTCTTTCTCACAGGCAGGACTCAGAGGGTGGAGATGGGAAGTTTTTCCTCCCACTCTAAACCTCTGCTCTGTGGAGTTCCCCAAGGGTCTGTTCACTCACCCATGTTGTTTGCAATGTACATGCTGCCCCTTGGTGAGATCGTTAGACGTTACAGTGTAGAGTTTCTATGCTATGCAGATGATACCCAACTGTATATGTCATTTGCACCTGGGAATGTGATGCAGTGGCGGTGTTGCATAAATGTCTGACTGAGATCCAGGACTGATGTCCTCTACCTAGTTGGGGCTCAGCCGTGATAAGACAGAGGTACAGGTGGTAGAGCCTGGCTGCCAGAGGTAGGTGGTTGCTGTGAGGGCTGAAATGGGCTTGATGCTTGGGACGGGTCCTCTTTTGGCGTCAGCGAAGGTGAAAAATCTGGGCGTGATCCTAGACAGTGGATTGACACTTGAGGCTCAGGTGTCATCTATTGTCCAGATTGGCCTTTACTATTTTAGGAATATTGCGTGGATTAAAGTCTTGGTCCCTCTCGGTGACCTACTATCACTAGTGCATGCTTTCATGACATCCAGACTCGACTACTCCAACATTGTATATCCCGTGGTCTGTGGAGGGGACCTGCACCACCTGCAGCTGTTGCAGAATGCGGTAGCCAGGTTGCTGATGGGCATCCTGAGGTCCTGTCATGTGATCCCAGTTCTGTGCAATCTGCACTGGCTGCTGGTAAGGTGGAGGATCTCTTTCAAGGTGGGTTTACTCACCCACAAGGCCCTATATGGTTTGGGTCCAGGCTATCTACAGGACTTCCTGACTCCTGCCCGCCCCTTGTGCTCTCTCAGTTCTGCTGAGGAGGGCCTCCTAGCAGTTCCCATGGCCTGGCTAAAACATCTGAAGATCGTGCCTTTGTGGTGGCGATACCAGTCCTGTGGCACTCTCTTCCCAGGTTCTTCAGGGGGTGGCCCCCTCGGTGGAATCCTTCAAATGGGGTCTGAAGGCGCACCTTTTTAGACAAGGCTTTGGGGCTTAGCATACTGTCTTTTTTTTATTTGTTCATTTTATTGCTGATTTCTTGTATGTTTTGCACCAATTATAATTTTCTCATCTGTCTGTATTCTGTACAGGGCCCTAAACCTCAGGGAAAAAGTGCTTAAAAAATAAAACTTTGCTTGCTTACTGCATTACCACCAAGCGTTAACACCTAGGCCTGTGTATGACAACGTTGTAAATAAATTTGATACAGCGTTGAAGTATGAGCACCTGGCCTTCTTGAAGGGGGACATGGATTGTGTAGTCTAATGCTTTATTTCAATTAAGTTGCTGATATCAGGAAATTAGTAATCTGCAAATGGTTTGAAGCCAGTTAGCATGTGGATAAAAAGGTCCAGCGGGGCTCACAATAAGGCATCAGCACCATTTCTCCCTGCTGTCAACATTCCCCCCCACACTGGGACCCTTTACGCCAAGACGGTGTATTCAAACAACATGAAGTCTTGCTATATTATGACAGTAGCAGTTTGATCCAGCTCTAGAACTGCTCCGGAGGTGAAATGGTTAAAACCATTCCAAAATAGAATTTTGGCCAGGAGCTCTAAGAAGCAGCTCTATCTGTGTTATTTCAAACCTGAACTGTCAGATTCTTTACTCCGCCTCAGTGAACAGTCGCTCCGGAGATTTCTCCTACTGCTCGGTTCATTTCTCGGTTTAAAGTGTTTCTCGGTTGGATTCAACCGAGAATAGTTTTATTTAACCGCGAAACCGCTCGGTTCAAGCTCTATCTGTGGTAACCGTAAGCAAATTAAAAGTTTTTGTCTGTGGAACTTGTGTTATCGGTTCGGTTTTGAACCGATCAGCTGGGTTTAAAACTCATTTAAAACTAAAATTAACATTTTAGAGGCGCGTTCCCGGTTCTTATCGGTTCTAAAAAACGGATTTATTACAGTTTTTCCAATACCCGTGACACAGTTAGGAACCGATAAGGTGTTCTTGCCTGGCACTGCCGCTAAAAGGCAAGTTTTCTGGTTAGGCTGGCATTATGTCTGAGAAACCCAAAAGGAAAACCGGCCCACTGGGTTTCAACACTGTGATGTTTGTGGGAAGTCTTTGCAAGGCTCGCCCACACACACATGTGTTTATTGTCTGGGGTTTGACCACCTCCAGTCAGACTGCCAGATATGCAAGAATTTCCCTGCAGCCACCCTGGAAAAAGATTGGGCAGGCTCAGGAACGAGAGGCCAAAAGTCCGCTGACCCGGATGGTGCAGCTGTTCGGTGCCAACCAACCAGAGGGAGTGCCCTCTGACCAGGGCCAGACTTCCTCAAGCAAAGAAAAGCTGGTTCTGAGAACCACTTCCAGTAAAGAAAACAAGAAAATCAGCAGGTCTGGAGTCCAAAACCCTTCTCCAACTGCTGCAGAGATACAAAAGCCATACAAATTGTCCAGTCACTGTCTCAGGGTCCGTCCGAACCGCCACTATCTGGCAAAAGGTCGGTTCGTCCGGTCCCAGTGGTTCAGGAATATGATATTGAGGAATTTTATGAACCAGAGGAGGGGGAGGATGATTATGAACAGTATGAATGTGGCTGGGAAGGTCTGGGTGTGCCCTTTGAACCGGACATCTCTCCAGACAGACCTTTAGAATCTCCCCCTATGCTGTCTGAGTCCCCATCTCATTTTATGTTTTACAAAAAAGCTGCTGAAACCCTTCAGTTTCCCTTAGAGGAAGCTGTGGATGAGCAAGAGGAGCCTGATTTTGTAGAAATGATGGATATTCCAGAGTCTAGGAGATTGTCTATTCCTTTACATAAGTCTTTTAGGAAGCAAACAATAAACATTTTAAAAGCTCCTAATTCTGTGCCTCCTGTAGATAGAAAGATGGACAGAAGGTACACATTGTCAGGTCCTGATACAGAATTCCTTTCTCAGCAATGCAGTCATGTTGGGGTAGTTCAGGCTGCAGCCTGTGATAAAGCTAATATTCCCCTGGCTTCACATCCTCCTGACAAGGATTCCAGGAAGATTGATGCCATGGCAAAAAACAGTATATGGCAGCCTCTCTGGGACTCAGGCAAGCAAATTATATTGCTTATGTAGCTAGGTATCAGAAATCTAGATGGGATACTGTTATGCAATTAGCCAAGCAAGCCCATGGCCAGCTGGCTAGTGAACTAGAACAGGTGGCTGCTGATGGCATTGAGGCTTCTAAGGTTCAGTTTCATGCTGCTGTGGATGTTAATGATGTTTCCTCTAGGGTCATGGCCACATCTGTAGCTTTTCGTAGGTTGGCCTGGCTCAGGTGTACTAGTCTGTCACAGGATACCCAGACTAAGGCTGTGGATTTTCCTGTGGTGGGAAATTCTCTGTTTGGGGAGCAGACAGAGAACTACATGAAAAAGATGGATGAATATAGGACTACTTACAAGAGTGCCCAGGCTAAGGAGCGGCAAGCCACTCCTCAAAGGCATACCCCCAGGGGTAGGGGTAGGCCTTTTCACAGGCCTTTTTATCAGACTCAGGCCTCCTCTGCCTATGCTCAGAGGGGCTTCTTCAGAGGCAGAGGCAGGCGAGGGGTGGGCAGACCTGCTCCCACTCCCCAGCCTAAAGCTCCTGCTAAGCAGGCACCCTGATGGGGTGCCCAGGGCAGATCTCCTGTACTGGTAGGGGCAGGCTGGCTTACTTCAGTCAGAATTGGGCTTCTTTAACCTCAGACAAGTGGGTTCTGGAAGTAAGCCAGGGGTCTGGTTCTCAGCCTCAAAAAGTTTCCCAAGTTGAGAAGCAGACTTTTACCTGCAAGTGCTTCAGAGACCCTTGCTCTGGAAGCAGAGGTCTCATCCCTGTTAGCTCTCAGAGCAGTAGAAAGGGTTCCTCCTGCACCAGGGCAGGGTCTGTATTCAGATACTTCCTTACCCCAAAAGACAGGAGAATGGCGCCCATATTAGATCTCAGATATCTGAACAAGCATCTTTTGAAACCAACGTTCAAAATGGTAACTCTGGCAATGATTTTACCTCCCTAAGGCCAGGGGACTGGCTAGCCTCCCTGGACCTCAAGGATGCCTATTTCCATGTCCTAATCAGAAGCTCCCATCGAAAGTACCTCAGATTGAACTGCCCTCAGGTCATTACCAGTTCAGAGCAATGCCCTCGACCTTACCTCTGCCCCAAGGGTATTCACAAAGTGTCTAGCAGTGGCTCACTTAAGGAGCAAAGAGATTGCTGTTTCCCTATCTAGGCGACTGGCTCATTGTAGGTCAGTCCCCAGAACAGGTAAAATCTCACCTGCAGTCTCGCAGCAGCTTCTCACCTCCCTGGGCTTTCTGCTAAATCTGCCAAAGTCCGATTCTGGAACCAGTCCAGGTACTCACCTTTATAGGGGCAGAATTGGACACAAAGCTAGCCAGAGCCTTTCTTCCCTTAGAAAGGGTAAGAATTTATGGCTCTGGCCTCCTCTTTCACTCTGCAGGTCTCTCGACCAGCAAGACACTTTCTGCAGCTCCTGGGGCACATGGCTGCATCCACAGCTGTTGTGCAGGGAGCAAGATTTCAGATGAGAGACATTCAGTTTCACTTGAGAACCTATTGGTCTCAGAGAAGAGACCCCTTTCCAAGTTGGTCCCAGTGACTCGAACCTTGATCCTAGCCCTCCAGTGGTGGCAGGATCAGAGCAATTAAGATTGGGGTCCCTTCATTTCCCTACTCACGGCTTGACTCTCACTACAGATGCTTCCCTTCTGGGTTGGGAGCCCACATGGGCGACCTTTTCACTCAGGAGTGTGGTCCCCCAGGAATCTCTGCTCCACATCAATTTGCTGGAACTCAGAGCTGTCTTTTTAGCTCTTCAAGCATTTTCTGCATCTGTCCCGACAAGGTGATACAAGTCAGAACAGACAACACCACAACAATGTTGTACATCAACAAACAGGGGGCACTCGGTCTTCGGCCTTGTGCACGAGGCAATGAAGTTGTGGTCTCTGGCCTATTCCTGAACACTTCCCTCATAGCAGTTCATCTTCCAGGGAAGGACAATGTCCTAGCGGATGCTCTCAGCAGGATTTCCCAGGGCCATCACGAATGGTCCCTGGATCCTCAAGTGTTGGGGATAGTCTTTGCCAGATGGGGCACCCCTCAGATAGATCTTTTTGCAGCCCCAGACAATCACAAACTTCCTCTGTTCTGTTGCAGGCCTCCAGTGCTGGACTCAGTTCCCCTGGATGCCCTTCTTCTGGATTGGGAGGGAAAGTTTCTCTATGCTTTCCCTCCCTTCCCTCTCCTATTCAAAGTATTAGTCAAAATCAGATCTCAGCCTTGCAGGGTGATTCTGATTGCCCCGGATTGGGCCAGGCAGCCCTGGTACCCACTCCTTCTGTCACTGACAATCCATCTTCCCTTTGCCTCCCAGGATTCACAACCTGTTAACTTGTGCCCAGGGAAGGGTTTGGTATCCGGACCTCAAATCCCTCAACCTCAAGGCCTGTCTCTTGAGGTTAGAGTTGCTGATTTACACCTTTCTCAGGGTGTTCTTGAGATCCTAAAGGCTTCTAGAAAGCCTTCCACTAAGGTACTTATAGTTCTAAATGGAAAAGGTTTTCCATTTGGTGTGTGAGAAAAATATTTCCCAGGATCTGCTGATTTGCCCACTGTGTTAGATTACATGGTACATCTTAATTCCTTGGGTCTCAGACCAGCTACCCTGAGAGTTCATTTGGCAGCTGTATCTGCTTTTGTGTCAGCAGGAAAGTCATCCCTCTTTCCTCTCATCCTGTGTTTTCCAAGTTTTTAAGGGATTACTCCATACTAATCCACCCTTTCGAACGGCCCCTGCTTGGGACCTGAATGTTTGCATTGCCCAGTTAATGCAACCCCCTTTTGAACCTCTGTCTTCTGCAGAGCTTAAGTACCTAACTTGGAAAACTGTTTTTCTAGTGGCTATCACTTCTGCCAGACGCATAAGTGAGTTGCAAGCCTTGTCAGTGGAAACTGACTTTATTTCTTTCCACAGGGATAAGGTAGTCCTTAGGACTAATAGGAAGTTTTTGCCTAAGGTGGTTTCAGATTTCCATCTTAATCAATCTATCTCCCTTCCAGTATTTTTCACTGATCACTCCTCGTCTGGTGAGAGGAGGTTGCACAGCCTGGATGTTAAGAGAGCTCTTAGTTACTATATAGAGCGTACCAAAGGTCACAGGTTCGAATCCCTCCAACTTTTCCTTACCTATGGTGAAGTTGGGAAAGGCAAACCTGCCACTAAGAGATCAATTGCCAGGTGGATTGTCTCTTGTATCCAATTTTGCTATCAGAAACTGGGCAGAGTTCCCCCCCCCTGGTTTGAGGGCTCATTCTACCAGGGGTACAGCTGCGTCTCTAGCTGCTGCCAGAGACATCCCTATATTAGAGATTTGCCAGGCTGCTACTTGGAAAACGGTACACACTTTTACCAAGCATTACTCCCTGGATGTCCAGGCCAGGAGAGATGCTCGGTTTGGCACAGCTGTTCTTCAGAGCCTATTCCCTAAGTAGGTTCTGCCCCTCCTCCATGGAGGTACTGCTGTGTATTCTGCTACTGTCATAATATAGCAAGACTTCATGTTGTTTGAAGAAAAAATTACTCACCTTAGTAATGTTGTTTCTTCTAATGGAGTCTTGCTATATTATGACCTCCCCCCCAACCTGCCCCTCTCAGAACCTCTACTTGGGTGGGGTGCGGGCAACTTGGTGTGGGCACCTTTTATGCCCTGTTAGCATTTTTGTCCCCTTTTGGGGCTTTTGGTGTGTGTGTGTGTGTGTGTGTGTGTGTGTGTGTGTGTGTGTTCTGTTATACTTATGTTTTATTCTCATATTATTAGAATTGTGTTAGTATTTCTGGTCCCCTGACTTGAGTCTTGGGTGTTGGGACCAGCAATGGTTGTTATTATTTAGGTAGCCATTTGGCTAGTGTAGGTTACAGCTTCCACACAGACCTTAGTGAGTTTTGGCTTGTAAAGATCTGACATTTCAGGTTTGAAATAACACAGATAGAGCTGCTTCTTAGAGCTCGTGGCCAAAATTCTGTTTTGGAATGGTTTTAACCATTTCACCTCCGGAGCATTTCTAGAGCTGGATCAAACTGCTACTGTCATAATATAGCAAGACTCCATTAGAAGAAACAACATTACTAAGGTGAGTATTTTTTTCTTATGAACCATCAGCTCAGTTGTCTCAGCGTGCACGAGTGTCCTGCAGTATTTGGAACCACACCCTTCAGGTGGAGGTACCTTGAGCCAGCAGAACCCAGTTGGGTCCCCTTGGCAAGTAGGAAAAGGGAGGACTCTGAGGGCCGCTATAGAAAGGTTTAGCTGTGCTGCCAGGCATCTGTGTCAATCTGGACAGGCCTTACATGAGCACTGTGCAGCTTCTGCCAGCAAGAAATACAGTCTGCTCCCAAATCTGGATTTGGCTGTAGTGACTGTAGTGATTGTGGATTTGAGGATCACAGGGACTAGGCTAAGTCATGAGGACATCATGACATGACTGTACTTGCCTAGGTCTTGCAGCAGGATCTGCTGCTTGCAGAGGTTGGCTAAGCAGAGCATTCAAATTTACCTTCAGTCCAGTGAACAGGGATATTCTAAGTTAGTTTTTGTTGACTAGGAAAGAAGGGCTAAGAAATACTTAGTTTTCAGTCTTGTGCTGGGTGGGGGGTTGGGGGATACAGATATATCTTACAGAGTCAATTACCATATAAAGCTTCTGCTGGAACCCCAGTTCAAGGTTACAGGTTACTGAGCTGTAGCGCAGTGGGCTGGATATAGTGCAGTATTGCTTCACAGCTCCGGTACAGCTGCTATGTCGTGTAGTTGATCCAGGTATGGAATCCCTAATTTTATCTATTATTTGGAAAAGACACACTGAGCCAAGGCTTGTTTTCAGGTGCGACCTGGGGGAGGGGGAACAAAGGGGTGCACAATAACAATGACAGTAACAAGGCAGAATACTGGCACGCATAAGATGACACAAATTATGAAATCAAGTACAGTCAGTGAGTTGGTATAATTTGTGAGGCGCTTGTAAATCAACTGCTGCCTTGGGCAAAAATCAATTAAATATGGGAGAAATAAGGTTGGGGAAAAAATAGAATGTACAGAAAGGGCAAAAATGCATCACTAAATGAAAGACAAGTTGTGTATGTCAAAGGCACAGAAGAGTGGAAGGTAGGAGACTGGTAAAGGTTTAAGGATAAGGGCAACAGCAGGAGGGGAGAAAAAGTTTCAAAGAGAGGACTTAAAAGGTAGATGAGGGGGCTAGATGGAGGGAAGTTAAAAGATTGTTCCAATTATTTATTTATTTTCTTAGACTGCAGCTCCTCGGCCCTTCGGAGGGGCCGTGCCCCTCTAACTCCATCGCCAGGTCCCGATTACGGGATCCCGACTTCATTGTGCTCATTCAACCTGTTTTTTTTTTTTCATTTCCCCATCCCCATCTCTGAGGGCGCCTAAACCAGGACGCTCATCCAGACCAACGCCGTGCAAGCGCCCAGCAGCATCCTCCCTCCTTGACTCCATAGAGCCGTGTTCCCTATCACCCATGCTTCCACCAGTGGAAGAGCTACGGGTGCATACGGTACCTGGTAACTCACCCCAGCTGGAGGAGGAGAGCATCTGTTGGGACGCTCTGTCCTCCTTCCCCCATCCGACCCCCGATGACCTGAGTCCATTCCCGAACCTGGGTCAGCGGCATAGCGCGAGGTGTGGCATCCAGCACCTCAACCCTCAGCGCCACCGAGCTGGCCCTAAATTTTTTTTTTTTTTTTTTTAACTCTGTTTTTGCAGTTTTATTATGTAAGTAGGTACCCTGTTTGTGTGTAAGATGTATTGGGAGGAAAAAACAGAAGACAAGTAGGATAAAAATCCACTGACCCTGGAAACCAGTGCCGTGAAACTGTTGGTGTTGGATGCTGAAGGCACAGTGAATGGGTTCATTTTTAACGCTTTTAACCATTTTATAAATGCCAGAAGTATAATAATCCACTTTGGGTGTGCGTCAGAACTATAATAACCTCACCTTCTGGGAGCATGGATATGTTCATCCACACTCTCTGGCATGTCCCTTTCCCCTTTAAACTTGCCGGAAGTCTGCAAGCTGGCTACTCCCACCCACCCCAGTGGTAAATACCTCGGCTCCACCCCATGACGCCAGATCTTCCTTTCTGCTGGAAGATACAGGTCTCTCGTGCTACTTCTGTACTTTGTAGGCCCTGGTTTCAAAACGTCGGTTTTACCGCAACTTGCTATCAAACTCGTTAGAGTTCGCAAATCCGATTCGGATATGGAGGACAAATAGTCCCCTGGATTTCGCCGGTGTCCCTGCGGCCAGAAAATGTCGTGCACTGATCCCCACCTAGCATGCGTGTACTGCCTCAGCATCGGACATGTCGCCTCGTCGTGTACAATTTGTTTGGCCTTCCATCTCAACATTCTGGATGACTACAAGGCGCACCTTCAGCTGGGGAGACTGAAGAAAAGGAACCCGCTGGTGAAATCCAAAGAGGCGAGGTGGACAGTTTCCATGGCCACGGGATCCGCTGAGCATTTGGAACAGATGAATGCATTCGAGGAGGAAGCGGCTCAAGCTTCCATCAGTAGAAGCTTCTTCATTCCCCTCAACCTCGGCTCGACTTTTACGGGCTCCTATCGGGAGTTGTGCCAGTCTCTCCCCACCAGGGGTGAGGCGCCCTCGGGCTCGTTCTCCTCCCGCCCTCGGAAGAGGGACAAGGACCCCAAGTCTTCTTCCTCCAGAAGAAGATGCTCCTGGGACTGAGAGAGGTACGAGTCCCAGGAACACGCGGTCTCGAGTTTGGTCAAGATCGCATCCTTGGCCACCGGCTTCATGGATCTTCTGTTGGGCCAAGGCACAGAGACTGAGGAAATGGCCGAACCGGCCGAGATTACGCTTGATCCCATCGAGCCCTTATCGCCGACTCCTGTCGATGATTCCTTAGAAAGGTCCCCAGTTCTTTCTTTTCCCGACGAGGAGACTGTACCTTCGGGTAGCCTCATCGAGGAAACCGTTCCGGTGCCTCGGTTTTCCCCAACTCCGGCGTCCCCTGGTCGAACCAGCCGACCACGTCGATCTTGATCGAGGACCAGGACCCCTTCAGTCAACAAACCGAAGAAAGGTCACAAACACTCCAGAAAGAGGCGTTGCCATCGATCCTCATCCTCCTTGGACGAGGAGAGACTCCATTGACATTATGAGGATCTCATGTGGCAACAGTTGATTCTGACCGGTCAAAAGCCGTCTCCGCCAGCAGCATCAGCCAATCTTACTTTGAGACACAGCTCTTGCAGCAGGTTACACCATTAGGACTGAAGCCGGCAGGCGTCAGGACCCCACGGAAAAATTCTAGCTAGCTATCTTCAGCGGGGACCGCCCCCGACGTCGGTCCCGCCTCCGACGTCAGGCGTAGTACATAAGGGGGCGGTCCCGCCAGATTCCCCAGTTCTTTCCCGCCGTCAACTTGCATGTCTCAACCCTTCGGTTCAGCTTCTAGTGCGCGACGTGTGGTAAAGTGTTTCCCTACGGGAAATTAGTTCTCTTCGTTCAGTTTTTTCTCTGATGTCCTCTCCGACCTCCGGTCACTCCTCGAAGTGCGCCTGTGGGAAGCAGATCCCATTCAAGGATCTGCACTCTGCCTGTGTCCGGTGCTTAGGCCCAGACCACGACACCCGGTCCTGCACCTTTTGCCAGGGTTTCAACAGCAGAACCCGGATCCGTCGCCATAAGGCCCTACAGGCATTCCTGCTCGAGGAACAACTCAAGACCATGGCTTCCAAGGGGGATTCTTCGGTAAAGGCCCGCAAGCATGCTGAGAAGCATAGAGAGAAGGCCCTTCCAGGTCCCCTCTAGGGCTCCGACTCAGCAGCCCGGCCCAGGTCCGACCGCTTCTCCTTTCGGGCCAGCTCTCAGCCTCCCCGCTGTGAGAAAGTCTTCAGGCTCCTCTTCTCAGGCCAAGACTTCCAGGCCTTCCTTGTCCTCCAAGTCCCTGGCTAAGTCGGGGGACCGTCACCATCACCACAAGTCAGTTTCCCGCCATTCTGAACCCAACGTCAGGTCCGCTTCCTTGCCTCCTCCTCCCCAACAGAAGACCAAGGAGCTCACCTCACTTAAGAGGCCGTTGGACCCGACGCAGGTTCGCCCAACGTCCGCCTCTCGCCACAGGTCCCCAGAGCCGTCATCCGTCAGAAGACCGTTGCTGGCAAAGCCAACTCATCACTGGGCGCGGTATGGGACGCGCCCGCTCATCGAGAGAGAGGACCCGGCGCCTCCGACGGCGCGGTCAGGGAGACCATCACTGAGGAGGATTGACTCAGCCCGAGGACCAGGCGGCAGCCGGTCCTGTTGAATCTCCCAGGAACCCTCTCCGCAACCCGAGCCCCCTGTGGAGCCGACGCCGGGACCCGACCACTGGCGCCCAGTCCGTCGTCGGGCCTTTCCTTTTCAGAGGTGAAGGAGCTTTTCACTTACTGGTGGGATACCATCAAAAAGGACATGGTCCCCACTCCACCTCCGCTTCCACCTCCTCCTCCTCCTATACCGGTTACTCCTCCGGTTCCTGCACCCCTTCTCCATCTGGGTCTGCAGGCCGGTTACCTCCTCCCCGGGAGCCCAGGACCCCTCAAGGGGAGACCAGACAAAAGGAGACCTCCGTCCAGATCCTCTTCTAGGTCACCCAGCCCTAAGAGACCCAGAAGACGCCACCGTTTGCCTTCAACGGAGGACACGGGATCAGAGTTTTCAACATCCAGATCCCCATCTCCTCTCTCCATCCCTTCTCCGGACCCATGTGAGCTTCCAAAGTCTCCTCCGGATGACCCTTCGTTCTCAGATATAATGAGACACGTCCAAGAGAACATGGGATGGGATGCGGAAGAGTTAGACCCCGAAAGGCTACGCCTTTGCGAAGTATCTTTGGCAGAAGGACCCCAAGCCTGTGGTGGTGCCACCCTTGGCAGACACTTTCTTGGACGTTACCAAGGCAGCGTGGAAGCGTCCACATTCACTCCCGGTGATGCCGAAGAAAGCTGACCGCCTGTACAAGGCTCCAAGGGAAGACCAGTACTTGGCTCAGCATCCTCAGGCTGACTCTCTGGTCATAACAGCCTCACATGACCGGTCCCAGAGACCGCAACATTTGAGCACCCTGCCACCGGACCCAGAGTCCAAGCAGCTGGACGCCATGGGTAGGGCACGTATGCTTCCGCTACTCCAGCCCATCAGATCCCTTGAATTATTTGACCCACATGGTGCAGTTCCAAAATGCCCTGTGGGAGCAGGGTCTGGATGCGGCTGAGAAATTGCCAGAAGGTGAGCAGAAGGAGGAGATGTTGCAGCTCCTCCGTACGGGTTCGGACGTGGGAACCCAGGTGCTACGAGCCGCGTACGACTCCGCGGACTCCTCGGCCCGAGCAGCAGCTTCAGGCGTATGCCTCCGGAGGCACTCTTGGCTCTGTGTCTCCGGTTTTACCCCGGACGTCCAGAAAAACATCATGGACGCCCCATTCGAGGGAGAAGTTTTATTTGGTAAACCCTCCGAGAAGATAATTACCAAACTCCAAGAGGCCGGGAAGGCGGTGAGGTCGGTTCAGGCCATGTACCGACCCAAGCTTAGTTCCTTTCTTAGGAACCAAAGCCGATTTCGTGAACGGATGCAGAGACAACAGTCCCACCCCGTTCCACAACAGAGGGGCTCTGGTTTCCACAGAGCCCAGGGAAAACAACCTGCAAGTCGAGGCCAGCGCACTCCGCAGCCAGCCCAGCCAGCGGGCCCCTCAGCCGCCACAGCCTGACTCTTTTCGCCCCGCCCTCAGGATCAACGGATTCATGGTCGGGGTCGAGATGACACTTCCTGCCAGGATGGCAGTCTATAACCACCGACAGGTGGGTTCTCCAGATGGTCAGAAGAGGCCACTTTATAGAATTCGCGGAAAAGCCACCCTTGAGGCCTCCTCTGCTCTCCCGATACTCGGGTCAGCACAAGTCATTGATCAGACAAGAAGTACTCGTGCTCCTGCAAAAGGGGGCGATAGAGTACGTCCCAGAGAACCAGAGAGGACACGGATACTATTCCCACTTCTTCCTGGTTCCAAAGAAGACAGGGGACCTCTGTCAGATTCTGGACCTCAGCGACCTCAATTTGTCGGTCGCCTACAAAAGATTCCATGGTAACTCTTCCGGTCTTATTCCTATGCTGAAGCAGGGACGCCTTTTTGCGTCCCTAGACATGCAGGATGCTTACCTGCACATCCCTATAGCTCAAGCGCAAGATTCCCCTGCTCGAAGCCGCTCATCTTCAGTTCCAAGCCCTTCCATTCGGGCTCTCATCGGCACCCAGGGTCTACCAAATGCATGCAGTGGTGCAGCGCCTCTATGAGCATGTGTCTGCACTGGATGATTGGCCACGCCTGAGAGGCGTTGTTACGGCATCCGATGCTCTTGTACCTGTTTTCTTCTCATCCGAATCAACCACGAAGTCTCTTCTGGTACCGTCTGCGAAGCTGCAGTTCATAGGTGCAGTACTGACACCGCTCAGGGAAGAAGCATTTCTTCCAGACGACAGAGCGGGAGCATCAGATCCCTCATCAGGATCTTCGTCACAGGACCGTCCCAGCCAGGTCGGTCCTTCGCCTGCTCGACACATGGCTGTGGCCATTCCGACCATCCCTTTCAAGGCTTCATATGCGGGTAACCAGTGGATGCTCAAGGTGCAATGGGACCAAAGGCAAGACCACATGCAGCATCCGTCAGAATCACTAACACCATGATTCGAGACTGGCAATGGTGGCTGGGACCCAGGGACACTCTTACAGACGCCCCTTCTGATAGCGCCTCTGCCCGGAGGTAATCCTCACCACAGATGCCTCAGGACTGGGTGGGAGCACACCTGGATGGGTGTGAAGTCCCAGGAACGTGGACCTCAGGAGGCTCACCTCCATATCAACGTCCTAGAGATGAGGGTGGTCCTTTATGCCCTGCAGGCATTTCAGTCAGAGATCCCACGAGTACTCTTCTGCTTCAGACAGACCACACGGAGGTGATGTATTACCTCAACAAACAAGGAGGCGACACTCTTACCCCTTTGCAGGAGGCCATGAGGTGTGGGATTGGGTAATCCCGACACGCGAACCTGATCTACAGCACATCCTCGTGGACAACACACTGCAGACGGCCTGAGTCGCCTCCCAGGCCAGAGTCCATGAGTGGGAACTTCTTCAGGAGGTAGCAGGATCTCTTTCTTCGATGGGAACTCCAGAGTTGGACTTGTTCGCTTCCCCATCCAACGTAAAACTGCCCAATTTTTGCTCGCTAGATCCAGGGCCTAGTGTTTTCTGGCGGACGCGTTGTCCCTCTCCTGGGCGGACAGATTCTCTCGCTTTCCTCCTTCCCGTTGATCCAGAGAGTTCTTCTCAAACTGCGCAGGGAGCATGCAACAATGATCCTGGTGGCCCCTTTCTGGCCCAGACAGATCTGGTTCCCTTTGCTAATACAGCTATCCCGGGAACCTCCGCTCCCGTTGCCATTCAGCTCCCATCTCTTGTCTCAGGAGGAGGGTTCACTGGTCCACCCGGACTTACGCTCACTGAACCTGCATGCATGGCTCCTAGAGACATAGCCATTTTGAGACACGGGGTCTCGCAAGAGGTTGCGGAAGTTCTTTCTGCAGCCAGAAAGCCGGCAACGCATGCGGCGTATGCCATGAAATGGCGCCGTTTTGTCTTTGGTCGTAAATCTGGCGGCCTTTCCCTCTGGTTGTCCAGTGAAAAGCGGTGTTAGAGTACCTGCTCTCCCTTTTCCGTTCGGGTCTCGCCTACTCCTCTATTAAGGTGCACCTCTGTGCCATTTCAGCTTATCACCTCCCGGTGGGACAGCGCACAGTAGCACAATTAGATGCCTGTCGAGAATTCTTGAGAGGGGTGTTACATCTTAGGCCACCCATTAAGGATCCAGTGCCTCCATGGGATTTGCTCTTTGTCCTGGAGCAACTCACACTCCCCCCCTTTGAACCTGCCGTGGATTGCGAGCTGCGTTTTCTGTCGTGGAAAACGTTGTTTTTGGTTGCTGTTACGTCAGCGAAGAGTTTCTGAGCTTCATGCTCTTGTGTAAGGAGCCTTATTTAATTTTCCACGGGACAGAGTATCCCTGAGGATGAATCTAAATTCTTGCCTAAGGTGGTTTCCACACTCACTCTCAATCAGGATATTGACCTGCCGGTCTACTTCCTAATTATTCTAATAGAGAGGCGCTGCTCCACACCCTGGATGTTCACCGCAGCTTAAGGTACTACCTGAGCAGAACTAAGCAGCTTCGTAAATTGGAGCAACTTTTCATTTCCTTTACTGAAAGGATGATGGGCCAACCAGTATCCAAACAGTCCCTGTCTCGCTGGCTTGTCCAGTGCATCTCATACTGTTATGATATCAAACAAAAGCTCCTCCCGGGATCAGTCCGGGGCCATTCCACCAGGGGAGTGGCCACCTCCTTTGCAGCACTTCGAGACGTCTCCACTTCTGCCATTTGTGCTGCAGCCACTTGGAGCTCTGTACATACCTTTATCAGGCATTATAGCCTAGACATCGCTTCATGGCGAAGAGCCGGCTTCAGACTGGCTGTGCTACAGGGTCTCCTGTCTTAGATTCAGGACCTGGAATGAACTTTCTAGTTTCCTCCTCCCAGAGTGTTTGCAAGCGCTACTGCTTGGGAATCGGTCCTAATGGTGTAACCTGCTGCAAGAGCTGTGTCTCGAAGTAAGACAGTACAGTTACGTAAGAACTTACCGTAATAGTAGATCTTCGAGAACAGCTCCTGCAGCAGGTACCTTCCTGCCCACCTTCCCCCTTGGAGGAGGCATGGCTTAAGTTTTTTTTTTTTAACAGGGATTTTTACCCTTTTGTCTTCTGACGGTGGATCCTCGGTCTCCCATTTTGATGTCAGCCTGCGGCCGGAAGTCTCCGGCAGGAGAACTGGGGAATCTGGCGGGACCGCCCCCTTATGTACTATGCCTGACATCGGAGGTGGGACCGACGTCGGGGGTGGTCCCCGCTGAAGATAGCTAGCTAGAATTTTTCCGTGGGGTCCTGACACCTGCCGGCTTCAGTCCTAATGGTGTAACCTGCTGCAAGAGCTGTTCTCGAAGATCTACTGTTACTGTAAGTTCTTACGTAACTGTACTTTACTTTGCTCCCACCTCCCAGGCCGACGCTGACCCCTCCGGAACCAAAGGCTTTGGTTCCCCCACCTGTGGGGCTGGCCCGTATTCCGGCTCGGCCTATTACGGTCTCCCCACCGATTTTGGTGGAGCCACCGCCTAAGCAGCATCAGGGAGGGGCTCCCTCGAAAGAGGACTGGACAGACACCGGACTGCTCATTGTCTGTCCATCACTGTTGTCCCCGATCACCCTAGGCGCAACGAGGGAGACATAAGCGGGAGACTGTTATATCCCGACTCTTCGGACTCTGATGCCACTGGTTTGAACTCGCATCCGGGGGATGACGAGTCATCAGTGGCGGGTTTGGAGGAAGGTCCTTCCTCTTTTCAGGGCATCCTCCGCCTGATTTCCGAATCTACCGGAATGCCCCTGGAGCCTGTCCAAAAGAAGGCGGAATACCCCCTTACGGATATCCTCAAAAGGGGGGATACCCTGACTGAGGCCTTTCTAGTGGCCGAAGCCATTGTTGGCATGGCCCTTGAGCACTGGCAGCACCCTGCCTCCTGTCCAGCTCCATCTGCCCTCATGGCCCGCAAGTATACAGTATCCATGGGGTCTCTGACGGGGTTCACAAAGCATCCCTCGGTCAAAAGCCTTGTGACTGCTTCTGTGTTCAGACGCACTGGTAGCTCAGCCAACACTGACCACCCCCCAGACAAAGAGTCCAAGAATATGGACCATTCTGCCCGGAAGGTCTATGCGGCCTTCTCCTTAGGCCATTGACAGGCCAGTTCGGCTGTTATCGTGGCACACTTTTCTCGCGCCCTCTTAGGGTCATTAGATGAAGTCCTCCCTTATCTCCCAGCAGACAAGCAGACCACTGTGAAGCAAGTCTGTGACTAGGGCCATGCTGTTGCAAAACAGCAGCTCCAGATGGCCCTGGACATTGGAGATTCCTGTACCCGCTCTTTAGCAGCTGCAGTGGCCACTCGCCGCAGGGCCTGGCTGAGGTTATCCTCCTTTCCGGTGGATACTCAGTACAAGTTAGCTGACGTGCCCTACCTAGACACCGACCTCTTCGGTCCAGGAGTGGCTGGTCACCTCCAGCGCATACAGCAGTCCAATGCTACCTTGGATGCTACCTCTGTGAAGGGTTCTTCGGGCAAGAACCAGCAGAAGTGCAGGAAGAAGCCTTTTTGGCACTCTTCCCCTGCGGTTAGGCAGCCCTCCTTTCAAGGAGGCCAGTAGCAACAACAGCAGCAGCAAAGGCCCAAACAGGGTCCCCAACAGCCCCGTAAAGGAGGCCAAGGTGCTGGTCCAGGAGCCTCCTCCTCCTCCTCCTCCTCTAAGCCTGCTCAGTGACAGGTCAGGGGTTACCACCCCTACACCTGTCACCCCAGCTCTGGGTCCTCCCGTGGGGGGCTGGCTCCGCCACTTTCTTTCCGCTTGGTCCGGTATCACTTCAGACAGGTGGGTTCTGGAAGTGGTCAGCCAGGGACTGCCTCTGGAATTCGAGCAGTACCCTCTGAGCCGAGCCCGCGCCCCTCGGGAGGAAAGGATCTCAGCTCACACTCAGTCGGCCCCACGGTGACTCATATCGCTCAGCTCCTCTGCAAGGAGGCAGTAGCTCCAGTGCCGGATCCTCCTACAGACCCAGGCTTCATGTCCAGGTATTTCCTGGTGCTCAAGCGGACGGGGGGTTGGTGCCCCATCCTCGATCTCCACGACCTGAATCAATATCTCAGGTCTCGCACCTTCCGGATGGTAACTCTGAACCAGATCATACCATCCCTGGAGTGAAACATGTGGTTCTGTTCATTGGATCTACAGGACGCGTTCTTTCACGTCCCAATCTGTCCATCCCACCAGCGGTTCCTCCACTTCAGGGTCGAGGGGACCCTGTACGAGTTCCTAGCCATGCCGTTCGGCCTGTCATCAGCCCCTTGGGTCTTCACCAAGTGCATTGCAGTGGTGGCGGCCCATCTTCAGCGTCGAGGAGTTTGGATATACCCTTATTTCGACGACTGGCTCTTGGCAGGTTCCTCCCTTCAGGAGGTGGAGAGGTCCAGGGATCTGGCCCTCCGAACCTGCTCCCAGCTCGGCCTCTTGATCAACGAGGCCAAGTTGGAACTTGTGCCCTCTCAGGTGATGGGCTTCATCGGGGGCAGAGCTTGACTCTCGTCAAGCCAGAGCTCGGCTCCCGGCAGACAGGGCGGAGGTTCTTTCCTCCTTTGATCGATCATTTTTGGTTGGGCACTTGTGCCCTGCCCGGGACTTTCTGCACCTTCTGGGTTACATGGCGGCGTGCACCTCAGTGGTCCATTGGGCCAGGTGGCACATGTGCCCCCTCCAGTGGGAGCTGGCCGCCTAGTGGACTCAGCGCCATGGTCAGTTCGACCAGCTGATCACAATAACCCAGAAGATGTGGGACGCTCTCCAATGGTGGACTGCCCCAGAATGGTTGCAGGAAGGTATCCTGTTTGTCTGTCCAGAGCTGACGGTCGTCCTGACGACCGATGCCTCTTTCATGGGCTGGGAAGTCCACATGGGCACAGCAGGACCCACTGGTTTCTGGACCCCCGCGGAGTCCTGATGCCACATCAGCCTGTTGGAGCTCAGAGCAGTCAGACTGGCACTGTCAGCTTTCACTTTTCAGCTCCGGGGTCAAGTGGTTCAAGTCCAGACGGACAATACCACGATCATGTACTACCTCAACAGACAGGGCAGCAAGCACTACCGTCTGCTGTGCAAGGAGGCGCTCCGCATCTGGACCCTCATAAGTCGGTTGGAGGTGGATCTCCTAGCCATCCTTGTGGCAGGAGTCTCGAACCAACTGGCGGATGCTCTCAGCCACATAGGCCAGACATCCCACTAGTGGTCACTCCATCCAGAGGTAGCTTACAGTCTGTTCTCCCATTGGGGCAGACTGTTGGTGGACCTGTTTGCCTCCGGGGAAAACACCAAGCTGAGACCATACCATGCCCGCCCCCCCTCAGCAGGGCTCGCTGCAGGGGGATGCCTTCTCGAGGCCGTGGACCCCAGGCCTCCTCTACCCCTTTCCTCCATTTCCCTTGATCCACAAGGTGTTACTCAAGGTGAGAGGGACAAGGTGAAGGTGATCCTGGTAGCCCCAGATTGGCCACGCCAGTTCTGGTACCCAGATCTCCTCAGCCTCAGCTGCAGGCCCCCGGAGCGGCTTTGTACACGCCCGGACCTGATATCGTTAAACCAGGGGAAGGTTTTCCATCCGGACCTTCAATCCCTGCACCTCATAGCCTGGTACCTGAGCGGCTAGAGTTCCAGGCTCTGGGTCTTTCTGAGGATGTCTACACTGTGGTGGAGGCATCTCTTAAGGAATTGACCAGGAAATGTTATGCCTTCAAATGGAAAAGGTTTTCCATTTGGTGCCAAGGTAAGAGTCTGGACCCCTTATCCTGCTCTGTGGCTAACATTCTAGACTACCTTTGGTCTTCCCCCACAAAGGGGGTCTACGGTCATCGACCCTTAGGGTGCACCTGGCAGCCATTTCTGCTTACTGGGCGCTGGCCTTCAGCCGACTTTGGCTCAGGAGGCAGTGGTCGGGCGCTTCTTCAAAGGCCTGGATCACATATCCCATCCAGTGCGTGAACCTCCACTTCCGTGGGATCTCTTGCTGGTTTTGGCAAAGCTCATGGGAAAGCCATTCGAACCCATGCACAAGTGTGAGCTCTCACACTTGTCATGGAAGACGGCCTTCCTGGTGGCTATCACGTCAGCCAGAAGGTCAGGGGAACTCCAGGCGCTTTCCGTGGACTCCCCTTATCTGGTCTTCCACAGGGACAAAGTTGTCCTGCGCCCCCACCCGAAATTCCTTCCGAAGGTGGTTTCAGAGTTTCACCTTAACCAGGTGTTGACTCTGCCGGTATACTACCCTAACTACACCTTGGATGCCAAGTACAGGCTCCATACTCTGAACCTCAGATGTGCTCTCTCCTATTATAAGGAGAGGACGGCGGAAATTCAGAGAGAGGTCGCCAGCTGTTTGTCACCTACACTGAAGCCGCTTCTGGCATACCTGCAGCCAAACGGACCATTGCGAGATGGATTACATCATGCATAGGTCTGTGCTATGAGTTGTCGGGCAAGAAGCCTCCCAGAGGGATAAGAGCTCATTCTACCCGCCGTACTGCTGCATCGGTGGCTGCTTCCAGGGACATCCCTATCCAGGAAATCTGTCTGGCTGCTACCTGGAAGTCAGCAAACACCTTTATCACCCACTACCACATCGACCTTGAGTCACTCCTGGATGCTGGTTTTGGGGCCTCGGTTCTCCAATCTCTATTTCCCAAGTAGGGGGTGTGCGCCTTGCCTCCCTCCTCCTGGAGAACTGCTTGGAGTCTGCCACAGAGTGTGGATGAACAACATATCCACGCTCCTAGAAGTACGGGTTACTCACCTGTAACAGTAGTTCTAGGAGTGGTATATGTTGTTCATCCACACGCACCCACCAGACCTCCCCAACTTTAGGCGCACAACCTTGCTTCCAGCGGGCTAAGATCTGGCGTCATGGGGCGGGGCCGAGGTATTTATCACCCAGGTGGGTGGGAGGAGCTAGCTTGAAGACTGCCGGCAAGTTTAAAGGGGAAAGGGGACATGCCAGAGAATGTGGATGAACAACATATACCACTCTTAGAACTACTGTTACAGGTGAGTAACCTGTTCTTCTGGGTGATTGAAGATCTTTGGCTTCCCCTCTGGCTTTACAATTCAGCCAGGTAATTTTGGTTATTTCGGTATTACCACGTACCCAACCGTGGATTATTCCTCATGGAGCTATGTCAGTCTGATATTATGATGTGGAACAAAGAGGTGATGTTAGTCTGCATCACATTTGGCTAGAAGTCCAGTTGCTACTGACTGTTAACACATTTTGGTTGGTTGCCATATTAGCCTGTAATAACTGTGATTTGAGGGGGTAGCCTGATGGCTCAGGGGAGACGCATTGCACTTCCTTGACCTGAATTCAGTAGCAGGCTTGGTAAGCCAGGATCACAGCATCTGGTGCTGGGGAGTGCTGCTGAGAGCAGTGCAACCCAGCCCAGGGAGGGAGACATCTGGGTTCTGGCACTGCAGCTGCCACTTGCCGTGAGCTAGGGAGCCTGCTCCCTTGTGAGGGGTGGTTTCAATCCATAGTGGTCTGTGACTTTCGAGGCCACTAGAGGCATGGCCCAATGTCAGGGGAGGTAGGAGGGACTTCGAGGGAAAGGGAGAAAATCTTAAAAAAAAAAAAAAAAAAAGTGCCTCGAGACGTCTAAATAATGGTCCTGAGCTCCCTTGGGCTCCGCTCTGTGTGGCTCTTCATCGGCTTGCCAGTGATGGGAGTGGTTAACAGGGATTGAGAATGGCAGGCAGGTGCCTGAAAGAAGGAGCCAGTGGTGGTTTGAGGGCCCAACAGCTATAGTATGAAGGAAAAAAAATGTTTTGTTGTGTTAAGCAATAAAACACAAAGGGGTAAAGTAATCACCCTAGGGTACAGTGTTATTTTGCAGTACTTTTTCAACCAGTCAGACTATAGAGTTATGTTGTAATTCACCCATTATATTGTGTTTATATCCATGGCACTTCTGTTCCTTACAGATCAGATTATGTGACCTTGTCCTCTTTAACGGATCCTGTTTCTTAAGTACCTTTGCTTTCAGATCTCTTGTGTTAATGAGTGCCACATGCGTTTATTCCTTTATATACTCTGTGCCCTTGGGAAGTCATCACTTATGCTGAAGTGTCTCATTGCAGTTATTGCACTGTAGATAGCAAACATTCCTTTGAATAGCGATTATTCCCTGTAATTATCAAACCAGTATGACTGCTACAGACTTCCATTTTGTATCTCTCCTCCATTTTCTATGTGCTGTATAATATGTTTTTATTTGTGGCTAAAGTTACTTACTATGAGAATCTTCATAAAAACACGTGTAGTCCTTGCATGAAGGTGTCATCGAGGCATAGGTCAGGAAGCATAGGAAAACCAGGAGCAGTTTCAAAATTCGCAAATAGCATTTTGTTTTTCTCAATAACAGCCAAATAAAAATAAACATAAGTCAGAATAACTATTTACAAAGGCAGTTCAAACAGAGAAAACTAAGTCCTTCTTCTGAGGGTGTCTCTTAATTCCAAGTTTCAGTCTCTCAATCTCTCTCTTTCTCCTTGTCTCTCTAGCAAAAGCATTGCTGCTCTTTTTAAAAGTCTTTGTCTAGGAACTCGCTAAGAGAGCCTGCTTCTCACAGAATGTTCTTGTAAGTTTACAGAAAGTTCTTGTCAGTTTTGTTCCTTGCAGGTGCAGCAAACAGTACATGGTGACCCAGAACTGACCTCTTGTTGCCAGCATCTCAGATAGTTTGCAGACCAGCATCTCAGGTTAACCCCCTTGAGTTCCAAATAGCTTTTTGCAATCATTTCAACAGTATAAGTATATACAGTTTTAAACAAAGGGATCCCAGTAGATTCACATATATTTTTCATAATTGTAGATATGCAAAGGGGAAGAAAAGATAGAAACAGGAAGAGAAGGCAGAGAGATAGCGAGAGGCAGAGGATTGCAAAACTGTCGGAGTGATCAGTTCCTAGGTCTCGCAATAAAATTTGTTTGTGCCACCAGACAGGCAAGAGACAGAAAAGGAGAGGATAGAACAGAACAGATCCTTGCATTTAAACTCTTTCTAAATAACACATGGGACAGGGCCTTATTCAACCCTGTCACAGAAGGTCATATCCAAGTAGAGTAATGTTATGATTGTCCTTCACAATCATAGACAGCGAGACAGTCTCCTTCCTGAATAATGTGAATTTAATTAAAGCTTAGGTATGAGAAAGTAAAGGGAGTTGCTTTCTTACTGAGATATGCGAACATCTGCATGTCCTTCACGCTTAGAATGAAACGAATTATTGTTGAATTGTGACTATGTTTTGAAGTCCTAGTTTATGAAATGTACCAGGCCATTCAGTTATGAAGACATCCGCAGCTGTGACCCTGACAGTCTTTGCTAAGAATAAGCTTGCTTAGGGGAAAAAAAAAAATATATATAAATACCTGTGTGGATGTTAGTTTGAGAGAGAGCACCATAGAGATACACAGGACCTGCTGATGAATAGTTAGAACATAACATTACTCTACTTGGATATGACCTTCTGTGACAGGGTTGAATAAGGCCCTGTCCCATGTGTTATTTAGAACAGTAAAAGAAGGTGACAAGACTTTCTATAGATACATTAGTGAAAGGAGAAAGTCCAGAGGGGGTATTGCTAAGCTTAATGGAGAAAAGGGAGCATGTGAGGAGGAGGACCCTGTAAAGGCATCTATCCTAAATAGATACTTTTGCTCAGTATTTACTGAAGAGAAGGTAGGGCAGGCCCACAGCTCAGCATCATGGACACAGGGGAGGGAGGTGAGCACTACTCCTTCACAAAAGAAAGGGTCCTACAAGAGCTTGCTAAGCTCAGGGTGGATAAGGCAATGGACCTGATGGCATACATCCCAGGGTACTTAAGGAGCTAAAGGAGGAACTAGCAGAGCCATTAGCAGAATTGTTTAGTGAATCTCTGAGCACAGGAGAGGTCCCAGAAGACTGGAGAAGGGTCTCATGTGATCCTACCCACAAGAGTGGTAGCAGGAGGAGGCGGGGAACTACAGACCGGTCAGTCTTACCTCAGTAGTGGGCAAGATTATGGAGGCACTCCTTAAGGAAAGGATAGTGCAACACCTGGAATCCATAGGCACAGGATCCAAGACAGCATGGATTTAAAAAGGAAGGTCCTGTCAAACTAATCTCATAGATTTCTTGACTGGGAACCAGAGTGGTGGACCAAGGGGAGCAGTTGATGTTGCCTACCTTGACTTCAGCAAAGCTTTTGACACTGTTCCACATAGAAGATTGATAAATAAGCTAGGTAGGCTCGGGTGGGTCAGAAGTTGGTCAACTGGGTGGCAAACTGGTTGACTGGCAGAAAACAGAGAGTGGTGGTAAATGGTATACAGTCAGAAGAGATGCAAGTCACAAGGGGGTACCTCAGGGATCAGTCCTGGGCCAGTCCTATTCAACATCTTCATTAGTGACCCTCAAGAGATGGACTAGAGGGTAAGGCTTTGTCTGTTTGCAGATGACACCAAGATCTGCAACAGAGTAGATGATCCAGATGGGGTGGGCAGAATGAGAAGAGATCTGGATAAACTAGCAGAATGGTCAGAAGAGTGGCAACTGGGATTTAATGCAAAGAAGTGCAAAATCATGCACATAGGGAAGAGAAACCCCAGCCACTTATAGGCTGGGAGGGAGTTGCTAGCAGTCACAAAGGAAGAAAGAGACTTGGGCATCATCATCACTGATGACCTAAAATCATCCAAGCAGACCCTCTAAAGCAGCAGGTAAGGCTAGGGGGTGTTAGGGTGTAATAGTAGGGTATCACAAGTCGTAAGAGGGAGGTACAATCCTCTGTAGCAAGACATTGGTTAGGCCCCATCTGGAGTACTATGCAGTATTGGAGGCCACACCTTCAGAAGGACATTAACCAAATTGAGGCAGTCCAGAGAAGGGCAACCAAAATGGTGCAGGGACTGCATCAGAAGACATATGAGGACAGATTAACGGAGCTCAATATGTATACCCTTGAGCAAAGGAGGGAGAGAGGTGATATGATCGAGACATTTAAACACCTTAAGGGCATAAACAAGGTGAAAGAGTCTAACATGTTTAAATATAAGAAAAATAGCAGGACAAGAGGACACAGCATGAGATTAGAGGGAGGCCGATTAAGGGGGAATGTGAGGAAATTCTTTTTCACAGAAAGGGTGGTAGATGCATGGAATGGCTTACCACAAGAAGTGGTGGCTATGAATACAGTGCAGGGCTTTGGATAGGCATAAGGGAGCAATACAAATGACTATGAATAGATAGGTCACTGACAGAGCAAAGGCCGATGGCACATTTATAAGGTAGAAAAAGAAATGGGCAGACTGGATGGGCCTTGCGGTCCTTATCTGCCGTCAACTTCTATGTTTCTATGTTTCTATGTTTCTATGTTAGAAGGTTACTGCCTTTGATATGTCTTTATGTTTTGTATGTCATTTCATTGGCATGTCTTAATAAAAGTTGTGTAGAATAACCATCACTTGGCCTGGGCTGAATCCTTGCATATTCTCACTAATGTAAAGCTGATTAGGTAACACACTCATAAAATGGTTTTGCCTGTAGTTTGATTTTAAAATAAATATATTTTTGAACTTGTCATTTTTTCCTTATCTCTGTGGTGGGCATCGGTCTTCTTTCAGCTTTGTCCATAACCTTGTCTCTACCACCACCACTGCGGTGACCTGACCCTCCCCGGACTACCCGCTCTGTGTGATGCCTGATTGACAAGAATGGAATGGATGTGAATTCTCTTGAGTAGGAGGGAAAAGTGTGGGGGAAGGTCTGTCTGTATCCCTGAAATGGATATGGGATAATACCATGGCAACGTAATAAGGCCATACCCCATCAGTATAAATGTTTTAACTGTTTTACATTTTAAATCGTATGACAGACAGGGTATTCATAGAATCTGAGTAGTACTTAGTTGTGATAATTCCCGCAACATACCCATGGCAAAAGATCTCTACCTCAGCAATATTGATGGCCAGATTGCAAGAATAAAACTGCAGTTGGGAAGCTCAAACAAGGCTCGGAAAGACAGGAGCCCATAAACGCCTCCCTTGTAAAAGACATATTCTTTCTCCATGCTAAAGTGAAGATGCTGGAAAATGGACAGTGTGAGGATAGTGGGGTTTCCCCCTTGTTTTGGCCAGCCATTCAGAGCTTCTGGCCACGCTGGACAGAATGATGTTTATAGACTTGGCTGTTTTGCCCTGGGAATCTGGCGTAAAACTTCATAAAAGCTTTTGTGACTCCCAGGCGGTACAGACCTTGGGAGGGAGCTGCGGGCCGACCACCGACAACTGTTGTGACATTACCTAGATCAGAGGCTAGAGTTCCACTTCTTCAAGCTGCAAGAGCTGAAGGGGACATTGTTCGTGAGGGCAGCAAGCTCTTTTTTTTTTGTTTGTTTCGTTTTGCTGACTTCTCTCAGACACAAGACAAGAAGAGAGTATTGCGGGAGGTGAAGAACATCCTTGGGGACTAAGGTTTTATGTACGCTCAACTGTTCTTCCATGCTTGGCTCCAGGTAACTGTTAAAAAAAAAAATGCAGGTCTATACAGACCCCAAAGTGGCAGTGAGTTTTCCAAAAAAATTGGTGGCTCAAGGCGGTGGCTCCAGAATATGCTGGGGAGCAGGACTCCCGATGGCCAGGAGAACAGATAAGGGGAGTACAGGAGTATTCTACTACCAGTTTTGCATGATTTACTCCCACTTTCTGATTTTAGGAATTTGTTTTCCACCCTGTACACAGTATGTTGATACTGATGTACAAAACTGGCAGCACCATTCAATGCTACCAGCCGTGATGGATCCATATAGTAATGAGAGTGTATGCAGTAGAGGTGGAATCAGAAAACGGCATCGGTATCTGCTGTGTACAGTGTGGGAGACTGTTTCAAGAATTGCCCACTGGATTATGGCAAGAAGCGCAGCTGCAACATGGCAAAATGTTAAAAATAGGGTCATAGCGCTACACAGCAGTGGTAAAGTATCTCAAGACTCCACACTAGTATTACAGAAAAAAGGTCAGTGGCTGCAGGCACCCAGTGGGACTGAGACCTTTTTACGAAATGGGGCAGTGAAACATGTCTGTGCATGATATTACTGCTGTGTAGGTGAAAATACTACCAGGTGGAAGCAGCTAGCAGTAAATACTTCCCAATCGTAACATTTGTGTGGACCCCTGCCGACAGCAACAAAGAATGACTTTAAAATGGACATAATCTCTGTTCTCCATGCTTCTTTGCCTCCTTTCAAGGTTTCTGTTCTCAGACACATATATTTGACTTTGCGTGGTGGTTTGCTCCAATATACAGTATAGTTTGCAGGGTAGACTCTGGGGGTGGTTTGTGAACTAAATTTTCTTCTTGCTAGTTTCTTCCCCTTAGTCTTACATTGGCACCTATATGTATAGGGTTTGAACTTAATTGAGCCAGGACTATCATTATTTTAACTTGTATTTTGCCATATGGAAGGACAGCCTCCCTTTTACTGTTAGTCCTGCATTGGGTGGAGAAAACCAGCAGAGAGATCTGTTGGGTTCCAATTCATGTGGTGAGAGTGCTATATACTACGGCTTTACCCCACTGAATTGGTTCTCCTTAGCTATGTCCTGGGGCTTTAAAGAGCTACTGACATGCTCCCGGCAGGCAGTATAGCATATATTATAGCCCCATTCTTGTACATGTGCGAGCAAAGATAATCTGGGTACATTTAGGTGCCCCCCCGACGATCCTATTACAGCCTCCATAGAGCGCCTGCAGCCCTGTTTCCTACCTAGTATCTTAATTATGCTGTTTTTTAGGGGCATGGCTGCAGCGCTCAGTGGTCACTTGGCTCGGTACAAGGAGCCGGTAAGCCGGGCTTTATGGAGGAAATAAATTTTTGTAACATAGTTAGATAATAGATGTTGGCAGAAAAAGACCCTCTGATCTATCTAGTCTGCCCTAGATGCAAGTTTAGTTCCTAATTTTGTACTGCAGATGCCGACAGACCTGTGACCTCCCATTCTTGATTTTAAGAGTCCCCTGTGTCTATCCCATACGTGCTTGAATGCCTCCACTGTTTTTGCGCTTGCCACTACCTCTGGCAGCTTGTTCCGGGCGCCTACCACCCTTTCTGTGAAGAAGTACTGCCTTGCATTTCCTGAGTCTCTCCCCTTCTAACCTCATATCATATCCCCTCGTCCTTGTGCATCTCCTTTTCTATAGACTGCTGCCCTCCTGAACCTTATTGATTCCCTTGAAGTATTTGAATGTTTCTATCATGTTTCCCTTCTTGCTCTTAACCTCCAGAGAGTGCATATTTAATTCCCTGAGTCTCTCCTCATAACTTTTTTGATGCATGCCCTAGACTATTTTGGTAGCCCTTCTCTGCACCACCTTCACCTGGTCAATGTCCTTCCTGAGATGGGGCCTCCAGAGCTGGATACAGTATTCCAAGTGTGGCCTCACCATTGACCTATATAGGCGTAATATTACCTTTCGCTTTCTACTTGTTATACCCCTCCCTATGCATCCCAGCAACCTATTCACTATTCAAGTTCAAGTTTATTGTAGGATATACTCCATTGAGCAAGTTCATTCACAAGGAGGTCCTGGTTTACATAGTCGAAAAACATACGTAAACAGTTGCAAACAAAGATAGCTAGAATAAATGGGTTACAATGGAGTAGGATCACATCAAGGTAATACATTGGCAGTTTGAAGACTGTAAGGGAAGACCACAGAGTATGAGGGCAATATGTTCGCATAGGGTAGGTACTTCCAGGGGGTATCGTGATAAAAGGTAAAAATATACAATTTATATACAACAGGTCATAGTACAAAGACAGAGGCATTGGTAATACCAGAGGAGTGCTGACAGTATTGGCAGTCTGTTAACTCATTCACACCACAATAGCTCTTTGAGACTTCCACCACTTGTGCCCTGTATACTGTTAGCACTGCATCCTGGGCCTTTCTAAGCAAAATCAGCATGCCACAAACAAATGTGAACACCCCTTGAACCGTAAATACTACATACAAAGTATGAATGGCAAAGTTGTTTGGCACACTATTAACTTTCCAGTGGTGCTATGAAATTAATTGTAATCAGTTTGGTTTTTATTTCATACTAGCTGAAATACCAGACAACTGTGGGGTTTTTTTCAGATTTTTTTCAAGGTACTTAGGTGAGGCTTGAGAGACAAATGTTAGCCATGCACACTATACCTTAAACAAATGCGAATAATTCCTAACGTATACGTGGTAGACACAAAGTATCAGCAGCAAAAGTGTTCAGCACAAAATTACCTTTCTAACGGTGCTACACAATCAACTGTAATCCATTTAGTTTTTATTTTATACTAGCTTAAACACCAAACAACTGTGTTTTTCTTTCAGATTTATTCAAGGTGCTTAGGTGAGGTTTGAGAGACAGATATCAGCCTTGCACACCATACCTTAAACAAATATGAATAACTCCTAAAGTATACATGTTAGACACAAAGTATCAGCAGCAAAAGTGTTCAGCACAAAATTACCTTCCTAACTGTGCTATGCAATCAATTCTAAGTAATTTGGTTTGTTTAATATTTAAGTAAAAACTGATGACTTCCCCAGACATTTCCAGGCCTGAGTGAAAGCTGGCTGAGTACGTCTACAGGTATTATTGGTCTGAATGGCTATGCTTTCAGACACTACCTACAGGCGTATCTAGGCCTGAATGAGTTAATACAGGTAGCCAGAAGGGGAAGGAGAGAAGAAGCCAGAAGGGGAAGGAAGGAAACATATTCAATTCAGTGCTTTAGAGTAACTGGTAATTGCTATTTTTCTTTTAAACTTAGATTGTGGGCTTTTAGTGACACTATACTTTCTTGTTGTCTTTACTTATACTTTCTTGTTGTCTTTACTTATAATTGTTTTTGGGCTGTTGAAAATTTAAAACATAGTGGTGGTGTAATTCTGTGCTGTCTTTAATTGCTGCAAATTTTATCTTGGCTTGTCTGACTGCCCTGTAGTTGGGTGAAGGGCGTTAATTGTCTGGCCTCTGACCTCAGCTACGTGATAACTGGAGGTGGAGCTTAGTCAGAGTTGAAGTAGCAAGTAGAGTTTATTTTCTCAGAAGAAGCCAGAAGGGGAAGGAAGGAAACATAGTCAATTCAGTGCTTTAGAGTAACTGGTAATTGCTATTTTTCTTTTAAACTTAGATTGTGGGCTTTTAGTGACACTATACTTCTTGTTGTCTTTACTTATAATTGTTTTTGGGCTGTTGAAAATTTAAAACATAATGGTGGTGTAATTCTGTTGCTGTCTTTAATTGCTGCAAATTTTATCTTGGCTTGTCTGACTGCCCTGTAGTTGGGTGAAGGGTGTTAATTGTCTGGCCTCTGACCTCAGCTACGTGATAACTGGAGGTGGGGCTTAGTCAGAGTTGAAGTAGCAAGTAGAGTTTATTTTCTCAGAAGAAGCCAGAAGGGGAAGGAAGGAAACATATTCAATTCAGTGCTTTAGAGTAACTGGTAATTGCTATTTTTCTTTTAAACTTAGATTGTGGGCTTTTAGTGACACTATACTTTCTTGTTGTCTTTACTTATACTTTCTTGTTGTCTTTACTTATAATTGTTTTTGGGCTGTTGAAAATTTAAAACAGTGGTGGTGTAATTCTGTGCTGTCTTTAATTGCTGCAAATTTTATCTTGGCTTGTCTGACTGCCCTGTAGTTGGGTGAAGGGTGTTAATTGTCTGGCCTCTGACCTCAGCTACGTGATAACTGGAGGTGGGGCTTAGTCAGAGTTGAAGTAGCAAGTAGAGTTTATTTTCTCAGAAGAAGCCAGAAGGGAAGGAAGGAAGGAAACATATTCAATTCAGTGCTTTAGAGTAACTGGTAATTGCTATTTTCTTTTAAACTTAGATTGTGGGCTTTAGGACACTATACTTTCTTGTTGTTCTTACTTATAATTGTTTTGGGCTGTTGAAAATTTAAAACATAGTGGTGGTGTAATTCTGTGCTGTTTTTAATTGCTGCAAATTTTATCTTGGCTTGTCTGACTGCCCTGTAGTTGGGTGAAGGGTGTTAATTGTCTGGCCTCTGACCTCAGCTACATGATAACTGGAGGTGGGGCTTAGTCAGAGTTGAAGTAGCAAGTAGAGTTTATTTTCTCAGAAGAAGCCAGAAGGCGAAGGAAGGAAACATATTCAATTCAGTGCTTTAGAGTAACTGGTAATTGCTATTTTTCTTTTAAACTTAGATTGTGGGCTTTTAGTGACACTATACTTTCTTGTTGTCTTTACTTATAATTGTTTTTGTGCTGTTGAAAATTTAAAACATAGTGGTGGTGTAATTCTTTGCTGTCTTTAATTGCTGCAAATTTTCGCCTGCCTCCCCCTTCCCCAACTCTTAATTATATGCCCTGTTAATTCTGATTGACAGGAGCTAAACACAGGGTATAGTAAGAGGTGTGAAGTAGGAGGGCATAGGGGAAGAAGCCCACCCCTCAGCACAAGTGTTTTGATTCATTTATTTATTTATTGGTTCTTTTCTTTAAAAAAAAAAAAATTATCTGAGGATCAGTGGCAGGATTTTAGGACAGTAAATTAATAAAAAGGAACTAGGAGAGCTTCAGTAGCAGACAAGAGTGGAACTGCAGTATAATGGAGCTGTGCAATGCAGTGGCTGTGGGCAGCCATATTCAGGCAGACCTTCTGGACACTGAGGTGCTGCCCCATCTGCATGCATCTCTGTGGACTGTGGGAGGAGGTAGCCAGACTCAGAGCGGAAGTAACTGGGTCAGGAGTACCATCACCCTATCCAGGGACCACCCAGTCCAATGCAACTGCCCACAAAGGATGCCAAGAACGAGGAGCACTTGGATGACAGTGCCTCAGGGAGGGTTAGAGCAATCAGGCAGAGGCACATCCCAGATCCTATTCCACTAAGAACCCATATGCCACACTGGCAAATGAGGAAAACCAAATAGAGGTACCCAGAGAAGTGGAAGGAAAGGATGTGGAGGTTAGCCAAGGTGACCCAGCGGGAAAGCAGTGGACCCCAGAGGAGGAGGAAGCGAACCTGGTGGGGGACTCCATCATAAGAGGGATCCAGCTAGGAACACAGGAGGGGAGGACAGGAGGTGAGGTGCTCACCAGGTGCCACGGCATGGAGGGATGGAAGGAAGATCCTGGGATCACTGGGAAGGCAAGACGGAGGTGAGCTGGATGTCATTATCCACCTAGGTACTAATGACCTGGCAAATGGGGAGCCAAAGGAAGTTCAGGAAGAGTTTAGGAAACTGGGGAGGGTCCTCAAGTAGCTACTCTGTCACTTTCTCAGTAAGCACTACCTATGGAGGCAAGGAGAGAGAGAGTGCATGCACCAGGAACTTTAACTCATTGTTGAAGAACTGGTGCTGTGAGGAAGGGTTTGATCTATTGGTGACTGGGGACCCACCTGGAGGATGGAGGTTTGTCTAAGCCTGACGGCCTGCATCCATCCTGGAGGGAATCCAAGCACTCAATGATAAGTTTAAATGCTACATTGGATAAGCATTTAAACTACCAAAGGGGTGGCAGGCCAGCAAGGAGGGTAGCTACTGTCACCCCCCCACAGCTAGCAGTGGAACCAGTGAAACAGAGGAGGGCTATCTCTGCAAAGCAGTGTGCAAAAGATGGAGATTAGTGCCCAAGAGGTGATAAGCAGAAAGGGCAAAATGCAGCAGAAGGGCAGACAGCAAGGAGAACCAGGGATAAATGACAACCAAGAAGGGGCTGAGAGAAATAGTGAAACAGTCTAGGGAGGTCAAATCATGGAAAGTCATGTGCAAATGCCAGGAGCCTTAGCAACAAGATGGAAGATCTGGAGGCTGTGTCATGCAGCAGTCAGACCTGGACATTGTGGCCATCACTGAAACCTGGGTAATGATAACCACGACTGGGAGATGGCCATACCTGGCAAGCAACATATCCAGAAGAGACAGAGCAGGAAGGAAGGAGGGAGGAGGAGTGGCACTGTATGTGAAAATGACATAAGGGCCACAGAGATCCAGGAGGAACAAAATGGGGAGAGATACTGTGGGTTAAGCTGGAAAGGAAAATGGGACAGCTATCCGCGACAGGTGTGGTCTATAGACCACCAGCCCAGGAGGAAGAAACAGATAGGAGTTGATGCTAGCCATCCAAAGGATGGCAGACAAGGGTGAGGTAGTACTGGTTGGAGACTCCAATATTCCAGACGTGGACTGGAGCATCCCAGCAGCAGCATCAACTAGGAGCAGATTTATCCTGGACTCTTCAGGGTGCCTTCCTCAAGCTACTGGTCATGGAACCAACTTGGCAGAAGGCAATACTGGACCTTGTGCTCACAAAGGGGACAGTGATGGGGGTAACAGTGGGGGAGCACCTGGGAACAGTGACCACTCAGTCATTGTGGTTTGAAATCACAGAAAGAGCAGAACCAAACCACACAAAACACGATTGTGGATTTTAGGGGGCAGACTTTGGGAACATGGGGAGATACTTGAAAGAGGCATTAAGGGGAATGGGACAGGAATCAGGGGTTGAGGAACAGTTGGCAATATTTAAAATGGGGATTACAAGAACAACAGAATTGTGCATTAAGCAGGTTAGCAAGAGGAAAAGGAAGAGGAGACCATTATGGTTTTCCAAAGAGGTAGCAAAGAAAGCCAAAAAGATTGCATTCAGGCAATACAAAAAGACACAGGCAGAAGGGGATAGGGAGAAGTACCAGGAGAAGCAAAGGGAGGCAGGGAGGTCAGTAAGGGAAGCCAAAGCTCAGACAGAAGAACACATTGCAAAATCAGTGGGTAGAGGGGACAAAACCTTTTACAGGTACATAAGTGAAAAAAGAAAGACAAAGGGAGGGATAGTGAGACTGAAGGGGGAGGACAGATGCCGAGTGGAGGATGACAACAGTAAAGCTGACATATTGAACAGGTATTTCTGCTCAGCCTTTACTGAGGAAGAGGAGGGTAATGGGTCTGAAGGGAGACAAGGGTGAGAATGGTGCAGAAATGGACACAAGTCCCTTTACACGAGAAAGAGTCCTGGAAGGAACTGGAAGTAATAAGAGTTGATAAAGCAATGGGGCCAGATGGGGTGCACCCAGGGTCCTTAAAGAACTAGGAGAGGTGGTGGCTGAACCTCTGGCTATCCTGTTTAGCCGATCACTGGAAACAGGGAGGTACCCAAAGACTGAGGACAGCAGATGTAGTTCCTTATACAAAAGTGGGAACAAAGAGGAAGCAGAGAACTACAGACCAGTCAGCCTCACCTCGGTGTAGTGGGAAGATCATGGAAGCACTACTGAAGGAGAGATTGGTGGACATCTGGTTGTCAGTGGACTACAGGACCCAAGGCAGCATGGTTTCACCAGGGGAGGTCATGTCAGACCAACCTCATGAATTTTTGACTGGGTGACTAGGAGGTGGATCGGGAGGGCAGTGGACATGGCCTATCTGGACTTCAGCAAGGCCTTTGACACTGTGCCACATAGAAGACTATTACACAAACTGGGGAATATGGGCGTGGGCAGGACAGTAGTGTGGTGGGTAGGTAACTGGCTGGGTGGCAGGACACAGAGGGTGGTGGTTAAATGGCTGTCACTCCACAGAGGGAAGAGTGACCAGTGGGAGTACCACAGGGATCAGTGCTGGGACTGGTCCTATTCAACATCTCATCAGTGACATTATCGCAGGACCTAGAAGGCAGAATTTCACTGTTCGCTGATGACACAAAGCTCTGTAACAGAGTAGACACACCAGAGGGTGTAGACAGAATGAGAAGCGACCTGCAGAAACTTGAAGAATGGTCAGGGGTTTGGCAGTTGAAATTCAATGCAAAGAAGTGCAAGATAATGCATATGGGCCACAAAACCCTGGCACAATATATCAGTTGGGGGGTGAGGATATAGCATGCACCAAGCAGGAAAGGGATCTTGGGGTTATCATCTCTGATGACCTCAAGGTAGGGAAACAGTGTGACAAGGCAGCAGGTAAAGCAAAATAGGATGCTGGGATGTATAGGCAGGGGCATCACCAGCAGGAAAAGGGAGGTCATAATTCCGCTATACAAGACACTAGTGAGGCCCCACCTGGAGTACAGTGTACAGTTCTGGAGACCATACCTACGTAAGGACATAGACAGGGTAGAGAAGGTTCAGAGGAGGTGTCTCTCAGGGAGGGGGCAACAAAGATGGTGCATGGATTGCATCACAAGTCCTATGAAGACAGGTTGAAGGAACTGAACATGTACTCCTGGAGAGAGGAGGAGAGAGGGATATGATAGAGACATACAAGTATCTTACAGGGAGGAACAGGGTGCAGGAAAACACTATTTTTAAGCGAAAAAGATGTTCCAGGACTAGAGGGCATGGGATGAAGTTGGAGGGAGGACGATTCAGAGGAAACATGAGAAAGAATTTCTTCACAGAACGGGTGGTGGACAAGTGGAACACCCTGCCAGAGGAAGTGGTGGGGCTGAAACAATCACGGGATTTAAGAATGCATGGGATAGACATAAAGGAATTCTGGAGGTCAGGGTAAGGGGCAACAGACTTCTAGGAAAACAAACTGAACTTACAAGCTCAAATGGGCAGACTGGGTGGGCCATAGGCCCTTATCTGCTGACATTGTCTATGTATCTATGTAGGTAGCTAAGTGCAGTCCATGTAAAAAAAAAAAAAAAAAAAATCTTGACAGAGCAATTCGTATACTGGTATCAAAGTAAAGATGACTGAAGTTAGGAGCATAAAAGGTAGCAGGCAATGTTGCAAGGCATAGGCCAGGTTATAACCATCAGGCATGTAGAAGGCTTGCGGGTGGGTTGAAGTGAGTGGGAAAGGGAACTGGAAAGTATGAAATAGATAGGGTGACATGGTGTGCATGTGGGGAGGGTAGATGGGGGGAAGAGTTGGAGGGGTAGATGTAGTGGAGTGGTTCAGGTAAGAGGGGGCTCAAGGAGCCTGAGTGCTTTTAGTGGGATTGTTGTGCAAGGATGTCAGAGTGGGTAAGGCGGAGGGGACATGGAGGCTGGTAGCAGGAGCCAGTTAGGGATTTGTAGGAAAGTGTTTAGCTCTTGGGACAGTGGCAGTCTACATAAAAGGTTTTTCTGGCCAGTGTCTTGAAAAAGTTGACAGGGACAAGCTCAGTGAGTCTGAGTTTTGCTTACAGTTTATTCCACACTGATAGAATAACAAAACTAATGGCACCTTTGCCTTGATTTGTGCGCACTCTGAGTAAGTCCAAGAGAATAAGTTCGGAGTTCCTTGATAGGTATTTGCTATTTGACTTATGCATAAGTGAGCAAATGTATTCTGGCAGTTTTTTCCAGAACATTTGCATTGCCCAGAGACCAATATGAAGGGTCACCTTGCGGCTAAGGATGTCCAGCCAACTGTTTGATAGAGGTGGCAGTGGTGTGTTCTAGGTGGGGCATTTGCTATAAAGCGCAGTGCTCTGTGGTAAAGAGTGTCCAGTTTATGAGTGTGGATCACAGAACTACAATTATGTATGATGTCTGCATAATCCAGTAAGGGGAAAATGGTTGCTTGCACCAATTTGTGTCTGATATTTGTTAAGAAGAGAGATTTGTTCCTGTGCAGGAACCCCAGCCTCATTTTTAACTTTTTAGCAAGACAGTCTGTGTGAGTGCTGAAGGACAGTTTGATGTCCAGCCAGACTCCCAGGTATTTAAATTGATCTGCCACTTCTAGGGTGGTAGAAAAATGTAAATACTACTGCTCGTCTACACTGACTTGCCACCTTGAGGCTCTCCATTGTGATGACCCCCAGGTCCCTTTCCTGTTTAGTTATTGACATCTCCTTTCCCCCTCAGTTGCTACATTGCCGTTGGGTTCTTGTATCCTATATGCATATTTAAAAAAAAAAAAAAAAATTAATTAAATCCTAGCTGCCATACCCTTGACCATTCCTTTAGTCTTCTCAATTCCTTCTTCATTCTATCTACTCCCTCTGGTGTCTCTACCCTGTTGCAGATCTTTGTGTCATTTGTGAACAGGCATACTTTACCTTTCAGTCCATCTGCGATGTCACTAATGAAGACATTAAACAGTAGTGGCTCCAGAACTGACCCCTGTGACACCCCACTTGTCACTTCCTCCTCCTCTGAACTTACCCCATTCAGGACTACCCACTGGCTCCTGTTGCTTAGCCAATTTTATACCCATTTAGCCATTTTGACCCAAACTCGAGGCTGCTCAGCTTGTTTACTAGTCTTATATGTGGGATGGTGTTGAAGACCTTCCTGAAATCCAGGTAGGCTACATCCACCGCCCCCCACCCCGATCCACCACTCTTGACACCTAGTCGAATAACTCAATTAGATTTGTTTGGCGTGATCTCCCCGCTGTGGACCCATGCTGTCTTGGAACCCATTCGCTGCTAGGTACTCTTATCATCCTTCCCTTTATTTAATTACTTTATTTAGTAACCAAAAATTCAATATATGGCTCAAATAAATCCTAGGGCAGGCAACTCCATTGTTCGGGTTGCCTGCCTGGAGCCAACAGTGGTTTCAGTTGCTCCTTTTTGTTTCTCTAACATATATTATGTTCTGTACAGTTTTGGTTTGGTCTCTGAAATGTATGTATTACTGCATACTTTCTTTGTATTCGTGAATAATTTCATAAATAGAAAATTTGAAAAAAAGCAGAGTTTGGTTACATGAGCAGACTGCAAACAGAAGCAGTCTTTCACCATGGAAGATGAGTCAGTCTTGCATTGCCTGATTTCCCCCCCAAGCTGAATATGCATATGAATATGAATATGCTCTTTGTAGTAACCCAAATGTACCCCTTCAGGCCATGTACATGGGTTTTCCAGTAGATGACTGGTACCCAGGACCTTGTTTGATGGGACAGGGTAATATTTTACCATATAAACAAAATTTGTGCAGTTGATGGGGAGGGTTGCCCTCGTCACATGCTCTCATGCTGATGGCTCTGATCAAGCTCTGCTCTTTCCTGGAGCGCAGAGAGGTTTGTATAAAAAAATAATTAACTGTGGCTCATTGATTCCAGTGGCCCATATCTCAGCTTCTTATCTACTTCAAGAAGAAGAGTTTTCTTCAGTGTTTTTATTTTGGAAGCAGCGGGGGGGGATTGGGGCTGTATTTTGTGTTTTGTGGTGTGCCGGTGAGATTTGGCAGCTGAGAGGGTATACTGTATGTAGGATCAAGCTGTGCCTTACTACATAAAGTCAAGCATAGCATATTCCTCCATGACGTCACAAGGTTCCATATGATGGTGACAGTGTGGTATCAGTATTAAACAGACTTGGACATCGATATCTCCGGACTGCTGCCAGCCACTGGTACTGTAAGTCCAATACCTTATTTAAAAGGAATCTGACAGCTTCCCAGAAGAAAAGTAGCAGGACCTGATTTACAAATTCACAGAAGTGTAATTTGTAAACTATTTACTAGCCTGCAATATTAATATTTATCTGGTTGATCCTGCAACCGCCTTGTCGACCATTACGGGCAGCTACTTTACCCAGCATCCCCTGTGGCAAGCCCTCTGATGACATGTCTGAAGGGCTAAGCTGCGAGAGGCCTGTATGCCTTACTGCATATAGTAACTTTGAACTGCTTATACAGTGCACAGTCTAGCTTATAGCACCAGTACCAATCAGATGAGAATGCTTTTCTTGACTGATCAGTACTGGTGCTATAAGTGCGATTATGCACTGAATAAGTAGTTCAGAGTTCCTATATGCATCTGTGTGATGTAGTTTCCAATATTGCCCAATGAGGGGGTCACAGGATCAACCAGATAAATAAAAATAATACAAGCTAGTAAGTAGTTTAGCACTTTTTCTGCAGATTTGTAAATCGGGAACTATAGATCTTTCTTGATGGTATCTCTTACAGCAGGTAATACTCTTGGACCTTTGCCAGAGGGTGCTCTTCTGCACGACAGCTTCTTCCAGCAGTCTTTGCCTAGGGGCCGCCAACACAAATGACATCATCATCCTGTGACTATAAAGGCATGGGCAGCCCCAGACATCCTCTGTTCTTTTTCCTGCCACCTTCAGCTCACACACAGTGTTTTTTTTCTCTACGTGTAGCAGTCAATCGACGAGAAATTGAACTGGGAACGGTCTTTTCTTCCATTTCCACCGCTATCGACGAATGGCAGAAGATTCTTCAAGCAGTTCACTTTTTCACAGATGTGGTTGCGGTAGAAAGCTCCACCGCTATGATAACCACTTAGCCTGCATTGGGTGCCTGGGAGCCACACATGACATCATCTCTTGCTAGCACTGCCAGAAGTTCAACCAGGTGTGGACGATTACAGCAAATTGAGACCCATCTAATGGAACAAAAGATAGCTCTCCTGGAGAAAGGGGCCCATTCCAAGGACTCCACATTGACGACATTCCATAAAAAAACACAAGGAGAAATCCTCCTCCTCCTCCTCCTCCTCATCTGAGAGATGCTCATTGACTGCCACTGTGACGGGTGATCCTTTGTCGACGATGCCTACCAGGACCACTTGTTCGTCAACGATGCTCCCTACTTTGTTGTCAACGTTACTCTCCAGCGCCCTTTCAGTGGTTTCTGTTAAGCTCTATACAAGGGACTCTTCATCGACGACCCCTCGATTCTCACTGCGATCGTCGACGACTGCCGATTTTTGACATTTCCCTTCATCTCCCTTTACTACCCCGTCAACGACTGGCTAAGGCTATGTTATTAGGGATGAAGGTTTTTCATTGATGATGATTCCTAAAATACCTCCATTGCAGCCTATTTCTTATAGAGGCCAGGCTGACAGATCCAAGGATCCTGGCACCCATACTCCAGGGTCCCAACCTTTACACTTACACGTCCCACCCCTTCCCTTATGCATCTGGTGTGTCAGAGGCAACAACCTCCTGCCTCTACTCCCTCTTCAGTGGATGTGGCCAGTGTCATTCAGACAGTCCTACAAGTTCTGAGGGGCTCTCAACCCCCTACACTTAGGGATAGGAGTCCCCCTTCCCGTTCTTCTTCTCCTGCAAAATGCTTTCAAGGGGACAGGGATTCCTCTTTAGAGGCATCTCCCTATTTTTATGAGGAGTATTACGCAGAGGATGAGGAACATGAAGAAGAAGCCCACCTTCTGAGGCCTCTACCTTGTCCCTTCATGAGGACGCTGCTTGCTAGGCAGCAGCCTCTCCTCTGGATGACCCATCCTTCCATGACATGGTGGCCCAGATCCAGAAGGTTATGGGTTTCTCAACAACAGAACAAGATAAACAGAGGAGAGACATGGCAGATTACCTGGAACTCCCTGAGAAGCCAGTGGTGGTCGTACCTCCCCTCATACAGATATATCAAAATGCTGTCCTTTTGGCTTGGAATCAACCTTCAGCAGTGCCTGCCATTCCCAGGAAGGCTGATTGCCTCTGTCAGGCACCTATAGACTACTACTCCTTTTCTGCCACAACAGAAGCAGATTCTGTTGTGATTAATGCTGCTCATGATCGCACTAAGTTCCCAAAACACATGAGCTCTCTACCTCCTGACGGAGACTCCCGCCACATTGATTACCTGGGGAAAAAAGGAGCATCAAGCGGGCACTATGAACCTGAGAATTCTAAACTACATGGGTCATATGGTAAAGTACCAGCGCACACTTTGGTCATCTGCCATGGACCTTGTCAACAAGCTTCCCCCCCCCCCTTCCCTGAAAAGGAGCAATTATTGAACACCATTTCAGCTGGAAATTCCATCTCCAGGCATCTCCTCCTATCTGGCTACGATGCTGTGGATACCTCTGCCTGAACCTCTGCCATGGGTATCACTCTTGGAAGGCATGCATGGCTCTGGGTCTTAGGATTCACCCTGGATGCACAACCCAAAATTGTGAGTGTACTTTTCAGCGGCTCAAAAATATTTGGCCCTGGAACTCAAACCCTCCTAGATGACTTCCAAGCACTGGGGAGAACCTTGTGTGCGGTGCATGGTATGTACCACTCTACCCTACCATCCACCCACTTTCACTCCCAACAGTCTTTCTAATACAAAAAAGGTATGAAGCACCGAGGAACTTATAGGGGCCAGTTCCTGAGGATGTTCCCAATTGTCCTCCAGAACGACAACCCCCAATCCCAAAGACTCCCGGACCAACCCTTCGGGTGGGGCCAGCCAACCCACTGCTATCTGACCATCCAGGGCTTTGTCCCAGCTTCCTTCTCCTGGCCTCAGAAGCTGTGGGCAGTCACTTTGCCCATCACTTAGAGGCCTGACAAGTGATAACGTTGGACAAGTGGGTGCTTCAGATCATCAGGGTAGGGCACACCTTGAAACTTGCCTCAATGCCACCCCCCTCACCCTCCCCACTAGGTCTCTTACTCCAATGACCATATTCCCATCCTTCAGGAGGAACTTCAGGTGCTCCTTCAAAAGAACGCTGTAGACCCCGCTCCACCACTAGAACAACATTGGGGATTTTACTCCCATTTTTTTCTGGTGTCTAAACGCACAGGGGAGCTGAGACCTATACTAGACCTCAGACATCTAAACCTAATATATTTAATACTAGAGGTTTCGGATGATCACTCTGACATCCATCTTGTCCATACTAAAGAAAGGAGACTAGCTATGTGCACTGAAAATGAAAGACGCCTACTGACATATTCCAGTCCACCCTGCCCACTACTGCTTCCTCCGTTTCCATTTACTAGGAAACAATAACCAATTTCCGGCCCTCCCATTCAGACTCTCGTCCGCCCCAAAGGTCTTCACCAAATGCCTAGCTGTGGTGGCAGCGGCTTTAGGCAGAGAGGGACACTTCGTCTTCCCTTACTTAGATGACTGGCTCATCAAAGCAGCCTCCAAGTCTTCCCTACTTCCATCTCTGCATGTGACCCTCACCCTATTTCAGACTCTAGGAATTATAGTCAGTTGGCCCAAATCTCACCCAGAACTGACTCAGAGACTCCAATATATCGGATTCGTCCTGGACACGACCTCATGAAGAGCGCATCTTCCAGTGGACAGACAAGAAGAAATCCTGTCTCTCGCTTCCCACTTCCAAAGGGAACAGTCTATATCAGCCAGGCAAGTATCATGCCTTTTAGTGCACATGGCTGGAGCCATTCCTACAGTGGCCCAGGCATGCCTACTTATGTGGCCAGTCCAATGGATCCTACAAAAACAATGGAATCAAAAATCAGGAAATTTCGAGGACCGCATTCGGGTTACCCCAACCCTCTGCGCTGCCCTCAGCTGGTAGACCCATTGCGCCCACCTCTTTCAGGGTATGCCTTTCCAGTCCCTGCCAAACCGACAAGACGTTGGCCACCAGTGCCTCCTCAGAAGGTTGGGATGCACACCTCGGCCCTTACAAAACTTAAGGCCAGTGAACCCCGGACTCAGTCCATCTCCACATCAGTTAACTGGCAATGAGAGCAGTACACCTTGCCCTCTAGGCATTCTGCCCTTATCTAACTCGGGGATCTCTCGTAATTCAGTCAGACAACACCTCAGTTGTATATTACCTGAACAAACAAGGAGGAGTAAAGTCCCTCAGCCTCTGCAAGGAGACCCTAAAAGTCTGGGGAGATGCTCTACAACAATTGACATTGACAACCGTACATCTACCCAGTTGTCAAAACACCATGGGGGACTTTCTCAGTTGTCACTCTTCCACTCTCGAGTGGACTCTCGATCACAAAGTTCTCCGGAACATTTTTCAGATGTGGGGACCCCACAACTGGACCTCTTTGCATCCCCAGACAATCACTGTCTCCCCAGATCTTATTCCATTATCCCGAACAAAAAGGGATGGTCTACTGATGCCCTGTCCCAACCATGGACAGGACTCTTCTTATATGCTCCACCCCCGTCCCTCTCCTACTATGAACTCTACTGAAGCTACAGCTGGAACCAGCCACCACGATTCTTGTAGCCCCTCTGTGGCTTCATCAAGTCTGGTACCCGCTCCTATAACAGCTGGCTGTGGCAGAACCCCTGTCACTGCCCATCAGGCCGGTCCTCTTGACACAGGATCGGGGGTGTCACTACTAATTGCCAAAACTCGGAATCCTGACATACAGGATCCTGTGTTTGGCTGCCCGACACACACCTACCCGACAGATGGAAGCTGATGCCAACAGGAGTAAGGTAGTAGATGTGACGAACCGCTACCCTACCCCTAGTCATGCACCACAAGGGAGGGGAAAATCCTGAGGTTGGCTGAGCTGCTTCCGTTCGTGGAGGGCTAAGCTTCAACTGCCAGATACAGATTAGTCAATACCAGCAGGAACACCTGCCAGAACTAGACACATAGTGGATTCCCTGCAGGGGGAGGGCCTCAAACAATTGGTAGAACAACCCACAAGAGACAGGGCTATCCTAGATCTAGTACTGACTAACGGGGAAAGGATCACAGATCTCCAGGTAGAAGGTCACCTGGGGGCCAGTGACCATCACATGGTATGGTTCAATTTGGCCACTAGAACTAAATCATCCCACTCCAAGGCAAAAATATGGGACTTCAGAGGAGCTGAGTTTGATATGATGGCATATGGAGTTAAGCTAGCCCTGGCAAGAAGAAATACAGGTGAGGGGGTACAGGCAAAGTGGGCAAGCACTAAGGATGCAATACTTGAAACAGCATCCCATTGTATTAGAGAGAAAAGCAAGAACAGAAGAAGGAGGAAACCACTTTGGTTCTCAAAAACAGTAGCAGAAAAGGTCAGAGTCAAAAGGTTGGCCTTCAGGAAATATAAGGGAGTGCAGCAGAATGAAGATAGGGAAGCATACCAAACTTCCCTAAGGGAAGCAGGGAAGACAGTAAGGCAGGCAAAGGCCCAAACCAAGGAAACACTAGCACAAACAGTAAAAGAAGGGACAAGACTTTCTACAGATACATTAGTGAAAGGAGAAAGTCCAGAGGGGGTATTGCTAAAATCAAAGGGGATAAGGGGTAGTATGTGGAGGAGGACCAAGGAAAGGCATGTCCTAACTAGATACTTCTGCTTAGTATTTACGGAGGAGAAGGTAGGGCAGGGCCAACAGCTCAGCACCATGGACACAGGGCATGGAGGTGTGCACAAGTCTACAACAGAATAGATGATCCACATGGGGCGGGCAGAATGAGAAGAGATCTGGATAAACTGGCAAAATGGTCGGAAGAGTGGCAACGGGGGTTTAACGCAAAGAAGTGCAAGATCATGCACATAGGGAAGAGAAACACTGAAGCTACCCATAGGTTGGGAGGGGAGTTGCTGGCAATCACAAGGGAAGAAAGAGACTTGGGCATCATCATCACAGAAGACCTGAAATCATCCCAGCAGACCACTAAAGCAGTAGGTAAGGCTAGAGGGATGTTGGGGTGTATTAGTAGGGGTATCACAAGTCGTAAGAGGGAGGTAATAATCCCTCTTTACAATACACTGTTTAGGCCCCCATATGGAGTACTGGACATTAACAAAATGGAGGCAGTCCAGAGAAGGGCAACCGAAATGGTGCAGGGACTGCATCAGAAAACATATGAGGACAGAGTAACAGAGCTCAGTATGTATACCAAAGGAGGGAGAGAGGGGATATGATTGAAACATTCAAACATCTTAAGGGCATTAACAAGGTGAAAGAGTCTAACATGTTTCAGTATAAGAAACATATCAGGATAAGAGGATACAGCATGAGACTTGAGGGAGGTCGATTAAGGGGTAATGTGAGGAAGTTCTTTTTTACAGAAAGGGTGGTGGGCACATAGAACGGCCTACCTCAGGAAGTGGTGGATATGAATACAGTGCAGGGCTTTAAAGAGGCATGGGATAGGCATAAGGCAGTAATACAGATGAGTATGATTAGATAGGCCATTGACAGAGTGAAGACCTGTAGCACATTCATAAGGTAGAAAAAATAGGCGGACTGGATGGGCCTTGCGGTCCTTATCTGTCGTCAGCTTCTGTGTTTCTATGTAAGCTACTAGCAACTCTGCCAGACCCAGGTTCTGTTCCAGGACAGAAATGGTGTTTGACTCTTTGCACCCCTTAATTTTTAATGTACTCCAGGTCCGGCTCCCCTTGGGTTGAGTTATTTTAGTTATGAGAAGTGCGGGGCTGAGCACCCCCGTTACTAAGACCTTGTCGGTCTTTGACAGTCGGTCTCCTAAATTCAGGCTAATGAAGTTCGGGAGACCGACTGTTAGGATATCATAGTAGATCTGATCGGGGCACTCTGCTCCACCCCAACCTGAAATCCCTACACATTCACACCTAGCTCTTGAAGACTCTTTCATAGCCCGGCTCCAGGTTTCCTCTCCAGTAGCTATTATTCTACTGGCTATCCTGTAAAACCTCCACCAGACAAACATACAATGCCAAATGGAAGCGTTTCTCCATCTGGGCCTCCTCTAAGTCTTCGGACCCCTTTTTGTGTTCTTTAACTACGGTCTTAGAGTACCTATCATCGCTCGCCTCCTCAGGTTTGAGCTATTCCTCTATCAAAGTACATCTGTCCTCTGTTATAGACTGATTTACCAACACCTCTTGCAAAGATGTTTCTTAAGGGTATGCTGCACCTCAAACCTCCTATTAGGAGACCAGCTCCTCTGTGGGATTTAAATTTCCTACTGGAAAAATTGACTCTCGAACCGTTTGAGCCTTTGGCTACCTGCGATCTCTGCTTCCTAACCTGGAAAACATTCCTAGTAGCTGTTACCTCAGCTAGTCATATTTCTGAACTACAAGCTTTAATGTGCAGGGAACCTTATATGATCTTCCATAAGGACAGAATATCCTTACATACCAATCCCTCCTCCTTACCTGTGGTGGTTTCAGAACATACCTTAAACCAATCTATAGACCTACCAGTATTTTTCCCTGACTACACAAACCCAGGGGAATCCCTTTTACAAACATCAGATGTGCACTGTAGTCTTTGATACTACACATCCCGCACCAAACCTTTCAGGAAAACACCTCAAGTGTTTGTTTCCCTTGTCCAGTCCAGGGAAGGTTTCCCAGTCACTAAGCAAACACTTTCCAACTGGTTGGCACACTGTATAACATTCTGTTACAAAAAGTATAGCAAACCATTACCAGGTCCAGTCCATGTGCACTCTACCAGAGCTATGGCCACTACTGTGGCTTGCTTCAAAGGTGTGTCCATTATGGACATCTGCAATGCAGCCACTTGGTCTACAATACATACCTTCATGAAGCACTACGGTCTAGAAGTTGCTTTGTGCTATAGGATGGCCTTTGGACAGGCTGTCCTACAAGGTCTCTCCTCTCATAATTCTCTTTCCACCCTTCACGGGGCTTACTCCTTGGGAGTCATTACAAGAGTATTACCTGCTGCAAGAGATGCCTTTGAGGAAGATAGTACAGTTGCGTACCTACTGTAACGGTAGATCTTCGAGAGGGTCTCTTGCAACAGGTGTGATCTCTCTCTCCCTCCTTCTCTAACAGAGCTATTTTTTGTTCCCCCCCCCCCCAAAAAAGGAGGAAAGAGGTTGGGGGCATCTAGGGTACCTCGGTTCTCCCTCGGTCCTCGCTTAGCGAGCTGAAGTCGGCAGGGAACTGAGGATGCTTGGGGCCGCCCACACCTTTATAGTCACAGGATGATGTCATTTGTGTGGGCAGCCCCTAGGCAAAGATTGCTGGAAGAAGCTGCCATGCAAAAGAGCGCCCTCTGGCGAGGACCCAAGAGTATTACCTGTTGCAAGAGATCGTCTATAAGATCTACTGTTATGGTAGGTACGCAACTGTACTGTTCCGCAACTTTTCTTCTGGGGAGCTGGGACTTCCCCTTTAAAAGAACATTTCATGGGCTTTCAAACTATGATGGCCACTTTGCATAAATGTTTCCTTTTTAATAATCCTATCACAGTCCTGCCTGGAGATGTCAAATGGTAACAGGACCCTTACTAAATACCAATCCCAAGGAATTCAGCATTTAAGCTGGTGGTCTAACTCCTGTATTATTTTGGCTAATTTTTTCTTGAACATTTTAGCCAAATAGCAAAACTCTTAGCCAAATCATAAAAAATGGCTGAATTTCGACTTTTGGCCTGTGGAACTCAGGTGGCAGTTTGGCTACTTGAACAATATTGTTTGCAACTAAATTTACAAATGCCTGGCAAAATGCTAATTGGTAAGTGACAGCTTCTACCCCGGAATTTATACCGGTGTTTATTATAGCTGGATGTGAGACAGCTTTGCACACCCTTCAGTGCTCCAACCTTAGCATGCTCTTTGGACTTTGGTCATTGGAAACCGAGACTGCTGCTAAATAAAAAGGGAAAAAAAATGAAATACTACATAAGCCTGCTTTGGGAACACTAGCTAAGAGCAGTGCATTCTGGGTGCATTTGAAGTACATCTTTGAAGTAAAGGGCTCTTAAGTGTTTGATGTTCCTGTTGATCAGCTGTATAGCATTCTGTTGTGAAGCTTGGGTAGAACAACACTGTGCTGCTTTCTGCTGCAGGACTGGGAATAAAACATTTTTTTATTTCACTTCATCTTGTGTCTGAGGTTATTGAAACTGTTTGTTTTGTATACAGCAGCACAGTAGAAAGTATAGCAATCATCCCTGAGGTATTTTGGACTAAATAGCCGGATAGTTACTGATTGACACTCTGCAAGCCAGACAAGTGTGTGGGGAAGTAAGCAAGTGACAAATCGTGAGGCCGTGGCAGTAGTTTTGTTGAGGCTTGCCGATTGTTGTGAAAACCATGTTGCCTTGCACCATTTTTGTATCTCCGTGCAGCTCATACTAGTTTTATTTATTTATTTCTGTTTTGTAGGGTGATGCGGAGGATAAGCATCTTGCTGGGACTGGCCACACTGGCTTTGACTTTGATGCCATGCTGTGGCTATGGGCAGTACCGTTTTCTGCGCCGGATGTTTAAAGGTATCAAGGCTCCCATGCTGTCCAAGGGAGACCCCGGGAAGCCTCTTTTCCTCACTCCATACCTGGAAGCTGGGAAGATTGAGGAAGGTATGGTATAAAAGTCTTTTTTTGAGCAATTTAAATCTGTTACTGCAGGTGTGAATTAAGAACCTGACATATCAGTTGACTAAAACAGGTCAATTTAAATATATGAGATAGTGACTCTTAGTATGATATTAGGTAGTTTTATGTGTGTGTGTGTGTGTGTGTGTGTGTGTGTGTGTGTGTGTGTGTGATATATATCCAAACCTCATGCATACACTCCAAAGCCTCAGACCCAGTGCAAAGCATCGTGGGTGTGCCAGTCCTTGTCTGGGGCAAACTGACAACCACAAGAATAGTTGCCTTTTGTTTAATTTTCTCCACTTTTCACCTGTTCCCCTTTCCTCCCTCCCTGGTGACAACATCTCAGTACCAACACCTCTCTTACTAGGGGAAGTCCCCTCTTTATCCCCCAGTTTATTCCCTGTGGTAGTGCCTTTGGGGCCAGCACTCCAGAGGCCATCTATTCAGTTGGGGAAGAGACACCAAAGGCAGAGGCACTGAGCCAGAAAGTCCCCCAGGCGTTTTGCTGAAGGCTATTGTCCCCCCCCCCTTTGTTTCTTCCCTGTAGGTGCTGGCCTCTTGGATCCCAAGTGTGTGCACCTTGTGACATTCTGACGCTGGGCACAGCCAGGTGACTCTCTCTCTTTCTGTCTGCCCCTGCAAACTGGTGGCTGCACCATCACTTCTGCCACAACAACCCTGCTGGTAACACCCTCGAACAAGTGGCATCTTTTAAATACCTTGGATCTCACTTGACCCTTGCCTATCTTATGCGACTCACATTGATAGTGTTGCCAGAGTGGTAAACTCATGCATTGGAATTCTCTACCGAAATAGACAGTATCTTATCCAGGCAGCACTGAAGATTGCTATCCAGAGCTCTGTGGTCTCCGTCATAGACTATGGCCTCATAATCTATGGCTCTGCCTCTACTACTGCCCTCAGGCACATAACAACCTCCCTAAACAAGGCCTGTCGACTGCTTACTGGATCCCACTGACTCTCACATACACGTGAGCTTTACACTCAAACGGGATGGCTTCAACTCGCTAACCGCATAAAGTACCTTACCTGCTTGATAGAGAAAAAACTACTTTGGGCCTTACTCTACCTAGTGTCCAAGCCCTCCTGCACCCAAACACTAGTCCTTGTAACACCAGAGGGTCTGAACGTCACCTTCTACAGGTCCCCCGATGCCGCACCACTCTGGGCCAAAGATCCTTTGCACACTGTGCACGCAGCTGGATGAATGCCCTCAGCACTCACATCACCTCCACCTCCTCACTGGGCATATTCAAATCAAGCCTCGATCATCATCTCACAGCCTCCAGCTCATGTGACTGCCACCCCTTACTTCCCCCTTCCCCATTGAGATCAACCACCCCCCTCTGATGTTCTTTGACAATGCAGTGAGCTGCTCTAGTCTCTCTTTCAGCTGCCACCCCCTGTCCTCTCACCCTTCCTCCCTGATTTCTTCTAGATTTATGAAATAATTCCTTGTATGTGTTATTGATGTATCCTATTTACCGTGATGCCGTACCTAAACTGATGAATATGGCTGTATGCTCTCTTTAATGTTGTATGCCCTTGTTTAACATGTATGTACTCTCCTGACGTGGAACCTTTGTAAAAGAGCCTTGGCTCGAAGGTAATTATAATCCTAAATCTAAATAAACAATAAACCCTGTACCCTGGAGGAGTTGCAGGAGGCTGCAGTCAGGCTGGCAAGGGCTGCCAAAGCCTGCCATGACTTTGTGAACAGACCCGTGTGCCGTTTGTATGACAGTCCTCTTTCTAGACCAGTTGCAAAGACGTTTAGGGCAGCTCTCTACATTTTGCTACCCCCAGTGAGCATAGAGGATGGAGTTATAGTGGGAGCACTGGTGGTAGTTTAATTTTCTTTTGTTTTTAGGTAAGTCAGCTGTGACATTTCTAGCCAGCATAGCTACAAACCATACAGCTGGCATACATACGCAGTAAAGCGTGCCAGGTTGTGTAATCATGAGTCTGTAATTGCATGTCTCAAGTGCCTTTAAACACACAAGAGCTAAGTGTGATTATTGACTATAATTACACATCCCTGAGTTTTTTTTTTTTCTTCAAATTTATTGTTTATGTACCCTATGTTTAATGCTGGCTTCCAGGGAACAGTTTGGCACACTCCGAGCCCCCACCTACCTCACTCGCCATCCTCCATAGAACCTCAGATTACTCCTTGGGTGGGGTACCGGGTGCATGGGATATACCACTGAAAGTGCCAGAAGTCAGGAGGCGCAGCGAGGAGGTGGGGAGTGACCCAGATAGATCGAAGTCCCTGCAAGCTGGCTCCAGGACTGCTTTTTCAGTTTCTTCCATGAGGCCATGAAAGATTCTGGCGTGTGAGTGGGACTAAAGTGCATGTTTACGCCATGCATACACAGTGTGGGTCCCCAGCCAGCATCCTCCCCCACACTCGTGGTGCCTTGCTGCACTGCCACCTGCAGTCATTCAGGTGGCAGTATTACAGCAAAGAGGGTGTCCCTCCCTTCCCAGAGGAGGGTGTCCATTGAGATGCTCGATTCTATTGTCCCATGTCCGCTTCCGACGCCATGGGCTCATTTCCGAACCTGGGGTACCGGTGTCATGAGCGATAGCCCTACCACTGTGCTGCTGGGTCGGCATCCCTTAAGTTTCTTGTTGCACTTATAACAGGGTTTCTACTTAGACATGGTTTAACAAAGGTTTTTTAATTATTTCTAATAATAAAATATTGTTTTCTGTATGAAACATGAGCAAAGACAGAAACATAGGTCCAACTGAGGTGTACTGATATTGTAGCCAACCCTGGTGCGACCTTACCAAAGCCTTGTTTCCATGCACTGAGTAAGTCAGCCTTATGAGGAATTCAGTTATGGGCTAAGTGCTTGTCCCTCATAAAGTGCTGTCAGCCTGGTTCAATTCAACCTTTGAATTGAAACTAATTTGCTAAATTACTTGTATCTTGCAAACAGTGTTTTGTTTGTGTTAATCTGTTTGCTTTCAGAATAATGTTGGCAAACAAAACTACAGGCTCCAGTAATGACTGGGTTTCTTGGGCCAGTCCTGTAGTACCGCAGCAGTACAGGGCACTTCCCCCTGTGAGATTGTGGGTTGCAAGCGCAAGCCCTGGAGTCCCACAATGAGGACCAAGGGCACCGTTGAAAAAAGGTGCTATAAACACCCCTGAGAAATGCAGTTCTAGGGACGTGGATATATAGTGCACTATCCACACGCTGGTAGTCTTTCTTTCCCTTTAAATCCACCTGGAATGTCTTCAAGCTAAACTCCTCCCACCCATCGTGGTGGTATCCTCCTCAGCACCTCCCTGTGACATCAGATCTTCCTTTCCTCTGCAAGAGTCGGGTCTCCTCCTTCACAGCTGTCTGCACATGGGGTAGGCCCTGTTTTCCTTCATCGTCTTCAGGTGTTTTCTTCATTGTCTTCGGGTGTTGTGTTTTCAGCCATTGGTTATTTTGTTCAATCCAGTTCTCCTTCATATGGAGGACAATGAATCCCGAACCAGTCCAGGGTTTAAACGGTGCGTGACATGCAACCACAAAAAATGTCATGCACTGACCCTCACACCTTGTGTGTACATTGTTTGGGGGCATAGCATAACCCGCAAGCTTGCGGTCTATGTAAGACCCTGCTGTCTTGAAGACAGGAATACTCATCTTCTTCTTGTCCAGCTGAACGAGTGGGATCCTCTGGTTTGGTCCAAGGATGCTTGCAAGGCCGTTTCAGCAGTGGCGGCTTCAGCGTCTCGGCTAGCCGCCCTTGAGGTGGCAACTCAGGCTGCGGCGGTCTCTTCCTTTGCCCTGGTGCTGCTCCTGGTGGGCGCCTTTGCAAGGGCTTCCTTTAAGGGGTCCTTTAGGATCATGGGCCAGTCCCTTCAAACTCTCGGGGAGGGCCCTTCCTGAGGGATCAGTCTTCTAAGGTGTGGCTTAAGTCCTGCTGTAAGTTGTGGGACTGAGAGTGGACTAGCTTTTCCCACGCTCAGGACTCTTTCGACTGCTCGACAGTCATCAAGCAATCCGCTTTGACCGATCCCACTAGGGTTGAAAGACAGGCCGCTAGCTCCTCAGTATCCCTGTCGGACAAGATGCGGGCCGATCAGCTGGCCGAGATTTTTTCTCAACCCAGTTGACCTGTTGTCAGATGAGTTGAGGGATGACTTTCACTTCAGGATTCCACTCCTCTCGGCCCACTCCCAGTAGGGACAGGAGAGGTTGGCAGACCCTGCTGTTTTCTCCCAGGAGATTCCCCCTTCGGGGGATTCAGGACAGGACCCGGTCCATGTTGTCTACATGGCCCCTCCTCCTGCATCCCCTTGATGGCGGGTTGCTGGCTGAGGTCTAAGTCGAGGACTTGTTCCTGGTCTCCGAATTTGGGTTCCCATTCTTATCCTCCATGGAAGCACCGCTGATGCTCCTGTTCCTCCTCATCTTCAGACAAGGAGAAGCTCTGCTACAAATTGTGGCGGTGGTACTAGGAGCTCATATGGCAGCAGTGGGCCCTTGGGCAGGGCCAGTCCTAGCAGGTACCGGCACTTCCATGGTCTACCCCGGTGAGGCCACTTCTGGCACAGCCTCATCCAGTCGAGCCTTCCCTGGTTTCTTCATCTATTTTAGTGGAGCCACTGCACAAGCAGCTCTTACATGGGGCCCTGTCCAAGGTTGCTCGATCAGTCTTTGGCCTCCCTGGATGACTTTTGGTACAGATTACCCACTCTGATGAATGCAGAGTGGTTCACGGGGACCGGGAGCTGAGGGTGGTGTTCAAGGAGTCATCGGATACTGACACTCCTCCATGCATTCCTCTAGCACCCCGTGCTTTGATTGGGAGTCCTCTGAGGACCTTGCCTCTGACCAGGGCTCTGTTTCCTTTAGGGCCTTGTTTTGCTTATCTCGCAGTCTATGGAGATCCCACTGGAGCCAGTCCAGAAGCGGGTCAGGTACCCTCTGACGGAGATCCTTGACAGGGATGAGTCCCCAGGAGTGACTTTTCTGGTGGAAGAAGCCATCCTGGGTTCCGCCTTGGGATTGTGGCAGTATCCAGCTTCTTGCCTTCTGCCTTCTGCCCGTATGGTCTGAAAGTATGTGATCCTGACTGGGTACCTCCCTGGTTTCTCCGATCACCCCTTAGCTGATGGGTTGGTGGCGGATAGCTGTCAAGTCCTGCCCCCTAATCTAGGAGATCATAACCTGGTATTGTGTACAATGATACAAAACAACATAATTAGAGAACAAGAGAAGATAATGATCAAGAGAGATCTTACAAATTATCACCCAGAACATTTTGTTAGGGATCTAGGGAATGAAAAACTAGAAAGGCTGAGCCTTATTTCTGATATAAATTTTGGGGTTGAAGAATTCACAAGAACTTTTTTGAGTATCTGTAACAGCCATGCTCGCTTTAAAACAAAAAAAAAATATGGAAAAAACATCTTCCCTGGGTGAATGAACATCTAAAGAAAAAGATACATATTATGGACAGGGTCTGGAAAAAAAGCCCATAAAACAAAAAATAGGGCTCACTGGGACAACTGTTAAAAAAAAAAAAAAAAATGAAATGAATGTCAACGATTAATCAAGCAGGCTAGGAAAAGGTTTTATAACAACAAAATTGAAACAACGACTGACATGAAGCAATATTGGGATATTATAAAAGATCTGGATAACCCATTAAGAATTAAACTGACAATAAAAATTGTACATGACAGGGGTGAACCATTAGATAAAAAAACAATAGCACAGGTATTAGACCATTATTTTATTACGCTACCAGATATAGACATTTCAGTCAATACCCCCAAAGACTCCCATAAACCTGAGGATACTGTGGAGTGTTTTCCTCAGTTTTATTTTAGAAAAATACTACAAATGAAGTTAGGGGTGAAATCAAAAAATTTAATATTAGGAAATCTTGTGGTTTGGATAAAATTTTATCAAAATTTATCAAAGATGCAGTAGACATATTGACACCGATAACAGACCTATTTAATGAAAGCTTACTGGAGAATATATTCCCAGAAACTTGGAAGGTTGAAACATGAACGATTCCTCTAATGATAGGCCGATAGCGGTCCTCCCCATCCTCTCTAAATTAATGGAGTGAATGGTGTATATTCAATTGTATGAATATTTGGAGAAGTATTCTAAACTTACAGAATTACAACATGGATTCAGGACAGGATATTCGACAGGCACCGCACTCGTGGACAAGGTGGCTACTGCTTGGATAGAGGGGAGTCTGCGGGCAGTGTTCGTTGACCTGTCCAAAGCTTTCGATTTAGTGGATCACAAACTGCTGTATGAGAGGACCGGGATCACACTTAGGACTTTAAAATGGTTTGAGTCCTATTTGGGTGATAGGGAGCAATGAGTTGAAATAGACAGTCAATATTCGGATATAGGTAAATCAACAAGAGGTGTGCCTCAGGGATCAATCCTAGGGACACTTTTGCTTTTGATATATGTGAATGACCTGCCATCACAAATAAATAATACACACATACGACTGTATGCTGATGACACTGTATTACTAGCATCAGCAAAAACTCAAGAGGAAATGTTGGTTATGCTACAAACTGACTTTGATGTACTCTAAGACTGGTTCTCAGTTTCTAAAGTAGTATTAAGTGAAAAGAAAACAAAGGTTATGCATTTTAGTAGAAAACAAAATAAGGATAACGATAAAACAAAAACTGACAAGGGAATATTAACAAGAGATGGAAAACAGTTAACAATTACAGAACTATATAAATATTTGGGAGTAATAATAGACAGTTCCCTTACTTTTTCTGATCATATTGATAACATGTCTAAGAAGGTAAACAACAGAATTGGGGCATTACGAAGATCCTCTCAAATGCTAAACATTCAGTTATGGAAGAAAATTGCTATGCAATTAATATTGCCTATGTTGGAATATGGAAATTTAGTTTATAATCTTGCTGAACAAAAACATCTTGATAAATTAGTTAAAACATATAATGGATTGGCAAGGTTCACTCTGAAATGTAATTTCAAAACTCATCATTGCTTCATGTACAGAGAATTAAAATGGGATAGTCTAACCATCTGATACAAAAAAACAGTTTTCTATTTCTATTTTTAAGGTTAATAAGGGTATAATAAAAAGGAATATGGATATCAGATTTGGTTGTGAAACTAATCAATATGCATTTAGGGATGTAAAGTTTAGAGGTTTAAATTTTCCAGAAACAGACTCTAGATATAGGAATATGACACTACAAGCTCGGGCTGCAAAAATATGGAATGAGATCTCACCTCAGATAAGAAATCTTACAAAACCGTCTTGATTTAAATCCAGATTAGATGAAAGTTATAATGTGGAATGTACTTGTTAGTAGTATTTTTAAAACAAGGGGTGGAATGTTTGTTTCTCATCTTCACAAATATATTGAGTATTATAATCTATTTGTATTGTGTCAATATATTAGATATGGTTACCGAAATGTAATGTTGACATTATTGTAAATATGGCTATGAGAAGTTGTTTTAGGATTTTTGTATGATATATGTTCACAATGTCTCTGTAATTACAACGTCTTTGTAACTTGAATGAAAGTGAAACAGGATTATTTTGAAAATAGGTCCTTGGATCTAAAGTACTACCCTGTCTAAACATAAATATTTTTACTACTATTACTACTGCTACATTTCATTTTCCATCAGACAGGCAATGTTGAGAATGTCTACAAGCCCTTCCGATAAGGAATTGAAGAAGCTGGACCACATTACCAAAAAAGGTGTAAGCTGCATCCTCCTTGGGCCTCAGGCAGGCAAGCTCCGCCATTATGATGGCCAACTTCGGTCACATGCTTAGTGGGGTCCTGGACCATATCTACGCACCTTTCCACAGACCTGCGGTCTACGGTGAAAGTAGTCTCGCAAAGCATCAGCCGCAGAAGGCCTTGGACATAGGAGACTCCTGCACGTGATCCATGGCGGCAGCGGTCACCATGTGCCGCAGACCATGGCTTCAAATCTTCACCTTTATGGTGGATACCCAGCATAAGCTGGCGGATGGCCTGTTCTTGGGCACTGACCTTTTTGGGCTGGGTGTGGAGGACCACTTTATGAGGATTGAGAAGTCCAGTGCCACCCTGGACTCATCACATCCTTGCAAAACGACCCCAGTACCAGCAGCCAAAGAAGACCCTCTGTACAGACAGTAGGTGAGACCCCATCTGGAGTACTGCGAGCAGTTCTGGAGACCCCATCTCTGCAAGGACATAGACAGGATGGAGGCAGTCCAGAGCAGGGCAACTAAAATGGTGTCGGGTCTGCACCAGAAACCATACGAAGAAAGACTAAAGAAGTTTAATATGTATACCCTCGAGGAAAGGAGGAAGAGGGGGGACATGATAGAAACTTTCAAGTACCTCAAGGGACTCAGCAAAGTCCAAGAGGGTAGCATCTTTCAGAAAAAGAGATGTGCAAGAACAAGGGGGCACAATTTGAAGGTATAGGGGGGACTGCTCAGGGGCAACGTGAGGAAGTATTTTTTCACAGAGAGAGGGGTGGATGCATGGAACGGCCTCCCTAAGGAGGTCATGGGGTCAAAAACAGTGGGGGAATTCAAGAATGCATGGGACAGACATAAAGCAGTTATGGTGGGGGAGTCAGAGGAAGTAGGCTGTTGGTTAACTAGGATCTGCAGCTTATTCAGTAGATAGGGAAATGGGCAGACTGGGTGGGCCAAGGGGTCATTGTGTGCCGTCAAAGTCTTATGTTTCTGTGGCCCTTTCAGCCCCAGCAGCCTAAGCAGCAGCAACCCCAGTTGGGGCAGTCCCAGGTCTGGTGACCCAAGTCCAAGGTGGCCATCCAAGGCCCCAAGAAATTGGGAGGTCAGAGCACCAGTACTCTTCCAGTGGCTGGCACTGAATCCTCCTCCTTCATGGTTGCTGAGTGATGGGTTGGAGGCATCTGCCTCCTGCCTGCCATGCCCCTGTCTCAGCTTCCTGTGGGGTGTTGGCTTCATCATTTCTGGCATGGCGGGTCTGCTATTACTATGGAGAAATGGGTGCTGGACATGGTTGGCCATGGGTTGCCCTTTTGGGCCCATACCCCACGGCAGTGTATGGCTTCCCAGGATGTGCTGTCTGCCCTCAGGAAGGACATTGTCCAGTTTCTTGAGAAAGGGGCTGTAGCCCATGGCCCAAATGCTGTGGACGGCCTGACCTTTGTGTACAGGTACTTCTGGTTCCCAAACGGACAGTGGGTTGATGCCCCATACTGGAGCCGCACGATCTGAACCAGTTCTTGAGGCCCATGTTCAGGATTGTCACTTTGTCAGATAATCCCATCTCTGGAGCAGGGTATGTGGTTCTGCTCTCTGGACCACCAGGACACCTTCTTCCACATTCCTGTCCCTGCATTTCACTAGCGGTACCTTTGGTTATGTGTGGAAGGGGTGCTGTACGAGTTTCTGGTTATGCCTTTTGGCCTCTCCTTGTCCCCCAATGTCTTCACCAAGTGCATCCCAGTGGTGGCAACATTCCTGAGGTGCTGCTGGGTCCAGGTCTATCCTTACCTGAATGATTGGCTGATTGCCGCTCCTTCTCGGGAGGTGGTGGAGTGGTCCAGGGATCTGGCCCTTTAGACTTGCTTGGCCTGAGTCTTATCAAACTGGCTAAGCTGAAACTCAGTTCCTATCGGACCTTAGAAAAAACACAGAAACACAGAATTTGATGGCAGATAACTGCCTGGCCCACCTAGTCTGTCTGTTTTTCCCTACCTACTATATCACCGCAGACCCTACTTGATCTCTGCCTTATCCCCCCATCTCATCTCTAAGGTTTCTTTATGCTTATCTCATGCTTTCTTGAACCCTGTTACAGATTTGCCCCTACTACCTCCGCTGGGAGGCTGTTCCAGGCATCCACACCCTCTCCGTGAAGAAGTACTTCCTCACATCTTCTCTTGAGTCTACCCCACTCCAGCTTCATAGCAGGACCCCTTGTCCTTGAGCATCTGTTTTTCTGAAACATGCTTCCCTCTTGAACCTTATTCATATCTGTGAGGTATTTGAAAGTTTCTATCATATCCTCCCTTTCTGTCCTTTCCTCAAGGGTATACATATTGAGTTCCTTCAGTCTTTCCTTATAGGGCTCTTGATTCAGACCCCACACCATTTTGGATGCCGTCCTCTGGACCGCCTGTACTCTTTCTATGTTCTTCCAGAGATGAGGTTTCCAGAACTGAACACAATACTCAAGGTGAGGTCTTACCAGTTATCTATGCAGAGTTAACACCACCGCCCTCTTTCTGCTGGTGATACCCCTCCCTCTGCATCCCCAGCATCCTGCTAGCTCTTCCGACTACCTTGTCACACTGCCTTAGATATGATAACCCCCAGGTCTTTTTGCTGTTTTGTGGTCAACAATACCTTTCCTCCAAATTTGTACTCTGCCTCAGGCTTTCTGTGCCCCAAGTGAACGATTTTGCACTGTTTTGCATTAAAGCGTAGTTGCCATGCCCTTAACCACTCCTCTGTTTCAGAGCCTCGCTCATTTTTTTCAAAACCCCCGGAGTGTCTACCGTGTTGCATATTTTAGTGTGAGCCATGAACAGGCAGACCTTCCCATCCAGCCCCTCTGCAATGTCACTAATGAAGATATGGAAGAGGACCAGCCCCAGTAGAGATCCCTGTAGTACTCCGCTGGTCACCATTCTTTCCTCAAAGTGAACTCCTTTTACCACCACCCTCTGTCTCCTATCCTTTAGCCAATTTCTTACACAATTTACCACCTTTGATCCCACTCCTAGGATACCCAGCTTGCTTACTAATCTCATGTGCGGAATAGTGTTGAAGGCCTTGCTGAAATCCAGATAGGCCACATCCACCGCTCCTCCCTGATCCAATTTCCTGGATACCCAGTCAAATAACTCTAATAGATTTGTTTGACAAGACCTCTGCCCCCAGTGAATCCATGCTGTCTCTGGTCCTGTAAGTCACTGGATTCAAGGTATTCTACTAGCCTTTCCTTCAGTAGTGACTCCAGTAGTTTCCCCACCGCCAAAGTCAGGCTGACTGGTCTGTAGTTGCCAGCCTCCTCCTTACTACCACTTTTGTGAAGTGGAACTACATCTGCCCTCCTCCAGTCCCCCAGAACCACTTTTGTCTCCAATGAGAGGTTGAACAGGACTGTCAGAGGTGCAGCCAGCACCTCCCCGAGTTTCCTCAGTATCCTTGGATGGACTCCATCTGGCCTTAATGCCTTGTACACTTTCATATTTGCGAGTTTCTTCAGGACTCTCTCTTTTGTAAATGGACTAGTGTCCACCTCCCTTCCTTTGATGCTCTTGTCCCTTTTCCATGGCCCCTTGCCTTCCCCTTCTTCTGTGAACGCTGAACAAAAGTATTTGTTCAAGATGTCTACTTTTTCTTAGTCCTCCTCCACACAATCCCCCTCTTCCCTTCTTAGTCTTACAATCCCTCCTCTGGTCTTTCTCTTTTCACTTACAGTACATACCTAAAAAATGTCTTGTCTCCTTTCTTAACTTCCTGGGCTATTTCCTCCTCTGCTTGCACCTTTGCACTCCTAACTGATTTCCTTGCCTCCCTCTGTTTCTCCAGGTACAGCTCCCTATTCTCCTCTTTCTGTGTGTTCTGATATCTCCTGACTGCTAACTGTTTGCCGTTACCTTCCCAGCCACCTCCTTTGAGACCCATAGCTCTTTTGTTTTCCCCTCTTGCCTTTGCTTACTAGCCTGATGCAGAGGTTTGTTGCTTTTTCTATGCCTCCTTTTGGTTTCACTCCCCAACAAGGGCATCCTTGAGGTATTCCCCCATCTTTTTAAAATCAGCCCTCCTGAAGTCCAGGACCCTAGTCCTTGTAAGGTTTGATTTTGCCCCAGTACTTATATTGAACCACACAATACGATGATCACTGGTCCCCAGATGGTCACCCACCGTGACGTATGCAACACTATCCCCATTAGTCAGTCCAAGGTCCAGTATTGCCCCACCCCCATGAGTGGGTTCCCTAACTAGTTGCCATCCACTTCATTTGGGGCAGAGCTTGACTCCCTCTGGGCCAAGGCCTGACTCCCTATGGACCAGGCGGCAGACCTTACTTCCTTTGCCTGATCATTTCAGGTTGTGCACTTGCACCCTGCCTGGGACTTTCTGTGGCTGCTGAGGTACATAGTGTCATTCACCAGCATGGTGTGGTGGGCCCACTGGCAGATGCGTCCCCTGTAGTGGGAGCTGGCCCTCCAGTGGTGTCAACACCTCAGTCACCTGGAGCAGTTGGTCGTAGTGACGCAGCCGATGTGGGGTGCCATCCAGTGGTGGCTGGTCCCAGAACACCTGCAGGAAGGAATCCCATTTGTACCCCCAGAGCCGACAGTCTTTCTAATGACTGACGTGTCTCTGGTGACATGGGGAGTCCACTTGGGGACCACAGAGCCCACAGGCTTTAGACCCCCAAGGAGTCCAAATACCACATCAAGTTTGCTGGAACTCTGTGTGGTGCATATAGCAATGATGCCATTCGCTTCTCTGGTTTGGGATCAGATCGTGCAGGTCCAGACGGACAATACCACAACTGTGTACTACCTCAACAGGCAGAGCAGAATGCATTCCCACCAGCTGTGTCAGAAAGCTCTCTGCGTCTGGACACCGATCTCCTGGTGATCATGTGGCCAGAGTCTCCAGCCAGTTAGCAGATACCCTCAGCCGGGTGGGTGAGACGTCTCATGAGTAGTCCCTTCATCAGGAGGTGATGAACCATCTGTTCTCCCAGTGTGGCAGTCCCCTGTTCAACCTGTTCATCTCCTTGGAGAATGCAACGCCAGGGTTGTTCTATGCCCATTCACCCACAGTGCAGAACTCTGTTGGGGGTTACCTTCGATAGACCCTGGACCCTGGGCCTCTTACAAATATACAAAATTTGCCAGCAGATAAAGACCTAGAGGTCTATCAAGTCTGCTCGAATGTGCAGCTAGCACCCCTTATTCTGCAACTGCCCCTCCTTTCCACCCTTCCCCTTCATTAACCCTTCCTCTTGTCCTGTCCCATCCCCTTTTGAAGCAGTCCACTGTTCTACTGGATACCACTTCTGCAGGTAGCAGCATTCCACCCAGCCACCACCCTCTCTGTAAAAAAAAAAGTCTCCTCATCTCCTCCTGAACCTTCCTCCTCCAGTCTCATATCATGGCCCCGGTGGCCCTCCTCTCCTTACTTTGAACAGCCCCTCTGTACCCGTCTTGTTTATTCCTTTCATGTATTTAAAGGTTTCAGTCATGTCACCCTGTCCCTCCTCTCCTCCAGTGAGTACATGTTCAGCTCCTTCAACCTCCTCTCGTATGATAAGTCCCCCAGCCCCTTGATCATCTTTGTCACCCTGTGCTGCCTCCTCCAGTAACTATGTCCCTCTTCAGATCTGGGCGCCAGTACTGCACGAGTACTCCAGGTGTGGTCTAACTAATGACCTATACAGTGGCAGAATCACCTCCTCGAGTTATACCCTTGCAATACAACCCAGCATTTTGTTGGCCTTTGCAGCTGCCTTCCTACATTGTGCCGAGTTGTTCATTGACCCTGTAATGAGCACACCCAGATCCTTCTCCTCCTCTGTCTGGGCTAGCTGCACTCCCCCCAGCTGGTAACTCCTCCTTGGGTTCTTCATCCCAAAATGCAGCACCTACACTTTTTGGCATTTATGCCTTCCCTTCCTTTCCCTGATCCAGTGGGTACTGGTCAAGGCATGGAGGGACAGGGGTGCAGGTGATCCTTGTAGCCCTAGACTGGCCACACCGGTTCTTGTACCCAGGTCTCCTAAGCCTCAGCAGCAGGCCTCCGTTGCACTTGCCTCTATGCCTGGATCTGCTCTCCTGTCACAAGGGGAAGGTCTTGCACTCAGACCTTCAGTCCATACACCTGACAGCCTGGTTCCTGAACTGCTAGAGTTCCAGGCTTTGAGTCTTTCCATGTAGGTTCTCCAGGTTGCTGAAGCCTCTTAGAAGGGGTCGACTCACCAGTGCTATGCCTTCAAATGGAAGCGCTTTTCCATTTGCTGCCAGGGCAGGGAGCTAGTCCCCTTGTCCTGCCCCCTGGCTGGCTTTCTGGATTACTTGTAGTCCCTCTTTTTCAGGCTTGAGGTTGACGGCCCTCAAGGTGCACCTGGCAGCCATCTCTGCATACTGGCTGTAGGCTGCTATGCTAACAGTAGGGCAGGAAAAGGTGGTCAGGTGCTTCTTTAAGGGTTTTCACCACCTATCCCTGCCAGTGCGTGAACCACCACTCTGGGACCTGTTGCTGGAATTTACAGTGCTCATGGATAAGCCATTCAAACCAGTGTACAGATGTGACATCTCTCACCCGTCGTGGAAGATTGTCTTCTTGGTTGCTGTCATCTCTGCTAGAAGGATCAGTGAGTTCCAAATGCTTTCAGGGGAGTGTCCCTACTTTGTGTTCCACAGGGACAAGGTTGTCCTCCACCCCAACCTGAAGTTCCTCCCAGTGGTTGTTTCAGAGTTCCACCATAACCAGGTGATCAGTCTCCTGGTGTACTTCACCAGTCTAACTTTCGAGGCCGAGCACAGGCTCCATACGTTGGTCCTGAGGTAAGCGCTTGCTTATTATATGGAGTGCACGACTGGAGTTCAGGGAAAGGTTTGCCAGCTCTTTGTTACCTATGCTGATGCTGCACCTGGTAGGCCAGCAGCTAAGTGGATGATTGACAGGTGGAGTGTATGCTGTATCAACCTCTGCTATAGGTTGGCTAGTAGGGAGCCTCCCATAGGACTTAGGACTCATTCCACCAGACGTACTGCTGCCTCAGTGGTTGCTTCCAAGGATGTCCCTATCAAGGAAATCTGCAGGGCTTCTACCTAGAAGTCAGCAGACACCTTCATTTCCCACTACCACATCAATCTTGAGTCACACTGGGATGCTGGTTTTGGGACCTCGGTTCTCCAATCCTTTTTTCCCTAAGTAGAGTTGTGCATCTTGAGCCCTCCTCCCGGAGAACTGCTAGGAGTCTGCCATCATGTGGATAGTTCAGCCCATCCACATTTTTGGAAACGTGGGTTACTGACGTGTAACCAAGGCCTCTGAATTTCTGCGGTTGAGGAATTTTCCGCAGAATTTGCATCATGCCTCAAAATTCCTATAGTGCCACAGAATTCATTGTTTTTGGTTAATTTTCATTCAGATATACGCCTTTTCCATAGTGCCAGGCTCCCATATCCATCTTGTTTATCCTGAAGCCCCTCCTCTATGCTTGGCAGGTGATGTCATCTATGACATAATATCATATCATATTTTAGCCTATGGTAGGACTGCATGCATTCTGCCCCAGAAATTAATAAATCATACCACAGAAATCAAAAATGCTGCCACAGAAGCCTAGAAGCCCTGCTGCAGAAATCGGAAAATTCTGCCGCAAAGCACTAAGGGCCACTCCTATAACCATGGATCTTCCATGGAGTGGTCTCTTGCAGTAGGCAATACTTTTGGGTTACCAGCAGAGGTTGCTGTGGCGCATGCCAGTTCTTCTAGCAGTTTTTCACCAGGGACCTACCCACACATGACGTCAGCTTCCTGTTTCCTATCTAAGTGTGGGTGGTCCCTGGTATCCTTAGTTCATTTTTCCCGTCGTCTTCGGCTCGCGCAGCAACTAGTGCAGTTTTTTTTTTTTTAAACATCTTTATTAGTTTATTTCAGGCTTTAGACAAACGCACAGTTATCCTGGGTGGACCCAGGATTCACAATCCCAAAACTGATTGTGTAAACTATGTACAGTAACAACTATGTACATACACAGCTGATGGGGTTGACCCTCCATTACAGTTACAAATTCTTATTGCATCTGTATCTTAGGATAACAGTATCATTGACTTAACTTAACCAACAGAGGTGAAACCCCTGAAACAGAAGTTTTGTTACCCACTGGATTTATAAAACCTAAGCCACAACCTAAATAGCATTACACCCAGGAGGTGGCCCCGAGCTGAGTCCCCTGGAAAGAGAGAGAGTCCCCACCCACCCTTGAACCAAAGCAGACCAAAGCCCTTATCCTAATACCATTTTACTAATACCAACTCAACCCAAAAACAGTTGTATATAATACGGCCATTTAGAACTGAAATAAATCCATATAAGACTGTACATTTCTCTGAGATAGTAATCTCTTGCTAATCACAACCCGACAGACAGGCCTGTGTTAGGGTATTAGTAACCTGCAGTGAATAGATTGCCTCTAGTGTCGACCATCATTCATTATATAACCCTTTCCTACCCTCCAAATAAATATGCCTCTTTATTCTTCCCAAAGCCCAAATAAAATCTCTCACCCATTGTTCATAGGCAGAGATATGGTCATCTTTCCAGTGTTTCAATATAAAAGATTTGACTGTCGCTGTCATCAGAGATGGATGGTATTTGGGTACGGCACCTGATATTTGCGACATGTCATCTAATATGCAAATTTCAGGCAATATAAATTCTGAATAATCCAACAAAGGGTCCATATGTTGTTTAATTACAACCCATAGAGGCGATATTTTACTACATTCCCACAACACATGTTGGATATTACCTGATCCCACTCCACATCTAAAACACAGGTCTGTCTGTCTGTCACACAGTTTCACAGGGGTAAAATACATATTAGAAACAATAAAAAACTGCAAAGCTTATACTTGGGTATAGGTATATACTTGTTACTCCTCCAGATATCGTTCCAAGCAGGCCTCTGGGGGGGGGCCAATGTTCTGTCCCAATATGGAACCCTTGTTGGAGAGTTCAGGCTAATATAGTCCAATAGCACCTTGTATACTTTAGAAAGAGAGTTAGATGTAGGATCAACTTCCTTTAAATTGTCCTAGGTGAACGGATTTCCTGGTGGGCCCCCTAGCCTTCTCCATACCCCCTCCAGCATTTTGGTGAGCTGTAACCTTCTGAAAAAATGCATTGCATCACACCTAGCTGGGAAAACCACTCTATTGTCCTTTATAACATCCATTAGTTTTAGGTCCAGCAGCTGATCAGCCCAACGTTTAGTGATTACCTTACCCCCAATCAGTAAATTGGGGTTGCCCAGCACAGGTTGGTCTCGGGTCCCCATTTGGTCCCTTCTCTGGGCAGGAGTGAAAAATAATCACCAGGCCAGTGTTGATTTAACAATTTGAGTCAAGGTTGCTTTTTTAAGGCATTTCTCTGTATTAGCAAAAAGCAACGCCTCTGGAGAGAGGCCTGAATCTTTTAATATTTGCCTGTCTTTTTGTAGCCATATTGTAATACATGTCTCTCCCTCCATGTTTCTAACCCATCGACTCATAAGACCCAGTTGTCCTGCCACATAATATAGATGGAGATCAGGCAGTTCGATCCCTCCTGTGTTGTGTGGTACGTACAGGATACTATGTTTTTTCCTGGGAGGCTTAGAATTCCACAGAAATTCGGATAACAGTTTCCTAATTTTTATGAACCATAATTTGGGAATGCTATATGGGACTAAGTGTATTGGATATAATAACCTAGGCAATAGGTTCATTTTAACTGGTCCCAGTCCAGCTGCAAAGTTCAAAGGGAGCTTCTTCCATCTGAGTATGTCCCCTCTAACTGCTAATAGGACCTTGTCCATATTTGTTGCAGCACCATCCTCCACGCTAGCTGTGATCCATATACCCAAGTGTTTTATCCTTTCTGTCACCCAGTGTAACTGCAGTGGTACCAAATCTGCTCTGGATATATGCAGTGTCAAAGGGAGAATTTGTGTCTTATTCAAATTTAATTTGTAGTTTGAGACTTTGGAAAAATTGCCCTATAATTTTAACTGTTCTTTTGAAGCTTGAGGCCAGGTCTTTTAAGTGTGGAAGTATATCGCATGCAAAGACCGAAAATTTTAGGTCCCTCCCCGCTATTGTAATCCCCTTTATGTTATCATCTTTATTCATAGCTTTTAACAGGGGCTCAAGGTATATATTAAACAATATTGGCGAGAGGGGGTATCCCTGTTTGGTTCCATTTTCTAACCAAATCTCCTGTGAGATATAACCATTACACAATACTCTTGCCGTAAGAGCTGCGTGTAGCTTTTTTATACCTCTGAGAAGGCCCTCGGGGAAAACCATCTTCGCCACTGTAGCAAATAGAAATGGATGGGAAACCCTGTCAGAGGCCTTCTCCACATCTAAAAATATCAAGGCTAGAGGTAGATGGGAATCTGGCGCATAACTGAGTATGTGGTGGAGTTTCCTAAGGGCGTCATGTGCCTCTCTACCAGGCATAAATCCTACCTGTTCATGACTAATTAAAATTGTAGCAATATTCAGGATTCTATTGGCAATAATCCTTGTAAGGATCTTATCATCTTGATTCATCAAGGTTATAGGCCTATAACTGCCAGATAAATACTTAAGCTTGTCTGGTTTGGAACCAGGGTGATATATGCCTGGTATAGCGGAGGGTGACACACCCCCTCTTGCATTATATTACTGAAAATTCCTTAAGTAGGGGAAGTATAGTATGGATATGTGCCTGATAAAACTTAGCTGTAAGGCCATCCGGCCCCGGAGTTTTACCAGAAGGCAGAGATTGTACCACATCTATTATCTCAGATTCCCTTATTGGAGCTGCTAACTCTCTGACCTGTGCTGGGTCTAACACTGGTAATGATATTCCCTCTAGGAATGTCCTGATTTCCTTCTCCCCAACAAGATGTCCTGCTTGGTAAATTTCTTTATAATAAGATGCAAATGCATCCACCATTTTCTGAGGATCTGTTAAAATTTTCCCAGCATACCATATAGAAGTCACTCTTCTAGTGGCTTCCCATTCCTTAACTCTAGCTGCAAGAAGTCGGCCAGGCACATCTCCTTGCATTCAATATTTAGCTCGAATCTTTTCTAACCAGAATTCTACTTTACCATACATGATGTCCGCCATTTCCCTTCTTAGTCGTTTAAGTTCAGTATTTCCATGGGGGACCCTTCCAAAGGAGTCAGCGATTCAATGGCCCCCAATATAAACTCCTTCTTTGCACGTCTCAATCTATTTCTCCGTGCTGCGAAACCCTGCGCTACACCTGCATACAACACCTTACAGGTTGACCATGCTAAGTTTTTGTTCTGAAGCGTAGGCAATTGCTTCTGTATTATCTCTAGGAGAGCTTCCTCTAATTTACTTTCGACTGAGATCTCAGTCAATAGAGTATCATTCAGCCTCCACCTGTACAGCTTGGGATGAGCAGCTGTTGGCTCCCAAATCAGTTGAACTGGAGAATGATCCGATAAAATTCTACACTGGGTTGTCACCTCCTTAACCTCTCAAAGTGCCTCCCTGTTAACCAGAAAAAAATAAATTCTCGATTGACTCTTGTAGGCCGCAGAAAAGAATGTCATGTTATTGCCCCCTGTAGAATGGGTCCAGAGTGGATCTACCTGGGCAGTGACCTCCAATAATCTATTCATGGCGATCTGAGCCCTGGAAAGAGGCCCTCTGGATGGTGGTATCCTATCCTCCTGGTTATTTAAACAAAGGTTCCAATCCACTGCCAAAATGAGGGAGTGCGGAGAAAATATAGTAATATCCAGCTCAAGTGAAGCAAAGAAATCAGGATTAGAAAGGGTTGGACAATAAATAGAAGCAACTGAGAGCTCTTTACCCAAAATATTACCCAGCTAGAGCAGATTCTGTGTTGCAGTCATTGACAAAAAATTTGGAACTAAGGTGAATGTCTACAGATTCTTCAAACAAACAAGCATTATTTTGTTCCTGCCATTGAGATAGGAAGATATACCACTTTGACAACCACACACTTTGTGTAAGGTGTCTGGGACCCACACACGACACCAATTCCTGCAGTTTGTCAGGAATTTAATCAGTCAACTTGTCGATGACGGTTGCTTGAAATTAAACAGCTTTTGATGGAGCAGAAAATGTCTCTCTTGGAGAACCAGGGGGCTCCCCCTCTACTGGTTCTCATTCCAGGCAAAAAAAAAAAAAAAAAGGAGAAACCCTCCTCACACTCCCTGCCTCGTCGCCAGTTGATGGCTATAATTTCAGGTGTCCTTCCATCGACAGGGCGTCCTCTAACTACTTCGTCGATGGTGGCTCATACCCTCTCGTCGACGGTGCTTTCCAACGCTTTAAATGTAGTTCAAACTGTAACTGCACCATCGATGGAGGCTTATACCCTCTCGTCGATGATGCTTTCCAGCACTTTACATGCAGTTAAATATACAGCTGCTCCGATGGGGGCTCCTCTCCCGTTGACGACATCTGACAATTTAAGTGAAAATAACTCCTTTTCCTGTGCGGGTCCATCGACGAGACCTCGCATTCCTCAGGGAAAACCTATTGCTTATGCCTTACTAACAGCCCCTCTGCCTTCACAGGTGGTTTCCTATAGGGGTCAGGTGGACAGAGATCGGGACCCTGGTCTTTACCACCTGGGGTGCAACCTGCTTATACTGCACATCCCCTGTATTACCCTTCTTGTTTTCCAACATGCCCCCTTCTCACCCTCCCTTCATCCCAAGAAAGAGACATCACCAACGTAGTCCGACAGGACTTACATGCCATGCGGCACTCTCAGTCCTCCAACTCTGGGGTGCTGGATGATCCTTCCTGGTCTTATCCTCTGCCTAAAAGATTTCATAGTGACAGTGATATCATACCACCCTGGTTCCCTCCTCCTTTTACAGAGGACTATTTGTCAGATGAACAAGAATTACCGGATGACTTCTCCAGTGATCTTGAAGATGAAGAGTTCCGAGATCTGGATTTTCCCAATCCTGAATCTCCTTATTCAGAAATCTCTCCTCTGGATGAGGACCTGCCTCTACCTTCCACAGCCTGTCCCCCAGATGACCCAACATTTAGTGAGATGATGGCTCAAATACAAAAGGTCATGAGATTCTCAACTACTGAACATGGCAAACAACGTAAGGATATGGCAGAACACCTTGAATTACCTGAGGAGCCCGTTTTGGTGGTTCCCCCAACTAATGCCAACCTGCCAGAGTGCCAAGCTGGCTGCTTGGCATCAGCCTTCAGCTATTACAGCTGTTCCCCAAAAAGCGGATTGTCAATATCAGGCTCCTCTGGACCATCCCTTTCTGTTCAGTATTCCAGAGGCAGATTCTGTGGTCATTGCTGCCACTCATGACCGTACTAAAAAACCCAAGCACATGAGCTCCATACCCCCTGATAAGGAATCCCAAAGAATTGACTATCTGGGGAAAAAGGTATTTTCCTCAGGTGCTGTGAATATCAGAATCTTGAACTATATTGGTCATGTGATTAACTATCAGCATACCCTTGGGTCCTCTGCCATTGAGCTTACCAATAAACTCCCTCCCTCACAGGACAGGGATAAATTATTGGCTACAGTGAAAACTAGTAATTCTCTCTCCCATCACCTTCTCAGGTCGGGATATGATCCCGTAGATACTTCAGCCTGACGATCAGCCACCGATATCACCATGCGTCGCCATGCTTGACTTCGCATTTCAGGCTTTACACCTGACTTACAACATAAAGTAGGTAATGCCCCCTTTAACGGGTCCAAGCTATTCGGGCCAGGTACTCCAACTTTACTGGATGACTTACAGGCATCAGGCAGAACAATCCGTATGGTTCATGGCACGTATCATACTCCATCTATAACCTACTGTTCTCAACACTTCTCTTATTCCAAAAGAGGTGGAGGATACAAAGATAATAATAAAGGCGGCTTCAGAGGTCGTGCTCAATCCACCAGAGGCAACGCCTCTGACGCCAGGGGTGCCCGCTCCCGCCTTTCAGGAGGGGCTGGGCAGCCTACCTCCCAGTGACCCGCTAGGGCTCCCCCGACTTCTCGACCAGGCCTCGGAGGCTGTGGGTGTCGTTTTGCCCTCCATCTGGAGGCCTGGCAAACAATCACTTCAGGCAAATGGGCACTTCAGATTATACAGAAGGGTCATACTCTGGAGTTCTTCTCCACCCCACGCCTTTGCTCTCCATAGAAGATTCATTATCATCCAGATCATATACCCATCTTATAGGAGGAATTGAGGGTCCTTTTGACAAAAAAGGCCATTTTTACCACTGCCCCTTCTAGAACATCAAACAGGATTTTACTCCCACTTCTTTCTGGTGCCCAAACGAATGGGACCTCAAATTGATACTGGATCTCAGACCACTGCATCTTTACATTCAGTACAAACATTTTCGCATGATCACCCTTCCTGCGATCATGCTGATCCTGAATCTGGGCAATTGGCTTGGTGCCCTAGACATGAAGGATGCCTACCTACATATCTCCATCCACCCTGCCTACCAAACATTTCTACACTTCCACCTACTGGGCCAAAATGACCAGTTTCAAACACTCCCTTTCGGTCTCTCATCGACCCCCAGTGTGTTCACCAAGTGCCTGGCGGTGGTGGCAGCAGCCTTAAAAAGAAAAGGGCACTTCATCTTTCCAGATCTAGACGATTGGCTAATCAAAGCAGACGCCAAAGTAGCTCTGCTTGCCTCCCTAGATGCTACCCTGAAGATGTTCGCAGATCAGGGGATCACAGTCAGTTGGCCAAAGTCCAGTCCAAATCTGACACAGTCCCTCCAATACATTGGAGCTGTCCTAGATGCAGTCACAGTCAGAGCTTACCTTCCGCCTGGCAGGACACGCATATCTCTGGCATCACACATACAGACTCAGAAAATAGTCACAGCCAGACAAATACTGCACCTTCTGGGTCACATGTCCGCTGCCATCCCTATGGTAACATTTGCCTGTCTCCATATGAGACCTGTCCAATGGACCCTTCAGAATCAATGGTCCCAAAAAACAGGACAGTTCGAAGACAAAATCAGGGTCTCACCCTGTCTAAAGTTAACCCTGACATGGTGGACAACCAGAATCAATCTGGATCAAGGAATGCCTTTCTGGTCCCACCTCCCATGCAGACGTTGACCACGGATGCTTCCTTACAGGGATGGGGTGTGCACTTCGGTCCTTATCAGACACAAGGCTGGTGGCCCGCTTCTCCCCATCAGTCTCATATCAATCTCCTAGAGATGAAAGCGGTCCATCTAGCCCTTCAGGCATTCTGGCCGTACCTCACGCCAGTATCTTTACTGATCCAGTCAGACAACACTGCAGTAGTATTTTACCTCAACAAGCAAGGGGCTATGAAATCTCGTACCCTATGCATGGAGACTCGTGCAGTTTGGCAGGAAGCCATCCGGCAACAGTTAACACTAACAGCTGTCCACTTACCGGGACATTGCAACTATTTAATTGACCGGCTGAGTCGCCAGTCCCCCATTCACGAATGGACACTTCACGAGCAAGTACTCCAAGAAATCTTCAACTTATGGGGGGCGCCACAGCTGGATCTGTTTGCCTCCCCAGTGAGTTACTGTCTTCCCAAGTATTTTTCCATTATCCCAAGCAAAAAGGGACGGTCTATAGATGCCCTATCCCAACCATGGACAGGACTCTTCTTATACGCCCCCCCCCCCGTTCCTGTCTTGCAATGGACTCTACTGAAACTACAGCTAGAACCAGCCGCAGTGATACTCACAGCCCCAATGTGGCCTTGTCAGATGTGGTTTCCCCTACTCCTACAACTTTCAGTACGGGACTCCGTTATGTTGCCAGTCAGACCAGACCTTTTGACTCAGTGTCAAGGGTCTCTCCTGCATCCCAGCCTGAAGGCGTTACACCTTCACGCTTGGCTCCTGAGGACACCTTCATAACTAGATTACAAGTGTTGTCTCCTGTTGCCAATATTCTTTTGCCTCCTGTAAGCCAGAAACAAGAGCAACATACAATTCCAAATGGAAACACTTTTCTGTATGGTCTGCCTCTCGATCTTTGGACCCTTACTCTTGTCCTCTGACAAAGGTTCTGGACTACCTGGCCTCACTATGCGAGTCTGGTTTAAGTTACTCTTCCATCAAAGTCCACTTGGCCGCCTTCTCAGCTTTCCATGAACCTCTAGATGGCAGGTTACTATACCAGCATCATCTACCTAAGATGTTTTTGAAAGTAATGTTACATATTAAACCACCTATTAGAAGACCCACTCCTCCGTGTGATCTCAATTTTATGATAGAAAAATGGACCCATGAACCTTTTGAGCCAGCAGCCACTTATGACCTATTTCTGGTTGCTGCCACTTCCGCTCAATGTACTTCCGAGCTTCATGCGCTCATGTGTAGGGAACCTTACTTGATTTTCCACAAAGACAGGGTGGTTCTTCGTACCAACCCACCCTTCCTTCCTTCCTTCCTTCCTTAAGTAGTCTCCAAACATACTTTAAATCAGTCCATGGAGCTTCCAGTCTGCTATCCTGACTACTCCAATCAGGGTGAACATCTACTACATACTTTAGATGTCCATCATATACTACGCTACTATACTAATCGGACACAATCGATTTAGAAACAAAACAAAATGGTTATATTAAATGCATGCTGAAAATAGAAAATAGAGTTAAAAATCTACGTTTCAACCTTAGGTCTTCTTCAGGAAATATCTAAAAGAGGAAAAAAAAAAAAACAAGTTAGTGTAGCTACACTAACTTGGTTTTTTTTCTCCTTTTTTCTCTTTTAGATATTTCCTGAAGATGACCAAGAATCAGCAACTAGATTTTAACTCTAATTTTCTATTTTCAGCATGCATTTAATATAACCATTTTGTTTTGCTTTTAGACCACATGCTGACGCAGCGCCTTGTTTTTGTTTTTTACAATCGATTTCGAAAGACGTCTCAACTGTTCATCTCTTTTGTACCCGGGTCGCGATGGCCTCCCGGTTGCTAAACATACTCTTTCATCTTGGTTGGCAAATTGTATTAACATTTTGTTACAAAAAATACGACAAGTTTTTACCTGGGCTTGTCCAAGCCCACTTCACTAGAGCTATGGCCACTACTGCGGCTTGCTTTAAAGGAGCCTCCATTTCGGATGTCTGCAATGCGGCTAACTGGTCCACGGTTCATACGTTCACAAGGCATTACAATCTGGATATTACCTCATGACGTAGGGCGGCCTTCGGCCATGCAGTCCTACAAGGTCTTCTGTCATAACTGTCCTCCCACATGGACATTACTGTTTGGGATTCATCCCAAAAGTATTACCTACTGCAAGAGACCACTCTGTGGAAGATAGTACAGTTACGTAAAAACTTACCGTAACAGTAGATCTTCAAAGAGTGTCTCTTGCAGTTGGTTTGTTCCCCCTCCTTCTCTAGGAGAGCAAATTCTGATCCAGTGACTATGGGTTGGGACTCCTTTGGTACCTCGGCTTCCCCTTGGTCCTCTCTTTGTGAGCTGAATCTGGCGGGGGAACTGAGGATACCAGGGACCACCCACACTTATATAGGAAACAGAAAGCTGATGTCATTCATGTGGGCGGTCCTTGGTGGAAAAACTGCTAGAAGAGCTGTCATACACCACAGCAACCTCTGCTGGATACCCCAAAGTATTACCTACTGCAAGAGACACTCCTCAAGATCTACTGTTACGGCAAGTTTTTACGTAATTGTACTTTCTAAGAGTGGTATATGGCGTATATCACACAACCCACCCAGCCCCTGGCAAGGACACAGATCCCTGCTTCCAGCATCGAGATCTGTCGTCATGGAGGAGTGCCAAGGAGGATGCCACCTGGGTGGGTGGGAAGAGCTTAGTTTGAAGACGTTCTGACTGCATTTAAAGGGAAAAGAAGACTGCCAATGTGTGGATGTGCACCATATACCATTCCTACTGTAGAACTACGGTTGCAGGTGAGTAACCCTCATTTATTGCCCATAATTACACATCCTAGCAGTGTCTTACTGTGCTAATAAAATGACTTTTTAAGCAACAGTACATTTAAAAGTGCACCCCTTTAATAATGATGAATAATTAAATGGCCCTGTGACTTATTTCAGCCAATCATATGGCTTCATTTATCCATGTCATTTTATAAACATGGTTACTAGCCTACAGACAAAAATTTATGCATTTATTCCACAACAATTTAAAAGGTACACCTATTTTTTAAACTTCCTTTTTATTGGTTTTTGAAAGAAAATGGGAAGTAAACAAAGTTACATACAAATGAAATGCATGGCAGCACATCAGTCAAGGGTACAGTATGCATAACAAGGGCACATACTGTCATTGTACAATAAGCATGTGATCTGCAGCAGTAGGAGATTCCGTGCTCACTACTGAGATTCCCGCACCCTCCCCCTACTTGTAGGAGCTTAAATAAAATTTGTCAGGAAGCTGGAAATAGGCTCCATGGTGGGGGAGTAGAGAAACTTAGTACCAGAATCCTCCCTGGCCTCCACACACCAGAATGGCAACAACCACCTTACTAGGGCCGATCCACAAGCCAGTGGTGAACAGGATATGCTTTAATGTGTAAATCACTCTTTACCGTGCTTACTTTATGTATGTTCATTCTGTGTCCATCCGGGCATACTCTCCCCTCTGGAAATTATTTGCTTTAGGTGTGTGATTTGTACCATGTTCCAGTGAGAGCATCCTCTCACTATGTATAACTGTAATATGCTCTGTTTCTCACATTTTCGTGTTGCATTGCTCACTAGTTCCACTGGCTCCTCTTGTCCTATGTATTTGTTCACTGTCGCTGTACTCTGCTGGGTTGTACCTGTAAATAGGCATTTATTTGCCTAGTGTACCCTACTCGGTAAAGAAAAGCTAAATGCTAAAAAGATAAAGTAGCACTCTTGTTTCCCTCTAGTCTCCCTCCCTCAAACCATGCAGTTACATAGGGGGTGACAGTCCATACCAAATAAAAAGAGTTAAATAAACCCAGAGACACTTCATCCCCAAACAATACAGCTATGAACTTCAGTGACAGAAAAGTCAGGCAAATGTACCCAACAGATGCATTACTTTAAAGAACTACCACCAGGAGAGGTGAAGCCCCGACCACTGCAAAGATCGGGGCTTAACCTCTCCGATCCCCCCCCTGCAAGTGTCATAAGAAATTAACAGATAAAGTATCTCAGCACTTGGAAAAATCTCCAGAAGCTCTGGTGCAGCCAGCATTTTAATAATGGTGCTCCTTAACCCTCTCCCGGGATCTCACTGGTAATGCTGCGAGATGATGCTGCACTGTTCGTACCATAATACTGCTCTTATGTACAGAAATAAATTACATAGAGTCTTCGATGTTTCATTATTTTTATTGAGTTCTCTTCTAAACCTATAGGCATGTCTGCCATACCCATGGGATTTAGGCAAATTCAGTAAAACAGTGCAGGGCATCGGAGATATACCGCATGGCTCCTACTTTGAGAGGGCTCTTGCAGTAGATAATCACCTTGAGGACTGTACCCCTTGGCGTCAGGACCACCTGAAAACTTTAGCAGTATCTGACAGGGGGACTGCCCACCCCATGTCACGTAACTGACGTCAGCATGACCCTATGTCGTGAGCAGTTCCCACACCCACCTTCCCGTTCTTTCCCGCTATTGACCTGTTCACGTCGGACCTTGCGAAGATCATATGCTGCAGTTCAACCACTTTTCAGATGAGTATCCATCTTTTTTCTCAAATGTATCTGTATTTGATACTGTTTGTGCATGTTGTCATCGTCTGGCGTCGAGGCATAAAAAATAAAAATTGCGCCGTGCGGCGTGCAACTCCGCTGCAATGAAGCTCCCCACACTCTGCCTCTTCTGCCTAGGCCCGGAGCACAAGGTCGAGGATTGTGAGGCCTGTTCCAGCTTCTGCCAGGCCACACAGAAGTGTTGCCAGCAGTCCCTCGAAGCTCACTTACTTAAAGAATGGCCTCGATGGAGAAAGAGCTTAAAAAACTCCGTAGCGCTTCATCCTTGCCCCCAGAATCTAGGCATAAGAAGAAGGAGGAGGAAAAAGAGAAATACCGGGACTAGGAAAGGTCTCCTTCACACCCGCAGCTGCCTTTGGGCCCCTCAGGTGAGCGGCAGTCTTCCTCTCGGAAGTCTGCCGCCATGGCCAGGTCTGCCCCGACTCAGGAGCAGTCCTCGACGACCCCCGCTGACACTGGTTAAAGTGGCGCGGGTGTCTCTGCATCATCCGAGGCCTCTGCCAAGCTTAGGCCCCCCTTTACAGGTGGGTTTACAACCTCTGGCAGGGCCGATAAGCCGTTCAGAAGAGCGCCAGCCCAGGCTGTGTTGTTGGGCTCTGGAGACGCCGGGGCCCACCCGGTGTTGGTCGGTAAGGTGGACATCGGCTCCTCCAATGTCTGCCCAACCGATACAGCCAATAAGTCTGGCATCGGGTCTGCTGACATCCGCTCAACCAAACTGTCATTGGGGTTCGGCGAGGGCCCCGGCGATACCCAGCTGCCAGATTTGTTTCAGCCATCCCCAGTAGGATCCTCCCATCAGGCCTCCCCCTCCTTCCTGTCAGAAGATGTCCCTACGCCCTTCCCAGATTTGAGAGGAGAGGAGAGGGTCAGGGGCAGGGGATCATACGTTAGGTGGTACCTTCCCTAGCTCACCTCCAGATTTGTCACTGGAGGTACCTAGTAACCCTAAGGGGTCTTTGCTGCCATCTTCCCTGACGGAGACCCTGACTCCAGCACCATGTCTGTTGCCAGTCGGTCCGATATTCGACTCAGTCCTTCGGGGTCCCTCAGGCTCAGGTTTTGGGGCACCCCAGGGCTTTCCGACAGGGTCACTGGCGCCGCCTTCTGGCCCTCCATCTGGGTACCCCCCATCGGTCCTCCGTTGGGGTACCCGACACTGCATTTCCCGATGTACAACTCATCAGGCTGTCCCCATTGTCATTGAGCCATTGTCAGGCTGAATGCAGGAGGGATTGCCTCCCAAACCCTGGGAACCGGCCCGGCCTGACGTCTGGTCCTCAGACCCGGACTCTGACTCTTGACTCCTCCTCTTTGGAAGGATCTTGGTTTGAAATTCCACCTCCTCCCGGGGAGCCTCAACCTCAGGAGTCTCTGAAATCTCCACCCAAAAGCCCCTCCTTCACAGACTTACTTGAGAAAATAGCAGAAGTATGTGAAATGGAAGTCCGATGCTTAGGACCCAAAACGCCAAAGGTTATCCAAGCATCTGGATGTGCAGGAGGCAACCCCTGTCCTTACTCCCGCCTGGATGGAACCACATGAGAACCTTGCATCCATTGTCTGGATGATGCCCTCCTCTATGGCGGTGGTAGCTAAAAAGGCCGACTGAACCTACCAGACGCCAGAGGGGAAGGACCACCTTAGTGTTCATCCTAAAGCGGACTCTGTGATAATCACTGCAGCTCATGACTGGTCCTCGAAGCCAAGGCACACGAGTACCTCTCCTCCTGACAAGGAGTTGAGACTGCTGGACCAGTTTGGGAGAAAATTTTATTCCTCATCAACATTGTCCATGTATGCCTTGAATTACTTAGCCATATGTTGGTCTACCAGAAATCCCTCTTTACTCAGCTGGAGCTGGCCATTGAAGCACTGCTGGACTCTGAGGCAAAATCTGTTCTAGCAGACTCCATTAGGTCTGCCAAAGTGGCATGCATGCATGCACTCTCTCAGGGCCACCTATGATGCAGTGGACTCCTCGGCAAGGGGGGCCACCACGGCAGTCAGCCTCTGGAGATTCTCTTGGCTGAGGGTGTCAGGTCTGGCACAGGACGTGCAAGCAGCCATTCAGGATGCTTCCTTCAGGGGTTCAGTCCTCTTTGGGGGGTAATGCACAAGACATCATCACTAGCCTGCAGGATAAGGTGAAGGTGCTTAGGTCTATCCACACCATGTATTGGCCCAAGTTTCAGGCCAAAAAAGCCCTTTTGTCGCCTATTGAAGTGACAGATGAAGCAGCAGCAAACGGCTAGGCATCAGCCAAAATGTCGGGCCCCATCAGCAATGGCCGCCCCTCCTGCAAAAGCCAGAGAGCTTCAGGCGCAGCTCTCCCCGCCCCACCTCTCGCTTGACTCACTCTCTGCCCCTCCTCCTCCATGTCCATTGGGGGAGCCAGTGGATGGAAGGTTCGCCAGTCATCTGAGTCATCTGCCAGGATGGTGGGCAGTAACAACCGACTTATGTGTTCTTCAGTTCGTAGAACAGAGCCACACTCTGGAGTTTCTGGGAAAACCTCCAGACAGGCCCCCAGTAGTGTTCCACTATCCAAAGGTGCACATTTCTCTATTAAGACAGGAAATTGGGTCTCTGTTACCAAAAGAAGCAATAGAGCCTGTTCCGTCCAACCAGGTAGGAAAGGGTTATTACTCCCACTTCTTCCTGGTCCTCAAAAAGACGGGAGACTTGCATCCCATTTTGGACCTCAGTGCTTTAAACTTGTACATAGAGTACAAGTAGTATTGATTGCTGTCCCTCCCCGGTCTGCTTCTCCTCCTGCACAAGGGACAGTGGCTCTGTGCACTGGACATGCAGGATGCCTACCTACGTATTCCAATCTTTCAGGCCCATCGCCGCTACCTCCGATTTGCCTTTCAGGGGGAGCATTTCCAGTTCAAGGCCCTCCTCTTTGGCCTGTCCTTGGCACCTCGGGTTTTCACCAAGTGCCTGGCAGTAGTGGCGACGTCCCTGAGGTGTCAAGGCCCTCTCTGTTCCCCTACCTCGATGCCTGGCTTCTGTCAGCCCCGTCAAGGGATTAGCTGGAACTCTACCTCTCAGCTACCCTGGATCTTTTCTCACAGGTTGGGATTACTGTGAATTTGGTCAAATCCTAACTCAGCCCTTCGCAACGTCCCCAATTCATTGGACCAGTGATGGACACTGTACAGGGTATGGCTTTCCTCCCTCAGGACAGGGCAGACACTTTGCAGAGGCAGGCCCATCTCGTAGCCTTCAGCAGGAAGATCTCGGCCAGGTCGATCCTTCAACTGCTGGGCCTTATGGCAGCGGCCATCCTTACCATTCCCTTAGCCAGACTCCACATGCGAATCTCGCAGCGGACACTCAGGGCACAGTGGAATAAGAGGCTGGCTGACCTGGACCACGTGATCATGGTCTCTGATTCGATTCAGTAGGATCTCTTATGGTGGCAGGATCTCACCAATTTCACCAAGGGGGTCCCCTTCTAGTCCTTTCCCCCCACCCAGACACTGACTACGGATGCGTCAGGGATGGGTTAGGGCGCTCATCTGGGGAACCACAAAACTCGAGGTCTATGGTCCCAGTCAGAGCTCTCCCTGCACATAAATGTGTTGGAAATAAGAGTGGTACTGTATGCCCGCCAGGCTTTTCAGCACCTGCTTCTCCAGGGCACTGTGTTAGTCCAGACAGACAATATGTGTAGTCTGGTACGTCAACAAACGGAGGCACTCGCTCGTACCCCCTTTGCAGGGAAGCGATGCAAGTGTGGGCAGTTCTGCATCAGATTCACCTCACAGCGGTTGACATTTCAGGCATACAGAATATCCTAGCGGACAGTCTCAGCTGCATCAGAGTAAGAGCCCAGGAGTAGGCGCTCAAGCAAGAGGTGGTTGATCACATTTTCGACCTGTGGGGTTGGCTGGAACTGGATCTGTTCGCCTCCCCATACAACACAAAACTACCCAAGTTTTGCTCGCTCACTCCTGGGCATGGTGTTTTTTTGGCGAGATGCACCATCTCTTTGCTGGACAGGGAGGTTTTTGTATGCCTTCCCTTCAAGTTCTGCAGAAGGGGCCCTCATGGTTCTGATTGCCCCCTTTTGGCCTCACTAAGTTTGGTTTCTGCTTCTTCAGCAGCTAGCGGTAGAACCTCTGGTTCCTCTACCCCTCTCTCACGATCTCCTGACTCAGGAGAAGGACACACTGGTCCATCCAAGGTTGAAGTCCCTTCACCTTCACACGTGGCACTTTGGGACATAGCTGTTTCATGATTTGGAGTTTCTTCCAGAGTAGCGCAAGTCCTGGTAGAGGCTAGAAAGTCATCTACGCGGACTACCTATGCATGAAATGGAAGCGCTTATCCATTTGGGCCACCTTTAAGGGTTGGGACCCCTTTGTGTGTCCAGTTCGACCATCATGGCGTATCTCCTGCACCTCTATGACCTAGGCCTGAGATACTCGTCTCTGAAGGCACACTTGTTGGTTGTTTCTGCCTACCACTTGTAGGTAGAGGGCAAAACAGTGGCTCAATTGGAGGTTTCCAAAACCTTCCTCAAAGGAATCCTCTGCCTGACCCCCAAGTGCACAGCCCTGCACCACCTTGGGACCTTAATTTTGTTTTGGAAAAGTTAACCCTGCTGCCTTTCGAACCAGATGGTTCCTGTTACAGTATATGCGCTACTTGTCCTGGAAAGTGCTCTTTTTAGTGGCAGGTACTTCTACGTGAAGGATTTCTGCACTTCAGGCCCTGATTTATAAGGAGCCTTTTTTAATTTTTCATAGAGACAGGGTGGTTCTTCGTACCGACCCTCAGTTCTTGCCAAAAGTGGTTTCTGAGTTTACGTTGAACCAGTCGATTCAACTTCCAGTGTACTACTCCGAGCATTCTAATGGGGAGAGGGGAGAGAGCGATTCTCCCTACACTGGACGTTCATAGGGGCCTACGTTATTATACTAACAGGACAAAGTCTTTTCAGAAATCGGACCAACTTATTGTTTCTTTTGCACCCAAGAGAGAAAGTGCCACAGTGTCCAAACAATGTTTATCCAAATGGTTGGCAAACTGTATTGTTTTCTGTTACCAGAAGTGTGGTAAAACCCTCCTGGGGAGGTTAAGGGGCATTCTGCCAGAAGCATGGCTGCTTCTGCTGCTTGTTTCAGGAATGTGTCAGCTGCTGACACTTGTGCTGTGGCTACTTGGAGTTCTGTCGACACTTTCACAAAGCATTACAGTCTGGACATTGGCTCTAGGCGCAGGGCAGGCTCTGGCCTAGCTGTTCTCCAGGGTCTCCTGTTCTAATGTGTCCGCCTTTTGCAGATCCATTTCTTCCTTCCATGTTTCAGTTTTTCTTCTGATTCACACTGCTTGGGACTCAGTCCTCAAGGTGATTACCTACTGCAAGAGCCCTCTCGAAGTAAGATAGTGCTGTTACGTAAGAACTTACCGTAACAGTAGATCTTCGCGAGAGGCTCTTGCAGTAGGTAACCTTTTTCCCACCCTCCTTCCTCCAACTAAAACTTTCATTTGTTGCTCTTGTTCTATGAACTCAATTTGGGCTCCAGGAGCCTCTTTTCCATTCTTCTGTCACCCCTCCTGTGAGGTCTCTGGTGGGAGAACTGGAAGGCGGGCGTGGGGACCACCCACTATATAAGGTCATGCTGACGTCGACCATGTGACATCGGATGGGTGGTCCCTCATCAGACACTGCTAGCTAAAGATTTTTTATGGTCCTGACTCCAGGGGGTGCAGTCCTCAAGGTGATTACCTACTGCAAGAGCCCTCTCGAAGATCTACTGTTACGGTAAGTTCTTACGTAACTGTACTTTTTATTTCTGTACATGAGGGTAGTATTATGGTACAGGCAGTGCAGTGATATCGTCTCGTGGTATAACCAGTGAGATTCTGAGGGTTTGAAGAATGGCATTATTGAAATGCCGGCTGCACTGGAGCATCCTGGGATTTTTACAAGTCATCAGGTACTTAATCTGTTAATTTCTTATGGCACTTGCAGGGGGGAATCGGAGAGGGAAGCCCTGCTCTGTGCAGTGGGCGGGGCTTCACCTCTCCCCATAAAACTCCTTTAATCTTTTCAAAATCAACGCCAATTCCAAAGTTCAAGTCCTCAAAATGAGCAAAGGATAATAAAGATCACAAGTCACAACCTTTTTAGAGGACATCTGCCTCCATTGAGGCACATATTAGAACTGTGAGCCGTCGGCGTCAAGTCCACCTGGAAACTTTTGCTAGCTGGGGCTATCCACGTCTACGTATATCATCGCCACCTATATAATGCAGGTGGCCACATCATGCCTCCGCTTTTTCTGTCACCGTCAACTGCTGGTCGGGCCACCACAGCCAAAGAGAACCCTGTTGAACTTTGCAGGTATTGCTGATGCTTCTTCTGCTTCTTTGTTTTTTGTTTTAAATATAAAAATAGATATTTATGCCGCCGATGAAAGACAAGGAACCGCAGTTCCACTACTGTTGTTGCAGTAAAGTTAAGATTTATAAGGATTATGTTCATGATGTGTGCATCTGCTGCTTAGGCATCTCTCATGACATGAAGCCCTGCAACATTTGCCAGGGTTTTAACCATGCTACATGGAGACGTTGGAAAAGGCCATAGAAGATTATTTAAAGCTTAAGGCCATGGAGGACACACAGCCAGTGCCGCAAGATGCATCAGTGTTGTCACCCGCACCTTCTGCTCACAGCTCATACGCCCCACCACCACTCCCCACGGTCGACAGTACAACCAGTGGAATTGTCAAAGACAAAAAGGAGAAGGCTGCTAAGTTGGCAGAAAAACACTGCTATGTTGACAAGGAAAAGCAGTGGCATTTTGAAAAAGATGCCTGTCCTACGAGGTCTCTCTCCTCTCTAAGACAGAGGTAAGTCTGCAGAACAGACAGGACACAAGCTAAGTCCATGACCCAGGTTAAGGCCTTGGGTCCCTGGATTCTTCTGCCCACCCCTGACCATCTCAGACACCAAGGTTGGGGTCTGGCAATGGCTGTAATCCCTCAATGGCCAGTTCAGCAATCGAGCAGTGTCCCATTGATGAATCGATTGTCGGCAGCCTGGACTGGGCTTGTCAGAACACAGTTTCTTTTCCAGACTATGTCTGCACTGTTTCAACAGCTCCTGCCCTAGGCTACACTGTCAACGATTACCCATCACTGCCGCCTGGTCCACTGGTGCTCTCCATGCATGTTACTAAGCCTAGCCAAGGGATTCCTCTGTCGATATCTGGGCTCTAAGCACTTCCTCCTGTGTGTCCTCCTCCTCCTTCTGCTGTTGACCTGCTGCCCATTCTCACTGAAGATGAGAAGGAGCTTGAATATAATCCATATTTAATGGAGGAGGGATATGAGGAAGAGGAGAAAGGTATGGCCCCCCCCCCCCCATTGTGGTGGGTCCCAGCTCCACTTTATCCTGTTTTAGTGAGGACAGTGTGCATTATATTTCTAGGTCCTGTCCTGAAGATGCCTCGTTTCAGGCTTACCTAAGGCAGATATGGTCCAAGCTGGGCTTAACTGCTGAAGAGGAGGCTTCTTCAAAGAAGACCCTTTATGAAGTTGTTTCTACACTGCCTACTGATCTTATTCCTCCTAGTTGGCATTGGAGGATGCTGCTGTGGCTGCTTGGCACAGGCCTAGTGCTATGGAGGCTGTGACTTGTGAGGCAAATCAGCAATATCTTGCCCCGTCAGACAATCTGTATTATTCCACTCAGCCTGAAATGGATTCTGTGGTCATTATGGCTGCACAAGACCGTTCTAAAGGTCCAGAGCACAGCAGTTCTCTTCCTCCTGATAATGAATGGACAACGTTGGATGTCATGGGCAAGAGGAGGTATGCTTCTGTGTCTCTTGGTCTCAGGATTGCCAATTACCAGGCTTACAGTACATGATTAAATATCAGAATAGCCTGTGGAAGTGTATGACTGTTGTGGCCGACAAGCAGCCTGATGGGTCAGACAAAACTGATGTCCCAAAATACTGTTGCCTGTGGTCTGGAGGCTAGTACTGTAAACACCTCTTAAGTTCCGCTTATGATGAAGCTCATGTGGCTGCTTATAGCATTTGCCTGTGTCGTCAATTGTGGCTACACGTTGTTGGCTTTGCCACTGATGTCCAGAAATCGGTCATTAATGCTCCCATTAGAGGTAAGCTTTTTTTCAGTACCAATGTGGAGTCTGCTATGTGGGACCTGCAGATGTCTAAAATGACCTTGAAGTCACTTCATACCCTTAATCCAAAGCCTCAGGGTCAGAGCAGGGGTTCCCTTTACAGTCCCTGTGCCTGCCCTGGTAGTGGCTATCTCAGAGGACCACACCATGGCGTCAAGCAGACCCATATCCCCCCCTCAGACTTTTTGCCTCCTGATGACCATGTCAGGGTCAGCAAAGGTGGGGGTGTTTGGTGGTGCACTAGCTCCCTCCTGGATCCCGCTGCCTCTCTTCTGCTTCCCTCAGCCATTGCAAATCAGGGAATCCTTGTGGGAAGTTGCATTCCCCTATTCCTTCCAAAGTAGAGGGAGATTACAACAAATTATTTGATGGTGGAGGTGGTCCAGCAAGGACGTGCCCTGGGACTCTTACAGTCTTTCCTTTACAAAATTTTACGCTGAAGGACATCTTGCCTTCCTACTAGAGGAGTTTCCGATCCCTCCTCCACAAGAGGGCCATGGAGCTCATCCCAGTTACAGAAATGAACAGGGCTATATTCATGGTCTCCAGTGCCATCAGCTTGTCATAAGTGGCATCTAATTTATGATCAAGCTTCTGAAAAATTGCCATTATTTGAGCATTTAAGGACTACCACTCTTCAATCAGTATGCTGCAGCTTGCTTTTGGCACCTTCAAAAAGACCTCCATAGAGTGAGAACCCAACTGCTGTCCTTGCTTTGCTTTCTTTGTGCCCATTTTACTCTCTATAATTACCAAACTTCTTAGAAGGTAGAAGCTAGTCAGTGCTATTTGCAGTTTGCGTTTCAGCTCACACTGGCTAAATATCCCTTTTTATTTTGCAGAATTTATTTCATGAGATTGGTACAAATTGGGGACATGCCATGGGCTGCCTTAAAATTAATGATTTATTTTTAGTTTCCGGGTTTGGCCTTTATTCACCTACAAGGGGCATATCTGTTAGTTGAGGTCTCTTGAGTCAAGCCCTGAAAACAAAAACGAAATTCTTTATTTTGAAGCAACCCATGGCATATATCATATATACAATGACACTGCCTTACAGATCCGTACCGTAACAACTCCACTACTCTAGAGTACCATTATGACCCCCCTGAAAAATAGGTGTTTCACCCAAACTAGGCTATCCTGATGTGCAGCAATTCTAAATATACCAGATAAATATAAGACTGAGAGTTACTGTCCACCTTCTGTAAGAAGTTGTCACATTTATAGAAGTTAAATAGAGAACAATGCCTGTGCAGGTGTGTGATACGAGGATTTTTCACACGCCCGAGGTGTGTGATAATCCATAAACTGCAAGAATGAAGCTTGAAGAGCTTATGAGATTATCCCACATCAGGGGTGCGTGAAAAATTCTCACAAGACAAACCTTGCACAGGCATTTTCTATAACTGGTGCAAAGTTTGGACAGAGACAAAAACTGTAAGCTGTTTTGTGAGAGTGAGCATGTCTCTGAGCAGCCGGTGTAGTCACACAAATACAGTGTGCTTTCTTTGTGCTTCAGTGAAGTGAGAGCACAAAGAAGAAAATGCCATGCATGAGGAAGAAAAAGCCACTATCAAGTTATTCTGGAATTCACCGGTTTATTACAGCATTTTATAACACTGGTGCAGAGGAGGAAGCGAAACTATAGGTACAAGAGCATCACCTGTCCGTGCATTAAATGCCTATACATGCACAGTCAGGGGGATGTTCCCTAGAGCAGTATCCCGGGGCAGTGCGGGACTCGTTATTCTCAGGGGAACTGGAATCAGACTGTCAGCCATATTGAAAAGTCTGTAAGCGAAACGGAACAGTAGCGCAGTCTTGCGGGCTATTGACCACTGAGTAGTGACATGTGGTAGCAATAGTGTTGCTGTTTGCTCTGCAACCATGTTATCATAGGCCACACGTAGTGAACTCCATGGCAGGAGCAACAAAATAAGTGTTGCAGTGTCTACTCACCCACTCGCCCCGCGGACCTCTGCTGGGGACTGACCGGACAATAACATTTTGCCATTCCTTGTCCAGCATGTCTCCTGAGCAGCAAATTGTGCTCCAGAGACAGAGAGCGAGATAACGTGGCCGCTTGGCTGAGCTGTCAAACTGTAGCAGAAGTGCCGAGTTGTGTGTCCCTGCATCCCCAGTTTGCTCTGTGTATAGCAGTCAGAGAGTGTGAGTGAGAGAGAGAGAGAGAGAGAGAGAGAGAGAGACAGCACAGTGAGATACAGAGAGTGGATTAGCACTTCCTGTGGAGGCATGAAGTCCTGACAGCAAGTTACTGTAGCACATGGAGCCCTGCAAGCAGCTCACCCTGGTCCTGTCAGCAGTGCTGCACTTCCTGTAAGTCACTGTCATGTCTCGCTGTACGGACACCAGTAAGTAGTCATCAATGTGCAGGTACTGGTGTCCGGAGAGGGACAAGGAAGGTGAAACAGTAGGCTGCCTCTCATCACCTGCCAGAAGAGAGAGAGAGACAGAGACAGACAGAGAGGCAGTTCGGGTAAGAGTGTGTACGGAGTTGAGGGCACACGGCATCCTCCCTTCCCACCCCCATCGAAGCCTGAGACAGCGGAGAACAGCAAGTACGGTAAACATAGTACCCCGTGGCTGCTTGTGGCTCTGGCCACTGTACTCTCTTTCTCTCTGTGGAACACAGACAAGAGGCACTCTGGGCAATGGTTTCTTTTTATGTTTTCCGTGCAGCATGACAGAGAGAGAGAGAAACGCACAGTAATTGCGAGCGTGGCATAGAAATCCGAGTTGGTTTTCTCTCTCTCTCTCTCTCTCTGTCATCTGCCCCTGTATTCTGTGAATTTGTCTGATCGGGAAAGGCTTGATATGAGGTACCCCCCCACGCCTCCCCCCCCCAAGAAACACTCAGTGGATGTCTGCTGCTGTTTTCCCTATATGTCTGCTGTCACAAGGCAAGATGTGCTCTGTGCTGCTGTTGGTAGCCGCTGTCTCGCTGGTGGGGAGGCTGCGAAAGAGAGAAAGTGAGTTAGTGGCAACACGACTGATGTGTGGTCAGCACGGTGCAGGATAGAGAGAGAGAGAGAGAGAGAGAGAGACAGTCACGGGCAGCTGGAGATGTGATGCTACATTTATGCAGTGTCCTCTCTCTCTCTCTCTAAGATGTCGCAAGATGCAGGGTGACGGTCTAAATTACGTGCTCAGGATTGTCGTCAGTGTGTGTGTGTGTGTAGTGCAGTTGTGGTCCAATCTCGACGCTGTTGGATGTCTCTGTTGGGGTGGGGGGCAGCACATTAAGGGGCATTGGAAGTGTAACAGTGCATATTATGCACAGCAAATATCACAGATCCTGTCAGTAGTGTATTGCATTTGTGACATTTGTATGTGCATAGCAAAACTCAAATGCAATCTTTGTTAGGGACTATTTTGCAAGGTGGCAGGATACATTATGTTTATTGCTATTTAAATGGGGGGGGGGGCCTTTCTCATTTTTTTCCCCGTCTTTAAACAACCCACTTCAGGGTGTGGGTTTATAGGCATTTAATGTATGCCTGGGGTGCTGTGAGGAGAGGACACTCTGCCTGTGGCCTCGTGCCTCACAGTGCACTCCAGGCATGCATTAAATGCCTGTAAACCCACACCCTGTTGTGAGTTATTGCTTACTTATCAGGACTGAGTGTCTAGTCATCATAGGGGGTCACCAGTTATTATAATTTCATTTTTACCTCGAAGAGTCATTGCAGTTTTTTGGATTAGATCATTAGTTTTTACATTTTGTTATAGTGAGCCTTCCCCAAGCCATGGAAAAGATTTTGAGCCTCACTCAAATTTGGAAATAATCATGGGCCTCCCCATGGTTAAAAATATCATACAGAAACTGTGACACTGCGATACATGCTGGTGGGATTCACTGTATTTTGCACAGTACACCAGCAATAATAAAGTTGACTGAGTATATTCTCTTTTTATTCTGCTTATTATTCTCCCCAGCCCCACACCCCAGGTTATCCTCGTCACTTCACTTTTCTGACTGTTGCACCCTTGTTACTTTTACCCTCTATCTGAACAACCATTCTAGCCACCTTCATCTCTCTCCTCCTCTTACCCTGTTGTTAAACAACTTCCTGTACCCCTATCCTAAGTCACACCTGAAAACAAGCATTGGCACAGTGTGCCTCTCCCAGTCATCAGTTTACATGTAAATGGAAAGCTACTGTAGTAAAGACTCAGTGTGTTTTTGCCTCTCATCAATTTACATATACACGCTGAAACAAGATTTGGCTCAGTGGGACATTCCTGATCACCAATGTGTGAATAAGTCAAGTTAGTCACCTGCTGTTATCCATGTTTAGTTTGCTTCATCCCTTCACACAAAACATAAAAAATGTTGTGCTGTATATTCTCAGACTTGACTGGGCCTCCCCTGAAACATGGACGGCTAGCCTCACCATTTGAAAATCACTGAATTAGACTGATGGTTGCTATTCAAAAGTAACCCTCACCAGTCTAATTTGTAGCACTACTATTCAAGCACACCTATGCTTTTATCTGCAGACTGAGGGAAAGCTTTTCCTTTTGTTGTAAAGCAGTTGATCAAGTGCTGGAGGAAAGTGAGTTACCGGTTTTCTCTCTCTCTCTCTCTCTCTCAGCAAGGGAACTGAGTTTGGTGGGCCCGCTCCCAGGAGCCAATGTGAAGGGCTACTCTGGTTATCTCACAGTCAACAAGACGTATAACAGCAACCTCTTCTTCTGGTTCTTCCCTGCACAGGTATTTATTGATTTATTTGTTAACCAGGTGGGCTCACTGGGACAGAAACATAGAAGTTGACGGCAGATAAGGACCGCAAGGCCCATCCATTCTGCCCATTTTGTCTACCTTATGAATGTGGCATAGGCTTTTACTCTGTCAGTGGCTTATTCATACTCATCTGTATTGCTCCTTTATGCCTATCCCAAGCCTGTTTGAAGCACTGCACTGTATTCATATCCACCACTTCTGAGGTAGGCCGTTCCATGCATCCACCACCCTTTCTGTGAAAAAGAACTTCCTCACATTACCCCTTAATTGGCCTCCCTCTAATCTAATGCTGTGTCCTCCTGTCCTGCTATTTTTCTTATATTGAAACATGTTAAACTCTTTCACCTTGTTAATGCCCCTAAGATGTTTCGATCATATCACCTCTTCCTCCTTTGCTCTATGGTATACATATTGAGCTCCGTTAATCTGTCCTCATATGTTTTCTGATGCAGTTCCTGCACCATTTTGGTTGCCCTTCTCTGGACTACCTCCATTTTGTTAATGTCCTTGTGCAGGTGTAGCCTCCAGTACTGCACGCAGTACTCCAGATGGGACCTAACCAGTGTCCTGTAAAGAGGGATTATTACCTCCCTCTTTTGACTTGTGATACCCCTACTAATAGACTCCCTTTTACAGTAGTGACTGGGACACAGAGTAACATACAAGATAGCAGTGACTATGGGATGATTATACACAGGCAGAGGTTTATGTATGCAAGCCACCACAACAGAATGTGCATTAAAGAATTCTAGTTACTGGTGAGGCTAGCTATTGATTGGACTGGCACCACTTTCTAACGCAGTAATAGCTGGGTTCCATTTCGTAATAACTTGCCGGTTATTGCAGTGTTGGTGTCAGCCAGACAATGGAAGTGACAGTAAAATCCACTGCTGTTTCACTGCCGCCACTCCCTCACCACTCATTCAATCATTCTTTATATTACCAGGTGAAACACCATTAAGTGAGCTAATTTGCAAGGTGGACCTGGATTCAGTACCAACTGCATATTTATTTATTTATTTAACTGGCCAGTTTCTGGAGTTACTAGGTTCCCATCTATTTTAGAGCAGGCAGGTAGCCTGGGCAATGTCAGAAGGTTTAAAACTCTCTGTAAAACATTACATCACCACCTGCTTAACTCTGCTGAGGTAGGGGTTGATGTCATGGAATTTAGAACCCTCATGGCAGTATAAGCCACGGTGCTCTGCTGGTGGTCTCCTGTGAGTCAGTCTGTAGTTGGAGAGTGAAGATGAGAGTTCTGTAAGCAAGTGGTGCTTTGCCAAAGGCCACCTGTTAGAGGGAAGGACCCTCAGTTTGTTATTTTACACTCTAGTACAGTAACCATTGGCTGGTTTTGTGGGACATGGTGGCTACCAGATCCTGTGAAGCCCCAAGGGGGTGAAGATTTTTCACAGAAGGAGAAATGGGACTGAAGTTTCAGTGAGTACTTTGCAACAACTCCCAAAAGACTGTGAGAGCTATCGGAACTGCCCAGAATGTAGAGACTGTGTGTTTGTAAACCCTAAACACAATTAATTTTGTTTGAGAACTGTGAATTATTGTGTTTTTACAAATGCCTTGGGTGGCACAAGCTGCTGTGAATGTACAATGTTCTTTCGTTGTTTAATGTGGGTTGGCTGGTGCTTCGTTAAGAGCCCATCAAGGCTAGTATGCAGGCACACAGAACCCTGGCACAAAGAATGTGCTGTAAGGATGTCTCTTGTAGCCCCTGTGTGGCTTGGGAATCCTGTTTTCTTTTCCTAAAGGTAATGGCAGAGAGAGAGAGTGTAGCTTTGGCCATAGTGACCTGACCACTCACTTTTGGTTTCAGAGGGATCTAACTGGTTACAAGGAAGGGTCTATGGTGATAACTTAGTTCTCCTAGTGATGCTCGAATTAGTGCTGTGGCAAGATCCACTATAAATGCACTGGTAAGTCCAGAGATCCTTAATAACAGGGATGGAAGTCTGTGGAAATACTCTTGTAAGAAGTATCAGTACTGCTAGGAAGAGCTGTGAAATGTTTTTGCCTGCAACAAGTGTGCCATCTGTGTCATACAGCTACAAGCCTTGAGGGCACCATCAATTTCTGTTAACACTCTGTCAGGAATAAAGTCATATGGTAAAATCCCAATTTCTGGTTGCGGACAGTCCATCCCTGAGTGATCTGTGTGAGTTTTTGGGGCCCCTGCAGATAGGAGACACACCATAGACCACCTGGCACATATCCCCCGGACCTGGGTATAAATAGAAATGTTGTTTTGTAGCCCCCCCCCCCGACCTCTTAGATGCTAAGCCAGTTGTTGCTGTAATGCCAGGGTGATGCCTTTTCTGCCAGTTGTGGTTGTTGCCTTGACTGAGTATAAAAGGGTGGTATGGGTCTTACATTTATTTATGTAAAAGTTTCACCAGGAAGGGTATACTGAGCTAGAATAAGCTTGTTTCCAGATGCGTCCTGGGGAAGGGGAAAGGAACAAGTAACAATAGATATATATACATTCAAACTAAAAACATCATGCAGAGAATTAAATGAAAGTTAAATACAGTGCATGTGTGCGGTTTGTAAAGCTTTGTACATTATGGGAGTGAGTGCGCTAGAACAAAAGCTTAAACAATAACTAATTCATAGTACAAGGCTGAGGGAGGGAGGGAACCACTTAGGAGCAGTAGAAAAGGAAACATTTTATAGTTAAGGGTAGGGAAACTTAAGAAGAGGCGGGAGGGAGGGAGGGAGGAAAGGAAGTGGGAGGAATGAAATGAGAATGGAGGAAACAGGAAGGGGGAGGGAGAGTGGTAGAGGGAAAGGCGGCAGACCTACAGCTCTCTGGGATGCAAACCCCAGAAGGGCCAGACATGGTTGGATGCACACCCAGCCCCGTGTCCTGGGTTCCAGGCTTATGAAGCCATAGAAAAAGAGAAGGAGTTGGGAAGGACAGGCAGAGAGTAGCAGGAAAAACAGGCAGGAGGGAACATGGTAGAGAGGGAGGGAGAGGTAGGCCTGTGACCCTCTTGGATGCAAACCTCACAAGGGCTAGACATGGTTGGATGCACACCCAGCCTGTGTGGCACATTGCCAATAGTGACCCCATCCAGGGTGTGGAAGGGGAGGGGAAGGATTGGAGCCAGGATAATCTCTGGCGACTTCCAAAAGACATGGGGGACCGTTTTTTTTTTTTTTTCTTCTTTCATTAAGGGTTAGATGACTAGACTTGAACCACTATACTGATGTCTTCCTGGGGTTAGAGTGATGAAAACTTGAAAGCCATCATTTAAACAATGCTGCTTTGTGAAATAACCTGAAATCATTTACTTCTTTGGACACAGTATAGTATTACAAAATTGCAGAGATTGAAGTGCTCAGTTGGGCAGACATCTGAAAGTAAAAGCTTGTCAGCTCTGCTTTTGTGCTCCCACGCACCACAGTCTTCCCTCTCCTAACAGCATTTTATTCCTACTCTTGCACCAACATCTATATAAAATAAAGTATGGGGTGTTGCATTCTTCTTTTTTTCTTTTGTTTGTTTGCACTTGTGGTTTATGTAGTGTTGTACTCCTTGGGTGTGTAAACCAAAAAAATCAACAAACAAGGAAAAAAATCATAATGTAAACACTCCATTCATTATTCTCTATTTAATATATGTGTAACTCCTAGGTGGCGCTATCCCAAGGGCTACTACCCCTGACTGCTTGGCTTGTAGCAGGTTAAGGGGCCTTAGTTCTGAAACGGGTGCCTCCACCTGGAGGTCAGAGTTGGTAGTGGTCAAGCTAACCTGGGCACAGCCCTCCAGGACACTGTAACCCCCCTCTTTCCTTACTAGTGGCCGGAACAATACACAGTAATCACTTTCACAATACCCCTGATGCACCACACAAGTACCCACACTGTTTGCACTTACCACCAGGGCTTTCCTCTGGCCTGGCCCTGGGGACCCCCTGTAAAACAATGTTATACACAGCAAATAACAGCAGTACAGTACTCTTGCACAAACTGGAACCATAGTCAGGGTAAATGCAAAAAGGAGATCTGATTTATTTAAGGGACTTGAACAAGGCAGGGGCGTAATCAGGTTAATTTGCTTAAAGGCTATATCAGTCAAACAGTTATGCATGCACTTCAGGGTCCATAAACAGGCACACACTCTGGGTACCCAAATGGAGAATGGTGGGCTAGCCAGGAACGTTGCAGCTGGTTGGGGCCTTGTGATGGAAGAAAACAACATGCACAACACACACTATTTGTAATCTGGAGCCAGAGGGCTCAGTTTGTGAAAAGAAAACAGGAAGACAATCAGATGACACACTTTTAGATTAGGCTGTTGTTGCAGGGAGCTACCCTGATAATTACTCATGATACCAAAGACTGGACACAGACTGGAAGAAAATTGAGACTGCAGGTGGTTGATCTGGAGTGCCAGGAGAAGCAGGGTCCACACGAATCGCTGAGGCATTGTTCCTGTTCAAGCGTGGAACATGGGGCTGATCCCCAGGCAGGTGTCTCGTCGGTGGCTTTCTCTGTGCAGCGGGTAGTCTGGCTGGGCCAGTGTGGCAAGGCCCAGGCCAAATGGAGACAAATTCCGATACAGTCCATTTTGGGCTGGGTACAGCTTCCAGCAAGCAGAACACAGTTCACACAGTGGGGAAACGAATCACGACCCGCTTTCAATACACAACACATTTAAATATAAGGAAATTCTACTGTACCAAGAAAACCACTCTCCGGTCACGATTGCAAAGTCTTTGCACAAACCAGAGATTCAAAAGCAGCTGGAAATCCTGACAGGCCGATTGCATTCAGTAAAATCTTTGGTCTTCTTCAGGTATGATCCTGGTAAAAAATCAGTGGCTTACTTCATTCTCACAAACTTGGAATTAGTCCAAAATAATTCTCTTCTCTACCTTTCAGGGGCAGCAGGCAGGCATGCAGCCAAAATTCAGGCCTTTCCACAGAGACTGTATTGAGCTCTTGCTTCTTCAGCTCCCAACTTAGATCTGATTCAGACTACAGCAAGCCTGGGAATTTCCCCAAGATCCAAAAGGTTTGGTTGGCTCGTTCATCTGTCAGTCACAACAGCAGCTTCCACTTCAGATGCAAAAAGGCACCAAAAGCCCAAAACTACAATTCCTACAGATTCTGACTCCACACAGCTCCTGTAGTCCGGCTCCATTTTAGGTCCTACTTGAAATGATTGGTCCAATTCGCAGCCCCGGGCCAAATGGTGGGGATAAGCAAAACAGTCCTTGCTGCAAAGAAAGCAGGTAGACAAACTACATTATCATTATCACCCTATCATTATCACTCTAAATGATTTTCAACAAATAGTTTCATCTTTCAACAGAGCCCTCTCAGATTACTTATGACTGCAATCCAGGCAGCTCTTAAAGAGACAGTGCACAGAGGCTATACAGGCACTCTCTGACAATCACATTTAAACTGCTAAAACACGGGACATTGGCCTGGCAGTGAGCATGCAAGCTCGAGGAAGACATTTCTGGAACCCCCATTTGTAGGGGGGTTACATATGGATTTCTAAATTAATACTGTCCTAAAGCATACGTTTTATTTTTGGTAATACCATTGCTCCAATGGTGATAATACTATACTTTACCACTGATAATAGCATCGTTCAGGTACGATAATACCATTGTTCCGTACCTGAACGATGCTCATATCATCAGACCGCAACCGCAAGTCTGCCACCCCATGTCTTCCAAAGTGTGCCTTCTGATTGGCCTCTTTTCCTTTGTGGGTGGGCAGAACAAGTTTTAAAACATAGTGGCCATCTCTCGCTTAGGGAGAGTGAATTGCGTCTGGTTTTCCGAATTTCTTAATTTTTTTTCTTTTCAAACGACAAAAATGGACTTAAATACTTGATCCTACCTTCACAAAAAAAACCCCCAAAAGGTAGACTTGCCTACAAAACTAAAACACAACTTACTTATAGAACTTGTTATGAGGGGCAGACGGCACAACCGAGACAGTGCAGTGGCCGTTGGCCAGGAACACAAGACTCCCGTAGTGTAGTGGCTGACTGCCCATTACAAAACAACCTCAAATAAAAAAAATCTTGGATCTACAGTATATATTAAAAAAAAAAATGGATAGCTCACTGAACATTACCGGTGAGATACCATCTCGAGGTTCTGGACACAGGAACCTCTCGAGCTTCCCTCTCAAGGTTCCTACGTGTCCAGAACCTCTTGATGGTATTACTCGCCAGTAATGCCCAATGACCCATCCATTATTCTCTTTTTAATGCATGCCCCAGGGGAGTGAGGCATGAGACTGAAAACAGAGTGTCCTTACTTTGCTTGGAAGTGCATTCAGATTCTTGAATGCACACCCTGAACTGACTTACTTCGCTAATAAAATGGCTTGCCACTTTTATATATTATCTGCGAAGTGAAATATTTTTCATAAAATCGTTAGTTTAAATACATTTTAGATAACATATATACATTTATTTATTTAGTTTTTGTTGACTGGGTAAGTGCACTAGACAAATTTTGCCTATTTTCAGGCACGACCCGGGGGAGGGGGATACAGATGAATGCCAACTGACTTTGAACCAGATTAAGCTGTTGGTGGTATTTTAGTGAAGGGGGGAAAATTTGGCCAAGGCACCGGGGAAATTCCCCGACTCTTTTCGAGGAGTGCCATGGGATCTTTAATATCCACCTGAACTAGCACCAGAACAAGCAGATGGGACCTCGGTTTAACATCTCATCCGAAAGACGGCACCTCAGGAATGCAGCACCCCCTCATGCTGCACTGCAGTGTCAGTATTGGGATATTAACCCAAGTGGCTGGTGTGAGGCTAGAACCCACAGCCTTCTGATCTCCTGGCCTCAGAGGCTAGTGTGCTACCTGCTGAGCCACTCACATTGCTTTTTTACATTTTTCCTTTTTTTTTTTTTTTACATGAAATCATCCCTGAATTATTTTTTTTTTTTTGTAGGGAATGGTGCTTTTTGCCTTGGTAATGAGATCTAGTATCTTAGCATGCATCTCCAGCTTTTTAATGCATAGTCAGGTGATATCTCTTAGCCAGTAAGGTTTCAGGATTTTTCCTTGCCATTTTCTAAAGTGTGTGAAAAACTGTTCGTTACATGTAGGGTTTGTGGACAGGTATAATTACAGTGCTTTGTAAAAGACAACATTGCGCTTACCAGGCACAGCTAAAGGTGCCATCCTTAACTGGGAAACCAGACTTACATGTTTTGAAAAACTAAAAAGGGCGCACACACCATGCAGGTTAGAAGGCAAACTTCATTTATTAAAAATCTTCTCAGCACTCAGACACCTTGTTCACCAAATGGCTTCATCGGGGAAAGATTTCTTTATAAATGAAGTTTGCTCTCTAACCTATGGTGTGTATGCGTCCTTTCTTAATTTTCAGTAATTACAGTGCTTCAGAGGGCAGCAGGACTTCCCAATCTGGTGTTCTCAAAAGCAGCCTTGTGGGCAGGGCTTCATGTACTGTAACCCTGTTTTGGAAATACCTGACTTCCAAAAATGAGGTAAAAAGACTTGCAAGGGGGATTAGGTGCTTCCAAATTTACCATAATGGAAGAAAAAAAAATGGATGAATTTTTTTCCTGAAAGAAAGTGTATTTTACCAGTCAAATTTCATATTAGAATTTAAACAGTTTCTCAACATATTGACTCCCCCTCTAAAGAAAAAGCAACTAAGCCTCTGCACATGTGGCACTAGCAAAATTCTTTGAGGCCACCATGATCCTTTGTCTCCTTAGCATCTAAAGCTGGGTCCTTCTTGCTGTGCCAGTGATCTGGGCTTGCACCCTGAGCCCAATTGTAATAGTGAGCTGCTAAGAGGTGTATCTTGCAACTTGGATTTCAAGACCCTTCCACTCTACTGATCCCACGTTCCAAGGGTGTCCTCAGTGTCTCAGGACATGCTGTCCACTTGCAGGAAGGATATTGCTCAGCTTCTCACAAAAGGAGCAGTAGCCCATGTCCCAGACGCCCTGGCAAGTCAAGGGTACGTGCCCAAGTACTTTCTGGTCATGAAATGGTCAGGGGGCTGTCACTCCACACTGGATCTTCACGATCTGGACCAGTTTCTAAGGAAGTGCAAGTTCAGGATGGTTACGCTGAGCAAGATGATTATACCATCTCAGGAGCAGGGTGTGTGGTTCAACTCCCTTGACTGCCAGGACGCATTCTTTCACATCCCAATCTGTCTATCCCACTGTTGGTACCTCTGGTTCTGTGCAGAAGGGGTGCTCTGTCAGTGCCATATCATGCTGTACAGCCTCTTCTCAGTGCTCAGGGACTTCACCAAGAACATTGCAGTGGTGGCAGCCTTCCTGTGGTGCCAGGGCATCAGGATTTATCCCTGCCTCTGAATGACTGGCTGATAACCGGACCATCCAAAGAGGCAATGGAGCAGTCCAGGGACCTGGCCCTCCAGACTTGCAGAGACTTGGGCCTCTTGGTCAACCTGGCCAAGTCTGAACTGATCACCTCGCAGATGATTCACTTCATTGGGGCAGAAATACACTCCCTATAGGCTAAGGCCCACCTCCCAGTGGACCGGGCATTAGATCTCACCTCCTTTGCCCAATCATTTCAGGTTGAGTACTTATGCCCTGCCTGGAACTAATTAAGGCTGCTGGGGTACATGGCATCTTGCGCCAGCTTGGTCTGTTTAGCTTTCTGGCAGATGCAGCTCCTGCAGTGGGAGTTATATGAAGTTATGAAAATGCCAGCAGAAGCAGGCCTTACGGTCTGTCGAGTCTGCTCGATTGTGCAGTTCGCCCCCTCAACTTGCAGCTGCCCCACTCTCCCCACCCCACTTCATCATAACCTTCCCCTGTCCCAAATCCTCTTAAAGCTGCCCACCGTTCTACAGGATACCACCTCCTTGTGCAAAGTATTCCACCTGTCCACCACCCATTTTGAAAAAATGTCTCCTGATTTCCCTCCTGAATCTTCCCCCCTCCAATCTCAGCTGATTCCCTCTTGTATCCCTCCCTCCTTCTAATCTGGAAAATCCCTTCTGTATTAGCCTTGTTTATCCCTTAAGGTATTTAAAGGTTTCAGTCATATCCCCCCTCTCCCTCCTCTCCTCCAGGGAGTACATGTTCAGCTTGCCCAATCTATCCTCGTCGGATTTTCCCTCCAATCCCTGGATCATTTTTGTCACCCTACGTTGTACTCCCTCCAACAATTTGATGTTCTTCTTCAGGAATGGTCGCCAGTACTGCACGCAGTACTCCAGATGCGGCCTGACCAGAGACCTGTACAGGGGAAGGATCACCTCCCTATTTCTGGAGGAGAATTATCTTGCTGTACATCCAACTATCCTGTTAGCTTTTGCTGCCGTCTTCCTGCACTGAGCCGAGCTGTTCATGCTGCCCGTTATAAGCACCACAGATCCTTTTCTTCCTCGATGCATTCCAGCTGGACCCCCTCCCAGCTGATAGCTCCTCCTCCTCTGGTTCCTGGCTCCAAAGTGTAGTACCTTGTACTTCTTGTCGTTGAACCCCAGCTGCCATGTTTCCGACCACTCCTGTAGTTTGGTCAGGTTCGTCTGCAGCCCCTTCTACCCTACAGTGTCATTCACCACAGCCCCTATCTTCATATCGTCTGTGAACAGACTGATCTTACTTCAGATCTTGTGTGAGATATCTGCTATGAATATCCCAGACAGCACTGGTCCCAGTACTGATCCCTGTGACACTCCACTCATCACTTCTCTCGGTGATGGTAGTACCCCCCACCACCCGCTGCTGCCTTCCATTCAGCCAGTTGAGGATCCAGTTGATCATCTTTGATCCCACCCCTATGTATTCCAGCTTCTCTCCCAGCCTTCCATGCAGCACAGAATCAAAGGCCTTGCTGAAGTCCAAATACAGGACATCCACCGCATGGCCTGTGTCCAGCTCCCTGGTCACCCAGTTGTAATACTCAATTAAATTTGTCTGGCAGGATCTGCCAGAGACAAGTCCATGTTGCTGACTGTCCTGACGACCACCGTCCTCTAAAAAGGTCAACAGTCTCTCCTTTACGATTGTCTCCATGAGTTTCTCCACAGTTGATGTGAGGCTCATTGGTCTATAGTTGCCTGGTTCTTCCCTAGAGCCACTTTTGTGAATGGGCACCACATGGGCCATCCTCCAGTCTTGTGGTATGCATCCTGTGTCCAGGGAGGTATTGAACAGGCCAGCCAGTGGTTCAGCCAGGATCTCCGCCAGCTCTCCGAGTACCCTAGGGTGAATGCCATCTGGTCCCATTGCCTTGTCCACCCTTAGTACCCTTAATCCTTCCAGAACCTTGTCGTCTGTAATCACTGTCAGTCACCCCCTTCCCCCAGCTACTCACTCCACCCCTCCCTTGAGGTATCTGCCCTCCTTTCTTCTTTGTGAACACAGAACAGAAGTATTCATTTAATGCCTCTGCTTGATCCACCCCCTTCTCCACCCACCCCTGCCCTTCCTAATCCTCACAAATCTGATCCTTGTTCTTCCTTCTTTCCCTAATGTATCTGAAGAAGTCCTTTTCTCCTTCCTTAATACCCTGTGCCAGTCTCAGCTCCCTTGAAGCCTTGGCCACTGTTACTAGCCTGGTAACCTCCCTGGACTTCTTTGTATACTCATCCTTGTCAACCCCCCCCCCCCCCGATTTCTTGAGTTTCTGAAATGCCTTTCTCTTCTCCCTCACTCCCTCCAGAACCTCTCAAGTCAACCAACTGGGCTTCTTTGCCCTTCCCTTCTTACTTTGTGTCTTTTGTACAAGTTCCAGTGGCATCCATCAGACCTTGTTTAATAATATCCCATTTTTTGACTAGCATCCATGTCTGGTTGAATTCCCGCCAGATACCTACCCAGTATTGCCCCCATCCTTTTAAAGTCCACCCCTTTAAAGTCAGTCACCCTGGTTCCTGTACCCCCTGTTTCCCTACCCATACTCAGCATGAACCACACCGAGTGGTGGTCACTTCCAGCCAGAGGGTCCTCCAACCCCCAGATCTCTTACAGCCTCCCCATTTGAAAGTACCAGGTCCAGAGTCCTCTCCAGTCTCGTCAGCTACCACACCAATTGCACCAGGAAGCTGTCCTGAAATGCTTCTTGTATAGCCTGATCCCTTGCACTTGTGGTGGTTGGAGTGCTCCAATCTACCTCAGGTAGCATAGGCTGAAGTCCCCCATCACCGTGTTCCCCTTCCCACAGATCTTTTTGATTTGCTCAGCTAGCTCTCTGTCCAGGTCATCTCCTTGCGCTGGTGGTCTGTATACTACTCTCATTCTCAGTGTCCTACCTTTCGAGTCCCGAAACTGCATCCATAGGGCCTCTGTTCTGCCTTCCTCCCACTCCTCCCTTATACACCTTATCACCTCCCGTATATAGATTGCCACGCCCCACCCTTTCCCATTAGCCCTATCCTTCCTGAATAGTTTATACCCTGGGATCATCACATCTCAGTCCAGGTACTGGGTGGCCCGCATTTCCGTGATGGCCGCAGTGTCCACCCTCCTCACTGCCAAGAGAGCTTGCAATTCTGCTGACTTATCACCTAGGCTCCTCGCATTCTGTGTGAGTTGGGCTGTCAGTGGTCCAGACACCTAGACCAGCTGGTCAGAGTGACCCAGCTGATGTGGGATGCCATCCAGTGGTGGCTGCTCCCAGAACATCTGGAGGAAGGAATCCCATTTGTCTGCCCAGAACTGACCATTGCCCTCACCCCTGACAATGGATGCATCTCTGGTGGGATGGGGAATGCATCTGGGAGACCACTGAACTCACGGGTTATCGTCACCTAGGGAGTCCCGTCACCACATCAACCTGCTAGGGCTCTGTGCAGTGAAGTTAGCTCTAATGGAATTGCTTCTGTAATCAGGAGTCGGGTTGTGTAAGTCCAGATGGACAACACTTGTCGAGGCACAGGTCAGGAAGCATAGGAAAACAGGAACAGTTATAAAACTCGCAAGTAGCATTTAATAAAAATTGTTCAGTATAACTGTTTACAAAGGCAGTGCAAACAGAGAAAACAAAGTCCTTCATCTGAGGGTATCTCTAATTCCAAGTTTGTCTCTCTCTCTCTCTCTCTCTCACTCTCTAGCAAAAGTATTGCTGCTTTTTTGTATAAGTCTTTGCCCGGGAACTCATTAAGAAACATCCTGTTTCCCACAAAATGTTCTTGCCAGTTTCTTTGCAGAGCAGGCTTGCAAATAGAACAATGTCCCAAGCTGGCCCCCTGCTGACAGCTCTGCAGAAGAGTTTCCAAACAAGCCTGAGAGGAGCTCAAACTGCATCTTGGGTTAACCCCCTAAATTCCAAATAGCTTTTTGTAATAATTTCTGCACATAGTTTGTAGGGTTTTTCTAGATCTTACTTCGAGAGGTTTCCTGCAGTAGGTCTTCACCTATAGGACTGCCCCCCCGGCATCGGGTTCCAATGGCAAACTTGTAGCTAGCAGTCATCAGCGGGTCCACCCCGGCGTCGGGTGATGCGACGTCAGCTCAACTATAAAAGGGGCGGTCCCGCGCCACCCTCCAGTTCTTTCCCGCTGTCGCCTCAGCTTGTTCGGCAGACGTGTTAGAACAGCGATCAATCGTCTGCTTTATATTCAACGTTTTAGTCTTTCCACAATTTTCGAACAAGTGTATGTCGGCTCGGCAAAAAGTGCACAGTGCAGTACCCATCCCTCTGAGGATGCCACTCCCATTGCCTCCTATGCCTGGGGCCTAAGCATAACTCGGCCGAGTGTGCCATCTGCTAGGGATTCAACCAGGCCAACCAGACCCGACGCAAGCGGACCCTCGAGGCCCACCTTCTCACCCGTTGGCTAGCTTCTAGGAAATAGGAACTCCAGAAGCTTAGGGAGAGGTCATTGTCACCGTCCCCAAGGAAGAAGAAGAAGGACAAGGAGAAGCGCCAGGAGAGGAGCCCGTCTCCACGCGGAAGGCCTTCCACTCCAAGATCGTGAGTACCACTCTTCCGGGCCTCAGTTCGCTTCTGCAGGCTGGGCGCCTTTCTCCCCTCCTGCCGAGGTGAGCAGGCAGGCGGGATAGCCTCTCTTGAGTCTCTATTCACGTCTCCCTGCGCGCCGGCACTGACACTAAGTCGCCCTTCGGCCCTGCCGCCGCGCGCCCGGCCCAGACCGATTAGCCTGTCTGCAGTTCCTCTGCCGCAGACAGCCCGGTCATGACTGATAAGTTGGATGATGGACCACCCGTCGACCGCACAGTCTTTCCAACTCACCCGTCGGTCTCCCCCGAGGCCCCCAATGACGGCACAAGTGTGCTTGCTGGAGACCCTTCATCCCTGCTGTTTTCTTCTCCAAGGGATTCGCCACCTGGTCCCAAACTGTCTCTGCCTACGGGATCGTTACCTGACCTGTTGGAGTCTCTCCCAGAACTCCCCCCTTTGCCAGGCTTCACTCCGATCCCGGACCTGCCTCCTCCAGCAGGTCTGTCTCCGGACTGGGATCTGTTAGGCATGGAGCCCCCTCCTTTGGGACCCTCGGGCACCACTCCTGATCCCCTGCTACTTCCCAGTGGACCTGCAGCACCCCCACCGGCCAGTCCAGCGGGACCCTCAGGCGGTTTTCCGAGGCCTGACCCCACATTCTGCCGCCGGGCAGCCCTCCAATGGATCCTTCGTATCCGATGCTGGGCAATGTGCTGCCAACTCCGGGACACCCGATGCCGGCAAACCCGATGCTGGGATACCCGACACCAGTATACCCTATGCCGGGATACCCCACGCCAGGGTATCTGACACCTGGATACCCGTCACCTGGATATCCGATGCCAGGGTACCCAACACCCAGACATCCACCTTTAGGCTATCCGCCGGGGCTGCCCGGGTATCAATACCCTTATTGGCACCACCCGACTTACCTGGGGTATCCAGGGTACGAGCCTTCCCCACCTCCTCCTCCTCCTCCTCCTCCTCCTCCACCGCTGCCTAGTTGAGAGTCAATTCCAACGTGGTGGCAGGATGCCAGGACCCAGCTCATCACTGAAATCAGACAGTCCCACCCATTGGGGGCTATTCCTCTACCCAGAGAACCCCCCCCCCCAGTCCTTCTGGGCCGAGATGAGGGTTCACTTCCAGTGGGCGACGCTGGGCAGGACCCTTCTCTTCTCAGTGGCTCCGACTCCTCTGATTCTGACATCGACCATTTTGACCCTCGATCTCCGGTCGAAGTTCCTCCGAAAGAATCACTTAAATCCTCTCCAGAGGATCTTTCGTTTGGGGATTTGTTGAGAACTATCCAGGCAGTGGGAGGCTGGCCTTGTAAGGAGATAGATCCTCAGCGCAAAAGATTGGCTAAGCACCTTGATGTACCAACTACAGATCCTTTACCCATCCCCCCCTTGGATGGGCCCTCATGAGGATCTGGTCACTACCGTTTGACACCCGCCCTCCTCCATCCCGGCTGTTTCCAGAAAAGCTGATATAACTTACTTCCCCCAAGAAGGGGTTTCTCATTTGACATTGCACCAAAAGCTGACTCCATGGTCATCACGGCTGCGCATGACCAGTCGGCTCAACCCAAGCACCCGAGTTCGTCTTCACCAGACAAGGACTCACGGCAACTGGACCAATTTGTTAGAAAGATCTGCTCATCCACTTCTTGTGCCATATGGTCATTAAATTATGTGTCCCATATGGTGGCCTTCCAGAAGGCATCTCTTGCTGAGCTGGAGCAGGACCTTCAGGCTATCCTTGATGAAAACCTCAGGGCAAAGTTGTTGGACAAAGTCCGTATGAACAAGTCCTCTTGCTGTCCGAGCCACTTATGATTCCGTGGACTCGGTAGCTCAGGCTGCAGCCATGGGGATCTGCCTTCGTCGCCTGTCATGGCTTCGTATTGCAGGTCTGGCACAGGATATCCAGTCATCCCTTTTGGACGCACCCTTCAAGGGTTCCGTCCTCTTTGGCGGCGACGCGAAGCATATTATAACAGGGATGCAGGAAAGCAGATGATCTCTTCAGGACGTACACTCGATGTATCGGATGGGCCAAAAGAAGCAGCCATTTCGTCACCAGAGACAATGGAATAGACCCAGAATAAGCGTCAAGGCAAAAGACATGCGCCACTGGCTCTGGAGCTCAAACCCCTCAGGCAGATTTTGCCAAACCAACCTCAGGGGCCAAAGCTCCCCTCCCCTCGGTGTTCTGACTCGCTCGCCCTCCTTCCGCTACCTCCATTCCCCTCGGAGGAACCGGTAGAAGGGAGGTTCAGCCTCCACCTGGAAGGGTGGAAGTCCGTCACCGCAGACGTGTGGATTCTTCAGCTCATGCAACGAGGTCACTCTGTCGAGTTCCTGGAGATTCCACCTCCACACCCTCCGGGAAGGTCCTCTTACCCACTGGGTCAGATCCCCATTGTCCACCAGGAAATCCAGGCCTTGCTGCAAAAAGCGGCCATAGAACCCGTCCCTCCAGACCAACTAGGAAGGGGATTCTACTCCCATTTCTTCCTGGTATCAAAGAAGATAGGGGATCTGCAACCTATCCTGGATCTCAGCACGCTCAACCTCTTCGTGGAATACAAGAGATTCCGAATACTGACCCTTCAGGGACTCCTACTCCTGCTCCAGTCAAACACATGGCTGTGCTCCCTGGATATGCAGGATGCTTACCTACATATCCCCATCCTCCCGGCCCACTGCCACTTCTTCTGGTTCTCCTTTCTGGAGGAGCCCTCTCAAAGTAAGATATAGCAGTTACGTGAAAACTTACCATAACAGTAGATCTTCAAGAGAGATTCCTGCAGTAGATCTAGTTTCCCAACCACCTTCCCCCAGCTTCTGGAAGTCTTTCCTTTCCTTCCTGCCTAGCCCACTGGTCTAGATAGGGCACAAGGTCCCAGGAGTTATTACTCCTTCCTGTCTACTTACCTTTCTTTAGGTCTCTGGTTGAAAAGAACTGGAGGGCGGGCACGGGACCGCCCTTGTTATAGTCAGGCCGACGTCGCGTCACCTGACGCTGGGGCGGTCCCCATTGATGATTGCTAGCTATAAGTTTGCCGCTGGAACCAGATGCCAGGGGGCAGTCTTATATGTGAAGACCTACTGCAGGAACCTCTCTTCGAAGATCTACTATTAGGTAAGTTCTTATGTGACTGCTGTTTTTTTCTCCCCATTCCCATCCCCTTATCTCAGCGTGGATGCGTGTGTGTGGAGGCACGCGCACGTCTCGCTATGAGACAACCTCATTTCAAACAACATGAAGTCTTGCTATATTATGACATATGCAGTATAACCCCAGGTTAGAACTGCTCCGGAGGTGAAAGAGTTAACTTTCCATGCAGGGCATGGAACCTTGAGCGCGAGCTCGGTTGAACACTCTGTCTGTTGTAGCTCAAACTTAAACTGTCAGATTCTTTACTCCGCCTCACTGAACAGTCGCTCCGAGATTTCTCCTGCTGCTCGGTTCATTTGTTGGTTAAAAGTGTAATTTCGGTTTATTTACGAAATTAAACCGCAATTAGTGAGTTCAAGCTCTGTCTGTGGTATTAGTAAGTAATAGATAAGCTCGTTTATTTTCTTCTGTGTGGAACTTGTAAACGTCTTTTTCGGTTTGGTTTGAACCGATCAGATTGGTTTTAAATTAACTTTCTAGTCCTTTAGAGTGCGGTTCCCGGTTCTTATTGGTTCTAAAAAAAAAAACGGATTTTAGTACGTTTTTTTCCATGACCCGTGACACGGTTGGGAACCGATAAGAGAGTCTTGCTTGGTGGATTGCCACTAACGTGCAAGTTTTGGTTAGGCTGGCACTATGTCTGAGAAATCCAAAAGAAAAACCGGACCCACTGGGTTTCAGCACTATGGCCTCTGTGGGGAAGCCTTTGCTAAGGCTGACCCACACCACCTGTGTGTATTGTCTGGGGTTTGACCACCTCAATGCAGACTGCGGTTGTAAATTTTCCTGCTGCCACCGTGGAAAAGAGAGTTGGTAGGCTCAGGGAAAGGGAGGCCAAAAAGTCCGCTGACCCGGATGGCCAGCCCGGTTCGGTTCCAACCGAACCTGAGGGAGTGACCTCTGACCAGGGTGATACTTTCTCGGGCAAATGAAGAGCCAGCTCTGAGGAGCTGGTTCCAACTAAAAGGGCTAGAAAGTCAACTAGTGTGGAGCCAAAAGTTCTTTCTCCAACCGCTGAGGAAATAGCTAAAGCTATTCAAATTGTCCAGTCTCTTTCCCCGGTTCCGTCCGAACCGACACCATCAGGGAAGCGCTCGGTTCGGACGGTTCCACCGGTTGAAGATTATGATTTTGAGATTTTATGAACCGGAGGAAGGGGAGGAGGGGTATGAGGAGAGTGAATATGATTTGAAGGTCTGGATGTGCCCATTGACGGACATCTCTCCAGACAGACCTTCAGGGTCCCCCCAGGCTATCTGAGTCCTTCTCATTTTATGTTCTATAAGAAAGTTGCTGAAACTCTCCAACTCCCTGTTGAGAAGCTGTTGATGACCAAGAAGAGCCTGATTATGTAGAAATGATGGATATTCCAGAGTCTAGGAGACTGTCTATTCCCTTGCACAAATCCTTTAGGAAACAGACAGTAAAAATTCTAAAACTCCTCACTCTATCCTTCCTGTTGATAAAAGGATGGACAAAGGTATACATTATCAGGCTCTGATACGGAGTTCCTCTCTCAGCAATGCAGCCATGTGGAGGTAGTGCAGGCTGCAGCCTGTGACAAGGCTAATATTCCTCTAGCCTCTCACCCTCCTGGAAAGGATTCCAGGAGGATGGATGCCATGGCAAAGAAACAGTACATGGCAGCATCTTTAGGACTCAGGCAAATTATATGGCTTATGCAGCTAGGTACCAGAAATCCAGATGGGATACTGTACTGGCCCTAGCAAAACAGGCCCCTGACTAGCTTGCCAGGGAGCTGGAGCAGGTGGCTGCGGATGGTATTGAGGCATCCAAGGTGCAATTTCATGCTGCAGTAGACTCTAATGATGTTTCATCAAGAGTCATGGCTACATCTGTGTCTCTTCGCAGAATGACCTGGCTCAGATGTATTGCCCTGTCACAGGATACTCAGTCTAAGGCTATGGATTTTCCTGTTGTGGGCAATTCTCTGTTTGGGGAGCAGACAGAGAATTATATGAAGAAAATGGATGAGTATAGGACCACCTATAGGAGTGCACAGGCCAAAGAAGGGCAAGTCACTCCTCAAAGGCAGCATGTCAGGGGCAGGCCTTTTCACCAAGCCCAGTCCTCCTCTTCTGCTTATGCCCAGAGTGGGTTCTTTAGAGGAAGAGGCAGAAGGGGTTCTAGTAAGCCTGCTTCTACCCCTCTACCCAAAGCCCCTCCGAAACAGGCTCCCTGATGGGGTGGCCAGGGCCGATTCTCCACTACCGGTAGGGGGCAGGCTGGCTTACTTTGTCCAGGACTGGAAGTCTTTAACATCAGACAAGTGGGTCCTGGAAGTAGTAAGCCAGGGACTGGTTCTCAGCTTCAAAAATTTCCGAAGATGAGAGCCAGGTCCTTCCACCTACAAATCCATCAGAGGCACTTGCCTGGAAGAAGTTTCTTCCCTCCTGGCTCTCAGAGCTGTGGAAGGGTTCCACCCTACACCAGGGCAAGGGTTGTATTCCAGGTACTTCCTTTCCCCAAAAAGACAGGAGAATGGCGGCCCATCCTGGATTTCAGGTATCTAAACAAGCACCTTTTAAAACCAAAGTTCAAAATGGTGACTCTGGGAATTATTTTACCCTCTCTAAGGCCAGGGGACTGGCTAGCCTCCCTGGACCTCAAGGATGCCTACTTCCATGTTCTCATCAGAAGCTCCCATCGAAGTACCTCAGATTTGAACTGCCCTCAGGCCATTACCAGATTCAAACGCAATGCCCTTGACCTCACCTCGGAGGTGTTCACAAAATGCCTGGCAGTAGCAGTTGCTCACTTAAGAAGGCAAAAGAGTGCCATCTTTCCTTATCTGGACGACTGGCTCATTGTAGGCCAGTCTCCAGACCAGGTCACACTACACCTACAAGTAACTCAGCAACTGCTTACATCTCTAGGTTTCCTTCAATCTTCCAAAGTCAGTTCTGGAGCCTGTCCAGCTTCTCACCTTCATAGGTGCAGAACTGAACACAAAAGAAGCCAGAGCCTTCCTCCCTCTGGAAATAGCAAGGACTTTGGTCTCTCTGGCCTCTTCTTTCACCCTGCAGGTCTCTCGACCAGCAAGGCATTTTCTACAGCTCCTGGGGCACATGGCTGCTTCTACAGCAGTAGTGCAGGGAGCAAGTTTTCAGATGAGGGACATCCAGTTCCATTTGAGAGCCTTTTGGTCTCAAAGGACAGTTCCTCTAACCAAATTGATCCCAGTGACTCGAACCCTGATCCAGGCCCTTCAGTGGTGGCAGGACCAGAGCAATCTGAGACAGGGGGTTCCCTTCACTCCCCAGTCTCACTCCTTGACCCTTACTACAGATGCATCCCTCTTGGGGTGGGGAGCTCACATGGGTGACCTTACTACCCAGGGGTTGTGGTCCCCTCTGGAATCTCTGCTCCACATCAATTTGTTGGAACTCAGAGCAGTTTTTCTAGCACTCCAGGTTTTTTCCACATCTGTTCAGAAAAAGGTTGTTCAGGTCAGAACAGACAATACCACTACAGTGTGGTACATCAACAAGCAAGGGGGCACTCGGTCTACGGCCTTGTGCACCGAAGCAGTGAAGTTGTGGTCTCTGACTTATTCTCTGAACGCCTTCCTTACGGCAGTTCATCTCCCAGGCAAGGACAATGTCCTAGCGGATGCTCTCAGCAGGATTTCCCAGGGCCATCACGAATGGGCACTGGATCCCCTAGTACTGGAGGTAGTATTTGCCAGATGGGGCACCCCCGCAGATAGATCTCTTTGCAGCCCCAGACAATCACCAACTTCCCCTTTTTTGCTGCAGGCCCCCAGTGTTGGGCTCAGTCCCTCTGGATGCCTTCCTACTCAGTTGGGAAGGGAAGTTTCTCTATGCTTTTCCCCCCTTCCCTCTTCTCTTCAAGGTGCTAGTCAAAATCAGATCTCAGCCCTGCAAGATGATCCTGATTGCTCCAGATTGGGCTAGGCAGCCCTGGTACCCACTCCTCATGTCCTTAGCAGTCCACCTTCCCCTGTGTCTTCCCAGGAATCACAACCTGTTAACCTGTGCCCAGGGGAGAGTTTGGTATCCGAACCTCAAATCTCTCAATCTCAAGGCATGGCTCTTGAAGAGTTAGAATTTGCTGACCTACACTTTTCCCAAGGTGTATTGGATATCTTGAAGGCCTCTAGGAAGCCTTCCACCAGGGCTACTTATAATTCAAAATGGAAAAGATTTTCCATATGGTGTGCTGGTAAGCATATTTCCACAGAATCTGCTGACGTGCCCACGATCCTCGATTATTTGGTGCATTTGAATTCTTTGGGGCTGAGACCAGCTACCCTAAAAGTGCACTTGGCAGCCGTGTCTGTCTTCTTATCAGCAGGTAAGCCTTCTTCTTTTTCAGCTCACCCTGTGTTCTCCAAGTTTTCTAAAGGGTTGCTTCACACCAACCCTCCGTTCAGGGACCCTGCCCCTGCTTGAGATCTTAATATTTGCATTGCCCAGCTTGTGCAACCCCCTTTTGAGCCATTGTCTTCAGCACAGCTTAAGTACTTGACTTGGAAAACTGTGTTTCTGGTAGCCATCACCTCTACCAGGCGCATAAGTGAGCTGCAAGCATTGTCAGTGGAGCCTGATTTTATCTCCTTTCACAGAGATAAGGTGGTCCTCAGGACTAACAGAAAGTTTTTGCCTAAGGTGGTTTCAGACTTCCACCTTAATCAATCCATGTCTCTTCCTGTGTACTTCACTGACCATTCCTCCTCTGGCGAGAGGAGATTGCACAGTTTAGATGTCAAAAGAGCCCTTAGTTACTATATAGAACGTACCAAGGGTCACAGGTTTGAATCCCTCCAATTGTTCCTCACTTATGGTGAGGTTGGTAAAGGGAAACCTGCCACTAAAAGATCCATTGCCAGGTGGATTGTCTCTTGTATCCAATTTTGCTATGAAAAACTAGGTAAGATTCCTCCCTCAGGCCTGAGGGCTCACTCTACCAGAGGTACAGCTGCGTCTCTGGCTGCTGCCAGGGACATCCTATCCTAGAGATATGTCAAGCAGCTACCTGGAAAACAGTTCACACTTTTACTAAGCATTACTCCCTGGATATCCAGGCTAGGAGTGATGCTCGATTTGGCACAGCTGTGCTTCAGAGCCTATTTCCTAAGTAGGTTCTGTCCCTCCTCCATGGAGGTACTGCTGTGTAGTCTGCATATGTCATAATATAGCAAGACTTCATGTTGTTTGAAGAAAAAATTACTCACCTTAGTAATGTTGTTTCTTCTAATGGAGTCTTGCTATATTATGACCTCCCCCCCAGCCTGCCCCTCTCAGAACCACTATTTTTGGGATGTGGGTGGGCAGTGCAATGTTGGCACTTCATAGATGCCCACTTTATTTTCACCCTTTCTTAGGGTGCTTAGGTGTTATGCTTCATTTTTCTTTCTTGAATCCCCTGACTTGAGTCTTTGTTTTGGGATCAAGAACAGAAATGTGTTTTTGTAGTTAGTAGCCAGTGGGCTAGTGTAGGTTTACGGCTTCCACACAGAACCTTAGTGAGTTTTTGCTCGTAAAGATCTGACAGTTTAAGTTTGAGCTACAACAGACAGCGTGTTCAATCGAGCTCACGCTCAAGGTTCCATGCTCTGCATGGAAAGTTAACTCTTTCACCTCCGGAGCAGTTCTAACCTGGGGTTATACTGCATATGTCATAATATAGCAAGACTCCATTAGAAGAAACAATATTACTAAGGTGAGTAATTTTTTCTTCGTGTCACCCCCTCCTGCCTGCACCATCACAGGACCTCCATCTGGCGACGGCGGAACTGCGGAGGAGTGACCACCTCCCTGGGAGAGGAGAGCTGCCATTGAGCATCTCAGTCCTGCTCCCTCCCCTCCCAGTGCTGGCTTCCCAACAACCCGAGGTCACTCCCGACCTGGGTTGCCGGCGTGGTGCGAGGTAAGGTGTCCAGCACCTCAACCCTCTGCGCCACTGGTCCAACTTTGCAATAATTTCAAAAGTATAACTATATACATTTCAAACAGAGGGATCCCAGTTTCAGTTACACACAAAGATTCACATATATTTTATAACTGCAGGTATTCAAGGGGGAAGAAAAGACAGAAACAGCAAGTGAAAGCAGAGAGATAGAGAATATTTGGTTGTGCAACCAGACAGACAAGAGACAGAAAAGAAGAGAACAGTACAGATCCTTGCGTTAAACTCTTTCTGCATGGCCTTATTCAACCCAATGACAAACACTACAGCCATGTTCTACCTGAACAGGCAGGGTGGAACATGCTCCCTTCTGGTATGTCAGGAGGCCCTCTGCACCTGGACCCTCTTGGGCAGACTGGGTGAAGATCTCCTGGTGGTTCTTGTCACAGGTGCAGACAGCTGCAGACATTCTCAGCCGGGTGGACGAAATATTGCATGATTGATTCCTGCGTCAGGAGGTGGTAAACCACCTGTTCTTTCTGTGGGGTCATCCCTCTGGTGGACCGGTTTGCCTTCTAGGAGAACACAAAACTGAGGCTGTTCTATGCCCAGCCTCTCAAAGTCTGGGACACTGGTGGGGGATGCCTTCATGAGACCCTGGACCCCTTGCCTTCAATATGCCTTTCCCCCAGTTCACAAGGTGGTGGTCAAGGTGTGGAGGGACAAGGCTTGGATGATTCTTATAGCTCCGGGCTGGTCTCACCGGTTCTGATACCCGGATCTCCTCAGCCTCAGCAGCAGGCCTCCATGGCAGTTGCCTCTTCACTTGGATCTGCTGACCAGACAACAGGAGAAGGTCCTGCATCCAGACCTTCAATCCTTGCACCTCACAGCCTGGTTCCTAAGCAGCTAGAGTTCCAGGCTCTAGGTCTTGATTTATTTATTTTTGTGTTCTATATACATTTTTTGTGTTTTTTTTTTTCCTTTTAATGGGTTTTCTCCCGGCCCATTCCCACGTGTTCCCGAAGTGACATGTGCATGTAGAGGCACACATGTGCACACCTTACAGGATGCCCCTCCCTTCCAGTCATGCCATTGATAGCCTGCGTCAGCCATTGGACCTCCATCTGGTGGTGGTGGGACTATTGGCGGGTGACCCCCCCCCCAGTCCCGAGAGAGTAGAGCCACCACTCAATCCTGCTCCCACCCTTCCCCAGCCTGTGCCGGCACCCAGGTGACCCAAGGTCGTTCCCGAACCCGGGTCGCCGGCGTAGCATGAGGTAAGGCGTCCAGCATCTCTACTCTCAGTGCCACTGGGCCAAGGCTCTGGGTCCTTCAGAGAATGTTTTCCATGTTACGGAAGCTTCTCAAATAGTCGTCTTACCAGTGTTATGTATTCAAATGAAAGCGGTTTTCCATTTATCAGGGCCAGGAGCTGGATACTGTGGCATGCCTGTCTCTGGCACCTGTCCCAAATGGGACTGCTTTCGACAACCCTTAAGGTGCACCTGCCAGCCACCTCTGCATACCAGGTGTGGGCTGGTATGCTGACAGTGGAGCAGGAGAAGGTGGTCGGCCGCTCCTTTAAGGAACTGACTACTTGCCTCCACTTGTGCATGAGATGCCACCACCTTGGGACTTTTTGCTGGTACTGGCAGTGCTCATGGACAGGTCCTTCAAGCCTGTGCATAAGTTTAAGATGTCACACCTAGTGTGGAAGACTTCTTCTTGGTGACCATCACATCAACCAGGAGGATTAGTGAGCTCCAGGCCCTCTCAATGGAGCCTCCTTATCTGGTCTTCCACAGGGGCAAGGTAGTCTTTTGCCTCCACCTGAAGTTCCTTCCGATGGTTATCTCGGAGTTCCAACTTTACTAGATGATGACCAGGTGATGAACCTTCTGGTTTACTTTTTGTTTTGTATCTTTTGTTTATCTCCTACCTGACTTGGGCTCTTGGTGGGTCTCTGCTGCCCACCCGAAGCTCCCGGGCTCACTCCCTGGTTCCGGGGTATGCCCTCTGTCCTCCTCCGATCGCATAACCCCCTCCCCCCCCAGACTCCGAGTCCCTGGGGTGGGACTGCCAACTCCTCTGGTGCTCTATCTGAGAATCTAATGGAGCAGCCGGAGGGAAGAGAGCTACCAGAGGAACGACCGGGTAGGCCTGGCACTGGACATGAGGACCCACAACTGGTCCCCACCATCATCTACCGAGCTGGTAGGGGTTTTTCTCGTGTGGTTCTTTTCCCTGCAGAACACGACATGCAGTGGCGTCCTGCACGACGCCTCCATTGCTGGAGCCTGCCATCGTCCCACCCCCCATTAGTTCCAGCCTGACATCTGTGCTGCACCCCCAGTCTCCACTAGAGGCTGCTACTACGACTGGCGCCCCCAGGCACCCACCCCGGGAGAGGAGAGCAGCACTCCGGGTGATCAATCCCCTCTCTCCCCTGCCAACCCCCGGTGGCCCAGGCTTGTTCCCAAACCCAGGTTGCCAGTGTAGCACGAGGTGTGGCATCCAGCACCTCAACCCTCAGCGTCACCGGGCCAGCCTGCTTCTGGTTTACTTTACCAGCCAATCTTCAGAGGCCGAACGCAGGCTTCATTCTCTGGGCCTGCGGCTGGCGCTGTCCTACTCTGTGGTGCATATGGCTGGAGTTTAGGGTGAGGCTCGCCACCTCTGTTACATATGCTGAAGCTGCACCTGGCAGACTGGCAGCTAAATGGATGATTGGCAGGTGGATCACTTCCTGCTTGGACTTCTGTTATAGGTTGGCTGGTAGGGAGCCTTCAGTAGGGCTCAGGGCTTATTCCACCAGACATACCGCTGCCTCCTGGCTGCTTTCAGAGGCATCTCTATTCGGGAGATCTGCAGGACTACCACTTGGAAGTCAGTGCACACATTCTTCTCACATTACAACACTGACCTTGAATCTTGCTGGGATGCTGCTTTTGGGGTCTCGATTCTCCAACCTCTGTTTGACAGGTAGAGGTACACGCCTTTCCCCCACATCCTGAAGAACTGCTGGAAGTCTGCCAGTGTATGGATGTGAACCATATTCATGCCCTAAAAAAATGGGTTACTCACCTGTAACCTTAGTTCTAGGAGTGGTTTATGGTTCATATCCACACCTCCCATCTGGCCTCTGCTGGCAAGTGACACACATATCCCTAATTCTAGCATGCAAGATCCGATCTCCTCAAGTACAAAAAGAGCAATGGGGAGGAAGACTGGGATAAATACACCCAGAAAAATAAAAATGCAAAGAAGTCCATAAAACAGGCAAAGGCGACAGATGAACTACAGATTGCTACAGGGATCAAAACTGGGAATAAGCACTTCTTCCAATATATTCCGGAAAAGAGGAAGAAAGGGGGAGGGTTAGCACAGTTGGTAGATGGCGACAAGGTAATTGAGGATGATGGACAAAAGGCCACTGTTCTGAATGATTTCTTCTGCTCAGTATTCACTAAGGAGAGTATGGGTCTGAAGCCGGAAAGTGGCCTAAAAGCAGCTGAAAAGGGAATCCCTCAAATGGAATCTCCGACAGTTACCGTTGGAAGGGTCAGGGAGGCACCGGCTCACCTCAAAGTAGATAAGGCACCAGGACCTGATGGGTTGCACCCCAGAGTGCTACAGGAGCTTGCTGATGAACTGGCAGACCCCCTTGGCATATCTGTTTAGCTGATCATTACAGATGGGTTTTGTGCCAGGAGACTGGAGAAGGGCAGATGTGGTGCCACTACATAAGGGAGGCAATTATAGATGAGTAGTCTCACATCGATTGTGGGCAAACTTATGGAGACCTTAATTAAGCAGGACCTATTGGAATATCTAGAAAAGAACAGTCTTGACGTTGGCAAGCAAGATGGTTTTGCGGCCGGAAAATCATATCTGATGAACCTTATTACTTTCTTTGATTGGGTAACTAAAGAGCTTGATAGGGATCATCCAGTGGACCTCCACTCCTTTGATTTCAGCTAGACCTTTTACTCATTGCTGCATAATCAACTTTTAAAGAAGTTAGAAGACCTAGGTACAGCTAAGAGCATAAGCAGGTGGGTGGAAAATTGGCTCAAGGATAGACATCAGAGAGTGGTAATAAATAGGGTGAACTCAAATGAGGGAGAGGTCATGAGCGGGGTGCCTCAGGGATCAGTCTTGGTTCTGGTGCTGTTTGAGATGTTTATTAGCGACATAGGTGAGGCACTGCAGGGCAAGCTCAACCTCATTGTGGATGACACTAAACTCAGTGGGAGGGTTAGCACAGGAGTTGGGGATCTACAAAATGACCTTCGTAGACTGGAAAGATGGTCTAATATCTGGCAGCTCAGATTTAAAATGAAAAAGTGTAAAGTGATGCATCTGGGAAAAGGATACCCTAGGACAGAATATTGGCTCAGTTAAGTTAAGCTCAGTATTAGACCCATGCAGAAAGGGACCTGGGGGTCATCATATGTGACACCTTAAAGCAATCAAGCCAATGCAACAATGCATATGGCAGGGCGAATAAAATGTTGGGATGTATAGGAAGAGGTATTGATAGCAGGAGCCAAGGAGGTAATTCTCCCACTCTGTAGGTCACTGGTGAGGCCTCACCTGGAGTACTATGTCCAGCTTTGGAGCCCCCACCTCCAGAAGGATAGGGACAGGTTAGGGGCCATGCAGAGGACAACCAAGATGATTCAGGGCTTCTCATATGAGGAGTGCCTAAAATTGCTAAATATGTTCTCACTTGAAACAAGGAAAGAGAGAGGGGATATGATTGAAATATTCAAGTTCCTGAGAGGTATAAATAAGATGCCCTACATAGAACTTTTCACCAGGGTAAGCAGCTCTGCTACTAGGGGTCACAAATGGAAGCTGCATGGAGGGAGCCTTAGGAAGGAAATACATAAGCATTTCTTCACCGGTAGAGTCATGGATCCATGGAACGTCCTGTCTACTGAGTTGGTGGGAGCTAAGACTATGAAAGCATTCAGATGGGAATGGCACAGAGTAAGGGCTAATTTGGGGGGCATTGGGACAGGGAGGGACAAAAACCATTAGGGGGTTAGGACTCTGGACCAAAAACAGATCCTGGGTATTTTGTGGGCAGACTTGATAGATCCTTGGTCTCCTTCTGCCATCATTTTCTATGTTTTTAGGTTTCTAACTGCATTGAGTAGTATCAATGGATGGTCAAATGGTAGGTTTTGGCTAATTACTATAAGTTTCTGGGATTTTACTTCTGACTTTATAATAAGTAAAGATTCCAAGCCTTTGAATGCCTTTAGTTAACCTACTTGTGTTGAAACTGCAGCTAGAGTCACTAGCTATAGTATGAAAGAAATGATGGGACTGAATTGAACTCCCCCACCCAACACACACACACACACACACACACACGTTCCAATGCTGTACAACTAAGCTAATATCAGGCCAACTGGAGAGCCCGAGTACCCATGGCCATATTTGTTCTCTTACTGCCAATCCAGTACATGTTTTTGGATAGCACCTTTTATTAGGCTAACTAAACAATCATTTGGGATTCTTGATTAGGTATGAGGAAATTGACAAGCTTTGTTGAAAATCCAAAATACAGCCCTTCTGTCAGATCTTGCTAAACCAGTGGCAGAGATTGACCTGCAGAGGGCAGCAGCTATTTGGCTTAGTGAATATACACTGCAGTCTGTTATAATATCACAAAATACTGTGTATGCCTGCCTTTCAGACATTGTAGACTGAGGATGAAACAAACTTTTCTTTCTCAGGTAATCCTGACTATTTTAGGAAATCAGAGAAATCTTGCTGTTTAGGCTACCTGAAGGGAATTAACTGTTTTAGGCAGTGGTGGAAATTGAAGAAGGACCCACACCTTTTTTTTGTAATCAAGCTTTTTCTTTCTCCACTGTCCAGCTCTTAGATTGAGATCAGTGACCCCCCCCCGCACCACACAGCTGACCCACGTCTTATTCCTCCATGGCATCCCTCCCAACGATGGAGTCCTCTGGTTGGGAATGTTCCTCTCAGCCTGACAGAATTTGGTGGGGTTGGGGGGTCTGCTTGTCTGGGCTTAAGAACACCACTGCCAGGCCATCATTCTGACAGTGGGGGCAAATATGCCTGTATCCCAGTGTGTCGAAGGAAAAATTAAGGCTGGCTATGATCTCCACTCCCACTGGTGCTGCCTGCACATCCTGCAGCCACAGTGGCCCTGTGCAGGGGTGGAACTGATGCAAGCAGTTCCAGAAAAGAGCAGCACTCATACAGATTGGATGTCCAGAGTGGTTGAAGAAAAAATTCAACAGATTTTTTTATTGCAATGTTGGGCTCTCCAGTACAAGACAAAGACCCACTGGCAACTAAAGCCCTAGCGCTTCGGGTCCAAACTGACGCTTCATCGGGGGCGTGGCAGTTGAGAGCAACCATAACCATTTTATACAAAATTGTTAATTGGTGACAGGTGAAAACAATAAATTTCAAACATAAGAGCCCAAGCACAGTGAAGTACAACAACACATAAATCACCAACCTCATACAATATGAGCAAATAAAAATAGCAAACCCTACTCTCAAACTTTGTCACACAACACATTTACTTTTTATAGTGTCACAGCCAAAACATTTATTTAGTAATCAAAAGAACTGGTATAGATAAACTCCTAATATACAAATCATAGCATCATGCTTACCTAAAAAAAGCGCTAAAGAATGCCAAAAACATTTAAGAGCCAGGGGTGATTAGGTGGGTAAGGAAAGGGGGGGGAAGGGGAAGCAAGGAAGAAGGAAAGGAAAACACGGGAATGAGGTATGCTGTGGTAATCTTTTCCAGGCATAGATAGATACACTCTCAACCACCAAAAAAGGGGATAATACCAGGACACCAACCGGCACAATATCTCTGCTATGGCCTGCAAGAGGAGGAGGAAATATTTAAAATTAAATGAACTATATAAAGAAACCAGGGCTAAATCCTAGTAATTCAGGATTAATACAAAAGGCATCAGCATGAAGTGCAGCATTTGGTAACTAGGGATAATAAACTGTCATCAAAATACAGTACTCTCTACAGGCAATCCGAGTTGTAATATATGGAATAATTCATTTTAAACATGTAAATAGGGTTTCAAGTCGCAGTGTTCATTCAAACCACATGGTCTTACACTTTTCAAGGTAAAGATACACAAGCTTTCCCTCTTTGATGGTTGATTTGGTCTATTTCCACATTTTTTCATTGGTGGTATGTGTTCCAGTCCTACAAATCTCAAACAGGAGGGATCACTGTTATGGTGTGTTTGAAAATGTACACCAACAGGGGTGTCTTGTCTCGCATTTCTGATTGACCTGACAAGCTCTTGTATCCCAAGCTTCAGGGACCTAGTGGTGCAGCCTACATACACTTTATTGCATCCACACCATGGTGCGTAGACAACAAACTGGGTGTCAAGTAATCTTTTCCTTTATCTGAACCTTGTAACTATATGCTGGGTGTTGAAAAAATCTTTGCTGTGCTGCACAGTCACACATGCAGCATCTCTGACACTTAAAGAATCCCCCTGGTCTTTTATATCGCTTCAGGTTTGGCAACCTCTCTTTTCTTGTGTGCACCCCCCTATTCTCTGGTTCACAGTGTTCATTTTGAAATTGTGAACGAATGCAAGCACCTCGTCTGCTCTCTTGGCCTGCCACAGGGGTGGGTGGGGTATTGTCCAATGCAGTACCCCCTTCCCCAGTGGAACTCTCAGCCTCGGAATTCTTAATGGTACGATTCCATGGCTCACTCCGATGCCTGGCCACCCACCTGGGTATGCATAGGACTACCACTGGGCCACCAGGTTGGCTCATCATTTTTACTTCCTATTTGTCATCTTTCTTTTTAGAGCTCTAGTGGCCCTCTTTCTACCCGCCCATGTCTTACCCCATCCTGAGGAGCCTCCAGAATGCTCCTACTAACTTATGGCTCTCTTGACTGAATCCAACACCCCACTCCTTGGCTTGCCACCAGAGCCTCTGCCCAGCCTAACTTCACAGCTAGTGCTACCCAGTATCTGGCACTGGGGAGTCAATGAGGAGATGGCATTTAGCTGACAGCTGCTGATGCAGTAATAGAAAGATTGGAACATTTTGCAGAACATTTTCTATTTCCTCAGGCTGGATGGAGCTCCAGCCAAAGAGAGATTAGTCAGAGTCACACCAAATTACTCACAGGCAAGAGATCCCCTGCAGGAGTACTGCAAAATAATGGCTGTTAATATTATTTTAAATAAAATGAGTGCTCTGATTCTTGAACAGGAACTAGAGGTGTTTTGAAATGCTGTCAAGTGCTTTGACAGAGACATGAATTAAAATAGTTCATGTCTTCCCTGAGGAAGCAGAGAATGTTATAAAAATGTTGTGGAAGCGTAGGATTGTGATAACACTGAATATGATTAAATGTTTGCATAAATGTATCAGTGAGAGAGAGAGTCATTTTCTAATCTTTAGATTAATGTACTAAAGCTTAGAAACATAGAAATTGTTGGCAGATGTGGACTGCTGGGCCCATCAAGTCTGCCCCTAAGTTATGGACTAGTATTCGGGCTCTGACCTTACCTGGTAATTGGCTTTTCACACACACACCCTTCCCCCCCCCCCAAGGTTCCCTAATGCCTGTCCCAAGCATGTTTAAATCCCTCCACTATGCCTGCTCCCACCACCTCCTGTGGCAGTCTATTCCATGTGTCCACCACCCTCTCCATGAAGAGAAACTTCTCGCATTTCCCCTCAACCTGCCACCTTCCAATTTCATTCCGTGCCCCCTCGTTCTTGTACTCCTCTTATATTGGAAAATGTCTCCTGCCTGCACTTTGTTTATATCCTTAAGGTACTGTTTCTATCATGTCCCCTGATCCCTCCTCTCCTCCAGTGAGTAGATGTTGAGGTCCCTAATCTCCTCATATGTTTTCTGATGCAAGCCCTGTACCATCTTAGTCACCCTTCCCTGGACCGCCTCCACCCTGTCAATGTCCTTACGAAGGTGCAGCCTCCAGAAATGCACACAGTACTCCAGGTGAGGCCTCACTAGTGTTTTATACAATGACATCACTACATCCTGTTTTTTGCTAGTGAGACCTCTGCCTATGCAACCCAGTATGCCACTGGCCCTCCCTGCAACCTTTGTACACTGTTTAGACACCTTTACGTTGTCTGAAATTATAACCTCCAGGTCCCTTTCTTCCTTGGTGATCCTCAGCATCTCTCTCCCTCCCCATCCTGTAGCTCTCCCCAAGGTTCCCTTGCCCCAGGTGCATTATTTTGATCTTCTTTGAGTTGAACCTCAGTTGCCATACCTCAGACCATTCTTCAAGCTTCGCCAGGTCCCTCCTCATTCTCTCCCTCTTTTGGAATATCCACCCTGTTACAGATCTTGGTGTCATCTACAAACAGGCATTCCTTTTCCTCTAGCCCTCCCACAATGTCACTAATGAAGACATTGAACAGAACTGGCTCAAGGACTGATTTCTGAGATACCCCGCTGGTCACCCCCCTTTCCCCGAGTTGGATCCCATTTACCGCCACCCTCTGCTTCCTGTCCATTAGCCAGTTCCTAACCCAGTTTACCACCTTGTGCCCCATGCCTAGACTAACGGTCTTGTTCACCAACCATTTATGTGGGATGGTGTTGAAGGCTTTGCTGAAATTGAGGTAGGTGATGTGCACCCCCCCCCCCCCGATTTACTTCCTTTGTCACTCAGTCAAAAAAATCAGATTCATCTGACGTGACCTCCCTGTTGTGAAGGCTTGACTAGAATAGATTCCTCTCCCATTTTCTTTACCTTTCAATATTATTAGACCACGTTGCTCACACAGTGGTCTGCAGTAGTTCCTGATGTAGCCCTCTCTACTGGACATGAGGTGGGGCCTGCTTCATGTGCTCAATTGTTTTTTTTTTTTCTGGTTTTCCACCTTTGAGGTGTGTCAGCATGTATAGCATACCTCTGCTCAGCCTCACTAACATACAGTTATATAGTAAGGCTGCTTGAGGTACGACCATTCTCCTTTTGGCTACCAGGCAGCAGTCATGGTGTAGAACAAGGCTTCCTCCCACCTTGAAAATGGAAAGTGTACCATGTGACTCTGCTTCCACCTCCTGCTGGTTCTGTGTGGTGCTTTGTGGTTTCAGGTGTGAGCCTGGGTCACCAGTGGGGCAAGTAGCACCCTTACTGCTGCACAGGTGAGTTACCTGCTCTGCCACCTTATATTTTTTTTCATTTATAGTTTACCATTATACCCAGGGATGCACCCCAGTCCTTTTAAACTGGCTGGCTGTTCACCATGGCAGTTTGTGGTTCTGGACTCACCTTGCCTGAACTTTCCCCCACTCTTCCATTAGCTGATACAGGAGTGTTCCCTCCCAGGTAAGGCCCTGGCAGTATCAGTTAGGGCATGACTGGCTGAGGAAACTCGAGCCCAGGATGGTAGAATGGGAAGTCAGAGTACACACAAGCCAAGTAATGTAGGCAGAACATGCCTGCAGCCTTCAATCTGTTGGCTGCATTTTTAAAGACAGACCCACCCACTAATCCTTATGTGATATATATCCTGCCCTTCTGGGGTGGGGGGCGGTGGGGGAAGGTGCAGCTGACATTGCATGGGCTGACCGGACCTGTCTCCTGAGCGCTGTAACTCTCCAGCACTCCACAAGCCCAGTGCAGAGAGAGCTACTACTTTTTGATGTCAGAAGGAACATCTCTGGTGGGGGTCTGGAGACTAGTTTTCTAAGTACATATTTTATTTCTATGCATTACTGAGTAACCTTTTATGCCTTTTGTGGGGTTTGCTTTACAAGAAACCGCCCCCCTCCTCATTTTATTTCTGGAACTGAGTCAATCTTTTAATTTTGCTCATAGTACATGTTATTAAAGTGGTGGAAAGTACTTGGGGTCCATCTTGTTTGCCCATCCTGAGTGACTGTACCCCAGTTTGAGTGCTCATACATATCCAGGCTTATCAGCTGCAGTACCCCCCCCCCCATCTCATTTGTGCTGTGTAATCCTCAATGCTATTCCACTTCAGGAGTCTGTCTAGCCTTGCATTTAAGCCACTATTGTGCAGGCTTCCGGTACCTTACCAGGTGGGCTCTTTTTTTTGAAGTAATGCTTTCTGATGTTTAAGCAGTAAGGCATGGCAGGTTGGCTTTGTGCTGGGATAACCCCATGGGTTAAAGCATGAGGGCAAAGGCTGAGTGCTTCCACCTCGTGAGAAGTATCATTATCCCAGTACGAAGCACACCCTGGAGTGCCTTATTGCAATAATGAAATGGGTCCATTAGGATTAGTAAGGAAATATTTAAAAAAACTTAATTTTAAATTTAAGTAAAAATGAGAAACAAAGGTAAAAAAAGAAGAAAAAAGTAGTGCTATTAAGCCATTGTAATTTTGCGTTTGGTCAGTAGATGGCTGATGCTGCATTTTTTTAAAACACAAGTAATTGAATTAAAGTATACTGTTGCAACTCTGCCTGCTCAATGTAAACAGGCCAGTGACCCTACCAACCCACCCAGCAACAGCACAGAGTACCAGTACCCTGCCAGATTATAAGTGAGACAGCATACTGTCTGGTGACCTTGCCCATGAGTCTCTCTAACAGGTAGTTTGTAAAATGTTGCTAAGGGGGGGCAGTGGAGAACTGCTAGTCATTTCTGCCTGCTGGGTGGGAGGGGGGACAATGGTAATGCTGCACACACACCGGGAGATCTTTTCCTTCTGCAGAGACACAAGTCAATTTTGAAGAGCCATCTATATATGCTTAGTTGCTCAGCTTGCTACAGTTGATGATAACTGTGGATCGGCTGTGCCCCCCCCCCCCACACACTTAACTTATATTCTCTCCCCTGTGACAGAACATGCATCTCAACTCTGCCTGAATAGGCATGGGAAAGTTACATGTACTCGCGATGTGTTTGCGGGGCTGGAGGGGTTTGTGACTGTTGAGGAGGAAGAGGGCCGGCCCTGGACCATGGAAGAGGCTCAGTTCTAAGAATGGTGCTGGTGGGGCTCGACATCTCCTGAGGGGAGAAGGTAGCAGTGAGCCTGCGGGTGGGAAGATTCCTGGCAGTTCGGAGACTGATCTTGTGTCTGGGTGACATGTAGCGTGCACCATTCGAAGAACTGAAGAACCATTGCACAGTGGCACTGTTGCACATTTGAGGAAGTCTAACTCTATCACTGGTTTAGTTAACACCTGGGACAAGAACTAACATGGATGAACCGATGTAACTTCGTCACGCTCTCCCAGAACAGGAGACTAACCCAGGACATACAGCGTGACTCTATTGCCACCGCTGTCATTTGTAAAAGTTAGATGCTGCGGGCCCCTGGTCCCCACCAGATGATACTCGGTGGGAGCACAGGGTGGAGGGGGTGGCAGTGGGACTGCACCAACTCCTTGAGTTCCCAAACTGTAGAGGGGTGCACATACCAGAATGGAATGAATCTGCACTATGGTACAGTGTTTAATAAATAAGTAGATCTTTCTCACTCTCTGGCTTCTACTGTCACAGCTATCATGCACTTGGGTCTTGGGGCTGTGGGTGCAACTAGGTATAGCTAAGCCTGAGTTCCACTGCACAAACTCTAATAAATCATAACATATTTTAACTGCCTTAACAAAATGATAGGTACTTATGTGCCAGTTGCAGATGTGACATTAGGTTAAAAGGGAACATGACCATGTATGTTTGCACCCAGCTGGAAATGTGTTTTTAATAACATTTGGTTTGCTTTTTTTCTACTGTTTGCATTGGAACTGTCATATTGGAACTGTTGTGCTACAAGGTAGGAGGGTGTGGGGGCATAGGGGTCTGATTGGTTGCTTCAGGTGGGACTGCTGTGGGATGAAGGGCCGGGGGGGGCATGGGTTTGGAAAAAATGAAGTTCGCACAAGGTACAAGGGTACTGTTGATTCCTTTGTGGTATATGCAACATCAGTCAAAGCCCCATGGGGAGGAGTGAGGAAAGGAGTCCAAGCTAAATTACGCTAGAGAAATGGTACAAGTTGATGACCTTAAAATCACCACATGGAACATAAACGGAATAAAATGTGAAGAAAAGAAAAAAGTGCAATGTAGTGTAACCCCCCACCACCACCAATTTGGGGGTTTACCTTAATGTCTTTCTGGGCTCTTCAGTGCCCACTGTCAGGCTGGTGTCCTGTCTTTAAGTAGTTCTGTTCATTTGTGTGAGAGTGCCATATTGAGCCTCTGCACCTGTCCCTTTAAGAGACTAGTTAATCTGTGTTAGGCAAATGGTCTGAGCTGGGTCCAGGTGATTTAGGGCTTGCCACCGGCCAGACAATGCTCTGTTTTGCTCCACTCTGCAGTCGCTGTTTGCACAGAGGGAGCCTGTGTAGGAACTGTGCTTATTTACTGTTTGTGCACTGTTATATTTGAAATGGAGAAGTTTGTCTAACTTGCTTTATTTGCAGCTTACGAACATACGAACATATGGAAGTTGCCAGCAGCAAATGGCCATCCTGGTCTATCTAGGCTGCTCGAGATTGCAGCTAGCTTCTTATTCAACAGCTGCCCCACTGCCCTTACCTCCCTTTACCCTCCCCTTTGCCCTGTCCCACCCTTTCTTGAAGCATTCCACTGTGTTACATGCCACCACTTCAGCTGGTAGTGCGTTCCACTTTGCCACCACCCTCTACATAAAGAAATGCCTCCTCACCTCCCTCTTGAATCTACCCCCCCTCCAATCTCACGTCATGGTCCCTAGTGTCTCTCCCCACCCTCCTCCTGAATAGATCCTCTGTGTCTGTTTTGATTATCCCCTTCATGTATTTGAAGGTCTCAATCATGTCCCCCCGTCCCTCCTCTCCTCCAGTGTGTACATGTTTAACTCTCTTAGTCTGACCTCATATAGCAATTCCCCCAGGCCCTGAATCATCTTTGTTGCCCTATGCTGCACCCCCTCCAGCAACCTAATGTTCTTTTGTAGATGCAGGTGCCAGTACTGCATGCAGTCTTCCAGGTGGGGTCTAACCAACGATCTGTACTTTGGTAGAATAACCTCCCTTCTTCTCGAGGTAATGCTTGTTTATCTGGATGGGAGCCACCATGTTAGGTCCAGGACTTCCATTAATTGGACCAATAGAACCTGGGGACCTAAAATGGATCCGAACCCCAGTGTTCTGTGGGAAGAAAAATCTGTAGTTTTGTAGTTTTTCAGTTGACGCCAAATTGACCTGGAGGGGGAGCCTTTAAGGGGTGTAGCCAGGAATTTTAAAGTTGTACTCAAGAGTGGACAAACTGTTGCCCCCCCCATAAACACAAACCAAAAGATGTGCTGCCCCGCCACAAAAACACTGACCCACTTCCACTTCAGTCAGCTATATGTGATAAGTTAATGATCCTAATAGATTCAAAACATTTTATTTTATCTAACACACACACACACACACACACAACCAATCAGATAGATGTTGGTTGGCTTTTAGTTACAATGTGTAGGATACATTATGATAAGCCTCTGTACGACATCAAGGTAGCCAGCCTTTCATAAGTCCGTTCACACCAGCACTCATGCATACATACTCAATTGGGTCACTCATACAATCATGGCCTCTAAGTTTAGCACCCACACATCTTCCAAAGATCATTCACAAACACATACAAAAGCACCCAAGAAGGGGAGGCTTCTTTTTTTTGTTGCCTGGCCTGAGGCTCATGTTGCCCCTAGATTTTCCAGATTTTACTGTACTCAGCAGAGCACACAGAGTATGCCTGCCGATACCCCTGGAGCCTTAAGTGTGACTGGCAGCTCCTTCAGCCAACTGAACTGCTGGATTGCAAGGGAAATCCCCAGCATGCCAAGAGACAGGGATTAGTTAGAATTGGAGGTTGAAGTGTGAACACTCAAGCTTTCGAGCAGCTGCTCCCAGAAAAAGCATAGCGGAATTGGCAGGAAAAGGCCTACCTTGCCTCCCTGCCACCTTTCTCTTACATTGAACTGCTTAATTGCAGAAGTCAAATTTGTCCGATTCCAGACTGGAACTGTGGCAGAATGAAAAGAAGTTTATCAGTGCTACTTACGATTTGGACTAAAGACTTGCTACTGAAGTGATCGTCCCAGCTTGTGAGCGAGATGTGCTCATTTAGAAAGGTTTGCTCAGTAAAGCTGCTGAATTGCAACCGGACTATATCCAAACTGTGGGAAGAGGTAGCTGTTGGTTTTGAATGTGCTGAATGTGTTATGTGGGCCGAGACCTGCTCGCCTACTGTCAGACCTGTTACGCCAGCTGGAGGCTTCACCAGCAGAAACTTTACGAACTTTGCCAGACTGCTCATCCATGCCTGGGCCTCACCAGACTGCAACTTCTGCATCAGAGATTATCATCGGCAAGAGACAGGCTTCGGGATCCAGCCCCTGCTCAACAGCAACATGCAGGTTGCTGCCACCTGGAGGAAAGGCCATAAAGAGGAGGTGTGTCGTGTCAGCCCCGCTTCCCCATGCTCATCAGTGAACACCACGTGGTCTCAATATTGCCTGCTTTGTAGCAGAATCTTGGTAGCGTGAGTATAATCAGTCAATCTTTATTTTACCAGGCGAAACACCATTGAGTAAACTCATTTTCAAGGTGGACCTGGGCAGTTAACAAAATAAGTATAAAGTACAATAAGTAAACAGTAAGCAGAATACAGAATATGGAATATTGGTACACAGGACTAATACATATCGATATGAGGCTTGTACAGTAAAGAATTCTGGAGAACAAATAGTCTGAAAAGGGCAAAAGACCACATACAATATATACAAAGATCTTGCAGTTTACAATATACAGTATACAAGTGCTTGCAGGTAGTAGTATAAAAGTATCGTTGAGGCAAACATGAATAAAAACTAGGCTTTCCATTGAGTACCTCACATATGGGGAGGGAGGAGGAAGTTGGGACATTTTGCATAGTAGACGGGAGGAGGAAAGAGCAGAATGCAAGAGGAGACAGAAGGAAAGAGGAGATGCAAAGCGTTGGGAGGCACCAAGTTATGTAGCAAAGGATGGTGCCAAATATGTCAAAGGAGGCAACTGCAGACAGGTAATACCTGGCCACACTCAAGGGAAGCATTTACATGACTCCTTGATAGATCGTGCATAAAGCGTCTTGAATGAGGCCAGGGAGATAGGGTGTGCCGTCTTAAAGGGACACTGTCAACCCCCTTAAGTCTTACAGTGTCCCTAGTTTAAAAAACATGTTTTATGATTGCCAGCATTCTGTAAAGACTGCTGATGTAGTTGGTAGTTTGATGCTGACTCTTTTTTCCTTTCAAAAAGTGAAAAACAGACTGCCCACCATGCTGGTGTTACCACACAAACACAGGTTTGTTTACATTCCTTGATCAGCTCCAACTGCATCATTCCTGAACTTGAAAACACCCGCAACATAGTCCAGCCCTTCATGATGCAGTGGGAGTTTAGGAGGCTATTGCCTCATGAGTAACTGCACTGTCTGGGTGTGTTTCTAATGCTCAGAAGTATGCAGTAATAACAGACCCAGGATTGTAAACAAAACAAGGTTGTTTATAAATATACATTTGCATGCATTTCAGTTCTACTAAACAAGGAGACAGACAAAACAACCAGCAACATCAATGAATTTTAGAGAAGGTAAGCAATCATAAAATGTAGGTTTTTAACTAGAAATAATATGATGAAAAACAGGTTGACAGTGTCCCTTTAAGATTTTTTGCAATTTATTCCTCAGTTGAGGTAGAGTGAAACTTATTGAGGACCTACCGAATCTTGAATTGACCTTGGGTATGGATAAGGTGATATAAGTGGAGCTTCTTAATGCATACTTGCATTGTACTTAAGGGCAGACAGTCAGCTATGTACTTGGGTGACTTCTTTGTGATTACTCTATATATCCAGAAGGCAGCATTTCTTTGCTTTCTGAAAGTGAGGGATGACCAGCCAATCAGCGTAGCTCCCTGCAACGAGTGTTTAAATCATCTGTGGTACCATCTAATTGTTTCAATTTCTTGGGTTTACAAGGGACTAACTAAGCCAACTGGCTCGGATTACAAATAACCTGGTTGTTTTGCACGTTATCTGCCATTCTTTCCACCAAGGGCTCCAACATCAGCTGCAGCGCTGGCCACCCCCGGAGTGCCTCTGGCTAGCCAAACTTTCCATCCTGGATACCCAGTATTGTGCGACTGTCAGCTTGGGACAAAAAGCGCATGCAATCACTGAACAAAATCAGATTGCTAATCGTTTGACTAGATTCATGCCCCTTCCTTGTTCACTGCCCCTCAATAAACCTGATAATCTTTTTTTACGTTTAACCTGGCTAGTGTGCATATTAGTTGGGGTACAGTGTTAAGAGTGTGCGATTGTATTGCTAACCTTACTTTACAGGGGGTCTCCAGGGAAGCTGCTGCAAGTCCAGCCCTGGTGGTAAGTGTGAAGGGTGTGTGCATATTATTACAGTTTCAGAATGACTGTGAATTCACTACAGTGTCATGTACTGGGCCACTAGCAGGGTTGGTGGGCGGTTATAGTTTCCCAGAGTGCTATAGCAGAACAGTCAAACATCCCCAATATCACTACACTGGGTGGAGGCACTTTTATAGTAAACCCAGACCCCTCAACCTGTGCATAGCCATACAGGCAGGGGTAGTAGCCCTCGGAATAGCACTGCTTTGGGGTTACATCTTGGCAGCATCAATGGGATTAATGCCCCCTTGTGGCCAAAAGTTAGATTTTTTTGTCAGCTGTGAAATTGGCAGGAGAACTGTAACAACACACTTACCCACGCTCCCCATAGGTGTGTTTCGGTTATGGATGGCATTTTTTCCGGAATTACCCCCCACTCCCAGTGGAGAAAAGGACTGGGAAACCTGGAAAGCCCATGCTACATGGATGGTATGTAAATGGCCTGGGATCGAGGAACAGAAGCGGCAGGAAATTATAGTGACCCTCCAGGGACTGGCCCTAAATGTAATTTGGGGGCTTCAGTCTACCTGATCCACCTCGTCTGTGCAGCAGTACTTGGACGCCTTAGCCTTTGACCCCATAGGAATGTGGATCAGTTGATGTGGGAGTTTAAGGCAGTGCGCCAACAACCCGGAGAATTGTTTTCGACCTATATCTTGAGGTTGGAGGACATTTTGCAAAAAATATTAGACCAGGGAGGGGGCCACCCTACAGGAGTTAAATCATATCCGAATGGATCACATCTTAACTTTGGTCAAGGATCCTTGGTCCGTGATGTTTCAGTTGCAGAGACGCAGCAGTGATTGGATGATGCCCCTGCTTTTTTTCCATTAATGCGGGCAGTGCGAAGGGCCGAGCATCAACCTGATGAGGACTCTCTTGTGCTGCATGCATCTAAACTCCCAGTTGTCACTAGAGACCAGGAGCAGTCAGGAGGTCCTTGTGATGGTAAAGGGGTGCCTAGCACCACAAAAGATACAGACCCCCCTCTTTGGAAGACCGGCTGAGCAAAATGGAGACCCAGTTTGCCCGATTGTGTGGTATATTACTAGAAATAGTCCAGTGACCTGAATTCATGGCTAATGTTGAAAACGCCAAATCCATAAGCAATAAAGCTTCTTATCCCGTCTCTTCGCTATTGGAAACCAACCGTCCAGATGCTTACTTCCGAAGATTGTGTATTCTGTTATCGTTGTGGCCATGATGGGCAACAACAGAATGAGTGCCTGTCTTCAGCAGATTTGGGCAGAGTAATTAGCAATCTAATAGCTGATCGGAGATCTTGGTTATGCACCTTGCCAAGATGAACCAACAAATCATCTAAGTCTCATTCCTATCATGGTCATTATTAAAGGCACCACTGGTGACATACCAGATAGATCTGAATTGTTTGCAACTAATGATTCCAATAGTTTTATGGACAGTGATGTTAATGACGATGATGTTGATATTATCAGTAACGTAATACGTGATTTAAATTCCATAGAATTTCCTCCTGATGACGAACCTGGAATTTCAGAACAAGTTACTGAATGTACTTCTGCTGAACCAGAAGTAGCAGAGCAAGAAAATTACCATGTTCCTTTTCTAGAACAGAGTTAGACAGCCAGTGCAGAAGTCACCCCTTTCATCAGAAGCTGATGTATTGATGTACAGTGAGCCGGGACTGATCAACCCGAGTGCAAATGTTGAAAGGACTGAGCCTGTGCCTGCCCCTCCCAGAAAGTCTGGAAGAGCCACAATGCCTGTAGTGCGCCTTGGTTATGACTCCCCAGGAAGGCTTGTAGATCTCCCAATGAATGTAGTTCACAAAGGGGTGTATATTTCTGAGAACTCTTCCAAAACTAGGCTACTGTGCCACCTCAAAGCTAATAGTGAAGCCCTCCAATCAGTATACTAATGCCCTTGCCCCCCTTGCCCAAGCTTAGCTGATAGGGACAGGCCCCAAGCCAGGTGGGTTAGTGTGCAGGAGATGGTACAAACAAGGGTTGTACGAATAATGTGTTTAACTACTTGAACTTGTTTATGGAACGTAATATGTTCTTATGAAGTGTTCATTGCCAAATGCAAAGAAGTATAGCAATACTGTTGTTATAGCTAGTTTATTTTCACTGAGGGCCATAGCAGAACAGACAAACATCCCCAATACCACTACTCTGGGTGAAGGCCCCTCATTAGTGAACCCAGGCCCCTCAACCTGTGCATAGCCATACAGGCAGGGGTAGTAGCCCTTGGAATAGTGCCGCCTAGGGGTTACAGTAGACTATGGAAACTAAAATCTGTAATTGTTTTACTGCAGGAGATGCATATGAGCACAAGAAAGCTAGAAAAAAAAATGATGCCTAATGGGAAAAGCACTTTGATTGTAGCATGCTTCATCTCCAAGACCTGGGGGACAGCTATCTTGATCCTGGTGGGCTTTGGTGACACAGTGCTGATGGCAATAAATGATGAAGGAGTTTGATATTCACTGGCCCAAATCCCGCTCCCTACTGGGGAACTTCTAGTGCCGGATTCCATCTATGCCCCCAGTATTGAGGATCCCCACTTCTGCCAGCACCTGGTACTAGACATGGCCGGCCTGCAAGGTCCTTGGATACTAGGAGGGGACTATAACTGTAGTAGGGGTGTGACCCTTGACAGATGTAATATTGCCCCCACACAATTATCCTGCAATGACGGGCCCTGGGCAAACTAGAGAATACATATGCCCTTATAGATGCCTGGAGGCACTTTAACCCAAAAGGCCATGAATACAGTTTTTATTCACATGCACATCAATTATATACAAGGATTGACTGCATACTGGTTCCCCCCACACCTACTGAGCAGCGTCAGTGATGTGGGCTACTGCCCATATTGATTTCTGATCATGCCCCCCCCCCAACCCTCACACTGGAGGGGAACAACCCTATGTCACAGGTGGAACAGTGGTGACTAGATCCAGCATTATTAAAAGATTCCAAACACAATAGCCCCTCACTATAACGAACGCTTTCAGAGCCATGTCTGCCGTTTGTTATAGCTCCTCATTCGTTACAGTGAGGGATGCTAATACGGGACATGCTGTGGGGGTGGGTTTGCTCAGATAAGTATGCACGCTAATATGGGACATGCTGTAGGGTCAGTGGATAATGTGAAAAGGTTTTTTATGCTTGGTGGAGGAAAACTGATGTTGATACAAACTAATCACCTACATTTGTCACTCACTAATATGGGACATGCTGTGAGGGCGGGTTTGCTGAGTTAAGTGATTCAGGGATGGGATAATGTGCAATGCATAATGTGAAAAGTGTTTTGTTTTTTTGTGTGTGTGTTTTTGTGCTTGGTGAGACTTTAACTTTAGCTTGCTTTGGCCAGCCCGCTGACACAGAGGTTGGATTTCCGTCTTCAGTGCCAGCGACCCGGGTTCAAGACCAGAATTGGGGTGTCAGAGGCCCAGCTGGGGGAGAAGAATTGAGCATCGTTGGGACTGCTCTCCTTCTCCTCCTGAGTTGGGGGGGAGTGACCGGCGCGTAATTGACCCCTGGCAGTGGCCGGGGGGAATACAGCTGCTGGTGCCGAGCTGTCATGGAGGTGTGCTGGACGTTTGCATGTTGCACACTATGTTATTGCACGTCATGCCTCTTGGGGAGCCCATTATCGAAAAAACAGCTGCCAGCTCCGTTTATGACGCCCCATTTCTCTGGCCCCTGTGCCACCCTCTGTGATGCTTAGTTGGTGCCTGAGCGAGAGTCTACATTGGTGCAGCCCCACACATCGGCACTGCCTTGAGGGGTAAGCCAGGGAGGCCTCCGATTGGTTCTTCCACTGAGAACCTTGTGCAGTCTTCTGTGGGGGCTTTGCCTGCCCGATGGCCCCGCCCAGAGGGAGCAAGCCTGGGTGGATTGCTGCTTGGGTGAGTCTGGGGGTGGGTGAAGGTCAGAGGAGTCGGGGGCTGAGCTCTTGGGAGGACTGGCTCCCAAAAGCATACTAAATTAAAAAAAAAAAAACTTTAGCATGCTTTGTGCATTTTACTTATACAGTGCACTACTTTAACCCAGTCAGGAAAGAGTTGGTCTTTTTCATTCCTGAAAAAAAATTGGTAATTTTCATCTGTTTGTCTCTTTTAATTGAAACGACATCCTTTGCAAATGACACAAGTGTCAGGTGGATAAACCTTATGGGGTCTACCTCCTGACATGAGGACCAGGCCAGCCCTGTCTCTAAGCCCTTGATAGCCTCACTGTTTGTCGGGGGTGGCGGATGCACCTCAAAGTCTTCATCTCCTTCTCCCTCTATTTTCTCAGTTTGTTGTTTGGGCACTGCTGAAATAATCTTGGAGTTTGACAGCTGCTCGCGAGTCTCAGCCATGTCGTCTCCTGACAGCCACTCCTTGACGGCAGCCTCTGGGTCAGTGGAATCGATCCGGTCCAGGTTGCTAGCCATCTGTGCAATTTCCGCAGTATCATAGTTGCCCATCTCATCATCAGGGGCAGTGTCTTCATCCAAAACAGCACCCAGTGTTTCCAGTCAGCAGTGTGCTAAGGTGCTTTCTGTGACACTTTCCCATGCTTCCCCAGCCAAATGTGCCATTGTTTTTAAAGTTAATGACTATGCCTTGAGCCTGTCAGGAACTGCTGATTTAGTCTCCACAGTGTAGCTAGAACACTTCATGTTGCTATCTGGAGACCTGTTAAATTACGTCCTTTTATAGTGCCACAATAGCTGTCATACAGGAGCCAAACTGACCGTTTGCTATAGCTAGGAATTCATTATAGTGAGGGGCAACTTATAAGGAGTTTGTTTATTTTTTATTTTAGTCTTTGGTAACCGGGTAAGGCCCACTAGACACAAGTGGCTGTTTTCAGGGGCGACCTGGGAGCACTGGGGGGGTTGAGTGACTTACTCAGAGTCACACAGTACACAAATGGAGGTTGTGGGAATCAAACCCAGGTCTGCTGGATGTACCAAGCTCACTCACAGCTCGTTACTCTAACCTCTAGGCTATACTGCTAGCCCCATGTCTCTGGCAATACAAGAATTTCTGACCTACAACTTCCAGGGGTACTACATCGCACAAGACCTGCTGGGAAGCACTAAAGGCCTTTATCTGTGGCCAAGCTTTCTCCTTTGCCAGCCATAAAAAAAAAAAAAAAAAGGATGACTGAGAACAATATAGTCTTCTTAGAATGAAAAATACAAGCATGCGAACTGGCTGATATGCGTAGACCTAATCAATCTCTGTAGAACGTGATTCAAAAGCTGAAAAGGAAGTATAACACTATGAGCAGTGCCCACATTGAAAGGGCAATCCTTATAGGCCAAGCAGATAGATATTATGATGGAGACAGAGGGGGTAAGATGCTGGCCAGTTTGCTGAAGTAAAAAGAGGGTGAGAGTACCATCCCTCAAATAAGACACGTGAAGGGGGAACATAGTCTCAGGGAGGGCATGTGCCACATATATTTGTAAATTTATATACCAAACTGTATTCCTCAGAGGTATCGCCTTCTCAGACACAGCTTGACTCCTTTACCAAAGTTGGAGGGAAGCCCATCTCACCACAAGAAGCAGAGAAACCCCTAAACAATGAGGAAATACAGGGAGCAGTGAGGGGACTGAGGAGTGGGAAGGTCCCCAGGCCCAGTGGCCTTCCCATTGATTTTTTTAAACTTTCCTGAATCTCTTTTGTGATCCTCTCTGTGACATGTACATTGAGTGTCTGGAGGAAGGCATGCTGTCCCCCTACAGTGGGGTCAGCAACCGTCACAATTCTTCCCAAGCTGGGCAAGGATCCAACCTCATATGCATCATGTAGCCCCATATCACTCCTTACAGACAACTATAAGATCTTGGTCAAGCTTATGGCTACCAGCAATTAAATGATCCTATCCCTGTGCAGTCACTCAGATTGGGGGCAGGGGTGTCCAAGGCAGACAAAGTAAATGTAATATTAAGCATACCCTTAACATTGTGCACAGATGGTCCAAACACCCAGATTCACACAGAGCAGCAAGCCTTGCTCTGGATGCTGAGAAAGCATTTGACTGTGTGGAGCTGGAGTTCAGTTCTACAGTCTTGGGGCCTCCGGGTTTGGTTATTGGAATGGGTCAAAAACCCTATATAACACCCAGTGGCCCAAATAATGATGAATGGAGGCCTGACTCCAGCGTTTCATCTAGAATGTGGCACAAGGCAGAGGTGCCCACTCTCTCCTCTTCTGTATGTTCTTCCTCATTGAACTGCTTGCAGCAGCAGTATGCAATCACCAAGGCATTGCTGAGTATGGGGGACATAAAGTGGCCCTATTTGCAGACCTTCATGTTTATCTGCAAAATCCAGTTTAAGGCCTGAAACATGTGCAGGAGGTGCTGGGGAATAAGGGGCACCATTGGGTCATAAGATAAATTGATCTAAAAGTGAAATAATGCCACTAGGAAGGAAAAAGCAGAATCAGTTAAGCCAAAACTCTATGAAGCTAATGGTAGTGGACAAAATAAAGTACCTTAGGGTTATTATCCACGCCAAACTAAGCTTGTTAAGTAAAAAAAAAAAAAAAAAGCTGTGCCTCTTACTTTTCAGCCTGACTGAAGACTGTGAAAGATGACCCCACCTACCAGTATCCATAATAGGAAAGATAAACTCTGTCAAAATGTCCATACTGCCTAAACGTCTGTTTCAGTCCATCCTTTTGCACGCAGCAGATAAGATATCTTTAAACAGCTCAATTTTGTCATCCATTGATTTCGCTGCAGGAGCAACAGTGCATGCATCGGGAGGGTAATTCTTCAGCTGTCCACTTGGAAAGGGGGGACTTCTCCACCTGAAATACTATTACTAGGCGGCCCAGTTAGCCTTTATCCCCTGGGAAACTGCTACTTCCCCAGCACGGATTGCACTTGAGGGAGAAGAAGCAAGGGAGGACCTTAGAAGAGGAGTGCTGTCAACTGCCCTGAACCCTTCCACTAGAAGAGAACTCGTAAACCCGTGCTCTTGAAATACAGTGAAAATCTGGAAATTGGCCTATAAACACCTGCAGGTCCCTAGCGCCATATCAATACATGGCAGTATCAAGGAGACCATGAGAGGGTGCCCCAAATATACGGTCTTACTTCATAAGGGACTACTAAAGTAGGAGATGTGTGGCCTCAACCCTGTAGACCAACTATACACAGGAGGGAGAAAATTACAATTCTCAGAATTGCAGCAGAAGTGGGTGTTAGGGCCCGGGGATCTATTTATATAACTGCAGGTAGCCCACAGATTAAAGACACTATTGCTTGGAGGCCCAAATCACACCAGTTCCACTCCCATTAAAGAAGAACTGTATGCACCCCCAACTGACGCAAAACCACTGTTAGTTTATTAGAAGTCCCTATGGGGAGGAATACTAGCCACAGTGGAGAAAATTATAGCCTGCTGGGAAGAGGACATAGATGCTGCAGTTTCCCCACGGGTCTGGGTAGCTGTGGTCAGGCATCTACACTCATATCCATTTAATAACAAACTTCATCAGATACAACTTGCTCTGCAGGGCCTACATCAATTCGAGCACCGTGCACAGAGTTAACCCTGAGAAACCCAGGGAATACCCTAAATGTGGCACAGACAGTGGGACCTAGCTGCACATCTTATTGGCGTGCTTGAAAGTCACTGCTTTTTGGAAAGGAGTACATGGTGTTATAGCCCTCCCCCACTCATCCCTTGAGTTACTTCTGGGAGCAGATCCCAACAGGGAGGTAAAGAAACAAGACTCCTGTCTGTGGTCGATGACACTTATCAGTGCCTGAAAAACCATTGCCTGCACTGGGGAAACCCCACCTTCCATCCAGCGATGGGCAAATAACCTTAAGTTGTGTCTCGGGCTGGAGCATATCCAACCTAACGCAAATGGGAGAGTGAGCCTCTTTCACTCCATGTAGGGCACACTGGATAGGGCATTAGAACAAAGTTTATTGCTGGGACAGCAGTCATTAATGTATACCACACTGTCCAAAGCCCAGTGGGCAGCACAAGACACTTCTTCTGAGGGAGCACTCTTCACACTGCAGTGTCTACACAGTAATACAGCTGCCTCCACCCGTGAGTGATCTGACACAGGTTACTTGTCTGTTTCCCAATGATATTCTCCCATTGTTACCAGGAGAGATGCATACTGACCGTACTGTGCTTTGTTTTTGTACAATCAACTTGCCTACCTGAGATTTAGCAATTTGCATTGCATACCTAACTTTATGGTGTTAGTTAACTAATATGAGTGTACTGTGCCCAAGTTAAGTCTATGACATGTTTGTTCATTGTATTTTACTGACTTTCAATAAACATGGTTTACAACTCACTGGAAACAGGGGAGGTACCCAAAGACTGGAGGACAGCAGATGTAGTCCCCGTATACAAAAGTGGGAACAAAGAGGAAGCAGGGAACTACAGACCAGTCAGCCTCACCTCAGTAGTGGGAAAGATCATGGAAGCACTACTGAAGGAGAGATTGGTGGAACATCTGGTTGTCAATGGACTGCAGGACCCAAGGCAGCATGGTTTCACCAGGGGGAGGTCATGTCAGACCAACCTCATTGAATTTTGACTGGGTGACTAGGGAGGTGGATCAGGGAGGGCAGTGGACATGGCCTATCTGGACTTCAGCAAGGCCTTTGACACTGTGCCACATAGAAGACTATTACACAAACTGGGGAATATGGTGTGGGCAGGACAGTAGTGTGGTGGGTAGGCAACTGGCTGGGTGGCAGGACACAGAGGGTGGTGGTAAATGGCTGTCACTCCACAGAGGGAAGAGGACCAGTGGGGTACCACAGGGATCAGTGCTGGGACCGGTCCTATTCAACATCTTCATCAGTGACATTGCACAGGATCTAGAAGGCAGAATTTCACTGTTCGCTGATGACACAAAGCTCTGTAACAGAGTAGACACACCAGAGGATGTAGACAGAATGAGAAGGACCTGCAGAAACTTGAAGAATGGTCAAGGGTTTGGCAGTTGAAATTCAATGCAAAGAAGTGCAAGATAATGCATATGGGGCACAAAAACCCTGGCACAATATATCAGTTGGGGGGTGAGGATATAGCATGCACCAAGCAGGAAAGGGATCTTGGGGTTGTCATCTCTGATGACCTCAAGGTAGGGAAACAGTGTGACAAGGCATCAGGTAAAGCAAATAGGATGCTGGATGTATGGCAGGGCATCACCAGCAGGAAAAGGGAGGTCTAAATCCGCCATACAAGACACTAGTGAGGCCCCACCTGGAGTACAGTGTACAGTTCTGGAGACCATACCCACGTAAGGACATAGACAGGGTAGAGAAGGTTCAGAGGAGGGCAACAAAGATTGTGCATGGGTTGCATCACAAGTCCTATGAAGACAGGTTGAAGGAACTGAACATGTACCCTGGAGGAGAGGAGGGAGAGAGGGATATGATAGAGACACAAGTATCTTACAGGGAGGAACAGGGTGCAGGAAAACACTATTTTTAAGCGAAAAAGATGTTTCAGGACTAGAGGGCATGGGATGAAGTTGGAGGGAGGACGATTCAGAGGAAACATGAGAAAGAATTTCTTCACAGAACGGGTGGTGGACAAGTGGAACACCCTGCTAGAGGAAGTGGTGGGAGCTGAAACAATCACGGGATTTAAGAATGCATGGGATAGACATAAAGGAATTCTAGAGGTCAGGGGTAAGGGGAAATAGACTTCTAGGAAAACAAACTGAACTTACAAGCTCAAATGGGCAGACTAGGTGGGCCATAGGCCCTTATCTGCCGACACTGTCTATGTATCTATGTACAAAAACAGGCCAGTGAGGCCATGGACTTTTTTCCAGTGCTATTGTGCTGCAATATCAGCTCCTCAGCCATTCAGTTGTCTTAGTCACTCACTGGAACTGCGGAGCAGTCGGGAACGTGGAGAGAGGAGCAGGATCCAGAGTTAAAGGGACACTGTCGGCCTTTTTTGCACCTTATTATTTCTAGTTGAAAACCAGGGATTTATTTAACTCTAAAAATTGATTAGCGTTTTGCTCAGAAAAGTGTTAAATCTTTGTGAAAATGCATAGCTCTTGCCTCACTGTGTTTAACAATCACAGCACTTTTAGAAAATCTATATAAATACTTTCTGTACAGTTAGTATAGTCCCAAGAAAAAAACTGCTAATCAATTATTTAAAACCCTGAAAACCCATACTTTGATTGCTTACCTTCTCTAAAGTGCATTGTTGCTGCTGGTTGTTTTATCTGCCTCCTTGCTGAGTATAACTGAAATGCATGCAAATGTACAGTTGTAACCAAACTTGTTTTGGTTCAGATCCTGGATTAATTTTTCCTACATACTTTCTGAACATTAGAACCCCACAGACAGTGCAGTTACTCATGATGCATTAGTCGTCTCTACTTCCACTGGATAATGAGTGACTATACTGTGTTGGGGTGTTCCTAAGTCCAGGAAAGGTGCAGTGGGAGTGATGTAAGCAAACCTGTTTTGTGTGGTAACACCAGTATGGTGGGCAGTCTGTTTTACACTTTTAAAAAGAAAAAAGAATCAGAATCAAGCAACCAGCTGCATCAGCATTCTCTATAGAATGTGAACAATCATAACGTGTTTATTAAACTGGGGACACTTTGAGGCCTAATGGGGTTGACAGTGTCCCTTTAAGTGCTTGGGGTCTTTTTTGTTGTTGTGGGCTGTGTTGGGGAAGGTTGTCGTGGTGATCGGTGCTTAAACAAAAGGAATGGGGAGTCAGGTAGAGGGAGGACACCAACAGAGGGAGGGTTGAGGGATGACTTATACAAATAAGAGTGGGGAAGTGTGTGTTGGGTGGTTGATTGCCCTAAACTGAACATTTCACTATATAAAACATATTTAAACAACAACAAAAACAACTGCTTTATTTATTGTGGGCTCTGGGGCTGGAGGTCCGGGAGGAGTGAGGATGCCACCAGAGGGAGGGCTGAGGGCACGAATAGAGTCGGACCAGCTAATGGGATAGGAGGTCCCAGCAGACCACATGGCTGTAGCTAGCCAGTAGGGTGACTATAGTATTTCTAGTTGAAAAGGTCAAAATTCTGTAGTCCGCTCCCTTAGTCACGGGAAGCCGCCTAGTGATCAAAAATGCGGAAAAGGGAGCAGGATCCAGAGCTAAACGCTTGGGGCCTTTTTTTTTTTTTTTTTTTGTGTGTGGGCTGTGCTGGGGTAAGATGCAGTAGTGATCGGTGCTTAAACAAAGGGACTGGGAATCTGGTAGTGGGAGATGCTAACAGAGGGAGGGTTTGTACAAATAAGAGTGGGGAAATGTGTCTTGGGCAGTCGATTGCCTTAAGCTGAACATTTAGCTCTATAAAAGATTTTAAAAAACTCCGTTATTTGTTGTACACTCTGGGCTGGAGTATGGGAAGAGGGAGGGCACCAGCAGAGGGAGGGCTGAGGGCGAGAATAGAACTGGACCAGCCAGCAACTAGGAGGACCCAGTGGACCATGTGACTGCAACCAGTCAATAGGGTAGTTGCAGTTCCCTATATAATGCACCCAGAAGGCCAAGTGACCTATTGCATGAGCAACCCCAATGTGTGAGTGCCACAAAGCAGGAGTATGGTGTCCAACTAAGTTGAGTCCGGGGATGTTGGCAGGGCGTCCACATGGGAGAACCACAGGCCACACTACTTAGTGAAGGGTAGGCAAGGTAAGGTGTGGGAGAAAGGGGCGGGAAGTACTAAGGTACAGTTAAAGGTTGGAGATAGTGGTGGTACTCCCTATCTGGGGTATATCTACATGGTAGGTACACTGAGGGCATAAACTGGACTAGGCCTTCGTAGAGAGTTCTGGAGATTATAAAACTCCCTATTTGGAGTAGGACCGGCAGAACAGGGAACAGAGAGGTTGCAGTTAAACCCTATCTAGGTTAAATTGAAAAAGAAATCAGTGGGGGCACAACTATATCCTTTCTGGGGTAGGCTCATGTACGTGTGCTAGAGGGTAATTGTTAGGTACTGAGGGTAAGTTTGCTGTATCTTTCTGACAACGTGAATAGGATCAGAATAGTTAGCATGAGGTGGGGGTGGAGCTTGTACGGGCAGCAGGAGGACAGGAGTAGGATGATGTGTTTTATGGGCTGCAGGGAGGCAACGTTCCTGGGTACACTGTGAGAGGTGGTGGTTCAGTATATAGGAACCTAGATCACTTTTGATAGCGGTAAACTGCTTAGATGGGAGTTAGGGAGGCTTATGAGAGGGGGAGGAGGAGGGGGAGCAGGGAGGTGGGTGGGAGGGACAGTCCAAGTGAGGGAGGCAGGAGGGTTGAGGAGGGAGGACCCAGATGCAGTGGGACCATCTACCTCAAAGGGCGAGGAGACCGGGGGTGGACAGTCATGGGAGGTAGAGGAGGGGTCATGAGATGGGAGACTGGAGTGGGAGCACCTAGCTCTGTGCCATTGTGGAGTAGAGTCCTCCCATGGACCTGGGCCGGGAGAGGAGTGTTGGAGTAAGACTGAGGGGTCGGATTCTGGACAGGGGGGTTGGGGGGTTAGCCAAGTTGAGGGGTGGTAATGTGCACAGCAGTAATGGAGGGAGGGGTTGATTGACTAGGGTGGGAGGAGTTGGTGCAGTAAATGAGGGGAATGGAGGGAAGGATTGGGAACGACTGAGACAGGGAGGAACAGAGAGTACAGGAGGGCAGGTTAGTAGTACAGAAGGGGGAAGTAAGAGCAGTGGCTGTGGAGGGCAGTGGGTGGGACAGTCAGAAGGGGGGTGGAGCAAAGGAAAAGACAGGAGAGCAAGACTGAGGGGAGAGTTAGCCTGGGGGGGGGGCTCGATAGTTAAGGGCATGCACTGGTGAGGGAAGGGGGCTGCACACACGAGTAGGAAACTGGTGTGCATTCATGGGATGATGGCAGAGTGGGTGTGCATTATGATTACTCAACTTGCGCAGTGGGTTGTTAACCTCATGTGATCAGCCATTGGGCACAAACAACCTAGCTGGAGAGGAGGTAGAGGTGGTGCAGGTAAGGTTCAATGAGGTGTGGAGGATAAGTAGGAGGCTGGCAGATTGGTTGCCTTCTCTGAGGTGCTGCTGGTACCTACAGCCAGCACAGCTAGGGAGAGGAGGATAGAATATTTTAATGGCTGGCTAGGAGAATGGCACAAAGAGGAAGGTTATAGTTACACTGGAGGCTGGGAGGACACCTGGAATGACAAAGTCCTATACACGCCAGATAAGCTGTACCTCAGCAGATGGGCTCCAGAATCCTTGGGGACAGACTGGGGAAGTACATAACTGAGGATCTGAATTTAAACTGGGGGTAGGGGCAGGATGGGTCCTTGATCTTATACTGACGAATGTGGACCATGTTCAGGATAACCAGGCAGGTTGGAGGCAGAATAGCGCAGTGGTCTAAGGCTCTGAGCTGCAAATCTGGTGACATCCAGCAGACCAGACCTGGGTTTGAATCCCACAGCTTCCACTTGCATACTGTGTGACCCTAAGCAAGTCACTTAACCTCCTTGTGCTCCCAGGTCGCTCCTGTAAAAAAGCTTTCAGCTTAGTGTGCTATACCTGGTTAAACAAACAAATAAATAAATAAATAACCGGCTGAGGAACCCTTGGATGGCAGTATGCATTGCACAGTGTGGTTCAGGCTGGATAAGGGTAGGGAGAAGATACCCACAAAGATCAAGGTCCTAGACTTTAGAAGGGCTAACATCAAAAAATAGAGTGAGATGCTAAAGAGTCACCTGGCTGGCATCAGTAGAGAGATGGGAGTGGCGCAGAAGTGGTCCATTATTAAGGAGGGATTAGCGGAAGCCTTAATGGAGTGTGTTCAGCTAAAGAGGGAAACCTTCTAGGGCCAAAGCACCCAGCTGGTTCAGCTAAAAGGTAGAAGAGGCAGTCAGAGACAAGAGAGCTGCCTATAGGAAGTTTAGGAGGACCCAAGAGAAGGCTAGTGAGACAGGGAAGGTAGTTCAGCAGGCTAAAGCCCAGAAAGAACAGTTAGCCGAGGGAATTAAAAAAGAAGAGAAAGAGCTTTTTTGTAAGTATATAAGCGAAAAAAGAGATAAGGATGGCAGTGTACAACTTGAGAGGAGAAGGGTGGGTGGAGGAAAACTGGGACAAGGGTGAGAAGTTAAATGAATAGTTCTGTTAAGTCTTCACAAAAAAAAGAAATGGTTCCGTTCTGCAGGGGGCGAGGGGAGAGGAGGGCACTGTTGGTTCTGCAGGGGGCGAGGGGAGAGGAGGGCAGTGTTGGTAAGGTAAGTGTGGACAGGGTGAGGAAAGGTTTGTTGGCTGTGAAGGGGGAACAAATCCCTGAGCCCAGATGGAATCCATCCAAGAGTGCTGAGATAACTGGCGGAGGAACTTGCAGGCCCATTGGCTGACCTGTTCAATAGTTTGCTTGAATAAGGGAATGTGCCACTGGACTGGAGAATGGCACATGTGGTTCCACTCCATAAAAGAGGACCCAGGAATGACCCGGCCAGCTATGGACTGATCATCCTGACTTCAATCGTGTGTAAGTTTATGGAGGATATACTTAAAGCCTGGTAGGTTATGTGGAGGAAGATGGTTTCCAAGACAGGCAACAGCATGGGTTTGTGGCTGGGAGATCCTGCCAGATGAACCTGATCTATTTCCTTGACTGGGTCACTAAAACAGTGGACAAGGGAGAAGCAGTTGATATCCTGTACTTGGACTTCAGCAAGGCATTTGACTCTGTACCCCATAAGAGATTAAACAGAAAGCTGGAGGACCTGCGGGCAGGCAAGGAACTCATTGAATGGGTGTCTGGTTGGCTGAAAGACAGGACCCAGAGGATGGTTGTTGGGGGGGCTCTCAGGGTTTAGGGATATCACCAGTGCAGTCCCACAGGGCTTGTAATTTGGGCCACTGCATGTCTTCATCAGCAATATTAGAGAAGGCACAAAGTGCAAAATTTGCTTGTTTTTTGTGGATGACACCAGGCTTTTTGGGAGAGTGGACACAGCTGAAGGGGTACAGGATATAAAAGAAGATCTGATCAAGCTCAGAAGGTGGTCTGGAATATAGCAATGTGGCTTTAATGCCAAGACTATAAAGTCATGCACATTGGAGCCAGTGACCAGAAGACGGATTACAGCCTGGCTGGGGGTCCTGGTAACCAAGTCTCAGGAGAGGAGAAAGGCCTGGGGGTGCTTATCACTAGTGACCTGAAACACTCCTCACAATGTAGGAAGGCTGCCTCAAAGACCAGCAGAATGCTGGGCTTCTTCAAAATACAAATGCTCAGCTGTCCATCCGGACAAAAGACACTCCCAGACCTTTATTTATTTATTGAAGTCTCTGATTTATTTATTTGAACAAGTCGGATTTACAACTTTTGAGTCAGGGACTCATTTACAAAGGCACCTCGTTGCAGGGAGGGCAAGACAGTAGAACATTGTGCAGATACAACATTGGTCAATGTTACAGGTGCAGACATTGAACACAGAATACACTTAGTTACATGTTATTTACAAACACCTTTGAGCCAGAGATTCTTTTACAGTGGCACCATATCAAAAGGAAGGAACAAGGGGATACTTTCATGGTACAGAGGGTTGTTACAAAAATACAATTTGCATACAGTACATGTTACAAAAAATACACAGTAAAATGCTGTAAAAGTTCCATGAGTTACAAGTTTACATGTAGGTAAAAACATTGAAAGAGCGGTCAGGAGGGATGACCTTGTCATAGGCCTCAGAGAGTGAGGATTCCGGAGGTAGGAAAGGGGGGCAGAGAGTAGGACATGGTTAGAGTGGTGTTGAGGGCTGCCCAGGCGGGCAGTGTATAGAGAGGGCAGGGTAAGGAGCAAGGATGTGAAAAGGAGAGGAATAGAAGTAGAACAACAGAGAGAAGTGGAGGAAGGGTGGAGGAGTACAGTAAGGGGTGGTGAGAAGGAGGGAGGGGGGACGTGAGCAGAGGGAGTGTGTTAAATGCTAAACAGAAAGTTGGAGGGTATGGTAGGGGTACAATTAGGGGTGGTTAGGAGGAGGGAGGGGGGACATGGAAGCAGAGGGGGTGAGTTAAATGTTGAACAGAAAGTTGGGGTATGGCAGGGTGGTTTTTTTTTTTTTAATTTTGGGGGACAAATAGGGTAGACAGTAAGGAGGCAAAAGACTGTGCCAGGGCTGGCGTGCAGGGTAGCGGAAAAAAAGCAGAAGTGTTAAAAATAGAAGGAGCCATCAGGAGGGGGGAAGGTAGAGGAGAAGTAGCGAGGATTAGTAAGTGGTGTGACATGGTAGGAGTTTGGAGGGAGAAGGGTATTTAAGATAAAATTAGGTCAGGCATTCACAGCTGTTATGCTCCAAAAGATGCTGGTGTAAGTCAGAAGGTCTGGCGGGAGGCAATTAAGCCAGCTCAGATCTCTGTACATGAAAGTTCACTGTGCCTACGTCATGTGGCAGAAAGGAACTTGAAAGGTGGGGCTAGATGTGCTTCTAGTGCGGTGGTGGTTATTTGTCCTGCTGAGGAGCTGCAGAAAGCGAGGGTGGTGCTAGGCCAAGGCTGATTTTCTTTGCGAACAGTCAGGATTGGTAGTGGATTCTGCCCTGAAGGGTCTACCATTTTGCTGCGGTATAGAAGTCACAGGTGTGGGTGTATGGTAGGGCTCCAGTGACTAGGCGGCATGCTTTGTTAAGTGTGACAGTCTTTTAAGTGCGGTGGTGGTGGCAGAGTCCTAGAGTGTGAGCCCAAAATCAACAGTTGAGAGGATGGAACTAGTAATAGCTAGGCGGGGGTGCTTCCTCGGACATACTGTGCCTGTCTCTGTACAGAAGCCCCAGTCTGATGCTTACAACTCTAGAAATTATATTTACATGCTCAGTAAAGGAGAGGTTGCAGTCAAGCATCATACCGAGATATCTGAAGTTGTGGACTTGTTCTAGGGGTGTGTTAAGGTTGTTGGTGATGTGTAGCTGAGCAGTTTTATGCTTATTGTGGGCTGGCAAAGAGCATCACTTTAGCTTTTTTATAGTTCAAGATTAGTTTATGTTTGGAGAACCGGTCCTCAACTGCAGTGAAGCTTTCTTGTAAACAGCTGGTGAGGGACAGAGGATCTGGCTGATTAGTGAAAAGCACTGCATCATCCGTGTACAGGAGCAGGTTTGTGGGGAAAACTTGGGGAAGGGTTTTTAGAAAGAGGCTAAATAAGAGAAGGCCCAAAATTGAGCCTTGGGGAACTCCAGAGCGAACTGAGCGGCTAACTGAGAGTGTATAATTTATTTTAACTCTTTGAGTGCTGTCTGCTAGGTAACTTTTGAATCAATTTGTAACATCACGAGAAAGTCCAAGGGAGGGTAGGGACCCAAGTAATAAGGTGTGATTAACAGTATCAAAAGCCTTTTTGAGGTCAATATAGATTGATCCCACAAGATGACCACGGTCTACTGACTTATAATGAAGTCGTCTGTATATTCAAGGAGTGCAGTGGTGGTACTGTGCCCCTTTCTAAATCTGTGCTGTTGGGCACATTGTATACTATAGGTGGCTAGACAGTCGGTCAGCTGGTCAGCAACTATTCTTCTCAAGGGCTTTGGAAAGGGGTGGCAAGATGGAGACTGGGTTGTAGTTAGAGTGGGAGACCCTATCACCACTTTTGTGTACAGGTGTCACTAGAGCCACTTTCCAGACTAAAGGGAATTGGTCAAGACAGAGGGTTAGATTAAGTCTGTTGGTGAGGGGTGTCAAAACGGAGTTCAGGGTAAGGCATAGCAATGTAAGATCAAGGGTATCTCTACTAAATCTGAAGTTGTTAAGGACCTGCAGTAGGTATTTTTTAGCTGACTTGGTAGTTATTGCCTTGAAATAGAAAAGGGGAAGTTAGTGGTAGGAGTCATGTTATTTTCACTAAACTGACAGGAAGAATCATTGAAGAAATTTGGAGGGAATATACCACTCAAGTCCATAAAAGCAGCATTGAAAATATCAGACAAAGAACCTCTGTGCGCAAGCACTGAGGCAAGGGTTACCACAAAGGGCATTTGGCTGGGAAGCCAAGTTTCAAGAAAATACGAAATCACACATGCCCACACAATGCAAAGCATCATGGGCTACATATGCAAATCACCACAGAATATTATGCTGGTTCAACTTTAAGCAGAATTGCATGGTGCCAAAAGGCCTCTCACACAGTTTGCAAAGGGTGCTAACCGATGACATAGACACGTGTTTGGTCCTACCAGGACTCATCAGTATGCCCCGTCTGTTTGACACCCCAGTGGAATGAACCAGCTACCCTAAGACAGCCTGTCTGGGTTATGTTGTGGTGAACCCATTAAAATAAAAAAATATTTAAAAGACAAAGAACCTCTGTGCGCAAGCACTGAGGCAAGGGTTACCCCAAAGAGCATTTGGCTGGGAAGCCAAGTTTCAAGAAAATACAAAATCACACATGCCCACACAATGCAAAGCATCATGGGCTACATATGCAAATCACCACAGAATATTATGCTAGTTCAACTTTAAGCAGAATTGCATGGTGCCAAAAGGCCTCTCACACAGTTTGCAAAGGGTGCTGGCTATCTCTTTAGTATCTTGGGTGGTAACACCATTTGCACTGAGCACTGTGGGGTGGGGGCGGGGGACTTATGGGGCATGCCATTAAGGTTTTATGTTCTCCCAGAATTTTTGTTATTACCCCAGGAGTTCGAGAACTGATCCTGGAATTAAGAAATTTTGGCTAGGCGTACTGCACAGGTGCAGGCATTTCTGCCCTCCTTGTAGCGTTGCCAGTCACTAGGTTTATTAGTGGCCTTTGCAACTTGCCAGAGATGATCAAAAGGATCCCAAGCCCATGGTTATCCCACCTTTGGTGGACACCTTTGCAGATGTGACTCAGTCCACCTGGCGGCTTCCCCATTCTTCTTCATCGGTCCCCAAGAAGGCTGATCGCTTATACCGGGCTCCTAAGGAAACATCCTTTTCTTGCTGAGCAACCTGCTGCGGATTTGGTTGTCATCTCAGCGGCTCATGACTGTTTGCAGAGGCCCAAACACCTGAGCACCCAGCCTCCAGATAGTGAGTCCAAGCAGCTGGATTTAGTGGGCAGAAAGGTGTACATGTCTGCCACTTGCAGCATCAGGAGTTTGAACTTCTGACTCACGTGGTCGAGTTTCAGAATGCCCTTTGGGAACAGGGACTGGACATACTGCAAGCTGCGCCCGACTGCCCTGAGAAGGCAGAACTTGCTAAACTACTCCAGATCAGATCAGATGTGGGCACGCATGTGCTACGTTCTGCATATGATTCTGTGGACGCATCAGCAAGGGCGGCTGCTATGGGCATTTGTCTCCAGTGCCACTCCTGGCTCCGGGTCTCTGGATTCACGCCAGATGTGCAGTCCAGCATTCCGGATGTGCATTTTAAAAGCTCTGTCCTCTTTGGAGAAGAGACTGAGAAGATCATCTCTAAGCTTCAAGACTCTGGTAAGTCTGTACGTACCATGCAGTCTATGTACTGCCTGAAACAGGGACAGTTTCATAGGTCCTGTTTTCGTGGCTGAGGGGGTCATCAGCCTCAGCAACCCTGCTTTCAGAACCAGCCTCAGCAGGGAGACTTTGGTCTGTGAGGCGGAGCCAGGGGTTTCTTAGCCTCTACCTCCCGACAGGCTAAACCAGCTCAAGCTGCCTTCCCTTCCCCTCCAACCACCTGACTATCCAGGCAACCCACCTCCCCATGATGGCTCATTGGGAGAGGAGGTGGGCAGTCGCTTCTCGCTATATCCAGAAGACTGGAGACAGGTGACCTCCGACCAATGGGTTCTTGAACTCGTAGATCACAGGTACTCTATCGAGTTCATTGATCTTCCTCTGGACAGAACCCCCCCCCCCAAAAAAAAAATCCTGTCATTCAAGGGGACACAGAGACCTTATTCTCCAGGAGATTCAAGCTCTGATCTCCAGAAGGGCAATAGAATCTGTCCCCCCTGCCGAGAGGGACTCCAGGTTCTATTCTCACTTCTTCCTGGGCCCGAAGAAGTCCAGAGATTTAAGGCCGATTCTCGACCTCAGTGACTTAAACCTCTGGGTCGTCTACAGATGCTTCAAGATGGTACCCTTCAAAACATTCTCCCCATGGTGAGCCTGGGAGACTGGTTAGCATCCTTGGATATGCAGGATGCTAATCTCCACATTCGGATCACCTAGCGTCACCAGAGATACCTGAGGTTCGCTTTTCAGGGAGAACATTTTCAATTCATAGTTCTCCTCTTCAGCCTCTCCTCTGCCCCAAGGGTCTTTACAAAGTGCCTGGCGGTGATAGCCGCAGCACTTCACAGGAGGGGTCATTCCGTGTTCCCTTACCTGGACGACTGGCTCCTTCTGGCTCCCTCTAGGGATCATCTCCAGGATACCATCCAGGACACCTGCACCCTTTGCAGCCACCTGGGGATGACGATCAGTCCTTCAAAGTCATCTATTGTTCCCACATAGACTTTGCAGTTCAGTCCAGGGAAGAGACTTCTTGCCTCAGGACTGGGCAGAGCACATGCTGGCTATGGCCAGACAACTCTATTCAGCCTCCTCAGCGCCTGCCAGGCTGCTGCTTCGCCTGTTGGGCCATATGGCAGCGGCCATTGTCGCCATCCCATTCGCCAGGCTGTGAATGTGGACCATCCAGTGGACCCTCTGGCTTCAGTGGGAGCAAAATCAAGACGACTTGGATGCACCTGTCGCCATTAGCTGACCAGTTCGCTGGGAACTCCTCTGGTGGATGTCGTCTCTGGTCTTACTGAAGGGCACTCTCAGATGGACGGACGTTCCCAGCCAGATTCTGTCGACAGATACTTCCAACACGGGATGGGGAGGGCACTTAGGAAGTCACAGGACTCGGGGACCTTGGTCTCTAGTAGAGCATTCCCTGCACATCAGTGTCCTGGAATTGAGAGCTATTCTGTATGCTCTACAAGTGCTGGACTCAGTGATCTTACCAGGTCACCTTCTCATCCAGATGGACAACACGGCGGTGGTCTTCTACCTCAACAGACAGGGAAGCACTCACTCTTATCCTGTATGCCAAGAGGCCATGAGAGTGTGGGAATGGGCCACAGCCCTTCAGGTGACCATCTCCACAGTTCACATTCCAGGGGTCCAGAACGATCTTGTAGATGCTCTCAGTAGATCGAGGTCACAGGCTCATGAATGGTCCCTCCTTCAGTCTGTGGTAGACTACCTGTTCACCAGGTGGGGGATGCCAGAGCTGGACCTTTTTGCATCCTGATCCAACTAAAACTGCCCAGATCTGCTCGCTAGATTCCAAGCCTGGTGCTTTTTGGCATGATGCATTGTCCTTCTCTTGGAGGAGGAGGTTTCTGTATGCCTTCCCCGCCCTTTTCCATTGATCCAGAGAGTCCTCCTCAAGGCACAGTCTGATGGGACCACACTGATCCTGGTTGCTCCACTGTGGCCACTCCAAATCTGGTTTCCATTGCTTCAGTAGTTAGCAGTGGCACCGCCCATATCACTGCCACTCTCAACCCACCTTCTCTGTCAGGACAACGTGTGTCTGGTTCATCTGAATGTGCATTTATTGCACCTTCATGCCTGGCTCCTCAAGACCTAGTTAGGCTCAGGTTTGGAGTCTTGGACGAGGTGGCTGAAATCCTGGTGGAGGCTAGAAAGCCTTCCATGAGAGCAACTTGTGCTATGAAGTGGAAGTGGTTCAGTCTCTGGGCCACAGGGAGACAACTGGATCCACCGGTCTGTCCGGTCAACACATTGCTAGAATACCTGCTCTCTTTATCAGAGTTAGGCCTCAGTTACTCCTCCATCAAAGTACACCTGGCTGCCCCTTCTGCCTATCATATCCCTGTCCAGGGCAGAACGATAGCTCAACTGGAGGTGTCCAAATCTTTCCTCAGGGGCATTCTTCATATAAGACTCCCCCTTCGGGATCCTGTTCCCCCTCGGGACCTTTTGTTTGTGTTAGAAAAGCTTACCCTTCCTCCTTTTGAACCCGCCATGGATTGTGAGCTGCGTTTTCTCTCCTGGAAAACGTCATTTTTAGTTGCCATCGCCTCGGACAGGAGGCTTTCCGAGCTTCAGGCCTCGTGTGTAAGGAACCTTATTTGGTTTTTCACAAAGATAGGGTGACTTTGCATACTAATCCTAAGTTTCTGCCTAAGGTAGTATCGGAAATTACACTAAACCAGGAAGCTCATTTCCCTGTTTACTACCCTAGTTATGTTTATAAAGGGGAGGTGCTGCTCCACACATTGGATGTTCATCGCAACTTTCATTTTTATCTGTCTAGGACCAAGGGGTTCAGGAAGTCCAACCACTTGTTTCTTTCCTTTGCCACATGTTCCTTAGGATGCCTGATTTCCATGCAAACCCTTTTGCAGTGGTTGGTGCACTGGATCACCTTCTGCTATCAGAAACATGGCAGACCCCTTTTGGGCTCCATCAAGGGGCACTCTGCGAGGGCTGTTGCTGTGTTCTTTGTTTCTCTCAAGAGGGTTTCCACCTCTATTTGTGCAGCGGTCACATGGCATTCTGTCCACACCTTTGTTAAGCACTACAGCATGGATATTGCTTCACGGCGCAGAGCGGGACTTGGCCTTGCGGTCCTGCGGGGCCTGATCTCCTGAGGGGTCTCTTTCTGTCTCATCCTTTGTCCTCTCCTACCTCCCCAGGTGGTTGTATTCAGTGCATACTGCTTGAGACTCAGTCCTATGTGTGTTACCTGCTGCAAGAGCTTTCTCTTGAAGTAAGATAGTACAGTTACATAAGAACTTACCATAACAGTAGATCTTAGAGAGAAGCTCTTGCAGCAGGTATATTCCCCCCCCAACCCCCTGGAGGTCTACTTCTGTCTGCATGAGACAGGACTCTAGGTTGCCTGCTGGATGAGGAAGTGCCCTTTTTCATATGCACTTTTCATGTGAACTGCCGGCGTTTTCAGTGATACAAGAACTGGAGCATGCTGGAACCGCCTCCTCTAATATACTGGGCAGGACATTGGGGTGGAGCTGACGTCAGCGGGCGGTCCCCACTGGGTACTGCTAGAACAAAGTTTGTTGTGGGGTCCTGCCGTCGGCCGTCGTCAGTCCTATGTGTTTTAACTGCTGCAAGAGCTTCTCTCGAAGATCTACTGTTATGGTAAGTTCTTACTTAACTGTACTTTTCCTATCCTAGCCAGCTAATACCAATCACTAGGACACTCTACTAGCCTCTAATATATTGTAATTGTATATTGTATGTTGTTCCACTAAATATTCCTTATTGTATTGTTTCCCCCCATCACACTTGAAAACGAGCCTTGGCTCAATGGGCCTATCCTGGTTACCAAGATTTTATATAAAACAAAATGAGCTTGGTAGCTCTGTGTATAACCTTCTCGATCTCTTCATTGATTCTTCAGTGATCTTCTTCGAGGATATGTGTTTCATCAGGCCACATCTTTGGAACTTACATAGCCACCAGGCACTAGGACCACACAGAACTTTTGCAGCCAGTCAACCTGGGGCTGCCCAAGACGATGTCAGGCATTAGTGTGTAGATAAAGGTGGATCGACCTTTTTCTCCACAGTTCTTTTCCCACCATCGATCAGACTTGTCGGGTCATTGTAGGAAACATCTCTGCTTATAGCCACCTTTTGTTTTTTTTTTGTTTTTTTTTGCACTTGCCCGGCTCCCACAGCTTTCAGAGGAGGCCTCGTACCCCCTCCTACTCTGTCCGCCTGGGCTATTCAAGGCTGCCACCTACCCTGGCTTCATAATGCCGGGGGTGTATGTGATTTTTCTCCTGTTTTCTCCCCTTGACCCTCGAGGACGCCAGCACAAAGGACGTATGTCCAGGCAGACAACGTGCTGATGCATGCCATTGCCAAGCGCCCAGAGCATCCTCCCTCCCGGCTCTGAAGGGCCGCCATTGCCTCTAAGCCCGGCCGCTGGCCGGCCCCCAAGGCAGTGGTGTCTGAGACACCCCTGGTGCCCACCCTGGAGGAAGAGAGCATCCGTTGGGACGTTCAGTCCTCTATCCCCCTGCCGGTTGCCGGCGTAGCGCAAGGTGTGGCATCCAGCGCCTCAACCCTCAGCGCCACCGGGCCGGCATAGCCACCATTTTATTTCTTTTACATACTAAAGTAATCGCTTTTATAGTGATTTTCGATTGCCTGCATGTATTTGAAGGAACCATCCAAACTTTTCCGGTACTGTGAGTGCAGAGAAAAGATCTTCACCAGAGACTCCCATGAAGTTTGTGTCTGCTGCTTAGGCCTAGACCACAAGTTGAAAGCCTGTGAAATATGTGGGGTGTTTAATTCCCCAACTAGGTGACACAGAAAGGGGTCTTTGGAGAAGTTTTTATTCCAAAAGGCTGTAGAGAGAATGGAGAACCAGCTTGAAGAGAAATCTGTGTTGCTAGCTTCGTTGACCAGATCACGGTCATTCAAATTCCAGAAGAAAACTTCAGGGACACACAAGCACCAGGACAAGGACAAGACTCCCCCAGCATGCTGCAGGTCGCCCCTGCACTCTACAGGTAAGGCCTCTGCTTTGATGTCATCCGCTCCAGTGGTGACACTGACTGCCCCCCCCCCCCCGACTGTAGACATGACATCATGGTCAGGGTGTTGTGTGGGCACTGCCAGGCCTATTATGGATGGTACATGACCATTGACAGGGAACCTGCCTCCCCATCGACTCCTTAAGTAGCGCCCACTAACCAAAGCAGCGCCGATGCTCAGGCAGTCCCTGTGTCCATCTTGGACATGATAAGGTGTCTGCTGCCTGGTCTTCCTGTTCCTGGGAGCCTGTCAACAGGGTCTTCTGTACTTAACCTCTCGATAATGCAAGGTACTCCTTTGCCACAGAATTCTCCTATGTTGCCTCCGACTGACCCAGTCAACAGTGAATATGGGTATAATATTGATATGATAACGCAGGAAGAGGAGGAAGAAGAAAGCAGTGCTGAGAGCCAGTATGAATGTGGCACCAACTCTGCAGTCTCTACTTGCAGTGAGGACTCTGTGGTGAACACTCCAATATTACTTCCCGAGGACCCCTTATTCTTCACCATGATGCAGCACATGCAAGCTATCTTGGGCTTTGCTTTGGAAAAGCAGGATACTACTTAAGAGAACCTGCTGGAGTTCCTGGAGCCACTAGAGTCTCCTGTTATTGTGGTGCCTCCTCTGTTCCCAGCCTTAGAGGATGCCACCTATGTAGCTTGATATACAACAGTATACCAGCTGGTCTCAGAAAGGCAGAGTAAATGTATTCTGCCCCTTCTGAGAAGCCTTTTTATGCTATACAACCTGAGACTGACTCAGTGGTGATCACTGCTGCCTATGACAGGTCTAGGGCACCTAAACACATGAGCTCTCTTACTCCTGACAAAGAATCTAGGAGGTTGGATGTTCTAGGCAAGCATACATATGCCTCTGCCTCACTGGGCCTTCGTATTGCTGTCTGCTAGGTCCACATGAAGTGTCAGAACACCCTCTGGAGGAAGGCTAAGGCCGCTGCACGGTCCTTCCCTGAGGGCTCCTCAAAACAGAAGTTAATGAAAACTCTGACTTCTGGTGCTTATGTGGGCAAGCATTTGCTCCATACAACCTATGATGTTTCTGATGGCCGCTGCCAGGGCTGTGGTCTCTGGAATCTGTCTCCAGCAATATTCTTTGCTCCGAGTAGCAGGATTTGCCACAGGTGTGCAACAAACCATTTGTAATGCCCCATTCAGAGTGCAAGAGTTATTTGATCTTGAGATACAAGAGGTTCTTAAAGATCTCCAAGCCTCAGGCAGGACTATGAAATCAGTGCACTCCCTCTACCATACCCAACCAGAGGTAGGAGTAGGAGTGCTTTCACCCAGGTGGTATTAGAGGACAGCGCCCAGCCGCCAGACAGCATGGCTGGGTAAAAGGAACTAGGGCTTTGCCAATCTCTGGCACTACACCAGGTGCCCATTCAGAAGCACCTGGAGCTGGTAGAGCTGCCTCCACAAGCTCAGCCTGACTCCTTATACACCTCCCAACAACCTTTACCTCCAGGGATGGTTGTCCAGGGTCACTTCTCCCTCCGCTTAGACCAATAGCAGGAGGTGACTGCAGGTGCATGGGTTCTGGAGATCATAGAAAAGAGTCACATAGAAACATAGAATTTGACGGCAGATAAGGACCGCTTGGCCCACCTAGTCTGCCCATTTTCCTACCTAACAGATAAGCTGCAGATCCTAGTTAACCAACAGCTTACTTCCTCTTACCCGCCCCTAGGACTGCCTTATGCCTGTCCCATGCATTCTTGAAGTCCCCCACTGTTCTTGACTTCATGACCTCCTCAGGGAGGCTGTTCCATGCATCCACAACCCTCTCCGTGAAAAAATACTTCCTCACATTACCCCTGAGCCGTCCCCCCTCTATCTTCAAATTGTGCCCCCTTGTTCTTGCACATCTCTTTTTCTGGAAGATGCTACCCTCTTGGACTTTAATTCCCTTGAGGTACTTGAAAGTTTCTATCATGTCCCCTCTCTCCCTTCTTTCCTCAAGAGTATACTTATTAAGCTCCTTTAGTCTTTCTTCGTATGTCTTCTGGTGCAGACCCTGCACCATTTTGGTTGCCCTCGTCTGGACAGTCTCCACTCTGTCTATGTCTTTGCGGAGATGAGGTCTCCAGAACTGCACACAGTACTCCAGATGGGGTCTCACCAACTGTCTGTACAGAGGGATAACAACTTCCTGTTTTCTACTATTGATGCCTCTTCCTATGCATCCCAGTATCCCCCAGCCTTCCTTACTGCCTTCTCACATTGCTTGCCCACCTTTAGGTCATCTGATATAATTACCCCCAGGTCCCTTTCTATTTTTACTGTTGTCAGTATCTCACCCCCATTGTGTACGCTTCCCCTGGGTTTTTGTTTCCCATGTGCATTACCTTGCACTTCTTTGCATTGAATCTGAGCTGCCATACATTTGACCATTCCTCCAACCTTGCCAAGTCCCTTCTCATCCTTTCCACTCCATCTTGTGTATCAACCCTGTTGCAGATCTTTGTGTCATCTGCAAAGAGACATACTTTTCCTTCCAGTTCCTCTGCAATGTCACTTATAAAGACATTAAAAAGGACCGGTCCCAGTACTGAACCCTCACGGTACCATTCAGTAACCCTCCTTTCTTCACTGTGTACTCCATTTACTACTACCCTTTGTGTCCTGTTGTCTAGCCAATTTTTATCCAGGCTACTACCTTGGGACCCATTCCAAGGCTGGCTATCTTGTGTATTAATCTTTTTGTGTGGGACTGTATCAAATGCCTTGCTAAAATCTAGGTAGGCCATGTTCACAGCCCTCCCTGTCTACTACTTTGGTCACCAGTCAAAGAAATCTATTAGATCTGGCCTGACACGACCTTCCCATCATGAATCCATGCTGCCTTGGGTCCTCAGCCCCACTGGCCTCTAGGTACTCAACTATTCTTTCCTTCAGAGTGATTCCATCATTTTCCCTACCACTGAGGTCAAACTAACTGGTCTGTAGTTTCTGCCTCTGTCCTGCTCCCACTTTTGTGAAGAGGAATCTCATCTGCTCCTCCCAGTCCTCGGGTACCACCCCATCCTCCCAGGATTTGTTAAAGAGAGTAGTCAGCGATGTCACTAGTTCTACCCTTAGTTCTTTTAGAATTCTTGGATGAATCCCATCAGGCCCCATTGCTTTGTCCACCTTCAATTTTATTAGTTCTTTCAGAACCCTTTCTTCTGTAAATGGACTGGTATCGACCCCATCTTCAGAGTGTTTCTCTTGTTTGGTTTAGGTAACTCCCCCTCCTCTTCCTTTGTGAATACTGAGCAGAAATATTCGTTCAGTATTCCTGCTTTTTCACTGTCACCCTCTACCCACATTCCCTCCCCTTTATTAAGCTTCAGTATCCCTCCTTTGGCCTTTCTTCGCTCCCTAATGTACCTATAAAAGGTCTTACCCCCCTTCTTAACAGAATTGGCTATCCTTTCCTCAAGTTTGGGCCTTTGCTGTTCTGACTGCATTCCCAGCCTCTTTCTGCTTTAACTGATAAAGTTCTCTGTCCTGCTCCTTCTGTGTTTCCTTATATTTCCTGAATGCTGTCCTTTTCTCCTTAACCTTCCCTGCTACCTCTTTTGTGAACAGTAGCGTTTTTTTCCTTCGTTGTGTTTTATTGATTTGCTTTACACAAAGGCTTTTTGCCTCTGTGATGGCTGTTTTGATCACTCCCCATTGTTCCTCCACCCCTCCTTCTTGCCTGTTTGCTAGTGCTTTTCTGAGGCACTCTCTCATTTTCCCAAAGTCAGCCCTCCTAAAGTCTAGTACTCTTGCTTTTGTATGGCTTGATTGTATGGCTATGTTTATCGTGACCCACACTGTTTGGTGATCGCTTGTTCCCAGATGGCTACTCACTTCTAAATCTGAGATTCTTTCTCCATCCCCATTTGAAAGTACCAGGTCTAAGATTGCTCCCTCCCGAGTGGGTTCTGATACTAGCTGTCTGAGGCATGCCCCCTGTAGAGCATCAAGAATGACCCTGCTCTTGGATGTGCCTGCAGCAAAGGTGCTCCAGTTAACATCTGGCATATTCAGGTCCCCTCAACAATATCTCCTTTTTCTGCCATTCTAAAAGCCTTCATCATTTCCTTGTCCATTTCCTCCCCTGAGATGGGGGTCTGTATACAACCCCATGCGGATTGTGGTGCCATTTCCTGTCTCCAGGGTGACCCCAAGTGCCTCATCTGTTCCCTGTTTACTTCTTTAGTTCTGTTGCTTTGATCCCTTCCTTTCATAGAGGGCTATTCCTCCCTCTTTTACCCTCCTGTCCCTCCTGTAGATTGTGTATCCTGGTATGTTGACATCCCAGTCATGGTTCTCTGTGTACCATGTTTCTGTGACTGCCACAATATCCAGGCAACCCTCTTCCATCAAGGCCACTAGTTCAGGGGCTTGTTACACAGACTACGGGCATTGGTACTCATCACCCTCCACTTTCTGATAGCCTACCCTTTAGCCCCATTTCTGTCCTTACTGCCTTTGTCTTTTTTACATTTAAATCTGTTCTGCTCCTAATAACTTCTGTACCTTGGTGTTTACCTCACTAATCACCATGTTTTGTGGGGAAGCTCCGGTTTCCTGCTTCTTTTCAGTGCTCCCTTCTAGTTTAAATGCTTGCCAATGAAGCATTTAAACCTTCACTCCAGGATCCTGGTTCCCCGGACAGATGCAGACCATCGCACCAGTATAGGTCTGCATCCCTCCAAGTGACTCCCCAGTCCCCAATGAAGCCAAAACCCTGAGCTCCACACCAGTTTTTCAACCACTCATTGAATTCCCTGGTGAGAAGTGCCCTAGCATCTCCCTTGCCATAGACAGGCAGCACCTCCAAGAAGGTTACCGTATGCACTACTTGTCTAAGGCCCCTTCCCAACTCTATAAACTCCTCTTGCACTGCTCTGATCCCATTCCTAGCCAGGTCATTTGTCCCTAGGTGGACAATGACATCCAGCTCCCTCCCTAGTGCAGCTCCTCCCACGATCCTGAGGATTCGCTTCCTGTCCTCAAGCCATGGCGCCAGGAAGGCACCCACTCCTCTCCCTTCCTCCTCATTTCTACCCCTAATGATTGAGTCCCCACCAGGAGTTGTTACCTTCCCTGTGGGGTCCCATGCCACCTTCCTTTGGGTCTCTTTGTGAGGTTCCCAGCATCCTCCTTGGTCTCCACTGCAGGTGCCTCCATAGAGGAACCACTATCCCCCAGAAGAGCAAATGAATTGTGGAGAGGTACAGCTGGAGGGATGCAACTATGTTCCACCACCCTCTCCCTCCTTGAGCCCACCCTGGTCCAGCCTCTCCTCTTTCTTGGCAACCTCTGAGGTAGTGGCATTGGCCCTGGTGGTCCCTGGGTGGGGGAGGAGGTTTCACGAATCTTAGCCAGGTCAGCCTGGAGACGGGCAACCTCCTCTCTCGGACCAGAGAGGTGCCTGCAAATAGGGCAGCATCGTAGCCTCCAGAATGTCTCCCGGAACACTGCTGCCCCACAGCCATTGCACTGCACCACTCCTATCATGTCTTATTTTATGTCCCCTCTATTGTTTCTCTGGATGCTTACTCTCTCCTCTCCTTACAACTCTCACCCTTCCTGTTCTGGGACAACAACTTCCTATCTTCTTCAGTAGCCTCCTTCTTCCTTGCTCAATATCAGACCACCAGCAGCTAGGGGGGGAGAGTGAGCTACTTTTTCTACTTTAGGGTTGACAAAACCAATGTTTCTCTATGATCCTTTCCTTCCTACTGCCAAACAGGAAGTTCCTGTTGACAGTCAAATCCAGTGGCTATAAAAGTAGAACTGGCTTTAGGTGGGTGGGTGGGATGAAGGGCAATTAGTAAGAAAAAAGGCTAGCAACAGGAAGTTGTAATTTGACTCACCTGGTTTTATAGTGTCTAAACCACACCCCCAGGTAAGCTCTCTTTCCACCTACTGGTTTAGCAAAGTCAGCTGATACAGTACCCTTCACTGCACAGAATGTACACTGACCTTCTTTCTTTTCTTTTCTTTCTTTTTTTTTAACCCTAAATAAGTCCCCTTCTACTTCTAATAAAGTTATCTGTCTACTTAATCTTAACAGACACTGACTCCTGCTGAGATATACGTTTTAAATTAAGAAGAAAATGTAGCTTCTTTTAGTTAGCTGCTTTCTGATCTACAAGCAAGGCTAGCAACAGGAAGTTGTAATTTGATTCACCTGGTTTTATAGAGTCTAAACCACACCCCTAGGTAAGGTCTCTTTCCTCCTACTGGTTTAGCAAAGTCAGCTGATACAGTACCCTTCATTGCACAGAATACACACTGACCTTCTTTCTTTTCTTTCTAACCCTAAATAAGTCCCCTTCTACTTCTAATAAAGTTATCTGTCTACTTAATCTTAACAGACACTAACTCCTGCTGAGATATACGTTTTAAATTAAGAAGAAAATGTAGCTTCTTTTAGTTAGCTGCTTTCTGCTCTACAAGCAAAGCTAGCAATGCTCTGGAACTTCTGGACAAATCTCCAGATCATCCCCCAGTTGTGTCGGCGTACCCTCACGGGCACCTGCCCCGTTTTTGTTTTGTTAAATGTTTTTAATAAAGTTTAAGATAACGGAAGCATAATATATACAAATGACTGGGTGAAGAGATGCAGCTAAAAATAAAAGTATACATAGCAAATATGATACTGACAAGTATAAACCATGCAGTATTGTAAATGGGGGAAAGAGAATACATTGAAAGATCAAAATCAGAGAGCAGCCTTGTAATGCTAAAAGACTGGTACCACACGGAGGGATTAACCCATGACAGAACATGGGTTTACTGAACATTAATCCACGCCTGGGGTCGTTGAGAGACCCGAGGCTGCAGGCTGAGTGACTTCAACCACCCAGGTGTGGATTAAAGCTCAGTAAACCCGTGCTCTGTAGTGGGTTAATCCTCTTTTAAACTGGGCAACTTTATTTTAGAGGTTTACCTAAATAAATACAAAAAACCCACTGTCTACATGCATTTGTAATAAATAGTTCTTCCACGTAATGGGTTTGTCCTTCTGAGGATGCCATAGTTGTAGTTATCCACTTGGTGGATTTGTCCTAATGAGTTGTAGTTCTTTACATTTCTCTGGTGGAGTGATCTGAAAAGGTCACTTTACATTGTTGTCACTCAGGATTTTGTAGAGCGGCAAGGCAACTTTGGTTTTACAGGGGATTAATCCATGGTCAGGTGACCTGTTTTGACAAATCAGAATACAGGATTTTAAGCAGCCATTTTATTATGTGAAGTAAACCATCTAGGAATGCAGAGCTAAAGTTATACACAAGGAGGGATTCCAGTTACAGTGGGAAGATACCATTTTCTATTGCCATAATCAAAGGGTACCAGATTTTCGAAAAGAGCTCAGCTGATCCATTAGCAATAAGCTGTATCTTTTCTACGCTTAGGCAAGTTTTCAAGTTAAGGGCCTTCTGTTGAATTGGGGGGGGGGGGACACTTGTCAACATCCAGTTTTGGGTGACTGTTTTCCTAAGAGATACTAAAGCAAGGGACCAGAGTGCTGTGTTGCTGCCATTACGAGGGCAAGATGGGTCAGCCTCTAGGAGGAGTTCAAGAGAGGATTTAGAAGGAACATACCCCAGTACCTTCCCCACAGTGTTGTGCATCCTGTGCCAAAAAGGGGTAATTTTTATGTTTGCTTGCACGCATGTGCAAGAAACATAGTGCCATCATCTGAGTTTTCGGAGGTGTGTCGCCCCCTCTTCCAATTCAGTCGGTGTGTTGGCAGGCGCGGCCCCAGTCCGCCAATGCATGCTGGAGCTGTCTATGACAAGCTCCAAAATGCAGTGGCATACAGTTGAAAGGGGGAGCTACGCTTCAGTGAGCAGCGATAAGATATCGCTGCTCATGCGCGCAGCTCCCCTACACACACACACACACACACACAGAAACACCGCATGCATACTGCGTGCTGACTACCCGGCACACACATATAGCCGTCGGGGTGCCCAATCCCCATCGGCCAAAGGCGCCCCCCAAAGTTTTCACATGCCACGCTGGGTGCCCACCCAGCGCGGCAACTTATAGAATAACTGACGGGGTGCCCATTCCCCGCCAGCTCCACTGTCCTCACCCCTCCCCAAGTACTGGGTGCCATGCTGGGAGCCCACCCAGTGTGGCAATAGATGTTATGGCCGACGGGGTGCCCAATCCCCGTTGGCTCACGGCCCTCCCAGCCATCCTTGTGCCACGCTGGGAGCCCACCCCAGCGTGGCAATGTCCCGTCATTAAAAACAAAACAACCTGTAAAGAAAACGGTCCCACGCAGTCTCCCAGCCCCTCCCACAACCGCACCCACCCACTGCGCACCTGCCTCCCCACACCCTCACCCCATACTTACCTCTGGACCTCGGCGCGACGATCTTCGGTGGACCGGGAACACGTCTGCACTCTTCAAAGCCGACCGCGAACTGAGGAAATGCCAGTAAGCTGTATAATGGGATAGATAGGGGTTTTTCAACTTTGTTGCATATCTCAGGCGTTTCTTGGAATTTTTGCACCAAATTTTCAACATGGGGTTTTTGGGACCCCTTCTCATGAAAACTGTCACTGTCATGGCGTTATTTGGGCCCGAAGGGTGATTTCGCAGTCACTGTGCGAAATCATCTTTCGGACGATTAACTCTTCAACACTGCCAATGTTCATAAGGTGGGCTCTCAAAGCCTATTTTGAAAATTTGGTGGAAAAATCTAAAACGTTCTGCGTCGTTATGCTTGTACAGCCCTACGCTCATAAGTTCGCGAATTTTCAATATTTTCAGTCAGATTTTCAACATTGCCATTTATTACACTTTCTTATGAACAGTACAGCTGCCATTTTTCATATACCACCCAAAATGTGTTTTCGCACATGTAGCGCACAATGGTGCTGTTGGTGTGCGTAAGCAATGTTTGGGACAGATTAAGAAAATCACAGTTACACTGTTCATGAGCAGAGGTCTTAAAATGGTTATGTTGAAAATTTGGTGACAAAAGTCCCTAAATTGACTGTGTTACGAGTGAGCATTGCGCAGTTTCCACGCACCCTCGTAAGTTCATGACTTTGTAATATTTTAAGTCCAGATTTTCACCAGTGGCATTTTTCCACACTTCCTTATTTACAGTACAGCTGTCATTTTTCACAACATGGCCAAAGTGTGTTTTCACACTTTCAGTGCAGAGATGCGTGGTCACTGTGGGAAATCATTGTTTGGGACAGATAAAGAAAATCACAGTGCACTGTTCATGATCGGAGGCACCAAAATGCCTGAGTTGACAATCTGCTGTAAAAAAAAATCCCCAACCTAATTATATTACAGGTGTGCATTGCACAATTTCTATGTATGCTCGTGACTTCACCATTTTTTTAAATATTTTTACTGCAGATTTGCAACATTGCCATTTTTTATACCTCCCCATGAACAGTACAGCTGTTATTTTTTACATCCTGTTCGGAATGTCTTTGGTCTGTGGTGCTAAATGCCATAGTCGCTGTGCATAAGCAGCTTTCAGCTAACAAACTGATATTCCCCCTATTCATGAGGTGGGGTCACAAAAAAACCATGTTGAACATTTGGAGTGAAAATACCAACGAATGCCTGAGGTATTGGGTTTCCAACCATAATGCCCAAGCCCATGAGAGAATGACAGGCATCAGGTGTGACTTGGGATTCTTGCCTGTAGTGCTCATACCATTCCACACCCTGCAGCCAGTGAGAGGCATCGAGGTATGCCTTGGACTCTTCGGCCCCAAAGTTCACCCCATTCTCTATATAACCCATCTCACCATTATTTTCCCTAATGGAATGGGATGGCATAAGAGGTCAAAGACCCCAAGGCACACCGTGACACTTGTCAGTGTCTGCAGGGTAGGGTGTGGTGAAACTGGTCAATATGCCTCGACGACCCAAAGGCACACCCCAATGCCTGTCACTCTCTGCAGGGTGGTGGTGGGGTTGGCTTCAGTTCAATACTTCACTGCCATTCCTATTATGCAGCTCTGTAACTTCTACACTACCACTGCCAATGCCAGCAAGCAAACATTCGGCATTGACAAATGCTTGTTGGACATGCTAGGGCCATATGTAGAAAGCCAGCTTCCTCGGAGGAACACTTGAGGCATTCATCAGGACTCTCTGTGTTAATAGTGTGTAACTTTCTTAGGGTGATATACACCCCATACATAAAATTAAGTTGTATTTTTCTTAGCTTGTTACTACAAGAGGAAGTTTGTAAGTGTTTGACCGCTAGGCAACAGGTAACTGCATCAATTTTAATGATGAGATTCTGCTCCCATTTAGTCTTTGTCTGCCACAGGTGAGCCATTACTCCCTTGAAGAGTACAGTACAAGATCGTTAGGGGCTGACTGCAGGCCTAGGATCTGTAAAGGTCCTCCTCAGATGGGGAGGGGTTAGCCCAGCCAAACCTACTATCCAGACTATTACCCAGTCTGTGCCTTAGAGTCAGATATACAAAGAAATCCCCAGGGTCCAGATTCCAACCAGCTTCAAGTTCAGTAAAATCTAGATGTCTACTCCCTCTGTACAGCTGTACCACAGATTTTAAACTGTGATGCTGCCATTTGAGTAGTCTGTGGTGGAGTTGCACTATGTAGGGGCCCTTTCCCCTAATTTCTGCGATAAGGGCAGTATGTGGGGAAGGTGCAGGTGTAAAGCCAATGCGTTTGTGGGAAACTAACCATATCTTAATTGTGATGGCCATAAGTGGGTTGGTTTCCACAGGTGAAGAGAAGGTCCAAAGAGATTTTGGAAAGATAATCAGTGTGCAGGTCTCCTCCCAATTCCTCATCCTTAGTAGGCAGCCAAGAGGGTTTAGTGGTCCCCTCTCCCACTGGTAAGACCAGATCTTACTTCGAGAGGGCTCTTGCAGTAGGTAATTACATATAGGACTGACCGCCCCTACGTCAGGTGACCAGCATCAGGAGACGTCGGTATAAAGGGGCGGTCCCTGACACCCGCCCCCCAGTTCTTTCCCGCTGTTAGCTCATACCAGCGCCTCGTGGAAAAGTTCTTCGCTCGTCAGACTCCCTTCGTCGGTGTTTTACCAAGTATTTTTCGCTTTTCTTGATATTGTCTAGGCCCCGATCATCTGGTAGTGAAGTGCCAGCACTGCCTCAGTTTTAACGCGGCCACCCGGAAAAGGCGGCAGCAGTCCCTGGAGGCCCACATTCTAAAGAAAAAGATGAGCTCCATGGAGAAGGAACTCAAAAAACTGCGGCAGGTGTCCACTTCCCCCGAAGGTCATGGGAAGAAAAAAGACAGAGAAGCACCAGGACACGGGCTCCTCCACCGCGACTCCCTCGGGAGTCGCCGTGTTACAGGTAACTTCCCCTCCGGAGGACAGCTCCTCAATGGTGGCCCGCCCATCTGCTCATGCTCGGGCCCTTCGGGCGCCTCCAGGCTATTGGAGGCCTCCTCCCCCGCTATGGGCGTAGCTTCACGGCCTACTGGCGTGGGCGGCTCCGTTAAGCCGGACGTCGGCTCTTCCGACGCCTGCATGGAGAAGGCTGGTAAGCCGCATGACTCTTCGGGGTGGCGCGCGGCGCCTCTTCTGTTGGACCAGACCATTCCTTCATCATGGTCCGCCTCTGGCGATGGGTCCTGAAAGTCAGACGCCGGCTCCTCTGGTGCCCGCCCGGATCCCGCTGGTAAACTGCACATCGGTTCGCCCAGCGTCCGTACAGTGGAAGAGCCGACGCCGGACCCTCCCACGTCCGTCGTCCCCGGCTCCCCACAGCCTTTTCTGCCCTCCAGGGACCTGAGTCTCCCTGCCCGACCCGGGTTTCTTCCCCCCCTTCCCTGGGCAATGCTGGGATTCCGCCTCCGTCAGACTGCCCACCTGCGGGTCCACGGGATCTGACGTCAGTTCCCCGGACGCCGGCTCTGACGCTGGTATCTCCGACACCAGCTTTACCGACTTCGGCCGACATCCCGCTCCCGGATGTCACCCCGACGCCGGGCCCTCCGAGCCTTCAAACCCGGACCCACCCGTGGGGCCTCTGGCCGGGCCGTCTGCTCCGGCAGCTCCTTCAGCTCCCGGGTATCCTCCGTCGTATCCGATGCCATCGTACCCGAGACCACAGTATCCGATGCAGGTCTACTCGATGCCGCAGTACCCAGTGCCACAATACCCGACGCCTGGTTTTCCGCCGCGGGTTTCGGATACTCTCCTTATGGATATAGTCCATACCCATATCCCCCTCCTCCTCCTCCTCCACCACCCCCTCAGCCGGCGGTGGATTTGCAGGAGACTCTGGCCTCCTGGTGGGCTGAGGCCAAGGCTCAGCTCACCAGAGAGGTGGAGAGTCACCTACCGACGACGGTGCCCGTCCCGGTTCCCGTACATCCACGACGACACACTCCCTCACCACCTCCGGACACCAGGGCTATTCCCTCTGGGTCCAGAGAGGGGCAGGACACGCTTCCCCGAGGGCTCCCCAAGGGGTCCGTTCCTCCCCCTGGACGGGAAAGGGAGTCTTTTTCTTCTTCTTCCTCCTCTTCCCCCTTGGACTCCTCAGACTCTTCCGATGGCTGCTCCGAAAGGGAAGACGAGCCATGCTCTCCATCAAAGCCCAGGCCAAGAACTCCTCCGAAGTCTCCTCTGGAAGATCCTTCTTTACGGAGCTGCTACTCAAAATCCAGGAGGTACGTAAGTGGCAATCATTGGGATCAGACCCTCAATGGATGAAACTCGCCGAGCATCTGGATCTGCCCGTGACAGCTCCTACCTTGGTACCACCCTGGATCGAGCCTCATGCCGACCTTGTTACCACCATTTGGAAACAGCCATTTGCTCTAGCCCCATTTCCTCGGAAGTTGAACAGGCTATACCAAGCTCCTGAGGGTGTTGAATTTTTAGATTCTCACCCTCGTGCTGATTCGGTAGTGATTAGCGCCGCTCATGGCCGGTCGGCTAACCCAAAACACCTTAGCTCGTCGCCAGCTGTTAAAGAATCCCGCCTACTGGACCAGTATGGTAAGAAGATTTTTGCTTCTTCCACGCTGGGGATCAGGGCCCTGAACTATGTCGGTCATATAGGGGATTACCAGAAGGCAATTCTTACTCAGGTGGAAGCCAAATTGGACTCCCTGCCAGACTCTCAGGTCAAGTAGGATTTGGCTGACCTTCTCCGTTCTGCATGTTCGGCCAGTCGACACATGCTTCGTGTGACCTACGATGCAGTGGACACTGCTGGACAGAGCTCAGCTTTTGTCGTAGGCTTACATCGTCACGCTTGGCTCCGTTTGTTGGGGTTGGTCCTGGAAGTGCAGTCCGCTATTCAGGAAGCGCCCTTCCAGGGGTCGGTGCTCTTCAGTGGCAGTGTCAAGGACATCATCACCGATTTGCAGGAGAAGGGGATGGCACTAAAGTCCGTCGACTCTATGTACCATCCCCACCAGCCACAGTGCCGTTCCTTTCTCAGACGGAATCGGCCTAAGGCAAAACCTCCGGGAAAGTGGGCCACTAAACACCGGGCCCCCATAGCTGCTAAGCCCCCCCCCCCCAAAAAAGCAGCAGGTGCTTCAGCTGCAGTGCTGCCCCACACCACCTGACTCCTTTCCTCTCCCACAGTCTCCAGACTCCCCGGAGGAACCGGTAGGAGGGAGGTTTTCCCTCCACCTTCCGGGCTGGGAGAGGATAACATCAGATTCTTGGGTGCTCCAGCTGATCGCAGAAGGACACTCAGTAGAGTTTCTACAGAAACCACCCCACCCCCCAAAAGTCATCGTATCCTTGGGAACATCTTCTCTTGGTCCAGGAAGAGATTTCAGCACTGCTGCTGAAAGAGGCGATAACCCGTTCCTCCTCATCTTCAGGGGACAGGTTACTATTCCCACTTCTTCCTGGTCCCGAAGAAGGCAGGAGATGTAAGACCCATTCTAGATTTCAGTTCCCTGAATCTTTTTGTGGAGTACAAAAGGTTCAGAATGCTCTCCTTGCAGAGCCTTCTGCCCCTCCTCAACTTGGGCCGATGGCTGTGCACTCTGGATATGCAGGATGCTTACCTGCATATTTCCATTCGCCCGTCTCACCGCAGATATCTCCGTTTTGAGTTCCAGGGGAACCACTACCAGTTCAAGGCACTTCCCTTTGGCCTATCCTCGGCTCCCTGAGTCTTTACCAAATGCCTTGCGGTGGTGGCGGCCTACCTGCGAACCCGGGGGGGGGTGCAGGTTTTCCCGTACCTTGACGATTGGCTCCTGGCAGCCTCATCCAGGGAGGAACTCCTGCACTGCCTCGCCCTTACCCAGCAGGTTTTTGCCTGCCTGGGTATTACCATCAACCATTCCAAGTCTCACTTGATCCCATCTCAGAGACTACAGTTTATCGAGGCGATTTTAGACATGACCATTGGCAGGGCCTTTCTGCCACCGGACAGGGTGTCCACTCTCCAGACTCAAGTAAGTCTTGTCCGGCCGCAGGCGGATCAGTGCAAGATCGGTCCTTCGCCTCCTTGGGCTCATGGTGGCTGCTATCCTGACAGTCCCTCACGCTCGGCTCCACATGAGGGTTTCCCAGTGGACGCTCCGCTCCCAATGGGATCAGTTGGTGGATGACTTGGATCACTTGGTTCTAGTCTCCTCACCGATGCTTCGAGACTTGCAGTGGTGGATGGTTCAAGAGAACCTGCTTCGGGGAGTTCCTTTCTTCCTTCCTTCCTCCCCCCTCCCAGACTCTAACCATAGACGCCTCGGGCGAAGCTTGGGGAGCCCATCTTGGTCCCCATCGGACCCAGGACTCTTGGTCCAAGCTCGAACAGACACTCCACATCAATGTGCTAAAGCTTCGGGCAGTTCTTTATGCTCTCCAAGCCCTTCACCTGTACATTCTTCCCGACCACCTAGCCATCCAGACAGACAATATGTTCGTGGTTTGGTATATCAACAAACAGGGGGGACTCAGTCCTACCCTCTTTGCAGGGAAGCAATGAGGGTCTGGGATTGGACAGCACAACACGACCTTCACCTCACGGCAATTCATGTTCCAGGAGTCGACAACACCTTGGCAGACAAGCTAAGTCGCTTGTCTGCTCTGGCTCACGAGTGGGAACTGGATCAAGGGGTTCTAGACGGTATCTACCAACACTGGGGAACACCACAGGTCGACCTGTTCCGTTCCCTCCAAACGCAAAGCTTCCCATCTTGCCTCGCCAAGAGGGCGTTTTCCGGAGAGACGCTCTGTCTCTAGATTGGAAGGACAGATTCATCTATGCCTTTCCCCCAATTCCTCTGATCCCACGAGTCTTGCAGAAACTAGGTTCAGAAGGAGCATGAATGATTCTGATCGCTCCTTTCTGGCCCAGGCAAGTTTGGTTCTCTCTTCTACAACAATACTCAGAGGATCCTCCTCTTCCTCTTCCTCTATCACGATGTTTGCTGACCCAGGATCAGGGGACTGTGGTCCATCCAGGTCTCAAGTCCCTTCAGCTTCATGCATGGCTCCTGCAGACATAGCTCAAAGTCGCTTCAGGGTTTCTCCCCAAGTGGCAGAGATTTTGGTGGAGGCTAGAAAACCCTCCACTAGATCTACGTACACCATGAAGTGGAAAAGGTTCACAATCTGGGCTGCTTCAAAAGGCGTGGACCCTTTTTCCTGCTTGGCTGGGCTACTGCTAGAGTACCTACGCCATCTTTTTGTCCTGGGTGTTAGTCACTCTTCTTTGAAAGTTCACATGGCGGCCATCTCGGCCTATCATGTTTCTTTTACAGACAGGACATTCGCTCAGTTGGAGGTCTCGTAAGACTTTCCTCAGAGGGGTTCTCCATCTGAGACCTCCCATCCGTATTCCTGCCCCTCCTTGGGATTTGAATTTCGTTCTTGAGAAACTTACTCTGCTTCCTTTTGAACCGGCCGCGTCCGCAGACTTGAAGTTCCTTTCATGGAAAACGCTCTTCCTTGTGGCCATTACTTCCGCTCGGAGAATTTCTGAGCTCCAGGTCCTGATGTGTAAAATTCCGTACTTGATTTTTCACAAGGAACATGTGACTCTGCGCACTAACCCTAAGTTTCTTCCCAAGGTAGTAGCGGAGTCTACTCTGAACCAGTCTATAGAGTTACCCACCTTTTTTACGCAGTATTCCAATCAAGGGGAGTATTTACTATGTACTATGGACGTTCACCGGATTCTGAGATACTACACTAACAGGACAAAGGATCTCAGGAAGACTGATCAACTGTTTGTCTCTTTTGCTCCCAAAAGAGAAGGCAATGCTGTTTCTAAGCAATGCCTATCTAAATGGTTGGCTCATTGTATCACTTTCTGTTATGACAAGTACAACAAGACCCTTCCGGGTCAAGTAAGAGGCCACTCCACCAGAGGAGTCGCTGCCTCAGTGGCTTGTTTCAAGAATGTGTCAGCGGCGGATATCTGTGCTGCCGCCACTTGGACCTCCATCCATACCTTTACAAAACGCTACAGTTCGGATGTTGCCTCTTGCCGTAGAGCAGGCTTCGGGCTTGCTGTTCTGCAAGGTCTCCTCTCTTAAGGCTTGCACAGCTAGAGGTTCTACTTGGAGTAGCTTTCCTCCTCCCGTGTGCTTTTTCTTGTTCCAGACTGCTTGGGACTCAGTCCTATATGTAATTACATACTGCAAGAGCCCTCTCGAAGTAAGATAGTACAGTTACGTAAGAACTTACTGTAACAGTAATCTTTGAGAGAGAGGCTCTTGCAGTAGGTAATACCTTTCCGTCCTCCATCCCCCTAAGCTTTTTCAGCTCCTTTTCCATTAGGGAAATATCCGCTCCTCTCTTTTCTGGCCTCCTTTGGCCTGTGGCTGGAAAGAACTGGAAGGCGGGCATCAGGGACCGGCCCTTTATACCGACGTCTCCTGACGCCAGTCACCTGACATGGGGGCGGTTCCTCGCCAGGGACTGCTAGCTAGAGATTTTTCCCTGGGGGTCCTGCCGCCTGCCAACGTCAGTCCTATATGTAATTATCTACTGTTACGGTAAGTTCTTAGGTAACTGTACTTTGTGAGGCCCAGTAATAGTGCTGAAAGTGTGGTAGGCAGTCCCACCTAACTTGCTAGGTAGGTGCAGAATGCTCCTTTTAATGCAGGCGGTTTTCCTCTTCCACATAATTTATGTAGAAGTGAGTTTAGAGGTACTTAAAGTGTTCTAACGGTACATCTGTAGGTAGAGACTGATATATGTATAGGCATCTGGATAAGATGGACATTTTAATAGTGTTAACATGGCCCAGTAGAGATAAGGGCAAGGACTTCCACTGTTCATATAGTCCTCAGTAAGTCTGGAGAGAAGGGGTTTATAGTTTTGTGCGTATAAGAGACTAAGTCTAGAGGGAATGTATATCCACAGATACTTAATATGGTACACCATTTGCAGGCCCCTAAGGTTTGCAGCAAGCTGAGCTCTATCAAGTTTGTCTGTAGGCAATATTTTTTAGTTTTTGTTGACCGGGTAAGTGCACTAGACAAATCTTGCCTATTTTCCGGCACAACCCAAGGGAGGGGGTTACAGATGAATGCCAACTGACCTTGAATCAGATTAAGCTGTTGGTGGTATTTTTTTAGTGAATGAGGGAAATTTGACCAGGACACCGGGGAAATTCCCCTACTTCCTGCGAGCAGGGGGACCCATTTTCTGTTGGGACCAAGATGGCTGCCACTGTCTTTGCGATGGAGGAGGAAGGAGGTCTGGTTGGGGCTGAGGTAGCCCAGAGTGTGTCAATAGTTACTGTACCTGCTTTTGAAGAACCAGTGGTGTCGGTGGCTGGGGTGCACCCGCGGGGTGGCCAGCAAAACGCCGATTCAAGTGGGCCTTTGTATTTTTCGGAAGTGTCCTGTTTGAGTCTTGTGGAGAAACAACATTGCCTCAAGGAGGAACTTTTGTGCGTTAGTGACTTATTGCAGAGGGAATGCCGGACCACAATTTCAGAGGAGGACCGGAAACGGAAACGATCGGCTACTTCGCCGAGTGCTGCTGAGTCTGAGGGGCCAAGCAAGCTTCTTCCACCAGTGGAGAGACCTATCGGGGAATTGGACAAGCCTTCCAGGGATTGGGGAACTTTGGTGGAGAGTCCTGGTGGCGGGCTGGCGTGCGAGGGCTGGATGGATTCCAATTTGTGGAGGCACATGGAGGCCGACAAGCTGTTCCTGCTCATGCAGTGGATGAACAGATAAGTACTTGTGATATATCTGACTCTATAGGGGCTGTCTTGAGTACTGAGTCTATTGTTTCCCCTACCCCCCTGTCTACAGATATTGCTGCTGATTTAACTATGGGATCTCTGGGAGGGGGGGGGGCTGGAGATGTAAATGCTTCCCCTAGCCTTCCTGAGTCAGTTGTTCATCCTATCTCTAAACCTTCTTATGCTAGCCATTTCAGACAGCCGCTGGAACTGGCAAAGCGACGTAATGCTGTTAGATTACGTTATGTGGGTCCTAGGGATACTCCCCCAGATAGGTTTTTTGTTGGGAAGACATTATTGAAACGCAGTATGTTTTTTTTTTTTCCCTCAGATGTATATGCATTAATACATGTTCCGGGGGAATTCACCTTTAACGTCAGCTTTCGCACCCCTGCCTTGATGGAGTTGTTTTGGAGTTGATATCTGAATTTGAAGACTAACCCACTATGGTCTGACTTTATTGTATTACCTTTGTCTCAGCAGGCCTATAGGATTGTCACAATCATCAATCAGTCAATCAATCAAAATCTTTATTTATTCAGGCGGACATCATTGAGCGAAGCTCATTTACAAGATGGACCTGATAGGTCAAGATCAAAATAAAGTATAGTAGCATACATAAACAAATACAGAGAGAAAGACAAATACTTTAATATAAATAAACAGGTACAATAATAAAAAAAACATATATACAAGCAAGGTAGCTAATGGTTTTGGACCACAAACAAAATAAGTCAGACAGTTTGACTCAAGTGACTGTAAGGTATTGGGATTGTGAAACTGGTCAGGTGTGTTGTAATTGGATAGTTACTTAAGCAAATAGAGATGGGGATAAAACAGGAAATGGCAATGGATTGTAGGGGTTATTGTAGCTAAGTTTAGAAAAAGCATATAAAAGGAGATAGAAAGAAAAAAGAAAGGGGGGTAAAGGGTAAGAAGGGACTAGGCTTAGTGAAAGCAGTTGCGTATCTCAGGAAAGAGACTTGTGAAGAGCTTTTTAAAGGATGCTATAGGTATGAAGGTGTTCAACTTTAGGGTCTTCTGCAGAGAATTCCAGGTAGATGCTAAAAAGTAGCTGATTGCAGATCTCCGTGCTGGGTACAGACTTTAGGTATCTTCAAGGTGATAAGGCTATTGCTTCTTAGGGCATATGATCTAGGTGTAGCCAGAGTAAAGCAATCAGAAATATAAGGTGGAAGTTTGTTTGACAGAGCTTTGTAAATCCATAAAGCAGCATTTTATTCCTCTAAGGTGTAGGGATGTCCAGCCAACAGCAGTATAGAGAGAGCAGTGATGAGTGTTGAAAGGAAGATCTGTGATGAATCTTAGAGCTCTGTGGTACAAGGTATCCAGTTTACTTAAATAGGACATAGTACAGTGGCCATATAGAAATCTGCATAATCGATGAGAGAAAGAAATGAGGCCTGTATTAGTCTCTTTTTGACTCTCTGGTTAGATAATGTTTGATTCTGAAGAATAGGCAGCCTCTGTCTGAGTTTTTAGAGCTTCTCAACATGATGAGTGTAATCAAGTCTGTTATCAAACCATACCCTAAATATTTGAATTTATCCACATAATCAAGTTTTCCAAGGATGGTGGATAATTGGGAAGAGTGTTTGGTGAGAGTGGTAGAATATATATTGGTGGAAAAGAACATAGCCTTTGTCTTCTTGGCATTTAATAGTAGTTTCTTTTCAAGTAGTTGGTGTTGCAGCAGGGAGAATTCTGATTGTAATAACTCACAGGCCTTTGATGGTGAGGGATTATTGACATACAAGACAGTATCATCAGCAAAAAGGTGAACATTGGCAACAGTGAGGTTGGAATCAATGTTGTTGATGTAGATAGCAAAAACGATAGGACCCAGGATGGATCCTTGCGGTACTCCCCTTAGAAGTGGTTTTGAGGAGGATAGGACACCTTCATTTTTCACTGCTGTATTCTATCAGTGAGGTAACATCTGAACCACCCAAGAGAGGTTGAATCTAGGCCTAAGGAGTGCAGTGAGGAAATTAGCAGCTCATGATCCACTGTATCAAAGGCTTTGCTTAGGGTCTAGAAATACAGCACAGATGCTGTTTTTTGTCTAACTCAGTTTGCCAATCATTTGTTACTTTTGCTAATGCAGAAATGGTACTGTGTTGGTCCTAAACCCAGATTGAACAGGGTTAAGGAGATTATTAGCATTGAGGTAGTCTCTTAGTTGGATACTCACTAGTTTTTCTAACATTTTAGACAGCACCGGTAGGATGGATATAGGTCTATAATTGTTGAGATCCATGGGGTTCCCTGATTTGAGGAGGGGAAACACTTGTGCTGTCTTCCACAATGAAGGAACAGAACCAATGGATAAGGACAGATTAAAAAGATGAGTTAGGGGAACTGCAATGGCATGTAGAGCAATTTTTAGAAACTAGGGGTCCAGAGAGTCTGCACCTGCACTTTTCTTGGTGTCTAGATGCAGCAGTAGGTCTTCCACTTGTTTTAATAAAATTGGCTTGAAGGAGAATGAAGAAGCAGCCTTCTGTCCATCGATAGACTGGAATTTAAGTTGTGACCGTAATAGATTTGCTGGGGAGGAGTCAAAGGCTAGGCCAGCCGTAGTGAAATGATTATTGAATGCATCTAAAATTTCACGCTTGTCAGTGATAACAGCATTGTTAAGGTGCACTTGTGATGGCAAGGAAGTGCTAGAATCCTGCCCTAGGATCCTCTTGATGGTGCCCCAGAATCTGGCTGGGTTAAGGTAGGAGGCATCAAGCTCAGCTGTATAGAAGGCAGCCTTGGCTTCTCTCACTTTTTTCATGTTTCGGAATGAAGGGGTGAATATTGTTGATATTGTTAAATGGCTGTCTAAATCTTGTGATATTCAGGGGAATCCAGTCCCTATTCTGGATGAAGAGGGGTTTTGGAACGGGGGTTGGAAATTTAGGGTAAAAGTTCATTCCACAGATTCTGGCTTAATTCATCTGCCTAATTGCTTCTTTCTGGGGAGAGATAAGGGGTTTCTTTTATCCTGGGCTGCCTAGGGTTTGCTTTAAGTGTGGGTCTCGAACCCACATTAGTACCTCCTGCACCGTCCTTAAATGTTCTTACTGTGGGGAGATGGGTCATCCAAGTGCCCATTGTTTTCAAACCTCAAAATGCAATCTTTAGGTGAGGTGGGTCACACTTTGAAACCTGTCCCTTAGCTGCCAAAAATACTGCTGATTCTGATTATGGGGTACAAGATCATTACATCCGGGAGGCAGTTAGACCCGGTATTCCTACTAAGGAGGAGGCCCTGATATTGATGGGTTGTTCCCCTTGGTTGACTCTGGTTTGTTAGAATCAGCTGATTCAGTTGACTACCATGGTTCCGCCTGATATGGGAGCTGTAGTGGGCTTTAGGGTGGATCAGGGGGAAGGTGGGGGCATCGTCCCTGTGTTGCCAGATTTAGAGACTCCGGATGCTGGGTTTGTGGTGGTTAGCGAGAAAAAGGGGAAATCTGTCAAAGGGAAGGGGAAACTAGGGAAGAAACTAGCTGCTCCTGCTCCTGTTGTTTCTATGGCTGACCCAAATATGTTTTCTGTTTTGGAAGAGTGTCCAGTGGATGATCCTAGCGGGTCTGGGCCTTCTCTACCTTTACCTGAGTTAGAATCTACTGAACCTGTGGTTGACCAGATGGGCCCTAGACCACCTGATGGTAAGATTGGTAGGATCACAAGGGCATCTAGTAAGGTGAAGTGAATGTTCCCTTGCTGGGCTCCTTGTTCCTTCCACCTTTGGGTGGCATCCTTAAATGTGAACAGTATTAAGACTCCAGAAAATGACGCAGAACTTATTCACATTTTCTGTCTGAAAATCTAGGTTGCGTTTTTCTGCAGGATGTTCGGTTGCATTCCCTTGAAGAGGTGGAGGCTGCCTCTGCAGGTTGGATTTGGGGGGACTGTTTTTGGTCTTTGGGTGCTGACTTATGTAGTGGGGTTGGAATATGTTTTTTTCATTATCATGTCACTGTGCTACATCAGATAGAAGTTCTGGCTGGCAGGGCCTTGGTTCTCGATGTTAAATGGGGTTCCTTATACCTGAGGTTAATTTCTGTGTATGCCTACAATCTAAGTTTGACCGGTTGCTTTGTTTAATTCATTTTATCCCTTTTATGCTCTCCTTATTACATTATTTTGGGGATTTTAACTGTTCCTTGCCTTTACAAGTGGCTTCAGGGACAATGAAAAAGGTGTTTTGTGATGAGACTAGTTTGTTGAAACTCATCTCAGACGCTGGTTTGGTAGATGCTTTTGGACCCTCTACTGGAGGGTCTGGGGACACTTATTTCTGTGGACCAAGGGCTTCCAGGATTGATTTCTTTTTTCTCACTTCTGTGGTTACTGTTCAATCTAGATCTTTGCAGGATGTTGCTTCCTCTGATCACAGATTACTGAGACTGACCTTGGCTGATGTTCCTGCAGCTCGGAGAGGGCCAGGTATCTGGAAATTAAATTCTGAATTGTTGCATATCCCTTGTGTAATGGGTGGGTTAAGCTCTCTTTTGCTGGCCAGGAAGTCGGTTTCCTTTTTGTATGATGATTTAAATGTTTGGTGGGAGGACACTAAATGGGAAGTTCGGGTATATTTTAAGGCTGTGGGTCGTTTGAATGGACAATTATCACATACTGAGTTACAGTATCTTAGGGAACGGCTTCATTTTTATCCATTAATAGATGGATTCTTGGCCTCAACTGTCAGCAACAGATTGCAAGTTTGAAACCAGAATTGGCTAAGGCTCAGTCTCAGGTTTTACGTGATATGGAAATGAAACACAAATTTAGACTTTGTGGCAGGAAAAAGATACTTTGCCTTTTAGTACTAGACATCACTCAGACATTTAAGAAGTATGGCGTATCTGAACACCCAGGGTGGGCGAATTTTTACCAATGATGATATTTTGGAGGAAATTCATGCCTATGTTTCTACGTCATTTCAGAGCAGGATGCTTTCCAAAGCCGCTATCTGTGATTGGTTCGCTGGTAGATCGGTTCCGGCCTTGTCCTTAGCTGACCGGCTTGAATTGGTGCAACCTATCACAGTGGAGGAACTGAGGTCAGCAATTTAGTCTTTACGATTGGGAGTTACACCTGGGTGTGATGGGTTGCCTCATGAGGTTTATAAACTCTTATGGGAGGTTTTGGGAGTTGATTTCTGTTCGGTCCTGAATACTGGGCTGCAGTCTGGGGTACTCCCTCATAGCATGATGCAAGGTGTGCTACTCCTTCTGTATAAAGAAAAGGGTGATGGTGGGGATTTGGGTAATTGGAGACCTTTGTCATTACTGAACTCAGATTATAAGATTCTGATGAAGATTTTATGTCTGAGGTTAAGGAAGGTTATGGGTACCCTTTTGCATCCGACGCAGTTTAGTGGGGCTCCTCTCAGAAGGGTTCAGGATGCACTGATCTTACTTAGAGAATTGGTCTCTAAAGGTAAGGCTGGAGAATTATTTGGACATTTGGTTTGCCTGGATCAGTCCAAAGCTTTTGATCAGGTAGAATATATTTATCTCTGGGAATGTCTGTCAAGGTACGGATTCCCTACCCAATTCATAGGATGGCTACAAACGTGCTATAGGGGCATTACTTTGATCCCCTGTGTGAATGGCTGGGTGGGTAGGGAAATTGAGGTCCATTGGGGGGTTCGGCAGGGGTGTCCTTTGAGTTCCTTGCTTTATGTGCTTTCTTTAGATCCCCTCTTACATGCCTTACACAGTACCGATGATATTGTTGGATTATCGATTGGCTGTAGTGATCCTGAGATAGTTACTTTAGCGTATGCTGATGATCTGATTTTAGTTTTAGCAGATAAGGCTTCTGCTATGGCGGCAAGGGAGTTGTTGAGTGTCTTTTCTGATTTGACTGGGTCCTCAATTAATTGGCTCAAAAGTGGGATTCTACCCTTGGGGTATGATGCGGCTGATGTGTCCTTGATTTGGGGTTTACCTATTGTATCTGGCTATAGGAAAATTCTGGGTATTTACTTTGGAGGTCTAGATGACCACAGGTATAATTGGGATCAACAATTGTTAGCAGCTCGTAGTAGGGTTCAGTTATGGAATAAGGGCTGTATGTCCAAAGCTAAGCGTATTTATTTGATGAAGTCTTTTTTGTTGCCATACTTTTTATTTATTGCCGAGGTTTTTCCCCCTCCCATCTATATGGAGGCTTCTCTTTATGGAGTTTTTTGTCTGTGTTTATGGGGTAGTAGGCTAAATCCCCTAAACAGGGGTATTACGTATTTACCTCTTAGTGAAGGAGGGTTGGGGATGGTTAATCCCGTAGTGTTTTTTCAGAGTATTTTTCTTTTTTACAACTTAGTGCCCTTCCTTAAAGGGCAGACTATGATTTGGTCTCCATGGGTGGCAGATGGTGTTGACTTTATCTTGTCACAGTGGGGAATGGACTCCTTTCTTGCTCTGCAGGTTAGGGTGGGTGCCTTGTCCAGTCATTTTTGTGGATGTTTCAGAAATTGAAGACGTGGGCGGTTGTTCCGCTTGCTTCTTTCTCAGACACGCCAACAATTTTATTTTTCCGTATTACATGATTTCTTTTTCTCTGACCCCTGGTTTCATGTTAGGCCTCCTGCTGAACAACGTGCTAAATTACAGTTCTTAGTGAGTAAGAGGGTGCCTAGCAATATGTGGGATTTTTTATGGCTCTGTTTACATAGGAAATTAGGAGTGAAAGGAAACAGGAAACATAAAGAATTGACTGAACGATATTGCCCTAGGGAGGAGACCTGTTTGGGAGTTGTTGAAACGATGGAGCATTTTTTTGTAGAGTGTCCTTTTACTGTTTCATTTTGGTCTTATTTTCACGATACATGGCCTTTGAATCCCTTTCGGGTTCTCTCACCTGGCGTGTGGGTGGACGGGGTTCTACCGAGCTCCTGGATTGTGTATGATGCAATTACATTGCGTCTTGTGATAGGCCATATCAGTTTTCAGTTATGGCAAGCTAGATGCTCTCTTACTCTTCGACAGAAGTTACTTTCTGAATCTCAGATAGTTCACAACATACGCACAGCTGTGTTTACTTGGAGCGGCAGGAGCAGGGAAAGTGCATCCTGAATTGTTCAAATTATGGTGGAGGAAGATGACCTGTTAGATACAGGGTGAGGAGCTTGTGTCTCGCTCAAGCCCTGTATTGGGTTAGGATGGTTTCCCTGTGCTGCAGGAGGAAGTTCCTTCTCTCTGCAGAACCTGGTATGCCTTCACTGTTTTTCTGTATAAATATATGTCCTATGATATCTCTACATAGACAGTCTTGGATTTTTTATTTTTGCTTCTGTATAGCTTGATTGCTTCTTTGCCTTTTATTATGATTTGTACTTTGCTTTTTTGTGTGGTAATGCCATTTTTTCCTTGTTGAAATGTGGTGTTGTGAAAATAAAAAATTCCCCAACTTTTTTAGTGGGGGGGGGGGGTATGTTTATTCCTGTTTCTTTTCCCATTTCTAGGATGATGTATGATTGTTATACTTCTTTGAGTTTGTTTCCTTTATGATTTTATTATTTTGTGTGACTTATCACTGTTTGTATTCCTTTTTAATTTGTTGTTGTGAAAAAAAATTCCCTACTCTTTTAGTGTGTGTGTGTGGGGGGTTTGAGGTGATTGTATAGATTCTTTTCTTTTGTGTTTTGTGATGTATGCTGTAATACCTTTTTGTTTTATGTGTATCAATAAAAAATTCCCCTACTCTTTTCGATAAGTGCCATGGGATCTTTAACATCCACCTGAACTACCACCAATCCAGGCAGATGGGACCTCGGTTTAACGTCTCATCCAAAAGACGGCACCTCAGAAGTGCAGCACCCTCTCATGCTGTACTACAGTGTCAGTACTGGGATATTAACCCAAGTGCCAGATGTGGGAACTGAACCCACAGCCCTCTGATCTCCCAGCCTCAGAGGTGGGTGTGCTACCTACTGAGCCACTGAAACTGACTGATTTAACGTTTAGTCCAATTTATTTAATGGTCTGATAGGGATCCATATTCGTGCAGGAGGGAATGGGCCTCAGGAAGGTCCCGGGATAGGTTAATCGGTTACAGCAAATAAATCGTCAGCAGTTTTGGGCCCCCCACCCCCGAAATCTTGTGTACTGGGTAGGTTACGGAAAGCCACCACTAGCAGTTCAAGGGTAAAGTATAACGTGAAACATTGGCGATTATAGGGAGTTAGTGCTGCTGTGATGTTTTATGTATTTTAGCTTAATAAATATCCTTTTTGAAATGTATCCTGTCGCAAGAGGTTTTCATCGGTCAGTATATTGTGATGCCTGACTTTCCATTGATACAGTTTGAAGTATTTTATGTCGAGGCTCTAGTGGAGTTTTAAGTAGCCCCCTTCCTACTTGGACTTGAGATAAAGTGCACCCCTGTCTCGTGCCCCACCCTAAGAGAAAGGAATGGGTTAGCTCACCATTAACCATGATTTGGGCGATAGGGGATGAATACATCACCCAAATCCACCTAATTAGCTGGGCCTATCCCCACCCACCTGAGGGCCTCAAACATATACCCTCATTTCACGTGGTTGAAGGCTCTTCCACAAGAGCATGGCAAGGACTGCTGTCCCATCCTTTTGTTGTTTTTTTTTTTTTTTTTTTTTACACCAGCTGTATACAGTATGATGTCCAGGGTTTGACGAATCCTGCGTTTCCCCTGCCAACAGTTGACAAACCCCACTTTGTCAGAGTGGATTATGTGAGGTAGAATTGGTTCAAGTTGGGAAGTAATGACCTTAGCCATGATTGTATAGTCTGCAGTTAGGAGGGAAATTGGTATATATAAAGCGCATAGTGTGGGGTCCTTGCCTGGTTTCAGAAAAACTGTGACAGTGGCAGACTGCCTGGATGGGGGCAATGTACCTCATTCCATGCTTTCTATGAGCATATCCAGCAGTGGCTCCTCGACCAGATCAGGGGCAAAGATTTTGAAGAAATCAATAAGAAGCGCCATCTGGGCCCTGGGACTTCCCACACTTAAGGGCCTTAATGGCCTGGCGGATCTCCTCCTCACCCAGAGGGATATCAAGCTTACGGGCCTCAGAGGGGTCTATGGGCTGAATCTTGACTTTACTAAAACAAAAATTGTCCAGTTGTTGGGCCATTGGGGAAAATTCCAAGGTACAGAAAGATTTATGAAAGGCCCCAAATTCTGCAACGATTTATACAGTGTCTGTAGTTAAAGTACCTGATTGATCTCTTATCTGTCCAATATTCCTGTCTCCTGCCCGGCTACACAGTTACCATGCAAGATACTTCCCAGCCCCCTCTGTCACCATAGAAATTGGCTCCTGCCTGTGCTAGGAGTATGGAGTGTTCGATGCGAGAGCTACTGAGCAAGTTGAAGTGCCACTTCAACTTTTGTACTCTGTACATAGGGGGAGAGAGCCTCTTTAATTGGGCCTCTTCGCAAGCTGCAGCTTTTACTCTGAGCTGAGTGAGCTTAGATTCTTCTAGCTTCTTAGCATGAGGTGAATACGCAATGACCTAACCCTGAATAAAGCCCTTGAGCACTTCCCAGTGGCATCCATGAGACATGTCACCCCTCTTATTGTGGTACAGAACTTCCCTAATTACATTGCACATAAAGACAATACATTTCTGATCACGAGGAAGGAGTCCAGTCCCCACGAGTGACAAGCAGGGGATGAGCTTATGGCTACTACTGCTGTTGACAACAAGGTATGGTCAGAGATTAAAATGGGAGAGTACTCAATGTTGTAGATGTTAGGGAGGAGAAGTGGGCTGACCAGCAATGTGTCCTGTTTGGCATATGAATGATGAGCATGGGAGAAGAAGCTGTATTTGCCTCCAGTGGGATGGCTATGCCTCCAAGCATCCACTAGGTTAAACACAATTTCCATAACTCCTAGCACTGTAACATTTCTAGAAAGCGGGAGACGGGCATGGTTCTCTGTATCAAGGATCATGTCCCAGACACAATTAAGGTCCCGTCCCCCCCGCCAGGATCCATGGGCCAGGCAAGGAAGCAAAGTCTAGAGCTTGTTTCTGAAAAAATCCTGGGTCTTCAATATTTGGAGCATACATGGATCCCACAGATATGTCCCCTACATCAGCTAGTGCGATGTGACCCAAGGCATATAGACCAACAGAATCGACTACCGTGCTATGCACAGTGACCTGGACACCTCAAGGAAACCAAATGGCCACCCCCCAGCCTTAGAGGGGAAACAGTAGATAACCCATGCCTCCTCAGGCTCTCACTCATTTTTAATGCTTCTGTATGGCACATGTGCGTTTCCTGCATTAATAAGACCTGAACCCAGGTTCTTTTGACCTCAGCTACTACCTGCCGTTGTTTATCATTTTTAAGCCCATTAACATTCCGGGTAGCTATACTGACTGTGTTAGCCATTAGGCAAATCTATCAGCAGCCAGGTAGCAGCTGGAAACATGTTCCAGCCAGAGAACAACATATTGAAGTGGCTTAAATAAAATAATTTGGCAGACAAACCCAACGAAAGTGATAACCAAACAACTTACTTTAGATCTTTTTGTTTGCTTGTCTCTGATTTGCAGTGCATTTTCCTTTCCATTATAGACTTTGCCATTGTTATTTTTCTGCTTGCGGTACTGACTCTGGAATGGAGCCCATTTTGTGGGTTTATTTTGTGCTGATGCCTGACAGACTTCTGATGGCGTTTGTTAATTTACATGTCGGCTCACATTGCTGGACATATTTCTTACCAGTTTTTCTGCTGCTGTGATTATTGGACTGCCACTGGAACTCTCGGGCAATTTTCTTTTCCCCTATAGTGATTATTCTAGGGACGTGGATATGTTGTTCAATCCACACTGTCTGGCAGGTTAATTGCTGCTTTAAGATGGGCCGGAAAGTCTTCAAGCTGGCTCCTCCCACCCAACCGGGTGGTAAAACCCTTGGCTCCGCCCCATGACGGCAGATCTTCCTTAACGCTTGGAAGCTTAGGTTCCCTCCTTAGTGCTCTGCGTTTGTAGGCCTGGATCCTAATCCTTCGTTTTTTCCGAAAATAACTTTAAAGTTTACAAGACTTAAGTCTTCTACTTCCCTAGCAGCTGCAATGGATACAAAATCTACTCCTGGCTTCCATCAGTGCCCTTGAGGGCAGAAGATGTCTCTGACCAACCCGCATGCCATGTGCATTTACTGCCTGGGGCTTGCTCATGATCCGCAGGCCTGCGATCTATGCAAGTCTTTTGCGCCTTCGGTTCTAGAGGACTGTGCTTCCCGACTTCAGCTGGGGTGCCCCGAGGAATGGTTTCCGCTGGTGAAGTTGAAGGAGGCCCGTTGGGAGGTGTCCACGGCTGTGGGCTCCATGGAGCAGCTGGAGCAGTAAATCGCCCTCGAGGAGGAAGCGGCCCAGGCCGTGTCTTATTCTTCCTCGGCATCGGAGTTTATCCCACTCTCCTTGGGCTCCTCCTACACTGCTTCTTTTAAGGAGCTTTGTCAGTCCCTCTCCACCGAGGGAGAAGGGCCCTCAGGGACTCACATGAGTAGGTTGAAGAAAAAGGAACCCGAAAGGTAAGTCCCACCATCGACATTCATGGGAGCGGGAGAGATCTCATTCCCCTGGAGTGTCTGCTTTCAACTTCGGTTGAGGTTGAGGCTAAGGCCGCTGGCTTCACGGTGTCCCCGTCAGGTCAGCCAGCCGAGACACCCGTCGATGCGGTCGAGATTTTTCTCGACCTGTTGGACGGATTGTCGATTGGAAAAGCCGACAACCCTTCTTCACCGGTTCCCCCGGTGGTTAACGAGGACTTGCCCGTGCCTCCTGTGCTAAAGTCCCCAGTCAAGAACCCTGAACTGAGGGATGAGGGGGTTTCCCCTGCCTCCTCTTCGACCCACCATCGGCCAACCCGACGGTCTTGGTCCTCCTCCGTGTCGGATAGGTCCCGCCGACATCGGCGGTCTCGGTCCCAGCATCACGGAAAGCGGCATCGCCGCTCGTCCTCTTCGGAGGATGGGCTCTGGCGCAGGTTGCTTCGGCACTAAGAGGACATGATGTGGCAGCAGCTCTTACTAGCTGGCAACTTGCCAACTCTGTTGCCTTTACCTGCCATTAAGTGGCTGTCACCCGAATGACTGAAGCAACTTCTCGCCATCGGCTCCTTAGGCAAGGAGCCAACTCTGGCACCGATTGCTCAGCCAAAACCGGCTGCTCCACCCATTGTGGTAGAAACACCACCACCACCTCTGCAACCTAAGACTGGGGCCCTGACCAAGGATTCTCGGTCAGGTCAGAGCTTGCTGCACAGGTGGTCGGTCACCCTCACCCCTGATCGGCCCCGGCAAGTGGAGGGTGGCTCAGGCACTTGGCAGCTGTTCGCAGACTCCGACTCCTCCTTGTATTCCAGACCCTGCAACCTGGAGTCTTCTGGGGGTCAGTCGGTGAACAAGAGCCCATCCTCGCTCCTGGGGATTCTTCGGCTCATCTCAGAGTTCACTGGGATGCTGCTGGAACCCGTACAGAAACGGGCCAGATATCCTGTCACAGAGATGCTGGACCGAGGGGATTCCCCCACGGAGCCCTTCCCTGTGGCCGAGGCCATTGTTGGCCCAGCACTGGAGTTGTGGCAGTGGCCTGCATCTTGTCCTGCGCCTTCGGCCAGGATGACTTGCAAGTACGCAGTCCCCATCGGTTCCCTCTCCAGTTTTTCGGAGCACCCCTCGGCTGAAAGGCTTGTAACCGATAGCGTCTTCCAGTGCTCAGGAAGCGCTAGGGACATTGAAAAGCCCCTTCGACAAGGATTCCAAGAAGCTGAACTACTCAGGGCACAAAGTTTACACTGCCTCCTCCCTAGGTCTTCGACAGGCTAGCTCGGCCTTGCCGATGGCACATTTTTCACACGCCCTTGTGGGTTCCCTGGATGAGGTGCTTCCTCATCTCCCGGCTGACCTTCAAACGACGGTCAAGCAGGTGCGGGATCAGGGAAGGGTGGTGGCCAAACGGCTCCAAACTGTTTTGGGCATTGGAGACTCTTGTGCCTGGTCAGTAGCGGCCACAGTAGCCATGCGCCGCAGAGCTTGGGTGTGGATCTCCACCTTCACGGCGGATACCCAGCACAAGCTGGCAGACGTTCCCTTCCTGGGCACTGACTTGTTCGGGCTGGAGGTGGAGGGCCATCTCCAGAGGATCGAGAAGTCCAGTGCCACCTTGGACTCTGTCACATCTGCCCAGAAGGACAAAGGCCGCCAGCAGCAGCGTAAGCCCTTCCGCCCCTGTGGCACGTCTGGCAGCAGCACCAGCAAAAGGGCCAGCAGTCTCACACTTGGCACCCCAAGACCAAGTCTGTCGCTTCCTCCAACAGGAAGCCTGGAGGGAAGGGTCCAGGCAACCCCTTGGCCAGCCCTTCCTCCAAGCCTGCCCAGTGATGGGTTGAGGGGTGCTGCCCCCAACCTCATCATTCTTTCCCTGGGTCCCCCTGTGGGGGGACGTCCCCGCCACTTCCTTTCCGCCTGGTCTGCTATCACCATGGACCGTTGGGTGCTGGAAGTGGTGGGCAGGGGTCTGCCTCTGGAATTCAAGCGGACCCCTCCCTATCGAGCCAGCCCCTCGGGGGCTACCGGTTCCACAGCCTCTCTGTCGGCTTGTCGAGCCGATGAGTTTCTTCCTCCAAAGGAGGTGATCAGCGGTGGTGGATCCTCCTCAAACCCAGGGTTTGTGTCCCGGTACTTCCGGGTCCCAAAGCGGACGGGGGCTGGCGCCCCATTCTCAATCTGCACGACCCGAACAAGTTCCTAAGGCCACGCACCTTCAAGATGATCACGCTGGGTCAGATCATTCCATCCTTGGAACTAGGCATGTGGTTCTGCTCTCTGGGTCTTCAGGATGCGTTCTTTCATGTCCCAATCCATCCATCTCAGCGCAGAGGGATCACTTTACGAGTTCCGGGCCATGCCCTTCGGCCTTTCTCCAGCTCCCAGGATCTTCACCAAATGCATGGCAGTGGTGACAGCATTCCTGCGGCACCGAGGGGTCCGGGTGTACCCTTACCTGGATGACTGGCTGATAGTAGCCCCCTCCAGGTAGGAGGTGGAGCGGTCCAGGGATCTGGCCCTCCAGGTCTGCTCTCTAATTGGCCTCCTGATCAACGAGGCCAAATCGGAACTCATGCCATTGCAGGTGATTCAGTTCATCGGGGCAGAGCTCGACTCTCTTCGAGCCAGAGCCCGGCTCCCAGTGGACAGGGCCAAGGTCCTTTCCTCCTTTGCCCAATCATTTCTGGTTGGGCAATTGCGCCCTGCCCGGGACTTCCTGTACCTTCTGGGCCTCAAGGCCGCCTTCACCGGTGTGGTGTGTTGGGCCCGCTGGCATATGCGTCCCCTGCAGTGGGGGCTGGCCCGCCAGTGGTCACAGTGCTCCGGTCCATTGGACCAGGCAGTGACGGTGACCTAGGAGATGTGGGACGGCCTGCAATGGTGGCTCATCCAAGCTCATCTGCAGTAGGGTATCCCATTTGTCCACCCTGAGCCGACAGTCGTTCGTACGAAAGACGCCTCTTTGATGGGTTGGGATGCCCATCTGGGGGAGCTCCGGGCCCACCGCCTCTGGACCCCTCAGGAGTCTCAGTGCCATATCAACCTGCTGGAGCTTCGAGTGGTTCGACTAGCCCTCACTGCCTTCCCTCCTTTTGTACGGGGTCAGGTGGTTCAGGTCCAGACGGACAACACCACGACCATGTACTATCTCAACCGACAGGGCGGGACGCATTCCTTGCCTTTGTGCAAGGAAGCCCTCTGCATTTGATCTCTTGTGATCAGCCTGAGGCAGAGCTCCTAGCCATCCATGTGGCAGGAGCCTCGAACAGTCTGGTCGATGCCCTCAGCCGGATAGGTGCTGCATCTCACGAGTGGTCTCTCCTGCCGGAGATAGTTCAAGACCTGTTCTTCCATTGGGGCACCCCTCAGGTGGACCTGTTTGCCTCCAAGGAGAACGCAAAGCTGAGGCTGTTTCACGCCCGCCTCCTCAGCAGGGCTCGCTGCAGGGGGATGCCTTCTCGAGGCCATGGACCCCAGGCCTCTTCTACGCCTTCCCTCCATTTCCCTTGATCCACATGGTTCTTCTCAAGGCAAAGAGGGACAAGGTGCAGGTGATTCTGGTAGCCCCAGACTGGCCTCACCAGTTCTGGTACCCAGATCTCCTCAGCCTCCGCTCCAGGCTCCCAAGATGGCTTCCAGCCAGTCTGGACCTGATCTCAGTCGACAAGGGGAAGGTTCTCCATCTGGACCTTCAATCCCTGTGCCTGATGACCTGGTTCCTGAGTGGCTAGAGTTCCAGGTCTTGGGTCTTTCCGATGAGGTCCTCAACGTCATTGAGGTGTCCCATAAGGAGTCGACCAGAAAGTGCTATACCTTCAAGTGGAAGAGATTCTCCATTTGGTGTCGGGACAAGGGGTTGGACAACTCTTCCTGTCCATTGGCTAGTATTTTGGACTACCTGTGGTTCCTTTCTCAGCTAAGGCTTTGGTCGACGACCCTTAAGGTGCACCTGGCAGCCATCTCTGCTTAGCGGGCGCGGGCTGGCAAGTATTCAGTAGCACAGGAGAAGGTGGTCAGGCACTTTTTCAAAGGCCTAGACCACATATCCCCTCCAGTGCGAGAACGTCCACCTCCGTGGCATCTACTGCTGGTATTGGCTAAGCTCATGGGCAAGCCATTCGAACCGATGCACAGGTGTGACATCTTTCACCTGTCGTGGAAGACCGCCTTCTTGGTCGCTATTACATCAGCCAGAAGGATGGGAGAGCTCCAGGCGCTTTCCATCAAGTCGCCTTACCTGGTCTTCCACAGGGACAAGGTTGTCCTTCGCCCCTACTCGAAGTTCCTTCCGAAGGTGGTGTCAGAGTTCCACCTGAACCCAGTGTTGACTCTGCTGGTGTTCTACCCCAATCACACCTCAGAGGCTGAATATAGGCTCCATACTTTGGATCCTAGAAGAGCACTCGCTTATTATGAGGAGCAGACTGCTGAAGTTCAGGGAGAGGTTCACCAGCTGTTTGTCACCTACGCTGAAGCCGCACCTGGCAGACCTGCAGCCAAGCAGATGATAAGCAGGTGGGTCACCTCCTGCGTAGATTTCTGCTATAGGTTGGCGGTCATGGATCCTCCCAAAGGGATAAGAGCTCATTCTACCCGCCATATTGCTGCTTCAGTGGCTGCTTCTAGGGACATCCTTATCTAGGAAATCTGCAGGGCTGCTACCTGGAAGTCAGCACACACCTTTATTTCCCATTACCACATTGACCTAGAGTCATACCGGGATGCTGGTTTTGGGACCTCGGTTCTCCAGTCCTTATTTCCCAAGTAAGGAGTGCACGCCTTGCCTCCCTCCTCCCAGAGAACTGCTAGGAGTCTGCCAGACAGTGTTGATTGAACAACCTATCCACGTGCCTAGAAATACAGGTTACTCACCTGTAACAGGAGTTCTAGGAGTGGTATAGGTTGTTCATCCACACGACCCACCCGACCTCCCCGGCTTTGACGTGCAACCTGGCTTCCAGCGGGCTAGATCTGGCATCATGGGGTGGAGTCGAGGGTTTTACCACCTGGGTGGGTTGGAGGAGCCAGCTTGAAGACTTTCCGGCCCATCTTAAAGCGGCAAGAAACCTGCCAGACAGTGTGGATGAATAACATATACCACTCCTAGAACTCCTGTTACAGGTGAGTAAGCTGTATTTTCGGGACTAGGCTACACGAGAGAAGGTTTGTAGTTATTGTTGTTTCACTGTTAAATGCCTTCTGTTTATTGATGGTATTACTTGCAATTTATGTGTTCTTTTTTTTTATATACTTTAATCTGAATGATCTGGGACGTTTTGGTGAACTGCCTTTATTTTGTAATAGTTACAGTAAGAGGTATTAATGGGGAGGATTTTTTTCTGACTAAAACACCTTTTTCTTTGGCTTCTATCATTTGATTATATGTGGTATAGTGGGGAAGGTTATCTGTGCAAATCCAGATGGGGAGTTATTTATCGACGGAGTTCCAAAGCATGTTGTTTGAGAGGGGTATTTTTGGTAATAGACTTTGCCTGTTTGCAATGTTATGTCAGATTTGTGACACTGTATATGTTGGGGGGGGGGAGGGGGGACTTCTTGGATTTCTATTTTTTTATTGTTTTTTTTCTGTTGAGAGGAGGGACTGGAGCCAGCCTGCAGCAGTTACTGGCCAATCACAGTCACGTGTGGATGGGTGTTGTTCTTCAGGACCGGAGGGGATTGGTTGGGTATCTGGTTTTTGTTCTTAGTTTGTGTCTTTTTTTCTTATTTTCTTAGGTTTATTAGTACATTTGGGGGCAGTTGTTTATGTTGGGGGGAGGGTTGTTCTATGGGCTGCACTAACAGTGGTGAGGAGTTTAGATACCACCAGGATCTCAGGTTTTATCATGTATTATTTTGCACCACAGCTGTGGCTGACTCCTTCAAGTTTGTTTCTTGGAATATTAAAGGGAAACGGAGAGTACTGGTAAGCGATGCGCTGTGTTGAAGCACCTCCGGAAGTTACACGTCTCTGTGGCTTGCTTGCAAGAAATTCGCCTCAGGAGGGACCAAGCAGAGTGCCTCTGAAGGGATTGGGTGGGGCAGGTCTTTGGCACTGGTAATAACACCAAATCGGGTGATGTTGCCATCCTGATTGCTGGTCCTGTGCCCTTCCAATTGTTGCAGGAGTTGTGGGATCTGGAGGGTTGATATATATATATATATATATATATATATATATATATATATATATTTACATTGTAGACTGGGGCAAGTGGAATTGTTCCCTCTTTTTTTTTTTTTTTTTACAGAATTAATGCCTCATGTGACCCCACATGCCAAAATCCCTATTGTTAGCAGGAGACTGGAGTTGGCAGGAGACTGGAATCTAGTCCTGTAACTGGACTTAGATAAATCAGATGTCAGGTGCCAGGATTTATCTCTGAGGTAGCATGCCTTTCGGGAATTTATGGATGGGTTGTGTCTTGTGGACCCCTTGTGTCATCTTCGTCCTGCTGATAGACAGTATTCTTTCTATTATAGACTTCATAATTTGTTTTCTGGAACAGATTACTTTTTGGTGGCTCATGTAGTCTTTTCTGGCACTCAGACTTGTGAATTAGTAGCCAGGGTCCTCTCGGATCACTCCCCAGTATCTCTGCAGATAGAACTATCTCGAGAAGCTGAGCTTGACTGTATTTGGAGATTCAGTCCTCAGGTCCTTTGGGATTCCAAGATTGCAGATAAAATTTGTGATACAAGCTTTGAGTTTTTCTCCCATAATATGGGAACAGTGGCCAGGGCAGACCTACTTTGGTCTGCAGCCAAAGGTTGTATTCAAGAGGAGGCTATCCATTTGGCCACAGTCTGGAAGAGGTTGCACGATCCCACTGCATCTGCTTTATTGCAGGAGATCTGCGCATTAGAAGTACCACCTGACTCCAGCTACTCCCAAATCTACCGGGCCAAAGCTTAATAGCCTTGGGGCTAAATACGCAGAATGCTCAATGAAAAGGTGGAGCTGGTGATCTTTAAAGCCGAGGTTAGATATATTGAGCAAGAGGAAAAGGAAGGTTGCCTTTTAGCTTTGTGTGTACAACAGATGGAATCTAAGTGCTTGATTAGAGGGAAACAGGTGGATAACACTTCTGGTACCATAAAATGATTGGTATCCCGTGACATGAGCAACCGCAATTGGGTGCATACAAAAACGGCAACTCAATCAAGGTGCATGTCATTGGGGCTACCTACCAGGGAGGGCGACCGGATGGAGGGCTTTGCACATATAACGACAGGATGTCACTACATGTACACACACGCGTGGGGAGGGAGGGTTTTTGAGAGGTGGTGCCACGGTGAGCTGCTGAGCTGGCCCCGTGGCATGGTGGAGTGGGTTCCGGGCTGGGGTTCTGAAAGGTGCGGGTTCGGGTCCGGCACAGGTACATCGGTAGCACCCAGCTCCAAATTTTTTTTTTTTTAACGTGTTTTGCACTCCTCTAACATGCACCCCTTTGGAGTTGAGAATCCTACAGTAGGGGGCGCGGGGTGCAATTGAAATTGAAAACTGTAAATCCCTGGTGCCCTTTTGCTGTGTGCTAGGGGTACATCGACAGAATTTATTTTTGGCGATGTGCAGTCGCCGTAACGGTGATCGCCTTTTGGTGGTCGCCATTATGACATAGAACCAGATTATTAGAAGAAAGGTTGCAGGGAGCTACCCTGAGTTTACTCATGACACCAGATGGTTGGATTTGGCCTGGCAATATAAAAACCTGTTGTTGATCTCCGATGAGCATGGGGAAGCTGGGCTGGCACGACACACCTCCGCTTCACAGCTTTTCCCTCCAGGTGGCTGCAACCTGCGATCCATTGCTGCGCAAGGGCTGGATCCCCAAGCTGGTCTCTCACCGAGAAGAACAGTCTCTGGTGCAGGAATGGTTTGCTTGGGCCAAGATTAGTATAGGACCAAGGCTGAATGAACACTTCTGGCAAAGTTCAGTTTGTTTGCTGGTGAAGGCCTCCAGCTAGCGAAGAGTTCAGTACCGGCAAACAGGCTGCAACACGCAATAAACATTCAGCACATTTAACAGGAACAGCATCAACTTTTCTAAATCTCAATTCAGTATTTAGGACGGTTGCTATTGCAGTAGATTCACTAAGCAAACCTCTTAATGCAACAAAACAGTCTCTCACACTGCTCTTGGGCAGATTGCATCACAGGAGCTCCTCTCGGTCCAATATCTCAAGTGGCACTTCTCGGAACCTTGGAGCTTTCTGCTGCAGTTTAAAAGTTGCTTTTCAGATTCAGTCCAGTTACTGCAATAAGGCAGTCCAAACTGAAGAACCACAAAAAAAAAAAAAAAAAGAGTTTTTTTAAACAGTGTCCTTTTTGAGACCCTCTTTTTGACTAAAGGCACACGACAAGGATGTCCTCTATCCCCATTTCTTTTTAATTTATATTTGGAGCCTCTTTTGTAGAAGCTTAAATTAGCCCCCAGGATCAGAGATATTTGTGTTGCAGGGGATGACTATATTTTATCCGCCCATGCAGATGATGTTTTATTACATGACACTGATTCCCAGACTTCTGTTCCAGACATCTTGTCTGTTGTATCTGCCTTTAGCTGTTTTTCTGGCTATAAGATGAACTTAAGTAAAACAAGCTTCCTTACCCTTAATGCACATGTTGTGAAACAGTCAGTGATGGAGTTGGGTCTCTCTTGGGCGTCACAATACTTGACATATTTAAGCATACGGCTTCCCCACTGTTAAGCTGAAAAGCCTGAATTTAGAACCACTATTCAAAGAAATAATGAAAGACCTCCAGAGGTGGCAATCGTTGCCACTTTCATTATGGGGTCATATAAATTTACCACGGTAGTCACTCCCCCTCACCTGCGTGGTCTGCTCAACCCCCAAGTCTTGAGCCGTGACCTGAGATCTTCGACTGGCCATCCCCTCGACATCCCTCGAGTACGCACTAACCAAAGCAAGCAATCGTTTTGCTATGCTGCTCCACACTTATGGAACCCTCTCCCAGAGAACCTGGCCAACTGCCCCACTCTCCATGGATTTAAGTCTGGTTAATCGCTAGCTCCCTGGATGTGTTAACTTGATGGTGTTACTATAACACTCTGCCACTGTACTGCTGGCATTTTCTCACCCTCCTAATTTTTGAATTAATATGCCGCATTGTATTGTATACAGTGCTAGCACATTGTACCTGCTCTGTCATACTCTGTAAGGTACTCTCTTTCAAAACAAACGAATGTAATCTGCTATTTACTTCTGCCTATGTATGTAACCTCACTTGTAACTAATCCCGGGTCACTCCTGAAAAAGGGATCTGGTTGCACTGAGCTTACCCGGTTATCAAAATCTAAATAAATAAATAAATAAATACAGTTAAGATGAATGTGTTACCCTGTTTGCTGTGTCCTTTGAGTATGCTTAATATCAGCTTTCTCGAGTCTTGGTTCAAGGCCCTTCAATCTACAGTTTCTGTTTATGTTTTTTGTGGAAGGGTAAGGTCCTTTGCTGAGCCTATTTCAAATGAACTTTTCCGAAGGACAGGGGTGGCCTTAGGTTACCTAATTTCCAGTCATTCTATTTTGCATCTCAGGCTAACAAATATCTTCAGTGGGGGAATGCATCTGGAGGCACATTAGTTGAATATGTTTGACCTTGGTTACAGATTGAAATGAAGCTATATGAGGGATTGGGTATTCAGCCAGAGTCCCTTCTGTTTCTTCCATTATCACGTGTGCCTAAAGGGCTGCGAACTACCCCACGTCTTTGGTCTCTGAAGGCTCACAGACAGTTGTGCTGGTTTTTGGGTTTTAGACCAGATAAAGACCTCTTTCAGCCAGTGCTGGGTAATCTTTTTTTTTTTTGATTCATGTTTTCTCCCATTCTTTGATGACATTGACATCCCGACCCGACTGCACCGCTCAGCCCTGACGCCAACATCAAGCCGTGCTTCTTATACCCCATGGATTACCTCCCATGGAGGATGGTGAGGAGCTACTCAGCTCAACCCACCGGAGCAGGATCTGGATGAGGAGGCGCCATTCGGGTCGGGCAGCAGGGGTTGGAAGCTCATGCTGCCCGACCAGAGTCCAGTTTTCAGTTTTTCCTCCTTGCGGAGTGCTGGCATGCAATGACATCTAGGCACGTTGCCGATGTCTGCCCCCCCTTGCTACACCGCTTTAGTAGCATCCAGGTCATTAGCAGGGGCTGCTACAGAGTGGTGGGACGCTGGATCCCTCCCCAGGATAGGACAGCAGTCCTCCGGACACTCCATCCTATCCCTGCCCTGCCAACCCGGGCTCACATCCGAACCCGGGTCACCAGCGTGGCGCGAAGTGTGGTGTCCAGTGCCTCAACCTTCAACGCCACCAGGCTGGCTCAGTGCTGGGTAATCCTAATATTTAAACAGCATGTAGATTATTGTCTACACATTTTTGGACAGATTTCCTGGTGTCTTCTTTATGAGATTGGACTGAAGTGGACTCCTTTCTTTCCTTTAGCAGTTTTCAACAATTGTGTCCTATATCAGATCAGGCTAGTTTTAGGTTTTTACAGCTTCGTAGTTGTGCTTCACGTTTTTTGGGTCCCCATCCATGGTACAACAGCGGATGATGAGTTGCATCAATGGTTAGCCCTGTTGGCCAGGTGTTCCCACCCAATTTCATGATTATAATTCAGTTTACAACTATTTGACCCTTGTTCCCTCACTGGGATGTGTCCATACTGGGAGTCAGCTTTGAACCTATTTCTGGATGAGCTTATCTTGTGTAAGGTTTGGTGGGAGGATGGGTTTTGATTACAAAAGGTTTTTTTTTTTTGTTTTTTTTTTACTGTTAATTTCTTTCTCTTCCTGGGCTGCACACATTCAAGCCTGATTTCCCCCAGCCCCGTCCCCCACTTGCGGCCTATCTTCCGCTGTCCTCCACGGCTTGCCCCCGGTGGTGGGGATCCCACAACCCACCGGAACGGATCCGGTGTGGAGGTTACTGCTTTTCTAAGGAGCGGGGCCTACGGGGATCGGCTGTCATTGTTCCACGCCCAGGAGTCTTTCCACTTTTTCTCCCCCTAGGAGAGGAGGCATGCAGTGATGCCCCAAGGAGAGAGCACGCAACATCCGCACGTGCTCCTCAAGTGTCTGCCTCCTCTCCTTCCATTTCAGAGCATCCGTGAGCTATCCCCCAGCTGCTGCTAGGGGCCAGTCGACACCGACTGCTGGTGGCCCTCCCTGGAGAAGGAGAGCAGTCCCTCGGATGTGCGATCCTTCTCCTCCCCTGCTGACCTCTGGTGGCCCGTGCTCATTCCTGAACACGGGTTGCCAGCATAGCATGAGGTAAGGCATCCAGCGCCTCAATCCTCAGTGCCACCAGGCCAGCGATTACAAAAGTTTAATATCTTACATTTCACTCTTAGTAAATTCTGTAAGAAAGGCCTCTGGGGTTCGAACTTATGTGCTGAGTGTGATGAATCTGAGGGCACTCTATTTCATAATTTTTGCCAATGTCCCAAGATTCAACACTTTTGGGAAGATATAAAAACATTTTGGGATACTCTCCTGGGTTTAGGCAATCAGAAAAAAAAAAAAAGCACCCATCACACGGACTAAGACAGAGAGACTAAATAGTGCCAATACATTTTATTTTACAACATGGCAAAACATCAACTGGCAATAAATTAAAAGGCTGGTGCTAACATCAGAAAGACTTATGTTTCACCCAGCTATCTGCTGGGCTTCATCAGTTAGCCGGGTGAAACCAAAGTCTTTCCGATGTTAGCTCCAGCCTTTTAATTTTCTGCCGGTTGATGTTTTGCCACGGTGTAAAATAAAACTTATTGACCCTGTTTAGCGTCTCTATCTTAGTCAGTGTGATGGGTGCTTTTTTTTTCTGATTGCCTGATTTGTATTTAACTTAGCATCATCAGCTGACACCCGGTGCTCCTATTTTTTGCTTTGTCTCCTGGGTTTACAAGATAGTTTTAAACTCCAAAGATTTGTCTGGTTGGAAGTTATGGTGAGCAGGTAATTGGGCCCAGGAGAGGCTATATGGCTTTAACTGCAGCAGCTGCCAAGTTGGTGGTTTTACGTAACTGGCTAGATACTCAAGCCCAGTCTAGAGAGGAGTGGCTTAGGGAGGTCTTGTTAGCTTTGAAAAAATGATTGCAGATGCAACAGGGTGATACCCAACTTTTCAAAAATAGGTTTTACTGTCTAATTATAGTAGGAGGATGCTTCCTGGCTACTGCAGGTTCCTGTGTGCTAACCTTTTCCATGTATATTTCTCTCTCTCTTTTTTTTTTTTTTTATTTATTTTTTGTGCTAGGTGCCACCTTTCTGAGAGGGGGGGTGGGAGCTGGGATTTTGTTTTAGAATATTTTGTATTTTTCTTTGTTTTTCCTGTTATTGGTTGTTGTCTTGTTATAATTCTGTAAGATATATTGCAAAAAAAAGTAAAAAAAGAGTATCGTACCTTAATATAGTATTGCATAATTATATAATCATAAAATAATCATTACATTCTGAAAGATTTTGAGGGGTTAACGTTGAATGCTAAAAATGGTAACATACTTGCCCGTGCCTGTCTTTAAAAAGGAAACATCTGGCTCTCTTCCCTTCAGTCTTCTACACAGTGTAGAGAAGTCCCAGCTGTTGAAATCGTGAGATAAACTATGACTTGCGTGTATCTGAATTCGATGGATTTGATTAGTAGGATTTTATTCATAGATCAATCCACACCTTTCAGTTAAATACTGGTATGTTATCTTAATGGAACATCTTAGGGGCTGGCAGTATAGCCTAGAGTTTCAAGTAACGAGCTGTGAATGAGCTTGGTACATTCAGCAGACCTGGGACTGAATCCCACAACCTCCACTTGCATAATGTGCGACTCTGAGCAAGTCACTTAACCTCCACAGTGCTCCTGGGTCACCCCTGAAAACAGGCACTTATGCCTAGTGGGCCTTACCCGGTCACCAAACAATAATATTAAAAAAATAAAATAAATACATTTGACGAAGAAATGCTGATGGTGTTGGGGAGTATCATGGAGTGCCTGACTGGTTTTTGTGTGGGAGTGTAATATTAATATTTTGCAGTAGGGAGTAGGGAGGCAGTGTATCCTAAAGGTTAGAAAACCAAGCTGTGGCCCTGGAGAACCAGAGGAGTCACATAATATACCTGTGCCACTCGGGTCACACCTGGAAATGAGCTTGAGGTCACTTTGCCTTTCATAGCTAAAAATGATGAAAAAAAACTGATTTATTCAGAATTTGTGCTCACCATGATAGCCCCATTTAGGTGGATCAGTTTGTTTTAAGGGTCTCTTGGGGGAACTGAATGGTGGAAGTTACCATTGACGAATGTACATTTATTGACCCAGTTCAATGAACAGGTTGATGTAAAGTAAGAAGTTAAGTCCAAGTCACAGAGTAGTCATTGCCATTCAGAGATGTCACTATTCTAAAGAAACACAACTCCCTCTGTGACTAGCCCCCAACTCCTTCCCTTAAAAGCACACTGTTTTATTTACATATGTATGTATGTATGTATTAATACATCCTTTATTTAAGTAGAATAATGCATTCCAGACATGGAATTATGTTTTATGATAACATACTTCCTCATGGTTTAAAATAGCTGAGCCTGTGGCGTTGAGTTGGGATGCAAACCAAACTAGTTTGTTACTTTACCGTAATTATCTGTCATGTTTTATTCCTTACTTACGTACATGTACACACTTAAGTACCCAAGTGTATAGTGTACACTAGGTACATGGTACAGTGAAAGAAGAGAGAGGTAAAGGAGGTTCAGAGAGAGGGCTGAGTGGTTGCATGGTGCAAAAAAAAAAAGAAAGGGAGAGAAGATCTGAAGGAGAGAAGATGGCTAAGGGTAAAGTTGAGGGAGTAAGTGTGAGCACAGTAGTAAAGACAAGAGAGACATATTGCCTTATTTCTCCCGTGGTTAATTGTCTGCTTCCTTCCTCTGTAGGCTAAGCCGGAGACTGCTCCTGTGCTGCTTTGGCTGCAGGGTGGCCCAGGAGGAACTTCAATGTTTGGGCTCTTTGTTGAACATGGACCTTATGTTGTCAATCAGAATCTAACATGTAAGCAATACATTTTTATACTATTGTTCTGAATTGTAGGTATTCCAGAGGGGAAATGAATGGTATGTAGTTGACTGCACTTTTGTGAGCAAGATTTTCTACATGATGGAACTAACTGGAACATTCATGAACCATTCATGCCCACCATAGTCTGAAAGCCCATGAGGAAACGTCATGAAATTTGTTAAAAAAGTGACTGCCCATTCAGGCATGTAAGCAACAAAAATACATCATGCCCAGCAAATTATTTACATGCCGCTTAGTCCCCAAGCCACGAAAAGGGCTTTTTAATTTCTATGGCCTGGCTGCATGACTGCCTTCAGCCCTTTAAAGAGCTAGTGTACTACCTGGAATTAATAGTAACTTTTAGAAGTAGACAGCTATCACTTCTTGTATTTGAAGGATTTTCCCCCTATCAGTACTAGGTGTGATGTGTGGAACAGCACTCAACTTGGAATCTGACGCAGTCAATTTTAGCCCTTCCTGTATGTCACAGCATTGTGACATCACTAACTGTCGCATCACCAGTAACCAAGAAGAGCCAGTCTCCCGCTGCTTGATTGGTTAACTTGTGACACATGTTACTGATCAGGCAGCAGGCTTGTGATGTAAAGGTGAGTGAGGCCACATGCTGATAATGTAGTGGGAGGAATAGAACTGGATAGATGGGTCTTCTTCCAGGTAAATCACTGCTTGTCACATCACACTCAATACTATTAGGTAGAAAAAACATCTAATGAGTACAAAGAAAAACACTTCAGAAATAAAATGTGATAAGGGACTACTTTTAAAAATTACTAAAATGTTCTATTTTTTGCAATACTAGCCCTTTAAAGGACTCGGTAGCCCCCAATCCCTAAAAAGGGCTTAGCAAAACTTGCCTGCCTGCCCACTTGCTTTACCCTCCAAACCCTGAAAAGGCTTATTTTTTAATGATTTTCCTGCCTGACCAATTTCCCTAAATTCTTAAATGGACGCTGTTTAGCCACCGAGCCCTGAGAAGGCATTTTCATAAATTATTTGCCTACCTGTGTTCCCCTAATGCCTTTAAAAGGACTCTAGTTTGCCCTCAAGCCCTGAAAATTGCTTTTTTTTAATGACTTGCTTCCCAACTGCCCACTTGCTTTATTTTATTTTATTTCTTATTTTATTTGTACAAATCGGAATTACAATCCTTTGAGTCAAGGACTCATTTCCAAAGGCTCCTCGTCAAACAAAGTACAGATTACATACAAACCGAACACCATATAGTTACAGAGGAATATCATAACATAGTCCCCCAACCCCTTAAAAGGCATTTTTTGTCCCTTACGATTTGCCTCCCTGCCTAGCAAGCCCTTAAAAGGGCTTTTAAAACAATTTGTTACTGATAGGTGCTGTTTGTTTTTTCCAGCAAGCCCTTTAAAGGAATGTGTTTTACTGATGAAGTCCTTACAAGGACTTTTACATTCTACAGTTATTGTAAGAATAACATTTTGTAAATAAATGCATTTATTTTTATGTGTTACACGCCTGAAGTGGAAATCATTTATTTCAATCTTACTTGGGGTCATCAGCATTTATTTCCACTTTAGGCTGGTCACAAATGAGCTCTTAACCAATGGGAGAACAGCTTGCACAGTGCCTGATGACATCACAGTGGCATCTGCTGCAGTTAAACACAGAGCAGTAAAGTCAATCAGAAAGAATAAAATCTTCATTGAAAGAACTAATCTTGCCAGAGAGGCACTATCTTTGTATAAGTGATATAAGCCATGGGCTAGCTAAAAATATCACATTTATTTTTATCTGCAGAGTTTGACCTCCATGGACCTCACTCGTGGCTCTGCCACTCATGTCATGAAGGTCAAACCCTGCAGATAAAGATAAATGTGCTGTTTATGAACCCAGTAATCCCTCACAAAATGTTCACACTTTATGCAGTCATCTCGGCTGAGAGTGATGCCCCAGAGATGGAACCAATGCAAATGTTAGAATTTGAAATGTAGGTTTAAACTGTGCATTCATGCTACATTCTGGCCATTGCTCAGATCTGTTTCTCTGCCTGAACAGAGCAGTCACCCCCTAGTGAACTCTGGTAATGGCTGGTTTTTCAGTTGTTATTTTTTTATTTGTAGTTTAAAGTGATTTTCTGACATTCGCCATAACAGTAGCAACCTGTAGGAGTTGTGAATCGGTATCCTACCATTCAAATGGCTAATAAGTGCTGCTTCCATGAAAAAAAAAGCTTTTATTTATGTGCTCTGCTTCATTTGCATAACGCCCTTTTTTCTCAATGCTGCAGCCCCCCACTGTGACATCATACCAGGGAAACTAAGTTATTACAAGGCGTGGCCAGTTTGTAGTTTCAGACAGAAAAATCAGCTATTTACTGTACCCCCAATGCCTCACTATCTAGCTAGATACCGTATGCACAATGCCTTGTTTTGAAAATAAACATACAGGAGCTTATATTGTTGATGCCACTATAGAAATACGAGACTGCACCTCACAGTAAGGAACTTGGAAATCATCTTCTTATTGTACCTACAATGCCTTGCTATGGACATTTACATATTAGGTGCTCACCACTACCAATAAATGGGACTGTACTTCTGAGTAAGGCACATTTAAAGGGGAAGTAAACATTGCAGGAGTTACTCAAATTGTGAAAACCCACAAAAAGATTGTTCAAATGAGGTGTTTGGCTTACCTGTAGGTGCCAAGAGTCCAGAGATATGAATACCTAAATCATCTTTAATTCAAACAAGTAAGCAGCCATTTCATTGAATCATGAGACCAACAGTAATGTCACTGAGGGGCAAGCTGTAATTAACAACATGCAGCTTGCCCCTCTATGACATCAATTTCTGTTTTAAAATGGCTGCTGCCTTGTTTTGATTTACAGATTAATTGGATAGTCGTATCTCAGGACTCCTGATACCTACAAGGAAGTGCAATGCCTTGTTTGAAATGTGTTTTCATGGACTTTCACAATTTGAATGACCCCTACTATGGTTACTTCCCTTTTAAGTTAACATATGAATTACCCAGAATTCATTGTTGCTGTATGTAAAACATTGACAGCTCCCTGGTATGACATCGCTCTGTGGGCGTGGCTGCACAGAGAAATTGTGAAGGCAGCTAGAAACAAAGTGCTGATGAAACATAACAATAAAATGACTATGACAGATTTTTTACAAAACAAACTGCAGCATTAACATCTGAAGCATCGGCTACAGTGGCATACTATGTGAAAAAGGCATTTGTGAAACATCAGAAAACCCCTTTGACACATGGTGTTATTATTCAGTTAGTTTTTGATTACTCTGCATTAGCTAGGGGTTTAAGTAATTTATGGGCTCTCCAGTTTCCAGTTGATTCCCAGGCACTGGAGATTATCCTAGATGGCTGCCATTTCCATTTTTTGCTTCTAAACCACTTTTTATGTAATATTGCAGTGATTTAGCATTTTTATTTGACAAAAAGTCACAGAAAACGCAATGCTCTCACTTTCTATTTCTGTCTGTGCCCTTTCACCTTACTTAATCAGTTCCTGTTACAGGAACCACGATTTGACCTTCAGCACAGTTTTTCCTTAGTACAAGAGTCGTTTTTTGTTAGTGGGCTCTTGTACTTCATTGTCTTTGGAAAATGATCTAATATTTTCAGGGTTCTCACAAACTGGTATGTCAGAGAGACTTTGTAGCCCTAAAGTTTCTAAAAATTGTAAGAATTGCTTCCATCTTGACAATGTCAGACTGCCACGAGTTGTTTAAACTGCCTAAGTCCACAACATGACTTCGTAAATTATAAGTCCTGTCATACTCTATGCCTTCTCCGTCTGCCTCGGTGTCACCAAAAAATAAAAAAAGGCTCTGAAGGAGTTCCCAACAATGGTGGGAAACACACGTTAGAAGGGTCCATCTCCTCATGTTCAGCAGCAAATAATATTAAAGGTGACATGAAAAAGATAAAGCTGCACAGCCGTCAGAAAGGCCTGATAAAGATGGCTGAGACACGAGGGTGTCCGAAAAGGGGAACCCTTAATCCAGTGATAAGAAAGATAAAAATTAGTCTCTCAGAGAAGACACTAGAAATGGTGTCTGCCAAAATGAAATTTAAAGAAATAAATGTCACTGCCACTCCTCCTGAACGGAGAACAGTGCAGGCAGTTAGCACAGATTAAAAATTGCCTCATCAGAAGACATTTCCAAAGTGTAGTAGTTTTTCCAAGCAGTCCAGGTGCTGCAAAATGTTAATATTTACCTGCCACCCCCTTCCTCAGACTGAGGCTTCAACCTATCTGTCTCCAGAGGAGGATGAAGAATACAAATGGAAGAAGGTGACCCCATGGAACTGGAGGATGCACCTCAGCAAGCGTTCCTGAAAGTACCATCAACAGCCTAATCTGGTTCAATATCAGTTGGTCTCCATCTGTATCCCTCCCTCCCCAGGATAAGACTGAAAATAGGCAGAATTCCCAAGTCCTCCTTTCCTGGTCAACAAAAACCAACTAAAGACTTCGAACCTCCTCCAAGGAATAATGAGGACTACTCATCTTTTCTCATTTGTCAGACAAATAGTTGATACCCGCAGCATCCCCCATTGGAAACAGAAGAGAATGAACAGGATGCTGATTTTATGGACATGATGGGAGTAACTTCACCCCAACATTCAGAGGCCCTTGAATTCAAACCATGCTGCAGACCAAGTGCTGCTCCCTCCCCGGCCTCGGCTGATGCCGCTGTTACATCAGAAAAATGTTTTCCCCCAGAGGGTTCTTTTGTTTTGTGTACTCATTCTGTCACCCAACCTCCCACATTGTGCTTATCAGTCATCCTCTGGTCACCAGAGGCAAAGTAAGAGTCACTTTAAATGTTGAGGTCGGTGGCATCTGGGCTCTGCTTGCAGTAGGACTAGTCAGTGGTTCTCTAGATTGTTCAAAATTCCCAACTGGTGCCAAGTTCTAAGTAGCAGCCAGGGGATGTCAGGCACCGTGAGCACCTTGAATAAGGCCAGTTTTTGACTGCTCAGTCTTTCGGCGTTCCCACCGATTGCTTCGCTCCTGGTCGACGTGACTGTGATCACCATTGTTGACGACGTGGTGGACAGAAGAACAAGGAGCATGTGGGACAGGTGACTTGATCTCAAGCAGCAGCAGGGACAGTGTGCAATCAACTGGACTAGTGGGGCTGTGTACTCTCCTGACTCTCTTCTCCATCTTCGCTCAGATTTCATCAGACTGAGCCAGCTAGAAAGGTAAGCAACAAATAAGGGTTGTTAAATGAAAGTTTACTGTTTGGAAGAAGTGGAGGTTAAATTGGCAAGCTCTGGCTGGGTCTGGGATAAGTTAATGAGTTAAATAATGAACATATTTTTCAATGCAGGCAGGGTGAGAAATTGGCAAGCTGGTCCTGGGATAAGGGAAAACAAAAATTAAGCGATTTAAAATGTAAGGGTCCATGGCGCCGTGTGATGGGTGTAACAGAAGCGTGGGATACACACGAAGACACCAGTTGGAGTATAAAATCAAGACACCTTTATTCGGTGAATTCCAAACAAAATAAAAATGACTTTATGCATACTGTATGTCTTATAAATGAAAAGAAATGAAATGATTCCAGGCATCCATATGAACATAACCAACGAGACTACATAAGCACCATATATTAGAGCTGGAAAGAACCAGAAAGACAGAGGGCACAGCGCCCTGCTGAGCTCAAAACGAACTGAACTGACCTTAACAAATTGTCAGCCTTTTATAGTGCTGGATTACCATGTGATACAGGATTTCCCCAACCCTATTTACCTACTTTTCCTATAAACTCCGAATGTTTCAAATTTTATTGCTTTATTCTCAAACCGCACGCTATTAGGTATTATTCCCTCAGTTTCAGAGTACTCAGAATACATAATTTGAGTGGCTGTCTTACAATTTAGGATGTAATAACTTCCTGTCAATCATAGCTAGTCTCCTCCCCTTTAAGCCTGCCTATAATAATGGGAGAGGAAGGGCCGGCCAGCTCTATAGAGCAGCAGTGCATTGCTACAGTCAAACCCAGAGTCAGCACCGCGTTTTAATGCTGCAAATACAGCTATTTTGTTTTTCCTGCAATATAGGCATGTTTTAGGAATGTTTAAAATGGTTGAAAGGGCTAAGTTAAAACGTGAGCTTGCAGGGGACTAGACGCTAGCTCTGTATATCAGAGGCCAGTGTTTTAGAAATTCTACAAATATAAAGATAGAAACACTCCATTATAGCTCCGAGTGAGAATGGGACTGACAGACAATTTCTAAAGGGCCCTAGCCCTTTGCAAAGCTCGCCATTCTGATCTCTGTACCAGAAACTGATTTAAGGGACAGAAATAGGCATTAGGACATTGCGACTCAGCCCAATTACAGCGTTTACTTAAAGTTTTATTTACAGCTTCTGAGGGCTAAAGAAGCGTGTAGTTAGCCTTTCCAAACACCTCATTCACAAGGGGACACACAATACTGGACAAATCAACTGGACAAAGCAACGCATAATAACTATTTTTACTTTTTGACTCACTATTGGCATGTTTGCATGATCGTGTAGGCGATTGTGCACACGTTCGAGAAGGCGATCATGCGCACATTCGTGCAGGTGATCGTGCACACGATCGTGAGGCGTATGCAGCAATCCACAGCATAAAATGGGGGAGACCACCAGAAAGGGATAGTCAGAATGTTAGGCAGGTGGCCTACCTGCCTACGGGGAACATAAAGGAGTAGACAGCAAGAGCAAGATGAGCCTGATCCCTCTTTCTACGTGGACAATATGTCGCAATATGGCCTTTGCCTTGGCATTCAGGGCAAATTATCTCAGGGTTAAGTCCTTTACTCGTTTTAGTGGTCCCCAGGGTCCCTTCACTACTTCCCTTGACCATGGGTGAAGCCCCAACACGATTAGTAGTAGTAACAGGGACAGGTCTTACCATGGGTGAGGGTCCGTGAGTCACTAGATGTCTCATCTGTGGTGGCCTTGCTGTTATGTAGTCCTCTGCAAGATCGATAGCCTTCTGTGCAGTCTCAGGATGATGCTCCCTCACCCACATTTGGACATCTGGAGGAAGTATTTTAATGAACTGTTCCAAAGTGATGGCTTCCATTACCTGTTCCATTGTTCTCGTGTTGGGTTGTAACCATTTGTTGCTGAGATCTCTTAACTGGGTGTAGGCTTCCTGGGGTGTTGTGGCCGTATAATACTTAAAAGTTCTAAACCTTTGCCGATAGGTCTCAATGCTGATGTCATACCGTTTCAGAATAACTTGGCGGACATAGTCGTAGTCATTGATATGGGCACTGTCCACATGGCTATGGGCCAATTGCGCCTTTCCCATTAGATAGGGCATGAGTCGTACCATCCACTGTTCTTTTGGCCATTGACATGCTTCAGCCACTCTTTCGAAAGTGGTGATATAGGCTTCACTATCATCGGTGTCTGTCAGCTTGGAAATTTTAATGTCCTTCGGTCCTTGTGGGTCCCTTGGTAAGGTGGTCTAGCCACTCCTAGTGTTTGGATGGCTCTGATAGTGTCTGCCCATCGGGCTTCATTTTGCTGACGGTCCATCTCTCGCTGTTTCTCTAATTCCAGCTGGCGCACACACAGCCACCATAGTAAATGTGATACCTCCTCGGGAGGCCTCTCCTCCGGGTCCTTTATTTCTGGAGCAGTGGCACCTCCTTCCATCTCCGTCTCCATTCCTTCCTTTTTGGTTTCCTGCCATCTTACATCTGGCAGTCCAGTCAGTAATGGTATTTGGGTAAGTTCAGTCATTCTGCGGGTCTGGACACCTCCTGGACTAGGCTGACTGGTAACTGGAGGACTGACAGCTGAGGGCTCCAACATAGTGCAATACGGATGCCAGGTTCGGTACACTTCCCTCAAGATTTCTTCTCAAGGGTATCCCACTTCTCACACCAGTGTAACAGAAGCGTGGGATACACACGAAGACACCAGTTGGAGTATAAAATCAAGACGCCTCTATTCGGTGAATTCCAAACAAAATAAAAATGACTTTATGCGTACTGTACGTCTTATAAATGAAAAGAAATAAAATGATTCCAGGCATTCATATAAACATAACCAACGAGCTTCTGAGGGCTAAAGAAGCATGTAGTTAGCCTTTCCAAACACCTCATTCACAAGGGGACACACAATACTGGACAAAGCAATGCATAACTATTTTTACTTTTCGACTCACTATTGGCATGTTCGCACGATCGCGTAGGCACGTTGCAACAGTCTTTTGCACATAGGAGAAAGAGAAAGTAAAAGGGGTCTCATGATTTATACTGTAGCTGTGCTACAATGGGGCATCACTCTGGCACGTTGGCAACCCAGGTTTGCACCCCAAACCCGGTCAGCAGGAGTGGAGGCCGGCAGGGAGGGAGTCAAAACATCCTTTGGATGCTTCCTTCCCGGGGGGGAGGGGGTGGAGTGGAAGGTGATGGTCTGCTTCACTGGAGGCTCCTGGTGGTGGCTTGTGGAGGCGATCTTGGCAGCATGTAGCACCACCACCCACATTGCTGATTTCCCCCGCCCGAGGACGCCGCTGCAGCCACTCAAAGTGGGAGGGGCCCCAGAACAAGGAAAATTGTCCGCCTGGCCGGCGATGACGGTCGCCATGTTCCCTGTGTGCCATGTAGTCTCGCTCAGCAGAGACCGTCGATCCTCCTGGCTCCCAGGCTCGGTCATGATAGCAGAACAGTCTCTCCTCCTCTGGCACTGAGTTACCCCCCCCCCCCGAAGGGGTACCTTGGGTTTACCAGGAAACGTGGCCGATTCAGAGGATGACCAGATGTCAGTGGGGGATGGCCGGTGGGCAGGGGTGGAACGATGAGACGGCCCAAAGGAGTGGTGGGCCGGAGAGGGCATGTGAAGGAGCAAAAAAGAAATGTAAGGGGTTGGATTGTGGCCTGGAATTAGCAGGCCAGGCAAGGCATAAAGAGGAAACAAATGAAAGTATTTAGTGAGTTGTGGGATTGGCAGGGCAGGCCAGGGATAATGTCAAGGAGGAAAAAAATACATTAAAAAGTATGTTTTAAAGGTTGGTAGGGTGTTGGGGTGAGGTAGTATATAAGGGCAGATGGTGCTGATCTTTGTTGTCCTGCCATCAAATCCTGTGTTTCTGTGTATGGGGGTTGGGAGTATGTAGAACTTGTGGATTTGGAAAGGTGGGCGTTGGACAAGGAGGGGAAAAACAGATTAAAAACTGTTTACTATGGAGAGGGTTATTTGATTGGCAAGCTGGGTCTGAGATAAGGACAAGGATGGGAGCAAAATAGTTAAAAAGCATTGTTACAGGTTGGTGGGGTGAGGTAGCATACTAAGGAGATGCTGGACCTTCGATGTCCTCCTGATCTCATATTTTATGTTTTCTGTGTAGGTGTTGGGGAATTGGGAAGCTTAGCCTTGGACAATGAGGAAAAAATAGATTAAAATGGAGGGGGTTGTGGGATTGGCTAGCTGGGTATGGGATAAGGTCAAGGAGGGGGAAAATATATAACACGCATTGTTAATGGTCTGTGGTGGTGAGGCAGTATGGGAGGTTGAGAAACTGGGAAGCTGGACCTGCAACAAGGAGGGAAAAATTAGATGCAAACAATATTTTAAAATGTTGTGGGTTGTGCACTTGACAAGCCAAACCTGGGAGGAATCTGGGATAAGGTGTAAAAAAAAAAAAAATAAATAAATAAAAAAATTAAAAGTATATTTAAAATGTAGGTTGATTATGGAATTGGCACGCTAGACCTGTGATAAGGATGAAACTGGAAAATGAATGGATTGTCTCCTGCAAACAGCATATTAAAAAGCTTATTAAAAATCAGTCAATAACTAAATAAAAGGGAGAGGAAGTGGCATTCTTGGCTGGCCGCGTGGGAATATTTTTAAGATGGGGGGACAGAGTAGAGATTCATATGTGTATTATGAACAAAGTGTAAGTGTGTGTGTGAGATTGGCAAGCTAGACCTGGGATAAGGATTTATTTATTTATCTATTTTTTGTTGACCGGGTAAGTGCACTAGAAAATTCTGCCTATTTTTAGGTACGACCTGGGGAAGGGGATACAGATGAATGCCAACTGGCCTTGAACCAGATTAAGCTGTTGGTGGTATTTTTAGTGGATAGGGGGAAATTTGGCCAGGACACCGGGGGAAATTCCCCTGCTCTTTTCGATAAGTGCCATGGGATCTTTAACATCCACTTGAACTACCACCAGTCTAGGCAGATGGGACCTCAGTTTAACGTCTCATCCAAAAGATGACACCTCAGAAGTGCAGCACCCCTCTCATGCTGCACTACAGTGTCAGTACTGGGATATTAACCCAAGTGCCAGATGTGGGAACTGAACCCACAGCCCTCTGATCTCCCGGCCTCAGAGGCGAGTGTGCTACCTACTGAGCCACTGACACTGCTATGACACTGTTAGGATGAAGGGCTCCTGGGAAGAGCTAGCATAAAAAGTAGGGTGTAACTGGCAAGCTGGGACTGGCTACATAGGATTTTATTCGAGAACTGTGTTTATTATGTCTGTGTGGACCTTCTTTAAAACTGTGTTCTGGTGGTGGGGGAGAGATGGAATTGTCAAGCTGGGCTGGCTGCCTGAGATTTTTCACTAAGGAATGGTGTATTGGTTTATTATTTCTTATGTGGACAAAATACTCAAATGTTTCGGAGGATACAGTTTGCAAGCATGTCGGGCTGACCACGTGCCCTGAGGTTTTATGGAAGAAGTGGCCTTGCCAACCTAGACACTCAGTAGTCTAGGGCTAGGTTGGAGGGGGTTGGGGGCAAGTCTGGACAGGTCATCCAGATGGAGACAGGGACAGTCAGGTTAACTGGTGATAACCTGGCTGTTTGGGATGTCAGTTTTCTCTTGACAGACTGCTTCCACATCTGGGCCAAGCAGCATACAGGGGGTGAGGAGGTGGGAAAAGTCATCAGTCTGGCTAGTACAGGCTGCACAACAGTAGCTGTTAGTGATGTGGCATTTTGTTCACAGAACAGGCACAAGCTGTTGGGCCAGCTATTAGGCCTTTTAAACTGATTTTTGGCATGAGTGGGTCTCTTGGGGCAGGCTAAAAAGCCCTGTAATCTTCAGACTTCTCCTGTGGTTGTCCCCCTCCCCATCCTTTACACCAAAATGACTCCTGTTGCTGCTTCCCATATTTGTATATATATAGATATGTATTTGTAAAATGGGTATGGAAATTGCAGCCCATTTATTGGACCCTGAGCATCACATGACCATGCGTATATCAGAGCGCGACCGCACACCTGCACTTTTACCCCCCTCCAAAACAGTTTTGACATTTTATAAGATAGATAAACCACTCTGAGGTGTTCGGTTGCGCCTACATATGCATGCCTTAGTGCTGATTTGACTGCCCGTGGCCTCGTAAGATATTAGAGCACGCATCAAGACACCTCAGAGTGGTTTATCTATTACATATACCACTTAGAAGCATATCAAAATAATGTCTGCACCTGCTTCAGTGGCAGCCATAAGGAAATTAAAAAAAATATCAGGTGGAGAACCAGGGAGTGGAATATCTATGCAGTAGTCCAGCCATCTGCTTTTGAGAGAGCAAGAAGCACTCTTATCTGTGCAGCTCCCTGAAAAGGACTCTAAAAAATGGATGCTATGGCCAGTAAGGTTTACGCAACCGCTTCACTGCTTATCAGGCAGGCAGATTATTCAGCAGAGTCAGTATCAGAAAGTACTTTGGAACACAATTCAGGCACTGACTGGAAGAGCTGATGGCAAATTAGCACGGAACCTGATTGCCACAGCAAGATAATCCCTGGGTGCCACAAAACATCATTTCTACACTGCAGTGGACACTAATGACACTGCTGCCAGGGTTTTGGCTAATGCAGTCTCCTTAAGAATGTTTTCTTGGCTGAGGACTGCCATCCTCTGTCAGGATACTCAAAACAAGGCCATGGATTTCTCCTTCGAGGGAAGTTCATTAATTGGTGACATGACAGGCCTACATTAAAAAAGTGGATGAATACAAAACCACTTTCAAAAGTAACATTGAGAAAGAAGAGACCTCTACCTCCTACAGGACCTACGGAAGGGAAGTCAGAGGCAGGGGATACTTCTAAAGAGTCTGTGCCTCTTATGAGTACCAGTCACAAAGCAGTCACTATAGAGGAAGAGGAAAGAGGGCTTTCAAGCATAATGCTGCAACTCCAGCACCTATGCCACAGCCGAAACAAAACCCTTGACAGTTTTGCCCAGGTCGCCCAACCACTGCCAGTGGGAGGAAGACTTTCACACTACTTTCAGGAATGGGTAATTGTTCCACAGACGAGTGGGTACAGGAAGTAGTGGGCCTAGGATTGTATCTGCAGTTCAAGCACTTTCCAAACCTGATCACTATGCCACAGAAAGAAGTCTACTGGAACTGGAACTTAAAAAACCAAAACAAAGAACTGCTGATCTCAAAACCTATAGAAAAAGTCCCTGCCTCCCTGTGGGGCACTAAGGACGGTGATAACCATCTTTGCAAGCAGATCATTGGCTGGGATCCCTGGATTTGAAAGATGCCTATTTTCATGTCCCAGTAAGGCCATCCCACAGAAAGTATCTCAGATTTAAGCTGGACAACTGCCAATACCAGTTCACAGCTCTTCCACTGGGTTTCACCTCAGCTCCAAGGGTTTTTACAAAATACTTGGCTGTTGTGGCAGCATATTTGAGAAAACAAGGTGTGGTGGTTTTCCCCTACCTGGAAAACTGCCTAATCTCAGGGAAAACAAAACAAAAGGCAAGGTGCTCAGTTCAGCTGGTTAAAAGCACTTTGTAGAACCAGGTATTCTTGATAAACCTGTGGAAGTCCCAGCTAGATCCTGTTCATATACTGGTCTTCATAGGAGTAGAGCTAAACACTCTGCAGGGAAAAGCTTCCCTCTTGGAGGCCCGAGTTACACCTTTGATAGCAACAGCAGGTCAGCCAAGACCTGCAAGAGACGTTCTGTAGTTACTAGGGTACATGTCTGCATCTATAGTCATGGTCTCATGAGCCAAGTTCCAAATGAGAAACATCCAGAGCCAGTGGAGCCAAAACAGGCAGACAGGAAAATAATATACATATTAAGAAGTAGTGAGTTGTAACTTTTTATTTCTGAAGTATTTTTTGTTTTCCTATTGCCCACTGGAAAGTCTTCTATGTGATAATATTGTGCTGGATGTGTGGAACAGCTCTTGGCCTGGCAGCTGACATGTCTGTCTCTATACCCCCCACTACATCATCAGCATTGTGATCTCACTGACAGTGACATCACAGATGGCTGACCTGACAGCTGTTGAGTGACAGTTCCTAAGTAGAAGTGATGTCACAGTCAGGGAGGTCACAATGCTGAATATGTAATGGGGGAGCAGAGCTAGATATGTCAGCTGTCAGGCAGAGTGCTGTCCCACACATCACACCTACTAACATCAGGTAAACAATCTCCTAATTAACCAAAGGGAAAAGAAAAAGTACACATTAGGTAAACAATCTTCTAATTAACCAAAGGGAAAAGGAAAAGTACCTCAGATATAAAAGGTAATGGTTTGGTTTCCCCTCACCGGTTTATGACCTGGCTTCAAGCTTTGTATACCCAACCCAATGCTTGCATATATTGTAATGTTTTTTTTCTCCTAACTTTCCCCTCCACTCAGGTACGAGGCAGGGATGCCTGCTGTCTCCTCTCTTGTTTAATTTATATCTCGAACGCCTCCTACTGTCGCTCAAATTATCCCCTGAAGTGCAGGGAATAAAACTAGGTTCTCATGAAGTCAGACTCTTCGCATATGCAGATGACATCCTCCTGCACCTAGCTCAGCCCCTTACTTTCATTCAGGCAGCCCTTAAGATCATCAAAGAATATAGTCATCATACTAACTAAAAATTGAACATGGAGAAAACAGCAGCGTTTCCCTTAAACTCCAAAGCCCTTAAGAGCGATGCACAGCTTCTGGGGCTCCAGTGGACCCCGAAATCCCTCAAGTACCTGGGTATCCACTTGGCGAGCAGCATCTCCCAGCTCAAAAAATTAAACCTGGATTCCATTTTCAATAGAATACAGCAAGATTTAACCAGATGGAGGTCTTTGCCATTGACTCTCCAGGGGCACATAAGTCTAGTCAAGATTAATGTTCTCCCCTGTGTGTTTTATCCGATCAACTTGCTGAACCTGTGGCTCCCTTTGGGATGGTTCAGGAAATTGCACTCTTTAATCTCCGACTTCATCTGGGCTGGTAAGCGTCCCAGGAGGGCCTACAACAAATTGGCAGCTCCTAAAACATGCAGAGGGCTTCGACTCCCACATTTTGGTTTATATTATTGGGCTAGTCAAGCCAGTAAATATCTCCGCTGGCACACCCTGAAACTTGAACTTGACTCCCTTCCTTATGTTCCCCTCTGGCTCACTATTGAATTCACTCAAATGGAAACAGCAGGTCTTTCCCTATTAGTTTTAATTCATCTTAGACCCAAGCAGCTCCCTCCATGTCTCCGCAACTCGGTTATAGAAACATCTGTCCGTATTCACTCCCAGTTATGTTCTATCATAGGATACAAACAGTTTCAAGAACCCTTACAGCCCCTACTTAATAACCCACATTTCAAAATCGGGGGTCAAATGATATCTCCGTCCTGGGCACCGTACTTTGCAGGCATAGATATGGGACAGATGTGCACGACAGATGGTTTATGGCTCACTTCCCCATAAATTACTCGTAAATTCTCTCTAGGCAACAGAGAAATCTTCTGTTTACCAACTTAGGCACGTGCTAGTTAAATCGTGCTCATTTAGCTTAATGCGTTCCTTGAAGCTTGAATTCTTCCAATTACTTCATCATCTGCTCCCCATGCAGTCTCTAATATCTACACCCAATTATATCCCAAGGTGTTTCCCAAGGTTGAGGGGATCCCTCCTTAGTGGTCTGCGTTGTACCCTAAAACTGTTACACTGTGGCAGGTAGTGTGGAGGGATTCCCACAAATATATAACTCAGGATAGATTGCGCTTAATGCAACTGCATTTTCCCAATGACATGTACCTATCCCCGGTGTAAGATGGGGGCCTCTAGCTCACCTCAATGTGTCAGATGCAACACTGCAGAGGGCTCCATGTTTCGTATGTTCTGGGAATGCCCCAAGGTACAACCTCTCTGAGAACGTATGCAGCAACATGCTGACCCCCTCCTAGGGCTTGAAGGCTTGTTCACCCCTGAGGTGTGCTTAAAAGGAGACTACAGTGGTGTTCCCATCAGAGAATAGAAATACTTCATGGTTTTAATAGCCCTCTCAGTTAAAAAACTTGTTCTCCATCACTGGAGGGATGAACTGTCTCTATCATATGTAAAATGGTTGCAAGAGTTACTGTTTAACATCACAGAAAGAGTGATCGGTAATATATTTCACGGGGGTTAAAAGCCAGAAAGCCATGTGGGATAAGCTATATACATTATAGACACTGTGACTCTATACTTTTGTCTGATGAGAAGATTTATCACAGCTTTGCGCTGCACTTTCTCCTAGGGTGGTGTCATTTTGGGGGGCAGAGGGAGGGGGGATTATGTATATCCTGTCTGTAACTATCTCTCCTGTTTCCTGTGTGCTTATTTCTGAAAACCAATAAACTTTGAATTTAAAATTAAAAAAATAAATGAAAGGTAATAGCTGACTGCTTGTAAAAACTAATATTAGAAAATGGGCTAGACTGTAGGACTTCTCTGATTGGCTGAGCAGCACAGCGGGGGGGGGGGCGGTATATTAACTTTCAATAGATGCCTGCTGTAAAAAAAAGTGCTAGCCCAAACCTGCCTCATGCCCAGAGAAGTATTCTTGTACCCTATCTGCTTCCTCATTGGATGAGGCACTCCACACATAACTTCAAACAGCTGCCGTTTTTTTACTCAGTGAGCGAGCAGTCACAACCTGACTGTAGGATGTGAAGCAAAACACAGGCATTTTGCCACAAAGCACAGTTTTCCCCAACTACTTTTTTAAATGTAAAAACATTAGCACAGTACCTCACCACCGCTTGACCAAGACCTCCTCAATCCGTAGCATGTCTTGCACCACCTCCCCCCACCTGCCGTGCCAGTCTGCACATTCAAAATTAATTTGAAGCATTTCTTACTTACAGCTTCTCTTCCTCACTTTCCCCTGCAGTTTTTTTTTCTCACTCTGACTCCTGCGGCTTTGACTCTCGCTTGCTCGTTTCCGACTCTGGTCTTCCATGACCATTGCGCTACACTGCCGGCAGTCCACTACCGGCTCTCCACTGCCCGCAAACAAACAAACCCAAAAGTCAAGAAAAAAATGTCTGTGTATGTATGAGTGCTGGGGGGGAATGTAACCATGACAACCTGGTGCTAAACACAGAAGACCTCAAAAAAGCAGGTGGAGGGATTACTTTATTAGCATACAAATAAATGAAGTAACAATTTTATCATAAAAACTTAAAAATATATATATATATTTTCAATACATTTCACACACTGCCCATCTTCTAAGCGCAATAATACCCTCCAGGATGGGCGGTATGGGCAATACCAGACCTTCAGGGGCTATAAGACCCTCTGCCTGCAGCGTCTGGCCTCATTACGCCCCTGGGCGGTCCGGTATTGCCCAATACCGCCCACCATCGGGTATTATTACTTGCATAGTGTATGGTGGAACATTGTACTAACTCGGTTTTCCACCAATTGAAATCCTTGTTCAGCCACAGTAACAGTAGTGAGTGGAATGCTGTACTGACCATACATGCAGAACAGCATTCCATTCATTTAAACTTTTAAGCTTGAGCAGTGTTTTTAAAGCAACAACTGAAAGCTGCCATGCGTCAGTATTACTTTAAACATATGTAGAATCACTGTGGTGGTTTTCAGACATGGGACCAGTTAATTTTACATAATCAGAAGAGCTGGATCTACCAGATTTGAACCGAAAAACAGTTTGTTACTTACATGTTTCGGCCTCTGTACCGTTTCTTTCCTCGCTAAGCGAGACGTCTGGCTGCCATGTTTTTTTTTTCCTAAATCCCTCCTATAGTAGAGCAGCAACAAATCTGAGTGTGCACTGTTAATGTAAGGATGACCAGCCCCTAGCAACCACACAACTCTGTGCCCTGGCTCTGCTAGTCAACAGTTTATTTCTCCATGAGTTAAATAAATGTTTTAAGCCTAAAAATGTTGTTACAATAATTTGTGGGACACCATACACTATATAAAAAAATACAGGATGGGTAACCCCATGCTGAACCAGTGTGTTCTGCCACCTCGAGGTTTGATTCCCATGGACCTCTCGAGGGCACAGGGAATCGGACCCCTCTGTGGTAGAACACACTGGTTCTGCAAGGTTACCCATCCAGTATTCTCTATTTACTTTTAGGCAGTACAGCTCTTTAAGATACAACCAGTCTCAAAGATGGGATTCACTTTCAAAACTAGTGCTAGGGACAAAAACTCTAGTGGAGTCATCACAGTGGTGGAAGGAGGAAAGCAAACTCAGGGAGGGCATTCTCTTCTTCCTGCAGCCCCCAACAAGTATTCTTACTACAGATGCCTCACTCCTAGGGTGGGGTGCCCAGCTGCAGAACCTCACAGTAAAGGGCACGTGGAGCCCACAGGAGTCTCTAGAACACAGTCTCTTGGAGCTCAGAGCAGTACTGCCAGCATGCAGTCTTTCTCCTCCCAGCTGCAGGGTCAGGACAGACAACACCACAACAATATACTACGTAAACAAGCAGGAAGGAACAAGATCCTCAAAACTGTGTACAGAGACAGTGAGGCTTCAGGACCTGGCATATTCCTTAGAAGCAAACATATTTGCAGTGCATCTGCCAGGCAAAGCCAGTGTTCTGGCAGATTCCCTAAGCAGAATTAGCCAGGAAAATCATGAATGGGCCCTAAACCAGCAAGCTCTGGCCACAGTGTTCATAAGGTGGGGCACTCTCAATATAGACCTTGTTCACCTTTTGGCAGAGCTGTCAGCTACCACAGTTGTGTTGCAGACCACCAGCCAGAGGGACAGTTGCAGGAGGACACCCTGGTACTGGACTGGACAGGGAAGTTTCTATATATCTTTCCACCATTCCCATTCATTCAGAAAGTACTCCTGAAACTCGGGAGGAAACATGCAACAATGATTCTTATAACTCCAGATTGAGCCAGTAACTCCAGACAGGGCCAGACAGGCCTGGTACTCGATGCTCCTGGTCATCTCAGCAAGAATCCAGTCAGCTTGCAACCCAGTTACGATCTGTTGACTTTGACCCAGGGCAGAATAACATTCCTGAACCCCAGAAACCAATGTCTGAGGGGCTGGTTCTTGAGGAGTTAGTATTTTCTGGATTGGATCTGTCAGAAGAAGTCCTGAAGCTGTTTTGGGTTTCAAGGAAATACACTACCAGGAAAGCATATTCCTCTAAGTGGAAAAGGTTTTCTTACTGGTGTACCCCAGACAAATATACCCAAATACCCAATAGAGGCAGAGTTGTTTATAATTTTGGAATACCTAGTACACCTACAGTCGTTAGCCCTATGACTTTCACCAGTAAAGGTGCCGACATACGTATCAGCTAGCAAGGGAAAGTCTTTGGCCTCACATCCCATCTTCAAAAATTTTTTTTAAAGGCCTCAGTCACTTGTACCCATCTGTAAGGGAACCTGTCCCTTGTTAGGACCTCAATGTAATATATGCCTTGCCTAGCTTATAGAGGCTTCCTCTGAGCTATGGAAACTGCTGACCTGAAGTACGTCACATGGAAACCCATATTCCTAGTTGCAGTAACCTCTTCTAGGAGGGTAAGTGAATTGTAAGCCCTCTGCACAGACCCAAATTACATAATCGCACACAGCGATAAAGTAGTTCCTAGAACCAGCAGAAAGTTCCTATCCAAGGTGGTATCTGAATTCCATCTGAATCAGTCACTGACCCTTCCTGTACTCTGTCCAGAGCATTCCAGTTCAGATGAGGAAAAGTTGCATAGCCTGGACCTAAAGCAAGTCCTGATTGTCTACATGGACTGGACAAAAGATGTCATGTCCCAGAGTACCACGCTGTTTGTTACCTGTGGTAAGTGAGGCTGATGAAGGCAACTCGACTACAAAATCCATCTCTCACTGGATAGCCTCTTGCATTCAGGTCTGTTATGAAAAAGCTGGAAAAATGCCACCAAGAGGCTTAAGGGCACACGCCACAAGGTGTACCTTTGCATCTGTTGCATCCTCAAGGGGCATCCCATTGAGACATTTGCAAAGCAGCTACCTAGAAAACAATACACACCTTTACAAAGCACTACTGTTTAGACATACAGTCTAGAAGGGATGCCAGCTTTGGAACTGCTGTCTTGCAGAAACTTTTTCCTAACAAAGTTCTGGACCCAGCCTCTCAACCAAGGAACTGCTACTTGGTCTGCGTAAAGTGTAAGCATGTAAGTGAGGGATTCCTGGGATTAGAAGAAAAAAATTACCATAGTAATGTTGTTTCTTCTAAGGGATCCCTCGCTATGTTTAACCTCCCTACCCTGCCTCCCTTCCAGAACCTGAAATAGGTTCACACAAGAACCAGTTCTTTCACTGAGGTTGCTTGAGCATTACTGTTGGTACAATTTTAAGTTTGTTTTTACGGTTTGTATTATAAATTTATCAAATCTGCTTTTAATTTGTTAGGTGTTAATTTTTATAAAAATGTCTAAAACCTTTTGGTAGTCTTTTTAGCTAGTTTCACTAGCCACTTCTCCACTCTGGCATGAAAACAGATTTGAGCAAAGGCCAGAGTAGAATGCAGATGCAGAGTTTGAACCTACATTCCAAATTCTAAAATGTGCGTAGGTTCCATCTTCGGGACATCACTCTCAGCCGAGATGAAAAGTGTAAACATAACAACTGATCCCGTAAGAAGAAACAACATTACTATGGTGAGTAATTTTTTTCATTTGGCCAGCCCGTGGCTTATGCCATATTTATTTATTTTTTAGTTTTTTTGTTGACCGGGTAAGTGCCGTAGACAAATTCTGCCTATTTTCGGGCACAACCCGGGGGACAGGGATACAGATGAATGCCAACTGACTTTGAACCAGATTAAGCTGTTGGTGGCATTTTAGTGAATGGGGGAAATTTGGCCGGTGCACTGGGGGAATTCCCCTACTCTTTTTCGAGAAGTGCTATGGGATCTTTAACATCCACCTGAACTACCACCAGAACAGGAATTTAATGTGAACACTGGTGACTGCACTGATCCTCGCTACTGCGATGAGACCGTTGCCCACAGAGTGCTCTGGTGGGCTGAAAACTGTGCTTGAGAAGGAATGCTTCATTGGGGCAGTAATCCCTATGCCAGCAACCAATCCGATACTCTGACACTATGCCCATGATGTGATTGCTGCTGCACAAGCAAGTGTTCGCAGTTCTGTGTATGCGGCGGCTCTTGCAGTTTTTGCAGTCACATGACATGCTCTCTGCTTGTCCTGCTCAGTGGTAAGGTAATGTGCTCGCACGCGCCACGTGGCATCAGTGCTGCACAGCTGCAAAGGCGGTGGTACAGGAGGGACTGGGAGGGGGAAAATTTAATGTGAAGTCACACCAAAGCTAGCCAGGCAGGTAAAAGTATTCCAGGGTTTTATTTAACTCTAAAAATTGATTAGCGTTTTGCTCATAAAAGTGCTAAAACATTGTGAAAATGCATAGCACCTGCCTCACTGTGTTTAACAAACATAACACTTCTAGAAAACCTATATACATACTTTCTGAACAGTTAGTATTGTCCCAAGAAAAAAACTGCTAATCAATTATTTAAAACCCTGTATTCCCTCTATTAGAAATGCTTCAGGTGCTACATTGGGCATGCACTAAAGAGCTGTAAGTGTACTCAGACAGAAGTCCCTGCCCTGGGACACCTACAGTATAGAAATGTTGCACCCAGCCATGAAATATTTAAAACATGTATTGGGCTTACTTGAAGCTGGCAGCAGTCCAGAGATCTCAAGGACTATGTCTGCCACATAATGATACTACAGTACATTGCCACCATTTTTAAAACCTTGATGTCTAAACACATTGTAGTTAAGCACGCTTTACCAACAGTGACATCACAAGGTTCTAAAAATGGTGGCAATGTGGTATCAGTATGGGACAGATCAAGTGATCTATATTTCTGGACTGATGTCAGCTACAGGCAAGCCCAATACCTCATTAAAAATAGCTTTTCATGAGTGTTTAAACTATGATGGGCTTGAATGTTGTCCTTTAAGGATTCTAGATAAACAGACTGTAAATTGTGTGCGCGTGCGCATGCATGCATGTTTGTACTGAGAAACAATCTTTGGACATCTGTGTGTGTCTTCTATCCTTGATCTGTACTTCAGAGCATCGTGCGCAAAAGTTTTCTAAATTTGACACAGAATTCTGTGGTCTGTTCAGTGCCTCCACCACCTGCTTGAACCCCTCCCCCGACCAAGAAATCTGGAAAGCTGGGTTCCCCCCTCCCACTGGGCCCTCTTGAGAGGAGGTGGGGGACCACAGAGAGTCAAGTCAGGGTCGGAGCCAGCAGTGGGTGTGTGGGCACGGCCACTGGGTGTCCATTGTCACCTCCCCAACGCCAGGGTTTTCCCTTTTATTTATTTATTTATTTATTTTTTAATATAAACATACATTCACAATTACTGTATGTAGAATATATACTAGTCCATTACATAGAGAAAGGCAATATTGAGAATAAAAGAAAATTATCAAATCATCAAGCACTTAGCACCTAGCACCATAAACTTACTTCTTCAAGCCTTTTTAACATAGATATTTATATATATTTTTCTCCTCATATAATAGAATGCTAAATAATACTAATCATTCACTCAGAGAATTTGTGTAAGAGCATTTTATAGAAAACATGATTATATAATCAGTGTTAAAAACTAAATAATCGCTCAGACAATTTCATCTACAGCCTCCAACATAATTTGCGACATTTCATTTTTCAGAAACTAAATAATCACTCAGACGATTTCCTCAACAGCTGCCAACATAATTTTTGACATTTCATTTTCAGAAGAGGTGGGGGACTCTCCGTTTTCTGTCTGTTCCGATGCATATTGAGCTTTAAGGAATTCAACAAGTTGGTCAGTCTCAAAGAAAATATATTGCGTCCCTTGAAATCTAATCCTGCCCTTTGCAGGTGCCAAAAGTTGGAAAGTTCTTCCCATCTCTAGCACTTCTTGCCGATAGTTCAAAAATGTTCTTCTTCTTTGTTGAGTTTGAAAAGAGAAATCTGAATATATGTAAAAACCGTGTGATTTATAAAGAAGAAGCCCCTTCACTCTTGAAAGTTTAATCAGTAGATCCCGATCTGATTCGAAAGCGAAACTCAAAAGAATCGAGTTTCTTAAAGCAACATTTGTTTTAGTAAAGTTATCTTTCTCCGCTTGTTCTGGTAACGTAGATCTTGCAGCTTTAACAATCCTGTAAGCTTTAGTAATGAAAGGCAAATTCTCCAAGGGTAAATCAGAAACTGTGATGAAAATATCTTTAAGAAGATCCCGTACTGAGTCAAACTCTAGGTCCAAACTATGTGGCAACCCAACTAATCGTAAATTATTGTGCATCAATTGGTTCTCTAGAATTTACATTTTTCAGTGCATATTATACGTTTCTCTAAGTTGTGCCACATTTGTTGCTTCCAGAGTTATAATCTTGCTTTCTTGTTTCTCTAATTTATCACCATTCTGAGCAATATTCTGTTGATTTTCAATAGCCATTTCTTTAGCGATTTTGAGTTCTTTTTGTATGAAATCTAATTTGGCATTTAAAACATCTTGCTTACGTCCTTGCCTTTCCAACTCTGCCAGAATGCTGTCTATTGATTGCCCCAGCGTTCAGTAGTGTAATTTGTGACTTGTTTGCAGTTCAATGGGGCGAGGGGTCACCTGCTGAGATGCCATAGCTTTTTTTGTACTAATATCAATCTCCGTGTTGATCTTCAATGGCTTCTGATCTGGAACTTTTGGATAAACCACTACGGTAGAACTTCTGCTACACAAGTTTCCCTCTGTAGTGGAATGTGAAGGAAATAGCACCGGAGCGGTCTCCGCAGGTTGCAAACCGATAACCGGGCTGATAAACGGCCGTAACAGTCTCTTCTCAAGTGGATAAACCACTATGGTAGAACTTCTGCTACACAAGTTTCCCTCTGAAGTGGAATGTAAAGGAAATAGCACCGGAGCGGTCTCCGCAGGTTGCAAACCGATAACCGGGCTGATAAACGGCCGTAACAGTCTCTTCTCAAGTGGTCTGACATTCGTTGAGGCAAACTCCTCACTAGAGGATGAGGTAAGTCTATCTTTATGTTTCTCTTGCTTCTCAGCCATAAAAAAACAATAGATTTAAACCAAACAACACAACAGAATGCAAATTTGGTTTCCACTTGTCGGAGATCCCCACGGTGCATCTAAGCGCTACAGTGGCATATTGCCTGTCAGTTTTCCACTTTTTGTTTTCCCCCCAATGCAGGATGTCCAGTGCTGTGCAGTGCGTGACATACATGTTCCTGCTCATGCCCACAAATCGGCCACCTGGTGTCACCCCTTTAGAAGGTCCCTGAATGTAGTGCACCCAGTCTCCACTGGACACCACTGATGTCGTGGGATGTGGACCCCTCTCTCCCAGGAAAGGAGAGCAGTCCATCGGATGCTCAATCCTCTCCTCCCCAACCATCCCTGGGCTCATTCTCGAACCTGGGTCGCTGGCGTGGCCTGAGGTAAGATGGATGCCTCAGCCCTCGGTGCTACCGGGCCGGCTCTTAATTTTTAAGAGTAAACAAAGATTATTATAGACCATGGAAACATAGAAGTCAGCAAATAAATACCCCTTTGGCTCATCCAGTCTGCTTGTTTTCCCTGTCTACTGTGCTGCCGCAATCCTTGAACAATCTCGGGTTGTCACCAACCCTTGTGTTCCTTCTAAGGTCCCCTTGTATCTGTCCCATGCGTGCTTGAATCCTCTATTTTGGAACCTACAGTCTCCGCTGGGAGGCTATTCCAGGTTTCCATCACCCTCTCTGTGAAGAAATATTTCCTGACATCCCCTCTGAGCCTTCCCCCTCCAGCTTCATAGTGTGACTTCTTGTCCTCGAGTCTGTCTTTCTGTGGAAAATGCTACCTTCCTGTACTATAATACTTGTTTTGTATTTGAATGTTTCTATCATAGCCCCCCCCTTTCCCTTCTTTCCTCCAGTGAATACATATTCAGTTCTCTTAAGTCTCTCTTTGTATGGCATTTGATGCAGTTCCTGCACCATTTTGGTTGCCCGCCTCTATACCACCTCCACCCTCTTCCTGTCCTCCTGGAGGTGGGGCCTTCAGTACTGGACACAGTACTCGAACTGTGGTCTTACCAGTGACCTGAAAAGCGGCAACACTGCCTCCTCCTTCCTACTGGTGATACCCCCTTCCTGTGTACCCCACCATTCTACTAGCCTTTCCCACTGCCTTTTCACTCTGCTTGGCTACCTTCAGGTCATCAGAAATGATTAACCCAGATCCCTTTCCTGTTTGGTGGTTGCTAGTACCTCCCCTGCCACTTGGTATGTGGCCCCCTGATTTCTGTGCCCCATGCATATGATTGTGCACTTTTTATCATTGAAACCCAGCTGCCAAACACTTGACCATTCTTCTAACTTCTGCAAATCATTCCTCATTCCCCCCCATGTGTCCACCTTGTTGCAGATTTTTGTGTCATCTATGAATATGCAGGCTTTCCATTCTAGCCCTTCTGCAATGTCACTGATAAAGACATTGAAGAGAACTGGGCCTAGTACTGACCTCTGAGACATCCCACTTGTCACGCTGACTTCTCCCAAGTGGACTTCAATAGAAACATAGAGTGTGTCGGCAGAAAAGGACCGACAGGCACACTCAGTCTGCCTAGTATGCCTAGCATAGCGCTAGGACTTTATTTCCCCCCACCACCATCTAACTCCTGCCGTGCAACCAACTTCTTACCCAGTTTACTACTTTCTGTCCCACTCCTAGATAGGCCAGCTTGTTCGCCAGTTTTCTATGTGGAATGGTGTTGAAGGCCTTCCTGAAATCCAGGTATGCCACTGCCACAGCTACTGCTCTACCCTGATCCACTACCCTTGTCACCCAGTCAAAGAACTTAATCAGATTTGTCTGACAAGACCTCCCCGCTGTGAAACCATGATGCCTTTGACCTTGCAATCCACTTGTTTCAAGGTATTCCACTATCCTTTCCATCAATAGTGATTCCATAACCTTGGCCACTACCGAAATCAGGCTGACAGGTCTGTACTAACATATTAACATACTAAATTGCCAGCAGATTAGGCCCAGTGGTCTATCAAGTCTGCTAGAGTAGCAACCCTACAGTCTATTCACTGTGGCTACCACCTCCCCTTTTGTGACCCCTTTGCGGAACCTTTTCAAACCCTACTCCCCCCAACCGGACTTTACCTCTGTGTCTGTCCCACCCTCTCTTGAATCCTCCCACTGTCTCCATCCCCACCAATTCTGATGGCAACGAGTTCCAAGGTGTCACCACCCTTTCTGTGAAATAGTGCCAAAAAAGTACCTCTCCCTCCACTAGACTCTATGGAAGGGGAGGCAGGGATAGACCTTTCCACACCAGGCATTTTTACCAGGCCATGGCTATACCCCAGGTTCAGCAGTACCCACAGCAAGGGTACTTCGGGGCAGAAGGGGTTCCAGGCATGGTTCCCAGTCCCAGCCTCAAGCAAAGCAAGACCCCTTACATGCTTTCCCGGGCCGCCTTCCCACTACCAGTAGGGAGCAGACAGACTCACTGTTTCCAGACTTGGAAACATATCATCACAGACAAGTGGGTCCTGGAAGTAGTGAGTCAGGGTTTGTCCCTAAGTTTCAAAACCCTTTCCACTCTAAGAACCAGAGTGTTCAAGCCTGCTTCCATTGCAGAAAGGAAGCTGCTGGAAAAGGAAGTACAAAACCTGCTGTCGTCAAGGGCAGTGTAACCTGTGCCCCCACAACAAAAGGGGAAAGATTTTTTATTCAAGATACTTCCTCACAATGAAAGAAAATGGGGAGTGGCGGCCTATCCTAGATCTACGGGTGCTAAATAGGCACTTATTAAAGCTAAGGTTCAAAATGGTAGCCTTGTCACTGATTCTACCAGCACTCCAAAGAGGAGATTGGCTGGCGTCTCTGGACCTAAACGATTCTTACTTCCACATCTCCGTAAAGGAGTTTCACAGAAAGTACCTCAGGTTTAGACTCCCCTCAGGTCATTACTAGTTCCCAACCCTGCCATTCGGTCTCACCTTAGCCCCAGTGGTGTTCACAAAGTGCCTGGCAGTAGTTATGGCACACCTGTGAAGGCTAGGTGTCACAGTGTTGCAGACAACACAAAAATCTGCAACAGGGTTGATACACAAGATGGAGTGGAAAGGATGAGAAGGGACTTGGCAAGGTTGGAGGAATGGTCATATGTATGGCAGCTCAGATTCAATGCAAAGAAGTGCAAGGTAATGCACATGGGAAACAAAAACCCAGGGGAAGAGTACACAATGGGGGGTGAGATACTGACAACAGTAAAAATGGAAAGGGACCTGGGGGTAATTACATCAGATGACCTAAAGGTGGGCAAGCAATGTGAGAAGGCAGTAAGGAAGGCTGGAGGGATACTGGGATGCACAGGAAGAGGCATCAGTAGTAGAAAACAGGAAGTTGTTATCCCTCTGTACAGACAGTTGGTGAGACCCCATCTGGAGTACTGTGTGCAGTTCTGGAGACCCCATCTCCACAAAGACATAGAGTGGAGGCTGTCCAGAGGAGGGCAACCAAAATGGTGCAGGGTCTGCACCAGAAGACATACGAAGAAAGACTAAAGGAGCTTAATATGATATACCCTAAGGAAAGAAGGGAGAGGGACATGATATAAACTTTCAAGTACCTCAAGGGAATCAACAAAGTCCAAGAGGGTAGCATCTTTCAGAAAAAGAGATGTGCAAGAACAAGGGGGCACAATTTGAAGATGGAGGGGGGACGGCTCAGAGGTAATGTGAAGAAGTATTTTTTCACGGAGAGGGTTGTGGATGCATGGAACAGCCTCCCTGAGGAGGTTGTGGAGTCGAGAACAGTGGGGGAATTCAAGAATGCATGGGACAGACATAAGACAGTCCTAGTGGATGGTAGGAGGAAGTAAGCTGTTGGTTAACTAGGATCTGCAGCTTATCTGTTAGGTAGGAAAATGGGCAGACTAGGTGGGCCAAGCGGTCCTTATCTGCCGTCAAATTCTGTGTTTCTATGTTTCAGTGTTCCCGTACCTGGATGACTGGTTGATGGTCAGAAAGTCACCACAACAGGTAAGGGAACATCTGCAGCTCCCTCAAGGACTCCTAGAGTCACTGGGGTTTCTGATAAACCTCAAAAAGTCAGTCCTCCCTTCACAAGTGCTGCAGTTCACTGGAGCAGAATTAAATGCCCAGGAGGGCAGGGCTTACCTACCTCTGGACAGGGTAAGAAATATTATGCAGGTGGCAGGTTCCTTCAGTCTGACAGACCAAAAACTGCAAGGCAGTTTCTACAGCTCCTGGGCCATATGGCAGCTGCCACTGGCACAGTCCTGGGTTCCAGTTGAGAGACATCCAATTTCACCTCAGGGCACACTGATGTCATAGAAGAGGTCATTTCTCAAAGCTAATCCCAGTAACAAAAATGTTACTTCAGGCCCTTCAGTAGTGGAAAGAGGAAACCAACCTAAGGGAAGGGGTTCCTTTTCAGCAAGAGTCTCCATCAGTGATTCTCACAACGGATGAATCACTACTGGGGTGGGGTGACCATCTATGGGAGCATACCACCCACAGCACTTGGTCCAGTGCAGAGTCACTCCAGCATATAAATCTGCTGGAGCTCAGAGCAGTGTTGCTGGCAATCCAAGCCTTCACTCCACTGGTGCAGGGGAAGGTGGTACAAGTCAGGACAGACAATACCACCACAATGTATTACATAAACAAGCAGGGAAGAACAAGGGTCAGGTCTCTCTGCACAGAAGCTATGAGAATTTGGAGCCTGATCTACTCCCTAGGAGTTTCCCTTCAGGCCATTCATCTGCCAGGCAAGGACAGTACCCTAGCAGATGCTCTGAGCCAGATCAACCAGGCCCATCACGAATGGACCCTGAACGGATAGGTGGTCAGAGTGATTTTCAGAAGGTGGGGTGCCCCAGAGATGGATCTCTTTGCATCCCACGAGAACCACTACCTGCCACAGTACTGTTGCAGACCTCCAGCTCATGGAACAATCCTCCTGGATGCTCTAGCTCTGGACTGGTCGAGGAGGCACCTGTATGCTTTCCCCTTCCTCCCTTCCCTCTGGTGTACAGAGTGCTGCTCAAGCTCAGGTCCCAGTCAGCATCACTGATCTTGATAGCACCAGACTGGGCCAGTCAGCCATTGTACTCTCTGCTGATCTCCATGTCTGCAGCCGAACAAATACACCTTCCTTGGAGGCACGGTCTGATAACCTTCAATCAAGGGAGGCTCCTGTACCTGAACCTCAGATCCCTCAGGCTCAAGGCATGGCTCTTGAGGACCTAGAGTATGTAGGCTTGCATCTCTCTGAAGGTGTTCTGGACATTTTAAGGAAAAGGTTTTCTATCTGGTGCTCTACCAGGGATGTGGTGCCAGCACAGGCAGGGGTTCCAGCCATGCTAGACTACCTTACCCATTTGCATTCGCTGGGCCTGCACCCCACTACTTTAAAGGTCCACCTAGCCTCAGTGTCTGCTTACACCTCAGCTAGAAAGAATGTCTCTATGGCATCGAACCTGATTTTTAAGAGATTCTTCAAAGGTCTAACTCACTTGCACCCCCCTCACTGGGAACCGGTGCCAGCCTGGGACCTAAATGTGTGTATTGTCAAGCTCATGGTTCCCCCTTTGAGCAGGACATAGGATGGAAGCAGTCCAGAGGAGGGCAACTAAAATGGTGCAGGGTCTACATCAGAAACCATATGAAGAGAGACTGAGAGAGCTTAATATGTATACCCTTGATGAAAGGAGGGACGGGAAGACATGATAGAAACTTTTAAGTACCTCAAGGGAATCAACAAAGTCCAGGAGGGTAGCATCTTTCAGAAAAAGAGATGTGTAAGAACAAGGGGACACAATTTAAAGTTAGAGGGAGGATAGCTCAGGGGTAATGTGAGGAAATTCTTTTTCATGGAGAGAGTGGTGGACGCATGGAACCGACTTCCTGGAGAGGTTGCGGGGTCTAAAATAGTGGGGGAATTCAAACATGCATGGGACAGACATAGGGCAATTATAGTGGGGGTTGCAGGAAGTAGGCTGTTGGTTAACTAGAATCTGCAGCTTATCCAATAGGTAGGGAAATGGGCAGACTGGGTGGGCAAAGTGGTCCTTATCTGCCATCAAAGTCTATGTTTCTGTGTCTTCAGCTCCTTTGAAGTATGTCACATGGAACTTCAGCCAGAAGGATTAGTGAACTCCAGGCTCTCTGCATTGAACAGGACTACATTTCATTCCACAGGGATAAAGTGATCCTGCAAACAAACTGGACATTTCTTCCAGAGGTTGTCTCAGACTTCCACTTGAACCAGTCCATTACCCTACTGTTTTCTTCACTGAGCATTCAAGTGCTGGTGAATATAGACTGCACAGTCTTGATGTTAAGAGAGCTCTTAGTTACTACATGACTGTCGCTAAGGCCTATAGACAGGACAGGAAACAGCTGTTCCTGGCCTATAGGTATGTGGGAAAAGAAAGTGCAGCATCTAAGAGGTCCATTTCTCACTGAATAGTTAAGTGTATCCAGTTTTGTTACTCTAAAGCTGGAAAAGAGCCCCCAGTAGGGCTGAAGACCCATTCCGCAAGGAGTACAGCTGCTGCTATAGCAGCTTCCAGGGATGTCCCATTGGTGGACATCTGTAAAGTAGCTACCTGGAGAACAGTACTTATCTTCACAAAGCACTACATCCTGGATACGCAGGCTAGAAGTGGTGCCAGGTTTGGCACAGCTGTCCTACAGAGTTTATTCCCAAAGTAGGTTCTGTGCCGACCTCCAAAGGTACTGCTTCTTAGTCTACACAGAGTAAGAAATATTGGAATATTGCTGGGGTGAGAAGAAAAAATTACCATAGTAATCTTGTTTCTTCCAGGGGATACTCCAATATTCATAACTCTCCCACCCTGCCTCCCCTGCTAGAACCAGTGGCCTCTGCACTCCATGCTGTTAGCAGGGGTATGAGTGCCATACTGCCATTTCTGTTTGAAACTGTGTTCTTCATTGGTTTTATGCCCTTCAGGTGATTTTTGACATTCAGGACTGTTTTTTTGTGGTTATTACCTCCTGTTGGAGGCTTTTTTGGGTGTTAAGCTTATTATTATTATTATTATTATTATATTGTTATATAGGTATTTTCCTCATGGGGCTGTCTTGTCAGGCATCGGCGAAATCTGATAGGTTAGAATGTAGGCAGTTGATAGGAGCAGCATTTGAAAAGTGGCACGTGCCAGTTGTGTTCCATCATTAGCATAACGTTCCATTTCTAGACAGATCTGGCTTGAAGGGCATACTGCACAGAGTTATGAATATTGGAGTATCCACTGAAAGCAACAAAGATTACTATGCTAAGTAATTTTTTCTTTTCAGACAATGAGAACTTTTGATTAATATCAACTATTGGTAGGGGTGCAGCAGTAACTAAAGCAGCTTTCAGCAGAGGCTCTGATCATAGATCCTTATTTTTTGATAATACCAAAAGAGCTCTCTGAACCTCAAAATAGATTGAATATCTTAACAGTGTTTGCTGTACTGAACAATTCTATACCACAGACTTGTAGCTTGTCAGTAGCAATCGATAGCTATGGGCCGAACTAACAAAGCAGCATCGAGCGGAGAAGCAGCACGCCTGAAAGATACCAGATCCAGGCCTACCAAAGATCTGAGCACCGGAGTCCCTGAGGAGGTGATCCAGCCGACCAGTGCCGCATTGCTGAGGGAAATACAAAAACTAGTTAGGCGGATGGAAGAGTTTACCACACAATTTAAAATACTGGACACCAAAGTTCTCAAACTAGAAGAGGATACCAAGGCAGCAGCAAATCAGCAACTGCAGCGATGGCGACGACATCGGGTCTGGTAAAGGAGAACAGTCTATTGAGGCGACGTCTCGAGAATCTGGAGATTTTGTCTAAAGCTACAAACAATCGGATTCTGGGGGTACCAGAGCAAGCCGAGGGCGACGACTGCTCTGGTTTTCTTATGGATCTATTCTAGCATCTTTTTCAAATAAAAGAGGACCATACCATTGTCAGGGCCTATAGAATCACACCTCATGGCTCCAGACAACGTATGGTCACCAGCCAGTTACCGCCTCGGGACTTTCCTAGTGATGTTGGGATCTGTGGACAAAAGAGATGCCATCATAGCCCAACCTAAAAGGAGTGGCCCTATGGAGTGGGAAGGGAATAAAATACACATTTTCCCTGACCTAAGCTACGCAACGAGGAAGCGGAGGAAAGGCTATGATGTGGTCTGAGTTTGATTGCGACAGTTGGGGATCCAGCACGTATTATTGATGCCTGTGAGTCTCCAGATCTTCCATGGGGTAAAACGTTCCAATTTTCTGAGCTGGCAGATGCTAGCAAGCTCATTGATAAAGTGGAAAAAGAATTCAAGGCTAAAAATGTGGACACAGACAGTGAAAATGAGGACAGTGAGTGACTTATTGATATAAGGGTGAATTTGAATTGCCATCTTCTGTAAATGGTAGTAAAAACCTGTAGAGAAGCAGTATACACATTCCATTTGCACATTTTTCAGTTTTTATAAAAAGATGTACTTTGTTGGGTTAGTCGGGAGGGATTCTGTTAAGTCCTCACCAGACTATAGTTTCATGTGCAGGAATCACGATCTACGATTAGGCTCTATGGAATTGTATGATATGGACCGCATTTCAATGGATTTATAATCCATAGTACATTTTATGGGATATTGCCTAAGTAAACTTTTAGCTGCGTAGAGGAACCTCACAGAAAGCTGAGAAACTTATGCAAGTTACACCAATGTAGTTGGGAGATTTATCTGTCTTATTGATAGGGATTCTTTGCATTTTTGTATAGAACGATGTACCGGTTAATCTCTGCTCATGGCTGTGAAAAGCCAAATTACCTTAACTAATGCAGGAATTTGTATTTGTAGTTACCCTTCATTGATGTAACATGATATAGGGACTTTGCAAATGTGTTACTGTAAAACTGGTGTACTGCACGCATGATGTGTGATAATTCTCAACTGTAAGCCTGCTTATGAGATAAAATTGCTGTATATGTTATGCAGTAAAGCTAATAAACATAAAGTTAAAAAAATATATACACTACCAGTCAAAAGTTTTAGAACACCCCCATTTTTCCAGTTTTTATTGAAATTTACGCAGGTTAATGTCTCAATGTACTCTGAAATTAAAGCATAGAACAAATAAACAATTGGAGATAAAAAAGAAATCATAGAATCATTTTGTTTAACAAAATTTAATCTAAATTTTTGACTCATCAAAGTAGCCACCTTTGCAGATATACTGTAACCACTTGAACACACTGTGGCATTCTTCCTACAACGGACATCAAATATTGTTCGGGAAGTTCTTCCAACACTGTTGCAGAAGTTCCCACAAATGTGTTGCACTTGTAGGTTGCTTTGCTTTCACCCTTCTGTCCAGTTCATCCCAAACCAGCTCGATGGGGGTTTTAAGTCTGGAGACTCTGCTGGCCATTCCATGATTTGAAGCCTACCGTCTTGTTCTTTTCCTCGAAAGTAGTTCTGACATAGCCTGAAGGTATGTTTTGGGTCATTATCTTGCTGTAGGATGAACCCCTGACCAACTAGGCGTAGACCAGAAGGTATTGCATGGCGCTGCAAAATGCTTTGGTAGCCCTTTTGGTTCAGGGTGCCAGTCACTCTGTGCTGTTGTCCTGTGAGCCATCTATCACGCAAGCTGTTGACTCTCTGAAACTTGTCTTCTGATTCTGTTGTGGCTTTGGGTCTGCCAGACCTCTTCCTGTCAGAGTTTCCTCCAGTTTCCAAGTGCCTTTTGATGGTGTAGGAAACTGTACTCACTGACACCTTGGCTTTCTTTGCAATTTCTCTACAGCAGTTTTTGCTAACCTAAACTTTTTTTTTAACCTCTAGCAGTTTACCGCTTACCTTTGTACCATTTCAGGTTGTTCACTGGACTTGAATTGCTTAAATTTCAATAAAAACTGGAAAAATGGGGGTGTTCTAAAACTTTTGACCGGTAGTGTATATATCAACTTTTAGTCTCCCTCGCCCCAGAATTAATGTAGTAGAACAATTTGTTTAATATTGTAACTGTTTTTTTTTTCTTGTTTGTTTTTTAAAACAGTGAGTGCACGGAGAGTCCCTTGGACATCAGAGTATTCTGTGCTTTACATAGATAACCCAGTAAGTAGAAAACTTTCTGTACATTGTATTTTTTCTCCCTCAAATAAAATGCCTTTGAGATAACAGCATCTTTGTTTTTCTTGTTCTGTGTACAAGTTGTTGATAACCAGGTAGGTGCACTGTGCAATGCAGGTGCAATCTGGAAATAAAATTATACACCAAATAGAGAGAACAGTAATACAGCAAGACCCCATATTGACAAAAGGTCTTGGGGGTATGATAGGTTATTACAGGCAGACTGGATTGACCATTGTTTTTTTTCTGCTGTCATTGTCTATGTTTCTATATTTTTAATGCAAGCAATAAAAATATACATTCAGATATCAAAGCAGCAGGCACAAGTAAGTATCAGGTGGCTGGCAGTATAGCCTAGAGGTTAGAGTAACAAGCTGTGAATGAGCTTGGTACATCCAGCAGACCTGGGTTTAACTCCCACAACCTCCACTTGCATACTGTGTAACTCTGAGCAAGTCACTTAACCGCCCCAGTGCTCCAGGATCGCCCCTGAAAACAGGCACTTGTGCCTAGCTGGCCTTACCCAGTAACCAAAGAATAAAAAACAAAAGTGACTATTAAAACCAGATCTAAAAAGTTGTGGATTAGTAGCATTTCTCTGGTTATAAAGTAGGGTGCTACAGCATTTGGGCACAAAGTAGACCTTCTGGCTCATGTTAGAGAGTATGCTGATATTTTCCTCTTTCACCCTTCTGCCATCCCTGTCTCCCACCACAGCTCTTTCTGGTCATCCATCTGTTGCATTTTGGCAACCCCCCCTTCCCAAACTATGAACCACCATCCTGTATCTCCCTAGAACACCCTGTGGTTCAGCTAGCTTCCTGCCTGCAGTGGCTATCCCAGAAGGAAAGGAACCCATTTCTGGCTACAAAGGTTGGGTGCTGGGCATTAGTTTCAGGTGTGACCTGACACACAACCTTGTGCACCACACAAGTGATACAAGTGTGGAAGGTTCTTTCTACGGACGTGGATATGGTGTACTTATCCACACTTCTGGAAAAATTCCTTTCCCCATTAAGAATCGCCAAAAGGTCTTCGGGCTTGGTCCTCCTACCCACCCAGATGATATTCTCTTCGGTACTGCCCCATGACATCTGATCTTTCTTTCCGCCTGAAGAGACGGGTTCCCTCCATCGTGTGCTGCGTTAGGTGTAGGCCCTGTCTTATCTTTAAAACTTTGGTCTCCAGTATTCACTTCATGTTTTTTTTATTTTTTTTTTTGCCCCCCTCATTAGTGCGTTATGGAATCGGCAGATTCCAGGTTGGCTCTTGGGTTTAAATGCTGCCCGTGTGGCCATAAAATGTCACGCACAGACCACACACCACATGTGTGTACTACCTGGACCAGCAACATGACTCCCAGGCTTGTGGCCTATGCCATTCCTTGCATCCTTCAACCCTGGAGAATCATTATGCGCATCTTCTTTTGGGTGTCCTGATGAGAGGGATCCCCCCCATCAATTCCAAGGATGCCTGTTGGGTGGTTTCTATAACTGCAGGCTCTGCCAAGCAGATGACTGCTTTAGAAGAAGTAGTGGCCCAGTCTGTGGTGGGCGCTTCATTGGTGTCTGCACTGATTCCTCTGGGCTTAAGCAGCTCGTTCAGTGTGGCGTTCCAGGACTTGTGTCAGTCCCAGCCCTTGGGGAGGGTACTTCCTGTGGCCTGAAATCTTCAAAGTATTGAAAGTAGGCTTTTAAGGAGAAGCCTAAAGAGTCCTGCCACTGGTTGTGGGACCATGAGTGCTCTCGGGCCTCGGGTTCCTGCAGTTCTGCCAATTTAACTATTGTCGAACTGTCGGCTTTGGCCAATGTTCCCGTCCAGGCTGCTGGCCCCATGGTGCCCCATCGGGCCTGTCAGCTGAGATATGGGCCGACCAGCCAATCAAGATTTTCCTGACCCATTTGACCCATTGTTGCAGGACAAGGAGGATACTTCCCTCACCATGACACTAGTCCTGCCTCTGCTGTCTCAGGGCAGGTCGGATCTACGAGCTGAGCCAGATCAAACCCTTGGGACCCCGATCCCTCTGTGGACCTCATGGGTCCTTTGCCAGTTCTCATGTTCCCCTCGCTGTGCGGTCCACCGGTAGTCGAGGTCGAGGTCCGTAGCTTGAGTTAGAGCAGCTCCCTGTGAGATAGTCGGCCTCACTCTTGACATTGAGGCAAGCAGCGTCGCCATTTTTCCTCCTTCTCCTCCTCTTCCTCCTCTAGAGAGGAAAGGCTCCACAGCAAACTGCAGCGGTGCTACGAAGAGCTTATATGCCAGCTTCTACTCTGGAGCTTCCCGTAGCTGCCACCCCCTCAGCCTGAGCCTACTCCTCTGGCTCGGCCAATTCCAGCATCTCCACCCATTCAGTTAGAACCCCTGCCAATACAGCTGAAGGAGGGTCCACTGTTTAGTTATGTTTACAGTTTTGCTTTTCGGATTAATTTTTATTTTCTACAAGTGTGTGATTTAAATTAGTTTGAATTATTATTGTGTTTTATTGTAGTAATGGTTTTATTGAACCATTATTGCTTATTGATTTGTGTACGGCGCCCAGAGCCTCAGGGTTTGAGCATCTTTTTAAATAAAATTTGCCTTGCCTTGTATAGCCCCCAAGCTTCCTCTTCCGGTATCGGCTATAACTCATACTGATAAGCCCCGCAGGGTTAGTGGGGACTTTGGGGGGGGGGGAGCGGTCGGTCTTTGAGGAATCCTTGGATATGGAGGACTCTTCCATGCATTCTCACCCTACTGCTGGGTTTGATCAAGAGTCTGGGGAGGATCTAGTGGTGGACTGTGGTCCTACCTCCTTTGGGGCCATGCTCAGTCTGATCTTGGGGGCAACGGTGATCCCAGTTAGAGCCCATTCAGAAGTGGGCTAGGTATCCCCTCACCAAGATCCTCGACGGGGACGACTCCCCTAGCATCACCTTCCCGGTCGCTAAGGCCATTCTTGGGCCTGCATTGGAGCTCTGGCAACGTCCTGCCACCTGCCATACACCATTAGTCCACATGGCCCGCAAATATGTGGTCCCCACTGGCTCTGTCTCTCTCCAGGTTCATGGAACACCGTTTGGCTAAAGGACTGGTTGCTGGCTCATTTTCTTTGGCAGACTGGCAATGTCAAGGATGTCGATAAGTCTCCTGACAAGGAGTCCAAGAAATTGGATCATATGGCCAAAAAATGTTACGCGACCTCATCTCTTCAGCCTGAGGTAAGCTAGTTGGGCCTTCATGATGGCCCACTTTGCCCATGTCTTACTGGGTACCTTTGACCAGTCACTCCCTCAGCACCCAACTGACCTGCAGATGTAAGTCAAGCTGGTCCAGGATCAGGACTGTGCTGCTGTGAACATCAGCTCCAGATGGCCATGGACGTAGGTGAGTCTTGTGCCTGGTCCATGCCCACGGCAGTATGTATGCTCCGCAGGCCTCAGGTATGGATCTTGACCTTCACGGCAGATACCCAGCACAAATTGGCGGATGTTCCCTTCTTGGGTGCCAACTTGTTTTGGTTGGGGGTTGATGGCCATCTCATCTGAATTAAGAAGTCCAATGCCACCCTGGACTCTGCTACCTCCACACAGAAGGACGTTAAGGGCTTGAAACCCAAGAAAAAGCCCTTTCAGTTTTGGCCCTACTCTGCCCCTGTGGCCAAGCCATCCCAGTTCTCTGCTGGGCAGCAGCAGGCATGGCATTCCCAGCCAAAGTCTGTGTCTTTCATCATCAGGAAGCCCAGCGGATGAGGCCAGCTGCCTCCTCAGCTAGAACCGCCACCAAGCCTGCCCAGTAATGGGTTGGAGGGATCCCCCTCCCTAGCCGTCCTGCCTCCTCTGGGTCTTCCCATTGGGGGGGGGGGACCGGCTCTGCCACTTCAGTTCTGCCTGGTCCGGTATTACCATGGACCAGTTTGTGTTTGAGGTGGTTGGCCAGGGTTTGCCTCTAGAATCTAGGCTCTCCTGCTCAGCCAAGCCCATGCCTCTTGGAAGGATGTGATGTCTGCAGACATGTTGTCTGTCCTCCATGTGGACATTGCCCAGCTTCTCCTGAAAGAGGTAGTGGTTCATGTCCAGGACCCACCAGCCGATCCAGGGTTTGTCTCCAGATATTTTCTGGATCCAAAATGGATGGGGGGCTGGTACCCCATATTAGACCTGCATGACCTAAACAATTTCCTGCAGCCGCACACTTTCAGGATGGTCACTCTGAACCAGATCATCTTGTTCCTGGAGCAGGACATGTGGTTCTGCTCCCTGGATCTCCAGGATGCCTTCTTTCATGTCCCTATCCGTACGTCCCATCGGCAGTTCCTCAGGTTCTGTGCAGTGGGGACCCTCTACGAGTTCTAGGCCATGCCTTTGGCCTTTCCTTGGCCCCTTGGGTCTTCACCAAATTCAGAGCAGTGGTTGCAGCCTTCTTGCAGTGCTAAGGGGTCTGGACGTATCCATACCTGGATGAATGGCTGATTGCAGGCCCCTCCAGGGCTGAGGTGGAGCGCTTCATGGACTTGACCCTCCAGACCTGCTTGAACTGAGGCCTCCTTGTCAACTAGGCTAAGTCAGAACTCATTCTCTCGCAGGTGAGTCACTTCATTGGGGTGCTCTTATCGAGCCCGAGCCTGACTTTCAGTGCACAGAGCGGAGAATCTTTCCTCCTTTGCCCGATCATTGAAGATTGGGCAATTGCACCCTGCCCAGGACTTCCTGCGTCTCGTGGGGTACATGGTGTCCTGCACCAGCATGGTCCATTGGGCCCACTGGAGAATGTACTCCCTGCAGTGGGGGCTGGCCCTTCAGTGGTCTCACTGCCACGGTCATGGTGACACAGCCGATATGGGGGGGATGTCATCCAGGGGCATCTGGTTCCAAACCATCTCCAGGAAGGAGTCCCATTTATCCGCCTGGAACTGACGGTCACTCTCATAACTGATGCCTCTCTGGTGAGCTGGGGTGCTCATGTGGGGGACCATAGAGTCCATGGAGACTGGACCCCCGAGGAGTCCTGATCTCACATCAGCCTGTTGGAGCTTCGGGGAGTGCGTCTGGCACTGACTGCCTTTGCTGCACACTTTAGGGTCAGATCATACAGGTCCAGACAGACAACACAATGACTATGTACTACCTCAACAAGCAGGGCAGGACACAGTCCCTTTTGTTGTGCCAGGAAACTCTCCACATCTGGACCCTCGTTTGCAGCTTGGACGCCGACCTTCTAATGATTCATGTGGCAGGCATGTCCAGCCAGCTGGCGGACACCCTTAGCCAAGTGGGTAAGGTGTTGCACAAGTGGTTCCTTCACCAGGAGTTAGTGGATCACCTGTTCTACCAGTAGAGCACCCCACAGGTGGACCTGCTGGTCTCCCAGGAGAACGCGAAGCTGAGGCTGTTTTGTGCTCACCCCCCTAAGCAGGGAACACTGCTGGGGGATGCCTTTGCAAGGCCCTGGACCCTGGGCCTCATGTACACCTTCTCTCCCTTTCCTTTGATCAACAAGGTGTTGCTCAAAGCTTGGAGGGACAATGCGCAGATGATCCTGGTGGCTCCAGACTGGTACCACCTGTTCTTGTACCCCGATCTCCTCAGCCTCAGCAGCAGGCCTCTGTGGTGTCTGCCTCTTCATCTGGACCTGCTCTCATGTTCTCAGAGGAAGGTCCTCCACTCAGACCTTCAGTTCCTGCACCTGATAGCCTGGTTCCTGAATGGCTAGAGTTCCAGGCTTTGGGTCTCTCTGCCGAGGTCCTCCATGTGATCAAAGCCTCTTGGAAGGAGTCAACTCGTAGGTCCTATGCCTTTAAATGGAAAATATTTTCCATTTGGTGCCAGGGAAAGGAGCTTTGCCCCTTATCCTGCTCTGTGGCTAGCATCCTCGATTACTTGTGGTCCCTCTCTCAGTTGGGCCTGCGGTTGACGACCCTCAGGGTGCACCTGGCAGCCATCTCTACATACTGGGCGTGGGCTGGTATGTTGATGGTGGCGCAGGAGAAGGTGGTTGGGCATTTTTTCAAAGGCCTTGACCACATTTCTTCTCTGGTGCGTGAACTACCACCACCTTGGGACTTGTTGCTGGTGTAGGCGATGCTCATGGGCAAGCCATTTGAACCAATGTGCAGGTGTGATATGTCTAACCTGTCATTGAAGACCGCCTTCTTGGTGGCTGTCACATCTACCAGAGGGATCAGTGAGCTCCAGGCACTCTTGGTAGAGTCTCCTTACTTAGTCTTCCACAACGACAGGGTTGTTCTCCGTCCCAACCAGAAGTTCCTTCCACAGGTTGTTTCAGAGTTTCACCTTAACCGGGTGATGCACATCCCAGTGTTCTTCATACATCCAACCTTGGAGGCTGATCACAGGTTCCACACATTGGATCTGAGGCGAGCACTTGCCCATTATAAGGAGTGCATGGCTGGATTTCAGGGAGAGGTTTACCAGCTCTTGGTCACCTACACTGAAGCCACACCTGATAGACCTGCAGCAAAGTGGACAGTTGGCAGGTGGCTAGTCTCCTGCATCGACGTCTGTTATAGGTTGGCTGGTAGGGAGCCTCCTGCAGGGCTTAGAGCTCATTCCAGCAGACATACCGCTGCCTCAGTGGCTGCTTCCAGGGACGTCAGGATTGCTACTTGGAAGTGAACACACACCTTCATCTCCTATTACCACATTGACCTTGAGTCATGCTGGGATGATGATTTTGGGGCCTCGGTTCTCCAACCTCTGTTCCTTAAATAGGGGGTGTGCGCCTTGCTCTCTCCTCCTGGAAAACTGCTAGGAGTTTGCCACAAGTATGGATAAGTACACCATATTCTATGCCCCTAGGAAAACAAGTTACTCACCTGTAACTATAGATCTTCCACGGAGTGGTCTCTTGCAGTAGGTAATATTTTTGAGTATCCAGCAGAGGTCGCTGTGGCAGTTTTTCACCAGGGACTGCCCACACATGACATCAGCTTCCTGTTTCCTATAGTGGGCAGTCCCTGGTATCCTCGGTTCTTTTTTTTGCCATCTTCGGCTCACATGCAGCAGCTAGAACAGCTTCTGAAAACAGCAGTCATCGATGAGAAGCAACATCGAAGACTCTACGAACAAGGGGGCTCACCCAACAAGAGCTCCCCCATCTACTGTTCTACATTTCTGGACACACAAAGAGCAGGAGTACCCCTCCCCACCCTCTATGTTTCTCTTACTCACCGACGGCCACCAAACTGTCGATGATGCATCTATAATTTCATTGATGGCTATAACCATCACTGTTCTCATCGACTGCTGCCGCCATCGACAATGCATCTATATTCTTATTGACGGCCATACCGGTCAACATTCTCATCGACCGCTACCACCGTCGACAATGCATCTATAATTTCATTGATGGCCCATAACCGTCAACATCCTCATTGACAGGCTACCACTGTCGACGATGCATCTGTATTCTCATTGATGGCCCATAACCGTCAACATCCTCATCGACGGCTGCCACCGTCAACGATGCATCTGTATTCTCATTGATGGCCATAACCGTCAATGTTCTTATCAGTGGCTACCACCATCGACAATGCATCTCTGTTATCAGTGATGGCCACCACCATCGATGATGCGTCCATATTCTCATTGATGGACATCCCTGTCAATGATGCATCCCTATTTCTTGTCCATGGCTGTCCCCTGTCGACGGTGCATCATTATTTTGCCTACCCATTGACGGGACGTTTTTTCACTCCCTCGTCGACAATGCTTCCAGCACTATAAAAAAGGCAATACATAAATAACCCTTTCTGGGTTCCATTAGAGTTAGAGTGGGAGAAGTCCTCCTCAACCTCTGTATTTCATGCCTTGTCGACAGCTACCATTCCAGGTGTCCCTCCGTCGACAGCGTGCCCTCATATTCTTTCTTAGTAAATGGGGTTTCATAAAAAAACAATGGCTTATGCCATGTTTCTACCTCTCCACCCTCTTAGGTGGACAATCACAGGGGTCAGGCGGACAGAGATCGGAACCCTGGACTTTACCACCCAGGGGCAAGACCTGCTCAGGCTACACGTCCACTCCCCTCCATCACTCCCCTTGTGTCTCAAACACTCTCCCCCATTTTCTTAGAAGGAACTGGACGTCTCCATTGTAGTAAGACACGTCTTGCATGCCATACAGCACTCCTAGCCCTCCAATCCAAGGGTGCAGGGCGACCCTCCACAATCTCCTACTCTTCCACCTAAGAATTTGCATGATGACCAGGATCCATTCCCACCCTAGTCACTTCCTCCTTATATGGAAGACTATTTTTCAGATGAACAAGTGCTCCCGGTTGACTTCACCGGTGACCTTGAACACGAAGATTTCCAGGAGCTGAAATTTCTTCCTCAGTCTTCCTTTTTTGGAAATCTCTTCTTTGGATGAGGGCCTGCCTAGAATCCACAGCACCCTCTCCCGATGACCCTTCATTCTACAAAATGATACAAATATAGAAAGTCATGGGATTCTTTACCACAAAAACATGACAAAATAAGGATATGGCAGAATACCTTGATCTGCCAGAGGAGCCCATCTTGGTGGTTTCCCCACAAATCCAAACTTACCAGAATACCGTGTTGGCTGCTTGACATCAGCCTACAGCTTTCTCAGCTGTTCCCCTTAAGGTGGATCATATTAATCAAGCTCTTTTGCTTCATCCCTTCCTTCAAGCTATCCCAGAAGTGGAATCTGTTCTGCCACTCATGATCACATGAGTTCCTTACCACCTGATAAAGAATCCCAAAGACTTGCCTTTCTGGAGAAACCGGTCTTTTTCTTCAGTGCCATGAATATCAGGATTCTAAATTATATGGGTCATATGATTAAATACCAACATACCCTCGTGTCATCTGCCATTGAGACTATCAGTCACCTCCCTCCTTCATGAGAACGGGAGTGAATATTGGCTACTATATCAACTAGCAATGTTATTTCCCGTCACCTACCAAGGTCGGGATAGGATGCCATAGATACCTCGGCTCGACTGTCAACTATTGGCATTTATTTGTGATGCCACACCTGGTTCCGCTTTTCAGGCTTTACTTCTGATGTGCAATATAAAGTAGCTAATGCCTCTTTTAACGGGTCCAAAGTATTTCAGTCCTGGTACTCAAACTTTACACTTACAGGCATCAGGCAGAACTGTACGTACGATTCATGGCATGTACCATACTCTGCATACGACCTACTTTACTCGATGCTCTTCCTACTCCTAAAGAGGTGGAAAATACAGAGATACTAATACAGGTGGCTATAGAGGTCATACCCAACCCACAAGAGGCGACACCTCCACCGCCCGTGGCACCCGGCCCCATCCTCCGGGGAGGGCTGGGTGGCCCAGTACCCAGTGACCCACTAGGGTTTTTCCCCACCCCTCTTTGACAAAGGTCTCAGAGGCTGTGGGTGGCCATTTTGCCCTCCATTTAGAAGCTGGGCAAACAATCACTTCCATCGAATGGGTACTCCAGATTATACAGAGGAGTCATACTCTGGAATTTATCTCCAGCCCCACCCCCCCATCCGCCCAAACATATTCATTATCCATCAGATCATATACCTATCCTTCAAGAGGACTTGAGGGCTCTGTTGGTGACACAGGCCGTTTCTCCAGTACCCACCTCACCACATCAAAAGGGATTCTACTCCCACTACTTTCTGGTACCCAAACGAACTGGAGACCTCGGTCCGATACTGGACCTCAGAAAACTGAACCTTTCCATCGGGTACAAATGGTTTCGCATGATAACCTTGACTTCCATCATACCAATACTGAAACATGGAGATTGGCTTTATTTTTATATAAGATTTGTTAACCGGATGAGGACACCGGGCAAAGACCTTTTTCAAGTCCGACCTGAAAGACAGGTCAACAGTAAACATACAAAACATTCAACTAACAATTACATAAATCAATAGATAACAAATCACGTTTAAATTTAACCTTAAATCCCATTATCAAAGAAATACATCTAAGGAAAAGAAGTAAATCATTCCATAAACAAGCAGCAGATGACGTAAAAGATTGAAAACCAGAATTTCCCCTTTGTGCCCTAGATATGAAGGGTGCCTACCTGCATCCATCCTGCTCATCGCAGGTTTCTTCATTTCTGCCTGCTAGGTTAACACTACTGGTTTCAAGCACTCCGGTTTGGCCTCTCCTTGGCCCTGAGTGTGTTCACCAAATACCTAGAGGTAGTTGCAGCACCTTTTAAGATGGAAAGGGCACTTTATCTTCCCATATTCTAGATAGCTGACCAATCAAAATAGAACAGCTTTGCTTTCTTACCTAGAGGCTACTCTGCAAATATTTTCACACTCTAGGGATCACAGTCAGTTGGCCAAAGTCCAACCTGACCCCGACTCAGTCTCCAATACATTGGAGCCATCCTAGATACAGTCTCAGCCAGAACTTACTGTCCAGCCATCCGGCAGGCCACACCCTTGTCTCTGGCATTACACACACAGACTCGGAAAGTAGTCACAGCTAGACGACTGCTATGTCTTCTGGGTCACATGGTCGCTGCCATCCCTACGATAGCACTCGCCCGTCTTCATATGAGACCTATTCAGTGAACCCTCCAGAATCAATGGTCTCAAAGAACAAGAAATATTTGAAGGGTATCATAGTCACTCCCTCTCTGACGTTAACTCTGACTTGATGGTCAATCAAAACCGATTTATGACAAGGAAGGCCTTTTCAGTCCCTCCCTCCCATGCAGACGTTCACCACAGATGCTTCCCTGGCAGGATGGAGCACACACCTGGGTCCTTATTGGACACAGGGCAAGTGGACCACTTCTCTCTCTCAGCCTCACATCAATCTCATACAGCTGAGGGCATTCCACTTAGCCCTTCCGGCATTCCAACCTCTTTTGACTCTAGACCATTGCTGATCCAATCAGACAACACTGCAGTGGTATTATACCTCAGCAAGCAAGGAAGTGCTCCAATCTTCAACCTCTTGACTCAAAATTATGGAACCCTGTCACTTCCCAACCTGAAGGCTCTACACCGTCATGCTTGGCTCCTGTGGATGCTTTCATGGCCAGATTAGAAGTGTCCTCTCCTCTTGCCAATATTCTCTTGGCCTCACATAAGCCAGCAACCAGGGAAACTTGTATTTCCAAATGGAAATGCTTTTCCAATGGGCTGCTTCTCGATCATTGGATCCCTATTCCTGCCCACTGACGAAAGTTCTAGACTTCCGGGCCTTGCTGTCCGAGTCTGGTATGAGTTATTCCTCCATCAGAGTCCATTCAGCTGCTATTTTCGGCCTTCTGTGGACTGCTAGAAGACAGATTACTGTGCCAACATCATCTAGCCAAAATATTTTTGAAAGGAATGTTACATATCAAACCACCTATTGGATGACCCACTCCTCTGTGGGATCTCACTTTCTAATACAGAAATTAACTCTTGAGCCTTTAAACTGGCGGCCACTTTTGCCCTCCATTTCCTTTCATGGAAAACCTCATTCCTAGTGGCTGTCACAGCAGCTCACCATATTTCTGAGCTTCATGCCCTCATGTGTAGGGAACCTTACTTAATCCTTCACAAGGAGAGGGTGACACTCCATACCAACCCATCCTTCCTTCCTAACGTAGTCTCCGAACATACTTTAAATCAGTCCTTGAAGCTTCCAGTCTACTATCCTGGCTACTCCAATCAGAGTGAACATCTACTACATACTTTAGATGTCCATTGTGTACTACGCTACTATGCTAATCTGACACAATTGAATAGAAAGAGGTCTCAACTGTTAGTCTCTTTTGCCCCGGGTCGCGACTGCCTCCCGGTTGCTAAACATACTTTTTCATCCTGGTTGGCAAATTCTATTACATTTTGTTACAAAAAATACAACAAGCCTTTACCTGGACCCATCCAAGCCCACTCCACTAGAGCTATATCCATCACTGCGGCTTGCTTTAAAGGAGCCTCCATTTCAGATATCTGCAATGCAGCTACCTGGTCCACAGTTCATACATTCACAAGACATTACAATCTGGATATTGCCACATGATGTAGGGCGGCCTTCAGCCATACAATCCTACAAGGTCTCCTATCATAGATGTCCACCCACATGAGCATTACTGCTTGGGATTCATCCCAAAAGTATTTACTACTTCAAGAGACCACTCCGTGGAAGATAGTGCAGTTACGTAAAAACTTACCGTAACAGTAGATCTTCGAGGAGTGTCTCTTGCAGTAGGTTTGTTCCCACCCTCTGTCCCCCTCCTTCGCTAAGAAGAGCAAATTCTAGTCCAGTGACTATGGACTGGGACTCCTTTGGCACCTCGCCTTTCCCTCGGTCCTTACTTTGCGAGCTGAATCCAGTAGGGGAACTGAGGATACTAGGGACCGCCCACACTTATATAGGAAACGGGAAGCTGATGTCATATGTGGGCAGTCCCTGGTGAAAAACTGCTAGAAGAGCTGCCGTGCGCCACAGCGTCCTCTGCTGGATACCCAAAAGTATTACCTACTGCAAGAGACGTTCCTCGAAGATCTACTGTTACAGTAAGTTTTTATGTAACTGCTTTCTAGGAGTGGTATATGGTGTACAACCATACAACCCACCCAACCTCCCCTAGCAAGTGGCACACTGGTTTTGCTTCCAGTAAGTTAGATCTTCTATCGCGGGGCAGTGCAGAGGAAGATACCACTTGGGTGGGTGGGAGGAGCCAGCTTGAAGACTTTCCAGTAATTCTTAAAGGAGAAAGGAATTCTGCCAGAAGTGTGGATGTACACCATATAGCACTCCTAGAACTACAGTTACAGGTAAGTAACTTGTTTTTCCTTTCTGACCACTTTATTTATCAGGGGCAGCTATGCAGCAACATCCACCACACCCCTCTTAGAGGTAGCACCCATCTGCGTGGACTGAGGTCAGACTTTTGGCAACTCTAACTGGGATCCCAGTCTCAAGACATGAACCCAGGTCCCCAACATGGAAGGTGGATGCACGTTTTAGTGAGCCATCAGGCCATCTCTTGTTTACAAGAGGGTCCCAGGGGACAACAAGAGTTGGAGAAGTGTTGCATTATAACTACCCTGTTAGGCTTGATCACCACACCCTCATTGGCAACCCACTGTATACCACTCACAATATCTATTATTATGTTACTTATAATCAGTACTAAGATTTAGGGTGTTGGTACTTACCGTACTAGTGTAAGTTACCAGGGACATTATTACTGTGATCATTGCTAAGTAACATGCTGAGAACATATTTTTTGTGTTCTCTGTATATTCTTCTGAGAAGTCATTATATAGCCTACACTGCCATCCTGTAGTTCTTTGTAACACCACACTTATTTTCTGTGTTATGTATAAGTCTTTGTTCTCATTTTAGCTGATTTTACACATTTTGTATATCTATAAATAACACTGTGGGACCACTTAACTTTTGTCCAATGGGGCCTGTTTTATGTATCTAACTCACATACAAAGTAACAGTTGCTATGGTAATTATCATAGTATATAACCTGTTGCATTATGTATTCTTACTGAGACCGTCTTCATACCCTGGTGTATTGGAAAACTCTGGCTCCCAATGTCTTATTTGCTAAGGCCTGTTTTTTTAGGGCATAAGTCTGCTTTTGTGTAATAAACAAGTTTATTACCATATATGCCGCTTGTCTGTTGTTTCTTCTGCTGGTTTATTACCACCAAAAACCTAAGCAGGCCTAAAACACCTGACACCCCTCTCTCCCCTTTCCCATGCCTTCCGCCCCCAGTACTGCCCCTAGGGACTATGAGTCTTCTTACTATGTCCCAGCCTAGCTTAAACACGTTTAGGGTACCTGCCCCACCACTTCCACCAGTAGTCTGTTCCATGGCTCCAGCACCCTCTGTAAAGTAGAATGTCCTCACATCCCTCCTGAATCTGGCCCCTACTCACCTCCAATTGTGCCATCTTGTAACTTTGTCCTTATTTCTTACAAACAGGTCCTCACTATTCACCCGGTCTATACCCCTCAGAAACTTGTGCTGTGTGTTTCTATCATGTCCTCCCCCTCTTGTGTCAGGTCTCCAGTGAGTACATATTCACGGGCACCAGCTGTCCCTTATAGGATATACCTTGCTGACCCTGGATTGTTGTGGTGACCCTTCTATGAACTGAATCCAGTCTGTCTGTGTCATTTCTCAGATGAGGGCTCCAGTCCAGAGCTGGGCACAGTATTCCAGGTGTGGCCTCATCAGAGATCTGTACTGGAACAGTATCACTTCCCTTTTCCTGCTATCAGAACCCCTCCTGATACACCTCAGCATCCTCGATGCCTTATTGTATGCCTTGTTTTATTAGCTGGTTTGCTTAAGGTAGAGGTGGGCAAGCCAGTGCAGGTTTGATCCTGTCATGAACTTAATGCCTGGCTCAGCTCGATCTCTATAAGTAGTTGAGCGCCAAGGTTAAGCTCAGCCAGTTATGCTCAAAGTAAGTATTTTTGTCAGTCTCCGCAGTTAGTGTAGTATCTGAAATGTTCAACTCCTATGTAGAGAACAGCCTGCAGTAGCCAGGGCTCAGCTTGTGTTTTGGCTCATAGAGTCAAGCCAGACCCCTGTCTCTGCACTAGCTTGGCTCTAGGTAAATAATTCATGGCTTGCCCACCTCTTACTTGAGGGAGTCACTGATGATGACCTCCAGTTCCCTCTCCTCTGTTGTAGTTGCCAGCCTAACCCTTTCCATCTAGTATTCAGTGTGTGGGCCCTTTCCCTTTAGTGCATTGCATTGCACTTCTTGGCATTAAATCTCTCAACTGTCAGATCTTTGACCACTTCTCCAGCTTCTCTAGGTCCTACTGGAGTTCCCTCACCCCCTTCTTCATTGTCTACCCTGCTGCATACAGTGGCTTTGTGTTGTCAGCGAAGAGACACATCTTGCTCTTGATACCTTCCTCTATGTCACTAATGAACATGTTGAGTAGGACATGTTCCAGGACTGATTTCTGTGGCACACAGCTTATGAGCCCACAGGGCTTGAAATAACCATCTGTCCACCCATCTACGACAGCTGGTTTTGAATTGGGACAGCTGATTTCAAGTATGTACTTGTTCATTGGCGAGGCAGTCATTGCAGCCTCTGTTTTTATGGTGGGTACTAGGACCCAGCAGTAGACTGCTGTGGAGCCAGCAGCGAGAGAGGGTAGAGTAGGTCAGATGAACATGTGGACGTTGAGCTATTCCTTTGCATGCCGTCTGCCAGACCGATTCCAACCCATTTCAGTGTAGCAGCAGTTGGACAGATAGAGAAGGAATCTGCCTCGACGACTGGAGGGACTTACAACTGAGCATGGACTTTTCATCATTCTGCATGCGCAGCTGACGTCCTCACTTTTGTCCAACCTCCAGAAAGAATGGAACACTCAAAGTGAGCTCTTGACTTTATTTAAAGATAGCCCTCATCAGGGCTCTGGAGGAGAAGTTAAAAAAAAAAAAAAAATCTGCCTACCACTAGTCCACCATAGACTAGGCACGGTAGGTAGAAAATAGTAGAGGCAAGGCAGGCAATGTGTCCCTGTAGGTGTGAAAGAAGAGAGAGGAAGGCAGCAGAGCAGGTCATTAGGAATCGGAAAGAGAGTGTGTGTTGTGGTTCGTAGCACGGGTGGGGAAGATGCCATTAGAAGCCCTTCTCAGGGTTGTGGAAATTATTTAGTGAACTACTGGCACTGCAGCAGAGCAGCTGCCCATTATATGAGGGAATTGTTGTGGGGCACTGGTGGGGAAAATGCACAATTATAGAAACACACAGAAACACAGAACCCGACGGCAGACAAGGACCGCCCAGCCCACCCAATCTGCCCCCTTAGAAACATAGTGCCAGCAGAAAAAGATGGATTGTCCATCCAGTCTACCCTTTCAGACTTTCCTAGCTATATTTGCTTTAAAAAAGGTGAGGGGTATGAAACATATTACTCCTACACTGCTGACAATACTTCACTGCAGCAACATCCACATCTAGAATTTTACTCATTAAACTGAGTGGGACTGTCTGAGGCTGAGCAAGGATGAGATTTAGAAACAGATCAGTCTGTCCTTTCTTTTCCAAATTTACCTCAACATTGATTGAACAGGTGAAAATTATATAGGACAGGGAAAACATTTTTTCCACCTGTCCTATGGACAGCCATCTGCAAAAAATATCTAGCCCTGCTGATAGCTGAGGCCATTTTGGAACTGGCCCTGGAGTTATGGCAGCATCCTGCCCGGCAACCTCTCTCCATATGGTCTGCAAGTACGTGCTCCCTACTGGCTTTCTTTTTTGGTTCTTGGACTGGCCCTCAGTTGAGGGTCTGGTTTCAGACTCTGCTTCCTGGAAGTCTGGAAACCACGGGGACATGGACAAGCCCCCTGACAAGGAGTTGAAATAGCTTGACCATGCAGCCAAGAAGGTCTATGCCTCCTCCTCTCTCAGTCTCTGTCAGGTGAGCTACACCATGATGATGGTCAGCGTTGGTCAATCCCTGATGGGAGTGCTTGATGATAATGCCCTTCCTCACCTACCTGCTGACAAGCAGCTGCCAGTGGAGTTGGTCGGAGACCAGGGTCGAGCGCTGGTTAAACACCAGCTCCAGATGGCATTAGACACGAGTGATTCCTGTGCCTGTGCCATGGCAGCAGCCATCGCAATATGTTGCGCTGGCTGAGGTTTTCCACCTTTATGATGGACACTCAGCACAAGCTGCCTGATGTCCCCTTCTTGGTACTGACCTCTTTGGCATGGGGTGGAAGGTCATCTCACAGGGATTGAGAATTCCACCACTTCCCACAACCAGACTCTGTGGCTACATCCCAGATGCACCTGAAGGCTCAGAAACCAAAAGAGAAGGCCTTTCAGTTTCGGTCCTTTCATCCACAGCAACCTTGGCAGCAGCAGCACCTCTGTGGGCAATATCAAGCCTGGTGCCCAAGGCCAAGTGTTCTGGCTAGGGCCCAAAAGAGGCAGGGGCAGGGGAAGGGGAGGTAGTGCCCCTCCTGTCCCAGCAGCTGGTGCCCCTCCAAAGCTGCCCAGTGATGGATCTGGTGTTGTCTACCTCCTGCCTGTCCAGTCCCTGAGCCAGCTCCTTGTGGGAGGATCAGCTTCACCACATCTTGCTCCACCAGTCTGTCATTGCTATGGACAAGTGGGTTCTTGAGGTGGTAGGCAGAGCGCTGCCTCTAGACTTCAAAGCTCTCCTGTTTTACCAATCCTGTGTATCTTTGGGGTCCTCAGTGTCACAGGACATGTCCGCCCTTTAGGAGGACGTCTCTCAGATCTTTATGTGAGGGGCTATAGTCCGGGTTCCAGATGCCCTGGCAAGTCAAGTGTATGCGTCCAGGTACTTCCTGTTCCTGAAATGGATGGTTGGTGCCACATTGTGGATCTGCACAGTCTGAATCAGTACATGCAGAAGCACAGGTTCTGTATGGTGCTACTGTAATCATTTTACTTTGGAGGCTGTGAGAGAGCCTCGGTGGTTTTTAACATTTATTAAATTCAACTTTTGTGGCAGTGAGTGGGCCACTTTTTTGGACATTCTTGCAAGGGTTGGTGAGAGTTACCCTTGTTTAAACTCTAAAGGGCCTTGCAAAAGACACTATAATGCATTTTATTGGACATTAATAAGTAATTTAACTTAGAGCTGTGCCTGTTTAATCCTTCTTTGGATTGTTGGTTGCTGGGGTTTTAAATCTGGTGGGTTGGGATTGCTTTTTGTGCTATTGAGTTAATTTATTTTTGGGCTGGGTCTTGATTTTAGTTTACTTGGTTTTCTTTATTTGTGCTTCATTGTAATGTGTTGGGGAGGTTTAGCGACAGTCAGGCACTATTCCCCCACAAGGCTCAGGGAATTACGTCCCATTGAATGTCCCCCATTATCATCCGACACCTATTTCAGGTGTCGTACTTTGAGTATACTTAAGGGGCGTAAAAGAAGGGGGAGAGCTGGGCCTGGTGGGGGACAGAAAAGGGGAGGGCGGATTGGAGTCGTGGGGTCCAGGAGATGCCCTGGGGCGAAATGGAGTCAGGATAGAAGTTTTCTTTGTCTTGTCCCCATACCCAAGGGCTCCGACATTAACGGGCAGGTGCCAAGGTCTTCCCTGACAGCTCATCCTACCTTGGCGGTGTTATGCAATGCCAGATCTATTAAAAACAAGACAGCTATTATAGCCGGTCTCGTTGGAACAACTGATCTGGCTTGCATCACTGAGACCTGGCTGGATGAAAACGCAGGCCCTATATTGGCTTCAGCAACTCCAGCCGGGTTCTCGGTGATACACAGTCCAAGGTTGGATCACAGGGGCAGGGGTGTGGCCATTATATTTAAGACTGAGCTGGGCCTTGTGAATTTGCCATTGGGAAGTACCAGATCCTTTGAATATATCCTGGGAGAGGGTGTAGGTTGCAGGATTCTCCTCATCTACCATCCACCAGGAGATAGCAGACTTCATCATCGACATGGTGTTGAGGTCCCCCAGATCGATAGTTCTGGGGGACTTCAATGCCTGGGTCGATGATGGACTCTCACATTTTGGTCAAAATCTCCTCCAGCTTATGATGATGCTGGGCCTAACACAGGTAGTTACCTCCTCAACCCATGTAGGGGGTCATTTGTTGGATCTGATCTTCCTTTTAGGTATGGAGATCTGGGGGTGGAACCAGTCAGCTGGTCTGACCATTACACCATAAGGTACAGTTTCAGGGCCCCCCTAATAGGTCTGCCCCTACAGAGATGGTTCAGTACCGCCCTTTAAGGGGGGTTAACCCTAGTGACCTGTCAGCGGTGCTGGACCTGTCAGGCTTGTCAAGTGAATGCACGAGTCCAGATGATCTTGTATTAGCCTATAACAAGGCTGTGGGAGACACTCTGGACAAGATTGCTCCTGTTCGTATTCGACCTCTCACCCTTTGCCCAAGGAGCCCTTGGTTTGATGGCTCCTTGAAGAAGCTGAGGTGAGTTGGCCGAAGGATGGAGAGAGCCTGGCAGAAGTCCAGCCATGATGCTGACCGGCTTAGGTTGATTGCACACTATGACAGTTATCAATCAGAAATCACCCTTAAGATGGCAGAATTCTTGTCCAGGAAGATTTCTGCTGCGCGAAATCGACTGGCTCAGCTTTTCCGGACTATTGACAGATTGTGCAAGCCAATCTGTCTCCAGCCCAGAGAAGCTTTTTCTCAGCTAAGATGTGAGGAGTTTGCTTGATTTTTCGCAGATAAGGTTGCCAGCATCAGGTCTGGCATCGGTCTGGCCTCTCCTATGAGGGATTGCAGTGATTGACAGGAGGTCACATGCATCTGGTCTGTCTGGTCAGATTTCTACCTGCCAGAATTCACGGACATTGTAAAGACCATCCAAACATTGCGCCCAACCAGTTGTAGTTTAGATCCGGGCCCTAGACCCATCTTAGTGGGATGTATAGATGCTATCTGCCTGATCCTTGCTGAAATTGTCTGGAAGTCCTTAGAGACTGGGGTCTTTCCTGATCCCCTCAAGGAGGCAGTCGTTCAACCACTCTTTAAGAAATCCTTCTTGGATCCAGACTGTCTAGCTAACTACCAGCCTATCTCTAACCTGCCATTTGTTGGTAAGGTTATTGAAAAGGCATTTGTGTTGCAATTGGATGATCATCTTACAACTCACAATGTCTGTGATTTTCTCCCAGTCTGGTTTCAGGAAGAAGCATAGCATGGAGACTGCTCTTGTCCGGGTATTGAACGACCTCCTAATGGCTAGAGATCGAAAGGCACGTACCGTTCTGGTCCTTCTTGATCTGTCTGCTGCATTTGACACTGTAGACCATGGTGTGCTGCTGGAGTCCCTGCGGGCTCTTTTGTGGGCTGTCTGGTGCAGTCCTTAAATGGTTCCATTTGTTCCTCATGGGGCAGGTCTCTGAGCATTGCCACTGGAATTTATTCCTCTGGTGCTCACGCCATGCTCTGTGGGGTGCCACAGGGCTCCATTCTGGCCCCCATGTTGTTTGCAGTGTACATGCTGCCATTGGGAGATATCATCAGGTGATACAGTCTGCAGATGATACTCAACTGTATATGTCCTTTCTGCCCGGACAGAATAATGCACTCCCCATGCTAAATAATTGCCTTACTGAGATCAGAACTTGGATGAGCTTCAGCTGGTTGAGACTTAATCTAGACAAGACTGAAGTGTTGGTAGTGGACCCAGGTCATCCGGGGGCGGGTTTGGGGGCTGGACAACCATCAGGCTTGTTGCTTGGTAGTATACAGCTCATTAACTCAGACTGAGTGCGTAACCTAGGCGTTATTTTTGGCGATGGTTTGACTCTAAAACCTCAGGTTTCAGCAGTTGTCAAATCATCTTTTTGTCATCTCAGGAATATCGCCCGGGTGAAACACCTGGTTTCTCTGGATATAACCTTCCAACATTGGTCCATGCCTTTGTCACTACCTGTCTTGATTACTGTAATTCCCTCTACCTAGGGCTACCAGGGGTTGATATCCGCCGGTTGCAGCTGGCACAGAACGTGGCAGCCAGGGTTCTGACTGGGACCTCTAGGACCAGTCATATTACGCCTGTGCTCCGCGAGCTGCACTGGCTGCCTGTTCAGTGGCGGATCACCTTTAAGGTTGGCTTGCTAACCTTTAAAGCCCTACATGATCTCCTTGTACCCTACTGCCCCCTCCATCCTGTCCGATCTGCCGCTGAGGGATTGCTGGGGATTCCCAGTGTATGACTGAAGACATCTGGTTCTCGAGCTTTTTCTTTCTCTGCTCCAACCCTGTGGAACTCTCTGCCTCATCGGTTAAGAGAATGCCTGACCGTTGATAGGTTTAAAACTGAGTTAAAAACTTAATTATTTGATTTAACTTTCCCAAAACATGTATAACTTGTTTTATTGTTTTTATTTTAATCCTATTTATATCTGCTGCATCTGGTTTTATGTACAGTGCCTTGGTTTTGGAAAGGCGCTATAAAAATAAAGTTTGACTTGACTTGAACCAAATTATACCATCCCTGGAGCAGGGCATGTGGTTTTGCACCCTGAACCTCCAGGACGCATTAATTCACATCCCAGTCTCTGTCCCACTGGCTGTACCTCTTGTTCTGCACAGAAGGGGTTCTCTTGTCAGTTACAGGTCATGCCCTTCTGCCTCACATCCGTACGCAGGGTCTTCACCAAGTACATGGCAGTGGTGGCAGCCTTCCTGTGGCACACTGGCATCAGAGTATACCCCTACCAAGATGACTGGCTAACTGCTGGGCCATCCAGGGAGGTAGTGGAGCAGTCCAGGGATCTGTCCCTCCAAACCTGCAGCAACCTGGGCCTGCTGGTCAACCTGACCAAGTCAGGTGATCCATTTCATTGGGGCAGAGTTAGACTCCCTTTGGGCCAAGGCCCACCTTCTTGTGGACCAGGCACAGATCTTACCTCCTTTGCCCAATCATTTCAGGTTGGGTGCTTGCGCCCTGCCAGGACCGGTGGGCCTACTGGTGGATGTGGCACCTACAGTGGGAGTTGGGCCATCAGTGGTCCCAGCGCCTAGTACACACTTGAACCAGCTGGTCACAGTGACCCAGCTGATAAGGGATGCCATCTAGTGGTAGCTGATCCCAGAACATCTGGAGGAAGGAGTCGTATTTGTCTGCCTAGAACTGACCATAAGTCTCAAGATGGATGCATCTCTGTTTTGGGGGGGGGGGCGCGCACCAGGGAGACCACAGCTTCTGTGGGTTCTGGTCACCCATGGAGTCCCATCAATACATCAGCCTACTGGTGCTTCATGCAGTGTGACTAGCTCTGATGGAATTCGCTGCTTTGGTCAGGGGTCAGATCATATAGGTCCAGATCGACAACACCACGACCATGTTTTACCTGAACAGGCAGGGAAGCATGAACTCCCTTCCCTTTTGTTGGGATGCCCTCTGCACCTGGACTCTCGTGTGCAGCCTGAGTGCAGATATCCTGGTGATTAATGTTGCTGGAGTGGACAGTCAGCTGGCAGACGCTCTCATCTGGGTGGGGGAGACACCACATGAGTAGTCCCCATATCAGGAAATGGTGAACCTCCTATTCTCCCTGTGGGGCACACCTCTGGTGTATCCATTTGCCTCTTGGGAGAATGCAAAACTGAGGCTGTTTTGTGCCCACACTCCCACAGCCTGGTACACTGGGGGATTCCTTCACAAAGCCCTGGTCCTCAGGCCTCATGTACACCTCTCCTCCCTTCCTTCTGATCCATAAGGTGATGATGAAGGCCCAGAAGGACAAGGTTTGGATGATCCTGATAACCCCTGACTGACCATGACCATTCTGGTACCTGGATCTCTTCAGCCTCAGCAACAGGCATCTGTGGTAGTTGCCTCTTCACACAGATCTGCTGACCAGGCAACAGGGGAAGATCCTGCACCTGGACCTTCAGTCCCTGTACCTCACAGCCTGGTTCCTGAGTGGCTAGAGTTCCAGGCTTTGGGTCTTTCGAATGATGTACTCCACTATGTGGAAACATACTGAAAAGGGTTGACTCACTGGTGCTACGATTTTAAATGGAAATGGTTTTCCATTTGCTGTCAGGGCAAGGAGCTTGATCCTCTTTCCTGCCCTGTGGCTAGTATCCTCGAGTACCTTTGGTACCTCTCCCAGCTGGGGCTGCGAGCGATGACACGCAACTAGAGTTTGGGGTGAGGCTCGCCAGCTGTTTGTAACATAAGCTGAAATTGCGCCTGACAGACCAGCAGCAAAGCGGATGACTGACTGGTGGATTTCGTCCTGCATTCACCTTTGCTATAGCTTGTCTGGTAGGGAGTCTCCTGTAGGGTTTTGGGCTGATTCTACCAGACATACCACTGCCTCAGTGGCTGCTTCCAGGGGGCATTCCTATCCAGGAGATCTGCAAGGCTGCCACCTGGAAGTCAGCACACACCTCCGTGTCCCATTACATCATCAACTTTGAGTCTCATCACTATGCTGTGTTTGGGACCGCCATTCTCCATTGTTTGTTTGCCAAGTAGGAGTGCACATCTTGCCCCCTCCTGAAGAACCACTGGAAGTCTGGCAATATGTGGATAGTGAACTATGTCCTCGCCCTTAGAAAAATAGGTTACTCACCTGTAACCGTAGCTCTAGGAGTGGTATATAGTTCCCTTCCACATCACCCACCTGGCCTCCCTTGGCAAGTGGCACATGGATCCCCGCTTCCATTGTGCAAGATCTGATGTCATGGGGTGGAGCCAGCGGACATACCGCCCAGTGGTGGAGGAGCTTACCTTACCTTACAGATATTATGATGAATCAGCACTTCCAGTAGAACTGCCAGTGTGTGGATGTGAACTATATACCTCTCCTACAGCTATGATTACAGGTGAATAACTTTTTTTCTTGGACCCTGGTACTGACTGCAACTCAGCCCAGGCAGAGTGGGTTGTGCCCAACAGAGCTGCTAGTCAGGCCCTCACTGATTCAAGTAGCCACTGCTCCTCCTGTCCCCCATTGTCCCAAATCCTTTTGCCACCTCCTGTTCATTTGGCACCCAGGGCCACTCAGTTGGGGTATCTGGACCCTAGGGGACCTGGTGCCACATCAGGCTCCATGTTGGTGGGGGAGATTGCAGTTTCAACACTGACATTGTCATCTGCAGTTGACATAGAGTGGTTTGTTGTCTGCCTCCGGCCTTGGCATTGTGCCAGTCACAGATGGGAGAGAGCAGCTTAGCAACAGTGGGCCTACAGCACATTTGCTCAGGAATTAAAGTCGACTGTCAGTGCTGATAGACCTGTCTTGGACCTGATTACTTCTTCCAGTGCGACTCCAGTTCTCTGCCTGTGGCTCCCCTCCAGCATTGCTGGGCATACCACATTGACCAATTCAGGTGGCACTCCCATCCTGACAGGTAGTGGAGAGCACCCCTACCAAGGACTCCAGGCTTCAGTCAAGTGTCCTCATCTCCTGTCATTGTTGTTTACCCCACAGGAGAAGGTTATGCACTCCTCTTTCCCAACTTAGATTCAGAGGTGCTGTCCATCTCATTGACTGCATCATCTGGAGGGTAGTCTGCTGACAGACGGGTCCTTTTTTCCGGGGTTAGGGGTGCTGCTATTTTCTTCTGTGTCTAGTTACCATCTGGGCTGATCTTCCCTTCACCTGACTTCTCTGGGACTTACTTTCTCCTGGTGGTCCTGCCACAGGACAATGGATCATAGGCACCCATTCATCGGTGCAGGACCTACAAGAGACCTGGCCATCACCGTGCTACAGTTGGAGGGTTTTCCACCTGTTTTCTTCCCTATTGGGCCCACACATATGCAGTGACACTTGTGTGAAGACGTCCTTGATGTTTGGGTGTACTCTCCCACGGTACTGCCACCCAGATTCCTCTAGGTGATACTCAAACTTCAGGATGGGCATTCCCCCTCCCCGAGGGAGGAGAGCTGCCCTATAGATGCTCAGTCCTCCCTCCCGGGCCAGCCCTCAAACAACCCAGGTCTGTTCCCAAACCCGTGTCACTGGCATGGCAGGATGTGAGGCACCCAGCACCTCAGCCCTCCACGCCACTGGTGGACATGCTTAAGAGAGATTCCTCACCTGGGATACCCTTCCCTTTTGCCCCTGCTGTAGAAACATAGAATTTGACAGCAGATAAGGACTGCTTAGCCCATCCAGTTTGCCCATTTCTCCCTACTTGCACTATTACATCAGACCATGCCCAATCTACAGCTCTTTCTCCCTCCCCCCTTTCTTTCCACTGTGATTCCTTTGTGCTTATCCCATGCATTCTTGAACCCCACCACTGTTTTTGCCCCTACTACCTCTGCTGGAAGGCTGTTCCAAGAATCCACTACTCTTTCTGTGCAGAAGTATTTCCTCACATCTCTCCTGAATCTACCCCCCTCCAGCTTCATAGCATGTCCCCTTGTTCTTGAGCACCTTTTCTTCTGAGAAATACTCCCCTCCTGTACCTTATTTAGCCACATGAGATATTTGAAGGTCTCTATCTTATCTCTCCTCTTCCCCCCACTGTTCCAGGGTGTATATGTTGAGGTCCTTTAGTCTTTCCTCATAGGGCTTTTGATGCAGACCCTGCACCAGTTTAGTTACTTTCCTCTGGACTGCCTCCACTCTATGTCCTTCCGGAGATGTGGTCTGCAGAACTGGACACAATACTCTAGGTGGGGTCTTACCAATGATCTATACAGAGGCACCACCTCCCTCATTCTGCTGGTGATACCCCTCCGAGGTGTGGGTGGTGGACCAAGTTCGCTGGGATATGGGGTTGTCTGCTGGTCAACTGTCTGGACTTGGCTTGGGGGTGACCAGCTGCATGCCTCTGACTGGGCGTGAAATCTGGGCATTGTTTTTGACAGCGGCCTGACATTAAAGTCTCAGGTGTCGGCTGTCGTTAAAACCTGTTTTTACCTTCTGAGGAACATCGCCCGGATTAAGCCCCTGGTTCTACCCAGTGACCTTCCATGTTTACATACGAAGAAGCCTGCAGAAGAAGGCCATTTGATCTATCAAGTCTGCTCATATTGCAGGGTCCACAGCTTGAGCTAATGTCCCTGCCCTCCCTCCCCACTCCTCCCATCCTCTCTACCCATGATCCTTACTTTCTCCCTGTGCCTGTCCCAGCCTCTCTTAAAGCTGCCCACTGTCTTCAGCAAGATGACCTCTTCCAGCAGTGCATTCCAAATGTCCACCATCCTCTCCATGAAGAAGTGTTTCCTGACCTCCCTCCTAAACCTCCCACCCTCCAATTTAAGACTGTGCCCCCTAGTGTTATGGTTGCCACTCAGCTTAAAGAGACTCTTCTTATCAACCTCATTTATCCCTTTTTGAAGTACTTGAAGGTCCCAATCATGTCCCGTGTCTCTCTCCTGTCTTTCAGGGAATACATGTTCAGCGCCCTTAACCTCTCCTCGTATACCTTACCCTGCTGACCCACTATCATCTTTGTAGCCCTCCTCTGGAACTTCTTCAGCAGATTAATGTCCTTTTTGAGGTGTGGGCACCAGTACTGAACTCTATACTCTAGATGCGGCCTTACTAGTGACCTGTACAAGGTCAGTATAACCTCCTCTCTTCTACTACTGATCCCCCTAGACATGCATCCTAGCATCTTGTTTGCCTTTGCTGCTGCTTTCTTGCACTGCGTGGAGCGCTTCAGGTCACTAATGATCATCACTCCCATGTCCTTCTCCTCTGATGCAGGTACTCAGACTCCACCCAGGTAGTACTCTGTCGGGGATTCTTAGCTCCAATATGCATAACTTTGCATTTCTTGGCATTGAAGACAAGCTGCCAGATCTTGGACCACCTCCCCAGCTTTTTCAGATCTTCCTGTATACCTTCAGCTGTGTCCACTCTCCTGCAGAGCTTGGTGTCATCCGCGAATAGGCACATTTTGCCCTTAATGCTATTCCCAGTGACATTGATGAAGACATTGAACAACACCGGTCTGAGCACAGAGCCCTGTGGGACCCCACTGGTTACCTCTCTGGTACCAGATAACTCTTCCCCCACAACCACCCCTTGGGTTCTGTTCCTCAGCCAGATTTTAACCCATCTGGCCATCTCTTCCCCAACCCCAAGATCCACCAACTTCCTGGTCAACCTTCTGTGGGGTACAGAGTTAAAGGCCTTGCTGAAATCAAGATGGGGATGTCTACCACTTGGCCCGTGTCTGTCTTAATGACACAGTCAAAGAAGTCAATCAGATTCGTTTGACACGATCTTACCCCCACAAACCCATGCTGCCTCTCATTCTGGACACCATCCTTCTCCAGATATTCCACCAACATTTTCTTTAGTATGTTCTCCATGAGCTTGCCCACAATGGAGGTCAAACTGACTAGTCTGTAATTCCCTGGGTCATCCTTAGGACCACTTTTGTGGATGGGGCACTACGCGTGCTGTTCTCCAGTCCTGCAGTACCATGCCCGACTCTAGTGAACTATTAAATAGGTATGCCAGTGCCTCAGCCAGTTCCTTTAGTCCCCTTGATGTACTCTGTCCGGGCCTGGTGATTTGTCCACCTTCAATACCAGCAGCCCCTCCCTCACTCTGTCCTTCTCTATCACTACATCTGTGTTCCATTCTCTCCTTGCTCCTCTTTTCCCTCCTGAAGGCACTGGTCCGACCTTCTCCCTAGTGAAGACGGAACAGAAGTATTAATTTAGTATCTCTTTTTTTTTTTAAATTTAATCAACTTTATTAATTTTTAAGAAAGGAAACATATACAGAACCAACTATAGAGCAATGAGAATGTACATTGATCAGGAAAAAACAAAACAAAGGAAACAAAACCATCCCCCCCCAACTCAACCCCCATAGGAGTGTGCCAGATAACTCATTAAGGAACAAATCTTAAAACTGATGCAAGTAACCAGATATATTACAGACATCTGAGTGGGGTAATCAGAGAGTGCCCAGAGGAATTCAGGATAAGTGAAGGGCGTGAAGTTTGCCCCATTTCTTGTTAAACAGAGGTAAACGGTGATGGAGGCTGGCACTCATACTCTCAGTCCGAAGGGAAAAGGAGAGTTCCTGGAGCCACTCGGAATATGTGTCTAATCCAGCCAGTGCCTTAGGACCATTTTTATAACCGTCAAAGAGATGAGGGCCATGTGGTACCTCCTCTCCTTGACCAGGATCTGGGAGTAGTCACCGCTAACACATATTTCAAGGGAGAAAAGGCCAGTTAGTCCCAGGAGGGGGTTGCTTCATTCTTCTATTTGTGCCCACAAGGAAAATACTTTCTCACAGGACCAGAAAATATGTCATAGGGTGTCATCTGCTTTTCTACGTCTAGTGCAAGTAGGAGAGGGGAGGTGACCCATCTTGGTTAGCCTGACTGGAGTGTAATACATGTTGTTCAGGATATGGTACTGTGTGAGTCTTAACCAGTCTTGAGTTAGGTAAGTGTAAAATCTTTCCAAATACTTGACCAGTTAAGATTAACACCTGGGAGCAAGGATTCCCATACCTTGGAGCCAGCTGGGGGAAAGGGAAGGGTGGGTGGTAAGCAACCACAAGTATAATCCCGATGTACTGTGGGGCTTAAGTGGATGTGGCTGTCCCTAAGACCAAAGGATTTCAGAACAGGATCAAATTGTTTTAATATTAGGTGCCAGATTTGGTAACGTTTGAAGATGCATGCTGGGCCCAGTTGGAATTTTCCCATTAATTCCGGAGATGTCAGAAGGGAGGATTGAGAGTAGAAATCAGTAACACTAATGTTCTGTGGTAAGGGAAGCCAACCAGGAGTTAATGGGCATTCCCCAATCTTAATGTTTAGGTTAGAGAAGACAGGTTGTGTGACGTCTTTAGAACAGGAGATTTTTCATTTACTATCTCTGCTTTTCCTCCATTATCCTCTACCCACTCTACCCCTTTCTTAAGCCTCACAATCCATTCCTTCTTGTCCCTTTTCTCAGTTATACAGTGAAAGAAAGCCTTCTCCCCCTTCTTAATTCCTTAACTATATGCAGCTCCTTCTGTGCCTTTGCACGCTGGACTTCTTTACCCTATACACTTCTCTTTTGGTCTTCCTGTATTTTCTATAGGCCAGCCTCTTTTCCCTTACTGCCTGGGCAACCCCAGAACTGAACCAGCTGGGCGCTTTGGCCCTTGTTTTCTTACCCCTGAGCCTAACGCACTCATCTGTGGCAACCAGTATTCCTTTCTTAATGATGGGCCACCTTTGGTCAACCTCCATATCTGCTTTGATGCCCGCCAGATGGCTCCTTAGCACTTCGCCCATTTTCTTGAAGTCTGCCCTCCTGAAATCCAAGATTTTGGTCATAGCTCGGGATGCTTTCCTTGCCCATATCCAACTGGAACCACACTGTGCAGTGGTCACTTCCATCTAGTGGCTTCCTGACCATTATTTACTGTACATGCTCCCCATTTGTTAGCACCAGATCAAGAATTGCCTCAACTCTTTTTGGTTCAGTGACTCCCTGAGTCAGGAACCCACCATGCAGTCCTTCCAGGATCACCTGACTCCTAGTACATGTTGTGGAGGGTATGCTCCAGTCCACCTTGGGCAGGTTGAAGTCTCCCACAATTACCACCTCTCCTTTCCCCGCAGCTTCCAATATTTGTGAGCTCAGTTCCCTGTCCCTCTCCTTATCCTGATTGGGTGGTCTGTAAACCACCCCCAACCTCACCTTTCTCCCTCTGCTGGACCTTAACTGAACCCATAATGCCTCCACCCCCCCCTTTCTCCGACTCCTCCCTCGTAAAAGTTATTCCCTCCGTGATATAAACTGCCACCCCTCCCCTCTTCCCGACTACCCTGTCCCTTCTGTATAGTTTATATCCAGGGATCGCAAGGTCCCAGTCATAGTGTGATGTTGCCCAAGTCTCGGGTTACTGCAGCTATGTCCACCCTCCTCTCTGCTAATGTTGCCTGCAGGTCATCCATCTTGTTTCCAAGACTGCACACATTCAGAGACACCACCCTCCATCTTGAATCTGACTTTCCTTCTCTTCCCTCTGTTCTTTTCACATTTATTCCATCTGTGTGCTCCCCTCCATGTACCCTTGTTATGTGTTCCTCTCCCCCTCCACCCTTTGCTAACTGTGTTCTCGCCCCTTCGAGCTCCTCCTTCCAGACCTCTTCCATCACTGTCGGGGGGAGGTTCACTGACCTTCTGCTTTCAGAGTCTGTGGGCCTGCATGTCCGCTGCCCCCCCCCAGTAGTTTAAATTAACAGTAGTGGTTATGTATTCCCCCAGTTTGCCCCGAGCACCCTCAAACTCTTCCTACTGAGGTGTAGCCTGTCTGGTGAAAAGAGTGCTTTGTTTGACCAGGTCTCCTCCCAGTCCCCAATACAGATAAACATCTCCTCCCTGCACCATTTCCTCAGCCAGTCATTAAAATCCTCTATTCTTCTTTTCCTGGCTGTGCTGGCCCTTGGTACTGGTATCACCTCTGAGAAGGCCAGCGAACTTCCTTCCTCCCTGCAGATCTTCCCTAACTCCCTGAACCTACTTTGCGCTACCTCGACCTCTTCCCCAGCTAGGTCGTTGGTTCCCAAAAGTATAACTAAATTAGGCTTTCCTCCAACCTCCCTTACTGTTTCCCTTATTCTTGGGCACAGCTTCCCTGCTGCCATCCCTAGCAAACAAACCACCCTCCTGCTTGCATTTGGGTCCTCTTTCCTTCCCCAGTGAATACCTCTAACTTTGGTCCACGCCTTTGTAACCTCCTGCCTTGACTATTGCAATGCCCTCTGACTAGGGCTGCCTGGGGTTGATATCTGCTGCCTGCAGCTGGTGCAGAATGCAGTGGCCAGGTTGTTGACTGGCTTATCAAGATCTTGCCATGTCAATGCCTGTGCTCCATGGCCTGCACTGACTGCTGGTTCATTGGTGGGTCACCTTCAAGGTTGGATTACTGTCCTTTAATGCCCTACACTGACTGGGACTGCATTACATGCAAGATCTTCTTTGCCCCTATTATCCCCTCCGCTCACTCCATTCCTCCGAGGGATTGCTGGAGGTTCCCAGGGTTCGACAGAAGACCTGTGGGGCCCACTCATTTGCTTTTGTGGCCCCTACCCTGTGAAACTCTGTACTTCATCAGATTAGAGAGTGCCTGATCATGGGGAGATTTAAATCTGCCCATAAAACATATCTTTTCAGTATGGCCTTTCCTGATTTTGAATGCCTTGATGTCTTTTTTATATTGAATTGTGTATCGACTGTTACTATTTTGTATCTTTTTAAGGGATTTTAGTGTACAAGCGCTTTGGTCTTCTGGAATTGCGCTTTTTATAAATAAATATGATTGACTGATCCCTATGCACCTCTGCATCACACTTGCTCTCACTACTGCCTTGTCACACTACCTAGCCACCTCTAGGTCATTTGATATGATTATACCCAGGTCTCTTTCATGCTTGGTGGTCATCAGTACCACTCCATCCATTTTGTACTCTGATTGTGGGTTTCTATACCCTAAGAGCATTATTTTGCACTTTTTTGGATTGCAGCCCAGCTGCTGTACTCTTGGCCACTCTTCTAGTTCTCTCAGGTCTTTGCTCATCCTTTCCACTCCCTAGAATGTCCACCGTGTTGCAGATTTTGGTGTCATCTGCAAAGAGGCAGACCTTCCCTCCTGGCTCCTCTGCAATGTCACTTATAAAAATATTAAAGACGACTGGTCCCAGAACTGATCCCTGAGGTACCCCACTGGTCACTGTCCCTTCCTTGGAGTGAACTCCATTTAACACCACCCTCTGTCACCTTTCTCCTAACCAATTTCTTATCCAGTTTACTACTTATTTATTTAAACATTTGGTAACCGTGAAAGTCACACTGAGCTGAGGCTCGTTTCCAGGTGCGACTTTTGGACCCACTTCTAAGCTACCCAGCTTACTAGTCTCCTATGTGGAATCATGTTGAAAGCCTTACTGAAATCTAGTTAGCCCATATTCATCGCTCCGCCCTGATGTAGTTCCTTGGTCACCCAGTCAAAGAAATCAATCAGATTCGTTTGCCATGACCTCCCCCTTGTAATACCATGCTGTCGGGTCTTGTAACCCACTGGATTCAAGATATTCCACAATCTTTTCTGTCAGTAGTGATTCCATAACTTTCCCACCACCAGTGTCAAGCTGCCTAGCCTTTAATTGCCAGCCTCTTCCCTGCTACCACTTTTATGAAGTGGGACTACATCCACCCTTCTCCGTTCTTCTGGAACCACCCCTGTTTCCAGTGAGCTGTTAAATAGACAGCACTGTAGCCAGAGAGGAGAGGCTTCTTGTTTGAAAAGTTTGTGCTGCTCGCTACGCGTGAGTATGTGAGTGGCGCGAGCACCACTCCACCAAAGAAATTTATTTTGAAAGTTATAAAAATGTGTACAATTGAACTGCAGGTATATTTAGGTTTGTTTTTGCTAGGAGATTTATATTACTCTTTTTATTACTCTTGGGTAATGTACATATGAATCCTGGGCCTTGTGATTTACTGTACATGATAACTATTCCCTAGGGGAATTTGGGAGCAGGAAAAATATTGGCATGCTCCACCTAAATGTTAGAAGTGTTATACCCAAAATAGATTTATTGAGGGCTCAGTTAGAAACATCAAAATCTGATGTGTTTGAGGTTACAGAAACATGGTTGTGTAGTAGACATAAAGATCCAGATACAGTATTTATCTTAATAACTATAAAGGTTTTAGACAAGACAGAGTGAAACAAGGTGTGGCGGGGTACTTATTTACTTAAAGAACCATTATAATGGTCAATTAAAACTAGCAAAGACAATCCCTGGCCAATTGTATATCTTGGTTTTACAAATTCAGTGTGCATCAGGCTTTGGTGTGAATGTAGCTGTTTGTTACAGGCCTCCTTCATCAAGTGCAAAAACATTGCAAATTCCATGCACCCTTATGGCACCTTTTACAAAGACAGAATTTGTCTTATTGGGTGGCTTAAATTGGGACATGCTTGTACCACAGCAAGAAGTATATAGTCAGTTTTCAGCATTGAATTCAACACAGATGATTAAGTTGCCCACAAGACCTAAAACTAATAAGGAAAGGAAATATTCTTTGCTGGATGTGATTTTAACGAATAACCCACATAAATATTTATCAGCTGTGCATGAAATTGAAATTAGTGATCACAACTATATTTCCTGTATCAGAAGTCAAAAAAAGGAACATACTCCGATATTGTTCCAAGCCAATAGAAATTTTGATTATTTTTGTGATCAAGCATTTTTAGAGGAAACTGTAGATACAGAGTCTGCCTGGTTCTACTTTAAATCATCATTATTAATGGTAATAAATAGGCATGCCCCATTAATTACAAAAAGAGTTAAGGCATTTAAAACCCCTTGAGTTTCAAAGGGCCTAAAGGATTAATTAAAATTAAACTGAATTTATGGAAGACATTTAAAAAATCTAACAGAGGAAGATTCAATGGCTTTTAAGATAGTAAGAAACCAATGTGTTAATGAGATTAGAAAAGCTAAAAGGGATTATTATGTTAACCAATTTACTGATTCACATGGTGACCCAAGACAAGTGTGGATGGGAATTAATTTGTTGAAGGGTAAGCAACAACCTTCAGTTCTTCCAATGATATTGAATCATGGAAACAAGATGTTGGTTAGTGCCAGGGATCAAGTGGAGGCACTTAATGCCTATTTCTCAGAGGTTGGTAATACTTTTGAGAATGAGAATCCTGTTTTGAGCCCTCCTCAGTTTGATTTAAATTTTACTGGGGTTATAGGGAGATCACTTTTTGCCTTTCAGAATATTACAAGTGAGGATGTTAAAAAGCAACTAGACGCCCTTGATTCTGGTAAGGGGGCAGGTTGCGATGGGATTTCTCCTGTTTTCTATAAATTGGCATCTAAAATCTTGTCTACTCACTTGGCATATTTGTTTAATTTTTCTTTGTTAACCCAGGAATTGCCCTTGGATTGGAAGACTGCTTTTGTTACACCTATATTTAAATGTGGTGAGCCATCTGAACCTAATTCATAGAGACCAATTTTTGTACTAACAACCAGTGTAAAGGTTTTTGATAGATTGCTACATAAACAATTATTTTACTCAATATAATCTTATTTCTCAGTTACAATCTGGATTTCGTAAAAATCATAACACAGTTTATGTCATTTCTAGGGTAGTTGATGATGTGCTGACAGCCTTCAACAATGGCAGAGCTGTTCCATCTATTTTTCTTGACTTGTCGAAGGCTTCTGACACAGTTCATCATACCATACTATTAAACCTACATAACAAATTGGGTTTAGGTTATGCTGCACTTATTTGGTTTGGTTCTTATTTGTCACAGAGCCAGCCATTGGTAAGGGCTGGTGGAGTCTGCTCAAGTACATTGACACTGATCACAGGGGTACCACAGGGCCTTGTCTTGGGCCCCCTGTTGTTTTTGGTTTATGTCAATGAATTACCAACTTATTGCTCAGCAGACTCACAGATGCTTCTCTATGCAGATGATACTGTCTTATATTCATCAAATGACGATTTGGATCTGACTATGAAAAATTTACAAAGGGATTTTTCTGGCATTCAGGGGGCCCTACATAATTTGAGGCTCCCTCTGAATGTCAGAAAAACCCAGTGGATGCTTTTTGAAAAATCTAAGGTTAAGGGGATGAACATAATTACTAAGTCCCTGCAATGAGTCACTGGTGTTGGAATAGAAAGGGTCAAGCAATATAAATATTTAGGTATGATTCTTGATCATAATTTAACATTTGAATTTCATATTGTTAATGTTTCAGTGAAAGTAAAACAATCAGGATTTTTTTTCCGTAATCGAAAATTGTTTAATTATTCCATAAGAAAACTGCTTGTTTCATCATTGTTTTTGTCAGTACTGGATTATGGTGATATAATCTACAGAAATACAACTGATTCAATTTTATATAGTCTGGATACACTGTTAAATAGTGCTTTACGTTTTGTAACTAATCTGTCATTTGGTACCCATAGATGTACATTATATGCTAAGGTGGGATGGATGTCATTGAAGGATTGAAGGGATATGCATTGGTATACTTATGTTTATAAATTTATTTTAGAAATATTACCCCTTTTTTTGTTGTCAAAACTGTGGCCTATGTCTTGCCCCAGATATGCTCTTAGATCCATGTCTGGGTTGTCTTTTCAAATTCCATGATGTGGATCTAAATATGGGGGCCGACTGTTGGCTGTATCTGTTCTGAGAATGTAGGGAAAAAAATCAGAAAACAATTGAACATTCAGGTGTTGATATCAATAGGGCGATTTAGATCATCACTTACAAGCTTATTCTTTAAGCATTGCAATTGTTTTGGATGAATGTAATTGATGTATGCTTCATATGTACTGTATCAGCTGATAATCTTAATGTATTTATTGTACAACTAATTTTGTATGTATGTCTAATTATATGTTTTGTGAGTGAATATGTTTGGATGCAATTGTAAAGGAGAAACTATTTTCTCAATTTGTCATCCAATAAATTGATCGATTTCCCTGAGCTCCCTCAGTACCTTTGGTTGCACCCCATCTGGCTCCATTGCTTTATTCACCTTTAGATTAGCAAATCCCTTTAGGACTCTCGCCTCCAAAAAATGACTAGTGTCCACCTCCTTTCAAAGCTTTTGTTACTTTTTTGTGGCCTCTCTCCTTCTTCTTCCTCTATGAACACTGAACAAAAGTATTTGTTCAGGATCTATGCCTTTTCCTGGCCCCCCTCTGCACAGTCTCCCCACCTTCCCTTTTTAGCATTACAATCCCACCCCTGGTCTGTGTCTTCTCTTTTCACTTGCATATCTAAAACATTTCTTGTCCCTTTTTGTTACCTCCTGGGCTATTCTCTCTTTATGCCTTTGCACTCCTTACTGTTTCCCCCAGTACACCTCTCTATCCTCCTCCCTCTGCTTCTCCATATACCATCTGAATGCTTCCCTTTTAGCTTTTGCCTTTTCAGCCATCTCTTTTGAGAACCATAGCAGTCTCTTTTTTCTTCTTCCTTTTGCTCATTTGTTTGCCACATAGGTTTGTTGCCTTTATTGTGCTCCCTTTTTTCTTTGACCACTGTTCCTCCACCCCACCCAGGTCACCTACCCGTGCTAGGTCATCTCTGAGACATTTACCCATCTTCTTAAAATCTGTCCTCCTGAAGTCCAGGACCCTCACCCATGTGTGACTTGGTTCCACAGCTGGCCTTATATTGAACCACACCGTATGGTGATCACTGGTCCCCAAGTGGCCTCCCACCTTGATATCTGAAACACTGTTGCTGTTAGTAAGAACCAGGTCCAGTATTGCTCCATTACGAGTGGGTTCACAGAATAGTTGCCTGAGGAATGCCCCCTGCAGAGAGTCCAGGATGTCCCTGCTTCTTGCTGACACGATTGCTGGGGGGCTCAAATCCATATCTGGCAGGTTGAAGTCCCCCACCAGCAGCATCTCCCCCTTTTTCTACCATTTTGCCAATGGCTTCCACCAGTACCTTACCTAATTCTTTCCTCTGTACAGTCCTGGAATTGACTGTCTGTCTGGTCAAGTGTCCATGGCTCCCAAATAAGTTGTGCAATATTTCCAAAATACTACTCTTCACTGCTTCTTTTTCCCAAGTTAAGCCACTTTTTCCCTTAATTCCTCGGCTGAGCAGTGTGTGATCCATACATAAGACATGCTGCAACTTTTGGTGATGGAATATTTGCTGTGTATCCAAAATCCATCTAAATTCTTGTGGAATTTTCTACAAAATTATATCCACTGCCATTAAAGTAATTAATCTAAAACTCCTCAGTGTCAACTCTCCTCCACTGCCCAACCCTGCCTGCAGACCACCAAGGGGTCAAGAGAGTCTGGACATTTGCCAAAATAAAATCTCCCCCACAGGTGTCACTCCGAGAGCAGAACAATACAGCCATCAACCCTGGGAGTATAGTGGCTGGCCAGATGCTCTGAGCCCTCCCTGCTGGGCTCTGCTCCTGACATCCCAGTCTTGTGGTGTCAGTGTGGGTTGCCAGCATGCCAGAACAGTCCCCCACTGCTCAGCACCACAGAGCAGCAGAGTGCCTTTGTGGAAGATCAGAAGACTGGATATGGGATTTAAAAACTGGATGATCTGGTCCAAAACCAGCTAGGTGGCAACCCTACCAGGGCTGCATCCTTCTGCTATCCTGGAGAATGGGTGAATGATTGCCTTCACAAATGATGACACTCTTGCTCCATGTAGGTGTCGTATGCCTTCCCTTCCAGGGAGCCCAGTGCCTCACTCATGTGGCCAGTAAGACTTTTTTTTTTTTAACAAAGAAAAATCCAAGCAAATTTTTGGTAGCTAAAAGAATTTAGAATAATACAGTATTTGTATACAAGTCTGGATTCCATTTTAAAAATCTGAATTGGCACAGTATGTTTAAAGCCAGCTTGAGATAGTAGTAATAATAATTCACTATAAAAACATAAAACCAGTTTGGGGAAGGTTTCTAAATCCCAAATTTATACTGTATGTCTTGCTTGGAAGGACCCTTGCGAGTCTGTGGTTTTAAAAACGCTTTTTATTTTCAGATATGTAAGAGAATACCATGTTTATTAGTGGGGTTTCTGGACATAAGTGCAAACATAACAAAATCGTTTGGGACTGTCAGATATCTGGGTTTGGTCTTAGACCGTTCAGTGACATAAAGTGTATTGCTTGTAGTTTTAAAACTATAAATGATCGTTTTGGTATGTTATACAGTAACTGTATAATTTTACTGTGGAAGCTCGTCAAGGGTAGTAACTAATTATGTATTTTATGTAGTTGACTGCGGCTTGGTGTTGTATTCTGGGGCGGGGAAAGAGCAACGTAAAGGACAACTACTCTATTAAACAAAGCCTGCAGATTGGTGCTTGATAAAAATCTTGGCACGCACCATTGCCTCTTGTATGACCTGATGAACTAGCTACCTCTTGAATTATGGTTCTATAAATGTTTATTGCCTATGGACTTGAAAACACTGCATCAGGACGTTCCTAAAACACGCTGCAATGCCAATTGGATGTGAGTTTCTCAATGATATTAATGTCACCAGGGCACGTGGTCCTTCCATTAAAAATGACTAAAAACTGGGCAGCAGTCCTTTTTGTACTGTATGACAAAAGCTTGAAATGCCATTCCAAGTAGCGTTGCTTGTACTGACCAGTTCTCCTCTCTCAGCTCATCTTTGTTAACATACGGATATGTCACTGTTATGGACTTAAATTTGTGGTGTTTATATGGTTGGCAAAGTACTTATGTGTGCATTAATCTTCTGGTTTTTCACTTAGGGTGCCTACGAAAAGGGCATTTGTTCTCATGGGGTTTTCCTATTTCTAAATAATTTTGAAACCTGAGAATGTTTTTGCCTCTCGATAAATACCTTTTCCCCTTTTACTACCAGGTTGGTACTGGCTTCAGCTTCACAGATGATGATAAGGGATTTGCCCAGAATCAAGATGATGTCGCGAGAGATCTATATAGGTAAGACTTCTCATTTGAAAATTAGCTCCCTTTGCCATATCAGATTCCAGTTAATGCTTGGACAGCTCTACAGTTATGTTGTGAGCTTCACAGGTACCGTATCGCTGTGCAGATAAGATTTGAACCGAGATAGAGATTGTTTCCTTGTAGTTTGAGAGCAGCAGCACAGGCGGAAACTGCCTGATTTAGATATTTATTTGTTTATTTAGTTTTTGTTGACTGGGAAAGGAGGGCCAGACAATGCTGCCTATTTTCAGCCTTGTTCGGGGTGGGGTGGGGTAGAGATGCAAGCCAACTGAAATTTAACCAGATTACTCTATTGCTGGTATTTTAGTGAATGGGAAAATGTGGCCTGGACACTGTGGAGAGTCCCCTACTCTTGCTAATTGGGGGGGTTGCTTTCCATCAGTACAATATGGTGGGCCCTGGAGACAGGTGGAGGAGGAAGAGCAGAACATGCAGGTGAACCCATCACCCTCCCTGCTGCTTCTCCTTCTATGGAGGTTGAACAGATAGAAACTGAGTAGGCATCACACAGTGGTGCTGAGCAAAGCTCCTCAGGAGAGCTTTCTGATCCTGATTTACAGTCCGGAGAGAAAAAACTGTAGTCTGACATGAAGGAACAGAAAGCGTTCCTTATGGCTTTAATGGCAGAGGAAGAAGCCCTCTTCATACAGAACCAGAAAACTGGTGGCAGAGCAACAGTCCAGAAAACAAAGCAACTCAAAGCCGGAATCCTCACGTGGTACATTGAAGCAGGCATCAGCTGTTCAAGCTGCTGGAGGAACATCAAAGGCAGAGTCTGACAGCTCCGGTGCTGCACTTCAAACAGCAGCCCTGGTGACAGAAAAATACATGAAGTATTCTGTGGTCCCAACTACCTCAATGAACTCTGATGGTGAACTACTGATGAACCCGTCGCAAGTGCCTCCAGACAAACGACAGTAAATACAGTTTGCATCGAGGGACTTAAAAATGCCAGCATGGCAGTTTGTCTCTGGGACTGAGGCATGGGAGGAGGTTGGGCTTTCAGCTACCACCCATAGAGCCGGCAGGAGATTGGACAGTGCAGAAGGGGCTCAAACTTATATGGCACTAATACAACTACTTGAGAGTGCAAAATGTGACTGTGGCTAACATTGCCCACCATTTTTTATTCCCATATCCTCCCCATTCTCGACTCAGGGTCTCTCTAGGCCCCGTGTATTAGCGCCATATAAGTCCCTGGGCTGGGACTCTAAGATTGCTGCCTATTACCCTCACCGGTATATAAGTTTTGCCTGGACTGCTCCTCAGTACAGTTACTGTAAATACTGCCTGTCTATGTATGTCCTTTACTGTATTTGTTTACCCTCCACCCCCTGTAACCGACGTGGAGCCTTTGCAAAAGAGTCTGTGACTCAAAGGTTTGTAATTCTGATTGTATTCCAATGAATAAATAAAAATAAAAGGGTGCAGGTGGAAATGGAGCCCTGCAGAAGTAGATTCCTGATTTGCTCCCCCTCCCCGAGTCTGAAGCGCGGTTGTGGACGTGGCAGCACAGTGCAGGAGGGACTCCCTGAGCAACTCCTGATGAACATAGCCTGAAAAAAGTACAGCATAGACAGCAGATCTTCAAGAATATCTCTTGCAGCAAGCTACACCTATGGAACTATAGCTGTCAGCCACTAGGACCACACAGAAAACTTTCTAGCTAGCAGTCTACTAGGGGCCGCCCACGACGACGAAGTCAGACGAAGTCGTTCCTCCCATATAAAGTTGGGTGGCCCTGTGCCCTCCTCAGTCCTTTTCCAGCCATCAATCATCACACGTCAGACTCCACAGAGAACAACGCTGCTTCAGTTGACTGCCAAATCTTCCTTTTTCCTGTCTTTTATTTTTCTCACCCTATTTAGTAATCATTTTATTTTTTTAAAGTGATTCCTTCCATCGTTTATGTCTATCGCTTCCGAGAAACTTTTCAAACTTTACGGGTGTGACAAGAAGGTGACTGATGGACAACTATGACACCTTTGTCCGTTGTGTCAGCACTGACCACGACATTTAGGCCTGCGAGGTCTGCTGCAAATTCAACTAGGCCACCCAGTGATGCTGTCAAAAGCCTAAGAAGCCTTCCACCTAGAACAGAAGGTTGCCCACATGGAGAAAGAGCTCCACAGAAGAAGCTCCTCTGCCTCACCAGCTCTGTCCACAGGCTCTCGCTTCTCCAAGGCCCAGGACAAATCCACTGGCAAACACAAGCACCAGGATAAAGACAGGCCTAGGGACAAGGCTTCCCCGGCATGCTCTTGGTCGTTGCTTCAAGCACTGGTCATTGCCTGGTCGTCGACCGCTTCGGCTGCAACCCCTGCTGCCATGCACACCCTCTCCTCCACAGGGTCAGCTTTGGCAGTGCCGCCTGCCAGTCTCCTCTTGGCCGTCGCTGGCTTGTCGACGTTGGGCCTCCTCAGGCCCCGTTGACTCTTCAACCCCTGTCATTCAGGCTCATTCAGATTTGGAGCAGTCATCGGGTGTTCCGGCAGACCACTCTTGGCTGCCAACGGCCTCTCTATACTGGGATTTTCGCATCCCCCATCAACACCCTTGACTATTTCATTGATATCGGGGTTTCAGCCTCCTCCTTAGATGCTTCTGACCATCTTGTCATTGCCAGATGTCAGCCTCCCCTATCGACGTCTCAGACCGCCTTGCCGGTGCCGGGGCTGCAACCTCTTTAATCAATGCTGCAGGCCATACCGCCGATGCCTCAGCCTCTCTCGTTGTTGCTGCCAGCCCCCAAAAAAAAACATTGATGCTACTAGGTGCTCCAACTATGCTGATTACCATCGACGTCCAGACCATGCTGTCCTGTTTCTGGGAGTTCATGCACCCCATTGCTCCCGCTCTAGGCCTGTCGATGCTGGAGACCTGCAGGCCAGTTCCTGGGCAGTCTTTCACAGTGACACACTCTTCCTGCCCTTAGTCATTGCCATCCTCTCTGCCCTATTCAGAGCATGGGGATGAGGATGAGTACAATACTGATCTTCATCCTGATGAGGAGGATGAGGATGCGGGTCCTAGGAGCCCTTCATCTGCCTCTACGGATGCTACTGTAAGCAGCTATTGGGTTTAAAGCTGAGGAGCAGAACGTTACTAGGAGAAATCTGACAGGATACCTGGAATTGCCAGATTCTCCCCCTCTGATTATTTCTCATCTGCTGGCTGCTTTTGAGGATGCCACCATGGCTGCCTGGTACAGGCCAAGTGTGATTCCTGCGATGCCCAGAAAGGCAGACAGATTGTACCAGGCTCCCTCAGGGAAGCCTTTGTTCACAGAGTAACCCAGGGGCAGATTTAGTAGTAAGGAATGCTGCACATGAGAGATCCACGAGACCTCAGCACCTCAGCTCCCTTTCCCCGGATAAGGAGTCCAGAGAGCTGGATCTTATGGAAAAGAGGACCTATGCCTCTTCCACATTGGTCATCAGGGTTATTAACTGCATTGCCCTTATAATCAAGTTTCAAAATATCCTCTGGAAGAAGGGTAAGGCTGTGGCTCAGGCTCTTCCTGAGGGCCCCCAGAGACGGGAGCTGCTTAAAACCCTCCAGTCTGGGGCTGATGTGGGCATGCACCTCTTGAGGGTGACCTATGATGCTGCGGATGCCTCTGCTAGATCAGCTGCAGTTGGCATCAGTCTTAGATAACATTCTTGGCTTAGGGTGCCCAGTTTTGCAACTGACATTCAACAGTCCATCTTGAATGCCCCCTTTAGAGGCTACAAGCTCTTCACAGCGGATGTACAGGACATCCTTTCTGACTCGGGGAGAACCTTGCATTCGGTTCACTCCCTTTACCATACACAACCAAGAGGTGGCCAGAAGGTGCCTTTTCGTTGGGCCTCCCACAAACCCAAGCCAGGTGCCCGACAACTAGCCAAGCACTGAGTAGCCACAACCCTGCTCACCCCTTTCTCCAGCAGGAAGGCTCCTAAAGGTGGAGGTGCAGCCCTGGCCACTGGCTCTACCTCAGCATAACTCCTGGTCAAATCTCCCCCTCCAGCACTGCAGGAGGCGGTGGTATGGGGTCGCTTCTCCCTCCATCTAGACAAGTGGAGGGAGATCACAACAGATGCTTGGGTCCTGCAGCTCATAGAGTAAGGCCACACATTAGAACTCCTGGAGTGCACTCCAGATCTTTTCTCCAGTTCATTCAAGCTACCCTCCAGATCATGTTCCAATGTTGCTGGAGGAAATTCACACTCTGCTGCAGAAAAGCGCAATGGAACCAGTTCCAGAGAATCGGAAGAACAGAGGGTTCTATTCCCACTACTTTATCATTCCCAAATCCTAGGGGGGAATTTGTGACCCATTCTTGACCTACGAAACCTGAATTTCTACATCCAGTACAAGAAGTTCAGGATGGTAACCCTCCAAGGCCTGCTGCTTCTATTGCACAAGGGAGACTGGATATGCTCCCTGGACATGCAGGATGCATACCTGAACATAAAGATGTGTGTTACCCCACAGGCAGTACCTCTGGATCTCACTTCGAGGGGGCTCTTGCAGCAGGCAATACTGGCAGGACTGAAGCTGCCAGGGGATCACATGCATGGAAAACTTCTAGCTAGCAGTCTGTCATGGGGGACTGCCCCCACTGACATCAGCATGCTGACATCTGCCTATCCTATAAAGAGGGCGGTCCCCCACACCTACCTCGATTCTTTCCCACCGTCGACCTGTGCACGTCGGACCTTCATGGATGCCAGCTTCAGCTGACCACCATTTTCTTGCATTTAACCTGCTGTGCTATTATTTTTTTCTTCTTTTAGTGATTAAAACATTGAATTTTGGGTGTTTTCTTTACTAGGTTTGTCTTCCTCTCCAGCCTTGTCTTCCGACCAGCTGACGAAGTGTGCCTGCAGCAAACAGATCCCCACTAAGAATAGTTACTCTTCCTGCCTGCTCTGCGTAGACCTAGATCACGGCACTGAGGCCTGCCAGGACGTTAACCAGGCCACATGGAGATGCTGTTTGAAGACCTTAGAAAGCTACCTACTTAAGCAGAAGTTGTCCATAATAGAGAAGGAGCTACAGGCCAAAAGTTCTTCAGCTTCCCAGTCTCAATCTTCCAGGGCTTTGTCATCTTCTTCCAAGGAGGAAAAATCAAGCAGGAAGCACAAACACTGGGACCGTCCTCCATCAGCCTCCCGCTCGCGGTCGCTGCACAGATCTGCAACTGCCTCTGGGTCTTCCTCCCGCAAGGGGTCAGCCCCTCCTGCCCCATCAGCCCTTACCTCCTCCGGGCTGCTGGTGGTCCAGCCGCCCTCCCTTATCTCCATTATGGGCAGCAACTCTTCAGAGCAGTGAACATCATCCCCTGCCTCTCAGCCCCTGATGCTCAGGCCTTTTGCACCCATGGACTCTCAGCCAGGATTGGAACCTCTGGCGGCATGTCTTTGCCTGTCGCCCCCGGCCAATGCATTGCCTTCATCGGTTCCAGACTCTGGGTCTGGAGCTAGTCCTTCCAGGCATCGCCCGGAGCAAGTGCTCACCTCCTCCTCTACGCATGCGTCACCTTTGCCCTTGGCTCAGAGGCCCTCTTCCCCTCAGGCACCACCCTCAACATTGAGGCCAGTGTCAGTGACTTTCCCAGACTGTAGCCAGCCTTTGATGCTTCAGCTAACAACTCCACAACCATCGTCGCCTCAGCCTCGACCAACACCACAACCGACACCTGCTGGTCCTCCTTGGGATCCACAGCCAGCGCCAGGTGGACCTACGCCAGGATACCCCGTGCTGCCAGCCCCCATTGTACCCATACCCACCTCCACAGTATCCTTATCCTCCGATCTATAATCCATCCCCCGCAGGTGGATTATAACACCCTTCTCACTACTTGGTGGTCCTTTATGCAGAATAAGGACACCCCCCCCCAGGAGGCCTTTTCCACCTTGTCCTCTCCGGGAGCGCCCCAACCCCAGGACCTGGACCATGCAGAACCTAGTGGCCCCGCACCACGGGGTCTTCCAGAGAGTGTTCGGAAGTGGACTCCAGCCAGTGTGTGGACGACCATTTCCTCTTAACGCTGGTCCCTGACAGTGAACTGTCTGGGGACAACCCTTCTTCCTCTTCTTCAGAGTCCTCTGGAGGCTCCTCTGAGGGGGCAAGACCAGGCTAGGGAGGCTCCTTAATCCCATCCGGATGACACTACCTTTCTTGACATTATGCGTCACATCCAATCCCTCATGGGATGGGACATGGAGGAGCTGAACCTGGAGCGCCGTCATCTGGCTATATATCTGCGAAAAAAGGAGACCCTCCCCTTTGTGGTGCCTCCTTTAACCGAGTCATATGAGAATGTTACCAAGGCAGCATGGAACCACCCTTCCTCCACCCTGACCTTTTCCAAGGAGGCTGACCGCCTGTACTTTGCCCGGTGGGTGCCCCTTTTTGAGGGAGCACCCCATGGCGAACTCTGTCATGAATGTGGCCTATGACCCACTAAGAGACCCGAACACTTCTGTACCCACCATCCTGACAAGGAGTCTAGACAGCTGGATCAGTAGGGCAAGTGAATGTATGCCTCTGCCACTCTAGCCAGTCAAGCTGTGAACTATTTAGCCCATATGGTGCAGTACCAGAATGCCCTCTGGGATCAGGCGAGGGATTGGGTTCAGACTCTTCCTGAGGATGCTACTAAAACTCAGTTGGCCCAGCTGTTTAAGTCAGGCTCGGATGTGGGCACTTATGTTCTACGGGCAGCATATGATACTGTTGATGTCTCCGGGCGTGGGGTGGCAACAGGGATCTGTCTTCATCACCATTCGTGGCTTAGGGTGTTTGGCTTTGCTCTCAGTGTTCAAGCCAGCCCCTTTCAGAGGTTCCATCCTGTTTGGGGGGATGCCCAACACATCATCTCTCATTTCCAGGAGTCTGGTAAAGTGCTCAGATCAGTTCATGCCCTCTACCAATCTCGGCACTGGTCTGCCCAGCGTCAGTCCTTTTGTCGGTCCCCTCGCCAGCCTGGGAAAGGCCAGCAGGCAAAGGGCCCCTTCAAGCACAAAGGCTCAAACTCCTCCAACTGCAGCGGCTGCTTCTAGGGCTCCACTGCCACTCTGCCCACTCCTGGATCCACCGCCTGACTCCTTGCCCAACCTCCCCTCTCCAGCAGAGATCTTGGGGGAGGCGATTGGGTGTCGGTTCTCCCTTTACCTCAACAGGTGGTGAGCAGTGACCACAGATCATTGGGTGCTACAGCTTATCGAGCATGGTCACACCCTAGAATTTCTGGAACCTTCTCTGGAAATGGCACCCTTGCCCTCCCATTACCCTTTGGCCCACCTCTCCCTCATCTGGGAAGAAATTCTGACTCTCCTGCAAAACAGGGCCATAGAGCACATCCCTCCAGCTCAAAGAGGGAGGGGGTTCTACTCCCACTTTTTCTCATCTCCAAGAAGACAGGAAATTTGATGCCGATCCTGGACCTCAGCCACCTGAACCTGTACATAGAGTACAAGCACTTCAGGATGGTCACCCTCTAGTGACTACTGCCCCCCCCCCTTCACCAGGGGGATTGGCTTTGCTCCCTTGACATGCAGGATGCCCATCTTCATATCCAGGTCTTTCCAGCCCAAAGTTGCTTCCTCTGTTTCTGTTTCCAGGAGAACCATTTTCATTTCCGGGTCCTCCCTTTTAGCCTTCCTTCTGCACCTCAGGTGTTTACCAAGTGCCTAGTGGTGGTGGTCGTGGCTCTCAGGAGACAGGGCTTTTATGTGTTCTCCTACCTGGATGACTAGCTGCTAACAGCCCCTTCCAGGGATCTCTTGCTGCAGACCTTGTAATGCACCTTTCACCCCTTCCAGGCCTTTGGGATCACGGTCAATGTGCCAAAGTCTTGTCTCTCTCTGTGCCAGTGCCTCCAATATATTGGGGCAGTCCTAGACTCTTCCCAGGGCAGAGCTTTCCTGCCAGTGGACAGGGGCGGAATGCTTGATGGAACAGGCCCGTCTAGTCTCCTCCAGTTGTCAGATCCTTGCCAGAGTGTTCCTCTTGCTTATTGGGGCACATGGCGATGGCCACAGCCATTGTTCCCCTGGCCAGCCTGCATATGAGGGCTCCCCAGTGGACCATTTGGGTTAAATGGGACCAGTACACCGATGACCTGGATCAGCCGGTAATAGTTTCTGATCTGGTGAGGAGGACCTTGGAGTGCTGGCAGAACCCTGCCAATCTCCTCCGGGGGGCCCCTTTCGGGTTGTGTCCTCTCAGCAGATCCTCATGACGGGTACCTCGGGTCTTGGCTGGTCCGAAGCAGAGCAGTATCTTCACATCTATGTGCTGGAGATGTGGGCAGTTCTTTACACCCCAAAGGCCTTCCAGACCCACATTCTTCCTGGCTCGCTGCTTGTGCAGATGGACAACATGTCCAAAGTGTATTACATCAACAAGCAAGGGGGGCACTCACTGATACCCCCTTTGTTGGGAAGCAATGAGAGTCTGGCACTGGGCCATCGAGCATGGCCTGGAACTCTTGGCCCTTCATGTTCCAGGTGCCAAAAATGTCCTGGCTGACAGTCTAAGTTGGTCTAGGTTAGAAACATAGAAACATAGAAACTGACGGCAGATAAGGACCGCTTGGCCCACCCAGTCTGCCCATTTTCCTACCTACTGGATAAGCTGCAGATCCTAGTTAACCAGCAGCCTACTTCTTCCTACCCCCACCCCCCAAATTGCCCTTATGACTATCCCATGCATGCTTGAATTCGTCACAGTTTTGACTCCACAACCTCCTCCGGAAGGCCGTTCCATGCATCACAACCCTCTCTGTGAAAAATACTTCCTTAAATTACCTCTGAGCCACCCCTCTATCTTCAAATTGTGCCCTCTTGTTCTTGCACACCTCTTTTTTGAAAGATGCTACCTCTTGGACTTTGTTGATTCCCTTGAGGTACTTGAAAGTTTCTATCATGTCCCCCCTCCCTTCTTTCCTCGAGGCTATACATATTATTAAGCTCCTACGTCTCTTCATATGTCTTCCGTGCAGACCCTGCACCATTTTAGTTGCCCTCCTCTGGACAGCTTCCATCCTGTCTGTGTCTTTAGAGATTGGGTCTCCAGAACTGCACGTGATACCCAGATGGGGTCTCACCAGCTGTCTGAACAGAGGATAATAACTTCTGTTTTCTACTGGTGATGCCTCCCTATGCATCCCAGTATCCCCCAGCCCTCCTTGCTGCCCTCTCACATTGCTTGCCCATCTTTAGGTCATCTGATATGACTACCCCCAGGTCCCTTTACATTTTGTTGTTGTTAGTATCTCACCCCATTGTGTACTCTTCCCTGGGTTTTGTTTCCCAGGTGCATTACCTTGCACTTCTTAGCATTGAATCTAAGCTGCCATACATTTGACCATTCCTCTAACCTTGCCAAGTCCCTTCTCATCCTTTCCACCCCACCCTGTGCATCAACTCTGTTGCAGATCTTAGTGTCATCTGCAAAGAGACATACTTTTCCTTCCAGTCCTTCTGCAATGTCACTTATAAAGACATTGAAGAGGACTTTTACTGAACCTAATACTGAACCCTGCGGTACCCACTAGTAACCCTCCTTTCTTCTGAGTGGACTCCATTTACTATTACTCTCTGTGTCCTATTCTCCAGCGAATTCTTTACCCAGGCTGTCATCTTGGGACCCACTCCCAGGCTGGCTAACTTGTATATTAATCTTTTGTGTGGGACTGTGTCAAATGCCTTGCTAAAGTCTAGGTAGGCCATGTCCACAGCCCCTCCTGATCTACTACTTTGGTCACCCAGTCAAAGAAATCTATCAGATTTGTCTGGCATGACCTTCCACTGTGAATCCATGCTGCCTAGGGTCCTGTGCCCTCTGGCCTCAGATACTCGACAGTTCTTTCCTTTAGAAGTGATTCCATCATTTTCCCTATCACTGAGGTTAAACTAACAGGTCTGTAGTTTCCTGCTTCTGCCTTGCTCCGCTTTTGTGAAGGGAATCACATCTGCTCCTCCAATCCTCGGGTACCACCCCTCCTCCATGATTTGTTAAAAGGTAGTCAGTGGTGTCACTAGTTCTACCTTTAGTTCTTTTAGAATTCTGGGATGAATCCCATCAGGCCCCATTGCTTTTTCCACCTTCAGTTTTAAGAGTTCTTTTCAGAACCTTTTCTTCTGTAAATGGGCTGGTATCAACTTCTGTATCCAGAGTGTTACTACTGTTTGTTTTATGTACCTCCCCCTCTTCATTTGTAAATACTGAGCAAAAATATTTGTTTAGTATCTCTGCCTTTTCACAGTCTCCCTCTGCCCACCCTCCCTCCCCTTTATTAAGCCTCACTATCCCTCCCTTGGTCTTCCTTTGCTCCCTGATGTACTTATAAAAGGTTTTATCCCCCTTCTTAACTGAGTTGGCTATCTTTTCCTCGGTTTGGGCCTTTGCTGTTCTGACTGCCTTCCCAGCCTCCTTTTGCTTTAGCTGATACAGTTCTCTGTCCTGCTCCTTCTGCGATTCCTTGTACTTCCTGAATGCTTTCTTTTTCTCTTGAACCTTCACTGCCACTTCCTTTGAGAACCATAGTGGTTTCTTACATCGTCTTGTTTTGCTTATTTGCTTCACACAAAGGCTCATTACCTCTGTGATGGCAGTTTTTATTATTCTTCCACCCCTCCTTCCTGCCCATTTGCTAGTGCATTCCTTAGGCACTCACCCATTTTGGCAAAGTCAGCCCTCCTAAAGTCCAGTACTTTTGTCTTTGTATGGCTTGACTCTATTGCTGTGTTTATTGTGAACCATACTGTTCGATGGTCCTAGTTCCCAGATGGCTACCCACTTCTACATCTGTGATCCTCTCTCCATCTCCATTTGAGAGTATCAAGTCTAATATTGCTCCCTCTGGTAGGCTCCAGTACTAGTTGTCTAAGGCATGCCCCTGTAGGGCATCTAGAATAACTGCACTCTTGAGTGGCAGCTGCAACTGCCCCAGTTAACATCTGGCATATTCAGATCACCCATCAGCAATATCTCCCCTCTTTCTGCCATTCTAAGTATACTTTCTGTCATTTCCTTGTCCATTTCCTCCCCTGAGAAGGGGTCTGTATACAACCCCAGCGGATTGTGGTGCCATTGCCTGTCTCCAAATTTACCCACAGTGCTTCTTCTCCTCCTGTTTACCCTTTTGTTCTGTTGCTTTTATTCCTTCCCTTATGTAAAGAACTACTCCTCCTCCTCTTTTACCCTCCTGTCCCTCCTGTAGATAGTGTATCTTGGTATGTTTATGTCCCAGTCATGGTTTTGTGTGTACCATGTTTCTGTGACTGCCACGATATCCAGATGTTCCTCCTCCATCAAGGCCATTAATTCAGGAAGCTTGTTACCTAGACTACGGGCATTGGTACTCATTGCTTTCCATTTTTGATGGCTTTACCTTCTGTTGCAGCATCCCCACTGACCGTCTCTACCTCGGTCTTTTTCTCATTTAGTACCCTGTTTTGTAGGGAGGCTGGGATTTTTCTACTGCTTGTCAGTGCCTCCTCCTTGACTAGTTTAAAAGCTTGCCAATGAAGCATTTAAACTGATTGCTCAAAGACTTGTTCCTTCCTGGACAGATGCAGACCATCCTGCCAGTATAGGCTGGTGTCCTCAGGTGGAACCCCAGTCCCCAATGAAGCAAACCCCTGTGCTCCGCACCATTTTTCAACCATTCATTAAACTGCATGGTGCCAGTGCCCTGCCTCCCCATGCCTTTGACAGGCAGCACCTCTGAGAAGGATACTGTGTGTGCTACTTGTCTTAGGCCCCTCCCCAACTCTGCAATGTCTTCCTGCACTGCTCTAACCTCATGATGAGCCAAGTCATTTGTCCCTAGGTGGACAATTACGTCCAGCTCTGAATCCCTTGCAGCTGTTCTCGTGATCCTGAGGATGCGCTTCCTGTCCGTCCAAGCCATGGCACCAGGCAGACACCTTACTTCAGTTTTTCCAGCTCCTCCCAGTTCTATCCCCCTAATAATTGAGTCCCCCACCAGGAGCTGCTTCCTTTCCTTGTGGTGTCCTCTGCCTCCTTCCTGTGGGCCTCCCTTGTGACAGTTGTCCTCACCCTCCTTAGTCTCCTCTGCGGGTGTATCCATAGGGGAGCTATGCTCCCCCAGAATGGTGTATGGATTGTGGTGTGGAACAACTGACTGGGTGTGCCTCTGTTCCACCATCCTCAATCAGCTAAAAGCTGTGACCCACTGCTGCAATGAGTGCCTTCCTGTCAGCAAGATGCAATACACAACAATTTGATAGAGAAATACCCTGCTAATCAGACAGAGAAAAATTCACACATCCAAGTCAGACACAGGTAAACTTCCCCAGCCCCAAAACGGGCCTGGTGGTTTGTACTCTGAGAGCTGTCAGCCCCAAAATAAGTCAGCTGTGCTTTAAACTCTTCCTGCACTGAAAATCTTAAGAATTGTAACAAACAAATGTAAACCTAGATCCACCACCCTCTGTTGCTTGAAAGACTGTCTTTTCCTGTTTCACACTGCAGGTTTTTCTGTGACCACTCCTTAACCCCAGTGACTTTGTTAAAAGAGTTTAACTATCACAAACTCCTACGCACTAGTAAATTATTTAAAATAGTTTCTGTCCCAAAATCCTAGTAGTCAATCCAGTTACCCCAAGGGACAACCAGAATGCAGTATTCAAACACTTATGAGGTTACTTCCAAGATAAGCAGAGTTTGCAAGTTTCTTTTCAACTCCTCAGCCACCTGTAATTCATTTAAAATAGTTTAACTGTCAGCAAATCCTAGTAGACAATCTAGCTACCTCAAGGACCTGCCCAAATGCAGTATTTAAATCTTTCTGAAGTTACTAACAAGATAAACAGAGTTTGCAAGCCCCTTCTTGGTTAAACACTAAATAAATATGTGAATAAAAAGCAATTACCAAGGGTAGTTAGTTTCACCTCCCACAGAATTACGTAAAAGTACACGTTTGTTGCAGATATCAAGTGCAATGTAGAATTTCTCACACAGCTCACAGTTGAAGAAGGTAGTGTCCTTCCAGCTCCAGAAAATGTGCGTTGAGGGCTCACAAGTGGAAACTGTTGCCCTCAGTGGTAGAAGACCTCTTCGACAAGTGGGGCCATCCAGAGTTGGACCTTTTTGCATCCCGACTCAACGCAAAACTTCCGCTTTTCTGCTTACTCAATCCAGGGCCTGGAGTTTACTGGTGGGATGCGTTGTCCCTCTCCTGGAAAGGGAGATTCCTATATGCATTCTCTCCCTTCCCACTCCTACAGAGGGTTCTTGTCAAGCTTCAATCGGAGGGGGCAGAGATGACTCTCATAGCCCGCTATTGACTGCATCAGATTTGGCTCCCTCTGCTGCAGCAGCTAACAGTGGAAGCTCCAATACCCCTACCCCTGTGCACCGGCTTGCTCTCCCAGGAACAGGGCACCCTGGTCCATCCCAACCTCAAGTATCTGCATTTCCATGCGTGGCTCCTGCAGACTTGGCTATCGCCCACTTTGGGGTTTCTTCCAGGGTCACTGATGCCCTGGTGGCTGTTAGAAAACCTTCCACAAGTGCCACTTACTGTATGCCTTGAAGTGGAAGTGCATCTCCCTCTGGGCTGCTGCTCACCACCTGGATCCCTTCACCTGTCTGGTGAATTTGATTTTGGAGTACCTGGTCTCCCTTTCGGACTTGGGCCTGGTGTACTCCTCTCTTAAGGTGCACCTTTCCGCCATCTCTGCGTACCATGCACCTATTAAGGGCAAATTTGTTGCCCAGCTAGAGAGGTGTTCCACACATTCCTGTGGGGTAGCCTACATTCGAAGCCTCCAGTTTGGGACCCTGTCCCTCCATGGGACCTCCTTTTCATGCTAAAAAAGCTCACTCTGCCACCCTTTGAGCCGGCCGCGAGTTGCGAGCTGTGCTTTCTGTTGTGGAAAGTGCTCTTTTTGGTTGCTGTTACTTCTGCTCGGAGGATTTCCATGCTTCAGGCTCTGATGCGTAAAGAGCCTTATTTGGTTTTTCACAAAGACAGGGTGTCTTTGTGCACTAATCCTAAGTATTTACCTAAAGTGGTGTCGGAGTTTACTTTAAATCAATCCATCCACTGACCAGTTTATTTTCTTGAGTATTATAATCAGAGGGAGGCTTTGCTCCATACTTTGGACGTTCATCGGGTGCTTTGGTATTATACACACCGCACCCAGACTGTTAGGAAAACTGACCAATTTGTTTTGTTTGCTGCAAGAGAGAAGGGGCACCTGTTTCAGAAGTGTTTGTCAGCGTGGTTAGCAAATTGCATTGTTTACTGCTACTGCAAGTACAAGCTCTTTCCTGGGGTGGTGAAAGGCCACTCTACCAGAGGTATGGCTGCCTCTACTGCCTGTTTTAAGAATGTGTCTGCTGCAGACATCTGTGCGGCTGCCACCTGGAGTTCTACCCATACCTTCATTCGGCACTACATTCTGGACATTGCTTCTAGACGCAGGGCCAATTTCGGACTTGCAGTCCTTCAGGGCATTCTTTCATGAGCCTTCTGCTGACACCTTCTGCCTCCTCCCAGCTGCCTTTTTGGTTAGTTCTGGTACTGCTTGGTACTGGGTCCTACTGGTATTGCGTGCTGCAAGAGCCTTCCTCAAAGTAAGATAGTATAGTTACGTAAGAACTTACCGTAACAGTAGATCTTTGAGAGGAACTCTTGCAGCAAGTGCTGCTTTTCCTCCCTCCTTCCCCTGATAGTTTCTTCTCTTTTGCACCTCTTCTTCTTGTGCCTTTTCCTTAGCTCTGAGGCTCCACCTCAGTTCTCCATTTCGGCACCCATTTGGGGTCTCCAGCAGGAGAACTGAGGTAGATGAGGGGGACCGCCACCTTTATAGGATAGGTGGAAGTCAGCGTGTGATAGACTGCTAGCTAGAAGTTTTCCAACTGGTCCTGGCAACTGGGGGCTTCAGTCCTACCGGTGCTGCCTGCTGCGAGAGCTCCTCTCAAAGATCTACTGTTACAGTACTTTCTTTACGTAACTGTACTTTTCTCTTCCAGGGGGAGCACTACCAGGTCAGGAGTTCAGGGCATTGCCCTTTGGCTTGTCTTCTGTGCCATGAGTCTGTACCAAATGTTTGGTGGTGGTGGCGGCAGCTCTCAGGAGGGAGGGACTGCATGTCTTCCCTTACCTAGATGACTGGCTGCTCAAAGCTTAGTCTAAGGTGCACCTTACTCGCACCCTAGCATGTACCAGACAACTGTTCCATGCCCTGGGGATTACGGTCAACCTGTCCAAGTCCATCTCGACACCCTGTCAATGTGCCTTATACAAAGGGGCCATACTGGATATGGCCCAGGGTGTGACCTTCATACTCCAGGACAGGGCAGAACACTTGATAGAAAAGGCCTGGCTTCTTTTGAGCAGCCTGTATGTCACAGCCAAGACATTCCTGCGGCTGCTAGGAATCATTTATTTATTTAGTTAGTTTTTGTTGACCAGAAAGGAGCACTAGACAGTTCTGGCTATTTTCAGCCTCATTCCAGGGCAGAGGGAGAAGATACAGATGCAAACTGACAAATAGAACCAGATTAAGCTGTTGGCAGTGTTTTAGTGAAGGGGGGAGGAATTTGGTCAGGACACTGGGGAAATTCTCCTACTCTGTAGTAGGGGGTGCTGCGACTGGTGCAGAATGGCCAGTCCCTCTGGAGCTTCAGAGAGAATGGATGTCATTGGGGCTGAGGAATGGGTCTCCTCCCTGGTCTCTGTACCATTAGAGACCTCACTTGGAATGGATTTGGGCACAGAAGAGACTTTTGTGTTGGCCGAAGAATAATTAAGGAGTGACACTCACCAATGCGAGGATGTACAAATGGAGTGTGGGCCAGTGATGCAACACAGTGTTAACTGCAGCAAATGAAATTCAGAGCACACTGGAACAGGAAGAACGGCAATACTTAGAGTGAGGACAGGCACTAGAGTGAGCGGTGCAAGAGGAAGTAGTACAGGGACAGAAAACTGGATTGGACGAGGAGGCTCATCCTCGGGAAGAATCCGGAGAGGAAATGCTGGCGGGAGGAACTAATGAGTAGCAAAAGCCTGGTCAACTGGATCAGCAGTGTATGCGGGAGAAAATGAGCTCTCCGAGGTCTCGGGTACAATTTTCCACTGTTATACATGAATCGGAGGGGAGTGAGAATATGAGGTCAGAGTTTATGCACATGGAAGTAGGCAATGGTGATGGCAGTCAGGTGGAGGGACACGAAGGGCATGGAGAGGTTTTACCATGCCTGTGGAGACTGGGTCTATTTTGAATCAAAAACAGATCAATTTTACAATTGGGGTCAACACAGATGGGGTTTTGAAAAAGCAGCCATCAAAAGACCTGTGTACTAAAGGGGAAAAAAGGGTGAGTTGTGCCTAAGAAAGGTGTTACTGACAGGCAGAACGAGTCTGGTAATGCAGGCCCTTCCACTAAGTCATCAACTGATACCCCAGAGTGAGTTACCTCTGCTTTATTGAATGCAGGTTGGACAAAAAAATTAGAAGGGGAGGGTTGGGATGCTAACCCCCCCCCCACAGCCTTCAGAGGTACAAAAGGGTGTGTGAGACAATACACAGGTGACAGCAACTTCGGCACGAAGTGAGGATGTGGTCTTTCAAATTACCCCAGGACAGAAATGTAATGTGGATGAACAACCTTTGATACGTGCAGGACAAAATGAAGTATTGACTGTGATTAGAGTTTTGGAAGAGGGTGTAAACCACTCAGTTGTGCAGAATGTAGAAGAGGAGGCTCTGGTTGGATTATCCCCGCCCCCCATCTCCTGAGACTTCTAGTGCAGTGTCCAGTACAAGAAAGGGGTTGAACATGGGAGAGGAAAGGGGTTCACCTATTAATGCGGCTGCAGGACAACAGGCCCCTAGAACAGTTTGGGAACCTAATGAGAGCGTTTATTGCCAGATAATTGAAGGAATGCAGCTGAACCTACAACAAGATGCAATGCTGTGCATCTTACATACAGGGGGGACATGGGGGATATACCAGATTGGGCAGAGCGCTGCTCAAGAATAGCATGAAATATTATGCGTATGAGATATACCCCTTGATCCGTATGCCAGGGGACACAATATATGACATTAGTTTCAAACATCCAGCTGGCTTAGAACGATTTTGGAAGCAGTACCAGATCCTCAAAAACTCGGCATTATGGAAGCCCTTCTTAGCTGTACTACTGAGATGTACAAAAAAATAACACTCTTATTCCGGAGTGAGTGTGGCAGACATCACATATTGGTTGAACCAACATTGCTCCGTGAATGGATATCCGGAACCCATCTTGGATGATGAGCACCTGTGGACGGGGGCATGGCACTACAGGGTTGCTTTGAAACAGAACAATAGCATAACAAAACATCAACCAGCTGTTTTTTCTAGGTAGAGATAGAGGTGTTGTATTCTATCCAGGTCAGCCCAGGGTGTGCTACAAGTGTGGGGATGTTAGGCATTTAAGCAATGTCTGTGAGAAACAGAGATGTGGCATGTGTGGGGAGATAGGCCATATTAGTGCACAGTGTCAGCAACCCTTGAAATGTAATCTGTGTAAGGAATCTGGACACTCATTTCGGAATTGTGCTTTGGCATCTCATAACAGCCTAGATCTGGCACTACTAGTGGAACATGTGTACGTGGACACTGCACAAAAAGAGAAAATAAGGAGCCAAACACTAATGTCTCAAATATCGCCTGCTGAACCTCTTCCCCAAAGGATTTCCTCATCTAGGAGAGTGGTGAGTTCGGACAAAGGGGCTCAAGTTAACCAGCAGGAACTGGAACCTGTTGTTGCAACAGGGCTACATAGAGTAAGTCAAGACTCTGTCTTAGAAGTTGAGGCAGAAGAGGTGGCCCCTGGAACAAGTACAAATGGACAGGATATTACTCCTGTTGCATAGGGTGGTATAACCACTCCTGAGGTTATCACCACACAAGACGTCACTGCTCTGGATCAAGGTATGCCACCTCCTGGGACAATAGAAGACCCTCCATATAAAAGGGTTACACGCTCTAAAGCTGCACAAAAATCTATCTCACTACCTGAGAAAGAGGATGAGGGGTTAGCTACACAGAATGCATATGGAGTGTTGATGGAGATACAGAGGAAGAGGAAACTGAAGGGGAGTCCGATGTAGCCTCTGTCGTATCATCTCAGATGGAAAATCCTGACCCTCCAGGACCAGGGGAGAAGCCAAAGTATAAGAAAAGGAAGAAAAGAAGATGAGAAATCAGTTTTGGGTTATTTGTGGACTATCTTTTCTTTCTTATGACATTTGGGATGTCACTAATCACAACTAATGTTAATAGCATTAAGTTCCAGGAAAAGAGAGAGGTCACATTTTCAAATTTAATGATGGGGGGTGGGAAGATCTTTCTTATACAAGATACTAGATAGCGTACCCTTCCTGAAATTGATTTGGCTCAAAAGGAATGGAGATGGGGTCCGTCTCTATGGTCAGTAGAGGAGGATAGTTCACAACCATCTACTCAGCACACATTTCTCCTCCAGCTGCTCCTGTCTTTAACTAACAATGTACTACTGTGTTCCTGTAGCTTAGTTGCATCTTCTAATTGCATCATGTATTCAAACATTCCACTGTATGTATCTATTTGCCTGTCTGTAGCTATCTGCCGAATGTCTGCAAGGCAGTTAGCCATGTCATTTCACTGTTCAATATCTCTGTCTCAGATACTGTGTTCTGTATTGGGTCTTGGCCCCCAGGTCGCATCTGGAATCGAGCATCACTGCTCAGTATGCCTTCCTGGTAAAACGCGTAAATAAATAAATAGTTGTTCTGGGTTGGGATTTATGTTTGCAGGAATTCAGGTGGACATTCTTAGTTATGGACATTTTTCCTGGTAGGGTTATGGTGTTAGATGTTAGGATACATGGTATAACAGATAGGCTTACTAAAGCAGAAAGAGCAACTTTATGTAGGCAGATAGAACCTTACCTGAGAACTTCCAAATTTATCTTATGGGGTGGGGGTATTTTAAAGGGACAGGAAATCTGTGCTAATTAGCAGCTGTTAGTAATGTTACTACTAAAAGAAATGAAAGACCTGCCTCCAAATGAGCCATATTTGCATAAGTACACAAATTGCACTTCTCTACCACCTGCTCCTGTTCCCTCCTCCCCCGTGAACCCCATCTCCTACCTACCAGCGGTTATCACCTGTCTGGTTTTCTATTTTTTTCAGTCTGCACCTATTGTTTTAAAAATGCAAACGAATATGTACCTGCTCTATTTGTATTATGACTGCCTCATCCTTTGTTGTACCAAACACTTGTAAGCATGTTTTTGTTTCTTCTGTACTACTATACCATTGTAACTCCCTACCTCAGGGCGCATCTGGAATCGAGCTGTACGCTGCTCAGCATGCCTTCCTGGTAAATCTCTTAAATAAATAAATAATATTGAACTGTATCTGAATAACCATTGACGTGAAAAATTGTGTTTTCAGTTGTTTCTTTTTTATGGACAACATTCTTCACAGTTCCCTTCGTGGAACCAGTAATTTAGAGTTTTTATTATGTCATGGTTTGAGTACAGAATGCTAAACATGAACTGTTGTCCTATCAGAACCATGTCTAGAGTTCTGTGCTCAAATCGTGACATAGTTGAAATTCCAGATCACTGGTTCCGTGAAGAGAACTGTAACAGAATGCTGTCCATAAAAACGAAACGATGCAAAATATAGATTTTCACATCACTGTTTATGCAGGTACAGTTACATATGGACTATTTAGGCTTATGGATATAATTTCTACAAATGGGAATGTCATAAACAGCTGCAGATTAGGAATAATTTCCTGTCCTCTTTAATTGTGGGCTGAGCAATAGAGACGGGGGACGTAAAACAGAAAAAAAATTTGTGACACTAGTGCTTTAAATTCCATTGCATTACATGATGCTTGTTATGTACTACAGAAAACACCTATCCACACCTTTAGGAAAGGGAGGCTGTCAACTAGAATAGATTTTTGGTTTCTTTCAAATATAATTTCAGTTAATACTGTACAAGTAGTACCTTTGGAAACATCTGATCATTTAGGTGTGAAAGTAGAAATAGGACTTGTTCATAAAATAACAATTGGTAGAGGATTTGTAAATGTAATACTACTATATAACAGAATCAAACCTATGTAGTTAACATCCAGAATTTGATAGACATTAGTCTGGGTACAGTTTTTTTGTATGTTAGTTATGTTGACTGGTGGGAGGACACTAAGAAGGACTTGAATGATTTTTTAATTGTACTCACTAGTGGGATAGCTAAAACAAAATACCTTACAGTATTTAGGGCGTAGGTCTCATTACCTTAAAATTATTACTCAGCTGAGGCACACTGGGGAAAATAGGAATTTGCAATTGCAAGCCATAAAGGACAAAATGTGTGCTTATCGGGAGGTGAGGGGGAGGAGCTTAGCAAACAGCCAGCAATTTAAAACAAGAGGGACTAAGGCACAGGTTAATCCATATAATGAAGATGGGAACGCCTTTAGAAATACCTTTTTTACATCTCTAATTGATGAAAATGGAGTAACAGTAGATGACAAAGTAACTGTACAAGTTGTTCAGAAACATTGGTGTCACATTCCAAAAGGAGGGAAAGGGACAGGTTAGAAAATTTCAAAGGTCCCTGGACAGACCCCAACTCACAAAAGAAAAAGAAGAATAGGGGGGTTTAGATTGGGATATTATGGTAGAAGAAATAAAACAGGCCATCACCAAATTATCTTCACACACGACCACTGGGATGGATGGGATACCCAATAATTTTTATAAAAAATTAATTGATGTTTTAGCTGCTATACTTCAGAAAGTATACACAGCAATTCAAGCAGAAGGTAGGTTAGGACAAAGTATGAAGGAAGGTATAATGATTTTTTTATATAAAAAAGGTGATCCACAAATTACTAAAAACTGGAGGCCTTTGTGCCTGCTTAATACAGACTATAAAATATTCACTAAGATATTGACTGTTAGATTGGCTAGAATAGCAAAATCAGTTATACTAGAGTCACAAATATGTGCAGTGCCAGGCAGGAATATTCACCGGAATTTATTTATAAGGCAGATAATTGAACAAGGGCTATTGATGGAACTGGAAGGATACATTTTAACAATTGATCAAGAAATGGCCTTTGATTCTGTAAGGCAAGAATATATCTGGAAAGTAGTACTGGCCTATGGGATTCCGCAGATGTAATAAAATTATTAGTTTTGTTATATGAGGAAGTACAGGTAATACCATTGATTAATTGGCATTTGGGAATCCCTACATATCTGAAAAATGGGAGTTAGGCAGGGGTGTCCTATGAGCCCCATCCTATGTGTCTTTGGTCTAGATCCTATTCTAAGGATGATAGAAACCACCGCAGAAATTGAGCCTATTGAAAATAAAAATGGAATAAGTTATGATAAGGTCTCAGCCTGTGCGGATGATTGTTCTATACTGATAGCAAACTTGGAGTCAGGACGAAATACTTCACAGTTATTAGAAACGTTGACTAAGGACACAGGTATTAGAATATATTATGCAAAAAGTGTCGTTCTTGCAGTAGGGACAGTCCCAATAGATACGGAATTTGAGATTCCAATTACAAAAAATATGATTAAGATATTAGGATTGTATTTTGGATCACAGGAGGCTGAGCAGAGGAATTGGGACTTAGCATTTCAAGCTGCACATCAAAAGATTGAGCAATGGAAATCATGGAAAATGACAAGGAAAAAATGGGTTTTCTTAATTAGGGCTTATATTGCTCCCCTATTTTTATATATCCACTACCATATGACATGCACACTAAAGTAATGTCTAGTTTTTTCTCCTTCTGTGAGGGAGTCAGTTGAATCCGATTAAGAGGGCCCATACATATAGAGCTTGGAAAAATGGAGGAGAGCATATGCTTCAACCATTAGTGTATCTATTTTCTAACTTTTTCTATACTTACATTAGGCCTTTATTATTAGGGAAGCAAGCACTCGGTAATGATTGTATGCAGCATTGGAGTAAAGGTTTTTTAGAAGCTTGGGGTTGAGGGAAGTGGCATGTGTCTGAAAAATTACTACCAAAATATGTACAGACTACAATAAAATATATTAGGATGTGGAAAACAGAACTGAAATGATTTATAGATGTCAAGAGAAAACAATTCTATGCTACTATAGTGGAGAAATGTTATTTTGAGGAGCCAGTTTTTAAAGTTGGGGAAATGATTAATCGTGTGACCTTATTAGAAGCTATCACAGAACCTAGGACACCTCTAAAGATGCAAGATTAATGACTATGTGCACATGAAAAATTAAACACCAGAGGGAACCAGAAGCATAAAGCTTTGACAGAAAGATATTGTTTGAAAGTAGGATGTCAAGATCAAGTGGAAACATTACACCATTTATTTTTTGAATGCATTTTTTTCCAGAGCCTATGGGAAGATATGTAATGAAGATATTTTTAGTTCTATTACATATGAAATTTTAGTTTTCGGGCAGTTAACAGACCTATGGGGGAAGTGGAAAAAGAGTACTGTATATGTGATTTTTGCTTGCTTCAAATGGGTCATATGGCAAAATAGATGTCAAAGGGTTTTGCAGAATAGGGCTGCACACATCCAAAATGTACTATTCAGGATACAAGCAGAGCTTGACAAAATAAATGAATGAGAGAAGAGAACGTTAAGGGAGGTGGCACGTCAGTCCCTATGGGAAAGAATAGCTTGGGTGGGTAGTCAAGAGGTATTGGTAATCTGTGGAGTTTGATGTAGTTTCCTTTTTTATTTTCTTTCACAATAGATAATCAACTGATTTGGGGGTTTTGTTTCATGGGGAGGACGCAAGTGTATGTTATCTTTTTTTGCATAGTGGACGGGTCAGTAGGTTTAATATAATGGTGGGGGTGGTGAAGATGTTGGTTATATGGAAGTGGGAACTGGATATGTTTTGTGTTTTGTGTTTTTGGTTTTTATTTGTGTATGATCCTGATGTATCTTATGATTTCAGTATTGTATAATGATTGTGTGCTTCTCATTTTTTTTTTATTTTTTATTTTGTCTATCGCCCCGAGCCCCCTTCCGCCCGTTACCTCTGCTTGGTCAGGGACCGCAGGGCTTCCATCCCCAACAACGTTTGTGACCCTCTGATACCTCCCGGATTGCACCCCGGGGTGCCTGCAGCACCCTGGCTTAGCACCGCAGATGTTGGGATTGGTCAGAGGGCTGGCCTGGGGGCCTAATTGAAGCCCATGGCGAGTGTCATCTAGGGTGGCTGGCAGCTCCTCTATTTTTCCTGGTTAACTGGGGGGCGGGGACATGCAATGACATCCTGCGTCCACCCCGGCCCCTGGAGTACTACTATGCGCCGGTAGCTGCGGTACCCCCGGCCTCCACCAGGGATCCATCAAGCGCAGGCAGAGTCCCAACCCTGCCCCGGAGAAGGAGAGCAGTCCATGGGATGCTCCACCCTTCTACCCGGCCCCTCCAGTGACCGAGTCTGTTCCTGAACCCGGGTTGCCGGTGTCACAAATGGAAATCCCACGCTGTGCCGACAGGCTGGCTCTTTTTTTTTTTTTTTTTTTTTTTTAATATTCTTTATTTTTCAGGTCAGTATTACAGCAGGAATACATATGCACAGTAATTTCATTGTTCATGATATACACATTCAGTAGAAATTCATATGTTACAGGACATTCTATTCAGTTTAAGCCATTCGTACAAATCACTTCGGACATATAATGTCTATTGTCATCATACAATTGATAATGAACTACATGTGAGAAGAGAGATGTAGGTACTAAGGGGCTTAACACATCAGGGGATAAATGAATCATCTAATGGGGAAATATAGAGGACCCAAGACCTCCAATAAATTTCAAACTGGGGAATATGATCAGCTCTTTTAGCAAAGAGTTGTTCCAGGTAATAGGTCTCTGACACTATAGAGTGCCAGTGAGTTAAAGTTGGGACTGTGGACTTCCGCCATAGGCGGGTGATCACTTTCTTAGCTGCAGCCAAATATAAATAAAGTTTGCCTTTTTTTGTAGGTACTAAACCTTCTTCCCCTATGTATAACAGAATCATTTGATTTGTTAAAACCAAATCTGTATCAATTAATACTTGAAGACTTCTGGCAATATCTTTCCAGTACTGGGAAATTTTTGGGCATGAACAAAAAATTGGGGAGGTATTAGCCTCCACCTGCTCACATTCTCTCCAACACTTTCCAGGTAGGAATTTAGCTAGTTTATCTGGAGATATAAAGAAATGCATATGGCATTTCCAAATATAGTCAAGCCAATAGGGAGCTGAAGAAGCCTTCATGGACGGAATAATTGGCTGTAGCCATTTATCATATGTAATCTGAGTATTTAATTCTTTATTCCATTTAGTCAGAACATTCTCTGTGGTCTGCTTCCAGTTTTCCCTCAAGGCTCTATAAAGCTGACCAATTAATTGTGTTTGGAGTTTTCCCTCAATTGCCTCAATTATCAGATTCATCAAGTTAGGCTTCGGGGAGGGAAGGGCCAATCGAGTGGAGCCCAAATCCATCAGATATGAACGTATCTGCAAAAATCTAAAGTGATGTGTGAAAGGGAATCCAAATTTAGACTGTAGGGAGGCAAAGGGCATCACCCCATGTATATCTAGAAATTAGAAAAACATTGAAAGGCCTAATTTATACCACTCCTCATGGTCTTGGCTGGCTGCTATGAACTGCTTTTCCCTAGTCACCAGTCAAAAAAAAAAAAAAAAGCTCTGCAAGTTCCCGAGCTGACCTAATTTCGTACCATATTTTTAATATGTTACGGGTCCCCCACATGAAGTCCCTTAAAGATGGAATAGAGTCTAATGGAGAAAACAAAACAGGGAATATATCATGAAGGTCATTCAGTGTAAATTCAATTAATTTTCATGCGGGCATAGTATGTCTATTAAGCCAAATAAGAATGACTTCAGATGTTGTGGCTCTATGATATTCTTTTAGATTAGGGAGATTTAAACCTCCTTTGGCGATAGGTAATTGTATGGATGACCATTTTATCCTAGGGTGTTTCCCGGCCCAGACAAACCTGGAGAATATTCTATCCCAGGAAAAAAAATAAAATCTGAATGGAATTAAAGGTAAAGTTTGAAAAAAGTATAAGATCTTCGGGAATACCGTCATTTGGATAGTCTGGATACGCTGATGGAATGATAAGTGCAAATGTGCCCACCTTCCCATTAGTTGTTCTATGGCTAAAGTCACAGGCTCCAGGTTTAGGAGCTCTAAAAGGTCCAGGTCTCTGGGAACTACGACTCCCAGATATTGGATTCTGTTATTTTGCCATCTGACTGGTAACAGAGCACTCAGACCCTGGGTTGGGACAAAGTTGAGAGGAAGAATCTCCGTCTTTTGAATATTAATCTTGTATCCAGCAACCTCCGAGAACCTCTCTATTACCTCTAGAATGGCCCGGCACCGAGCTTTCAGGGTCTAATAGGGTCAGCAATATATCGTCCGCATATAATGAGAGAGTAAATTCTCCCCCCCCCCCACAAGAAGTATCCCATGAATGTCAGGATTTCGCCTAATGGCCTTGCCAGTGGTTCAATATATAAAGTAAACAAAAGTGGGGAAAGTGGGCAACCCTGCCTAGTCCCTCTACCCAGATGTATCCTATCTGATAGCTGACCATTCACCTTGATATATTCCTTTGGAGAGGCATATACCCTTCTTAGCAGGGAAATAAATTCTCCTGGAAACCCAAACTCAGAGTGGGTCCTCCAGAGGAAAATCCAGCTGACCCGGTCGAAAGCCTTGTTGGCATCCAGGCTGACAAAGATTGCCGGGATTTTTTCTCTTATTCACAAAATCAAGGAGATGTACTGTTCTTCGGATATTGTCAGAAGTTTGTCGATTCTGGACAAACCCTGACTGATCTGGATTCACTAGCCAATTCTTCTATTCTATGAGTCCATATAGACATAACTTATAACCCATATTGAGTATGGATATCGGTCTATATGAAGTAACTAAATCTGGGGGTTTACCTTATTTCAACACCAGAGAGTTATTAGTATAATCCCAAGGGGGGGGGGTGGACCTCCCTCCTAAATCTCCTGAAATGACTTAACTAATACAGGAACAATTTGTTTGTAAAAAGTTTTATACCATTCCGCTGGCATTCCATCCGGGCCTGGGGTTTTTAAGGTTTTGCTATCTGTTACCACTCTTAAGTTCTTCCATCCTAATCGGGGCCTTCAATCTCTCTGCCACATCTTCTGGCAAACGAGGAAGAGTAAGGGAGTGAAAAAAGTTTTCCAATTTACTCGAATCAGCTAGTACAGGGGCAGTATATAGCTAGGAATAATAATTCTTAAAGCTAACTTTTATTTGTTCTGTGTGAGTTACTCTGGTATTAAATGTAGAATCAGTTAAGTGTGAAAAGTATGTAGCTGTCCTCTGCCCTCTTAATCTTCTAGCCAGATTCTGAGCCCCTTTTGGCCCTCCCTCAAACCTATATGATTTAAAAAAAAATAAAGCCTGTTGTGTTTTTTCATCTAAATACTTTTGTAAACTAGCTTTTGTTTGTTTCATTTATGTTCTAATCTCTTCAGTTATTGGGACATGGGCCTGTAGGTCTCTCAATTTACCATAAAGCTTAATATATTGCTTTTCCCAGTTTTTTTTCCTAGCCGCAGCATAGGCTATGATCTCCCCCCGAATCGCCACCTTAATTGTATCCCACAGTATAGATGTGGAGACCTCTGCTCCTGAGTTTTCTGCAATTACCTGGGAAATTTTAGCTTTGAAGCCATTTCTAAAGGGTTTATCCTTTAAAAATGAAGTATTCAGACGCCAGCCAGTGGTTTTCTTAGGAATTTTAAAATCTAGTTTCAAAAATAGAGGTGAATGATCAGAAAGGAATCTGGGACCAATTGTCAGGTCTTGTAAGTAATCTGTATGTTCCCGGGTAATAAAAAAAAATCCGATCTGGAATGGGAGTCATGACGAGGAGAGTAAAAACTATAACCCCTTGTTGATGGATAAAAAAACCTCCAGACATCGATCATGGCAACTGCTTCCATATTGGTCCTGAAATATTTCAGGGCCAGGGAAGATCTAGGTTTATATGGGACTGATGAATCTAAATGGGGGTTCAAGGTAAGATAAAGATCCCCACACATAATCAAACATCCCTGAAGATTGTCTATTAATTTGCCAAAGAATCGTTTCAATACTGCTACGGGCATCATTGGAGGAAAGTACACGTTCACCAGTGTTACCTGTTTCCCAAACAATGTCCCCTTAAGGATCACATACCTTCCCTGAGGATCAGTGAGCTGTGAGGATAGGTGAAAAGGGGAGGTCCTGGGAATCATAATTGCTACCCCACGTTGTTTTCCGCTAGGGAAAAACGAAGTATATACCTTATACCTCCCTCTCCCGATAATTTGAAATGTTCGACATCTGTCAGATGGGTCTCCTGTAAATATATGACATCAGATAAATGTTTCCTTAGGTATTGTAAGAGTCTTGCTCTTTTAATCAGGTTCTTCAACCCATTTATATTAAGGGACAACACCCCTAATAAATTGAGTCGCCATTATAAAAAATTATGTTGCATTTGGACCTTCCCCCTGCACCTCCTCCCCTTCCATTCCACCTGTAAAATAGGAGGATATAATTTGGATCTACTGTGAAGGAACATTATAATATTTTTCCTTAAGCTTGGTTCATAGCCCTTAACCCCTCGCCACACCCCCCTCCCCCAAAACGATTCCACCCATGTGTATCTTTAACTTGAACATTACTGTCAACCCTGCTGTCCTGCTGTAGCTGTAAATGCAATTGAAAAAATGATGCAACTATTTTTTTACACATTTTAAATGTGTTAGTCTGTACAAACTGTACAGCCAACTGTGTGGACCAAAAGTCGAAGGAGAAACCCCACCTCAACACTTGAACTATGTACATCTACTGCGACTTCCAAGGTAGAGGAGATTCTTTGCCTTCTCCCTAAATGTTCCTTCAGACCAACAGAAGGAACCGGAGGTAGTCCGGGTGCATGCTGCTCTCGGGCCCTCCAGAGGGTGTAAATTCCCTCTAAGGTTAAAACAAAAAATGGCAGAATGTTAAAATGAATTCCAAAAATAAAACAAAATGTAATGTTTTGCTGCCCTTCTAACTGAAACGTAAGCCTAATAGCCTGGTGGTAATACTTGAGCTCCCCCTCAGCTTCAGATTGTAATTTTCTTTTGTAAACATTAGGCAGTCATACATATCTCCTATTATTTGCACACTAAACCCTCCTTCTTTCACCCATTTACTTTTCCTTATAGTTATAAAGCCATATATATTTGCTTGAAACTGAAATTACTGAGATCTGTTGTAGGCCTATTTTTACTGGCCTGAGATTGACCCTGCGCAACGTCCTGGATTCGGGCCTCTGCCCCAATTACGTTAGTCTCTGCAGTTAAAATCTCCAAAAGTCTATCTGTAGACTAGATTCACTGAACACTTCTCCGTGTTTTTCTGAGTTTGTCAGGTTCTGCCACGGGGGGATCTGCGAAATGTAGCGAGTCTGCTCTTTTCATTTTTTGGTTTTGAATATCAATAAAAATTTCCCCTACTCTTTTCAAGAAGTGCCACGGGATCTTTAATGTCCACTTGAACAACCACCAGAACAGGTAGATGGGACCTCAGTTTAACGTTTTATCCAAAAGATGGATGCATGGCTGCAGCCACTGTCACGGTTCCTCTGGCGAGGCTGCACATGCAGATTCCCCAGTGGACTTTAAGAGTCTAATGGGATCAGCACACGGACAATCTAGAACAGAAGATTCTAGTCACTTTACCAGTAAGGAAAGTGCTTCAGTGGTGGATGGAACCCAGCAATCTCCTCTGGTGGGGGGGGCTTTCCTGATTGCCTGCCCTCATCAGATCCTCATCACGGACGCTTCAGGGATGGGCTTGGGTGCACACCTGGGCCCTTACCAGACCCAGGGAACTTGGACTGCAGTGGAGCATTCCCTCCACATAAACAACCTAGAGATGAGGACTGTCTTGTACGGCCTGCAAGCCTTTCCGAACTACCTGTTCCCAGGCCCACTGCTGTTCCCTAAACACTCTTGGTGTGTAGGGTAAATAATAATAATACAGATTCTTGTGTCTCAAAGTCTGCCAAGAAACATTCGTAAACAAGCAAGGAGTACTAATAAAGTGTATTATACTATTTACACGAAACACGTGACAGAGAAAATCACAAGGGAGATGGGTTTCTCATCACTAGCCTGAAGAATGTAAATAATCTCCAGGATTGTAGATCTTAGGTTCTCTAAGGTCTTGTCTCTCTCCCTGCTCTTCTAGAGTACTAATCTTCTAGAGGCTGCTACAGTCGGTTGCAGACAACTGTATACTGCAGATAACAGCATAGCAACAGAGATTACCTCATAGTTACAGATATGAGGAACAATATGTATTGGTCCTAAGTGATGACTTAGGGGACAAAATTACTAATGAGTATAATATGAGACCGAATATGCTTCCATTTGCATTATAGCTTGGACAAAAGAAATGCTGACAGGTTCAAACTACATGTGGCATTTCTTGCTTACGTACAGTATAAGACATAGAGACATAACAAAGGCTTTCTCTCTCTGTCAGCTTGCTTAGACAAAGAGAAATGCTAACAGGGTTCTATTACATGTGGATATCTGCCTGAGTATAAAACACACACTGCATATAATTATATGAGAATATAAGTATACAGTAATCACTGATGATCCCTCAGAGTCATCTTATCAGTGATTAGGTAGATTATATATGGAATATTTGTAAAAAATAAACATAATCTAGATAAATGTATTATAGTGAGGTATCATGAATCAGGCATGATAAACATTAGCATATATTAGCAGCAAAGCACATTCCTAGCACTCATGCTTATATATTCAGTGCCTATATCTATATGTTAGTGCAAAACAGCAGTATCACAGTACAATAAACCAGGAATACAGTGTGAGGTGTATGTGGGATGATAGGGGGCATAACCCAGGCGTAACACTGCTGTTGCAGATGGACAACATCAGCGTAGTGTACTACATCAACAAGCAAAGGAGGACACATTCATACCCCTTGTGCAGGGAAGCGACGAGGATCTGGTACTGGGCTCTAGAACACAGTCTAGAATTGTCGTCAGTTCATGTTCCAAGAACACAAAATGTTTTGTTAGCCAGACTAAACAGGTTGCAGTCCAGGGTGCACGAGTGGGAACTGCTGACCTCAGTCGTAGATTACCTGTTTGACAGGTGGTATCATCCAGAGTTGGACCTTTTTGCATCTCCACTCAACACAAAACTGCCACTTTTCTGCTTGCTTGTTCGCTCCAGGGCCTGGAGTTTTCTGCTGAGACATGTCCCTTCTTGGAAAGGGAGGTTCCTCTATGCCTTCCTTCCCTTCCCACTACTTCAGAGGGTGCTGATCAAACTTCAGACGGAAGGAGTGACGATGATCCTCATGGCTCCCTTCTGGCCTTGTCAGATCTGGTTCCCCTTACTGTAGCAGCTGGCGGCAGAACCTCCAGTACCGCTACCCCTATGGAAGGGCTTGCTGTCCCAGGAGTGGGGCACACTAGTCCATCCAGACCTCAGGTCCCTACACCGCCATGCCTGGCTCCTGAAGACATAGCCATGGCTAGGTTTGGGATATCCCAAAAGGCGGTTGATGTCCTGGTGCCTGCTAGGAAGCCCTTCACCAGGGCCACTTATTCCATGAAGTGGAAGCGGTTTGCTCTATGGATGGCTTCCCATCACCTGGATCCATTCATTTGTCCAGTGAATCAGGTTCTGGAGTACTTGCTGTCCCTCTCGGATTCTGGTCTACAATACTCCTCCATTAAGGTGCATCTTCCATGTGCTTGTCGATGGCTGTACGGTGGCAGAACTGGAGGTGTCCTGTACATTTTTGAAAGGGATTCTTCACCTGAAGCCTCCTATCTGCAGTCCAATTTTGCCTTGGGACTTAAATTTCATGTTAGAGAAACTTACTTTGGCTCCTTTTGAGTCGGCTGTGACATGCGAGCTATGCTTTCTGTCATGGAAAGCGTTATTTCTAGGGACGTGGATATGATGATTTATCCACACTTCTTGGCAGTTGCCTTTCCCCTTAATACTGGCCAGAATGTCTTCAGTCTGGCTCCTCCCACCCAACCAGGTGGTAACTCCCTTGGCTCTGCCCCATGATGCCAGATCTTCTCTTCCGTTGGAAGAAGCAGGATTCCTCCTTATTGCTGTCACACTGAGTAGGTGCTTTGCTAACCAAATTTACGGATTTACTTCCAAACTTTAAAAAACATTTTGTCTTCAGGCTCGATCTTTGATTGCGACCACGATGAACGATGACAAGTCCGCTTCAGGGTTCCATCAGTGCCTTTGCGGGCAGAAGATGTCCCAAACTGATCTGCACACCAAGTGTGTCTACTGCCTGTGACACAAGCATGATCCTTAGGCTTGCGACATTTGTCATACCTTCCACCCCTCCGTTCTTGAATACCATCACGCTCAACTAACACTTGGCCATCCGAGTGAACAGAACCTGCCGGTCAAATCGAAAGATGCTCATCGGGTGGTCTCCGCGGCTGTGTGGTCTGCTGAACAGCTAGTGGCTTTTGAGGAGACTGCGGCCCAGGCCGCAGCTCACACCTCCTCGGCTTTGGCCTTCATTCTGCTTTCACTGGGCACCTCCTTCACGGGGGCATTCAAGGACTTGTGCTGGGCCTTACCGACTTTCAGTCAGGGTCCTTCTTTGGGACACAAGTTTAAATTGAAAAAAGAGGTCAAAAAACGTTCTCGACATTGATCATGGGATTGGAAACACTCTTGGTCGAGGGCTTCTGACTCGCGCGCTTCTCCAGATCCGACTTCGGTCGAATCTTCAGCCCAGGCCGCCAGCTCCATGGTAACCCTGTTGGGCCAGTTGGCCAAGACGCTGGTTGATCTTCTGGCTGAGATTTTTCTCGAGCCAGTTGACCAGTTGTCAACTGAAGAGGCCAGAACTTCTTTATCCAAGACTCTGGTCCTGACTCAGACCATTGGAGGGATGTATTAGTTCGCTGACCTGCTGCCTCTGGTCACTGACCAAGACCTGGAGTTGCCTTGGTTTTCACTGACACCCTCCTAGCCCCGCCGCCGGTCCCCCGGTGGTTGTGGTTGAGGTCTTGATCATGCTCTCGGGGACTGAGCGGTTCCCACTGTCGGCGGCACTCCCACTCTCAATACTCTGGGAAGCAGTGCCACTGCTACTCTTCATCCTCGTCCTCTTTGGGTGAGAAGAGGCTTTGGCGCAAGTTGCCTCGATGCTATGAGGAACTTATGTGGCAGCAGCTGGTGTTCTCCGGTATGAAGCTGGTCCCGGCCTCTACCCCAGCCATCACCTGGCTAATTCCTTAACGGCTGACGCCTTCTCCGCCTCAGGAGCTGACCAAGTCCGTCCCGGCTCAGCCGACCCCGGTGTCTCTACTGATTCTCGTGGAGTCACCTCCTAAACAGCCGAAGACCGGCGTGCCGATCAAGAAGTCTTTGCTGGACTCAGGGCTTCCCCATCAGCTGTTGGTCACCATCACTCCTGACCGTTTGCAGAGGGTTAGTTGGGACTCTGGTGATTGACCTGTTTTCAGCAACTCCTCGGAGTCAGAGGGTTCCTCCTTAGACTCCCGTCGGGTCAGCGTGGAGTCAGTTGGGGGTCTCTCGATGGATGAAGACCCTACCTCCTTTACAGGCCTCCTCTGCCTGATCTCGAAATCTATGGGGCTTAAGATAGGGCCAGTCCAGAAACGGGCCTATTATCCTCTGGCCGAGATATTAGACCAGGGAGACTCCCCTGGTGAAGCCTTCCTGGTGGCAGAGGCCATTCTTCGTCCTGCTTTGGAGCTTTGGCAGCATTCCGCTTCCTGCCCAGCACCGTCGGCCTGGATGGCCCACAAGTATGCGGTTTCTCCCTTACAGGATTCACAAAAAAGCCCTCGGCTGAGGGCTTAGCGTCTGATTCTGTGTTCTGGCGCTCTGGCAATGTGGGAGACATCGACAAGCCGACCGACAAAGAGTCCAAGAAGCTGGACCATGCGGCTAAAAAAGTCTATGCTGCCTCTTTGCTTGGCCTTTGCAGGGTTTTAAATAATTGATTAGCAGTTTTTTTCTTAGGACAACACTAACTGTACAGAAAGTATTTATATAGGTTTTCTAGAAGTGTTATGTTTGTTAAACACAGTGAGGCAAGTGCTATGCATTTTCACAATGTTTTAGAACTTTTATGAGCAAAACGCTAATCAATTTTTAGAGTTAAATAAAACCCTGCCTTTGCCAGGCGAGCTCGGCCCCTCTTTATGGTCCACTTCTCCCATGCCCTGTTGGGCACTCTGGATGAGGTGCTTCCTCACCTACCTGTGGACATCCAGACCATGGTCAAACAGTCCTGAGACCAGGGCTGGGCTGTAGCAAAGCAACAGCTCCAGACAGCCATGGACCTTGGGGACTCCTGTGCCTGCTCTGTGGCGGCTGCAGTGGCCATGCACCATAGGGCTTGGCTGCGGATCTCAACCTTCACGGCAGATACCCAGCACAAGCTGGCATATATGTCGCTTTCCTGGGCACCGATTTGTTCAGGCCCAGAGTCGAGGGCAACCCCACCCTCATTGAAAAGTCCATTGCCACCTTGGACTCAGTGACATCTGTTCAGAGGGACCCCAAGGGCTCCACGCAACAGAAAAAGAAGCCCTTTTGGTCCACCTCCACTCCTGTGACCAAATCAGCCCAACCACAAGCTGGGCAGCAGGCTCACCTAGGCCAAAATCGTTGGCCTTGGTTGTCCATAAGCCTGGAGGGAGAGGCCTTGGTGGCTCCTCAACTGGGCCCTCCTCCAAGCCTGCCCAGTGACATGATGAGTGGTGCCTCCCTCATGCCCGTCACACCTCCCTTGGGTCCTACCATGGGGGGCCAGCTCCGGCACTTCCGTTCCGCCTGGTCCGCTGTCACCACGGACAGGTGGATTCTCGAGGTGGACAGTCAGGGTCTGCCTCTGGAATTCAAGCAGGACCCTTCTTGCTGAGCCTGCGCCCCAAGGGAGAACTTGGTATCCACAAACATTCTGTTGGTTCTTCGGGATGACATTGCCTGGCCCCTCTGCAGGGAGGTCGTGGTTCCTGTCGCGGATCCTCCAGAACACCCAGGATTTGTCTCTAGGTACTTCCTGGTGTCAAATCAGATGGGGGCTGGTGCCCCATTCTAGATCTGCACAACCTTAACAAGTGTCTCAAATTATGCACCTTCAGGATGGTCACTCTCTCTCTCAGATCATACCATCTCTAGAGCAAAACATGTGGCTTTGCTCCTTGGATCTTCAGTTGGGCCTTCGGTCGACGACCCTCAGCGTGCATCTAGCCGCCATCTCTGCTTACTGGGCGTGGGCTGGTAAGCAGTTGGTTGTGCAGGAGAAAGTGGTCTGGCGTATCTTTAAAGGCCTTGACCACATTTCCCCTTCGGTGCATGAACCACCACCACCTTGGGACTTGTTGCTGGTATTGGCAAAGCTCATAGGCAAGCCATTCAAACTGATGCACGGGTGTGACATGTCACACCTGTCATGGAAGACACCTTCCTGGTGGCTATCACGTCAGCCAGAAGGATCAGTGAGCTCCAGGTGCTTTTGGTGGAGTCTCCTTACCTGGTCTTCCTCAGGGACAAGTTGCCCTTCGTGCCAACCCGAAGTTCCTCCTGAAGGTTGTGTCTCATATCTTACTTCGAGATGAAGCTCTTGCAGTAGGTAATAACAGATAGGACTATGCTGCCAGGCTCTCGGACCCCACGGAAAACTTCTAGCTAGCAGTCCAAGGTGGGGAACCACACGTAATGTCGGCCCTACCCACGACGTCGGCCGCTGTATAAAAGGGTCCATCCCCCGGTGCCACCTCAGTTCTTTTCCCGCCATAGACCTAGCAACTCGGCTCCATGGACGCCTCCTGCTCCCATCGACCGCCATTTTTTTTGATGCTCCGCACAGTTCAACTCTCGAGTGTTTGATCACCTCTTTTTATGTCTACCGAGCCTTGTACTTCACCATGGCGGAAGGCTAAGTGTGCATGCGGCAAGCAAATTTCAGCAAAAAATGGCCATTCGGCCTGTCTCTTGTGCTTGGGGCCTGAGCACAAGATTGATGACTGCCCGCACTGTCAGAGCTTCAGTCAGCGTACTCGCATCTGCTGCTTGAAGACCCTGAAGGCCTACCTCTTACAGCAACAAGTGGCCGCTATGCAGAAGTCACATTCTGGACACAGCTTCTCCTTGTCTTCCGCTCACGATGCTTCTCCCAAGGAGAAGAATCACTCTGGGAAGCACCACAAGAAGACTAGGGAGAAATCCAGGTCAGACTCACAGTCCCGCTCCCTGCATAAAGGTAAGGCCTCCTTCTCCGACCGGACATCTGACTCTGCCCCCTCAGTCACTAGCCCTTCCAGGGGCTTCGACTCCCAAGACCTCCTGCCGCTTCCCAGGCATCAGGCAGGAGTTCGGGCATGGGCCTTCTCAGGCCCCAGCTTCTATCTCGCTGGCCATCAGACCCCACAAACAGTCATTAGGGTCTAAGGACCTGGCCACTTTTTCAATGGCAGGAGTCCGATTGAGCTGTCCCGCAGTCAAGGCCTTGTCCTCCAGCTCATCAGCTAAGCCTGACGACCGGGGCAAGCACCTGGGTATCGACTTCAGAAACACAGCACCCGTGACACCTGACATGTCATCTCCACCAGTGCCAGATCAGCCATCGGCCCCTTCGGGACTAATTGGGGCTGAGCCGGAGCGGCTGTCAGACTCGGTGGTCCCCCCTGGCTGAGGTTGGGGCGTTGTTCACCAGCTGGTGGAACAATATCAAAGGGGACCTCCTTCACAAGCCAGAGTGGAAGGAAGCACCAGGGTCTGTCCCTCCACCGCGGTCTGCACCTCACCCCAGATTGCCGTCACCACCCCTGACACCTGCCAGTCTGACTCTAGGTGGCTCAGACATAGTTCTGGTGGATGTCTGGGCCTTGGATGTCATTTCCCTTAATGCTCTTTATCGTGTAGGTGCAGCAGGTCCAGAGAACGTAGCTCCCGTGGCCTGAGCAGGTCAAGGGGGCGCCAATCCCAACATCACAGCAAGTGTACTGAGCATCAGTCAGAGCACTCCAGGAGCTACAGTGATTCCTCCTCAACCTACGTGTCTTCGGAGGATAAGCTTCCCATGCCTTTGCCGGATCCCAAGAGGGACTCACCTAGGTCACCACCTGACGATCCCACCATCTTAGAGGTGATGAGGCACATACAATTCCTTAGTCAACGGGAAGCGGAGGACATGGACCATGAAAGGCGACGTCTGGCCAAATTCCTGGGTGCCACTGATCCCAAGCCTCTTCTCATTCCTCCTCTGGTGGAACCTTTTCAAGACATCACAAAGCTGGTGTGGAAGCACCCAGCTACTACATCGGTGGTGCCCAAGGAGGCGAACCACCATTACCGGACTCCCAGAAATTAGCCTCATCTTGGTGAGCAACCTAAGGCAGACTCCATAGTGCTCACTGCAGCACATGGGAGATCACAGCAGCCTAGACATACCAGTTCCCAGCCACCCGACAAATAGTCTTAAGAAAATAGACCAGCTGGAGCACTGTGTGTATACCTCGTCCACCTGTACCATTAGGTCCTTAAACTTTCTGGCTCATATGGTCATGTACCAGAAGTGCCTGTGGCAAAAGGCTGTGAACCTCGCCAAGACCCAGCCAGACTTGCAAAACAGGACAGAGCTCTGAGCAGTGTTACAGTCTGGTTTGGATGTGGGCAAGCTCGTTCTCCACAGCTCTTATGATGTGGTGGACACTGTGGCCCGGGTGACCACCTCAGGTGTGTGCCTAAGGCTGCACTCCTGGATAAGGGTGTCCGGCTTTCAGCAGGATCTCCAGGACACCATTATGGACCTGTCCTTCCAGGGCCCCTTTCTTTTCGGGCAAGAAGCCGAAAAGATTATTCAAGGCCTCCAAGATTCAGGCAAGGCGGTGTCGGAGGTTCACAAGATGTACAAATCTGAACTCTACCCTCCTAGGCATAGGCCCTTTCACAGGCAGCAAGGGCAGCAATCAAAGAAACAGCCACATAGGGGAGGGTTTAAAAGGAAGGCACCCCTCAAGCAACAGGCTGTCAGGGGCAGTGCACTGCTAAGCAGCCCAGAGCCCCCCTCCCTACCCCTTCTGCCTCTGCCTGACTCCTTGCCCACCCCACCCGCCCAGCAGAGCTTTGGAGAGGCAGTGGGAGGGTTCTCCCTTTTCCTCACAGGATGGTCCAATATCACCACAGACCGATGGATACTGCAGCTCATAGAAAATATTTTTGCTCTGGAGTTTTCAATGTTACCGCCGGACAACCCATCAGTCCTATTGACCTGTTCCCCCTCCACACAGGTCTCATCCGGGCAGAAATCCAGGGCCTCCTGTCTAGGCGAGCCATCCCAGTAGTGCCAGAACCTCACAGGGGCAAGGTGTACTGCTCTCACTTCTTCCTGGTTCCGAAGAAGACAGGGAACCTTCGTCCCATCCTAGACCTCAGTCAGCTGAACCTCTTTATAGAGAACACAAGATTCAGGATGGTGACACTCCAGGGGCTTCTTCCCTTGCTGCACCATGGAGACTGGCTTTGCTTCCAGGATATGCAGGATGTTTACATGCAAATAAAAATCCTGCCGTCTCTCAGGAGATATCTCAAGTTCAGTTCGAAGGCCAGCACTACCCATTCAGGGCCCTGCCTTTCAGACTATCTTCAGCACCTCGGGTGTTCACCAAGTGCCTAGCGGTCATGGCGGCAGCTTTCAGGAGGCTGGGGCATTACATCCACCCCTACCTAGATGACTGGCTACTGTCAGCCTCATCAAGGGAACAACTGCCGCACACTGAGGTGCACCTTCAGCATGTTTCGGACCCTTCGGATCACAATGAATCTCCCGAGTCCACACCATGGTCTTCCCAGAGGCGCCAGTTTATAGGAGCCATCTTGGACACAGTTCAGGGGAGAGCCTTTCTCCTGCAGGACAGGGCAGACTGACTTCAGGCACTGGCTCAGAGGTTAATTTCCACAAACCAGGCTCCAGCCAGGATGATCCTACAGCTCCTAGGGCACGTGACCGCTGCTATAATGACAGTACCCCTTGCTCGTCTCCACATGAGAGACCCTCCAGTGGAACCTCAGAGTGCAGTGGGATAAGTGCAGTGACAGTTTCGACCAGGGAGTCAGGTTCTCAAAGGCTGTTCACCAAACCTTATCATAGTGACTGACCCACTCCTGGTTATTGATGGAGGCTTCGTTCAGCAAGTTGTTTCCACAGATGCATTCAGCGTGGCATGGTGTGCCCATTTCTGGTACCACCAGACCCAGGGAGTCATGGACTTGGGCAGAATGCTCTCTCCACATAAATGTACTGGAGATGAGAGCGGTGCTTTGTGCCCTACAGATGTTTCAGAGCAAAGTCCTTCCAGGCCCCACTGTAATCCAGATGGACAACATATCCGTGGTGTTCTACATCAATAAGCAAAGGGGGACACATTCTTACCCCCTTTGCAGAGAGGCCATGAGGGTTTGATACTGGGCGATAGACCACGAACTGGAACTTCTGGCAGTACACGTTCCAGGCCTTCAGAACACGCTTGCGGACAGCCTCAGTCACTCGCAATCCCATGCCCATGAATGGAAGCTGCTACAGGATGTAGCAGGCAACCTTTTCAACAGATGGGGCACTCCAGAGTTGTACCTCTTTGCGTCCCTACTAGATGCCAAACTGCCAAGTTTTTGCTCAGTAGAGCCAGGGCATGGTGTTTTTTGGCGAGACGCGTTGTCCCTCTCCTGGACTGGGAAGTTCCTCTATGCCATCCCTCTCTTTCCCCTTCTGCAACGAGTTGTGCTCAAGTTACAGTCAGAACCAGCAACCTTGTTTCTGGTAATACCATTATGGCTCAGACGGATCTGGTTCCCACTTCTGCAACAGCTGGCGGTGGAGCCACTGTTTCCTCTTCCACTGTCCTCTCGCTTGCTATCCCAGGAGTAAGACTCTCTACTGCTCCCCATCCTCAAGTCTCTGCATCTCCACGCATGGCTCCTGCAGACTTAGTCAGGGGCAGGGTCGGGGTGTCCGAGGGGGTTGCGGAAGTATTGGCAGCTAGGAAACCATCTACTAGGGCCACTTATACCATGAAATAGAAGTGGTTCAGCCTATGGGCTGCTGTCTGCGATCTGGATGCATTCCTGTGTGAGGTAAATTGGGTTCTGGAGTACTTGTTATCTCTGTCGGACTCTGGCCTTAGCTATTCCTCCATAAAGGTACACCTTTTGGCTGTTTCTGCCTATCATGTACCGATGGACGACAAGAACTTGGCCCAGCTTGGCCTATCATGTACCTTCCTGTGAGGTATCCTGCTTATTAAGCCTCCCATGGGATCCTGTTCCTTCTGTGGATTTGTTGTTCATGTTAGAAAAGTTGACGTTGCCCCCCACCCCGAACCAGCTGCGAGCTTCGCTTTCTCTTGAAAGCATTATTTAGTTGCTGTCACCTCAGCCCGGAGGATCTCTGAGCCTCAGGCTCTCATGTGTAAAGAGCCATACTTGGTTTTTCACAGGGACAGGGTGTCCCTTCGTGTGAATCCTCAGTTTCTCCCAAAGGTGGTGTCTGAGATGACGCTCAATCAAGACATCAACCTACCGGTTTATTACCCGGAGTACTCCAGTAGAGGAGAGGCATTGTTGCATACCTTAGCTGTACATAGCATCCTTCAGTATTATATTCACCGCACTCGGTCCATCAGGAAATCTGACCAGTTATTTGTTTCTTTCACCCAAAGGATGTCGAGCTCACCGGTCACTAAGCAGACCATGTCAAAGTGGCTGGTCAGCTGCATTGTTTTCTGCCATGAGAAGTATGGAAAACCCCTGCCAGGGCCTGTGAGAGGCCATTCAACTAGAGGGATGGTTGCCTCTTTTGCTTCGCTCGCTCAGAAACGTGTCTGCAGTGGACCTCTGTGCTGCAGCCACCTGGAGTTCAGTGCACACCTTTATCTGGCATTACAGTTTGGACATTGCTTCCAGACTGAGGGCAGGCTTTGGCCTTTCTGTCCTCCAAGGGCTTCTCTTCTGATCACCCATGGACTTTACTTCTGCTCCGCTGGTCGTCTGACTTGGTGGTATCCCAGTACTGCTTGGACTCAGTCCTGTCTGTTATTACTTGCTGCAAGAGCTCTGTCTCAAAGTAAGATAATACAGTTACTTGAGAACTTAACGTAACAGTAGATCTTCGAGAAGAGCTCTTGCAACAAGTATGCTTTCCCTCCTTCCCCCAGTGTTTTTTCTCTGGTTATCCCTTCAGGGATGACAAAGCCTCCTTGGTGTGCCCAATCCTTTAAGCTAGCTGGGTCTCCGAGCGAACTGAGATGGCGCTGGGGCACCGTCCCCTTTATACAGTGGCTGGTGTGGGTGGAGCCGACATCTGGGGTGGTCCCCCACCTTGGACTGCTAGCTAGAAGTTTTCTGTGGGGTCCTAGTGCCTGGTGGCATAGTTCTATCTGTCATAACCTGCTGCAAGAGGTCTTCTAGAAGATCTACTGTTACAGTAAGTTCTCATGTAACTGTACTTTTCATCCTAACCAGGTGATTAATCTCCCGGTGTACTTCACCAACCACACTGCTGAAGCCGAGCTTTGAACCTGTGGTGAGTGTTTGCCTATTACAAGGAGTGTACGGCAGGAGTTCGGGGAGAGGTTCACCAGCTGTTTGTCACCTACGCTGGAGCCAAACCTGTCAGACCGGCAGCTAAGCAAACAATTGGCAGGTGGATTGTTTCCTGCATCGACCTCTGCTATAGGTTGGTGGGTAGGGAGCCTCCTGTAGAGCTAAGGGTGCATTCCACCCATCATACTGCTACCTCGGTGGCTGCTTCCAGGGATGTCACTATCCAGGAAATCTGCAGACCTGCTACCTGGAAGTCAGCACACACCTTCATTTCCCATTACCACATTGACCTCGAGTCATGCCGGGATGTTGGTTTTGGGGCCTCAGTTCTCCATTCTCTGTTCCCTAAGTAGGGTGTGTGTGCCTTGCCTCCCTCCTTCCAGAGAACTGCTAGGAGTCTGCCAAGAAGTGTGGATAGAACATCATAGCCACGTCCCTAGAAACACAGATTACTCACCTGTAACAGTAGTTCTAGGAGTGGTATATGATGTTCATCCACACGGACCCACCCAACCTCCCCTGGCTTTGGGGAACACAACTGCTTTCAGCGGGCAAGATCTGGCGTCATGGGGCAGAGCTGAGTGAGTTACCAACAGGGTGGGTAGGAGGAACAAGCTTGAAGACATTCCGGCCAGTCTTAAGGGGAACGGGACATGCCAAGAAGTGTGGATGAACATCATATACCACTCCCAGAAATACTGTTATAGGTGAGTAACCTGTTTCTTTGTAGTTGCTATTGCTTCTGTTTGGAGGATTTCTGAGCTTCAGGCTCTGATATGCGAGTTTCTTTATTTGGTTTTCCACAAAGTCTTTGCATACCAATCCTATGTTTTTACCAGAGGTGGTGTCTGAGTTTACCCTGCCTGTATTTATAGTTCTGTAATTGTTTACTGCGACACAGTACCGTACTTTTTCCATATGCTTAGCACCGTGAGCATGCCAATCGAGGGGAAGCATTGCTCCATACTTTGGATGTACATAGAATAGTCAGGTATTATGTTCATCACACGAGGGACTGCTGGGAAAGAGGGCATACCGGTTTTCTAAACAGTGCCTGTCCAAATGGTTGGCCAACTGTATTATTTTCTGTTCTAGAAAGTATAGTAAGGAACTTCCTGGCATTGCCCGTGGCCACACTACCAGAGGAACAGCCACTTCTTTTGCCTGTTTGAGAAATACGTCAGCCACTGACATCTGTGCTGCTGCCACTTGGAGTACACTTTCACTAAACACTATGGTCTGGACATTGCCTCAAGAAGAAGGGCAGGCTTCAGCCAGCTGTGCTTCAAGCCCTTCTTTCCTGGGCCTGTTGCCTTCAGCCACCCAGACTGTTTTGGTGTCAGAACTACTTGGGACTTTTTCCATAGGTGTGGTTTGTTGCAAGAGAGATCCTTGAAGAAGATAGTACAGTTATGTAAGAATGTTCCATAATAGTAGTTCTTCGCATGATTCTCTTGCAGCAAGCCATGCTGTCCCACCCCCCTTTTGCTTGTCTGTTCCTGTCTCTCTCTCTCTCTCCAGGATGGTATACCATTTGTTTTGCATTTCACAGTGGCAGGAACCTTTGATCCTCCATTGGTTCCCCTGGAGGAGGTCCTCTGTATATGGTCTCCAGCATGGAACTGAGGAGGGCACAGGACTCCCCATGCTTACATGGGAGGGACGATGTTGGCTAATGTCATCGTCATGGGCGGCCCCTCATAGGCTGCTAGTGAGAAAGTTTTCCATGTGGTCCTAGTGCCTGATGGCTATAGTTCCATAGGTGTGGCTTGCTGCAAGAGATTCTCTCGAAGAGCTACTATTATGGTAAGTTCTTGCGTAAATGTACTTTATACAGGTACATGGCTCTTAGCCTTCTGACTAGATTGCAGCTATTGGTACGTGGGAGGGACTGTGTACTGAATCCCAGCGGTGTCGCACTGAAAAGCAAGAGGAGGGGAATGGGGGAGGTACACAGAGAGACTAACAGCAGTGCCTGTAGAGAGAGAGAGTGATACAGAAATGCCTGTGCAGAATGTAAACATGCAGGATGTAAATAACCTGACGTAAAGGCACGGAACAGTTACCTACTGGGGTGCAGACGGAGGTACAAACTGAACCCCCAGGACAGGTTGCAGAAAAACAGCCTTGTAATCAGGATGCTGTAGTGCAATTCAGGGTAGGAGAACCCCCTGCACAAAAGAACGCACAGCTGGGAGAAAATGGGACAACAATGTAAAAGGAAACCATAGGCGCCACCCCCAAAAAAGTAAAAAACAGTGTTGTTCACACTATAGAACACTCTGAAGGTCTTTTGAAAAAGGACCCAGTCTGAAATGCATCAAGGCATGTGGCGGTGGTGTGTCTTGCACCAGCACATTAATAAACTTTTGGCACTTATGGAAGTTTATGAGCAGCGTCTTTCTTCTGGTGGTGGTGAGTGTGAGACTTCCTTACCTACAACACTCTGAAGGTATGCAAGAGATTGAGGTTTCTGAGGTTACGATGGAAGACACAAACAACCTCACAGAGTCTACACAATAACCTTAATAACAGTGACGGAGAAAGTGCTACTTCTGTTACAGAGATCCCCAGGAGCAGACAGACCAGTAGAACATGCACATAGCAGTAAGTGAAGCTTTGGACATGGAAATGGAGGCATCCTGTACAGAAGAAGGCCCTAGTACAAGGCCTTACATGGAGTGAGAGGGTGGAACAAGATTTTACCAGAGAAAAGGGACACCGTTAAATGGGGCAAACTAATACTCAATAGAAGGAATCGGCACAACAGTGGAGAAAGTTTGATTGATTTATTTTTGAACTCCCAAGCACTGGCACCGAGGAGGAGTGCAGTGTGATTAAGGTGTTTGGGGGGAGGCGGGAATAAGAGCTGCACCCAGACAGACTATATGTGGGGAGAACCCCACTGAAAGACTCCACACGTTTTTTTCAAAACTGAAATCTGCGCATTAATACGTACGCCAAGAAATGTCATATTTGACACAAGTTTTAATACAGCTGCCAGTCTTGAATGATTTTGGTCAGAGAACAACTCCATGAAGTACTGTACACCCCACTTTAGATACCTTTTCAAGCCATCTCACTTACAAAATCAGCTATTAGAACTGTCACAATCCTGTTCAAGAATGAAGGGGTGAATGTACAGTGCTCCCTCTTTTATCCACCAACTTTGGTGCAGAAATATTTTGGCGGGTAAGTGAGGGTGCATTAAAGTCTGCTTGTGTTAGTAGAGAACCTACTGTACTGTATTTCTGAATTAATGAGCATAGAAGCAGACAGCTTCTGGCAGAAAAAGTAATTGTTTAATTCAATATCCATCAGTTAACAGTTTATTACAGTAAAAAAAATTAAAAATGCTTGAAAAAATGGAAAAAAATGCTATGGAAAAAAGTACAGTACTGTATTGTAAAAAATTACAGAACTATAAATAAAGTGGTAGTATAGGCTAGAATGGTAGAGCAGTACATTATAAATTATTATAAACACTGTACAAATTCGCATTGTAGTGCACATTATGCCAACTTAAAATAATCAGTTATAGTCCTTTGTTTTGCTGTTGTGGATGCAAGCAGTTTTATCTTGCTATGAAATGCTAAACACTTTTGTATGTCAGCCTCCTCTGTGAACTCGTATGATTCCAGGAACCTAAGGACTGTGCTAATTGCCTCCTTTGCCTCTTGCACGGAGGGGATTTTCTGCTCTGGGATGTCATCCTCATCTGGTGTACCCTCAACTTGACCTGGTTCTTTCTCATTTTTATCTGTGCTGACAATGTCCTCCTCAGTTAAGTTTTTAAACAGCTCACATTCATTTTCTAATCTGCCATAATCGGCAGCAGAAATTCTTAGCTGATTGTTAATTGAAAGCACATCACCAGCAGTCCTATTTAGGTCACCACCATCATCCTCCTCAGTAGATGTTAAAGCAGCAGGAGAGTGTATAATAATGCCAGTGTGTGCCCAGCAATTTCTGAATATGTCTGGTGTTGCACAGTCCTAGGCTACTTTGATGTAACGCACTGTATCACTAATAAGAAGTGCCTGATTTTTGCCACGGTCTATGCAATCTGTCAGATGTTGCAAATGCTGCCTCCTATAGTGACCCTTAAATGACTGGATTATTCCCGCATCTCGTGGCTGTAAATGACTGGTCGTGGTGGGTGGGAGAAAGTGTATTTTAACATTGTTGAATGCTTTTGGAACAATATGGGTGGGAGCATTGTCCATCATCAATACAATCTTCCTTTATTTTTTCTCATTAGGGTGTTAAGATCTTGCAGCCACTGAGCGAATATTGCTGAATCCATCCACGCTTTTCTGTTGGATTTGTAATCAACGTAAAGTGCATGATTAAAGTTACGAAAGCACCTGAGATTAGCAGACTTCCCAATAACAAGTGGTTTTAATTTCTCACTGCCATCAGCGTTGCAACACAGAACCACAGTTATACGGTCCTTACACCTTTTAACACCCTTTTTGAATCAGTGGTGGTCAGTGACCTGTCAGGAAGCATTTAAAAAAAAAAAAAAAAGGCCAGTCTCGTCCATGTTGAAACAATCTTTTAGTTCATACTGCTCGGCTATCCTTCTAGCACTCAACATTCCTTCATTTATAAGTTCTCTATTAACACCTGCACGCTCACCAGAAATTATATGGCAGGCAATGTTATTTCTGCTTTTAAACTTTTGCAACCACCCATTAGAATTGGAGAAGTCAGTAACATTAAACTGAGCACCAAAAAAACTTAGCTTTCTGCCTTATGAGCTCTTCAGTAGCTGGAATGTTATTAGCTCTTGCATTTGAAAACTAAATGAACAATGTCTCCTCCAATTCAGCATGTCTCGGTGAATGTTTGACTTTTCTGTCTGCAGAGAGTTCATGCCCCAGCCACTCTTCTCTCTTAGCAAGAATGTCCCCGATTGTTCTTTAAGCCACATCACGATTCCACAATGTGGAGAAATGCCGTGCCACATCTTGCTAGCTACTACTGGGATTCTCTGCATCAGACTTAACAATAAGTACATTTTGAGCAGCAGTAAGCACTGTACGCGATCATTTTACAACTGCTGACTTGGCCGTCATTCACAGTCCGTGTGTTCTCTGCAACACCCACCACGCCATGTCCAGTGTTCAAACCCACCCCCTTTTTATACCCTGTAAAGCTAGTCTATGCCCCCACAGAACCCGACATATGCATGCAATTTCATTTAAATAAAAAACATTACCAATACTCGGACAGCAAACACAGCAGCAACCACAGGAGGATGCAGATGTGATAGCCGACAGGAGAACCACGTAGTCCGTAGGAAACAGGAGAATGAGTCGGTGTCACTAGTTCGCGCCCCGCATCAGTGTACCTAATTTAGCAACCCTGCACAATCACTACTTGAAATAGAACCTACACAAACAACAAAATCTTGTTAAAATGTTAAACTTAAGTAACAAATGAAAACATTTGGTACCTTTCCGAGATGTCGGTGTCCGGGATCCAGCCCATGATTCCTTGCGACAGTATGAGAACACGTACTAAAAGCTTTATAAAACACATTAGTACAAGGGGAATAAAGTTTTGATAAAAAAACTACATAGTGGTGTTGCAAGATTTGTTTATTTAATGCAGAAAATAACTTTGTTAAAACATTTTTAAAATGAGCGAGATGCCAGACGTTCATTGCTCGACGTTCGAGATGCCAGCTGACATAATGGATGACAGATGGCAGAAGAACGAGGGAGATTAACACAGGATACATACCACTGGCACAGAAGAAGCACCAGGTGGATGGCAGACAAGGAGGGTGGCTGATAAGTGAGGTATTTAACATGACAGCTGATTTGTACACAAGGAAAAAAAATGACGATAAGGGAGGGTGGCGGATTAACGCGGGGCAGATAAATGAGGGAGCACTGTATTTAATATAAAGTATCGGTTATTGCAGAAATGTGATATTTTGGGCCCCCTGACCCCATAATGGACGACAAGTAAATCTGGACTGGAGGCTAGAGGTTCAGAGTAAAGCTTTGCCTGGGTAAAGCAGTGATATAGTAGCACTGCAAGAGCTTCTAACTAGGCCGGGATAGAGGACAGTGCTCCTATCAAGGTCAGCCAAGACATGCTTAGAATGTCGATCAGCAAACCATTTGAGCAGTGCATGTGATAGGGTGTGCTATAACATTTGCCTAGACTATGGCTATGTGGGGAATTATTGTCCTAATGATTTTAGGTGCACCCTCTGTGAAGAAAGCAGACACTCTTACAGTACCTGTTGATGGACTGCATACAGCAGGGGATGTGGACTGAATCTGGAAGAGCTGCTTATATCTGCACAAAAAGCAAATATCCAGAAAAGACAGCAGGAGGCAGCTCACAGGTTGTCGCAACACCCCCATTTGGCATCCACGATGGTGCAAGGGCAGTAAGCAGAACCCCCGGTGGAACCACAGGTTGAGGCGTTATCGCTGCATGGAGCATGGAATTCAATCCACACACACGAGATACGCAACATCTCTGTTGATTATTTACAGAGACTGGTTCCAGCATGAGGTTTCCAAAATAAATACTCTGCACTGACAAGATGCTAGCAGCACAAAGTCCACTTTGTCCGAGTGCAGGGCCCAATATTCCTAAAGAGCAGCTGACAAGATTATATCCTCAGGGCAGGGAACTCGCACTAAGGAGCTGCCCAAGGAAGTAAACTAGCTGCAATTTAATTTTTTTCTTCAATGCAATTCATAGTTCTTACGTTAATGCTAGTTTTGCTTTTGCTTCTAAGATCACACTGAGCCACCGTGGACTGTCGCAGCCCGACCCCAAAATCCGCCTTTTGAATCGTACGAAAAAAGTAAGAAAACGTTTGCAATGCTAATAATGGAGTCCAGCCACAGTTGGGGGCAGCACCTGCTTTTACATACATTTCTTTAACTTTGCAGGCAGTCGTATTTGTTAAAGGTATACAAATGTGATACTACCCCCTTAACATGTACAATTGCCAGCAAAGTTAAAGCAGTGTGTATAAAGGTAGGTGGTGATATGGGGCTGTATTCAAACCAGACTTCACTATCTTAGACAGTTGGACCCTATCCTGGTTAGAGGAACTGTTGCAAAGAAATATAATGCTATTCCATAAGGCTTGCTGACAGTGGGCTGAATAGCTCAGTATAGCAGCCTGCCTTAGAATTAATGTCGATGAAGAACAGTTCTTTTTACACAGATGGTCTGTTCTTTTTTTAATTTTTATCAGGCAGGAGGCTGTGTGCTGAAATTAATCTTAGCTTTCTCATATGTAGCCTCTTGGATTAAGCCCTCTGCGTTTGGTGGATATACAGAAATTCTTGTACTTGTTTGAGTCTGTTACATTTAGGGCAGTAGTGCTGAGTTTGTTTAAAACAGTGTCTTTTTTTTGTGTGTGATCAATAGTGTGAGCTGGAGATTAATTTATTTTTTCAACGGGCATTAGTAACAGCTTTCTGGAAGGTTCTGTTCTCTCCCCTCAGCTAGGATCAATTAGCTGTGGTTTAAATACCAGTGGGTTCTCTCACATAGCAGTAGTGCAGAAGCAGACTTAGTTTGGCTCAGGTAGATTTACCTTTCTGTTGCTGCTAAGTTTGTGGAGGGGCAGGAGTGAAGGATTTTGTTGCTGGAAAGCTTGGAACTGTTTGTACATGTTTGGGTATGTTACCTTTGGAGCAGGTCTCATATTTCAATGGATTTTGGGGGATTTTTTTTTTTTTTCTCTTTTTTTGTTGAGGCTTGTCCTCTGCGAACATTGGGTAAAGGGGTCCTCGGCTGATTGTTTCTGAACTCAGCCAGAAGGTCATTCCATCCACCCCTGGGCTAGTCCTCCGTTTATAGGGTGTGGGCCCATAGTGTCATACCTTCCTACACCACACAGGAAGTTCCACACTGAGGAAAGGGAAGAGCATAGGGGTTCATCTAGAGGGCGTACCTAGGTTATATTGTAGGCCAGGTCACATCAGACATGACAGGAGTGGTGCAGTCCAGTGGCTGTGGAGCAGCAGTCTTCTGGAAGACGTTCTGGAGGCTGCGATGCTGCCCTATCTGCAGGCACCTCTCTGGGCTTAGGGAGGAGGTTGCCTGTCTCCGTGCAGAGGTGGACAGGTTACAGGTGGCGTCCACAGCATCAACCTCAAAAGTTGCCCAGGAAGAAGGATGACTGGACCACAGTGGGCTCAGGGAGAGCGGGGAAGGGTCAGAGACACATCCCCCAACCAGTCCAGCTTAATAACTCCTACGCTGTTTTGGAAGAACAGGACTGCCCCACACAGGCACCCACAGCTGGGACCAGGGAGGATGGTCGGGACCTCCAATCCAGAGTCCCAGGGAAGGGGGCAAGGGACCCCGGAGGAGGGGTAAGCTTCTCCTAGTGGGGGACTCTATTGTACGAGGTGTGAAATTAGGGACAACTAGCAGGGGGGAGAGAGGTCAAATGCCTCCCAGGAAGCACTACATGGAGGGATGAGAATCGAATCCACAGGATCACTAGGGCGATAGCCAGGAAGGAGGAGCTGGATGTCATTGTCCACCTGGGAACCAGTGACTTTGCAAGGAGAAAAGGTAGAGTTAGCCAGAATCCAGGAGGATTTCAGTAAGCTGGGAGAGGACCTGAAACGGGTAGCACATTCTGTGTCATTCTTGAAGGTACTACCTGTCCAAGGCATGAGGGAGGCCAGGACACTCCACATCCAAACCTTCAACATTGGTTTTAGGATTGGTGTGGAAGGGAAGCATTTGGCTTCATAGGGGACTGGGGCCCAACCTGGGCAGATACGAGCTTGTATCAGGAGGATGGCCTGCATCTGTCTGGAAAGGGACCTCATTCCTTAGTGAGAAGTTGGAATGCTTCAGCAGAGAGCATTTAAACTGGCCAAGGGGGGGCGAGCCAGGAGAGACAGGTGGCTTAGGAACACCCCCCTGCATGAACATGCAAAAGTACAAATTGACAACAGGAGCAACGCAAGCGAGCAGTGAGGGGCAGGCATGGGGAAACTTTTATAAGGGAGGATAAGGGGTGGGGCAAGAGCACATGAGCATGAATACCAGGGCGGGGGGGAAGAGGAAAAGTAGAGAAAACAGGAACAGAGGGAAGGCAGGGAGTAAAACATGGAAGGTCATGTTCACAAATGCCCACAGTCTGGGAAGTAAGGTTCCAGACCTGGAAGCCTTGATGATGGATGCAGACCTTGTCACAGCAGCAATAACAGAGACATGGTACTCTGCTAACCACAGCTGGGACGTGAATGTACCAGGCTATACACTGTTCAGAAGGGACAGGGAAGGTAAAAAGGGAGGAGGGGTGGCCCTGTACGTCAGAGAAGGCATAAAGGCTACAGAAGTACAGGGAACGCAGGGTGAGGCCGAGGCAATGTGGGTCACCCTTGAACCAGGAAATGGCACAGCAATACGTATAGGGGTGATCTACAGACCTCCAGCACAGAGGGAGGAAGTGGGCATGGTACTAGTGGAGGAAATTCACGACATGGCAGCTAAAGGCGAAATCCTGTTGATGGGAGATTTCAATATACCGTGCATGGATTGGACCACCCAGGCAGCTGCTTCAGCCAGAAGCACAGCCATCCTGGAATCCCTGCAGGGAGCTGGACTCAGACAGCTGGTGCATGAGCCAACCAAGGACAAATCGATTCTAGACCTGGTATGGACCAGTGGGAACAGTCGAAAGAATCCAGGTGGAAGGGCAGCTGGAATCCAGTGACCACCACATGGTGTGGTTTGACATGGAGACAGGGACTCAGTTAAGCCACACAAGGGCAAAGGTATTAGATTGCAGGAGGGCCGATTTCAATGAAAAGGGTAGATGTTTAAAAGCAGCCCTGGAGAAGGTAGAGGTAATGGAGGGGATGGAGAAACAGTGGGGGAGACTACAATGAGCCATTCTGGAGGTAACTAACCAATACATTAGGATAGTGGTGAAAGGGAAAAGGAAAAAGAAACCACTGTAGTTTTCTAAAGAGGTGGGAGACAAAGTAAGGGCTAAAAGAGCAAGTTTCAGGAAGTATAAGGGGACCCAAAGGGAGGAAGACAGGGAGGTGTACATTGAATGTCTCGGAGAGGCAGGAAAGGCTGTTAGGAGAGCCAAGGCACAGACAGAGGAGGGTTTAGCGTGGTCTGTGAAAAAAGGGGACAAGACATTCTATAGGTACATCAGCGATAGAAGAAGAACTGGGGGGGGGGATTGTGAGGCTCAAAGGGGAGGAGGGAGAGTGTAAGGAGGGGGATCTAGGCAAGGCAGAAATACTGACAAATACTTCTGTTCAGTATTCACTGAGGAGGGAGAGGGTCAAAGACCACAGTTGGGGAGAAATGGTCACCAGTCCATTCACAGTGGAGAGAGTTCTGGAGGAACTCACAAAGCTAAAGGTGGATAAAGCCATGGGACCAGATGACATACACCTGAGGATATTAAGGGAGCTGCAGAGGGAACTAGCAGCACCTCTGGCGGCTCTGTTCACAGAGTCACTCAACACAGGCGTGGTTCCAGAGGACTGGAGGAGGGTGCACATAGTCCCACTGCACAAAAGTGGCGATAGGGTGGAATTGGGGAACTACAGGCCAGTCATCCTCATCCTCAGTGGTGGGGAAGATCATGGAGACACTGCTGAAAGAAAGGATCGTGGCACACCTGGAATCTATTAGTGCCCAGGATCTGAGGCAGCATGAAGTCACATCAGGAAGGTCTTGTCAAATGAATCTGAGATTTTTTTTTGGTTGGGTGATTAGGGAAGTGAATCAGGGAGGGGCTGTAGACATCGCCTACCTGGATTCAGCAAAGCCTTCGATACTGTCCAACACAGAAGGCTGGTTAACAAGATGAGTAGTCTGGGCAAGGGGCATAAGGTGATACAGCGGGTTAGAAACTGGCTGACAGACAGAAGGCAGAGGGTGGAGGTAAATGGGATCTGATCTGGGGAGAGAGGAGTGACCAGCGGAGTGCCACAAGGATCAGTACTGGGACTAGTCCTCTTCAATGTCTTCATTAGTGACATTGCAGAGGGGCTGGAAGGAAAGGCCTGCCTATTTGCAGGTGACACCAAAATCTGCAACAGGGTGGATACTCCAGAAGGGGTGCAGATAATGAAGATTGACCTGGAGAAGCTTGAAAGATGGTCAGAGATGTGGCAACTCATGTTCAATGCAAAAAAAAGTGCAAGATAATGCACCTGGGTAGGGGGAACCCTGGGGAGACCTACAGGATGGGGGAGGAGGTGCTGACTGTCACCAAAGAGGAGAGGGTCCTAGGGTTATCATATCTGATGACCTGAAGGTATCAAAGCAGTGTGCAAAGGCTGCAGGGAGGGCCAGTGGCATGCTGTAGTGCATAGGCAGAGGTATTACTAGTAGGAGGCAGGAAGTGGTGGTGTCATTGTATAAAACACTAGTAAGGCCTCACCTGGAGTACTCTGTGTAGTACTGGAGATCACACATGCATAAGGACATAAACATGCTGGAGGCTGTCCAGAGAAGGGCGACAAAGATGGTGCATGGTTTGTACCACAAAACATATGAGGAGAGACTGAGACCTCAATATGTACTCACTGGAGGAGAGGAGAGAAAGGGGCGACATGATAGAAACTTTTAAGTACCTCAAGGGCATAAACAAGGTGCAGGTGGGAGATCTTTTCCAATGTAGAAAAGATACCAGAACAAGGGGGTACAATATGAAATTTGAGGGGGGAGAGATTAAGAGGTAACGTGAGGAATTGTTTCTACACGGGAGGGTGGTGAACTCTTGGAATAGTCTGCCTCAAGAGGTGGTAGGGGCAAGCACAGTGGAAGGGTTTAAACATGCCTGGGAGAAGCACAGGGAAACCTTGGGTGGGAAGGGAGTGATGAAAAGCCATTGATGACTTAGGGTGAGTGGATGCATAGTAGTATAGGGCCTACGGGCACACTGGATGGGCCTAGCGGTCCTTATCTACCGACAATTTCTATGTTTCTGTGTTTCTGAACCATCTTTCTAAACAAAATACCTTTGATCCTTTTTTTTTTTTTTTTATCAAAAAGCAAAATTGTAGATGGATTCTCTAAAATATATATGTGTATATATATATATTTTTTTTTATGAATGCTTTTTGACTCCCTCTTCCTTCTCCACTCCCCACCCACTGCCTATAGCATCCCAGACTGAGCTACCCCCATCCTGCCATGGTTTAGCCCCCTGGGTGGGGAAGGGGGGGAGGCTTATTCCTCCCCACCAATCAATCCTGGTGTCAGGCCACTCCATTTCAAGCGCCAGGTGAGGGAGCAGGGCCATTTCACTTTTCTACTTAAAACTGTCCTACACCACCTTTTCGCTTTACCCCTGTTCCACACCATGTGCAGCTTCTTAGACAGCGCCAACCTGGCTGCTTACCTTTGTCTACAGCTAAACAATTATCTATTCTTGACATATCTTACTATTCCCAGTGTATCCCTACCCTGCAACAACTTAATGTAATGTAACTTATTTTTAGGTTGTATTTTGAAACTAGCAAGTTCTGTACCATTGTAATGTTTCTCATGCTGCCTACCATGTTCTCCTTTTCTCACTGTTATCTTAATTTGTTCTTATTTGTATTGTACCCGTATTTTGTTTCCGTTTTGTCCCTGACTTGGAACCTTTGAAAATGAGTCTTTGACTTAAAGGTGTTAATCCCAATCTAAATAAAAAAATAAAAAAAAAGTCTTCATTTTTTCCTCTCTTTCCTGAGAATGGTAGCATGCAGTGGGGTCCAGGGAGAGCACATACACTAAGACGTGACGCTGCTCTGTGTCCCTGCCGACGTGCCCCCTCTCACATGGCACCCCCAGCTGCACCTCCACCCATGTGCACCCAGGTGATAGTGCTGCTGCGGGGCAGCAACCTCCCTCCCTCCCAGAGGAGGAGAGCATCTTTAGGATGCTTAATCTTCTTCCCCCAGGCCGGCCCTCAAGCGATCCAGGCTCTTTCCCGAACCCAGCTTGTTCGTTTTTTAAAAGCCTTATGAATTGAGAATATAACTTGCTTTGCAGAACTTATCCCTAGCATACACATGAAAATAGCTTCAAACAACATGAAGTCTTGCTATATTATAGACATTAGCAGTTTGATCCAGCTCTAGAACTGCCCCGGAGTGAAATGGTTAAAACCATTCCAAAATAGAATTTTGGCACGAGAGCAGCTCTATCTGTGTCATTTCAAACTTGAACTGTCAGATTCTTTACTCCGCCTCAGTGAACAGTCGCTCCGGAGATTTCTCCTTCTGCTCGGTTCACTTCTCGGTTTAAAAAGTGTTTTCTCGGTTGGATTTAACCGAGAATAGTTTTATTTTAACCGCAGAAACCGCTCGTTCAAGTCGATCTGTGGTAACCGTAAGTAAATGAGGTTTTGTCTTGTGTGGAACTTGTAAGTTATCGGTTTGGTTTTGAACCGATCAGTGGGTTTAAAACTCATTTAAAACTAAAAGTTACTATTTTAGAGTACGGTTCCGGTTCTTATCGGTTCTAAAAAACCGGATTTATTACGGTTTTTCCAATACCAGTGACACGGTTAGGAACTGATAAGGGTGTCTTGCCTGGCACCGCCGTTAAAGGGCAAGTTTTGGTTAGGCTGGCATTATGTCTGAGAAACCCAAAAGAAAACCGGCCCACTGGTTTCAACACTGTGATGTTTGTGGGGAAGTCTTCGCCAAGGCTGACCCACACACCACATGTGTTTATTGTCTGGGGTTTGACCACCTCCAGTCAGACTGCCAGGTATGTAAGAATTCCCTGCAGCCACCCTGGAAAAAGATTGGGCAGGCTCAGGGACGAGAGGAGAAAAAAGTCTGCTGACCGGATGGCCAGCCCGGTTGGTGCCAACAACCAGAGGAGAGTGCCCTCTGACCAGGGCCAGACTTCCTCGGGCAAAGAAAAGCTGGTTCTGAGGAACCAATTCCAGTAAAGAAAACAAGAAAATCAGCAGGTCTAGGTCAAATTCCTTCTCCAACTGCTGCAGAGATAACAAAGCCATACAAATTGTCCAGTCACTGTCTCAGGGTCCGTCCGAACCACCACTATCTGGTAAAAGGTCGGTTCGTCCGGTCCCAGTGGTTCAGGATTATGATATTGAGGAATTTATGAACCAGAGGAGGGAGGAGGATTATGAACAGTATGAATGTGGCTGGGAAGGTCTGGGTGTGCCCATTGAACGGACATCTCCCAGACAGACCTTTAGAATCTCCCCCTATGCTGTCTGAGTCCCCATCTCATTTTATGTTTTATAAAAAAGTTGCTGAAACCCTCCAGCTTCCTTTAGAAGAGGCTGTGGATGAGCAAGAGGAGCCTGATTTTGTAGAAATGATGGATATTCCAGAGTCTAGGAGATTGTCTATTCCTTTACATAAGTCTTTTAGGAAACAAACAATTAACATTTTAAAAGCTCCTAATTCTGTGCCTCCTGTAGATAAAAAGATGGACAGAAGGTATACATTGTCAGGCCCTGATACAGAATTCCTTTCTCAGCAGTGCAGTCATGTTGGGGTAGTTCAGGCTGCTGCCTGTGATAAAGCTAATATTCCCTTGGCTTCACATCCTCCTGACAAGGATTCCAGGAAGATTGATGCCATGGCAAAAAAACAGTATATGGCAGCCTCTCTGGGACTCAGGCAAGCAAATTATATGGCTTATGTAGCTAGGTATCAGAAATCTAGATGGGATACTGTTATGCAAACAGGCCATGGCCAGCTGGCTAGTGAACTAGAACAGATGGCTGCTGATGGCATTGAAGCCTCTAAGGTTCAGTTTCATGCTGCTGTGGATGTTAATGATGTTTCCTCTAGGGTCATGGCCACATCTGTAGCTTTTAAGTAGGTTGGCCTGGCTCAGGTGTACTAGTTTGTCACAGGATACCCAGACTAAGGCTATGGATTTTCCTGTGGTGGAAATTCTCTGTTTGGAGAGCAGACAGAGACACATGAAGAAGATGGATGAATATAGGACTACTTACAAAGTGCCCAGGCTAAGGAGGCGGCAAGCCACTCCTCAAAGGCATGCCCCAGGGGTAGGGGTAGACCTTTTCACAGGCCTTTCTACAGACTCAGGCCTCCTCTGCCTATGCTCAGAGGGCTTCTTCAGAGGCAGGGCAGGACGAGGGGTGGGCAGACCTGCTCCCACCCCCAGCCTAAAAGCTCCTGCGAAACAGGCACCCTGATGGGGTGCCCAGGGCCATTCTCCTGTACCAGTGGGGGGCAGGCTGGCTTACTTCAGTCAGGAGTGGGCTTCTTTAACTTCAGACAAGTGGGTTCTGGAAGTAGTAAGCCAGGGTCTGGTTCTCAGCTTCAAAAAGTTTCCCAAGTTGAGAAGCAGACTTTTCTACTCAAGTGCTTCAGAGACCCTCGTTCTGGAAACAGAGGTCTCATCCTGTTAGCTCTCAGAGCAGTAGAAAGGGTTCCTCCCCCATCAGGGCAGGGGTCTGTATTCAGATACTTCCTTACCCAAAAAGACAGGAGAGTGGCGGCCCATTTTAGATCTCAGATATCTGAACAAGCATCTTTTGAAACCAAAGTTCAAAATGGTAACTCTGGCAATGATTTTACCTTCCCTAAGGCCAGGGACTGGCTAGCCTCCCTGGACCTCAAGGATGCCTATTTCCATGTCCTAATCAGAAGATCCCACGAAAGTACCTCAGATTCTAACTGCCCTCAGGTCATTACCAGTTCAGAGCAATGCCCTTCGGCTTACCTCTGCTCCAAGGGTATTCACAAAGTGTCTAGCAGTGGCAGTGGCCCACTTAAGGAGGCAGAGGATTGCTGTTTTCCTATCTAGATGACTGGCTCATTGTAGGCCAGTCCCCAGAACAAGTAAAATCTCACCTGCAGGTCACCCAGCAGCTTCTCACCTCCTGGGTTTTCTCTTAAACCTACAAAGTCGGTTCTGGAACCAGTCCAGGTACTCACCTTTATAGGGGCAGAATTGGACACAAAGCTAGCCAGAGCCTTTCTTCCCCAGAAAGGGTAAGGAATTTAGTGGCTCTGGCCTCTTCCTTCACTCTGCAGGTCTCTCGACCAGCAAGACACTTTCTGCAGCTCCTGGGGCACATGGCTGCATCCACAGCTGTTGTGCAGGGAGTCAGATTTCAGATGAGAGACATTCAGTTTCACTTGAGAACCTTTTGGTCTCAGAGAAGAGACCCCCTTTCCAAGTTGGTCCCAGTGACTCGAACCTTGATCCTAGCTCTCCAGTGGTGGCAGGATCAGAGCAATTTAAGAGCGGGGGTCCCCTTCATTTCCCCTTCTCACGACTTGACTCTCACTACAGATGCTTCCCTTCTGGGTTGGGGAGCCCACATGGGCGACCTTTCCACTCAGGGAGTTTGGTCCCCCCAGGAATCTCTGCTCCACATCAATTTGCTGGAACTCAGAGCTGTCTTTTTAGCTCTTCAAGCTTTTCTGCATCTGTCCACGACAAGGTGATACAAGTCAGAATAGACAACACCACAACAATGTGGTACATCAACAAACAGGGGACACTCGGTCTTGCCTTGTGCACAGAGGCAATGAAGTTGTGGTCTCTGGCCTATTCCCTGAACACTTCCCTCATAGCAGTTCATCTTCCAGGGAAGGACAATGTCTGCGGATGCCCTCAGCAGGATTTCCCAGGGCCATCCACGAATGGTCCCTGGATCCTCAAGTGCTGGGGATAGTTTTTTGCCAGGTGGGGCATCCTCAGATAGATCTTTTTGCAGCCCCAGACAATCACAAACTTCCTCTATTCTGTTGCAGGCCTCCAGTGCTGTGCTCAGTTCCCTGGATACCCTTCTTCTGGATTGGGAGGGAAGTTCCTCTATCCCCCCTTTCCTCTCCTATTCAAAGTACTAGTCAAAATCAGATCTCAGCCTTGCAGGGTGATTCTGATTGCCCCGGATTGGGCCAGGCAGCCCTGGTACCCACTCCTTCTGTCTCTGACAGTCCATCTTCCCCTGTGCCTCCCAGGAATCACAATCTGTTGACTTGTGCACGGGAAGGGTTTGGTATCGGACCTCAAATCCCTCAACCTCAAGGCCTGGCTCTTGAGGGTTAGAGTTGCTGATTTACACCTCTCTCAGGGTGTTCTTGAGATCTAAAGGCTTCCAGAAAGCCTTCCACTAGAGCCACTTATAGTTCTAAATGGAAAGATTTTCCATTTGGTGTGCTAGGAAAAATATTTCCCCAGAATCTGCTGAATTGCCCATTTTGTTAGATTACATGGTACATCTTAATTCCTTGGGTCTCAGACCAGCTACCCTGAGAGTTCATTTGGCAGCTGTGTCTGCTTTTGTGTCAGCAGGAAAGTCATCCCCTCTTTCCTCTCATCCTGTGTTTTCCAAGTTTTTTAAGGGATTACTCCATACTAATCCTCCCTTTTGGGAACTGGCCCCTGCTTGGGACCTTAATGTTTGCATTGCCCAGTTAATGCAACCCCCTTTTGAACCTCTGTCTTCTGCAGAGCTTAAGTACCTAACTTGGAAAACTGTTTTTCTAGTGGCTATCACTTCTGCCAGGCCTTAAGTGGTGCAAGCCTTGTCAGTGGAGACTGACTTTATTTCTTTCCACAGGGATAAGGTAGTCCTTAGGACTAATAGGAGAGTTTTGCCTAAGGTGGTTTCAGATTTCCATCTTAATCAATCTATCTCCTTCCAGTATTTTCACTGATCACTCCTCTTGGTGAGAGGAGGTTGCACAGCCTGGATGTTAAGAGAGCTCTTAGTTATTATATAGAGCGTACCAAAGGTCTGGTTGAATCCTCCAACTTTTCCTTACCTATGGTGAAGTTGGGAAAGGCAAACCTGACACTAAGAGATCAATAACCAGGTGGATTGTCTCTTGTATCCAATTTTGTTATCAGAAAGTGGGCAGAGTCCCCAGTTTGAGGCTCATTCTACCAGGGTACAGCTGCGTCTCTAGCTGCTGCCAGAATATCCCTTTATTAGAGATTTGCCAGGCTGCTACTTGGAAAACGGTACACACTTTTTACCAAGCATTACCCCTGGATGTCCAGGCCAGGAGATGCTCGGTTTGGCACAGCTGTTCTTCAGATCCTATTCCCTAAGTAGGTTCTGCCCCTCCTCCATGGAGGTACTGCTGTGTATTCTGCTAATGTCTATAATATAGCAAGACTTCATGTTGTTTGAAGAAAAAATTACTCACCTTAGTAATGTTGTTTCTTCTAATGGAGTCTTGCTATATTATAGACCTCCCCCCCAACCTGACCCTCTCAGAACCTCTACTTGGTGGGGTGCGGGCAACTTAGTGTGGGCACTACTTATGTCCTGTTAGCATTTTGTCCCCTTGGGGACTTTGGGGGTGTGTATGTGTACGCGTGGGTGTGTTTTATTGTACTTATGTTCCATTTTCATATTATTAGAATGGTGTTAGTATTTCTGGTCCCCTGACTTGAGTCTTGGGTGTTGGGACCATCAATGGTTGTTATTATTTAGGTAGCCATTTGGCTAGTGTGAGTTACAGCTTCCACACAGACTTTAGTGAGTTTGGCTCGTAAAGATCTGACAGTTCAAGTTTGAAATGACACAGATAGAGCTGCTCTCGTGCCAAAATTCCATTTTGGAATGGTTTTAACCATTTCACTCCGGGGCAGTTCTAGAGCTGGATCAAACTGCTAATGTCTATAATATAGCAAGACTCCATTAGAAGAAACACCATTACTAAGGTGAGTAATTTTTTCTTCCTCTTTATCTACCCTTGGTTCTGTTGTATGTAAATTCAGCATTCCCCCCATTTGTCTGCGAAATCTTCCTCATCCAGGAATGCTGGTTCACCCTCTCGGTCTGACTAATCCTTGCCCTCTAGTGGTGCTCAGTCTGAGTCAGCCTTTGATTGTGGCTTTTCCATAACTGTTAAGGATTTGAAAAAAGGGCCACATCTGTTTTATATCCTGAATGAAAGGCAACTCTTCATCAGAAATCGTTGTCCCCCGTCTTTAATGTTTTTTTGGGGGGCTGCAGATTCTTTTCTTTATGGCAGAGAATCAGCCTGCCTCTTGTGTTTTTTTTTCTCCACAAAACTAGAGATATGCTTTGTCTTAATCCTGCGTTTTTTTCCCTGAGCTCTGCTCGGCTCATGTGAGAAATCCATTCTCATCAGGACTTCCTTGACCGCCACCTCAGCTCTGTCACCCTGTCTTTTACCAGGGCTTATCTGTCTGTTCTCCATCAGGCTGCTATGGTTCCCCACCATGGCGGGGCCATCACTGGTATTCCCCAAGTCACTCAGCGGTCTAAATCCTCCAGCTGATGGAAGAGAGGCTGCCTGAGTCTGTGGGTGCTAGGCCTGCAGGTAGGTTGAATTGCTTCACCCTGAGTGAGAGTGGTTTTGCCACTTTCCATTTCTCCATCCTTGAGGATGCTGCCATCAGAACATCGTTGGACACACTCGTGCATAGTGTATGTGCATAAATGTGCATCGACGTCCGTGGCATCCTTCCCATTCTGTCTTTTTGCCCCAGCTGCACCTCCACCTGTGATCATCCAGGCAGTAATGCTGCAGCTGGATGTGGCACCCTCCCTTACCATACGAAATGAGCATTCTCTTGGAGGCTTGGCCTTCCTATCCTGATCGGCCCTCCAATCTGAGCGCGTTCCTTAATCCAGATTGCTTTTATAGGAAGTGTTACCTTGCTGCTGGGTGGCTTAAAGAGGTTTTTCAGCATCTCTGTGTGAAGAAGCATTTGTAATTGCCCTACTATCAGAGTGGTCACCACTGTGATCTCTGTACAGTTTTGCCACTTTACTGCTATCAGAGTTGCCCCCACTTTCTGAGTGGTCTCCGTGTTTGGCACTTGTGCTGCAACCAGGGTTGCCCCCACAGTCCAATGGGTTTCTTGCCAACTTGGCTTTAGTCTTAGATGTGTCCTTTTCTCCCCCCAGGGGACAGCCTTACTGACATGTGGGAACTTTCCACAACAGAGTTTGACACAGAAGCAGACACATTTTCTGTTTTCAACCAGAACATTACAAGTATTATACTTTTCAAATCTGTGATCAGATCCTAAGCATTAAGCAAAGTGAATGGCTGTGATTTTGAAAGTAAATTTTATTACAGGCTTCATACTATTTTTTAAACCAGGTTCTGCCTTCTGTCTGGTTTTTGAAAGTATAAGGAGGTGTTTTAAAATATGCTAAAAGCAGTTCTGACTACCAAGATTCAGTCCACTATCCACACATAGGCAGATACCACCGATCATGCTCAGTCACCAGGACAGTCTTCAAGCTTGACTCCTTCTACCACCCAGTATCATCCACTGGCTCCTCCCCCGCTGATGTCAGATCTTTCTTTCCCCTGGAAGAGACGGGTCTCTTCCTTCACAGCTCCATGCAATGTGAGAGGCTTCTAAAAGTTCTACTGACCTGAATTCAGTTCACTATTCACACCTTTTTATTTATTTAAAATATGATAACTGGGAAAGGCACACTGAGCCAGGGCTCATTTCCAGGCGCAACCTGGGGGAGTGAAAAGAGGAGAGGAATAACAGACATTTTACAGTAAATTTCAGGCACAATACAAACATTTTACAGAAATAAAATTTTCTGGCACTATGAAAACAGGCAGGTCAGAGATTACAATGTGCATGCTTTGTAACATAAACTGAAATACATTTGCTAAACAAGTAGGTTACAATAATGTCAAGCTGGCGGAGAATAAGTGCAGAAAAACAATAACAAATATAAGTGAAGTTTAGTAAACAACAGTAGGAAGTTTGAGACTAGGGTAAGAAAAGTTGTAGGTGAAAGTGCTTTTGGAGGACAAAGTGAGGGGAGAAGACAGAATGGAGCTTAGGTAAAGGGGTTGTAGTAAGCTAGGATGAGAGAAGCTGGGTAGGAGAGAGAGACACAAGCTGTCAGAGCGAGGGAGAAGTCGCAGAGAGGACTTGAGGGAAATGAGCATGGGGAGTGGCAGGATTCACTAGGAAGCTGATTCCAAATAGAAGGGACTCAGTAGGAAAAAGCAGACATCCCTGCCCCCTAGTGGGGGTAAGGGAGGGAGAAAGAGCGAGTATCCCTGGAGTGGAGGGTGTAGGTAGAGAGGTGACCTGGTGATAAGCAGGAGGAGAGATTGGAGGGGAGGGTCCCAAACCAGTATTTGGCAGTTAGGGAGATGCGGTGGACTAGGTGCATGTGGGGAAAAAGGGACAATGGATAGAACACAGTAGAGTAGACAGTGGTGAGTGAGGAGAGGGGAAGAGGTAACAAAGCGACAGAAAGAGTTTAGGAGGGTGTCAGGTTCAGAGAGGGAAGTCACTATGCAGATGCATAGACAACATCAGCATAATCAAAAATGGATAAGATTGTTTTGGTAACCAGGTCGTGGCGAGTGGGTAAAAGGAAGCAATCTTTGTGCCAGTAGAGGGTGCCGAGTGTTGGGCGGAGTTGGCTGCAGACAGCGTCAATACAGGACGAAAAGTGTAATTTACTGTCTGGCCAGACAGCTAAGTACTTTGAGTTTTGGACCACTTCTTGGGGGAGCCAGCCAGGTGAGGAACCTGGGGAAGAGCTGAAGTCTAGACAGCCTCTGTCTGGATCCGAAGCACATAGAAACTGTTTGCTTGGAATTTAATTTCAATTGGTTTGCCTGGAACCAGTCCTGAACTTTATTAATGTCTTGCTGGAGGGGGGTAACTACGTCGTCTAGGGCAGAGCCAGAGGAGAAGATCACTGTATCATCTGCATACATGTGTATGTGGGACACAGAACAGATGGAGGGGAGGTCATTTATAAAGATTGAAAAAAGGATGGGACTGAGTATGGAGCCTTGGGGAACACCTGCGAGGATAGGTAGGGGAGAGGATAGGGCATTGCTGATTAGGACTGATTGTTGTCTGTTGTTCAGGTAGAAGCTGAATCAGTTGACTGTAGCTTGAGACATGCCGAGAGATTGGAGTTTGTAGAGCAGTAGTTTGTGAGAAACTGAGTCAAAGACCTTCACTAGGATTATAAACATTGTGGCAGTAATTTGACATTTGTCCATTGTAGATTGTATTGATTCAGTGATCTGAGCAGGGAGGTGACAGTGGAATGCTGTTTTCTGAAACCTGACTGGAAAGGGGAGAGAGAGAGAGAGAGAGAGAGAGAGACAGACAGACAAACAAACACTGTGAGATGGTCCAGGACCCTGGGGTCAACCAGAGATTTCTGCAGTTTGGCAAGGGAAGGGCTGGAGCAAGATGGGCCTGTAGTTGGTGGGGGAAGTCAAGTCCCCCCCCCAGTAGAGTGGGATCACTTTTTTTCTCTGCCTGGGGGATGATACCAGTGGAGAGAGAGAGATTTAGCAGGTGGGCTAGTGGGTAGGTTATGGCTGGGGCAGAGATGCGTAGGAGCGTTGGGTGAAGACCATCTGGACTAGATTTCTCAGGATTTAGGGATATTAGTGCATTGTAAACCTCTGTAGTTGAGATGGGGTGGAGCTGATAGCCCGAACCAGGACGGGGGCGGGAGAGGCAGTGGGGTTGTCAGGCGGGGCACAAATGAAAAATTTGTTGAAAGTCTTGGCTCTGGTGGCAGGGTCAGAGATGGACGAGCCAACTAGGTTAAGGACTTTGGCACAAGGGAGGCCGGGGGGGGTAAATGCTGAAATGGATAATTCTCCAGAATATTGTGGGGGAGCCAAAGTTAGTCTGGAGTTGGGACTTAAAGTAGGCGGCTTTAGCCTGATGAATGGCCTTGGTACATGTGTTACAGTGGGCTTTGTACCAAAGAAGGAGTGCAAGGGACCTGGAAAACTTAAACTGTGCCCAACATTTGTCCCGGGCTTTGCAGAGGGATAAAAGGTCTTGTGTGATCCACGGGTGGTGGAGGCATTTTACTCTGGCCCTCTTCAGGGGGGCATGGGTGTTCCAGATCCGTGTTAGGGTGTCTGAGAAGAAGCGGAGAGCTGAGTCGACTTCTGGAGCAGACAGCAGAGAGGACCAGTCAACACTGGTTAGGTCTTGGATTAGGGTAGCTGAATCAAGGTCTCGTAGAGGGCAGTTCCAGATGTATTTAGGGGTCGAGAGAGGGACATCAACTTTCCTAACACAGTAGGTGATGCAGTGGTCACTGAGTGCATCTGGGAGAACCTCAGCAGCAGTGATCCTGTAGGGATGTGAGGAGAGCACCCAGTTGAGGAGGGTGTGATTAGTGGATTTTGGGTTAAGCTGTGTTGGCTCAGAGATTAATTACATAAGGTTTTGCAACTCTTATCTGGAGGAAGGAGGGTTTGGTGGATGGGGAGAGCCAGTCTAGATTGAAATCACCGAGTAGAATAAGCTTGCCTTTTTCCGCGTGGGAAGAGATGCAAGCAATGAGGGAGTCGTGTGCCTTTTTTGGGGGGGAGGAGACTAAAGTACACTGAAGTAAATAGGAATGGAGGACGGCACGGAAAGGAGAAAGACTAGGAATTTGTGCGAGGCAGGAGTGGATTCCTTTAGTGTGACAGAGCAGGAAAGAGACTGTCTGGATATTATGGCAGTCACTGAAACATGGTACACAGAGAACCATGACTGGGATGTCAGCATACCAGGATACACAGTCTACAGGAGGGACAGGGTGGGTAAAAGAGGAGGAGGAGTAGCTCTCTATATAAGGGAAGGGATTAAAGCAACAGAACTAAAGAGTAAACAGGAAGTTGATGAGTCACTATGGGTTACCCTGGAGACAGGAAATGGCACCACAATCCGCATGGGGGTTGTGTACAGACCCCCATCTCAGGGGAGGAATGGACAAGGAAATGATAGAAGGCATCCTTAAAATGGCAGAAAAAGGGGAGATATTGTTGATGGGGGACCTGAATATGCCAGATGTTAACTGGGGTACCTTTGCTGTAGGCACATCCAAGAGCAGGGTCATTCTTGATGCCCTACAGGGGGCATTCCTCAGACAGCTAGTGTTGGAACCCACTCGGGAGGGAGCAATCTTAGACCTGGTACTCTGAAATGGGGAAGGAGAAAGGATCTCTGATTTAGAAGTGGGTAGCCATCTGGGAACAAGTGTCCACCAAACAGTGTGGTTCACAATAAACACAGCCATAGAGGCAAGTCATACAAAAACAAGAGTATTGGACATTAGGAAGGCTGACTTTGGGAAAATGAGAGAGTGCCTCAGAAAAGCACTAGCAAATGGGCAAGAAGGAGGGGTAGAGGAACAATGGGGAATAATCAAAACAGCCATCGCAGAGGCAACAAGCCTTCGCGTGAAGCAAATCAACAAAACAAAATGAAGGAAAAAACCACTATGGTTCTCAAAAGAGGTGGCAGGGACAGTTAAGGAGAAAAGGATAGCATTCAGGAAATGTAAGGAAACACAGAAGGAGCAGGACAAAAAACTTTATCAGTTAAAGTAGAAGGAGGCAGGGAAGGCAGAATAGCAAAGGCACAAACTGAGGAAAAGATAGCCAACTCTGTTAAGAAGGGGGATAAAACCTTTTATAGGTACATTAGGGAGTGAAGCAAGACCAAGGGAGGGATACAGAGACTTAATAAAGGGGAGGGAATGTGAGGCAGAGAGTGACAGTGAAAAAGCAGGGATACTGAACGAATATTTATGCTCAGTATTCATAATGGAAGGAGGGGAGGTACCTAAACCAAACAAGAGAAACTCTGAATGGGGAGGGTCGATGCAATGGTCCATTCACAGAAGAAAGGGTTTTGAATGAACTCTTGAAACTGAGGGTGGACAAAACAATGGGGCCTGATGGGATTCACCTAAGAATTCTAAAAGAACTAAGGGTAGAACTAGTAACACCACTAACTACCCTTTTTAATAAATCATTGGAGGATAGGGTGGTACCTGAGGACTGGAGGAGGGCAAATGTGATTCCACTTCACAAAAGTGGGAGCAGGGCAGAGGCAGGAAACTACCGACCATTTAGTTTGACTTCAGTGGCAGGGAAAATGATGGAATCACTTCTGAAGGAAAGAATTGTTGAGTACATAGAGGCCAGTGGGGCACAGGACCAAAGGCAGCATGGTTTTACAGCATGAAGGTCATGTCAGATGAACCTAATAGTTTTCTTTGACTGGATGACCAAAGTAGTAGACATGGGAGGGGCTGTGTATATGGCTTACCTAGATTTTAGCAAGGCATTGACACAGTCTCACACAAAAGATTAATATACAAGTTAGCCAGTCTTGGAGTGGGTCCCACTGGGTGCGCAACAGGATGCAAAGGGTAATAGTAAACGGAGTCCACAGTGAAGGAAGGAGGGTAACTAGTGGGGTACCACAGGGTTCGGTACTGGGACTGGTCCTCTTTAATGTCCTTATAAGTGACATTGGAGAGCTCCTGGAAGGAAAGGTATCTCTCTTTGCAGATTACACAAAGATCTGCAACAGGGTTGATACACAAGATGGGGTGGAAAAGATGAAAAGGAACTTGGCAGGGTTGGAGAAATGGTCAAATATGTGGCAGCTCAGATTCAGTGAAAAGAAGTGCAAGGTAATGCATCTGGGAAACAAAAACACAGGAGAAGAGTACACAGTGGGGGGGCTGAGTTAATAACAACAACAAAAATCGAAACAGACCTGTGAGTAATTATATCAGATGACCTAAAGGTGGGCAAGCAATGTGAGAAGGCAGTAAGGAGGACTGGGGGGATACTGGGATGCATAGGGAGAGGCATCAATAGTAGAAAACAGGAAGTTGTTATCCCTCTGTACAGACAGTCAGTGAGACCCCATCTGGAGTACTGCGTGCAATTCTGGAGACCCCATCTCCGCAAAGACATAGACAGAGTGGAGGCTGTCCAGAAGAGGGCAACCAAAATGGTGCAGGGTCTGCACCAGAAGACATACGAGGAGAGATTAAAGCAGCTTAATATGTATACCTTTGAGGAAAGGCGGGAGAGGGAGGACGTGATAAAAACTTTCAAGTATCTCAAGGGGATTAACAAAGTACAAGAGGGTAGCATCTTTCAGAAGAAGAGATGTGAAAGAACAAGGGGGCACAATTTGAAGATAGAGGGAGTACGGCTTAGAGGTAATGCGAGGAAGTATTTTTTCATGGAGAGGGTTGTGGTTGCATGGAACAGCCTTCCTGAGGAGGTTGTGGAGTCAGTAACAGTGGGAGAATTCAAGAATGCATGGGACAGGCAGAAGGCAATTCTAGTGGGGGGTAGGAGGAAGAAAGCTGTTGATTAACTAGAATCTGCAGCTTATCCATCAGGTAGGGGAAATGGGCAGACTGTGTGGCCAGCGGTCTTATCTGCCATCCAATTTATGTTTCTGTGTCTCATTTACATCGCTAACACCACCCATCAAGATTTCTGCACATCTGTCCTGGCGGAAGAGGTTATAGTCAGGGATAGAGGGATGAGTCTGGAATCCTGTTAGACAGCCAGGATTCGGTGCTACACAAGATGTCTGGGGAGTGCTGGGTGAACCAAACCTTGAGGGCATCCAGTTTGGGTAGAAGACTCCTAGCGTTCAGGTGGAAAATGCGGAGACCTTTTTGTGGGCTGATGCAGGGGAGGTCTGGGGCTGGGTTCAATATCACCACCTAAGAGTAGAAGAAGTAGTGCTAGAAAGGCGAGAACCAGATGCAGATAGTTGGACCATGATACCATGATGACCAAAGCAGTAGACCAGGGAAGGGCTGTGGACATGGCCTACCTAGACTTTAGCAAGGCATTTGACACAGTCCCACACAAAAGATTAATAGTCAAATTAACCAGCCTGGGAGTGGGACCCAGGGTGGTAGCCTGGGTAAAACATTGGCTGTACAACAGGACACAGAAGGTAATTGTAAATGGAGTCCATTCTGAAGAAAGGGGGGTTACTAGTGGGGTACCGCAGGGTTCAGTATTGGGTCCAGTCCTTTTTAATGTCTTCATCAGTGACATTGCAGAGGGACTGGAAGGAAAAGTATGCCTTTTTGCAGATGACACAAAATCTGCAACAGGGTTGATACACAAGGAGGCGTGGAAAGGATGAAAGGGACTTGGCAAGGTTGGAGGAATGGTCAGAAGTATGGCAGCTAGGATTCAATGCAAAGAAGTGCAAAATAATGCACCTGGAAACAAGAACCCAGGAAGAGAATACAATGGGTGGGGAGGTAATAACAACAACAAAAAAGGAAAGGGACCTGGGGGTAATCATATCAGATGACCTTAAGGTTAGCAAGCAATGTGAGAAGGCAGTAGGGAGGGCTGGGGGTATACTGGGATGTATAGGGAGAGGCATCAGCAGCAGAAAACAGGAAGTTGTTATCCCTCTGTACAGACAGTTGGTGAGACCCCATCTGGAGTACTGTGTCCAGTTCTGGAGACCCCATCTTCGCAAGGACATAGACAGGATAGAGGCAGTCCAGAGGAGGGCAACTAAAATGGTGCAGGGTCTGCAAGAGAAGCCGTATGAGGAGAGACTAAAGGAGCTTAATATGTATACCCTTGAGGAAAGAAGGGAGAGGGGGGACATGATAGAAACTTTTAAGTACCTCAGTGGAATCAACAAAGTCCAAGAGGGTAGCATTTTTCAGAAAAGAGACTTGCAAGAACAAGGGACACAATTTAAAGATAGAAGGAGGGCGGTTCAGGGGCAATGTGAGGAAGTATTATTTCACAGAGGGTAGTGGATGCATGGAACAGCCTTCCTGAGGAGGTTGTGGGGTCTAAAACTGTGGGAGAATTCAAGAATGCATGGGACAGACATAAGGCAATTCTTGTGGGGGGTAGGAAGAAATAGGCTGTTGGTTAACTAGGATCTGTGGCCTATCCTGTAGGTAGGGAAATGGGCAGACTAGATGGGCCTAGCGGTCCTTATCTGCCGTCAAAGTCTCTGTTTCTATGTCTATGTTTCTATGATTAGACTTGGTGTCTGTAACACATGTGTAAGTGGCATATGATGGAAAACTATTTTTGAAGAATTAGTGGCAGTGAGTGGTGGGGGCAAATAGAAGGGGCAAAATGAGTGTTGCAAAGGGAAATACAATAAAGATGGTGGTTTGTCTCCAGGAAATATGTCAGGGGTCACAGAGTCAGAGAAAGTAGCACAGTCAGGGCAGAGAGTATAAAGCCTGTCAATAGTAGCTGGGTCATGGTATGGCTGGGGGGGGGGGTGAGAGGGAGTGGTCCTGGGTTAGCTGGAGAGAGAGAGTGTGGGAAAAGAGAGAGAGAGGTTTCTTGAGGGATAAGCCACGCAAACAAAAGCCCAGGCAAAGTGGGGACAGGTCAGCCTGAAAGTTGACCGAGTACATTCAGCTAAAGTCAGGGTGGGTGCAAAGGAACTGCTAAAGGATGGAAGATACCAAAGGGGAGCACAGTAGGGAGGCTGGGACAAACCAAATTGAGCCTAGGAAGCAGGCATAAAATATATACTCTAGGTGGCAGTAAGGCACAAAAACAAGAGTGGGAAAGCTGAAGAAGATATAAGAATTGCCTCTGCCTGGATACTTGTTGGCAGTGGTAGCCTGGAGGACAGAGCATAAAGCTGGGGATAAGTGAGGAAGCCTAGGATCAGGGTTTGAATCCCTGAGCCTCCACAAGTAACTCAGAGAAATAGTGACAGCCGGAAGGGGTGGGGGAGGGGGACAGTTGCTCAGCTTAAATCAGTCAAGACAAGTCTCCAGTTAGGAGGATGGGAAGGACCACTCTTACTTTCAGTAGGGGGTGCAGAAGTGGGCTGATTGATTCTGATCGAACCTTTAAAGACAGTGCCACCTCTGGTTGGGTGGTTGGATGGGAAGAGACAATTCACGTAGTGCTGCTCTGCCAAGAGCTCTGTGGTACCTGCTGCTTGTATGCCGGCTTCGCTCTGATGTGGTGGAAATTAAGGAGAGCGGGTGAAGTGGGGAACCCAAAATGGATCCAGTTCACAGGATTAGCAGGTCAGACTGGGGCAGACAAAAGGCTGGAAAGGTCAGTGCGGGAACCAGGGAAAGCCTGAGGGGGGAGGGGGGAGGGTGAGAGAAAAGCAGGAGAGACCACAGAAAGCAAGATGGCTGGTCTGAGTATGCATAGGCTACACTGGAGCCACACCACCTAGTCAAAATCACCAGTTAGGTACAAAAGCACTGCATGGAGTTATAGCAGTCTGGCTCTAGCTAACAGGGAATAAACAGCACCGGAGAAGCCAGGCTGACATAGAGCAGGCTAACAAGGTACATTAGGCACCAGTATAAGATGCAAACACTACAGTGCAGGTACTTAAGGCACCGGTAAAATACACAGATAATACAGGGCAAGCTGCAGAGGCACTTAAGGCACCAGTACAGCGCTCCGTGAACAGAAGTAGGATGGTAATAAATCAATCAGTAGTGCTCCCTAGTACCTGCGGCTTGTGTGCAGGCTCTGCTCCAAGGTGGTGGAAATTAAGGAGTGCAGGTGAAAGTGGGAATATTTGGCAATATGCTGGATTCTGCTAACTGTCTCAGCACATATAACTTTGTCTAGAAGTTTGTTCCCTTCTGCTGCCATCTGTGTAAGCATTAAGCCACGACACAGCATGGTTCTGCTGGAGAAGTAATCCATGCCGGAAGACAACACAGGCAGGTTCCTCCAACAACCCAGGCATGGATTAATTCGACAGTAGAACCATGCTTTGGAGTGGCTTAATGTGCTTGTAACATGGCAAGTGCAGAAAAAGGTTTTTATATTTGATCAATAATACACAGTCACAGTGACTGCTGTTGAAACCTAGGATTATGTATTATAACTGAATACAGTGCTTTCAACATGCTGTGTTTAAATGTAATGTGAGTACAAACGCAAACAAAATGAATTACTCTCTGTATACAGATTCGGTTAACATTTAGTAAGACGTTGATTTTTTAGGTAGCTTACTTTAACGTTGCAACGCTCTCCATTATTATTGTGTGTTTGATTCAGGGAATCGCTGTTGAATCGTTGGGAAACCTATATGCATATATTTGCATGCATTGCAACAGTACAGGTTCAGCATGGGGCAGATCACAACATTTTGTACTGTTCAGCTCACATTTTTAACTATGCGACAAACATTTCAAGTGTGAGATTACAAGAATGGAGCAAGATGTGAATCGAGGTGTGTGATGGAAGGATTAACCACGACAGGGCATGGCTTTACTGAACATTAATCCATTCCTTTGGAGGAGTTGTGAAGCATGAGGCCACAGGCCAAGTGACTTCAGCCACCAGACACGGATTAATGCACAGTAAACCCATGCCCTGAAATGGGTTAATCCTCTTATAACATAGGCAGTGTCGTGTTACAGGTTTATCTAAAGGAATATTAAAAAAGTAAATCTCTATGAACATGCATTTGTAATAAAATAGTCCTTCCATCTAATGGGTTTGGCCTTCTGAGGATGCTGTAGTTGTAGTTCTCCACTAGGTGGATTTGTCCTAATGAGGATGTCGTAGTTGTAGTTTTTTTTACGTTTCTCTGGTGGAATGATCTGAAAAGGTCACTTTACATTGCTATCAATCACGATTTTGTGGTCCGGCAAGGCAACTATGGGTATACTGGGGATTAATCAGTGGTCAGGTGACCTGTTTGGAGAAATCGGAATACAGGAGTTTTTGCACTCATGTTATAATAAATATTAGATAACATTGTTTAATTAAACATCACCATTTTCCATCTGCCCAGTGCTCAGCTGGTGCAAGTTTCCCAGCATCCACAGCAACTGATTCAGCTCACATTTATAACTATGCGGGTAACATTTTAAGAACAGAGCAAGGTGTTACTTGAAGGATGTGACTAGCACTGACAGGGAGATTACTTTAAGCAATGTTATGTAATATTTCAGATTATACAATGGCAAGAAAGAATCCTGGTCTCTGATTGGTCAGTTTGGGGCTGGACCTGTGGCGTTATCCCAGCACGTCGCCACAGGTCTAGTCTCAGCACTGTGAACCAATATGGATGATGACCACCATGATGACCTATTTTTTTGCATCTTCTTTGAGAAACAAAAATATTTTTCCACACTAACAAAAACATTCTTTAAAATTATTTATATAACAACAAGCCATTGTATAATAGGAATAATGCACTCCAGGGTGTGTGTCGTTTGGGATAGCATACGCCCGGGCGTGGGCATACTCGGCCTGTGGCCTGCCCAACCCCCAGGCGTGGCGTTATCCCAGCACGACACACACCCTGTCGCGGCATTATTCCTTATTTGTAACTATTACTAACGCACGACTCGGTCCCGATATTGCAGTCCTGTGTGCTTGGGGTGGGGAGGGGATGTGTATGAAGTGGGAGGTCTTGCTCAAGCATGATGCCGATTGCTGTGCCCCCAGCACACAGCGCTCATTCCTCGTGGTCAGGTGATCTGTTGTGGCCAATCCGTGGGTGACCTTAGTCGTAGCCATGTTATAATAGTTTTTAAAGTGAACGAGTCCCTCTGTTGATACAGTGAAGGAATTTGAATGTCTGAATCTTGTCCCCTGGTTTCCACCTATCGTACACAGGATATAGTACATGTTCAGCTCCTCCAGCCACTCCTCCTATGACGTCCCCTGTTGAGGAGGAGGAGGAGCAGAATGGATTTATATAGCAGTTTTCGTACGCATTGTATCCCAAACATAAGGAATGAGAAACTGGTAGTGAAGTGACTCTAAACTTGTAGTGGCAGTCATTTTGCCCATCAACATCCACACAGCCTTGGACAATTGCATTTACTCATTTTCACCTGGGCTGCCATTTTTTGTTGGGTTAAGCAGTGGATGGTTCGGATTTCACATGGCACTATTGGCAATAATGAAAAGGGACCTCGGTTTAACATCGCGTGAAGAATGGCACATATTGATAGTACTGCAGTTGGGTGCCAGCAATTACGGTATTAGCTCAATCCCTTTGTGGGACTAGAACCCGTGGCCATCTGGCCCAGAGGCGATGTGCTACCTACTAAGCCACACTGACTGATTTTTCAGTGGTCCCTTTGCTCCCAGATCATCTTGGTAGACCTCCTTTACATTGCTTCCAGTCTGTCCCTGTCCTTCTCAAGGTGCTAGTTCCAAAATTGCACAATACTCCAAGTAAGGTCAGACTAACAGTGTGTATAGGGGCATTATCACCTCTGTTTTTCTACTAGTGATTTGCCTGCTTACAGTATACATCTCTGTATTCAATTTGCCTTTTCAACCACTATATTGCATTGTGGTGCTGCTTTTAAACTGTCCATGATCATAGTCCCAGAATTTTTTTCCTCCACTATGCTGTCTGTCATCACCCCCCATATATTTTATTTTTTAGGTTTTTGACCCCTACTACGTGCATAACTTTATACTTCTGTGCGTTAAGTTCTAACTGCCACACTTCAGACCACCCCTCCAGTTTCTCTAGATCACTCTTCATGGTCCTAGCCCCCTCCTTGGAGTACACTCTACCACAGATCTTGGTGTTGTCTGCGTAGAGGCATTTCTTCCCATGGACTCCCACACCTACAGTGGCGTCCCCCAGGATGAAACCCAATTCTGCAGCATTTTGCAGCACCCTGCAGAATGCTGCAGCAGATCTACTGAATAAAGCAATGTAATTTCAATGGCAATTAGTCCCTATTGTTATTCAGGAAAATTTGTCACTGCCAGGATGAAGTGAATGACACAGATTCCTGCATGGCAAAGGGGACTAATTGCCATTGAAATTACATTGCTTTATTCAGTAGATCTGCTGCAGCATACTGCAGAGTGCTTTAAAAGTGGGTTTCATCCTGGGGGACGCTACTGTATGTTACAAATGAACATATGGAAGAAAACTGGTCCCAAGACCAACCCCTGCTGCACCTTGCTAGTGACTTCCTTGATTACTCACCATTCAGTAATTCCTTCCTCCTGCTCAGTCAGTTTTTTACCCACCATGACGCTTTATATCCAATCCCAAATTTGCCGAATTTCTTCACCAACCTTCTCTGAGGGATGGAGCTGAAGGCTTTGCTAAAATCCAGGTATAATATGTCTAGAGCCAGCCTCTTGTCAACTACTCTTGACATCAAGTCGAAGTTGATGAGGTTGCTGTGGAGCGACCTCCCGCTGGTTAAACAGTGCTGAATGGGATCCTACAGCCCATTCACCTCCAGGAATCCCAACATAAACTCCTTTATGATGGATTCTAACATCTTCCCACTGTCGCCGTCAGACTGACTGATCTGTATGTAGTTGCCTAGCTCCTTTCTACTCCCGCTTTTATTTACAGGGGCCACATATGCTGCCCTCCAGTCCTCTGCCACCTCTGTGGTCTCTAGTGAGCAGTTGAAAAGGACTGTTAGTGGACCTGCCCCATTTTTCTCAGCACCCTGGGGAGCAACACATCGGGACCCATTGATTTCCTAGGCCCTCCATTTCAGTACTGCCATTAAAGAAGTGCATGATTTTTGTCCCTTTAACGAATGGCTTTTAGGCCTAAATGCAGATGACTGTGTAAATAGGATTCATAGGATTTATACAAGTCTGTAAGCATTAGCCCGTATGACTCGCCATTTTCAATGGATTTAAGTAATTATTTTGTTCCCCCAATATTTAGCTAATTTATTTATTTAGAAGAAATTCACAAGGAAAGCAACATGAACTGTGGAACAGCTCGTTTTCAGAAGCGTCCGGGGGCGGGGGGTTACATAAGGAGATGACGAAAGCCAATATCAAGAGAACAGTGTACAGAGTCATATACATTCTTCATCCAAAAACAAGTTAATACAAAAACAAGGCAGACATAGTTAGAAAATAAACAGGGACATAGTATGCAAAATATGTAACTAGACACATCAGTTATCACTGACACATGGTACTGAGACATAAATTTGTTGAACAACAACATGAGCTTAATCCTAATGACTAAGCCAGGTTTAGAATGTGGTGAGAGCTGACTGCTGAGAACAGTGCTTATAGTTCGAGGGTGGGAACAGGCAAGGACAAGTGCTAGTGGGATCAATGGAAGTGCTTAGTTTGTGCGCCATACGTGATGAAGTTAGGGAGAGAAGAGCAGGAGTGAGTGAGAGAGTAGGTGGTGTAGGGGGACATTAGAGTGATTGGGTAGCCAGGACCTTTACCCCTTCAGGATGCTGAGAATCCTGCAAGGGGACTGGGAGTTGGCAGAGGAAAATAGGGAGATAGAATAAGAGGAGGAGGGGAGGAGAGGAATGGGGAAGTAGAGGTAGAGGGGTGGGCAATGTTGAGGTAGTGTTGAAAGGAGGTTATAGTGTTTAGAGTCTTAAAGGGGGAGAGAAAAAAGGTATAGATAAAAAGTTATTGATAAGGGGATGGGTAGGGAGGTAGGATGGATTAGTTGCAGTTGCAGCAGCGTAATGCTACTCTAAAGGTGTCCATAGATGTACAGCTCACTATAGCCTTAGGCAGGCTCTTCCATAGAGTCACCACCCTTTGATTAATCCAGGCGCTTCTTTTGTTGGTTTTTTACAATTTGCCTTTTAGTTGGTATTTATGAATTCTTGCTTCCCTTTCATTCATCTTTCTTTCAAGTCTTATGCACTCCCATAGGTCATTCTCCCTGAATGCCAAGCGTAAGTCTCCCTTAAGATATCTGTACTCGAATGAGTATAAATCGGGCTCAGATGATCCCTCTTTACATGATGGGTGAGATGGGGATGCAGTTCTTTTTGTTGTTCTCGTCTGGACCTTCTCCACGAGTTCAGTATGGCTTTTAGTATGGGGTGCCGAGAACCGTGCACAGTACTCCGTATGGTGCACTGCTCAGGCCACAGCTGAAGTGACTATGACCTTGCAATCTCTACTCCTAATACAGTGCCCACTTATGACAGAAACTGTTCTAATGGACAGTCGGTTGCAGCAGACAAAAACTGATTTCCCAAACAAAATATACTGAATCCAATGCATTTTTCTCTGGTTATAACGGACAGAAACATTGTTTATAACGGACACTATGAAACTGCTATTGAAATTTGTAGTGCTTTTTTTGGGGGGGGGGAGTGCAGAGCTGGTGAGGAGATTTGGCAAATGTAGAATTAAGATGGAAGAGCTGCAGGGATAAAGTTTCTTATTAATTCTCCACAAGCTGCACAAACTTTATTAGTTCATTAATTACACTAAAAGGAAATTATTTTATAGTTCAGTAAACCACGTATGGTACCTTTGTCATTGTTCTTACTGACCTAGAACCCTAAAGATACCCCCCAGCATGTTATTACCCGTTTTCACCACCATCTTGCAGTGCTCATCAAATGACAGTTTATTTGTGATAACACCCAAATCCTGTTCCCTGTCAGTAACCTGCAGTTCTATTCCATTTAGTGTATATATGGACATTTTGTTTCTAGTACCAACATACATACCTTCACATTTATCAATATTATATAATAATTTATGCTCCTTAGCCCATTTTTCAATATTATATGTCTCTTTGGAATTGAGTGATCACAGCATCACTGTCTACTATTGCTCCTTGTTTTGTATCATCTGCATACTTACAAATCCAGAAACTTGAAGATATTTGCATAGATGATATGTAAATATTAAATGGGGGTGGTCCTAACACTGTTCCCTGCAGGATTCCACTGGTCACCTCTCCCCAATCTGAATAATACACCCCAATACATACCCTTTGTTTTCTATCATCCAGCCATGCTTTGACCCAATTAATTATATACGGATTAAATTGTAATTCGATGAGCCTCTCAGTTAACTCTTTGTGGGGTACAAGATCAAAAGCTTTGTAGTCGTCCAGGTATACCATAGCTACACATCTACAGGAAGACCGTTATCAAATGCTTTACTTACAGGTTCAAAAAGCTGAAAAAGATTCGTTTGACGTGATCTTTTTGCCATGCATCCATGTTGTGTAATGTCCAGTAAGCCTTCTTGCTGCATATGATTGTCAGTTTCATCCTTTACATATTCCTCTATTACTTTACCTAGGACAGATGTTAGACTTATACTGTAGGTCTGTAGTTTTTTGTAGTCCTCTCTTGATCCATTCTTATATACTGTATATGAGTTGCGTTGGCTTCTCTCTACTAATGAGCATGTAAACAACATTGCCATCAGCCCGGCCAGTTCTGTTGCCAGTTCCTTCAGGACTCTGGGATGAATTCCATCAGGCCCAGGGGATTTGGTGGGATTCAGTTTTTCCAATTTAATCCTTACATCATCTTCCTTAATTACAAGTTGTGAATTTCTGGTTTCACTGGTTTAATTTGTGAGTGCCATACAATTGTCCTTAGGCTGATAAATATTCAAAAAAGTGTATTAAAGATGTTTGCTATTGTTTGGGCATCAATGATCTGGTCATCTCCCATTTTCAGCTGTCCCACTTTATGCTTTCCTCCCCTAAGACTGCTTACAAAGAAGGCCTTTTTGTTCTCTGTTGTCTCTGAGGCTAGTTTCACCACTTCTTCCTGCTTTAATTAATTTTTTTATATTCTTTTACCCTATCTTCATGTAATTTCCATTTTTCCAGAGATGGAATGCATTTAAATTTCTTGTGTGCTCTTTTCTTCATCTTTATAGATTGCTTGATTTTTTTTTTAAATGTATTTATTTTTGTTTAGCCAAATTGGAATTTTACCCTTGCTATTGGACTTTATTCTTTCAGGGACATATAGCGCTCCGAACGATTCCTCAGCCTTAGTGCTGGCCAGACGGTGCCTGCTCTTCCCCTGCTCCTGGTGGCGGCTGCTCCCTGCTTGCCCCCCAATACCCTTCCACCCTTAGCTGTGTTTGCTGATATAGGTCCCGGCCTCCATGTGGGACCTGAGAGAGATTACTGTTTTTTCTATCTACAATCTCACCTGCAGGCTATAGCTTATCACCACTAGGTGTCGCATCTTCTCTAGCCTGACTAGCTCATTTCTCCTGCTGAATTCTGATAGTAGTTGCACTCCCTGCCTGGCCCTGTACTCTTCCCTGTCTATTTCCATTGCTCCCTAACCAGACTACACCCCTTTCTCCCTAAGTTCTCCTTGTGGCTGTCCCCCTATTTTATTTTATTTTTTCTCAGTCGACTTCTCCTGTGTATCCGCTCTACCATGGAGACCAGATTATCTTTGTATCTACTTGTGCCCTTGTTTTCTTAGCTCGGTATCCCCTATGGCTGGCACCCCTCCCCCATTTGAGGAATCCCCTAGCAATTTTACCTACTCAAACATGATTGCTGAAGGTTCCCTCTCTCCTCTTCCTATAGTTTACCTAAGCTATAAACTCTTCGGGTCTCTACTAAGGTACCTGGTGTACAGGAGGCTTATCTCCCCTACTACTGTCCCCTATGCAGTGGCCATTGCTCTTCTATGGGTCATAACCCTAACCCTTACTGTAGCTGGAGATATTGAAACTAACCCTAGCCCCTCGACCTCCCTTAACATACCTACTCCTTTCGCCACTCATCTCTTTCCTCAGGCTCAGGGCCTGTCCGTCGTGCACCTGAATATTTGCTGCCTGCTCTCCCCGAGCTGGTAGTATGGGTTCTGGCTAATAACCCAGACATCCTTGTACTGTCTGAAACATGGTTAAAACCAACTGTTCTGGACCAAAACTGTGCCTTACCTGGATAGACTATGTACTGTGCTGACCGCGCCTCCTCCAAAAGAGGGGGTGGCTTGGCACTCTACTACAAGTCACACCTTAACGTCACTCTGCTGCCATCCCCCTGTCTGAATAACAGTGAGGTACTGCACTCTCTCTTGCTCCTTGGGGGTGCCAAGAAGTTGCATATATTTGGGGCGTACTTACCCCCGCCCCCGCCGTGATAGCAAACTTGGTCTTGAGGAGCTCACTGGTCTGATTCCTGCTGTAATTAAGAATAATGAAGTGATCTGCCTGGGTGATTTTAATCTGGACTGGCTGGGTCCAAACTCCTCCTCACTCACTTTGACAATCAGCAAGGCAAACCTTGAGCAACTCATCTCTTCCCACACTCGGATAACTCAGAATAACCTCTGTCACTCTATGATTGACTGGATCCTTACCAACCGCAAAGGACGGCTACTCCTCTACCGGGGTTCTACCCGACACTATTAGTGACCACTGCCCTGTCTACTGTGTAAGGGGTGCTTCTGCTGCCTTTCCTCCATCTAAAGTACTGTCCTTTTCCAGCTTTTCCTATCTGGATACCACGGCGTTCCTACTTGATTTAAAACAAGCTGACTGGTCCCCCCTATTTCAAACAAATTACATTATATTTTTTTTATTTTATTTTGAAATATCGGATTTACAACCTTTGAGCTGCGAGGCTCATTTACAAAGATACCTCGTCACAGAATAAAAACAGACAGGTTACAATTGACAGAGGAAATAGCTGTCATGTATTGGTTACAGACGTAGTTAACAGATATTATATACAGGTTAGAATACAGATATTTACATAGGCCTAGTTGTAAGAGGTTGCAGTCCATAAAGGACTTTGTCAGAAGTTTGGGTAATAGTGGGCATGAGAGCACAGGCTAGTTGCAGTTACAGGAGCGGATATTGAGGAGGTGGTTGCGGAGGGCGACTTTGAACTGGGAAATCTTGGACGTACTAGTGATGATGGCAGGGAGCACATTAAACCAAACAGGGACCCTGTAGTGGATGGATCTCTGGGCAAGGGCAGTTTTTACCCTGGGTACTGCCAGTATAGTTTTGTCTGAGTTGCGGGTGGAGATAGAGGGGGTGGCAAGTTTGAGAGAGGTGGTAACCGGGCTACTTACCACTTCAACACCACTCTGCTAGCCTTACAGACTAAACATATCCCTGTTTCAACGTGGAGGGTCAGAGGGCAGGTGACTAAGTGGCTGTAGTGGCCTCTCCTGCAACTAATCAAGGAACGGGACAAGCTTGGCTAAAATGGAAATCCTCATCTGCTCAATCTGACTTTGATGCCCATCATTCACTACGCAATGCCTGCAGCAAAGAGGTCTGAGCTGCCAAGAGTAGTTACTACCAGAAACTCCTCCAGTCCTCTTCCTCTGACCCCAAGAAGTATTGGAGCCAGATCAACGAGATAATGGGGAACACCAGGCCTCCGGCTCCCAAGGATATGCTAATTAATGAGACTCTGTGCAACAACCCCCATACTATAGCCAATGCTTTCAACTCCTTTTTTACCGAGGCTCCAAATATCTCCCCTTCGGCATACTGTGGTCCCATCACCCCCACTTCAGTTCCTCCACCACTTATCCTCTCTAATGTAGCACAGTCGGATGTTCTCAGGTTACTTCAGTCCATCCCCCCTCGAGGTAGCCCCAGGCCTGATGGTATCGAACCAAGGATAGTTGGACTTGGTGCACACCTCCTCGCTACCCCTATCACCAGGTTGTTTAATCTGTCTGTCTGCACCTCTATGGTACCTACAGCTTGGAAAGCTGCCAAGGTTATCCCTGTATTCAAGAAAGGTGACCCCAAAGTCCTAGCCAATTATCGGCCCATAGCCTTACTACCAACCCTCAGTAAGATTTTAGAGAAACTTATTCATCGCCAGATCTCTACGCACCTATTGAATTTTAATATTCAATCACCTGCTCAACATGGCTTCAGGGCAGGACATAGCACCACCACCGCCCTCACGCTTCTCACCAGTCTGATTAAGTCTAATATGGGCAACGGTCTTCTCACCGGTGCTGTCTTTATTGACCTCTCCAAAGTGTTTGACATGGTTAATCATCCATTGCTCCTGAACAAACTTTACTTACTAGGGGCCTCTGGATCTACCCTGTCCTGGTTCAGCAGCTACCTCTGCAGCCGATTCCAGTCCATCTCCTTCGGCAAAGTTCTTTCATCCCCTGCCCCTATCATCTGTGGCGTCCCTCAAGGCTCCATTCTAGGACCTTTACTCTTCTCCATCTTTACTAATGACATTCCCTCCTCTCTTCCACACTGTCACTCCATCTTGTATGCTGATGACTTGGTGCTGTACGCTGCCTCCCATTCTGTTCTGGAAATTAACGCTCACCTGTCCTCCTTGTTCCAAAACTGGCTCTCCAACTCACTCATTCTCAATTTGCCGAAGACTCAGGCCATGCTGTTTGGCTCTGCCAGGAAAGCTATGATGGGACGGTAGTCACGTCTACTGATGCCTTCAAATACCTTGGAATGACCCTTGATCCTGTACTTGATTTCTCTGCACATATAAACGAGGTATGTAGATCCGTAAAGGCCAAGTTAGGCGCAGCCTACTGCATGTGACACTCCCTTAACCCTGCTGCCAGAATCTCTGTGGCGCGAGGGGTACTGCTTCCTAGGATACTATATGCTCTCCCCACTCCTATCTCATGCCAACGTGGGTATCCTTCATAAATGGGACACCTCCTATGACAACATCTGTAGATTTCCCCTCTCTGCCCCTGCCTTACCCACCACTGTCTCCTCTACTCCATATTGCATTGGCTGTCCCCCAAATTGCAGTGCTCCTTCTCTCTGGGTTGTTTTATCAACTCCATGAATAGAGCCCCCCGCTCAGACTGTATTGCAGTCATGCCCACTCCCATGATTCATTCCCAAACTTTGAAATCCTCTGATTCACCTCTGCTCTCCGTCCCTCTCTGCTCGACAAAAATGGGGGAGCTTGCTTTCACCCATATCGCCCCCAAATTCTGGAACTCCCTACCTGCCTACTTAAAGGGCTTTTCATCTCACTCAGCCTTTAAATCTGCACTTTTTTCCCACCTTCATGCACTTGATTCCTGTGTCTGTACCTAATTCTTCCCTGAACCCTGCGTCCTGCTCATCTATACCCTGCTCGACCCTGGTTTCTCTTAACTCTACTGTGACTGTTCTCTTGACTGTTTTCTAGCTCTAGCTTCGTTGTTATAATATTGCACCATTAACGGGGGACAACACTGTTATACCCATGATTAAGTTAATATCTCTGTGATTTCCTGTAAGACTGTACTCACCCTGTATTTTGGAAAACTGCAATTGTGAACTGTATGTATGTACCTGTTTGAGATGATTTCGTTGTTTGTAAACTGTACTCTCCCGGGTCGTGCTTGAAAATAGGCAGGATTGTTGCCTAATGTACTTACCCGGTTACCAAAAGCTAATAAATAAAATATATTGATACAGTATTCAAGCTTACTTTTGATCTTGCTCCAGATTTGACATAGTGTGCTGTCATGCAGTTCCGTTTTCCAGTCCCACCCTTTCAGGTATTTTTTCATTTCCGTATACCTTACCCTATTATAGCGTTTTACTTCGGTTTCCCTGAGGTTTCCAGTTTCCACAGACAGTAAACTGCACCATGTTATGGTCACTGTTTCCCAATGGTTCTCTGACAATACAGTCTGATATTTCCTCCTCTATATTACTAAGAACTAGATCAAGTGAATTTTAACCTCTGGTTCTATTTTTTACACATAACGTTTCAAGTTGTGGGTTACAGTAATGCCAATCAGTCTCTTTCTCTAATACTGTTACTCCCTTAGGGGTTGCCCAGGCAATACTGGGTAGATTAAAATTACCTAGTAGTAATGTTCTGCTGCCTAGCTCCATTCTTGCAGTGCCTCCATAAATCTTTTATTTTCATCATTATTAAGATTCGGTGATCTATAACATACACCCAGAATAAATGTTACTGTTGTCCTTTTGTGACACCCGAACCCAAACCTGTTCACCATCTTCTCCATTGCCCCTTGGTATTTCAATTTCACTAGCTTCGCTAGTGCTTTTTATGTAAAATGCAACTCTACCACCTCTCCTATTTATATGATAAGTGTGGAACACATTATAGCCTGGTATTTGCCTGCCCCAACCGTCATCTCTCCACCATGTCTCTGTAATGGCCCAGACATGTATATCTTCTTTGTGCATCGATAATTCTAAATCATCTACGGGAAAGGACAAGAGGATTACCTTTAATATAACCTGAAAAAAAAGTGAGAATCCACATTCTAACCACCTTCATTGTTGGGAATAGTTTATAAAGAAACGGTAAGCAGAATTTGTGAGTAACTGTACTTATTTTCTTTGCAGATCATTCCTGAGAAATCCTCATGGTCGAAGCATCAGTTCTGACTTTTTCTGTTTTCAGCAAACAATTTAAAGCAGCAGTGCAACGAAATTGGACAAAAAATATGGGCCTGCCTTTTTTCACTATAAGTTTCCAGGCATCTTCGGGTTTTATTTGGTGGTAACATTTTCTAGTTTGGCCAGAATTGGAGTATTTATAAATGTTTTAACATAGATTTTTTTTCTGTTTTCTCATGAAAAAAGATGGCCACCACATTTGGTTTAGAAATAGCATTGCAGACTTGACAAGGGTTATAGTTAAGCAAATTATAAAACCCCATTGTGCGCAGCATAGGAGGTACCTGGAAAAGTAGGTTCGACAGGTATGCCAATATTTTTTATTAGCTGTAGCTGAAACTAGCTTTTTGGAACAACATTTTTTGTTACACTGGTGCTTTAAAAGGAAATGTCCAACTTCAGTCAGGCCATGCCTCAGTGTAAGGCATGGCCTGATTAGACTTTTGGCAAAAGTAAATTAATTTTTTGGACTAACAGTTGCTTAAATATGTCCTCCATATCTGAGTGATCCTGCCTCCTCGCCGCCAGCATTGAGAACATACAGGTGTGCCCACAACCACCCGTGTCTGTCCAAGTGTGATGTCAGACACAGGGAGCAGCCGAGGATGCACCCATAGACAGCTTGTATACATAGAGCTATTAACAGCTCCGGTTTCAAAAGTACATGTCCCGGTGGTATACTGAGTCCAGGTATGGTATGGCAACCGCTGCCAGACCATGCCTGGTCTCGGTATAGCACTGGGACATGTACTTTTGAAACCAGAGCTGTTAAAAGCTCTATGTATACAAACTGTCTATGGGCGTGCTCTCGGCTACTCCCCGTGTCAGACATGACACTGGGACAGCCGCGGGTGGTTGTGGGCATGCCCATATGTTCTCAATGCTGGTGGCAGAGAGGCAGGATCAACCAGATATGGAGGAAATATTTAAACAACTGTAAGTCCAAAAAATCTATTTACTTTGTGAAAAGTCTAATCAGGTCTTGCCTTACACTGAGGCATGGCCCATTTGAAGCTGGACATTTCCCTTTAATATAACCCCTTTTAATTTCTTTGCAGCCCACACGTTGCTGCCTCACCTGCCCATTCATATTGTTATTGTTGCCTTTCAAGAAATGTTGCTTTACACATGTAGTGGAATTTAGCAGCTTTTTTTTTTTTTTTTGTAATCCTACTTGTGCTTTGTGTTGTCATACTTTATCACGTGATGTAATTATCCTGCATTCACTGTCACTCTTGCAGGCTGTGCCTGAAAAAAGACATCGACATTCTCTAGTGTACTTACCTGGTTAACAACAACAAATAAATAAATGTGGATTTTTCTGCCAATATGGTGACCCCCATATGATCTGTAAGCCCCTGTCCTCCCAGGATCAACACATCATCTCATGGGGGTGATTTATGTAGTGGTGGCCATCATCCTTTCTGGTTTCCCTGGAGCAGTTGGTGTTGTGCAGTGCATGCTCCCATCCACCGAAACACCTTACTTACCAGCCCTGCAAACCACCTGCTCTCTACAGCATCCAGTATGGAGGAAAATGAAATACATGCATTAGTGCGACCATATCAGTATGGCAACCCCTTTACCTTTATTTAAAATCAAGCTTTCTTTCCTCTGTTGCTTCCCCCCTCCCCCCAGTACTCTGGCATGGTTGGGGGAGTAATACCCCTGGGATGGCTCTCCAGACCCTTCCTCCACTAACCCCATCCGTGGGGATTCATGTGGTGCAGGGCTTCAGGATACTGCCTGCCACCATCCTGGTGACTGTGCGTCTTTCCACCACCCCCTTGGCACACAGCCGAGATGGCCTTCTTATGCCCCCACCTCATGAACAGGGGTGGAGAAATATTTCAAAACCTGCCCGACAGGTGATTTCACACAGTGACAACATCATTCTGTGCCACAGGTGCAGAAATACGTTTTGGCCTAGATTTGAAAAACAACAGTTGTCACGTTCAAGAGATGATGTGAAAAATGGGTATGTTGAAAATTTGGGGTCAGAATATTAAAAATTGTTAAAAATTATGGGCGTGTGTTGCAAAATTTCAATGTACACTTATAACATTGCCATTTTTTAAATATTTTGACCCCAAATTTTCAACATAACATTTTTATGACTCCACCCCTTGAACAAGGGTGGTGAACATTTTCAAATCCTGCCCAAAAGGTATAATTTCACCAAGTGACCACAAAAATGCCTTTCAGGTCTGATTTGCATAATTCCACCACCATTAGTCATGAGGTGGGGTCCCAAAAAGCCCACGTTGAAAATTTGGGCTTAAAATATGCAAAAATGGCACAGTTATGCATCAAAGTTGAAAACCCCATTAAAATACATTGAACCACACTTACCTTACTTTCTCATATTGCAGTCACTGGTTACAGCAGCAAGATATGTCTTAATCAGAGCATGGTACACAGTGGGATATGTTCAGGTGAGTGGGTGAATGAAGGGTATGAGGTGGTGGATACTGAGTGGGAGGTCGGGGTGGCCTGGTTAGAACAGCGAGGGACTGTTTTCTTTTTTGCAGGGAGAAAAAAAATCACCAAGGAATGATTTTCTTTATTTCAGGTTAGTCTGACACTGGGATTGGGCACCCCAGTGTCTGTGCACTGTACAGAAACAGGGTTGGGTGACCTGGAGGGGAAGGGGATCCAAAGATGCGGTACTGGGGCTGGGCACACCGGTCTGCTTACATATATTTATTTTTAAAAAAAAATTATAAATATTAAGATTGAGAAGTGTAAGTAGGACACCTGGATGGCAGGGGGTAGAAAGAAGTGGTACTGGTGGTGGCACCTTGGTGTGCTTAATAAAACAGATAGACAGACAGATGGTGACAGAATGGGGGATCATCGGCTCACTCCTCTGACCACAGCAGGACTCCAGCTATGGCTGCAGAACTCATCAAAGTCCTGCTGCTCTCATACAGCGAATGTGGGAGAACGGCTCCTCTCACTAAGCTGGACATCCTGGATTTTGGGGTGCCCAGTAAAGGTATTTCTGGCAAATCTTTTAAAAAACAAACACTAGAATCTAGCTAAACAGGACCCGTTTAGTTAGGTTCAGGTGTTTGTTTTTTTAAATGACACCATTTTATGTATTGTCCATGTTTTTTTATTTTGAGAGGAAAAGAAACAAGATGGCAGCTCTCATGGCACAAAACAGTTTTGTGCTGTGAGAAGAAAGTGTGAGAAACCAAAAATGGTCTTGCAGCACAGAATTTTTGGTGTATCAGAACGTTATCCCAAGAACCCTACTGAGCATGCTCAGAACAGAAAAACACGAAAACTTTAAAGCCTTATAACTCTGAAACCATTTAATTTTTTTTCACTAAACCTTTCAAAGGCACTACCTTAGGACATCATGCCTGTACCTTTAAAGTTTTAGGAAAAAAATTCCATTCCGTGTAGTCTGCAGGTGAGAGCAAAAAAAAATCCCATGTTAACTATAGGAAAAAATTTGATGACAACAGGAAAATGACATATGCAGATCTCAGACACTGCACAACCTGCCATCACAAAACCTTCTACAGATTTAGATCTTGCCTCCTAGACAACACATGCAAAATTTCAGCTGATTTAGTCAAACGCTGCCTAAGCTATTAAGGTGCAAAATTAGAGGTTTAACATTGAACACCCTATTCAGGCCTATCTATAGGGGCAGGCCCGTGCCCCTATAAAATACACACATATAAATGCACGTTATGTATACATGTACACATATGTACCAGCACACATTCTAATAATGCATGTATATTATATCCTCAAAAGCTGAAACCTGCTTTTTGTTTTTTTGTTCTAGCGCTCTCATCCAGTTTTTCCAGATATTCTATGAGTATCAGAAGAATGATTTTTATGCCACAGGAGAGGTGGGTGTAGTTTTTGTTTGGTTTGTATTACTGGACACATTTCAAAAAAGAAAGTACCCTCAGGGTTGAGATTAACCCCTTCGAAACACTTGCATGAGGCAGTGTGGTGTAGTGGTTAGAGCACTGGCATGGGAACCAGGGAATCACAGGCTCAAACCCCTCTAGAATGAGATAATCATGGTGCAACCTTGGGCAAGATACTTAACATCCCAGTGCTCCAGTCCACCCAGCTGCAGAAGTGGGCTGAAGCAGGACCCTACTGAAAACAAAATGTTGCATCTCAGCTGGGCTGTCATGGGTAAATAAGTTTTTAAAATAATGGTTCTGAAATCTGTTTTAGCAATATAACCATGCCAAGGAAGACTACAGGGGCTTGAGCTGTCTCGTAAGATTAAATTATGGAGGCTGCAGAGCTCACTGGGGAACTTTTCTCACTAATTGTTTAAGCAGAAGCCTAACCTCTTGAGACAGATACGGCATCTGGGCTGTTAACCTTTATCCTTAAAATATCACTTCCATATTGCAGTGTCTGTTTCATGAAAATTGTTTTTTATTTTCTTAAGGATGCACAGTATTTAAACAGTCTGAGATGGTTTTGGGAGATTGTTGATTTCTATAGTTTTTATTTTCTTCCTATTGCAGCACACAGTAAGAGGCAAGCATCCTAGAGACTGTTACAGTAAATGTAGGTCAGTACTTTTGGATAATAGTGTAGTGTGATATGAAAATCCTGGAGATAAGGGATGGACAGGGGCATTCAGCTTACAGTAGTTAATCAAAGTACCAGTGGTACTGAGAGGCATCAAGCTGTTATAAGCAGAAGCAGGACCCCACTGGAAATGAGATGTGGTATTTCAGCTAGAGTAGCTTGTGTAAATAAACTGCATGTAAAGCACTTTGGGATGCTGTGCATGAACAGTTATTACATAAATTCCATACCATTCTTTCGTTCAAGCACCATCCATAGTTAATCAGAGTACTAGCAGTACTGAGATGTGTCAAAGCTGAAATTGGTTAAAATGGACTACATGTAAACCAAGAGTTGCCTACAGCCATCAAAGACTTATTTTTCAGTGGTGCTATCTGTTGTTAATATGTAAATTGTATGTATTTGGCTGTGGAACCCATCTGTTTTTTATAACTGTGTGGTATTTGCTTGTCCCAGTCTGTTGTTTATAACTGGAAGGTAAGTGTTTGAGCTAGGAACCTTCCTGAACATGCCAGAAATGAACTATGGAGTGCAAGAGGGAAGTGCTCTGACCTCCACCAGGCGATCATGAGACGAGGTCCTGCATTTTGCACTGACTACAAGGCAGGCCCTCGTAGAGCTCACTGCAGTACTCTAGGCACTAAGCAAAGCCCGCACCACTGTTCTGTTCAAGAATGGGGTACAGCCCGTCTATTGTAAATTGTAACTCCCAATGAGAGCCTGTGCCTGGATTTTCTATTAAGGTGCACAGTATTCCCACATGTAAGTCCTTACTAACCCAACCCACACCAGGTAGATAGCTTTTATTGCTTTAGTTCACTGGGAGCGGTGAACCAAACACAACATGCTTACTATGCTTTTAGTGAGCAAAAATAGGTAAACTAATTGAAATAAGATAGAAGAAAAACAAGTTGTAGGGTGCATAAATGGTACAAGAAGACAAATGTTTTCCACTTTGTGTGGTTTTGGTAAACAATCTACAGCCTTAAACCCATCGCTAAGCATCATGGGTATACATATCTACTGGGGATGAAGGTAGCAGAATCGAAAATCAAACTGGTTGTATATTGCTTGCGATGCTTGAACTGGGGTTTGTAAATGAGCCTGGGCATCAGGGACTGGACTGAGGGGGGGGCGCTGTTCTTCTCTGGGGAGGGAGTAAGAGCAAAGCTGATGTAGCAGTGCCATCTGTCTGACCATGGGTAGAACTGTCAGCCAGTGCTGTGCTGACTGATGAATGCCACATGTTAGAATTCTCTGCGTTGTTACGCATGGCACTTCGTCATTCACATCTTGAGGGAGTGGCACAGAAAAAGTAAAAATGGCCCCAGCACTCATGATGATGGATCCCAGAATATCGAGACCCTGCAACTCTGTTGCAGGCCCCTGTGATGCAAGGCCACAGTTGGGGGGAAATCCCCCTACCCTGACCCCATCTATGGGTAAACCAGGGCTTCCGTGGAGGATGGAGCTTGCTGGTGAGAGAGAAGTTGGAGGATCAGATGTGCCTTGGAAGGTCTTGATGGAGGCGAGTGCTGGAGACAGGCAGGGGACAAAAAAGCATAGATAAAAAATGTCTTAACTGGTACTACATTCTGCTGACCATGTCGCTGTGCAGACTGCACCATATCTGGGCCAGGCACACTAAAACATAACATTAATCTCCTTAACATGCACAGTCTTTTCTCCTAATAAAATCCATAAGAATAAGATGAAGAGTGCCAGAAAGAGGAGACAAGTTTTAAAATTCTGCACAAGCTACAGGTGTCTGATCTGGCTCAGTGCACCGCAGTACCTGAGGCAACATAGGGCTGCCCCACTACTTCCACATAGCTTCAAGAAACAGGTTCAAGTTTCAAGTTTATTGATTTGGAAACGACCTTTAAGCTGGAAGCTTGTTTACAAAGGTTCCACGTCTAGACGGGACATACAATACAGAAAAATAGCAATGTCACAAGAGTCAACTACAAGGTCACTTGAAACATAGAGACTTAGATGTTGACAGCAGATAAGGACCGCAAGGCCCATCCAGTCTGCCCATTTCTTATTCTACCTTATGAATGTGCCATCGGCTTTGCTCTGTCAGTGGCCTATCTATTCATACTCATCTGCATTGCTCCCTTATGCCTTTCCCATGACTGTTTGAAGCCCTTCACTGTATTCATATCCACCACTTCCTGAGGTAGGCCATTCCGTGCATCCACCACCCTTTCTGTGAAAAAGAGCTTCCTCACATTACCCCTTAATCGGCCTCCCTCTAATCTCATACGAACATACGAAATTTGCCAGCAGATAAAGGCCTAAAGGTCTATCAAGTCTGCTCGAATGTGCAGCTAGCACCCCTTATTCTGCAGCTGCCCCTCCCTTCCACCCTTCCCCTTCATTAACCGTCCCCCTTGTCCTGTCCCATCCTCGTTTGAAGCAGTCTACTGTTCTACTGCATACCACTTCAGGAGGTAACGCATTCCACCCAGCCACCACCCTCTCTGTAAAAAAGTGTCTCCTCGTCTCCCTCCTGAACCTTCCTTGCTCCAGTCTCATATCATGGCCCCTGGTGTCCCTCCCCTCCCTTACTTTAAACAGCCCCTCTGTACTTGTCTTGTTTATTCCTTTCATGTATTTAAAGGTTTCAATCATGTCACCCCTGTCTCTCCTCTCCTCCAGTGAGTACATGTTCAACTCCTTCAATCTCCTCCGTATGATAAGTCCCCCAGCCCCTTGATCATATTTGTCGCTCTGCGCTGCGCCCCCTCCAGTAACTTAATGTCCCTCTTCAGATACGGACAACAGTACTGCACGCAGTACTCCAGGTGTGGTCTAACTAATGACCTATACAGTGGCAGAATCACCTCCTCCCTCCTTGAGGATATACCCTTGCAATACAACCCAGCATTTTGTTGGCCTTTGCAGCTGCCTTCCTACATTGTGCTGAGTTGTTAATTGACCCTGTAATGAGCACACCCAGATCCTTCTCCTCCTCTGTCTGGGCTAGCTGCACTCCCCGTAGCTAGTAACTCCTCCTTGGGTTCTTCATCCTAAAATGCAGCACCTTGCACTTTTTGGCATTAAAGCCCAGTTGCCAGGTGTCTGACCAGGTTTCAAGCTTTGCCAGATCATCCTGCAACCCCTGCCATCCCCTAGGTCATCCACCACCGCGCCTACCTTGGTATCATCAGCAAACAGACTGATCTTGCTCTTGATGTCCCATGATATGTCTGCAATGAATATCCCAAACAACACTGGTCCCAACACGGAGCCCTGTGGAGCAGCCACCGTCACTGCCCTTGGGTGTGAGCTCCCACCCACCACCACCCTCTGTTGCCTTCCCTGCAGCCAGTTTCCTACCCATCTCACCAGCTTTGCACCCGCCCTGTGCCTACTAACTTCCTTCCCAGCCTTCCATGTGGCACTGGGTCAGATGCCTTACTAAATCTAGATACAGGACATCCACTGCATGGCCCCTGTCCAGTTGCAGATTACCCAGTCATAGAATTCTGACCAGTTGGTTTGGCAGGATCTGCCACGTGTATGAAGCCATGCTGTCTGCTGTCCTGTAGTCCTTTGGCCTCTAGGAGGGCCACCAGCCTCTCCTTCAGGATGGTCTCCATTAGCTTACCCACGATGGATGTGAGGCTCACTGGTCTGTAGTTTCCCAGTTCATCCTTGAGAGCCACTCTTGTGGAGGGCACCATGAGCCATCCTCCAGTCCTGAGGTACACACCGCGTGAATGTAGTGAGGCATTAAATAGGTCTGCCAAAGGTCCTGCAAGGACCTCTTCCAGCTCCTTCAGTACCCTGGGGTGGATGCCATCTGGGCCTGGCACCTTGTCCACCCTCAAGTGCCTTCAAACACTCTCGAACTCTGCTCTCCATGAGTTCCCCATCTGTCACCACTTCCCACCCTGCTTCTGCCATTTCTCCCACCTTGGGTGTCACCCCCCTCTTCTCTTTAGTAAATACTGAGCAGAAGTACTCATTTAGTGCTTCCGCCTTATCGCACCTGCTTCCACCCAACCCCTCCTTCCTAATCCTTACTATGTGGTCCTTACAGCTCCTTTTCTCCTGATGTACTTAAAAGTCCTTCTCCCCTTCTTAATGCCTTGTGCCAGCCTGAGTTCCGTAGATGCTTTGGCTCCCCTTACTGCCCTTGTCACCTCCTTTGATTCTGTCAAGTACTCCTCCCTGTCCTCCCCTCTCCCTGTTTTCTTGTACTTCCTAAAGGCAGCTCTTTTCCTCCTTACCTTTTCCATGACCTCCTTGCTCAACCAGATCGGTTTCTTAGCCCTAGCCTTTTTGCTCTGGGCTTTGCAGCAGGTTTTGGTTGCCTCCACTATCCCCAGCTTTGTGAGCTCCCACCTCTGGTTAGTGTCCATACTAGATTGAATTCTGGTGAGGTACCCTTTTACCACTTTCCCCCATCCCCCCAAAGTTGGCCCTCCTGAAGTCCAGCTCTATTGTGCCAGATTCCACTCCTTCCTTGCCCATATCCAGTGTGAGCCATACTGAGTGGTGGTCACTCCCTGACAGCGGTTCCTCCACTATAAGTTCTCTCACAAAGTCCCCATTTGCCAGCACAAGGTCAAGGGTATTCCCTAACCTGGTTGGTTCACTGACCATTTGCAGCAAAGCTGTCCTGGAAGGCATCCAGCAGTACCTGCTCCCTTCTGTTCCTGGTTGTTGGGGTGCTCAGTCCACTCCTGGTATGTTGAAGTCCCCCACAATCACCACACTACCCTTTTCGCAGGTCCTCCTGATCTGTCCCGCTAGTTCCCTGTCTAACTCCTCCGTCTGAGATGGTGGCCTGTACACCACTCCCATTCTAAGAATCCTATTCTTGGAATCCTGGATTTGCATCCAAAGTGACTCTGTACTACCCTCCTCCCCTTCCTCCCTTACACACTTCAGTCCTTCCTTCACATATAGTGCCACCCTCCTCCGTTCCCTATCACCCTGTCCCTACGAAATAACCTGTACCCTGGTACAGACAGGTCCCAGTCATTGTATTGGGTGGCCCATGTTTCCGTGATGGCTGCAATGTCCACCTCTCCCTCTGCCATGAGAACCTGTAACTCTGCAGTTTTCATCCCAAGGCTCCTAGCATTAAGGATAACCACCTTCCACCCTTTTCCCCGCTCCCATCCTGCCCTCCTTTCCTAGCATCACCAATAGTACTTGCCATTTGTCCTTTGTCACTGTTATGGGGGGTAAGCTCATATGATTTCCCAACCTGTGGTCTCTGCATATCTCTTCCCCAACTGCCACCCCCCACTCCTAGTTTAAATTCCCAACTTCCTCTATGTACTCCTCCATCCTCTGTTTCAACACTTTCTTTCCCTCCTCACTCAAGTGTAGTCTGTCCTTGGCATAGAGACTACTGTCCTTCCAGGTCCCTTCCCACCCCAACAGCCCATACCCTTTAGCACAACACCAGGTTCTTAGCCATCCATTAAATTCCTCTATTCTCAGCTTCCTTGTTGCTTGCTCACTTTGGCACCGGAAGTATCTCTGAAAAAGTTACTGATCTTCCTGCTCCCTCACATAATTGTGCTAGTTCCTCAAACCTCCTCTGGACTGTATCTACTGTCTTGTCAGCCAGGTCGTTTGTCCCAAGATGTATAATTAAATGAGGCTTGTCCCTACCCGTTCTAGCATATTTCAGAACAGACTGTCCCACCCTCATGCTCATGCTGTGTTCTCTTGTCCTACTATTTTTCTTTTATTGAAACATGTTAGACTCTTTCACCTTATTAATGCCCTTAAGGCTTTTGAATGTTTCAATCATATCACCTCTCTCCTGCCTTTGCTCTAGGGTATACATATTGAGCTCTGTTAATCTGTCCTCATATGTTTTCTGATGCAGTCCCTGCACCATTTTGGTTGCCCTTCTCTGGACTGCCTCAATTTGGTTAATGTCCATATGAAAGTGTGGCCTCCAGTATTGCGCGCAGTACTCCAGATGAGGCCTAACCAGTGTCTTCTAAAGAGGGATTATTACCTTGTGATACCCCTACTAATACACCCCAACATCCCCCTAACCTTACCTACTGCTTTAGTAGTCTGCTTGGATGATTTCAGGTCATCGGTGATGATGATGCCCAAGTCTCTTTCTTGTCAATAAACAAATAATAAATAATAATAAACGGGTCAAATCTGGCAGTGGTAGACACAACCCCTAACTACAGCCAACAACTGGGAACAGACTTTTATGTAGAACTACAGTACTCCCAAATTGCGGACTTCTCCTTTTTACCACAATTTAAATCCTATGCAGGAAGGGCATCTACTGTTGGTTCAGCTCATTGGGAGTGTAGAGGCAGATACGTCTGAACTCTTTTTATTGTTGTAGTTAGTGTAAAGAGGTGAAGCAGTTAAATGCTGATAAGAAAGATGGACAATATGTAGAATGCATAAATAATATGAGAAATACTTTTCAGTTTGTGTGTTTACTGTAAAACACACAACCAAAAGCGTCAAACTTAGCACAAAGTATCATGGATATGCTAATCCTTGTGCTTTCTTGCTTGTGGGGAAAGATGACTAAGGAGTGTCTCATCTAGCATTACACGCTTCCCATTAGCGAGACATGGTTCACCAGTAACCACACTTGAGAGACTTCAGTACCCGGCTATGTACTGTTCAGAAGAGACCGAGGTGCAAAAAGTGTGTGTGTGTGTGTGTGGGGGCCCTTTATGTCAATGAAAATATCAAAGCTACAGAAATTCAGAATACACATAAAGAGCCAGAAGAACTGTGGGTCACCCTGGAAACAGGAAATGGGACAGCCATACGAACTGGGGTTGTCTGCAGGCCTCCAGTCTAGGGGGAGGACATAGACACATTACTGTTAGAAGATACACAAAACATGACAGCTAAAGGGGAGGTTCTGATAATGGGAGACTTTAACATGCCAGATACAGATTAGTCAATACCAGCAGGAACATCTGCCAGAATTAGACACATAGTGGAGTCCCTGCAGGGGAGTGCCTCAAATAACTAGTACAACAACCCACAAGAGACAGGGCTATCCTGGATCTAGTACTGACTAACGGGGAAAGGATCACAGATCTCCAGGTAGAAGGTCAACTGGGGGCCAGTGACCATCACATGGTATGGTTCAGTTTGGCCACTAGAACTAAATCATCCCATTCCAAGGCAAAAATATGGGACTTCAGAGGAGCTGACTTTGATAAGATAGCCAACAGAGTAAAGCTAGCTTTGGCAAGAAGAAATACAGTTGAGAGGGTACAGGCAAAGTGGGCAAGCATTAAGGATGCAGTACTTGAAGCAACATCCCATTATGTTAGGGAGAAAAGCAAGAGCAAAATAAGGAGGAAACCACTTTGGTTGTCAAAAACAGTAGCAGAAAAGATCAGAGCCAAAAGGTTGGCCTTCAGGAAATATAAGGGAGTGCAGTGGGATGAAGACAGGGAGGCATACCAAACTTCCCTAAGGGAAGCAGGGAAGGCAGTAAGGCAGGCAAAGGCCCAAACTGAGGAAATACTAGCACAAACAGTAAAAGAAGGGGACAAGACTTCCTATAGATACATTAGTGAAAAGAGAAAGTCCAGAGGGAGTATTGCTAAGATCAAATGGGATAAGGGGGAGTGTGAGGAGGAGGACCAAGGAAAAGCATCTTTCCTAAATAGATACTTCCACGCAGTATTTACTGAAGAGAAGGTAGGGCAGGGCCCACAACTCAGCACCATGGACACGGGGAGGTGCACAAGTCCCTCTCACAAAATAAAGGGTCCTACAAGAGCTCGCTAAACTCAGGGTGGACAAGGCAATAGAACCTGGTGGCATACATCCCAGGGTATTAAAGGAGCTAAGGGTGGAACTAGCAGAGCCATTACCAGAAATGTTTAGTGAGTCTCTGAGCACAGGAGAGGTCCTAGAAGACTGGAGAAGGGCTCATGTGATCCCACTCCACAAGAGTGGTAGCAGGGAGGAGGCAAGGAACTACAGACCCGTCACTCTTACCTCAGTAGTGGGCAAGATTATGGAGGCACTCCTTAAGGAAAGGATAGTGCAACACCTTGAATCCATAGGCGCACAGAATCCAAGACAGCATGGGTTTACAAAAGGAAGGTCCTGTCAAACTAATCTCATAGATTTCTTTGACTGGGTAACCAATGTGGTGGACCAAGTGGGTGCAGTTGTTGACGCCTACCTTGACTTCGGCAAAGCTTTCGATACTGTTCCACATAGAAGATTGATTAATAAGCTGGGAAGGCTTGGGGTGGGTCAGAGGTTGGTCAACTGGGTGGCAAACTGGTTGGCAGGCAGAAAACAGAGTGTGGTGGTAAATGGTATGCAGTCAGAAGAGGTGCATGTCACAAGTAGGGTACCTCAGGGATCAGTCCTGGGGCCAGTCCTCTTCAATATCTTCATCAGTGACATTGCAGATGGACTGGAGTGTAAGGTTTGTCTGTTTGCAGATGACACCAAGATGTGCGACAGAGTAGATGATCCAGATGGGGTGGGCAGAATGAGAAGAGATCTGGATAAACTGGCAAAATGGTCGGAAGAGTGGCAACTGGGGTTTAACGCAAAGAAGTGTAAGATCATGCACATAGGGAAGAGAAACTCTGAAGCTACCTATAGGTTGAGAGGGGAGTTGCTGGCAATCACAAGGGAAGGAAGAGACTTGGGCGTTATCGTCACAGATGACCTGAAATCATCCAAGCAGACCACTAAAGCAGTAGGTAATGCTAGAGGGATGTTGGGGTGTATTAGTAGGGGTATCACAAGTCATAAGAGGGAGGAAATGATCCCTCTTTACAGGACACTGGTTAGGCCCCATCAGGAGTACTGCGTGCAGTACTGGAAGCCACACCTGCACAGGGACATTAACAAAATGGAGGCAGTCCAGAGAAGGGCAACCAAAATGGTGCAGGGACTACATTAAAAAACATATGAGGAAAGATTAACAGAGCTCAGTATGTATATCCTAGAGCAAAGGCGGGAGAGAGGTGATATGATTGAAACATGCAAACATCTTAAGAGCATTAACAAGGTGAAAGAGTCTTAACATGTTTCAGTGTAAGAAAATTAGCAGGACAAGAGAACACAGCATGAGATTAGAGTGAGGCCGATTAAGGGGTAATGCGAGGAAGTTCCTTTTCACAGAAAGGGTGGTGGATGCATGAAATAGCCTACCTCAGGAAGTGGTGGATATGAATACAGTGCAGGGCTTCAGACATGCATGGGATAGGCATAAGGGAGCAATAAAGATGAGTATGACTACATAGGCCGTTGACAGAGTAAAGGACAATGGCACATTCATAAGGTAGAAAAAATGGGCAGACTGGATGGGCCTTGTCCTTATCTGCCGTCAACTTTTATGTTTCTGTGTCACTACTCGAACCTCACTACATCCGACTCTCAGACACAACGTAACAATAATCTTTAAAATCTGCACCAAAGATATGCACAACAGCAACTTGCTGCAAGCTGTCGCTTGCTCCCTAAAAAGGAAGTCGTGTGTCTGGCACACACAACCAGGTTTGCTGGGTCTTGAATTCTCTGAGGCTGTTCCTCCCCTCAGAGCCAGGACCCATAACAAGAGCAGTAAGATGCCACCTGGGGAACGCCAAAATACAGGAACTAACTTGGGGATGTGACTGTCACGAGGACAGGGAAGGACTTAATGAGGTCACTAGGTCTAATTCTGTCTCACAACTCCTTTGTTTCTGTGTAACTTCTCTGACTGGAAACTGTGGCATGGATTAAGCACATAATGCTGTTTGTACTCCAGTTCAGGCTGCTCTGAAGCATATTTTTAGAGGTGGAAAAGCAGAAGAGCTGCAGCTTTCTAGTTCTTGATCAGTCCTTAGTTTCTCGCTATTACTGGACCTTTAAGTATACTTAGTTATGAAGATTATCAAAGGCTACTGCAAATGTGTATAAAGTTATAATTTCGTGAGCTGAGCAGGCACTGATGCTGACTGTAATCAGAGTTTATCTTCGCAAGCTTTCAATCATAAACAGATATGAGTAAACAACTTTATTTCCACTTCTAAAGACACCAAATATCTTTAATTTCAGTAAAGAGAACCAAATGTGTCTTCCAAACTATCCCCTCCATAAGGCATGAAGAATCTGCTGCACAAGCTGTGGTCAATAACAAAAAAAAAAAAAAAGGAAGGAATTACCTTAAAAAGGGCTATCCTTTTATTGATGCTGATTTGCATATATCCTGCTGAGTTGGAATTTTGTTTAATGAGATGTGCATTTAGTTTATTGCTTGTGTGTGTGTGTATGTACGTGTGTGTGTATGTACGTGTGTGTGTATGTACGTGTGTGTGTGTATGTGTGTGTGTGTGTGTATATGCTGTATGTGTGTATAGTATGTCGTACGTGTGTGTGTGTGTGTGTGTGTGTGTGTGTGTGCGTGTGGTGTATGCGTGTGTGACTATCCGCTAGCAAAGACAGTACAGTGCCACAGCATGCTCACCTCTGGGGCCGGAAGACCAGAATGCTATGGGTTCTAACCCTACACCAAGTATTTTGGGGGGGGGGGATACCTTTAAGTGACACTGTAGTGCAGTACCGGGAAGGGGCTGCTCTGGTGATGTGCAGTCCTTCTAATGAGACGTTAAACCGAGGTCCCTTTTGCCTGTCTCTGGTCATTCTCCAGGTGGAAATAAAAGATCCAGTGTCGCCTATCGAAGAAGAGCTGGGGCATTTTTTTATTTATGGAAAGTAAAACATAATTCAAATTATGCAAGCTCACAAAGAATCAAACAAAAGAGGCTAAATCAAATTGGGTAAAACATTTCAAAGAAAATTAAGGGAACATGCACATAGTTAGAAACGTACAAAAGAAATTCACCACATCAGTCTCTTCCCCCATAACCCTTTGTTGCAGAAATAAATGATCTGGAAAGCCTTTCCAGAGGGAGGTAAGCTGTATATCCGTAACTCTAGCAGCATCTGTTTTATACACTTTATATAAGGCTAGCGTAATAGTGGGAAGAACCTACTGATATGGAACATATTTCTGTTGCAAGGATAAGGCAGATCTCTCAATTGCCAGAGGAAAAAAGTGAACTGTCTCCAGGAATACCACTAAAGAAGAAGAATTATACTTGTTCCATGCAGGGAAAATAAGTTTAACACTAGTTCTGTATTCATAATGTGACTCAAAAAAGACATTGCACAACCATCTGTTGTGGACTTCCAACACCCCTGTGCATATGGGGAAGAAAGAAAGAAATGCATCTAGATTTTTTTTTTCCGTTGACCTTTTTACCCTTATCGTTGCCACCTTGTGTCTTTCGTCGGGCAGTTGTCCTGGGGTCCTCCAGTCCCATCATCCACGCCCCCAGGCACTCATGCCGGCCAGGATCAGCACTGCATGAGACCAGAGAGTTCCTGATGGCTGCCATTTACGGTGACTGGGGACATGTTTTTTCCCCTCATTTTCTCCCTTTACTCCCAGAGGCCTCAGCGACATAGAATCACAAAAGCGTGCAGGTGTGCATGCACTCTGGAACCGGCGACCCCGTTCTACCCATCCCACCTAATGCCAGCTCTCCATTTGTGTAGTGCTGCCACTGAGCCTCCGCTTGGTGGCAGCCAAGAGCCAGGAAGGCTTGCCTCCCCCAGTCTGGGAAAGGAGACCTCCCTGTCGGCCGCTCAGTCCTCTTCCAGTCTCCACCCCCCACCACCAACCCCTGGCAACCCAAGCTCGTTCTCGAACTCGAGTTGCTGGCATCAGTGGTAAGGCATCTAGTGCCTCAGCCCTCTACACTTCTGGGTCACCACGACTCTAGGTTTCTAAAGAATTAAAGCAGTCAGGCCTAAGGCAATTACGTTTATCCAAACTTTTATGCTTAACATTTTAACTCCTAATCTGCCACGTATGCTGACTCAGCCAGCACACATCCCACATCTGTGGTGGGATTCCATCATTAGAAAGATGTTTCAGAACTTTCAAATATGATTCTGAACAAGCTGGGCATTGAGGGATGACCTGTGAAATTGTAAAACCTAATGCCTGGATAACAGCTCTCTCAGAACCCTAAATATAACCCGTAGTGTAAAAAAGTGGCTGAAGTGTAGTGCCCCAGAGTTGGGTGGCACAAGAAAGAAATAGAGTCTCTTCCACCGACACAGCAATTTTGATCTTTTTCTTTCTCTTTAATTTCCCCTGCCTCTCATGTTCCCCAGGCCCCTCCCATCTTTTCGGTTTCACCTTTCAAGCTGTTGGGGGGCAGGTCATACCACGACGGAGACCCTCCCTCATAAAATGAAGGTTCAATCCATGGGGCTGCCCAGTAGGACCTCCCCTGCCCTACAGAAGGAGCCGGGGAGTGGCTTCAGGAGGCTGTAGTGGCTTGGCTCCGAAGGTGGAGTACCTTTTGAAAATTATGAAGGAAAAACAGACAATGATAAAATCCCACTGGATTGATCATGCCAGACCCCCCTTTATATTCAAATAATTCACCTCCTGCTATGCCCCCCCCCCAAAAAAAACAGAGAAACTGAACAACCTGACCTCAGCTGAAACGGGGGAGGAAAAACGTAATTGATCCATGATAATTTTGGAATCAACAGAGCTATGATTAGAAAAACCCACTTTTTCATAGACAGTTTCCAGTTTTTCCACTTCTGCACCTACAGTAAGATCGGTTTGAGCGTGGTATCCCAGTTAGCCAAAGCCATGCCACCTGTTCCGAAGCTTACACCCAGAAGTTCAATACAGCTGCCTTCAATGGGAATCTGAGCAATACATCACTTCAAGCCTGGGTGCTGCCGAAGTCCAGTACCTTTACTTTTGGACAGATTAATAACTGAGCCAGATGCTTGAGAAAAAGACCTCAAGGTAGCCTCCACCAGAGGCCCAGCAGAAGAATGCAGAACAACAAAAGAAACCGCATTGGGAGCCGGGTGCCTCTGACTAGGTGACCGTAACTAAAGGCAAAAAAGTCGGGCACTCACCACCAATGTAAAACAAGACGCTGTTTCAGAAAGGTGCTTGGTGCAAAAAGTGCTCCTTTGTTCAGGTACCATGCATTACTATCATTAAAATACCTGATGTGTTTCAGATATTTACATACTTTCTCTAAAGGCTATGGAACAGTTTGTGGCAAAGTCCTTCAGTGGATTCTGGAGAAAAACATCATAAACGCACAACCTCAAGTGAGTTCAAAAGGTCTCAGATTAAAAATATGTTTATGTGGTGGCAAATGTTTAATATTGCACTTGGGAAGAAATAAACAATCTGATTACTATAAAAGGAATAAACTATGAGCAACAGACAATGAGACGTTTATATTACAAATGATTTACAGAATAGGAAACATGTCAGTTCTGTGTACAATACAGCTAAACATTTACTGAATACTTTTAGGAGATATTTCTCACACGGGTCATGAGAGGTGATAATACCACTGTATCATAGTTATGTAATAGAGAATAATGGCTAGGCAAGTGTGTGTTATGGTGTTTGTTTTTACACTCCCAAAGTGAGTGATGAGCCATAAACCTCAAGAGTGACGTTGGAGAGGTTTATGAGCTCATCACTCACCGAGGGTGTGTAAAAAAAAAACAACAAAAAAAACCCACCATGAACACACCCCTGCCTAGACTTTATTTTCTGTAATTGCTGGTGTTTTTTTCTGTTTTAGTGCAACAACAGTCAGTTAGCCCTGGTCGGTTACTGATCTGACTGACTGACAAAACCCCGATGGAAGTGTGAGTTCGGCAGGATAAAGCAGATATATTTTTTGTGAAGGCAGAATCAACTATATTAAAATACCAAAATTTAGTACTTTACTAGTGTGGAGATGAGGAGGTAGACAAACAGTCAGTGTGGGTCTTCAGTAGCAGTGAAACGGAGCCACCGAGTTGTTGGTAGAATCGGCCCACCCACATGTAGACTGAGAGCCAGTAAGGGAACATGCTAGACTTGAGAGACATTCTTTAAGATCACTTTCTTTATTTTTCTGCAAAAGAAGCCGCAGAGTGTACATTAATGAGAACGAGTGACTCGGCAGCTTCAGAAGACTCGGCGCAACCGTTAACGAGTGTTAATGTTTGTATCGAGTCTTCTAAAGCTGCTAAGTGACTCGCTTGCTCGCTGTACACTCGGCGGCTTCTTTTGCAGAAAAATAAAATTATGTGAAAGAATACAGCTTTTTTTTTATAATGAACATTGGTCTTTCTTTTTTATTTATTTATTTACAGTTTTTGTGGGTTTTTTATGGGTTTTCTCCTGACCTATTCCCATGCATCCCCAACGTGACACGTGCGTGTGGAGGCACGAACGCGCACATCCAACAGGATGCCCCTCCCTTCCAGTCGCACCGTTGACCACCTGTGGCAGCCACTGGACCTCCATCTGGTGGCAGCGGGACTATGAGTGGGTGACCCCCCCCCATCCCGGGAGAGGAGAACCACTGCTTGATCCTGCTGCCACCCTCCCGGTGCCGGCACCTCAGTGACCCAAGGTTGTTCCCGAACCCAGGTCGCCGACGTAGCACGAGGTAAGGTGTCCAGTGCCTCAACCCTCTGCGCCACCAGGCCGGCTGAGCATTCATCTTTCTGTACTTTCTCTGGGGGAATTCTGTCAACAGTGAACACCGCTCGGTCATGCTACAGTGAGTGGGGAAAAGTTGAGGAAAGTAAAAGTTTTGCAAATGCCTTAATAACCGGATTTCGGGTTATTATGACGTTAAATACCGTAATAACCAGATTTCAGGTTATTACGACATTTGAAACTACTCATAATCAGGTTGATAAATAGGGTAACCAGTAATTATAGACCACTTATAGACTACAAGTCATACGTATGGGGAGGTTTTACTATGGGTGATAAGAAAAAATTACTCACTGCAGCAATCTTCTTTCTTCCAAGGGGTCCTTTAGCATCAGTAATTTTAGCAGTTAGCTGGCTAGGTGCAACTGCCCCAGAGCTATACCTTTAAGAGAACTTTTATTTAAATGAGCTTGGGGCCATAGCCAATCAAAAAACAGGAAGGGGAGTGAACTGAATGAGAGCTGCCTGAAGGCTTCAGAATTTTTTCAAAGGAAAACTAGGGCACATGCAAAAGAATAAACAGGATTCAAAGAACATGCAAATGCCCATAAAACTGGAAACAGAAACAACAACATGAGTTAAAAAATCATCAATAAAAAACTCCAAATTTGGTAAGAGATGTGATAAAGAGCCCTTCTCTGACAGGTGAACCAGGGAGTAAGGATGGGAGCTTACTGATGCTAAAGGACCCCTTGGAAGAAAGAAGATTAGTGTGGTGAGTAATTTTTTCTATTTACCCCAGGAGTCCTTTAGCATCAGTAACCTTAGCAGACTACCGAGCAGTACCGAGTGGGAGGTGGACAGAGAACCTACTTAGGAAAGAGGCTGTGCAGAACCTCCCTGCCAAATTTGGCATCAGATCTGGTTTGCATATCCAAACTGCAGTGTTTCACAAAGGTGTGCCCAGATTTCCAGGTAACTGCTTTGCAGACATCCAGGAGGGGAATATCCTTTGCTGATGCAAACGAGGCTGCAGTGCCCCTGGTGGAGTGGGCCCTGAGCCCCACTGGAGGTTGGTGACCAGCTTTCTCATAACAGAATATGATACAAGAGACCAGCCAACAGGAAATCGTTCTCTTGGTAGCTGGCCTTCCACTGCCTACATCCCCGTAGGTGAGGAACAACTGAGTGGAAGAGCCTCTGGACTGTTTAGTATGCTCTAGGTAGTAAAAGATGTCTCTTTTGACATCCAAGCTGTGGAGCTTTTGCTCACTAGGAGTGGATTTCTCAGTAAAGAAGACCGGCAGAGTAATGGACTGGTTTAAGTGCAACTCTGAAACCACCTTTTGCAGAAATTTCCTGTTTGTTTTGAGCTCAACTTTATCGTTGTGAGGGATGATGTACAGTAATTTAGGTCAGTGCACAGGGCCTGTAGCTCTGAAATCCTCCTTGCAGAGGAAATGGATACCAGGAAGACTGTCTTCCAAGTTACAAACTTGATGTGGGCAGTGGACTTAGGTTTGAAGGGTGGTTTCATGAGCCTGTCTATGCAAAGGTTCAGGCTCCAAGGAGGAATAGGCTTCCTGATTGGAGGCTGGAGGTGCAAGAGGCCTCTGAAAAACTGTTTAAATATGGCATGGGAAAAACAGCTTTTTTCTTTCCCACTGAAAGGTGGGCCAAAATTGCTGCCAGGTGTAGCTTGAGGGAGATGGTTTCAAGCCTGATGCCTGTAAAAGTACTAGGTAGTCTAGGAGGCGAGGGTCTGGAGCTGAAAAGGGTTCGACCTTTTGCTCTTGCACCAGAGGGAGAACCTTTTCCATTTGGCTGCATAAGTCTTCTTAGTGTTCATTTTTTTACCTCAGTATCTTAAGGACCTGTTTTGTGTACTGTGAGGATAGAAACTCTTAACTCCTCAAGAACCAGGCCTTGGGGTGAAGAGAGTATATGTCTGGATGCTACACTCCTGTCTGAAGAAGGGTCAGCAGGGAGTGAGTTGGATGCAGGCGAATGGGCCTGCTGCAGGATGTTGAGAGAAGGAGAGGGTACCAGGCTTGCTTGGGCCAACCCAGAGCCACCAGGATCATTGATGCAGGCTGCTGTCTGAGTTTCAGAAATACCCTGAGAATCAGGGTAAGAGGAGGGAATGCATATATAGGACCTCCCTGAACAGACCAGGATCAAGACATCCAAGGGAAGCCATCCTGGGACTGGGGCCTGCAACAGAACGGAAGAAACTGGAAGCTGAGGGAAGGGGTAAACAGATTTACTTCTGGAGTGCCCAACCACCTGAACACTGTGGCTAGTACTTGTTTGTTCAGAGTCTATTCACTCTGGCCTTGACTGATGTGACCGAGCATCTGCCAGAGTATTATGTTTGCCTGGGAGGTGAATAGCTGAAAGGCTGACTCCCAGGGAGAAGGTGAGAGACCAGATTTATAGAGCCTGCGAAAAGAGAACTCCTGATCTGGTCTGCTCCGCTTGTTTGTGAAAAACATTGCAGTAGTGTCTGTTCGACCTTGTATAGTCTGTCCTTTTATGACAGGAACAAATGGCATGAGAAGAAAGATTGCTCTGAGTTCCAAAAGAATTGTGTGTAACTATGACTCTTGGAGGGTCTAGATGCCACTTACTGAGGCACCATCCAGATGTGCTTCCCACCACAGGAGGGAGGCGTCTGTGGAACTGCTCCGTCAGAGGTCTCAGCTTTGAAAAATTGTTACTTTCTGAGCCCAGCAAGCTATAAGGAAGCTTGCGGGTGTCGCATCCTGTATCTGAACCCTGAGACCACTGAAGGCAGTGAAGCCATGTGTCCCAGTAGCCTGAGGAAATGTCAGTTACATGATTTGCTCAGGACCCATATACTGGACCAGTGAGGGTTAATGATTCAAGCCCAGTCAAGCACCTGCTGCTGGTCTCGCTGTCCCCGGATGAAGAAATTTTCCAATGAGGGACAGCTTGAATTCTCACCTGGGGAAGGGAGGCATATCCTTCCCGGATGCTGAGAGGGTTCCAGGTGAGACTTTGTTTAGATTTACCAGGGAACTCCGAGACTCCAGAGTGAGCCCTGTAAGGAGACTTTGGCACTAAGAGCCAATTGGCAAGTTAGGTGTAGCTAGAGACGCCCAGACTCCTAGGGTGTGCTGCTACCACTGCCAAGGACTTTGTAAAGACTCTTGGGGCGGAAAGCCCTCTGTGAGACCTCATTATGGGTAATGGGGGGAAAAAAGTGGCCCTTTAGGACTAGGGAGGCTAGCCAGTCTCCCTACTGTAAGGACTGTATGATTAGTAACAGAGTGACCATCTTGAATTTGGGATTTTAACAGCAAAATAGGTTGCCACTCCCCAGTTGTCTTTTTGTGTCAGAAAATACCTGGAGTAGAGGTCCTTTCTTCTTTTTGGGGGCCGGGACACTCTCCACCATTCGCAAAGCTAGAAGGTTCTTACCTCCCACACCAACAGCAACATCCGTGTTGGGGATAGAGGCTTAGACAACTGGGTACACTTGAGGTCTGCCCACTAACATCAGGGCTTAGACTGCAAAGCTGCTAGCTGGGCAGAGGTGGCCACCTTTGGCTCCTTCTGCCCCTGCCTCTGAAAGCACCCCTGTACTGAGAGAAGAGGGTAGCTGGGAGAATAACCTCTGCCCCCTAATGCCCTTGGGAAGAAGTTCCATGGGGCAGGAGGCGAGGCCTTGTTGCAGTCATATGTTCTGTAATCGAACAGTATGATTTGATCACAAGGAAAGTCCATGGCCTTAAACTGGGAGTCTGAGGGTAGACCAGTAGTTCTAAGCTAGACAAAGCGCCTCAGAGGGATGGCTTGGGCCATGGCTCTGGAGGTGGCATCCTTGTTGTCTTCTGCCCTGTGGAATTGGTACTACATAGCTTCCGGGGCAGGTCTGCCGTATCCACCAGCTCCTGCACCATAGAACCAGGACAGAGTTCTGCAGTGCTTTTTTTTTTTTAAATATTTGGCCGAAAAGCCAAGTAGGAAAAAATTTTGACAAGCATCTGTGGTTAGCTATGAAGTCTATTTTCTGGAGCTAGGGAGGACAAGGAGTCCCCAGCTTTCTTGCAAGCTGCCTGTTGCACTATACTCACATGACTGGGATGTACAGACAGGCACTCAGAATTATTGTTAACAACTGATATATTTAAGTATTTATGTATTAACATTCCCAGACTGCTTGTAAACCTCTGTCACAGAAGTGGGGCTTTGAAGCAGGTTTATGGTATTTTTATTTCTATTTTTTCATTATAGAGAGGCATGACCAGACTTTTAGGAGGTGGAAGACCTTACATCTCCCTATAATCGTTTTTTTTTTTAAATCCTCATCCTCACCTTGGATGGACTCCTGAGAAGGGAGGTCCAGGGTGTCCAATATGATTTGGAAAAATGAAAGCATAGAGGGGGGAATCCTCCTGGGTAGCCGAGGAAGCTCCGAGAAGAGGATGTGGATACATAAGTTTCTAGGCCCTCCAAAGTCATGTCAGGGGCATCATAAAAATACTCATCTGTGTCACCTTCACAGTCTCTGGTGCAAAAACTGTGGAAGAGTGTTAGCAGGCCCTGTAAGCAGCGGCATCATAAAGTTATTTATCATCAGCTGTATTACCTTCACAGTCTGCGGAAAAGAGAACTGTGAAAAAGTGCATACTGGCCCCAGTAAATAAAGGACCCATCTTTTGCAGGGTCTGAAACAGTTGCCATGCTTTTTCCGTATCTTGCACAGATGGAGATCTTGTGCAGACTTTGTAAGAATTTTATTTTTTTCTGTGTGCTTTAAGCTGCCTGTTGTCTCGCTATTGGCTTCCCCAGAATCCCAGGAGCAACGGGAGCATTTTTGTCTTGACAGAGTTTATTTTTAGCCACTTCGTTGGCCAGTCCTGCCCCAGTTAATTCACTCTGTCTATTGTAAGTGCCTTTTTTTGGTTGTAGTACTGGGATCTATACCAGTGCCAATCTTAATAGAAAACCCAGTAATACTGGTCAGCTGCGCACAGGTTGCTGTTGAACCCTTACGGACGGTCCTGACACAGATGATACCTTGGGTCCAGTTTCTTTATATATCCATCGGTTTCTTGTAATTGCCAATCCTGAGAGAACCCCCCAGGCACTGTTGAGGTTTGAATTCCAGAGGGGTGCCTTGCGGTAAAACCCGTGAGGTCTGAGGTAAGAAACAAGGCAACTGTCCGTAATTTGATGGTTCCTTCAAGAATTAGATCAAAAAAGGGAGGAACCGTCGAAATTAAGCACCCATGGTAAAATTAACGTAGGAAATGAGCAGTCACGGTAAAAATAAACACAGAACAGCACGGTTGCACTAAAAAATAAAATTTAGCACGGTGCTAGTGAAAGTGTAAAACTTTCAGTCAGCACACTATTGAAAATGAAATGTGAGAAAAACTTTACCCAGATAAGTGCTAGGAGGCTGTCAACAAGGAAAGTTTGAGAGGCACCGCAGGGGCAGTGTTGCTCACTCCAGCGGAGAAAAAATTCTGAAGCCTTCAGGCAGCTCTCACTCAGCTCACTCCCCCTTCCTGTTTTTTTTTATTTGGCAATGGCCCTAAACTCATTTAAATAAAAATTATCTTAAAGGCATACCTCAGGGGCAGTTGCACCTAGCCAGCTAACTGCTAAAGTTACTGATGCTAAAGGACCCCTGGGGTAAGGACATCAAAATAGACAAACTGCATTGTAAAATGAAAAGGATGATCTGTGGTTTAGAAAATAAAACATATGAGGAAAGATTGGGGAACTTGAGGTTACATAGCCTGGAGCAGAGGCGCATAAGAGATTTATCATTGTTATTCTCAATTCATGAAGGTAAGGAATTAGTGGAAGAATTAAATTTCATGGAAGAGCAGGAATTACATGTAAGCAAGTAAAATCAGTACATTTCAGGGCAACAATAGGAAATTATTTTTTATGTAAAGGGTAATCAAGTTGTGGAACAATCTCCCAGTGAAGTTAGTTAATGCCAGCAACAATGAAGTGTTCAAAAAAAGGCCCAGACAGGTGGATGAACAAAGGACATTATAAAGGATTTTTAATTTAATTTTGAGCCAGGCCAAGTAAGGAAAATTTTATCTAGCTGCTCTCTCAGAACCCTAAATATAACCCGTAGTGTAAAAAAGTGGCTGAAGTGTAGTGCCCCAGAGTTCGGTGGCACAAGAAAGAAATAGTCTCTTACCCCGACACAGCAATTTTGATCTTTTTCTTTCTCTTTAATTTCCCCTGCCTCTCATGTTCCCCAGGCCCCTCCCCATCTTTTGTTGGTTTCACCTTTCAGCGCTGGAGACTTGGGCAGGTCATACCCGTGGAGGAGACCCTTCCTCATAAAATGAAGGTTCAATCCACGGGGCTGCCCAGTAGGACCTCCCCTGCCCTACAGAAGGAGCCGAGGAGTGGCTTCAGGAGGCTGTAGTGGCTTGGCTCCGAAGATGGAGGACTTGGGGAGCATGGACAGCAGTAACATACCTTGGATGGTCCTGTGGCTGCTTCAGTGTTGCTCCCCTCCAGAAGAAGTCCAGCATGGTCCAGCAATAGTCAGGTGGGAGCAGTGGCTCCCTGATGTGGTGCAGTTGAGTGAGTCACGAACAGTGGCAGTGGGGACAGTTTTCAATGACGGACCTAGATGTGCGGCAGTGATTTTGGTCCAACATAGAAATATAGAATTTAATGGCAGATAAGGACTGCTTGGCCCACCTAGTCTGCCCATTTCCTTACTTAATGGATAAGCTGCAGATCCTAGTTAACCAACAGCCTACTTCCTCCTACCCCCCACTAGAATTGCCTTATGTCTGTCCCATGCATTCTTGAATTCCCCCACTGTTTTTGACTCCACGACCTTCTCAGGAAGGCTGTTCCATGCATCCACAACCCTCTCCACGAAAAAATGCTTCCTCACATTACCTCCGAGCTGTCCCCCCATCTTCAAACTGTGCCCTCTTGTTCTTGCACATCTCTTTTTCTGAAAGATGCTACCCTCTTGGACTTTGTTGATCCCCTTGAGGTACTTGAAAGTTTCTATCATGTCCCCCCTCTCCCTCCTTTCCTCGAGGGTATACATATTAAGCCCCTTTAGTCTCTCTTCATATGTCTTGTGGTGTAGACCCTGCACCATTTTGGTTGCCCTCCTCTGGACAGCCTCCACCCTGCCTATGTCTTTGCAGAGATGGGGTCTCCAGAACTGCATGCAGTACTCCAGATGGGATCTCACCAACTATCTGTACAGAGGCATAACAACTTCCTGTTTTCTACTGGTGATACCTCTCCCTATGCATCCCAGTATCCCCCCCAGCCCTCCTTACTGCCTTCTCAAATTGCTTGCCCACCTTTAGGTCATCTGATATAACTACCCCCAGGTCTCTTTCCATTTTTGTTGTTATCAGTATCTCACCCACCCCCCGTGTACTCTTCCTCTGGGTTTTTGTTTCCCAGGTGCATTACTTTGCACTTCTTTGTGTTGAATCTAAGCTGCCATACATTTGACGATTCCTCCAGCCTTGTCAAATCCCTTCTCATCCAGGCAGAAACACGTGCCCTGGACCTCTCAGTTCTGCCCGCCCAGTCCCAGCAGCAGCACTGAAAGCCAGGTGGGAGCATGGCTCCCCAGCCACCATTCCTGATCCCCGAGCAGCAGTACCAGTCACAGGCCATGGTGGTGAATGGGCCGTGTGCCCAAATTTGCCTTAAACTTACACCACAGGCGCTGGGGAGGGGTAAATGGAAAAGAGTTAAAGGGCCAGAGCCCATGTTAAGGCAAAGGTGGAAATGACAGGGAAAAGTGGGCTGACAGCACTGCCTCAAGAAAGGGAGATGGACAGGGAGGAAAGTCAAAGTGGGCAGAGCACCCACACCACGGAACAGAGGGGCGCTGCATGGTATAAGCCTGGGGGGGGGTGGGTATGGTGATGGGAGGGTCATTGGACTTGTCCTGTGGTGGACATTCATGCCAAGAGTGTAGGGGCAAGGCCAGAAACAAAGGCCCATAGAGCAACCCTAAAGGGGAGGGGCCCAGTGGCAGAGGCTGTGATTAATATTCATTAAGAGGGCGGACCCAGGCAGGATCCTGCATAAGGCCATAGACCTTCATTAATAGTCATGAGGAAGGTAGGGCCAGCGTATGGAGGCCCAAAGGGAAAAGGGCAGGGTCAGCAACTGAGGCCATATTAATATTCAGTAGGGAGGCGGGGCCAGGGCAGAGAGGCTCATAGATGCAGGCACAGAGGCATACCTCTCAACCTCCTGCCTCATAAATCAGGGACAAGGCTTAAAAAAACAAGGGACAAAGGACCAAAATCAGGGACACTTCTTCAAAATTGGAGATATCCACTCAGAAAGCTGCTAGAATAAAGGGCTTAGTGTAAAATACATTTTCTAAATAAGAACAAGTTTGTAACTTTAATGTTTGACATTAGTTTGTGCTTATAACCCCAGCTGTTTGGTCATGGAAACACAATTTTTAGGAGGGACAGAGTAAAATTTTGAGGCAAAATCAGGGACGTCCCTGAAAATCAGGGACAGTTGAGAGGTATGCACAGAGGCGGTTATCACTATTAAGAGAGAGGATCCTTAATGGCCCAGCACCCCTTTGGGAGGGGAAGGGGAATTGTTTGACGGCCCTAGGTTGCCTACAGAGATACGTGGATGTGTCCTGAGACCCACCTGAACTTGAACTCTGTTGTAGCCTGTCAGGTGCCCCCTAGAGACTGAACTGTTATTTTGCGAACTGAGCTGCATTGCTTGCAACCCAAACTGTTATTGGACCATGTGTTCTGTGTTCTTGATGTTCAGCTTCACCTCCGTTGCCAAGCCCAGTTTCTTCAGAGCTTGACGCTGACCTAGGGAGGTCCTAGGCCACTCCTCATTCTGCTGCAGACCTGTCTCCTGTGATGTCAGCCTACTTTGAAGCTCTGCCACAGTCTCCCAGCATCAGTCTTGTGATGGTAAGTTGTAGATGGCTGCTAGTTAGGTATCCAGAAATGAGTCCGCTTAGGAGTCACCCCGGCTCAAGAGTGAAGGACCACAGTTGGCATCATTCATGACTTTTTTCTTATTTTGTCACCTATCCACAAGTGTCACACGTACCAGTACTGCTTCATAGAGGCTGCACCGAGGATCACATCGCTGGTAGTCTTTTTGGGGAGGTGGCCTGGGTGCTGGGGACCTACCAGTGGTCATTGCTGTGGATTGTACAGAGAGTCATCTGCTCAACCAGGAAACTTCTGCTTCTTACCAAGAGCCACAGAGGATTGCCAAGCTCTTCTTCGTCCAGCTAGCAGCATTCATTTTCTTTGTTTCCTGTTTGTCAGGAGGGGGATGCCCGTTATTGCCTGTTTATAAAAAGCACTTTGTGGGGTCAGTGCCCACTTGCTGATCAGCCGATACATCGCAAAGCCCAAGCTTGGTTCATCAGTACCTTGTCATTTGGGCAAAGTTCACACAGGACTTAGACTGAAAGGGGTTAACCCCCTGTTTTTAGTTCAACCAATTGTGGTCCCAATTGTGTTGTTTTTGTTGCTTATTCTATTATTTTGTAGCATTGTAGAAAATCAGTTATCCTGTTGTTTTTCTTGTCCCTTGTAAATAAACCCTTTTGCATCTTGGTCCCTGAGTAGGCTTCCTGGCTGTCCTTCCAGATTCATCTGGCCTGTCTGGAATTCTTAGGGAGTCATGAACCCCATTGAGCTCTGGTCCCCTAGAGAGTCATGAGAAAGCACCCTCATACCAGAGTGGACAGTCACCCCTTCCTGTGATGCTACCTTTACCTTACAGAGCTACCTACAGTGGACAACATCCTGATCCCACATATTTTGTCAAGCATCAGGAAATGTGTCCCCCCACTGCAGTAGTGATTTAGAATTGAATGTGGTTCAGGAGAAACTGAGAGGTTCTGTACCAATTCAGGCTTGAAAAGTAGTGAAGCATAATTGCGGTCTTACCTACTGCTAGGACAAAGGTCGGTATCCTTTTTCTCATCTTGGAAGAGTGGAGAGCATTACATGGAGTGCCCAGTAAGGCTATGGATGGAATAAGGTGGAATTTTATTTATTTATTGAAATTGTTTATTTATTTGAAATATCGGATTATACTTTTGAGCACAGGTGCTTATTGACAAAGGTTCCATGTCCTAGGCACAATTAACTTATTTTATTTAAAATTTAGTAACTGAGAAAGGCACAGTAAGTTGAGACTTATTTCCAGGTGTGACCCGGGGGGAGGATAAAGGGATATACAGTGGTCAGAAATGTACATCAATTAGACATTCATGGATGCAGTAGAACAATATACAGAAATTGGCAGGATACACATTTAAGTTATATTTGCATGGTCAGAATTGTACAACATGGAGAACTCTCCTGCGTACAGTAGAACAATATACAAAGACTGGCAAAATATACAAAATTAAGTTATATTCTCCCTTGTTATTTTTAAGATACCACAACACTCGACATATTCAAACGGGAGCTGAAAACTTTTTTGTGTTTGCAGGTGTTCCCTCAGAATTAGATATGCTTTTATTGATAATAACGTAAAACTGATTGTTTTAACTTAAAATACGAATGATCTGTTTGTATTTATCTGTACTATTTGTCAGCATTTCTAAATGTTTTAGAAATCGTAAGTAAAGCATAGTCAATTGAAATGAGAATTGCGCTATATCAAATAAAACCTGAATGAAGTTACATTGTCAAGGTAGCATTATTAACGAGCATAATGCATGGGGACATTTGTAAACAGTGTAACATTGCGCATAGTTCATATAACAGTTTTGGCTAGGAGACATAGTTGCACTGTGGCAGTAAGCTAGTGCAACATGCCAGGTATGAAAATTGCACAGAAGTAAAAGACTGGGGGATGACAGGAAAGCTGAGAAAATATTGAGGAAAATGAATACAATGAAGACATTCAGACAATACAGGAACTCAAAAGAAGACAATACAATCATGGCATAATCTTAGGCAGCTCATACAGAGAACCTGTCAAGATAAAACTGTAGAGTAGTAGCACTGTACCGACAGTCCATCGCTGGGCAGGCTAGGGTGAAAGTAACAGGAGGAGAGTAGAAGGCAGGTGGCGTGCGCGGGGATCATTTGTGACAGTCACAGCCTGGGCTAGGTGTGAGAGCCAATCTTAGCTTTTTCTTAAATGGTGATAATTTAAGGAGACTGAGCACTGAGTTAAGCAACTCAGTTAGCCAGTGCAGGGCCCTGGTGGCGAAGGCACACATGGCTAAATTAGTTTTGAGGGACGGGACAAAGAGAGCATTTCTGGCCATGTTCCTAGTAGTGTAGTGGTTGTCAACAGGAATGATCAGGTTTTGGATTGATGGGGGAGTAAGGCCTAGTAGTGCTTTTGTTTTTTCCTTTGCCAGTAGGCATGTTTGATATTTAATCCTGTCTTGGAGGGGGAGCCAGTTAGTTTGTGCATAGAGAGAGCAGGTGTGTGTGAGCCTATGCACTCCTAGTATGGTGAGCCTGTGCACTCCTAGTATGGTGAGCCTATGCACTCCTAGTATGGTGAGCCTATACACTGCTAGTATGGTGCAGCATGCCTGTTGAGGATCAGCTTGACCCTCATAGGAATAGTATCAGTGGCTGCTCCGTACACTGCAAGGCATAGTCGATTATGGGGAGGATATTGCTGTTTACGGCGATGTGCTTGGCTTTGGAAGTGAGGTTATGCCTGTTCCTGTATAGGACACTCAGTTTTCTATTGACAGAGTTGACCATGATGTCTGTGTGAGGTTCAGAGGAGAGTGTATCGTCTAAGTTGACCCCTAAGCATTTAAAAGAGCGATCCTCTTTTCATTGACAATGGTAAAAGGGTGGAGCTTTTTCCTAGCGTGGGTACTAGAAAACAGCATAGTTTTGGTCTTTTTGTAATTCAGGACCAGTGTATTTAGCCTAAACCATGCCTCAAGTGAGCCAGAACTGCACTGAAGATTCCTGGCAAGCAAATCCTTGCAGGGCCCACTGGTATAGATGACAGCATCATCTATGTAAAGAAGTACCTTCAAGCACGGGCAAGCATTCAGTAGATTATTAATAAAGAGACTAAAAAGTAGGGATCCCACTGTTGATCCTTGGGGGACACCGACTGCTACATGTTTGGTATCTGATGGTGCACCATTGATCGTTACACGTTGAGAGCATTCAGTAAAGTAGCTTTGGAACCATGTCACTGATTCAGCAGAGAAGCCTATTGAGTGGAGTTTGTCTACCAGCAGAGATAGGCTGACAAGGTTGAAGGCTTTGGTTAGGTCACTATATATGGAGCCCACCAGATGACCTCTATCCAGAGCCTTGTGCAGGAAGCTTGTGTACTCAGGACAGTATTGGTACTAAACATACTGCTGGTGACACTGGATGTTACATTTAGTGAGGTATGTAACTAGCTGATCTGAGACAATACTCTTTAATGCTTTGGATAGTGGGAAAGAGGATCAAAATTAGTCTATAGTTGGAGACAGATGCACGGTCCCCGCATTTGTGCACAGGTGTGACCAGACCAGTCTTCCATATAGTCAGAAATTGTGAGTACCGTAAGGAGTAATTGAATATTTTGGTAAGGGGTAGAGCAAGCTCGTCCAGGGTTAAGACAATGAGCTTCATGCCTAGGCTATCACTTGCCATTCTGGTCTTACCCAGAACCTGTTTAACATATAATTTTGTGTGTGTCACGGAGATGGATTTGAGATAGAATTTTGAGTAGTTGGGGTTTCTAGGTGAGGCATTGTTTGGGTGGAGAGATGGATCAGGCACATTGCGGGGGGGCAGAACCGCAGCTGAGATCAGGGAATGCATTTTTTAACAAGTTCACTATCTCCTCAGGGTTGAAGGTGATAGTCCCATTATTGGTGAGCGTCACTGGCTGAGATGTATTATTCCTCCCAGGAGGTCTTTCAGGGTGTTCCAGAACCTTTTCCCATTCCCCCAGTTACAAGCACAACACAAACACAAAAGGATGCCAGTGGGGGGAGCTCTGTGGTATGAGGGAGGTCACCAGTGGGTCCTGCAGGGGTCAGTGCGTGGCCTAGTGTTTAATGTGTTCATAAATGACATTGAAGATGGCATTAAAGGCAGAATCTGCCTCTTTGTGGATGACACCAAGCTCTCTAGGAAGGGGGCATGGATGAGGGGGCACAGGACCTTAAGGTCTCGTCATGCTTGAAAACAGGCATTGTATTTGTCTAGTGCAAGTACCTGGCAAACAAAAACGAAATAAATAAAGAAGATCTGGTGAAGCTGGAAAGGTGGTCTGACATATGGCAGCTCAGGTTCAATGCTGAGAAGTGCAAAGACATGCAAATAGGAGGAAAAGAACCCGAAGACAAAGCACAGCCGGTGGGGGGGGGGGTCAAAGTCACCAAATTGGAGAAGGAAAAGGAATTGGGGATAGCCATCACCAGTAACCTAAAACAGGCTACACAGTGTAGAAAGGCAGCAGCCAAGGCAAACAAAGTGCTGAGCTGTATTTTGAAGCGGGTTCGTGAGCAGACAAGGAGACTGTTTTGCACCTATACAGATCCTTGCTGCGACTGCACCTGGAGCACAATGTGCAGTAGTGGAGCTCCTACCTAAAAAAGGATATCAACCAGCTTGAAGCAGTACAGAAGCGGGTGACAAAAATGGTTCAGGGGCAAGCAGGACAGGGCATATGAGGACAGGCTAAGAGAACTCAACATGTACTCACTTGAGGAAAGGAGGGAGAGAGGTGACATGAATGAAACCTTAAAGTACATGAAGGGTATTAACAAGGTGGATATAGGTGTCTTCTTTTGTCTCAGTGGGAACAAGACCACAAGGGGGCACTGCTTATAAGCTGGCAGTGGGGGGTTCAAGAAGGAGGTCAGGAGAAACTTCCTTACAGAGTGAGTGGTGACGGGCTGGAATGAACTCTCATCTGAGGTTATCATTCAAAAGATGGTGTGGGGGCGGGTTCAAGAGGGGGTGGGACAGTGTGAAGGGGGAGGGTCAGGGTTGGTGGGTGGGGCCCACCGTAATTTCTGGATCAGGGGCTCTGCAATTGAGCTGACTCGATAGACCGTAAGGCTTTCTGCGGCTGGCTATTTCATATGTTTGTATGTATATTGGTGTACAGTAGCAGACAATACAATACATGGTGTAATACTAAGACTAATACCCCAGTGAATAAACCAGGGAAAATGGGGCTAGGCAGGATTACAATAAGGTCCGGTATAAATAAAGTACAGTCACAATAAGACGCAAGAACAGTCTTTAACAACCATTTGGTAAAATTCAGCATCAAGCCTAGGTTCCTGACCAGTTGGACGAGAGGTGAGGGCAATTCCATACCATGTGCAAAAGAATCACCTTGCTCAACCTGATATTTCAGGCAAGTATCCACATAAAGAATATGGAAATGTAGAAAATAAATGAGTCCTCACCCCACTCCATCCCTCCATATTTCTTACTGGAAATTCTCTTTGTGTTTTCTTCCCCATCCTGATAATGATTTCTGTTTTGTCAGCCTCTTTGCTAGCCATGTGTGTACAGAGTGAGTCAACCCTTTGATTTGCAACAGTGTAGTTAGACCTTAGTATCGACAAGATAAGAATATTTGGCCATCCCTTTGTGGTGAGCAATCCCCTTTCCCTCGTTGTAGCAGTGGTTGTACCTTGCCTTACCTGTGGTTGAGAGGGCCGAAGGGTGTCTACCTCTGTGGCTATAGTTCATGCCACCCCTTTGTGGTCAGCTTGCAGAGGAATAGTCACACTTGATGGCAGCAACATCTATCCCCACCCTTCAGTTGGTACATGCTTCCATTTTTAATTAGAACTGAAAGGCTCTGTCCGCATTGCAAAGGGTGCTGTTTGCTAGCCCAACCCTCCATCCAGCCCATTGTCGCTACGAGGCAGGAATCCTCAGACTCCTCCTCAGTGCAGTGCTGCTTCTAGGAGCTGCATTGGGTCACAAGGGTGCTGTTTGCTAGCCCACCCTTCCCTTCCCAGCCCATTGTCGCCACAAGGCAGGAATCCTCAGACTCCTCCTTAATGTAGTGCTGCTTCCAGGGGCTACATCAGATCACAGGGGCGCTGTTTGTTAGCCCACCCTTGCCCCTAACACATTGTCACCACAAGGCAGGAATCCTCAGACTCCTCCTCCTCCTCGAGTGCAGTGGAACTTCCAGGGGCTACATCGGGTCACAGGGGTGCTGTTTGCTAGCTCACCCTTCCCCCACCCCATCTTCACCATGAGGCAGGAATCCTCAGACTCCTCCTCAGTGCAATGCTGCTTCCAGGGGCTACATTGGGTCACAGGGGCGCTGTTTGCTTGCCCACGCCTACCCCCAGCCCATCGTTGCCACGAGGCAGAAATCCTTAGGTATGGGACCTTGCAGCAGTAGCGTTCTCCACCATTACCATCAGACACCTTTCATACGTATACAAAGGACATCTTTTAGTTGGCGTACATCTTTTGATTGTACTGGAGCGCTAACGCTTAATAGTGGTGTCCACTTGCATATTTTGGGCTTTTTGTGAGTTTAAGAACTGATTGCTCACTAGTCCATGATACTTTTGCTGCATATATATGGACCTGCGGGCTGTTAGTAGACTGTGTAGTACTGCCCTTATATCTGATCTACTACATTTTATTTTGTAGGGCTTCTAATTTCATTAAGTGTCTATTTTGCCGATATATTTGTGTACAGCCCTTTGACATCTGTATCTATATTTCCTAATTAGAGCCTATAGCATATGCTGTGCAGAAAGCTGTGTGGGAATTGTTTAAACTCATAATGTGTACAGTTAATAGGGGTGTGCTAGTTTGTACTGTGCATCGGGACTTAGAGCTGTTCTGAGGACATAAGTCCCTTTACACGAGAAAGGGTCCTGAAGGAACTGGAAGTAATAAGAGTTGATAAAGCAATGGGGCCAGATGGGGTGCACCCCAGGGTCCTTAAAGAACTAAGAGAGGTGGTGGCTGAACCTCTGGCTATCCTGTTTAGCCGATCACTGGAAACAGGGGAGGTACCCAAAGACTGGAGGACAGCAGATGTAGTCCCCTTATACAAAAGTGGGAACAAAGAGGAAGCAGGGAACTACAGACCAGTCAGCCTTACATGTGTAGTGGGGAAGATCATGGAAGCACTACTGAAGGAGAGATTGGTGGAACATCTGGTTGTCAATGGACTACAGGACCCAAGGCAGCATGGTTTCACTGGGGAGGTCATGTCAGACCAACCTCGTTGAATTTTTGACTGGGTGACTAGGGAGGTGGATCAGGGAGGGCAGTGGACATGGCCTGGCTGGACTTCAGCAAGGCCTTTTGACACTGTGCTACATAGAAGACTATTACACAAACTGGGAATATGGGTGTGGGCAGGACAGTAGTGTGGTGGGTAGGTAACTGGCTGGGTGGCAGGACACAGAGGGTGGTGGTAAATGGCTGTCACTCCACAGAGGGAAGAGTGACCAGTGGGGTACCACAGGGATCAGTGCTGGGACCGGTCCTATTCAACATCTTCATCAGTGAAATTGCACAGGACCTAGAAGGCAGAATTTCACTGTTCGCTGATGACACAAAGCTCTGTAACACAGTAGACACACCAGAGGGTGTAGACAGAATGAGAAGGACCTGCAGAAACTTGAAGAATGGTCAGGGGTTTGGCAGTTGAAATTTAATGCAAGAAGTGCAAGATAATGCATATGGGGCACAAAACCCTGGCACAATATATCAGTTGGGGGTGAGGATATAGCATGCACCAAGCAGGAAAGTGATCTTGGGGTTATCATCTCTGATGACCTCAAGGTAGAGAAACAGTGTGACAAGGCAGCAGGTAAAGCAAATAGGATGCTGGGATGTATAGGCAGGGGCATCACCAGCAGGAAAAGGGAGGTCATAATTCCACTATACAAGACACTACTGAGGCCCCACCTGGAGTACAGTGTACAGTTCTGGAGACCATATCTATGTAAGGACATAGACAGGGTAGAGAAGGTTCAGAGGAGGGCAACAAAGATGGTGCATGGATAGCATCACAAGTCCTATGAAGACAGGTTGAAGGAACTGAACATGTACTCCCTGGAGGAGAGGATGGAGAGAGGGTGGATATGATAGAGACATACAAGTATCTCACAGGGAGGAACAGAGTGCAGGAATACACTATTTTTAAGCGAAAAAGATGTTCCAGGACTAGAGGGCATGGGATGAAGTTGGAGGGAGGACGATTCAGAGGAAACATGAGGAAGAATTTCTTCACAGAACGGATGGTGGACAAGTGGAACACGCTGCCATAGGAAGTGGTGGGGGCTGAAACAATCATGGGATTTAAGAATGCATGGGATAGACATAAAGGAATTCTGGAGGTCAGGGGTAAGGGGCAACAGACTTCTAGGAAAACATAAACTGAACTTACAAGCTCAAATGGGCAGACTGGGTGGGCCATAGGCCCTTATCTGCCGACACTGTCTATGTATCTATGTTTGGTTTAGAGCTGTTCTGAGGGTACACATGTTTGGTCTAGAGCTGTTCTGAGGGTACACATGTTTGGTCTAGAGCTGTTCTGAGGGTACACATGTGTGGTCTAGAGCTGTTCTGAGGGTACACATGTTTGGTCTAGAGCTGTTCTGAGGGTACACATGTTTGGTCTAGAGCTGTTCTGAGGGTACACATGTTTGGTCTAGAGCTGTTCTGAGGGTACACATGTTTGGTCTAGAGCTGTTCTGAGGGTACACATGTTTGGTCTAGAGCTGTTCTGAGGGTACACATGTGTGGTCTAGAGCTGTTCTGAGGGTACACATGTGTGGTCTAGAGCTGTTCTGAGGGTACACATGTGTGGTCTAGAGCTGTTCTGAGGGTACACATGTGTGGTCTAGAGCTGTTCTGAGGGTACACATGTTTGGTCTAGAGCTGTTCTGAGGGTACACGTGTGGCCGGGCTACGTTTGCATAGGCTTTTTCATGAGGCATTGTACTTTTGTGTTGTTGGAGTCTCACTGCACTGTAGGTTAGCTGCACATCGTTTAGCGATTGTATGATTATCCTTGGATCACAGATACAGGCTGGGATAAACATTTCTGCTCTGGTGTTTACTGAAAGAGGCTGGGATAAACATCTCTGCTCTGGGGTTTACACAGCTAGTCTGGGACAGCTTGTTCAGGGACGGTATGTTTATGGGCTGTTAAATGAGATGTGCTGCTTGTGGCTATATGAACATATTTTAGGGAGCCTGGTTTAATTGCTTGTGGGACTCCTATGCCATCATCTTAGCTCCCTACCTCACTATTTCACCCCACTGTGAATTAGGTGCATCTGCCCTCCCCCCAACCTTCTCTTAACTTGTCCCTTCTCTCCCTTCCCCTGCGTGATCATACTAGTGCGGGACAAATGTAAACTGTAATACTGTTTAACGTGAGACGGTTTCCCTTTCAGGCTTCCTACTTACCTTATATTTTATTTCCCTCCTCAGACGACTCCTCAGTGCAGTGCTGCTTCCAGGGCTACATAGGGTCACAGGGTCGCTGTTTGCTAGCTCACCCCAGCCCATTGTTGTCACGAGGTAGGAATCCTCAGGTATGGGACCTTGCTGCGGTAGCGTTCACCATTATCATTGGTCGCCTTTAGTTTGTAGACAAATGACATTTTTTAGTCAGCATACATCTTTTGCTTGTACTGGAGCGCTAACACTCCATCTGTTTAAATAGCCTTAGGAATAGCTAAGAGTATATCCTGTAAAACAGTCATTTCATGGCTATCTTTCTGACCGAAACCTAAAACGCAACTCAGCAGGTATCTTCGGGTCACAGAATTACACAGTCGCATCTCACCCACAGTTACTCAGCACCAAACATGACACTATTGACTCCAACTACTTCAACTTTTATATGTCCAGTCAGCTTGTAAGATGTAACAAACCACAGTGCCATCATACATCCTTTATAACCCGATTAATGCCAGCTGCAGCTAAAACAACTGTAAAGCTAAACTGGAGGATGCTCACTCGTCTGAAGTGTCTGATCCTGTATTGCATTATCTTCTTGGGTATCTTGATACAACTGGCCTCAGGAGACATAGAATCAAACCCAGGACCCACATCATTACATCTGCTTAACCTGTCCCCACCTCTTTGGTCCACTTTTAAAAGGCTCAAAATTGTCCATCTTAACATTAGAAGTCTGTTCCCCAACCTAAATGAATTAATTGCATGGATACATCACTACCAACCAGATATCCTGGGGATCACTGAAACCTGGCAAAAACCCTCCATTCCAGACAATGTATGTACTCTGCCTGGTTATAGTTGTATCCGTTAAGACAGAGATCAACATCGAATCAGGGAAGGGGCACCTTGTTTTATATCAAAACCATCTCAGTGTCTCCATGATACTCTCCATTCCACCCAGTGCTAATGTTAATGTCCTTGTACATGTATCCTAACTGTGCTGTTAATGCTGGGTCAACATCTACCCTAGTCTGTGTTATCTCACCCTTTGAGTATATGCGCTGTAATGTAACCTCTGGACTCCTTGAAGTGTATCCTCTGGATTTCATGTACTTCTACTTTAGGTATTCTTTTTTGTTTTTGTTTTATTTTAATCTTTTTGGTGCCTTACTGCACTTGCTGGGCCGTCTGCCTGGTCACAGACCCCTCGGCTGCAGCATCCCCATATGAGCCGCTGTCTCGGGACCCCCTAGATTGCCCCCCAGGGCGAGGACGTGGCACCCGGCCCTAAGGTGCCATGAACAACGAGATAGGGAGGGAGTCTGCCTGGGGAGCCTATTGGCAGCTGAGGGGCAGGCATCATGGAAGCAGTGGGGCTGGCTTGAGTTTTTCCCCATAGGTGGGGGGCAGGAACATGCAATGACGCCTACGTCCATCCTGCTCCCTTGAAACCTTGCTGACACGAGTCGCTGTGGTACCACTGGACTCCACTAGGGGTCCCTCATGCTCTGGCAACATCCCGCACCCTCCCCCGGAGAAGGAGAGCAGTTGTAGGATGCTCAGTTCTTCTCCTCCTGGCCGGCCCTCCGACAACCCGGGTCCATTTGGGTCATCGGCGTCGAAAGTAGAAATCCAACAGCTATGCCAGTGGATCATCAGTCTTTAGGTATTCTTTAAATACTGGGTCAGCCTGTACTCTAGATTGTGTTATATGCACTCGCTTTAGTATATACATTGTAAATTTGCTGTGTAATATGTTCTCTGGACTCTCCTTCGTTATGCATTTGTAATGTTTTACTACTGTATTATAATGTTTACTTTGTACCTGGACTTGGAGCCTTTACAAAGGAGTCCTTGACTCAAAGGTTAGTAGTTCCGATTGTTGCAGTATAATAAATAAATAAAATAAACTTGAATGCTGTCATATTCAACTTCTGCTAGGCCAAACAAAGAAATTGCACCTGCTGTGTGTCTACATTCCACCACCAGGTGGCATTACTGCCAATGAGAATTTGACCAATACAATACATACACAGGTCAAAAACAGGATGTTCATAATACTAGGTGATTTTAACATAGATTGGTGTGGTAAAAATAAGACATGTAGAGCAGCACCTCTGTAAACTAAATGCTATACAGATTATTGAGGAACCCACCAGGTTAGCAAACAGTTGCCTCACTGCTACTTTACCGTACCATTACTACCAGAAAGAATCGTATCCTCCACCCCGGTATACTTCCTGATCCAATCAGTGACCATTCTCCCACTTTCTGCGTTTGGAAGGAGAAACCCTTGACGACCCCCCCCTCCACACACACACACACACAGATTAATTACCTTCCGTGACTATTCTAAATTTGACCACTTGGCCTTTAAATCTGAAATTGCACACACAAACTGGTCCTATCTTTGGGTCACTGACAATGTTAATGCCGCCGTCACGTACTCTAATTCTATTTTTAAGCAACTTCAAGATAAATATGTACCTTTTACAACATGAAGAATCTGGGGTTTTGCTAACAAATGGATTAAACATAATCTCCTGGCACTTTTAAATAATAGGGATAAGCAATGGAAAGTATTTAAGCAAACCAGTAGTGCTGTAGAGCAGGGAAAATACAGACAGCTCCGTACACAGTGCAAAGAAGCCATTAAGCTAAGTAAGAGCAGTTATTATAAAAACCTTCTTTCTGACACTGTAGGTTCCTCACAACAGTATTGACAACACATAAAACATATCCTAGGACACAATAATACCTCCACACCCCCTGACATGAACATCAACGGTATAAACTGCAACAATCCCAACACTATAGCAAGCACCTTTAACATTCAGTTCAGTAATCTGTGTATACAAATATGATCAGTCACACGAACACCTCCCCTGAGAGACACAAACCCGAAGACAGCAAACAACCTATACACCCCTTTCTTTTACATAAGAGCTGTAACAGTAGCTGAGGTGCATAAACTGCTAAAGCGCATCTCCACTTTCAGATTTGCTGGTTCTGACACACTTGAACCTAAGCTACTCCAGGTCACTGCATCTGGAATAACTCCTGCTGTCACCTGACTATTCAACTTTTCCCTTACCAGCAGTGTTGTACCTTCTGCTTGGAAACTGTCACACATTATTCCAGTCTTCAAAAAAGGGGACCACAAAAACCCCGAATAACTATAGGCCACTATCCATTCTACTTTTGCTAAATAAATTATTGGAAAAACTGGTATTCAACCAGCTAACTGAATACAGTAGTTAAACAACCACAAGTTACTGTCACTACACCAACATGGCTTTAGAAGTAATCACAGTACATCTACTGCCTTATTTACACTAACCGACAACATTGCCACTTCTATATGGCTGAAGTGCAGAAGCACTGTTTTCATAGACCTCATCAAGGTCTTTGACCTTGTCAATCATGCATTTACTACATAGCTTAAAGAACTTGGACTGTCTTCCAGTGCACTAGCATGGTTCAGTAACTATCTCCAAGATAGACAGCAACTAGTAAAATTAGGCACAACACTCTCCAAACCATTACCATCTGGAATTGGGGTCCCACAAGAGTGTATACTTGGGCCGCTTCTATTCACTACACATAAAACAACCTGCAAGACTGTCTCAAATATAGTACACCCGGATTATATACAGACGACCTAGCGCTTATTGCTACTTCCAAAAACATATGCAATATCAATATTATGCTCTCCCTTGATGTGCAGGCTGTTCAATGTTGGCTGCAGAAAAATAAGTTCCTCGTAAATGTAGCAAAGACACAAGCTATGCTGTTTGGATCCCCCCCTTCCCAAAACTTAAAAACTGCCTAACACAACTACAGGTCACATGCCTAGATGGCACCCTGCTGGAACATGCTAATTCCTTCAACTGTCTCGGCATCACTCTAGGTCCCTCTCTTGACTCTCTCTCTCTCTCTCTCTCTCTTGCATATAACCAAAATCTGTAAAGCAGTAAACTCTAGGCTTGGCCTGGCCTATAGAATAAGGCACAATCTTACCCCTCATGCCCGGCTGTCCATCACACAAGGCATTTTACTCCCCAAGCTCATGTATAATGTTGTAGTATATACACCGCTGCATCCAAGATTGCACTTGAAAGTGGGATATCACATAGAGTAACATCTGCCGTTTTGCACTCTCCTCCAGCAGGTTTACTCACCACTGTAAACTATATTCAGACTTAGAATGGCTCCCTCCAACTACCTTGCACGAATTACTAGTGGGGGTACCATTTACAAAGTCCTAAACCATCAGCAACCCCAGCAACTTGGAGAATGGCTTAAACTACACTCAAATCCATATCCCCTAAGATCCTCTGACCGAGAGTTACTTGCCATACTCAAGATAATGACCAATCTGGGGATGGCAGCTTTCCAAAACTTTGCCCCAGACACTGGAATAATATTTCACCTGATATTCGTGCTACCGCTACGTTTGGGGGATTCAAAAAAACCTTCCAGAGGCACCTCTTAGCTGCTGCAACATGTAAATGCTCCCCACTTGATAACTGAAGAGCTGTGATATGTATACTGTATACCATGCAAATCTTTATATATTTCATTGGATGACTTGCTGTTCTATTTTGAGGTACATGTGTCAATCTGTTTTGCAGTACTTACTACTTTCCGCAGATATGACTACACTTATATACTTGGACCCAGATATTCAAACTGCGCCAGGCTGTGGTGCAAGCTTGGGCGAAGCGCAACTTGGCTGCGCAGGGGTGTGGACTGGGTGATATTCAACGGAGCTGTGCCATGGCACAGCATCGTTGAATATCGCACCCTGGCCACCCGCAGTGTGCATGGCGCAGTGGCACTGCACCAGCGCATGTGGCCAGAATGGAGCATGGGGATGCGCTAGCACAAGTACATTGTGCTATGCACAGCAACTGCGATATTCAAAACTTGACATGCAAATGGGGCCATAATGTATGCAAGGCGCAAATGGGGCCATTTGCATGTCATTATGGCTCCATTTGCATGCAGGTGCGCTGATCCCCGACGACTTGCGTCTGGCGCCCTGCCAGGCAGCAGCCGTCGGGGACTGACATCCCCTGCAGCTGGCAGTGTGCTCCACAGCCCGATCGCAGGCTGCAGTAAAACACAGGAAAAGCATAAATCCCTGGTGGTCCAGTGGACCTGCCTGCCCGATCGCGGGCTGAGTAAATAATAGAATCCCTATCATCTGTGGTGGTCCAGTGGACCGCTGTCTGCCCGATCGCATGCATTTGTAATAAAAAGAATAGACATATCCGATATCCCTGGTGGGCCAGTAGACCTGCCCGCCCGATCCCATTCACATATCTGGAATGTGTAGTACGGTATGGGCTGCACGCCCATTGGCTCACGCAGTGGACCAGTGGGTGTACAGCCCTACCAACGGTGTCAGTCGGGCAGCGGGGCGGCAGGCGGGTGGTGTGCTGCCGGCTGACCGGGAGTGGGGCGGTGGGGCTTGTGGGGGGCACCACTAGACCACCAGGGATATTGGACATATTTATTTTTTTGTATCACAGATGCCCGCGATCGGGCGGGCAGGTCCACTGGACCACCAGGGAGTTTGAGGATATTATTTCATTCATTACGTAGCCCGCGATCGGGCGGGCAGGTCCACTGGACCACCAGGGATATTGGGGATATTATTTCTTTACGTAGCCCATGATCGGGCAGGCAGGTCCACTGGACCACCAGGGATATTGGACGGATTTCTTTATTGTATTACAAATGCCCGTGATCTGGCAGACGGCGGTCCACTGGACCACCAGGGATATTGCACAGATATTGGACAGATTTATTTTTTTATTACAAATGCCAGCGATCGGGCATGAAGCGCCCGCCAGTACAGCCGAACTCGGGTGGCCACAGCTGCCCGTGTTCGCCCTGCAGTGTGGCAGCTCACCTGTGGGTGGCCATCCATTGTTCCTTTTTTTGGGGGGGATCAACTTTGTGCTGGCACAGGAAAGGGTTGCGCATGCATGGCTCTGCACATCCCGGGCTGAATGTCGGGCTGTGCAGGGTATGCATGGGCACGCCCCCACCTATGCCTGCATACATTACTGATGCGTTCCGGCGCATCAGGATTTGTGCCATGCACATTTTCCTTTTGAATAACGCTACTGGGAGCATCAGTGTGGTTGCGATGCGATGAATAATTGTTGCGCCCATGCGCAACCCTTTTGAATATCTGGGCCTTGATGTTTATAGTCACTTGCTTACTCCTGAATGCTTTACCCTGTATTTGTTTCTGTTCTCTCATTGTAATATGTTTGTTATGTATTGCAATTGTTGTACTCTCCTGCCTGAAAACACATGGTTTCTTTCTAGTGTATGCACCCAGTAAACAAAAACTAAACAAAATAAAATAAATGATTGTAAGTCTCTTAGAAATGGTTTAAAAGTTGTGCGACCACACTGTAAACCAAGTAATGTTAGACATGGTTTTAAAAAACATGTTTTAGCCCTGCTTTTTGGGGGGGGGTGGGGTGGAGAATAGACTAGAACATGGTTTAATTTATTTAGTTTTTGTTGACCGGGAAAGGAGGACTAGACAATTCTGCCCATTTTCAGCCTCGTCTCAGGGGAAGGGGATACAGGTGGATGCAAACTCACATTATACCAGATTAAGCTGTTGGTGGTATTGTTAGTGAATGGGGGGAATTTTTTCAGGATACTGGGGAAATTCCCCTGCTCTTTTTTTTTTCCCCATATACAATTTTTTTCTATTTTATTCCCTACTAACCCCCCCCCCCGGGCCAAGGCGTATATATGCGTATACGTGCACATACGTACCAGGATCCCAGTGGCCCTTTCCACCCCTCCTCTGACTTTTGTTGCCACCCGTTACTACCTATGCGCCCACCGGACCTCCATCCGGTGGGAGCGGGACTACGGAAGGGCGGGCATCCACCCCATTGGAGGGGAGAGCCATGGCTCAATCCCACTCCAGCCCTCCCTCCTGAGCCGGCACCCCGAGGTCGTTCCTGAATCCGGGTCACCGGCATAGTGCGAGGTAAGGCGCCAGTGCCTTAGCCCTCTGCGCTACTGGGCCAGCTCCTCTGCTGTTTTTGAGACGTGCCACGGGATCTTTAACATCCCCCTGAACTACCACCATAACATGCAAGTGGGACCTCGGTTTAATGTCTCATCCAAAATACGGCACCTCAGGAGTGCAGCACCCCCTCATGCTGCACCACAGTGTCAGTATTGGGATTTAACCCAAGTGCTTGGTGTGGGGATAGAACCCACAGCCTTCTGATGTTCCAGCCTCACAGGCGAGTGTGCAACCTGCTGAGCCACTAACACTGTTATATATATATTTTTTTAGTTTTTTGTCTGTTTTATTTTATTAGTAAGTTTTGCTAGAAAATGTACAGTGTTTTACCCTAATATGGTTTCCTTAACCCAAGTTACCTGCAGTGTGGCTAGAAACCATGCCATATCTTGTGTTTAGGGCAGCACACAAGAGTCACCGCTCCATAATTTAGGCTCCATAGCCCATAAACTGAAGCGTTTAACTTAAGACTAGTTCATATATAAAAATAAAATATTTTTGGCGGTTTTCCATGATGATCAACACCATGAGTAACCCAGAATGCACTGCAGCACCTGCAGTTCCTTGTGCCGATGTTGCTGTTGTGCTTTGGAACTCGGATGGAGCAACCCAGTGGGGGATTACACTGTGGACACTCTGGAATCCTGATGTATGTTTGTTTTAAATACTGACAATTAGTGTAGTTGCCGTATTGGTCCTAGTAAGAACAGATCCAAAACAGATCCAGAAGCAAATGATTTGATACCTTTTATTGGACCAACATAGATGTTACACAAAAAAGAACAAAGTGCTCTAGCTTTTGGACCAACAAGGCCCTTCTTCAGAAGCTTCTGAAGAAGGACCTGGTTGGTTCGAAAGCTAGAGCACTTTGTTCTTTTTTGTGTAACATCTATGTTGGTCCAATAAAAGGTATCAAACCATTGGCCTCTGGATTTGTTTTAAACACTGTTTTTTTTTTTTTTTAATTGGTTTGATAGTCTGTACAGGGCTAGGAGGATTCTGAGATGTTCTTGCATTCAGACTTAATAATCTGTATGCATTTGGATATTAATTACATGCTAGTTACTCATTTACATTTTTAATCCCCAGAGCTGTTCTTTTTTAGGGGTTGGCTCTTTTTGGTTTGTAATTTAAGGACCATCCAGGTTCTGTTATTTGTTGGAGAGAGTGGTTCTGCCAGTCTCAACTCGAACTGTCGGGCTCCAAATGAAGAGTAAGGGTTTACTGCAGTGAAAGAGCCTTATTCAGCTTTGAAGAATTTGCTAACGTATGCACATTAGCTGCTCCTCTCCGGGCCCAGTATTTTGTGTTCAGTACAGTATTGGTGATTACATCAAGATGGAATAACAGCAGCATTTTGACGTTGTTAAATGCAGCCACTCTGCTTAGCTGTTCACCTTCTTGTTCGGTGCTGGGTGCAGCAAGTTGCTGGTTCCTCTGCATCGGGTACATAATGTGACAAGCTGGCCCTCTGATTAAAGAGATATTATTTTGAAACACTTTGATTATTCCACATGTAAAGAGTAACTGCACTTCAGCATTTGCTTCCATAAATAAGATGTTTCAGCTGTTACAGTTTACTAGGGAATACTTTTTTTTTTTTCATTTTCAGTGTTCCTTTCCAAGATTTACAACAGATCTTGGTAGTCAATCTAAAAAGTCTATATAGAAACCATAATAAAGTTAAAACCTAATTAGTGTAAATCTAGCATTTTTAAGCTTTTTATTACAATAGAGAGTTGCTCTTTAAACTAGGCCAGCTGTGCCCCTCCACAAAGGGCATTTCCCCATCAGTAAGTTGCAGAATTCAGTCTGGGTTCTGAGTGTTTAGCAATTTGTATTGTCCAAAAGTGTCGTTCTTATGCAGGGGAGTGACTTTAAACTGCAAACTAGAAACATTAAGTCTTATATGTCCTTTAGAAATACTCACTGAATCTGGAGTTCTGTGGGCATTCATGTTGGTGGGAAATTCAGCCTAAAAAAAGTCTATTCTGTGTGGCCATCTTTAAGCCTACCTTATATTGAGGGGCACAGTTAGCAGCCCAGGTGATTGGTTGTGTTTTTGTTGAGCTCCCTAGTCCCTATAGCATTAAAGCAGCAGTGACATTTTTTTTTAAAAGCTAGTTTAAGCTACAGTTACTAAAAGTATTAGCATGCTAGTCAAATCTACTTTTTTAGGTACCTCTAATGCTGTGCACCATAAGAATTGTTTTATTTTTTGGATCCTAGCCTTTACTAGGTTTGCAATAGTATTTCTAAGTCAAATGTTGAGGCCATCTTTTTTTCTCAAAAAAAGAAAAATGAAAACATTATTAAAATATTCACATTTTGGTGGAACTAGAAAATTTTACCACAACATAAGAAAGATGCCCAGAATCTTTTTATGTGGGGAAGGAAAAGGGTTGGGTCAAACTTTTTGCCCAGTTTTGCTGCAGTGCTACTTTAAAGTACAGTATTATTTCAGTTATAACTCTTTCTAATCGTTTCCTTTTACATCTTAGTATTGCTTCTCATTGCCACACTCAGCATATGGGCAACTCTAAAAAAACAGCTTCTGCTACAAATTAACATTCTAAAAAAACTGAGGGGACTTGATAATAGCAAATCAGCAGACTCAAATGATCTCTATCATGGATTCATCAAAAACCTAGCAGAAGAAATTGTGAAACCTCCAGTTACATATTTATGAAGACAGTTGTGGAGGGGAAGGTCTCAATGGGTGGAAAACAGCTACTGTACTACCTTTATATAAGAGATACAGTTTCTAATTATAGACCAATTAGCCTTATCGGTACTGGGAAAGATAATGGAGAGCTTAATTAGGGACAAAATAGATCTACGTATGAAAGCCAGTGACACAAATGATAAGCAGCATGGCTTCCAGCAAGGTAGATTCAGTGTAACAAACGTACTATTATTTTGTGAGGGGTGAGCAAAGCTTTGGATATAGGGAAGCCGGTGAACGTGATCTTATTAGACTTCAGTAAGGCATTTGACCTCGTACCACACTACAGATACAGAATTGTTTAGAAATTACTGACAGTGGTTGCCTGATAACATCTTAAGATGTATAAGACATTGGTTAGCAGGAAACATGCCATGAATAAGAATAGGGAGTCTGTACTCTGAGGAGGGGCAGGTAAACAGTGAAGTCCCACAAGGCTGTCTGGCCCGGTTTTGTTTAGCTTATTCATAATGGACATGGGAGCTAAGTGTAAAAGTACAAAAAATGTTTGCAGATGATACCAAAACTGGGGGAACAGTAGGAGATAACGAGGAAAAATTCAGATAAGATCTGGAAGACGTGGAATGGACGAGTGAAAATGGTATGAAGCTAAACATGCATAATTGTAAGGGTATACGTCCTTTTGCTTTTGTTTTATTCTTTCAATAAGCAGATAACATACAATGTCAGTAATTATATATTTGAAGCAGTTTCTCAGGAATGGGACCTTGGTATATTTATAATCAACAATCTGGGTTGTATAGTCCACTGCAGCGAAGTGGTTGGAAAGGCCAGTAAGATCCTGGGATGCATCGGGAAGCATTCATATGCAGGTCGAAAAGAGTTATATTGCCAGTTTATAGATCGCTTGTATGTCCCACCCTGGAATTACGGAACACAGTCCTGGTTACCATATAAAATGATGTAGAACAGGTGGAAATGGTCCAGAGATGGGGAACAAAAATTATGTGAGGTATGGAGGGTAAGAGCTGTGATAAAAGGCTGACAAAGACAGGTCTAGTCACACTGGAAGCAAGAAGAACAAGAGGAGACCTACTCTTAATGTATGGCATAAATAATTGATCACAGTCACAATTAAATATATGAAATTAAGGAAAGATAACAACCTAATGAGTGACAGGCAGTATTATAGGGAAACAGTAAAGACCAACAGAATAAAATACTGTTATACTCCAAGAGTTACAGAAGTATGTAAAGAGCTAGACCAGGATACTAGTAAAAACAAAAATATATTGAAAAGAAACTGGGAAATCACATTTGGGATAAATAATATAACAGGATATAAACACTGATACAGTGAGGGGCAGACTTGATGGACCTCGTGGTCTACTTCTGTCCTTAAGGCCATAGTATTAACTATACAGTGCTCTGATGGATCCCACAAGAAAATGTGTTGTGGCTCGTGCTGCAGATTCAGAAGTGGTTATAAGCCCATTGCATTCTGAGTAATGTACAATTTGAATAGCTAGACTGTACCATTGCTGCTGTAGGCAAAAATGGAAGGATTATGTGACTGAATTGCCGATCGTGAAGTGAGTATTCAGTTGGCACAAAATTCTGCTTGAGCAGCTGCAGATAAAGCAGTGAGCACCACTGCTGAATTAGCGGAGGAGAACTCGCATCTCATGGTCAGATTGGAGGCCCTAGGAAAATGTTAGCCTAGTCATAGCATCTACAGTAGAACCTGCAAGGATGCTACCCCACACTGCTGTGTTACTGCAGAGAACCAGGCAATTTCAATGGTAGTTAATCCCTTTTGTCATGCAGTAACTCAAGACACTGTGTTACATTGTGGCGGGATCCGTTTGTAGATTATCTGCTCCACAAGGTTGAAAGTGGATCCTGAGTGGGAGCCCCATGGATGGAGCAAGTGTACCACAGCACCTTTCTCACAAGCAGCAGCAGCAGCGGCAGCATCTAGCTCTGTGGTTCTAGTGGTAATGGCTGGCATTGAGTCTTGGGGCCGAGTATTACAGCTGACTTACGAAAAAAAAGTCTTTGCATTTTGACACTCCCTTCATCTGTATTATTTATTGAAACTCCATGTTCAACCTGTACTATACCCCTTCTCCCAGGATACATCTGGAAATAATCTATTATAGCTCTATATGCTCTTCCGGGGGGAAAAAATCAATTAACATTGTCCCAGACCTTGCATATGCCACTTGATCTCAGAGAAGCCAGTTTGATCAGGTGACAGTACGGCTGTCAAAACTTGGAGTCTAAGATAACATGGTCATACCCCTGAATTGTGAGCAATTCATTATAATAAGACCGGTTTGTTTTCCGATGTTTGGGAAGCAGACAGGTGGGTCACAGAGCTGCAGGACATCCAGATGGAGAGTTATGCTGGGGACAAGACTGAACTTCAGCATACTCTGCTAGATATAAGGACTTGCATGGTCTCTTTCATCAAAGCATGTTCCTCACACTGGAAACCTTTTTGAACTGTGTTGGCAGGGCAGATCCAGAACTTTTATAAGGGGTTAGCAGTTTTGTAAAGGGTATCGCTCCCCCCCTCCAACAATGTAAAAATGTGCTTTTGAAAACAGATTAGGCCATAAGAGGTATAGTTTGTGGCTGAAGGGGATGGCGGGTGGTGCCTCACTACATTAGTGGATCCACCAGTGTTTAATATGGAGACGTTATACTGGTTGTATTTAATAATAATAAACTTTATTTCACATAACTTTGAACTCTGTACTTAGAGCTTTATATTTTATCATTTGTTTCCATGTTGTATCTAATTAGCACTTGCAGGCTAGGAAGATGGCCTGCTTTTGTCTGCCTGCTATGTTCCCAGTAGGGTAATATGGTAGCTTTACATTGTTGTGTCTCCAGATTTGTTAATTAGAGGCATGCTTGCATGATACAGTTTTGGTTGGCATTGTTAATTCTTTTAATTTGTATTACCTGAGCTAAAAATGTGTTAGCAATATTATTTCTGTTATGTGTAGCAGTTTACTAGAGCAGCCTACAGCAGCTATGTAAAAGTTGGGTTTAATTAACAGTTTTCTTTTGGGCCCAAGTGGCTAAGTTATGAATGGAAACCAAATCTCTCCTGATGGAATTAGTACAGTACTCATTTATATTTAGATGAGGTACTTTAACTACACAATGTGTTCTCGCCAACGCCAGCAACCCAGGCTTGGGAACGAGCCTGGGTTGTTTGTTGGCCCGGGGGCAGGCTTCAGTGTTCTAGCAGACACTAGCCGCCTCTGAGAAAGAAGGCAGTCTGCACCATGTTAGCACCTCCTTGGTGACCGCTGGTGACATTGCTAGTTCGGGCTCACCCATTGGAGCTCTAACCACTGGCATCATAGGATGGGTGAAAACCATGGCAAGTAGTGCCCCACCCTGTACGCTGATTCTGCAGGCACTTTCAAGCTGCGGCACTGTTAATTTAGCATCTCACCAGAGGGAGTGTTGCCCCTAAGACCTCTGACATATGAGCAGGGAATTCCATGGAGAGCAAGTGTGTGATGGGGCTGGGAGGTCACCAGAGTATTGGTGGTGACCTTGTGCTGGTGTGACAGGGTAAAACAGTAAATAAAAAAATACACACACATATATATATATATATATATATATATATATATATATGTGTGTGTTGTGTTTATAGGAGCAGTTTGTTTCATACGAACATACAAAATTGCCAGCAGATGAAGGCCTTATGGTCTATCAAGTCTGCTCGATTGTGCAGCTAGCAGCCCTTGTACTGCAGCTGCCCCTCCCCTCCCCCTCCAGTGACCTTCCCCATACCCAGTCCCATCCCCTTTTGAAGTAGCCCACTGTTCTACAGGATACCACTTCCTCTGGCATAGCGTTCCACCCATACACCACCTTCTCCGTAAAAAAAAAAGTGTCTCCTCATTTCCCTCCCGAACCTTCCCCCTTCCAATCTCAGATCGTGCCCTCGAGTGTCCCTCCCCCTCCATAATTTGAAAAGCCCCTCCGTGCCCATCTTATTTACTCCCTTCATGTACTTGAAGGTTTCAATCATGTCTCCCCATCCCTCCTCTCCTGCAGGAGTGTGAGTTGGTCAAGGGTTTGTGCCTCTCATTAATAATCGGTGTACTTGGGGGCTCTGGGGGATGTTGGAGTGTTGGATATTTATTTTGTGGACCATGAGGAAATTCTGTTTAAAATTTACAGCCTACTTTATATCCTTTTTACTATTAAGTTCTGCTCTTTGTATTAAAGGGGAGTTGTTTTTTAAAGTTGTATGGAATTTCCATGTTGTACTTTCCTGTGCTTTATTTTTTGGTAGGGAGGTTATGTTGTTTCATAACACTATGCTGTGTATTTGGTTTTGTTTGCAAATAAGTATAATTTATAACATGGGTTACCTACAGCAGTATATTTCATTGGAGCAGAGCTGTCAGGTGGTCATGCATTAAATTTCCTTTTTAATGCATGGTTCTGTTGCTGGAATTTTTTTTTTTTTTTCACTGTTCTAGGCAGCTTCACCTCGTGGAAGGATCTATAAACTTTGTGCAGCTCTGTTTTGTACAGCAGCCATTTTTTTCCTGTGCTAGTGAGGACAGGCTAATTATGGTTCTGGAGTACAAGAAAAGTAGTAACACAGTGGACATATATCGTGTTGCAAATAACACAGGTAGAGAGAGAGAGAGAGCAAACAAACAGCCCTAGGTAATCTATCTGTCAGTTAGCAGCGGGCGCAAATAAATTGGATGATGTACACATCAGTAACCTAGGGGAGTCGTGTCAGTTTCAGTATCAAAACTACAGTATCCAAGTATAGTAAATAAACGTTAACTACCCGGTATAAGTGGTCTGCAGGGCAATTGTACTGTCTATGTCTGGTAATGTCTAGTTGGTCCTTACCTCCCAGGTCCCACCTGCAAGACAGCACATCAGCATTAGTTCTGTTATCACTCTTGCTATCTCATCACAGATAAACTACTGAGCAGCGGGTGTGGTACAAAACTTTGGCACTAAAAGTTTTGTTTTTTTTAGTTGTTTAACCAGGAGTAGCACACTAAGCTGAAAGCTTTTTTACAGGAGCGACCTGGGAGCACAGGGAAGTTAAGTGACTTGCTCAGGGTCACACAGTATGCAAGTGGAAGCTGTGGGATTCAAACCCAGGTCTGGTCTGCTGGATGTCACCAGATTTGCAGTTCAGAGCCTTAAACCACTGTGCTATACTGCTTCCCAAGTGAATGTGAATGTATGAAGCATGATATGTCGATCTAACTATTCACATATCAACAACGAGTACTGGTACTGTGTAGCTGCTAGTTAGCACCCCCTGCGAGTCTGCCGCCCTCCCTCCTGCATCCCACTATTGAATAGTAGACATCAGCATAAATGAAGTTCTTAGTGCGACTATGTTGGCACAGATTAAATACTTACTAATGGCTGTACTGCAGAGCTGTACATTAAAGCCGCATCATATGCAAGCATAACAGACAGAGATGTATTACTGCTCATGATGGACAGACAGTTGTCTTTACAGTGTAGAATATAGACTGTACTACACACTGCTCATGGCAAAAATAACATTCTCAGTGGCTCAGATATCTTCTAACACAGAACGAAACAGCCATAGCTGATCTCTCCATGTCATTTAGCAGCGGGCGCCAGTGAGTTGCAGCATATAGAAATGAGAAACCCAGGCGACCCGCGGCACTGTCAGCATGCAAGCATAGAAAGGCTAAGTATGTGGTACAAGTGCTGTGTAGTGCAATTCCACTCTCCATGTCGCATCAGAGAGTCAACGTTGATGTACCGAACTACCACATGTGGATGTTACTATTCAGCTGTCCACAGTGAGTTGTGGTAATGTGTAGCTGCTGCTTAGCTCCCCATCGCTCCCCCCATTCAACTTGCACTCTGCTACTTCCCACCCTCTCTCCTCAACTGCCATCAGAGCAGTAGCGCCACGGAGCTTCGATTCGAAAGTGTGTCCAGTGCAGAGTAGTCGGCGATCATCTCTGCAGTCACCAACGGTAAGTCCCATACTTAATTACAGAGACGCACACAGTAGGTCGTGCACATAGGTACAACAGATGTCTCAAACATCCTCTTGCTCTGTAAAGCGATCTTCAGCATTAAACTGACTGATACTGTAGAATCAACAGCCTCGTGCACACACTGTCTTAAGTGTACAAAAATCCATGCATTACATAGTGCATTACATACAGTGTAATGTATGGGTAGCAAGGTTCCAGACACACTGTTTGTGAAGTTTAGGTACTGCAGCAGCCGTTGATTAAACTGAAACTGTAACGGATGGCCAGCAGCTTGCCAGACACATGTACACATAATTGGTGTTGACATCCTGTAGCAGTCACATGAAAGATAGTGCCTGGTAATGCAGCAGAACTACACAGAAAAGTGTGGCAGGTAATAATAATAATAATAAACTTTATTTATCTACACCTTTCTTAAAACTAAGGCGCATTACAATAAAATACAGGATAAAACATACTAAAACCATACAAAACATCATATAACTGAATTAACAGCCGGGCAATTAATAGGCATCAACATTATCTAAAAATGCCTTGTTCCATAAAAAAGACTTTAGGCCCTTTTTAAAACTCTCCACCATCATGCACTCTCGAATCCAGTGTGGTAGAGAATTCCAGAGGGTCGGCGCCGCGAACATAAAAGCTTGGACGCCAGAAGATTTTAAAATGACCCTCGGGATCTCTAGCAACCCCTCGTTGGTTGAGCGGAGTGGTCGTGGTCGGTAAGGCACCAGCAGCTCTTTCAGGTAATCCGGGCCCAACCCATGTAGGGCTTTGTAAGTCAGAAGACCGACTTTAAAGGTGATCCGCCACTAGAATCGGCAACCAGTGCAGGTCTCGAACACCGGTGTAATATGAGGCGAGGTCCCGTTAACAACCGAACTGCGGAGTTCTGCACTAGCCTGCTGGCGGTATCAACCCCAGGCAGCCCAAAGTAAAGGGAGTTGCAGTAGTCCAGACGCAAGGTCACAAAGGCGTGGATCAGCATGGGTAGGTCGCCGGATGGAACAAGGTGCTTGATCCTGTCGATGTTCCTAAGATGGTAAAAGGATGTCTTAACGAACGCCGACACTTGCGCACGCAATGTCAGCTGATCGTCAAGAATCACCCCCAGGTCTCGCACCTGTTCAGAAATCGGGAGCTCCGCATCTCCCAGGAATAAACCAGAGGTTTGACGTGCCCCGGACCCCTCAATCCGGTGGCCAGGATCCACAACCAACACCTCCATCTTCCCAGAGTTCAACTTCAGCCAGCTGGACCTCATCCAATCCTGGATCTCCCTGAGGCAGTTGTTAAACACTGAGAGTGCTCTATTCTGGTCAGGTACAAAAGACAGATAGAGCTGGGTATCATCGGCATAACAATGAAACTCCAGCCCACATTGTCTTACAATGTCTCCGAGGGGAAGCATGTACACTGCAAACAACATGGGTGATAGCACAGAACCCTGAGGCACCCCACAGGTCAGAGCAATAGGATCGGAGGAAAAAATCTCCGATACCACCCTCTGAGTTCTACCTGTGAGGAAGGAGGTAAACCATCTGTGCACCAAGCCCAATAGCCCACAGATGTATCTCAGGTGCTCAAGCAGCACCCCATGGTCTACGGTGTCAAATGCTGCTGACAAATCCAGAAGGACCAAAATGGACCATTTTTTCTGGTCTCTCGCCATCAGGAGATCATTGAGGACCCAAACCAGCTCAGTCTCTGTGCTGTGTCTCTTACGAAAACCTGATTGAAGAGGATCGGAGATGTTATGGATGGTAAGATGGTTGTCCAACTGGGCTGCCACCACTTTCTCGATTACCTTCCCAACAAAGGGGAGGTTCGAGATGGGTCTGTAGTTTGCCAGGGAGTTGGGGTCCAATGATGCTTTTTTCAACACTTGTGTCACCAGCCTCCTTCAGGGAGCGGGGTATTCACGAGTGTCCAAGGAGCACCCGACTATCCTGGCAAGAACTGGAAGATGACCTCCCACAGCCCATAATCAGGCCTGTGGGACCCGGTCTAAACTACAGCTTGTGGTGCGATACCCTGACAATCCTCATAACATCCTCGATTTCTGGCCTTATGAAGGAACTCCAGGTGAACAGTGTGCTTGCAACCATAGGCTGGACCACCACAGCTCCCATTGAGGGAGCGGCGCAAATCTCGGCCCTGATGTCGGCCACCTTATCGGCAAAGAATCGAGCAAACTCCACACACTGTAACTGTGAAAAGGCTCGACGAACCTGCAGACAGGCTGGGTTGCACAGCCTGTCTACTGTTCGGAAGAGCTGGGCTGGTCGATTCTGAGCAGCAGCAATTTCTCCGGACAGGAACACTGCCTTCTTATGAGTAATTGCTGACTGATAGAGTTTATAATGCTCTAGGAGTCTAAGATGGTCGGCATCTAAGCGGACCTCCTGACATCTCTCCAACCTGCGACCAAGTCTCTGCAACTCCTCAGATCCTGATCAAACCAGGGGATCAGGGCGAAGGGAGAGGAGGCGAGCAGGTGGGAGCAGTTAAATCAAAGCGGAGGTGACAGCCTTATTATAGGCTTGCACCATTACTCGGATTTAAGCTCAACCCAGGAAATTCCTGATAGGTCAAGAACCGCAGTTAGACCGGTGGGAGTAACATCCCATAAAGGCGGTACTTGACCACCTCCACTGGGGTAGGTCTCATGAGAGGTGCAAAATTGAACCTCACAGTGTGGTGGTCGGACCAACCGACTGGTTCCACCCCACCGGAGGCCTCCAACCTCAGCAGGAAGACCAGGTCGAGTGAGTGGCCATGTTTATGAGTGGCAGAGGTAACTACCTTGAGAGGCCCAATGAACACATCAATTGGAGGAAGTGCTGACCAAAGAGCGAGAGTTCATCATCAATCCAGGCATTAAAATCACCCAGCACCATCAATCTGGGCGATTCAAGTACCAGGTCGATGACGAAGTCCGCCACTTCCTTTAAGAATAGTTTTTCGTCACCGGGTGGACGATAGACGAGAACTATTCTATAGCCTCCACCTGCCACCACGACACACTCAAAGGATCTGGTCTCCTCCACTGGAACACTAGTGAGGTCCAATTCGGTCTTGAAACAGACTGCAACCTCCCCACCCCTGTGATCTAATCTCGGGCGGTGAATCACTGAATACCCGGCTGGAATTGCTGCCTCAAAACTGGGCCGCATTACTGTCCAGCCAGGTTTCGTGATATAAGGTCGAGTCCGCCGTACCTACCAAGTCCGCAATAATGGCAGTCTTGTTCACAACGGACCTGGCATTGCTACATACCTGAGTTGGATCGACTCCTGGGAAGCCCCGACCACCTGCCCACCATTTACAGAAGTGGTGGTGCCCTTGGGTATAGGGACCAACCAGGAAGGACCCGTTAAATCCTCCATTTGCCCCAGGGCGTCTTCTGGACTTGACCACCCGAGCGAACACCTCCCCTCCATCCCCGCTGTTCCACCCCCGAACCCCGCGCATGAATTCCCAAGGCCCTACAGTGTTGGTAAACAGGGAAAGGCAAAGGGGGCAAAGAAAAGCGGAGGGCATGAGCGTGGCGGATGAATAGTGCATGACCGGAAGTGCGACAAGAATAACTAACGTCATCCATAAACAGCAGGCCAAAAACAAAGATCTCAAAACTCCCGAGAAATCCCAATAAAATAAAATAAAATACTAAACTTAAAAACACATATCAACTTAAACTAAATAAACTAAACAATCAAAATGTCCAACTAAACATACAATAGAATAATAAATACTTAACAACAACGGTCAGTTCAATTAGATATTTAAAAAGTCCGTTTTTGAAACAGTGGAGCTCCCACCTTCCACCGTAGAAATGTCCAAATATAGAGGCACGAACTCTCACTCCATGCTTCCAATAAAATAAAAAATAAAAGTCCAAAAATACAGAAAAAAAAAAAAATCTTGTTTGAGAGTGTTCTAGATGCAGAACAATGCAAGGACAAATATTTTGTAAGGGACCATTTTGCAAGGCAGGAGGACAGAAATCCTTTTTTACAGGAAAACAAGGACACCAGCTCATTTGTAGTAGTTGTCCGTGATCTCGTAGGTAACCCATGTTATAAGCGCAATAACCCACTCCAGGGTGTGGGGTTATAGGCATTAATCCACGCCTAGGGCACTCTGAGGACACTAGGCCTGGCCTCGTGCCTCACAATGCACCCAGGTGTGGTTAAATGCCTATAATCCACCTGTCATCAGATGACTTCTGTTTTTCTGTAAAACTGCTAATGCAACAACAACAAAAAAAAAAAGAGCAGAAAACTACCTAGTGTTTCTGAAATGTAGCACAATGATAGATTTTGACAGGAACGTCAAAAACCCTGCAAACAGGTTGAGCTCCTCGACTTCCCTCTTTGTCCTGTCATGGGACACCCAGGCTCGGTATGTAAATTGTTATAGCGACCGGCCTGGAAGCTGATTTAGACTCGAGTTCCCTGTCTGTATAAGTGCAGGTAGAAATGTATCAGCTAGCTAAGTAATGTGTTTTGTGATGGGCTACCACTATAGCCTAGAGGTTAGAGTAATGAACTGTGAATGAGCTTGGTACATCCAGCAGACCTGGGTTTGATTCCCACGATTGTGACTCTGATCAAGTCACTTAACCTCCCCAGTGCTCCTGGGTCACCCCTGAAAACAGGCACTTGTGCCTTGTGGGCCTTACCTGGTTACTAAATCATTTAAATAGACATCAGTGGCTGCAGGCTGCAGTCATCTGTCCATTGAAGATTGCTGTGGAAAATGATAGTTCCTATCATTGTAGTCATTTTAACACCTGTGTGCTCAGGTTGTTGCTATCTGTACATAACAGATTTCTGTGGAAGGTGGCAGTGACTGTAGGTGGTCGCCATCGATTTACTTGCAGCTGTTGTGCAACTGACAGTCCAAGCTTTAGTCTGCTGTTTTCTTTCTGTTGAAGATTTTTGTGGAGGATGTCAACAGTCACAGGCGATTGTCATCAATTTAGTCATGATTCTTGTGTGAATGACAGCAGTGACTGTAGGACATTGTTATCTGACCATTGAGGATTTGTGAAAAAGATGGCAGCAGTCACAGGTGGTTGTCTGCAGAAAAGGAGTGCCATTTGGTACTGTGTCTAGCTTTGGTCTGTGTCACTTATCTCCTCTATAATAACTTTTTTCTGCCTGGACTTCTCTCTAGGGTGGGCAGCAGGACTAGGATAATCTTCTGTCAAGCTTGTGTAAATTTCCTTTAAAGCACAACTCTGTGGAGATAGGCAGTTCCTTGAACATTATTTAAACAACACCTTAATTCTAACCACCACCTGCGAAAGGGACCTTAGTATTACAATAAACTTACACCACTGGATTACTGCATTAAAATTACTAGATTGGCCAACGGCCCAATAAATAGGATAAAACTTACTTTTATTAATAAAACCGAACAATGTTTGATCCCCCTTTATAGATCCTATATAAGACCCTACTTGGATTATGGTTCCCCTTTTTAGAACCCCTACCTCAAAGGGGACATAGCTATGGTAGATGGGCTCTACGATGCTGGTTTGACAACCCTTTTGTCGACCAGCATCTCGCTGATAGGAATCATGTTGACCACAAGTTGCAGTTAACATGATTCCTGTGTGTCTCCCGGTCCATTTTTTTATCAGGGGGGCTTTGCCCCCCGTCTTTAGGATTTTCAACTCCAGTTGGAGTTGATTCAGGGCAGGGGTGCTGGACCGGGAGACAGTGTGCCCCATCTCGGGCACACCAACACAGTGACCTGTCGGCAAAGTGTCAATTTTGCCGGCAGGGTTGTAGTTCACTGTGTTGGTGTCTCTGTGCATGAGGCATACCTGCTAGAAGGAGTCCAAAGGCCGGTTACCAAAATGGTACCCAGGCTCTCCAGTTTCAGTTATCCTACCAGATTAAAGGAGACTGGTTTGTTTTCATTACATACCAGAAGACATAGAGGAGATTTACTTTTCACATATAAAATGTTGAATACACCTGGAATTATGTTACAGTGCAGTCTAAAATACTCAGATAGACGTATGGTAGCCAGAGTTCACAGTAAGCATCTAGAAGTGAACTGGGCAAATACCGTCAAAAGAGATAATTTCTTTACTATCAGAGCTACAAAAGCCTGGAACGCACTCCACCAAGAACTTGTCAACCTAAATAGTTTTACTTCTTTCAAAAATGGTCTAGACCAATGGTTCACCTCTGTGCAACCATAGGTCAATTGACATTCTCTGTAGGCCTTTGGCCTTCTTTTGTCCCACATGACCAAGTAAGTAACTAAACCTGGATGCCTCCCAGGCTGAGAATTATGTTGTGGTGATCAGTTCTCTGAGCTTACCCTGCTTGTTAAGCAGGGTATGGATTCTTGGGTGCGAATAAAGGTGCCAGCCTTCTCACTATAAAACTGAATAAGCCCCCTACTTGAGGGTGGTGGTCTTCCTCTTCCTCTATAGTCACGATCTGTTTCAACAGTATTTTCTTTAGAATTATCTTTGAGATGTACTAAATATGTTCAAAGATCATACACTTTCTACATTGTGAAATTATGGAATGCTTTGCCTGGTCATTTCTTAGAAGCTGCATGTGTAATCAGTTTAAACATTTGAATAAGTCCCATTTGTATAATAATTTTGTCTGTAAGTGTGATAGATAAGTTAACTGTTTATAAGTTTTTAAATCTTTTACTGAGTATCTGAGTTCCCCTTAAAAATGGGCATTTTTTATGCATAGGTCCTGACCCACTTAATCACCACATGCTCGCTGTAATATATAAAAATGACGTTTAAGTTACCCTCCATAGACTATAATGTTGAGCATCCCCGAGCTGTCCCTGTGGTCACCTCATAAAGTTGGCTGAACGTGGTGGTGGATCTTAGAACCAAGAAGTGTCTGGGTCCCGGGTAAACAAATTTTGTGAATGTTCTGCCTGGGAAACTACTGTATAGTTTTGCATTTTATATGCCTCAGCAGTACTTCAAAGAGGTAAGGCACCAAACTATGGTTTGCAGTGGTCTAAGTTGGTACATCTCTAACATTAATGTGTGTAACAGTAAGTGGAGCTGGATTACTGGCAGTTTTTATAACATGGTTACATAGTAACACACCCTAGTAATTTCCCGCTAGGTCCGTCATGTCCACCCCTGCTTCATATGAATAAGTATGCTGTGCATACAATTTGGAGGGATTAACCCACTTCAGGGCATCGGTTTACTGAGCATTAATCCACACCTGGGTGGTTGAAGTCACTCGGCCTGCAGCCTCGTGCCTCATCCCCCACCCCCGGCGTGGATTAATGCTCAGTAAACCCATGCCCTGGAGTGGGTCAATCCTCTTATAACATGGGCAGCATCATGTTAGAGGTTTATTTAAAGGAATATTAAAGTAAATCTCTGTGACAATGCATTTCTAATAAAATAGTCCTTCCACATAATGAGGTTGCTGTTCTGAGGAAGACATAGTTGTAGTTCTCCACTAGGTGGATTTGTCCTAATGAGGATGTTGTAGCTGTAGTTTTTTTTTTACATGTTTCTCTGGTGGAGTGATCTGATTGCCGTCAATCAGAATTTTGTGGTCCAGCATGGCAAATGTGGCTATACTGGGGATTAATCAATGGTCAGGTGACCTGTTTGGACAAATCAGAATACAGGATTTTTTGTACCCATGTTATAATGTAATATGCATTGTTCTCTTTTAAAGGGTATCATGAATGAATAGATCATTCAAATGGTGCACTCACTGACTCAGGGTAGGGGGTAAACCCCATGTAGTCATCCAGCTGGGTACAAATGAGCTGACAGGATGTGAGGTCAGGGTAGTCCAGGACAGGATTAGGGTGCTTGGATAAAACATAAGGTAGTGGATAAAACTGTAAGCATTCTTGGAATCAACTATAACAAATAGCTCAGAGAATGGTGCAAAGAGGAGGGCTTCAGATAAGTAGATTACTGGGAAGAGTTTGGGGTGAGAAATTCATCTACTTGCTGGACACGCTGCACCTTAGCTGAGAGAAGGAGGGTACAAGGACACTTGGGGACAAGATTGGGGAATGCATTATGTATAACTTAAATTTAAACCGAGTGAGGGACTACTGTGGGGTTTTCCCAAGGAAGGGGCTGGCAGGTGTCTCCTCAGGTAATGGGAGTATTGGGTAGGGGTGACTCGGAAGATAAAGATGGGCTGTATGGGAGGATTTAAGGGCAGTTAGAAGTGAGAAGATGAGGATGAGGGGTGGCAAGGGGACCAAGTGGAGGACAAGCGATGGACGAGCTAGGAGAAAGAAAAAGGGAGTTCGCTGAGTCAGCGGGAAAAAGTAGGGAAATGATGAGAAGGGGGTGTAAAGGGGAAGATGGACATCTTGAAGGGTAGTGCCATCAACACCCAGGAGCATACAGAAAAAGATGGATAACCTCCAAGCCTTGGTGACAGAGGGCCAAGAAGATCTGATGGCAGTCACTGAGATTTGGGCAACCCTCTGGGAACTCTTTGTTCTGAGGTTCACCCTCTACATAAAGGATAGAGCAAAGGGAAGGTGTGCCACTTTACATTAAGGAAGGGATCATGGCTGTGAGGGAAGGTATGGGGAACATGGGCACTGAGACAGTCAGGGCACAGACTCACTCAGGATCAGGGAGAAGAATAATGGTGGGGGCAATGTAAAGACCACCAAATCAGAGTGAAACCACAGACCAGGAGTTGAAGTGATGAGATCAGAAAGGCTTCAGTGCAGGGGGAGGGGGGCTGGAGACAGTGGGTGACTTCAACCTACCAGACATTGACTGGAGCATCCCACAGCAACAGAAATAAGAAACACATAGTCATATCTTCTGGACTTTAAAAGAGCCGACTTCAACAAAATGGGTGGAAATCTGGGAGAGCATCTGACTAAACTCAGGGTGACCTTGGTAGTGGACAAAAAAGGGTCCTTAATTTTTGATGGCATCCAGTAAGTTAAGTCACAAACACCTATCTGAAACAGAGGGGAGGAAAAAGAATGGGCACAAGAAACCACTCTGTTTTACAGTGAGTGTCGGCACTGCCGTGAGACAGAAAATGGCTTCTTTCAAGAAATACAGGAAGATTCAGTGGGAGGGGAACACTGTAGACTACTCGGCAAAGCTAAAAACATCCAGCAGGGGTGTCAAAATGGCCAAGACAGATATGGAATTGAGGATAGCAGAGGGGGTCAAGCAGAACAGCAAGACCTTTTTTTGGTGCAGGTACGTCCGAGAAGAAAAAAAAAGGATAGCGAAGGAAGCTATTGTCAAACTATGGAAAGATCTGAGTTGGAGGAGGACAGCAGAGGAAAGACAGAAATATTTAATGAATACTTCTGCTCAGTATTCATTAAGGAAAAGGATGGCCAGGTTCCACAGAGGAAGGTAGGAATAGGGAGCGAGGATGTACTAGGAAGTAATCATAGAGGACGGGGTCCTTGGGAGACTTGGAGCTCTCAAGGTGGGTAAATCTCCTGGACCAGGTGGCGTGCACCCTAGGGTGCTAGGAGAAGTGGTGGCAGTTCTAGCAGCCCCTCGTGCAGACCTGTTCAATAGCTCCCTTGACACAGGCATGGTGCTATGAGAGTGGAGAACCACTGATGATGTACCCCTTCACATGAATGGGCCGAGAGATGAGCCGGGTAACTACAGACCAGTCAGCCTGACATCGATAGTTAGCAAGCTGAGGGAAGCCATTCTAAAGAAAAGGTTGGCCGAGGTCATTGAGGTAAATGGGCACCAGGATGATATGCAAACAGGTTTATGGCAGGGAGGTCACGCCAAACCAACCTGATCAATTTCTTTGCTAGATTACAAAGGCAGTGGACAGGGGCTAGACAGTGGACAATACTGTACCTGGACTTCAGCAAGGACTTTGACTTGGTCCCCCTTAAGAGATTGATCATGAAGTTGGAAGACCTGAGGGAGGGACAAGATAACTAGATGAGTGGCAGACTGGCTAGGGGGAGAACCTCAAGAGCAGTGGTCAGGAAAAGTACTCTGGGATGAGGAAGATAACCAGCAGGGCTCCACAAGGGTTGATGCTTGGTCCAGTGCTGTTCAAAATATTCATTAATGACATTGGGTATGGTTGCCTCTTTGTGGATGATAGCAAGCTCTGTGGGAGGGTGGACATGGAGAAGGAGGTCAGGGATCTTAGAGAGGACCTAGAGAAGTTGGAAAGATAGTCTGGAATCTGACAACTTGGGTTCAGCACAAAAAAAGTAAGGGTCATGCACATAGGGAGCAAGAACAGTAGGGCCAAGTGTAGACTAAGAGGCATGACCATCATGGTGTCTGAGGAAAAGAACGACTTGGGGATTGCAATCAAGAGCAATCTGAAACCCTCTACATAATGCAGCATACTATGTAGTCTCTGAAACAGCCCACGGAATCAGCCTCCAGGGTCACTGACGGATTGCATCCAGTGTTGTCTGTCGCTGGTTAGAACACCTATAACGGCACAGTAGAGGGATTACATACAGAGCCGGTTTTAAAAACCAAGGAGATAGAAAACAAAACTAAGGGAGACGTTCGGAAAATGTAGGAAGTGAGAACATCTGGACTGAGATTGCGGTAGTGTTCTCCAGCCCCTTTAATGTTGCAGTCCTCTCCATAAGGGGCTAAGTGTACAGGAAATGGCCAAGTAAGGTGCTGTGCCATGAAGCCATTATCTCTGAATCTAGTGCTCAGTTTGTTAAATTTTTGTGTTAAAGAGCTAATTTACTGCCTGGAATTTATATAAACTTTTAAAAGTAATCAATTGTTACATGCTCTGGAGTTTTTCTATCCCTTTGGCTAATTAGATTTTGTATTTCACAGTACTAGGTGTGATGTTTGGAACAACACTCTGCCTGGGGATCAATATATGTAATTCTTTTCCTCCATACCAATGGTGACCTCCCTTCCTGTGACACAACTGCTCAAGGAGAGCCCCGCTCTGCAACTGCTAAGAAAGGGATCAGAGCAGTGCAGGAAGCGTTTGTGGAGTTGGGGAGGGGCCTTAGACAAGTAGCATGCATAGTAACCTTCTCGGAGGTGCTGCCTGTCTATGGCACGGGTGAGGCTAGGGTGCTCCACACCATGGGATTCAATCAGTGGTTGAAAAACTGGTGCAGAGCTCAGGGATTTGGCTTCATTAGAGACTGGGGGTCCACCTGGAGGGATGCAAGCCTATACTGGCATGATGGTCTGCCTCTGTCCAGGAGGGGAACCAGGATCCTAGGTGATAGGTTTAAATGCTTCATTGGCAAGCATTTACACTAGTCGAGGGGGGACACTGGAGAGGAGCAGGGAAATCCTAGCGCCCCCCCCCCAAAAAAATCAGGGTACTACATAGAGATGTCGATAGGGAGAAGGGCAGGGGTAAATGGAGAAAATGACAAATGCAGTAAGGACAGGGATGGGGCAAAAAGGGGTAAGGCCATCAAGAAATGGGGGGTAATGAGTACCAATGCCCGTAGTCTGGGCAACAAGCTCCCTGAACTGGTGGCCTTGATGGAAGAGGGATGCCTGGATATCGTAGCAGTCACAGAAACATTGTACACAGAGAACCATGACTGGGATGTTAACATACCAGGGTATACAACCTACAGGAGAGACAGGGAGGGGAGAAAAGGGGGCGGAGTAGCTCTCTATGTAAGGGAAGAGATAAAAGCAACTGAACAAAAGAGTAAACAGGGAGCAGAGGAGGCACTGTGGGTCACCTTAGAGACTTGAAATGGCACCACAATCTACACAGTGGGTTGTATACAGACCCCCATGTCAGGGGGAGGGAATGGACAAGGATATGATAGAAGGCATCCTTAGGATGGCAGAGAAAGGGGAGATACTGTTGATGGGGGTCCTTAGTATGCCAGATGTTAACTGGAGCACCTTTGCTGCAGCCACATCCAAAAGCAGGGCCATTCTCGATGCCCTTCAGGTGGCATGCCTCAGACAGCTAGTTTTGGAACCCACTCGTGAGGGAGCAATCTTAGACCTCATACTCTCAAATGGGGACAGTGAGAGAATCTCAGATCTTGAAGTGGGTAGCCATCTGGGAACAAGTGACCACCAAACAGTGTGGTTCACGATAAACTCAGCTACAGAGTCAAGCCATACAAAAGTGAGGGTTCTGGACTTCAGGAGGGCTGACTTTGGCAAGACGGGGAGAGTGCCTTAGAAAACCACTAGCAAACAGGCTAGAAGGAGGGTGGAGCAACAATGGGGAAACATCAAAACTGCCATCAGAGAGGCATTAAGCTTTTGTGTGAAGCAAATAAACAAATCAAAAAAGGAAAGAAAAAGCCACTATGGTTCTTAAAAGAGGTGGCGGTGAAGGTTAGGGAGAAAAAGACAGCATTTAGGAAGTATAAGGAAACACAGAAGGAGCAGGACAGAGAACTGTACCAGTTAAGGTAGAAGGAAGCAGGGAGGGTAGTCAGAATAGCAAAGACCCAAACTGAGGAAAAGATAGCCAACTTGGTTAAGAAGGGGGATAAAACCTTTTATAGGTATATCCGGGAGCGTAGAAAGACAAAGGGAAGGATAGTGAGGTTGAATAGAATGGATGGTGGGTGGGCAGAGAGGGACAGTGAAAAAGCAGGGATACTGAATGAATACTCTGCTCAGTATTCACAAAAGAGGAGGGGAGGTGCCTAATCCAATTAACAGAAACACTCTGGATGCGGGGTCCAATCCCAGTCCTTTCACAGAAGAAAGGGTTTGAAAGAACCCTAAAACTGAAGGTGGACAAAGCAATGGGGCCTGATGGAATTCACCCCATAATTCTAAAATAATTAAGGAGAGAACTAGTGACACCACTGACTACCCTTTTAACAAATCATGGGAGGATGGTGTGGTACCTGGAAAAAGGCAGATGTGATTCCCTTCACAAAAATGGGAGCAAGACAGAGGCGGAAACTACAGACCTGTCAGTTTGACCTCTGTGGTAGGGAAAGTGATGGAATCACTTCTGAAGGAAAGAATTGTTGAGTACCTAGAGGCCAGTGGGGCATAGGACCCAAGGCAGCATGGGTTCACAGTGGGAAGGTCATGTCAGACGGATCTAATTGATTTCTTTGACTGGGAGACCAAAGTAGTAGACCAAGGAGGGGCTGTGGACATGGCCTACCTAGACTTTAGCAAGGCATTTGACACAGTCCCACACAAACGATTAATGGGTCCCAGGGTGGTAGCCTGGGTAAAACACTGGCTAGACAACAGGATACAGAAGGTAATTGTAAATGGAGTCCACTCTGAAGAAAGAGGGGTTACTAGTGGGTTACTGCAGGGTTCAGTACTATGTCCAGTGCTTTTTAATGTCTTTATAAGTGACATTGCAGAGGGACTGGAAGGAAAAGTATGCCTCTTTGCAGATGACACAAAGATCTGCAACTGGGTTGATACACAAGGAGGCATGGGAAGTATGAGAAGGGACTTGGCAAGGTTGGAGGAATGTTCAGAAGTATGGCAGCTTGGATTCAGTTCATAGAAGTGCAAAATAATGCACCTGGGAAACAAAAACCCAGGGGAAGATTACACAATGGGGGGTAGTAACAACAACAAAATGGAAAGGGACCTGGGGGTAATCATATCAGGTGACCTTAAGGTTGGCAAGCAATGTGAGAAGGTAGTAGGGAGGGCTGGGGATACTGGGATGTATAGGAGAGGCATCACCAGCAGAAAACTGGAAGTTGTTATCCCCTGTACAGACAGTTGGTGAGACCCCATCTGAGTACTGTGTCCAGTTCTGGAGACCCCATCTCCTCAAGGACATAGACAGGATGGAGGTAGTCAAGAAGGGCAACTAAAATGGTGCAGTGTCTGCAGAGAAGCCATCGGAGGAGACTAAAGGAGCTTAATATGTATACCCTTGAGGAGGGACATGATAGAAACTTTTAAGTACCTCAGTGGAATCAACAAAGTCCAAGAGGGTAGCATCTTTTGGAAAAGAGATGTGCAAGAACAAGGGGACACAATTGGAAGATTTGGGGGGGGGGACGGCTCAGGGGCAATGTGAGGAAGTATTTTTTCACAGAGAGGGTGGTGGATGCATGGAACAGCCTTCCTGAGGAGGTTGTGGGGTCTAAAACTGTGGCAGAATTCAAGAATGCATGGGACAGACATAAGGCAATTTTTGTGGGGGGTAGGAAGAAATAGGCTGTTGATTATATAGGATCTGCAGCTTACCCTGTAGGTAGGGAAATGGGCAGACTAGGTGGGTCAAGCAGTCTTTATCTGCTGTCAAAGTCTGTGTTTCTATATTTCTATGCCAGATTGGTTCCTGGTAATGTCACAATGCTGATGAGGTATAACGAGGAATAGAATTGGATATATTAATTGCAGGTAAAATACTGCTTTTCTCTTCAAACCTGATGTTATCTAGTAGAAAACATTATAATAAGAGGAAAAAAAAAATACTTTTGAAATGAAAAGTAAGAACTACTTTCAAAAATTAACATTTTTCCTTTCTGCTATTTTTGGTGCTACCAGCTTAAGTTTGAATTCCCATGCCTTTCGGTTTCTTTTACACTTAAAGAGCAATGGACATGTTTTGGGCAGGCAACTCATACCAAGGAGTTGCCTGCCCGAGGAGCTAATTTAGCCCAAAATGATTTTTTTTTATTGAGTAGTTAATCAACTACTTGTGTTAGTATGCCCACCTCGTAACTTCTGACCACGAGCCAAGCGGCTGCCGAGTGCTGCAGCCCCGTCCCTTAAAATTGCAGTTTGATGTCATGAAGTAGAGAACAGGGCTGCAAGCTAATCTCATAAATTTCTTTACTGGGTAACCAGAGTGGTGGACCAAAGGGGTGCAGTTGATGTTGCCTACCTTGACTTCAGCAAAGTTTTTTATACTGTTCCACATAGAAGATTGATTAATAAGCTGGGTAGGCTCGTGGTGGGTCAGAAGTTGGTCAACTGGGTGGCAAACTGGTTGACGGGCAGAAAACAGAGAGTGGTGGTAAACGGTATACAGTCAGAAGAGATGCAAGTCAGAAAGTGGGGTACCTCAAGGATTAGTACTGGGGCCAGTCCTCTTCAATATCTTCATCAGTGACATTGCAGATGGACTGGAGGGTAAAGTTTGTCTGTTTGCAGATGACACCAAGATGTGCAACAGAGTAGATGACCCAGATGGGGTGAGCAGAATGAGAAGAGATCTGGAAAATCTGGCAAAATGGTCGGAAGAGTGGCAACTGGGGTTTAACGCAAAGAAGTGCAAGATCATGCACATAGGGAAGAGAAACCCTGACACTGCCAGTAGGTTGGGAGAGGAGTTGCTGAAAATCACAAGGGAAGAAAGAGACTTGAGCATCATTGTCACAGATGACCTGAAATCATCCAAGCAGACCATTAAAGCAGTAGGTAAGGCTAGAGGGATGTTGGGGTGTATTAGTAGGGGTACCACAAGTCGTAAGAGGGAGGTAATAATCCCTCTTTACAAGACACTGCTTAGGCCCCACCTGGAGTACTGCATGCAGTACTGGAGGCAGCATCTGCTCAGGAACATTAACAAAATGGAGACAGTCCAAAGAAGGGCAACTAAAATGGTGCAGGGACTGCATCAAAAAACCTCTGAGGACAGATTAACGGAGCTCGATATGTATACCTCTAGAGCAAAGGAGGGAGACAGGTGATACGATCAAAACATTCAAACATCTTAAGGGTATTAACAAGGTAAATAGTCTAATAGTTTCAATATAAGAAAAATAGCAGGACAAGAGGACACAGCGTGAGATTAGAGGATGGCCGATTAAGGGATAATGTGAGGAAGTTCTTTTTCACAGAAAGGGTGGTGGATGCATGGAACGACCTACCACAGGAAATGGTGGATATGAATACAGTGCAGGGCTTCAAACAGGCATGACATAGGCATAAGGGAACAATACAGATGAGTATGAATAAATAGGCCATCGACACAGCAAAGGCCAATGGCACATTCATAAGGCAGAAAAATAAATGGGCAGACTGGATGGGCCTTGTGGTCCTTATTTGCCATCAACTTCTATGTTTCTGTGTTACATACAGAATAATGAAATTGGGGGAGGAAGGCTCTCTAAGCAAGCCAACAGTATTTTTGCTTCTACTTATACAAGTATGGGGCTGTGTTATATATCCTGTATTAGCCCTATAGATGTATAAATGGAAGCAAATAAACTGTCAGCATGTTCAGAAAGCCCCTCTTCCCCTGTTTCATTATTCTGTATGTAGTGGGCCTGCAGGCCCTGTTCCCTACTTCAGTATAATCAGACTGCCGTTTTTAGGGGCAGAGCTGCAGCGCTCGGCAGCTCAGCTCATAGTTGTACGTTACGAGCTGGGCATACTAATGTAAGTAGTTGATTAACTGCTGAATAAAAAAAAAATCATTTTGGGCTAAATGAGCTCCTCAGGCAGATGGCTCCTTACTATGCGTTGCCTGCCCAGGACAGAAAATCATGGCAGTTGCTCCTTAAAGTTTCTTATCTGCTTTTCTTTTATTTATTTAGATATGTTTTATTATTTTCGTATTTTTTTCTTTGGTCAGTGTTTGAAGAAATAAGAGGTTTAAAATGAGAAGAGCTGGGGGCTGGGTGTGCATTGTTTTAATAATATATATATATTTTTTAGTCTATGGTTTGAGTATGGGTACAGTCAAACCTTAAAGAGCAAACTTGATCATTTTCAGATAGCCTTATCAGAAGGCTGTTATATGTATTTTTTTTCCTAAGGCAGGCCAACATAAGAAGCTTCATTAGACTTCCATGGCTTATAATGGCTCCCACAGTACAAATGTAGCTTATTTATTTAACATTGGTTGCTAAGAGAAATGTTTGGATTTGATTACCAGAATAGCTCAGCTTACAAAACAGTCCATCAAAGACTTGGAAGCTGAAGCCCTTTTTTTCCATAGTGCTTTGTCTCCCTGGCTGTGTTAGGAATATACTATGTTCCCAGGAATACACTCTGCTCATGCCCATTAACCCCCATCCTTCCTGGATCACTGACCCCTCTGAAGCATCTCATGGTTTTCTCTCCATGACAGGCTCCAATGGTAGGGCTGTCCTCCCTCCTGAAGCAGTGTACTTTGTGGTGTAGGAGGCACTGTTGGCTAGCACTAGGACCCCGCAGGGTCTTTCGCTTTCAGGCTGTCATATAGACGATCATACGTATTTTTCCCCAGATCTTCCAGAAATCATTCTTCACTGTCGATTCACACTAATGGATCTGAGCCAGAGACACTAGGATCCTGTGCAGCCTGAACTGTTTAGTATGGCTAGTACTAAGGTAAGTTGCGAGCACACGCAGCACTACAAGACTGGCTCACACTGCATGGCTTACCTTGGCACCAGCTGTCAACCTCTTCAGTTCCTTTATTCCCACCATTGAGTGTGCATCAGTGATGACGATGCTGGCCTGCTGGGAGTCAGAACTTCACATCCATACGACAACAGCATTCAGTTCTTCTCTGTTTTTAGTGTTTAAAACTAGAGTTTATTTTTATGTCAATTTAGTGTTATTACAAAAATAAATGTGTCAGTCTGTCATAGCCTTACTGAGTCAACGACTGTGGACAACAGCAGTAGGCTGCCTTCTCAGGCTGATCTGGCAGGGGGGCTGTCTGGTGCACTTTCCCTGTTTGGGAAGGTTTATGACGACAGTTGGTCCTGTGCCCAGGGCAAGGACAATCCTCCCAGAAGCACAAAAAGAAGCAGGCCTGTTCCCTAACTGGGTTCTCAGCGACATTCAGCCTCAAGTTCTTCCTTTTTCCATCAGAAGGGGAAGAAGCGGTACTAATTGGGGTTACCATCTGTGAGGTCTACCATGAGATCATTGGTCTCCTGGAGTCGTAGGCACTCACCGGTACTGTCAGCATCACCAGGAGTCTCTGGTACTTGGAGGTGTAGGTCTCAAGACCAGAGTCCCTCTTTGTCTGTTAGTGTGGACTCCGGTGGGCAGTTCCAGCTTTGAGCAGCTCATACAGAGCAGCAGATGCACCATCTGGCTCATTTGCCTCTGTCAGCAGAGCCAGTCAGTGATCCCTTGGGGCCAATGGATCTGGAGCTGTGAGTGGAGCCCTCAAGCTGGGTAGAGCATTTGGCTCTGGCAACAACCCTTGGGCTCTTGCTAGTGACTGTGCTGCTGACTTCTGCCCCAGTGGTTGCACCCCCATTCAGTGTCACTGTGATGGGACCAGCTGCAATACCATTGCCAGTCACTCTAGTGCTGGCTGGGTCATCCCAGGCATGGTCGGCGCTGGGTTTAGGTCTTTCGCAGGCTGTCTGTTACTGGTGTTACCAAGACTGCATTCTGCATTGGAGGCCATACGATCCACTTCCCTCTGTGCCTCCCCTCAGGAGCTGGGGGGGGGGGGGTGAGTGGAGAGGGACAAGTCTGTCCCCTACCTCATCATTTCTGAAGGTGGCGACAAAGACTCTCTTCTATAATCTGTATTCTTTGTACACAGGAGGATCTAACTTTCCAGGTTTTGCTCAGGAATATGCATTCTGCACTTGATTTTCAGCCTTCAACCATTGACCTGGGTGAATTTCTCTGTCTGCAGTGGTTGAACATTGCTACCATGCTGGTTAGTTTAGTTCCTTCTATTCTGCCGACATTTGACTAGATAGGCCTAGCGGTCCTTATCTGCCGACAATTTCTATGTATCTATTTGAGACCTTGTCAGGTGCAGTCTGAATAGACCTGCCTCTGTCCCTTCTGTCTGCAAGCAGATAGACAGAAAACACACTGCCCCTAAGCATAGAATAGTTCTATGTTTCTAAACTGATAGCTGATACCATTGTTATTCTCACTGAGAATGACAAAGCCAGTCTTCCCCAGTAGGTCACTGTGCACCCTATTAACAAGGAGTCACGCAAGATTAACACTAGGGGCAAGCGGACTTTTGCAGCAGCTACCTTTTAATTGCTAGCTAGCTACCAAGGGCATTTTTTGAAGTACAAGTATGGCCTTTGGAGCTTGCTAGTAGAGTCCCTGTCAAACTGAAACTAAACAGAGGATTCTGCAGACTGCTGCTCATGATGTTGAGTTTAACATTCACTCAAAGCAGGTATGGATGCCTTTGAATACGGCCTCTTGCACTGCAGTGGCAGGCATCTGTATCAGAAGGCATTCTTGGTTACGTACTTCTGGTTTCTCTCAGGACGTCCAACAAGGTAATGAACGTCCTTCTTTGATGGCACTTTCCTGTTCAGATAACAGGTAGAAAAGTCTCTTGAGGTGTCTTGGAAAACTATAACAACCCTGAAGAATTCCAGGTCAACTCAGAGGGGAAAAGGACATAGTTTTCTTTCAAAACCAGCAGTCCTTTTGTGGCAAAGGCAGGGGAGCCCAAAACAAATCTCGGTCTCCTCAACCTCAAAAGGAAGGTGCAGCTGTGAAGGCACAGACGATGAAAGCACCCAGTGCCACCCTCTGATGCTCAGGCCCCGGTCCTGCCTCAGCTGCCCGTGGCATATCTCTCCTCCCCAGTGGGGGGGAATCTGGCACAGATTTAACATCAGTGGGAGCTCATCATGACAGACAAGTGGGTCCTTAGGATCATTTGGGAGGGGTATTCTCTGGACTTCACAGAAATCACTCCTGGGTGTCCACCCAGAAGGCAACCCCTCTTATTAGCCCATATGTCAGAGCTTCTGGTACAGGAGATTATGGGCCTTCTGAGCAACAGGGCAGTGGAGGTAGTGCCAGAGTCAGAATGAAACACAGGCTTCTACTCCTGCTACTTCCTAGTTCCAAAGAAATCGTGTGGAATTCATCCCATTCTCGACCTTAGAAACCTGAACAAGTTAATGGATCGAGAAAAATTCAGGATGATTTTTCTGGGGTCTCTGCTTCCCTTCCTGAAACATCAGGATTAGTTAGCTTCCCTGGATATGCAGGATGCATACCAGCACATACTGGTGCACCCCGATCACCGCAGATACCTCCGATTTGGTGTGCTGGGGAAGCATTTTCAGTTCAGGGTCCTGTGCTTTGGGCTCTCCTCGGCACCTTGAGTCTTTACAAAGAACTCTGCTGTTCTCGTAGCGCACTTGAGAAAATAAGGACTCCAAGTTTATCTTTATCTGGATGATTGGCTGATAACCAGTCAGTCCAAGCAGTAGATGGAAGAGGCAGGGACCATGACCTCTCAGTTCCTCATCTCCATGGGGTTCTGCCGAATCTAGAGAAGTGTCAGCTCCAACCCTCACATTAGCTGCTGTTCATGGGAGCTTTTCTGGATACTGCCAAGGCCTAGACGTTCCTTCCAAACAGCAGAATGCAGGTGATCCAACAGATGGCATGCTACATAATAAGAGTGTAAATCTGTTCATGCCCACACCATGCAGTACAGCTGGGTTTGATAGCCTCCTTGATGTTCACAGTGCCCCTGGCATGACTACACATGAGAACAACTCAGTGGATACTCAGTGCACAGTGGTCACAAGCATCAGATCCTCAGACCTCCCCCATACGAGTGACCAAGCCTCTGGTTTGATCACTCACATGTTGGTCAGTGGAGGACAGTCTCCTCCACGGCTTTCCCTTCTCCCAACCGAAACCTCGAGGGACTCGCACTGCAGATGCCTCCATGTTGGGGTGAGGCACCCACTGTCGGGTCCCCCAAACACATGGTGTCTGGGATCCATCAGAGACTCATCTCCGCATCAGTGTGTTGGAGATGCAAGCTGTGTTGTACAGCTTGTGAGCCCTAGTGGATCTCATCAGCCACAAAACAGTTCCCCTCCAGGCAGACAAGTCTGCAGTGTATTACATAAACAAGCAAGGAGGAGCACACTCTTACCTTCTCTGCAGGAAAACAATGAGTGTGGAAATGGTGCATGGAGAAAGGGATCCTAATTCAAGCCATTTATTTGCCAAGAGTAAAGGACAATCTGGCAGAAGAGCTCAGCCAAATAGATGCCAATCCTCATGAATTGCAACTAGCTCCAGACATTATGAGATAGCTATTCAATGAGTGGGGCATCCCAGATGTGGACCTTTTTGCATCCTCACTCAACACCAGACTGCCTCGATTCTGCTCCAGAAATCCAGGATATGCTGTTTCTAGGAGCGTGGATGTGTTGTTCATCCACACTCTCTGGCATGTCCCTTTCCCCTTTAAATCTTGCCGGAAGTCTTCAAGCTGGCTCCTCCCACCCACCTGGGTGGTAAATACCTCAGCTCCACCCCATGATGCCAGATCTTCCTTTCCACTGGAAGATTCAGGTTCCCTCGTGCTACTTTAACAATTCGTAGGCCCTGGATTCGCAACATCGTTTTTTAACGCAAATTACTCTAAAACTCGTTGGAGTTAACAACTCCGATTACAGCGCATCGGACATGGAGGACACATCGTCCCCCGGATTTCACTGGTGTACCTGCGGCCAAAAGATGTCGCGCACCGATCCCCACCTCACATGTGTCTGTTGCCTAGGTGTCGGACATGACACCGCGTCTTGTACTTTTTGCCTGGCCTTCCATTCCAGCATTCTGGACAACTGCAAGGCATGCCTAAAATTGGGGAGACTGGAGAATAGGAACCCACCGGTGAACTCAAAAGAAGCGAGCTGGGCGGTTTCTGTGGCCGCGGGATCCGTCGAGCAGCTGGAGCAGATGGAGGCATTCGAGGAGGAAGCGGCTCAAGCTTCGGCCAGTCGAAGCTTTTTTGTTCCACTCAACATTGGCTCTACCTTTACGGGCTCCTTCAGGGAGTTGTGCCAGTCTCTCCCCACCAGGGGTGAGGCACCCTCATGCTTGCACTCCTCCTGCCCTCAGAAGAGGGATAAGGACCCCAAGTCTTCTACTTAAAGGAGATGCTCCTGGGACCGAGAGAGGTCCGAGTCCCAGGAACACGCGGTCTCGACGTCGGTTGAGATCTCTTCCTTGGCCGCCGGCTTTATGGACCTTCCGTCTGGCCAGGGTACTGAGGCCGAGAAAATGGCTGAACCAGCTGAGATTACTCTCAACCCAATCAGGCCTTTATCGCCAACTCCAGTCGACGATTCTTTAGAAAGGACTCCTGTCCTTTCCTTTCCCGATGAGGAGACACTGCCCTCAGGTGTCCCGATCGTGGAAACTGTGCCGGAACCCCGGTTTCCACCGACTCCGGTGACTCCTGATCGACTGAACTGACCCCGTCGGTCTCGATCGAGGACCAGGACCCCTTCGGTCGAACAGCCGAAAAATGGCTACAAACACTCTAAAAAGAGGCGTCACCACAGATCCTCATCCTCCTCAGATGAGGAGAGGCTTCGATGGAAACTCCATCGACGCTATGAGGATCTTAAGTGGCAACAGCTGATTTTGACTGGGCAGAAGCCGGCTACGCCGGCTGCCCCAGCCATCACTTGGCTCTTACCTCCAAGGCCGACCCCTCCGGAACCGTAGGCCTCAGTTCCGCCGCCCATGGGGCCGGCCTGTATCCCGGCTCAGCCTATTCTGGTCTCTCCATTGATTTTGGTGGAGCCACTGCCTAAGTAGCCTCAGAGAAGGGCTCCCTCGAAAGAGGACTGACCAGACACCGGGCTTCCCCAATGTCTGTCGGTCATGGGTGTCCCTGATCGCCCTCGGCGTATTGAGGGAGACCTAGGTGGGAGACCGTTGTATCCTGACTCTTCAGACTCGGACGACACTGGATTACACTTTCATCCTGGGGATGATGAGTCATCCATGGCAGGATTGGAGGAAGGCCCTTCCTCCTTTCAGGGCATCCTCCGCCTGATCTCCGAATCCACCAGAATGCCCCTGGAGCCCATCCAGAAAAAGGCAGAGTACCCCCTTATGGATATCCTCAAAGGGTGGGATACCCTGATGGAGGCCTTTCCAGTGGCTGAAGCCATCGTTGGCCCGGCCCTTGAGTTTTGGCAGCGTCCTGCTTCCTGCCCAGCTCCATCTGCCAACATGGCCCACAAGTATATGGTGCCCATGGGGTCCCTGGCGGGGGTTCAGAGAACATCCTTCACCCGAAAGCCTAGTGACTGCTTCTGTGTTCAGACGTACTGGTAGCTCGGCCAACACTGACTGACCCCCGGACAAGGAGTCCAACAATATGGACCATTCTGCCCGTAAGGTCTGTGCGGCTTCCACCTTAGGCCTTTGTCAGGCCAGCTTGGCTGTTATCAGGGCACACTTCTCTCATGCCCTCCTAGGGTCATTGGACAAAGTCCTCCCTCATCTCCCGGCGGACATGCAGACCACAATGAAGCAGGTCCGTGCTGTTGCAAAACAGCAGCTCCAGACGGCCCTGGACATTGCAGCCACAGTGGCCACTCGCCGCAGGGCTTGGCTGAGGCTATCCTCCTTCCTGGCGGATACCCAGCACAAGTTAGCTGACATGCCCTTCCTAGGCACTGACCTCTTTGGTCCAGGAGTGGCTGGTCACCTCCAGCGCATAAAGCAGTCCAATGCCACCTTGGATGCTACCTCTGCGAAGGGTTCTTCGTGCAAGAACCAGCAGAAGCGCAAGAAGAAGCCTTTTCGGCACTCTTCCCTTGCGGTTAGGCAGCCCTCCTATCAAAGAGGCCAGCAGCAACAGCAGGCTCAAGCTTGCCGCCCCAGGCCCAAGCAGGGTCCTCAACAGCCCCGTAAAGGAGGCCAAGGTGCTGGTCCAGGAGCCTCCTTCTCCTCCTCTAAGTCTGCTCAGTGATGGGTTGGGGGTTGTCACCCCTACACCCATCATGCCAGCTCTGGGTCCTCCTGTGGGAGGACGGCTCCGCCACGTTCTTTTCTGCCTGGTCCAATATCACCTCGGGCAGGTGGGTTCTAGAAATGGTCGGCCAGGGACTGCCTCTGGAATTCAAGCAGTACCCTCCCAGCCGAGCTTGTGCCCCTCGGGAGGAAAGAATCTCAGCTTGCACTCAGTCGGGTCTTCGAGACGACATTGCTTCGCTCCTCCGCAAGGAGGCGGTAGCTCCAGTGCCGGATCCTCCTACAGACCCAGGCTTCATGTCCAGGTACTTCCTGGTGCCCAAGTGGATGGGGGGTTGGTGCCCCATCCTAGATCTCCATGACCTGAATCAATATCTCGGGTCTAGCACCTTCTGGATGGTAACTCTGAACCAGATCATACCATCCCTGGAGCGAAACATGTGGTTCCGTTCACCGGATCTGCAGGACGCATTCTTCCATGTCCCAATCCGTCCATCCCATCAACAGTTCCTCTGCTTCAGGGTCAAGGGGACCCTGTACGAGTTCCGAGCCATGCCATTCGACCTGTCATAGGCCCCGAGGGTCTTCACCAAGTGCATCGCAGTGGTGGCAGCCCATCTCCGGCATCGAGGAGTTTGAATCTACCCTTATCTCAACGACTGGCTCTCGGCAGGTTCCTCCCTTCAGGAGGTGGAGAGATCCAGGGATCTAGCTCTTCGAACCTGCTCCCAACTAGGCCTCCTGATCAATGAGGCCAAGTCAGAACTGGTGCCCTCTTAGGTAATGGGCTTCATCGGGGGAGAGCTCGACTTTCAGCAAGCCAGAGCTCTGCTTCCGGCGGATAGGGTGGAGGTTCTTTCCTCCTTTGCCCACTCATTTCTGGTTGGGCACTTGCGCCCTGCCCGGGACTTCCTGTGCCTTCTGGGTTACATGGCGGCGTGCACCTCGGTGGTCCGTTGGGCCATATGGCACATGCGCCCCCTTCAATGGGAGGTAGCTGCTCAGTGGACTCAGCGCCATGGTCATTTCGACCAGCTGATCACTGTGACCCAGAAGATGTGGGACACTCCAATGGTGGATCACCCAGAACGGTTGTAGGAAGTGATCCCGTTTGTCTGCCCCAAGCCGACGGTCGTTCTTATGATCGATGCGTCTCTCATGGGCTGGGGAGCCCACATGGGGGACAGCAGAGCCCACGGGTTCTGGACCCCCGAGGAGTCCTGATGCCACATCAAGCTGTTAGAGCTCAGAGCAGTCAGACTGGCATGGTCAGCTTTTGCTCCTCAGCTCCGGGGTCAAGTGGTTCAAGTCCAGACGGACAGTACCACGACCATGTACTACCTCAACAAACAGGGCAGCATGCACTCCCGTCTGCTTTGCAAGGAGGCGCTCCACATCTGGACCCTCGTCAGCCAGGTGGAGGTGGCTCTCCTAGCCATTCATGTGGCAGGAGTCTTGAACCAGCTGGCGGATGCTCTCAGCCGTATAGGCTAGACATCCCACGAGTGGTCACTCCATTCAGAGGTAGCTTACAGCTTGTTCTCCTGTTGGGGAAAACTGATGGTGGACCTGTTTGCCTCCAGGGAAAACACCAAGCTGAGTCTGTTTCATGCACCCCCCCCCCCCAGCAGGGCTCGCTGGGGATGCCTTCTTGAGGCTGTGGACCCTGGCCTCCTCTACACCTTCCCTCCATTTCCCTTGATCCACAAGGTGTTACTCAAGGTGAGGAGGGACAAGGCGAAGGTGATCCTGGTAGCCCCAGACTGGCCGCGCCAGTTCTGGTACCCAGATCTCCTCAGCCTCAGCTGCAGGCCCCCGGAGCAGCTTTGTACACTCCCGGACCTGATATCTCTGAACCAGGGGAAGGTTTTCCATCCAGACCTTCAATCCCTGCACCTGACAGCCTGGTACCTGGGCGGCTTGAGTTCCAGGCTTTGGGTCTTTCCGAGGATGTCTACACCGTAGTGGAGGCATCTCGAAAGGAATCGACCAGGAAATGTTATGCCTTCAAATGGAAAAGATTTTCCATTTGGTGTCAGGGTAAGAGTCTGGACTCCTTATCCTGTTCTGTGGCTAACATTCTTGACTGCCTTGGGTCTACATTCATCGACCCTTTCATACTGGATTTTATACTGGATAATAGGAAAGTCAAGAAGGCATAGCCCATAAAAGCTTTCCCCACAATTTATTGGCGGCAACTGAGGTTACCAACTTCCTTTATGTATTTATGTAGTCTATTTTTAAACACCTCCATATTCTCTGCATCTATTTCCTGTGGTAATCTATTCCACATACTAATCGCTCTATTTTTAAACCAATTTTTGTATATCTGTCCTACACTCTTTTTCCTTCAGCTGCCTATTATGTCCTCTCAGCTGGTATTTTGGATTTCTAGGTTCAATTTTCATTTCCATCCTCATATTTTGATCCCCTAAGATTTTAAATAGGAGCAACATGTCCCCCCTTTTTCTCCTCTTCTCCATGGACCACAGTCCGAGCGTTTCCAGTCTCCCCTCATTATCCTGACCCTCACACCCCAAAATCATCCTTGTATAAGTACTCTGTGGCCTTTCTACCATCTTTACATCCTTCACCAAATACAGGCTCCATAACGTTGTACAGTAGTCCAATACAGGCCTCATCAAGATCTTGTACAAAGGCAACAGAACATCCCTACCCCTGGAGTGAAAACCTCGCCTAATACTGTTTACTAAAAACTTTGCCTTATTTGATATATTTCTACATTGTATATCAGTTTTTAGATCACTTTGGATATAGATTCCTAGGTCTCTCTCACATTCCCTTAATTTCATTCCCTTCATATAATATTTTTGATTAATATTTTTCCTTCCCATGTGAATTATGATACATTTATCTTTGTTAAAATTCATATCATTCTCCTCCTCCCACTTCAAGATATGTAATAGATCTTTTCCAAAACTTAACCTTTCATCAAATGTTCCCACTACCCCTCCTATTTTCACATCATCGGCAAACTTAACCAACCTATTTTCACTACCTATATCCAAGTCATTTATAAATAAGACAAACAGTAAAGGTCCCGGCACCGACCCCTTGGGAACACCACTCCCCACCCTCTCCTCAGATAACACTCCCCTAGTCCTCACCTGTTGCTTTCTATCAGCCAACCATTGCTTAACCCATTTTACCACTGTTGAATCTATATTCAATTTAATCATTTTCTCTATTATCTTATTATGTGGCACAGTATCAAAGGCTTGACTGAAATCCAATAACACCACATCCACACTCCTTTCCTCATCCACACAATTTTGTATATGTTCGTAGATTAGGGTGCACCTGGCAGCCATTTCTGCTTACCAGGCGCAGGCTGGTCAGCCGACATTGGCACAGGAGACAGTGGTTGGGCGCTTTTTCAAAGGCCTGGATCACATATCCCCTCCGGTGCGTGAACCTCCACCTCCATGGGATCTCTTGCTGGTTTTGGCAAAGCTCATGGTCAGGCCATTCAAACCCATGCACAAGTGTGAGCTTTCACACTTGTCGTGGAAGACGGCCTTCCTGGTGGCTATCATGTCAGCCAGAAGTACAGAAGAGCTCCAGGCACTTTCGGTGGACTCCCCTTATCTGGTCTTCCACAGGGACAAAGTTGTCCTGCGCCCCCACCTGAAATTCCTTCTGAAGGTGGTGTCAGAGTTTCACCTTAACCAGGTGTTAACTCTGCCGGTATACTACCCTAATTACACCTCGGACGCCGAGTACAGGCTCCATATCTTGGACCTGAGACGTGCTCTCTCCTACTACAAGGAGAGGACAGCGGAAATTCGGGGCGAGGTTCGCCAGCTGTTTGTCACCTACGCTGAAGCCGCTTCTGGCAGACCTGCAGCCAAATGGACCACTGCAAGGTGGATTACATCATGCATAGGTCTGTGCTATGAGTTGGCGGGCAAGGAGCCTCCCAGAGGGATAAGAGCTCATTCTACCCGCTATACTGCTGCATCGATGGCTGCTTCCAGGGCCATCCCTATCCAGGAAATCTGTCTGGCTGCTACCTGGAAGTCAGCAAACACTTTTATTATCCTCTACCACATCGACCTTGAGTCACGCCGGGATGCTGGTTTTGGGGCCTTGGTTCTCCAATCTCTTATTTCTCAAGTAGGGGGTGTGCACCTTGCCTCCCTCCTCCCGGAGAACTGCTTGGAGTCTGCCAGAGAGTGTGGATGAACAACATATCCACACTCCTAGAAGAACAGGTTACTCACCTGTAACAGTAGTTCTAGGAGTGGTATATATGTTGTTCATCCACACGCACCCACCCGACCTCCCCGGCTTTAGGTGCACAACCTTGCTTCCAGCAGGCTAAGATCTGGCATCATGGGGCGGAGCCAAGGTATTTACCACCCAGGTGGGTATGAGGAGCCAGCTTGAAGACTTCCGGAAAGATTTAAAGGGGAACGGGCCATGCCAGAGAGTGTGGATGAACAACATATACCACTCCTAGAACTACTGTTACAGGTGAGTAACCTTGTTCTTTCTGTCAGGGTGCATTTAGATTGCAATGGCAAAATCTTTTTCTGTATGCGTTCCCTCCAATCTCTATAGTGTAGAGGGTATTGCTTAAACTGGAGGTGCACAGGGGACACGGGAGCAGGATGATACTGATTGCCCCCTGCTGGCCTTGGCAGATATGGTTTCCTCTGTAGAACAGCCTGTCAGTCAACAAACCAAGGATCCTTCACTCAAGCTGGACTTACTGATTCAGGGTCATCTGGGCCATCTCAAGCTACGCTCCCTCCACCTTCAGCCCTGGTTGCTGAAGAGACAGAAGTGAACAGGAACACAGTATCTCAGAGGGTCTCTGAATTACTTTTGGCTGCCTTTAAACCTTCCCCTATTTCGAGGAAGCTCTTGCAGGAGGCCAGCACTGGTAAAGATTTAGCTGCCAGGCGCCAGGATCACACGGAAATGTTCTAGCTAGCAGTTTACCATGGGGGACTGCCCACCGCCAACGTCACACTCATTGGCTTGTCCTATAAAGGCAGGCGGTCCCCCACACCCTCCTCCATTCTTTCCCAACATCAACTCTCCCCCCCACCCCCACATCGGACTTGAGTGGACACTGCAGCTACAGGCGACTGTCATTACCTGCGCTTGCCGTGCTTTTTTATTTTCACTTTTTCTTTAGTTTTAACATCAAATGTTCAGTGTTTCCAACATAAATTTATGTCTTCACCACCTGCCTCATCTTCCGACTGCTCCACAAAGTGTGCTTGTGGCAAACAAATTCCTGAAAAAGACAGTCACTCTGCTTGTATCCTGAGCCTAGGCCCTAGCCACAACCCCAAAGCCTGCCAGATCTGCCGGAAATTCAGCCAGGCCACTCTGAGATGTCGCCTAAAAATACTGGAGAGCCATCTGATCAAGCAGAAGCTCATCACAGTGGAAAAGGAGCAGCAGGCCAGGAGCTCTTTGGCTTCACTAGCCCAGTCTTCCAGGCCATCCTCCTCTTCTCATTCCTGGGAAAAACACTGGGACCAGGACCGGTCTGCTTCCCCCTCGCAGCCCCCCCAGAAACCTTCAACTGCATCTGGGTCATCATCCTGTGAGGCGTCGGCTCTTCAGCCCTGCCTACCATTACTCTTGCAGAGCTGCCAGTGGCCCCACCACCCATCCTTATCTCAGTCATTTGAGGCAGCTCCTCAAGGCAGGGGACTCTGGCTCCTTCTCCGTAGCCCCTGACACTCAGACCCACAACTTCCATGGGCTGTCAGCTGGGAGGCTCGGTCAGTGCAGCTGTGCCCGGTGTCAGCTTCTCTGCTGTCATCCCTCTGGCCTCGGTGCTGCATGCATCTTTCCCCTCCACAGGGACCATCACCAGTCCTTCTCAGCGTTGCCCTCAGTAGACTACCAGCGTTTCTTCCAGTTTGGCATTGGCACTGCCTTTGTCAGGGAGGGCTCCTTCTCCCCAGGTTCCAGTCTCTTCTCTCCCAGTGCCGGTGGATTCCCCTCACAGGTGTCCTCAGCTGGCGCCCGCTGGGCTGCCACCAGTACTGCCTCTGCCACAGCCTATGCATTTTCACTCTCACACAATGGTGCCACTGAGAAAGTGAGTGTGTGTCAGCGTGGCTCACGCTTCTGTTTTAGATTGACAGCTAATAGCTGTCTTGCCCCTTCTGTTATAACCACATTCAATATTCATGTTTTATTTGATCCTTGGTCATTACACAACCAACAACAATTAAAAATCTTACTGATACAATAAATAATATTACACATATATCTCATTGGTAATGCACTATAAATATATCAAAGTCAGTTCATAGCAGCAATCTTATTCCTGTGCCTAAGAACAGCTTCTATATGTTTAATCGGGCAGTTGTAATGGGGAAAAAAAAAACTGTTGTATGGTTGTAATTGGGGCTAGTCAGTAATTCTGTATTAGAAAATGGATAAAGGAAAACTTGCCTCCTGATTGGCTGAAACAGCCTGACACCCGGGCTGTTATTTCTTGACAATGCCCGATCAAAAACAAGTTCCAATTCGGGGTGCCCTATTACTGACGCTATCCTTGGACACACCGAATTTCTGTACCAGCCACCTGCCATTTTTGCCATGCTCGCTTAGTGAGACTGATTTCCATAAACACTGTCACAGGAGAGTAAAAAAAAAAAAAAACCTGCAAAGTCATTTTTTTACGAATTTAACTTTCCTTACTGAGCATGACTGCGCTCGTGTCACACACAATCGACTTGCACAACGTCACATTTCAGAGCCCCCCAAAAATGTACCTCTTTCCAAATTTAAACAGCCAACATTGCCCCATTATGATGAACGATCCAGTCACCTCAAACAAACGACTCTCTTCTCGGTCTCTTTCCATTTATCAGTAAGCAACAAATGACAGACAAAGTGAAACAACAAGCTCAAAAAGCAGCTTTCGCCCAGAGCTCTCGTGTCTGTGAGGCAGTGCGTGAAGAAACAAACCAAGTGGACAAACACATGCCACACGCAAGCACTGCAGCGCCCTCCTGTGGTGATTCCAGCAACGCAGGGATCATTTTATTTTAGAAAATGGGCATTGCAAAAGTCACATGCTGATTGGCTAATCCCCCCTGCCACCGATGTTGTTATTTTTTAACAACGCCCGGCAAATAACAAGTTCCTCTTTCCAACACTCTTTACTGCCTCATATCCCTGTGCCCACCAGAAACATCTTGGCAGTCATTTCTGTGTCACTCACGTAGTGAGACACTGACACAAAGCCCCCCCACGCAACTCATTCCTCCTCTGACCAGTCCCTACACATGTTACACAGGCAGTGCGATCAAAACCCCAAAAGCAGTTTTTTTTTTATCTTACAAACATGACCGTTGCTGCCAATCCTATCCTACAGTCAGCACCCTGATCTCGCAAGAAACGCTAGACGACAGCGCCACTCCATCTCCGGGATTCACTGCAGGAAAATACTGCTTCAGTCCACGACCTCACCGTGATACAAAAACAAGCAACTGATGCTTACCCCAAAACAAATGATCGGCAAAAAAAATCAAAATACCTCATTTTGTTTTATTTCCACACTGCATCAGCCGACTCGATTTTATATATTCCCTGTCCAATCAAGTGTAACAGACCTTCACGTAATTCTTGCTCCACCGCTACCATACGCGCCCCGCTCATACTCTATAAAACAAAAACTTTTTCCCTACATAGGCGGTGCCCTGCGTGCTTGTGACCAAGCGATGCGATTTGCGATTTTCACAAAATACCAACAGTAAGAAAACACTGCACTGTGTAAGTAATAATACAAAAAACCTGCCTTCTCATAACCAGCAGCACCCTCTAGTGGCACTAACGAACTATTTTACACAACCATCCATTTCTATTCATTTTTTTAAATATCCCACCTTTTTTTATAAACATTATTTAAAAAAAAACAATGTTACCCCATTTTCTAAGTGTAATAATACCCTCCAGGATGGGCGTTATATCCCAATAACGCCCACCCTGTTGGGTATTATTACTTACATAAAGTGTATCTTTTTTATTTTGATTGTTATATATAAATGTTTCTTTCTTTTTTTTTTTTTTTTTTAATTACACCTATAACCCACTTTCTAAATGTAATAATACCCTCCAGGGTCGGCGTTATGGGATAACGGACCTCCCAGGGGCTATAAGGTCCTCCGCCTGCAGCTTTGGGCCTCATTACGCTCCTGAGTGGTCCATTATATCCCAATAACGCCCACCCTGTTGGGTATTATTACTTACATAGCTTACAGATTTCTTTACTGCAGTGGTTCTCATCTGCCTGAGTGTATTTTGTGTACAGCTGTCGTGGAAACCACTGCAATTCATTTAGCAGGTCACAGTGATGTTCACTGTACCTTGTGGCTGTTGTGAAATGGTATATTAGTTTGTACAGTACGGCTCTAGCATGCTGTACCTTAGTTGAGGCAGAGTCCCAAACTTGTCTGCCCTAGTTGATCACCGATATTAGACCATTAGTTTAGATTTTAAAAACTTCAAAACCACAAATCTCGCTTCAGGAATGAAACAAAATGAAAAGAATACAGATATGCTGATGTTTTGTCTGTGTTAACTGCTGACGCTATTATCTAAAAGAAAGGGTTTCACCATACTGCTGCTTTAGAAGAAGACGAGCTGTATAGATACGTGCACAGTGAGCAGACCTGACTGCAGCCTGGGAGTGGCGGCCATAGAGATCTAATAGAAAGAACAGGCTAGAGGAGGCATGGTTTCAGTTTCCAGATCTTTGTGTTTGGCCATGGTGGACTATGAAGAAATAGGGGCAGAGCTATCTCCCCCTACAGCACATAATAGCAAATGGCAAACCATACGCAGAGAAAGCTTAGCAATGTCCTAGATGACACCCCCCCCCAAAATAAAACGTTATTCAGCTTTACCCATAAATACAAGTGTGGTGGCTGATTGTATCACTATTATTCAAGCTGCCAAAAACAGTCTGTTACCTTCCCCCAGCATGGAGTCTGACCTGAAGTCTGAGCTTCATATAGGGTAACTTTGTGTACTAGTAGCCAAGGAAGTGGGGTAGTCCATTGATAATACAGCAGTCCTTGCTGCTAGGGGAGTGGGTGTTGGGTGCTGCTAAGCCAGCTTTTTTGACTGCCTAGGATTGAAGGTGCTGGCTGTCATTAGGTCTGAAGGCATTTCAGCTCTGTGAGTTCTGTATGAGCTGCTGCCAGAGGAGTAGCAGGAAGTTGCTGGACAGTGACAGTTGTGGCACCAGGACAGTTACTGTTGAAGGGGACCACCAGGATTGGAATGATTGTGGCTACCAGGTTACTAGCTGTTGTAGCTGCTAGGACTGCTGCAGTTTGGAACAGGTCTCCAAGACCATGGTGATTGTGGCTTGCCAGGCATGCAGCTGTTGTAGCTGTCACGAGTCAGCCACTATACGCGTGGGTGTTTCAGGCACTAGTACCAGTGTGACTGTGGCTAACAGGAAAGCACATTTTTGGGTCCATGATTGGAACAGCATGGGGACTCTTAAGTAAATAGGGAGCTGCAGAAAGATCAGCAGTCACAAATATGGGAAATGGAGCACCAGGATCGGGGGTTAGTACACCAGGTGGGTAAGGCGTACCAGGATTGGGGAGGAAGGGGTCATTCATGTAACCTTTTTAAAGTAGTATGAGCAGTATTACTTAAATTATGGCAAAAACCTTACTGTTTTAACACACCAATTTATTTTTTATTTCTGGTTCACATATGTAAAGAAATAGAGAAAAAAAATGTTCCAAAACTGATGTTGCAGTGCAGGACTGTGCAGAACCATGGGCATGCTAGTCACACCCACTCTCTTCCATACGCTCCAGGATGACTGATCTCTGCCACTTGGAGTCATAGGGAGGGATAACGTGATGTCTCCCCTCGAACCTTTTTTGTATATTAGATCTCTATGTTGGCATCACGATCAGGTTAAAGGTTAGTTGGCTGAATGGTTTAAATGGTTCTAATTAGGAATGATTCCAGTCTAAACGTATTCATACCATAGAACAACTCTTCTAAAGCTTGGTTTTGTTTTGTTTCTTTTTGTTTTTCAGTCTTATGCAGGGAAGTATGTGCCTGCCATTGGCTACTACATCCATACCCACAATTCCGCAGCCAAAGTTAAGATAAACTTCAAGGGAGTTGCCATTGGTGATGGGCTCTGTGATCCAGAAGTGGTAGGTAGTTGCTGTACCTCTAATTAGAAGGAATGCGCCTCTCATCTTGCAGACCTATCCTGATAAAAGGAAGTCCTATTTCAGGCAACTTCCTAATAGCTTTTAAACCTTTTAACTCTTACCATATGTTTCAGGCAATTGATTTACTGGATAACTTTAAACTATAATGTGCCTCCCTCGCTTGGCTGATTTCAGTCACTGATTAGGAAAACATCACCATTTGATTTTCTTTTTCATCTGTGTTTTCAATTTTAAGTAACTTGTTACAATATAAACAGGTTTCCTCTTTTCTTTGTGGTTCTGTCTGGCAGATGTTGGGAGGCTATGCAGAGTTCTTATACCAGACTGGCATGGTGGACGAGAACCAGAAACAGTACGTCCAGCAGCAGACCGATCTGGGAGTAATCTACATCCAGCAGAAGAAATGGATCGAAGCCTTTGAAGTATGTGCTGGAGGCCGGCACTATGGCCTTAACAATTCAAACCAGCTGAGTGGAGCAGGGGTCAGGCAGGAGAAGATTGGGGGGGACTTTAGTTGTGGGTGAGGTGACTCAGTAGCTTTCAAGTTGTGCTGTCCACATTTCCTGGGGTTTACTTTGGCTCTGTTTCAGACTTTGATTGCCTCAGTGCACTTTTTGTTGTTTGCATGATGCTGTCTTCTTTTCTTTACAAAGGCTTCAGATTCCTTGACAGGCTTTTGGGGGCTGTGATTAAGGTCAGAAATGCAACTGGCTAATAGAATCGGAATAGAATTGAAGTCAGGGCCCAAGCTGCTCTCTGTTTTTGCTGGGTTTTGGTTGGTATTGCTGCTCTTCCCTACTATTTTCCTGAACCTTTTAATATATTTATTTACAAGTTATGTGATCAACTTAAACACACACATACACATACACACACAGATACACACACATTAGACGTTCTCTTTGTAACTCACTTCTTTGTCACTTTTTCTGCTTTTCTTTCTCCATATATCGCCTGCATTTTTTCGTTTTTCTTGTTTTTTCTGATCTGTTGCTACTTTGAGATGTCCCTATGTGAGCACATTCACTTTTGGAGAACAATAACAATCTGAGCACTGTGATAGAAACAACATGGTTATTACGATGATGCCATCATGTGACTCTGTCTGCTCAGCCCCTCACAGATATCCAGTTGTCAGCAGTGGTGTTTGGGTTCATGTGAGTGGAATCTGTAGCACCCCAAGTTGGTGGTGGTGGTGGGGGGCATAAGGCTTAAGCTATGTTATAAAAACAGGTCAAGATGGATGCTACAAATCCTACTTTCTGATTGAATGAACCACGTCACCTGTCAAGCCTGTACATTCGTATGTACGATGCTGCATATGCTAAGTCAGAATGCTTAATTCTATATTGCTCCCCATCGTCAATGGGGAAGGTAGTTAATATATATGGGTAATGTGCTTCCCCACTGGGGTAGTGATTCATCTCAAATTCATCATCAAAGCTGTGACCTTTTGCATGTTCTAAGCCAAAATGTTTATTACAGGCCACCTAATAACCTCAATAACACACTTCAGGGTGCTGTGTTAGTTAGCAGATATATGCACTACTCCAGTGTGCACTGAGGTACACATGGCCTGTGGCCCTGCACGTAGCACACACGGGAGGCATGTCATGTCACCTCTCAATGAACGACATGTATTAAAAAAAATAAATAAATCTGGGCACTCACCACAGTGGAAACGGAATGAAAGACTGGGAACCAGCTATTCCATAATATAATCCTCCTTTATTGATGCAAAACCCACAGCTGTGTGAGCACTGTCAGGAGCAGCAGCAGTAGGCACACAAAACACACCACCAACATTTCACCCCAATCAGGGGCTTTGTCAGGGTATAGCGATCCTTTTTGGAGGGAGTATATTTATAGCAATCTGACAAGCAAACACATTTTGTTGTGTGTTATTGCCTATTTTCCACAATACACAGTTATTGCAGTATAGGAAATTGTTCACAGTGACTGTATCGTGCCTTTCTGTATTATTATATGCTATCAAACTGAGAAAACTGTGCGTTGAACACATGCAGCATTGACTGCACTGATGAGTTTCAGGTGCTCAACCCAGCAGGATTGCCAAAGGTATGCCTCGGACATTGGCTGCTCTCACAGGACAGCTTCTGCAGCCAGCTCTGTGTTGTCTGCTACTTAGAGAACATGTAGAGCTTATTGGTCATACCCAACTAGGGGTTTGTAAATGTTCACACATTTGTATTTGGGGAAATTGCCGTCCAACTGTTCTAGATATCTGACATTCAAAAATCGTGATTTGCAAAAACATGTTGCAAAACACTGTCTGTAGCCGAAAGGGTGCCCCACCCCGCATGCTCCAGTAGTTCTGATAACAATGCCTATTGTACCCTGGGGCAAGCCCCAGTCTTGGTGCAATATGAAAAGACAGTCAATCACACAACCCACCTGTTCCCTACTTTTAGTTCGTACTTTGAGGAAGGCTCTTGCAGCAGGCCACACTGGTAGGACTAAGCCATCAGGCACCAGGACCACATGGAAAACTTCTAGGTAGTAGTCTACCATGGGGGACCACCCACCGACGACGTCATCCTATGCTGTAAAGGCGGGTGGTCTCCCCCACCTCCCACAGTTCTTTTCCCACTGTTGAACTGTGCACGTTGGACCTTAGTGGACGCTGCAGCGACAGTGGACCACCATTACTTGCCGCTCTTTTTTATTTTTCTTGAGTGTTAAACATAGATTTTTCAGTGTTTTCACCAACGAGTTTGTCTTCTCCACCAGCCTAATCTTCTGACTGTACAACAAAGTGTGCCTGCGGCAAACAGATTCCTGAAAAAGATGGCCACTCTGTGTTTCTTATTTGTCTAGGCCCCAGCCACACCACCAGTGCCTGCCAGATTTGCCAAAAATTCAATCCGGCTACTCTGAGATGTTGTCTTAAGGCTCTGGAGAGCCATCTCTTGAAGCAGAAGTTGGTCAGGATGGAAAAGGAGCTTCAGGCCAGAGGCTCTTTGGCCTTGCCGGCACAGTCCTCCGGGGCCTCTTCTTTTTGTCAGGAATCCCATGGGAAGCACAAGCATCGGGGCAAACACTGGGACCAGGACCGGTCCACTCCCCTCTCGCGATCGCCACACAAACCCTCGACTGTGTCAGGGTTATCCTGTGGCAGGGGGTCGGCCTCTTCAGCCCCACTAGCCCTCTCTTCTGCTGGGCTCTCGGTGGCTCAGCTGCCTGCCCTCATTGCTATTTCGGGTGGCGGCTCCTCTGTCCCCTGCTTCCCAGTCCCTGATGCTCAGGCCCATCTCTTCCATGGGCTCTCAGCCAGGTGGCTCAATCGGTGTTGATTTATCGGGCGCTGGTTCCTCCACCATCGCTCCCCCAGCCATGGTACTGGCTACGTAGGTCCCCGCCTCTGGGCCCGACATCAGTCCTTCAAGGCAGTGCCTGCAGCAGGCTACTGCTGCTGCCTGTATTCTGCATCACCTCTGCCTTTGCTGGGGGTGGGAGGTCTTCTTCCCCCAGGTTCCAGCTTCTCCGGCTAGGTCTGCACCAGTGGGCCCTTCCCCCGGTCGCTCCTGGCCAACGCCTGCTGGGCTGCCACCAGTACTGCCGCTGTCTCAGCCTGTGGGCCTGATGCGTGTTTCATCCCTTCTGCAGTCCACGCCACAGCAGATGCCCGCTGGCCCGATGCCGGATCCTTAACTGATGCATGGTGGCCCTCTTCCTAGGTACCTTACACCAGCCCTGCCACTGTGATACCCTTACCCAGCAACTTTCTATCCCTACCCACCGGTGTATAGCTTTCCACCCTTGGTGGACTATAATGCCCTGTTCTTGACGTAGTGATCTTTTGTCTAGAAGAAGACCTCTGCTCCTCAGGGGCCACCTCTGGCATCCCCCCAATGTCCAACCCGGTACCTGTGCCCCAGGATCTGGCCAGGCTGGACCTAGTGAACCCTGAATGTTGGGGTCTTCTGGGTCTCGACCTGATGTGGGTTCCGGCTCTCGCCGGGACGAGCGTCTGCCACTGGCATCGGACCCAGGCAGCAAGACCAGTGAGGATAACTCAGATTGTTCCAGGTCTTCCTCCTCACCTGAGGAGTCTTCAGATGGGATTGACCATCCCAGGGAGGTTCCCTGAACACCCCTCCCCCCCCCCAATGACCCGACTTTTATGGACATGATGCGCCACATCCAGTCCATCATAGGCCGGGAAATGGAGGCGTAGGACCCAGAGCAGTGCCGCCTGGCCATGTATTTGAGACTGTGGTAGTGCCACCCATGATTGACTTCTATGAGGATGTCACAAGGGCAGCATGGAACCAGCTCTCTTCCACCCCTCCATTGCCCAAGAAGGCGGACTGTCTAAACCCTTTTTAGGGAGTCACCCCAAGGCTGATTCAGTGGTCATAAATGCAGCGCATGACTATACCAAAAAGCCCAAGCACCTTAGTGCCCTTCCCCCAGACAGGAAGTCTCCGGCAACTGGACCACCTGGGTAGGTGCATATTCATATCTACTACCCTGGCTATCCAGGTCATTAATTCCCAGGCCCATATGGTCCAATATCAGAATGTCCTCTGGGACCAAGTCAAGGACCTGGTGAAGACATTGCCTGAAGACCCCACCAAGATGCTGCTCACCCAACTCTTGAAGTCTGGCTTGGACGTTGACAGCCACGTTATCTGGGCTGCTTATGATGCCATAGTGCCTCAGGGCACGGGGCAGCTGCTGGGGTCTGCCTCCAGCACCATTCTTGGCTTCGGGTACTCAGATTTGCCTCGGATATGCAAGCCAGCATTTTGGATGCCCCATTCTGGGGTTTCGTCCTCTTTGGGGGGGATTTCCAGGACATCATCTCCACCCTGCAGGAGTCATTACGAGCCCTTAAGTTAGTTCATTTGCTCTATCACACTCATCCTACAGCGGGCCAATATCAGTCCTTTCATCGGTCCCCCGTGAACAGTCCTGAAACCAGTCTGCCAAAGGCCAGAACAAGCGAAAGGCCACAGCGGCCCCTGCAGCTGCTGCCTCCAGAGCCCCTCGAGAACCTACGACTATGCTGCCAGCACCTGCCCCCACTTCCTGACTCCTTAGCCAACCCCCCCCCCCGGCCAAGACTCTGGAGGAGGTGGTCGGGGTCAGTTCTCCCTCCACCTAAATGGGTGGCGGGGAGTGACCACAGACAACTGGGTGCTTCAGATAATACAGTACAGTCACATGCTGGAGTTTCTAGGGTGGCCTCTAGAAAATCCTCCAGTAACCCCCAACCGACCCACCTGGCCCTCATCTAGGAGGAAATTCAGACTCTTCTCCAAAAAACAGCAATAGAGCCCATAGCCCATCCTTCCAGCTCAGTGGGGAAGGGGGGTTTATTTCCACTTCTCCCTCATCCCCAGAAGGACCGGCGATCTTCGACCCATCCTGGACCTAAGCCATCTGAATCTGTATATTGAGTACAAGCACTTCCAGATGTTCACTCTCCATGGGCTGTTACCCCTTTTGCACCGGGGGATTGGCTCTGTTCTGTGAATATGCAGGATGCTTATGTGCATATCCAAACCTTTCCTGCCCATTGTCTCTTCCATTGCTTCCACTTTCCATTCTGGGCCCCCCTGTTGATTTTTCTTCCCCCCCCAACGGGTCTTTACCAAGTGCCTGGCGATAGTGGTGGCTGCTCTGAGGAGGCAGGGCTTCTGCGTGTTCTCCTACCTGGTGATTGGCTGCTAGCAGCCCCCTCAAGGGACTACCTGGTTCAGACTCTGGAATACACTTTCTGTCTATTTCAGGCCTTAGGGATCTCTGTCAATCTGCTGAAGTCCTGCCTCTCTCCTTGCCAGTGCCTTCAATACATAGGGGTGATTCTGGACACCAGACAGGTGAAGGCCTTTTTGCCCATGGACAGGGCAGAGCAACTGATGGAGCAGGTGCGTCTGGCTTCCTTCAGTCGTCAGGTCTTCACCAGGGTTTTCCTGTGCCTCCTGGGTCACATGGCATTAGCCACTGCCACGGTTCCTGTGGTCCACCTGCATATATGGGTTCCTCAGTGGATCATGAGGGTTCAATGGGACCAAAGCATGGATTACCTGGGCCAGTGGGTCATGGTCTCTGATCTGATTCAGAGGGTCCTGTTGTGGTGGCTGGAGCTGGCCAACCCCCTTGGGGGTCCTCTTTTAGCTCTCAACCCCCTGTCAGATTCTCATGATGGATGCATCTGGCCTGGCATGGGGTGCTCATCTGGTCGACCACCAGACCCACGGTACCTGGATGGAACTGGAACATGGTCTCCATATCAATGTCCTAGAGATGTAAGCAGTTCTCAGACTCATCTCCTCCCCGGTCTGCTGCTGGTGCAGGTGGATAACGTGTGTGGTGTATTATATCAACAGTCCAGGGAAGGGACCCATTCTTACCCCCTGTTTAGGGAGGCAAGGAGAGTCTGGTATTGGGCCATCGAGCACGGTCTGGTGCTCTCAGTGGTGCATGTTCCAGGCTTCCAAAGTGTTTTGGCTAACAGTCTCAGCCACTTCAGATCATGGGCTCACAAGTGGGAGCTTCTAACACTGGTGGTCGAAGATCGCTTCAGCAGGTGGGGGGGTCATCCAGAACTGGACCTGTTTGTGTCCCCTCTCAATGCAAAACTGACTCTCTTCTGCTCGCTCAACCCCGGGCCTGGAGTTTTCTGGTGAGATGCATTGCCCGTCTCTTGCAAGGGGAGGTTTCTGTATGCCTTTCCTCCCTTTCTGCTCCTACAGAGGGTTCTGCTCAAGCTCTAGTTGGAAAGTGTGGAGATGATTCTCATAGCTCCTTCTGGCCATGTCAGATCTGGTTTCCCTTGCTGCAACAGCTGGCGGTGGAACCTCCGGTGCCCTTGCCCCTGTGCACCGGCTTGCTGTCCCAGGATCAGGGCACCCTAGTCCATCCAGACCTCAAGTGCATGCATCACCATGCATGGCTCCTGCAGACCTAGGTATCGCCCACTTTGGGGTGTCTTCTAGGGTCACAGACGTCCTGGTGGCTGCTAGAAAACCCTCCACCAAAGCCATTTACGCTATGAAATGTAAGTGTTTCACCCTTTGGGCTGCTGCTCGCCGTTAGGATAATTTCACCAGCCCAGTGAATCAGGTACTCCTCACTCAACGTGCACCTATCTGCCATCTCTGCATCCCATGCACTTATCAGTGGCAAAGCTGTTGCCCAGCTTGAAGTTTTCTGCATCTTTTTGCGGGGCATTTTGCATCTGAAATCTCCCATTCAGGACCCGGTCCCTCCATAGGACCTCAACTTTATCTTGGAGAAACTCACTTTACCTCCCTTTGAACCGGCTGAGAGTTGCAAGCTGCGATTTCCGTCATAGAAAGTGCTTTTTTTTAGTTGCCGTTACTTCTGCACAAAGAATTTCTAAGCTTCAGGCTCTTATGTGTAAGGAGCCTTATTTGTTTTTTTCACAAAGACAGGGTGTCTTTGAGTACTAATCCTAAGTTTCTGCCCAAGGTGGTGTCAGAGTTTACTTTGAACCAATCCATCCACCTTCCAGTTTATTTTCCTGAGTATTCTAATCAGGGGGAGGCTTTGCTCCATACTTTGGATGTACATAGGATTTTGCGGTGTGATATGAACCGCACCAAACCTTTTAAGAAAATCTGTTGAGTTGCTTGGTTCATTTGCCCCTAAGTGAAGAGGGTGCTTCTCTTTCCAAACAGCGTTTGTCTAAGTGGTTAGCAAACTGCATTGTTTATTGCTACCGCAAATACAACAAGGTCCTTCTGGGAGTGGTTAAGGGCCATTCCACCAGGGGTATGGCCACCTCCATGACTTGTTTCAGAAATGTGTCTGCTGTGGACTTCTGACAGCTGTCACCTGAAATTCTGTCCACACACCTTCACCAAGCATTAAAGTCTTGACATCTCCTTTAGGCGCAGGGCCAATTTCGTGCTGGCAGTACTTCAGGATCTTCTCTCCTGAGTTCTTGGCAGCTGATCTGTCCTCCTCCTGGTGTTGTTCTCCTGGTCATGTCCGGAACTGCTTGGGACTCAGTCCTACCAATGTGGCCTGCTCCAAGAGCCTTCCTCGAAGTAAGATAGTATAGTTATGTAAGAATTCACCATAACAGCAGATCGTCGAGAGAAGCTCTTGCAGCAGGCCCTGCTATCCCTCCCTCTTTCCCCCTCCTTTTCTTTGTTTCTCTCACACTACTTCTGCCTTTCATTTTGGCTCTCAGGAATCTTCTCAGTTCTCCATTCTCTGCCCGCTTGTGGTCTCCGGTGGTAGAACTGATGGAGATATGGGGGATCGCCCACTTTTATAGGATAGGCTGACATCAGCAACTGATGTCAGCAATGGGCGGTCCCCCATGGTAGATTGCTAGCTAGAAGTTTTCTGTGTGGTCCTGTTGCCCAATGGCTTAGTCTTATCGGTGTGACCTGCTGCAAGAGCGTCTCTCAAAGATTTACAGTTACTGGTAAGTTCTTGCATAACAGTACTTTCTAGGATCTTCAGCGTCCTTCCCCAAGAGAACCCTTTCTTCACTGACTCATTCCATCAGTGTATGCGGCTGCACCAACAGAGTGGTAGGATGGCTCACTGCAAGTGTGAAGCTGACGGGATGTTCAGGGGTGGCAAGTGACAGAGGCCCCACATGGATTGCCAGTGGTGTTGATGTTGGATTGGAAACCTAGACAGTGATGGCAGAAAATGACCCAACTCTAGCTAGTCTACCTGGAGAGAAGAGCTGAAGATAATTAGTGCAACCTGGCTTGGGAAGAACAGAATAAAGAAAAAAATGTATTGATTTAATGTTTCACTCACTAGCTGAAAGTCTGCTTTTGTTCCATATTTCGTTGTTTGAAGTCTGTTTTATTTTCCTGTGTCTGAGCTAGACTATCTCTTTTGATTTTATTTGACACCATAGATTCTTGTGCAGGTTACAGCTGGAAGTTGGGTTTCTGCAAGCACAGAAAACCCTTCCAGGTTTGCTTTATAGGTGCATTTACACATACTGTCCTGTCATGTTTCCATCTGCACTGCTCATCTGCCGCCTCACCTGTACCATTGCAGACCGGTGTTTACTCAGCAAACGGTATGAATCATTACAGGAAGTTCAGCTGAACTCCCTGCATTTCAGCCAAAGTTACTTATAAGGCATGCTGGACGTTATGGGCAGCTGAGGTGTGGAGGAGCTTATGGGACAGTTTTTGTTTTATTTTGTAATCTTTTATAGTGCCCAGGAAAATGGGCAGTTCAGGGGATGGTAGTGTTAAGTGGCATGTAATGTCAGTCCATGACTGATGCACACAGCATATCAGCAAAGCTACTACTGGTGACTTCCTGCTGTCAGCAGTCATCAGTTTTTTGTTTTTACACGTATTGGGATCTACTGTAATTGGCTAACAAGTGCAGGACAATATCGTCACTTCATTTTGGCGCTGGGTGCTATGGAGCGGCACCAGTGCAGGTGGTGCAGCGTGTTTACATGCTGGCAAAAAAATTCCTGCACCAGTACAACTCTCCACCAAGACAGCACTCTTGATTTGCTGCAAGGGAGCGACCTACAGTGCAGTCTGTTTACATGTCCTGATCTACATGGGTGTAGCACATCTGCACCACTCACAGCGGTGCAGAAGAGAGCGTGCAAATGTGACTTTTTTGTTTCAAGAGTAATCAGATACCTGGAGTGAGCAGATCTCCTGAAACGAGGTTAAGAAAACGTACACCTTGCAATGATCTTTTTAATAATCGTCTCGTAGGTGTCGAGGTGTAGTATGTGGGTTGACATACTGTGCAGTCTCCACAAGAAATGGACCTACTAATTTTTACTTTGGTGTGCAGCATACCCAAATAAAATCAAACAAGACAGCTTACTTTTAGCAAAGAAGTATGAAACACAGACTTCAAGCAAAGAAATATAAAATAAAACTGGGATTTTGGCTATATTTATTTTGGGAAGCAGCAAGGGTGCTGGAGAGAGGTCTAGGTTTATGGTTCATTGAATGAAATCAAGGGGAAATAAACTGGCAGAAGGCAGAATCTGGAATCTAGAAATAAAGAAACACTATCAGCAGAAAAAGACCCACAGTCCAGATCCAGTATGTCCTTTATCCCTGCCTTATCTCCCTTGACCTATCAACGTACAGAGATCATTTTCCTTTGATGCCTTCTTTTTGGCATCATTAGCCCCCCTGTATGTGTCCAACCTGCTCTTGAACCCATTAACAGTCTCAACATCTACCACCTCAGCAGTTTTTTTTTTGTTTTTTTTTATCCATTGGGTACACCACCCTTTTTGTGAAAAAGAACTTCCTTGCATCCTCCTAAATCTCCAACCTACAAGTCTCCGGTCATGCCCTCTCATCACTGTACTTCCACTCCTGTTAAACAGGTTTTCAATGCCTACTTTGTTTATCCCCTTTTGTCATGTCACCCATTTCCCTTCTTGTCACCAGTGTATACAGTACCTGTTAAAGAGCTAGTGTACTTTTCGGCCTGGTGGCGCTGAGGGTTGAGGCTCTGGACGCCACACCTCGCGCCACGCTGATGACCTGGATTCAGGAACAGACTTGGGCCGTCAGGGGTTGGCAGGGGAGGGAAGGGATCAAGCATTCAGAGGACTGCTGTCCTTTCTCAGGGAGGGTTCTTGGGTCTGTGCCACTCCTGGGTGGCCTCTGACGGCAGTCAGAGGCAGCACAATGGAACTTGCGGTGCTAGCGAATGTGGGAGCGGAGCAGCGGCGGACATCAGCACGTTGTGCCAGGATGTCATTGCATGTCCGAGCTCTGGGGGCAACAACAAAAAAGTTGAAAAATCCCATCTCGAGGGTAGGCAAAAGGCTCCTCCAGTGCCACGACCACACTCCCACAGTTGGGCCGTTCAACCAGGGGCTGCCCTCTGACTCTAGCCTGGTGCGTTAGATTGTAGATGGAGCATCAGGGTGACAGCAGCCCCACCTTGGGGGGTTCAGAGCCAGGGGATTTGCTTGGATGGAGCGGACCTGGTGAAGGATTCAGACGGGAGGTAGAGTCATTGGTGAGCGAGGCAGCTGGAGAGAGTTCCCTGAGACAGGAGCAGAAATACAATTGGGAAAAAAAAAGAGCTAGTGTACTGCCTGGAATTAATTGTAACTTTCAGGTGCAGTCAGCTATCACTTCTTATATCTCAAGTATTTTTTGTTTGCTAATTAGAAGATTTTCTACCTGGCAGTACTGGGGTGATGTGTGGAGCAGCACTCTGTCTGGAGGCTAAAAAAAAGTCAGTTCTGCTCCTCTCACTACATCGACACTGAAACCACACTGACTGTGACATCACTAGTAACCATTGCGAACCAGTTCTCACTGCCAGATTATTCTCTTTCACGTGAAGCAGCAGGGACTGGCTCTTCTATGTTACTAGTGATGTCACAATTTCCTGCATTTTGATTGATAACTTGTGAAAGTCACTGTTCAGACTGCAAGGATTGTGGTGCCTGAATGAATTTGGTCACATTTCTGACGAGGTAGTGGGAAGAACAGAACTAACATTTTTTAAGCCTCCAGAGTGCTGCTCCATACATCAGCCTAGTACTACCAGATAGAAAATCATCTGATTAGCAAACAGAAAATAAAAAGTAAATCAGATATAGCGAGTGATAGCTGACTGCATCTAAAAATGACTATTAATTCCTGGCAGTACACTAGCTCTATAAGATCAGCCAGCATTTCCTGATATGAGCTTCCCTGCTGGCCCTGTGCCATATTGGTTACGCTACACTGCAGTCTGTCTTTCCTCAGATGCAGACTCCATAATGGGGCACAGTACTCTAAGTAGGGTCTTATAAGGGATTTATACAAGAGAAATATCAGTTCCTTTCTCCTACTATCAGAACCATTCACTGTGCACCCTAGAATATTTGTTGCTTTGCTATACTGCAGTGTTGTGTGGATCGAGGGTGTCACTTATGATGACCCCAGGTCTCCTTTCTCTGTTGTTTTTAACCGAACCCACTGATCCAGTATTATGAATGTGGACTTTTTTAAATATATGCATAACTTTACACTTTTTGGCATAGAACCTCAGTTGCCCAACCTAGAACCACGCTCCAGTCTCTCCAAATCCCTTTTCAGTTCCCTCACTCCTTCTTCACTGTCTGCTGTACCACGGAGTTTTGTGTCATCCACAAAGAGACACATCTTGCCTTTTATACCCTCCCCGTATCACAAATGAATATGTTAAACATAACTGACCCTTGTGACACATTGCTCATGACATCCTCCTCCTTAACCCCATTTATTACTGGTCTCTGTTTCCTTCTTCTCAACCAGTTTCTTTTCCATCATATGAGTCCTCCCATACTCCCATATCCTCTAGCTTCTTCAGCAGTTTTCTTTCCATATAGGGCTTTCTGCCACTTGCACCCAGGCATGACTAATAAGCCCTGTCCTTGCCTCCCTGAGCCAACCCCCACCTCCCCGTTGACTCACCTTGGTCTGATTCTACCACGTTTTTTCTCCCCTCATGGCAGGGCCAGAGGGAGGAGGGCTGCCTCCCCCCACCCCTCAATTCAGCAATTCGAGTGGAGCAATGGTGGGTTCCTGGGTGGGGGTACAGGCTCAGGGATAAGTGGGCCAAGCTTCCTTAAGCCCCTGACATCCCTTTTCTGCTTTTTTCCTCACTCCTCATCATAAGATACCAGGTTGAGTGCACGGAGGCACACACAGTAGTGCCCTCCCTTTTTTTGCCACCTGCACTGCACTACTACCAAGCCTCCACTTGATGGCAGTCTACAGCCAAGTCAACAGACTTCTCCTCCCCTGGAGATGAAAGCAGTCGCTTGGGCGCTCAATCTTCTCTTGCTCTAGCCAACTCTTGACAACCTAAATGCATTCCTGAACCCAGGCTCCAGCATGACAGGAGGAAGGCGCCAGCGACTCAGCTCTCCATGCCACCAGGATGGCTAACTTCAGTGGCTATCTCTGTGGTACTGAATTAAATGTCTTCCTGAAACTGAAATACAGAAAGTCAGATGATTAACCCTTTTCAATTGCCTTTGTGACCCAGTCAAAGAATACTATCAGATTTGTTTGACACAGTCTACCCACCACAGACCCCCGTTGTTTGCAGTCTTGCAGACCATTAGCTTCTGGGTATTCTACAGTTGTTTCATTGACCAGGATCTTTATTTATTTCCATCAGCTTACCCACTATGAAGGTAATACTAACAAGCATGTAATTACCCTGATCTTCCTTATATCCTCTGTTATACAGCAGTACTACATTTACAGACCTCCAGTCTTGCAGCACTTCTCCTGTTTCCATGGAGCATCTGAAAAGATCAGACCGTTTTTTTGCCCGCTCTGATCCCAGTTTCTTGAGCACCCTTGGATGTAGACCATCTGATCTTCTTCAAGGATATCTCTTGCAGCAGGTCTCACAAGTAGGAACATTCAGCCACAGGCACCCAGAGGATTTTTACCAGCAGTTCACTTAGGTACCGCCCATGATGACATCACATGCTCTGGTGTAGCCTGTATAAGTGTGGGCAGTCCCCGATCCACCTCGGTTCTTTTCCTGCCACTGACCTGCGTGCTACGCCTCTTGGAGGAGCCTCACCATGGTCGACCTAAACCTTTGCATAACTTAAACGAATCTTGTCGATGCATCCGCTGTTGTGCCACATCACCTACCTTTTCGATGTCTTTTTTGGATTCCCTCTTTCGGCTCTGTGCTTGTGGACAGAAATTCACCATCAAGGGCCTGCACGACATCTGTGTGCATTAACTGGGACCCTCGTACAGCACTCGCAAGTGCACTCCTTGTAAGAGATTTAACGAAGCCACCCATCGACGAAGTTTGCGGACCTTCAGGGAGCACATAATGGAGCAGAAGATTGCCCTGTTAGAGCAGGAGCTTCATGCCAAATCCTCCTGCACATCATTGTTCTCATCTTCAGGATCCCACCACTCTAAGCGGGATAAATTGTCAATGGAAGAACACCGCTGGGAGAAGCACAAATCCTCCCATGAGCAGGGATAATCTCCTCATACTCTGTTTATACCATCTTCGTGATCAACGATGACTGCTGCAGTCCCGAAAGCAGTCTTAAATACGAGGGCTGTCCTGTCTGTGTTGTTGACGGGCCTTGCTCAGTCCTCTAGGCCTACATCTTTGATGGTTATGGACCCTTTAGATTCTCTGGGTCCATTGATGGCTTCCCTTTAGCGATAACCATGGCTAGTATGCCAATATTGCAGTTCCCACCACTACCTCCTCCACCGTACATGGCTCTTTATAATGCTTCAGTGGGCCATACTTGATTATCGACGAGCATCATTCCAGGAGATGGCCATTACAGCCGGGGACCAGTCCTTCTGGGCTTGTCGACAGCTTCATTATCGTCGACAACACCTCTTCCCAGTACATTTGCAGAACCTCTTCTTGCATCGACAAGAGCCCCTACCTCACACCTGGTTCCACAACCACCACCGATACCGTCCATACCACCTATTGGACAATCGAAAATTCAATCTGCCACTGCCTCACAACCTCAGATGGTGATGGTAGATATCCAGGCTCCGGTTCACACCATCCTGGACCTTACTCAAAAGGCTGATGTGGCTACCACTGCTCCTACTTCCCCACAGCCTATGCCTCCTCCATGGCACCCACCCACACATGGTGGCAGTGGTTATTCAGCCTCTCTAGCTCCTTCACCCAATTTGGATCTTGAGGAGGAGGAGGACTACAAGCATGACCTGTATCAGGATGAGGAAGTGGATTTCTCCACCCTATCCCCTTCATCTGCTAGGTCTTCCCAAGGGAAGATACCACCCAATATCTCTCTTGCTCATCCCCCTGATGACCCATCTTTCATTGACATAATGCATCATTTGCATCACACTTTTGAGACTGAGGCAACAGAACAAGACTCCTCAAGAAGGAAACTTGCCCACTACCTCAGAATACTTGATATACTCCTCCTCTGGTCATCTCTCCCCATTAGTGGAGGTATATGAAGATGCCGTTTTAGCTGCTTGGCATCAGCCCTATGCTATCCCATCTGTGCCCAGGAAAACTAACAGAATATACCAAGCCCCGGCTGGCCAACGATACTTTGCTGAGCTGCCCAAGGTGAATTTGGTTGTTATTAATACTGCCCATGACATGTCAGTATGTCCCAAACACTTAAGTGTGCTGCCTCCTGACAGTTAATGTAAGAGAGTTAGATTTCATGGGAAAGTGAGTGTTTTCCTCTTTCACACTTGCTATGAGAATACTAAATTACGTGGACCATCTTCTCAAATACCAGGAAGAGCTCTGAAAAGTGGCCTGGTTATTCACTCAGTGATTTGTGGGCATTCCTCAAAAACAAGAGCTGACCAAAACTCTGAAGATCGGCACTGCAGTGGGCATCATTTACTTGGGACAGCATATAACATCGTTGATTCTTCGGCTCAGGTGTCAGCAACTGGAATATACCTCAGAAGACATTCCTGGCTGCGGGTCTCTGGTTTTGCACCAGATGTCCAATAATCTATCCTTAATGCCCCTTTTAAATGGCATTATAAAAGGATCTCAGAAGTGCTGGAATCTGATTGGCTGTAGGATTCCAACAGCCTTACATTAATCCATGTTATACTGTCGTGTACAGCCTGTTCACTGTGACACATGAATTTTTCCTGTCAGCATTCCATCCTCTAGCACTGCTGAAAGTATGGAATGATGCATTTTGATTTTGAACCAGCATTCTTAAACTGTTGGTGGAATAACTATTTTATTAAAAATCTCCCTCTAGACTTTCTGGTGACATCGTGGAGCAACTAGGAGCTTAATCTTAGAAGCTCTGCATGTGACCTACCTTAAACTCCTCCAAAATACCATAAACTCACTGAAATAATGTCAAGGAGCTCAGGGGGAGGAAATAATCAGGCAGAGGCAGAAATCGGAACAAAAGGAAAATCAAAAGGAGGGATGGCATAGGATTAATCGAGGAATCCTCCAACAGGTCAGTCTCACTGACAAGCTCCCATGTGGCCGAATATGATACTGATGGTGAGAACGAGCACCTGTCTCCCACTCTATTTGAAACTTTGCTTAAAGAAATTAAAGAATCCAGAAAGGAGAACAAGCAAGAGTTTTGTACTGTTCAAAAGCACCTAGCCTCCATGGTATCACAGATTGCTCAGATAGAGGACTGGGTTGCAGAAACTGAGGAAGGCATGGCCCAGCTATTGGAGATAGTGCAATCGCTCCTAGTTCAAACAGGGGAGTTGCAGGCAAAGTGCTTAGATCTGGAGGGCCGGTCCCACCGGGACAACCTGCGCCTTTACAGTCTCCTGGAGGGTATGGAAGTTTTCCTGGTTTTCCTCTTCATTGAAAACTTGCTGAAAGATGTCCTGGAGCTGCCCGCCACCTATTCCTTACATGTCGAGCGGGTGCACCACTCTCTGCAGGCCAAGTCAACAGACTCTGCAGCTTGTCCGCAATCCATAGTTTTCAAAGTAAGCTCCTTCAGTTTCGGGTTTCGGCTAAAAAAGAAATACCTTACCCACCATTTATTCCTTGACCATGACTATCCCAAGGAAGTGCAGCAGCAGAGGCTACGTTATCTACCGATTTTCCGTGTCCTCCGTGAAAAGGCCATCAGGTTCCACATACCCTACCCATCCAAGCTGCATGTATTTTGGGAGGATGGCACGAAGGTATACACCATGGTGGAGGAGGCCCTTAAGGAGAGGCAAATCTAGGTACCTGAAATCTGGTACCAGAGTGAAGGATAGAACGGATCTGAGTGGCAGCGTATCACAGGAAGAAAGCACACCGGATCCAAAATATTGGCGCACTCTGAGACCCTGCGTAGGATTCAGCACTTACTGAAGAAGAAGACAATGTCTGAAGATAAACAAGCCTGAAGTGGACCCATTTTATAACCCGGGAACTTCACTCGTCTTTTCTTGGCTTTCCCCAGCTCCCGATGGACAGGTCACGGCTGAGTAATCAATCAAAACCACTGTTTATTGCTAATCCCATAATTTTTAGAAGGGTTAAAAGGCTGTGACGGAGGGAGTGGGGAGAAGGGGAAGCTCGCTGGCCCTCTGAATGTTGTAGTGAGGGCTTTATTTTCACACCAACTAGATCTGCTCATACTACTTCCCCACGGACAGAACTGAACTTAACAGTCTACGATGGATTTATGATATTATCCCTGCAAGGGGAATGGAATTGGACTTGGCTGCCAGAAGACTGAAGGGGGGGAGGGACATAGGAGAGTGGGTCGATTGGCCTGCAGAGATGACAAATGTTAAATATGTTTATAAAATTCTGTGATCTGCATTGGTAACTCATTCCCCCTCTTTGGGGGCCGAGTGAGGGGCAGCTGTCTGTGGGGTCCACCTACCCTCGCAATCAGTTCCTGATTCTGCTTTCTGTTCTAAGTAAGGTAATTTGCATACAGATCGGGTTGCAGGAGTATGATATGACTCGCGTGCATCCTGTGGCCATTTGTACCGTTTGGTACTTTTTTTAGGAGCCCTCTTAGATCATGGCTCTGGAGGAGGTCTTCCACGAATGGAAGTGCTAGTTGACCTCCTCGCTCTTCTCGATTCTGAGAAGACACATAGGCTAATTTATCACATTAGCCTTCTCCCTTGGAAGCAAAAATGTGTTCAGTTTGTTACTGTTGTTAAAATTGCCATGTTGGCCGGCTATATTGTTCAACAGTTTATTTGGCTAAAGGAACCATTGACCAGTGTTCTTAAAAAAGAGAGACTACACAGGTTTTGGAGAAGGGAGGTGAGAAAGTGTTTTGGGGGGTTTGAAGGAGAGGGTTATCAACATGGAGAAACGGTAATTACGTAATTATGACGCACGCATACACTATATGCACATATAATGTGCATGGCATAACCAACCCCATGAAATGGAGTAAAATATGTAAATATTTAAAAAGAACAGGAGGACACATCCTGCTACTGCAGGAGACCCACCTCTCTCAGATTGAACACAAGAAATTCAAGAGTTTTGGATTTTCCCATGTGTTAGCCTCGTCTTGGGGGGGGGGGGGACAGCAGTTCTGGTCAGATGAGGGATCCTGTTTGAATTTCAAGATCAGGTATCTGACAAGGAGGGGTGGTGATATGTCATGATTAAAGGCACCCTTGATGGTCAAAAGGCAACTATAGCATAAACTTATTTCCCCCCGGCCTCAGATTTTTACTTTTAACAAGTAATTTTTTCTTCCGCTAGCTCAGTGGGCTGAAGGACAGGTGATATGTGGGGGTGACCTCAACTTAAATATCTCGGAGGGAGCCCAATCACAGACTCCCCAGGGCAAAGTAAATAAAACTACTAGAGAACTGCAGAAACTGCTTAAGGAGTTGGGATATGAAGATGTCTGGAAACATTTAAATGGTACATCACCCAGGCATACTTTCTTTTCATAGGCCAATAATTCTTACTCTTGCCTGTACTTCTTCCTAACCTCCCAAGAGTACTTGGGTTTGTCCCAAAAAATCTGGACAGGGGACTTTGTGCTCTCCGCCCATGCTCCAATCTTCTTAAAATTTCAGTTGAATACAAATTATAAAACTACATTTTGGAGGTTGAACTTGGAAGTCGAGGATACAATAAAGCAGGCCCTACAGGACAACGATAACAAGGACACCACAGTGGCAATACTTTGGGATACTGTAAAAGCCATATTAAGGGGGAAATTAATAGGGATATCAGCCTACAAAAAGAAACAGAGGGAGGCCCGAAGAAACTCGAGTGGAACATTAAGGAACTGGAGGATCAACAGTGCCTACAAATAAGTAGGACAAGGAACCAAGAACTTACAAAATTGAAAAAAGAACTAAATAACATCCTAGATTACTCTGTGGAGCAGAAGCTTGTTTTTTTTGTGGCACGAGTTTTATGATGGGGGCCCTTGGTTCCTAAAACTAGTAGCTGGTCAATTAAGGGTGCAGAGGGCTAAGGCCACCATCCTCAGAATTAAAAATCCCTCTTCTAATGAATTGAGGAACACCATCGAGGGTATCTCTGAAGCAATCTTGAGTTTCTGCACTCAGTTGTACTCTCCAGCCCCAGTAACGCCCGAACAAAAGATTCTTGATTTTTTACTCCCCCTACACCTGCCCACCCTAACAGAGAGGCAGAGATCCCAGTTGACTTCACCAGTAACAATAAGGGAAATAGAGGCTGAGAAAGGCCTATTAAAAACAGGGAAATGCCCGGGGTCTGGTGGACTCCTGAGTGAATTTCATAAAACATTTGCTAAGACTTTAGCCCCGTTACTAGATTGGTATTTTCTTTTATAGCCACAAAGGAAGGAACAATTCCCCCCTCTCGGAATTAAGCTATAATCTCTGTTATCCCCAGATCAGGCAAAGACCCCACCCTCTGTTCCTCTTATAGGCCCATATCTGTCTTAAACATGGACTATAAGATATTTTCATCCATCTTAGCCAAATGATTAATTCAGTTTGCCCGAAGCTTGATCAACACGGATCATTGTGGATTTATTCTGGGTAGCAAGCCCAGGATAACATCCGACGTACCATATACTTAATTGAACATATCCAAACTCAACAGAATCGGGCCGTTTTTTTAAGTTTAGATGCAGAGATGGCATTCGATATGGTATCCTGGAACTTTTTGTGGGGGGTCCGTGCCTCCTTTGGTTTCCTGGAACAATTTTAGGACATAATTTTCAAATTCTGTAAAGCCCCAAAGGGCCACATAAGAGCTAATGGTCATATTTCAGAGTGTTTCCCCCTATACAGAGGTACCCGTCAGGGGTGCCCCCCTCCCCTTCCACTTTCTGCCTTTTACATAGAACCCCTTGCACAGTATATCCGGCTATCATTGGATATAACGGATATCCCATTGGCAGGTACGGAACACAAGTTAGCTTAATTTGCTGACAACATCTTAGTTTAACTGACCCAGATTCATCCCTGCCAGTACTTCTCCAGAAAATTCAAGACTTCTCTCAATTATCTTGTTACACCCTAAATGTGAACAAATCAGAAGCTTTCCCCTTTAGTTATACTCCCACGCCAATACCTAGAACCCAGTTCAAGATTAAATGGGATCTACAGGCCCTCAAATACTTAGGAATCAAGATAACTAAAGACCTATCCCAACTATACTCTTCCAACTATTTGCCCCTAGTAGCAGTGTTAAGACAGGACATGAGGAGATGGAATCTCCTGCCAATGCCACTTTACACACGTACCCTCTCATTAAAAATGAATGCCCTCCCCAGATTGCTATATCTTTTTCAATGTGTACCTTGCATAATAGCCCCCAAAGAAATTCTGTTGTGGCAAAAAGCATTTAGTGCATTCCAATGGAATTATAAAAAGCCCTGGGTTAATCAAAACAAGCGCTATCTCCCCAAAGCACTAGGGGGAGTGGCGCTACCATCCCTAGCAAGTTATTGGGCAGCTACTCAAATGTATCTGGCATTGTTGTGGGGGAATGGAAATTACCAAGCCTATTGGAAGCAAATAGACTTAGCCAGGCAACTGACCTTTCCATTGCAGGCCAGCCTGTTCACACCCCCTCTACTGAAGCTGGCTAAACAGCTAGTCCCAAAAGCAACCGCAACCATTTTAGAGGGGTGGCAAAGGGGAACACAAAAAAGGGCTGTCCAGCAGCATTTTTGGAAGTATCAGTGGTTCACAGAGTCCCCTCATTATTCCCCCAAGCAATATGAACATTGGTACAAAAGCCAGGCCACCAGGGGCCTCGTGGGCCCATGGTAGTTAATTCGGGAACCACAGTGTTGAGCTTTGAGGAGGGACAGGGAAATTTTCATTGAACGGAAAAGGGTAGACTATTATTACCAAATAAGAGACTTTATTTTTGAACTCCTAAAAATGGAAGGATGGGGGGACGCAGACTTGGGCGGATGATGCTCCATACACTCAAGTCTGGAATTCTCCGCAGGGCAAGAAAGCTATTTCAATAATGTATAAATCCCTGATATACCCACTAGCCCATTGTAGGGAGCCATTCAAGGCAAGTTGGGAGAGAGTTTAATCAGCTCATTAATACTAAGGACTGGCAGAAGGTCTGGAGAGGAGTATGGACTACATCATCCTCTCCTACATGGAGGGAATTTATGTAGAAAGTTCAAGTTGGATTCTTTCTTGTCCCATCGGTGGTTGCATTGAGAAATCCAGGGGCTTCTCCAAGATGTTGGAGAGAGTGTGGGTCTCAAAGTGCTTCTCATAAACATGTGTTTTATGACTGCCCCAAACTGACTCATTTTTGGGATCAAGTCTCTTTACATATATCAAACATACTAACCCTTCACCAGACCCTTTCAGGGGTCAGTTGTATACTGGGTGTTCCCCCTGCGGGGAGAAAGGATAAGGACACCTTATCTGTGGTTGATTCTGTTGTGTGCAGCATAGAAATCAATAACTAAAAAAATGGCTGCAGGAGGAACCACCTACGATATCAAACTGGAAATCACTGGTTCTTACTATCCAGCATAATGAGCAAGTATCCTATGCTCTACACAACAGAATGGATTCATTTACTTCCCGATGGACAAGGTGGGAGATGGGTCAGACACAGATCCAGTAGACAATTCTGGTGGGTATGGAAAGATGGGTGCCTCTCTTACACAAGTTTTACGATATGTGGGAAACATAAAGGTGTATACAAAAGCTTGATTTTAGTCCTCATGAACTAATAGTGATAAATCTCTGGGTTTTTTTTTTTCTCCCTACTTGTTATCTGCGTTTAGCTGAATGGATCCACAGTTACGAAATTACTGGTCTCAAGAGATTTTTTACTTTGATATTGTTTTGCTTGGTTCCTTAACTATATTTCTTTCTCTTCTTTATTTATTTTTCTGACTAGCCCATGAGTCTTAGTTTGTACTGTTTCATAGTTTTTTATAAGTTTTTAAAAACTGGACTATTGTGATTTGCTCAAGTATGTGTACTCTTAATGGTTTTGAAGATTGTAAACCTGTTCAACTTTGCAGTGTATCTATAGAATTACTGTGCTATTTAACAGTGAAGAATCTAATAAAAGTATAAAAAAAATTCCTCTAAATGAGGAAAACATTCAAAAAGTATACTTTTAACACTTCTTGTGGAATAGTTTTTATAATAGCAGTAAGGCACTCCCAGGAGTTAGAGCAACAGTCAGGTAATCACCCCCTAGGGGCAATATGGCACTCTGCTGCGCCTCGTGCCACATTACACCCCTAGGGTGTGATTAACAGGCTGTTACTCTAACCCCTGGTCATGCCTTATTGCTTAATAAGATGTTTGAGGCAGCTACCCAAGGCATACTGATGGCTTTACAGCTATCAGGCCAAACAATAAAGTCCTTTCACTCTTTATATTTATATCACATGCAGCTGAAGCATCCCTTCAGAGGACCATTTCATAAATCTGCCATGAAAACCAGACCCACCAACAAACAGCCATTTAAACGTAAGGCCACAGTGTCCCTGCCCAGTCCCACCCCTACCGCTGAGTCCACCCGACCCGCTCTTGCGGACCCCCCCCAACCCCAGCATGAGTCTTCCCCGAACCCTTGGTTCTCGGGCCCCAAACCACGGATGTAGGGTGCAGGTTCTCTCTCTACCTTCAGGGATGGCAGACCATTACAACAGACACCTGGGTGCTTCAGCTGATAGAGTCCGGGCACACACACTAGAATTGACAGCAACACTACCTGATATGCCACCCAGACACACCTCGTATCCGCCCCATTAACAAGGTAGATCTTCCTTTGAGGGGGCTCTTGCAGTAGGCAGTACCACTAGGGCTAAGCTGCCAGGCACTAGGACCACACACAAAACTTCTAGCTAGCAGTCTACAGCGGGGGAACTGACCCAGACGTCTGCATGCCGATGTCTGCCTATGGCATACAGCCCCTTCCCATTTCATTTCCTGCCGTCGACCTGCTGTCATCGGACCTTACGGAATGTTGCTTAAGTCGAACGCCATTCCTAAACATAATTTTCTTTCTTTCTTTTCTTTCAATAGTATACCATCATTTTTACCGTCGGCTGCATGTTTTTGCAGATTTCGAGTGAATCCCACAAATCCAAGTGTGCCTGTGTTAAGCAGATTCCAGACAAGGATGGCCATTCCTCCTGTGTTGTCTGCCTAGGCCCTGATCACGACACCGAAGCCTGCCAAACCTGCCTGAAATTCAGTCGGGCCACACGAAGATGATGCCAGAGAGTCCTGGAAGCCCATCTCCTTCAACAGAAATTGGCCACCATGAAAAAGAGCTGCGGGCCCGGAGTGCATCTTCCTGCCTGGGGACCTCATCAGAGGCCTCCTCTACTTCTAAGAAGAAGCACAAGTGGGACAAACATTGGGACTGGGATCGGTCTGCCTCTGGGCCACGGTCGCCTTTGGGACCGTGGCCAATGTTGGGTCTTCCCCTGTGGGGAGTCGGCCCCTCCGGCCAACCCAGCCCTCCTTCCCTCTGAGCAGCCTCTGGCCCCACCACCACTGCTCTGATCACGGTGTCGAGTTGTGCCTCTGCGGGTTCGGGGGACTCTTCCTTCATCCCGCTGCCCCTGTTGCTCGGGCCCTTCACCATACAGGGACCTCAGCCAGGTGGCTCGGCTGGTTCTCAGGACATCAGTTCTCCTTCTGATTCCTGCCTGGTCCCAGCGCCTTCGCCACATCCCTTCTTGGGGTCCAATGATGGTCACTCAGACCAGCACTAGTTGTTGCCTGCTCCTGCTAGGCTGCAGCCTCTGCCCTCGGGCACCTCCTGCCTCTCAGCCACCACCCGTGGGCCCCCACCCAGCACTGGCAGGGCTGCTGCCTGCTGGTCCTCCGTCAGACCCGATGCCAGGCTGCCCAATGCTGGGACCTGCTAGTTCCCTTCCCTTTGACCCTGCGCCTCTGGTCCAGCCACAGCCTGACCCTTCTACGGGTCCACAGGCACTGCCTTCAGGACTGTGTTCGATCCTACAGGGTCCGTCGCCCAGCCAGCAATTGCCAGCAGGTCTAGCACCTGGTCACCCTTTAGGTCCCTGGCCAGGCCTGCCGCCTCCAGCGGGTCCAACCCCAGGCTACCTGTCGACGCCCCGTGGGTCATCGATCAATCCCTCCGGTCCTTCCTAAGGTTATCCGACACACAGCTTGTTGTCCTTCCCAATGCTGGGTGCTGTTTTCATCCAGCATCACCCAATTCTGGCCGAGTATAAGTTCAGTTCCTGGGGGGCATACACTTAGCACCTGACGCCAGCCTGACAGCACCCCCATCGGTTTCTGCACCAGCGGAGGTCCCTTCTCAGCCTCCTCCTTGGGCTCCTCCACGAGGCCCACAACCCGACGCTAAGGCGGGCACCAATACTGACCAAAGTCCGGTCCAAAGACCGTCGCCGGTCTCCGAGTTTTCAGAGGACAAGGAGTTGGACTCTGTGGAGCTTCCGGGCTCTCCCTCCCACTCCTCTCCCAAGGAGCCGTGGATTAAAGTGACCCTTAAATCCCCTCCAGAGGACCCTTCTTTCTTGGAGGTGATGAGGCTCATCCAGACATCATAGGGTTCACAAACGGAGGAGCAGGACCCTCAACGACACCGTTTTGCGGAGCACCTACTCCTCCCAGAGGTCATGTTGTGGTGGTGCCACCTCTTGTGGCATCCCACAATGACATTACCTCCATGGTGTGGCATCAGCCAATGTCTCAGAAGCTAGATTGGTTGTACCACACCCCAGATGATCGAACCCACTTTGGGTTCCACCCTAAGGCTGACTCCATTGTCCTCACTGCAGCCCACGTCAGGCCTCAGAATTCTAAGCACCTGAGCGACTCCCTTCCAGAAAGGGAGTCCAGGCAATTAGACCACTGCAAGTGGAGAGTATACACTTCTTCCACTTTGGCCGTGGCGTGCCGAAAATTACTTGGCGCACACAGTGGTCCATCAGCAGTCCCTCATGGACCTAGCAGAAGACATTGTTGATGCCTTACCAGACTCCTCCTCCTCTAAGGCTCAGTTGGAGTACTTACTCTGCTGTGCCTCCAGCATGGGCTTCCATGTCCTCCATGCTGCTTATGACATGGTGGATGCTTCAGTCGAAGTACGGTGACAGCCGTTTGTCTCTGGCGCCAAGCCTTGCTTCGCCTGTCAGACTTTGCCCCAAACATTCAGGCTTTATTATGGATGCCCCATTCCAGGGCGCTGCTCTCTTCGGTGGAGATGTCCAGGACATGCTCACCCCTCTACAAGAGTCTGGCAAGGCCCTGCGCTTGGTGCACCCCCCCTCCAGCACATTCAGTAGAGAGGGACACACCATTCTTCCTGCCATTGCCCAGTGCAGCATCCCACCTGTCGGCTGCGCCCCAGGTCCCAGAGCAAGCGTCGGGCCTCTTCAGCCCATGAAGCCCCATCCCCAAAGCCCTCAGAGCTGTGGTGGCCACGCCTTCTGTGCCCTCTGCCACCTCATAACTCGAAGCACACCCCCACCCCTCCAGCAGGGCAGTTGGGGGAAATGGTGGGGGGTTGCTTTGTTGCCCACCTCGATGAATGGGGACAATATTTTCAGGCAAATGTTTTTTTTTCCAGTTGATACCCCAGGGTACTCTCTAGATTTCTTCTTGTGGCCCCCTTGAGGGTACTCTTTTTAGCTGGGGGGCCCATGTCCCCTTCTTCCTCCCCCAGGAACGGTGTCATAGAACCCTTTCTGTGGGGGCAGGTCTGAAGCAGTTCTTTATCCCTGTTTCCTCCTGGCACTGGAGGAAATGGGATCTCCGGCTGTTTCAGGGTCTGTGTCTAGTGAGCTAATATATGGGGCGAAAGCGCCTTTGCATGATGGCTCTTCCGAGGATCCTAACTTGGGCCCTCCCCAGAACTGGACTATGTGCCCTCCTTTTGCAGGACACCTTCCACCCCTTTTGGCCAATGTTCAGCCCCCAGCGTCTTCACTGGGTGCTTGGCGATAGCTGGCTGTGATCCTGTGATGGCAGGGACACTTCGTATCCTACTGCCCCGACAACAGGTCCCTTATGGCCACGTCGACGGGTTGTCTGGAGCAGCTTCAGGGTTCCACCTTGCAGATGCTTTTTCCTCCGGGGATCATCGTGACCTGTTCACAGTCCCTCTTGTCCAGTTGCCTACGGCTCTTCTATATTGGGGGCATTTCTGGACTTTGGCAAGGACCAGCTGTTCCTTCTCTGGGACAGGGCAGAGGCCCTCGAAGAACAAGCTCGGGGAGTTGCCTCCAGCCGCTAAGTTATGACACCCCCTTTCTCCGGCCGTTGGGACTCTTGGCAGTGGCACCCCTGCAGTACCCCTGGCCCAACTACATATTTGTGCTCTGTAGGGGACCCTGCGGGTCCAGGGAGATCGAGGGTTGGAAGACTCTGACCTCTAGGTCTCTGATTCAGAACCAGTTAAGGAGATTCTCCTCTGAGGACCCTGGTCCCAGACCAGGCTATCCCTACACATCTAGGAACTGGAGATGAGGGCGGTGTTGTACTCTTTCACCCCAGCCACTCCTGGAACCACAACTAGCCCAGATGGCCAACATTTGCATGGGCTGGTACACATCCACACAAGGGAGAACCCAGTCATCTCCCTGTCGCTGGGAGACCTTGCAGGTGCAGCATTGGGCTATTCGGCATGGCCCTCGTCTTTCAGTGACGCAGGTGCTTGGCGCTTTGACGGTCTTGGAGGACAATCTCAGCCGTACATGTGCTCAGCTTCACAGGTGGAAACGGCGCACACCAGTTGTCAAAGAATGCTTCAACATCCGAGGATGGCCAGCATTTGTCCTCTTCCATCCCCATCCAATACCAAACTGCCCAGTTCCTATTCTCTTATTCCCAAACTTGGTGTTTCTGGCGAGACACGTTTTTTCCTCTCGGGAGGGGGGAGGTCCTTCGTTCTTCCTCCTCTTTCTCTCAACTCCAGAGGGTTTTTCCTGCTCCTGCAGTTGGGGGAGGAGGAAGGATCCTTATTGCGCCATCTTGGCTGTGCCAAGCAGGGTCCCCTCGACTTCACCAATGGACAGGAGACCCTCCAGTTCTTCTTCTCTTCTGTCCTGACTTGTTCCTCCTGGACCAGTTCACCTTGATCCATTTGGATCTGAGGCTCCTCCACTTTTTTGCTTGGCTCCTTCTTGCGTAGCCATTTCTTGCTTTGGGGTCTTCCCCAAGGTTGCTGAGGTTCTGGTAAGGGCTGGAATACCGCCTTCCAAAACCATCTCCGCAGTGGGATGGAAGCATTTGTCGCAATAGGCAGCTTTCAAAGGGTGGGACTCTTTCTCCAGTTCAGTCCCTCAGGTCCTGGATTACCTCCTATCCCTGCAGATTTCGAGACTCTGACATTCCTTGTGGAACCTCCTCCTTTGCGGCCATCTCCACCTCCCGCTTCCCTGTGGTAGGTGAGGCCTTGGTTCAGTTGGGACTCTCCCATCTTTTTTTTTTTCTGTGATATATCCTGCAGATCAGTCAACCTACCTTTGGTTGCTGTTGCTTCAGCTCATGTGATTTCCGAGCACAGAGCTCTCACAGGCCAGAAGCCTTGTTACTTTTTTCACAGACAGAATTGCTTTGCACTCAATTCCTAAGTCCCTACTGAAGGTAATGTCTCAGATCTTACTTTGAGAGGGCTCTTGCAGTAGGTAATAACCATTAGGAATAGAGCCATCAGTCACTAGGACTAAATGGAAAACTTTAGCTAGCAGTGTCTGGTGGCCCACCTAACATCATGTGACGGACATCAGCGTGACGCTATATAGTGGGTGGTCCCCACGCCCACTCTCCAGTTCTTTCCGCCGTCGACCTGCGCACGTCAGAATTCATGGAGAATGCTGCTTCAGTCGACCACCATTTTTGGATGAGTATTTCATCGTTTAATTTCTTTTCTTTAGAGTGTGGAAAAGAACATCTTTTTTCTTCTCCGATGCCTTCTGAGTCGCATGAGAACAAGTGCGATTCCTGTGGCACTCAGCTCACTCACAAGGATGGCCATTCCCTGTGTCTCTTCTGCCTGGGCCTAGAGCACAAGACTGAGGACTGTGAGGCCTGCCAGAGTTTCAACCAGGCCACGTGGAAATGCCGCGAACAAGCCGTGGAAGCCCACGTTCTTAAATTGAAGATGGCTTCCATGAAGAAGGAGCTGGGGATTGTCCTCCTCTCCGGGGGGTTCTTCAGACTCCCTTAAGAAGAAGAAGGAGAAGCACCGGGACTGCAATGGGTTGCCTACCCGCCCGCGACCTCCTTCGGGGGCCACAGGCGACAAGTGGCCTCCCATTGGCATGGGTACTGCACCAAGCCTGCTTCATCCTCCATGGAGCAGCCCTTAGTCCCCCCACCTGAGCTGGTCACAGTTCAGGCGGATGCCTCCAGTGTTACGGAGAGTTCTGCCACCCTTATGCCCCTCAAAACTCCAGGGCCTAAGCCTGGTGGCGCGGCCGATTAGTTGGTTGTCAGCTCCTCTGACGGATGCCCGGCCCAGGCTGATTGGCCGCATGCTAGCTCCTCTGTCGTCTGCCCAGCCACTGTGCTTCCATTGGGCCCCGATAACCGACCCATTGATCCTCCAGATCAGCGCATGCTGCCGCTTCAGCTGCAGCCCTCCTTAGTGGGTTCCCCCTCTCAGGAGCCTCCTTCTCCACCTTCCTTGGTGGAGACTCCTGGCTTGCAAGTACATTCCGAGCCAGAGTCAGAGGGGTGTCTGCCCAACACCACCTTGGTGCTAGGGCTGGAACACCTGACGCCAGACCTCCCTCGAGAGCCAAGGTCTACTGCACCACAGGCTTCCCCGTCTGGGCCAGTTCCCCGGTCCCATACTCCGGTGGGGGCCCTCAACTGATTCCAGAACCTCCGGAAGGTCTGATGCCAGACCTAACGTTGCCAGGCCCTTCACTTCTTCCATCAGGGCCCCCGTCAGGTCCCTCAGCCCATCTTTCGGGGCTTACTCCTGGCTACCCACTGTCAGGGCCTCCAACAGGACTCTTGGCTCCACCGTCGGGCTCTTCGCCGGTCTTTCCGACGTCAGGTTTCCCTGTGCCTCACTGCCCCTCACCAGGGTATTTGCCGACAGGGTATCCAGTGCCAGGTTACCCCACACTGGGGTATCCGATGCGGGGCTGTTCTCCTTATGGTGTGCCAGGCTACCATTACCGAGTGCCGGGTTTTCCTTTCCATGGCTACCCACCCATCTACCAGCCTCCTCTGCCACTGCCTCAGCCTCAGGTGGACTTCAGGGAGGCAGTACAGTCTTGGTGGACTGAAACCAAGATGCAGTTGGTCTCAGAGCTGGACTGGCGACAACCAGCTGTGGCTTCCACGCCGGTCTGCACGGACCTTACACCGAGATCCACTTCTCCAGTGGAGTATTGCCTCTCTACCTTGGGACAGACCTCGTGTCCTACCGTGGTAACTGGTAATGGTAGGGGCTTTGTGGTCGCCGTACAGGAGCTTCCGCTCCCACGGGCTTTGTCTCTGGACAGAAGCCCATCATTGGACTCTGACTCCACCGACTCCTGTGCTTTGGGCTTTGAGATCCCCACTCCAGAGGATCCAAAACCCAAAGACTCCTCCTTTACAGAGATCCTTTAGAAGATTCAGGAGGCTAATGGGTGGAAGACTGAGGATCAGGACCCCCAACGCAAGAGGTTAGCGGAACACCTTGATCTGCCCGAGCTGTCCCCACTGCTCATTCCTCCGTGGATTGGTCCACATGATCACCTGGCCTCCATGGTCTGGCAGCAGCCTTCTTCAGTGGCCGCGGTTGCCAAGAAGGCTGATAGACTGTATTGAGCCCCTGAGGGCAAAGACCACCTTTTTTCAGGCTCTCGTTTACTGTGGACATCTACGTGACAGCCACCAGGGGCTCTGTCCATATCTTTGCCAAGCACTGCTATCTGAACATAGCTTCTGGATTCAGGATTGCCTTCAGACTAGCTGTCCTTCATGGCTTCCTGTCCTGTTTGGCCTACTGCAGACCTTTATCCTCCTCCCGACCGTTGTCACTGCTTGTTTTAGCACTGCTTGGGACTCGGTCCTAACAGTGTTGCCTACTGCAAGAGCCCCCTTAAAGGAAGATAGCACAGTTACGAAAGAACGTACCATAACAGTAGATCATCGAGAGGAACTGTTGCAATAGGCTTTTTTCCCCCTCCCTCTTTCCCCCTGCTCTTTTTTTCCATAAATGTGCCTTTTTATGGCTTCAGGAGCCCCTCCTTCTCACAGGTCTCCTGTGGGAGAACTGAGGTGGGGCTGGGGGACCACCTCTTTTATGCCATAGGCAGACGTCAGCATGCCGACATTGGGGGCGGTGCCCCACTGTAGACTGCTAACTAGAAGTTTTCCGTGTGGTGCTAGCACCCAGCGGCTTAGTCCTAATAGAGTTGCCTACTGCAAGAGCTCCTCTCAAAGATCTACTGTTACTGTAAGTTTTCACGTAACTGTACTTTTTTGCAGACAGAAATTCAGTCACTCCTACAGAAAAAGGCCATAGAACCAGTTCCTCATCTTCAAATAGGGCAGTGTTTCTACTCCCACTTTTTCCTTGTCCCAAAAGTCACAGAAGACCTTCAGCTGGTACTGGATCTCCATCTGCTAAACCTCTTCATCAGTACAAGAAATTCTGAATTGTCACTTTACCAATCCTTCTCCTGTTAACTTCAAAAGGGAGACTGACTCTGCTCCCTGGATATGAAGGACACATACCTTCACATCATGATGTACCCAGCCCACAGGAAATATCCACGGGTCAGTTTCAAGGACCAGCACTTTCAATTCCGTGCCCTTTGGCATTTCCTTAGCTGCCAGGGTGTTCACAAAATACCTAGCAGTAGTAGCAGCAGCACTGAGATGAGCAGGTTACTATGTCTTTCCTTACGTGGACGACTGACTTCTGAAAGCTCCGACCAAACAACAGCTTGCAACTACCCTCTCTCACACGCTGGCTCTAGTCACATCCCTGGGGATCATGGTCAGCATCCTGAAATCCAAACTTACACTATGCCAATGTCTCCAGTACATTGGGGCTGTACTGGACACGCAACTTGGATCTGCATTTCTACCTCAGGATCGGGCGGACAAGCTTCTTCAACAGGCCAAGGATGTCTACAACAGCAGGTGTGTCACTGCTCACTCTTATCTGAGATTACTAGGACTTATGGCAGTGGCCAGCCCCACAGTCCCTTATGCTCATCTTCACATGCGTGCTCTTATGTGGACACTGAGAGTACAATGCGACCAGAAGATGGATGGCCTTGAAATAGAGGTTATGGTCTCCACACCAGCAGAAAGAATCCCCCTATGGTGGATGGAACCCAAACACCTACTAGCTGGAGTTCTTTTCCAGATCCGTACCCCATGCCAAACACTCACCACTGACGCAGCCTCACTGGGTTGGGGGGCGCACTTGGAAACCAGACAGACTCAAGGGACATAGCATCATGGAGAGAATCATCTCCATATAAACATACTGGAGATGCGGGCTGTCCTTTATACTGTACAAGCGTTTCAGGACTTACTGCTCCCAGGCGCCCTCCTAGTGAAGACTGACAACAACACAGTAGTACACAACGTCAACAAACAGGGAGGTACACACTTGTATCCTCTCTGCAGAGAAGTGATAAGAGTCTGGTACTGGGCGTTGGACCATAGCATACACATAATCGCTGTCCACATTACCAGCAACCTGAACAACCTTGTGGACACACTCAGCCTTTCCAAAGTTTGCACTCATGAATGGGAACTCTAGTCAGTCGACGACGACCTCTTCTAAGGATGTGGTCTTCCAGAGCTGGAACTCTTTACATATCCCCAAAACTCAAAATAGCTGTGTTTCTGCTCGCTAGAGCCAGGGCCTGGAGCTATCTGGCCAGACGCATTGTCCCACTCTTGCACAGGGAGATTCCTATATTTATTTCCTCCTTTTCTGCTTATTCAGTGAGTGCTACTCAGACTACTTCAGCATTGGGCAACAATGATCCTAGTGGCACCTCTCTGGCCTCGTCAAGTCTGATTCTCCTTACTACAACAATAGGTAGTAGAGGACCTCATTCCCCCTTCCTATCCATTCTGCTCTTCTATCCCAGGACCAGGGCAACCTACTACATCCCAACCTCCACTCTCTTCACCTCATGCCTGACTTCTGAAGACTTAGCTCTTGTGTGATACCACATATCACCTCAGGTTGTGGAGGTCTTGGGAGGGGCCTGCAAACTATCCACAAGGGCAATATATACTATAAAGTGGAAACATTTTGCTGTGTGGGCCTCCAACCATGCAGTAGACCCGTACACCTGCCCACCCCAACAGATTTTAGACTACCTGCTGTCTTTATGGCAAGAAAGGGTTTGTACTCGGGAAGGGGTGCTATAAACATAGCAATTAAGCAGTTAGTCCATACTTCCAAAGAAATGAATACTTTAGTTCTTTCTAGAACATATTTATTTACCCATCCAATGCTGGACACTCAGTGTAGCTATACTAAGTATCCAACATTGGATAGGTGAATAAATATGTTCTAGAAAGAACTAAAGTATTCATTGGCTTATTGTCCTTATTATTAGGGTGAGTGCATGTTTTCTTTGGAAATACCTGCTGCCTTTGTCAGACGTTGGCCTTAAATATTCGTCCATAAAGGTTCATCTTTCTGCCATATCAGCATTCCACGTCCCCGTTTCTGATTGCCCACTGGCCCAACTAGATGTTATGAAAACATTCCTATATGATGTGTTACACCTGAAACCACCTGTTTAACCCACTCCCACCTTGGAATTTCAACTTTGTGCTAGAAAAGCTAACATTGCCTCCTTTTGAACCAGTGGCCACATGCGAGCTGCACTTCCTCTCTTGGAAAGCCTTATTTTCAGTTGCGATCACTTCAACGAGATGTATTTCTGAGCTACAGGCACTCATGTTCAAGCAGCCTTATTTAATTTTCCATAGAGTACAGTGTGGTTCCAGTTGGATATGAGCAGGGAAAGCATCCTGACTAAGACCAAAATCTTTGATTTTAGGAGGGCGGACTTCAGGAAAATGGGCGCAGTGCTAAGGAGCCATCTAGCAGGCATCAGAGCAGATATGGAGGTGGACCAAAGGTGGGCCATCATTAAGGAAGGAATACTGGTTGCCACAGATGAGTGTGTTAGGCTCAGGGTGAAGAACACAAGGGCCAAAATGCCCAGCTGGTTCAGTTCTGGGGTCACTCAGACAGTAAAGGAAAAGAGGTTGACCTATAGAAAATTCAGGAAGACCGAGAGAGGTGGATAGGGAAAATTACCTAAGGTTGGCTAGTGAGGCAAGTAAGGAAGTCCGGTGAGCAAAGACACAGAAGGACCTGCAGGTAGCTGAAGGAATTAAGAAGGGGGAGAGGTCTTTCTTTCGCTATGTAAGTGAGAAAAGAGACAAGAAGGAAGGGATTGTTAGGCTTAAGAAAGGGGTGGAGTGGGTAGAGGATAATGGGGGGAAGCAGAGATACTAAATGAATACTTCTGTTCCATCTTCACCAGGGAGAAAGACAGATCAGTGGCTGCAGGAGGGAAAAGAGGAGCAGGGGGAAGGGAACACAGATACAGTGATAAAGTAGGATAGAGTGAGGGAGGAGCTGCTGGCACTGAAGGTGAACAAATCACCAGGCCTGGACAGAGTACATCCAAAGATACTAAAGAAACTGGCCGAGGAGCTGGCAGGGCCACTGGCAGACCTATTTAATAGTTCACTAGAGTCAGGCGTGGTGCCACAGGACTGGAGAACAGCACACATAGTGCCTCTCCACAAAAGCGGTCCCAAGAATGACCCAGAGAATTACAGACCAGTCAGTCTGACCTCCATTGGTGGGCCCTGATAGTCTGGAGGCGGGTATGTTGGCAGGATCACCCTCAGGACTATGTCTTGGGAGGGTGTGATGCTAACTACCTCAGATCGGGTGCGAAACCTGGGCGTCATTATTGACGACGGTTTGACCTTTAAATCACAGGTGTCGGCAGTTGTCAAAACCTCTCTTTATCATCTGAGGAATATCACCAGTGTGAAACACCTAGTTCCTCCCGAAGATCTTTCTATTCTGGTCCACGCCTTCATTGCCTCCTGCCTTGACTATTGCAGTACCCTATACCTAGGGCTGCAGGGGGTTGACCTCTGCCGCCTTCAGCTAGTGCAGAATGTGGCAGCCAGACTATTACGATCTGGTACAGCTAGAACCAGTCATATAACGCCTGTGCTCCGCGGACTGCACCGGCTTCCAGTGCTGTGGAGAACTACTTTCAAGGTCGGTTTACTGACCTATAATGCCCTACATGACCAGGGACCTAGCTACTTGCAAGATCTCCTTCATCCCTACTGCCCCCTCCGCCCACTCCGATCTGCCGATGAGGGATTGCTAGAGATTGCCAGGGTTCGTTTGAAGACATCTGGAGCCTGTTCTTTCAGCTTTGTAGCCCCAACCTTGTGGAATTCCCTACCTCGCCAGATACGGGATTGCCTGACCATCCAGGAGTTTAAAACTGTACTCAAGACTTATTTATTTGAGTCTGCATACGGTGATTTTAATGAATTCTAATTTATCATGGATATTTAATTAAGGCTGTATTTTAAATAGTATTTATGTTGAATGTTGTATTAATTATGATATGTACAGGCGCCTTGGTTGAAGAAAGGCGCCTTTTTACAAATAAAAAATTACTTACTTACTTACATTGTGGGCAAGCTCATGGAGACCATGCTAAAGGAAAGGTTGGTGGAATATCTAAAGGGGGATGCGAGGCAGCATGGGTTCATTACTTGGTATTACTTGTTATTTGTGGGGCATAAGTAGGCGTGAGCCCATCGAGAATGCCCCGCATAGTTTTGTGGAACACTATCACATTAGATTGTGGTTTAACCATATGTCTAAACCCTTTTTGAAGGCTTCAAGTGTTTTGCTGTCTACCAAGCTTTGTGGAAGTTTGTTCCATAGTTTTGGGACCCGAACTGAGAAATAGTTTAATCTTTGGTTTGTTTTTACCTGTTGAACTTCTAGTTGTTTCGAGTGTAGTCTTGGAACCAGTTTTCTTTTGGAATCATATAAGCCACACTGCTCCATTAGGGATGGTGTTTGTAGTAGTTTATAAAGAAATAACAGATCTCCTCTACTATGCCTTAATTGTAAGGATTGTAGATTGAGCTTCTGGAGTCTGCTTTGGTAATCTGTGTGTGATAGATGTGGAATCATTCTGGTAGCTCTTCTCTGTATTTGTTCCACTCTGTCTATGTCTCATCTTAAGTGAGGGCTTCAAAAAGGTGATCCACAGTCAGAGTATGGTCTGACATAAGTTCTGTATATAGGGAATACATGATGCCCAGGAGTGTGATACAGAAAATATCTTCCTCCTGCAGACCCAGCTCTGGATACTCACAGTGCCGAGCCACAGTGAGAGTGTCCAAAGCTCATAATGCAAGAGTGAGAATATTTTCTGTAGCACATGATCTGGACATCATGTGTGCGATTTATACATGTAGGGTCTATTTTTGTGGTGTTTTCATTTTTTAGTAGCTTGTGTTTTTATTTTAAAACAAAGTTGCTGTTCTTTTGTGTGCTACTGGGTATTATGTTTCTGGACTATCAAGTTTGTGTGAATGAGCTGGTTGTTTTAGGTTGCTATTGGTGGGTTAATTGATGTGCTAGGAAAGTGTGGAGTTTGATAGGCTATGCTACATGTGGGGGTGGGTTGTAGCGTCCGTTAACTATGGTGGCTACATTTGTCAATTCGGTTGCTGAACTTTAGTGCTCCGTAACTTTTTATAGCATTATACAGTTTGCGGGAAGGTTTTGGTTTGGTTTATTAATTTTTGTATAGGTTTGAAAAAGAGAAGGGTGTTGGCATTTTCGGGTTGGTAGGCAGCCGTATAACAGCGCAGAAGAGTTTACGGAGCCCTTGCAGAAGATATCTGAGAGTGATTTAGAAGTTGTCGGCTTGATCAGGTTAGTCTTTGAAAGACGGTGCTATTTTTCAGATAGTAAATGTAACCGATGGATTTGCAGCATATAATGATGGCAAGGATGTTGGTGTGTAGTTTATATGTGAACACAGGGCTTGGAGTATATCAAAAGTTTCGGTTGCGTGGGTGGGAAGCTGACCTATGCACTGTGAGAATAAACGACCAGATGATGTAGCTAGTATGTGTATAAATGTAAGATTTTACATTTACACACATTGTGCATATGTCATCAGGCTGTTTATTCCACAGGGGTGACAAATACACAGTTTTATCACACCACATATCAGCTCACCCCTCTTGTATAAATAGGAATTATACATTCTTCAGTTTTTTAATAAATGTACGGTTAATTCACCTTAATAATGCATTTGAATTTTTTGCTAACTTAGTACAATGGTCAGTAGAATTAAGTTTGTTATTAATTATGATACCAAGATCTTTTTCACTATTTGAAACGTTTAGTGTGGTACCTTTAAGTGTAAGATTGCATTGGATTATTTCTGCCAAAACGAAGTACTGTGCATTTGTCAATATTAAACTCCATTTCATTTGTAATGGCCCATTCGTTGATCTCCGCTAGGTCGTTTTTTAATTGACAAATACAATAAGCCGAGTCCACCCTGCCACCTAGTTTTGTGTCGTCAGCAAATTTGGAAAGTGTGTTAATGGACTTTATTTCCATGTCAGAGATATACAGGTTGAATAAGGTTGGCCCAAGAACCAAGCCTTGAGGAACTCCACTGGATACTTCCCCCCTTGTCTGACAGTACGCCATTAATTCTGACCTGCTCCGTTCTGTTGGTCAGCCAATTGTTGACCCAAATGACTAAGCTAGTAAAGAGACCTAAATATAGAAGTTTATTTATTAATTTGGTGTGTGAGACTCGATTGAAGGCTTTACTATAGTCCAAGAGGACTACATCCATCGGTATATTAGAGTCTAACCCTTGATTTATTTTGTCATAAAAAGCTATAAGATTTGAGGTGCAAGAATATCCCTGCTTAAAGCCATGTTGTGTACTATCATTTATGTTAAGTGATTGTAGTTCTATTTCTAGTAGATTCTTAATAATTTTTTCTAGTAACTTGCAAGGTACAGAGGTTAGGCTGATAGGGCGGTCATTTGCAGGATTGGCTGTACCACCTTTTTTGAAGATTGGTGTTACATTGGCCTTTAACTAGTCTTGGGGAACAGTAGATTCTTCAAGTGATTTATTAAATATCATAGTCAGTGGGATTTTTATCATTTTTGCTGTTTCATTTAGAAATCTGGGGCTAGTACCATTGGGTCCTGAACTACTATTTTTGTTTAATGTTTTTAGTACCTCCTCTGTATGTTTGTAGGTTGCACAAAATACTTTTGCTCTAGTACTTGTAGTTATTGGATGTGTTATGGGGGTCCTTTTTCAAAATACTGAACAAAAGTACTGATTAAGTATATCAGCTGTGTCCTTGTCTGTAGTTATTAATTTGTTGTCAATTTTTAATGGGCCGACTTGCCTGGTGTTACCCCTTTTTTGTTCAAATATGCAAACAAGGATTTATGTCCTTTTTTAGTATGTGCAGTTTTAAATTCCAAATTACATTTTGCTAATTTGATTGTCTGTTTTAGTTGTTTTACTGATGTTTGAAAGAGTGACAAATATTTATTTTTTAAATTACATGTGCATGTTTTGAGTTTGTAATAAAGTTTTTTTTTAATGCCGAATCAATTTTTTTATATGATTATTTAACCAAGGTGGTATCTGCCCTTTACTGTTATATTTGTTTTTGACAGGGACATGTTCTGCTTCCAGATTTGAAATAGTATTTTTGATAAAATTCCAGGATTCCTCAAGTGATAAGGGTAATAAGATGCTTTCCCAGGATATGTTATATAAGTGGTTCATTATAAAAGGAACTAGTTTTCCAGTGTGCTTACCCGTTAAGCGAATAAACAACAATTATGGTTTTAAAGTCAGTTTTGTAATAATTCTTAAACATGGTACTATTTGAAATGTGTTGTTGATTATATGCCAAACTGAAAACTATAGTCTTATGATCACTAGTACCCAGTGGGTCAGATAGAGAGAGAGAGAGAGATTGAAGATGCTATTGTCAGGGGTGGTAATCAAGAGGTCTGGTATGTTATTACCTCTGGTGGGTTCATTAATTAATTGGTCAAGACCCAAATCAATCACTGTAGAAATAAAGATTTTGTCTATTAAAGACTCATCCGATAAGGTATCCTGGTTAGCAGTTGGTAAGTTGAAGTAGCCTGTTATTATAATAGTCCCTTTGTCAGAAATACTCCTAATTTCCTCTAGTAGGGTGTCAGTATAATTAGAGTTGGCATTTGGTGGCCGATAACAAGTGCAAAATGTTATTTGGGGGTGTCCTTTCAGTAGGACATTAACCCACAGACTTTCTGTGTTGGTTTTGAAAGTAGCGTTATGTGAGGAGATGTCATCTTTTACATACAGGCAGACTCCGTCCCCCCCAGTCTATGCGGTCTTTCTGATAAAGTAGTTTATACTGGGGGATATTTTTTGCCCATTCTGAGTCACTGTTCCACCAAGTTCCTGTTATTGATATAATGTCCAGATTTAACAGATGGCATTTAGCTTCCAGTTCAGCGATTTGTAATGTATTCAGCGACCTGGCATTAAGAGGCAACACATTGCATTGCTCTTGTGTATATAGACTATCTGTCAGAGACTTGGATCTGTGTCCATTCTCCCCCTTTGTAACTAATTTAAAAATTTAGAAATGAATGTAGTCATTTTTTTCCCAGGATTGTGCTCCGTCTCCTGCTGAAGTGTAACCCATCCCAATAAAAAAGGGAAGGTCTTTTGTTGAAATCCTCCCAGTGGGTTAAACATGAGATGTTCTGTTTGAGGCACCATTTCCTCAGCCACTCATTTAGTGCTTTGATTTTATTGGTTATATAAGCTGTGCTCTAGGTACTGAGAGGATCTCCGAGGAGCAGACATCACATCCGTTTTCAGTTAGGATGTTATAAAGTGCCACAAAATCTTTTTTTAACTCAGGTAACGTTATTTTGTTGATGTCGTTTGTGCCTGTGTGAATAACTACTAATGCACTGTTTGTTTGTTCTGAGAATAATTTGTTTGTTATTTTTGTAATGTCAGATACTCTGGCTCCTCTGTAGCTGGAACAAGTGCGATTATATTTGTCAGCGTTACATATCACTCGGTCAGTATGTTTGATGATGGAATCACCTAATACAAATATTGGTTTTATGATACTGCTTGGTTTACAGGTTTTATTAATGGTTTGAGATTCAGGGGTAGTGTTCAGAGGACAATGTGAAAGATTTTGTTTAAAGGCTGGGATGCTAGGTAGTGATTTGGGCCTATGTCTTAAATCTGCATTAATGGTTTGTACTCTGGATGGAGACTCACTGTCATCAATTGTAATTGTGGGGCATCATCAGTTTGAAACACTTCAAATTTATTGTGGAGGAGAAGGGGTGGTGCACTGTGCGCTTGTCCTACTCTTCTTTTTGTTTTATGTTTTGGCACTATTGCCCATGAGTTGTCTGCCTCTATCTGTTTTAATCCAACTCCCTCATCGCACACAGTTTCTGGTCTTGCTAAAGAGGTTATATTGAGGTCGGATACCACTGAATCAATATATTCCTCTAATTTAGCTATGTCTGAGTTTGCAGGTCCCCTAGTTTGGAGTCTCATAATCTCTTGCTGCAGTGTGTAAATCAAAATGCATTTGTCACAGATGAATCCCTGGACTTGTTCTCCATAAGAAAACATCAGACATATTTGACAACAGTTGCCATATACATCGCCCCTTAAAGTAATTTCTGCCTCCATTTTTTTGGTAGTGTTTGTTTAACAGGTAGTTGTACACTGAACTCTACTAAATTGCCCACAGACCCTGTAGCTGCTGCCCCGCCGGACATGGCAGACATGCTCTTAGACACATGTGTCTCTGCGTGCGGCCCCACGCACGCTCGCCCTGCTTTCTGTGGCTAGCCTTATATGCTGCTACACAGGAAGTCAGGCTAGTTCCTGCTTCCTGTTAGTAGTACTTGAAGCGAGGTAATTAAACCTCCTAAAATTGGTAAAATGCACCAAAATTGCTCTTAAAAGAGCTTGGTAGCTGTTATTACCTGGTTCTAGAGCTCAAAATGAAAAGAAATATAGCCACTATCACCATACTCGATGTTGTTGCTGCAGGGACACCCCCTGTATCCCAGAGTGCTTCAGCAGTAGCACAATCACTGGGAATACAGTAGTGTGGTTGCAGTATACAGACAGTGAGGATAGTTTGTAGTTTACACACCAAGCAGAAGTACAATAACTGTTTTCATGGGGGGGGGGGAATCGTGTCAAACAAATCTGATTGACTTCTTTGATTGTGTCAATAAGACAGTAGACAGGGGCCAAGCAACAGACATCCTCTGTCTTGATTTCAGCAAGGCCTTAGACTCTGTACCCCATAAAAGATTGATCAGGAAGTTGGTGGATCTCGGGGTTGGGGAATAGATGGCCCGATGGGTAGAAAACTGGCTGAGGGATAGAACCCAGAGGGTGGTTGTGGGGGGAGAGTTATTTGGCACCAGAGAGGTAACTAGTGGGGTCATGCAGGGCTTGGTGCTGGTGCCGGTGTTGTTTGATGTCTTCATTAGTGACATTGCGGATGGCATTAAGGGCAAAATGTGCCTATTCGCGGATGACACCAAGCTCTGTGGGAGATTGGACACAGCTGAAGGGATACAGGACTTACAGGAAGATCTGGAAAAGCTGGGGAGGTGGTCCAGGATCTGGCAGCTTGGCTTCAATGCCAAGAAATGCAAAGTTATGCATATTGGAGCCAAGAATCCCAGGACAGAGTACTACCTGGGTGGAGTCCGAGTATCTACATCAGAGAAGAAGGAGAAGGACCTGGGAGTGATGATCACTAGTAAACTGAAGCACTCCACGCAGCGCAAGAAAGCAGCAGGAAAGGCAAACAAGATGCTGGGATGCATAGCTAGGGGGATCAAGTAGTAGGAGAGAGGAGGTTATACAGCCCTTGTACAGGTCACTGGTAAGGCTGCATCTAGAGTATGGAGTTCAGTACTGATGCCCACACCTCAAAAAGGACATTAACCTGCTGGAGAAGGTCCAGAGGAGGGTTACAAAGATGATAGCGGGTCAGCAGAATAAGGCATACGAGGAGAGGTTGAGGACACTGAACATGTACTCCCTGGAAGACAGGAGAGAGAGAGGGGACATGATTGGGACCTTTAAGTACTTGAAAGAGATAAATAAGGTTGATAAGAAGAGTCTCTTTAAGCTGAATGGCAACCATAACACTAGGGGGCACAGTCTTAAGCTGGAGGGTGGGAGGTTTAGGAGGGAGGTCAGGAAGCACTTCTTCACAGAGAGGGTGGTGGACTCTTGGAATGTGTTGCCAGAAGAGGTCATCTCGTTGCAGACAGTGGGCAACTTAAAGAGAGGCTGGGATAAACATAGGGGGAAGGTAAGGATCATGGGTAGAGAGGATGGAGGGGAGGATGGCAGGGACATTAGCTCAAGCTGTGACCCTACAATATGAGCAGACTTGATAGACCAAATGGCCTTCTTCTGCTGTCTTCTTCATATGTTCGTATGTAGAGTAACTTTACGTACAAACCCACATTTGATCCCCAAAGTGGTGTCAGAGTTTACTCTAAACCAGTCCATACTACTTCCTGTGTATTACCCGGAGCATGCCAATCCAGGGAAGCAGTGCTCCATATCTTAGATGTACATAGAATCTTGAGGTACTACATTTTGCATACCAAAGACATGCGCAAGTCAGTGCAACTTTTTGTATCCTTCACTCCTGGAAAGGAGGGCAAACCCATTTCTAAGCAGTGCTTGTCCAGATGACTGGGCAGCTGCATTACTTTTTGTTACAAGAAATAGAGCAAAGAAGTTCGGGGAGTAGTCAAACCACACTCGCCTAGAGGGATGGCTACCTCAGTTGCTTATTTTAGAGGAGTGTCAGCTGCTAAAATTTGCAAGGCAGCCACATGGACAAAGGTCCACACCTTTACTAAGCACTACATCCTGGACAACATATCCAGGAGACGGGCCAGTTTCGGTCGTGCAGTATTACAGGTCTTTTATCCTAATCATCAGAAATCCACTGCCCCTCTCATCCCAACTGCTAGGGACTCATTCCCACTTGTGTGATCTGCTGCAAGAGATATCCTTGAAGAAGATAGTACAGTACATTGGTACTTAACGTAACAGTAGATCTTCGCGAGAATCTCTTGCGGCAGGCCAAGTCATCCCTCCCTCTTGCCTCCTGTGCAGCCTGCTTAGAGGCTTCCACTCTGCCAAGGCATATCTTCTGCTCCATAGACTACACAGCGACTCCTTCCTCCTCCTCAGTTCCCTTGGAGCATGTTTAGAGCACACAAGCGGTGTGTGGTCGCCGCCGGGAAAAGAACTGAGGAGGATCAGGGACCACCCACACTTACAAAGCCACACCAGAGCACATGATGTCGTCGTAAGCGGTCCCCAGATGAACTGCTGGTAAAAATCCTCTTGTGCCTATGGCTGGATGTTCCTATTTGTATGACCTGCTGCAAGAGATTCTCTCGAAGAGCTACTGTTACGGTAAGTACCAATGTAACTACTGTCTTGATGCCTTGTTTACGCTAAGATACTTCAGTCCTCTTCTGATTCTTTTCTGTCTCTTATCGGCTATACACTCAGCCTGCTCCATTTCCTAAATCCCTTCTTTGATGCATTTACACCACTTTCTGGTAGTGGACCCCGTCCTTCACAGTAAATACACAGCAGAAAACGTTTTTTAATATATTAGGCTTTTGTGTATCATCCTCTACCATCCTCCTTACTTCGGATAACGTATTCCCCCTTTCATTTTTTTCTTTGATACACCTGCCAAAAATCCTTGTTGCCCATCTTTATTCTCATTGCTGTACGCAGTTCTGGTTCTGCCTTTTCCTTCCCATCTTCTTTGCCTCTCTTAACTTCCCCTTATATTCATTCTACTTCTCTGCCCCTCCTGATTTTTATACCGTATTTCTTGAGGCCCTTCTCTTGTACCTTACTGCCTTCTCCACTTCTTTTGAAAACCAGCTTGGCTTCCTATACTTTTTTAGTAATCTTCCTCACACATACTGTAAGTCTTGTGTAGTTTTTTTGTGGCAATACCTTTTTTTAAGACTAACTGAAGAATTTTTACACAGGCTTTTGAGACCTCTCATGTTCCTTCATCAGGCGCAGAGAAAACAAACCAGCATTTCAGATTACAAGTCTGTCATGTCTAAAATCAATCTTTTAATTCAAGCCCATTTTTCTGCAGCTCCTGTTGTTTTTCCCACTCCCACCAGCCTGTCCTGGATCAGTTCCCTCATCTTCTGAAAGTTAGCCCTTTTATAGTCAAGAATTACAGCTTTCAATGTCGATTTACAACTTTTCATAGCTATATTAAATCACACTGTGTCATGGTCTCTGGACACTAATGGCTTTTTCACCACAACTTTACCAAGGGATTCTGAGTTGGATAATACCAGCTCAAGGATGACATTACATCTGGTTGGCTTAGTTGTCCGTCGTGTGAAGAAGCAGCCCTACCGTATATCAAGCAAAAACTGACTTCTTATGTGTTTTGCTGTCAGGAAGCCCCAATTTACATCTGGCAAATTTGGATTCCCCGCACCACAATTACTCCCTTCTGTGCCCACTTCTGATTTCCTCTCCCAACCCTTCATCCACTCTTTCTTTCTGTACTGGTGATCTATAAACCACTGCCACACTGATCTTTTCTCCTTCCACTGTTTTCAGCTGTACCCATATAGACTCAGTCTCTGCCCTCTCCCTTAAGAATATAGTCCTCTCTAGAGACTATACCTTCTTGTATGGACAGGGCCACCCCCCCCCCCAATTTAAATATCCACTTGAACATGAGAGGTCGAAGATTTAAGCTGAGTTTTGTATACATACCAATATATTTGAAAAGAAAACACAGGATCTTCTTTGGGGGTATCTCAGTCATCCGGTTACACCGTAGGAACTTAGCTGTCGGAGACGGGGAATCCACATGGAAGATTTTCAGCAGTACAACTGGGGCTGCCCATGACATCAACATCCACAGATGTCACCAACTCTATGTAGGCGTGGGCGGTGCCAACCCTCCTCAGTTCTTTCCTGCTGTTGATTTGCAAACACAGTCTCCGAAGAAGAGCAGTCGCAGTGTTTCTTGCCTTTTTTGGCCTGCGGTTATTTTTTCTCTAATTCTTTACAAAATCGTTCAGAGATTTTTCTCTTTTTTGTTTATGTCGAGAGTTAATCCACCCTCTTCTTTTCTTTTCTGGTGCTGCTGCAGTGGGAAGAAGATTGCCTCTACAGACGAACATTTTGTGTGTGTCTGCTGTCTTGGGCCAGACCACGAAATCTCCAACTGTGAGCTCTGCCAGAAGGTCAACCAAACCACCCTCAGATGACACAAGAAGGCTCTCAAAAAATTCTTGATGGAGCAGCAGGTAGCCAACTTCAGGCAGTGGTCCTCTGGGGCCTCGGCTGCTTCGACGCCCTCTGGATCCACCAGCTTCTGGGCTTCCAAGGACAAGTCCTCTGGGAAAAGTCACAAACAAGAATTACCAGGATCGCGACCTGCTCCCCCTGGCGGCAATCCCATTCCCTGGCGGCCTCTCCTTCAGAGACTCTTTTTTGATGGCGACTGTCCCAATGAAGAGACCAGCTGTCCAGGTCTCTGTCTCTAACAGACCGATACCGACAGCTTCTATACCCGAATCTCAGGGCACTCAGCTGTTGACCTCCAGGTCATTGGCCCCTTCTCTGTTGAAAACAAGCTCATCTTCGATGGCCTGTTCCTCTCCGAGGCCTTCAGGCTCATCATGTTCTCAGTCAGCAAGTCACTGGTGTCCGTGCTTTCAAACCCCCATCTGTCGACAATCATGGATCTGAACGAGGTCTTGGTTAAATTTACCAGTGTTCTGGTTCAACAGTTTAACACCTTCAATAGGCCATCATTGCCATCGTCGGCGGTGGCCTCACCCATTCGTCGTCCTCAGGGAACCTTTCCGAGGGACACCGACACCAGACCCAAATGAGGTTGACGTCGAGGAGGAGTACCACCTGGATCTCATCCTCCCTGATGACATTGAGGAGGAGGAAATCCTCCTCCTTTTTTTTTTTTTTTTTGAATCTTTTTCCCTCTGGTCACGGCCCGTGGAGCCTCTCTCAGACATCCTGCCTGATCCTGCCCACCTGAGATCCCCCTGATCCTGTGCCCCCCCCCCACAGCCAGCACCCCCAGCTTAATCCCTCCGGGGTGGGGCCGCCACTCCTCTTTGGGCGCGCTTAGACGTAGACTCCAGCTGTGGGAGTGGGGCCGAGGGAGGACCTGGAAGGCCAGACAGGATGGATCCAGCAGTGGTATGGGGTCAGGTGCCGTCGCATGTCCCGATGGGCGGGTTTTCCATGTTCTTGGTGCCCCTTCCCTCGTGGGTGCACCATGATCGCTGGCACCCGGCAACCCTGCCCGTCTTCCACGGCTGATTGGCAGTGCATCTCCACTGGGAGCTGCTGGCATGTCGAGCTACCCCCCACCCCCCTCGGGGGAGGAGAGCAGCCCTGCAGGTGCTCAGTCCTTGCCCCATCCCTGCCGACGCCCCCGGCACCTGAGCTTGCTCCCAAACTCGGGTCGCCAGCATGGCATGAGGTGTGGCATCCAGTGCCTCAACCCTCAGCGCCACTGGGCCGACTAGGAAATCCTCCTTTCTGACAACACCACTGCCTCTTTGGTTAGTGAGGACTCAGTCAAGCATACTCCAAGGTCTCCTCCTGAAGATGCTACTTTCTATAATGTCATGAAACAGCTGTCTGCCACTATGGGCTTCCAGACTGAGGAGGAAGATGTCACCAGAAAGGACCTGGCCGACTACCTGGAGATCCCTGATTCTCCACTTAAAATGATCCCTCCTATGCTGCCAGCCCTAAAAATTCCACTACGGCAGCCTGGCACAGGCCAGACATAGAGCCAGCTATGCCACGCAGGGCAGACAGATTGTATACTACCCCCCAGGGCCTTCCATACTTTGCTGCCTCGGCTGAAACTGACTTGGTTGTCATTAAGGCAGCCCATGAAAGGTCTAAGGCACCCAAGCACCTTAGCTCCCTTCCCCCCCAAACAAGTAATCCCGCACAATTGATTTCTGGGGTAAGAGGGTTTATGTCTCCTCTGCCTTAGGTCTGAGGGTTGTAAACTATCTTTCACATATGGTCGAGTTCCAAAATGCCAACTGGAGGAAGAGCAAGGTGGCTGCCCAAGACCTCTCTGATGGCACCCAAAAGCAGGAATTATTATAGTGTCTGCAAACTGCTGAACATGTCAGCAGACACCTTCTTCAGGCCCTCTATGATTTGGCCAACATGGTGGCCAGGGCTGCAGCTACAGGCATTTTCCCTCATAGGCATTCATGGCTGAGGGTCTCTGGCTTTGCAGCTGACATGCAGAATAAGGTGCTGAACGCCCCATTCAGTGGCACCAAGCTCTTTGGCCCTGATGTCCAGGACCTCATCAAAGATCTGTGGGCCTCTGGCACGGCCTTTAAGTCAGTCCACTCTCTCTACAACGCTCAACCTCGTGGTAGGGGATGCTGTACTTTTTGAAGACAGCCCAATAGACTTGACTCTGGCCCCCGCACCCAGGGTAAATGCAGAACCCAGTCTTCCTTGCCAGTCCCCTCTCACTCCGGAGCGGCAGCCAAGTGTTCCTGAAATGATGGACCAGTTTCCACAGCTGGTCACACCTCAGCTTGACTCCTTGCCAGACCCCCCCTCCTCTGGCCCAGACTCAGGAGGTGGTGATCTGAGGTCGGTTCTCCTTCCAGCTGAATCAGCGGAGAACCATAACTTCAGATGGATGACTCCTACAGATTATAGAGGGCAGTCATACCATGGAGCTCATTCAACAACCTCCAGATACCCCTCCTCCATCTATCCCCTGGCCCACTTGTTGTTTTCTGGGAGGAAGTGCAGTCTCTTCTGCTCAAAAAATCGAGCTGGTGCCACAAAGCCAGAGAAGCCAAGGATTTTACTCCAGGTTCTGCCTGGTCCCCAAAAAGACCAGAGATCTGAGACCCATTTTGGATCTCGAGGACCTCAGTCTCCTTGTCCAGCACAAAAAGTTCCAGATGGTAACTTTGCCAGGCTTCTTGCTCCTCCTCAAGACTGGGAACTGGCTGTGCGCACTGGACATGCAGGACGATTACCTGCACATTGTAGTCTTTCCTGCTCACAGGAGGTTTCTTCGCTTTGCCTTTCAGGACAAGCATTACCAATTCAAGGTGCCACCCTTCGGTTTATCCTCCACTGTGTGTCATTACCAAATGCTTAGCAGCAGTCACAGCAGCTCTCAGAAGAGAGGGACTGTGCATCCTTCCCTTAACTGAATGACTGGATCTTCTTCGAGGTACAGCTCTTGCAGCAGGTTACACCATTAGGACTGAAGCCGGCAGGTGTCAGGACCCCACGGAAATTTTCTAGCTAGCAGTCTTCAGCGGGGACCGCCTCCGACGTCGGTCCCGCCCCAGACATCAGGCGAGGCTAAGGAGGCGGTCCTACCAGAATCCTAGAGTTCTTTCCCCGCCTACTTGCATATGTCTCACCTTCCGGTCAGTTCTAGCGCATGCATTACCAGGAACTCCTTCCAAAGTCAGAATTTGTTCAAGAAGACCTTCTTCAAGATCTACTCTTCTATCTGATGTCCTCCCCAACTTCTGTGGAGGGCCATTCTTCCAAGTACGCCTGTGGGAAGCAAATCCCGTTCAAAGACCCCCACTCGGCCTGCGTCCGGTGCCTGGACCCAGATCACGATACCCAGGCTTGCTTCTTTTGTCAGGGCTTTAATAGCCGGACCCGGATCCACCGTCAGAAGGCTCTCCAGGCCTTCCTCTTAGAAGAAAAGCTCAAGGCCATGGATCCTTCCTCCAAGGGGGAATCTTCGGAGAAATCCCGCAGGCACCATGAGAAGCACCAGGAGAAGGTAAAACCTAGATCCCCTTCTAGGGCCTCGGACTCCCGCAGCTCCAGCTCCAGGTCCGACCGCTCTCTGTCTCGGGCCCATTCTCAGCCTCCCCTGGTCGTGGTCAAGTCTGCCAGCGGTTCTTCTACCCTGTGGCCTGCTAAGACCTCCAGGCCTTCTTCTTCTTCCAAGGCCTCGTCCAGGCAGGGGAGCACCACAAGTCCTCGTCCCGGCACTCGGCCTCCGACGTCCAGTCAGTCTCCCTGCCGTCGCCTCCCCAACGTAAGACCAAGGAGCTGATCTCCCTGAAGCGGACATCGGACCCGACCTCGGCCCACCCGACGTCAGCTGAACTTCATAAACACTCCCGGGAGCAGACGACAGTTCGTCACCCGTCACCGGCCAGGCACTCACCTCCCAGGACGCCGGCCGGGGGACCGACATCCGATACAGCAGCTAGAAGAACCACACCGCCACCTACCAGCGTCGGCCAGGAGGCGTTGACGGAGGAGGAGTCTACTCAGCCCGAGGACCAGGCAGGTGACCCCGGTCCCGTCGAGCTCCCGTGGGAACCCTCCCCAGAATCCGAGACCCCCGGGGAACCGACGCCCGGACCCGACGACAGGCCACTGGTGCCCGGCCCGTCATCAGGCCTTAACTTAACTGAAGTGAAGGAGCTATTCACGTTCTGGTGGGACACCATCAGAAAGGATGTGGTCACCATGCACCCTCCTCCCACACCCACAGCACCACCGACCCTGCGCCCCCTCCTTCGCCAAAAGGGGCAGCAGGTCGAGTACCTTCCCCCCCAGGAGCCAGTGGGACCTCCTAGGGACAGACCTAGAGACAAGAGAAGACCTCCGTCCAGATCCTCTTCAGGGCCACCGAGTCCCAAGAGACCCAGAAGACGCCGCTATTCACCTTCTACAGAGGATTCACGATCTGACATCTCAGTATGCTCCAGATCTCCATCACCAATCAGCATCCCTTCTCCGGACCCACGTGAACTCCCTAGGTCTCCTCCGGATGACCCCTCATTCTCTGAGATCATGAGGCACATCCAAGAGAACATGGGGTGGGATGCAGAGGAACTCGACCCCGAAAGGCTACGCCTTGCCCGCTATCTTCGGCAGAAAGACCCTAAGCCTGAGGTGGTACCACCCTTGGTGGACATCTTCGTGGACCTCACCAAGGCAGCATGGAAACGTCCACATTCGCTCCCGGCTATGCCGAAGAAGTCTGACCGCCTGTACAAGGCCCCAAGGGAGGACCAGTACTTGGCTAATCATCCTCTGACCGACTCCCTGGTCATTACAGCCTCTCATGACTGGTCTCAGAGGCCACAACATCTGAGCATGCAGCCACCGGACCCGGAGTCCAAGCAACTGGACGAGCTGGGTAGGCGCACTTATGCAGCTGCGACCTGCACCATCAGATCCCTGAACTACCTAACCCACATGATTCAGTTTCAGAACGTGTTGTGGGAACAGGGACAGGAACTGGTAGAGAAATTACCAGATGGTGACCAGAAGGAGGAGCTCCTCCAGCTCCTCCGTACAGGTTCAGACTTGGGGACCCAGGTGCTCCGAGTCGCGTATGAATCCACGGACTCCTCGGCCAGAGTGGCAGCCTCAGGCGTATGCCTCCGGAGACACTCATGGCTCCGTGTCTCCGGATTTACCCCGGACGTCCAGAAGAACATTCTGGACTCCCCCTTCCATGGCGAAGTTTTCTTCGGTGAAGCATCTGAAAAGGTCATCACCAAGCTACAAGAGGCTGGGAAGGCTGTTAGGTCTGTCCAAGCAATGTACAGATCCAGACTCAGTTCCTTTCATAGGAACCAGAGTTGTTTTTGTAGCCGGTTTCAGAGGCAACAACCTCGTCCCGGCCAACAACAGAGGGGCTCTTTCTCCCGAAAAGCCCAGGTCAAGGCATCCTCCGGTAGAGGCCAACGTTCCACCAAGTCGGCACAACCTGCAGGACCCTCTGCCGCCACAGCATGACTCCTTCCTGGCCCCCGGCCCTCAGGATCAACGGGAAACAAAGGTCGGGGGTTGCATCGCAGATCACCTGCTGGGGTGGCAGTCGATCACCACCGACAGGTGGGTGTTGCAGTTGGTCAAAAAAGGCCACTTTATAGAATTCTTAGACAAGCCCCCGACAAGGCCTCCTCTGCTCTCCCGTTATTCGGGTCAGCATGCCCTGCTCATCAGGGAAGAAGTGCTCATGCTTCTACAGAAAGAAGCTTTGGAGTATGTCCCAGGGAACCAGAGAGGATCAGGATATTATTCCCACTTTTTCCTGGTTCCAAAGAAAACAGGGGACCTCTGTCCAATCTTGGACCTCAGCGACCTCAATATGTCGGTCGCCTACAAACGTTTCTGCATGGTGACCCTTCTGGGTCTAATCCCCAGGCTGAAGCAGGGTGCATTCTTGGCGTCCTTGGACATGCAGGACACTTACCTGCACATCCCCATTGCTCAAGCGCACAGGAGGTTCCTGTGCTTCGAGTTTCTCGGCCGCCATTTCCAGTTCCGAGCGCTTCCCTTCGGGCTGTCATCGGCCCCCAGGGTCTTTACCAAGTGCATGGCAGTTGTGGCAGCGTCTCTGAGGAGACAGGGTCACTATGTGTTCCCGTACCTGGACGATTGGCTTCTCATGGCCTCCTCCAAGGAGGAGCTGTTGATAGCAATCCAGCATACCCAGGCCCTTTTTCAGTCCCTGGGCATCATAATCAACTATGAGAAGTCTCTCCTGGTACCGTCCCAGAAACTGCAATTCATAGGGGCAGTTCTGGACACCATCGAGGGGAGAGCCTTTCTGCCCCAAGACAGAGCGGGACGCATTCGATCCTCATCAGGGACCTATCTGCGAAGAAGCCGTCCCAGCCAGACTGGTCCTTCACCTGCTCGGACACATGGCTGCGGCCATTCCTACTACTGTCCGATGGCACGGCTCCACATGCAGGTAACCCAGTGGATGCTAACAGTGCAATGGGACCAGAGGCAAGACCATATGCAGCATCCAGTCTGAATCACGAAGTCCGTGGTTTGAGACTGGCAACGGTGGCTAAACCTGGGAACCCTCTCTGTGGGGGTTCCATTCACAGCGCCGTCCCCGGTGGTAACACTCTCCACAGACGCCTCAGGACTGGGATGGGGAGCACATTTGAACAGGGTGAGGTCTCAGGGAACTTGGACCACTCAAGAATCTCATCTCCACATCAACATACTAGAGATGAGGGTGGTCTTTTATGCCCTGCAAGCCTTCCAGTCGGACATCCCACCGAGTACTCTCCTGTTGCAAACAGACAATACAGCGGTGATGTATTACCTCAACAAACAAGGAGGCACACACTCTTATCCTCTCTGCAGGGAGGCCATGAGAGTGTGGGATTGGGTAATACGACAAGGCATGAACCTCATTGCAGTTCACATTCCCGGTGTGGACAATACCATCGCAGACAGCCTGAGTCGCTACCAGGCCAGAGTCCATGGATGGGAACTTCTACAGGAGGTGGCAGAGGATCTGTTTCTCAGATGGGGCACTCCAGAATTGGATTTATTCGCATCCCCATCCAACGCAAAACTGCCCAATTTTTGCTCGCTAGATCCAGGGCCTGGTGTTTTCTGGCGAGACGCGTTGTCCCTCTCCTGGGCAGGCAGATCCCTCTACGCCTTCCTTCCCTTCCCATTGATCCAGAGAGTTCTTCTCAAACTTCGCAGGGAGCATGCAGTGCTTATCTTAATAGCGCCCTTTTGGCCCAGACAGATTTGGTTCCCGCTTCTGAGTCAATTGGCCCGGGAACCTCCGCCTCCTTTGCCAATTGGCTCCCACCTGTTGTCTCAGGAGAAGGGTTCGCTAGTCCATCCGGACTTGCTTTCTCTGAACCTGCACGCCTGGCTCCTAGAGACATAGCCATCTTGCGACACGGGGTCTCGCAGGAGGTGGCGGAAGTTCTTTCTGCCGCCAGAAAACCGGCGACACTCGCTACATATGCCATGAAATGGCGTAGGTTTTGCTTGTGGTCACAGGCACGCGGCTTCTCACCCTTAGACTGCCCAGAAAAACTAGTTCTGGAATACCTGCTTTCCCTCCTTCAATCAAGGTTAGCTTACTCCTCGATCAAAGTGCACCTGTGTGCAATCTCAGCCTACCATGCCCCCATAGGCCAACGTACGGTGGCACAGCTGGATACCTCCTGTGCCTTCTTAAGAGGGGTCCTTCACTTTAGGCCGCCTATTAGGGATCCTGTTCCTCCTTGGGATTTACCTTTCATCCTGGAGCAGCTTACACTGCCACCATTTGAACCTGCCGCAGATTGCGAGCTGCGTTTTCTGTCGTGGAAAACGTTGTTTTTAGTTGCTGTTACTTCGAGAAGAATCTCCGAACTACACGCTCTCATGTGCAAGGAGCCTTATTTAATTTTTCATCAGGACAAGGTGTCCCTGAGGACGAATCCCAAGTTTTTGCCTAAGGTGGTCTCAGCCCTCACTCTTAACCAGGACATCGATTTACCAGTGTACTTCCCTAAGTACGCTAATCGAGGAGAAGCACTGCTTCACACCCTGGATGTTCACCGGTGTCTTAGATACTACTTGACCAGGACCAAACAGCACCGCAAAGCGGAACAGCTGTTCGTCTCATTTGCTGAGAGGATGATGGGGGGTCCTGTCTCAAAACAGACCCTTTCACACTGGCTCATTCAGTGCATTTCCTTTTGCTACAGCAAACGCCAGAAACCCTTACCAGGTGTGGTCAAGGGCCATTCGACAAGGGGAGTGGCTACATCCTTTGCGGCACTGAAGAACGTGTCCACATCGGCCATATGTGCTGCAGCCACCTGGAGCTCGGTGCACACCTTTATCAGGCATTACAGCCTTGACATCGCTTCACGGCGAAGAGCGGGTTTCGGCCTTGCTGTCCTACAAGGCCTCCTGTCCTAGGTTCAGGACAGAGTGGAACTTCTGTATTGCCTCCTCCCGATGGCTTTCAAGGCGCCATTGCTTGGGAATCATTCCTAATGGTGTAACCTGCTGCAAGAGCTGTACCTCGAAGAAGATAGTACAGTTACGTAAGAACTTACCGTAACAGTAGATCTTTGAGAACAGCTCTTGCAGCAGGTACCTTCCCACCCACCATTCCCCCTTGGAGGAAGTAGGTTCCAACCTACACTTGGAAAGGTCGGTTCTTAGTCTTGGCCATCTGATGGCAGGTCCTCGGTCTCCTTTTCTGATGTCATCCAGCGGCTCGTGAGTCTCCGCAGGAGAACTGGGATTCTGGGCGGACCTCCTTATGTGTTTCGCCACGCCTGACGCCGTGGCGGCCGGACGCCGGAGGCGGTCCCCGCTGAAGACCGCTAGCCAGAAATTTCGTGGGATCCTGATGCCTGCCGGTTTCAGTCCTAATGGTGTAACCTGCTGCAAGAGCTGTTCTCGAAGATCTACTGTTACGGTAAGTTCTTACGTAACTGTACTTTTCTCAAGGCCAGGTCCAGAGACCAGCTGTAGCTGACTCTGGAGCGCACTCTCCAGCTTTTCCACTCTTTGGGCATAACAGTCAACCTGCCCAAATCTGTTCTCATATCATCCCAAAGACTGCAATACATAGGGACAGTTCTGGACTCCGAACAGGGGAAGGCCCTACCCCAGAACAGGGCAGAATCCCTTACGGCTCAGGCGCAGGAAGTAGCTCAGAGTTGGTACATTCCTGCCAGGCTGTATCTCAGGCTCTTGTGTCTAATGGCCACAACCATTCCCACTGTTCCACTGGCCAGGCTTCACATGCGCATCCCTTAGTGGACTTTCAGAGTGCAGTGGGACCAGCGCATGGACGAGCTGGATCTTCTAGTCATGGTCCCCCCCCCCCCAAGTCCACAGAGTTTTGCAGTGTTGGATGGACTCCTCGAATCTTCTTCAGGGAGTCCCTTTCCATGTCTCCTTTCCCCAACAGATCCTCACCACTGATGTGTCAAGTCTGGACTTAGGGAGCTCACCTGGGTCGTTTTCAAACCCAGTGCTCCTGGTCCCAGTGGGAAGCAGCCCTGCATATCAACATCCTGGAGATGAGAGCAGTGCTCTGTGCCACGCAGGCATTTCAGGAGCAACATGCACCGGGTCAGCTGCTGGTGCAGTTGGACAATCTGAGTGTGGTCTACGACATCAACAAGCAGGGCAGGGCTCATTCGTACCCCCTTTGCAGGGAGGCCATGTGAGTGTGGTACTGGGCACTGGAGCACAGTCTGACACTTTCTGCGGTTCACATGCCAGGTATCCTAAACGCCCTGGTGGACAGTCTCAGCAGGACTCCATCCAGCAGGCACGAATGGGAGCTTCTGTCATCCGTAGCAGATCTGTTTGACAGGTGGTATCATCCAGAGTTAGACCTTTTTGCATCCCCACTCAGTGCAAAACTGCCCAATTTCTGCTCGCTAGATCCAGGGCCTGGAGTTTTCTGGCGAGATGTGTTATCCCTTTCTTGGAGCAGGAGATTTCTGTGTGCATTCCCTCCGTTTCCACTAATACAGAGGGTGTTGATCAAACTACAAATGGAGGGGGCCAGCATGATTCTGATAGCTCCATTCTGGCCTCGCCAGATATAGTTCCCTCTGCTTCAACAGCTGGCAGTGGAACCTCTGATCCCTCTGCCCCTTTGCAGGAATCTGCTGACCCACGATTGGGGGATCCTGGTCCATCCCAACCTCAAGTCCCTCCATCTGCATGCATGGCTCCTGAGGACATAGCCATCACCAGGTTCGGGCTCTCCAACAGTGTGGCAGACATCCTGTGGCCTCCTGCATGCCTTCCACACATGCCACTTTTGCCATGCAGTGGAAGCAGTTTGCCATCTGAGCTGCCAAGCATTCCCTTGACCCTTTCACCTGATCTATGAAGCATGTCCTGGACTACCTGATTTCTTTGTCTCACTCAGACCTCCAGTATTCCCCCCTCAAATCCATCTTTCGGCCATTTCTGCCTTCCATGAGCCCATGGGTGACTGCACTACAGCTCAGCAGGATGTCTAAGTTCTCAGGGGCATCCTGCATCATAGATGCATAGACAGTGTTGGCAGATAAGGGCCTGTGGCCCACCCAGTCTGCCCATTTGAGCTTGTAAGTTCAGTTTGTTTTCCTAGAAGTCTGTTGCCCCTTACCCCGACCTCCAGAATTCCTTTGTCTATCCCATGCATTCTTAAATCCCGTGATTGTTTCAGCCCCCACCACTTCCTCTGGCAGGGTGTTCCAATTGTCCACCACCCGTTCTGTGAAGAAATTCTTCCTCATGTTTCCTCTGAATCGTCCTCCCTCCAACTTCATCCCATGCCCTCTAGTCCTGGAACATCTTTTTCGCTTAAAAATAGTGTAATCCTGCACCCTGTTCCTCCCTGTGAGATACTTGTATGTCTCTATCATATCCTCTCTCCTCCTCTCCTCTAGGAGTACATGTTCAGTTCCTTCAACCTGTCTTCATAGGACTTGTGATGCAATCCATGCACCATCTTTGTTGCCCTCCTCTGAACCTTCTCTACCCTGTCTATGTCCTTACGTAGGTATGGTCTCCAGAACTGTACACTGTACTCCAGGTGGGGCCTCACTAGTGTCTTGTATAGCGGAATTATGACCTCCCTTTTCCTGCTGGTGATGCCCCTGCCTATACATCCCAGCATCCAATTGGCTTTACCTGCTGCTTTGTCACACTGTTTCCCTACCTTGAGGTCATCAGAGATGATAACCCCAAGATCCCTTTCCTGCTTGGTGCATGCTATATCCTCATCCCCCAACTGATATATTGTGCCAGGGTTTTTGTGCCCCATATGCATTATCTTGCACTTCCTTGCATTGAATTTCAACTGCCAAACCCCTGACCATTCTTCAAGTTTCTGCAGGTCGCTTCTCATTCTGTCTACACCCTCTGGTGTGTCTACTCTGTCACAGAGCTTTGTGTCATCAGCGAACAGTGAAATTCTGCCTTCTAGGGCCTGTGCAGTGTCACTGATGAAGATGTTGAATAGGACCGGTCCCAGCACTGATCCCTGTGGTACCCCACTGGTCACTCTTCCCTCTGTGGGTGACAGCCATTTACCACCACCCTCTGTGTCTTGCCACCCAGCCAGTTACCTACCCACCACACTACTGTCCTGCCCACACCCATATTCCCCAGTTTGTGTAATAGTCTTCTATGTGGCACAGTGTCAAAGGCCTTGCTGAAGTCCAGATAGGCCATGTCCACTGCCCCCCTGATCCACCTCCCTAGTCACCCAGTCAAAACATTCAACGAGGTTGGTCTGACATGACCTCCCCCTGGTGAAACCATGCTGCCTTGGGTCCTGTAGTCCATTGACAACCAGATGTTCCACCAATCTCTCCTCAGTAGTGCTTCCATGATCTTCCCCACTACCGAGGTGAGGCTGACTGGTCTGTAGTTCCCTGCTTCCTCTTTGTTCCCACTTTTGTATAAGAGGACTACATCTGCTGTCCTCCAGTCTTTGGGTACCTCCCCTGTTTCCAGTGATCGGCTAAACAGGATAGCCAGAGGTTCAGCCACCACCTCTCTTAGTTCTTTAAGGACCCTGGGCGCACCCCATCTGGCCCCATTGTTTTATCAACTCGTATTACTTCCAGTTCCTTCAGGACTCTTTCTCGTGTAAAGGGACTTGTGTCCATTTCTGCACCATTGTCACCCCTTGTACTCCCTTCAGACCCATTACCCTCCTCTTCCTCAGTAAAGACTGAGCAGAAATACCTGTTCAATATGTCAGCTTTACTGTTGTCATCCTCCACGCGGCCCCCATCCTCCCCTTTCAGTCTCACTATCCCTTCCTTTGTCTTTCATCTAAAACCTTCAATCTATTCTCCTGTCCCAGCTTGAGACTTAAATTTTATTTTGGAAAAGTTGACCTTGTCTCCTCTTGAGCCAATCGCAACTTGCGATTTGCGCTTTCTCTCTTGGAAAGCACTATTTTTAGTTGCCATTACTTCTGCTTGAAGAATTTCAGAGCTTCAGGCCTTTGGTGCGAGGAGCCTTATTTGATTTTTCACAAAGACGGGGGTATCTTTGCGCACAAATCCTAAGTTTTTACCTAAGGTGGTTTCTGAGTTCGCAGTTAATCATTCTATCCACCTTCCTGTTTATTTTCCTGAGCATGCCAATCTGGGGAAGCGCTGCTCCATACGCTAGATGTGCACAGAACTTTGAAATATTATCTCCTTTGGACTAAGGAATCCAGAAAGTCTTAGCAGTTGTTTGTTTCTTTCGCCCAGGTAAAGAGGACACTTCAGTTTCTAAGCAATGTTTTGTCAAATGGTTGGCAAATTGCATTGTATTCTGCTACAACAAGAATGGCAAAGAGAATTGCCTGCTGCTGTTAAAGCTTATTCCACCAGACGCATGGCTGCCTCAATGGCGTGTTTCAAAGGTGTCTCCGCTGTTGATATTTTCACTGCTGCCAGCTGGAAGTGTAGTCCACACCTTTACCAAGCATTACAGTCGGAACATTGTCTCAAGAGCCCGTGCAGGATTTGCAGGGTTGTGCCACAAGGATCCCCAGACTGTTTTTCACTTGTCACTGCTTGGTACTCATTTCTACGATGCAACCTGATGACTGAGATACCCCGAAGAAGATGGAACAGTTACATAAGAACTTAACGTAACAGTAGATCTTTGAGGGGATCTCAGTGATCAGATATGATTTCCCTCCCACTGTCCCCCTTCTTGAGGTTTCTATTCAGGAACTGGCTATCTGCTATAATCCATCATTTCTATCTAGTGCCAGGTCCCTTGGTCTCTCCTTGGTTCCCCAAGGCATTAGCCTTGCTCCCTTCATCTCTGGAGAGAAAGAACTGAGGAGGGAGTGGGGCTGGTGACGTCAGCGGATGTCGACAGCACGGGTGGCCCCAGTTGTTCTGCTGAAAATCTTCTGTGTGGATTCCCCATCTCCAATGGCCAAGTTCCTACAGTGTAACCTGATGACTGAGATCCCCTTGAAGATTTACTGTTATGGTAAGTTCCTACGTAACTGTTCTTTCTTATCTGCTATGAGGGCCTTGAATTTGCAAGGAGGTATCAAAGGCGAATAGGTGGGTAAGCCATTTATAATTGGGAGTTGGGAGGGGAAAAGCTGCTAGAGCTGATAAGTCATAACGTAAGATCAATCAGTGGGTAAAGTTAGAAGGTTGAAACGTGCCTCTTTACAGCCTTCTAACTTTACCCACTGTTGACCCTTAATTTATAGATAATATATTCATACTTCTATTTGTGTCATGTGTTTATTCAGTTCTATAATGGTCAGTGTTGTGTTGTTTTCCTATTTAGTATGCATCAACTAATTGTGAAATGCTCTGTTTTATTGATTTATGTACAATCTGTTAACTGGGAAAGGCACACTGAGACAAAGCCCCTTTCCAGGTGTGACCCTGCAGAGGGGAACATACAGGAGAGGTGAATCTATACAGCAAAGTCAAGTACAGCTCAAAAGTAAGATTGTAGAAAAAATAAGGCACAATACTGTATATGTGAATATAGAATACAGTATATCCAAGGAGAGATATACAGTGTACAAACAATAGAAACAATAAGGCACGATACGGTGCATAGTGTATGGTGAAACGCTATTAGGGATGGAAATCCATCCCAAGAATAGCGTTGATATACTGCAGTAGCTACGTCATCATAGCTGTTATGCTGCACTAGCTACATTGCTACTGCAGCATAACAGCAATGAATGCCTTCACGCATGTGCATCACACTGCACGCCCCAATCAGGAAGTGGCTGCGGTTGGAAGAGCGATATTGAAAGAGAGCAGCTCACACTGAAAAAGTACAAAAGTAAGCAGTAAAATGTTTTTTTTTTTTTACATCGGGTAGTAGACCATACACTATAAAAGACTGTGTCTAGTCTACCATTAATTGCAAGCATATGTAGGCATCTCGAGGTTGCCATTGGCGACAAACCTCTCGAGCTTTGCTCTCAAGGTTCAGACTGTCACCACGGCAACCTCTCTATGCATACATATGCTTGTTATTGATTGTAGACCATATATTATTCTCTATATGTGAATATAGAATACAGTTTATCAAAAGAGAGATACACAGTGTACAAATAGAAACAAGGCACAATACTATCTATGTGAATATAGAGTACAGTATATATCAAAAGAGAGATACACACTGTACAAACCAAACTTCAGTGCAAGCAAAGGGCACTTGTATACAAAACAGTACATACAAGGAGTGTTACACAGTGTACAAAATGTACAAAATGTGGAATAATGCAAGTAGAATGGAATATGCTGGGGCTGGATGTGGGAACAAGGGGGGAACGCTCAAAAAGGGCCCTAATGAAGAAGGGGGTTAGAGAGTGGCTTCAGGCAAAGGGTAGTGGGTGGACCTACCTGGGCCCCACTTATGCATATTTTATTTAGTTGTTGTTGACCAGGTAAGTGCACTAGACAAATCCTGCCTATTTTCAGGCACGACCCGGGGGAGGAGGATACAGATGAATGCCATCTGACCTTGAACCAGATTAAGCTGTTGATGGTATTTTTAGTGAATGAGGGAAAGTTGGCCAGGACACTTGGGAATTTCCCCTGCTCTTTTTGATAAATGCCATGGGATTTTTAACATCCACCTGAACTACCACCAATCCAGGCAGATGGGACCTCAGTTTAACGTCTCATCCGAAAGACAGCACCTCAGAAGTGCAGCACCCCTCTCATGCTGCACTACAGTGTCAGTACTGGGATATTAACCCAAGTGCCAGATGTGGGAACTGAACCCACAGCCCTCTGATCTCCCGGCTTCAGAGGCGAGTGTGCTATCTACTGAGCCACTGACACTGCCACAATAATTGTAGTACATACTATGAGTGCATAGCAGAGTGAGGGCCGAGAATTAAAGACTCTAATAAAAATTCCGTAATAAATAGAGGTCAGGGTTACTTTCAAGTAACTAAGAATTGAATGGCCATAGGAAAATGGCATAGTTTCAGCAGCTGCAGGATTGTTATACAGGACATCATTCTTCCAGGCATGAGAACTAATGAAGTTGTCAACTGGGACCATGGAACACTGATGTGGTTCTTTCCCAAACAGCCTGTATATGCCTTTTTCGATCAGATCAGAGGTTTGCTAGTCCCAGTGTTCTCCTAGGGCTGTTGGTTAAGTATTGGGGCAGCGGGACAGCAAACAAAAGATCAGAGCTTATAAAAATTCTGACATACACTGCAGGCTATTGAATTTCCCACTGCTGCAACCCTCCTATAATGTTCAACTACAGGGGATTCTTGGGTTTCTAGTTAGAGAAAATGTCAGCTTAAAAGTCACCCAAATCAGTTTGATACAATAGTTAAAAAAAAAAAAAAAAGTGTTTTTGCACACAAAGTACAAATTGAGGCCAGCTCCACACTTGGGTGTGGGCCTCTTAGTGCTAACTGTTCCCCTTTATAAATAAACTGGTAAATGGGTCTTTTAGTCCACTGCAGGGGTGTTTGTAGGATTTGAACATATTAGGGGCTTTGTCCCACCCCCAGAATTCCTAAGCAATATGCTGGCGGTCTGGGGGCCACTAGGTTTCCATAAGCTTTGGGGATTGTGATGCTCCTTGGTACATTCTGAGGCTTATTCTCCCATGCTTAACATATGCCAGCAGTGGGGTGGCACGTGCCTCCCTTTCCAGTGATACCCAGATCGCTCCCGGTTATCCATAACCTGCTCTGGGAGAAGCCACATTTGTGCCGCCAGGAAGTAGATGGAAAATCAGGAACCCAAGTCCCCTTGCTCGTAGGCATTTTAGTCTTAATAGGCTAACTCTCAGTCTTTTCCTGGCCTTATAAGAGTTGTTAAGAGAAGTTCTGTATGGGCCCAAGCCTGAAAGGAGCTTCTGTGAATTGGAGGGGGGGGGGGGGTGGCTTTGCAGGCTTAAGCGACAATGACCACAGTAGTGTTAAGCAGCTAAAGTCCAGCACTTCGTGGTCCTATCCTCCATTGTTAAACAATCCTAAACTCACTTGTTCATCCAAGGCTGTATTGCTCAGAAATGTGCAGTATTTCAGTGCAAGACACCATAGCAATCCTAATAGTAGGCTTAAGCCATCAAGGACCTCAGTAGTGTGTAGATCCAGAAAGGAAGCAATGGCTACAGAAGAGCTACAGTGAGAGTGAGTGTGCAAGGGGGTAAAAATGGAGAATGAGAGTGAGTGTGCAGTGGGAAAATTAAACAAGAACTCTGGTTCAGTTTCTATAAGTTAGTTCATGACCGAATGCTGTGTTATTACACATGTACAGTAAAATGTATTTTTGCTTTACTTACCAGGTGTTTGATGCGCTTTTGAATGGTGACACAGTTCCATATACATCATTCTATGAGAATGTTACAGGATGCACCAACTACTACAATTTTCTGCAGTGCCAGGTAACCCATGTTCAGCCGCTTGTGCTCTCTCTCTCTCTCTCCTTCTGCATTCCTGGAACCATTTTCAACAAGTGCACATTTGAAGCATGTTCATTTTTCTGTTAAGAATGTGGGACAATATGGGCAAAAATAGGCTATTAATGGATTTTCAGGTTTGCTACTGATAGCAGGGATAGCCATGAATTTGTCATTCATATACTTATCAAGCGGAGTTTTAAATGAGTTCTCAGTTTTGTAATAGACCACATGCTATGGTAAAGAAGTCCACAGCAGCCCCCTCTGAGAGGTGGCTCCTCTTTTCAGTACTAAAATCAAACTGAAGTATAGTGATGGCTTGCAGTATGGGAAAGTTGTGGACTTTATATTAAGATGCCGACACTGCATCATTTCTGGAGCTGTGGTTGCTTTGTATGCCAGAAGCATATCCCATCGCATTCTCCTTTTTTTGCAGGGGAAGAAGGGCTCATGCCCGTATATCTAGCCTCATGCCCCATACCTCCCAGACACCTCACAATTCTGGTGAACCTTCTTTGCGATCCCTTCTACTCGGCAACATAATTTCTATAAGGGGCCCAGAACTGAATGTGATATTTCATATGGGGTCTCACCAAGGATCACTTGAGCAGTGCAAAATTGTCTTTGCCCTACTCATAAAACTTCTAATACATCCTTTTATCTGATGACTCCTCCTGGCTAAAGCCTCACAATCAGCCGCATGTTTAAGATTTTTTCTTATAATAATATCTTAAACAGGAACTCTGCACTTCAGCAGATACTTTTGTAAATATGATATTTCGGCTATAACATATTACTGGCAAATACATTTGTTTTATTTTCAGTGTTCCTTTCTAAGGTTTACAATGCATTTTGGTAGTATATCTAAAAAAAAAGTGTGTATAAAAAGTATTTCATTCTTTCCCAGTTAACCTCACAGTGCTTTTGTCTGTGGCATCATGATGACAACAGACTGTGATGTTACAAACAGCAGTTGTGAGGTCAGCAGGGGACATTTTCAAACGTTAGTTGAAATAGGTACTGTTGTCTGCAATATTTTGCAGAACAGCAAAAGTAAAAAAAATAGAAAACAGTAAAGTTAAAACATAACTCGTGTAATCTAGCGGTTCTAAGCATTTTTGGGTAGAAAATTGCTCTTTAATGGTCTTTCAATTGTGTTACTGAAGTGGGAAGATTCTGGAGGGTGGTGCTCTGCTGTATGAATAGCACCTGATTAATGTTTAACTGATTACTACAAATTTCACTCAGATTTAAACATACCCTGGACGTCTGAGTCTGTATTGAAGATGGAAGAGGATAAGCTCCCTACACTCAGCACCTCTCCTTTGTGGAAACCAAGGAAGAGACACAAAGCAGGAACTTCAGAGGCAAAGGGAAATGGTGTCGAATTGGCCTCACTTGCAGAGCAGTTTAAGCTTCAACTCTGCAAAATGTTGGCTTTGCAATCCACGCTGAGTGAAACATTGGTTGACCTAAATAAATAAAATTAGGAGAAGAGCTTGCCTGTATTGACCAGTGGGTGAACAATGCAGAGGCTATGATTTCTAGCCACAAGGACTAACTGGAACACGTGTACCAAAAGAGAACAAAATACCGCAGTAGCTTAAAAAATTAGAGGACAAACTGCAAATACAAAGAAAAACACCCAAAAAGGAATAACCTGCTCACCCATGGGATACCAGAGGGGAAAGAAGGCTCTGTTTTACTGTTTTATTTATTTATTTTTTTTAATTCTTTCAGCATATGTGACAAAACAATACATAATGTGCCTTCCAATCTAATAATGGATAAAGAATGATGTACCATTTCAGTTTATCACCCTCCCCAAGAGGATGACTAGATTTGATTGCCAGCTTACACCAAGCAGTCATAATTCACACCCACCCAAACCCTTATAGAAGGATGGTGGGAAGGGGGACAGACACAAAACCATACAGGAAGTTGTGAAAAAAAGCAGAAACAAAGACACTCATACAGTGGTTCAGTGCATTGTCATTTGATGATCATGATTCAGCTCATTTCAATAGTATCATTGCTAAGTGCTAAATAAAAAAAAAATTGTACTGCGTGCTCTTATGTGCACGCTTTGCTCTAACCTCACAATCTTATCATGGCAGCCTCTATGGGGGTGAGCGAGGCTATGTATGGGCTCCACTGCCTCTCAAATTTGTCAGGCCAACCTCTGAGTTCATACAGTATGTCATATTTTCCAGAGACAACATCTTCTGTAGGAGTTCTTGCCACATATTGCTTCTGGGAATCATATGGGTTACCCCACTGCACCCATTCAGGGTGCTAGCGGTAGTGCGCCCATCATTAGGGCGCCAAATAGTGAAATTCAGCCACCTGCTTCCTGGGTCCACTCCCCAGAGTTGGTATATTTAGAAAGGGGGAGGGGATATGGGGCATAGCCCCCACAAAGAGAATGGTTGACGACTTTGGGACTTGGCGCCCTAATTACAGGGCGTACTGCTGCCGGTGCCTTGAATGGGTGGAACCGGGTTACCCATGTATTCTGTATACATTTCCTTGCTGTTAGTAACAATTACTCTGGGGGTACGACTCCTTATCCCTCGCCTCCATACCAACAGCAAGGAACACGGGTCATCTGGGATCACCACCCTCATTATTTACCCTAATTTCTGAGGTATCTCCACCCAGACCTGACGGAGGGTCGAGTAAGTCCAAACATAATATACATAGGTGCCCCTAGCCTCTTGCATCTGTTGCAGGTGGGTGAGACTGTTGCATTAAACCTGCTCACTGTATCTGGAGGTGTGTATAGTCTGAGCAGGAATTTGTACTGCACTTATTTGTAGTGGTTGTATACTAGTAATGCATATGTAATTTGCAAAGGTCACCCCAAACCTTCTCTGAGACCTGGCATTGCAGGCGCCTTTCCCAATTATCTGAATTTTTGTAAGAGGATTGGGGATTTAACTTTAATCACCTGGTGTGCCCTAGGTAGGGACTCCTTGGGGTTAGTCATTGCCTATAGGATGCATTGGTCGATTCTGTGTATTGGAGATTCCCCCTGAAGTAACCTCCCCATCCTCTGGGCCCAGTTTCTTACTTGGAGATATCTGAATCTGTGTGTCAGAGGTGCCACCAGTTGTTCCACCAGGTGCTGGAAAGATTTGAACCCCTGAGAGTTATATGAGTCCTCCAAACATAATTTCCCATCATCTGAAGTCAGGATCATCTTAGCCTGGGAGGAATTCCAGATTGACATACAGTGGTGCAAGTAGTATGTTTGCCTTCGCATCCCCATCTGACATCTAATCTTCCCCAAACCTCTGTTGAATGTACTGCCAGTTCATTGCCTGCCTGTGAGGCTCTGTAGGGTATGAGTACTCAATGATTTTAAGGTATGCCATCAGTGGGGTGGCACCTGACCTCCCTTTCCAGTGACACCCAGTTCACTCCCTGTTTATCCATAACCCGCTCTGGGAGAAGTCACACTTGTGCCACCAGGAAGTAGATGGAAAGATCGGGGAACCCAAGTCCCCTCCTTGCTGTCTGGCATTTTAGTCTTATTAGGCTAATTCTCAGTTTTTTTTCCTGGCTCAGTCAACGCAGAATATTGCCTTTCCAACAGCTGCAAGTCCTTGCATGAGACTCTGAAGGGCAGAATCTGGATAGAATGTATCACCCAGGGGAACATGTTCATTTTGATGAGGTCTAGACTCCATAGCCATGTAATGGGTAGTCCCTGCCACCTTGCCAAATCTCCCTGAACTGTGACCAGCAGTGGTTTACAGTTTAGGTCTTACAGTGTTGCTAGTGTCTGATCTACCTTAATGCCCAGGTATTTAATGTGCAAAGTGATCAGTTTATAGTTCTGCTCTGTTCTTTCCTATAGAATGGCACCCCCTAGTTTCATTAGCTCAGATTTTTCAAAATTAATTTTGTATCCAGAGAACCTGGGGAAGGCCTCTATATGTCTGCTTACTGCTGGGATATATGTCCTTGATTGAGTTAAGAAGTACAGGACATCATCCTCATAGAGGGATATCTTATGCTTTCTCCCCCAAGCACCTTCCACACCCACTGTCTCCTGGTAATTTCTAATAGTCTTCTCTAGTGGCTCAGTTACCAGAACAAAAAACAAAGGGGATAGTGGGCAACCCTGCCTTATGTCCCATGCCAGTGTAGAGTTCTCCAAAAGCCAATTGGCCAAGATGTTTGCCCTGGGATTCTTAAAAAAAAAAACATGGCCATCTCTTATAAATTGACTGCCTAGCCCAAATTCCTCCAGAACCCTAAAAAAATTGCTCCACTCAACCCAAATAAATGCCTTCTTGGCATCCAGGAAGAGCATGAATGCCCCCTGCCTTGATGCCGAAAACTCCAGTGTATCACATTCAGGAGGCACCTGATATTCTAGTATGAATGGTGACCCTTTATAAAACTCATTTGGTCCAGTCCTACCATTGAAGGCAGGACCCCTCTGGATGCCTGCAAAGGTCTTCACCAAAACCTTCACATCACAGTTCAGGAGCGAGATAGCCCTGTAGGCCACACACTCTGTTGGAGCCTTCCCCTCGTGAATCACTGTGATGGTGGCCATGTTGCAGGACTTGGGCAGTTCTCCCATCTCACTTGCTTCCCAGAACATCAAGTGCTTGTGCTTTCAGACCCCCCCCCCCCAGTGCCCTATAATATTCTATTGGGAGCCTGTCTGGGCTAGCCGCTTTCCCCTTGATAAAGCTGGACGCCACCCCCTGAACCTCCCCCACCAAAATCATCTTCCCAGTTCCTGGAGCTGTTCATCTATTGGGCTGTGCAAATTGAATCCCTCAAGGAACGGGGCTGCTGCTGCTGCCTCATCTGCACTGCATTCCCCCAGTAAAGTTTCATGGAGAAGTCCACAAAGTCTCTCTGGATCTCGTCAGTCTAGTTTGTTAGGCCCCATCCCTTCCTTCAGTTGCTGCAGTTTATTTTAAACTTCTTTCTCCCCAGTGCCAGTTTAGCTAGAATGGGACTCAGCTTCTTGCTGCACTCGTAGAACCAGTGGTTAGCATAACACAGGATCATCGTAACCAGTGGTTAGCATAACACAGGATCATCATGGCTCCCCCTTTTGGCTCACGAGTAGTGGCTTCCCTTGCTGCTATAGGGAGCATGTGGGTCTTGGCAGATGGCTCCCTGTAGGCCCTTAACTCTAGCTCTTTTACTTTGTCCTTAAGGTCCTTAGGCTGTTCTTTCTTCTTTTTATGTTTGGCAGCTATGAATACCACCATTCCCCCCAATAAGGGCCTTACTTGCTTCCCAGAATGTGGCTCTGGATGGAGCCAAGGCCACATTGATCTCTTCATGGAGCTGCCACTGTTGCATCAAGTGTTCTTGGGACTGCTCATTATTCAGCATGTATGATGCCAGGAACTGCCAGCTTCTGTGTTGTGGCAGAGATCCTCCTATGGTCTGAGGTCACAATTGGCCTTATGCTTGTGGCCTCCACCCTCTGGTATGAGGTCTTAGGAATCATTAAGTAATCTATATGGCACTATGATCTGTGGGGATTCAGACAAAAGAGTAAACTCTCTTTGCCTTGGGTTAGTCTTCCTCTACACATCTAGGAGGTCCTGCTTCACCAACCCTTTACCCTATCTTACAACTGGTGGGTCTAGTTCTCCTCCACCCCCACCCTCTGATCTAGCCAGATGCAGGTCCTGAGAGCAGTTAGTCACCCTCTAGGATTATATTTGGAAATTGCTCTATTTGCATGAGGGACATCATTTGATCATAAAACACCAGGTTGTGGGCTGGCGGGGTGTAAATGTTACCCAAGGTGACCCTTTCCCCATGAGCATATCCTGTACTAAAACTTATCTCCCATTGCTTGGGTCTCCCAAACATCTTTCTTTGACAAAAAATAGATTCTTGTGTACAAGTATGGCTATCCCCCTCTTATGGCCATTAAAAGAGGCTGCATGACATTGACTAACCCACTGTCTGACTAGCTTAAGATGCTCTGCACTGGTCAGATGAGTCTCCCAAAGTACTGCTATTAGCGTCTTGTGTTTTTCAACACTTTAGTACCTTTTTATACTTTATCAGGGAGAAAATATCCTGGATGTTCCAGGTGCACACTGAAAGACTCTCCATATGACTGGGGGCACTGTTGAGCACACCTATGGAGCAGATGTGTTCTTCTTGGCTCCTAGTTTCAGGGGAACATTTTTCATAATATGTACTTTTAAAAGTTGACTTACCAACTAGTAAATAACAGCGTTCGATAGACTACCTCCTGAGGAGCAGATCGGTGTGCATTGGAACAATGGGGGGAACAAATAAAGATGGGCAGAATGGCATTAAAACCCAACCTCTGTCAGAGCTACAGCCCTCAGCACCCATGCATGACCCTACTGGAGCCCAACCCCCATGGAAGGCCCTACAGTTGTCGATGCAGGCCATTGACACTAGGTGGAAACCATTCTAAGTAGGATCAGAGAACAAAATTTAAAAATCGAGGTTGCCACCAAGATGGCGGTTACAGCTGAGGCCCAAGCCACGCAAACCCTCTCTGCCACAACAAAGATAATTCAAGAAAATACCTAGCTTTGCCATAGACTGGAGGCACTGGAAAATGCTCAGCATGCCTCCAATGTAAGAATTGTTGGTTTAATGGAGGGACGGGAGGATCCTGATCTTCTCTCTTTTTTGAAGGATTGGCTCCGTAGGGCTCTGCAACTTAAAGGAGTAGTACACCCAGAATTTGCAAAAGCATGTGTTGTACAGAGTGTTTTGATTTGTGTGTGAAGTCTTAGTGTGTCCTTCCCTCTGTCTGCTATTAGGAGTTTTTCCTAAATTAGTCTGCTGGCTTTATGGTAGATTTGTAACCACCGAGGATGTCCATCTCAGCGACGTGTATTGCTTTCCTTGTTCCTACAGTTCATCTTGTCTCATGTGACTGTGATGTAGCAGGGACCATAGATTCAGTAGCAAGCACTGCTTTACAATCAGTTCGCAATAGTAGAGATGGCTATATTTTAAAAAATATACAGAGTTCAGCTTAGTGACTGCCCTCATTGTAAAGGTATTTTTGTTGTGAACAACTGTGACAGTGGTTGTGTATGTGTAAGTTGAATGGTTTTCAAGATATTGACATTTGTTTGGCATGTCCCCTAGAGTGTTAACTCAGAGAGAAAAAAGTGCATCTGCACACATGCCAAATAAATCTGAATATATTGAAAACTTTACAAGCTACACAAAAACAACACATTGCAAAGTTGTTTAGGACAAACATTTTTTTATAATAAGGGTAGTCACTAAGCTGAGCTAACAGTTTTTAGAATATTTGCCATCCAAAGTGGGAAATTTGGTAAACAAAAGACATGGAAATTTGGTTAATTAGATGGCTACATTTTAAAAAACTATACAAAGTTCAGCTTAGTGTTACTGCCCTCATTGTAAAGATCTTTTTGTCCTGAACAACTTTGCTGCTGGTCATTTTTGTGTAGCTTTTAAAGTTTCCAAGATATTTAGGTTTGTTTGGCATGTGTGCAGATGCACTTGCAAACAGCAGACACTTTTTTTTCTCTCTCTGCATGAACACTCTAGTAGACATGCCAAACAAATGTAAATATCTTAAAACTGTACAAGGTACACATACACAACCAGTGTCACAATTGTTTACAAGAAAAAAAAACTTTACAATGAGAGTAGTCACCAAGCTGAACTCTGTGTATAGTTTTTAAAATAAGCCATCTCTACTGTTGTGAACTAATTGTAAAGCAGTGCTGGCTGCTGAATCTATGGTCCCGGATACATCACTGTCAAATGAGACAAGATGCATTGTAGGAACGAGGAAAGCAATAAACTTAGCTGAGATGGAGATCCCCAGGGGTCGTAAAACTAGCATAACGCTAGCAGGCAAATTTAGGAAAAACTCCTAATAGCAGACAGAGGGAATAGGACACACTAGGACTTCACACACAAATCAAAACACTCTGCACAACATATTTTTTTTTTATAAATTCTGGGTATACTACTCCTTTAATCTGGACTAGGCTGCTCATTTAATCCGGGCCTACCGCATCGCCCCTCGGTCAGCAGAAGCACAGCAAGACCTGCCTAGAACTGTCCTACTGGCTATGGATGGAGTCACCATGAGGGATCAAGTACTACAAGAAGCTCGCACCGCTGAACATTTACATTATGATGGACACACGGTGCATTTGTTCTCTGACTTATCCTATGCAACTCGGGATTGCCAGAAAAAATCTGATGGGGTCAGAGGGAAGTTGAGAAGTCTCGGGGTGGTCAACTCCTTGTTGATGCCGGCCCGGTTGCGTATTTTTTATGGAGGCCGCACCTTTCAGTTTACAGACCTGGTCGAAACCGGGAAATGAGTGGAGCTGATCCAGCGAGAGTTTGAGGTGGCCCGTGAGACTGCGCAAGAAGACTGGAGTTCAGAGAAGGCAGATAGTGGCACATGAGAGGTACAAGGAACTCACTTAAAATTACAGTTTTGGACCTTGTTGTCTCTCTGAGACACGAGTCACACAGGCCACCATTTAGTGACATTTTATATCTGGACTGTAAATATTAGCCTTACAGTATGCAATTTAAACTGATTTGTTTCCAATTTTGAAGAGGTAGTGTTTTTCTTTGGAGAGCACTTCTACATAGAGGATAATTTACTTAAATGTTGTCCTCAGTTAAGATGCTGGTTGCTATATTATTGTTGTTCCCCTGTGAATGATGGACCCTTGTTGAACACCTAAAATGTTTGGATAACCTTATGTTTGGGAGGGGGGTCATATCAACTTTTTCTGTTGAGGTCATTACATGTTTGGACTTTCTTTATGTCTAGACGGACCACCTAATTCCTTATGGGGTGCAGCTATTTTGATAATCTATGTGGTATGTTTATGTCCCCCATACCCGTGATATTACAATGTTTAGACTAATTCTGCTGCCTGTTCCATTTGTTGGATCCTGCGATGTATGGGATATATGGCATATGGCTGTAACCTGTTATTTTACTTTGCCTAAAATGCAATAAATACAAAGTAAAGAAGAAAGGCATCTTCATACTGTTCTGAACTAAACATGCACCCTTGGGGGGGGGGTGTCACCCCATTCTGGACATAGATCCAGAGTTAACTCGTTATCAGTTTCTCCTCTTTTTGATTCCCCCTTTCCATATTTCAAGCACTTTTCCCTTTATACCGCTGTATTGCATGTGTGCCACGAACCAATCAACAGTAACTACAGATGAAATCGCCTAATCTGGACGGTTCCGTGGTGTCCCAAATACCCAAAGTGCAGTAAAAGCATGGACAATCCGCAAATGGCAATCGGCAATCAGCAACCGTTAACAGCTCTTAGAAAATGGCAAAGGAAATTCCTGGCAGCTGATTGGCTGCCAACACCACACAGCTGGGCATTTATTTTTTCAATAGATGCCCTGTTAGAAACTAGTGGCAACTGAATGGCCCAAACAGAAATGCAATATCCTTGTGCCACAAAAAATTAAAACAAAGTAGCCGCCATTTTTAACAGTTCAGTAACAGAACGAACAAAGCAGACAGCCCCCCTCCTCTTAGAGAGAGAATTCACTTTCCCATACCCCGTAGAACCAGACCATGCATTTATAACTAAAATTAGGTCCTTCACGTACCATAAAAGTTTTTAAGCCACAGCACTGTTTTAAAAGCAGACACAAGTACTCGAGGCTCCCGCTCACTTAAAAGCCGGCGCCTGTCATTCTTCATCAAACCGGCAAGCAGTCCACATGTCCAGGGAGTCAAAACTAACTAAGTCTGCCTCTGATCCTCAGTCCTGTTCTCCCAATCTCGTAAGAGCCCCGATAACCCCCACCCTGTCGGGTACATTCCCTTACTTGCTGCATCCTCTAAGGGCTCAAGACTTTCTGTTTCATTTTTTTTTTTCCTTTTTCTCCACTTTTAAAACCCGTGCCCAACTCCAACACTGCCATGACTACCGACAATGTATTCCCTGCCTGCTGTCTGTACAGGTGCAGCCACACTACATCTGAACTGCGTAATTTCACACACACACACACAAAACAAAAACAAACAAAACAGAAATACCCTTTTCAGTCCTGAGTGTGCTAGTGATCCATTCCCAATTTTTCACATAGGACTACAAGTCCCATAAACCTGCTGGGCAATTATGTACTCAGTAAAATAGCATCTCCTAAACAGAAGCGCTCTCTACTGACAAGGACAGCATAATACAGGGACTACTTTACAAGATAAATGTATTTTACTTTTTTTTAAAAACATTTATTACACTTATTAAAAACGTTGTTTTAATATATAAAAAACATAACTTATGGGCCATTTTCTAAGCACAATAATACCCTCCAGGGTGGATAGTATTGGGAAATACCAGACCTTCCAAGGGCTATAAGGCCCTCCGCCTGTGGTGTCTGGCCTCATTACACCCCGGGCGGTCCGGTATTTCCCAATACCATCCACCCTGTTGAGTATTATTGCTTACAGATTGTAGTTATTATTCATGACACGCAATACAGTATAGTGCACAAACTTTTCATTTGAGTGATTTAAATATGTAAATAAAAACATTGTAACAAATTTAAAACACATAAACAGTAAGTCCTGAAAGGAAGTCCTGAACACAATTTAAAGTGGAGCCAAAAAAATCGGTCACTGTGCTCTGATGTGAGTCAGAGCACATCTTACTGGCAGCAGTTGACTCCACACACTGCAGCATATTCCATGCCTCTGCCTTCCCATGCTGTTGACACCACACCATTAGCAAATGAAGTTATGAGAGTGCTTCACGGTTTGTTGGGGCCTCTAGCTTGACATCCTGCGAATCCTCTATTCTCCACAGCTGCATCCTCATCATTTTCACCCAGGCGTGCCTGGTTAACAGCAGAACTGATTTCTTCATTTGTAAGCTCACCTTCAGTAGTGACAGCAGAGTCCATGTCGACAAACTCTGCCAGCTCTACAGCCTCATGAATGTAGGTATGATGACATCAGCAAGAGCTGGTTGGTTGTCTGACTCAGGTGTGTCAGGGACTGGAAGGTGGAATACCTTGTTAAAACAGTTCTGAATGAATGCTGGTTTGATACTGTTCCAAGCTTTGGAAATTATGTAAATAGCATCAAGTAGTGTCACAGCCTTTGCAATGGCAGAAGCTTGAGCGTTACCCCTGTCATTGATCACTCCCATGATACAGGTAGCCATGAGTGCCCTGTAGTGACCTTTCAAATTTCTAATGATCCCCATGTCCATAGGTTGGATGAAACTCATGGTGTTGGGGATAGAAACACAGTCTTTATGTGTAGAAGGTGTCTGATTAGCTCTTGTGGGTGTGCAGAGCAGTTATCAAGCAGCAGCAAAATCTTTCGCCTCCTCCAATTCAGTTGTTGCTCCCAGGATGCAAGCCACTCCAAAACAATCCAGCCCGTCATCCATGCATTGGCAGATGATGTGTAAGTGAGTGGCAAAGTTTGTAGGTATTTTGGCAGACACCGTGGCCATTTACTTTTGCCAGTTAGAAGAAGGGCTCAGTTGTTTGTGCCATGCATATTCGCACAAACTAGAGGGGAAGCACGGTCCTTTGCCTTCTTCCCCCCAACAAATCCATATCTTTGTGAATGTGCCCTCAGTCAGGGTAACCTCAAAGGACTAGCCCCATTTCATTTCTGTTGTACACATTCTGAGGTGTGCACTCCTGAAGTGTAGGCAGCACAGTGTCAGCCCAGTCACCTGCTGCACTACTGTCAGCATTGGCACGCTCCCCTTGCTCTTTTTCTGCACACAATTGAGTGCCTGGTTTTCCATCTGGAAAGCCAACCATCGGAGGCAGTGAAAGTGTCATGCTCCAACTGAAGCACCAGCTCGTTAGCCTTTTTTTTTCATTAAAGGTGCGGACAGGCGCAGACCTCTGCTCACTGCATTGTTAAACCACGTGAGCAGTGCCTCCTTAACTTCTGAATCCTTTCCCTCGCATTTTCATTTGCGCTGAGGGTTTGAGTTAGCCGTCCATTCTGCTATGATGGATTCCCGGCTCTGGCTGATCCTCCTTGCTTGGTTCTTGGAGATTCCAAAAGCTGCGGCAACTTTAGAAAGGGGTGACTTTGGCCCCTGAAGTGCTTCTACCACTGACTTGCTCAGCTAGTGAAAGTTCCTTACGTTTGGACTCCATTTTAAAAGTCCAGCAGCTGAATACAACACTGAGGTAGACTGAAGTAGACTGCGATTTTTATAAAAAAAAAAAAAGTCTCATTTAGGCAGAATTAGCATCCCAGTTAAGTGATATCTGCCTCAATTGAAAACAACTGCCACATAATTGGTTGCCAGGGAAACGTCCCACTTAAGCGGACGTCTCTATTAACCACGTCCCGCTTAAGTGGCTTTATCTGTGTAACCCCTAGATGGCGCTATCCCAGGGGCTACTACCCCTGCCTGATTTGCCACTAACAGGTTGAGGGGCCTGGATCCAATGGCGGGTGCCTCCACCCAGAGGTCAGGGTTTGCAATAGTTAAACTAACTTGGTCACAGCCCTCTGGGACACTGCAACCCCTCTTTCTTCCCACTAGTGGCCCACACAATATATCAGAATTACCTTCACAGTATACACTTACCCCAGGTCTGGTTCCGCACTGGGACCTCCTGTGAAATGAGATACAGTGCAACAATCACAGTACAGTACTTTAACATAGACAAATACCTCAGGCAGTATAACTTTGCTGAAACAAGCAGCTCTGATTTATTTAGGGGATATAACAAGGACAGGGGAAATCAGGTTAATTAGCTTATCACCTAATAATCTACCTATGGCTCTGTGCACAGGCCTATCCCTATCAGTTACTGTCCCTGGGTACCCAAGCCCTAGTGGCTAGTCCAAACCGTGGCAGCTGGTAGGGGCCCTTTCACACAGAGAAAAGGAGAATTAAACAGTCAGCAGTACAGTAATTCCATTTGGATTTAATGTGGCAATTCAACAGGAGCAACCCTGAATTAGTACTCACGACCTCCAAATAAGATAGGGTCCTTCAATGTCAGCAGGGCTCACTTGAGGACCAAACCTCTTCACACATCCATATAAAAGAAAGCACTATACCAGGCAGGCTGCATCTGTATCCCGATCGCAATTACTGCACAATACCCGGAGAACACACAGCAGATTCAGTTCCTGACAGACCGAGTGCAATTTTCAGCAATTCTTCCAGTCTTCTACAGGGTGAGCCTGGTTTCTACTCTTCAGAGATCCTTTGATTCTTTTCACAGGACGGATTCAGTCCTAACAAGCTGTTATACAAGCTGCAGACCGAACTCTGGGCTTACACGCTTTTGACTAAAACTGCACACTGAAAAACACAGGGCTCCTTCCTTCTTCACTGCCAAAGCTCAACTGAAACTCCAACCGACAAAACCGGGCACTTCCTTTGAGTTCCTCCCAGTTCTTGACTGGATTGGCTGTCACTCACAATAGACTGCTGCTGTTGGTCCAAAAAGGCACTGAAGTCTAAACTACATCTCCCAGAGTCACTGCCCATACAATCCTCTTGTGGCTGGCTCAGATTATGAGTCCAAGTTCTGATTCGTCCAAGGCACCATTTTAGAGCTAGCTTACCCCACACTGATTGGTCCAGTTCAGCAGTTCAAAACCAGAATGGGGAACTAGGCAGACACTGTTCTGACTGCAAAAGAAATCAGGTTAGACAAACTGTAATTTCATTATCACTCTAAATGGTTTCTGGCAAACAGTTAAATCTTTCAGATAGGTTCCCTTTGCACTCCTAGTGACTGCAAAAATGAAGTGAATTGGCAGCAGCTTGAGTGGTACTCAATCAAAGAAACACACAGTCCCCCATACAAACTAATTATGTCTGCAAGCAGACAGCTCTTAAAGAGACAGTACCAGAGGTTCTAAAAACACTCACTGATAAATGGCTTAAATGCCAAACACCATTCAGGCTTGGAGCATTCAAGCAAGCTCCTGGAAGTCTTTTGGGAACCCCCATTTGCAGGGGGGTTACATCTGTAATAACAAATAACTGTAACAGGTAACAAAACACATAATCGATAGCAGAGCCTGACGAAACTTCCCTTTCCTTACTCAGCAACTCCAATCAACAGTATTAGGTAGTTTATTTATTCCCTGTGCACCTCTTTGTGAACTCCAGGCCAAGGGACAGTTTACTCCCTTCTGGAAACACTACTCCCTTCCCTCCTTTTGCTCACACCTGGCAACATAGATATACTTTAAAAGACTAAGAACCTCTGTGCGCAAGCACTGAGGCAATGGTTACCCCAAAGGGCATTTGGCCGGGAAGCCAAGTTTCAAAGAAATACAAAATCACACATGCCCCCATAATGCAAAGCATCATGGGCTGCATGTGCAGATCACCACAGAATATTATGCTGGTTCAACTTTAAGCAGAAATGCATGGTACTGGCGTACTAGCCTGTGTATATTCGGAAACCCTCCTTGTACTCCCTCAAGCACAGTGCTTATTTTGTTTCACCTCCCCTGCCTGCTTTTTCTTGTATTCATGCAGTCCCCAGAATTATTCCAAAAATGTTTAAACCTAGTGCTCTGCAGTGTTCAACTCTTAACTGCCCCAGGCACGTTATCATACATGTTTAGAGTGCCTACGCCCTGTTGGTCATACTGTGCATGGTCCCTATAACCTCCCCGTCCTCCTCCGAATCGTTAAAATTAGCCTGCATCTTACAGATACAATTCCAAAATTCAGCTCAGTTCCTCAAGGTTGAAAAGAGAGCCCACATGCATGAGTTATTTTATGCCCCCCCCGGCTATATTCCAGTTCATCAAATCAGACCACGAACAGTTTATGGCACGGCGTTTTCAGTTGGTACAGTGTATTCCTAAGAGTTCATAGTGTACCCAGCACAATCCCAGTTTATATCCCTCGGTTGGGATTGGAGAGTGGATAAGCTCTTTCATGTTAGTGCTGATTCTGTTGCAGTCAAAGAAGCTGGCAGGGGCAGCAGGGTCTTGTCTATAATACATTAAACAATTCACAGAGTTTTCTGTATGTAACCTCATGGGAACTCCATGCCGAAATGTAGTCTACTCGCAGAAAATAAATGGCAGTGTATGGGAGAAAGGCTGCAAGCCCACGAGTAGATCTAGGGCCCAGCCAACACACAGAGTCTTCATGCTTTAAGGGACAGTTCATGATTTACAAATCTAGATACAGCATCAGATCAGTCGATTAGCTTCTTTTCCTTGCAGAAACGTTTGGCCTTTTCAGTCTCCCAAAAAGGATACGGATGTCCCTCCAGCCTCATTGCTAGAGTAAGCAAAATGAAAATCAGCCCCCTTGGCTCTCAGTGTATTCATTAGTGGTGCAAAGGCTTTTCACTTGATTTGAACTGGACAGGAGAAGATTTGGTTCTCACCATATTTAAAAGTTCCTACTGGCCATAAGCATTTAAATATGTTGCTTATTTGGGAAATGGTGCATTCAGATCATAAATTGTCTTGGGGGTGCATTCGGGCAGGGGCTTTTGGGACAGGGCCTAGTGTGCCCTGACTATTCAGATATGAGCCTGCTGTGCCCTTTCTATGCATATATGGGCCTTAAGATCTTCGGTATCCAAGATTCCATAACTGGCACCATGTCCTGACCTTCCGTGCCCTCTGGCAGGCCTCTTACATGGGTTTTGTTGCACCTGTGATTGTTTTCTTGCACATCAGGATGGTCCCGAAGATTGGCTGTCTTCTTTCCTAGTTTCACTGCATGGCCTTCTATCCCTGCAACTTCATATTCAACCTTGGAAATTTGATTTTTGCCAACTGCAATGTGTGCTCCTTGATTCTCGTATTTCTGTGCCAGGGTATCAAGTTCTACTGAAACTTCCTCCAATTTAAGGGACAGTGTAGCCAAGACCAGAGCAGTGGCCATTCACCCTTATGCCTCCATTGTTTCCTCCGAGGCCTCCTGAGCAGTATTGACCTCAGCCCCTTGCTGGGTCCCAGCTTTGAGTCCTGTTTTTTTGGTCTCTGTTGCCAGTTTGTGCCTGGCTGCCATTGGGTAGCTGTCCATGATCTCTGGAGACTGTTTTTTTCTGTGTTTAACCGGTGATTTCATGAGGATGGATGATGATTTTATTAATTTTATATCTTGGTGCAAGAGCACACGAGAAGGCATCTAGCTCCATTGGTTGCAAATGCATAATCCCCCACTAGGTTTTTACAACAATTTCTAATGGACATTTTTGGGTGTTTGAGCAGGTCCATAGAGGGCAGCCAAATAGACTAGGCCTGAATGACAGACTGGGGGGTCCTGATTGCGTGATTTGTATGCTTTCTAGATAAAATTTATGTACAGCACATGCCCAAGCCCTGCCCACGCTTACCTGTCAAGGGAAACATGTTAAATTACTTAAGCCCTCAATTGCGGTAGAAGAGCGTGGTGTTTTCTGACATTAAAACAGGCTTGCATAAATCAGATTCCCACTTTCATTTGATGTACCTGGCCAGGCTGAAAATCAGGTTTAAATCAGGCACATGAGTTTTTAACTCACAGAGCAGTCAATTACAGCTTTGTGCAAAGAATTCCCCCTGTGTTCCCATTGTTCCCATATAAGTGCCTACTTCAACCAGCAGCTGAAACAATGGTCCAAAATAAATGGGTATTTTAACTTTGTCTAATGCCCTGATCCCAGTTGTTGCCCATCATCACAGCGCTGTGAAATGGACAGTTTGTGTGGTGCACGCTGAACATTTCAGGAAGCCAGTTTCTACGTGGCCCTCAAGTAACTTGCCCCCAGGGGTTAAGGACTGAGTACCTCTGGGTCATCTTGCACTGTATGCACCATGAACGTGGCTCACTTCCTGTTGCCTATCCCTGCCCCCACACATAGAAATTTAACATGGCGCGTCCATGACAGTATATACCAGCAAGGTTTTGGGTCCTTGGACTGGTTCTTGGCTGCATGGGACACAGCACAGTATTAAGAAAAGATATCCTATCCTGTTTGCACATTCGAGGGCAAGAACCTGACAACTGAGGATCAAAGTCAGCCCTTCACCAGACCCCCATCCTAACTGTGAGTGCATCTGGGCTCTGAAATGGTAGGGGGAGAAGGGACTGCCAGGGCAAGGTTTTAGCTTTCCAATGGTGGGGTTTATATAATTAGAGCTAGGGGGAACAGTGGGCTGGGAATTTCTAACTGCTTAGCCTCCTGCAGAAGTAAGAGGTCTGGTGACCCTGGATTGAGTTGCATGCCAGCAAATACTGATAGTGAATATGAACAGCAAGCCCTTCAGTACACTGCTGCCTTATGGAGGTACTGGACTGTGAATGTGTATGGAGCTTGCATCTGAGAAATGAGGGTATGTTTGGCTGGCCTATGCGCAGTGTAGCACTGCTGTCACATGACAGAGTCAGCATCTCAGAAACGTTGTGCTCTGACCAGCTTGTTGGTCATTAAGTATTGTGAGTCCATTGGGCTGCAGGGTATATCCCCAGGTTTGAAACTGGGGACGTGGACTAGTGAGGCTGTAGGTTTCGGGCTGCACGTGGTGGGGCATGACTGGTCAAATCTTTTGTAGCAAGGCCTTCTGGGTTAATTCGCAGTAAGAATGCTAACCTCCATATGGCCTAATGCAGCTACTTGAATGGTTACCTGACCCTGGAACGTGGTGTCTTGAGTGACTTAGTTGAGGGGAAAGATGTAGAGGCTGACCTACTATTTAGAGTAACATGGAGTTTAAACAGCTACATTAATATAGTCTGGATCGGGGGTGACAGGGCTGCGAACTGATGTTGGTTGTCATATGCACTAGTAGTTTTCCTTCCTTTGCTATATATGCTTCCCTAGGGCGTGGAGGTGTGGGAAGAGAGAGACATGTCGGGAGATGCACACTGGGCACCTTGATGCTGGTGAAGGGGCCAGGTGTCAGTTGGTGGATGCCTGAAATGGTCTTCCAACTGAGGTTGTGGGGGCGAAAACAGTGGTGGGATTCAATAAAGCCTGGGATAAGCATAAGGGAGTCATAAGGGATAGGTAATGGGGTGGCAGAAAAAGTGCTGCAGACCTGGCGGGGTCTACAGTGTAAGCAGTGCAACAAGGAAGGGCAGACCGGATGGGCCATTTGGCCCTTATCTGCCATCAGCTTCTATTTTTCTTTGTAAGTTTTGTGGTGTGTGACATGAGTAATAGGCATCAGTGGTTTAAAAGTTTCATCTTTATATTACTCTAGTGGTTGTTTTGTTTTTATTTAGTATTTCTTATATTACGGGGGCCCATGTGGTTGTGCTGCTCCCTCGCAAGAGTTTGTTGCCTTGTTCATGGCGGATGCAGGAGTCATAAAGTTACCATATAGGGTATGCTGTTTTATCTTAATAAGAGGTTTTTATGCAGCAGACTTTCTTGGACCAGTAAAAAAAAAAGTGGGACAAGGATATGATATTAGAAGAAAAAGAAAATGTTTTTATAACCATTAAAGAATAGTATCCATCTTAATGTCTTAACCTCTGGGTTAACGTCAGAGTAGTTAGTTTAACCTTAGTGGTAGGGAAGATGATGGAATCACTTCTAAAGGAAAGAATTGTCAAGTATCTAGAGGCCAGAGGGGCACAGAACCCAAGGCAGCATGGATTCACAGCGGGAAGGTCATGCCAGACAAATCTGATAGATTTCTTTGACTGGGTGACCAAAGTAGTAGATCAGGTAGGGGCTGTGGACATGGCCTACCTAGACTTTAGCAAGGCATTTGACACAGTCCCACACAAAAGATTAATATACAAGTTAGCCAGCCTGGGAGTGGGTCCCAAGATGACAGCCTGGGTAAAGAATTGGCTGGAGAATACGACACAGAGAGTAATAGTAAATGGAGTCCACTCTGAAGAAAGGGGGGTTACTAGTGGGGTACCGCAGGGTTCAGTATTAGGACCGGTCCTGTTCAATGTCTTATAGCTTACATTGCAGAGGGACTGGAAGGAAAGTATGTCTTTTGCAGATGACACAAAGATCTGCAACAGAGTTGATGCACAAGGTGGGTGGAAAGGATGAGAAGGGACTTGGCAAGGTTAGAGGAATGGTCAAATGTATGGCAGCTTAGATTCAATGCTAAGAAGTGCAAGCTAATGCACCTGGGAAACAAAAACCCAGGGGAAGAGTACACAATGGGGGGTGAGATACTAACAACAACAAAAATGGAAGGGGACCTGGGGGTAGTCATATCAGATGACCTAAAGGTGGGCAAGCAATGTGAGAGGGCAGCAAGGAGGGCTGGGGGGATACTGGGATGCATAGGGAGAGGCATCACCAGTAGAAAACAGGAAGTTATTATCCCTCTGTACAGACAGCTGGTGAGACCCCATCTGGAGTACTGCGTGCAGTTCTGGAGCCCCAATCTCTGCAAAGACATAGACAGGATGGAAGCTGTCCAGAGGAGGGCAACTAAAATGGTGCAGAGTCTGCACTGGAAGACATATGAAGAGAGACTTAAGGAGCTTAATATGTATAGCCTCAAGGAAAGGAGGGAGAGGGGGGACATGATAGAAACTTTCAAGTACCTCAAGGGAATCAACAAAGTCCAAGAGGGTAGCATCTTTCAAAAAAAAGAGGTGTGCAAGAACAGGGGGGCTTAATTTGAAGATAGAGGGGTTGGCGGCTCAGAGGTAATTTAAGGAAGTATTTTTTCACAGAGAGGGTTGTGGATGCAAGGAATGGCCTTCCGGAGGAGGTTGTGGAGTCAAAAACATTGGTGGAATTCAAGCATGCATGGGACAGTCATAAGGTGATTCTAGGGGGTGGGGGTAGGAAGAAGTAGGCTGCTGGTTAACTAGGATCTGCAGCTTATCCATTAGGTAGGGAAATGGGCAGACTGGGTGGGCCAAGCGGTCCTTATCTGATGTCAAATTCTATGTTTCTAGAGACTGGATTGGGCAGGTATTATGGGACAGTAGCTGCAGCAGGTGCAATGGCATGACAGTATTGATATGCAGGAAAATTAAATTTCGGCCAGACAGCATGTGGCAGCACCCTGAGGGCAGGATATTGATCATGTTGAGGGATTTACACATTTAGGCAGCACTGGAAAATGTGTATGCCACTAACACAGACAGGTCAGAATTCATTTTTGATCTTCATAGAAGACTCTTTGATCCATCCTAGAGGGTTATGCTTAGCGGTGGTGATTTTAATACTGTACTAAACCCCCTGCTGAACAGTAGCAGTGCAGTAAAAACTGTGTCTCAAATTGCACAGGCTGTTGAAGGGCTACTGAAAAAATTTACTTGTGGACACTTTGTGGCTCCTACACCCAGAAGCCAGGAGATGCTCCTTTAGGTTCATTTGCCACAGAATGTCCTCATGAAAAGACTATCGACTTTTCTCAAGTGAAGTGGTTTCAGGCATGAAAAATGTGCAGATTCTGCCTATTGTACTTTCAGATCAATCCCTGTTGAGATGGAAGTTGCAGTTTATTCGGCATGACAAAACAATAAAAGAAAAAAAATCACTGCAAACATAGAGTTTATGTTGCTCAGGTCTCTGGCAGACACCTCATGGTTGTTGATATCAGAGAGTGAGAGAGAGACAGAGAGACAGAGATGGAAGGCACTGCAGTGGAATAAACACCTGATAAGAACAATTCAGATGCAGAATGGATACAATGGGGTTAAGCAAAAAAACAATACAATAAAAACCTGAGAGAGGCAGTATAGTTTACATACCGAACAGCTTTCCTGAATTATATAGCCACGGGCCCCAATGCCAATATCATCCTAGCACTGAGACTAAAGTAAGAACAAGCCCACTTACAGGGGATTCCGATGTCAGGGAATCCTGTAGTGACCAAGGATTCCAAGATCATTAATTCAACCTTCGCCTCCTTCTATCAAGACCTGAATAGGTCAGAGAATGACACTGGACCAGAGGAAATGTTTCATCTTAGCACTTCATCTTTCATCACTGTGTGAAGAAGAGCAGGGTCTCGCAAGTACAGCCATCTCAGTGGGAGAAGTGAATGATGCCATTAAAGCACTGACCAAAGGGAAAGCACTTTGTACTGATGGCTGTTCCCTGGATTTTCACGTGACCTTCTGGACTCATTGGCCCCTATTCTATGTGAAATGTACATAGAATTTCTAGAAGATGGGAAACACATACTGTACAGTCATGAAGGATGGTATCATCACACTCCTTTTAAAACCACGGAAAGATGAAATATCGTGCATGAGTTTTAGGCCGATAGCTGCTGAATTGGATACAAAGATATATACGAAAATATTAGCCAGTCAGTTATATCAAGTACTCCCCTTGTTAGTCAGCTATGAACAAACAGGTTTTATGAAGGGCTGCCACATTACAGGCAATCTCAGAAAGGTTTCCTGAATCCGTCAGCATGCTTATAGTCTTTGAGTACCAGTTGTCCTGATCTCCTTTGATGTTGAGAAGGCATTCGACTGGATGAAGTGGGCATACCTGTTCAATCTGTTTAGTTGGACCATCCCCATCTTCTCTCACATGATTCGCTGCCTTTACACACAACTGATGACAGCTGTAGGTACAAACGCTCTGATTTCGAAGAGATTTACATTAGAAGGGGTGCCTCTTGTCTCCTTCACTGTTTACTGTAACATTGGAGCCCTTCCTTAGGGCAAATAATTTTAATGTCAAAATCCAAAGAATATTAACCCATGGAGTGTTGAGCAAAAGCACGGCCTTTGTGGACAGTGTATTCCTATCTCTGCAAAATGCTAGTGAATCTGACCCTCCCTTCCTGAGCTGCATCACCACATATGCCATATTTTAGGGATACAAACTCAGTGTCGATAAGATGGAAGTGTTGCTGGCCCACAGCTGATGTAAGAATGTAAGCAGAGCATGACTGTGGGTTCAAGTATTAAATGGAAACCCAAGCTTATATGGTACCTGGGCATTCAGTTGCATCCTTCACCATCAAAGACTTCAGATGCTAATTAGAAATCGATGATGGTGTGGCAATGTCCACTGATATCCCAGTTCTGCATCTTGATAAGTGTCCCTTAACCCCTTTCTCAATCAATCAATCAAAATCTTTATTTATCCAGGTGAACATCATTGAGCAGAGCTCTTTTACAAGACAGACCTGGTTAGAACAGGGTAGGGTAACATTCATCATAAAAACATATAAATACATGTAAATAAGTATATAAACACAAACACAATGGTGCAGTAATAGGGGAGTCAAATGATAAAAGGAAGACAAGGCAAGCCATAACAGAGGAGGATTCAAATACAAGGGGGCAAGTCCACCATTGAACCATGCAACTGTATATAAACCATGTTCTCTGTATAGAAGTACCAGTTAGTAATTTTTTTTTGTATTTGAAATGTTTATTGATTTTTAGAGACTTATGTGCAGACACAGAATCAGTGTGCGCATGCAACAGTATATTCTGTCATAATTGTATGCAATAAATGCTTAGGGTCACAGTAAAAGTTTTTCTTGTACAAGGTTGTGTCCAGATCCATTTACTGCTGTTTCTTCCATCCAGTGATAAGCTGCTGGTAGTCCACTAATCTCTATGAGAAAAGAAAGCACAAGGCAAGCAAGAAAAAAGAAACAACTGAGTCATCGTATGCAATCGAAGAGTGAGAATGGAGGGGGAGAAAAGGGGATCCACAAGACCCAGAACTCCCTAGTTCATAGGTCACCCAACAAGGCATCATGGGACGAAAAAACATCATGATCCATAGTAAACAATACTGACTGTTGCCACCTGGTGCTAAACTGTGGTAAACACCCCTGTAACATAGAAGCCAGGCACTCTGTCAAGTAGACAGTTTACAGTAGCTTGCCATTGTGCCAGGGTTGGGCAATCCTATGAAAGCCAGAGGTGTTTGACACATTTTCTAGCTGCTAGTGTAAAGGTGAAAAGCAAACTACAGGGAGAGATGCAGACATCCTCTGCCAAAGTAGAAAGAAGCACCAACTGTGGGGTCAAGAGTTGTGTGGTGCTATATATATATATATATATATATAGATATAGATATAGATATAGATATATGTCTGAGAGTACCCCCTCCAGAACCTCCCAAAAGGGTTCGAGAATTGCACATGACCAAAATATCTATGTATAATTAGCCTATTGCTCTCTGCAGTGACTCCAGCAGGTCCTGCACTGTGGTCCCATAAACTGGGCTTGTATATTTGGGGAGTGGAAATACAGATTACCGCACTTCCAGGCAAATTCCTTCCAGGGGACCACCAGAGAGATTACTCTGAGAGAAGCGATAGCTGATATCAACCATATTTTGGGGGATAGGTACCTCCAATTCCACAGACAACTTCAGAGATATGGGGAATGATTTTATATCTTCCTGGACATAAGTCTCCACCACTCATTCACACTATTGGGATCTGTGCCTGAGGCACCAGGACCCATCGGGAGCAAACTTTTTGCTGGAGGGTCGGCGCCAGAGATGGCGCCGCGAGGAACTGGCGCCCGAGCCCTAGCTCGTGGTAATGCTCTATCTCAAGGCCGACCTCCAACCTCAGTTCCTTTTTTTTTCCCCGCCCGCCGAGTGTACCCCCAGTGATGACGCCGCTGTTTGTCGGGAGTCAAATCTAAACTAGCAGCATAGTTTTCAGTTTTATTATTTTGTAGTATTATCTCAATACAGTATCGCTTAAATTTATTCTTATTTTTAAAATAAATACAATAAAGAAGTCTCAGCCTACTTTGGACGGAGTCGACTATGAGCAGGTCAGGTGGCGGTAGAGACTTCGTGATAAAGCTGTTCAGTCAGTCGGGCTGGGTCCGGTCTGCCGCCTTTCTCCAGAGGGGGTCTGACAATGGTCAGTCCAATGCCCGGGGGGATGGGCGGTCCCCCCGGAAGCATAAAAATAAACGGTCGCACTCTCGGCACCGTTCGGCCTCGAGCTCTTCTTCGGCCCACAGGTCTAAAAAGAGAAGGCATCACTCGAGGTCGCCCTCTGATATGTCTGCACGTAGACGCTCGGTTATCGGGGCTAGTTGCCGGTCTCCTCCTCCGGAGTCGCCAACCTCTGCTTCTGGTAGCCGACGGCTTCGACATCGGAGCCCTACCCCGCCCGCAGGTAGGTCTTCAGATGAGCAGTTTCATCAGTGGGCCGCTCTTATGGAGCAATGGGCTCGGAGGTTGGTTCGGCTACCTGGCTCGGTCGCTGCTGGGCCTTCAGGCTCTTTGGGCGACCAGGTAGGGCGGTTGGACCTTCCTGGTCACGCAGCACCTTCTTCTGTGCCGTCGACTCCGTGCTTAGGTGTTTCCCCCCCCTCACATGGCTATGGCGCAGGGGGCCACACCGATGCCCTTATCTCCTGCTCTTCTTCCTTCAAAACCTGTTTTTCCGAGTCTGGGAGTGTTTTCGGTGCCCTCGGCGTCGTGTGGCCTCTTGGCGCCGTCCTCGGCGTCGATGCTGCGCTTGGCGACATCCTCGGCACCGTGCGGCTTCTCGGCGCCGCGCGGCTTCTCTGCGCCGTTTTTGGCGCCGCGTGGTCTCGCGGCGTCATTCTCGGTGCCATGCACTTCCTCGGCGCCGGGGCTCTCGGGGACTCCTCTTTTCAGTTGTTTTCTTCTTCCTCCTCTTCTGATTTTCATTCCTTTCCTGTCCATACAGTCTCTCCTGGACTGTCAGGAGATGACGTTGAGCCTGACCCAGACCTTCGGTTGGGTGATGAAGTGGACGAAGCAGGATCTATTACTGCTACAGAGCCTGTGGTCGAGGACCTGTCCTTTAAGTCTCTGTTGAAAAATCTGAGTTCCACACTTTCTCTCCAGACTACAGACATCGATCCTGGGAAATTAAGACTCCAATATCTTCATGCCTCGGAGATCCCTATGGATTTGACTCCTCCGGTTCAGCCTTCCTTCGAGACGCTGTCTCAAATGGTATGGAATAATCCTGCTCTCACCCCTTCGGTGGCTAAATCCATTGATAGGAAATATTCAGCCCCCAAGGATCGTCCCATTTTGGCATCTCAAGCCTTTGAAGATCCTATTGTAGTCCTGGCAGAGAATGATTAGGTCGTTCTTCCTCAAACTACTACAGCTCGACCTACTAACAAAGAATCTCGTAAGATAGACACCTTAGGTAAGAGAGTCTTTGCTGCTTCTGCTCTAAGTATGCGTATTGCCAGTTACCAAGGCTATTTTTCCCAGTATGAGTATATCCTGTGGCATTCTATCAAACAAATGGTTGACGCCCTACCGGAGTCAGAGTCAAAGCCAGAGCTTCTTCAAACCATTACCAGAGGTATTGAATCTAACAACCAGCAGGTTAAAGCAGCCATGGATGCTTTTGACACTGCTTCCCGTTCAGCGGCTGCTGGTATTTGCACCCGCCGTCATTCCTGGCTGCGCACTTTGGGCTTCACGAATGACACGCAGCAGCAGGTGATGGCATTGCCCTTTGACGGTGCATATCTTTTTGGTCCTCAGGTAGAGCAAGCTCTAGAAGCTACACAAAAGACTAGGTCAGCCATTAAGTTGGCTTGGCCCCCTCCTGCCCCCTCTCAAGGGCATGCCAGTAAACGTCAGTTTCATAATCGCCAGTTCTTTCGAGGCAGAGGAAGTTTCCATAAGAACCAACCTACCCAACCTCAAAAGAAGGCGCAACAGAAAGCCAGGGCCCAAAGTGCCCAGCGCTACCTTATGAATTGCTGGCCCAAGTTCCATCTCAGCTGCCCGAGGTGGACTTTTCCTCTCCAGTGGGAGGTCGTCTGATGCACTTCTACAACCAGTGGAAGTCCATAACCTCAGACAAATGGGTCCTTCGGATAATTCGGCAGGGGTATTCACTCAATCTTGTGGAGACCCCTCCGGATCATCCCCCCAAATGGCAGCCCAGGCTGTCAACCCTTCAGTCAGACCTTCTCGCACGAAATTCAGGGCCTTCTGAACAACAGGGCAGTAGAAGTGGTGCCACTGCATCAACGAAACACGGGGTTCTACTCCCACTACTTTCTGGTTCCAAAGAAGTCCGGGGGAATGCGCCCCATTCTAGATCTCAGAAAGCTAAACAAATTTCTCCCCAAGGAGAAATTCAAAATGATTTCTCTGGGAACCCTGTTACGTCTGCTTCATCAACATGACTGGCTAGCCTCCCTAGATATGCAGGATGCTTACCTGCACATTCCTATTCACCCGAGGCATCACAAATTCCTGAGGTTTGTGGCTCTGGGACAACATTATCAGTTCAAGTCCTGCCTTTGGGCTATCCTCGGCCTTGTAGTTTTTACAAAGTGTTGTGCAGTTCTACTTGGTGCACCTCAGAAGGTCGGAATACAGGTGTTTCCTTATCTGGGCCGATTGGCTTCTAGAAGCCCTTCCAGGCAAGGGACTCTGGACGCCATAGAGACGGCTTCGCGCCTCCTTACGTCCATGGGAGTTCTGCTCAACCTCAAGAAATCGCAACTGCAGCCCTCCCAGAGGCTCCTTTTTATAGGGACTCTTCTGGACACCTCCTGTGCGAAGGCTTTTCTTCCAGAAGACAGGAGGAACGATATCCTTCAGATGGCCCGTCACATCGGGGAAAACAGCTCTCTCGATGCAACGGATGCTAGGCCTCATGGCATCCTCAGTGTTCACTGTACCCCTAGCACGTCTGCACATGAGAACCACCCAGTGGATGCTCAGTACTCAGTGGTCCCCAACCACTCACCCACAGTCCCATCTCATCAAAGTGACAGAACCTTTAAAGAGGTCACTCACCTGGTGGTCTCAAGAGAGCAATCTCTTGGAAGGATATCCCTTTGCTCCTCTGGACCATCAAATCTCCATTACCACGGACGCATCCCTAATGGGGTGGGGAGCTCACTGTCAGGCTCTCCACACTCAAGGTGTGTGGACTCAACTCGAGTCCCAGCTTCACATAAACGTCCTAGAAATGAGAGCCGTCCTTTATGCGGTCTGAGTGTTGAAGGACATTCTCTGTCACAAGAACATTCTCCTTCAAACGGACAACAAAGCAGTGATGTATTACATCAACAAGCAGGGCGGTGCTCATTCTTACCCCTTATGCAGGGAAGCAATGAGGTTATGGGAATGGTGTTTGGAGCACAACGCTCTAATTCAAGTGGTCTACCTGCCAGGTGTACAGAACGACTTGGCAGACCGTCTCAGCAGAACAGAGACAGATCCTCACGAGTGGTCTCTTGACTCGACCATAGTTCAGTCTCTATTCGAAGAGTGGGGAACTCCAGACCTGGACCTTTTTGCATCCCCACTCAATGCAAAACTGCCTCTCTTCTGCTCCAGAAATCCAGGGCCTGGCATTTTCTGTCAGGATGCGTTCAGGCTGCGATGGACAAAATGCTTTCTTTACGCCTTTCCGCCTCTTCCTCTAATTCAGAGAGTACTCCTCAAGTTCGAATCCCAGGGGGACAAGATGATTCTCATTGCTCCCTTTTGGCCTCGGCAGCTGTGGTTTCCACTACTCAACAATATGTTGGCAGTTCCTCCGAGACCACGTCCCCTACAGATGAACCTTTTGACTCAGGGACTGGTGGTCCATCCCTACCTGAGATCACTTCACCTTCACGCTTGGCTCCTGAAGGGGTCGAAGTAAACTGGTTCAATGTCTCTCGAAGAGTTAAAGATATTCTTCTGGCTGCATGGAAGCCAGCCACTCGGAAAACTTACACAGCCAATTGGAAGTGTTTTTCGCTTTGGTGTGCAAAGTCCTCTTTGAATCCCTTTTCCTGTCCACCAGATAAGGTTTTGGAGTACCTTTTGGACCTCTCAAATTCAGGTCTGCAGTACTCTACAGTCAAAGTTCACCTTAGTGCCATTTCAGTGTATCATGAGCCCGTTTTTTCCTTAACATTGGCTCAGTTACCTATGGTTAAGAGATTTCTTAAGGGGATTCTGCATACCAGACCTCCTACAAGATGTCCAGTTGCAGCCTGGGACATTAATCTTGTGCTAGACATGCTCACTCGGAAACCTTTCGAACCTCTGGCTACCTGTGAGCTAAAATTTCTCACCTGGAAGACTGCCTTCCTAGTGGCCATTACCTCAGCCCGCAGGGTCTCTGAGATACATGCCCTGGTCACAGACCCTCCATATACTGTGTTCCATAGGGACAAAGTAGTTCTTCGTACTCATCCTAAATTTCTTCCTAAGGTTGTGTCAGAATTTCATCTAAACTAACCTTTGGTCCTTCCCTCTTATTTTGCAGACTTCCAAAATGAAGGGGAATGTTCTCTTCATTCTTTGGATGTTAAGAGGGCCTTGTGTTTCTATCTAGATAGAACCAAGGATTTTCACAAAGCTCAGCAACTATTCATTTCCTTCAGTGAGACCCGGCTGGATCAACCTGTCGCTATCAGATGTATCTCATCATGGCTAGTGGCGTGCCTTCGTCACTGCTATTCCATGGCGCAGGTTAAGTTGGAGGGTAGAGTTTACGCTCACTCTACTAGAGCGGTCGCAGCATCCCTAGCGGAAATCCGAAACGTGCCCATTGCAGACATCTGCAATGCGGCCACCTGGAGCTCAGTGCATACTTTCGTTAAATATTATGCACTAGATGTCCATGCCAGACGACATTCTTCCTTTGGCAGAGCCATCCTCAATGGACTTCTGTCCTAGAAACGTGAGCTCTTGGTCTCTCCTGCCGCCCTCTCGGGGGATTATTAGCTTGGTACACTCCCAATAGTATGAATGAGTGGTGGAGACTTATGTCCAGGAAGATATGAAAATTACGTACCTACCGTAATTCTTGATCTTCTTGGACGAGTCTCCACCACTCATTCACACGCCCACCCTCCGTCCCCTGAGTTCACCTCTGTTGTTGGTCTTCACTCCCTCAAATCTTTAGGCCGTGAAGACTTCTTTGTTGACCCTTCTTACACGGGTCGCCCGGACTATCTTATGTCCGGTCTTTAGGTCAGGCTACCCTTCTAGGTTAGTTATGCTGCACCTCCTTGGTAAAAAAGGTACTGAGGCGGTTGGAGGGTCGACGCCGAGATAGGTGTTACCGTGCGAGCTAGGGCTCGCGGCGCCATCTCTGGCGCCGACCCTCCAGCAAAAAGTTTGCTCCCGATGGGTCCTGGTGCCTCCGGCGCAGATCCCAATAGTGTGAATGAGTGGTGGAGACTCATCCCAATAGTGTGAATGAGTGGTGGAGACTCGTCCAAGAAGATCAAGAATTACGGTAGGTACGTAATTTTCATATCCTATAGGTTGCACCAGCCCCTTGTATATGTTGCCAATAAGGTGTCCCCAATGTTCTCCCTGGAGGGCCCCTATAAAATAATTCACAGTAGGTGGGGGAGGGGGGGCTTCTTATAGCTAGGACCCAAGCTTGAAAAATATGAGCGGAGTTGGAGGCACTGAAAATGATCCCCTGTCCTCAGACCATAGGTGGACTTCAGGTCCTGGAATTTTTGTATACCTTGTTAAGAACTGAAATATATGTTAGGCCCTGCTTCAACCACTGGTGAAATGTGTGAGCGATCTGAGCTGGGGTGAATTCTGAATCCCTGGCTGTCACTCTACAAAACACCAGCATTGACAGTACCTCTGGGAGTCTGTCAGAGTAATTCCATTGCTGGAATGTTATCACAGATATCATAGGTACTATACAAGAAAAGAAGGCATAAGCCCATAACTGCTCGCTAATTTTCTTGAAGCGGTATCCTTTGATGTTATTCTTTTTACAGTACTCGTCTAGCTTTGTTTTAAACTCATGCATGCTACTGCTCCATACCACATCATGTGGGAGTGAGTTCCAGACTATCACCCTTTGACTGAACCATGAACACCTTTTGTTTGTGTAATTCTACCCACTTTAAGCTGCAGCACATGGGCCCTAGTAATATGATGTTGGCTCCTTAGCTGCAAGCCTAGACATTCCCAAAAGTTGTAATTCTCAAGTACTCTAAATATCAAGCATACAGTATATCACCAATTAACCTTCTATACTCCAGTGTAAACAAACCCAGTTTATCCGATCTGGGGCCAGATTCACAAATCTTTGTCCAAGCGCAAACCCAGTTTGCCCAGAGTTGGTATCCAAAAAGCCCAGCTTGCCCCTGGGCAAAGTTGGGAGGGGGGCCGCAATGCAAATGAGGGGAAGGGAACTGCATATCCCCGCAGTGCAATTCACAAAAGTTTTGCTCCACACAAGGGCCTTTAGTGGAGGCCCTTGCGTGGCGAAATTACCACTGACCAAAACCTGGTAGTATTCCATGCAACTCTAGTGGTTGGCAGAGGTACTGCACCCCCCGTCCCCGATTGCCAAGCCTAGATGTAAAATTAAAGTTTCCATAATGCAGAGGTCCATCCCCACTCCCCGATCATGGACTCGATAAGTGAAAGTAAAGGTTCCATAGTGTAGTGGTCCCTCCCCCATCCCAGATAGCCCACCCGAGATGTTAAAATAAGTTTCCATGGTGTAGTGGTCCCTCCCTGGTCCCTGCTTGCCCAGCTGACATGTTATAATGTATTTTTCCGTAGTGTAGTGGTCCCCCACTGCGGCTGGCCATTGACTGAGCTCTCCTGGAATGCGTACTGTATAGTATGCTCTCCAGGAGGGCTCAGTCAGCTGCCAGCTGTGGTGGTGTGAGGGGGGCTGTGCTGGTTGCTGATCAGTGATTGAGATGGGGGGTGGTGGTCACATTGTACAGGGTGGGGGGAGGGATCCTAGACTACCAGGGAATGTTTTTTCATATCTGGGGACTGCGGTCGGTGACGGGCAGGGACCGCTACACTATGAAAAATTATTTTAACATTTTGGGTGGGAGATCAGGAACCGGGGTGTGACCAATACAGTATGGAAAATGATTTTAACATCTCGGGTGGGAGATCAGGGACCAGGGTGGGACCGCTACACTATGATAAATAATTTTAACATCTCAGATGGGCTATCGAGGATTGGGGAAGGGACCACTACACTACTGCAAAAAGATTATGACATGTCAGGTCAGCGATCGGGGACCAAGGAGGGACCACTACACTATGGAAACATTAGTGCTGAGTCTGCGATCGGGGAGGGGGAGGGCACCACTTGACTACCAGGGACTAACATCATTGAGAACTGTGATCGGAGGATGTGGGGGGCACTAAACCACCATGGAATGATATGGGGCATGGGTTGCTGGTGGGGGCGTGCTAAGCCACCTGTGGACCATCCAAGTGGGCCCATAATGGGCATACTAATAGCCAATAACGCCCTGCATGCCCAATGGACTCATTTGCATGTCTCCCTTACTGAATAGGGGCTTAGCCCATATGCGTTAATGTTGCCTGCCCATTCTCCTGGCTGGCTGTGGGGGGCAGTGCTACTGGGATTCCTGGTGCTTTTCCTTGGTTACCACTGCCCCCTCGCCCTATTCACAGTCTGATGATAGGATTGCCCCCCAGCACAACTGCGAAGTGACGCGCAAACATTTGTGTGCCACTTTACATTTTTTTTGTGAATCCTGCCCCTTTTCTCATAGTGTAGATTTGCACATTCGTTATCAATGTTGTTATGGCCATGTATTTAGTAAATCTCCCTGTATTACCACTGCAACTAGGATTCACATAAAGATAATGGTGATTAAGATGAAACTTCAAAATTTCCAGAGGGCTGTGCAAGAAGGGAGAGACCACTAATATAAAGTTCGTAAGTGGGAGGTGAGACAATAATTAAACAAACAGGAAAAGCTGGCACCGATGAACTTGGGGTGCATAACCTGTATGCCACAATCTTCAAGGAAAAGTTCATGCACTCACCATCGCACATTTATCACTGCACAAACTGATGTTGATGCCATGATGAAGATGCAGGGTGACTTATTTATTAAAAATACAGCTTTTGAAACCAGGGTCCAGACACACACACACAGGTGCCTCTCACACCAGCATTTCGTATGAACACTACATGCTTTTTCAAGGTACTCAGAGAATACCATTTCAAATTTGGTAGACTCAGAACACCCCTTATCTTTTTGCAATTAAGTATTTAATCTGGATCTGGGGCTTAGAGCCTCCCCACAAGAACCTGGAGATGATCCTATTCCAGGAAGTAAAGTACATCCAGGAAGGGGAGATTGGCAGGGTCTGCAGAAAATACAAAATCCTTAGTAGGACATTCATATGAATAGTCACCACCCTAGGGAAGAAGCTGAGAGGCAGTAGCGTTCAGGTATGCAGATCTGCTTGTATTTGTTGCATGAGGGGTTCCCAATTAACTAGCTCTAAAGGATCCAGGTTCTATGGGATGTATACACTCAGTTATTTCAAGGTACTTTTATGCCATTTAAAGGGGTACTGACGCTTTATATTGGGAGTTTGTAATAGATTTGCAAGACCTCTGTTTTACCTATGTTCAGATTGTGTCCCACCACTGCCTTAAATTGAGCTAGTTCAGACCAGACTGCAGGCAATGGGTGAGCTGGGTTATGCAGAGTAAGATATAATCAGTATAAAGAGCCACTTTAAACTTCATACTACCCACTGGGACATCCTTTACCTGCAGATTATTGCAAATGGATTTTGCTAACATCTCTATTTAGAGGGCAAACAAAGTGAGAGATAAAGGGCAGCCCTGTTGGACGCCCTGCTTCAGAGGGAAGGGGCAGTGAGGGAGTCATTTATCTAGGGTTACCACCTGTCCCTATTTTTGCAGGACAGTCCTGATTTGGGCAGCTGTATCTTGTGAAAAAACATACAAAATACTACATGTCCTGTCGCTATAGAAACATAGAATTTGACAGCAGATAAGGACCGCTTGGCCCACCCAGTCTGCCCATTTCCCTACCTAATAGATAAGCTGCAGATCCTAGTTAACCAGCAGCCTACTTCTTCCTACCCCCACCCCCTAGAATTGCCTTATGACTGTCCCATGCATGCTTGAATTCCACCACTGTTTTTGACTCCACAACCTTCTCCGAAGGCCGCTCCATGCATCCACAACCCTCTCTGAAAAAATACTTCCTTAAATTACCTCTGAGCCACCCCCATAGTATATAGAGAAAAAGTAGAATAGTAGAAAAAATAGATCTTACTTGAGAGGGCTCTTGCAGTAGGTAATTACATATAGGACTAGCGCCGACGTGTCAGGATCTGAAAAAAATTTCTAGTTAGCAGTCCCTAGCGGACCCTTCACGTCAGGTGACCGGCCATCATGACGCCGGTATAAAGGGCGGTCCGGACACCCGCCCAGTTCTTTTCCTGTCCTAGCTGCAGCGCCTGCGTTAAGTTCTTATCGTCAGTCCTGTTACTTCGCTTTTTTCCGATTAGTTTCAGAATTTTATTTCTCTTTTCGTCAGGTGAACGTCCAGTATATGTCATCCCTTCAAAGAATAAGTGCGACTCAGGGCGCCAACTGCCTCACAAAGATGGTCACTCCTCTGCCTCTTCTGCCCAGGCCCTGACACACTGTCCGACAAGTGTCCGCGACTGCCTCCGGTTCAACGCGGCCACCCGCAGAGCGATGTTAACAGTCCTCAAGCCCATCTCCTCAAAAAGAAGATGTCTGCGATGGAGAAAGAGCTGAGAAAACTTCGGCAGGCGTCGACCTCCCCTGAAGGGCATAAGAAGCGGGATAAGGAAAGGCACCGGGAGAAGGCCTCCTCCGCGGGCAAGATAACATCCCCTCCGGGGGATCGCCCAACGGCAGCCTCCAAGGCTTTGGAGGAGGCGTCTGCCCACCCGATGGGTTCGAGTTTGAGCCTGCTGGGCGTCTCTGGGCAAAAGGAGACTCCAGCCCCCAGTACTGCTGCAGGCCTGAGGCCTACTGGTGCGGGCACCTCCCTTAAGCCGGACGTCGGCTCCTCCGATGTACGCCGGGAGAAGGCCTCTAAGACGCTCGACCCTTCGGGGCGATGCTCGGCTATGTCTCCTTCGGACTGGGCCTCCTCTCATTCTCGGCCTGCCTCCGATGAGGGACCCCCGAAGCCGGACGCCGGCTCCTCTGGCGTCCGCCGGGACTCGGCCCATAAGCCACACGTCGGCTCCTCCGATGTGCGCCGGGCCTCTGAGCCTACGGCGGAACCTACTGTTTCCGTCATTCCAGGCTCTCCGCAGCCTTCGCTGCCGTCAGGGTAGCCCCAGTCCCCCCCCTGCCTGACCCCGGGGATTTCTCCCCCCATCCCCGGACGAGACTCGGGACCATGGGCTACCGTCCGATCCTCTTCAAGAACCAGATCTGACGCTGGTTCCCCTGACGCTGGCTCAGATGCCGACACCGGCCCCACCGACGCCGGTTCCGACACCGGCCCCTCTGACGCTGGCGGAGGATTTTCCTCTTCCTTCGGGCCCTCCACCCCACGGGCCTATCCCGGCTGATCCGCCTGCGGAGTACCCGCTGGGCCATCTGCTCGCAGCTCCTCCAGTGCCTGGGTATCCGCCATCATATCCGGCCGGTCTTCCAGTTCCGCAGTATCCTGCCGCCATACCAGTGCCGACTCTTCGGCTGCAGGACCTGACTCGGGATTCCCGCGGCCGAGTTACGGATACTCCCCCTATGGATTTCCTCCGTACAACTATCCCCCTCCTCCTCCTCCACCGCCCCCTAGGCCGCAGTGGATCTGCAGGAGACTCTTGCTTCTTGGTGGGCTGAGGCCAAGGCTCAGCTCACCAAGGAAGTCGAGAGCCATCTTACGGCGATGGTACCACCCCCAGCTCCCGTACGCCCTAGACGGCACTCTCCCTCTCCTCCTCCGGATTCCCAGGTTCTTCCCCGGGTCCAGAGAGGGGCAGGATACGCGTTCTGGGATCCCTCCCAAGGAAACCGTTCCTCCCCCTAGACGGTTAGGGAGTCTTACTCTGCTTCAGATTCTTCCTCCCCTTCTCTCTCGGACTCCTTGGACGCTTCCGATGGATGTTCCGAGAAAGACGACGAGCCACGCTCTCCGTCCAAGCCCCGGCCGAGGACTCCTCCGAAGTCTCCTCCAGAAGATCCTTCCTTCACGGAGCTGCTTAGGAAGATCCAGGAAGTCCATCAGTGGCATTCTTTAGAACCAGATCCTCAGCGGGTAAAACTCGCTGAACATCTGGACTTGCCCCTTACAGCTCCTACCTTAGTGCCACCCTGGATCGAGCCTCACGCCCACCTTGTTTCCACTATTTGGAAACAACCGTCGGCTTTAGCCCCACTTCCCAGGAAGTCAAACAGGCTATACCAGGCTCTGGAGGGTGTAGACTTTTTAGACTCTCACCCCCGTGCAGACTCGGTTGTCATTAGCGCCGCTCACGGCCGGTCAGCACACCCGAAACATTTGAGCTCATCTCCCCTGGATAAGGAATCTCGCCTTCTGGATCAGTATGGAAGGAAGATCTACGCTTCTTCCACACTGGGGATTAGGGCCCTGAACTATGTAGCACATATGGGGGATTACCAGAAGGCCGTCCTTACCCAAGCGGAATCCAAGATCGACTCTTTGCCTGACTCTCAACTCAAGCAGGAGTTTGCCGACCTGGTCCGTTCTGCTCGTTTGGCCAGTTATCACATTCTGAGGATGACCTACGACGCAGTGGACACCGTAGGACGGAGCTCTGCATTCGCCGTAAGTCTTCGGCGTCACGCATGGCTCCGTGTGTCAGGTCTGGTCCCGGAGGTGCAGTCAGCCATCCAAGAAGCACCTTTCAGGGGTTCTGTGCTTTTCAGTGGCGATGTCAAAGACATCATCACTGATTTGCAGGAGAAGGGGACGGCCCTTAAATCTGTTGATTCAATGCACCGTCCCCATCCCCCACAGCGCCGTCCCTTTCGCAGACGCAGCCGGCCTCAAGTGAAACCTCAGGGAAGGCGGGCCACTAAACATCGGGCCCCCACAGCTGCCAGGCCCCCGCCACCCAAAAAAGCAACGGGTGCCCCAGCTGCGGCGCTGCCTCACACCACCTGACTCCTTCCCTCTCCCACCACCTCCAGACGCCCCGGAGGAACCGGTAGGAGGGAGGTTCTCCCTCCACGTTCCAGGTTGGGAGAGGATAACTTCGGATTCATGGGTGCTTTAGATCATAGCAGAGGGGCACTCCATAGAGTTTCTACAGAAACCTCCACATCACCCCCCTCTGAATTCCGCTTACTCAAGGGACCATCTTCCTTTGGTCAGGGAAGAAATCTCAGCGCTTCTTGCGAAACAGGCTATAGAGCCCATCCCTCCTCACCTCTACGGGACGGGGTATTATTCCCATTTCTTCCTTGTCCCAAAGAAGACGGGGGATCTCAGACCTATTCTCGATCTCAGCTCCCTGAACCTGTATGTGGAGTACAAGAGGTTCAGGATGCTCTCCATTCAATCCCTTTTGCCCCTGCTTTGGCCGGGCCAATGGCTTTGTGCACTAGATATGCAGGATGCGTACCTGCACATCCCCATTCAGCCTTCGCAGCAAGTACCTCAGGTTTGCGTTCAGGGGTCCACTACCAATTTGGGGTGCTCCCATTTGGTCTTTCCTCGGCCCCCCGAGTCTTTACCAAATGCCTGGCGGTGGTAGCGGCCCACCTGCATTCTTTGGGAGCTCAGGTTTTCCCTACCTGGACGACTGGCTCCTGGCGGCCCCGTCCAGGGAGGAACTCCTGCATTTCCTCTCCCTCACCCAGCAGGTGTTCACTGGCCTGGGTATTGCCATCAACCATTCCAAGTCTCACCTAGATCCTTCACAGAGGCTCCAGTTCATCAGGGCAATTCTCGACACAACTTTGTGCAAAGCCTTTCTGCCTCCGGACAGGGGGACATCCCTCCAGTCACAGATTTCCCTCCTATCGGAACACAGGAGGGTCCCAGCGAGGTCAGTGCTCCGTCTACTGGGGCTTATGGCGGCGGCCATCCCGACGGTTCCACGCGCACGCCTCCACATGAGAATCTCTCAGTGGACTCTTCGATCTCAGTGGGATCAACGAGTAGACGACCTAGATCATCTGGTTCTGATCTCCTCACCGATGGTAAGAGACTTGCAATGGTGGATGGTTCGAGAGAACCTCTTCCGGGGGGTCCCCTTTTTTCATCCTCCCCCCGACCAGACTCTGACCACGGACGCTCCAGGCGAAGGTTGGGGAGCTCATCTGGGTCCTCACCGAACCCAAGGCCTTTGGTCAAAGTTGGAGATAGTTCTCCACATCAATGTGCTCGAGCTCCGAGCAGTGCTGTATGTGCTCCAGGCCCTTCACCAATACATCCCTTCCTGGTCACCTAGCTGTCCAAACGGACAACATGTGCGTGGTGTGGTGCATCAACAAGCAGGGAGGAACTCGGTCCTACCCGCTGTGCAGGGAAGCGATGAGGGTCTGGGATTGGGCAACTCTCCCCAACCTTCACCTCACGGCGATCCATGTTCCGGGAGTCGACAATGTCCTGGCAGACAGACTAAGTCGCTCGTCGGCTCTTCCACACGAGTGGGAATTGGACGAAAAAGTTCTAAAAAGCATCTCCCAGATTTGGGGGACTCCTCAGATAGACCTGTTCGCTTCCTCCCAAAACGCAAAGCTTCCAATTTTTTGCTCGCTCGCTCCAGAGCGAGGTGCTTTCTGGAGCGACGCTTTATCTCTAGGCTGGAAGGACAGATTCGTCTATGCTTTTCCCCCAATTCCTCTGGTCCCTCGTGTGCTACAGAAGCTTGCTCTAGAAGGAGCAAGAATGATTCTGATCGCTCCTTTCTGGCCCAGGCAAATCTGGTTCTCTCTCCTACAACAATACTCAGAGGTTCCTCCTCTTCCTCTTCCTTTATCTCCAGGATTGCTGACCCAGGATCAAGGGACCCTGGTCCATCCGGGACTCAAGTCCCTTCAACTTCATGCATGGCTCCTGCAGACCTAGCTCAAGCTCATTTTGGCGTGTCTCCTAAGGTGGCCGAGATTCTGGTGGAGGCTAGAAAGCCCTCCACTAGGGCCACCTATGCCATGAAATGGAAAAGATTTTCTATCTGGGCTGCATCCAGGAACGTGGAGCCTTTTTCCTGCCCTGTGACCATTCTGCTTGAGTACATGCGTCATCTTTTCAACCTGGGTCTCAGTCACTCCTCTCTGAAAGTCCATATGGCGGCTATTTCAGCCTACCATGTCCCTTTCACTGATAAGGCTTTTGCCCAGCTGGAGGTATCTAAAACTTTCCTCAGAGGGGTCCTTCATCTCAGGCCCCCTGTCCGGGCTCCAGCTTCACCTTGGGACTTAAACTTTGTCCTCAAGAAACTTACCCTTCCTCCCTTTGAGCCTGCGACTTCTGCAGACTTGAAGTTTTTATCGTGGAAGACACTCTTCTTGGTGGCCATTACTTCTGCTCGCAGAATTTCCGAGCTCCAGGCCCTCATGTGCAAAATCCCTTATTTGATTTTCCACAAGGATCGAGTAGCCCTTCGCTTGAATCCTAAGTTTCTTCCGAAGGTGGTAGCGGAATCTACCTTGAAGCAGTCTATTGAATTACCTGCTTTTTTCACGCAGTACTCCAATCAAGGAGAATACCTGCTCCATACCATGGATGTTCACAGGATTCTGAGATACTACACCAATAGGACAAAGGATCTCAGAAAGACTGATCAGTTGTTCGTCCCTTTTGCTCACAAAAGAGAAGGCAATGCAGTCTCTAAACAATGCCTATCAAAGTGGTTGGCCCATTGCATCACTTTCTGTTATGACAAGTACAACAAGACCCTCCCGGGTCAAATCAGAGGTCACTCCACTCGGGGAGTTGCAACCTCTGCGGTTTGTTTCAGGAACGTGTCTGCGGAGACATCTGTGCTGCCGCCACTTGGACTTCTGTCCATACCTTTACTAAACACTACAGTTTGACATTGCCTCTTGCTGTAGAGCAGGCTTGTTAGTTGTCTTGCAAGGCCTCCTTTCTTGAGACCTGCTAGATTATTTACTACTTTTGGAGTAGTTCCTCCTCCCGTGCCTTTCATTTGTTCCAGACTGCTTGGGATTCTGTCCTATATGTAATTACCTTACTGCAAGAGCCCTCTCGAGAAAGATAGTAAAGTATGTAAGAACCACTGTAACAGTAGATCTCGAGTTCTTGCAGGTACTACCTTCCCGCCTCCATCCCCCAGGCTTTTTCAGCTACTTTTCCATTGAGGAAATATCTGCTTTCTCTCATCCAGGCCTTCGGGCCTGTGGCGAGGAAAGAACTGGAAGGGAAGAATCAGGACTGCCCCTTTGTACCGGCGTCGTATGATGCCGGTCACCTGATGGGAAGGTGTCGCCAGGGACCGCTAGCTGGAAATTTTTTCCGTCGGGTCCTGCCGATGGCCGGCGTCAGTCCTATATGTAATTACCTACTGCAAGAGCCTCTCTCGAAGATCTACTGTTACGGTAAGTTCTTACATAACTGTACTTTTCAGACTTTCTTCTAAATGTTGCAGAATCTATAGTACTTTAATTAAAATACCTTAAAATAAGAAACTGCAACACTTGGTCTTAATTCTGATTATTCAGAGAAAAAAGTTTGTTGCATCGGTTGAGGTTACATATGTACAGTAAGAAATGGCCCACTTTGGGCTTCTTAAAAGGTGGTAACCCTACATTTATCTGAACATATGCAGTACTTTTGTTGTAGTGTAAAGGGCCCATAGCAATTGGAGAAAACATGAAGGGAAATTTAAGTGTGACAGGATGCCCCACAGGAAACTCCAGGACACCCTGTTTGAATGCCTTTTCTGCATGCAGATTTAAAGATGACCTTCACCGGTCCTTTTAACATTCATGCAAAAATTTCCCCTTCCTGCATTGATTCTTGTTTTGTATTTCTGTAATGTTCTCTGCAATTAGTTTTTGCATTCTGAGCTGCTAAAAACTATGTGATGCACCTGAGCTTCTACACTACTAAGCCCGGTGTTACTACAGACCTTGGGCTGTGCTGGTGACATCACTATATGGAGGAGGAGTGGATCACATTGTGCTGTACAGTGAAGATGTAGTGGTTTCACTAGGGAATGCTTCCATAACTTGGTGCACATACAATGTTTAGCATTGTTCCCCCTTCCCCAAGACACACTCATCAATGCAATATGCCAACTCCAGCGGTTAAGGAATGACTTGTGTGTATGTGATTTAATAAAGTGGATTTATTTCGAGCCTAGGTAGCAAAGCGCAGTGAATTCGAGAGAGTTGCTGTCAGCTGAGACAGCTCACTGTCAGTTTTTTCATCTGTGTTAATGCCTTTGTTTATTTTTATTTATTTATTAAATCTAGGAATTACAATACCTTTGAGCCATGGCTCTTTTACAAAGGTTCCACGTCAGTAGAGTACAAACAAAACAAAATTAAAATAAAAAAACAACAAATTATGAAGCAGCATTAAACAGTATTAAGCAGTTCAGGTATGGCATCATGGAATAAAAATACTTGAGTAACATATACAGGGTGATTGGAAGAATTCTACAGAGAAAACAAGGGTGGCGGAGAAAGGAGTGGCAGACGTAGGAAGACTAGTGCGGCTCGCGTCTTTGTCAAAGTGATCAGGGACGGGAGGCTAAGCAGAAAAGTGGAGGGGGGGATTTATTGAAGCAGTCACAAGAGCTGGAGGCTGTGAGGTGAAGATGTAGCCTAGATCTGAATAATCCTAGGGAGGTGGAGGCGGTGATGTAAGTGCTGAGGGCATTTTTCCAGCTGGGTGCACGGTGGGCAAAGGATTTCTGGCCCTGAATGGTGCGGCATCGGGGGATCTGGAGAAGCTGACGTTCTGAACTTCTGGTGAAACGGGGGTTGGTATTAGGGCATAGTAGGTCTTGGATACAAGGTGGAGTGAGGCCCAAGGTAGATTTTTTCGCCATCAAGCAGGAAAGGTACTTTATGCGATTGGAGAGTTGTAACCATCCCCGTTTGAGTGTAGAGCTCACATGTATGAGTGCATCTTTGGGCACCAGTGAGCAGCCGACAGGCCTTGTTAAGGGAGGTCGTTATGTGCCTGAGGACAGTAGTTGAGGCAGAGCCATAGATAATTAGGCCATAGTCTATGGCAGAGATGACAGAGCTTTCGATAGCAATCTTCAGCGCAGATTGGGTAAGGTGCTGTCTGTTTCGGTATAGGATACCAGTGCGTTGGTTCACAGTTTTCGCAATACTAATAATGTGAGTCCCAAAGGATAGGCAGGGGTCGAGAGAGATTCTAAGGTATTTAAATGATGACACTTGTTCGAGGGTATTTCCTGCGTAAGTATTGATAGCAAGCGGATTTTGCCTTTTCTTGTTTTGTGAGCTGGAGAAGAGCATGAATTTAGTTTTTTTGTGGTTTAGGACCAGTTTGTGTTCTGAGAACCAGTTCTCAGCCTTGGTGAAAGCAAGCTGCAGGCTGAGGAGTAAGGGTTTCGGGTCCTTATGGGTGGAAAGAATCATGGCATCGTCAGCATAGAGGATTATTTGTTCTGGGCAAGATTGAGGAAGGGAGTTTAGAAATATGTATAATAATCTGTACTCAGTAGTGCCTCCCTGTATACCTCATAACATTTTGTCACTGAAATGTTGGATACGGACACTCAACATGTAGGGAAACGAGAGGCACTGGTCTTAATAATGTGGGACAAATTCTCAGAGACACATTCAGAAAAACTGGAAGCTATCTTGACACTAGCCTAACAGTGGGGTGCTAATGACGACTGTGATTGATGCTTTTGTCCTTGAATTGCCAGATAACTGCAGCTCTTAATGAGCTGCCAATCACACCAGGTCATCTGGAACATTGAGAGACAGTAGCATAAGGACTGGACCCTGCTACAGTAGGGACATTTTTAAGTTCATTTTCAGCCATGGAAAACCAGCACTGTTCAAGACGGACAAGTACAGAGTTAGCTGCACTAGCCTTGGCCAATTTGCACTAGGTCTTGGGCTAGTAAAATAATGTTAAAATCAACCCCTGCTTCTCCTGGTAGCAGTGAACACACTACCAAACAACAACAACAAAAATCCCTAACAAAAGCTTTCAGAATAGGGGTTCTTAAAAAATCCCTTGACTAATTCAGCACTACTACTGTAGTATATACACCAAGTCATGGAAGTTTTCCCTGGTGAGATTGCTGCAGTGTCATTGTACAGCACAGTGTGATTCACTTCTACTCCATACAGTGACATCACAGGAGCCGGCAGCTGAACAGGCAAGTGCAGCAGGGCTAAAAAAACAATTCAAAATATGGAAAGAGGAGTAAACCTTTAACAAAACTAACACACGCACACAACATTTGAGGTGCATTACTGCATAAAATGACTGCAAGAATTAACTTTTTGGACCATCAAACAAGGTCCTCTTTAAAAGGAGGGAAGGAATACATCTGGTATGAATATAATCTGAGAGAAAGTCCAGCGGCGGACATGATGGATTTGGCATTGGTGGACAAAGCCTGACTGATCTTTATGCAATAGAATGGGAATAATACTATCCAGGTGCCTGGCTCACACACAGGTAAATAACTTGTAATCTGCAATCAAAATGAATATGGGGCGATAGGATGTGCACTGATAATAGACTAACAGTAAAATAACACTGGGTGCAGTTGCTCCAGTGTGTGCCACTAGATGATGTGCTGTACTATAGATACTGTGGAACGCATTCAATAAAGAGTTTCTGCTGTGGGAGTCCCGCTTAAAAGAGTTGGGAAATGATTTTCCAGTACATTTACCTGTCAAGTCATAAATATCAAAGGATGGCCTCTGTGTGTGTTTATGTATGCAGTAATTATTTAAATGCTACTTGGTGTGCTGCTTTTAATTTTTGAAATGGGAATCCGATTCACAGTCTTTTTTTCTTTTTAATCGGGAGTCAGCGTGTGTCAAGCTTGGAACTGCCCACGTCAGACACCCGATTCAGCACGGAGCTTGTAGCTGTTGAAAATACTTCTGATGCCAACTTCTTATCTCAGAAAACACTTCCCTTTGAAACAAGCACCCATCCTTTGTATACCAACTCAGCAACTCCCCCCCCCCCATCGCCCCCATTCCCCTTTCAGTTGCCTTACATCATAAATACAGTCCCCTATCACTAGGCATTTATTTCATACTATAAAGCATTATCTTTATTCCCTTGTGTTCAGTGTGTTCTGTCTTCCTACTCTACCTACTTGCTCACTCCCTGGGTTTTCTAAAGAGTAGGAGAAACGAAAGGGGGAGGCCCGGGTGCTGTGCCGACTTAAATTATAACAAATGAGTTTATTTAAATGCAAGTAAGCCAGTTACCAAGCAAAGGAAATGCAGACAAGGTAATTCTAACTTTTTCATTCTATGTTATTTTGCATGGCAGTTGCTTCCAAACAACCCAGATAATATCAGCTAGAAAACCATGGTTCCATTTGAAATGGGAATATTACCAAAATTCCTAGCTTCAGCTGAATCATAGCTAGTTACTCTACAAAATGATCACATTCCTCCTCTCACCTTGTTCACCAGCAGCCGACTGACAAATGCAAACTGAAAAGTATACTAGTTAAGTGCAGTCTGCATTTATCAGTCGTTTGCTAGTTGGGCAACCAAGGAGGGCTGTTTGTTGGCCATTGAACATTTATTGGAGATGCAATAAGTACCACCCATTTCTTGCTGAGGAGTTCATACAGGGCAGATGAGTTGTCCCCCACTCGCACTGACTGTTTTGGGGGGGACAGGACTACTACTAGCTGCACAGCACCAAGAACAAGTTGAATGCTTGTCATGTGCTGTGCACTGTTACTCTCTTATTCAAATGTTTAACTTAAATAAGTTTGAGCAGCTCACCAGCAGCTTTGGCACTTCAGATGGCAGGACCCCGTGTGTTCCATTGAATTTCCTTTCCAGCCCCACTGCTGCAGTGCCCATAGAGGGTCAGGGGAGTGAAAAATACTTGCAGCTTGCCGACTGGTCTGAGGCAGCAGGAAAAGTCACTGCTTCTTGGCTCGGTGTTGGTATAGGTGGGGGGCTGATGATGATGATGACAAGTTCCTGTTCTCAGCAATTTTGATACCCTGGGGAGTGAGCAAGTAGCTAGAATAGGAAGACAGAACACACTGAACACAAGGGAATAAAGAAAATGATTTATAGTATGAAATTAATGACTAGCGATAGAGGACTGTATTTATGATGTAAGGCAACCGGCAGGGGAATGGGAGGTGGTGGGGGGGCTGAGTTGGTATACAAAGGATGGGTGCTTGTTTCAAATGGAAGTGTTTACTGAGATAAAAAGTTGGCATCAGAAGTGTTTTCAACAGCCACAAGCTCCGTGCTGAATCGGGAGTCTGTGACCTGAAGGGAAGGATGTGGAGGTCAACCTAGGAGGTCACCTCAGTGGGGGGAGCAGTGGACCCCAGAGGAGGAGAAGGAGGAGGAAGCAAATCCTGGTGGAGGGCTCTTATCATATGGGGGATCGAGCTAGGAACATGCGAGGGAGAGGGCAGGGAGGTGAGGTGCCTACCAGGAGCCACAGCATGGAAGGATGGGAGGAAGATTCTGGGGATTGCCGGGAAGGCAAGATGGAAGGGAGAACTGGATATCTTCCACCTAGGAACTAATGACCTGGCAAATGGAGAGCCTAAGGAAGCTCAGAAAGAGTTTAGAAAATTCAGGAGGGGTCTCAAGCAAGTAGCTAAATCCGTCACCTTCTTGGAAGTACTACCTGTGAGAGGAATGGGAGCACGCAGGGGCACACGCACCAGGAATTTTAACACATGGGTGAAGAACTGGTGCTGCGAGGAAGGGTTCAGATTCACTGGTGACTGGGGACCACCTGGAGGGATGGGGGCTTGTTCAAGCCTGACGGCCTGCATCCATCCTGGAGGGGAATCCAGGCACTCAGTGAAAAGTTTAAATGCTATGTGGACAAGCATTTAAACTAGCCAAGGGGGGTGGCAGGTCAGCAAGGAGGGTATCTAATTGCCAACCCCCCATAGCTAGCAGTGGAACCAGAGAAAAGGAGGAGATATCACTACAAAGCAGTGTGGAAAAGATGGAGATAGGCACCCAAGGGGTAGATAGGCAGAAAAAGGACAAAATTCAATGGAAGTGCAGATAGCAGGGAGAACCAGGGATAAAGGACAACCAGGGAGGGGACTGGAGTAGAACAGTAAAACAGACCAGGGAGGTCACATCATGGAAAGCCAAGTGTACCAATACCAGGAACCTTAGCAACAGGATGGAGGATCTGGAGGCTGCTATCATGGCACAGTCAGACCTGGACATTGTGGCCATCGCAGAGACTTGGTGTAATGATAACCATGACTGGGAAATGGTTATACCTGGCTACAACATATTCAGAAGAGACAGGGCAGGCAGGAAGGGAGGAGGAGTGGCACTTTATGCGAAAGATGGTATAAAGGCCACAGAGATCTAGGAGGAACAAAATAAGGGGGGGGGGGATATTGTGGGTTAAGCTGGAAAGGAAAATAGGGTCAGCCATCAGCACAGGGGTAGTCATGCCAGACCAACCTCATTGAATTTTTCGACTGGGTGACTAGGGAGGTGGATCAGGGGAAGGCAGTGGATGTGGCCTATCTGGACTTCAGCAAGGCCTTTGACACTGTGCCACATAGAAGACTATTGCACAAACTGGGGAAAATGGGTGTGGGCAGGACAGTAGTGTGGTGGGTGGGTAACTGGCTGGGTGGCAGGACACAGAGGGTGGTGGTAAATGGCTGTCACTCCACAGAGGGAAGAGTGACCAGTAGGGTACCACAGGGATCAGTGCTGGGACCGGTCCTATTCAACATCTTCATCAGTGACATTGCGCAGGACCTAGAAGGCAGAATTTCGCTGTTTGCTGATGACATGAAGCTCTGTAACAGAGTAGCCATGTCAGAGGGTGTAGACAGAATGAGGAGGGACCTGCAGAAGTTTGAAGAATGGTCAAGGGTTTGGCAGTTGAAATTTAATGCAAAAAAAGTGCAAGATAATGCATATGGGGCACAAAAACCCTGGAGCAACATATTAGTTGGGGGGGGTGGGGTGAGGGTATAGCATGCACCGAGCAGGAAAGGGACCTTGGGGTTATCATCTTTGATGACCTCAAGATAGGGAAACAGTGTGACAAGGCAGCAGGTAAAGCAGATAGGATGCATAGGCAGGGGCATCACCAGCAGGAAAAGGAATGTTATAATTCCACTGTACAAGACACTAGTGAGGCCCCCTTGAGTATAGTCTCCTGTTCTGGAGACCTTACCTATGTAAGGACTTAGACAGGGTGGGAAAGGTTCAGAGGATAACAAAGATGGTACAGGGATTGTATCACAAGTCCTATGAGGACAGGCTGAAGGACTATTCATGTACTCCCTGGAGGAGAGAAGGGATATGATAGAGACATGCAAGAACCTTATGGGGAGGAACAGCGTGCAGAAAAACACTGTTTTCCAGCAAAAAAGATGTTCCATAACTAGAGGGCATGGGATGTAGTTAGAGGAAGGGCGATTCAGAGGAAATGTGAGGAAGAATTTCTTCACAGAAAGGGTGGTGGATAAGTGTAACACATTGCCTGATGAAGTGGTAGATGCTGAAAGAATCACAGGATTTAAGAATGCATGGGATAGACATATGGGAATCCTGGAGGTCAGGGGTAAGGGGCAACAGACTTCTAGAAAACTTAGTGATCTTACAAGCTCAAATGGGCAGGCTGGGTGGGCCATAGGCCCTTATCTGCCGACAGTATCTATGCACTAAAGGAAAGACTGCACAAGGAACTAGACAGACTAACCACTTTGGGCATAGTGAAAAAGACAGAAGAGCCTACAGACTGGGTTAACTCCTTAGTCATAGTGGAAAAGAAAAACGGTGCTGTGAGATTTCGCATTGACCCAAAAGATTTGAATAAGTGGAGAAAAAGACAGTATTACTGTTTGCCCACCAGCTCAGATTTTACAAGTTCCATGGTGGGTGCTGCACTCTTTTGTAAAGTGGATGCCTCATTGGGTTTCTGTCAGATCCCTTTGGATGAGGAAAGTACAAAACTGCACGCGTTTAACATACCATTTGGCACACATTGCTTCTTCCGCATGCCTATTGACATATGCTCAGACACAGAAGTATTCCATTGTACAGTGCAACAGTTATTTGAAGATGTGGAAATGGAAGGTGCAGGTGTATTTCTGGGTGATAACTGTAGTGTGGGGAAAGAACAAAATTAGAGCATGATCAGAGACTGACACAAGTTCTGCAACAGGCGTAACACTCAAGGTTGAAACTGAACTGTGAAAAACCCCAAATGAGGATACAAGAACTGACGCACCTAGGAGATAAACTCTACCAGACAGGATCCAGCCTGATCCAGAAAAGGAAAGAGCAGTAAAAAAAATGCCCAACTCAAAAAAAATCTGCAGAGATGCTTGGGTCTAATGAACTATCTGGGCAAGTTTGTACCAGATTTTACAGCCACAGTTACAGCTTTAAGAAGCCTCTTAGAAGCAAAAACAAATGGCAGGGGAATAATGACTATACAGTTGAGTGGAACAACTTTTAAGACATTCCAACTGTGTTTTTAAGATCCAGCTAAGAAATTTAAAGTCTCCACGGATGCCTGTAAAGATTGGCTAGGTGCAGTTTTACTGCAAGAGCACAAAGAGAAATGGAAGTCTGTAGTGTATGCACCACGCTCCGTGACATCAGTTGAAAAGCTCTGTGCTCAGACTGAGAGAGAGAGACCTTGGGAGCAGTATTTGGCTGTGAGAAAATGCATGAATACATTTATGGAAGTTGTCAGTATTATTAGACACAGATCACAAACCACTTAATGCCGTTTCACAAAAGAGCTTGGTTGACGCACCACCACTGATTCAGAGGTTTATGCTAAAACTTCAGGAATATGATATGACTTGACTTATGTGTATACACCTGGAAAGCATTTAGTGGTTGCAGATGTTCTTTCTAAATCATTTCAGCAAAGTCCGGCTAGTAGTACTATAGAATGTGATGTGGAAATTCACAGACTTTATTGTAATAACCCTCTCAGTTTCTGAAGAAAAACGGAAACTTATTGCCATGGAAACAGGAAGATAGGACCTTGCAACAAATAATTAGCATTCAGGAAGAGAAGCCTAACACTGTGCACATTTTCTTGGAGAACTCTAAGTAGTTAAGGGAGTATTGCTTAAATAACAGAACATTGTAATGCCTGTCTCGCTGTGGTCACAGATGACTCAGTTGGTGCATGAGGGATATTTGGGTATAGGGAAAATAAAAGGCATGCAAGGGATGCGATTTAGTGGCCTAACATGAACAAGCATATAGAGGAGTTGGTAAAAAAAATTGTGAGACATGACTAAAGCACAGCTACACCCAGCCAAAAGGACCCCTGCTTCCTTATAACAAACCAGCAGGGCCATAGCAGAAGTAGCTGTGACTTTGAGCAGTTTGTGAAACGGTATGGATTCATGCACAAGAACTCCAGACCTCACAATCCTCAGTCCAGTGGACAGGCTGAGCAAGTGGTGCAAACTGTCAAAAGACTTTACAAGAAGGCCACGAACAGTAAGGAAGATCCTTATTTAGCTTTATTGGCCTACAGGTCAACACCACTAGAAAGTGGTTCTTTTTTTTTTTTTTTTTGTTCCGGTTCCCCTCAATCCTGAGACCCGCTGTGTCTGCCATCCTCCCATGTCCAGGCTTGCCCCTGGGCGAGGCTGCTGGGAGGGCTCCCCCTCTCAGGAACACTGTTGGCACCATGGGAGCGGGACTCCCCCCTTGGTCGAGCTGCAAGAAACTAAATAGGTTGTCATGCCGGGGACAGTTTTCCCTGGGGTTGGGGATGTGCAGTGATGGCCAGTGTCCTCCCTGCTCCCTAACATCATGGCACTGGTCGCAGCAGTCCTCCAGCCTCTGCCAGGGGTACGTAAAGCACCGGACACTCTTCCCGCTCTCCCCCCAGAGAAGGAGAGCAGTCCCCAGGATGCTAGATCCTTCTGTCCCGGCCAGCACTCCAACTCCTGGGTTCATTCCCAAACCCAGGTAATTGGCGTCACAAGCGGAAATCCAACCGCTGTGCTGACAGGCTGGCCAAGAAAATGATTCTTCACCAGCGGAACTTTTAATGGACCGCAAGCTGAGAATGCGACTGCTTGATGCACTTTTCCAGTCAGACATGCCACAGGACATGAGTGAGAAAGATACCAGACAGAAAATCTAGCATGATAGAGGAGATATCGGTGTCAGTGGCTCAGCAGGTTGCACACTGCCCTCTGAGGCCGGAAGATCAGAAGGCTGTGTGGGTTCTATCCCCACACCAGGCACTTGAGCTAAATCCCAATACTGACACTGTAATGCAGCATGAGGGGGTGCTGCACTCCTGAGGTGCCGTCTTTTGGATGAGACATTAAACCGAGGTCCCATCTGCTTGTTCTGGTGGTAGTTCAGGTGGATGTTAAAGATCCCATGGCACTTCTCGATAAGAGCAGGGGAATATTTTATTGAAAATCACATAAACAGAGAAATTTGTCTATAGATATATATATACACACACACACACACAATAATAAATCAACATAACATTGTTCATAAAACACTATATCTGTGTAAACCATAATATCGTTAGTGTTTTACAAACCCCAAAAAAGGAAAAAAGGAACTAATAGCCATTTCCATAAATGAAAGATTGAACAAAATTATATAGACCCTAAAACTAAAGAACTGTGTTTCATCCCATTATATCGTCATGGGATAATCGTTCGTAAGGCTTATTTATATTTTATAAAAAAGGAGAGGCCTCTCCACGACATGTTAACTGTATCCCAAGGGTTGTGTGCTAATTCATACTGATATGTTTCAGTTAAAGCATATATACGTAAGTTCTTCACCGTTTCATACTTCATTAACCGTTGTTGTAATACCCACTGACATCTGGTATGCCATAAATACAATTTCAGACATGCAAACAGTACATGTAAAGTTCCTGAATGGTACTTTCTTAAGTTAGCGGGATATACTGTATTCCTAAGGCTATACTTTCATAAGTAATTGTTGCTAACCAAGAAAGATGCCAGTTCTGTGCAAGGTATTCCCACAGACCAGTGGTATAATCACAGGATACAAAAAAATGCATTATGGTTTCCTCTGAAGCTGCGTAATCTGGATATGGTCATGACCTTTTTGCTTTATATTTGTTACTGCCTCTCCCGTGAATCCTCCCATAGGCACAGAGCCATACTGTCTCCCACATTCTGCCTGGTATCCTTGCAGTATTTAATAGTTTAAGCACTTTTTTCATTTCTTCCGGAGGGCAGTGTTTAAAATCTGGTGTTTCAGGTGTTAGATTTGTTATAACTGTTTTATATAATTGGGAACTATTCAATTTACTTATATTTAGTTTAGAAACGTTCCATTTCCTGAGTTTTTGTACAGTCCGTTTTAATGAGTCTGGAAAGGAAATATATTTAGTTTGTTTGGGGGGGTGTATCTCCCCATGCTAAAAAGAACCTTTCCAGGTTGTTTATAATCCATTGTTTTGTCAATGAATTTGTCTAATTAAAGCCTGTTTTAAAGGTTTGAGACCAAAAAAGGGTATTAAAAAAAACAAACAAACTGCAGGATCTATCATGCCTAGTCCACCTTTTTCTTTCGGAAGGTAGGTAAAAATTTTCTTGATGGGAGAAGTCGGCTCTCCCATACCATCTGGAAAAAAAAATAGCTGTATAATCTTGTCTCTAAAGAAAGTGGTAAAGGAAAAATCATGACTGTATAGGAAAAATCATGGATGTATATAAAAAAATAAGGGATTATGAATTTTTTATTATACTTACCCTTTTTAGTTTAGACAGTTTCCATCCTTTCCATTGATGGACTCTAGATTAACTTTTGGCAATAGTTATTTCCAGTTAATATATGTCATGTCTTGCCCCCACCCCCACCAAGTATAGGCCTAATATTTTAATGGGACCTTTTACTAGATTGATTCCTGCTATTTGTGGCATAACAGTAGCCTTGTGGCCGAGGCCTATCCCTGTACATTTCTCCAGATTTAGTACTGCACTGGATACCTTAGCGTATTCATGTATTTCTTGCAGCTTTATTTCCATACTTTATTTATTTTGGGAGAATAGACAAATGTCATCGCCGGCATACGCCATTACCCTTACCTCGTCATTCACCTGAGTCCTTGAATGTAATTGTTTAAAAATATATGCCTAATGAAAGGGTCTAAAGAGAATATATAGTAGCAGACTTAAAGGGCACCCTTGCCATACTCCTTCTGTTATTCATAGTTCTGGCCCTGTTGTCCCTAAAACTATGGGGCATAAAGCCCCTGAAGAATATAAAATTTTAAGCCAATCGATGAAACCTTCTGGGATGCCATATTTATGAAGGGTGCGGAACAAAAATGTGTGGTTTACTGTATCATAGGCTTTACTAAGGTCAAGTGATATTACATATCTGGGGTGACTATGTTGATTATGGAAATCTACAGCTTCCCAAATAATTGTTAGAGCACGCTGTATCTTTCTCCCTGGTAAAGCATGGGATATAAAATATTCAAAGCATATTTTCTCAAACGGAGATTTAGAATGTGGGATAACATTTTAAAAGCTGTATTTAATAAAGATATTGGCCTCCAATTTTTTTATGAGAGTTCTATCTCCTGATTTGAAAAGGAAGATGAGTAAACCCTTAGTAAAATATCTAGGGATCTGTCAGCCTTGAAGAAGGTATTCAAAAATGTTTCATAAGCAAGAAGCTAGTCCCTCTGGGAAAGTTTTATATAGTTCACATGGTAAACCATCTGCCTCTGGTGAAGATCCTGTGTTCGTAACATTAATTGTGTTAATAATCTCTGAGGCTGTTACAGTATATGTTGAGTAAGATTTTGAGCTGTTGATGGGTCCTTATTTATATTTAGGTAACCCCTAGGTGGCACTGTCCTAAGGGCTACTATCCTTGCCTGTGTGCCTAGGCACAGGTTGAGGGGCCTAAGCTCATTGAATGGGTGCCTCCACCTAGAGGAATGGTTCTGGGGTAGTGTAACTGTTGTTGGTATAGCCTTCAAGGATGCTATAACCCCCCCCACCACCACCACTACCACCAACCCCTCTACTGGCCTAAACAGTATAGCAGCAAAACATTCACATGTACTATATGGCAGTAATGACTTGCTCACACCCCTTGCACTTACCACCAGGGCTGGATCCTCTGCAGCTGCTCTGGGGACCCCCTGTAAACTAAGACCTGTAATGTAATAGTTCAATGGCAGTACAATACCCCCACCAAAAAGGTACACACTAGCCAGGTTAAATGCAAAAAGAACAAATTCTGATTTATTCGGGGTGAACAGGGTGGGGCATGAATCTAGCAGATGATTGACAGATATGATTAATTCAGGCTGAATATGCATGCACGGTGAGTCCCTTGTGTACTGTCACACAACCCTGGGTATCCAGTTGTTAAGCAGGCTAGCCTGAAGCAATGCCCGGGGTAGGCTGGTGTTACAGCTGTTGTTGGGGTCCTTAGGAGAGAAAACAATTAGCATGTACATCAATCCAGAATTTGTAATCTGGAGCCGGATGGCTCAGTTCATTGTAATAAACCCTAACAAATAAATCAGATGATGCACAATGATTGTAGCTTTGTTGCAGGGAGCTACCCTGTTTGGTACTCGCGCTACCCAGACCAGGAGACAGGACTGACAAGATGAAGACCTCTGGATGGTGTTCTGGGTTGCGAAGGGAATAAGACCCACAGGACTCACTGAGGTGGTCCTGTTCGATGGTGTTGAGCAGGAAGCCGAATCCCCGGGTGGGACTTTCATCAGACAATGTCTCTGTGATGAGAGCTGCATTCTAGGCTGAGATGGCAGGGCCCAGACCAGAGCAGGCAGTTCAGATTTGGTCCCGTGAGTGTTGGAGCAGCTTCCAGCTAGCATAACACACTTGAAGGTGGGTAACCAAATTGTGACCCACACAGCACATTCAACACACTTATAAGCAACACAGCTCTTAGTCACAGTTTGGGTGAAGTCCGGTTGCAGTTTAGCAGAAGTTCTGCGCAAATCTGTCAGTTCGTGACTCACTTCGGTGCATGGTAGGCCTGCCGATCACTTCTGGAGCAAGTCCTCGGTCCTAAATTCAGGCAGTGATCACTCTCTTTCTCTTCAGGCTTTAGATCTCAAACAAAGGAATTAGATTTAAGTCCAGCTTTCACATTCACAGGATTTCTCACTGGAAGATGTGACAGGCAGGCTAGTGCAGCCTTCCCACCAATTCTCCCGTACTCCTACGCAGGAGCAGTTGCTCAATGGCTTGAGCTGTTCGCTCTTCAAACTCCAGCTCACAACTGACTCTTCTGCAGGCAGTTCTTAGGATTTCCTCTGAGATCCAAAAGGTTTGGCTGGCTGAGGGAACGGTCTGTCACAGCAAGGGCTCCCCCTCCAGGTCCATGTAGCACCAAACCTTAAAAACTACAATTCTTACAGATTTCAATCCCACAAGATCTCTCTGGGGCAGTCTCCATTTTAGGTCCTCTGAGGTTTGATTGTTCCAACTCTGGCAGTCCAGAACCAAAATGGTGGCTCTTATGCAAAAAGTCCAAGCTGCATGAGAAAGCAGGTAAAACAAACTTCTATTCTACTATTAACAATTAACAAAAGAAAATATAAATCTAATTCAATATCACATAGATAACCTTATGTTATTTAAGCAAAACATAATAAAAAAATATCAACAATGCATCCACAACTTTAATCACAATTCTTAGAACCATTTTGAAAAGGACTAACTTAAGGCTTCAAAACAGGAATCAATTCCCTATACAGCAAAACCTAAGATTCAAATCTCCATCGGGTGGCAGCTCTTGACATTTGACTTAATTACTAGTGGGCTGTCTTGTTTAAATAACACAAGGTTATCTATATGATATTGAATTAGATTTATATATTTTTTCTTTAAAACTGTAACTAGTTAGCCTTTAAGATTGTGATTGGATGAAATTCTATCCTCAATGATGTCACATTGTTGCAAATTGTATAAATGAGCACGTTAAATATCATGACCCACGCCCCCTTGAAGGCTTGTAGCCGAGGCACTAGGGGCACGCACTGTGAGTTCGAAATAAATCAGCAGTTTAGTTGCTCTTTATGGTGGTTTGGTTTTCTTTGAAAGAGCGCTGAATTCTTTATAAATTGTTCTATGTTTGGCTGGCTGCTATATTTGCAAGCGAACCACCGTTGACTGAGCGCGGGACAGCCGTTTTTGTTTTTATACTGTTATTAATAAAGCAGATAAACAGTAAATGAACACTGTTCCTAACAGAGCTCCCTCTGCGCATATAGCAACTGCAGAATGGAGCAGAAATACCACTCGCCTGGTCGGTCATTAGCCCTAAACTACTCGCACCCAGCTCAGACTAATTTCTAACACAGCATAATGACTCTTTTAAAGAGACAGGCACGGAGGCTTTCTATGGCACTCTCATGAAGACACATACAGCTACTGCAAACACAGGACACCATCCTGACAGTGGGTATTAGGCACCCCAGGAAGACATATTGGTAAACCCCAATTTGTAGGGGGGGTTACATTTATAAAGGAAAGATAATTTGCTATTCTGCCCTGATCCAGAGGAATACGTTCTTGAAAAGATTGTAGATGGTTAGCTACTATTTCATGTAATTTCTGGGGTTTAGAGGTTGTTTCCCTTTCCGTCTTGCAGTTTGTGAAAAGTTGTCATTTCTCTTGTTTTTACGTATCTTAAAGGGGTCTCCATATGGTGCTTTCTGTGTTCCATACATCAAATTAGATTTTACAGATTGTGCTCTATCATATTGGTATTCTTGCATTTCTATTTTAGTTTATTGATTTGGTCAGAAAAATCTAATTTAGAGGAGTAGGCACTTGGCATAAGATATTGGAGTTGGGACCTTAGCTTCAGGTATTTTAAAAAATTGTCCTTTAACACGTTTCTTCCCATATTTCTGAAGCCATTCACTCGGGTCCTGCTTTGCATCTTTCCACCATTCCCCCTTATCATCATACAAATCAAAAACAGAAACTCTTGCTCTCAATGAGCATCTTACGATATTTTGTACATACAGTACTTATCTGTAATGACAGAAATGTTAAGTTTCCATCTGTTATTTGTATACTGTGTTGTAAATGAGTTGCAAAATGACCCCTTCAACAACATATGGTCTGAAAATTCTGTTGGAAATATTTCAAAGGAAATTTTCCGATGGTGTTTACTGGTAAAGATGTAATCAGTAGTGGATGTTAGCTTACCTCTGTGGTATGTAAAATGTGGCCCTGCTACCTGGAACTCTGCACAATTAATTAGATCTGCAGTTTTAATACATTTCTGCAGCGTTGCTGAATTACAAGAAGTTTTTCCTAGGGTTTTGTTTGCGCTTGGGTCTTCAGATTGCAATTAAAGTCGCCACCTAAGTATAGTATTTTTGTAGTGACTAAAAAAGGTTGTATAGCTTCCATTAATTTCACTCTATCCACTTTTGATTGAGGGGAGTATACATTAATAAATCTACATGGTTGTGTTATCTAAATTCCATCTAAAATCAATTCTCTACCAGGAATTAGGTCTGTAAGTTTGGATAGTGTAAAATTATACCCTTTAAATAAGATCCTTACCCGCCTGCCCTATCCAGTCCAAAGGACCAGTATGATGGACCCCAGTACCATTCAGCTTTGTATAACTGAATTTGGGCACTAGACCACATCCAGGTTTCCTGTAAAAAGAATAAATAAATAAACTGCATCAAAAGAGTGATTGTGCATAATTTGGAGTACAGACTGTCTCTTTTTATAGTTTAGCAAACTACATGTATTTAAAGACGCTAGACAATGCATGAACTGGACTAGAGGATGGCACATGTAGTACCATTACACAAGAACGGACCAAGGGATGAACTGGGTAATTATTGGACGGTAAGTCTCACCTCTATAGTGTGCAAACTCATGGAGACAATACTAAAGGAAAGACTGGTATCGTACCTGGAGGGCAATGGCCTCCAGGATGTGAGGCAGTATGGGTTTGTTTCAAGGAAGTCTTGTCAAACCAACCTGATACAATATTATGATTGGGTGACAGGTGAGCTGGATAAGAGTCATGTGGTGGATGTTCTTTACTTGGGCTTCAGCAAGGCCTTCGATTCTGTGCCTCATGGGTGGCTTGGGGGGAAGCTAACTGGTGTAGGGGTAGGGGCAAAAATGATGAACTGGATTACAAGCTGGCTGAGTGGGAGGCTGCAACGGGCGGTGGTGAGAGGGGAGCACTCAACTCTGAGGCTGGTGATGAGTGGGGTGCCACAGGGCTCTGTGTTGGGGCTAGTATTGTTTGGGCTCTTCATATCAGACATTGCACATGGGGTGATGAGCAAGATAAGTCTGTTCGCTGACCATACCAAAATTGGAGCAGTGGTGAATGGAGAAGAGAGATGGAAGCAGCTGCAGGGGGACCTAAGCAAGCTAGAGGAGTGACCAGAGAGGTGGCAGTTGGGGTTCAGTGCATAAGGTTATGCACTTTGGGCTGAAGAACCCAAGGAGAGAATACTGGCTGGGAGGGGTTAAGCTGGGATCACTGAGGAAGAGAAGGACCTAGGGGTAATGATAACAGGGACCATGGACAACACTGCTCAGTGCAGGAGAGCGGCTGCAAAAGCGAACAAAATGCTGGGGTGCATAGCGAGGGGGTTTTCGTCCAGGCGAAGAAAGGTGATCGTGCCCCTCTACAGGTTGCTGGTAAGGCCGCACTTACAGTTTTGGAGGCCATACCTAAAGCGTGGTATCAGGCTCCTGGAGGGGATGCAGAGGAGGGTAACAAAGACGATATGTGGAATGGAAGGGACGGACTATGACAGCAGGCTGAGAGACCTGAATATGTACACCCTGGAGGATAAAAGGGACAGGAGGGACATGATAGAGACATTCAAGTATCTGAGGGGAATCAATAAGGATGGGGGAGATGGGGTCTTTAAGTTAAGGAGGGGGAGGGACACCAGGGGGCATGGGCTAAGAATAGAGGGGGGAAGATTTAGGAAGGAAATGAGTAGACACTTTCACAGAGAGGGTGGTAGCAAAATAGAACGCCCTACCAGAATGGGTGGTATTGTGTAAATCTGTGAACAGTTTCAAAAGGGCGTGGGACAGGGAACAGGGGAAAGTGATGGTAGGGGAGGAGGTGGGGGGTGGCAGTGGGATGACAAATGGGAGGAGGGGGCAGCTGCAAACTAAGGGTGCTAACTGCACACTCGAGCAGATTTAGACTGGGTGGTCTGTTTTTGCTGGCACATTCGTATGTTCGTATGAATCAGAAAAGTTAATAAAGTTCTAGTTTTTTCTTTTTTTTCCCTTCTTCTCCAAATATTTGTAATCATCAGATTTTTCAGGTTCTGAGGTGACAGAAATATTTTTCAAACAACATGAAGTCTTGCTATATTATGACTGATGCAGTTTGTCCCACCATTAGAACTGCTCCGGAGGTGAAAGAGTTAACTTCCATGCAGTGCATGGGACTTAGAGCACGAGCTCGGTTAAGAAAGCTCTGTCAGGGTAATTTCAAACCGAAACCGTCAGATTCTTTACTCCGCCTCACTGAACAGTCACTCCGGAGATTCCTCCTGCTGCTCGGTTCATTTTGTCGGTTTAAAGATTTTTCTCGGTTAAATTCAACCGCGATTTTCATTATTTTAACCACAAACCGATCGGTTCAAGCTCTGTCTATGGTATTGTAAGTAATATATAGGTTTTCTGTGTGGAACTTGTAAATGTTTATCGGTTCGGTTTGAACCAATCAGATTGTATTTAAACTTCATTCTGAAGCGTTTTAAGGCTTGTTAGAGTGCGGTTCCCGGTTCTTATCGGTTCTAAAAAAAACGGATTTCATTACGTTTTTTTCCACGACTCGTGACACGGTTGGGAACCCATAAGGGTATCTTGCCTGGCACTGCCAACAAAAGGGCAAGTTTTTGGTTAGGCTGGCATTATGTCTGAGAAACCCAAAAGAAAAACCGGGCCCACTGGGTTTCAACACTGTAGTGTCTGTGGGGAAGCCTTTGGCCAAGGCTGACCCACACACCACATGTGTTTATTGTCTGGGGTTTGACCACCTCAATGTAGACTGCCAGATTTGCAAGAATTTCCCTGCAGCTACCCTAGATAAGAGAGTTGGTACTCTCAGGGAACGAGAGGCCAAAAGGTCCGCTGACCCGGATGGCCAGCCCGGTTCGGTGCCAACCGAACCGGAGGGAGTGCCCTCTGACCAGGGCCAGACTTCCTCAGGCAAACGTAAAGCTGACTCTGAGGAGCCAGTTCCAGCAAAGAGGACTAGAAAGTCAACAGGTGTGGAGTCAAAAATCCCTTCTCCAACTGCTGCAGAGATAGCCAGGGCAATACAGATTATCCAGTCACTTTCCCCGGTTCCCTTCGAACCGCCACTATCTGGCAAAAGGTCGGCTCGGTCGGTTCCACCGGTTCAAGAATATGATATAGAGGAGTTTTATGAACCAGAGGAGGGGGAGGATGATTATGATCAGTGTGAATGTGACTTTGAAAGTCTGGATGTGCCCATTGAACCGGACATCTACCCAGACAGACCTTTAGGTGAATCTCCCCCTAGGCTTGCTGAGTCCCCTTCTCATTTTCTGTTTTATAAAAAAGTTGCTGAAACCCTCCAGCTTCCTTTAGAGGAGGCTTTGGATGAGCAAGAGGAGCCTGACTTTGTAGAGATGATGGATATCCCAGAGTCCAGGAGATTGTCTATTCCTTTACATAAATCTTTTAGGAAACAAACAATAAAAATTTTAAAAGCTCCTAATTCTGTGCCTCCTGTGGATAAAAAGATGGACAGGAAGTACACTTTGTCAGGTCCTGATACAGAATTTCTTTCACAGCAATGCAGTCATGTTAGTAGTTCAGGCTGCAGCCTGTGATAAAGCTAATATTCCCCTGGCTTCACATCCTCGTGACAAGGACTCCAGGAAGATTGATGCCATGGCCAAAAACAATACATGGCAGCCGCCTTTGGGACTCAGACAAGCAAACTATATGGCTTATGTTGCGAGATACCAAAAATCTAGATGGGATACTGTCATGGCTTTAGCCAAACAGGCCCCTGGCCAGCTTGCCAGGAGCTGGAGCAGGTGGCTGCTGATGGTATTGAGGCATCTAAGGTGCAATTTCATGCTGCAGTGATTCTAATGATGTATCCTCTAGAGTCATGGCTACGCCTGTGGCTTTTCAGAGATTGGCTTGGCTCAGGTGTACTACTTTGTCACAGGATACCCAGTCTAAGGCTGTGGATTTTCCTGGTGGGAAATTTCTGTTTGGGGAGCAGACAGAGAATTATATGAAGAAAATGGATGAATATAGAACCACTTATAGGAGTGCACAAGCAAGGAACGGCAAGCCACTCCTCAGAGGCAGCCTCAGGGTAGGGCAGGCCTTTTCACAGGCCTTTTACTAGACTCAGGCCTCCTTCAGCCTATGTTCAGAGGGGGTTCTTCAGAGGGAGAGGCAGACAGGGTACAAGCAGGCCTGCTCCCACCCCTCAGCCTAAAGCCCCTGCCAAACAGGCACGCTGATGGGATGCCCAGGGCCGGCTCTCCATTACCTGTAGGGGGCAGGCTGGCTTACTTCGTCCAGGACTGGGAGTCTTTAACATCAGACAAGTGGGTCCTGGAAGTAGTGAGCCAGGGTCTGGTTCTCAGCTTCAAAAAATTTCCAAAGATGAGAATCCGATCCTTTCCACCTGCAAACCCTTTAGAGACTCTTGCCTTGGAAACAGAAGTCTCGACTCTTCTGGCTCTCAGAGCTGTAGAAAGGGTTTCTCCCCTACACCAGGGCAAGGGTCTGTACTCCAGGTACTTCCTTACCCCAAAAAAGACAGGAGAGTAGCTGCCCATCCTGGACCTAAGATATCTGAACAAGCACCTTTTAAAACCAAAATTCAAAATGGTGACTCTGGGAATGATTTTACCCTCCCTAAGGCCAGGGGACTGGCTAGCTTCCCTGGACCTCAAGGATGCCTACTTCCATGTTCTTATCAGAAGCTCCCACCGAAAGTACCTCAGATTCGAACTGCCCTCAGGCCATTATCAGTTCAGAGCAATGCCCTCCGGCCTTACCTCTGCCCCAAGGGTTTTCACAAAATGTCTGGCAGTAACAGTTGCTCATCTAAGAAGGCAAAAGATTGCCATCTTTCCCTATCTGGACGACTGGCTCATTGTGGGTCAGTCTCCAGACCAGGTCAAATCACACCTGCAAGTTACCCAGCAGCTGCTTACCTCTCTGGACTTTCTTCTCAATCTTCCAAAGTCAGTTCTGGAACCTGTCCAGGTACTCACATTTATAGGTGCAGAACTGACACAAAGCAGGCCAGAGCCTTCCTTCCCCTAGAAAGGGTAAGGACCTGGTGGCCCTGGCCTCGTCCTTCACTCTGCAGGTCTCTCGACCAGCAAGGCATTTCCTGCAGCTCCTAGGACACATGGCTGCTTCCACAGCTGTAGTGCAAGGAGCAAGATTTCAGATGAGGGACATTCAGTTCCATTTGAGAGCCTTCTGGTCTCAAAGAAGAGATTCCCTATCCAAGTTAATCCCAGTGACTCGAACCCTGATCCAGGCCCTTCAGTGGTGGCAGGATCAGAGCAATCTGAGACAAGGGTGCCCCTTCATCCCTCTATCCCACTCCTTGACCCTTACTACAGATGCGTCCCTCTTGGGATGGGGAGCTCACATGAGTGACCTCTCCACCCAGGGGTTATGGTCCCCTCAGGAATCTCCTCTCCACATCAATCTGTTGGAACTCAGAGCTGTTTTTCTAGCACTTCAGGTTTTTTCTGCATCTGTTCAGAACAAGGTGGTACAGGTCAGAACAGACAACACCACTACAATGTGGTACATCAACAAACAAGGGGGCAGTCGGTCTTCGGCCTTGTGCACCGAGGCAATGAAGTTGTGGTCTCTGGCTTATTCCCTGAACACTTCCCTCATAGCAGTTCACCTCCCAGGCAAGGACAATGTCCTGGCAGATGCTCTGCAGGATTTCCCAGGGCCATCATGAATGGTCACTGGATCCCTAGTACTGGGGATAGTTTTTGCCAGATGGGGCACCTCAGATAGATCTTTTGCAGCCCCAGACAATCATCAACTTCCACTTTTTGTTGCAGGCCCCAGTGTTGGGCTCAGTCCCCTGGATGCTTTTCTCCTCGATTTGAAGGGAAGTTTCTATGCCTTTCCCCTTCCTCTCCTGTTCAAGGTGCTAGTCAAAATCAGGTCTCGGCCCTGCAAGATGATCCTGATTGCTCCAGACTGGGCCAGGCAGCCCTGGTACCCACCTTCTGTCCTTGGCAGTCCATCTTCCCTGTGTCTCCCAGGAACCACAATCTGTTAACCTGTGCTCAGGGAGAGTCTGGTATCCGAATCTCATCCCTCAACCTCAAGGCCTGCTCTTGAGGAGTTAGAGTTTGCTGATCTACAACTTTCTCAGGTGTTCTCGAAATCTTGAAAGCTTCTAGAAGCCTTCCACCAGGGCTACCTATAACTCCAAGTGGAAAAGGTTTTCCATATGGTGTTCTGGGAAGCATATTTCCCCGGAATCGGCTGATTTACCCACTGTTTTGGACTATATGGCCCAACTTAATTCTTTGGAACTGAGACCAGCTACCCTGCAAGTGCATTTGGCAGCTGTCTCTGCTTTCATTTCAGCAGGGAAGCCCTCTTCTCTTTCTGCTCACCCTGTATTTTCCAAGTTTTTTAAGGGATTGCTTCATACCAATCCTCCATTCAGGGACCTTGCCCCTGCCTGGGATCTTAATGTTTGCATTGCTCAGCTGATGCAACCCCCCTTTGAACCTCTGTTTTTGGCAGAGCTTAAGTATTTGACTTGGAAAACTGTATTTCTAGTAGCCATCACTTCTGCCAGGCGCATAAGTGAGTTACAGGCTTTATCAGTGGAGACTGACTTTATTTCCTTTCACAGGGATAAGGTAGTCCTCAGGACTAACAGGAAGTTTTTGCCTAAGGTGGTTTCAGGATTCCACCTTAACCAATCTATTTCACTTCCAGTGTTCTTCACTGACCATTCCTCCTCTGGTGAGAGGAGGCTGCACAGCTTAGATGTTAAGAGGGCCCTAAGTTACTACATAGAGCGTACCCAGGGTCACAGGTTTGACTCCCTCCAACTATTTCTCACTTATGGTGAGGTTGGGAAAGGGAGACCTGCCACTAAGAGATCCATTGCCAGGTGGATTGTCTCTTGTATCCAATTTTGCTATCAAAAGCTGGGTAAGGTTCCCCCTTCAGGCCTGAGGACTCACTCTACCAGAGGTACAGCTGCGTTCTAGCTGCTGCCAGAGACATCCCTATCTTAGAGATATGTCAAGCAGCTACTTGAAAACAGTACACACTTTCACCAAGCATTACTCCTGGATATCAGGCCAGGAGGATCTTTCGGGTTTAACACAACCGTGCTTCAGAGCCTATTCCCTCAGTAGGTTCTGTCCCTCTTCCATGGAGGTACTGCTGTGTAGTCGATCAGTCATAATATAGCAAGACTTCATGTTGTTTGAAGAAAAAATTACTCACCTTAGTATGTTGTTTCTTCTAATGGAGTCTTGCTATATTATGACCTCCCCCCCAGCCTGCTCCTTTCAGAACTTCTACTTTGGGTATGGGGTGGGCAGTACTCTGTTGGCACTTATTGATGCCCCCTTTTATGTTTTCCACCCCTTCTTGTTGGGGTGTTTGGGTGTTGTGTTTTATTTATTTTATCTTATTTTTTCTGGTCCCCTGACTTGAGTGTTGGTGTTGGGACCAGAAAAATGTGTGAATATTTTAGTAGCCAGTTGGCTAGTGTAGGTTACAGCTTCCACACAGAGCCTTAGTGAGTTTTGCTCGTAAAGATCTGACGGTTTCGGTTTGAAATTACCCTGACAGAGCTTTCTTAACCGAGCTCACGCTCTAAGTTCCATGCACTGCATGGAAGTTAACTCTTTCACCTCCGGAGCAGTTCTAATGGTGGGACAAACTGCATCAGTCATAATATAGCAAGACTCCATTAGAAGAAACAACATTACTAAGGTGAGTAATTTTTTCTTATATACCCTCTTTTTTATATGTTTTTTGACACATGACTATGTATTATATGTTTTGTGTGTTTAGCAGATGTGTCTTCATCTGTTTAGTAGTGAGCTATGGTTCATTTAGATAACTGCTGACAAATGTGTTTTGTCTTTATGAATATTTAATATATGTGAATGTCACACTAGAGTGAGTACTATTTATTGTTATACTGTCACTTTAAGGTTTTACCTATATAAGTAGAGTGCATCACATCTTTGAACACTCTCTGATGATGCTCTGAAGCGAAACTGGTAGGAGGCTTTGTGGCTCCCACCTGAGCCCCTGTTTGTTTGTAAGGTAAATGGTGTTTTTGACTGATTTTGTATGTGTGGAAGCACTTTATTAAATCAAATATTTTTCAACTTGCAATGTGCCCGTTGATTTGATTTTTTGGGTTATATTTATTCATTTCTGCAGTGAGTGGTGCTGGGGTTTCTTTTGGTACATGACAGAAATATTGTCTGATTTCTCCTTTCCATTTCTGTGTCTCTCTCCCCAGCTGGGAGCCAGAGAACTGAGGAGGAGTTTTCAGTATCTACGCCAGAAGTCTCCAATTTGGTGACAGATTGTCTTGTAGATCTTCTCCTGGTGACACTGGTTACCCATGGCTGTGGAGGCTGCATTGTAGCAGCATCAGACTTGGGCTCAGAATAGCAAACTGGGGTTACGAGTTCTGTTGTCAAGGATTCAGTTTTAGCGGAGGATGATTTTTATTGGGAGAATTGGATGTTACAGGGGGTGGAGGGTTGTTCTTAATTTGCTGATTTGTGTGAACTTCTGTTTGTTCCGGAGTATCTTGTTATTTTTGATCTTTGTTGTCTGAGTGTCTCTGTTCTGGAGGTGCTGTTTGCTGAGTAGTTTTCTGTGCTTTTTGTATGAGGTCATCAAGGTCTATTTAATCAGATCTATTTTTTGATGCCCATAGACATTCATGAAAATGATGGCCTGTTTCATCACATAAAGTGCATTTTGTGTGATTCATGCATTACATACTAATGTGTCCCACCTCTCTACATATGCTACACCTTGACTTATCACACACACGTAGGAGAGATGAGTTCTTGATCCTAATTTGTAGCATGCCATGGGCTGGCCCACATAGAAACAAACGCCACGGTCACACCCCAGAAAGAAGCCGTTTGGGACATGGACTGTGTCTTCCTCATATAGGTGGAGTTTGATTTTTCTATTCACTCTGCCATGTCCAAAACTGTTCTGCATCAAGGATCACCTCCAGTGCACTAAGAACAGTGCAGCGTTGCAGCAGCCAATGAGCGATGTCCTCCATTTGTACTCCTTTATTCTGAAACATTATTGTAATGAATTTGATAAGTGATTCAGTTAAAGGTATAAACAGAAAAGGCATCCATAATGGTGAAAACTAACATCATAGTTATCTTCTCCTGAGATGCTGATGAACGCAAACACGTCAGCAGGAGTAAAGTGTAGTGACTCTTTTAGTAGCTTTTTTCCCACATGATATCTATCAGGTCAAGCTTCGAGACCTCCTTTATAGCGTTTGCAGACTGCATTCCTACGTGGTGCTGCCTCTGATTTATAAAAAAATATGTAAAGCTACCAACTTTCTAAAGCCTAAAACTGGGACAGGGTCCATCCTGACTGCCCCCTCCTGTCACTCCCTCCCTTGGGCGGCACCGCTGACAGCCCTGCACACACTCAATCAATTACATTTTGCCACTTGCTCTGGCCATGCCGCCCCACAGTAACACCAGTAGCAGACATCCGGATAAAGCAATACATCATTCTGCTGCAACAAGTTCTGAATCGCAACATACAGAAAGTTAATCAGAAGCAAACCTGCATTAAATTGTGCTCGGACATTCGAACTGTGTACTTTGCTCCTCCTGACAGTCCCATCCCAGCATGCTCACATTCACCTCATTTGCTGAGCAAACTTCTCTTCAGTTGCTCCCTCCACCACACCGGATTGTTGTCACACACTCCCCTACAGCTGATCAGGTTCAGGTACCTTAGTTCACTGCTGCCGGTCTCGTCTCTGTCGGGAGTCCCTCTCAGCTGCTGGCAGGCAGATGGCCGCACATGCTTGCTCGCACTACTACCCAGTCTAATCTAGCAGGAAGGAAAGTGTTTTTCAGTGCTCCCACTGACCTGCTTGCCATCTGACTACCCAAGCATTTTCACATTCATGGCGCAATGTAGGCGCAGGGGCAGAAGGTTGCAAATTGCTCTCCAGCTCGAGCAGCACCACAGTGGTACTGAAATAAATGTCACTCATGGATCAGCAGTCAGCAAAAAAAAAAAGGGACAAAAACAGGACATGTAAGCAAAAACCAGAACAAAAGTGACATTTTGGAAAACTTGTGGAGACACCGGGACATGCTGCCTAAAACAGGAACTGTCCTGGGAAAATCAGGACGGTTGGTAGCTTTAAAAATATCACAATATTTCTGTGGTTTTTCCTTTGGATTAGTGTCTGATTGATTTATATTAAAGTTCTGTCCTTGGTTCGAGTCACTTTCATTAGTTTGGGGTTGGTTCATATTGCCGGGGTAGCCTTAAGTGTTCAGGGTTTCCCAGTATTTTTGCCTTATTTTGTTGCATACCAGTATGAGGTCCTGGTGCTGTGGACACTATTTTGGGCTATCTTGGGACAGTGGTGTGGAGTCCCAATCATGGTCTGGGAGCCATTTGCCCTCAGAATCTTTTTCCAGCCTGCACTTTCAGGAGCAATATCTGGACACCAGAGTATTTAATCCAGGGGTGATATCAGGGGGATTTGGTTCAACAATGGGTTTATCTACATCTTCCGCATTCAGGAGGGGATTGTTTGTGAGTGAAGGAGCGGAAACATCTGTAGCATCATTAACAATATTTGTTTGTCTCTTTATTTGTATATGGCTATCTCTTTCATTTCTTCTTCCTTTTTCTGCTTTTGTTGTGCTTTGTCATCCTTTATTAATTTTAGGAGTGCAAATTGTTTTTGTTCCATTTTGTTCCATTTTCCTCACAAGTTGCATATCAGGGGAGTCCATCTGAACATTTGTGTTCATGTGTAAAGTGTTAGCTGGTATACTGGGAACAACTAAAGGTTGCATTTGTTCTGAGTTTCCAGTAGGTTTGCTAGGAACTGTCTCTTCAGGTACACAGACATTCTCTACCCTGAAAAGTTTATAGCTAGGGTCCATTGTCCCCGGCTGTACACAAGGCCCCCCGAGGAGCTGCACTTGCAATCGACTTTAAAATTGTCTCTTTTCCCAAACTGCGGTCAGTTCTAGCCATAAAGATACACACATTAGCATTTGTTTAATTATCATTTTCTTTTTGAAAAATTATCATTCCTTGGTTCGTCGAGTTCTAGTTCTTGTCCACTGCAGAAGTTGTCCTGGTGGTTGCTATGTGAGCTAGAATGGAGCGTTGACTCCTGAGGAGTCAGGACCAAAGAGGTACCTTTTTCTCCCCGGAGTTTACTTATTGCGGCTGTCAATTCTTGCCGCTTCTGTTGAAATTTCATTTCTTCTTCTTTAGGAAGATCCAGCATTGTTGGCAGTTTTTTTTCACCGTTTTGATCTGGGATTCATTTACAGCATTTGTGATGTTCATCAAACCCTAATCTTTATTTTCTGTCTCAGAATTTCTTTTGGCATCATGTAATTCGTCCACCTCTGTAAAATATAGGCAGAGGAGGAGGCCTGCTCCCCAGCCTCTTTCACATCCATCTCTGCTGACATCGCAGGAGAAGTGGTCATCTCTCAGATGGCCAGAGGTTCCCCTACAGGAGAATAGGGGAATTTCCCCAGTGTCCTGGCCAAATTTCCCCCATTTACTAAAAAATGCCACCAACAGCTTAATTCAGTGTCAGTTGGCATCCATCTATATCCCTCTCCTCCGAGATGAGGCTGAAAATAGGCAGAATTGTCTAGTCCTCCTTTCCCGTTCAACACAAATAAAATAAATAAACCTCTATGCCCACTGACTGAGCATGAGGTAGTGAGAATTCAGGACAATGGGGTATATGGTGACCAAAGGCAAGGGTGATTGGAGAGACAACTCCACAGTCTTACAAGGTTCTGATGGACCAGGGACAAGTATTGAGACATAACCACAGACATTTGTTTAAAGTACCAGGAACAGTCCATCAGGTACCCGATGCAGAGACTTTGATGGGAGATGAACCCAATGTAGAGCAGATGGTGGCAGGAAAAGACACGCCACTAAGGCCTCAGGAAATAAAAGCAGTGTACCCCTACCTGTCAGTGCCAGAGGTGGAGAAGTGTTCCAGTGCTTCAGCAGTGGAAGAGCAATTAAAAGACTCATTGAAGAATAATACCAGCATATCCTTTAAAGTTACATTATTTGTTAAGACAGTTAAATATATTAAACTGCAGTAGTATGCATAGGGAAAGGTTATATTGTTGTATAGCAGTAATGGATAACTAAATTTAGTTACTTTTTTTCCCCCCTAATATTTGTTTAGCTATTTTCCCCCCAATTTTGCTCACCCTCATGTCCTTGGCGTGAGCTCGCGCGTGTGGAGGCACTCGCGCATCACGCACTGTGGGATGCCCCAACCTACCCGGTCACCCATTACCTGTCGGCGCTGCCACCAGACCGCCACCTGGAGGAAGCGGGACTGCGGGAGGGTGACCCCCCCCTCCCTGGGAGAGTGGCAGCTCTGTACAGTTTAAACAAAAAGAGAGTCATACTGATATTAGAGTAACGGTAAAATAATATAGGGTGCAGCTGCTCCAGTGTGCCACTAGATGGTGGGTTATACTTTTGTAATGTGAAAAGCATTCAGTAAAGAGTTTTTTTGTTTGTTTTTTTCTGCTGAGTAAACCACATGATGTGCTAAACAGCTATCATTACAGAATGAAGGAGCACTCGGGTTCCTGCCAAGTTTTAGAACTGGGGTGTCGACCATTTCTCCTTTTGACAAAAAGCAGGCTGTAACTTGCAATATTCACACTATCAGCAAAAGCCTGAACAGAGTGGACCACTAAATAATACTCTGGCTAAGGCATCCTGGAGTCATCCCCCCACCCCACATTGTTCAGTCTTCAAGAACTTTTCACACCTGAAACTTGATCAGCAGGGCATGTAGCACAACATCAAGTCATGACTAGCAAGAGGAATGCTATATGTTTGATAGCAGGGGTTACCATAAGGTTAATTTTAAAGCAGTGACAGATTTGAGGGCCTCCTCACAGTCAAGAGTGACTAGAAGAGGTGATATAAGCTTTGAGGCTTAAAACATTGATGCATAGCATCAGATCTGTGCCAAGGGCCTATTTGAGAAAGCTCAGTAATTAGGAACCCCTTTTAACAGCAACAGACAATTGAGCTGGTTGTCTCACGAGTGACTGCCCCTGAGAAAAGAAAAATACTGGCTGGCTGACAACCATCCCACCATGTGATAAAGCCACCAATGACTGATCTCAGATGTATTCGTGACATACTCCCCTCAACTTAGTTGAGCAATGGCTGAATAGCGTTTTTCAAGCCAGGAACACCTCAGTGACAGTATACCTTTTCTCTTTACGAAGGTTACTCCCATAGGTTCATACATGTGTTGGGTTTAGTTTTTTGCCTATTATCAGGAGACGGCATCCTTGACAAGGGACCCAGAGTTTAAGATAAAAGTGGACCCTGATACTTTTATCCAATTAGTAGTTAACCTTATATACATAATAATGTTGCTGGCATTACCTGTGCTTACAAACACTTAAGGATGTCCCTATGTGTTTTAGGTCATTGTAGATATTAGTATGTTTTATGTGTTGCCATTTGAACTCCCTACATGAACGCATCATAACAACAAGTCGGAAACTGAAGATCTTACTTCAAGGAAGGATCTTGCAGCAGGCCACACCGGTAGGACTATGCTGCCAGGCACTAGGACCGCACAGAAACTTCTAGCTAGCAGTCTACCACGGGACTGCCCCGCCGTCAGTACAGGCTATATAGGAAGGTGGTCCTCCACACCTACTTCAGTTCTTTCCGCCATTGACCGTGCACATTGGACCTCAGTGAACGTTGCAGCTACAGTCAACTGCCATTTCCCGCGTTCACCGTGCTTTTTTATTTTTAATTCTTGTACAGTTAAGCTTCGAATTTTTCAGTGTCTTTATGATTATTTTGTCTTCTCCACCAGCCTCATCTTCTGACCATGCCACGAAATGTGCATGCGGCAAACAGATTCCCAAAAAGGATGGTCACTCTTCGTGTCTGATCTGCCTAGACCCCAGCCACGACACCAAAGCCTGCCAGAAATTCAACCAGGCCACTCGGAGACATCGATTGAAAACTCTGGAGAGCCATCTTTTAAAACAGAAGCTGCTGGCCATGGAAAACGAGCTGCAGGCTAGGAGCTCTTTGGCCTCACTGGCGCAGTCCTCCGGGGCCTCCTCTTCCTCCCACAGAGAAAAGTCTGGGAAACAGAAACACCTGGAGAAATACCCGAGAGCATGCCAGCCCACCAGCGAAGAGGTAAAGTATCCGTCTGCGACGACGGTGACCCGGGTTCGGAAACTGACTTGGGACATCAGAGGGCCAGATGGGGGGAAGAAGGATTGAGTGTCCTAGGGACTGCTGTCCTTCTCTGGGGGGAGGGGGGTAGTGTGTCCAGCACATCACGGACCCCTGGCAGAGGCCGGGGGGGATCCATTATGCTGGCGCTGTAACCTGTGGGGGTGGGGCAGACACTGGCTGTCATTGCATGTTTCCGCCCCCAGGTACAGCCACACACAAAATACCGGCCCCGAACATGAGGCCCCGCTCCGCCTCTGCTTCCAGTGCTGTCCACCAGGTGGGGTCCCGCTCACGAGGGCCCACTGTGGGGGGTAAGCCAGGGCAAGTTACCATGGAGGGCCCCGCCCAAAGCAGGAAGCCTGGGTATGGGTGGGCGATGAATGGGCAAGGGCTGAGCTCCCTTCGGGGAGTGGGGATGCTGGTTACCAAAAAAAACAGAAATACTCAAGAATGGGCCCAGTTAGCTTCCTGGTCACGGTTGCCTCTTAAATCTTTGACGCGACGATGCCTTTCTCCCGGGGGGGCAGTGCCTCCAGCCCTGCCAGACCTTGCCTCTTCTGGACTTATGGTGGCTCCTTCACCCGCTCTCATCTCCATTTCCGGTAGCGGCTCTTTGGGGCAGGGGACATCCTCTCCTGTCCCCCCAGCCCCTGACGTTCATGCCCATCTCCTCTACAGCCTCTCAGCCAGGTGGTTCAGCCAGTTCTGGGCTCTCAGGTGGCGGCTCTGTGCTGGTAGCCCCCCCCCCCGGCCACAACTCTGCCTTTGTTGGCTGTCACCTCTGAGACCAACGTTCTCTCTTCTCTCCGGTGTGGCCTCTGCCGCTGCCCATTGGCTCCCCTTCTGTTTAGGGGCCGGCTTCCTCTGTGGGCCTGGCATCTGCAGCCTCTTCGCTTGGGCACTGTAGACCGTCGCCCGCCAGGCTGTCACCTATTAGGCTGTTGCTGCCGATGCCCCGGCTAGTGGGCCAAGCGCCGGCATTGCCTTTACCACAGCCAGCACCGGCTGGCCACTGCCTGGACCTACGCCAGGTTACCCATTGCTGGCCTCACAGCCATTGTTTCCTAACCCCGCACTGAGGCTGCCCTTCTTACCTGTGTACTGTGTTGCTCCACAGGTGGATTACAATGCCCTTTTCAAAGCGTGGTGGGCATTTATGCAGAAACAGACCCCCGCCCCTCAGGGCCCACCTCCAGCTTCCCTCCACCCAAGAATCTCCAGCCCTGGGATGCTTGCATGATTGGACCGTCTGACCCCCATATGTCGGGGTTCTCCAGAGCCAGGCCTGATGTTGGTACAGGCCTCAGGTGGGACGAATGCCAGCCTCTGACGCCGGTCCCAGACAGCGAGTCCTCTGAGGATGACTCTGAATCCTTGAGATTTTCCTCTTCCTCAGGGGAGTCTTCAGGTGGTGAGCATATGCCCAAGGAAGTGCCTAAGCCCCCAACTGATGATCTGTCCTTCATGGACGTAATGTGCCACATTCAGTCAGTAATGGGATGGGAGATAGAAGAGCAAACCCAGAGAGAGGGAGATGCTGCCTAGCCATTTTTCTTCGGCAGAAGGAGGCCTTGCCAGTGGTGGTGCCACCCTTGATTGAGTCATATGAGAATGTCACCAAGGTGGCTTGAGCTCACCCCTCCACTATTTCTCCCCTCCCCAAAAAGGCTGGTCATCTTTATCATGCGCCGGTGGGCAAGCCTTTCTGGGGAGTTATCCTAAAGCAGATTCCATGATCATTAACGCAGCCCATGACCACGCCAAGAGGTCCAAGTACCTTTGTGCTCTCTCTCCAGATCGCAAATCCTGGCAGTTGGACCAGATTGGCAAGCAGGTCTTTGCTTCGGCTTCTTTGGCCATTAGGACCATCAGTTGTCTGACCCATATGGTACACTACAAAAATGCCATCTGTGGCAGGCCAGGGACCTGGTCCAGAGACTGCCTGAGGATCCCACAAAAAACGTGCTTGCCTGACTCATGAAGTCGGGCTCGAATGTGAGCAGCCATGTGCTCTAGGCATGTTACGACACCATAGATGCTTCCGGGCAAGGGACTGTGGCTGGTGTTTGCCTTTGGTGCCATTCCTGGCTCCGGGTTTGTGGTTTTGCCCCGGACATTGAGGCCAGCATTTTGGATGCTCCCTTCAGGGGCTCAGTCCTTTTTGTGGGCGATGCCCAAGACCTCTTCTCTAATTTGTTGGAGTCCAGTAAAACCCTTAGATCAGTCCATTCGCTCTACCATACCCAGCCTAAAGTGAACCAGCCCCAGCCCTTTCGTCGGTTCTCCCACAAGTAGACTTGAGGCCAACCTGCCAAAGGCCTGTAACGTCATTATACTGCCACTGCCCCTGCAGGGGCTGCTGCTGCTGCTCAATTCCCCCCCCCGGGTCCCGTGGCTCCCTGCCTGCTTCCACCCCACCTCCTGACTCCTTAGCTGACCCCCCCCCCGACCAAGGGTCCAGAAGAGGGTGTCGGGTGTTGGCTCTCTCTCCACTTAGGCAGGGTGGTGAGCAGTGACCACAGACAACTGGGTGCTCCAGCTCATAGCTCAGGGTCACACTCTGGAGTTTGTGGCGTGGCTGCTGGAGACCATCCACTGTACCTACCCTCCCATGCATCTGCCTCTGGTTTTGGAGGAAATTCAGGCACTTCTACACAAAAGAGTCATAGAGTCTGTCTCTCAGGCTCCGTGGGGAAGGGGCTTTAACTCCCACTTCTTCTTCGTTCCCAAAAAGACCAGGGACCTTCGGCCCATTCTAGACCTGAGCAATCTGAATCTCTACTTAAGAGTACAAATGCTGCCGGCCCGGTGGCGCTGAGGGTTGAGGCGCTGAGCGCCACCTGTACCACGCCCGGCGACCCGGGTTCGAGGCGGACTGGTCGACCGAGAAATAAACGGAGGAGGGAGGATTGGCGTCCCAACGGATGCTCTCCTCCCTCAGGGTGAGACTACCGAAGGCGCGCCAGCTCTGCACTCCTTCCATGAGCGGTGGAAGCACCGGCAGAGGGAAAGTGGAGGCGGCTCCGCTTGTCGGAGTCGGGAGGGGACGTCTCGGCGCATGAGGGTCTGCGTGCGTAAGCACGCTACCACTCGGGGACGTACGTCCCTAGCGCAAGGCGTCCTGGGGGAGCGGGGACGTCAGGGGAGAAAACCGGAAATACCCTCCGGCAGCCCTAGATGAAGTCCGCCCTAAGTCCGCCCGGACCACCGATAGGACAGACCCCGATGTGCAAAAGGAGAGGAGGCTGGGCACTCTAGGGGCAGATCCCTGAAGGTAGGTACCGGGGGGACATGAGCGGACGGAAGGAGGGGGCACCGGAGGCAGTAAGGAGGGATAAAGATGAAAATAAAAAAAAAAAAAAAAGAGTACAAATGCTTCAGATAGTGAATCTCCAGGGGTTACTGCACGGTGGGGGGACTGACACTGCTCTCTGGATATGCAGGATGCTTACCTGCACATCCAGGTTTTTCTGGCTCACCGCCGTTTCCTCCACTTCCATTTTCAGGGTGTCCACTTCCAATCCAGAGCCCTTCCCTTTGGCCTTTCTTCAATCCCCTTCCCAGGTATGTACCAAATGCCTGGCTGTAGTGGCAGTGGCATTGCAGAGACAGGGCTTTTATGTCTTTCCCTACCTGGACAACTGGCTGCTAGCAGCCCCTTTCAGGGAGAACTTGTTTCAGACCCTGGAATGCACCTCCCATGTCTTCTAGGAACTGGGAGTCACAGTAAATCTACCAGAGTCCTGCCTCTCCCCTTGCCAGTGCCTCCAATACATAGGGGAGATCCTGGACACCCACCAGGGCAAGGCCTTTTTGCCAGAGGACAGAGCAACCTGTTTGATGGAGCAGGCCCATCCAGTTTCCATGAGCTGTTGGGTTCCTGCCAGAGGCTTTCTGTGCCTCCTGGGTCATATGGCGGCATAGGTCGCCACAGTGCCCTTGGCCCATCTCCATATGCGGGTACCACAGTGGACCCTACGGGTTCAATGTAATCAAAGCACGGACAGCCTCGACCAGTTGGTCCTGGTCTCCGACATGGCCCGGAGGGTTCTTGCTTGGTGGATGGATGGACTTGGACAATCTGCTGTTGGTGGGGGGGGGGGGGGTCCAGTTTCCAGATCTTGACTCCCCAGCAGGTTCTGACCACGGGTGCCCCGGCATGGGATGGGGTGCCCATTTGGCCGACCATCTGACTCAAGGTACCTGCACGGACATAGAGCAAGTTCTTCATATCAATGTCCTGGAGATAAAGGCAGTGCTATACACCCTGCAGTCCTTCCAGACCCATCTCCTTCCAGGCCCATTACTGGTTCAGGTGGACAACAGGTGTGCCATCTGCTACATCAACAAGCAGGGGAAAACCCACTCTTACCCTCTGTGTCGGGAGGTGGTGGGAAGCTGGTATTGGGCCATCGGTCACAATCTGGAGCTCTTGGCCGTTCATGTTCCAGGCATCCAAAATGTGTTGGCTGACAATCTCAGCTGCTCCAGGTCTTGGGCTCATGAGTGAAAGCTTCTAACCTCAGTGGTCAAAGACCTCTTTGATGGGTGGGGTCGCCCAGAGTTGGACCTCTTTGCATCCTCACTCAATGCAGAACTGCCACTTTTTTGCTTGCTTGATCTTGGGCCTGGAGTTTTCTTGTGAAATGCATCCCCCTGTCTTGGAAGGGGAGGTTTCTGTATGCATTCCCTTACCTCCCCCTTTATTGCATTCCCCTTGGCTAAGATTTTTAACATATCTCTCCGCCATAGCTTAGTCCCTGGTATTTGGAAAATTGCCGGAATCACTCTGGTCTACAAAAAAGGTGACCCTAAGGACATCTCTAATTATTGTCCTATAGCCATTCTCTCTGTTCTGGCCAAAGTTCTAGAGAAACTGGTAGCAACGCAGGTCATATCCTTCATCCTAGACTAGAACCTCCTCTCAGAAAGCCAACATGGCTTCTGTAAAGGACACAGTATGACAACAGCTCTTCTCAAATTTACTAACAATGTCATTGCTACCATGGACAAGGGCTCTCTTACAGGCACAATTTTCATAGATCTAACTAAAGCATTTGATCTTGTTGACCACCCCCTTCTCCTTGCTAATCTGCTATCTCTGGGCTTTTCTCTTCAGGTTGTGAACTGGTTTGATAGCTACCTATCCAATCGTAAACAGGTTGTGAAATTTAACTCTACCCTGTCCAATCCTGCAATCATAAACGCAGGTGTTCCCCAAGGGTCCATCCTTGGCCCCCTCCTATTCACCATCTTTCTAAACAAAGTATTTCTGCATCTGCATTCTTGCTCTTCTCTACTGTATGCAGATGACCTGGTTCTATATTACAGCTCAAGGAATATAGCGGTTATGAACCGAACCCTCTCATCGGACGTTTTGGTCATTCAGTCCTGGCTCTCCAATAACAAGCTTGTCTTAAACACTAGCAAAACTCAAGCTATGGTTTTTGGTTCAGAAGTCAAACTCAGGAACAGCTCTAAGAAACTTCAAATCCACTATGCTAATGGCTCTCTGTTAGATACAGTTAGCTCTTTTAAATACCTGGTCATGTTGCATGATGGATCCTTGAATTTTGACCAGCGTATCTCTTCGATCTGCAAATCCATGAACGCCAGAATTGGAGTTGCTTATAAGACTAGTTTTGCCCTTACCCCTTCTGCTAGACTGGCTATTGCACGAGGCATACTTCTACCAGCCCTCACCTATGGTGTGGCTACTTACTTAGGTGCTTCCAAAACCTCTCTACACAGGTGGGATATGACTTAAAATAATATTTGCCGGTACACCTCTGCCTCCTCTCGTCGCAAACACCACTGTCAGCTCTACGCTGACCTAAAATGGCCCTCCCCTTCCACTCATCGACTCCTCTCTCTTGGCTCGCTGATTGATAGTATCATCAGATCTGGAACCCCAGCATCCCTTGCCTCTATGCTGTCCTGGCAAACCACTTCCCCATGGACTAAGGTCGGCTGACCAAACTCTCCTGCTTATACCGAGGTGTAACACAGCCAAGGGTGTCCATGCCTTCTCTACTGCTGTCCCTCGCTACTAGAACTCCATTCCGCTGGATGCTCAGCTAGCTCCAAGTCATGACCTCTTTAAAAACAACACCTGGATTACCTCACTAAATCAGCCTTGTGTACGTGCTTCTATACACCTTAAGCTCCTCCTCGCACCAACTGATGTTGGCTTCTTTCTCCTCCTCCTCTGCAACCCTACCCCTACCTCCTGCTCCTCTACCTCCACAATCTCCTCTTATACTTATCTGTCATTCCCACACCTTATATTGGGCTCAGTCCCCTCCACTAGTCTCTCTCTTTTTCTCTTCTGGTTCATCAATTACTGCCTACTCTCCTTCTACAAAGGTTTTATAACTACTGGCACTTATCTACTTTATATTATAATGTAGCTCTGTAACATGTTAATGCCTTCTTGCCCACGTGTTGTTAACTATACCTTTTGTTGATTATCTGTGTTGTTTCTCCATTTTTAAACCAGGTGGTGTACTGTAATCACCTTTTGTCATGTTTTTACTTTGTTGTAACCTCCCGGGTCATGTCTTAAAATAGGCATTTTATGTCTAGTACATCTCATCCGGTTACCAAAAACAAATAAATGTGTAAACAGCCTTATTTGTTTTTTCACAAAGATAGGGTGTCTTTGCGTACTAATCCTAAGTTTTTACCTAAGGTGGTGTTTGAGTTTACTTTAAATTAGTTCATCCACCTTCCAGTTTATTTTTCTGAGTATTCCAATCAGGGGGAGGCATTGCTCCATACTTTGGATGTTCACAGGATGTTGCGGTATTATGCTAACTGCACCCCAAGTCTTTGAGGAAAACTGACCAGTTGTTTGTTTCATTTGCTTTCCAAGAGAGAGGGCGCTCCTGTTTCCAAAAAAGTGTTTGTCTAAGTGGTTAGTAAATTGCATTGTTTATTGCAACCGCAAGTACAACAAGCCCCTTCTGGAGGTGGTCAAAAACCATTTCACCAGGGGGATAACTGCCTCTACAGCTTGCTTCCAGAATGTGTCTGCTGCTTACAACTGTGCAGATACCACCTGGAGTTCTGCCCACACTTTCACCAAGCATTACAGTCTGGACATCACCTCTAGGCGCAGAGCCAACTTTGGCCTGGCAGTTCTCCAGTGTGGTCTGCTGCAAGAGCCTTCATCGAAGTAAGATAGTACGGTTATGCAAGAACTTACTGTAACAGTAGATCTTTGAGAGAAGCTGTTGCAGCAGGCCCTGCTCTCCCTTCCTTCTTCTCCCTGCTCTGCTTTTTCTACCGAATCTGCTTCTGTCTTTTCTTTGGCTCTCAGGATAACCTCCTCGGTTCTCCATCAAGCTGGCTGTGCAGTCTCCGGCGGGGAAACTAAGGTAGGTGTGGGTATTGCCCTCCTTTATAACCTGTATTGACATTAGATAACTGACTTCGACGGGGGAGGGTCCCCCGTGGTAGACTGCTAGCTGGAAGTTTTTCTTGTGGTCTTAGTGCGGCATAGTCTTACTGGTGTGGCATGCTGCAAGAGCTTCTCTCGAAGATCTACTGTTACAGTACATTCTTGTGTAACTGTACTTTATGGCCTGGTTTTAACCAACTAATACTGACCCAATAGCCCAAACTTCTACTTTTAGAGCATGGCTGTGCTCACTGTTGTGGCTTACACAACCAAACAAGACATTAATGTAGTATGAGAACACTTTATTGCAGGATTGCAGATACTGTATTCGGATAGATACTTGGCCAGAGAAACCAACTATGTATGTATATGCATTTGTACATTCTTAATATGTCTGTAAGGTAGGGTTTTTGTCTGGGGGGAACTAAAAGAAAAGAACAGTTACATAAGAACTTAACGTAACAGCAGATCTTCAAGAGAATCTCTCTCATCAGGTCACGCCCATGGGACTTGGCCATTGGGCATCAGGATCCCATGGAAGCTTTTTTCTGCAGCATTCTTATTAGGGGTCACCTATGCCAATGTTAGGCTCTGATGTCACACACCCTATATAAATGTGGAGGGCCCTGCTCCCTACTCAGCTGTTTCCCTAGCCAGAGGTCATGGGAGAAAGAAACATAGACTTTGACGGCAGATAAGGACCGCATGGCCCACCCAGTCTGTTCATTTCCCTACCTATTGGATAAGCTGCAGATTCTAGTCAACCAACAGCTCAACCAGGGAGCTGAGGAGAGATAGAAAAGGTGCCCAGCTAGCAGAAAGGCTGTAGCGAGAGAGAGAGAGAGAGAGAGAGAAAGAGGGATGAACCGCATGACCTGATGACAGACATTCCCTCGAAGATCTACTGTTATGGTAAGTTCTTACATAACTGTTCTGTCTTCTTTGGGGATATCTCTGTCATCAGGACAAACCTATGGAATGAGTCCTAAGCAGTGCTAAGAGCAAAGACAGTATGGGTGGCAGGAGGCCAAAGGCAAAAGAAAGAAGGCACTGAAGCACTGCTAGGCCAAAGCCTGCCCTTCATCTGGAAGCAATATCCAGACTGTAGTGCTTGGTGAAAGTGTGGACAGTACTCCCAAGTGGCAGCACCACAGATCTTGGCTGCAGACATGCCCCTGAAACAGGCAACTGAAGTGGCCATTCCCCTGGTGGAATGGGCTTAACAACCCCAGGAAGTTCCTTACCGTACTTCCTGCAACAAAAAATAATACAATTGGCCAACCATTTGGACAAGCATTGTTTTGAAACTGGAGCGCCCTCTCTGCTAGGGTGAAAGAAATAGCTGAGAGGATTTCCTGCAGTTCCTCGTACGGTATGTATAATAATGTAAAATTCTGTGCACATCCAAAGTATGGAGAAATGCTTCCCCTGTATTGGCATGCTCTAGAAAATAGACAGGCAGGTGGATGGACTGATTTAGGGTAAATTCAGACACCACCTTAGGAAGAAGCTTATGGTTAGCACACAATGAGACTCTGTATTTGTGAAAAATCAAATAAGGCTGCTTACACATGAGAGCCTGTAGCTCTAAAATTCTTCTAGGAGAAGTCATAGCAACTAAAAATAATGTTTTCCACTACAGAAAGCGTAGCTCACAAGATGTGGCTGACTCGAAAGGAGGCAGGGTCAGCTTCTCCAGACCAAAATTCAGGTCCCAAGCCATAACCAGGTTATGGATAGGAATCTTCAAGTGGAAAATTCCTCACAGGAAAGTATGGCCCACATCTACCTGTGCCACAGTACCCGCCATCAGTGGGCACATGAAAGGCTGATATGGCTGAGAGCTGCACTTTAAGAGAGGAATATTTGAGTCCTGCATCAGACAAGGTCAGGAGATGCTCCAGAACCTGGTTCACCGGACAGGGGAAAGGATCCAGGTCTATGAGAAGCAGCCCAGATAGCAAACCGCTTCCATTTCATAGGATAGGTGGCCATGGTGGAAGGCTTTCTGGTGGCGACCAGGACATCAGTCACCTTCTGAGACACACCAAAGCAGGCAATGGCTGTATCCTCAGGAGCCATGCATGCAGGTGGAGGGACTTGAGGTCTGGATGAACCAAGGTCCCCTGAACCTGTGTCAACAGGTCCCTTCAGAGGGGTAGGGGAACTGGAGCCAATTGATGTAGTACTGGAAACCATATCTGCCCAGGCCTGAGGAAAGGCATTCAGAAACCTTCCTTTCCAGGAGAGGGACAATGAGTCTTGCCAGAAAACTCCAGGCCCTGGATCTGGCGAGCAGAATTGCGGCTGTTTTGCGTTGAGTGGGGATGCAAAAAGGTCCAGCTCCAGACGACCCCCACCTGACAAGCAGGTCTTCTGTGACTGAGATCAGCAGTTCCCACTCATGCACTTTAGACTGTGACCTGCTGAGACTGACTGCCAAGGTGTTTTGGGTGCCTGGCACATGGGCAGCTGACAGTTCTAGACAGTGATCTAGAGCCCAGTAGCAGACCCTCACTGCATCATGGCACAGAGGGTAGGAATGGGTCCCTACTTGCTTTTTGATGTAATAGACCACACTGAGATTCTCTGAGTGCTCCAGCAGAGGACTTGCAGAGAGAGATGGCTCTGGAGGGCCTGTAGAGCATATAGAACCACCCTCATTTCTAGGACATTTATGTGGAGGTGAGCCTTCCAGTAGGACCAGAGACCCTGTGTCTGATAGGGACCTAGATATGCTCCCCAATCCAGATCCGAAGCATCTGTGGTAAGGATTTGGTGAAGAGTGGGGATAAGAAAGGGACCCCCTTGAAGAGATGGGCTGTGTCCATCCACCAGTGAAGCACTTTGTGTACTGCTTTGGAGACAAGGGTTAGCTGATCTAGATTATCTTAGCACTAATCCCACTGAACCCTGAGGGTCCACTGTGGGATCCTCACGTGCAGCCTGGCTAGAGCAAGCATAACAATGGCCGCAGCCCGTAAGCCTAGTAGCCTAAGGAATATCCTGGCTGAAACACGCTGGCTGTGGGACACCTCTTGGGCCTGGGCAATGAGGGGGACTGCCCTCTCTTGAGGAAGGAAGGGCTTGCCCTGAGTAGAGTCCAGGACTGCCCCTATGTACTGCAACCACTGAGACTGGGTCAGCACAGACTTGTGCCAATTGACAGTGATACCCAAGGACTGAAATGACAGCAGGGTTTGTTCTAGAGTCAGCAATAGGTGCTTCCTAGACTGGGCTTTCAGCAACTAGTCATCCAGGTATGGGAACAGAGGGCAATACCCTGAGCTCATAATGCACCCCCTGGAACAGGAACTGCAGGTATCGCCTGTGAGGGGGCAGCCATGATATGCAAATAATCATCTTACATTTCGAGGGAGCATAGTCAGTCACCCTGCTTAAGCAGAGGAAGAAGGCTATGCAGAATGACCATCTGGAACTTTTTTGTACTGGATAAAAAGATTCGGCTCCTTAAGGTCTCAAATGGGCCTCAGGTGCCTTTTTTATTTGGGAACCAGGAAGAACCTGGAGTAGATCTCCTTGTTTCTTTGCCACCTGGGCACTGGTTCCATGGCCCGGTTGTGCAGCAAGAGGAAGGCCTCCTCCCTGAGCACCTCTGTGTGGTCTGGAGCATAAAAGGTGGGGACTAGTTGAACATCTGGAGGCTGTTCTAGAGCATGACCCTCTTCAGTTATCTGCAGAATCCAAGGATCTGTTGTGATGGTTCTCCATTGGAAAAAATGGAGGGAGAACTAACCTCTGATCACCACCTCCTGGCTTGGAACAAAAGGAGAGGGGTCTGTGAAGGAGTCAGGCTGAAGCTGAACCGGTGGCCAGGGCTGCACCTCCTCCTCCTCTGGATTGGTTGGCAGAGGAACCAGAGGTGGAGGAGGGGGCAAGCAAGGCAAAGCTGGGTCTGCATTTGCCCTGGATCTTGGTTCTGGAACCTGACTTGTGAGAGAATTTACGAAAGGAGGGCCTCAGTCTATTTAAGGGCTGGGTATGGTGGAGTAGACAGACCGAATAGCCCTGCCAGAGGCCTGCAGGTCATTGATAATATTCTGCGCATCTGAACCAAAATGTCTGTGACCCACAAAAGGGACATTCAGCATGTTTGTTTGGACGTCATTTGCAAAACCAGAGACTCTAAGCCAGTAGGGCTTTCTGAGGCAAATACCAAAGGCAGCTACCCTGTCTGTAGTATCAGCAATATCATAGGTAGCTCTGAGAAGATGCTTACTGACATCTTCTGAGGCCTGGAGCACTTTGAGAAGCTCTTGTCCCTGGGAACCCTCAGGGAGGGCCTGAGTAGCAGCTTTGCCCTTCTTCCAGAGGGTATTTTGGTATTTAATCAGAGGAACCAAGTAACTGGCAATCCTAAGGCCCAGAGTTGCGAGGCAAAAGTCCTCTTGCCCCAGTGGTCTCGCCTTCTAGATTCCCGGTCGGGGGGCAGGAACTAAGGTGCTTAGGGGCCTTAGTTCTGTCATGAGCTGCCTTAATAACCACTGAGTCAGTTTCCAGCTGGGCAGCATAAAAGGGCAGCCCCTAAGGTGCCTGGTAAAGCTTGTCAGCCTTTCTTGGCATGACTGGTACCAGGTTGGGCCTGTGCTAGGCCGCAGTTGCAGCATCATTCAGTGCTGGTAGCAAAGGAGGAATAACTCTGGGTGGAGATTCTGGGATCTCCAATAAATCCACCAGATTCCTCCTGGTTTCATCCTCTTCCTCATTTTGAAACCCCACAGTGGAGGAGAGCTGCTTCATAATGTTGAAGAAGGAGGGGTCCTCCGGCAGGGACCTGGGGGTATGTTTAACCGAGTCCTCACTCCTGGAGGAGACAGTGGACCTATCAGAGAATTCCACTTCATTGACCTCCTCTGCATCCTCTTCCTCAGGGTGGACAAGGTCAGGGTGGTATTCCTCCTCAATGTCAGGCTGCTCTGGAGCAGGGACCGACGATCAGAGCACCAACGGCTCTCTGAAGGGCGTGGGGCAAATGGATCGTACTGGTGTCGACACTGAAGCAGCACCCAGTGGTGGGGGCGATGACATCTTGGGCCTTGGAACAAACTGTTGTATGAGAGATGTGGTAATGGAGGAAAGAATAGCATTAAGGTAGACGGCAGGAAAAGTAATTGTCGGCACAGGAGTAGACGGAGCAGGTGCGTAACCCAGCTCCTGCGACACACTGCTAGCAGTAGTAGAAGTGGCTGGGCCCAGCACCTTTGGATCTCGAGATTCAGGAAGTCTCGACAGCGGGGCTGGGGCCAACAACCAAGTGGTCGATGGAACGATCCCGGGAGAAGAGGAAGAGGCATCCAATGGGGACCGGGATCACCGTTGGGGGGAACAGTGCTTAGGCCGGTCCTTGTCCCGATGAGAATGTTTCCCTGAGGATTGTCCTGGGCCTTTGCAGCCTGAGAGCCAGAAGAAAACACTGGCAATGTGCAGCAAGACTTTACGAATGGAGGGCCTCGGTCTGCTTAAGGGTTGGGTATGGTGGAGAGGTCAGACCGAATAGCCCTGCCTGAGGCCTGCAGGTCATTTATAATATCCTGCACATCTGAACCAAAAAGTCTGTGACCCACAAAAGGAACATTCAGCATGTTTTGTTGAACGTCATTTGCAAAGTCAGAGACTCTAAGCCAGGAGGGACTTCTAAGGCAAATACCAAAGGCAGCTACCCTGTCTGTAGTATCAGCAATATCATAGGTAGCTCTGAGAAGATGCTTACTGACATCTTCTGAGGCCTGGAGCACTTTGAGAAGCTCTTGTCCCTGGGAACCCTCAGGGAGGGCCTGAGTAGCAGCTTTGCCCTTCCTTCAGAGGGTATTTTGGTATTTAATCAGAAGAACCAAGTAACTGGCAATCTTAAGGCCCAGAGTTGCGAGGCAAAAGTCCTCTTGCCCCAGTGGTCTCGCCTTCTAGATTCCCGGTCGGGGGGCAGGAACTAAGGTGCTTAGGGGCCTTAGTTCTGTCATGAGCTGCCTTAATAACCACTGAGTCAGTTTCCAGCTGGGCAGCATAAAAGGGCAGCCCCTAAGGTGCCTGGTAAAGCTTGTCAGCCTTTCTTGGCATGACTGGTACCAGGTTGGGCCTGTGCTAGGCCGCAGTTGCAGCATCATTCAGTGCTGGTAGCAAAGGAGGAATAACTCTGGGTGGAGATTCTGGGATCTCCAATAAATCCACCAGATTCCTCCTGGTTTCATCCTCTTCCTCATTTTGAAACCCCACAGTGGAGGAGAGCTGCTTCATAATGTTGAAGAAGGAGGGGTCCTCCGGCAGGGACCTGGGGGTATGTTTAACCGAGTCCTCACTCCTGGAGGAGACAGTGGACCTATCAGAGAATTCCACTTCATTGACCTCCTCTGCATCCTCTTCCTCAGGGTGGACAAGGTCAAGGTGGTATTCCTCCTCAATGTCAGGCTGCTCTGGAGCAGGGACCGACGATCAGAGCACCAACGGCTCTCTGAAGGGCGTGGGGCAAATGGATCGTACTGGTGTCGACACTGAAGCAGCACCCAATGGTGGGGGCGATGACATCTTCGGCCTTGGAACAAACTGTTGTATGAGAGATGTGGTAATGGAGGAAAGAATAGCATTAAGGTAGACGGCAGGAAAAGTAATTGTCGGCACAGGAGTAGACGGAGCAGGTGCGTAGCCCAGCTCCTGCGACACACTGCTAGCAGTAGTAGAAGTGGCTGGGCCCAGCACTTTTGGATCTCGAGATTCAGGAGGTCTCGACAGCGGGGCTGGGGCCAACAACCGAGTGGTCAATGGAACGATCCCGGGAGAAGAGGAAGAGGCATCTAATGGGGACCGGGATCACCGTTGGGGGGAACAGTGCTTAGGCTGGTCCTTGTCCCGATGAGAATGTTTCCCTGAGGATTGTCCTGGGCCTTTGCAGCCTGAGAGCCAGAAGAAAACACTGGCAATGCGCAGCAAGACTTTACGAATGGAGGGCCTCGGTCTGCTTAAGGGTTGGGTATGGTGGAGAGGTCAGACCGAATAGCCCTGCCTGAGGCCTGCAGGTCATTTATAATATCCTGCACATCTGAACCAAAAAGTCTGTGACCCACAAAAGGAACATTCAGCATGTTTTGTTGAACGTCATTTGCAAAGCCAGAGACTCTAAGCCAGGAGGGACTTCTGAGGCAAATGCCAAAGGCAGCTACCCTGTCTGAAGTATCAACAATATCATAGGTGGCTCTGAGAAGATACTTACAGACATCTTCTGAGACAGACCTGGGGCACTTTGAGAAGCTCTTGTCTCTGGGAACCCTAAGGGAGGGTTTGAGCAGCAGAGGTCCCTGCTCTCAGCTGGCTGCCTGTTGCTTCATAAGGAACTTCTGCAGGGCTTTCTTGCATCGGTGCTGGTTGGAGAGGTTGAATTTCAGGTTGGACTCACAGGCAAGAATGTTGTGGCTAGGCCCAAGACAGCAGACACAGAGTTTGTGGTCATCAGTTGAGGAAATCTGCTTTCCGCAGCGACAAAAGAGAGCCATCGACAGATTAGTTCTCGGCATACAAAGGACAAAAGAATCACTTCAAAAAAAGTTATTTAAAGGCAAGTATTAAAAAAGGTAAGTAGTTTTGGCAGTTTAACTGAGCGACGAAGCTTCTACGGAGTCCGTGCATGAATGATCAATGGCGAGAAAGAACTGAGGAGGGAGCAGGGCCACCTGTGCTTATATAGGGTGTGTGACATCAGAGCCTGATGTTGGCAAGGGCAGACTCTATACTGCTGCAGAAAAAAGCTTCCATGGGATCCTGATGCCTGACGGCTAAATTCCATAGGTGTGACCTGATGACAGAGATATCCCTGAAGAAGATCAAACAAGCCCATTGATAACCCACAGCATAATAGGGAGGGGCAAAACGTCTGGCCAAGCTGATTGAGGACATGCAGAGACCCAGGAAGGGAGCCTGGTACCCCTGGTTGCAGAAGGAGCACAGCAGGGAGGACACTGAAGCCAGGTCCTGTCTACCTGGGCATGAACAATAAACTTTAAGGTTTTGTAGCAGGGTGTGAAAGCTGCTCCTTGGTTTGCTCAGGAGGGCATCCAGGTGCTGAGTGGCTGAGAGAAAAAGGCACTGTGGACTCTGCAGGATGGCTCAGACTGTAGGAACAGAATTTTGAAAGTAAAAAAAAAACTCTGAGTCTGGCCTGGTGGTGTGGAGCACTAAGGCATTGAATGGCTTGCCTCCTGCCACCCTGGTGAGCTGCATTTGGGAACAAGCATGGGTTGCCAGGGGGGCGGCAGGGTGTGAGAGGATCGAGCATCTCAGTGGCTGCTTTTTTTCTCTCCCGGGAGGGCAGCAAGCGGTCTCTGCCCATGACTAGAACAGGTGGGGCTGCAGAGCTGTAGCACATGCGTGTCTCCACGCGCATGTGCTGATGTGAAGCTGCAGCATGGCCCTAGGGAGAAAATGGAAAATATGGGGGCTGGGTTTCATGAAGCCCTGCCTGTGTCCTGGCAGTCTTCCTTACCGCTCTGGTCAGAGGTGACACCAAAAATGTCTGGTGGGGGGGGGGGATATATGCTGGTACACACCTTCGTCAGAAGAAAGGTAAGGGATGACTGTCTGGTACGGGGACAGGGCTGATAAGCTGCCCAAGACCTGACTAGGAGGATAAAAACCTTTGTTGGGGGGAGACCTCTCTGCCCAGCCTGTAATAGGAGCTTCTTGGATCACTCAAGAAGGATCCGAGATCCTAAACAGCTACACGAGACCGGGTTTAGACCTCATGCACTTGGAAGGGCTCGGGTCCAGGTATACAGGCAAACTAACTTATCCAGGCAAGCAAAAGTAAACGACAAAAAAGGCTTGAAAGTACACCTAAGGATAGAGCCTGACTAAAACACGCTTTGTCAAATCGAATGCCTGTTGCTATGACAGGAAAAGGAGGAAGACAAAAGTAGCTGTTGGAGTGAGTCTGACCAAAAGGGCTACATTACAGAATTAGAATCCGCATATCCTCACTAAGCCTCATTCCAAAATTTGGGTCTCTTAAGTTACTTTGTTTAAAAGTAAGAAGCCATTTTGCCACCCTGATTTCATACCTGTTGAAAAAAGCCAGGTTCAGTGAAGAGCTACTAACAATGTCATACCCAGAACTCACAGCCTAGTGCTTCCTGTCAGCAACCTTATAAGAGTTTGTCCAACGTTTAAGGAACTGTAGTTCTGGGGACAAGGATATGTTGTTCATCCACACTGTCTGGCAGGTTCCTTGCTGCTTTAAATCTTGCCGGAAGGTCTTCAAGCTGGCTCCTCCCACCCACCCAGGTGAGTAAAACTCATGGCTCCACATACATGGCCAGGTCTTCTTACGTGGAAGCTCAGGTTCCCTCTAGCGCTCCGGCGTGTAGACTGGATCCTAATTCTTTGGTTAAGCAAACTTATTTTAAAATTTTCCAAGACTTCGGTCAACTTTCTCCCTCACGGCTGCGATGGACAAATCGACTCCCGGATTTCGGCGGTGCCCTTGTGGGCAGAAGATGTCCAGGACAGACCCGCACTCCACGTGCGTCTACTGCCTCGGCCTAGAACATGACCCGCAGGCTTGCGAGTTATGCCGTTCATTTTTGGCCAACGTCCTGGAAGACCACACTGCCCGTTTACAGCTTGGGCACCCTGAGAAGCGCTACCCGCCGGTTAAGTCATAGGAGGCCTGTTGGGTGGTTACCGCGGCAGCTGGCTCAGCTGAGCAACTCGAGCAGATGATCGCCCTCAAGGAGGAGGTGGCACAGGCCGCATCATCCTCTTCCTCGGTCATGGCATTTATCCCGCTCTCACTGGGTATCTTGTATTTAGCTTCTTTCAAGGAGCTTTGCCAGTCCCTTTCCACGAAGGGAGAGGGGCCATCGGGACATTCCTCTTGGTCCAAAAAGAAGAACTCAAAGGGTAAGTCCCATCGTCAGCGTTCGTGGGAGCGGGAGAGGTCCCCTTCCCCGGACAGTCGACTTCGGTCGAGGTTGCTGCTAAGGCCGCTGGCTTCATAGCGTCCCCGTCAGGCCAGTCAGCTGAGACACCCGTCGACGAGGTCGAGATTTTTCTAGACCCGTCTGGACGGGCTGTCGACTGGTGAAGCCGACAACCCTTCTTCACCGGTTCCCCCACTGGAGACCAAAGACTTGCCTGCACCTCTGCCGCAGTCCCTGGTTAAGGCTTCCGAGCCGAGGGAAGCGTGGGTGTCCCCCGCCCCTTCCCAGACCCGTTCTCGGAAATGCCAAGGATCTCGGTCTCGGACATCAACTCAGTCCAGCCGATCCCGCCGACATCGGCGGTCTCGGTCTTGGCACCGAGGTAAGAGGAGCCACCGCTCGTCCTCGTCTTCCTCCTCGGAAGAGGATAGGCTTCAGTGTAAATTGCGTCGACGCTGCAAGGACCCGATGTGGCAGCAGTTACTTCTGTCCGGGAACAAGCCGATGCCGTCGCCTTCCCTGGCCATCAAGTAGCTGTCACCTGAGCGGCCGAAACAACCCCTCGCTATAGCCGAGGTGCCCAAGCCTGGGCCGGTTGTTCGGCCGAACCCAGCTGCCCCACCGATTTGTGGTGGAACCTCCGCATCCACAACCGAAATCAGGGGCGCCGACCAAGGACTCTCTGTCGGGTCTGAGCCTGCCCCACAGGTTGTCGGTCACCCTCACTCCTGACCGTCCTAGGTAGGTGGAGGGTGGCTTAGGCCCCAGGCAGCTCTTTGCGGACTCCTCGGAGTCCAACGACGACTCCTCCCTGTTCTCCAGGCCCATTGACCTGGAGTCCTTCCTGGGCCAGTCAATGGACGAAAGCCCATTGTCCTTCATGGGTTTGCTTCGGCTCATCTCGGAGTCCACCGGGATGCAGCTCGAGCCTGTATCCAAGTGGGCCAAGTATCCGCTGACAGAGATACTGGACCAAGGGGATACACCCACGGAGGCCTTTCCGGTGGCTGAAGCCATTGTTGGCCCAGCCTTGGAGCTCTGGCAGCGGCCTGCTTCCAGTCCTGTGCCTTCGGCCAGGATGGCCAGGAAGTATGCGGTCCCTACTGGCTCTTTGCCCGGTTTTTCAGAACACCCCTCTGCCGAGGGGTTGGTCACCGACAGCGTTTTCCGGCGTTCCAGGAGCGCTAGGGATGTGGACAAGCCCCCCGACAAGGAGTCCAAAAAGCTGGACTATGCCGGGCGCAAGGTGTATGCAGCGTCCTCCCTTGGCCTCTGCCAGGCCAGCTCGGCCGTGCTGATGGCACACTTCTCCCACGCCCTCATGGGCTCCCTGGATGAGGTGATCTCTCATCTCCCGGCCAACCTGCAGACCACGGTCTGGCAGGTACGGGACCAGGGTAGGGCTGTGGCTAAGCAGCAGCTCCAAACGGCTCTGGACATTGGAGACTCCTGTGTCAGATCAGTTGCAGCCGTGGTGGCCCTTGCGCCGCAGAGCATGGCTGAGGATATCCACCTTCACGGGGACCGATCTCTTTGGCCCTGGAGTGGAAGGTCACCTCCAGCGGATTGAACAGTCCAATGCCACTCTGGACTCGGTCACCTCCTCCCAGAAGGACAAAGGCCACCGACAGCAGCAGCACAAGTCCTTTCGTCCTTCTGCACCTGCGGCACGTCTGGCCCAACAGCACCAGCACCAGGGCCAGCAGACTCACGCTTGGCATCCCAAACCCAAGCCCGTGGCTTCCTCCAACAGGAAGCAGGGAGGCAAAGGCCCAGGAGGTCCCTCGGCCGGTCCCTCCTCTAAGCCTGCCCAGTAACGGGTTGAGGAGTGTCGCCCCCAGCCTCGTCACTCCCCCCTGGGTTCCCCCCATGGGGGGACGGCTCCGCCACTTCCTTTCCACTTGGTCCATTATCACTACGGACCATTGGGTTTTGGAGGTGGTAGGAAAGGGCCTTCCCCCGGAGTTCGAGCAGGCCCCGCCCTTCCGAGCCGGTGCCCCTTGGAGGGCTATGGGGTCCGCAGCCTCTTTGTTGGCTCGCCGAACCGATATTGCCCTGCTCCTCGAAAAAGAGGTGACCAGGAAGGTGATGGATCCTCCTCCAGACCCAGGGTTTGTGTCCAGGTACTTCCTGGTCCCAAAACGGATGGGCTGGCGCCTCATTCTCGACCTGCACGACCTGAACAGGTTCCTAAGGTCTCGGACCTTCAGGATGGTCACTGTGGCTCAGATAATCCCATCCTTGGAACGAGGTGTGTGGTTCAGTTCTCTGGACCTTCAGGACGTGTTCTTTCATGTCCCAATCCATCCGTCCCACCAGAGATTCCTCCGCTTCAGAGTGGAGGGATCCCTCTACGAGTTCAGGGCCATGCCCTTCGGCCTTTCCCTAGCTCCCAGGGTCTTCACCAAATGCATGGCAGTGGTGACAGCATTCCTGCAGCCGAAGGGTCCGGGTGTACCCCTACCTGGATGACTGGCTGATTGCAGCACCCTCCAGAGCGGAGGTGGAGCGGTCCAGAGATCTGGCCCTCCAGGTTTGCTCTCAGGTTGGCCTCCTCATCAATGAGGCCAAGTCGGAACTCATGCCAAAGCAGGTGATACAATTCATCGGGGCAGAGCTCGACTCTCTACGAGCCAGAGCACGGCTCCCAGTGGACAGGGCCGAGGTTCTTTCCTCCTTTGCCCAATCATTTCAGGTTGGGCAATCGCGCCCTGCCCGGGACTTCCTGCACCTCCTGGGTCTCATGGCGGCCTGCACCAGCGTGGTCCGTTGGGCCTGCTGGTACATGCATCCCCTTCAATGGGGCTGGCCAGCCAATGGTCACAGCACTCCGATCCGCTGGATCAGCTAGTGACAGTGACCCAGGGGATGTAGAGCAGCTCTCCAGTGGTGGACCGTTCCAGCACATCTGCAGGAGGGCATCCCATTTGTCGCCCGAGCCGATGGTCTCGCTGTCGACCGATGCCTCTCTGATGGGTTGGGGTGCCCATCTGGGGGAGCACAGAGCGCATGGCCTCTGATCCCCTCGAGAGTCCTGATGCCATATCAACCTGCTGGAGCTTCGAGCGGTTCATCTAGCCCTCACCGCCTTCGCTCCATTTCTATGGGGTCAAGTGGTTCAGGTCCAGATGGACAATACCACGACCATTTACTACCTAAACCACCAGGGTGGGACGCGCTCCATGCCTCTGTGCAGGAAAGCTCTCCGCATTTGGTCACTTGTGCACAGCCTGGAGGCGGATCTCCTCGCCATTCATGTGGCAGGAGTCTCCAACACCCTGGCCGATGCCCTAAGCCGGATAGGGGCTGCGTCTCACGAGTGGCCTCTCCTGCCGGAGATAGTACAAGATCTCTTCTCCCACTGGGGCATGCCTCAGGTGGACCTGTTCTCCTCCAGGGAGAATGTGAAGCTGAGACTGTTTCATGCCGCCCCCCCCCCAGCAGGGCTCGCTGCAGGGGGATGCCTTTTTGAGGCCGTGTACGCCGGGCCTCTTCTACGCCTTTCCCCCATTTCCCTTGATCCACGAGGTGCTTCTCAAGTCGAGGAGGGACAAGGCGCAGGTGATTCTGGTAGCCCCAGACTGGCCCCGCCAGTTCTGGTATCCAGATCTCCTCAGTCTCAGCTCCAGGCTCCCGAGGTGGCTTCCAGCCCGCCCGGACCTAATCTCAGTCAATCAGGGAAAGGTATTCCATCCGGACCTTCAATCCCTGCACCTGACGGCCTGGTTCCTGAGCAGCAAGAGTTCCAGGCCTTGGGTCTTTCCGACGAGGTCCTCAACGTCATTTAGGCATTCCATAAGGGAGTCGACCAGAAAATGCTATGCCTTCAAATGGAAGAGATTCTCCATTTGGTGTCAGGGCAAGGGCCTGGACCCTTCCTCCTGTTCCTTGGCAAGCATTCTGGACAACCTGTGGTCCCTTTTTCAGCAAGGGCTTCGGTCAGCGACCCTTAAGGTGCATCTGGCAGCCATCTCTGTTTACCGGGCGCAGGCCGGGAAGCAGTCGGTGGCGCAGGAGAAGGTGGTCGGGCACTTTTTCAAAGGCCTTGATCACATATCCCCTTCGTGCGAGAACCTCCACCTCCGTGGGATCTACTGCTGGTATTGGCTAAGCTCATGGGCAAGCCATTTGAACCGATGCACAGGTGTGACATCTCTCACCTGTCGTGGAAGACCGCCTTCTTGGTGGCTATCACGTCAGCCAGAAGGATGGGAGAGCTTCAGGCGCTTTCTGTTGAGTCTCCTTGTCTGGTCTTCCACAGGGACAAGGTTGTCCTGCGCCCCCACCCGAAATTCCTTCCAAAGGTGGTGTCGGAGTTTCACCTTAACCAGGTGTTGACTCTGCCAGTGTTCTACCCCGGTCACACCTCGGAGGACGAATATAGGTTCCATACTTTGGACCCTAGAAGAGCGCTCTCTTATTATAAGGAGCGGACGGCTGAAGTTCGAGGAGAGGTTCGCCAGCTGTTTATCACCTACGCTGAAGCCACACCTGGCAGACCTGCAGCCAAGTGGATGATAGGCAGGTGGATCACCTCCTGCATAGATCTCTGCTATAGATTGGTGGGCATGGAGCCTCCCAGAGGGATAAGAGCTCATTCTACCCGCCATAACGCTGCATCGGTGGCTGCTTCCAGGGATGTACCTATCCAGAAAATCTTCAGGGCTGCTACCTGGAAGTCATCACACACCTTCATCACCCACTACTGCATCGACCTTGAGTCACGCTGGGATGCTGGTTTTGGGGCCTCTGTTCTCCAGTCATTATTCCCTAAGTAGGGAGTATGCGCCTTGCCTCCCTCCTCCCGGAGAACTGCTAGGAGTCTGCCAGACAATGTGGATGAACAACATATCCATGTACCTAGAAATACAGGTTACTCACCTGTAACAGGAGTTCTAGGAATGGTATATGTTGTTCATTTCTGACTCCCCGACCTCCCCGGCTTTGACGCACAACCTGGCTTCCAGTGGGCTAGATCTGGCGTCATGGGGTGGAGCCGAGAGTTTTACCACCCGGGTGGGTGGGAGGAGCCAGCTTGAAGACCTTCTGGCAAGATTTAAAGCGGCAAGGAACCTGCCAGACAGTGTGGACGAACAACATATACCATTCCTAGAACTCCTGTTACAGGTGAATAACCTGTATTTGTTGTCATTTGAAAAATAAACTTACACAGGGTTGGGCACAGTGCATACATTTCCAGAATGTTCATATACATGGTACTGTGCTGAAGAATGCAGCGGGGATGGTTTTGGAATGCAGCGCTAGATAATCTATAGAATGTCAAGGTGGTACACAATTTCAGAATGTTGGCAAGGCATGCAGTCTCGAAATGTGGCAGAGATGTGCCATCTTGAAATGTAATGGGGACACTCAGTCTTGGAATGCGACGGGGACACACATCTACAAATTTGGCAGGGACAGACAATTTTGGTATATAGTAGGGGATGCACACTGTCAAAATGTGACAGGACACGCCATTTTATTCTGAAATTGGTTGTACTCACCACATTCCAGAATTGTGTGCACCCCCAGTTTTTAAAAATTGTGCATCACATCCCCCATCACATTCCAACATTGTGTGTGTCTACCACATTCTGATATTGCGTGTTCCTGCCACATTCCAAAATTGCATGTCAGTGCCACATTCTGAAATTGTGTCACCACCATATTCCAAAATTGTGTTGCTGCCACATTCTGAAAGTGTACATCATTGCCACATTCCATAATTGCATGTCACCGACATATTCTGAAATTTTGTGTCCAGGCCACATTCCAAAATTGTGCATCCCTGCCACGTTCTGAAATGTTGTCACCACTAAAATCCAAAATTGTGCATCTCCATCACATTCCAAAAATACTGTCCCTCATTGTATTCCAAAATGAAGCATTTCTGCTGCATTCTGAAATTGCGTTTCCTAGTCACATTCCAAAACTGCGCATCCACGCCACATTCTGAAGTTGTGTGTCCCAGCCATATTCTGAAATTGTACCTTCCTGCCACATTCCAAAATTGTGTCATTGCCACATTCCAAAATGTCCTTTCTTTGTTACTTTCCGAAGATGTTCATCCCCACATCATATTCCCAAATTGCACATCCCCATCACATTCTGAAAAAGAGCATCACTGCCACATTCAGAAATGGCATGTTCAAGTCCCATTCAGAAACTGTGCATCCCACCACATTCTGAAATTGTGTATCACTGTCACATTCTGAAATTGCCTGTCCCCGTCACATCTGAAATTATGTGCCCTAGCCACGTTCCAAAATTGTGCATCCCTGTTACATTCTGAAAATGCTCATCCTGACCACATTTAAAATTATGTGTTTCCCACATTCTGAAATTGAGTTTCCCAGCCACATTCCAAAACTGGGCGTCCTAACCACATTTGTGTAACTGTCCCAGCCACATACTAAAATGATACTTTCTCGCCATATTCCAAAATAGCCAGGGTTTGTCACATTCCAAAAAAGCACATTGCCACCATATTCAAAATTACGCATCCCCACCAGATTCTGAATGAGTGTCACTGTCACAATCCAAAATTGCATGTCCGGGTCCTATTCCAAAATTGCACATCCCTGCCACTATCCAAAATTGTGCATAGCCACCACATTCCAAAAATGCATTTCCCTGCCACGCTCCAAAATTATGCATCCCACCACATTTCCAGAAATCTGCATCCCTGCCACAGCGTGAAATTATATGTGACCACCACATTCTAAAACTGTTTGTCCCAGCCACATTCTGAGATTCCGTGTCCATACCACATTGTGAAATTGCACGTTCCCATCACAATCTGAAATCGAGCATCCCAACCACATTCTGAAACTTCGCATTACCACCATACAGTATGCCAAAATTCTGCATCCATGACACATTGTGAAGTTGTATATTTCTACTACATTCTGCAGCTGTGTTTCCTGCATTTCAGAATTGCATTTCTCTGCCACATTGTAAAAATTTATGATACCTCCACATTATGAATTTGTGTTCCTGCCATATTCCCAAATTGCATGTCCCAGCTACTTTCTTTATATCATTGCTGCATTCCACAGTTGCAGCCTGGTGGCATTCTAAAATCTCATCCCTGCAGTATTCTAAAAATTGCACACAATTTGGGCATTCTAAAGCCATTATTTGTCACTGCATCCCCCACCAATCACATTCTTGGGTATTTTGCATCTGACACATTATGGAAATGCATGTCCTGTACCCATGCAGTGTCGGCGTTCCTTTTTCAAATGTTTACTATAACTGCAGTTTTATGTAAAGTGGGAGAAATAAGCAGGCAATAATACCTGACAGGGTGGGTGGTATTGCCCAATACCGCCCACCCTGGAGGGTATTATTGTGCTTAGAAAATGGGCATCGGTGCACATTTTAATTAATAAAATAGCAGACAAAATGTCTTTGAAAATGAATAGAAACATTACAAAAAAAACTCTTTTTTTTTGTAAAGTAGTTCCTTCTTTCTGTGCTGTTCCATCTTTTGTTGCCCCCCCACAGCCATTCTGTTTTACATATCGCCCCCAACCACCATGTTCAGAAGAAAGACAGAGTTCCAAGAAGATGTTTTTTTTGTTACCTTTTGGTCAGAAGATGCTGCTGTTAGGCGACCTTGCATGACCCAGCACATAAAACCAGGAAGTTGAGATGCAGAAATCCAATGGGAAATATCAGCGCTCTAAATTGCTATGATTATTACTTTTTAATATTTAACTATGCAGCTCTTTGCCAGCATTGGGAGTGAAGCCGTCGCATCTGTGTGTGTCAGTCCAGGAGTACCGCTCTCTGAAAATGTAGGCGGCAATGTTAAGGATAAATGTACAATTTAAACTGACAAAAACTGTTGCGCCACTTGTTTTTTTTTTAATTATGGGCTTTTGGGGGAGCGAGCAATCAGGGGCACAGTGAGCCCGCTAGGCCTTGTGCTGTTGAGACAGTTTTTTCTGCAGCGAGCGTGGAGGAGGTAGGGCACGCCTGTGAGCATGGGAATTGGCGACAGTGCTGAGCTTGCGACTGGGCTGGTGCTTTTTTGAAAAGATAAACTTTGCTTTCTAGTTACTGCGGGGATGAAGTGGGTTAGCAGATTATTTGCTTTTGGGGGCAGTTTATTGTTAATCTGGGAAATCATTCAGTCGGTTAGTGGAGCTGACAGAGGCAGATTAAATTCAAGCCTGTGGACCCGCGTGGTTGAAAGTTTGAAACGGGCTGCTGGAAAACCAAAAGTCCTTATTTTGTTTGTTTTTTACCTAGTGGCTGGCGGGGGGGAGGGGGGTGGAGGTAGTCACGTGGGAGCAATCAAGTAACTTGAAAGACATCCGATTCCACTCTCACTCTTAATGAAAGTAACCGCTGCCTGTCAAATAAACGGCCGCTCTCCATGTTTCTCGCTACCAGAGACGCCCTTCAAGAAAATTAATGTGCGGTAGGGGGGAATCCAGTTTAAAACACTGCATGTGAAGGGGGGGGACAACCTCGGCAGTATTTGTGTCTGTATGTGGGGGTAAGTTTGCCTTATTTATTTTACTCTTCTGGATCACAGTGCTGTCTGGATAAATTGCTCTCTCTGCAGGCAGGGGAGCGCTCTTGCTAACCGCGATTTAAAAGATGGCAGTGTTTTTACATTGAAAGTTCTACCGGCACAAGCATTTGGAATGTAATCAGACAGCAGAGACAGGGACTCATTATTTCCCAGTCTCTGTCGCCTGATACCGGACCGGGTAGCTGGTTGCCTAAGCCAATCAGCTTTAGGGATTTTCCCAACCCATTTTCTAAGTACCATAAGATAGCTTGATGGGATGACTAGGCTGTGAGTTCTGTTCATTACATAAATGGTAGCTCCTCATGGAAACCGGATTTTTGTTTAACAGGTAGTGAACCTAGGGTTACACAATGACTTGTAACTTTTAGACAAAGTAAATTGGAGCTCTCATTTTTGGCATGATACTGATTGGGGATATGCTGATTCACATTCTGAGTTTATTGATGCTACAAAGCTAGGTCAGACTCCCTCTTTAAATATAAAAAAAAATATTTAAATATCTGAGAAGTTGGGAGCAGTCTGGGATTGCTTACCAGCCTATAGGGATGCACACACTAAAATGGAGTTTCTGGGAGGGACTAGGGGGCTGGCATCGAGCCAGCTCGAATTTCATTGGTTGGTGCATCACCCTATAGGACTGGCGCAGGAAATCACATCTGACTGTGGAGTACTATAAAGGGTGCAAGATATAATGGCGCTCTGCTTCTCCTGGTTGGTACATGGCAGGTGTAGAACCAGAGATTTGTATAACAGAAGAAATCACTGAGTTACAGTCATGGCATGGCCACCTGAAAGACCTTTGTTCACATGTGGACTTTGGGGTACTACCTTAAGACAGGCAGTGGGCCACACATGCAAGTGCTAGAGAACAAATGGGAGGGGTGAGAAATAGGCCATCGGCCAACAAAAAAAGGAAACATTTTATTTCATTGCATTGTTTGCTTCTGTACCTGCCCCGTCCATCCTGGATTCTGGACCACTGTCTAGCATCCGACCACCAGTTGTTTTTGACTTCCCTCTCGTAGTGGGAACCCACCAGGCAGCCACCACTGGTGGGATATATATGGGCCACAGCTGAAGTGTGGATGTCAGGAATAGATCCAAGCTTTCACTCATGGCTGAACATGGGGGGCCCCCCCTCCCCGTAGAAGCATCCAGCTGATGTCTTGCCCACCCCAGCATCTATGTTTAGATGCCTCTGCTGCCCTGCATCACTAGGATGCAGTCAGATAACCATTCCATGCCTCCCTGCAGAGGAGCGCATTTGCTGAAATGGTGATACCTCCTCCACCATGCCACAGTGGAAATCCCAAGTGTGAAGCGCAAGCCCGCTTCTCCTGCTTAGTAGCACGGCGTGCCTCTGCTGACACCGCAGGCTGGCCCCGAAGGAACAAAATTTAAAGTAGCGTGCCCATTGGAGAGTTCAGATTCTCCTTTATAGCCCACAAAGCAAAACGTGACAGGAACTTTGTGCTGTTTAGTGTAGGTTGTGCAAAATTACTTTTGAGGCATTCCCCTGGTTATAAGCATTTGGGTTATATAACCAGATCCAAGCCCTGAATTGTCAACTTTGATTTGGCTTGATTTACAAAGTGTTTCAGTTCACACAGACTGGGCCATCAGACTCTATGACTGCAGTTGTTTTCAATCTCATTCTAGTATGTCATAAAGCCTGAAATTGTTTCAGCATTTCTTACAAAGTGAAAAATCAAGTTTGGGTCTGAATGTCTTTGTTTCACTTATACATTGCATGCCATGCCAGTTTGTTTGTAATAACTGAGAGCTGAAATGCCGTGTGCCGAGGGAGCCGAACTGTTTCTGTTTTATTTAATGCTGACCTCCTCCTTGGTTTCTCTTGAAACAGGAGCCTCCGGACCAAGAATACTTTGGAAAGTTTTTATCACTCCCAGAAGTGAGGAAATCGATCCATGTTGGAAACCTGAACTTCCATGATGGCACAGAGGTTGAGAAGCATTTGCTGGAGGATGTGATGAAGACAATAAAGCCTTGGTTAGCTGTGCTGATGGATAATTACAGGGTGAGTGGGTGGATCACAGCAAGGGGGGCACAGAGTTTTTCCTGTCTAGTAACTTTCTAGGCCGAGTGCAGACATAACTTGGGGAGCTATTGTTTCTGTTTTTGTTGAATACATAAACCTGATGTACAGGAAACTCTTTTTTTTCCTGGTGTGTGAAGAACTAAGTGACTAAAATAATGATCCACAAAAGTGGGCGGGACATGCTTAGTTAATTGAATACAGATGCGGGGGTGAAGCCTTTTGCCTGTATCACTGACCAAACACACACCACGCTGTCTTTGGTCTAAACTTCAAGCTCAGACTACTTAAGTACCTTGAAAAAGAATTGAGAAGGAACTCCCACTGAGTTGTTTTTTTTTTTAATGGGGAGTTAAGAATTCTGGGCCAGTAGTCATTTCCCCCCTCCCTAAACTCATGAATTCATACGACCATGTACATTTGTTTTATTTAAAATATTTGCATCCTCCCTGTGGTTTAGGGCCAGGTACATCTGATGGAGGCTTCTCCAACTGCCCTAAGACCCTTGGTAATCCATCTCTGGGTTTTCCAGCCAGGCATCTAAGATGGGAAGGACCTTTTTTTACCACTGTCTTCTCATTCCTGGCCCCCTCCATCATCTTCAGTAAATAGGTATTACCTTTTGAGACAGTGACTTCCCCTTAGAAATCCTAGAGGACCCTACAGTGATGGGCATGCCCTAGAGGACATTACAGCCCCCACCAGGAAGTGTGTCACCTTAGCAGAGCTGTTTGACCTTTGCTGGCCTGAGAAGAGATCCATGTGCATTCAGTCTAGAGTAGACTGGGCAACACGGGGTCCCTCACTGATTGGCTATATGGAAAGGTAATGATGGTGGTAATGGGGGAGGGGAAGGGACACACCTTTGTTGGTGACTACTGTATGCACAGTATGTATGGGTAAGTGACAGGTTAGTTGTATATAAAGGGGATAATGGTAAGAAAATGGGTGGCAATGAATTAAGCTAATGTTAAAATAAAGTGGTGGTTGCTGACCAATGGCACACATTGCAGTTTACTGTGCTGATGACCCAGAGAGTCCTACAGCTGGCCTGCAGCAGGGTGCTGACATAGGACATGGCAGTATCATATGGCAAGTCCTGTGCTGGCTAGTGTAGAATTTGATGGATGGACCTTGTCCCAACTTGTTGTTGACTGACCAGAAAGGTCTTCTGTCTCCGGTCATGCCCTTATGGGATGGAATTGGGACCTACGTTGGGAGGGAGGTTGAAAAATAGGTGGAAACAGTAGTGGCCCTAGTGGAGATAAGATCGCTACTCTTCCTCCCCACCCCCGCTGCAGTGCTCAGACCATCTGTCTCATGTCACCCCCGGTCAGGAAAATTCCATCCGACTTTCTTCCAGGCCAGTCAGATCCAGAGGGGTCAAGTTCCTGTGCAGGGCCCCCCTGTCAAATAACCCCTACTACGGAGACTATCCAGTGTCATCCGAAAAATAAATTGGAGCCTCACCAGCTCCAGGAGTCACTGGATGTCTCAAGCTTGCTACTAGCTTGTGCATCGAGTTCAGAAGCTGGTGTGTAGAGGCCTATAATATGGCCCTGACCGATGCCCTGGACCTTATGGCACCTTTCCACATTCGCTCATTGCTCATCATGGTGCTATGTTGAGCTGAGTTGGTTGAAGACTAAGGGGAGTAGATTAAAGCGTTCCTGGAGGAGGTCTCACTCTGAGGAGGACAAGGCAGCGCTGAAGCTCCATTATGTGGAGTATCGGTGGGCAATCGATCTAAAAAAGATGAAGCTTCTGTTCTGGTTGATTGCTGTAGCAAGGAATTGTCCAGCCGCGCTCTTCTGCACTATAGACGGTTAACTGAATCCCTCCTGTCTGCAGCCTGGGATAGCCTTTTTCGCAGAAAAGTACGAGGAGTTCTGATGCTTCTTTGCTGACAAGGTGTCCTCTATCAGGGTGAGTAGTTGCTCCTCTGGTCCAGCTTTTGTTGGAGGGGATCGGTCTGTTTGTGGAGATCCTCTGTTGAACTGGAGTGAGTTTCGGCTGGTTTTGGCAACTGAGGTCCTTCGTGTGGTCACCAGCTTGCGTCCCATCAACTGTGTTCTGGACCCAGGTCCAATGCGGTTTGTCATCAGCTGCATGGATTTCTTGGGTCCAGTGTTCACTGAGATCGTAAATGGGTCTTTAAGTGAGGGTTCTTCTCCTGCAGCCTTGAAAGAGGCTGTGGTGAGACCCCTCCTAAAGAAGCCTTCCTTAGACTCTGATGTTCTCTTGAACTACAGGCCTATCTCTAATCTTCCCTTTTTGGGGAAGGTTATTGAGAAGGTGGTGGCTGACCAGCTGGTTGAATGTTTGGAGAATTTGTCCATCTTTGAACCTCTCGGCCCCAGCACAACACTGAGACGGCTTTGGTCAGGGTGGCACATGATCTCTTCATGGCGATGGACTGTGGGCAATGTACCATCTTGGTGCTCTTGGACCCATCTTCAGCTTTTGACATGGTAGATCATGGGGTGCAGCTGGATCACCCGCTGAACTATGTGGGCACCACCGATGCAATTTTGCGTTGGGTCAACTCATATTTAACAGGGAGATCGTAGCGCATAGCCCTTGGGAATTTTTTTGGGGGATGTTTTGCGCTGCCTTGTGGTACCAGCAGTATTTTAATTTTGCTAGTTCTGCTGGATTATATGTCTGCTGCGATATGTTTGGTAAAATTGGCACCTCAGCTCAGCGTGCACTGCAGACGCGCATTCCAGGTGCATTCTCGGTGAGGTGTCTGCTTCCGGGGGAACGCGAGTTGCAGTCGGGACGACTGAAAAGAAGAAAGTGGAAAATATAAAAAAACAGGTAAACTAAGCAATTTTACTTTAATGCAAGACAGTTCCTGAGCATATTTAGTGCTCGTTTGTGACCATCGATTATCATTTTCAAAGTTAAAGTAAACCGATGGGCAAAGCTGACAGTGCCCCTTTAACAGATAGAAGGATTTGCTTGAGAATCATCACTACTCACATTCATCTTCTGCCAGCAAAGGTGTTTCTTATTGCCTAAGGTAAAAATAACACAAAAACAGATTTGGCAAGTTGCCATTGTAGTAGAGGACTCTGTTTAATCACTGTTGACTGCAGATTGCTTCCAGAACAGAGTGAGCAAAAAAATGTATCCAAACTGCAACACAACATTCATGTAACGGTGAACTATAAAACCACTTCATGTTTTAGCTATTTATTTTTATGCTGTTACCTTTCAATAAACCACTTGGAAGGCTCTAATAATTAAGGCAGGGGCTGTCCATTGCATTGTAACAGCCTTAGATTACAAGTGTCAGAGCACAGAGTTCAGGAAATTGCAATTACTGCCCAAAGCTGGCTCAATAAATCTGCTCTGTGGGAGGAAATCTTCTGAAACAATTTCAGTTGCAGCACCAAACTGTGAAAATGCCCCCTAGTGTAAGTATATCATTTTTTATTTTTTATATTTTATATTATTTTTATGTAACACCACCATGGTTTAATTTCAGAGCAATCTTTGGGAGACTGGAGTTTCTGCTCCAAATATTTTGTATTCCTCTTTCTCCCGGTTCTCCCTGTCTTGCTCCCTCTGTCTGTGGGTTTGCCACTGCTGTACTGCACAGCTTCTTCCACTCGGGAGGGCAGGCAAACAGGTGCTTTTTACAGCAAATGCCAGTGTGGATCCTTGGTCATCCAGCAGATGGTGCATGAAGGACGGGTATCCCACCAGCCGGTAGGAGCAACAGTAGTGCTGCTGCTCATGCTGTTGGCGACTTGGGTTTGTGATCAAGCCTGGGTCAGCGGAAGCTGGCTGGGGGAAGAAAGTCGACCTCCCAGCAGATGCTCCTTTCCTCAGAAGTGAGAAGGTGACAGATCCCCACTGCTATACCGCCTTCAAGTGACCATGGGGGTAGGGAGGGGGGTGCAGTGGGAACTGGATGGGAAGACACCTCTGACATCATCATCATGCATGTGCATACAGTCTCAGGGAAGAAACAGGAAGGAGAAAACCCCCTACACAGACGTGGATGACCCCACGATGCACCTGAAGACTTTGCGCTACCAACATGACACTCTCCCTAATGACTAGATTAAATGTTCCCCGATCATGATCTGTCCCAGCCTGGGAGTCCTGCTTTTGAGGGCAAGCCATGTGGTTACATGGGGACCCAGATAAATCCTGAGAGATGGTGAGGTGATGTGGTTGGGTGTAGTGGGGGGAAGGGTTGAGAGTGGGCCAAGGGGCAGGATGAGTGACAAGGAGCAGAAGTAGGAAAAAAGGGACAGGCATCCCATGCCCTGCTTCTTCTGGAGCCATGTGCCTCACCTCTGCGATGTATCCAGTCCCCAGTGTGGTATTCTTGGACCCACCTGTCAGTGTCAGTGGCTCAGTAGGTAGCACACTCGCCTCTGAGGCCGGGAGATCAGAGGGCTGTGGGTTCAGTTCTCACATCTGGCACTTGGGTTAATATCCCAGTACTGACACTGTAGTGCAGCATGAGAGGGGTGCTGCACTTCTGAGGTGCCGTCTTTTGGATGAGACGTTAAACCGAGGTCCCATCTGCCTGGATTGGTGGCAGTTCAGGTGGATGTTAAAGATCCCATGGCACTTATCGAAAAGAGTAGGGGAATTTTTTATTGAAATCAAAAACATTTACACAGGTATTCATATAGACCAAAAAAAAGAAAAATAAATTCAACTGTAATATGAAATAAACAGCTCCATTGGACACTTTAAGACATTTCAAACTCAACAGAAGGAGTGACACTTATGCTCTCCCAAAGTAACTAAATACTAAAACCTGATAATGTCAAGCAAAATGTAACAGTTCCTAATAAAAAGGCTATCTAAGTACAGTAGAAATAACTCAAGTCAACAAATACTGGACTGTGTAATAATGTATAAGAGATAAAACAATCACCCCCCCTTTTTTTTTTTTCAAAAATCTGAAAGAAGACCATTGCTTAACCAAATCATTTGTAGTATCACAATGGAAATCAGTAATCAACCACTTCTGAAATTCCTTTACAATAATAAAATACAGCTCCAAAGCAGGATATTCTGTTGTTGCAAAACTAAGCGACATCTACATATCCAGATCCAGTATACAAAAAAAGCACATACAATCCTAAATGTGCTTCTGAGCAAAATGGGAATTAGGAATGCCATAAAATAACAGAGTAGGGGCGGGAGGTATAGGTATCCCAATTTTCCATCTGTTTTTGACAACATCCCAGAATTGGATGATAAACGGACAGGAAAAATATAAATGATCCATTGTTTCTATAACATTAGGACAACTTTCCCTAGGACAATATCTCTCTTGAAGTGATTTATGTTTCTGATTCCCTTTAATATTGATTTTCTGGTGTACACCTAACCAAATTGTATCCCACATAGATTCAGGGATATGCGGGTCAGTAATATACGCAGATATAAACTTTTGTTGGGCGCTAGTAAAATGGGAAAAAGGGTCTAATTCTGAAACTGTGTTATCAATAATTCATCATATAAATGCCGCCTAGAAAAGGTCTGGGCCACTGAATAGCCAATATCCCATTTAATTACCCTATCAAAAACCTCCTCCCACCTCTTCACAAGCCTAGGACGCCTTTTATTCTTGTGGAAAAATAATCCCTTATCCCATTCTGACAAAATTCCTTTGAGCATCGGGAGAACCCATTTAATCCATTGTTTAGTAGAATTTTTTATTATCGGGACTAAATTCATGTAAAAAAAGATCGTAAAGTAAAATAATATAGGGTTCAGCATATTTACACCGCCATCTTTGACTCGTTTGTAGAGTACCGACCTTTTGATCGGATTCAATCTGCTCCCCCAGAAACAAGTGAAAAACAGTCTGGATAAAGACGCTTAATTTCTTGGTACCAGAAAAACAGCACTAAGATATATAAATATCGGGCCAGAAAGGACTTAATCAAGTAAACCCTTTTTTTTCCCCACTTTCCATTTGTTCCATCTACTAACCATGTCATTTCCTACTGATAGCAGTCTAGACCAGTTGTACTCAGCCATTGCTTTGCACCAAAATAAACACCCAAAAATTTTGCAAGGGTCTGCAGCCACCTCACAACCACCAACCATCCTAGAATCCTCTTGAAACCCGCTAAGCCAGACATTTAGTTTTCCCAATATTTAAGGTGGCTCCTGAAATTTTCCCCACTACTTGAATTAAACGGAGAGCAGTGAGCAGAGACTGTGGATCCTGAACAATCAAACACATATCATCAGCATATGCAAGTACTTTGTCCGCTGATGAAAAGCCCCCGATATGCCCAAAATATTCGGGACCTTGTAATAATCTCATGACAGGGTCAATAAAAAGACATAAAGGAGGCTCAAGGACACCCTTGACGACCCCCCAAATACTGGAATTTTCTGGACCCATCCAGCCATTCTCATAGGGGATTACATACGCTAGGGCCGTAGCAAATTTTCAGCCAGTCCACAAAATCTTGTGGGATTCCATAAGCCAATAGGCAATCCCATAAATAGGAGTGAGACACCCTATCGAACGCTTTGGCCTGGTCTTAGGCTGACAAGAAAACCTAGATCGCTTCCCAGCCTGATGTCTACCATCACCCTCCACTATTTCCCTAAGCAGTAATAAAGCATCCAGTGATACTACGCCCTGGAACGGAACAAAATTGAGATGGGTTAATCAGTACATCCATAACTGAAGCCAGTCTATTCCCCAACAGTTTAGCAAATACTTTAAAATCAGTATTCAGCAAAAGTGAGGGGCCTCAATTAGTCAAATTAGTAGGAATCACCTGATTTAAACAGAAAACAACAAGCCCTCATACATTTGATTTGGTAAACAACATTCCTTCTGAAAAAATCTAAAGACTTCTAATATTGCTAGTGGAATTATCTCCCATAAGAAATGATACAATTGGCAGGTAACCCATCTGAACCAGGTGAAATCCCGTTCGAAGATTTTTAAACACCCTATCCAATTCTGACTTAGAAAAGGGGCAGTCAAAGCATCGCATAAATCTGGTGAAAGTTGAGGTAGAGCTGCTATGCAAATAATTAAGTAGTATATGGTGAGTGTACCACTGGAGAACCAAACATATCTGTTGCATGCTGTACAATAATATTCATAATGGAAACATTATCGGTAGCTAAAGTACCCTGGGGAGTCATTAGGCCTGATATCAGTTTTCTCTCCCGTCTATTTTGGCAACTAACATACGGATTAATACTTTCTGCCTTCCCATGAGTACCAAAGGATTGTTCCAGTTGAAGAGAACACAGCCTGTCATATTGGAAAGATTTCATTTTCTGTTTTATAAAACTAATTTCTCCACTAAGGTCCAACCTCCCATACTCTGACTCAATAAATTCACCCAGTTTATGTCTAAAAGCTAGGTAATCCCTATATTTCGCTCTGGCCTGAACCCTCCCTGCAACTGAAGGAATTGGATAACAATATTTTTAAATCTCCCCACCATGCTCCCATATCCTCATAAAGAAAAATTGTCGAGGCTTTATCTTCCACAGAGACTTGAGGCCTGACAAAATATTCGGATCTGCTAATAATGAGACATTTAATCTCCAAAACCCCAAACCTGGTCCCCTAACGGGGTAATGCAATACTAATCCCAATCAACATGTGATCAGAAGTTTCTATGGGAATTATAAATCGTTTTGAAATATCTAAGTTGTGCTTCAAAAACAAAAAATCTATCCTAGAAAAAAGCTTTCCTTTATAAAAGGTTGCTTTCACCTCTTTCGACATATCGGTTTGAAAGTCTTTCAGACCAGCTTGCAAAACTAAAGATTTCAAAAATTTTTTATCACAATATTGTTTTCCTTTTCCCCTGGATTTGGAAGTTTATATTAAAGTCACCCCCAAAAATCTGTCTACTGGTAAATAAAATGCGGTTGGATTTTAGTTAAGAGATCAATCCTTAAAGCTTTGGATTGTGGGCCATAAATGGTAATCAATCTACAAGACAATGTATTGATAACCACATCCAACAGTAAAGGCCCTACCAGGTTCAATGTCCACTAGACGTAAAATCTGTACATCGGTAGAACGAAAACAAAAGCTACCCCACAACAGGCTTCGAGCCTATCAATACACACAAGTACTCCCACCACCAATCCTTGGAAGCTTGAGATGTTTCCCTTAAAGTATGAAATCTAGTGTCCTGTAGCATAAAAACATCAAACTCCAAATCACTTAATATACCGAAAGTCGTCCTACGTTTATAGAACGATTTAATGCTGTTAACATTTAAACACGCCACCCTCAGGTTCATGAAATCAAGGAGGTTTGTTTAAATGTTTCCTAGTAGACCTGGTTACACGCTTCTGTACCGACTGATCTAACGGGGGTTGCAATATCAATTCAGATAAGCCCTGACTAGAAACCTGGGAAGTTCCCTCTATGGGATTCTCCTTATCCAGCAGCTCTCCCCATGAGGAAAAGGCTGAAAATCTGTTAGTAAGGGGTAGTGGAGAAAGAGTTAGCTGTGATTGCCTTTGATCTGAGCCAGCCTCTTTAGAAGAGGTGGGATTAGCAGCCTGAGAACCTCCTACAGTAAGAAAACCTGTCTCTCCAGCCTCATCAAGAGGTAATGACAAATGGACTGGATCTTGTGCAGGTGAAACCTGCGGATTAGTAAAAGAAGCGCCAACTACCTCTGTAGCAGCTAGTGTAGGATTCTCAATAGTGTGAGAAGGTAAAGGTGGAGCCACAGTGGGCACCCTCTTGACTAAACTCAACGTCATACCTCCAGAAACCAAATACACTACCTCCACGTCCCTGCGCCGAACCGGAGGAAGGAAGACATGCCTACCTCATGCCCCTGGGGTTTTTGCTCGTGACAAAAGTGTGTCATGTCTTTGAGACAGATTCGACTATGGGCTGCCCATGGACATCCCTGGAAGCTATGAGCAGTATCCCGCATAAGTTACAGATAGGGGTGCAGTGCACTGGTCTGCAGAGTGCCCCAATAAGCCACAAAGAAAACATTTGATAGCTGTACAATCGTTATTCAAATGCGATAAATCCTACATTTATAACAGCTTTTAGGTTGACCAGCATAAAATAATATCCCTCTATCCCTACCCAAAAAGGAGCTGGTAAATGTTGAATGCCGTTATCAGTGTGTTTTAATTGGACCCTAAAAGTCCACCCCCATTCCAGAAACCGTTTGTCTAATTATTGGTTTGGGATGCTCCACAGTAGAACATTGCTTTTCTAACCAGAATTTAATATTTGAAACATCAACACCCTCATTCCTAAATAAAATTGTAACAGTTTTAACAGTAGGTTTAGTCACAGGAATTGCCAAAAAATTCGACCAATCAACCAGATGCTTGCGCTCATAATACAGCTTCCAAAATTTGTCAAGTAATGCCATCGAGCAAAAGCTAATGTCATAGTTCCTATCACCTGGAGCGTGGATAAAAGCATATACATCTACAGGAGTAAACCACATGCTGTCTTTAATTAGGGTTTTCCCCACCCATACTCTATCCGGAACTATAGGTGCATTTCCAACATAGCAGAGACGAACTAGGAACCTTCGTTTTGCTGCCGTCACAGGTTTATGAAAAAGACCAGCAAACGATTTTGAAAACCCCTGGTTTTGTACAGGTGGCAGCTCTTTCACTGCAGCGACAGACACCGAGTTCATATCAGAGAACTCAGACGAAACTTGACCCTCACTCCTCGTCATTGCAGTACCTGAGTTTAGAAAGTACCTGAGAGTCCTGAGGTAGGGAGATGCTGTCGGAAGGGTCAGAGACATGAATATTCGCAAAGCTGTCGCCTCGCCTAACGCATCACCAGAAATCCCTCCCTCTGTCTCAATCTGCATGTCAGTAGTGTAGCTCGGTGAATGCAGCGACGGCAAATCAGTGCGACCAGTCGCATCCCCCCCAGAGCAAATCGGAGAACCCGGCAGCGTACCCACCGGATCAGGAGTCCAACGGTTACCCGAATAGATCCATCCTGCTCTGAGTAGAGCTTCCTCCGGTGACCACTCCGCTTCATCCGCAGCCTGCACAGAGTCTTTGAGCAACAATATCGACTTGTTCCCAGCACAGCTGGAGTCCATGCAGGTAGATATCGTTTGCTAGTATTAAGTGAAGGACTGGCGACGACCTTTTCCTTTTTCCGTTCCTCTTCAAGTCTGACTTGCTCTGAATATATTCTTGTTCTGCATTAGAAATAAGAGCAAGTAATTGGGATTTTTTGGCGTCTAGTTCTTCTTGTAATCTAAGTTCCTCAGGATGCAAATCCCCATCAGCCTCCATCAAGCCAGATTGATCCAAACAGGTCTCTGGTATTACTTCAGAAACCAAACTCTGTGCCAAAGGAAAGTTATCATCACGTAGCTCCTTAGAAGCCTCTGTAAGTCCACAAAACTGACCGTCCTCCTCCATGGTCTGGGACAGACGGTGCTTGCCCACAGTCTTCCACAGCGCAACAGCGCCCTCTGCCCCCGCAGAGTAGGGGAATTTCCCCGGTGTCCTGGCCAAATTTCCCTGATTCACTAAAAATACCACCAACAGCTTAATCTGGTTCAAGGTCAGTTGGCATTCATCTGTATCCCCCTCACCCGGGTCGTGCCTGAAAATAGGCAGGATTTGTCTAGTGCACTTACCCGGTCAACAAAAGCTAAATAAATAAATAAAAATTGCTCACGAGCCTTCGTCTCCCAGGTGGCAGCACGCCTTCCTTTCTTTGAGAAGCTTTTAATATGTATTATCATTTAGTGCTTCAGTCCACCAATATAAGGAGGGCCTTCCTAGGGAAAAAAAAGCAATGCTAGGTCTTGTACCACCCTGCATCCAGCAGATGGTCCGGACAACAAGCTCCCAGCTCAATACCAGGGGGACCTCACGTTGCTCACTTAAGGTACCCTTCAGAAGATCATCCCTAGGGCAATGCTCTTTCTTCTATAAGACTCCATAATGGATGAATGATCTCCCTGATCTTACTTCGAGTGGGAGCTCTTGCAGCAGGCTATCACAATAAGGACTATGCCGCAGGCACTAGGACCCACCGGAAAATTCTCAGCCAGCAGTACCCAGCAGGGGCTGCCCCCGACGTCATCTCCGCCCCGATGTCAGCCGTGGTATAAAAGGGAGCGGACCCAGCTCCACCCCAGTTCTTTTCCCGCTGCGTCCTGTGCACGTGAAGAGTTCTTTGGTCTTGGTCTGCCAGTACCAGCTAAAAAACTTTGGGCTTTTCAGCCCTTTTCAACAAAATTCTTCAAATGTTTAGACGGTTTTTAGTCACCGACGTATGTCTTCACCATCCTCGGTCTCCTCGTCGGGACCCCACGTTAACAAGTACAGTTGCGGCCACTATATACCATCCAAAGACGGCCACAAGAAGTGCGCCTTTTACCTGGGGCCTGAGCACAACACCACGGCCTGTTCATCCTGCCAGAAATTTAACAGCCGGACCCGGATCCGCCGTCTGAAGGCCCTGAAGGTGTACCTTCTTGAGAAAAAGATGGATCTGCACACCTCAGGGGAGAAGGTGAAATGAAATGAAAGGATAAAACCAAGTGGTCCCGCGAAAAAGACTGTAGTTGGTCCCGGCACCGGTCCAGGTCCTGGTCTTGCTCCCGCTCACAGCCCTCTCCCAAGAAAGCCCGTGGTTCGACGGACTCAGGTGAGCGTCTAAAATCCAAAGATCAGGCTAAGGCTGGGCCTTCGGGGGAGAGGTCAGCGAAGCCTAAGGTGACTATGCTAAGGGTCACCGTCAAGTCCTCGGAGGCGCAAGCTTCAGCCCTGCCTTCCAAGGCCTCGGCGCTGCCCGTCAAGAGCACACCCTCGGAGTCAAAGGACACTCCGGCGCCCCCGGCGGTACCTCGTCATCAGTCCCCTTACCAACGCCGGGTGATGGGGCGACGGATTAAGGTGCAGCCGGCGAAGGGGCTGCATCTCCATCCCCCAAGTCCTTCTCCCCCTGGGGCTCTCCTTCCAGGGCCGAAGTTCTGGATATTCCCTTTCTGAGGAAAGCGGCCTCCATCTTTATGAAGGACGAGCTCCAGGATCTTTTTTCCTTCTGGTGGGGGTAGGTCCAGAAGTGGACCCCCCGAAGCCGGCCCCGTCACCATTTCCGGACCCTTCGGGTGAACCACAGCAAGGAGGTGGTTCTTCGCCGAGTAAGACCCCTGAGAGGCCACTGCCTACTCCTCCTCCCAAGGCTCATTCCTGTTCACGGTCTGTAGACTGACACCGGCGCTCTACCAGATCTGGTAGCCGACGCCAGGTCAGGTCTCGCACCAGGAGCCATTCCCGTTCTTTTAGGCGGGACCGCTCCCAATGTCAGTCCTCTGACTGACGTCAGTCTCCGCTCCGCCGTCTGTCCCATGACCGATGTCAGTCGGTGAGTCACCAGCGTTCGAGTGGGGCTGAGTCCAGAGGATGAGGTTCGGCTGCTCGAGCACTCCAGTAGCCCTTCTTCCTCCTCCTTCTTTCTCTCTCACCTCTTCAGGAATCGGGATTCCCCGGGACGGAAGGACCAGCCCCGCTCACCTCCTGACGATCCTACTTTCATGGACGTCATGAGGCACATCCAGGACTCCAGTTAGTGGGATATGGAGGACCTGGATCTGGAACGCCGGTGATTGGCTAAGTACCTGAGGCAGAAGGTGCCTAAACCCTTGGTGGTACCTCCTTTGGTGGACACATTCCAGGACCTCACCCGGATTACCTGGAAGCTTCTGACTTCAGTTCCGGCAGTTCCAAAGAAATTAGACAGGCTGTACAGAGCCCCGAGGGATGAACCATTTCTAGCCAAACACCCTCAGGTGGACTGTTCAGTAATTATGGCTGCTTATGATAAATCTAAGCAGCCCAAACACCTCTGCTAGCAGCCTCCTGATCCGGAGTCTTGTTATTTGGACCAGGTGGGCAAGAAGGTGTATTCTGCCTCCACCTGTTCAATTAGATCCCCGAATTTCCTAACACATATGGTCCAGTACCAGAATGCGCTCTTGGAGTGGGACAAGAGCTGGTAAATGCCTTGCCAGACTCTGAGAAGTAGACGGAGAGTCTGGACATTCTAAAATCAGGCTCAGACATAGGCACACATGTTCTGCGTGCCTCGTATGACACTGCGGATATGGCAGCCAGAGCGGCAGCGGCAGGTGTCTGCCTCAGGCACCATGCCTGGTTGAGGGTCTCTGGCTTTCACCACGATCTGCAGTCCGGTATCCGGGACTTGCCTTTCCAGGGTATTATTTTGTTTGGGCAGGAGACGGAGTCTCTCATCTCTCGCCTCCAAGAGTCAGGCAAATCCAACTGGTCTGTCCACCAAATGTACCGTGGAGACAGTGTAAGCGGCCATTTCAGAAGCCCTCAGGTGGTCAAGCAACAGGGCCAGAGAGGTGGCTTTCGGAGGAGAGCCGGCAACCAGGAGCCTGGAGGTGCTCCTCCCTGTGGCCCCAAGTCCTCCTAGGCCTCTCTGCCCACACCTGGCTCCACACAATGACTCCCTTCCGACCTCCCCTCCTCCGGTGGAGGTTCCAGAGGAGGTAGTGGGGGTCACTTCTCCCTTTAGTTTCAGGGATGGAGCTCGATCACTGCAGACAAATGGGTCCTAGACATCATAAGGAGAGGACACACTCTAGAGTTCATGGAGATTCCTCCAGACACTCCACCAAGGTTCTCCAGATATCCTCCTTCTCATATCCCACTCATAGAAGGAGAGATACAGGCCCTCTTGCAAAAAAGGGCAATAGAACCAGTTCCCCTGTGGCAGTGGGGAAAAGGGTATTATTCCCACTTCTTCCTGGTTCCAAAAAAGACTCAGGACCTTCGTCCCATTCTGGACCTCAGCTCTCTCAATCTGTATGTAGAGTACAAAAGGTCCCGGATAGTGACCCTTCCAGGACTTCTTCCTCTGCTGCACCAAGGGGACTGGCTCTGCTCCCTAGACATACAAAATGCGTACATGCATATCGGGGTCTTTCCCCCTTGCAGGAAGTTCCTGATGTTCCACTTCCAGGGGGAACATTATCAGATTTGAGTTCTTCCGTTCGGCCTCACCTCCGCTTCTTGAGTCTTCACGAAATGCTTGGCAGTAGTGGCTGCGGCTGTAAGGCGTCAGGGGCATTATGTCTTCGCTTACCTGGACATTTGGCTACTCGCGGCCCCATCAAGGTCACGCCTGCTTCAAGCTCTCGGAGACACCTATAGTCTCTTCTGAGACCTGGGGATCACCCTGAACCTTCCAAAGTCTTCCCCAGAACCCAGCCAAAGACTCGTCTTTATCGGAGCGGTCCTGGATTCGGTCCAGGGCATGGCTTTTCTACCCCCAGAGAGGGGCGATCACTTGCGGGAGATAGCCGGATCGGTCCTAGTAACTCCTCAGGTCCCAGCAAGGACCTTCTTCAGACTTCTGGGGCACATGGCAGTGGCCATTCCAGTCACTCCTCTGGCCTGCCTCCACGTGAGAATCCCACAGTGGATTCTCAGGGTGCAGTGGGATCAGTGCTCCAATGACCTAGACCACATGGTCAGAGTCACAGAGCCAGTAAGGAGAACACTTCTTTTGTGGATCCACTCAATTTGGAAAAAGGGGTCCTCTTCCATCCGGAGCCCCGAATCAGACCCTTACAATGGATGCCTCAGATTTGGGGTGGGGAGCGCACCTGGGGGCCCACCAAATGCAGGGCATTGGGGACCCCGAGGACCGCGACCTCCACATCAATGTTCTGAAGATGTGAGCGGTCCTCAATGCGCTACACGCCTTTCAGGAGGACCTTGTACCAGGCTCTCTTCTGGTTCAGACGGACAACATGGTGGTCGTCTTCTATATCAACAAACAAGGGGGTGCTCATTCTTACCCCCTATGCAGGGAGGCGATGAGAGTCTGGTATTGGGCACTGGAGCGGCGCATCACTCTCTCCGCGGTGCACATTCCAGGTGTCCTAAATGACTTGACCGACAGTCTCAGCAGATCTCAGTCCAAGGCGCATGAGTGGGAGCTACTGCAATCAGTAGCAGACCAGCTGTTCGATACATGGGGTCATCCAGAGCCGGACCTGTTTGCGTCACCACGCAATGCCAAAGTGCCAGTTTTTTGCTTGCGTGAGCCCACGCCTGGTGTTTTCTGGCCAGACACGTTGTCCCTTTGTTGGGCAGGGAGGTTTCTTTATGCCTTCCCACCCTTTCCTCTCGTCCAGAGAGTTCTGTTGAAGTTACAAGCCGAGGGGGCTTGAATGATTCTGATCGCCCTGCTGTGGCCTCTGCAGATTTGGTTCCCACTACTTCAGTGGCTATCCACGGAACCTCCAGTCCCGCTGTCAATATGCTTGCAGTTGCTGTCCGAGGATAAGGGCTCGCTGGTCCATTCCGATTTCTGATCCTTATACCTTCACGCTTGGCTCCTTCGGACGTAGCAAAATACAGGTATGGGGTATCCCCAGAGGTGGCGGATGTTCTAGTGTCGGCGGGAAAGCCATCCACACGCTCCACTTATGCTATGAAGTGGAAGCAGTTCTGCTTGTGGGCCTTGTCTCACCATCTGGATCCCATTACCTGTCCAGTGAACTCAGCTCTACAGTATCTCCTCTCCTTATACCAGCAAGGTGTGAGCTACTCCTCCATAAAGGTGCACATGTGGGCCATCTCGGCTTATCACTCCCTTTCAGGAGACAGGGCCTTAGCCCAGTTGGATGCGGCCCGCATCTTTTTACGGGAGATTCTTCACATGAGACCTCCCATTCAGGATCCTATCCCACCCTAGGACCTCCTTTTTGTGTTGGAGAAGCTTACTCTTCCCCAATTTGAACCTGCAGCAGATTGTGAGTTGCGATATTTTTCCTGGAAGGTTTGTTTTTTAGTTGCCATTATGTCAGCTTGAAGAGTTTCCGAGCTTCAGGCTCTGATGTGTAAAGAGCCGTATTTAATTTTCCACAGGGAAAGGGTTTCCCTGAGGACGAACCCTAAGTTTCTTCCAAAAGTGGTCTCTGAGTTTACCTTAACCAGTCGGATGACCTTCCAGTTTATTTCCCTTCTCCCTCTAACAGGGTGGAAGCTCTCCTTCACCCTTTGGACGTCCACTGGATGCTGAGGTTTTACCTTAAGTGAATGGCTTCTCACTGTCAATCGGAGCAACTGTTTGTGGCATTCGCACCACAACACTTGGGTAAACCGGTGTCCAAGCAGACCATTTCTAAATGGATTGTCCACTGTGTTTCTTTCTGCTATGAGAAGCACAACAAGCCCCTTCCAGGCCTGGTTAGGGGTCACTCCACCAGGGATTGTCTGCTTCCTTCGCCGCGCTGTGGAACGTCTCGATTAGGAATATTTGCGTGGCCGCTACCTGGAATTCAGTGCATACTTTCGTAAAGCACTACAGCTTGGACATTGCCTTCAGACGCCATGCCGACTTCAGCCTGGCAGTCCTTCAGGGACTCCTGTCTTGAGCTTTTATGTTCAACTTCCTTTCTTCCACCTCCCGGGGTCGATTACCTCCTTGGCGAGGGACTGCTTGGGATTCAGTCCTTATTGTGATAGCCTGCTGCAAGAGCTTCCACTCGAAGTAAGATAGCACAGTTACGTAAGAACTTTCCGTAACAGTAGATCTTCGAGAGGAGCTCTTGCAGCAGGCGTTACTTTCCCACCCTCCATCCCTTTTGAGGTGTGCAGAGCATCATCTTCAAGCTTCGCCTCATTCTTCTGTCAGGGCTTATTCGTGGGACTTGGCGAGGGAAATGGGGTGGAGCTGGGTCCGCCTCCTTTTATACCAGGGCTGACGTCAGGGTGGAGCCGCCGTCAGGGGCTGTACTGCTGGCTGAGAAGTTTTCCGGTGGGTCCTAGTGCCTGCAGCATAGTCCTTATTGCGACAGCCTGCTGCAAGAGCTCCTCTCGAAGATCTGCTGTTACGGTAAGCTCTTACGTAACTGTACTTTCTCCTAACTGGTGCTGAAAGCTTGAAGATCTTCAAAACACTACTGTTTCAGCACCTCACTAACTTATCCACCTGCAACTGCCTCATGCAACCGACTTCCATTTGGTAGATCCATTTCCCGCACTTATGGGCAGCACTAGCCTCCTACCTCTGACACCCATTTCCTAATTAATTACTTTCATCCACCATACCTGCCATGGAGGGCTCTGTTCCCCCCCCCCCATCCTTACTAGTTCATGAGGGCCCATCTCATTCTAGACAGAGGTCCACAAAATATGCTTGGTAGGCTGTTTCTAAGGCTTCGTAAAATATGCTGGTTACACTGCTCCTCCCTTCACGTCCTCTCTCCCACACCCCCTCACTATTTCCTCATCCTCTCCCCTCCCAACTCTCCAAAGACTTAGTCCCCCTCCACCTTCCTGCCTAGCTATCTAATCTACTTGTATCTGACAAGGCCTATATCTGGCAGCATCGGGCTCTCTTACCTTCTCTGTAAGCCATTCTTTTCTTTCCCAATTTCACTAGTTAGCACTTTTAGTATGCCATACTCTAACCCTTCATTGTCCCTGCTCATTATACTACATCTATAACAAAGTTTTTAATTTTGTAACTGTGTGTAACTATAGTATATATTGTGAACCTTGCTTAATGTGATTTTGCAATCTGAGTAATTGTGACTTTACTATGCATTGTACTGTATGCTCTGCAAGACATGGAACCTTTGTAAATGAGCTTCTAGCTCAAAGGTCGTTTCCAAATCAATAAACTTGAAACAAACATTAAACAAGAGGAATCCAAGACTATCAAATAAAAAAAAAAAAGTGTGCAAAGATTCATTCATTTTAGACACTACTAATCAGTGCCTGATGTGTTTTGTCCAGTTGATTTGGACCTCCTTCAGTTTCAGCTGGAGCCTCACAGATCCTAACCCTTGTGGACACCAGGACGACGCACCACAGCACATCACCACAGACTCCCCTGCCCTCCCCTCTTTTTCCACCACGGTGGTGCGCTGCCATTGTTTTCCTAGACAGATGATCCCAAAACCAGTCATCAGTGCTGAGGGAGGTGGGATGCTGAGGACAGTCCCAAGGCAGGAGGGAGGAAATTCTTGTGAAAATTTGGATGGTGCGGAGCATCATCTTCCCAATTAATTTTCTTCTCCAAGATCCCCACCCACGAGAACATAGGAGTTCCATTGGTGACTGCATGCCACATGCATTTGTGTTTACATCATCCCCTCCCGCACCCTCTTCTACATTGCATCGCCAAGTGCACTGACCCAAACAGCAGTATTGTAGTGTGGAGCTCTTCCTCCCACCATGGGGTAGGAGAGCATTCTCTTGCTGATGTTTGATCTGCCTCCTGCTAGCCAGCTGCAACGTCCAGGGCTTAGAATGTAAACTCGGGTAGCTGAAATGGCATGCGGCACCCATGTCTTTGTTCGATAGGCCAACTGTATATTCATTTGACCCCCCCCTTGTCCTTATTTATTCCCCCTGTCAGCAGAGTGAGCAGTCTTCAGGTGACTCACTGCCGCCCTCCATGGGTGATGAACTCTTCTGCAGCTGACCTAGAGTGGCATTCCAGGATGCAGACATTTTTATTTTACAATTTTTTTGGTTTTTTTTTATTCTTTGGTAACCAGGTAAGACCCACTAGGCACAAGTTCTTGTTTTCAGAGGTGACCCAAGAGCATTAGGGAGGTTAAACGACTTGCTCAGAGTTGCACAGTATGCAAGTTGAGGTTGTAGGAATCAAACCCAGGTCTGCTAGATGTATCAAGCTCATTCACAGCTTGTTACTGTAACCTCTTTAGGCTATACTGCCAGCCTCTAAAGGACCGATTTATAATGAAGTCAGCCAGGATGCAAACCTCTAAACACTGCTTCTGCCAGTGACATTTTGCAGAGCAGTGCAGAAACAGAATGTAATCCATTGGCGATTACTCCAGTTTATTATGCAGGAAAGTGGGACATGCTTATCACATACCATTGCAACCTGGCTAACTCCACTGTATTTATTCAAGATAGCCCAGCTGAGATTCAGCATTTCGTTTCCAGTGGGGTCGTGCATCTGTCCATTTTCACAGCTGGACAGACTAGAGCACTGACAGTTTAAATGACTTGCCCAAGGTCACAAAGTGAGTGTTTGGCCCTAGCGAGGTTTGAACCTGTGATCTCCTGGTTCAGAAACTGGTGCTCTAACCATTAGACCACACTGTCTTTATGTGAACCTGTTTCCACGTACTGATACTTCCTTTACTTTAAAATTGTCCTTTCTTATACCGTAGGTTGCGGAATTCATTCTAAAATATGCACTGTATACTTTTGGGCATGAATGCTATCTCTGAATGGAAGGTGTTGTGATTTTGTTGCTTGTTGCTTAATGGTTCTGGATGTATGCCTGACTGAGTTATTACACATGGGTGGCTGCTGTTCAGGGAAGAATACGATTAGCTGTAAATTGGGAATTTTATGGTTTCAACTAATGTTTTGGGTGGAAAACACCATTGTTTTTTTCTAATAATTTGTTCTTAACAGCTGAGAACTGATCCTTTTTTGAAACCATCTGTTCTAATCTTCACATTGTGTTCAGAAGCTGAAAACCATAAGAAAAAAACTCTAAAGAGCAAACTTCTTTTCTTCATTCATTATGCTTCCTGTCTTGGCACAGTAATGCTGTGGTGATGGTACATTGCAGTGCTACCTGGAAGACCTGGGGAGAGAAACATATTCAGGTTCTTGGACACTGGGCCAGCACTGGCTCATCAGGCAGTCTGAATCCATCCTGTCCCTGCTGTAACATGCCACTTCCCTGACAGTTTGGTTCAAGTCCCTCCTACTGCACTCATAACATGACACCTTTCAGACTGTTCTGCTGGAGGCCTTTCTGCCACAGCAACAGTCTTCCACCTCCCTGACAGTGTGCCCAGAATCGCTTCTCTTGAAATCAAAACAGGCCACTTCCCCAACAGTGTGGTCAGTTTGATCCTTTAGTATTTGGAGTCTGCCCTCTTCCTAACAGTATGGTCGCAGTATCTCATGACACAGTCATAACATGCCACTACTCCAACAGTGTGGTCAAGTCAGTCTTCCTGCAGTTAGTGCATACCACCTCCCTGACAGTGGGATCAGTCAGTCCTGCCACACTTGGAGCATGCCATCTGTCAGTGTGGTTACAGTCCCTCCTGTCACATCTGAGCATTCAGCCCGACTGTCAGTATGTTCACAGTCCCTCTTACCGCAGTCTGAGCATTCCACCTCACCGTCAGTATGTTCATAGTCCCTCCTACCACAGTCTGAGCATTCCACCTAACCGTCAGTATGTTCATAGTCCCTCCTGCCACAGTCTGAGCATTTCACCTAACCGACAGCATGTTCAGTCCCTTCTGCCACAGTCTGAGCATTCCACCTAACCGTCAGCATGTTCACAGTCCCTTCTGCTGCAGTCTGAGCATTCCACCTGATTGTCAGCGTGTTCAGTCCCTCCTACCACAGTCTGAGCATTCCATCTAAATGTCAGCATGTTCACAGTCCCTCCTGCCACAGTCTGAGCATTCCACCTGAATCAGCGTGTTCACAGTCCCTTCTGTCACAGTCTGAGCATTCCATCTAACCATCAACGTGTTCACAGTCCCTCCTGCCACAGTCTGAGCATTGCACCTGTCAATGTGTTCGCAATCTCTCTTGACGATTTGCTCAGATTCCACCCTTCTACAGATGTAGCATACCACCTCATCCAGCAGTGTGGTTGGATTCCATCTTGTCACTGCCGTAGTCTGCCATCTCCCCCGCAGTGTGATCAGAGTCATCCTGCCTGCCACCTAACTGACATTGTGGTTTCAATCCCTCCTGCCACAGTCGGATCCTGGTGCGCCCCCCCCCCAAACACTCTGGTCAGAGTCACTCCTGCCACAGTCTTAGCTGGCAACCTCCCCAGCAGAGTGGTCAGAGTGCCTCCTGCTAGAGTTGTAACATACTATCTCTTCAACAGTGTTGTCAGATTTCCTCCTGCCGCAGTGGTGACCTTCCAGCTCCCAATTCCAGACAGTGTTGTTAGAGTCCCTCCAGCAATATGCCACCTCCCTGACACTGTGGGTGGAGTTCCTCATGATGCAGTTGTAGCCAGCCACATTCTCAGCATTATTGTCAGAGTCTTTACTGCCACAGTTGTGCCTTCTGTGTGGTCAGATTCTTTCCTGTCATAGGCATAGCCTGCCACCTCCCCAACAGTGTGGACCAGTCCCTCCTGCCTCAGTTGTTGCCTGCCACCTACCTGACTGACAGTGAGGTTAGAGTCCCTCTACTGCAGTCATAGTCTGCCACCTCCCCAACTGTGTGGTCAGAGTCCTCCCTGCTGCAGTCATAATCTGCCACCCCAACTGTAGAATCCCTCCTGCCACAATTATAGCTTGCCACCTCCCCAGTTGTGTAGTCTGAGTCCCTCCTGTCGCAGTCTTGGTCTGCCACCTACCCGATAGTGTGGTCAAAATCCTCCTGCCACAGTTGTATTCTGCCACCTACCTGACAGTGTACATTCAGGATCCCTCCTGCCATAATTGCAACATTACACTTTCCTGACAGTGTAGTCAGAGTGGCTCTCCTACCACTGTTGTAAAATGCCACCTTCCTGATTCTGTGGTCAGGTCACTCTTGCCAGTGTCATAGCATTACACCTCCCTGACAGTGTCGTCCAGGAGTCCCTCTTGCCACATTCATAACATGCCACCTCCCTGACAGTGTCGTCCAGAAGTCCCTCTTGCCACATTCATAACATGCCACCTCCCTGACAGTGTTGTCAGATTCCCTCTTGCCACTGTTATAACATGCCACCTCCCTGAAACTGTGGTCAGAGTCTTTCCTCTTGCCACTGTCGTAACATTCCACCTCCCCGTCTATGGTGCAGGAGTCCCTCCTGCCAGTATTGTAACATGCCAACTCCCTGACAGTGTCATCAGACTCTTTTTGCCACTGGTAAGTACATTCCAACTTCCTGGCTGTGGTCCAAGTATCCATCCTGCCACTATCGCAACATGCCACCTTCCTAGCAATGTACATGCATGTTCTGGCTGGAGGCGGGACCCCTGAGACTTGGTGCTGCAATGACAGACATTGCTGTCATTTTTCTGCTGTTTTAGCACTTTGAAGTAGTCCACAAAATCTCTGGAGTCCTTCCTTAGTTGTCATCATTATTTCCAAGTCTGTGTGGTTACTGCTGATGTCATAGAAACATAGACCGTGATGGCAGAAAAAGGCCAGAGGTCCATCCAGTCTGCCCATATTCTCTATAACCTTCCCTGGAACCTATTGTTCCTCCAGGATACCAACCCTCCTCATCCTATTCCCATTCTCCTCTCTGGACTTGTCGCCCATGCATCCTCCAAACGTTCTGCAAAACTGCTGCACTTTTGGAGAGCAGACTCTTGTTGCCATCCCATTTACCAGCTTAGACAACAAACTGCACGCAATCACACACAACTGAAACCAGCTAGCTGTGCTGACCTTTACTTCAGCCCTTTGGGAGAAGAATACAGTCCAGTTTCTTTTAGTGAAACAATATGTGTTGAAAGACATTTTATAAAGGACCCTGCCAGCTTCTTAAGGCTTTAATTTACCTTTTATTTTTTTTTTTTAATTTGCATATGATATCTCAACAAAAAAAACATATATCATTATTTTTTTTAAACAAAACATGCATCTTGATTGAAAAAAGGCTGACATGTACTTCAAAGAACAGACGGAGATAGAATGTTACACTCACACTTGCAGACTGGAGAACTGTGCTTAGCACATGAGCAACTGTAGTAAAGAATTGCTGAAATTGGGGACTCCTTTGTGGTTTAAATCTTGGTACATACTGTAAGTTCAGGGTGGGGTGAGGGGGCTTGCCGTTTTGTGAATTATTGCGGCTGAATAATGCTGTAGTTGACCATTACTCCTTTTTGGTATGTGTTTTAGTTCTGTTTTACTGGGTTTCTGACATGATTGACCTCAGACCTCTGTGTCACATTGCATATTTCTGGCATTTTGCCTCCTTAAAGAGGGTAGAGGTCGAGAAATCGGAGAAGAGTTGTTTACCAATGTTTATGCATGCCTATTATATCCAGTAAGAACCCAGATGCCAGGATATCAGGAAAACCGTTGGTGCTGACTCCTTAGACCCATACTTGATAAAGATTGCCTATCATGTACTAGCTGTGCCGATTACCCATCTATTTAATCTGTCATTGTTTCAGGATATTCTGCCACCCTCATGGAAGACTGCACATGTCATCCCCCTTTTTAAATCAGGGAACCCCTGTGACCTCAACAATTACAGGCCGATCTCCATCCTTCCAGTATTATCCAAACTACTGGAGAAAAGTAGTGAATACACAGCTGCGGTCCCATCTCGAAACATTAAATCTACTAAACCCAATGCAGTCCGGCTTCAGGGCTAACCATAGCACCATCACGGCCCTTGTCAAAGTGACCAACGATTGGCAGAGGGAGTTGGACCTTAAGAATTATGTCTGTGCTGTATTTCTGGATCTAAGCAAGGCTTTTGACACCATGGACCACAGCCTGCTTCTCCTCTCCCTGAAGTCCATAGGCATGGACTCCTCATCGTTGTGTTGGTTCACTGACTATCTTACAGGATGTCTCCAGCAAGTAAAAGCTGAAGGGGAATTGTCATCTCTTAAACCTGTCCAGCGGGGAGTGCCCCAGGGATCTATCCTAGGTCCGCTACTATTCGCAATATACATCAATAACATCGACTCCTGCATAAATAAGGCTAGTATTCACCTGTTCGCAGATGATACTGTCTTATACTTGTGTCGACCAACACCATTAGCGGCCTATGAAGATTTACAATCCGAATTCAATCTTCTCCAGAGACAACTTATTCATAAAAGCTCCTCCTCAATGCCAAAAAAACGAAAGCAATGCTCTTCTCTCCATCTACCCTTTTAACCAACTCTGCAACTGCTGGCCCAGTACCCCAGATCACCACTTTACTAGGTGAAAAACTGGAAAATGTCCCAAAATTCAAGTACCTGGGAGTGTGGCTAGACCATAGATTCTCCTTCATTGAACACATTGATGATCTACTAAAACGACTAAGGCAGAGGCTGGGAATCTTTTTTAGAATCAACCAATTCCTTACCAAGAGATGCCAAGCTACGGCTGGTCCAATCCACATTTCTTTCATTGATAGATTATGCGGATTTCATCTCTAGTCATTGCACCACCTATTGTTTGTCAAAATTGGACACACTAACCACAGAGCCCTGAGGTTCATTACAGGCTCCCACATGGCATGCATCACTGTTCTCTGTACATGGCTGTAGGTTGGACTTCTCTTAAATCTAGAAGAGAGAGAGGAATGCCGCATTTTGGACCTTCAGAGCTATTTCAACAAAAATACCTCATTACATCACCAATTGCCTTCCTTTAAACACTGTAGGTAACTATGCACTACGAAGCTCATCTTTCCTCTCACTCAGAGTACCTATGGCCAAAGCTCGCTTTGGCAGAGCAGCCATAAGCTACGTGCTGCCTGCACTTCGGAACAAAATACAGAAAACTCGTAAACTGTGCGCCCCTGTCTGCTTCTCCGCCTTCAAGAGCTTATACTCCCTATCATTCAAAGAAGTCTGCAATTGTTTCTCCCACCCTCCCTCTGGGTCTGTGTCTCTTGTAGTACCCCATTCTGCCATGCACAGTACGCTAACAAAATAAACTTCTGGTACCGTCTGCTGACCTTCCAAGACCTAGTCTCTCCATCCCCTCATTCCACACCTCTGCCCCACTTATCCTCTGTCCCCCATCATCAGGCTAGAAACCTCTTGTATCCTCTGGTCGAGGCTATTTCTATGCCCACTTCCCTGCCACTCTCCCATCTGCATCCCTAGCCATTTCCTCGTCCCCTCACATTCCTCAACTCTGCTTACCTGCTACTCTTTCCCTTCTCATCCCATTAGGTCCCTGCAGTCCTGCCCCTCCTCTCACCTCCACGTTCTTCCCTTTTCCACTCCCTCATTTCTGTGTCCAGACTGAATATATGCATATGCCATCCTTCTACACCATTGTCTCGAACACTAGTTCTAGGGACATGGATATGTTGTTCATCCACACTGTCTGGCAGGTTCCTTGCCGCTTTAAATCTTGCCGGAAGGTCTTCAAGCTGGCTCCTCCCACCCACCCGGGTGGTAAAACTCTCGGCTCCACCCCATGACGTCAGATCTTCCTTACCGCTTGGAAGCTCAGGTTCCCTCCTTAGCGCTCTGCGTTTAGACTGATTCTAATTCTTGAAAGTTCAAAATCAGAAAGTTTTTGCTAAAAGACTTGGTCTTCTTCTCCTCACGCTGCGATGGACAAATCGACTCCCGGTTTTGGAGGTGCCCTTGCGGCAGAAGATGTCTAGGACAGATCCGCACTCCCGTCGTCTACTGCCTGGGCCTTGACACGACCCGCCGAGCCTGCGACTTGTGCTCTTCTTTTCGACCTTCGTCCTTGAGGGCCGTGCTGCCCGATTACAACTGGGGCGCGAAAAAAATTCCACGGTGAAATCTAAAGAGGCCCGGTTGGTGGTGTCCGCGGCGGCGGGCTCGGCGGATCAGCTCGAGCAGATGATCGCCCTCGAAGAGGAGGCGGCGCGGGCCGCTTCTACCTCGGCTGCGGCATTTGTCCCGCTCTCTCTCGGTGCCTCGTACTCTGCTTCTTTTAAGGAGCTGTCTGACCCTCTCGTGGAGGGAGGTCCAACTTCTGGGACCTTTTCCAGGTCCAAAAGAGCAAAAGTAAGTCTCGTCCGGCGCTCTTGGGAGCGGAAAGATCCCCTCCCTTGTAGGGCAGTGACTTCAGTCGACCCCTCAGCTTGACCACTGGCTTCACGATGTCCCTGTCAGGCCAGTTGACCCGAGACTCCACGTCGGCAGCAGTGAGATTTTTCCTCGACCTGTTAAACCGAGTTGTCGCTGGAAGCTGAAATCCCCTCTCCCCAGTTCCCCGGTGGGGTTGAGATCCCAGCAGCTCGTCTGTGTCTCCGGTTCCGGAGCCTTGATTGAGATCGTCCGGGCGAGAGTGCCGATTCCGACACTTCTCCTCGCCTTCCTCGGCCCTAGTTGGACTCTCGGTCTCAGTCTCGGACATCTCAGCGGTCCAACCCGATCCCGCCGCCATAGGCGGTCTCGGTCTTGACTGCACGCTCTTCCTCTTCCTCGGACCCGAGGGAGGCTTGGCATAAATTGCATTGGGCGTCTGAGGGAACTCGTAGTAACAACAACTCCTTTGACCCGGGAATAGGCCGACCCAGTCGTCTTCCCCGGCCATTAAAGTGGCTGTGTCACGGGCCGAAACAACCTTACCGTTGAGCCGAGGCCTGTTCTCAGGCGGTTGTTGAATAATTCCAGCTGCCCCACGATTCTGGTGGAACCTCCACCCTCCACAGCCATTAGTTGGGGCTCCGACCAAAAATTCTCGGTCGGCCTTGGGTTTTGCCCCATAGGCTGTCTGTCACCCTCACTCCCGATAAACCTCGGCAGGTGGAGGGTGGCTCAGGCCGAGGCAGCTCTTTGAGGACTCTTCAGGAGTCCAATGATGAGTTCCTCCCTCTTCTCCAAAGCGCATGGACTTGGGTCTCGAGGAGGAGCAGTCAGTGGGCGATAGCCCGCCGATCCTTCTTAGGGTTGCTTGACTCATCTCGAGTCCACGGGATGGCTCGAACCCGTTCTAAGCAGGCCAGTGTCCCCTCACGAATTCTGGACCGGTTCTCCCTACGGAGGCCTTTCCGGTGGCGAAGCCATAGTGGGTCGGCCTTGGAACTTTGGCAGCGTCCTGCTCCCTGCCCTGCACCTTCGGCCAGGATGGCCAGGAGTATCCCGGTCCCTACGGTTCCCTGTCGGTTTTTGGAACACCCTCGGCCGAGGGTTGGTTACACGACAGCGTTTTCAGGTGCGAGAGCATGGGATATGGACAAACCTCCGACAAGGAATCAAGAAATTGGATTATGCGGGCGAAAAGTCTATGCTGTCCTCTCTCTGGCCGCCGTCAGGCCAGTTCGAGCGTTCTCATGGCACATTTTTCTCATGCCTGTTGGGCTCCTGGATGAGGTTGTCCCTCATCTTCCCGGAATCTGCAGACTACGGTCAGGCAGGTGCGGGACCAGGGCAGGGCAGTGGCCAAACAGCAGCTCCAGACTGCGTTAGACACCGAGGGACTCATGTGCCAGGTCTGTGGCGGCCGCAGTGGCCATGCGTCGTCCGGGCTTGGCGGAGGATATCCACCTTTACCTCGAGATACCCAGCACAAGTTGTGGATGTTCCTTTTGAGGACTGACCTCTTGACCCTGAGGTGGAAGGTCACCTGCAGAGGATCCGAGGAGGTCCAGTGCTACCTTTACTTGGTCTCTTCGCTCAGAAGGACAAGGCCATAAGCCACAACCTAAGCCTTCAGTCCTTCTGCGCCATGGCATCCAGGCCCAACAACGTCAGGTCCAGCAGGCTTGGCTTGGCATCCCAAACCCAAGCCGTCGGCTTCCTCAACAGGAAGCAGGGTAAAAGCCCAGGAGGTCCCTCGGCGGTCCCTCCTGCAAGCCTGCCAGTGGCAGGCTGAGGTGTCGCCCTTCATCCTGTCACCTCACCCTAGTTCCCCATGGAGACAGCTCAGACACTTCCTTTCCGCCTGGTCCGCTGTTACCAGGGACAGGTGGGTACTGGAAGGTGGTGGGAAAAAGGCCTACCTCTAGAATTCGAGCAGGCCCGCCCTTCAGGCTGTGCGCACCTCGGGGCCTCGAGTCAACGCAGCCTCACTGGCGGCTGCCGTCGACCGACATAGCTCCTCCTCAAGGAGGTGATCACGAGGTGAGGACCCCCTTTGAACCAGGGGTTCGTGTCCAGGTTTTCCTGGTTCGAGAGCGGACGGGGCTGGCGCCCATTCTCGACCTACCAGACCTGAACAAGTTCCTAAGGTCGCGGACCTTCAGAATGGTCACTCTGGCGCAGATAATACCATCTCTGGAACACGGCATGTGGTTCTGCTCTCTGGACCTACAGGGCCGCGTTCTTTCGCGTCCCTATCCGTCCGTCACATCGGGCTTCCTCCACTTTCGGCGGAGGGGATCCCTCTTTGAGTTCAAGCCATGTCCTTGGCTTATCTCCAGCTCCCAGGGTCTTCACCAAATGCATGGCAGTGGTGACAGCATTCCTTGCGTGCCGAGGGTCCAGGTGTACCCTTACCTGGGCGATTGGCTGATAGCAGCCCCTCAGGCCAGGAGGTGGGCGGTCCAGAGATCTGGCCTCAGGTTTGCTCTCAGTCGGCCTTCTCATCAATGAGGCCAGAGTCGAACTCGAGCGAAGCAGGTGATCCTGTTCATCGAGAGGCAGGCTCGGCTCTCTTGAGCCAGAGCACGGCTCCCGGCGGACAGGGCCGAGTTCTTACCTCCTTTGCCCAATCATTTCTGGTTGGGCAATCGCGCCTGCCGGGACTTCCTGCACCTCCGGGTCTCATGGCGGCCTGTACCAGCGTGGTCCATTGGGCACACTGGCATGTGCCCTCTTCAGTGGGGACTGGCCAGCCAGTGGTCCCTGGCAGCTGCGATCCATTGGACCAGCTGGTGATAGTGACCAGGAGATGTGAAAGCAGCTCTCCAGTGGTGGACCATTCAATCCCATCTGCAGGAGGGCATCCCGTTTGTCCGCCCAGGCGGTCTCTCTATTGACCGATGCCTCTCTGATGGGTTGGGGTGCCCATCTGGGGAACACCGAGTGCTGCGGCCTCTGGTCCCTGCGGGAGTCGATGCCACATCAACCTGCTGGAGCTCCGGCGGTCCGCCTAGCTCTCACCGCCTTTGCTCCATTTCTCCGGTCAAGTGGTCCGGTCCAGGGCGGACAATACCACGACCATGTACTACCTGAACCACCAGGGCGGGAGGCGCTCCATGCTTCTATGCAAGGAAGCTCTCCGCATTTGGTCACTCGTGCGCAGCCTGGAGGCGGATCTCCTAGCCATTCATGTGGCAGGAGCCTCCAACACCCTGGCCGATGCCCTGAGCGGATAGGGGCTGCATCTCACGAGTGGTCTCTCCTGCCGGAGGTAGTACAAGATCTGTTCTCCCACTGGGGCACCCTCAGGTGGACCTGTTTGCCTCAAGGAGAATACAGAGCTGAGGCTGTTCATGCCGCCCCTCAGCAGGGCTCGCTGCAGGGGGATGCCTTCTCGAGGCTGTGGACCCCAGGCCTCTTTTACGCCTTTCCCCATTCCCCTTGATTCACAAGGTGCTTCTCAAGACAAGGAGGGACAAGGCGCAGGTGATTCTGATAGCCCCAGACTGGCCCCACCAGTTCTGGTACCCAGATCTCCTCAGCCTCAGCTCCAGGCTCCCGAGGCAGCTTCCAGCTCGCCCGGACCTGCTCTCAGTCAATCAGGGGAAGGTGTTCCATCCGGACCTTCAATCCATGCACCTGACGGCCTGGTTCCTGAGCGGCTAGAGTTCCAGGCCTTGGGTCTTTCCGACGAGGTCCTCAATGTTGTTGAGGCGTCCCGTAAGGAGTCGACCAGGAAATGCTATGCCTTCAAATGGAAGAGGTTTTCCATTTGGTGTCAGGAGTAAGGGCTTGGACCTTCCTCCTGTTCCTTGGCAAGCATTTTGGACTATTTATGGTCCCTTTCTAGTCAAGGGCTTGGGTGTCGACCCTAAAGGTGCACCTGGCAGCCATCTGCTTCACCAGGCGCGGGCGGGGCAGTCGGTAGCGCAGGAGAAGGTGGTCTGGCGCTTTTTCAAAGGCCTTGATCACATTTTCCCTCCGGTCCGAGAACCTCCACCTCCGTGGGATTTACTGCTGGTACTGGCAAAGCTCATGGGCAAGCCATTCGAACCAATGCACAGGTGTGAACTCTCTCACCTGTCGTGGAAGACCGCCTTCTTGGTGGCTATCACGTCAGCCAGAAGGATGGGAGAACTCCAGGCGCTCTGCATTGAGTCTCCTTACCTGGTCTTCCACAGGGACAAGGTTGTCCTGCCCCCACCTGAAGATTTCTTCGAAGGTGGTGTCGAGTTTCACCTTAACCAGGTGTTGACTCTGCCGGTGTTCTACCCCAATCACACCTCGGAGGCGAATACAGGCTCCATACTTTGGACCCTAGAAGGGCACTCGCTTATTATAAGGAGCGCACGGCTGTAATTCCGGGAGAGGTTCGCCAGCTGTTTGTCACCTACACTGAAGCCGCACCTGGCAGACCTGCAGCCAAGCGGACGATAGGCAGGTGGGTCACCTCCTGCATAGATCTCTGCTATGAGTTGGCGGGCATGGAGCCTCCCAGAGGGATAAGAGCTCATTCTGCCCGTCATACTGCTGCATCGGTGGCTGCTTCCAGGGACGTCCCTATCCAGGAAATCTGCAGGGCTGCTACCTGGAAGTCAGCAGACACCTTTATTACCCATTACCACATCGACCTCGAGTCACGCTGGGATGCTGGTTTTGGGGCCTCGGTTCTCCAGTCTCTATTCCCTAAGTAGGGGGTGTGCGCCTTGCCTACCTCCTCCCGGAGAACTGCTAGGAGTCTGCCAGACGGTGTGGATGAACAACATATCCGTGTCCCTAGAAATACAGGTTACTCACCTGTAACAGGAGTTCTAGGAATGGTATATGTTGTTCATCCACGACCCACCGACCTCCAGCTTTGACGCACAACCTGGGCTTCCAGCGGCCAGATCTGCGCCATGGGGCGGAGCTCGAGAGTTTTACCACCCGGGTGGGTGGGAGGAGCCAGCTTGAAGACCTTCCGGCAAGATTTAAAGCGGCAAGGAACCTGCCAGACAGTGTGGATGAACAACATATACCATTCCTAGAACTCCTGTTACAGGTGAGTAACCTGTATTTCTTGTACACTGTTGTCTCTTATGGATTTGTTTTCAAATATTCCTCTGTACTCAGTCACATCACTCTGTTCTGTTATATCCACCGTGTTCCACCCTGGCACATCTCACAACTACACATTGAATAACTTTGCCCAGTTGGACAATTAAAGATCTTGTTCGATGTATTGATATTGCACTTCTAAAGAATGTCTCTGTATGATTATCTATGATTGTTGTATGTTTTGTAATCTTTAAACCTTTTGTATTACCTTGTCTGGTTGCACGTATATGTTTGTAACAGTTTAACCTAATCAGGTCCATCTTGCAAATGAGCTATGCTCAACGATGTTTTGCCTGGAGAAATAAAGATTTTGATTGATTGATTGATTGAGATGCCCAGCTACTGTGCCTCCCTGTCAGAGAAGCATTTTTTGGCTGTGGTTCTCAAACCACATCTTTAGATTGTGGATGCCTCTTTGTTCCCACAGTCACTTCACAGTGCACGTGACTGTGAACCTCTTGAGAGAGCGAGACAGACTCTCCTCTGCAGGGGAACCACACCTGGTCTGCTGTTTTATATTTTTGCTATAAAAGGACACTTAATTATAACCTGTTGACACTAGTCCTGCTAGGCTGCCGCAGCTGTACCTGCCATCAGAGGTACCGCGGTGCTTTGGTAGAGTTGCATTAACCTTCCTCAGCCACTTCGGCTTTCGGTTTTGCATGCTAGAGCTGGAAGCATTTGGCTAGTTGAAACAGTGCCATACATATTATGCTAGTCTGGTTTCCATTTCATCTGTTGTTTTCCTGCAAGTAAGAGCCCAGGCAGTTATTTTTTTCGGTCAGTAGCCAGTAGTTGCCAAATAGAAATAAAAATGAAAGGAAGAATGAACTTAGGTTTTATATAGCATCTTTCATGCACACTTGATCTCAAAAAGCATTACAGCTAGGGGTGTGCAAATACCTTAATTCGAATATTTGGCCGAATATTCATATTCGAGGTGCCAGATATTTGTTGTTCATTCTCCCCCAATAATTTTTTTTTATTTTTAAAAAGACATTGTAACACTGTTAAACTCCACCACTTCTTTCCCTTTTAAAGTACATTAGGCAGTTCTACCATGAACACTCCCCAACAGCCTTTCAGGCACCCAAAAAGGCAACAAACAATTCCACTGGTCTGTGGTCAGGTGACACATGGTCATCATAGATTGAGCAAAGGCCGCAGATGAGGTGATGTCTTGTGTTTTGTGTAGGGCAACTAATTGGCACTGGCGTAAGTGCATTGTATGTCCACCCTGGAAGAGAGGAGAGCGAGATGTGCCATAATAGAGACCTATACAAGTACCTCACGGGGTGAAGACAGGGCACGTAAGGGGAGTCTCTTTCAAATGAGAAAGAGCACAAGTACCAGGGGCAGTGGGGGCATGCGATGAAGCTGAAGGGGGAGTTCAAGACAGATGTAAAGAAATATTTACGGAAGGCATTGGAGATGACTGACAGAGACTGCAAGCATAAGTGATGGCACTGAAAGCAATGTGGGGCTTTTATTTATTTATTTATTGAAATGTTTCACCAGGAAGGCACACTGAGCGACAAGTCACTTGTCTCCCGGTGCAACCGGGGGGGGATGGGGTACAATAGGAATGAGACATTAAACATTCAAGTTACAAGATCAACGCTCAGCCCGGTGGCACTGAGAGTTGAGGTGCCGGACGCCACACCTCGCGCCACGCCGGCGACCTGGGTTTGAGGCGAGCCTGGATGCGGGGTCAGCAGGGAAGGATTGGCGTCTGGAGGACTGCTCTCCTTCCTCTGGGGGGGGGGTGTCCAGGGATGATGCCTGGCACCGCGGCGACCTCTGGTGGAGACCAGAAGTACCACAAAGCTTCAGGGCTCAAGAAGAGGGTTGCAGAGCCATGGCAAGACGTTCCCTGGCATCATTGCACGTTGGGGCTCTGCTGGGGGAGGGAGAGGGAGGGCGTAACAAAAAGTAGTGAAAAAAAACCCGCTCCTGGAGATAGGCGAAGGCACCACCCTATAGCCACACTCCATTGACCGAACTCATCCAGCTCCTGGGCCGAGTCCAGCCCGGCCTGAATTTGTAGATAGAGCGCCCTGGGAGGATAGGGCGGCCCCACCTCGGGAGGGCTCAGAGCCGAAGGGATAGCCGGGCTGGTGCCAGGAAGCTGGTGAGTATCAGGCCCGGAGGTAGAGCTGGAGGTAAGTGGATGCCCCAGAGAGTTCTCCGGGGTTCAAGCGGGAGCTTGAAATAGAGTTAAAAAAAAAAAAAAAAGTTACAAGATCAACATTAACATACAGTTGTAAGGCAGGTGTTACAAACAGTGATACAACAGTGTTGCACATAATAGGTAGAAAGAGTGGACAATAAGTGCTGGGTTGATAAGTAAACAAGTGCTTATGTGAACAAAAGGGGGAAGAGTTATGTCCCTGGAGACCCCTCCGAATTCGAGTAACCCTGCAAGGGGACTGGGGGGGACCAGAGAGAAGGGGATAAGGCAGTGTCCCAGAGAGACCCCTTCAGGATGTGGGGTTAGGTAGAAAGGGGGATAGGCTGTAGGGATTTAAAGAGGGGGAGGAGAGAGAAGGAGGATGTGTGTGACTTAATGCTAGGAAGGGGAATAGGACCTAACCAAAGAGAGGACCCTTCAGGATGCAGGGTACTCTGCAAGGGGGTTGGGGAAGGTCAGTAGATAGGGATTAAGAGAGTGATAGGAGAGGGAGTGGGTGAGAATTGAACCCTTGAGGGGAAGAGAATTTGCACCTTTGGAGGGGGATGGAGCCTAATCAGTGGTCCATCAGGATGCATTGCACCCTGCTAGTAGTCATGGAAAGCCAAGATAGTGGCTGGGTAGAATAGAGGAGGTATGCTTAGGCTCAGTTTGACCCCTTCAGGATGCTGAGAACCCTGCAAGGGGACTGCGATGGCTAGGGGAGAAAGGTAGATGGGGGAGGGGAAGGAGAGGAGACAAGCATAGGCCCAGTAGGACCCCTTCAGGATGCTGAGAACCCTGCAAGCGGACTGCGAAGGCTAGGGAAAAAAGGTAGAATGGGGAGGGGAAGGAGAGGTGACATTCCTAGGCACAGTGTGGCCCCTTCAGGATGCTGAGAAACCCTGCAAGGGGACTACAGAGGCTAGGGGGACAGGTAGATGGGGGAAGGGGAAGGAGAGGAGACAAGCCTAGATGTAGTAGGACCCCTTCAGGATGTTAAGAACCCTGCAAGAGGACTGCAAGTCTAGGGAGATAGGAGGGTTGGTGGGGGGAGGGAGTAGATGAGAGATACAAGCCCCTTGGAGGGGTAGGAGAGGGACCCATGGAGAGCATTCGTGGTCCCTTACATTCTGTGAGAGATCAAGGGAGGCCAGTAAGAGGGAGCAATTTGGGGGAAGGGGGAGAAGAGCTAGAAATTTGGGGGGGTGAGGGTGCACAGGGTAAAATGAAGATGGTGGTAGAGGGATAGGGTTTGTCCAGGGCTTAGAGGAGGAATTCGTGAGGGACATGGCAGGAGCAGCTAGGTGCAATGTAATTATTGAGGGCAGAACTGATGGAGTAGGCGAAGGATGAGTGCCAGATTTGAGGGGGAGGGAATTCCAGATTTTTGGGAGGCGGTGAGAGTAACTGGATTGGCCGATTTGGGTGGATCTGAGGAAGACTCCAAGGGTGCGGGAATCGGTTGATCTAAGGGAATAGGAGGATGGGGTGAGGGTGTTATAAAGGATAAGGTGAGGTGGGAAGGAAGCTCAACCAACCAGTGCTTGGAGGTGAATTTAGCACAGTGGGAGAGTTACCTGTTTGTAAGAGAGGGGAAGGATAGGGCACGATAAAGATCACAGTGGGGGGGGGGTATCCAGGGCAAAGTGGCAGAAGGAATTGAAAAGGGTGTCCAGTCTGGCAAGGGAGGACTTAAGGTCAGCACCATAGACTACGTCACGGTAGTCAAAAATGGGCAGTATCATCTTCTGAACAAGTGCACACCTAGCCGTAGGAGGGATGCAACTATGGTTCCTGAACAGGGCACCAATCTTGGGGGCACAGTTTTTTCTGGGTGGTGTCAATATGTCCACAGAAGTTTAGCTTCAAGCATGCATTAGATAGGCAATGTCATAGGGCTGGGGTGTATTTGAAAACAGGAAGAAAGGCAGCAGGGTTGCTTTAGGGTCTGCAGATAAGACCGATAAGGCAGGGATTTACAATCTAGGCTGACTGTGTGGGCCAAGCGGTCCTTTCCTAACAGATAATTAGTCACCTAAAGTACACAATAGTAAGGTCACTAAAACATGATACATTATTTAAATGTCTCTAGTTTAGCAGGGGCCTCATGGTGGTCCTGCAGTTATATGCCAGGGAGAGGAAACTCTGTTACCCTTTTAATTAAATATTTAATGTGATAGAAAAAAGGAAGGGTGAGCCAAAAAAAAGTAACATTACACTTTCATAATATTAGGCAGATTGAGAGCTGTACTGTAGCACCAGTTTTATGTGGGCGGATCATATTTGTAGCCAACTGCTGGTGAGTTTAGCTTAAGGAACACTAGCTGTTCAGCGTGCTGAGGGTCCAGCTTGGAACGGTGTGGCTCAACAATATCACCAGCACAGCTAAACATCCTCTTGGATGGCACACTTGTAGGAGGGCAGCTTAGGTATTTTAAAGCAGGTTGTGCCAGGTGAGGAGAGGAGTTTATTTTTTGAACCCATTAGCCCAGTGGATCAACTTGAAATGGCTCAATTGATTCTGCAAAGTAGCCATTAAGTAAATTGTCTGCAGAGAGAGGCTGAGACTGTGAGCATTTGTGTTGCTGTTGATGCAGTGCTGTGCTGAGTAATGCCCAGTCACTGTCCTCTACACTGCCACTGTGTCATCTTTCCCCATCTCTACCAGTATCGTCCGATTCCAGACCACCACATGCTTGTCTCTGTCCCTCAGGAATCTGAACTGGAACATGTTTCTCCCCTTCCAAGTGTCTGACTGCCTGCATGGCACTATTTAACTCTTCACTCAGCTGTTGCCTAAAATGAGTCACCCTGTGGCTGTCCATGGCTATGTGAAGAATCTTGCATTTGAACCTAGGGTTCAACATGGTTGCAAACACGTCATGGAAGGTATCCATGACTGTGGTGAATGTTGCATCAAGTTCTGCATCGAGATGAATAACAAGCACAATGACCTCTTGTGTAGTAAGTGTATTATCAGCCAAAAACCATTGTAACAATCTTTTGAGAATATGCACCACTGTGATAACTCAAGTAAGGCTGTAGAAGCACTTGGATCACGTGTACTCCTCTCAAATGGTGCGAGAACCTTCACCATGCCCTCAAGAACTAACCAATCAGGATGTCCTAGGATCCCCTCCTATGTCTGCCTCCATAGACATTTTGTGTAGTGCCTGCCTTTGCTCCAAGTCATGAAAGCATCAGGTATGAAGAATTCCACTGAGTGCTAACATCTTGTATTACACGATGTTGGGGCAGACCAAGGCATTCCTGAACGTCTCATAATTTGTTAATGGCTTTTACAGAGTGATGGAAATGGCTGCAGATGGAACGGGCTGTGGATAATATGTTGTTGGTCCTAGTACTGCTACGCAGTGCATGAGACGTGAGTCACCACTAAATTAGTGTGTGTGCAAAGCAATGAATACTCACAAAATGGCCATCATTGATGGCTTTCACCATGTTTGTGCCATTGTCAGTAACAAAAAAAACAACTTTTAAATTGATGTTAACACCAGTCCAAGACTGCAACATGTCTTGCAGGAATGTGAGAATAGTATGTGCTCTGTGGCCTTCCTCCACCAGTCCAACATTTGAGACTACCAGATTGTGGGGTGGGGGTGAGGGGCCAAGGGTGAGCCACAAGGTGATGCATCAGAAACAGCAGGAGCAAGGTGCTGCACATACCATTGTGCAGTTAAGGAGAGATGGGCATGCTTGGAGTTATTGCTAGTCCAGATATTTGATGTGCAATGAAAAACACCACCAACAGCCTCTGCAAGCAGAGCAGCAACAGCAGATTGATACCGTCATACAGTCATGGCAATATAGTTCGAGAAAATGTAGTACAAGATGAGATCTGTAAGTTGGGTGCAAATAGTTGAGAAGCCATCGGAAGCCGGTATCTTCCACAACTGACATAGGCTGGAGATCCAGTGCCGTTATCTCAGCAATCAGCTGTGTGATTTGCTGTGCTGTTGGATGTGAGGCATGATACTTTGTGCATGCAGAGCATCCATTATTGGGACTACCACGGGAGACATTGATGTGGAGCACTTCAACAATGGTGGTATGTAAAGTGCTGATGACTGTCTCTGCCTTGTAGTATCACTGGAGTCGGAAGTGACCACTAGAGTAGAGGCTGGACTCTGTGTTGGTGATGGGGAAGGAACGCTGTGACCACTGGGTCGCTTGAAATCAGATCTGTCAGTACCACCACCACTGCCAGCAGTGCATGCCTGTTCACTGGAGGGGTTTGGTCTTTGTGAAACCAAGGGTCCTGATCCAGACCCAGATGAGCTTCGATACACTTGAGGGTGCTTAAGCTTCAAGTGGTTCTGTAACGATGTTGTTAAGTTATAGAGTGACTTCCCTCGGCTTATAGTGGTGTTGCAAAAAGAACACACTGCCTTCCTTGTGTCCTCTTTTAGCACAGTGAAATGCAGCCACATAGCACTTTTAACACCGCGGTTACCAGTGATTCTGCTAGCACCACATCCCCCAGTTGTTTTTTCAACAGATGTGCCTGTCTTGTCGTGATGTTCTTGCCCTGTAACCACTGCCCCTGATGGTGCCATGCCAGTGCGGCCATCACTTGGCTGTCATTCAGGCTGTGACAGAGCCTGCTGAAGAAATGTTAGTGTTGCTTGTTTGGTCTTCTTAGAGGGAGGGGGACCCTTACCCTTACTGCTACTTCTACTACCCTTGCTAATAGTGCTAAACCTAGAGACTGTTTTGCTAGCCACCTTTTTTTTTCTGCCCTCAAGGTACATAGTGTACTCTGCCTCATCTTCAAAGTCACTCACATGTGCCTCTGATGAAGAAGATGACGTGTCACTGGGCAATTCATCATGTGGAGGGAAATACTCAGAATCAGATGTCTGATCATCCTCTACAACTTTTTCAGGAGTACTGAGAAGCTGAGATGCAGGAGGCATAACTGTACCAACTGTAGTGGTCATACTGGTAATATACACTGTGGCAGGGATGGCTGCCTGCAGTCTCAGAGGGCAGTCGGCTGACTACAGTCCCACCCCCCATGGTTTAGGGCTAGGTAGTGATGCTTGCAGTGTGCGCACACCCTTGTCTGCCCTGTGTGCATGCTGCTTACAATAATTTTGTTGGTTGCTGCACTAAATCACCTTTTGGGCAGGAGTTGAACATTTTCTCCACCCTTGTTCATGAGGTGGGGTCATAAGAAGACTATATGGTGTCATAAGAAGGCTATGTTTTAAATTTGGGGTAAAAATATTAAAAAACAATGAAGTTATGAGCCTGCAATGAAATTTATGAATGCAGGCTTGTAACTTTGGTAATTTTCAATATTTTGACCCCAAATTTTCAACGTAGCCATTTCTTCACAGCACCTCATGAATATGACAGCTGCCATTTTTCAAATCCTGATCAAAATGTGTTTTTGCACTTGTGGTGTGAAGTCACCTTTAGGGCAGGATTTGAAGATATTCTCCACCCTTTTTCATAAGGTGGGCTGAAAAGAAGGCTATATGGGATCATAAGAAGACTATGTTGAAAATTTGGGGTAAAAATATGAGAAAACAACAAAGTTATGAGTCTGTGTTGCAGTTTTTCAATGTGTGCTCCTAACTGTGGTAATTTTCAGTATTTTGACCCAAAGTTTTCAACATAGCCATTTTTTTCACATCAGCTCATGAATGTGATGTCTGTCATTTCTCAGATCGTACCCAAAATGTGTTTTAACACGTGTGGTACAAAATTACATTTCAGCCATTGTTTTATAACTGACACCTGTCATGCTCAGAAGGAGTGGTCATAAAAAGATTATGTTGAAAATTGGGGTAAAAATGTGAAAAACCGACTAAGTTAGGAGGAAATGAATTGGTTCATTATTTACTCATAACTCTATTTTTTGCAGATTTTGACCCCTAATGTTCAACATAGCCCTTGTGTTACCCCACCGCCTAAACATGGCAGATGCAATTTTTCAGATCCCCTCCGAAACTTGCTTCCACAGTCTCACAGCGAAATCGCTTTTCGGATGGTATTTTAAAAATTCCATCTGTCGTGATCATAACATCATACTTACATATGAAGATACGAATGTGCCAGCAGAAACGGACTATCTGGTCTATCTAAGTTTGCTCGAGAGTGCAGCTAGCACCCCTAGTTTGCAGCTGCCCCACCCCTCCCTTTGTCATCCCTGCCACCCCTCACCTTCCCCACCCTCACTCTCCCCTGTTCCCTGACATCAGGTCATAAAAAGAACTGTTGGACATTTGGGGTCAAAATGTGGGAGCCCACTTAAAAGTAGATATTGCCTCTCAGCTGCCCTGTCCTGGGTAATTACAGTCTAACAATGTGTCAAAGCAGGACACCACTGAAAATGAGATATTACATCTCATCTGCTCTATCCTGAGTAAATATGTAGTAAAAATATGTACAAGCAAGACCCAGTACAACAGCAGTATCAGCGGCGAACATTCGGCATTGACAAATGTTTGCTTTTTGTAAAAAAGAGGGAGTTTATTCTGCACCGTAGATCAGACTGGAGTGAGCACAGAACTGGTTGCATTATGACAGTTGGACCCAGTTTTTGTAGTTCCCTATCCTTTTTCTTTTTGTTGCACTGTGCTTTGGTCTGGAATTACAGAATTTCGGAAGATGTACATGCCAGTGAAGAACCCCATATCTGGGAGCCAAGGCATGAGATAATTGTGCTAAAAAACACCAGTGATGAGATGGAAAAGTGATTTCTTTTTTTATTTTTCTATTTATTCTTTTTCCCCCCCAAGCTGCTTGCCACCTGATATTTCTCGGCCCGGTCACGGGCCACGGGCTTCCACTCCCCAAATTGGCCTCGGGCCCTCCGATACCCGTGGCTTGCCCCCCACGGTGGGGCTGCGGCACTCCCCCTACATGCCGCAGTCTTCGGGCTAGGTCGGAGGGCTGGCCTGGGGAGCTAATCGAAGCCGTGGCGAGCTTCATGTGCTTGTGGCTGGCAGCTGACTGTTTTCGGGGAGGCGGTGGTGCAATGATGCCTCGTCCGCCCGCCTCCTGTACATGCCAGTGCCGGTAGCTGTGTGGCTCCTGGCCTCCACCAGGGGTCATCGATGCTCCGGACACTTCCCCACCCTACCCCCGGAGAAGGACAGCAGTCCCTAGGACGCTCTATCCTTCTCCCCCGGCCGGCCCTCCAGCGACCCTGGTCCGTTCCCGAACCTGGGTCGCCAGCGTCGCATGCGGAAATCCAACCGCTGCGCCGATGGGCCGACTGGAAAAGTGATTTCTGTCTGTCACATAAAAGTGTTCAACACAGGGCAGATACATGAATGTACATCTTGAGAGAGATCTGGAGCAAAGCAAAGGCTACAGGCTTGTTTACACCGCCGACTTTACTACGCATCAACCCATGCACACAGGTTGATGCGCTGCAAAGTCAGCTTTGTAGACACTATCTGGAGCGCCCTAAGTGCACTTAGGATCGCACTGCTGCTACGACTCAGTTGTGGATGCCCGTATCGGTACATGCACATTCACCGGCATTGTAAACACTTTGATGCGCTTGCTCCGATAGGCAGCCCTCTGTCCCAGTGTCGCATAGCATCCTCCACTGAATTTACACCCTCCTTGGAGCAGCCTGCAGCGCTGCAAAGGGTGGGCTGTGTAAACAGTAAACTGATGGAGTAGCAGCCAGCACAGCGGGAAGGGAGCAGCGCAAATACAAGAGCACTGTGGTCGTGTAAACATGGCTTTTAACACTGCAGATACATACTTAACAGTTGCCACACATCCTCCCACATTTATAAAGGGACTATGGAATATTTTAAGAAAGTGCTGATCAGCTGTTTCTCTTCTCTGTGGTGTGCCTTTAAAAACATCTTAAGACCAACACATACTTTACTCAGAGGCACCAGACCAGCGATAGAAGACGCAAGCCAACTCTTGTTTTAGTTTCATATCCCCTGTAACCTCTCCCTTAGGTCACACCTGGAAAAGAGCTTGGGCTTATTGTGCTCTTCATGGACAACTGAAATACTCGCTGTGAGTGGACGTGAACTGACTAGTACTAGTAGAACTGCGGTTACAAGGAAGGAACCTCGTTTTGGCTTCTCTGCCTGCTTTCATTTGCTTCCATAGAGTCATCCACCACATCAGGCTATAAAGAAAATCTCAACAATGGTAGGGAGAGGGGGTTAGTGTGCAGGAAGAATGAAAACGAGAGTTTTCTGTTACGCAGATGAAGCTGAAACCGGCAGGGGAAATTGTGCGTTTTGGCATGCACTCTACAAGTGGTGAACCACAATGTGCTGAGGATAAAAGAGCAAACCAACTGTGGCTGGCTGGATACATTAGCCGGGCTTTGACTATTCCCTTTATCCTAAGCAAAGATAGAGCATGGTGTAGTTTTTTTTATATTTTTTTTCTTTTTTTTCTCTTAACTCATCAGGGACTCCAGAAATGTCACAGACTGTTGGAATGCAGTGTGCAGTAGCTATTGGTTACTTTTAACTGTTGCATTACCAGACTGCAGTAGTTCAGTTGTGCTCATAATTGTTTTCCTGTGTCCTTCCATGTTGTCACTAGGCTAGTCATTTTCTGCTTGGTTATACATGCTTAGAAGATGGGCCAGCACATTCCAAATCTTGATTTCATCATAGAACCCCTTTCTGCACCCCTTTCCAATTCAGTTAGCTTAGAATCTTCAGTCTTACTGTGTTAGCCAATAGGGATGCCTGGAATCTGCCAATACCAATCCAATGTTGGGATTTAGGATTTTAAGAAATTCTGAATCCTAATCTGATTCTGTTTCAGATCATAAAAGGACCTACAAAATTGGATTCAGAATTTGGATTTGAAATCCTAACTCCTAAGTCAGTATCAGGCACCTTTGGTACAAGCCGGAAGCTGTCCAGGTTCTCCCCCTCCCTGTTTTCTCCACACTGGATGGCACCTCCCATGAAGTATTCTCAACTTTCAAGTACCTCAGTGTGGAGTTAGATAGAAGGCTCGACTTGTTTGCCCACATTGACACCATCCGTGCCAAACTCTGCCCCACAGTCGGTGCCCTGTACTGCAGTAAGGACTTCTCCGGGAGCTGGTCACCAAAATGGTTCTCCTGGTTTTCACCTATGCGGATATGGTCTATGGCACGGCCCCCTCTCCACTTTCCTTGCCAGACTGGAAACCCTGTGCAATGCCTTCTGCTGCTTTGCTACCAACTCATCATCTCGTACCCACCACTGTTCCCTATACTTCTCCTTATCCATCCTCCCTCTCCCCTCACATTGCCAGTCTCTCTGTGCATCCATCATCTCTAAATACTAGTTTGGGTCCCTGTAACTATCCTCATTCCTCTCCCCATCCCCACCTCCTTTTACTCCCTACACTCTAGGGACCCTCACACCTTCTCCCTCCCCCTTCCTCACTTCTCAGCTGGGAGATCTTCATTCTCCTACCACCTCCTCTCTCTCTGGAACCAGCTACCTTCCTCCATCCATCTCTCCACCTCCCCTTCCTCTGTCAGGTTCCAATGAAAACTTCTCCCCTCTAGCCCCTGCTCCAGCCAGCCCTCTACCTGAACCCTTCCTAACCCTTCCCCCTGTGATTCTCCCTTCCCTTTCCCTCCTCCAGCTGTACGGTTTTCGCTATTTTGTGTGCAAGGAGACAGTTCTCTGACACCTCTCACAGGAGAAATGCAACAACACCGTACCCCCAAATCAGAAGTACAGGATGCAGCTTCCAGTTTTATGAACCCTACTGTAAGACTAAGATTTCGGATCTAGGATGCCAAAATCATAACTCCACCAAAAATGCAGTTTTTAGGATTTAGGATTATTGGTCACTACTACTAAAAATCCTAAATCCTAGAAACAAATAGGAATGTGATGAATCCAGTTTAGCATCTGAAATCCAAGCATCCCTATTGGCTGAATGGGCAGGCAGCATAGCTAAGAGCTCTGCTGCTTGAAAACTTTCTTTGAAACCTTTTTTTTTTATATTGTAATGGTCAGTTTGTGATGAAAAGTGGGCACTGGTCACCTAACAAGGGCGTTGTTATTCGACCAGTGCCCACATTTCCAAACTGACCGTTACAATATAAAAAAATGCTCAGAAAGCTGCTGCCCATTCACTATAATGGAGTGCGCCCCCAGGCTCTCCCTAGCATCACATCATAACTTTGCTGAGCGCGGGGGTGGAGCGTGGGTGGCTCTTCAGACCGGGAAGTCCTCCGCGACCTGGTGTAACTAAATTATGAGCATTTTTACGCTTAAAATATTTCACCATTTATGGACATCTGGAGATAGAAAGAATTCCCTGAGGTAAGGCACCCATATATCGGGTGCAAATGAGAATCTACATAACTTGGTGAATCTCTTTAAGATTTAAACAACAAACTGCTTTATTAAGGGGTTTAAATAAGGGGAAGGGGAAGCAAATTAAAACCAGATTATTTAGTTTGTTGCTTTTTGCAATTGGTTTGATATTTATAAAGCAGTTCAACACAATACATTCACCCCTGGACTGTCCAGTTTAAGCTGCTGGGTACCCAGAGTCTAATTAGGTGCAGGCCTGAAACGTTGCCACGGGTTGGCCGGCATTGCAGCTGATTGGGGCCCTTAAATAAAGACATGATTAAGCTTTCTTTTGTACTTGGCTGTAATAACATAAACCACTTTTTGAACACCCAGAAATTATAATCCTCAGGCCTGATGGCCTGCAAAGAACATGCTAAACCACCAAACAAACTTGAAAGGCAAATCAGTTAGGAAAACAGGTTAATTGGTGTTACAGGGTAGAACCTTGTTTTACTCACTGAACCTTGGACCTCGGAATCTGGGCAGATTTCAAGGATGTCTCTCCTCGAGGCAGGATATGGCTGCAGGCTGCAGGATTTTGTCCTTTCTGGCAAGGACCAGGATACAGGGACCAGAGCTGACATGACTCACCCCCTCGTCAAGGCGTATCCCCAAGGGTGGCCGCAACCCATGATGATCTTATCTGCAGGAGCTGATTCCCTTCTCTGGTCATCTGGCAGCTTGACTTTCATAGGCAGCAAGTCTCTCAGGCACATTACTTGACATCACAGGCTCAGACTGGATACAGTTCTATAATAGGCTGCACAGCTTACTCACTTGCAGGTTGCAGTCCTTGATAGGTAAGCTGGCACACGGCAGTTTAAGTCTCCCTTTTTAGCAAATGGACTAAAGACAATTCTGGAAAACCCCAGGCATTAACTTTGGCACAGTCCCTGAGGTGAATCAAGTTTCTCTGACCGAGATGCAGATGGAGATCTTTCAGTAGCTTTGGTCCCATTTTCCAGTCTGGCAATTAACTCTGGTGAAAATCTCTCCTTTCTTCCTTCCCTGGAGAATCTCAACTTGTTCTACAGGCTTGGCAGTCCCAATAATTAAACAGCTGGCGTTTTGGCTGAGAAGAGACAAAATGGGCCTCTCCCCAACTTAAGTTCCCTGAGCTGCAGGGAGCCTCCTTATCCTTCAGGGGCTCCATCCAGACTCACTTGAACTCCTCAGATTCAATCAGTCCCTCTATAAATAAAGGGCAAAGTTACTGTAATCCAATTGGCTGTCCAGGCTGATAATTACAGTCCCTATCCATTTAATTGGACAGCATTTTGGCGCCTGGATCTGTGCCTCCCTTTTTCCCCAAAATCCTTCGGCACAGTCTCAAGAGTGTCTTTGTTGAATGTTGGCTTTTCATTGGTTGTTGGCTGCAAAGATGGAGTCTGTATATACAGCTTTTATGCAGTCCTTTTAGTGTCCTCAAGTTTAAAGTCCTGGTGCAGCCAGAAATATTACTTTCATCAAATAATATCCCCACAGATCTGTTGAGCCAACAGTGCCCTCTTAAATACATTCATTATTTTACATTTACTTACAATCTTTCTGCAGTCACTGCCGCCAAAACACTGTGCCCCTAGGCATCGGCAGATCCTCATTAATATGTATGCAGGGCTCATTAAAATTCATGAGCCCCGCTTTATGCCCCAATTAAAACTTAATATTTTTTCTGCCTTCTGGGGCTTCTCTCCAACCCCTACGAGGTCACAGGTCCCCATTTAGCTTAGCAGGGGCACCAGGACCAAGAACTGTCTCCCAGGACGATCGCAAACTGAGCGGTTGGCAACAGCAAAGCGCACCAATGCGCATGTGCGATTGCCCACTGCTAAGGTGTATAGAGAATGCAGCGGGTGGGTCATGATTATGTTTTTAGCCTGAACTGGGCCAAAATACATTACTGGGGCTGTTTGGGGACCTGGGGCACCAGCGGGGAGCACAGAGGTCTCCGGCCAGGCAGCTGAAAGCGCCGGGGGAGATAGGGGCACCATGAGCAAACAGGAGGCATGAAAAAAGGTAAGCCCCATGGGGGGGGGGCGTTACATACATGTGTATGTGAGAGGAGAAGCAGGTGGAGGGGTGATCATTTAAGAAGATGGAGAAAAGGATTGGGCAGAGGATGGAGTCATTGGGGGCACTAGACTTGATGGCAGGAGAGTGGCTGGGGCACCACAGACTTGTACCAACTGGAGCTGATCCCAGAGAGTTGCGCCTGAGAATGAGCTGTGGCCCAGTCTGCCTGTCCTGTTCACCAAATGTTAGATAGATAAATAAATAGTCTAGAACAACTTTGGTGTGTTTTTTCATGTTTCTTTAATTTCAGTTATCAGTTCAAATGTAACAGCTGAAGGAAAAATCCAGAATGTTCTTAGTGAGTCTGCTAAAACAGACCAGTTGTCCCCAGAGAGTGGTAGGAATGTCTTTGACCAGTTTAGTAGGAGGCTTCAAAATGGGACAAAGTCCTTTCATGTTTTTTAAACCAGACATCCTGACAGAATTTAGGATAAAAAAACATATGTTATTTGTATATACAAGTGCAGGATTCTGATCAGATTATGTTTAGTGAGGACCCAGCTCAAAGATAAAAGAATGTTAAATCTGTGATGTCAGAGCGACATATTGGATGATGTGCCATGGGGTGGGAGGGGGTCTGGATCAGTCTTTAGGTCTGGCAGGATCTGAAAGAGTCAGTCAGGCTTGGGACTACAAACAAACTGCCATCTCAGAGTTTGTGACTGCCCTGATTCATCAGAGGGTCTTATGGTAAGCCAGTCTACCTTGCTAGAGAGACGGAGAGAGAGAGAAAGAGATAGGTTTATTCTGTGTAACCTGTTGTTCAAAAGAGTTTTCCATCAATTTCTGTTGAATTACTGCTCCCTGTATTCTTGTTGTAATACCCTGTGTTATCTGTGTAAATATCTAAAAATATTAAATTATTATTCATTTGTATTATCTGTGTAAATATCTAAAAGTATTACGCTATTATATATTTTCATATACTGAATATTTCTGTGACTGAATCCTATGGGGTACAGCTAATTGGCAAACCGTATTTTGGCCTCTAAAGAGAAGGCCACTGGTACCATATTCTCTTTCTAAAGTAAGGTGTTCTCAGCTGTGACAGAATGGGGTGGGTCGTGTGACCTTGAGCAAAAAGATACCCCAAAAGAGCTGAGTTGTGGCAGTTACTGAAGTATTGAGAAGGCTGATAACAGTGACGCAGACTGAGTCTGGAAAAGACCAGTGTGCCACAAACTGGAGGCAACGAGTGGGATCTGAAACAGTTTTGTCAGTATAAAGGTTATCTTGTCCAGTCACAGAACGGGATATACAGATGGGGATTATATATTCTACCAGTTTTTTTCTTTTGTTAAGCAAGAGTGAAAAGAAGACATTATGTCTGGGCTGCATAAGAAGTGCAGACTGCTATGCGTGCAGGAGCTGTGCAGAGAGGGGGAATTGGACTATGAGGAGGGTCAAACACGGGTGCAACTGATAGCCATCCTCCAAAAAAGTGACCGGGAAAGCCATGCGAAAGGGGCAACTGCTAGCCAAAGATGTGAGACAGAGGCTAGGGAGAATGCAGATGAGCCAGAGCATTTGACTGGGGCATCTGCGCAGACATTCTGGGTGCAAATGTTGGAGACAGAGCTTGCCTAGGTTAAGGCAAAGGCAGAATTTGAGATCTGGAAGCAGAGGAGTGAGATGAGGGAAAAAAGTGAAAGGCTGAGGAGCAAGAAAAGCAGCACCAACACGAGATCCAGATGAAGAAGCTTGCACATGAGTCAGATGGAGATTCTTCGCCAGAGGACATTACCACAAACTGTGAATAATGGCATGAGGGGTTCAATACAGGAAGCCAAAATTAATTCTAAAATGTTTCCCAGATGTCAGGAGGGGGATGATCTTGATTTGTTTTTGAGCTCTTTTGAGAAAATCTGTGGGCATTTGGAATTGGGCAGGGCTGCTTGGGCGACTCACCTATTGCCACTGCTTACAGACCAGGCATTAGAAACTTTTGACAGAATGGATGATAATGAATGCATGGACTATGATAAAATGAAAAATGCCTTACTAAAGCATTCTGAGTTAACACCCGAGGCTTATAAGCAAAAATATAGAGGGTTCAGAAAGGCACCGGGGACAGCTATGCTGAAATGTGAGTGCAGCTACGTAACTTATTAGAACAAAGAAATAGAATTTGACAGCAGATGAGGACTGCTTTGCTCACCTAGTCTGCCCATTTTCCCTGCCTACAGTAACATCGTAGACCCTACTTGATCTCCAGCTTTACCCCGCAGCCTTACTTTTAAGGTTCTCTTATACCTATCCTGTGCCTTCTTAAATCCCATTACAGTTTTTGAACACTGGGTAGAACATGCAAAAGCTTGCTCTGTAGAGGAGATAAAAGATGTATTTCTTCTGGAAAAGTTATTAAAAACTGTGCCTGAGGATCTCAGAATGTGGTTGCTGGATAGAACTCTGAGCTCTGTGAGGGAGGCAGCCAAGAGGGCTGATCAATTCATATCCAGTGGATCATCTTCTCACCACAAAGTGAATTGAGGAGAGAAATTAGGTGGTTTGAGGGGAATCCAACATAGTGTAAAAGAAGCCAGCCTGTGCCTGAACAAAAAGGGAAGCCACCTGCTATCAAACACATGGAGTTGGGGTGAATGTAAGTGCTATATCTGCCAGAAACTGAGGTATTTGTCTTACAATTGTCCCTAAAATGTAACAAGGATTGAGTGCAGCTGGAGGGAGTAGCTCAAGAAGCTTCCCACAGTTGGTAGCCTGTACACAGAGTGCAGTGTCCTCTAACTACACTGAACACGTGCACCCTGTGTGTGTGTGTGAATGGAAGGGTGACCCAGGGATTGAGGGACAGTGGAGCCTTCATTTCTTTGAAGCAGGATCTGATTTAAGAGGAACAGATCTTGTCTGGCCAGTTTTCTAGAATTAGAGGAGTGATGGGTCCTGCAGTCTCAGTGCCACTGACCTGGATCTTTCTAAGCTGGAAAGGTGGACAGGGCATACAGGAATTGGGTGTTGTACCAACCTGCCCATGGATAGTAGGGCCAATATTGTGTGTGTCACTACCTGGAACAAGGTGAGGGACACAGAGAGGACAGTGCAAGAGGATGCAACCCCTACCTCAGTAGCAGGAGAAGTTGTAGCTAAAGAATGAGCTAGGAGCAGCAGTTCTGAGCCACAGCTACAGACTAAGGAGAGCCCAGCCTTGGGGGGGCTCTCCCACAGCAGAGTGGGTTCTGGGGAAGGTCAGGCGTGCGGAGTCAAGGAGAGCTCAACAAACTGATCCATCTCTGCCACCAGTGGGGAAGGTGACTCTCCGAGTTCTGGAAAAAGGGAAGTGTACTGGAAGAATGGGCTACTGTACCATGATTAGGTTCCTAAGGGAGTATTTCAGGAAGGGGTACTCCAGCAGATAGTGATTCCTAGGGAGTATAGGAAGCAGCTTCTGGCCTTAGCCAATGACATACTCTTTTCAGGACAGCTAGGGTTAGCCATACAAAAAGGCAGCTGTCTAATAATTTTTACTGGCCCAGTATTTTTAAAGATGTTGCAAACTACTGCTGGACTTGTCCGAGTTACCGGGGTGGGGAGAGGTTAGGACAGGGCTAAAGTGGCTATGATTCCACTGCCTGTTTTTGCAGAGCCATTTTGGTGAGTTGCCTTGGACACTTAGGGGCCCCTTAGTACCCTAAGTCATACTGGCAAGCGGTACATTTTGATGGTGTAGATTATGCCACAAGGTACCCAGAAGCAATGCCTTTGTCCTCCATCGAGGCTGAGAAGGTAGCCAGTGAACTGCTGGGGCATACAGCCAGGTGGGTTTTCCCCAGGAGATTCGCTGACCAGAAGGGCATTCGCTGACCAGCATTCAAAAGAGTGGGACAGGTACCTGCCCCGTCTCCTATTCGCATATAGGGAAGTCCCCAGGAGTCCACTGGGTTCTCACTCTTTGAGCTCCAGTTTGGCCATACTAAGGGGCCCCCATGATTTGGTAAGGAACGAATGTGAGGGTGAGCTTGTTCCCCAAGGGGATTCTGTTGTGGAGTATGTCCTGAATTTCAGGTCACAGCTCAAGGAGCTCATGGGGTTTGCCCAGGAGCACCTAGCTTCTGCACAGCAGAGGGAGAAGACATGGTATGATCATGGGGCCAGAGCCAAAGAGTACGAGGTTGGGCAAATGGTGATGGTGCTCATCCCCATCCAGCAGAACAAATTACAGGTGGCTTGGGAGGGGCCTTACTCAGTGGTCAAAGGGTGAGTGATGTTAATTTCATGGTGGAGCTACACAACAGGAGGCACAGACAGCGAGTTTACCACATAAACATGATGAAACCCTACCATGACGGGGACAAGATGGTCCAGGCTGTATGCAGTTATCCGGAGGCAGGGGCAGAAGCAGACCCACTGGTGGATCTCCTGGGAGAGGTGAAGGGAGAATCCTCAGTGAATGTTGTCACCCTCTTTGAGCAGCTGAGACCAGCCCAAGCTGCCAAAATGAGTGGGGTGTTGCATACATTTGGTGAAATATTTATGGGAAAGTTGGGGAATACCATGCTGGCAGAGAATCATGTGGATACAAGGTCCCAAGCCCCACTGCAACAGCCACCCTGCAGAGTCCCAGTAGGTATAAGACATGCCATAGAGGGAGGGGGGAGATCAAAGAGATATTGACTGTCCGGGTGATTCAGGAATCCAAGCCTCCTCAGTTGTACTGATTCCCAAAAAAGACGAGATCATGAGGTTCTGTGTCGACTACCACAGGCTCAACAGCTACACAGAGTTGGATGCATACCAATGCCCAGGACGGATGCGGTTCTAGAGAGGTTCAGAGGAGTCAGTTATCTGTCTAACATAGACCTGACAAAGAGCTACTGGCAGGTGCCCCTGAAGCCTGAGAAAGTTTGGCCTTCGTCACCCCATTTGGATTAACTTGAGTTCAAAGTAGTGCCATTCAGGATGAAGAATGTGCCAGCCACCTTTCATTGGCTCATAAACCACATTCTGCAGGGAGGAGGAGACTTCACTCTGGCGTACATGGATGACATCGCCATTTGTAGCCAGACCTGGGAGGATCACATCAGGCACATGACTGATGTGTTCTGTTGACTGCAGGCCGCTGGGCTGACAGTCGAGGCAGAGAGTGCCAGATAGGAATGACTGAAGTGTCATACCTGAGCATAGGGTGGGGAATGGGTACTGAGCCAGTGGAAATTGAAGTCATCCAGGGATGGGCCACACCCACAACCAAGAGGATAGTATTGGCCTTCCTAGGGATGGGAGGGGGGTACTACCTTAAGTTTGTGCCGAATTTCAGCAGCTTGACCAAACCCCTATCTGATCTCACCAGGAAGAAAATGCCGGAAAAGGTTCAGTGGACAGGAACATGTGATACTGCATGCCGCCAGCTTGAGGAGGCATTGTGTTGGCCATCTGTGCTCGCCAGTCCAGACTACTCTCTTGGGTTCATTGTGCGTGTAGATGCATCCGATCATGGTGTGGGTGCGGTTCTGAGTCAGGTTACGCACTTGTGTACCTGAGCAGGAAGCTGCTGCCCAGAGAAGAGGTATATGGGGTACAGCCAATCAGTTTATAATTTACTAACTGTATTGCAGCCTCTAAAGAGAAAGCTACTATTGCCATATTCTACTTCTAAAATACGGTGTTTTCAGCTGTAACAGAGGGGTGGGTCATGTGACATTGAGCAAGGAGCACTATATTGTGAGAGCAGTGGCTCTGGAGGAACACGAACCTGGAGATACCCCAAAAAAGTGTCTAAGCTGAGTGGTGGCAGTTACTGAAATATTAAGATAGCTGGTAACAGTGACGCAGGCTGAATCTGGGAAAGATAAGTTTGCCACACTGTCCCTGTTACATTAATAATAAATGTAAAACATGTCATAAGGCCTTGAGACAGTCTCCATATGTACAGTACTAGCAAGCCCAATACTAATTTCTCGTCACCAGTGTCCAAACAGCTGTTGGCCCTGGGGAAGGTACATCTGGTTTCATGTTTGGTAGTGGCAATAAAGAGTTACAAGGATCCCTTCTTTCAGTGAGCTCTTCTACAAGGAAGATGTACTGACTAGGGTGCTGTAGAGCATTCCTGCTTTTACACCTGATTCATAGCAGATCTATCCCTTTGGGGAGGGTCAGGACAGATACATCCAGATGTATTGGGACATCCGTCATGGAACTTGGGCAGAAAGGATGTTCTTCCAGAGCTGAATGTATTCCCAGACTGTTTCAGGCAAATGTACTCCCCTCAGCCAGATGGTCTGTAGGGCTTCCAGGGCAATATTAATCCTACTAACCTTCAGAATCCAGAAGAATCTCTGGATTCTAGAGAGGATGAAGAGGAAGGGGAATGGGTAGAGGAGAATTAACCTCCTTGATACTATTTCTGTTCGAACCAAAGCGTTTTTCTTTCCTGGTCGATGAAATCTGTCGGGTTATACAGCTACAAGAGACACACACACCATGCAGAATGTTATCTCACCTTGTCTTCTACAGGGAGCATGCCCAAGTGCTGTCCTGAATTTGAACATTTTGCACACATACTGTAGTTAACAATGAATGGGATAATGTGGACAAGGAAGTTTCAACTTTCTAAGTCACAAAGGAAATACTGCTTGTTTCTTGTGTTGGGAAAAACAAAAATGGAAAGCTCCTCCTGTTACAGATGCATCTGTTGCTCCTGTAGTTAAACAAATGGTTAGTAATGTCAAGGCATAGTTACTCTGCAGACACGAGTGGTAAGCATATAGAAACGACCTGTAAATGTGCATACTCTAATAATGTCAGTCTCATTATTCATAGCACAGCACAGCACCGTATGAATGGTCAATGGCAGAGGTGGACAAGGTTCCAGAGGATTCTTCATCTCAGAGATCTCTTTCCTTTTGTATATATCCTGCCTCCTTTTTTATGGGATTCCATGGTGGATCTCCTACTCGCCTCAGTTAGAGGCTGTGCTGCAGTCCTTTAGCCAGTTTGACTGAGGCATTGGTAGGCCATGCATCCAAGTCTCACTCAGTGAGTTTTTCACTTGTGTCATGTTGTTTGACCTGCAGTTGAGAGATCCTAAAGGGGTTTAAGGAAAAGAAGATCTTTGCCCTCTAATAGTGGCTTCTGAGGTTAGGTTTTTGTCCATAGTTGCAACTCCTTTGGCAAGTTTTCATATTTTTTGAGGATATAGAAACCAGCAAGGTACTAGCACATCCTTGAGCTTAAAGTTCCTGCAGAATAGAGGCAATTTCTCCCATAAATGCTTTGGAGTATCAGCCACAGAGGTGATTATTCTGTATGAGGATTGCAGGTCCATCATTGCTTGAGCTCTGGATGGACAGCTACAGAGATGCATTGACAGATGGGTCCAGACCACGTCATACACCTGAGTACTGGGAAAATATTGGAGGGTTTTGCAATAGCCCTACAGAGGGCATTTTTCCAGCCCCCCATTTCTGCAAACTTCAAGCAGTAGACCACACCTTGGTTCATCTGCTCAGTACACAGTGTTCCTGGTTCCTTCCAATGGAACGAATGGGGGGGGGGTTTCTACCAACAGAAATTCAGTGCACTGTCCACACTCCAGCAGTTAGCTGGAGACAGCTGGGTCACCGGATATCTTGAAGCTAAGCTCTCTCACCACCTGGGTGGTATATTCTCTGACTCCGCCCCTTGACAATAGATCTTTCTTTCCACTGGAATGGATAGGTCTCTTCCTTTGCAATTCTCCATGCGTTGCAGGAATTCCAGTTTTTAAGCACTTTTTCTTGGCAAACTTCAATTTCTTCAAGCGTTTTCATCTAATTCATTAGCAGTTTATCTCCAATTTCACTCTGTTGATGAATTATTTGTTTATTTAGAGTCTAGGATTACAAGTACCTTTGAGCCAAGGCTCTTTTACAAAGGTTCCATGTCAATTGAGGTACAATACAAACATTACACAGAGTTGAGTACAATGCAGAAATGGTGCACAGACATTTGTAAGCAGCTGAAATACATTACATTGAGGGAAAGTGAAAATGATGATTGTCAGAAACCCAGCTTCAAGTTCTGCATGTGTTGCAGGCAGAAAATGTCAACCAGGGATTCACATGACATGCATGTCTACTGCTTGGGTGTGGATCATGGCACCTCTTCTTGCTCCCGCTGTCGAGCGATGCCCTTGTCACTAGAAGAATGGAAGGCTCGTCTCCTCATAGAGGCCTAAGTATTGTAAACTGCCCTTGGTTGCTGGTCCAGTTTGTAGTGATGTAGGAGGTAGCTGGGGTGGGCTCATCCTCAGTCTCTGCGCTGGTCCCAGTTGGGTCTGGCATCGAGGGACATGTATTTGACCCTTCAGACCTATGAGGAGAGGCCGCCTTACAATAAATGGCACAAGAACCTTTGTCACAGGTCATGGCACCCAAAATGATCATGTTTTTCCTGCACTCTTGACTCCCGTGATTGCTTGGCCTTGGTCAAGCTCCATTTGATTGAGTGGCAGGTTGAGACTCCTGCGGTGACCCCACCAAACCACTCAACCTCAACTTGGTCAAGTAGCCCATCAGGATCTTCCTCGATCTAGATGACAGTTGGAGGAGGACGACGATGACAAGTTTTTGATCTCATAGACCCAGATTCTTCTGGTTGTCACTCAGAAAGATGCATCTCTGTCAGTGCCCCTGACCTAGCCACCCCGTAAGGTGCATACCCAGTGATCGTGCCCCAGAGACCCCGGTGGTTTCCCTGCCAAGTCATGTTGTGTACTCACAGACCCCAGTGGACATCCACTGCCATCAATCCTCGGGCTGACAGTCAAGGTGTTGCCGCGGTTCAAATCCCGCACAACTGGGAAACACCGGTCTCAACATTTGTTGACATTGTAATCCTCTGAAGAGGACTGGCATTGTTGCTATCTTCGTAGATGCTATGAGAACTTTATATGGCAGCAGTGATCTTTCTCAGGGAGGAATGGGGCTGTGCTCCTGGGGCCGATGGTTCCTTGACCTCCTCTGGCCATATCCTGACAGTGACCCAGAAGACCACTAGGTCTGCTTCTCCTCCACTGATGGTGGAGCTCCCCCCTCCACTGAAGCTGCAGATTGGGGCCTCCACCAAGGAGGCCTTCCATGCTGTTGGTCTACTGGGCCGCATCTCTGTAGAAATCACTCAAGAGAATTCTAGGGTGGTCAGCAGTGAGAAGAAAGCCAGAGCGGTCTTCAGCAAGTCATTGGATTCTGAAGGCAAGTCCTCAATGGCCTCGAGCAGAACCCAGCTGTTTGACCCTGATTCTTTGGATGGTCACTCTGCTTTGTCAGGCTCAGCTTCATTCAGAGCATTGCTGCCACTGACATCAGAATCCACAGAGGTTCCCTTGGAGCCAGTGCAGAAGCGGGCTAAATACCCATTCACCGACATCCTTGCTAGGGACGATTCCCCAAGGTCACCTTCCCATTGACTGAGGCCATCCTGGGACCGGCTGTAGAGAGTTGGCTGCATCCAGCACCCCCCACCTGGATGGTTCGCAAGAACGCAGTCCACATGTGTACCCTCTCAACGTTATTGGACCACCCCTTTACAGAGGTCCTGGTTTCAGATTTGGCTTTTGGCAAGTCAAAGGGCAAGGGGACATGGACAAGCTGCTTGACAGTGAGTCCAAGAAACTGGACTAAGTGGCCAAGAAGGACTACACAGCCACCTCCCTTGGTCTCTGGGATGCCAGCTGTTTGGTGATGATGGCTAACTTTGACCATTCCCTTTTTAGGGGGGTTGGGCTCCTCCTCCTCCTCCTCCTTCTGCTTCCAACCGATAAGCAGCAGGCAGCCTAACTGATCCAGGACCAAGGCAGCATGCTGTGTAAGCACCAGCTACAAACGTCCTTGGACATGGGTGATTCCTGTGCCCATGCAATGGCCACAGCAGTCTGCATGCGCCATAGGGCCTAGCTGAACCTGTTGTCCTTCACTGTGAACATCTAGCATAAGCCGGTGTATGTCCTATTCTTGGGCACCGACGTCTTTGGCCCTGGGGTGGAAGGATCTGTCATACATATTGAGAAGTCCAGTGCCATGGTGGGTGTTAAAAGCGGTGGGCAAGGGATTTCTTCTGGACTTCAAGGCTCTTGCACGGTACCGACCCAAGCCCCTCAGGAGTCCAAAGTGCCAGAGGGCATGCTCTACACACTTAGAGCTGACATTGCTCAGCTTCTGGAGTGCAAGGTGATAGTGTGGGTCCCAGACACTGTGGCCGCACAAGGTACCGGCACCCCATACTGGACTTGCATGACCAGTACAAGTTCATGAAGAAGGGAAAGTTCCAGATGATTATTCTGAAGCAGGTTATACCCTCCCTGGGGCAGGGAACTGGTTTTGCAACCACAGTAGGACAGTGCACTCAAGAAAGACCATGCGCGGCAAAATACTTGAAATGTATTTTTGTTTGGCTAAAATAGTACTGGCTCTCAGACAGAAAACACCATAGCTAAGGCTAATAATACCCCAGCACTTTGACCAGGGGTCTTCCTCAGACTCTGGTACAGTGAGTAAAAATAGTCATATTTTTAGAGCTGTATGGTGGTGCTCTCTTTCATACAGTTGAACTCTGGAGATAGATGGTAGTAGCATGCCAGAGGATTTGAGCTGTTTTGCTGTTTGTACATTGATGGCCTTCCATGTCAAGTGTGACACCTCACACCTGTGGATCGGTTTGAATGACTTGCCCGTGAGTATTGTAAATACCAGCATTACATCCCATGGATGCAGTGGTTCACACACAGGAAGGGACACATGATCCAGGCCTTTGAAGAAGCACCAGAACACCTTCTCCTGCACCACTGTTGGCATACCATGCTGGGTATCAGAGATGGCTGCCAGGTGCAGCTTAAGGGTCATGGCTCACAGTCCTGACTGAGACTGGTACCAAAGGTAGTTGAGAATCACAGCAACTGGGCTGGCAGAGGGATCAGGCTCCTTCCCCTGACACCAGAGCAAGAATCTCTTCCACTTAAATGTATAGGTTTTGTGAGTCAACTCCTTTCAGGATGCCTCCACCACATGGGAAGCATCTTCAGAGAGGCCCAAAGCCTGAAACTCTGATTGCTCAGGAACCAGACTGAGAAATGTGGGGTTGAAGGTCTGGGTGCAGGATCGTTCCCTGTTGTTTCATCAGCAGGTTGAGGCAGCGATGCAACCTCCATGGAGACCTGCTGCTGAGGCAGAGGAGATCCTGGTACCAGAACTGTCTGGGCCAGTCTGGAGCTATGAGGATGATCTGCGTCTTGTTCTTCCAGGCTTTGATCACAACATTGTGAACCAAGGGGAAGGGAGGGAAGGTGTACAGAAGACCTGGCATCCAGCGATGAGAGAAGGCATCCCCTCTAGTGTCCCACACTGAGGGTGGAAGAGGTTGGGCACAGAACAGCTGCAGTTTGCTGTTCTCCCAAGAGACAAACCAATCCACCAGAGAGGTGCCACACTGACAGAAACGGTGATCTATCACCTCCTGATGCAGGAACCACTAGTGTGATGGCTATACGACCCAGCTGAGAACATCTGCCAACTGGTTGTTCTCCCTCGTGACATGGATCACCAGAAGATTGGCTTGCAGACTGCGTGTGAGGGCCCAGGTGCAGAGCACTTTCTGACACAACAGAAAGGTGTGTCATGCCCTCCCTGTTCAGGTAGAACATGGTGGTCTTGCTGTCTGTGTGGACCTGAATGACCAGACCCCAAATCAACAGAGCAAATTCAGTCAGAGCCACACGCATTGCACAGAGCTCCAGCAGGTTGATGTGGCATTGGGACTCCTGGGGTGACCAGAACCATTGGTCTCTGTGGTTTTCCAGCTGAGCTCCTTGTGCCACCAGAGATGCATCTGTCATGAGTGTGACAGACAGCTAAGGGCAGACAAGTGGGATTCCTTCCTCCAAGTTCTGGGGGGGAAAAGCCACCACTTGATAATATCCCACATCAACTGGGTCACTAAGACTGGCTGGTTCAGGTGACCTAGAAATTGTAACCACTGCCAACCCAACTCCCACTGTAGAGGGCACATCCACCAGACAGCCCAATGGGCTACACTGGTAAAAGCCACCATATGCACCAGCAGTCGCAGGAATCCTGGGCCAGGCATAAGGGCCCAACCACAGATCATAAGGCAAAAGATGTAAGGTTCGATGCCCTACCCACATAGAGGTGGGCCTTGGTCCAAAGGGAGTCTGGTTCTGCGCCAGTGAACTTTATCACCTGTGTGGGGACAAGTTCTGACTTGGCTAGGTTGACCAGAAAGCAAAATTCTGCCAGGTCAGTATGGCCTGGACCGCTCCACTGCCCCCCTGGGCAGACAGGCAAGTAGCCAGTTGTCCAGGTATGGGGTATACCCTAATGCCCTTGCAGCAAAGCAAGGCCACCACTACTACCATGCATTTGGTGAAAACTCACAATACAGACAAGAGGCCAACCGGCATGACTTTGAACTAGTATAACACTCCTTCTGCTTGGAATAGATGTACTGGCGGTGGGACTAATGGACAGGGATATGGAAGAATGTGTTCTGGAGGTCCAGGGTGCAGAACCATGTTCAGAGACAACAACAGAACTGTGCTACATGCCAGTGGTCAGTGGTGCAACTGATACAGGGGCATGCTGTTGCCCTAACAAACTGGAAACCTACAGCTGGAGCCATGGCACCAAGCAAAGGGATTCACTCGGCATGCTGGTGACCCAGGTTGATGCCCCAAGCCCGGGTACCAGGAGTTGAGACTAGCAGGGAGGGTTTCACAAGCGTCCATTGGATGCTTCCCTCCCAGTGGGTGAGACGAGCCTGGTCCCCTGTAGGTGGATTGGTGGACGAGCGTGGAGAGCGTGAAGCCTCGACATGCCCTTCTGCAAGTCCCCACCTCAGGATGCCGTCCTTACAGCTAGAACATGGGGCAGGACAAGAAAATGGAAAATTGGGCTCCCTGCTGACCGGATGATGAGTGCCTGGCCCGCACCACCACAAAGCCCCGGACGAGCCCAGACTGACCCTGTGGCAGCTTCCCGGGATACGTAGTTCACCTGATGACACTTCCCCCTCAGAGGAGAAGGATCCTCCCAACACAGAGAAAAGTCAGGTTACCCAAGGTAAGGCTGCAAAGACAGGGTCGTGAGAATGGTGGGGCGAGGCGGAGGTATGGTGGGCGATGGTGCTTCTAAGGAGTGGTTGGCAGGGGTGCCATGGGGAGAAGCATAAAATAACACAAAAAAACAACTGGAAACCACAGGACAGTGCACTCAAGGAAGGCAGACCATGTGCAGCAAAATACTTGAAATGCACATTTGGTAGCCAGTCAGTAGCATTTGAATTATAAGATGCCTGGTTTTGGCACCTTAATATATAGCTTTTATCATTCAATTTTTGTAGACCGTTTTGGGGACAAAAATAAAATAGCTTTAGTCACAGGTATGCTCCTTTTATCTGGGGCCCTGCATGTCTTCTGAGGTAGCTAGACAGGCGTAGTGTGAATATATACGTGTCAGTGGCTCCTTACCACCCATCCCTTGAAATATAGAAACTTACATGGCTGATGTTGAAATAAATATTGGTAGTCCTCAAGATATTTTTGATAGCCATTTTGGCCAGTGGTTAAAATATAGTAGAATCCCGATTATCCGAACCCCGATCATCCGGAAATCCCTAGCTAACAGACCTGACCCTTGTCCCCCGGTGTTTAGAATGGGAATCGGATGATCGGAACTGGATAACCAGCATTGTCATTATGCAGCTCAATTTCTTTTCCCCACAAGGGGTCACTGCAGCGAAAGACGTCTGGGGAGAGAACCATGTGGTCAGGCTGAAATGTGACTGTGGAACGTACACACTATCACAACTGTCCAACGGATAAATCTGTGCATTTCTCATAGTCCACCACGAGACACTAAGCGCACTGTACTGTATTTGTACAGCAGTCAGCGGGGTGAGCATTTAGCGTTTTTGCTTGTTACAGTACACTACTGTATATCTTTGTGGTCCCCATGGACCACAAAGTTCACGACACGCCTGTTCTAGTTTATGTCACGCCATCTCAGCTATTGTACCTGTATTGCACCTAGAGATAGAAATCTCCACTCACTGCAATGGAAATGAGGATTTCTACATCGTCTGTTGATGATAGCGAGCTGAGCCATTGTAGCGACACTTAAGCCTAGTGAGGAGATAGTGAGCGAAGCATGGTGGGAGCATGTTTTATTACAGGTCAAGTGGAATCGCTGTGTAACGTAATGTCACACAGTGATGGTGTCTACAGCAGGGGAAGATCACTAAAGGCTGATTAGGCTTTCCATTTGTCAGTTTAATGATTTTAATGGCTACAGTGAGTGCAGTACAGTACAGATACCATGACTGATACTGAAACCCCTATCATCCGGACTCCCGATTATCCGAACAGATCTGATGTCTCCCAGGCAGTTTGGATAATCGAGATGCAGTGGGGCAGTGTATGTGGATTTTTCTTTAATTATACATTTGCTTTGAGTCCCGGGGAATGTCCTCCTGCTATCCTATCTTATCTTACCAGCTGTTATCATGGATAGTGCTTTCACAATGTGGTTAAAAAGATGGTTTACACCCATGAAAGGGTCCATATGTCCTATCATGACGTTGTTTTTAAACTTTAATTTTTACATGTTTCATCTAGCTTGATTGCTTCGTTTTGATATTTATTAGCTGCTACCTGGTTTTAATATAGGTCATACAAGCACTTAAATGGATGGATTATAAATAGTAGGGTATGCACCCAGGTTTTTCACTCCCTGAAGAGGCAATTTGTGAAACCAGTCGGAGTGTGACGGTTTTCCCGTTGTTCCCTGCTCTCCCATGGGTAGCTTGTTGATCTTTAATTGTACTACTGCACTGCTGTTTTGTATAGAGCGTCTTTTTGGAAGTAAATGCCTGCTACAGTTTTGATTCCCTGGTACAGTCAGTAAAAACAGTCATATTTTTAGAGCCATATGGTGGTGCTCTCTTTTGTGCGGTTGTCATGGAAGACCACTTTCCTGGTGGCCATTACTTCATCCAGAAGGGTGAGTGAGCTTCAGGCACTGTCAGTGGAGCTGTCTACCTGGTCTTCCACAAGGAAAAGGTCGCCCTTTGCCTGGACGCAAAATTCCTACCGAAGGTCTTGTTGGAGTTCCGTGCAAATCAGGTGATTGACCTCCTGGTGTACTTCACCAGTGCAACCTTGGACACTGATCACAGGCTTCATACATCGGACCTGCAGAGGGCACTATGCTATTATATTGAGTGCATGGTGGGATTTCGCAGCGAGGCTCATCAACTGTTTGTTGCATATGCTGAAGCTGCACTTGGTAGACTGACAGCTAAGCGAACGCTTGCCAGATGGATCCCATCCTGCGTTGACCTCTGCTATAAGTTGGCTGCTAAGGAGTCGTGCAGGGGGCTTAAGGCTCATTCCACCAGACATATTTCTGCCTCAGTGGCTGCTTCTGGGGATATCCCCACTGAGGAGACGGGCAGGGCTGCATCCTGTGTTAAAGCACGAATCTTCATCTACCATTACACCATCGGCATGCTGAGTCACTATGATGCTGCTCTGGGGGCTTCAGCCCTCCAGTCTCTGTTTGCCAAATAGGGGTATGCACCTTGCTGCCTCTTCCCAAAAGACTGCATGGAATCTGCCATAGTGTGGATAGCATACTGAATTCCTGTTGGTAGACATATAGGTTACTCACCTGTAACTGTGTTTCTACTACAGATATTTAGTATGCAGCTGCACAACCCACCTTACCTTGCTAGCAAGTGGCACCCAAATCCCTGCTTCCAGTATGCAAGTTTAACCCCGCCCTACAAATGGGGGTTCCCAAAAAGTCTTCCTTGAGCTTGTCTAAATGTTCACTGCCAGGCTGGTGCCCTGCGTTTTTGCAGTTTAAATGTGATTGCCAGAGAGTGCCTATATAGCCTCTGTGTACTGTCTCTTTAAGAGCTGCCTGGATTGCAGTTATAATTAATCTAAAAGAGAGCTCTGTTAGAAGATGTGCTTGTTTGCTGATCATTTGTTAGAGTAGCAATAATATTGAAGTTTGTTCTAACCTGCCTGCTTTACAGCATGGAAAGTTCGGTTTGTTTCCATCATCTTTGTCCTGGACTGCTGAAATGGGTCAATCAGTACATTTGGGACTCTAAAATGGAGCCTGCCTACAGGGGCTTGGTGGGGTCAAAACTTGTAGGAATTGTAGTTTTGGGCTTTTTGCGTCTAAAATAACCTGGAGGGGGAGCCCTTGTTGTGATTGACAGACAGATCAGCCAACCGAACCTTTTGGATTTTGGGGAAAGTCCCAAACTGCTTGCAGTTTCAGTTAGATCTAAGCTGGGAAGTGAAGAAGTAACAGCTCGAGGTAGTTCGAGCAGCAATCCATAGTGGATTTGCACGGGAGAACTGTGGAAAGGCCTGAATTTTGGCTTGCATGCCTGACTGCTGTCCCTGAGAGGGAACATGTGCCTTTTTCGGACAGAATCCGAACTTGGAGAGCGAAGTAGACCTCTGAATTGTGACCAGGCTCCTACCTGAAGAAGACCAAAGATTTGCTGAATGCGATCGGCCTGTCTGGACTTCCAGCCATCTCTGAACTCCCAAATTGTGCAGAGACTCTGTAATTGTGACCGGAGAGCCTTTTGCCTGGTACAGTGGAATTTCCTTACATGTGAATGTGCTGTGTGCTGCTAGTGGGTCATGATTTGGATCCCCACTGTGGTTTGAACTGTATTCTGCTTGCTGGAAGCCACATCCAGTCCCACGGACTGAATCCAAAATCATCTCCATTGGGCCTGGCCACACTGGCCCAGTCCGACTACCCGCTGTACAGAGAAAGCCATCGACGAGAGACCTGCCTGGGGATCAGCCCCCTGCTCAGCACTTGAACAGGAATGATGCCTCGGTGATTCGCGTGGGCCCTGCTTCTCCGGGCACTCCAGCTCAACAACCTGCAGTAGTCTCGATTTCTTCCTGCTTGTGTCCAGTATTGGGTATCGTGAGTAAACATCAGGGTAGCTCCCTACAACAACAGATAAATCTAAAGTGTTGTCATCTGATTGTCTTGTTGCTTTTTCTTTCACAAACTGAGCCCTCCGGCTCCGGATTACAAGTAGTGTGTGTTGTGCATGTTGCTTTCTTCCATCACAGGGTCCCAACCAGCTGCAATGCTCCTGGTTAGCCCACCATTTGTCTACCTGGGTACCCAGAGTGTGTGACTGTGTGGGGACTTAAAGCGCATGCATAACTGTTTGATTAATATAGCCTTTAAGCTAATCTACCTGATTACGCCCCTTCCTTGTTCAAGTCCCCTGAATAAATCAGATCTGACTTTTTTGCTGCATTTAACCTGACTGTGGTTCCAGTTTGTGCCAAGAGTACTGTACTGTTGCTATTTACTGTGCATAACCTTGTTTTACAGGGGGTCCCCAGGGTCGAGCCAGAGGAACCAGCCCTGGTGGTAAGTGCAAACAGTGTGGGTACTGGTATGGTGTACCAGGGGTACTGTGAAAGTGATATCGTACATTGCTCAGGCCACTAGAAGGGCAAGAGGGGGTTACAGTGTCCCGGAGGGCTGTGCCCAGGTTAGTTTGACCACTACCAACCCTGACCTCCGGGTGGAGGCACCCGTTTTAGAACTCAGGCCCCTTAACCTGCTACTAGCCGCGCAGGCAGGGGTAGTAGCCCTTGTGATAGTGCTACCTAGGGGTTACACAAAGATCTAATGTTATGGGGCACAGCCATAGGATATATCACCAGGGTGGTGGAAGGAGCCTAGCTTGAAGACATTCAGTGACTCGGCTGTTTCCAGCTAACTGCTAGAGTCTGGATGTACACCGACTGTCCTTTAAAGAACTACAGATCATACTTCAAGAAACAGCTCTTGCAGCAGGTTACACCATTAGGACTGAAGCAGACAGGCATCAGGACCCCACGGAATTCTTCTAGCTAGCTATCTTCAGCGGGGACCGCCCCCGATGTCGGTCCCGGCCCCGACGTCAGACATAGTACATAAAGAGGCGGTCCCCCAGAATTCCCAGTTCTTTCCACACAACTTGCATGTCTCGACCCTTGGCTCGTTTCTAGCTCGCGACGCTCGGTTAAGTTCTTCCTTCGGGAAAAAGTTCGTTTTTTCTGCTCTTTTGCTGTCTGATGTCCTCTCCAACCTCCGTTGAAGGCCATCCTTTGAAGTGCACCTGTGGGAAGCAAATCCTGTTTAAGGATCCGCATTCAGCCTGCGTCCGGTGCCTGGGCCCAGACCACGACACCCGGTCCTGCTCTTTTTGCCAGGGGTTCAACAGTCGGACCCAGATCCGTCGCCAGAAGACCCTTCAGGCGTTCCTGCTCGAAGAGAAAATCAGGGCCATGGACGCAGCCTCAAGGGGAATCCTCAGAAAGCCGGAGACACCCGAGAGCACAGGAGAGAGTAAGATCAAGTCCCGTCTAGGGCCTCCGACTCCCATAGCTCCAGCTCCCGGTCTGACCGCTGTCCTTCCCGGGCCCGTTCTCAGCCTCCCCCCGCAGCGAAGACCCCTTCGGGCTCCTCTTCTGCCTCACAGGCCAAGACCTCCAGGCCTTCCTCATCTTCCTCTTCTAAGGCCCTAGCTAGGTCGGGGGACCGTCATCACCACTGTAAGTCTGGTTCCCGGCGTTCTGAACCCGACATCAGGTCTGCCTCCTTGCCTCCTCCTCTCCAGAGGAAGACCAAAGAGCTTACCTCCTTGAAGAAGTCATTGGCGCCGGCCCGTCCGGCGCCGGCCCCACACCATAGGTCCCAGGAACCATCGACCGCCAGATGCCCGTCAGGCCCTCGTCTTCTCGGTCGTCGTCTGGGGGACTGACGTCCATACCGTACCCATTGAGAAGAGGACCCTGACGCCTCCCACCGACGCCGGTCAGGAGACAATTACGGAGGAGGAGCTGACCCAGCCCGAGGACCAGACGGGCGAACCCGGTCCTGTCGCACCCCCCAAGGAGCCCTCTCCAGAACCTGAGACCCCTGGGGAGCCGACGCCAGAACCCGACGACCGGCCATCGGCGCCCGGTCCGTTGTCGGGTCTCTCCATATCCGAGGTCAAGGAGTTGTTCACTTACTGATGGGACACCATAAAAAGGGATGTGGTTCCCACCCCTCCTCCTCCTCCTCCACCTGCGACCCCACCGGCCCCTGCGCCCCCTACTCCCTCCGAGGCGGCAGGCCGAGTACCTTCCCCCCAGGAGCCGGCGGATCCTCCTAGGGGGAGGTCAGACAAAAGCAGACCTCCGTCCAGATCTTCTTCAGGGTCACCCAGCCCTAAGAGACCCAGAAGACGCCACCGTTCGCCTTCGATGGAGGACACGGGATCGGAATTCTCGGAAGGATCCAGATCCCCCTCTCCGATCCACATCCCTTCTCCGGACCCACAAGAACTTCCTAGATCTCCTCCGGATGACCCATCGTTCTCAGAGATCATGAGGCATATCCAAGAGAACATGGGCTGGGATGCGGAAGAATTAGACCCCGAGAGACTACGCCTCGCCAGGTATCTTCGGCAGAAAGATCCTAAGCCTGTGGTGGTACCACCCTTGGTGGACACTTTCGTGGACGTCACCAAGGCAGCGTGGAAGCGTCCACACTCGCTCCCGGCGATGCCGAAGAAAGCTGACCACCTGTACAAGGCCCCTAGGGAGGACCAGTATCTGGCTTCACATCCTCTGGCCAACTCTCTGGTCATCACAGCCTCTTATGACTGGTCCCGGAGACCGCAGCATTTGAGCACCCTGCCACCGGACCCGAAGTCCAAACAGCTGGATGCTATGGGCAGGTGCATGTACGCTTCTGCTACTTGCGCCATCAGATCCCCGAATTACTTAACCCACATGGTACAGTTCCAAAATGCCTTGTGGGAGCAGGGACCGGACCTGGCGGACAAATTGCCAGATGGTGAGCAGAAGGAGGAGATGTTGCAACTCCTCCGTACAGGTTCAGACGTGGGAACCCAGGTGCTGCGAGCCGCGTACGATTCCGTGGACTCCTCGGCCAGAGCGGCAGCTTCGGGCATATGCCTCCGGAGACACTCATGGCTCTGTGTCTCCGGATTCACCCCGGACGTCCAGAAGAACATCCTGGATGCCTCTTTTGACGGAGACGTTCTTTTCGGTGAGTCCTCTGAGAAGGTCCTAACCAAACTCCAAGAGGCCGGGAAGGCGGTGAGGTCGGTCCAGGCAATGTACCGACCCAGGCTCAGTTCCTTTCGTAGGAACCAAAGCCATTTTCGTGGCCGGACGCAGACAGCAGTCCCGCACCGGACCACAACAGAGGGGCTCCGTTTCTCGCAGAGCCCAGGGAAAGTTGTCCACGGGCCGAAGTCAGCGCCCAGCTAAGCCAGCTCAGCCCGCGAGCCCCTCCGCTGCGACAGCATGACTCCTTCCCGGCCCCCGCCCCTCAGGATCAACGGGACATCAAGGTCGGGGGTCACATTGCGGACTACCTGCCAGGGTGGCAGTCCATAACCACTGACAGGTGGGTCCTTCAGTTGGTTGAAAGAGGCCACTTTATAGAATTCGCAGACAAGCCACCCTCGAGGCCTCCTCTGCTCTCCCGTTACTCGGGTTAGCATAAATTGTTTATCAAGCAAGAGATACTCTCGCTCCTGCAGAAGGGAGTGGTGGAGTATGTTCCAGAGAACCAGATAGGATCCGGATACTATTCCCACTTCTTTCTGGTTCCGAAGAAAACAGGGGACCTCCGTCCAGTCTTGGACCTCAGCGACCTAAATACATCGGTCACCTACAAACGATTTCGCATGGTGACCCTTCAGGGTCTCATTCCCATGCTAAGGCAGGACGCCTTCTTAGCATCCCTAGACACGCATGACGCCTACCTGCATATCCCTGTGGCTCAAGCGCACAGGAGGTTCCTGCGCTTGAGTTTCTCAGCCACCATTTTCAGTTCGAGCTCTTCCATTCGGACTGTCGCTATTCCAGGGTCTTTACCAAGTGCATGGCAGTCGTGGCAGCGTCTTTAAGGAGACAGGGCCACTATGTGTTCCCGTACTTGGGCGATTGGCCTCTCATGGCCGCCCTCAGAAGGCGTTGTTGCTAGTTATCCAGAGCACCCAGGCTCTGTTCAGTCTCTGGGCATCCTCATCAATTCTGAGAAGTCTCTCCTCGTGCCGTCACAGAAGCTGCAGTTCATAGGCGCAGTTCTGGACACCGTCAGAAAGCATTTCTTCCCGGCGAAAGACGGAACGCATCAGATCCCTCATCAGGGACCTCTCGTCGAAGAAGACTGCTCCTGCCAGGCTGGTCCTTCGTCTGCTCGGACCCATGGCTGTGGCCATTCCAACCGTCCCTTTGGCAAGGCTCCACATGCGGGTAACTCAGTGGATGCTCAAGGTGCAGTGGGACCAAAGGCAAGACCACATGCAGCAGCCGGTCAGAATCACGAATGCCGTGATTCGAGACTGGCAGTGGTGGCTAGACCCAGGAACACTCTCTGCGGGTGTTCCGTTCACAGCGCCGTCCCCAGAGGTGATTCTTTCCACAGACACCTCAGGGCTGGGGTGGGAAGCACACCTGAACGGGTGAGGTCCCAGGAGCGTGGACCCCTCAAAGCTCATCTCCCATCAACATTTTGGAGATGAGGGTGGTCCCTACGCCCTGCAGGCCTTTCAGTCAGAGATCCCGCCGAATACTCTCATGCTTCAAACAGACAATACAGCGGTGATGTATTACCTCAACAAACAAGGAGGCGCACACTCTTACCCCCTTTGCAGGGAAGCGATGAGAGTGTGGGATTGGGTAATCCGACACGGCGCGAGCCTGATTGCAGTTCACGTTCCCGGAGTGGACAACACAATCGCAGACGGCCTGAGTCGTTCCCAGGCCAAGGTCCACGAGTGGGAACTTCTTCAATGGGTAGTAGAGGATCTGTTTCTTCGATGGGGCACTCCAGAACTGGACTTATTCGCTTCCCCATCCAACGCAAAACTGCCCAATTTTTGCTCACTAGATCCAGGGCCTGGTGTTTTCTGGTGAGACTCGTTGTCCCTCTCCTGGGAGGACAGATTCCTCTACGCCTTCCCTTCCTTCCCGTTGATCCAGAGAGTTCTTCTCAAACTGTGCAGGGAGCATGCAACCATGATCCTGGTAGCCCCATTCTGGCCCAGACAGATCTGGTTCCCCTTGCTAACGCAGCTGTCCCGGGAACCTCCAATCCCATTGCCTTTCAGCTCCCATCTCTTGTCTCAGGAGGAAGGTTCTCTAGTCCACCCGGACTTACGCTCTCTGAACCTGCATGCATGGCTCCTAGAGACATAGCTATTTTGCGACACGGGGTCTTGCAAGAGGTGGCGGAAGTCCTTTCCGTGGCCAGAAAGCCGGCAACGCATGCGACGTACGCCATGAAATAGCGCCGCTTTTGCTTGTGGTCGCAAGCACGTGGCCTTTCCCCTCTAGGATGTCCAGTGAAGACGGTGCTGGAATACCTGCTTTCCCTATTCCATACGGGTCTCACTTACTCCTCTATTAAGGTGCAGCTCTGCGCGATTTCTGCTTACCACTTCCCGGTGGGACAGCGCACAGTGGCACAGCTTGATGCCTCTCGAGATTTCCTGAGAGGGGTGTTACACCTTAGGCCACCCATTAAGGATCCGGTTCCTCCATGGGACTTGCTCTTTGTCCTGGAACAACTCACGCCTCCCCCCTTTGAACCTGCCGCGGATTGCGAGCTGCGTTTTCTGTCGTGGAAACGTTATTTTGGTTGCTGTCACGTCAGCAGAAGGGAGGTTTCGAGCTCCACACTCTCATGTGTAAGGAGCCTTATTTAATTTCCACCAGGAAAGAGTATCTCTGAGGACTAATCCTAAGTTTTGCCTAAGGTGGTCTCTGCCTCACTCTCAACCAGGACATCGATTTACCTGTATATTTTCCTAAATATTCCAATAGGGAGAGGCATTGCTTCACACCCTGGATGTCCACCGCTGTCTAGGTATTACCTGAACAGAACTAAACTGCTTCGCAAGTCGGAGCAATTATTTGTTTCCTTTGCTGAGAGGATGCTGGGCCAACCAGTCTCAAAGCAGTCTATTTCTTGCTGGCTAGTCCAGTGTATCTCATTTTGCTATGACAGCAAACACAAGCCCCTCCCGGGTACAGTCTGGGGCCATTCGACAAGGGGGGTGGCTACCTCGTTTGCAGCACTTCGTAACGTCTTTACCTCTGCCATTTGTGCTGCAGCTACTTGGAGCTCTGTGCACACATTCATTAGGCACTATAGCCTGGATATTGCATCACGGCGGAGGGCGGTTTGGCCTGGCCGTGCTACAGGGTCTCCTGTCCTAGAGTCAGGACTTGTCAAAGATCTTTCCTAGTTTCCTCCTCCCAGAATGCTTACAGGCGCTATTGCTTGGAAATCAGTCCTAATGGTGTAACCTGCTGCAAGAGCTGTTTCTCGAAGTAAGATAGTACAGTTACGTAAGAACTTACCGTAACAGTAGATCTTCGAGAACAGCTCTTGCAGCAGGTACCTTCCCGCCCACCATTCCCCCTTGGAGGAGGCATGGCCTACCGAGCCTTGGGCAGGGGCTTACGCCCTTTGTCTTTTGTTGACGGATCCTCAGTCTCCCATTCTGATGTCATTCTGCGGCGGGGAGTCTCGGCGGGAGGACTGGGGAATCTGGTGGGACCGCCCTCTTATGTACTACACCTGACGTCAAGTAGACCGGATGCTAGAGCGGTCCCCGCTGAAGATAGCTAGAAGAATTCCGTGGGGTCCTGACGCCTGCCAGCTTCAGCCCTAATGGTTTAACCTGCTGCAAGAGCTGTTCTCAAAGATCTACTGTTACTGTAAGTTCTTACGTAACTGTACTTTACACGAGTAACCTACATTTCTACTCCATCTACTTAGTAATCCCCAAGAAATCAGAAAGATTCTGTCCAATCTTGGATCTCTCCAGTCTGTGAGACCTGTCCACAATGCTCCATATAAGGTGAATACTTGCCTATTTTACTCCCAAATTTTTAACAAATACTCTGTAAACAAAACAAAGAATAACTTTGATGACTACCGGTACTCATTCCATACTTGGAAGTGCTTTGTAGATTCTTCAAACTGAGCTGGTTTTTTTTCAAGTTTGAAGCAATTTTACTCATCAAGGTTATATTTTACTCTCCTAATGTCACAAATGATGAGGACATTACTCTTGAGTGCCAAACTTATCTGGAGTACTGCCTGTCTGGTTCAAGACGGAGTCCCTGCGGTTAGTCTTTGTGGCACGTCAGCTGGCTGATTTTCTAGCCTTAGTGGGCCTATCGGATGCTTGTCTACACATTCTCATTTGGTGGTCACGCTAGCAAGTTCTTAGATTTGCAATCCGAGATCAACAGTTCTAGTATCATGCTCTCCTCTTGGGGTTAGTCTTTGCTTTCTGTGTGTACCTGAAAGTCCAAATACAAACATACGAAGAACTCAGCAGAAGAAGGCCATTTGGTCTATCAAGTCTGCTCGTATTGCAGGGTCCACAGCTTGAGCTAATGTCCCCACTCCTCCCTACCCATTATTCTTACCTTCCCCCATGCCTATCCCAGCCTCTCTTAAAGCTGCCCACTGTCTTCAACGAGATGACCTCTTCCAGCAACGCAATTACAAGTGTCCACCACCCTCTCTGTGAAGAAGTGCTTCCTGACCTCCCTTCTAAACTTCCCACCCTCCAGCTTAAGACGGTGCCCCCTTGTGATATGGTTGCCACTCAGCTTAAAGAGACTCTTCTTATCAACCTTATTTATCCCTTTCAAGTACTTGAATGTCCCAATCATGTCCTCTCTCTCTCCTGTCTTCCTGGGAATACATGTTCAGTGCCCTCAACCTCTCCTCGTATGCCTTGCCCTGCTGACCAGCTATCATCTTTGTAGCCCTCCTCTGTACCTTCTCCAGCAGGTTAATGTCCTTTTTGAGGTGTGGGCACCAGTACTGAACTCCATACTCTAGATGCGGCCTTACCAGTGACCTGTACAAGGGCAGTAAAACCTCCTCTCTCCTACTACTGATCCCCCTAGCTATGCATCCCAGCATCTTGTTTGCCTTTGCTGTTGCTTTCTTGCACTGTGTGGAGTGCTTCAGGTCACTAGTGATCATCACTCCCAGGTTCTTCTCCTCCTCTGATGCAGATACTTGGACTCTGTCCTGGGATTCTTGTCTCCAATATGCATAACTTTGCATTTCTTGGCATTGAAGCCAAGCTGCCAGATCCTGGACCACCTCCCCAGCTTTTCCAGATCTTCCTGTAGGTCCCGTGTCACTTCAGCTGTGTCCACTCTCCCACAGAGCTTGGTGTCATCTGCGAATAGGCACATTTTGCCTTTAATGCCATCCCCAGTGTCATTGATGAAGACACTGAACAACACCGGCCCCAGCACAGAGCCCTGTGGGACCTCACTGGTTACCTCTCTGGTGCCAGATAACTCTTCCCCCACCACCACCACCACTCTCTGGGTTCTGTCCCTCAGCCAGTTTTCCACCCATCTGACCATCTTTTCCCCAACTCCAAGATCCACCAACTTCCTGATCAATCTTTTGTGGGGCACAGAGTCAAAGGCCTTGCTGAAATCAAGATCGAGGATGTCTACAGCTTGGCCCATGTCTACTATCTTAGTGACACAGTCAAAGAAGTCAGTCAGATTTGTTTGACATTATCTCCCCCCCATGAGCCCATGCTGCCTCTCATCCTGGAGACCATGTTCCTCTAGATATTCCACTAACCTTTCCTTTATTATGGTCTCCATGAGCTTGCCCACAATGGAGGTCAGACTGACTGGTCTGTAATTCCCTGGATCATCCTTGGGACCGCTTTTGTGAAGGGGCACTACATGTGCTGTTCTCCAGTCCTGTGGTACCATGCCTGACTCTTGTGAACTATTAAATAGGTATGCTAGTGGCCCTGTCTTGGTGGCACCCCTTCAATGGAAGGACATCACATGCAGCCCTACTTGGACTATCTCTTGATATTGGCAGATTTGGAACAGTCAGATCTTACTTCGAGGGTGCGCTTGCATCAGGCAACATCATTAGAACTGAAGCCGGTAGGCCCACTTCTAGCTAGCAGTCATTAGCAGGGGACCACCCCTGATGTTGGCCCGCCCCCGATGTCCACCTATGGTATAAAAGGGCAGTTCCCCAGCCCAACTTCTGTTCTTTTTCCGTCATCGACCCACGCAAGTTGGACCTCCATGGATGCCTTCCGCTCTAATCGACGCCATTTTCTATGCATTTACCGGCGTTTTATTATTTTATTAATATTCTTCAATTTACAGCATTTTCCTTGCATGTCTTCTTCTCTATCCTCTTCTTTGGAGCGGCGGCAGACGAAGTGTGCTTGTGGCAAGCAGCTCCCCCATAAGGACGGCCACTGTGCTTGTCTGCTCTGCCTAGGCCCAGATCACGACACTGAGGCCTGCCAGTACTGCCAGAATTTCAACCAACGCACCAGGTTACACCGCCAGAAGACCCTGGAAGCCTTCCTTCTACAACAGAAATTAACAGTGATGGAGAAGGAGCTCCAGGGCAAAAGCACCTTGTCTTCCCTGGCCTCCAGGGCTTCAACTTCTTCCTCATCAAACAAAGCGAGAGGAAGCTCAGCGGAAAGCACAAACATAGGAACAAACCCCGGTTAGCTTCCCGTTCTAGGTCCCTGAGCCAGTCGGCGACCGAGTCTGGGTCTTCCTCCCATAGGTGGTCGGCCTCTTCTACCCCAGCAGCCCTCACTCCTTCCAGGCTCCCAGTGGTCAAACCATCCACTCTAGTTACCATTTCGGGCAGTGGTTCTCTGGGGCTAGGGACTTCGTCCCCAGCCTTTCAGCCCCTAACGCTCAGGCCATTACATCATGTGGGTCCTCAGCCAGGTGGCTCGACCAGGTCCTCCTTGGGTGATGGGTCTTTGCCTGTTGCTGTCCCGGTCCGGGCATCAGCTAAGTTGTCCCTGACTTCAGGGTCTGACGCCACCAAGCAATGCCTGGGGCATACTGTCACCTTTCCTGCGAGAGTGATGTCTCTGCCCTGCTTGGGAGCTAGTTCCCCAGGACAGGCCTTTCCTTCATGGCCGGCGCCGACTGAATCACCAGACCAGCATCAGCCTACGCCAGTCCAGTCGATGCCGTCAACCCCGGTGACACCTCAGCCATCATTGCTGAACCCTCCGCTGTCACTGGCTGTCCCTAACATCACTCCTCAGCCAAAACTTGAGAGTCCCAACACCCGGTCTGTTGACTCCCACTAGACCAGCGCCAGATGGCTCAACGCCCCAGGGGCTAACACCCATTAACCCGACACCTCCCGAACCGACGCCTGGGTTAGCAAAGCCTGGGCCCACTTCTTCTACCCCCCTCCAACCGCCAGCTCTCTCAGTTGCACCTCCTCAGAATCCGCCCACAGATCTCAATACTGTTTTTGCAGCCTGGTGGGCAAATTTTCAAGACAAGGAGCCCCCTACTGCTACTCCTAAGGGCCCTCCTCCGAAGCTGGTCAAGGATCAGTTCCCCCCTAGGAAGGCTCCGACACCACCTCCTAAAGAGCCTACCCCACAGTCTGACGGGGCTGGAGCTAGCCATATGAGGACTTTTCTACAAAAGCATCATCGCTCACCCTCTCTATCTCCAGACACAGGTGAGTCGGCAAGATATTCTCTTCCTCCTCTTCAGATGAATCCGAAGGTTCTGACTTACTGTCAGAACCAGAATTACAATGAGAAAGGGAAAATGTGAATCACTAGGAATTGAACCTAGGACCCCTAGCATTCCGTGCTAGTACTCTGCCACTGAGCCATGGTTCACACAACTGCAGCAGCTGTCCCAGACCTTCCTTCAAATTCACATTCCCCTCCTCTAGTGTTGCCTAACTTTGCAACCTAAAAAAATCATCAGAACAACAACCAATCAACTCCTCTCAGTGCAGTTTATGAGCCACTGCAAGGCAAATTTAGATCACGAATTACAATGAGAAAGGGAAAAAGTAAACCACTAGAAATTGAACCTAGGACCCCTAGCATTCCGTGCTAGTACTCTGCCACTGAGTCATGGTTCACACAGCTGAACCAGAACCAGAGGAACCGAAGGATACACCTCGATCTCCTGTAGATGATCCTACTTTTATGGATGTGATGAGGCACATCCAGTCCCTTATGGGTGGGGACAAGGAGGAAGTGGACCTCGAGCAACACCGACTGACCATCTTTCTCCATAAAATGTCACTACCCTTAGTCATTCCACCCCTTGTTGATTCCTTCAAGGATGTCAGTAGGGCTGCCTGGAAGCATCCATCCTCTACTCGGGCAGTGTCCAAGAAAGCAGATTGAGTATATAATTCTTCAAGGGATGAGCCCTTTTATTGGGAGCACCCAGAGACTGACTCTGTAGTCATTAACACTGCCCTTGACCACTCTAAGCAGCCCAGGCACCTTGGCACTCAGCCTCCAGACAAAGACTCCAGACAGGTGGATCAATTCAGCAAGAAAGGTCTATGCCTCTGCCACCTGCATTATGCGTTCCCTGAACTTTTTGGCCCACATGGTCCAGTACCAAAATGCCCTGTGAGAGAAGGCTTTGGAGGTGGCACAAGCTCAGCCTGATAGTCCCGGCAAGACTGAGTTACTGCACATTCTGAAATCGGGCTCAGATGTTGGTACTTACACACTCTGAGCCATCTATGACTTGACGAACTCTGCAGGTAGAGCTGTGGCTATGGGAGTTTGTATTCATCACTACTCCTGACTCAGAGTCTCCAGTTTTGCTCCAGATGTGCAGTCCAAAATCTAGGATGGCCCTTTCAGGGTCCTGTCCTTTTCAGCGAGGATTCCCAGAACATAATCACTCACCTACGGGAGTCTAGCAAGGCTTTGCATTCGGTGCACACTTTGTACCGATCTCAGCCTAAATCCTCCCAGTGACAGTCCTTTTGTTGGCCCTCCAGGCAGCAATCCAGGGGCCAATAGCCCAGAAGTGCCTTTAAGTGAAAAACCACTATCCAAGCCACTGGAGGTTCAGCCCCCAGGGCTCCCAGGCCGCATTGCCTGTCGCCGGCTCTTCAGCCCGACTCTTTATCCAGCCCCGACCTGGCGAGAAACCCTGGGTGAGGTGGTGAAAGTCGTTTTCTTTCTGTTAGAGGATGGCACAAAATAACCTCAGACCAATGGGTTCTTCAGCTAGTGGAAAAGGGGCACACTCTAGAGTTCTTGGACATTATCCCCTTGCCCTCCCATTACCCTCAGGCAAACATCGCCCTCATCCAGGAGGAGAGTCAGGTGCTCCTGCGAAAACAAGTGATAGAACCCGTCCCGCCAGCACAACAAGGGAAGGGATTCTATTCTTATTTTTTCTTGGTCTCAAAGAGAACTGGAGACCGCGTCCCATCTTGGACCACAGCCACCTGAACCAGTACACAGAATACAAATGCTTCAGAAAGATCACTCTCCTCGGCCTTCTCTCCTACTCCATCGGGGGACTGGATTTGTTCTCTGGACATGCAGGATGCTTATCTTCACATCCTGGTCTTTTCACCCCGCAGGAAGTTCCTTCGCTTCTGCTTTCAAGGAAACCATTACCAGTTTCGGGCTCTGCTGTTTGACCTGTCCACAGCTCCCTGAGTCTTTACAAAGCGCCTCGTAGTAGTGGCTCTGGCCTTAAAGAGGAAAGGCCATTATGTTTTCCCTTACCTAGGCGATTGGCTTCTGACGGTTCCCACCAATGAACAGTTGCTCAGAACCATGGAGGCCACCTTCACCTTGTTTCAGGATCTGGGGATCACCCTCAGTCTCCCCAAATCCACCCCTTGGCCAAGTCAAAGGCTTCAGTACATCAGGGCAATTTTGGACACTTCCCAAGGTACAGCTTTTCTGCCCCTAAACAGGGCAAAACGCCTCCAGGCCCAGGCTCAACTGGTCTCATCGTCTCGCTAGGTCCTGGCCAGGTCAACTCTAAGGCTGCTGGGACACATGGTGGTGGCCATTGCAACGGTTCCCCTGGCTCGCCTGTAAGGCAAAGCAATTTTATTTGTACAGCGCTCATTCCTGGGGGCTCTGAGCACCTTAACAGTATTCAGTACAAAGAAAAACATATTAAAATACAATAAAAATCCACATAAATAAACAATATAATAATAAATTCTGTAACTTTAAAAACTTCAGTTTGCCAATAAATAAACTGGACAAGACTGATAGAATTCAGCAGTCTACAAAAGCCAGACTGAAAAGGTGGGCCTTCAGCATACGCTTGAACACCTCAATTGAGGGGGCTCCCGGACAGCAGGTGGAAGCGAGTTCCACAGGGTCGGCCCAGAGACACTAAATGAACGATCTCCCAAGGTCCTGAGCTGAACCCTGGGAACGTCCAGGAGGCCCCTCGAAGAGGAGCGGAGGGAGCGAGCAGAGGTCGCCGGTGACAGGAGCTTTGACAGGTAACCAAGACCCAGTCATATAGGGCCTTAAAGGTGAGGAGACCCACCTTGAAAAGGACCCTCCACCTGACTGGCAACCAGTGCAGGGCACACAGCACTGGGGTTACATGACAGGACTTCGAAAGGCCCGTCAGCAACCTGGCAGCTGCATTCTGCAACAGCTGCAGACTGCGAAGGATCCCTCCCATGACCCTGACATAAAGAGTTGCAGCAGTCGAGCCTAGAGGTAACAAAGGCATGCACTAGTGTCCGCAGATCCTCAGGTGGAATGAGGGGCTTAATCCTGGCAATGTTCAGTAATTGGTAAAAAAACACTTTTGACCACAGATGACACTTGATCTTCAGAGGTCAATCTGCTATCCAGGATCACGCCAAGATTTTGCACCCTAGACATGAGGGTGGCGCAGTGGAATCTTTGGGTCCAGTGAGATCAGCGCACAGACGATTTGAAGCAATGGGTGTCGGTCTCCAATCCTGTGGACAGACTCTGGCATGGTGGTTGAACCCCTTCAATCTCTCCAAGGGGGTCCACTTTCGGACAAAGTCGCCTCATCAGATCCTGACCACAGATGCGTCGGGCCCGGGCTGGAGCACCCATGTGGCAGACTGTCAGACTCGAGGGACTAGGTCCCTACAGGAGCAACATCTCCCCATCAGTGTTTTGGAGATGCAGGTGATCCTTTATGCCCTGCAAGCCTTTCAGACAAATCTGCTCCCAGGCCCTCTTTTGATCCAGACGGATAATATGTCCGTGATCTTTTACATAAACAAGCAGGCAGGAACGCACTCTTACCCCCTTTACAGGGAGGCCATGAAAAGTCTGGTACTGGGCCGTAGAGCATCACCTGGACCTGACTGCTGTACATGTTCCAAGTGTTCTAAATAGCTTGGTCAACAGCTTAAGCCTGTCTCTGTCCAAGGCACACAATGGGAACTTCTTCCCTCTGTAGTCGAAGATCTCTTCAACAGGTGGGGCTGTCCCAAGCTGGACCTCTTTGGGTCCCCATGCAGTGCAAAACTGCCCAGTTTCTGCTCGCTAGATCCAGGCCTGGTGTTTTCTGTATGCTTTCCCATTACTGCAGAGAGTTCTCAAGTTACAGTCAGAGGGAGCAGAGATGAACTTGATAGGCCCTTACTGGCTGTGCCAGAAAGGTTTTCCACTCCTCCAGCAACTAGCAGTGGCACCTCTGATTCCCCTGCCCCTGTGCTCCGTCTTGCTCTCCCAGGAGCAGGGCACTGTGGTCCATCTGGATCTCAAGTCTCTGCATCTTCATGCATGGCTCCTGCAGATTTAGCAGTTGCCCGATTTGGGGTTTCTTCCCGGGTGGCAGATATCCTAGTGGCAGCCAGTAAACCCTCCACTGGAGCCACTTTTTCTATGAAGTGGAAGTGGTTCTGTATATGGGCCACTGCTCGTCACCTGGATCCCTTCATCCGTCTGGTGAATCTAGTTCTAGAGTACCTCCTTTCCCTGTTGGACTCGGGTCTGAGTTACTCATCGGTTAAGAAGGTGCAGTTATCAGCCATCTCTGTGTACATACACCTATTGAAGGCAAGACTCTTGCCCAGCTGGATCTCTCCCATACTTTCTTGTGAGGCATACTGCATCTGGAGTCTCCCATCAGGGACCCTGTCCTTCCATGGGACCTTTTGTTTATTTTAGAAAAGCTTACTTTGCCACGTTTGAGTCTGCCGCAAGCTGCAGGCTACGCTTTCTGTCGTGGAAAGCAATGTTTTTAGTTGCTATTACTTCTGCTCGATGGAATTTCTGAGTTTCAGGCTCTGATGTGTAAACAGCCTTATTTCATTTTCCACAAGGACTGGGTGTCCTTGCGGACTAATCCTAAGTTTCTACCTAAGGTGGGGTCTGAGTTTACACTGAATCAAGACATCCACCTGCCTGTTTATTACCCTGAGTATTCAAATTGAGTGGATGCCTTACTTCACATTCTGGATTTCCACTAGGTGCTTCACTATTATTTGGACCGCACTCTTGCCATTAGAAAATCTGATCAGTTGTTTGTTTCATTCGTCCCTAAGAAAGAAGGGGCTCCTGTTTCGAAGCAGTGTTTGTCCAAATGGTTAGTAAACTGCATTGTTTATTGTTATCGCAAATACGGCAAGCCTTTACCAGGGTCGGTTAAAGGCCATTCTACCAGGGGCATGGCTGCTTCCTTTGCCTCCTTTAGGAATGTGTCAGTCGCTGATATCTGTGCAGCTGCCACTTGGAGTTCTGTTCACACTTTCATTCGGCATTGCAGTCTGACATTGTGTCTAGGCGCAGGGTGGGCTTTGGACTTGCAGTCCTGCAGGGCCTTCTCTCTTGAGTGCCTTACGCTGACTTCTCCCTCCTCCTGGCTGACTGGGGTCAGTCCTTACACTGCTTGGGACTCTGTATTAATGGTGTTGCCAGCTGCAAGAGCCCCCTCGAAGTAAGATAGTACAGTTACGTAAGAACGTACCGTAACAGTAGATCTTCAAGAGGAGCTTTTGCAGCAGGCGCTGCTTTCCCTCCCTCCTTCCCCCTGGTGACTGCTTCTCCATCACTGTTGCCTCACTTTCCTTGATGTAGAGGAACCACCTTGGTTCTCCAATTTCTGTACATGCCGGGGTCTCTGGTGGGGAACTGAGGCTGGGCTGGGGGACCACCCCTTTTATACCATAGGCTGATGTTGGGGGCGGGCGGAAGTCAGGGGCAGTCCCCCGCTAATGACTGCTAGCTAGAAGTTTTCTCTGGGGTCCTGGCACCTGCCGGCTTCAGTCCTAGTAGTGTTACCTGCTGCAAGAGCTCCTCTCGAAGATCTACTGTTACGGTAAGTTATTACGTAACTGTACTTTCACCCTTCAGTCTGCAGGACATTGCAGAGCCTAGAGGGTTGGATAGTGAACCAGGAGAAAGGCTTCCATCAGCCTTCTCATTCTCTGGAGCTCCTTCAAACATGCTGTGGACATACCTGGCGAGAGTGTTTCTATTCCAGGGCAGAATGAATAACCTTATTGAAAACATTCCCTAAGTCAGAGTGTACAAGGTCATGTCAACCCCTAGGGGTGTCCCCACATATTAGGCTTAGTCATAACCACCATAGAAATGGTTCCTTGGACCAGACTACACACAAACCCTCCTCAGATCTTCCTGCTTGCTCATTTGGCAGTCAGCATCAGAACAGTACCAAAACCTGATTTGGCTCATGCGATCACTGTGCTGGTTGTTTCAGTGGGAGAACCCTAAAAAAACTTGTTGCAGGGGTCTTCATAAGCTTCATCGGGTGTCAGCGTGGTTTAGTTGGTAACACATCCGCCTCTCGACCAGAAGGTCGTGGGTTCTTGTCCCACACTGGGATTGGACTTGCGCCTAAAATGCTGACATCTGAATGCAGTATTGGGGGGTGCTGTACTACTGAGGTGTGCCGTCCTTTGGATGAGATGTTAAACCGAGGTCCCTTCTACTCATCCTGGTGCTATCCTGGTGGGTGTTCAGGTGGAAGTAAAAGAACCCAGAGCACTCTTCGCAAAGAGTAGGGGACAGTCCCAATGTCCTGGCCAACATTCCCCTTCCCATAAACCAGTTCATGCAATTGTCCAGGCTGTGTGCAGGTGTTGATGAGCGATGTGGCCACCACTACACATTCAGTTACTTCACTACCAGTCTAGCATTGCTTATAAAGCGCTTTGGGATACACTGTTTATGAAAAGTGCTATATAAATGCTGATTCTTCTTCTCCATAGGAGCAATTCAAGCTGGCCACCAATGCCAGTATGATGGGATGGGGTACGATGCTGGATCTGGTTCCAGTACATGGGATAAGGTCCCTGGAAGAGCAGAACCATCAAATAAATATCCTAGAGACCACTGCTGTCTATTTGTCATTGAAGCACACACATCCAGGGCAGAGTTCTTCAGAAATCAGTAAAGGTCTGTTCCAACAATATAGTGGCAGTCACTTGCATAAGTGAGCAAGGAGGCGCAAAAAGGAGATGCTGCTGACAGACACGTACTCACTTCTTTACTGGGTGGAAGCTATTCTAGCATTCCTGTCAGCAGTCCATCTGGTGGACAGCTGAACTCCCAAGTAAGGTGGAAGCTACAAAAACACTAAAGTAGAGTACACACACTTCATTGATACAAGGGCACAGATCTATTAAAAATAAATTTTATTAGCAAATGCCACAGACCTGTGGCGTTTGGGATGTAGCCATCCTCTCACCTTTGGAGAAGGATGCATAAACATCGAAACAGAATCTGTGGCATTAAGACTGTAAACAGACACCAGCAATGACATCATGGATCAATAATGTACTCTTTAATGTTTATGAATTCAAAGCTAGTATGGTAGCACCACGTCCTAGTGCTAACTCCACAGTGTTAGTGATAAGGTAGAAGCTAATCTAGAGTCCCTGTCAGTGGTCCGTCTGGTGGACAGCTCAACTTTCAAGAGGATTGGCTAAGCTGCCCATGGGTGCATTCAGGGGAACTGGCTCTGATTCAAGAGATATTTCGAAGTGTTTGTCACTGATTTGGGTCTCTGGAGATAAACCTCTTTGTCTCCCTAAACAATGATCTGGTGGCAGGTTTTCAAAGTTATATAAATGTCTAGTAGTAGAAGTGATTAGCGCTTTCTCCAAACCATGGATTTTCAGCAGGGCATATCTGTTTCTGCCAACTGTGTGAGCGACAAATCATTCTGAGAACTTGTGGCGGTTCTCAGAATAATGTGTCGCTCGCACAGTTGGTACAGGACCTCCTAGTGGATCAGAGTGACCAAGAAGGTTGTGGTTCTTGGACCCTGTCAGCTTAGCAGTTCAAGAACCTTTTTGACTCCCTCAGAAGTGCAGTCTTCTGTGTCAGATCCGATTCTTCATTCCAGTCTGGCCCAGTTCCATCTGGCAGCTTGGCTCCTGAGAGGTGCAGGTTTGTTAGACTAGGATATTTTGAGAGGGTGGTTGATACCTTAATGTCATCAAGGATGCATTCTGCATTGGCTGGTTATGATACAGTGTGGTCAGCATCTTTTCTATTGGTTGAAATACGCTGGATCTCAACTTAAGAAATCCTCAGATTTTGGATGTCCGTCGGGTAGAGGCTGGCAAAGGTCTGACCATCCGGTTGATACGAGTAAAGTTCTCAGCCTTGAATGCAGTTCTTAGCCTTATTTGGTGGGGGGGGGGGGGGCCCTCTACATGCGCACTCTGACATCAGACATTGTTTTTTAGAACTCTAGGCAAATCCAAGCTGGTATGTAGATCTCCAGTCCCTCCTTGGGATTCTTATGCGGTCTTTAATGCACTCTGCAATCCTCATTTTGATCCAAGTTTCAGAAGACATCCTGTCCATTATGACCTATTGTCTAGTAGCAGTTTGCTGTGCCAGACCAATAGCAGAGCTGCAGGAGTGGTCATGCAAAGAACCATATCTGGTCCTTCATCTGGATAATGAAGCGTTTTGTACAACTTCCTCCTTCCTTCCTAAGCTTCTTCCCGAGTTTCATGTTACTCAGTAAGTAAGCCTCCCTTCTCCATTCTGTTTGTCCAAAACTCGTGAATGCTAACGAGAAGCAGATGCACAAGATGTTCCCAGAGCCCTCAAGATATACATTATATGGACACAGTCTTTTTGGAATTCTGATGACATTTTTGTACTGTTTGGAGCAGTAAAAAGGCCAGAATGTGGCCCAGTGGCACAGAGGACTGAAATGTTTGCATCTCACCTGCTGCCATGCTGGCCACTCGGGAACAGACTTGGGCTGTTGGGCGGGGGGAAGGAGATGATTCAGCATCCCAGGGACTGCTGTCCTCTCCCAGGGAGGAGAGGCAAGCCATCTCGGGCTTTGACCGCCACTGGACTCAGTGGGAGGGGCCATATTTCCAAAGCGCATGCTTGTCTCCACACGCATGTGTTTGCATGCCGCTGTGGCCAGGGGATTGAGAGAAGAATGGGAAAGGGGCTGGGGCAGGCTTAATAGAGTCATGCCAGCTTTTCTCCTGCCTGCACCGCCACCCGGCTGCTGGTTATCTGGATATGTGTGTACTGGGGGGGGGTGCCCTCTCCTGCCTGGCCCCAGTGCACGGAGGAATACGCAGGGGCTGTTACGGTGGTTGGGGAAGAGATGGTTCGGGGGGGGGGGAATGATGACATGGTTGATAGCTGCCCACCTGCAGCCCAAGGGGGAAAAAATCTGTATGGAAAAGAAAAAGCCAGAATGCATTCAGGGCGTCCTTGACAAGATAGTTCAGAACAGGTATAGCAAAAAGGTTATGTGGAAGTAAAATTGAAACTGCCAGGTTTGCTCAATGTGCATTTAATCAGGGCTGTTGCAGCATCTTTTGGAGCAAAGTGTATATGCCTCAGTAATTGACTTTTGCAAGGCAGGATCCTCCTCTTCCTTGCACACACTTACAAAACATTACAGATTAGATACTTGGGAGGTCTGCTGATTCAGCCTTTAAGGCATAAGGTGCCTCAAGCATCAGCAAAGCATTAAGCAGCTAAAAATGAAACAATATTCTCTCCCTCCAAATATATTCAGTGGTTACTGATTATTAAATCTCAGCAGTAAATGAGTAGCCCAGTGACAGTGTGGAACGACACAGAAAGAAGTTCTGTTAGAACCACAAATACGAACATACGACAATGCCAGCAGATAAAGGCCACTTCGATCTGTCATGTCGGCTTGAGTATGCAGCTCCATGTTGTGTATACTAAGGCTGCTCCCTCCCCATCCCCCCTAGATTCTATGTCCCTCCTCCTCCTCCTCCAGTCTTGCCCCCTTCACTAGCCCTTCCCCCGTTACAATCTTCCCTTTCACCCTATCCCACCCCCTCTTAAAGCTGTCCACTGTCCTTGACAAAACTACCTCCTCCGGGAGCTCATTCCACCCAGACACCACTCTTTCAGTGAAGACGTTCCTCCTTATCTCCCTTTTAAAATTTCCTCCCTCCAATTTGAGTGATTGTCCCCTCGTTTTCCCCATTTCCCCTGATGTTGAAGATGCCCTTTGTGTTATACTTATTAATACCTTTGAGGTACATAAAGGTTTTGATCATTAAACTCCTCTGTCTGCACATTTTGGGAGCTGTGTGACCCTGGTTACACTTCCAGGTCATGGTCTGGGATAAATACTCGCCCCTCTGGGAGCAGGGCGAGCCGTGACGCACGCAGAGACATCAGGCAGGGCAGGAGGCCTTTCACGTTGCACACAGTACTAAGGTAGGACTAGCATCTACAGTTATATTTGAAATATAGGGACAACAGGGAGAGTATTATAAATGAGTCTGTGTTCTGCTGTATTGCTGATGCTAGGATACTGCTAAACAAGCCTAACAGTGCTTGGGGTATACATAAAAACAACTTTCTTCAACTAAACTGCTTCATCTAACATAAACAGCTGAAATTCAAAATGACTTCCAAGGTACTGATGATTGATGGGAACACAGGATATATAGGTTGTATCTGTAAAATGTATACACTATATAAAGAGGAGCAGGCATAGGGCACTTATACATGTGCTAAGTGTATAGATAATAAAGAACTAAATGAACAGCTAAATGTTTTCAACAAATAGCTTGAGGCACTTGGAAAAAATCAAAATGAACTTGCATCAGAATTAAAGGCTTATCCAAAAATTAGCCCAAACAAATTGAGAATGTGCAACAGCGGAGACGATCATTACTACTAATAAAAGGAAACCAATACGTGACATAAATGAGGCAGATAATGAATGGTTTGACGTACAGTCCATCAAGAGGAAACAAAAGAGTGAGTGAGAGGTTCTTCCCATTAGATCAGCAGGCAGGTCCATCCCAGATAATTGGGGTCCCCATAGCACCAAGAACCACGTAAACCGAGGTACTCATGGCACGGGAAATACAGAAATAAAGAATACTGCCATCCCTTTAATAGATATGCCCTTTTGGGACAGTGGGACTACAGAGAACATTATTCAGTTAAATGATGAGGTACCTATGGAAGCCCAAAACAGCTATAAAGAAAGAGAGAGAGAGAGAGAGAGAGAGAGACCCCAAGGCAACTGATGGTGTTAGGAGACTCCATTATCAAATACAGTCACATCTGTAAATATGACAAAGAAAATATAATGGTGTGTAGCTATTCAGGTGCATTGGCAAGTGATATAACAAAAATGGCCGATAAAGTATTTCACAGGGCTGGAGAGAAACCACTGGCAGTAATACTGCAAGAGCTATTAATACAAGAATTGGGATCCTCTACAATCACAGGCACTAACTCACGAAGCACTGAACCTGGCAATCAGCAGCTCAGTTGTCTCCCTCATAGACTATGAGCTGACTATATACAGATCTGCAACTGACACGGTGCTCCAGTGTATCTCAGTTGCCCTAAACAAAGCCTGCCATCTACTCACAAATGCGCCAAGACTCACACACGCCTGTGAACTTCATGCTTGGGCTGGCTAGCTTCAACTGGATGACAGACTCTGGTATTAAACCTGCTTTCTCACAAAAAAAGTCTCATTAAATCTGCTTCCAACAGGGGCGCAGAACCTGCTGTCTCTGCCTTTGAATACCAGACAAACCGGATGCTCCATCACTCAAATTTTCCATGTACCCAGATGCCGCACTACCATGGCACAACGTACGTCTTCACACCGTGCACCCCTCTGGGCAAATGCACTTCCCCCTGACATCTCTGGCACCACAACGATTGATTCTTTTAAACATAGACTGCACCAGTACCTCATTGATATGAGTAACTGCATGTGCCCCCGCTAGGACTCTGTACGCAGCAGCAAACTACCTCTAGCACTTATCCTTGTCTCTGTCCTGTCAGGATAGTCAAACTGCAGCACTTCTTCTACCACCTCCCGGGCACTGTCCCCTGCCTCCCCCCCCCCCCGTGCCCTAACCCTACCCCCTTCCTTCTCTATCCACTGTGCACTGTCACTTCAACCCTCCTCTCCCTGTGTATCCTTCTCTATTCTGTTTGTTTATCTTCATAACGCAGGCATACATTATACAATGCCTCAGCATACCTAGTTCATTATGTTTGAATTATGTACTCTCTGGGCCAGATATTGAAAGGTGTTGTGCCTGGCGCAACTGAGCTGCACCATCGCAACCCCAGAAATGTGCCCCGGGGCAATATTCAAAAGGGGGACTTGCGCAGCGCAAGTCTCGAAGTGCCAGGGCGCAAAGATAATTTATGTGGTGCAGCTCCAGGGGGCGTTCCCATGCATATGCGGCACATCCCGATATTCAGCCTGGGATGTGTGGCGCATATGCCTGCACAACCCTGGGATGTGCCGCATACCTGGACTCCAAGTTGAGCCTGCAAAAAATGGCTCAAATGGTGGCCATCACAGGTGAGCTGCTGCACTGCAAGGTGCAACACAGCAGCCGCCAGCCGTGAGTGGCCACCCGCCCACCCAGTACACTGTGCAGAAGCACCCAAATCTTCCCTGGTGGTCTAGTGGACCACCCGCCCTCCTCGTAGCTCCGAGCATCATAAAAGAAACATAGAAATCCTCCCCTGGTAGTCTAGCGGCACTCCATCCCTCCCACAGCCCCAATCGCCATACAAGAAAGATAGAAATATTCCCCCAATAGTCTAGTGGCACCCCCCACCCTCCCAATGCTCTGATCCCTGTGAAATATATATTGAAATCCACCCTGATTGTCTAGTGGTCCCCCCACCCCTCCTGTAGTTGCGATGCCCATAAAATAATATTTATTCTTCCCTGTTAGTCTAGTGGTAACCCCCACCCTGCCCATATCCCTGATCGCCTGAATGAGCACTGAAAATGTATCCTCTGGTGGTCCAGTGGCACCCCCACCCACACAGGACCTCAACACCAGCCCTCCCTATCATCAGCGGCAGCAGCAAACCCACCCATATACCTTCCACGGCTACCACTGAATGACAGCTTACAGGATCAGCTGTAAGCCCATTTAGCCCACACTGGGGACCAGTGGGCATAGTGCATACTGTAATGGTCATTCACAAATATGTGAATGAATGACGACTTTCACATATTTGTGAATGACTGTTACAGTTGCACTGCAGCCCCATTGGTCCACAGTGTGGACCAATAGGCTTACAGCTGATAATGTAAGCTGTCATTCGGTGGGCAGCTATGGAGGTATGCAGGTGGGTTTAGCGCAGTTCTACCGATGACGGAGAGGGGAAGCTGGGTGGCAGAGGGTCCTGTGGGTGGGGGGATGGGGTGCCACTGAACCACCAGGGATATATTTTCAGTGCTCATATGGGCGGGTGGGGTTACCACTAGACTACCAGGGAAGAATAAATATTATTTTATGGGCATGTAGCTACAGGAGGGGTGGGGGTCCACTAGACTGCCTGGGAAAATTCTCTTTCTTGTATGGTGATTGGGGTTACGGGAGGAGGTGGTGTTACTAGACTCACCAGGGAGGTGTATATGTATTATTATAACACGATATCGGGAGGGGTGCCACTGACCCCTCTGGCAGCAATTATTTGTTGTGCAGGGCACCATGAGCATTTCGCTGGCCTGCCCTGCACAACTTATGCAAATGGGGCCATAATGACATGCAAATGGCCCATTTGTGCCTTGCATACATTATGGCCCCATTTGCATATTGTCACTACATGTCAGAATTTGCACACAGCGTAACTCTGTTGCACTGGTGCAGTTCCCATTCCTTGTATTCAGCCCTGTCGGGGAGATTAAAGAAGCGCATCATATTTGTGTAGTAAGGACACCTGATATATTCAGAGGAGATGCTCCATTGCTCATCTCTTTGAATATATCCCTGGGTTTCACTAGTGCAACACAGTTGTGCTGCGCCACCACATGCGTCATTGCCGGGCACAACTCTGAATATCAGGGCCTCTGTGTATATTATTCTCAGTATTTGTACCTGGTTGTCTAATGTAACTGACGTGGAACCTCTCAACGAGCATCCACTCGCCGACGTTATCCAAGATTTCAATAAATAAATAATATATGTGAGAGTAAATGATATTGGCAGAAAAAGAGAGGCAGAGCTAACTAAGGACTTTGTAGACCTGGCAAATAAATTGGAAAGTAAGGGATGTCAAATTATATTTTCAGAAATACTTCCTGTACCCAGGGCAACTTACAGAAGGCTGCAGGAGATAAGGCAGTTTAATTAATGGCTAAGAAATTGAACACAGGAAAGGCAATTTAAGTTTGTGAGATATTGGGATAACTTCTGGGAAAAACCTGATCTATACTGTAAGGATGGATTACATTTAAACAAAAAAAGAAGTAGGACCTTAAGTTTAAGCTTGGCTAGGGCAGCAACATCTAATTTAAACCAGATGGCTCAGGGGCAAAGGGTTTGCAGCCAGTACCAAAATGGGTACATAACATTCAAAATACATGTCTAGGAAGAAAAACCGACAACATTATGACCCTTAATGCCTGAATTCTAAATGGTGACAAGTTGGCTGAACTATAAGCTTTAACTAAAAATACAACAGATTTTGTTTGTATAACTGAAACATGGTAGGACAGGGATAGTGATTGGAATAAGGATATACAAGGCTTTCAACTTTTCAGCAGACAGAGAACCAGCTGCAGAGGAGGAAGCGTAGCAATATACTCTATGGAAAACATTGTGTGTCAATTGCTGGAAACAAACCAGTACCATAGCCATGGAAGCTGAATCTTTCTGGATATCAGTATCCGGGTTCAAAGGAAATGTTTTTACCCTCAGTACATTCTGTAGACCCCCCCAATAATAACACACAGTCCACGGACTTATCATTAGAACAGTTCTCAAAAATCATGGGAAAAGGGGACATAATCATAGTAGGGGATTTAAATTTACCTAATGTACATTGGTCAGAATATCGGGCAAATACTGCACAGGACCAGAAAATTTTGATACCCTAGACTCTCTTGAGCTACATCACTTGGTAACCGAACCAACTAGGGGAAATAATATACTTGATGTCATACTAACAAATATCCCAATGGAAATTGGTAATGCAAAGATCACTACCCCACTGTCAAACAGTGATCACAATACTTTATCTTTTACATTAAACAAGGAAATGAAATATACCAGGGGATCAACAGTTATCTATAACTACCATAAAGCTAACTGGGAAGCCATAAAGAATACACTCCAGAAAATGGATTTGCCACAAAAAATGGCAACACTAGATGCAGAAAATTCGTGGTCACTATTAGAACAAACAGTAAGTACACTTGAGGTTACATTCATTCCAAAAAGGAAAAAAATACAACAATAGGGGAAAAACACCATAGTTTAATAATAAAATAAAAAGACTAATAAATAAAAAGAAAGGATTATTTGCTGTTATGAAGAAATCTCAAACAACAAATGTAAGAAAATATAAAAAAATCATTGAAGCTATTAAAATCAGTCATAAAAAGAGCACATAACGACACTGAATTTAGATTGGCCCATTCCAAGGACAACCTGAAAGGCTTTTACTCCTATGTAAATAGTAAAAAAGGATCCTCAAGGGCTATAGGTTCTCTGAAATTAAATGACACTGAATACAACAAACCTGAAGATATAGCATACTTATTTAATGACTATTTTTGCTCGGTATACATTAAAAACGACAATATAGCAAATAATCTGAGTATAAATATACCAAATCACAGTCAGGAACACATAAATATCATTAGATCTAACACTGTAAATGACAAACTCACTAGACTTGACTGCAATAAATCACATGGGCCTGATGGTTTACACCTGAGATTTCTGAAAGAACTGGTGGAGGAAGTATCAATACCAATTACAGGAAATAAAACTTTAATAGAAGGAACAGTCCCTAGGGATTGGAAGAAGGCAGTTGTGATTCCTATATACAAAAAATCACCATCAAAGTACCGTCCCATAGGCCTGACATCATTAGTTAGCAAAATTATAGAAGGAATAATAAAGGATGAAATCATAGCCGACCTAAGAAACGGGATGTTTAGACAAAACCGAACATGGTTTAGCAAAAATAAGAGCTGTAACACAAATTTATTAAGCTTTTACAGCTCAGTTGCAAAACACCTAGATCAAAATAAACCAGTGGATGTGATTTTGTTTTTGATTTTCAAAAGGCACTTGACACACTGCCACATAGAACCATAATAGAAAAATTATCAGAACTGAAAATAAATAGAATAATTCAATGGATTGCAGTATGGCTCTCTGATAGAACACAAAGAGTCAGGGTAAACGGTTCCCTATCTGGGGATGGAGGTGTTATTAGTGGGGTCCTCAAGGGATCACTTCTTGGGCCCCTGTTGTTTAATCTATTTCTTCAAGACCTCCAAATAAAAGGAGAAAATGTACTAGTCAGATTTGTTGTTGATTTAAAATTGGGAGGTGTGGTCAGCACAAAGGAGGAACTTGACAACGTGGAAAAAAGACATTAGCCATGTAGCACAGTGGGCAGGTAACAACAAAATGAACCTTAGCCTTGGCAAATGCATGGTTATGCACTGTGATATAAATAACACAAAACAAAGTTATCATATCCAAGATAAAGAGCTAAAAAACTAGAAGAAGTTAAGGACCTGGGAGTAACTATTTCCAGTAACATGAAAAATGGTACCCAATGCAAGCAAGTGGCTAGAAAGGTTAATCACTTAACCAACTGTATTATAACATCCTTTGCAAATACATTCTAGTCAGTGATGTTACCACTTTACAAAGTTTATGTAAGACCACATTTAGACTAATGCCCTCAAGTGTGGAGTCCTGGACTTAAAAAAGACATTGACGTGTCGTATTGGAAAAAGCACAGTGTCGGTACACTAGGCAAATTGAGCATGATGAGCAGGGAGTCAGGGGGCTCACTAACAAAGATGGTGGACTTCAGGAGGATGCGGGAGATACTGAAAGGGAAACTTGAGGGCATAGGGCCACGAATGGAAGCAGAGCAGAAATGGGACATTATTAAACGGGTGATTACAGAGGCGACAGAAGCGTGCACCAAGTTAGAATAAGAGGAGCAGAGCAAGGAAACCATGCTGGTTGAACAGCGAGGCGATAGAGGGGGTGAGGGCAAAGAGAGCTGCATACCAGAGGTTCAGAAGGACGTGGAAGGAGGAGGACAGGAAGAAGTATGCAAGATCGGCCGTTTTTCAAAGCTGAGCCCATAGCTGCTTTTGCATTTACACAGGGGTTATAGGTACTGTTTATTTTGATAAGTGTATAAGTTTGCTTCTGTTACATTACTAGCCTGATTTTTATCTGCCGATTTTAAATTACTAAAAGTGCTGTGATTGCTTGTAACTGTTACCCTTCCTTGCTCTATCTCCTTGTTGCCAATCCCTACCTGCCTACAACTTTCCCTACCCTGCCTGCTCCTGAATCTCTATTAATATCACTCGCTTTTTCTGTTTCACTAGACCTCTTCCTATCTGCATAGTCTAACTGCTTTCCCTACCCCCCCCCCGGGCCTCTGCACCACTGTTTCAAATTACCCACCTCCTTTCGCTTACACCTAGGACCCCACCCCCAGCCATCTTAAACCTCTGTCCTTTGTCCTTGTGTTCTAAGCTAGATCACCTCCACCCCTGCTGACGGTCTCGCCGGCCCCCCGCCCCCCGATTTCCCATGTCTCTGTGACTACAGCTCCTCTAACGATATATTTTCTGTCTCCTTCCTTCTTCAGGCAGTCTCCGCTGGAGCAGCTCCACACATTCTGAGGTGGAGCAGAACTGCCGTCTCACTGGCTGCCGCCCACCGCTCACATTGATCTGCTCCTGCCCGCCTGGCCCCCCCACCCAGACTGCAAGCACAGGTACATGCCTCTTCCACTAGCTTCGCTTCGTTCTCCACTGGGGCTCTTCTGATTGGCACGGCTCCTCCCCGCTGATCGCTGATTGGTCCACCGGCCGTGGGCTGCCTTGACGATTGGTGCACCTTTTCCTTTGACTCTCTGGACCATAGATTGAGATTTCAGTGCCTTTTCTTGGCCATTTTTCAAAGCTGAGCCCATAGCTGCTTTTGCATTTACACAGGGTTTTTTTCTCCCCCCACCCCCTCCGAGGCCTCCATTAAATACACCGTAACTCCTCCCTCTCGGTCCTCCCCCTCTTCTCATTGGCTTCCTTAATAATCTGGCCTGATCTGAATCTAATCTCGGAGGTGGAAAGTTCCCCCAAGCTCCTACTATTATACCACCCTTTCTGGCAGGATTAAACTACTTACTGGCAAAAAATCCCAGTATTACCTAAACTGCTTGCAGTGCCTGTTTTTCCTTGCACAAGTTTTTCTCTCTGTCTTTACTCCTGCTAACCTGGTGTGACTGCCACCTCGCCTGCTACTCTGCATGAACCCCCCCCCCCCACCTAGTTGCGTCTTAGTTGAATCATTCTGTGTGAAGTTTTGGCCAGACCCCCTAATAAGTTAACCATTCTTTCGGCAGCCTCTCAGCCTCACTGGGGCCTTGAGCTGTTAGTCACAGCCCCAAAATAACTCTATTTAAAATTACCCCTTTGATGTTGCTGACTCTTATGATCACACTACCACTACTGTTCTTGTCCATGCCTATGGCGCTCCAAAATAAAGCTACCCCTCCCTACTTTGCATTCCAGGATTACTACTACTCCTCTAATCTGCTAATACTTCCTGCCCCCTGTTTTGACCCATCCCCAGTGTTACTAAATAAGATCTGGAAACACTTAGCTGCCCATGTAAGAAATGCCACCTGCTCCTACATGCCCGTGGTTCTTTCATGGCCGCAAGCTATGGTACTTTCTCCTACTTGTTATCCTGCTCTCAGGTGATGTTGAGTTAAATCCAGGACCATCTACTGTCCCACCTGACACTATCACCAATGCCAAAGGTCTTATCATAGCACATCACAACATCAGGAGCCTTGCTCACAATCTTACTGAGCTTGAATCCTGGACTACCCTTTACAAGCTTGATATTATATGCCTAACCGAGACGTGGCTAAAACCTGCCATACCTGATTCTCTATGCCCCCTTCCCCACTATAACCTTCTGAGACTTGACAGAACTACACCCAAAAGAGGGGGTGGAACAGCCGTCTACTTTAGAGATCACCTTGATGTCTCTACTGTTAAGACATCTGCCCTATGCCACTGTGAGGCACTTCACGTCCTGCTCACTCTTGGTACTAAAAAAACTTCACATCGTGTGTGTCTACAATCCGCCTTCAAATGGACTAGTAGGGCTAGATGACTTATTGGAACAAACCTCATGCCTTGTCGGAGGAATGAGGTCCTTATGCTTGGGGACCTAAACATAAATTGGCCGGGCAGTAATCAAACAACATTAATGACCAAGTTGCAGAGTTATAACCTACACCAGCTTATAGGTGAACCTACCAGAAATGCGCGTCGCTGCAACATGCTACTAGACTGGATAATGACCAATTGCCCTGAAAATGTAATTGCCTCTGGAGTACTGCCAGATGCCATCATTGATCACTCCCCAATGTACTGTATCTGGGGAAAAGACAGGCCTACCCAGACGGGACCTCGCTTCATTACCTTCCGCAACTATGCAAACTCTGACCCTCCGTCTTTCCTGAACGACATTGCTTCTACTGATTGGTCCCCCATTCTCGTATCCAGTGATGCTCAGGCTGCCCTGGACCTGCTCTTGAAACACTTCCTAGAACTCCAGGATAAGCACTGCAAACTTGTAACCCGCAGGGTAAAAAATAGACAAACCCGATGGTTGAAAGCTGACCTACTAGCTAAACTTAAGCTAAGGGACAAAAGCTGGCTCCATTATAAAAACTCGAGGCTAGCCTCTGACCTCAACAACTACAGGGCTCTGCGAAATGCCTGCAAAAAGGACATCAAAAATGCCAAGAGCACATACTGCAAAGACCTACTGACCAACTCCTATGGTGACCCAAAAGAAATTTTGGTCACATATTAAATTCTTTCTTGGTTCTAATCTAGCAGCCACCCCTAACGACATGTCTCTTGATGGGGTACACTGTAATAATCCCAGAACCATTGCAGACTTCTTTAACTATAAATTCTCAGACTTAACCAACTGCACCTCCTCTTTCCCTGCCCAACCAATTGTATCCACCCGACCTATTGCAAACGGTCCTTAATTTTTTTTCAAGGCAATCACAAAATGTGAAGTGCTCAGATTGCTAAACAGTATCTTGGACTGCACAGCAGCTGGCTCGGACAATCTAGAGCCCAGGCTTCTTCAGATTGGAGCCCCTTTCATCGCTGCTCCCCTAGCCAGGATGTTCACGCTCTCCCTGTGCCAGGGCCACATCCCAGACATATGGAAAACAGCTAGAATTACTCCAGTCTTTAAAAAAGGAGATCGAAAAGACCCCTCCAGCTATAGGCCCATCGCTATCCTATCTGTCCTTAATAAAATTCTTGAGAAGCTTGTAGTTGCCCAGATAATCGACTTCTTACAGAAGCATGATCTACTCACCGTTGCCCAGCATGGTTTTCGAAAAGGTCATAGCACCACTACTGCCCTCCTCAAATTCACATCAGATACTCAAGTTGCTATGGACTCTGGCCTCCTCACCGGTGCATTTTGTATTGACATGACTAAGGTGTTCGACTTAGTTGATCACGCCATCCTTCTAACCACCCTGGGATCACTAGGTTTCTCAACTAACGTTGTTAGATGGTTTGGAAACTACCTAGCTGATAGGTCTCAAATTGTGAAATACAACTCTACCCTCTCGGACAAAACCATCATAAATATTGGGGTGCCACAAGGCTCCATCCTTGGTCCCTTACTTTCCTCTCTTTTTTATAAATAACATCTCCACCGACCTCCACAGGACAGCCTCCCTACTATATGCTGATGACATTGTGCTATATGCTAGTGTTAAAAGCACTGATGACATTAGCAAATGACTCTCTTGATTTCCAGCTAATACAAAAGTGGCTATTTACTTACAAACTTGTATTAAACGAGTCTAAAACCCAAGCTATGCTCTTTGGATCAGCTGCAAAATTAAAGCATGCCCATTCTCAGTTCAAAGTCACCTCCTTAAATGGGTCAGTAGTTGGGGTTGTATCCTCATTTAAATATCTGTGTATTACCCTCGATCCAGCACTAAATTTTGACTTACACATTAATCTAACTTGCAAACAGGTACATGCTAAACTAGGAATAGCCTACCGAACCAGCTATATACTCACTCCCTCTGCTAGGCTTCCCATTGCCCATGGCATACTCCTACCATCACTTACCTATGGGACTGCAACATATGTTTCTGCGTGCAAATCAATCCTAGGAAATGGATGTTACATATAACAGCATCTGTCGCTATGCCTCCTCCTCACATCGTCTGAAACACCACTGCCTCCTCTATACTGACCTGGGATGGCTTCCTCCTGCTGAACTAAGGCTACATGCTTACGGCTCTGTCATTGACAACATGGTTCGTCTACAAATCCCTAAATCCCTAGCAGGCCTTTTCCAAAACCTGACTCCGTGCTATGGATTGCGTTCCATGGTCTAGGCCCCTGTTTTCATCCTCAGACACTGCACCACTACAGGTGCTAATGCTTTCGCCTGCCATGCCCCCAAATACTGGAACTCCCTTCCACTAACCTTGCGACAATCAACATCCCATGCGTCGTTTAAAAAAGGTCTACGTACTTATCTTGAAACTTCTCACAAATGCTCCTGTTTCAAACCTCCCTAGCCCTTATCACCCTAGTCTTACCTCTTTTTCCTTATCTGTCCCCTACACGCTAAGCACTTCTCCTTTACCTCCCCTTTCCTAATCACCTACTTCTATCACCTACTAATATCCCTCCCATAACTTAATTTTTCAACCCTTATTAGTGCTTATAATGTTATTATATCATGTTTCTCTCTAAGCAAACTGTGTTTGAATTTTGTTTTTGTACTGCTCCATATTTTTCCGCACTGTTACCAAAACATCCTTGTTTCTAGCTAATTCCTTGCAACCTACTTGTAAACTGGTGTAATGATTTTGTTATTGTACTTGTATTTGGAATATCATCCCTGTATTTGTTGTTTTGTATCCTCCCGGGTCGTGCCTGAAAATAGTCATGATTATGGCTAGCGCACCTACCCGGTAAACAAAAACTAAATAAAAAAATAAATAAATAAAAGATGGTTCAAGGAAGTGACCAAGAGGGTGAGGGAAGCTAAGGCCCTGAAGGGAGCTAAGGTTAGCATAGGGAATTGGGAGGGGGGAGAGAAAGACTTTTTCAGTTACGTCAGAGAGAAAAGGAAATGCAGGGATAACATCGTGAGGATAAAGAGAGGTGGGGAGTGGGCGGAAATGGAAGAGGAACAAGCGGAAGCACTAAATGAATACTTTTGCTCAGTGTTTACGCAGGAGAAGGGGGGACCACTACCACCTTGGATGGGGGGGAAGAGGTGACGGATGGAATTATTCAGGGAAGTAGAGTATTAAAGGGACTGAGGGTGCTGAAAGTGGACAAGGCACCAGGGCTGGATGGTATCCACCCCAGGGTGCTGAGGGAGATGGCGGAGGTGCTGGCGGATCTGTTCAGCACCTTCCTGGATACAGGATGTGTGCCTCAGGACTGGAGGATGGCCCATGTGGTGCCGATACACAACAGCGGCTCAAGGGATGAACCGGGCAGTTATCAGCCGGTCAGTCTCACTTCCATGGTGGGCAAGTTTATGGAGACTGTACTGAAGGAGAGGCTGGTATCATTTCTAGAGGACAATTACCTCCAGAATGTGAGGCAGCATGGGTTCATATCGGGGAAGTCCTGTCAAGCTAACCTAAGACAATATTACGACTGGGTAACAAGAGAGGTGGATAGGGGCCATGCAGTGGATGTCCTCTACTTGGATTTCAGCAAGGCCTTTGATTCAGTACCTCATGGGCGGCTTGTGGGGGAAGCTAACTGGTGTGAGAGTTGGGGTGAAGATGGTAAACTGGATTACAAACTGGCTATGTGAGAGGCTACAACAGGTGGTGGTGGTGGGGGGGGAGGCAGAATTCTCAACATCTAGACCAGTGATGAGTGGGGTGCCACATGGCTTGGTGCTGGGCCCGGTGCTATTTGGGCTCTTCATTTCAGACATCATGCACGGAGTGGTGAGCAGGGTAAGTCTGTTCGCAGACAATACCAAAATGGGGGCAGTAGTGTGTAACCCCTTGGTGGCGCTATCCCAAGGGCTACTACCCCTGCCTGCGCGGCTAGTAGCAGGTTAAGGGGCCTGAGTTCTGAAACGGGTGCCTCCACCTGGAGGTCAGGGTTGGTAGTGGTCAAACTAACCTGGGCACAGCCCTCCGGGACACTGTAACCCCCCCCCTTTCCCTTCTAGCGGCTTGAGCAATATACGATAATCACTTTTGCAGTACCCCTTGTACACCATACCAGTACCCACACTGTTTGCACTTATCACCAGGGCTGGTTCCTCTGGCTCAACCCTGAGGACCTCCTGTAAAACAAGGTTATGCACAGTAAATAGCAGCAGTACAGTACTCTTGGCACAAACTGTAACCACAGTCAGGTTAAATGCAGCAAAAAAGTCAGATCTGATTTATTCAGGAGACCTGAACAAGGAAGGGGAGTAATCAGGTTGATTGGCTTAAAGGCTATATCAATCAAACAGTTATGCATGCACTTTAAGTCCCCACACAGTCACACCTCTAGGTACCCAGGTAGGGAGACGATGGGCTAGCCAGGAACGTTGCAGCTGGTTGGGGCCCTGTGATGGAAGAAAGCAACATGCACAACACACACTATTTGTAATCCAGAGCCGGAGGGCTCAGTTTGTGAAAGAAAAAGCAACAAGACAATCAGATGACAACACTTGAGATTTAGCTGTTGTTGTAGGGAGCTACCCTGATGTTTACTCACGATACCCAATACCGGACACAGGCAGGACAAAATCGAGACTGCAAGTTGTTGAGCTGGAGTGCCCAGAGAAGTGGGGCCCACACGAATTACCAAGGCGTCATTCCTGTTCAGGTGTTGAGCAGGGGGCTGATCCCCAGGCAGGTCTCTCGTCAGTAGCTTTCTCTCTGCAGCGGGTAGTCGGGCTGGGCCAGTGTGGCAAGGCCCAGGCCCAATGGGGATGATTTTGGATTCAGTCCGTGGGGCTGGATGCAGCTTCCAGCAAACAGAATACAGTTCAAACCACAGTGGGGAACCAAATCGCGACCCACCAGCAGCACACAGCACATTTACACGTAAGGAAATTCTAATGCAGCATCCAGCAAAAAGAACACAATTCAAACCACAGTCGGGAACCAAATCACGACCCACTATAAGCACACAACACATTCACATGTAAGGAAATTCCACTGTACCAAGCAAAAGGCTCTCCGGTCGCAATTACAGAGTCTCTGCATAATCCGGGAGTTCAGAGGTGGCTGGAAGTCCAGACAGGCTGGTCGCATTCAGCAAATCTTCGGTCTTCTTCAGGTAGGAGCTTGGTCACAATTCAGTGGCTTACTTCACTCTCCAAGTTCAGATTCGGTCCGTAAAAGGCACAAGTTCCCTCTCAGGGACAGCAGGCAGGCATGCAGGCCAAAACTCGGGCCTTTCCACAGTTCTCCTATGAGAATCTACACTGGGGCTGCTGCTTGAATCATTCAAGCTGTTGTCTCTTCACTTCCCAATTCAGAACTGAAACTAGCTGCAAGCAGCTTGGGAATTTCCCCAAGATCCAAAAGGTTTGGTTGGCTGATCCGTTTGTCAGTCACAACAAGGGCTCCCCCTCCAGGTTATTTTAGGCACCAAAATGCAAAAACTACAATTCCTACAAGTTTTGACCCCACTAAGCCCCTGTAGGCAGGCTCCATTTTAGAGTCCCAACAGTACTGATTGGCCCATTCTGACAGTCCCGGGCCAAGTTGGTGGAGGTAAACAGAACAGTCCTTGCTGCAAAGAAGGCAGGTTAGAACAAACTGCAATATTATTACTACTCTAACAAATGATCATCAAACAAGCACATCTTCTAACAGAACTCCCTTTTAGATTAATTGACTGCAATCCAGACAGCTCTTAAAGAGACAGTTCACAGAAACTAAACAGGCACTCTCTGGCAATACATTTAATCTGCTAAATCGCAAAACACCAGCCTGGCAGTGAGCATTTAGGCAAGCTCAAGGAAGACTTTTCGGGAACCCCAATTTGTAGGGGGGTTACACCCTTCCCTGCCTGGAGAAAACTTGGCGTCCGCATCAAGTCTATACCATCACAATATCAAAAATGCGATATAATTGATATATATATATATCATTAGATTGTTACATTACTATACATTTCAATATACTTCACATTACTACATCCATATTGACAATACTTATGCAGGTTTCATACAAGTAATACTGATTCATTTAATAACTTCTTGTACATTAAACAATGTAAGAGGGGGCCCTTCCCTGTCAGCTAACTTGGGGCTGGATGGGGCAGGGGCACCATGGTGAGAGGGAAGAACATGTAAGCTGGAGTTGGCCTTCAAGCTCAATTTGGTCAGTGAGCTTGGTGAAACATAAACCCCCTTTGTGAACCACATTGAGAGGCAAATCCACTGGCCTCCCAAGGGAATCATAACTAAAGTGTAGCACTGGCTTGGCAGCTCGGCCAGTCTTTCTGGGGGGAACAGCCACAGTCTCTGCACTTTCAGCACTAACTTTGGAGCTTTCTTCACTTGTGAGGGGTGCCTCTGCATGGATGGAAATGTCCAAACTTGGAGCACTGTCAGCTCCTTGATCTGTAGGCTCTGTTTCCACAACACTTTGCTCATTATCTTCTGACGGAGGCCCAGGTTGCTCATTTTGAGGAGGCTCTGGCACAGTTAGGCTATGCGGCACTGAAGGGGGGCTGTCAACACTCTCACATTGTTCTTCAAGTTCTGGTGCATCACCAGAGAGACTCAGACCATCAGCCCCTTCTTCGGGCAATTCACACAGTTCCACAAAACACAGAGTCTGCAACCGCAGACGTAATACTTTGCACTTCACTTTCAGGGAGCATTGGCTCCAAGGACGAAGCTGGTGGGTTAGGCAGTCCAGAAGGCCCAGCTTCATACCCACAATTAGTCCCAGGGTTACCTTGAAACAGCTGACTCAATTCATAGGAGGGGTAATAGGCATTGCCATACTCACTTTCGTCAGAGGTGGACTGACAGTCACTATCATTCTGGGCCTGCTGATGGGGAAACCTTAAATCTGTAACTACTAGGGTTGGTTGACTCTCTCTCTTTTTTGCAGCAGCACGAGTCACCGGCCCAGGGGCATTAATCTCTGATGGTTCAACCTCAATTATGACTTGGCCGATAGGTAGCAAGTGGTTACAGTGCATGGTCTTGACAGCTTTGGTGTTATTCTCTGGACGCACCTTGTAAATCATTCAACTTTCCAACTACTACATGGGGAAGGTGGTGCCATCTATGAGCAATTTTGTGTTCGCCATGCGGTCCCAAATTGCGTACCAACACACAGTCTCCAGGCCGAAGCTCTTGAGCCTTTACTTTTTTGTCATGCCTCTCTTTGTTGACTGGATTTCTTTTGGCAGCCATTGTCTGGGCCAGTTGATAGGCATGGTTCAATTGAGCTTTCAGTTTCTGCACATACTGTAGGTAATTTTTGACTCAGACCCCATGGGGAGAGACCCCAAAGCAGACATCAGCAGACAGTTGGTCCTCCCTCCCGAACATGAGGCGGTAGGGGGAGAACCCAGTAGTGTCATTTTTTGTGCAATTGTATGCGTGGACCAAGGTGCTAATCTGCTGGCTCCACTTAGGCTTGTTTTTGGGATGGAGAGTGCCCAGCATGTCTAGAAGAGTGTGGTTAAAACGTTCTGGCTGAGGGTCCCCCTGTGGGTGATAAGGGGTGGTTCTTGACTTCCTCACCCCACATAGAGAGAGCATTTCTTTGATTAACCGACTTTCAAAATCTCTGCCTTGGTCAGAGTGGATCCACTGAGGGGCACCATAGTGGACGAAGAAATTTTCCACTAGCACCTTGGCCACGGTAAAGGCCTTTTGATCTTTTGTTGGAAAAGATTGCGCATACCGTGTGAAATGATCCGTAACCACTAACACATTGCCAGTATTCCGCTGATCAGGTTCTAAACACAAAACGTTTATGCAGACCTGTTCCACGGGGATGCTGGTAGTAATACTGACAAGGGGGCAGCTCTCTGAGGCAGGGCTTTCCTTTGCAGGCAGCAACTGCAGGTATTTACATGGTGCTCAGCATCGGCCCCCATCTTGGTCCAGTAGAATTGAGATTGTACCAAGTCGAGAGTTCTGTCAATACCAAGGTGCCCCATCTGATTGTGGAGGGACCTCAGTACCAAATCTTTAAAGGCCGTGGGCAGGACCATTTGAGGCCTGTCTACTTGACCGCCACGATCCACTGTCTCTCTGTACAACAACTGATTTAGTAGCTTCAACCTGAGGCCTTCTTTAAACAATAGAGCAGTTTGCAAGTCAGGGGAACGTAACTTGGACACATCTTTCCCCGCATGCAGGGCATGAAGTGTGGGCTGAATCATAGGATCTTGGGATTGAGCCCACTGAATGCTGTCATTGTCAAATTGAGGTAGTGCACTAATATCTAGAGCAGAAAAGTGGCAATAGGCAGCTGGTATGCAGGTTTCAGGAGGGCCTAAGCAATCTACTAAACAGTCCACTGTGTCCGCAGACATCTGTTCATCTTGGTCAAATTTTTGGCACAAGGCTCGGATGTCAGGTTCAGACAGCCTGACCCAATCACTCTTGGAAACTGGCCTTCATGACAAGGCGTCAGCATCAGTATGGTTCAGTCCTGGCCCGTATTCAACAGCATACTCATAGGTTGATAAGGCGGAAAGCCACCGGTGCCCAGTGGCATCTAACTTAGCTAAAGTCTATACATAGGTTAACGGGTTATTGTCTGTCTTCACCAATATCTGTGCCCCATAGAGGTATTCATGAAACTGGTCGATGATTGCCCATTTTAGCACAAGGAACTCCAGCTTGTGCACAGGGTAGTTTTGGTCCGATGGGGTCAAGCTCCTACTGGCAAAGGCCACTGGTTTCAAACTATCCTCATGGGCTTGATACAGCACTGCTCCTAGACCCTTCAGACTGGCGTCCATATGCAGCACATAGGACTTGGTGGGGTCAGCATAGGTGAGGATGGGGGCGTGGGTGAGTTGGTACATGACTTTGTGAAAGGCTGCTTCACATTCGGGTGTCCAGCGGGGCCCAAAAAGTTAACCTTGGCGGAAGTACACTTTCTCTGGTTCTTTGACAGACCCTTTTTTATATTTATGGTTGTTAGGAGGGTAAGCCTGGGTAAGATTCAAGAGCGGGCGAATCACCTTTGAATAGTCTTTTATGAACCTGCAGTAGTAGCCACAGAACCCCAGGAAACGGTGTAGTTCTTTCAAATTATGGGGCTGGAGCCAAGTAATCAGTGATTCAACCTTACTGGGATCAGTCGGTATCCCTTCTGCAGATATAGTGTGCCCTACATACTTCACGGAGGTTTGAAAAAACTGGCACTTGTCAGTGGACAGCTTGAGGCTGAAGTCTTCCAATCGGTCTAGGACTTTAAACAGTTGGGTCTCATGCTCCTCTAACATGTGCCCAAACACAATGACATTGTCTAGGTACACTAGACATTCCAGCAAGTTCATATATTCCACCGCACATTCCATCAGTTGCTGAAAAGTGGCCGGGGCGCCCGAAAACCCCTGTGGCATTCTCAGGAATTCGTAGAACCCCAAAGGACAGATGAAGGCTGTTTTCTCACGGTCCACCGGGGCCATCGGGATCTGGTAGTATCCGCTGCGAAGATCCAATACCGAAAACCATTTGCTCCCATTCAAACAATCCAGGGCATCTTGTATATGGGGCATGGTGTATTGATCGGGTATGGTCCTCCAGTTCAGGGTTCGATAATCAAACCACACATCCTTACCAACCCATTCTTCTTACGCACAACCACAGTGGGAGTGGCATATGGGCTCCTTGATTCTTGTATTACACCAGCAGTGAGCATTTCCTGCAGGTGTCTCCTCACATCATCTATGTCTGCTGGGCAACACATCGGGATCTCTCTTGAAATGGCCGGTCATCATGCAGGCGTATCTGATGCTCTGCACCCTGGACACACTCCCTGTTCCATTCTTTTAATGAAAACACTTGGTCCTTCTGAGCGAGTTTCTTGCTAATTCTAGCCTTCCATTCAGCTGGCAACGGGTGGTTCCAAAGTCAAATAAGTCCGGGGTCACTCTCTCCTTCTTGCCAGAGCACTTGTTGCTGGGAAATATGGCAGTGTTGGCCCAGTGTACTGTAGCTAGAGTGCACCCCCTGTTCACCCGAATCTTCCGATGTGACACATTCTGAATCTGGACCATCACTCATCGTGCATAGGCGTGAGCACGAGCAGGCAAGATGCTGGGTTTGACCAATAATCCCTCTGGCAACTTTCCATCTCCTGGTGCATCCAACATTAATATTTTGTTCTTTACGTTTTTCGTAAGGCGGACTTCTCCATGGATTGTGCACTGGGCGTTTGGGGCCAATACCAAGGAGTCAGGTTCCTTTTTCCGCACTATCCCCACTGGCTTATCTGGGTCCACTTCATCGGGTCTCTATTACCAGTCATAAGCCCTTTTTACTAAGGCTGTAATTCTTAGGGCCCATCCAGTCAGCTGCCCTTGTTTCTCATGGCAGAGTTGTGCTAGTCTCCCAAACATGTGGGCGTTTGTTCCAATTAACAGGGGAATCCTATCATACAGTCCAGTGGGGGGGGGACACACTAGGGGCAGTGTCTCTGCTTGCCCCTATATGCCAGTGACAGTTGCAGGAAAAGACAACCAGAGGCGGGCATATCCTAGATCTGGATAAGACTTGTCGCTCAGCCTCCACACATGTAGGCCTTCCAGAGATTGTATGGGCACATCAGATAAGTGTTTGTCATACCAGTCCTGAAACACAATGGTCACTTGCGACCCACTGTCAAGCACAGCCAGAGTAGGAATACCATTCACAGCCACATTAGTCTCCGTTGAAGGGCCCACTATCTTGGACCAGTCTGAAGGGACAGTAGCAGGGGCCGGTACAGATGACTTAGCCACAGAGAAGTTTGAGTTGGGATTTCCTGAGCCTTCATTGTGGTCATTTCCAGCACCCCTCAGCCATGGTTTCGCTTTCTGGAGCTCCCCTTGATGTCTGTATACAAGCTTATCAAAGTCTTTTGGGGACCGGCATTCTTTCTTCATATGCTCCTCCTTCCCACAGTTATGACAGAGTATGCTTTCTAGGGTCTGGCGTGGCCGAGGCATCACATTGAGGGCTGAGGCGGGGGTACCACCAACAGAAAATCGTGATTCAACCTCTGTCTGGTGTGTGATGAGCATGGGGAGACGCTTCAGTAATTCCCTCACTTCCATAGTCAATTCATCAATCATTGAGCTGCTGTCAACAGGGGATGCCTGGGAGTGCACCCCCACCCACATAGCGGATATGCTCTGAGAGGGGTTTGGGCCCATTGCATCTCTGAAATGGGCTTGTAGAGAAACGGTAGCCCTCATTTCTCGGACCTCTTACAGTATCTCGCCCCAGGGCGGAGTGTCCTTGCTAGCCTCCCAATGTTCAGCTGGCACTGTATTTCACCCCTGAGCATCACTCACATGTGCATCCTCGGTCATCTGGGCAACAATAACAGCAGATACAGGAGGGGCTTCCCCAACATGGCTGCCTCCTCTCAATCCTCCGAATTTCCTTCACCAGTCCGTCATAGGTAGGAAGCGCATCCAACCAAGCAGCAAGGCATAGTTGGAGCAGCAATAATTCAGAGAATGGGGCTGACTTGAGAAGTTGGTCCAACCTATTCCAATCTAACTTAGCTGGGGCCATGCCACCTTTCTTTAGGCATTCCTGTAGCACTGCTTTGAGTCGAGACACATACACGAATAAGGGCTCCCCTGGGTATTGCTGAGTGTTTTTGACCCTACCCCACAGGTCCTCATCCGAACTGGGACTCCCATACACATTTTCCAATGCATTCAAAAAATCTTGAGCAGTTGCTTCTGGATTACTAGCCTGTGTAGCATGGATAGTAAGTTGGGCGGGGCCTCTGAGGCTTTCAACCACCCTTCTCCTCTTCTCTGGTTTGGGGCATTGCCATTCTCGGATTTGAGGGGCAAGATAGTCTATCCAAGTCTCCTAATTGTCCTCCCCCTGGGGTGTGGGGAGGGTGACTGAAAACATCCTCAACCGGCGATACGAGTCGTGACTAATGGTGGGTACAGATATAGGGGCCAGCATTGGCACGGGCACAGAAGGCGGGGCAGTAACAAGTGCTGGAGTGGGAGGGGGTGTTGGGGAAGGAACACCCCCAGGTGGCAGGAATAGTTTCTTAAAGTCCTCTGCAGTTTTCACTTCCTCCAGCAACAATTTAGCAAATTTTTCCTCAAAAATCTCAGATAATGGTGGGCGCTCATCCTCCCCACCGTATTTACTGTCTTTTGTTATCCACTCTCCAGGCGGCTAGGACCCCTTCTGAGGCAACGGTCTGTGGCACTTTAGAGCTGTCCACGAGGTCACTACACTCTACCAAGGCTATGAAAGTTTGGGTGATCAAATCAGCCTGTCGACCCACCACCACAGTGTTTTTTAAACATTCAGCTTTGGAGAGTGCTCCCTCTACAGTGTCCTTACTGGTACCCAGGGGAATATCCAGTATAAGCAGAGCATTTTGGGAGTCAGTCTCCTGCCCAGTATACCACCCCACCAACTGGTGTACAGCCATTAATCTTTAACAATAATTCGTAATTTTTGGCCACTAGAAGGCACAAAATCCCAGCGGTGAGCCTCCAAGATGTAACCCCTTGGTGGCACTATCCCAAGGGCTACTACCCCTGCCTGCACGTCTAGTAGCAGGTTAAGGGGCCTGAGTTCTGAAACGGGTGCCTCCACCTGGAGGTCAGAGTTGGTAGTGGTCAAACTAACCTGGGCACAGCCCTCTGGGACACTGTAACCCACCTCTTTCCCTTCTAGTGGCCTGAGCAATGTACGATAATCACTTTAGCAGTACCCCTTGTACACCATACCAGTACCCACACTGTTTGCACTTACCACCAAGGCTGGTTCCTCTGGCTCAACCCTGGGGACCCCCTGTAAAACAAGGTTATGCACAGTAAATAGCAACAGTACAGTACAGTACTCTTGGCACAAACTGTAACCACAGTCAGGTTAAATGCAGCAAAAAAGTCATATCTGATTTATTCAGGGGACTTAAACAAGGAGGGGGTGTAATCAGGTTGATTGGCTTAAAGGCTATATTAATCAAACAGTTATGCATGCACTTTAAGTCCCCACACAGTCATACCTCTGGGTACCCAGGTAGGGAGACGATGGGCTAGCCAGGAACGTTGCAGCTGGTTGGGGCCCTGTGATGGAAGAAGGCAACATGCACAACACACACTATTTGCAATCCGGAGCCGGAGGGCTCAGTTCGTGAAAGAAAAAGCAACCAGACAATCGGATGACAACACTTTAGATTTAGCTGTTGTTGCAGGGAGCTACCCTGATGTTTACTCACGATACCCAATACTGGACACAGGCAGGACAAAATCAAGACTGCAGGTTGTTGAGCTGGAGTGCCCAGAGAAGCGGGGTCCACACGAATCACCGAGGCGTCGTTCCTGTTTAAGTGTTGAGCAGGGGCTGATCCCCAGGCAGGTTTCTCGTCGATGCCTTTCAGTGTGCAGCGGGTAGTCGGGCTGGGCCAGTGTAAGGCCCAGGCCCAATGGAGATGATTTGGATTCAGTCCATGGGGCTGGATGCAGCTTCCAGCAAGCAGAATACAGTTCAAACCACAGTGGGGGAATCAAATCGCACCCACCAGCAGACACAGCACATTTACACGTGAAAAATTCTAATGCAGCTTCCAGCAAGCAGAACACAATTCAAACCACAGTGGGGAACCAAATCACAACCCACTATAAGCACACAACACATTCACATGTAAGGAAATTCCACTGTACCAGGCAAAAGGCACTCTGGTCGCAATTACAGAGTCTCTGCACAATCCGGGAGTTCAGAGGTGGCTGGAAGTCCAGACAGGCCGATCGCATTCAGTAAATCTTCGGTCTTCTTCAGGTAGGAGCTTAGTCACAATGCAGTGGCTTACTTCACTCTCCAAGTTCGGATTCACTCCGAAAAAGGCACAAGTTCCCTCTCAGGGACAGCAGGCAGGCATGCAGGCCAAAACTTAGGCCTTTCCAAAGTTCTCCTGTGCGAATCTACACCAGGGCTGCTGCTTGAATCATTCACGCTGTTATCTCTTCAATTCCAAACTCAGAACTGAAACTAGCTGCAAGCAGCTTAGGAATTTCCCCAAGGTCCAAAAGGTTCGGTTGGTTGATCTGTCTGTCAGTCACAAAAGGCTCCCCCTCCAGGTTATTTTAGGTTCCAAAATGCAAAAACTACAATTCCTACAAGTTTTGACCCCACCAAACCCCTGTAGACAGGCTCCATTTTAGAGTCCCAACAGTACTGATTGGCCCATTCTGACAGTCCCGGGCCAAGTTGGTGGAGATAAACAGAACAGTCCTTGCTGCAAAGAAGGCAGGTTAGAACAAACTGCAATATTATCACTACTCTAACAAATGATCAACAAACATGCACATCTTCTAACAGAGCTCCCTTTTAGATTAATTAAGACTGCAATCCAGGCAGCTCTTAAAGAGACAGTACACAGAGGCTATACAGGCACTCTCTGGCAATACATTTAATCTACTAAAACGCAGATCACCAGCTTGGTGGTGAGCATTTAGGCAAGCTCAAGGAAGACTTTTTGGGAACCCCCCATTTGTAGGGGGGTTACAAGTGGATGAGGAGGAGGGATGGAAGAAACTGCAGGGGACCTAGCCAAACTGGAGGAGTGGTTGGAGAGGTGGCAGCTGGGGTTCAGTGCGAAGAAGTGTAAGGTTATGCACTTCAAGGCAAAGAACCCAATGAGAGAATACTGGTTGGGGGGAAGCTGGGGATCACTGAGGAGGAAAAGGCATGCCGCAGGGCTCGGTGCTGGGCCTGGTGCTATTTGGGCTCTTCATCTCAGACATCACACACGGAGTGGTGAGCAGGGTAAGTCTGTTCGCAGACTATACCAAAATGAGTGCAGTAGTGGACGAGGAGGAGGAGGAGGGATGGAAGCAACTGCAGGGGGGATCTAACCAAACTGGAGGAGTGGTCGGAGAGGTGGCAGCTGGGGTTCAGTGTGAAGAAGTGTAAGGTTATGCACTTCAGGGCAGAGAACCCAAGGAGAGAATACTGGTTTTGGGTGGGGGGGGGAGCTGAGGATCACTGAGGAGGAGAAGGACCTAGGGGTGATGGTAACAGGGAGCATAAACAATTCTGTCCAGCGCAGGAAAGTGGCAGTGAAGGTGAACAAGATGCTGGGGTGTATAGTGAGTGGCTTCTCATCCAGATGGAGGGAGGTGATCTTGCCCCTCTGCAGGTCACTGGTCAGGTTGCACTTGGAGTACTGTGTGCAGTTCTGGGGGCCATACCTGAGGCGGAATATCAAGCTACTGGAAGGAGTGCAGCGGAAGGCAATGAGGATGATACATTGAATGGAGGGGAGAGACTACGAGAACAGGCTTGGGGAATTTAATATGTACACCCTGGAGGAGAGGAGGGATGGGGGGGACATGATCCAAACTTTCAAGTTTCAGAGGGGAATTAACAAGGATTTAACCAATGGGGTTTTTAAACTGAGGAAGGGGAGGGACACTAGAGGGAATGGGCTAAGAATGGGGGGGGAGATTTAGGAGGGAGTTGAGGAGGCATTACTTCACAGAGAGATTGGTGTCAAAGTGGAACACCCTGCCAGAGAGGGTGATATCATGCAAAGCTGTGGCTAGCTTTAAAAGGGCATGGGACAGAGAACAGGGGATAGTGTGGGTGGGTGAGGCTGAGAATGGCCTAGGGCGGACAAAATGGGAGGGGTGTAGGGCAGCTGCAGCTTAGGGCCACTAGCTGCACCCTCAAGCAGACGTTGATAGACCAAGAGGTCTGTTTCTGCTGGCACATTCGTATGTTCATAAATTTGAAACCTTAAAAACACCCAATATACAACTAGGCTTAGTAAATTAAAACTATGGCCAGGGCCCCTGGTGTTCTGTGGCAGAATTTTCTGATTTCTGCTGCAGGGCTCCTTGGCTTCTGCGGCAGCATTTTCTGATTTCTGAGGCATGATTTATTCACGTCTCTGGCAGAACGCAGTCCTGTCATTGGCTAACTATTATATGATATCATGGATGACATCATATGTTGAGCATAGAGGAGGGGCTTCAGGATAAATGAGATGGGAAAGAAAGCCTGACAATATGGAAAAACAGTATATTTATATGAAAATTCACCAAAAACAATGAATTCTGCGGCACTATATATATTCTGCGGGCATGGTACAAATTCTGCAACCGCAGAAACGCAGAATTCCAGGGGCCTTGACTATGGCCATTTGAGAAAAGAAGGCAAAGGGGGGATTTACTGACACTATACAAAATACTTCAGGATGGTATACAGTGTAAATTGCACATCCACAATAGCGCGAGTAATTATAGCGCGTACAATTAAGCGCATGATAAAACAGCACGATTAAAATATGGTGTTGGAAATAATAGCGCGATACTGCCATCTAGCGTGCGTTTTCAGAAACAAATAACTATACATGGAATACTGCACTTCCCAATTTGACCACCAACCGTGCTAAAAAATGTCAGATAAAATTCACTTTGTGAGAAGCCAGAAGGGTGGTGAACTCACACTTCTTAATGGGTTTCTCTACCAGCGAGAAAGAGCAACACCTGCAAAGGCACACTTTAAGTGCCTTGAATATGATAAAGGTCACTGCACTGCAAGGCTTCACCTTAATGGGGATGTTGTTTTAAAAACCATTGGTGATCATAATTATGTCCCAGATCCTGCAGTGGTATCTGTCAAGGAGGGCAGTGGCAAGAATGAAAGAACGGGCCACAACAAGTACTGAGATGACGCACCAGATTGTTGCAGGTGCAGTTGCAGAATTGTGCCCCTCTGTTGCATCCCAGCTTCCAGCAATGTCCTTGATAAAGCGTACAGTACGGCGAACGTGCAGGGCTGCTGCATGCCCTCCACCAGAGCCTTGTGATGCAGCATTGCTTATCCTGATGCCGATCTGTGTGTTACCCTGAAAAATGAGAAATTCCTGTTATGATTCCGGCCACTCCCAAGACAGGATCCTAATTTTCTCAACATCACAGGACTTGCAACATTTAAAAAACAGTGAACACTGGTTTGCTGATGGCACATACAAGTGCTGCCCTCACATATTTCAACAACTGTACAGCATTCATGCCATCCGTAATAACTCCGTCATCCCCATGGTGTACCTACTCATGACAAACAGAACTGCTGCATCATATGCCCGTGTGTTCACAGAGCTTCTAAACCTATGCCCTGCCTTGTGACCCAGTACAGTTCTGCTAGACTTTGAACAAGCTGCTATCAAAGCTTTTAAAACTTCCTTTCCTAGTGCCAAAATCAGGGGCTACTTTTTCCACATGTGCCAATCATATTGGCGAAAGGTGCAAGAACACAATGCAGTCTGTGTGCAGTATATTTCCGACCCAAGTTTTGCCCTGCACTTGCGTCTCCTGCTTGCACTTGCTTATGTCCCCCCACAAGGTGTCATTTCAGCAGTTGATGATATAAACACCATGGAATTTTTCCAAAAGCAGTGGAGACTTACTAACATCTATCATGGACTATTTCGAAGACACATGGTTGGGGCACCCCTTGGCACGAGGGGGTCGCAGGAGACCTCACTGTTTGGAACTGTTTAGACGCAGTTGAACATGGCATCCCTCGAACCACAAACTCAGTGGAGGCATGGCACTGCAAATTTAACCATTTTGTCGGTGCTACCCATCCCTCGATCTGGAAGTTCTTGCAATGCCTTAAGGAAGAGCAACATTGCGGCACAATGTTGATCGAGCAGCTAATTGCAGGAACTGCTGCAACACAAATAAAGAAGAAGTACAAAGATACTGCTAAACATATTGCCATAATTGTTTCAGAATATGAAATGCGAACCAGGATCGAGTATCTCCGCGGCATAGCCTATAACTTTCAATTACAGGCATGAACGAATAACATTGATTGCACCACCATTAACTGATGTGTTCCCCACTTGTGTGCTTTCGGTTTTTTAATCCATGTGTAGAAATAAAGTTTACCTGCATGTATAAACTGTGTTGTCATTCTTCACAGAACATTTTTAGACATCTAGGTCAAAACAGGAAGTTAGGAATTGAAGTGAGACTGATGGGGGAGAAGTGGGAAGAGTTTAGTTGTAGGACATTAGTTTGTGTTCTGTAGACATCAGACCTCTGAAATATGTGTCGTTTGCACTATGGAAGATGGCAGATGTAAGTAACTTATTTTGAAAAATGCTGCAAGTCGCTGTACATAGCTGTTGTTGCTAGTGCTGAATTGATGTAGCGCTAATGTAAATATGCATGATCATGTAGACGACATAATGACACGCGCTATTAAGGTTGCATGATATTGACAGTAATCCCTTCAGGATGTAACACTAACTAGTGACTTAGAATTAATCTGTAAAGAAAATATTTACAACTTACGAACACATAGTATGCAAATACAGGACTCTGTAGCTAGGACTAATATGAGGAACATCCCCTTTCTACCTAGAACAATCAGACTATGGAACCAACTTCCGGATGATATAGTAGGAGAAGGAACATTTATCAGATTTAAATCCAGACTAGATGCATTTTTTTTTAATGAGAACAACTTGCACAGTTGCAACCACTGAGAAGTGGGGATAGCAAATAATGGGCATTCTAGCCTTCTGCTATCCTACAACCATAGTGTAATCATGTCCTCTCTCTCTCTCTGTCTCTCTCTCCAAGTCTCTCTTCTCTCCTCCAGGGAATACATGTTGAGCTCGCTCAGCCTCTCCAGATAGGGTTTGTCTTGCAGGCCCTTTATCTTACGAACATACGAGTGTGCCAGCAGAAACAGACCACCCAGTCTATCTAAGTCTGCTCAAATGTGCAGCCAACACCCCTAGTTTGCAGCTGCCCCCCTTTGTCATCCCACTGCCACCCCCCACCTTCCCCACCCTCACTTTCCCTGTTCCCTGCCCTTTGAAGCTGTTCACAGATTTACGTGATACCACCCATTCTGGTAGGTCGCTCCATTTTGCTGCCACCTCTCTGTGAAATAGTGTCTCTTCATTTCCTTCTTAAATCCCCCGTTCTTAGCCTGTGCCTCCTGGTGACCCTCTTCTTTGTTGCTGGTGATGACTAGCGATGGACATATACAAACTGCTGTTTACAGAAAACCCACTTGACAGGAACCGATACCTGCACACTTCCAGCTTCTACCCAAGGCACATAAACTATCTGCGATCTACAGTCAGATGAGATAACAAGAAACGGACAGCTCACCTCACTCTGTCATTCCTACATCCAGCAGAGCCACTCCCTAAGACAAGTTGACATTGAAATGGAATGTGCTGTACAAATACCACAAGAAAATCTACTGGAATGCAGGCGAAAGAATAAAACTGGTCTCAGCATCTAGTTGTCACATATAGCCCCATGCTAACACCCCATTAGCAAATTTATTTATTTAGAATTTTGGTAACCAGGAGAGGCACACTTTGCCAGAGCTCGTTTCCAGATGCGACTGGGGGCCGGTGGAGAAAGTATAGTACAATAAGATAAGCAGGATTGTTTACAATATAAATATGGCATTTAGAAGTAGCAAGTAATTATTAAATAACAATGGGACTAGGCACAGTATGAGGTAGTTGCACAACAAATGAGCACAGCCAGGAAATATGACATACCTGTATCAAGAAGTAGCAACTTAATTAATATTAATGGAATGGGTACTAAAAGAGGAAGATTCACAACAGGATAGCAAATGATTAAAGAACTACAACCCATGCTGAGTGGAGATGCAAAACTTGGAGACGGTTTTCCTGAATTACCAGTCATTGCCTACAAGCAGCCCCCTAACCTTTCTAACATAATAATGTGTATTAAACTCCCAGCAGATCAAAATAACTATGAAGTGAGAGGACTAACATCATGCAACAATTTAAGATGCAAGACCTGCTCTAACACGTGCACCCAGATCACCTTCAAAACAGGACAAAACAGCACAATAAAAGTAAATGGATCCTAGACATATCAATCAAATAGTGTGGTTTACATAATTCAGTGCAAAAAGTACACAATGGGGGGAAATAAGACAACCATTGCAAATCAGGATAAATCATCACCAGCACACAATATTAACTCACTCAGCTCTAGAATGGAATCTTGAGTGTGTGCTGTATTCCTGTGTAAAAATGGCTGTTTCCTGAGCAGTTAAAATGTTCGGAACTAAAATGGTAACACTCTGACTTGGAGTATAAATAACTAAAAAAGTACAACTCTTGTCGCAAAACTTACAGCACGAAGTTTGCTTACAATAAACAAATCTTTAAAATGAGGGGTCTCACATGTTAGTAGCATTAACCTTTTTTTTTTTTTTTTTTACAGAGCATGTAACAATGAAAATGTTCATTTTTTTTAACTAAAAAAAAAAAACACCTTAGAAGTGGCAAATGTCTGTTGTATGATGGTTTTCCATCACACCAACATCTGTGTATTACACTGCCACAGTTTAGAGTATTTCTGAGCTGTTTTACATAATAAAACAGACCATAAAGTAAGGCATGTGCCAACATATAACGCCAGTAAACCGACTGAATTTGGAAAAATGCTCTGCACAACTGCCCACATGACGCACAAACCACAATAACTAAAAAAGTATGCCTCCTAGCCCCTAGACACCTGCATGGAAAATGTTCACAATAACAAGAGCTTTAAAATGATGGGTCACTCATGTTAGTGGCATTTGCTGATATGTTTTTTACAGTTCCTGAAATGATAAAAAAAGAGCATTTGTTTACATTTTGTTCCTAAATAAAAACCTACATCATAAAAAGTACACCTTCTAGACCCCAGACACCAGCATGATAATTGTCCACATTAAAGAGACCTTTCAAATGATGGGTCACACAAGTTTCTAGCATTTACAGTTTTTTGGTTTTTTTACAGTACCTGAAATGGAGGAAAATCACAGTTTTACACTTTTTTTATCCCCAAAAACTAAAGAAAAAAGTACACCTCCTAGCTTCCAGACACCAGCATACTAATTTTTCACGTTATCTTTTTATTGAAATTCGAGTATATAAGAAAGCACACATCTAATACAATAGAAGACTATTCTCCATGTAAGGTATAAAATATCACTTAACACTCAGTATTTAGGGTAAACATATTGGAGAAGCCTTATATACATGTATTGATAATAAAACACAAACCTAGACAGGATGTAAGTGGAGAGCAGAAGGGTTACAATCAATAGGGTATCATAGAATCAGAAATAGCAACCATGTACGAAATACATGCTAGGGCAGGCTATGGCAAGGCATTTGGTAAATTGCAAAAAATGATGAATGTGGTAATATGAACAATGTTCAGTAATGGAGAGGTGAAGATAAGAGAAAAGTGCAAGGAAGAAGGGAAGGAGAGAGGGAGAAAACAGGGAAGAAGTGGAAAAGGAGGAAAAATCTGTGCACAAAAGTTTCGAGAAAACCTAATCTGAGAGCAAAATAAGAAGGAGGGCTAAAAATCCCTAAGAATTAGGGTCTAGAAGAACTAGGTTCATGTAATTGAAGTAATCCTGCCAACAACGGTCATATACAGTGAGTCGGTTATGAGTAACATGAGATAATCGGTCTAGGGAGGCATACTGAGAGAGGCTTTGAAGAACATCTGAAAGAGAAGGCACCAGTGTTGATTTCCATTTCATAATAATCAGACGTTTGACCAGAAGAGAAAGTATGTTTAGCCATCTAAAATGTGATTGTGAGAGGAGAGATCTATTGGGGATAAGGATGCCTAGAAGGAATAGCTTGGGGTCAAAAGGTAGTTTTTGTCCTGTTACTCTGGAGGCAAGTAACAGACTTTATGCCAGAGCTTATTAATGGGAGCGCAAGACCACAAGATATGAATTAGATCCCCGATGGCCAAATTGCAGCAATTATTATTATTTAATAGGCCCATTCACTGAAGCACAGAGGGGGTTCTATACCAAAGATGTAGGATTTTAGTTTGTACTAAAGAACTACGGGCATTTTTAAAGGTATTATTGGCAATACGCCAACAATTACTCCATTGTGCATCTGAAATATTGTAGTTAAGAAGAGTACTCCATTTATTTTTGGCCTGTATAGACTGATCAGGTAGATTATCAATAGTGTCTTTGTAAATGGAGCTATTTAATTTTACTGATAAATTAGTCCAGTGCGAAATGTATGGGTTTGGAAGAGTATGCCTATACACTAAACTAGAGAGAGAGAGAGAGAGAGAGAGAGTTATAAGCGGAAAGTGTGGAATTAGTAAGTACTTTAGCAACAGGGGAGTTATATAATAGCTTGATCCAGGAGCAAAAGGTATGAGAAAGACCGAAATAAGATAAAACTTGATGAAGGTAGTCCCAGTTTAAGGAATCAAAGGCCTTCTCGAAATCAATGGCTATGGCTGCAGCTGGTGTCTTGAGGGATTTAGCTTTGTGAATTAAATTAAATAAGGAACGTAGGTGATCAGAACCAGATCTATGTTTAATAAAACCAGCTTGAGAACAATGAGTTAGCTTGGGAATCAAGGATTCAAGTCGAGGAGTTAGTAGTTTTAGCAAATATCTTCCCATCCGTGTTTAATAAAGAGATGGGCCTGTAACTTAAGGGGTGAGTAGGGTCTTTTTCTTTCTTAGGGATTAGAGTTATGATTGCTTCGGTGCAAGATGGGGGAAGCTTGCTAGTATTGGAAGCTTTGATAAACATTAAGAAGAAGGGGACATAAGGCCGGAAAACATTTTAAAGAATGGACAGGGAATCCGCCACCTCAGAGATTTGCTTTGATTTAGAAGACAAAGCTTGGATTTCTGTAGAAGGTTCATCTAAAGAATTTGTTTCAAGAGTAGAAAGATGAGGAAGATGTAATGATTTAAGGAACTGTTGAATTTGTAAAGTAGATGGAGGATTTGTGTTAGAGTATAGTTTTTGATAAAAGGTTTTCATGATACGATTTATAGAGGGGTTGTCGGAGTGAGTCATACCCTGTTAATCTTTTAGGCTTAGGATGTGTCGTTCCATTTGTTGTGCTTTGAGCGGATAAGAGAGGAGTGTCCCATTTTTATCGTCGTGTTCCCAAAACTTATATTTAAGTTTAAACAAGGCCAGTTTGGTTTTACGAGAAATTAATTCGTTAACTTTAACTCTAAGTTGAAGAATATCAGGATGAAGTTGAGAATCAGGACAGTGCTTATTAGAAGAAAAGTATAAATTCTCTTTAGCCTTAAGAGATTTTTCCAAGTCAGCCAGTTGTTGTTCCCTTGCTCTTTTCCTATATGCAGCATAACTGATAATTTTCCCTCTAATCGTAGCTTTAAGAGCTTCCCATACAGAGGACATAGAAGATTCGGATGTGGGTATTGTGAAAGAGGAAGTCCTGAATTTGTGCTTTGATCATGGGTAAGAAATTGGGATCCCTGAGAAGGAGAGGGTCCAGCCGCCAGTAAGAAGATTTAGGTGCTAATTGGCCTGACAAAAGTTGCAATTTGACAGGGGAATGGTCTGAGATTATGATGGGAGAGATGGATGAATTAATAGTTATTCCATTATAACAGGAGAGGCTAACCAGTAGTCAATTCTACTCTATGTTTTATGTAGAGAGGAGTAAAAAGTAAATTCTCGATCACGGGGGTGAAGGAGGCGCCATACATCAGCTAATCCAACATCTTGCATTAGTAATGAGAGGGCTTTAATACTTCTAGGGTGGGCCTCTGTAGTGGGGTTACTTCTGTCAAAGCTGGCTTCTAAAGCTAAGTTAAGATCCCCTCCAAGAATAACTGGTGTATTATCAGTGTTAAAGGGTAGAATCTGTTGAGCTAAATTAAGAAAAAACTCCGGGGAATCGGAGTTGGGTGCATAGACATTAACAAGCAGAAGAGGACCAGAGCTGGTATTCAGTTTGACCATCTGCCGTCAGTATCGGAAACGGAGTTTGCAAGGGACCATTTGAGAATCTTATGAATAAGAATAGCAACTCCTCTCTTTTTTGAGGTATAAGATGATTCGTAGATCTGACCGACCCAATCTTTTTTTAAGTCTATGAATATCCTCTGCTAATAATTTTGTTTCTTGAAGGAAAGCAATTTGTGTTTTATGTTTTATATTTTTTGAGATGTGAAAGAATTTGCTTCCGCTTACAAGGAGAATTAAGTCCCTTCACATTCCTTGTATATAAAAGTGTGTCACTCATATTGTTAGTGATAAAGAAAGGGAATAATCGCTGGAGTGTGAAGGGACAAATAAATGAAGCAGAGGATGATTAGAATACAATATAGAGAGCTTACGTATATGCAGAGAGTGGCAGGAACATTCAAGCCAGAAAAAGTGAGATGTATGATACATGAGTAGTACAGATATCTTATAAAAGTTAGAATAGAGATGAGGAAGGAGACAAGTCATTAACAACAACAACAATACTAGTACGCTAAATAACAAAGAAAACGTTTTATGGGTGTGAGGAGATATGAGTCAGCCAACTGGCTAAGAGACTCTCTCACCACACTCTGGGGCGTCAATGTACGGAGGAGACTAGGGAGGACCGGTTATAAATATCGTCCCAAACCTAAGTCTGATCCCAGTAATACAATAAAATAAATATTCCTGATAAGCTAAACTGAAAGGGAATAATACCAAGAAAGGCAGGGGACTGTAATAACCTCAGCTTAATTCTAAGCTAACAGGACAAGGTATAAGGATAAAGCTAAACACCAGAACTTATTTATAAACAGTAGTAATAGTACAAGATATACCAACTCAAAATAACAGTAAATTAAAGAACCATATACTAGATGCCAGTACAGCCTAGACATAGAGCAAGGAATTCAAGGAGCCAGGTGGAATGCAGATGAACAAATATAAAAGGAAAAGATCAATACCATATTAGAGTGACTCTGAGTATACTTTGCAGGGCAACAGAATAAGTACAAAATAAATACAGTATTGAAGGGGAAAGAAGAAAGGGGAGGTCAATTTAAGCCCTTACGCCCTGAGCCAAATGCAAATCGGGAATATGTGGAGAGGTATAGGCTTCAGTGGTAACTGTAAACAGAAGAACTAGTCGTAGTAAAGATCAGCTCCAATTACTCAAAAATCGCCTAAATAGGTGTCATATGGGGTGAATAGGTCTAGAAGACTAGGCCCAGTGATCCCCAAAACAGGAGGGACCACACAGCAGTGGATTTCTATAATATCTATAGGCTTTGAATAAAATAAGGAGCATAAGGAAGATGTAGATTGACAATCCTTTGCAACAGTACACCAAACATAGCCCAGCTCTTTGAGTGCTAATGATAGTTCCATATTGTAAACAGGAGGTAGTAAGAATAATGGAGCGTAGGGAAGGAGATAGATTAAATGTAGTTGCCAATAATACTTAAGAACATATCATCAGGAGAGGGAAGGAGTAAGTTGCCTTGTAATATATAATAATTCACATATGAAAAAAGAAAAGGCAATAATCAGGATGCATACCGATTGAAGATATGCAACTGAACAGCCAAAAGACTATAAACCTGATGCACTGCTAAACTGGAGAGTAAAAGGCTAGATACAGAGTCTGTTTAGTGAGGTAATGTATAAGATCTAACACTAAAATAATGGGTTAGAAAAGCATAACTGATATACTAAAGTTCCCTTGAAAACCGTTAAGCTGCTCATTTAAACACTGCAACAAAAAGTAAATTGATCGCACTGTGATGTGCAGCCTTTGTTTTCTGCACCCGCTGGGAGCGAAAGCAACCAGGTAGCATAGACTGTAGAGCGGGCGGCTAGGCAGAAAGTGTACTGGCACTCCCTTTAAGTATCCTGGAAGCAAAACCTACCAAGATATAGCAACTGTGACCATATTACTGACCATATAAGCTCATGACACCTTAGATTTATTAGCAGGATTGTGATTATTGAAGTTCTTGCTTTTGGTCTTTGCCCTACGTTTCTTTTTGGGCGGCTCTAAAGATTTGAGTGGGGAACTTGCAACAACTTCTGCCCATGAAATATCTGCAGAAATGCATACCTGAGGCACAGGTACCAAATTAGAAGGATGTTCGTCTGAAATTTGCTGGGAAAGATCCTCCTGCAAGGAGTGCATGTCATCCTCCAAGAGAGCAAACTTATTGCTCAAGGGAATAGAGGGGTTGATTTGAAGGTGAGAGGCTGCAGCTTGGGGTGTTTGGGGTGAAACCTTGCTAGAACAGCATGAAAGTCTTGAAGAATAATGCCCCAACAGAAGCTTCTCTTGCAGCCGTGTTGATTGCCTTGGGGTCAAATCAGTTGCAGCGTTGCTGCTTGGGGCTGTGAGTTCTGCAACACTTTCGCCACGTTCCTGTACTTCGTCGTCCACCCTCCATGCGGATACCAAAGCTGTGTTCGGGTTGCCAATTGCTGCTGAACCTCCCAGGGTAAGATTGCAGAGAGAGACCTCCAGATAGTTGGCTAAGGCGTCATGGGTTTCAAGATCCTTGAAGGAAGAGAATGAGAAAAAGCATAGTGTCACGGGGTAAAATAGAGCAAATTCCGTGCTTCTTTGGTGGAGGATTTGTTTAAGTGGATTGTGGGCCTTCCTTCTGATGGTTAACTCTTTTGAAAAGTCTCTGTAGATGGAAATATTAAACTCTTGACACTGAAGTTTCCCCATTTCTCTGGCTCGTTTCAGTATTAATTCTGTGTGGGAATAGTTCAAGAAGCAAGCAATGATAGGCCTTAGTAGCTGGTCTGATATTGGCCTGGGACCCAGAGTGTGGTGAGACCGCTCAGTGATTAACGTTAGGTCAGAAGGCAGTTTAAGCATTGCAGGCAGCACATGTAATAAAAGCGCAGTAGTGTCTCCTAACTCTACACCTTTAAGGAAGCCAAAAAATCGTAAATTGTTGCGACGATTACGATTTTCAATGTCATCAATTTTGGCTTGTAGGGATTTAATAGTTTGATCTTGATTGCAGACAGTAGCCTGGAGGTCACGAATAGTAGTGGTGTTACAGGCTGTTGCTTTCTCATTAAATGCGATTTTCTGGCTAAAAGTTTCAAGAGTGGTCACATTCTGTTGGGTGAAGGTTTTTAGATCATTAATCTCAGCCATCAGTTTAGAAAACATTACTTCCACTCTAGCAAGTGAGCTTTGCTGTACTTGGAGATCTGCCAGAATGCTGAAGGATGAGGCCTAGTATGCTGCAGTACAGTGTAGAATAATTGAATTTGTAACATGGCATCAATCAGAGAGTCGAAATCGGGAGCAGCGATAGGCGGAGCGGCATCAGCAGACCCGAATCGGAGCGGGTATTAATCCCTGGTATATGTCGTCTTCGCTGAGGTAGTACTGTTAGCAGCCAGACCCCCAGGCTAGCAGCACTGGGCAGTGGCGGTGAGCGAGAGGAACAGTGGCAAGAGAGGCGGAGCGAGAGCCTGACTAGGCATCTGAGCTCGGAAATGGGGAGGGGGGACCAGAACCTCCGGTGGACAGTGGCGAGAGGTAGGACATCGCAGGCAGACACAGTATGCCGGTCAGTTCCCTGTCCTTGTCAGTGTCACCAGGCCAGGAGCAGTGGTCTGGTTCAGGAGGGAGCATCAGGGAGGCACAACGAGCAATGATCCCGGCAGTGATGGAGGTGAGAGCCACCAGCAGCATGCACAGCCCAGGCGGGACAGGGGAACCCCGGAGCAGTCAGCGGGAGGCAACAGGAAGTGAGCGCCCCCATATGCAAATCATGAGCCGATCGCTGCTCCCAGCTACTGAGAACTGCACCGCAGACCTCCAGCGTCGGATATGAACGGAATACGCGCACAGAACTCTGAATGACCGGGACAGTGATGTCGGCTGCACTCAGGTATGCGGTTGCAGGTAGAAGAGCGACTCAGCGCATTAGTATGTAAATAATGTTGTGCACCGTTGAGGGAAAGTGCAGCACAAGTTTTATATGCTCGCAGCACCTACGTGTTCTCTAGTTGATATCTCACAGTGTGCAGTCTCCCGATCCCACCACCGACCCAGGGCCCATGTTACAAGCGCATTAGGCACTCGTCGGTGGGTTTCTATGCGATTGATGCATGGGGCGGTGGTAGCCTCGTGCCGGGCCTCGGGCATGCACCGCGCCCCATGCATCAATCCAGCATTAGAGCCCACCTCCGTCGTGGCTTAATGCTTACATAAGTAGATGATGGATCAAAAATGACTTACAAATTATGTCAGGCAGTAAGATTACAGGATGAAGAAGCCAGAAGGGGAAGGAAGGAAACATATTCAATTCAGTGCTTTAGAGTAACTGGTAATTGCTATTTTTCTTTTAAACTTAGATTGTGGGCTTTTAGTGACACTATACTTTCTTTGTTGTCTTTACTTATAATTGTTTTTGGGCCGTTGAAAATTTAAAACATAGTGGTGGTGTAATTCTGTGCTGTCTTTAATTGCTGCAAATTTTATCTTGGCTTGTCTGACTGCCCTGTAGTTGGGTGAAGGGTGTTAATTGTCTGGCCTCTGACCTCAGCAACGTGATAACTGGAGGTGGGGCTTAGTCAGAGTTAAAGTAGCAAGCAGAGGTTTATTTTCTCAGAAGAAGCCAAAGGGAAGGAAGGAAACATATTCAATTCAGTGCTTCAGAGTAACTGGTAATTGCTATTTTCTTTTAAACTTAGATTGTGGGCTTTAGTGACACTATACTTTCTTTGTTGTCTTTACTTATAATTGTTTTTGGGCTGTTGAAAATTTAAAACATAGTGGTGGTGTAATTCTGTGCTGTCTTTAATTGCTGCAAATTCCGCCCCTCCTCCCTCCCCCAACTCTTAATTATATGCCCTGTTAAATCTGATTGACAGGAGCTAAACACAGGGTATAGTAAGGGGTGTGAAGTAGGAGGGGCATAAGGGGGAAGAAGCCCACCCTCAGCACGACAAGTGTTTTGACTCATTTATTTATTTATTGGTTTCTTTTTCTTTAAAAAAAAAAAAATTATCTGAGGATCAGTGGCAGGATTTTTAGTACAGTAAATTAATAAAAAGGGAACTAGGAGAGCTTCAGTAGCAGACAAGTAGTGGAATTGCAGTATAATGCGGGGAGTGGTTCAATGCAGTGGCTGTGGGGCAGCCATATTCAGGCAGACCGTCTGGACACTGAGATGCTGCCCTATCTGCATGCATCTCTCTGGACTGCGGGATGAGGTAGCCAGACTCAGAGCGGAAGTAAACTGGGTCAGGAGTACCATCACCCCTATCCAGGGACCACCCAGTCTAATGCAACTGCCTCAAAGGATGCCGAGAACGAGGAGCACTTGGATGACAGTGGGCTCAGGGAGGGTTAGAGCAGTTAGGCAGAGGCACATCCCAGATCCTATTCCACTCAAGAACTCATATGCCACACTGGCAAATGAGGACAACCAAATAGAGGTACCCAGAGAAGTGGAAGGAAAGGATGTGGAGGTTAGCCAAGGAGATGACCTCAGTGGGAAAGCAGTGGACCCCAGAGGAGGAGGAAGCGAATCCTGTGGGGACTCCATCATAGAGGGATCCAGCTAGGAACACAGGAGGGGAGGACAGGGAGGTGAGGTGCCTACCAGGTGCCACAGCATGGAGGGATGGAAGGAAGATCCTGGGGATCACTGGGAAGGCAAGACGGAGGGTGAGCTGGATGTCATTATCCACCTAGGTACTAATGACCTGGCAAATGGGGAGCCAAAGGAAGTTCAGGAAGAGTTTAGGAAACTGGGAGGGGTCTCAAGAGGAGCTACTTCTGTCACTTTCTCAGAAGTACTACCTGTGAGAGGCAAGGAGAGCATAGGAGTGCATGCACCAGGAACTTAACTCATGGTTGAAGAACTGGTGCTGTGAGGAAGGGTTTGGATTCATTGGTAACTGGGGACCCACCTGGAGGGATGGAGATTTGTTCAAGCCTGACGGCCTGCATCCATCCTGGAGGGGAATCCAAGCACTCAATGATAAGTTTAAATGCAACATTGACAAGCCTTTAAACTAGCAAAGGGGGGTGGCAGGCCAGCAAGGAGGGTACCTACTTGCTCACCCCCCACAGCTAGCAGTGGAACCAGTGAACCAGAGGAGTGGCTATCTCTGCAAAGCAGTGTGCAAAAGATGGAGATTAGTGCCCAAGAGGTGGATAAGCAGAAAAGGGGCAAAATTCAGCAGGAGGGCAGACAGCAAGGAGAACCAGGGATAAATGACAACCAAGGAAGGGGCTGGAGTAGAACAGTGAAACAGTCTAGGGAGGTCAAATCGTGGAAAGCCATATGTGCAAATGCCAGGAGCCTTAGCAACAAGATGGAGGATCTGGAGGCTGTCATGGTACAGTCAGACCTGGACATTGTGGCCATCACTGAAACCTGGTGTAATGATAACCACGACTGGGAGATGGCCATACCTGGCTACAACATATTCAGAAGAGACAGAGCAGGAGGAGGGAGGAGGAGTGGCACTGTATGTGAAAATGACATAAGGGCCACAGAGATCCAGGAGGAACAAATGGGGAGAGATACTGTGGGTTAAGCTGGAAAGGAAAATGGGGACAGCCATCCAGACAGGTGTGGTCTATAGACCACCAGCCCAGGAGGAAGAAACAGATAGGAGTTGATGCTAGCCATCCAAAGGATGGCAGACAAGGTGAGGTAGTACTGGTTGGAGACTTCAATATTCCAGACGTGGACTGGAGCATCCCAGCAGCAGCATCAACTAGGAGCAGATTTATCCTGGACTCTTCAGGGTGCCTTCCTCAAGCAACTGGTCATGGAACCAACCTCGGCAGAAGGCAATACTGGACCTTGTGCTCACAAACAGGGACAGTGTGATGGGGTAACAATGGGAGCACCTGGAAACAATGACCACCAGTCATTGTGGTTTTGAAATCACAGAAGAGCAGAACTAAACCACACAAAAACACGTATCCTGGATTTTAGGGGGCAGACTTTGGGAAAATGGGAGATACTTGAAGAGGCATTAAGGGAATGGGACAGGAATCAGGGGTTGAGGAACAGTGGGGTATTTAAGATGGGGATTACAAGAACAACAGAAGTATGCATTAAGCAGGTTAGCAAGAGGAAAAGGAAGAGGAGACCATTATGGTTTTCCAAAGAGGTAGCAAGAAAGTGAAAGCCAAAAAGATTGCATTCAGGCAATACAAAAAGACAGGCAGAAGAGGATAGGGAGAGTACCAGGAGAAGCAAAGGAGGCAGGGAGGTCAGTAAGGGAAGCCAAAGCTCAGACAGAAGAACACATTGCAAAATCAGTGGGTAGAGGGACAAAACCTTTACAGGTACATAAGGAAAAAGAAAGACAAAGGAAGGGATAGTGAGACTGAAGGGGAGAATGGGGCTGCGTGGAGGATGACAACAGTAAAGCTGACATATTGAACAGGTATTTCTGCTCAGTCTTTACTGAGGAGAGGAGGGTAATGGGTCTGAAGGGAGTACAAGGGTGAGAATGGTGCAGAAATGGACACAAGTCCCTTTACATGAGAAAGGGTCCTGAAGGAACTGGAAGTAATAAGAGTTGATAAAGCAATGGGGCCAGATGGGTGCATCCCAGGGTCCTTAAAGAACTAAGAGAGGTGGTGGCTGAACCTCTGGCTATCCTGTTTAGCCGATCACTGGAAACAGGGAGGTACCCAAAGACTGAGGACAGCAGATGTAGTCCCTTTATACAAAAGTGGAACAAAGAGGAAGCAGGAACTACAGACCAGTTAGCTCACCTCGTAGTGGGGAAGATCATGGAAGCACTACTGAAGGAGAGATTGGTGGAGCATCTGGTTGTCAATGGACTACAGGACCCAAGGCAGCATGGTTTCACCAGGGGAGGTCATGTCAGACCAACCTCACTGAATTTTTGACTGGGTGACTAGGAGGTGGATCAGGGAGGGCAGTGGACATGGCCTATCTGGACTTCAGCAAGGCCTTTGACACTGTGCCACATAGAAGACTATTACACAAACTGGGGAATATGGGTGTGGGCAGGATAGTAGTGTGGTGGGTAGGTAACTGGTTGGGTGGCAGGACACAGAGGGTGGTGGTAAATGGCTGTCACTCCACAGAGGAAGAGTGACCAGTGGGTACACAGGGATCAGTGCTGGGACCGGTCCTATTCAACATCTTCATCAGTGACATTCTGAGGACCTGGAAGGCAGAATTTCACTGTTTGCTGATGACACAAAGCTCTGTAACAGAGTAGACACACCAGAGGGTGTAGACAGAACGAGAAGAGACCTGCAGAAACTTGAAGAATGGTCAGGATTTGGCAGTTGAAATTCAATGCAAAGAAGTGCAAGATAATGCATATGGGCACAAAAACCTGGCACAATATATCAGTTGGGGGTGAGGATATAGCATGCACCAAGCAGGAAAGGGATCTTGGGGTTGTCATCTCGATGACCTCAAGGTAGGGAAACAGTGTACAAGGCAGCAGGTAAAGCAAATAGGACGCTGGGATGTATAGGCAGGGCATCACCAGCAGGAAAAGGGAGGTCATAATTCTGCTATACAAGACACTAGTGAGGCCCCCACCTGAGTACAGTGTACAGTTCTGGAGACCATACCTACGTAAGGACATAGACAGGGTAGAGAAGGTTCAGAGGAGGCAACAAAGATGGTGCATGGATTGCATCACAAGTCCTATGAAGACAGGTTGAAGGAACTGAACATGTACTCCTGGAGGAGAGGAGGAGAGAGGGATATGATAGAGACATACAAGTATCTTACAGGGAGGAACAGGGCGCAGGAAAACACTGTTTTTAGCTAAAAAGATGTTCCAGGACTAGAGGGCATGGGATGAAGTTGGAGGAGGATGATTCAGAGGAAACATGAGAAAGAATTTCTTCACAGAACGGTGGTGGACAGGGGAACACCTGCCAGAGGCAGCGTGGGGAGAAAACAATCACAGGATTTAAGAATGCATGGGATAGACATAAAGGAATTCTGGAGGTCAGGGGTAAGGGGCAACAGACTTTTAGGAAAACAAACTGAACTTACAAGCTCAAATGGGCAGACTGGGTGGGCCATAGGCCCTTATCTGCCGACACTGTCTATGTATCTATGTAGGATGGTCGCAGGAGTTGGTACCAAAGAAAGGTCTGGTGAAGGCTGGATGAGGTTAGATTGCAGTCATTCCTGCAGAGATTCTGAACTATGCTGCCATCTTCTGCCTGGTCAGGCCACGCCCCCCCAGCATACTAATTTTTCACAATGAGAAAAGTTTTCAAATCAGGGATCACACGTTTCTAGCATTTACCTTTTTTTTTAACGGTACCTGTGATGGAGAAAAATAGCATTTTCTTCACTTTTTAACCCAAATTAAACCTAAAAAAAAATCTGAAAGGTAGCAAATGTGTCCAATCCATCCATTCAGCCTCACTTACGAATATCTTAGCACTTCCTGCAAAGCATTCCCTCACAGTAGTAGACCTGTTCCTCTCCATTGTCCACCCACCCTTCCTTTTAACTCTTCTGACTATGCCATAAATTATTTTGAAACGATGCATCTCACTGTAATATTTTTTCCCCCCAATTGTTTAACCAGGTGAGACACACTAAGCTGAAAGCTTGTTTTCAGGTGAAACCTAGGAGCACAGGGAAGTTAAGTGACTTACACAGGGTCACACAGTGTGCAACTGGGGGCTGTGGGATTCAAACCCAGGTCTCCAGATTTGCAGCTCAGAGCCTTAAACCACTGCGCTATACTGCCTCCCATATATAACTGGTATATATATATATATATATATACACATACATACATACACACATACACACATACACACACACACACACACACACACTGTGGCTGTGGTGAAGGAACCTGTTGGGCCCCAAAAGCTTGTGTACTATATAGAGAATACTGGCTGGGCAACTGTGCACAACCAGCCCATGCTGACACCGAGGAGTTCTGATTCTGTTAGAACTCGAGAGTACAGCTCGAGCGGTCACACAGAATCAGAACCCCGAGGTGGTAGCTCAGGCTGGTTGGGCAGTTTTCCCAGCCAGTATTTTTTATAGTGTATAGTGATCCTGCAAGTTCTGCAGCAAAAACAATAAAAAACTTGAAATGATTTTGAATGTTATGCGCTCCTCTGCCACTTTCAGAAAAAAACGCCACCACCATCCTGTCAGAAAATTTACTGTTCAAATTATGAGATCTGCACGCAGCGGTTTTTCCTTTAGTTAAACTGCTGGCTCATACGTTCTCAAAAACAGCCAAGATGCTGTATCACAGTATGGTATTACCGCGTTCCATGAACTTTGAGCTGTGGTACAACATTTTGACTGCGATGGATTTCAATGTGTAACAAGGGGTTGCTATACACTATGACATCTTTGTTCAAGACATATGTTGGTCCAACAAACTCTGTCTAACTATTCAACAACTACTGTTTTCCAAGGACCAATAATAGCTACAATCTCTTTTTACCATGCTTATCAGACTTACTGTAATTTCTTTTTCTTTTGGTTCCAACGTTGTCACTGGGACCCACCCCAGAGTGGTTTACTCTATACAGAATATTATCTGACCTGCTGTATTACTCAGAGTTTGTCTGTCAGTATTGAAGCTGCCAGTGCAGAGATTGTATTAGAGAAGTCGGTGATGTTATGAATAATTGAATTACAGACACCATAATTGGGGTGAGCTTGATGCTGTCTACACACCTTTGTAAGGCAGGGCTGTAAGTTTTCTATAAATGAATTGGGTTGAGCTAGAGGTTCTCTGATGATGTCATGGCTTTGTTATATGTTAGCCCTTAATAAGAGAGTATGTAACCCAGCTGTAAATGACCAGCCCAGTGACAGTGTTTGAGCTAACAGAAAAATAAATTATGGTAAGGCTGGTAGAATTTCTTCTATTGTTCTTATTCTTTTTGTTCCCCCCCCCCCCACTTCATGCTTCCTGTCTCCCACTCCAAGGCCTTGGGGCTCCGAGGGATGGACCCTTTCTGCGGCCGAGAGGACAGATGAGCGGCTGCCATCATTGGGGGAAGGGGTGAATGCTGATTGTCTGGAACTGTGCATCTGTAGGAGTCAAGCACCTCATCTCTCCAGCATACCCAGTCCGGTTTGGGATTCTGGGGATCATGCATGAAATGCCAGTCTTCCAGGAGGCAGGCCAATCAGCTGCTGCCATGCCACAAGGTTGGCTCGAGTTGTATTTCCTCAATACTGCAAGTTGATTTCATTTAGGGAACTTAAAAGGAGGTGCAGAACTACAAATCTTCACTCTGAATTTAATTTCCGGTTGAATTCTTGTTTTCAGTCTGGGACACTCTTGTTGTTCAATACTAACTGAAAATATATGGAGTGCCATAATGCCTTCTTGGCATGTGACCTGGTGGTCACCAACATATCCCTACAGATGTTTCTCCATAACTGCCATCATTTTGTGGTTTCAAGTGTCAGTATGCAAGTAAGATAATTAAAAAGCAATGTAGTAACCAATACTCAGAGGGAGTTGGAAACTCTGGCTGCCACATGGTTTTCACAGTAAATATAAAAAGATGAGACTGCGTGATCTAGTGCCAGTTGGAAAAGTTCCACATTTGCCTCCAGCTAGGAATGTGAGTCATTTGGGATAATCATTCTACTCATCTACATCATTCTACTACTGACATGATAATCCTGCTGAATAGACCTTTAAGAATGGAACAGCTAGGCCCAATAATGCTTGGACTGACTCATCATACTTTCTTGTAGGAGACCCTGGTTCGAGCCTTGAGCCTCACTCCTTCACTGTGCCAGTGACGTCTCTGGCATGCTGTGGAAGGTTCAGACTCCAGGGTAGGGTTTTAGAGTGCCCACTATAACAGCACTACATACAGTTGCTGGTGACTTGGCATTGACGAGCAGACTTCATCAGCCAGGCTCTGCCTACAGGGTGAAATGTTTTTCGTCTGCCATCAGCACAGCAGTAGGTCTGCTGCTAATGACACCAGCGATCCAAGGGGAGGAGGACTGAGCATCCCACAGATCATCCTACTCCGATGAGGATGGTCAGAATTCTTTGATGCAATACTGCCACCTGAGTGACCACAGATGATTGAGCTTGAAGGAGGGATGCTGTTGCCTGCCTCTGTAGCGCAGCTATGCAGTTGCATGTGCATGACCGCCATGGATCCCTCACCAGCTGCATCCATGGGAACAGAGAACTGAAAGTGAAGAAAACCCCAGAGCACTGCAGTATGATGCCAGCACACTCATGTCCTACAAATTCTACTGGCCACTGCCCTCCATACTTCACAGACTGGAGAAGGGCACTTCCCCTGTCAGCCGCAACCCCCGAGGTGGAATTGCACTGTGGACACCACGAGGATAAGTGCCAGAGATGGAGATGAATGAGTCCAGGTGGTCACCAGATAGAGGTGGGTAGCACTAGTGACTGGGCAATAACACAGAATAAGGAAAACAAAATCGAAAACAATTGTGTTCTTTTGTTAAAAGTAACTAGTAAAAATTAGTCCCACCCCGGTCAGTCATCTGTCTTTCAGTAATTAAGGACATAGCAAGTTGAACCCCGACTCATTCACCGAGATTTAACCACATAATTTCTTATACACGTTCCGAAAATTTTGTAGGGGTGCCGCTGGGTCTGTGGTGAATAAGCCCTCAGGGGCCACCCTCCAGCCCTTGAAGGTGCATCCGCCCGCCAAGAAGGCTTCCTCGGCGGGCGCAGGTAAGTCCTCCTCCCGCTCGGCCTCTGCTTCCAAGGCCGACCTCCAGGAGTCGAGCAAGGCCTCCGGGTCTTCCGGCGACAAGGTCTCATCCTTGCCGTCAAAATCAAAGGACTCTGACCGTCGCCTGCCCCTGGTGGCTGACTGAAGTTTGGTCGATAAGTCCTCTAAACATCACAAGTCCGACCATCCCAAGGCTCACGCCACTGAGGGACGCCCGTCAGACTCCAGAGACAAACGGATGCCAGACCGACATCTGCCCACGGCTCCTTCGCCCCCCCCCCCCCAGTGAAAGCTGTTCTGCCACCAGTTAAAGTAGTTCTTTTTTTTAAATTCAAGTTTATTGCATATTTTGGCACAGGTTTACAGTAGTTCTATATCATTGCCATCAATTTCAGTTTATAATACAATTATCTCTATTTTAGTACATATTGAACTTAACATATTGTCTCATTTCATGCATCATAGATTCCATGACCCTTCTTATTCTATTTTAACCTCACTTTGCGTTGTGGAGAGCAGCCCAGAAGCAGTATAGCCCCGTTATTCTTTATTGGGGGTGACTTTCTCCATGTCCTCAGCCCGTTCCCCCCGACCCGAGTGACACTCCCCATCTTTATGCCATCACCCATGGAGTCCATCGTCTCACGAAGACCTGTGTCCTCATATTTATTTTATATGTGATCTCCTCCATGTCTTTAATTTCATTGATAATTGCCACCATTCCTGGGTTGTCGGGACAGATGAAAGCCATCTTCTGGTTATGGCTTTGATGCTGTAAGAAGAACAATCCATAGGTAAATTTTGTCTGTTCCCTTGAGTTCCTCTGGTTTTATTCCCAATATTAGGTTTTTGGGACCTAGCTTATGTTGTATGGAAAGTATCTGTCTTGTCTTCTGCTTGATTTCTGTCCAGTAACTTATGAGGGACGGGCATGACCAAAATACATGCAGATAGTTTGTCCCCATTATCCCACAATCCCGCCAACATTGTCCTGAGCAATTCTTGTCCCACTTAGACTGGATATTTGGTGTAATGAAGAATCTTAATCTAACCTTCCACTCAAACTCCTTCCACATCGGGGATGATGTAGTCTTAGAGGCCAATGTCAAGGCAGATACCCAATCCTTATCCTCAAGGGGTTCCCCTATCTCTTGTTCCCCTCTATGTTTAATCTGTGAGGTCTTATTCCCTCTTCTATCTCTCAGGGCTCCATATATGTCCGAAACCAATCCCTTAAGTCTTCCTCAATTAAAAATTTCACTTATAATGTGTAGAAGCCCTGATGAGGCTCTTGTTTGTGTATATCGATTTTGCAGTTGGTGTATATAGGCCCTTATTTGTAAGTATCTAAAGTGGTCTGCCTGTCTCAGAGAGAAATCTTCTTTAACTTGAGTAAATTCCATAACATTGTTTCCATTCAGAAATTGACTTAGAGAGTTTAGACCCAACCTCCCCCGTCTTTTAAATGTAAGGTCCTGTCTGGACGGAGAGAAACCTGGGTCCCAGGCGAACCTCCTTAAGGGCCAGAGCTCTTCATCTAAATTATATTTAGTCCAAAACCGTTTTAAGGACCCTAGAGTGTTTTGTACTGACAAAAGTGAGACATTTATACCTATGGTTTGGATCCCTGTTGTCAAGGCCCTCGCCTCCAAGGGGGCCCCATCTGTCAGGGCTTCCTCTATTGCCTTCCAACGAGCGGAGTATGCCCTAATGGACCACAAAAGTGCCCATCTTAACTGGGTGGCTAAAAAATAGTCTTCTAAATTAGGGACATTTCGGCCTCCATATTTTTTATTTGTCTGCATTACTATATTTTTAATTCTTGGTCTCCTGTTATTCCAGATATAGTTCGCCAGCATCCTCTGCCATATCTGGAATTGGTTCTTATGAATTTTTATTGGGAGGCATTGAAAAAGATACAGGTATTTAGGTATAATATTCATTGACACTGAGTGTAGTCTTGAGTATAGGGATAACTGTAAAGTCTCCCATCTCTTAATGTCCTGTCTGATCTGGGCTACAATTGGGTCAAAATTAGTCGAGTATAGCATTGCTGGGTTCTTTGGGATTTGGATGCCTAAATATTTCATTTTCCATCTATTCCATTTCACCTCGAGGAGTTGTGTTATATGGGCAGGAGGGTTATAGTGAAATTTTAAAACTTCTGTTTTATTTTTGTTTAATGTGTACCCTGAGTATTGACTAAATTTATCTATGATGGACCATATTTTAGGGATGGATTTGTCCGGGTTAGTAATGTATAGAAGGACATCGTCCGAGTATAGAGAGATTTTATGTTCTTCCTCGTTTACTTTTATTCCCTCCACCCCCTCTGTCTCCCTTATAGCCTGAGCCAGGGGTTCTATATATAGATCAAAAAGGAGGGGCGAGAGTGGGCAGCCTTGTCTGGTACCCCGCCCCAAATCAAACCTCCGCGAGATGCCCCCATTCACCTTTACATAAGCCCGTGGGGAGGCGTAGATGACTTTAATCGCTTCTAAAAATTGTGAGGGGAAACCCAATCTCTTAAGAACCAGAAAAAGGAAATTCCAGCTGACTTTATCAAACGCTTTTTCAGCATCTAAGCTCATGAGGCAAGCCGGAATACGTTTTTTATTATTAATATCAATTATGTTTATAGTTCTTCTTACTCCCTCCGGAGCCTGCCTACCTTCTACAAAACCCGTTTGATCAGGGTGGATCAGACCTGCAAGAAGAGGCTGTAGTCTTTGGCTATTATAGCCGTGAAGATTTTATAATCTACATTAAGGAGGATATTGGCCTATATGAGCCACACTCCTTCGGTCTTTGCCTTCGCTCGATCACCGTTATGGTGGTGTAATTCCACCGGGGATTGCTTCTCCTTCCAACCATATCTGATTGTAAACCGTTTTAAGTCTAGGAGCTACATCTGCCACAAACATTTTATATAGTTCACCCCCAAACCCATCCGGTCCTGGGCATTTACCCATCTTAAGTTTTCTCACTGTATCCAAAATCTCCTGTTGGGTGATTGGGCAGCCCAAAGTCTTCCTTTGGATTTCTATAAGCCTGGGTAGCTTTAAGGTATGTAAAAATCTTGAGGCCTCCTCTGTATACAAATCAGACTGAGGTTGGTACAGGCGCTTGTAAAATGTGACTAATGTTTCCGCTATTTGTTCCCATTTATGCGAGATACGACCAGAGTTCGGATCCCGGAGCCCTGTGACATTTGCCCTGGCAGATTGCTGTTTCAACCTATATGCCAAAAGGTGGGTAGCCCTTGGTCCTCCCTCATAATAGGTTTGTTTTGTGTAGACGAGAGCTTTCTCCATCTCCAAGAGCTGTAATCTCTGAAGACTCTGCTTGAGTTCCTTTATTTCCCTTACTCTCTTCCTACAAAATTTTATTTTCTGTTGCCCCTCCAAGCTATTAAGGGCCTGGTTTAGTTGTTCTCTATGTTTACCTCTCTCCCTCTTCTTATACGTAGCTATTGAAATGAGCTTACCCCGAATCATTGTTTTAACTGTGTCCCATATAATTTGGGGCGCGATGTCAGTATTCTCATTTATTTCAACAGTTTGTTTTATTATTTCCCGTATCTCCTCTTTTACTTTTTCATCTCTAAGTAAACTGACATTTAGTCTCCAGTGTGTCGGATTTTTAGGTAGTTGAAGGTCAATTTGCGCGTATATGGGTTTATGGTCCGACAAGCTCTCAGAGCCCACCCAGACCGAGACAAAGACTGTCAAATCTTTATTATATGTGAAAAACATGTCTAGTCTCGAGTAGATTTTGTATCTTGGGCAGTAGTATGTATAGTCCTGGGCTAATGGATATTTTTCCCTCCACACATCCACCAGACCTGTGTCATTCATGAGTCTCTTCAAAAACTTGGAGACTCTTTCTTTAGGCGCCTTGATACCTGAAGTCGTGTCCAAGGCCCTGTTCATAATGACATTCCAATCCCCACCTGCAATCAGCACTCCCTTTACCTTTTCCGCTAATAGCTTAAATAAGTCTGCGAAGAAGCCTATGTCTGAACCTGGGGGAGCGTAAACGTTTAGTAGTTATCTGGAGATCCTGTACGCGTCCCACCACCATCACATACCTAGCCCCTGTATCCACTGTTACCTCCTCCTCTTCAAATGGGAGGGAGGATGACATTAATATTGCCACTCCTCTCTTCCTCCGCTTCGCAAGAGACGCATGGTACACAGTTGGGAAAGTTCTGCTTTTTAATTTTAGAGCTTCTTTCGGAGATAGGTGTGTTTCTTGCAGAAATTGAATTTCGCATTTCTGTCTCTTTAAAAATTTTTGAAGTTGTTTTCTCTTCGCAGGATGGTTTATGCCATTCACATTGAGAGAGCTAATTTTAGATTTGACTCTATCCATATTCTAAACTTCTAAGTTTCTTCAGTGTTTCATGTTCCTTGATGTTTTTAGGGGATCCATTTCTCATCCTGTCTGTATGATCTCTTCCTGCTTCGGGGTTGCTCCCCTGCCCTTCCTTTCCCCTCCAGTTGTTATATAAAGTTTTTTATACACATCCCTGTGCCATACTTTATAACTATTTAGTATTAACAATCCACTGGCCCTAAACTGCCAGCCAAACTGCGTGTAATTGAAAATATGTACAATACTATCTGTCTCAAATAGAAGTATAAAGCTTTTAACATTTAGAAACCAAGAAACTTTTAACTCAAACTTCACACATTCCCATAACATATTGAAAACCGTCCTTGAACATTTATATAATATCCCTCCCTTAGTTATCTTATCTTTGAGTAATTTCTGTTTTAAAGCTATATGACCCAAAGGAGAGGTAATAATCTCTTTTGAAAAATTCCCACTTCCTAGGTCAGTCCACCTCCATGTGGTTAGACTGGTTCGTGACCCACTTGAGGCACTTAGCCCTGTATGGTGTTCTGGGCTTACCCTCGTGACAGCACCATTTTCGGGTCTTAGCCCAGTGCTCTGAGGTAGTACAGACGTCAGCAACGCCAAAAGGCAGACATATCTCATTCTAAACTGCAAACGTTCCAAACTGTCCCCTTTCCAGCCTTTTCTCCAATTTTTAAGGCAGTTTGAGAAAAAAAAACAAAAAAAACCCTAGTTCCTGGAGCTAAGTGAGGTGATCTTTTCCACCTCCATGCGCCATCCCACAAGAAGGCGAGTCCCCTTAAAAAAATATAAAGCTGTGCCTCCCAACAGTCTCTTAGTTTCCACCTCTCTCAGCCATCATATTCCTGATGTCGCTTACTTCGTGTCTCCCCCCCAGCACCTCCGCAGTTGCCTAGTGGCTGGAGGCGGGGCCTGCCGGTCTGCCCGTGTTGCATTAAGGCGCTTCACTGTTATCCGCTTCCCATTCACATCTCCCCCAGATCCTCCCCATAGCATCAACAGAGAAAGAGAGACCCTCCCCCATATCCCCCCGCACTGTACATATCCGGGCCCATGAAGTTACCCTCATCCACAACAAGCGATCGAGAGGAAGAGCCATACCACACCCTCCTCCACTTACCCCAGCACTCCCCTTCCCCCGTCCTCCTTCATCTTCAAGCCTCACGTTCGGGGAAAGATGAGAGGAAGGGCAAACAGTAGCCATCCGTCTTCTCCGAGGCTCAGTCTCTGTTACATCTTTGCCGGAGCTTCCCACAAGAGACGCCACCCATGAGGAGGGGGGAGGAAAGATAAAACCACAAGGACACACAGAGTCCCTTACCATCCTAGCAGAACCCCGTCCCCCCCACTTCAATTAGCGTGGCCCCCTCGGCTCTATCAGTTCAAGCCCACTTCAAGTTCCACGTCTCATCAGTATTCATCAGTTGATGTCCCCATCTGCCATTCATGTTATAGGTCCCCAATAACTGTTATTCATATCCGATCACAGCCCTCGCTTTCACTTTCAATTTACCGATCGATCCACAGGGGAAGCCATTGCCTGATTCCTTGCTTCGATTCCAGGAGCCTCTCGTGAAGTCATGTCAGCTAGTTGCACTGCTGTAACATAGGGTTTGAGAAGTGCAGTGACATCTGCTCGCAGATTAGTGTTTTGCGGATTGGCATGGCGCGTCAGCCCTTTTCGCGCCACCGACCAGGCTGAGCGTTTCAGTTCCTTCTCAATTCTTTCTTTCTCAAGACCTGGAACATTTATCCCAGTCTCCTCCAGAAATCCCCTGGCTTCCAGAAGGTCCTCATAAATTTTAATACCTTGTCTAGTCTCCACTCTTAGGCGCGCTGGAAATAACATCTGCGCCTTTAGGTTTCTGGTTCTAAGCTGTTTCAAAATGGACCACATGGTGCGGCGAGCTTCTTGGACCCCTGCCATGTAGTCATTATCCAGCGTTATGCGATGGGTTCCGAACATAATTTTTTGTTGTTTCCAGGCTCTCTTAAGGATCTCCTCCTTTGCAGCATCGTTAGTTAGTCTTATCACGAACGATCTTGGGCGAGCATTAGGACCCACAGGACGCTGTGTGAGGGAACGATATGCTCGATCCATGGAGATGTCAAGCTCTGGAGGTAATTTTAATAAGTCTTTCAGCATTTTTTGAAGAAAGGTAATTACATCGGTGGATCCTTCCTCAGCTCCTTCAGGTATGCCGTAGATTCAGAGGTTTTGTCTCCTGCTCCTCCCTTCTAAATCATCTATTTTAGCCCGTAGTTCCCTTTTCCTTGCCATTAAGAACAACAAGAGACGGTCATGGCGGTCCGCTTGTTCCAAGACTGTAGTCAGCCCCAGCTCCAGCTTGTCTGTTCTGTGTTCGATTTTCCTGATGTCGGATTTTAATTCAGTCAGTGAAATGTCTATTTTTTGCACCGTTTTTGCTGTCTGTAAAATCGAGACCACTAGTTGCGAGCAGTCCTCCTCTGGCCCTGCGTCCACCACCATGATTTCCTCGTCTTCATTAGGCCCCGATAGTCTCGATCCCTTTTCATCTTGTAGCATAAGTTGTAGTTTCTGGACCGGAGTCTGTGCGTTTTTAGTGAACCCTGCTTTCGATCTTGTTATTTTGGCTGGTGATTGCATGTTTAATTCTTGTGGATGCCTATCGATTTGATTTTAGGCTGGGAGGTATTCTGGCTCTAGGCTGCCATTCAGGCTGCTGACGTCACCGGAAGTCAGTTAAAGTAGTTCTGATGCCGGTCACCCCGGCCCCACCCGACGTCAACTCTGGGACCCCCCTTCACAACAGATGCTGGTACACCGGACATTGGAGGCCAACGACGGGGCAGCTGATGCCCTCCGTCGTTGCCTCAAAGACAGACGCTGGTGCCTACAGGCACCGGTGCCAGGGGTTCGGACCTGACGACGGGGCCGGCACCGTCTCTGGTGCACCTCCTCCTCCTGCGTCTAGTTCCTCAAAACTGAACCTTTTGCAGGTAAAGGAGCTGTTTTCCCACTGGTGGGACACGGTCAAACACGATCTCCTAGTGGGTGTGCCTCCTCCCACGCCTCAGCCCATCCTGGTTCCAGATAACCCAGGGTGCCCTGTTCTTGATCCAGTCCCAGTCTCTGAGCCTTCTGATCAAGAGACAGGGAAGGAGCCTGCAGCACCTAAAAAACATAAAGACGAGGTACAGGAGGACTAGGTCCAGCAGTTCCTCCCGCTCTCCCTCCCTGGACAAGAGGTGCAAGAGGAGACGACATAGATCCCCATCCTCTTCAACCTTGGACTCATATGTCGACTCTGACACTTCTCTTGCTGACTCAGATGTCGAACTGGATTTAGGGGATACAGAGGGGCACTCAAAATCTCCTCCCCCCCCCCCGGATGACACCAGTTTCATGCAGGTGATGAGGCACATCCAGGCAAACATGGGTTGGGACACTGTGGCTCTGGACCCCGAGCGACTGCAGTTGGCTAAATACCTCTGCCAAAAAGACCCTAAGCCGGTGGTCACCCCTCCCATGGTTAACACTTTTGAGAACGTCACATTCGCTTCCTGGAAGTGCCCTCACTCCTCCTTTGCCATGCCCAAGAAGGATCATCAGCTCTACCAGGTCCCTAAGGACCACATCTTCCTGGCCGAACCACCTGCAGCAGACTCCGTGGTGATTTCAGCAGCTCATGACTGTTCGCAGAGGCCCAATCACCTGAGCACCCAGCTGTTTGACGGAGTCAAAGCAGCTAGATTCCATGGGATGTAAGGTGTACTCTACTGCCACCTGCAGTATCAGGAGTCTCAACTTCCTGACACACATGGTCCAATTCCAGAATGCCCTTTGGGAACAGGGAATGAACACTGTATAAAACATGCCCGATTGCCCTCAGCGGGCAGAGCTTGCCAAGCTGCTGCAGACTGGCTCAGACGTGGGTATCCACGTTCTGAGGTCGGCCTATGACTCTGCGGATACATCCTCAAGGGCGGCCGCTACTGGCATTTGCCTCCAATGCCATACTTGGCTTTGGGTTTCTGGGTTCGATCCAGATGTGCAGATGAACATTCTGGAAGCTCCCTTTAAGGGCTCTGTGCTTTTCGGTGAAAACACAGAGAAGATTATCACCAAGCTGCAGGACTCCGGTAAGGCCATCCGAACCATGCAGTCCATGTACCACTCGAAGCAGGAGCGACCTCTGAAGCCCCATTTTCGTTGTCATGGGGGACATCAGCCTCAGCAACCTCGCTACCAGTCCCACTCGTAGCGAGGCAGCTTTAGTCATAGGGGCTCCTTGGCCTCCTCCTTTAGACAGGCTAAACCAGCTATTATCGCCCTCCCTTCCCCTCCCACTGCCTGACTATTCAGGACACCCTCCTCCCCTGGACGCCCTGTCGGGGGAACCAGTCAGAGGACACTTTTCTCTCTACGCAGATACCTGGAGCCAATTGACCTCCGACCAGTGGGTCCTGGAGCTTGAGGGGTTTGGGCACTCCATTGAGTTCGATGCCATCCCTCCGGACAGACCTCCACCCCATCCCGCTATCCCAGGGAACACCGGGCGCTGATCCGAAAGGATATCCAATCTCTTCCGGACAAAAACGCCATTGAGCCGGTACCCCCAGCTGAGTGAGAGACAGGGTTCTTCTTCCTGGTCCTGAAGAAGTCGGGAGACCTCAGACCTATTCTGGACCTCAGTGATCTAAACCAGTGGGTCTCCTATCAGAGATTCTGTATGGTCTCCCTCCCTATTCTCCTGCCCTTAATTTCAGTGGGAGTCTGCCTGGGATCCCTGGACATGCAGGATGCCTATCTGCATATCCCTATTGCCAGGGGTCATTGAAGATTTCTGAGGTTCAGATTTGAAGGCAAGGGCTATCAATTCACAGTCCTCCCCTTCAGTCTCTCTTCAGCCCCCAGGGTATTCACCAAGTGCTTTGCAGTGGTCGCCACAGCACTTTGGAGACTGGGCCACTTTGTGTTGCCTTATCTGGACAACTGGCTCCTCCTGACTCCTTCCAGGCCCCGCCTATTGGAAACCATCAGGGACTCCCTCTCGCTGTTCCAGTGCCTGGGGATCACTGTCAGCAGGGACAAGTCTCAACTTCTCCCATCCCAGAAGCTCCAGTTCATCAGAGCTCTTCTGGATACCACCCTCAGGAAAGTGTTTCTTCCCTCCGACAGAGCAGGTCGGATTCAGGTCTTGGCGTACCAGTCTGTACAGCCTCAAGGGTCCCTACAAGACTCCTCCTCAGGCTGCTAGGGCACATGGCAGCCGCCATAGTTTCTGTCCTTCTGGCACGGCTGCACATGCAGACCTTTCAGTGGTCATTAAGAGTCCAGTGGGATCTTAAACAGGACGATTTGGACGCCTTGATACGGATCTCGTAGCCAATCCACCGAGAATTGTGCTGGTGGATGTTGTCACAAAACTTACTGGCGGGTATCCCTTTCCATGTAGGAGCCCTGACCCAGATTCTGACCACGGACGCATCGTCCTCTGGAATGGGGCGCCCACTTATCTTGGTCCCCGATAGAGGAAGATCTGCATATCAACATTCTGGAATTGAGAGCAGTCCTGTATGCTCTTCAGGCCCTGGTCTCGGTCCTAGTGCCTGGCCACCTGTTGGCCCAGACAGACAATGCTTCAGTGATGTTCTACATCAACAAACAAGGTGGCACACACTCGTACCCTCTCTGCCGGGAAGCCATGCGGGTGTGGGACTGGACTCTGGAGCATCAGCTCTTCTTGACAGCAGTTCACGTTCCAGGAGAACAGAACGTTGTTGTTTTTTTTTGAAATTGTCTTTTTATTTAATTTATAAATGCAACAATTTTACAGGCAGCGATACATCACTTATTAATACCATCACAATACATTACATCTGTACTTGTAGCAGTCGTAATACGGGAAAATAAATTAACATCTTATTACTTCAGTATCCAGAGAATCATAATTACTCATTTTGAGTTCAGTCTGTGATCCATTCAAATCAAATCAGGCATAGCACGGTGAGCCCTCCCCCTATCCCTCCCAGATTTTATTCCCATTAAAATTCAAGGAGCATCACAGATCATATCCCGAGTGTCTTTTCAGTGCAAAAGAAGAGCAAAATTACATATTTAGTACATAGCTTAAGGTACAAAATCATCATAATGATTTAGTTGGTATGATATCCACTTTTGCCATTGTACATCAAAATTTTGAACTTTGTCCATCATCTTGGCTGAGAGTCGCTCAAGGGCATATATCTCCCTGGACAAAACAATCCAGGCTTTTTCAGTGGGTAGTTTATTTGTAAACCACAGTCTAGTGATAATTTTGTAGGCTGCTGTTATAAATTTTTAAATTTGTTTCAGCAAGTTTTTGTCAATTCGCAGACCTTTTGGTTTAATAAAAGTCAGTATAAATGTGGGAGTGAATAAATCAGTGGTGTCATAAATTGTACTCAGCTCCTCGAGGATCTCCTTCCAAAACTTGGATAGCTTAGGACATGACCAAAGGACATGGCTCTGATTTGTTCTATCATCCCCAAATTCTCTCCAATACTGTCCCTCCCCTAATTCTCCCATACAAGCCAGCAAGGCTGGTGTGCAGAAGAAACGAGAATAGAGTTTCCACATGTATTCACACCAGTATGGTGAGAAAAAGATTTTTATAGTTGGTAAAGCAGAGTCATTCCAGTCCTGCTCACTGATACCTGTAGTTTTTGTTCCCATCTAAACCTGATTGAGTTGGCCGAGTCTCCCTGTCTTTCATTTAAGGCCTTATATATTTCACTAATCAGGTGAACAGAGGTCGTTCCTCTGATATGAGCTTTTAACAGTTGTATTATTTGGGTAGGGTTTTTACTTAGGGCCGCGAGGGACCGTTCGTATGGCTGAAGGTATGATTTAAGATGTAAATAAGAAATAAAATATTTATGGGGAAAGTGATAGTCCTTCTGAAGGGAGACAAGAGGAAGGAGACCTGTTCTGCCCACTAACTGGAAAATGAATAAAATGCCATATCTCTGCCATTGAACTACATAGGGGCCTGAGGGGCCTGCTGTCAAATTTGCATTATACTTCAGTGTTCCCAAGAACAATTTTTTAGGTAATGTAAAATAATCGTTACTGACATTAAACCATATTTTTAAGGGTTCCTTGGTGAACTTCGGATAATTCATTATCCCTTGGTATTTGGGGGGTGTCCCAAAAAGGAGCTCCTGAGTGTTGTATAGGTCTCCCCAGGTTACTTCCAATTGTTTCCAGTGTGCATCATACTGTTTATTTAGCCAGTGTAGGACTACCTTTAACTGTGCTGCCATCGCATACTTTTTGAGGTCAGGGAGGTTAAGGCCACCTCTCTCTCTGGCCAGTTGCATATCTAATTCTGGGACGCTTTCCGCTCCAAATAAAGCGGGATATCGTTCTGTCCCATGCCTGGAAATATGTTTTAGCTGGGGTGAAGGGCAGTGTCTGAAGAAAGAACAATATGCAGGGAAATGCATTCTGCTTAATTGTATCTATCCTACTTAAAAAGCTTAGGGGGAGTCGTGACCAACGAGCTAGATCTTCTGTCAATTTTAGGGTTAAAGGTTTGAGATCTGAGAGCTCTACATGAATGGGATTTCTTGTGAACTTTATTCCCAAGTATCTCAATTATCTGTGCCACTTAAAGGGGAAGTCTTTTTTTGAAGAGGGAAGGAGGTAATTGTATGTCAATACCTCGGTTTTTGATTTGTTAATTTTATATCCTGCTAGCTTACCAAATGTTTGTAGCTATTTCCATACCTCTGGGATAGATTGTTCAGACTTGGTAAGAGCCAGCAGAATATCGTCCGCAATTAGTGATATCTTGTGCGGGTGACCTACCAGTGGAAGACACTCTATGTCCCTAGAAGATCTGATGGCAATGGCCAGGGGTTAGAGATATAGAGCAAACAACATTGAGGACATTGGGCATCCCTGGCGGGTGCCCCTAGAGAGCTGGAATGTATCTGAAAGTGCCCCATCCACCTTAACATTTGCTTTAGGGGAGGTGTAACCCCTCCGCAAATGGGGGTTCCCAAAAGACTTCCAGGAGATGGCTTGAATGCTCCAAGCCTGAATGGTGTTTGGCATTTAAGCCATTTATCAGTGAGTGTTTTTAGAGCCTCTGGTACTGTCTCTTTAAGAGCTGTCTGCTTGCAGACATAATTAGTTTATATGGGGGGAATGTGTGTTTCTCTGTTTGAGTACCACTCAAACTGCTGCCAGTTCACTCCATTTTTGCAGTCACTAGGAGTGCAAAGGGAACCTATCTGAAAGATGTAACTGTTTGCCAGAAATTATTTAGAGTAATAATGAAATTACAGTTTGTCTAACCTGCTTTCTTTGCAGTCAGAACTGTGTCTGCTAGTTCCCATTCTAGTTTTGAACTGCTGAACTGGACCAATCAGTGTGGGGTAAGCTAGCTCTAAAATGGTGCCTTGACTAATCAGAACTTGGACTCATAATCTGAGCCAGCCACAAGAGGATTGTATGGGCAGTGACTCTGGGAGATGTAGTTAGACTTCAGTGCCTTTTTGGACCAACAGCAGCAGTCTATGTGAGTGACAGCCAATCCAGTCAAGAACTGGGAGGAACTCAAAGGAAGTGCCCGGTTTTGTCGGTTGGGTTTCAGTTGAGCTTTGGCAGTGAAGAAGGAAGGAGCCCTGTGCTTTTCAGTGTGCAGTTTTAGTCAAAAACGTGTGTAAGGCCCAGAGTTCGGGTCTGCAGCTTGTGTAACAGCTTGTTAGGACTGAATCCGTCCTGTGAAAAGAATCAAAGGATCTCTGAAGAGTAGAAACCAGGCTCACCTGTAGAAGACTGGAGGAATTGCTGAAAATTGCACTCGGTCTGTCAGAACTGAATCTGCTGTGTGTTCTCCGGGTATTGTGCAGTAATTGCGATCGGGATACAGATGCAGCCTGCCTGGTATAGTGCTTTCTTTTATATGGATGTGTGAAGAGGTTTGTGTACCTCAAGTGAGCCCTGCTGACATTGAAGGACCCTATCTTATTTGGAGGTCGTGAGTACTAATTCAGGTCGCTCCTGTTGAATTGCCACATTAAATCCAAATGGAATTACTGTACTGTTGACTGTTTAATTCTCCTTTCTCTGTGTGAAAGGGCCCTACCAGCTGCCACGGTTTGGACTAGCCACTAGGGCTTGGGTACCAGGGACAGTAACTGATAGGGATCGGCCTGCACAGAGCCATAGGTAGATTATTAGAGTGATAAGCTGATTAACCTGATTTCCTGTCCTTGTTATATCCCCTAAATAAATCAGAGCTGCTTGTTTCAGCAAAGTTATACTGCCTGAGGTATTTGTCTATGTTAAGTACTGTACTGTGATTGTTGCACTGCATCTCATTTCACAGGAGGTCCCAGTGCCGAACCAGACCTGGGGTAAGTGTATACTGTGAAGGTAATTCTGATATATTGTGTGGGCCACTAGTGGGAAGAAAGGGGGGTTGCAGTGTCCCAGAGGGCTGTGACCAAGTTAGTTTAACTATTGCAAACCCTGACCTCTGGGTGGAGGCACCCGCCATTGGATCCAGGCCCCTCAAACTGTTAGTGGCAAATCAGGCAGGGGTAGTAGCCCCTGGGATAGCGCCATCTAGGGGTTACATCTTGGAGGCTCACCGCTGGATTGTGTGTCTCTAGTGGCCATATTACGAACCACTGTTAAGAAAAAATGGGTACCCGACAGAAGTGGCTGTGCACCGGCTGGTGGAGTGTGTACTGGGGAGGAGATCGACCTCAAAATGCTATGCTTATCCTGGACATCCCCTGGGTATCAATACGGACACTGTGCAGGAGTACTTTCCAAGGTGGAAGGTTTACAAAACCCTGTGGTGGTGGGTCGGCATGCTAATCTGCTCACCCACACTTTCCTGGTCTAGTAGAGTTTAAGGATCCCATAGATAGCTCCAAGTGCCACAGACCATTACCCCAGAGGGAGCCCTCACTGCTTGGAGAGTGATAACTAAGGACAGTAAAGACCGGGGGAATCAGCCCCACCACTATCTGAAACTTTTGAGGAGAAATTTGCTGAATGGTTGCTGGGAGAGGGAAAACTGTGGAGGACTTGAAGAAACTATTCTTGCCACCTGGGGTGTTCCTCCCCAACACCCTCTCCTGCTCCAGTGCCCGTAATGGTGGCTGAACCAATGCAGACTCCTATTTCTGCACCTGCCATTAGTCGACTCTTACGAAGGTTGAGGATCTTCTGGCACCCTCCCACCCCCAAGGGGAGGATGACTGGGAGACCTGGATAGACTATGTTGCCCTCCAAGTGCTAGAATGGCAATGCTCGAAGGTGAAAAGCTAAGAGGGTTAGTGAGAGCCTCTGAGGTCCTGCCCTGGCTACCATCCGTGCTAAACGGGCCAGTAACCCTGAGCGACTGCACAGGCCTATCTTGAGGCCTTGGAGAATGTGTATGGGAGCCCAGATTCTGATGAGGACCTATGGTGGAGAGTAAGAGATGCACAACAGTACCAAGGGAGTTGTTGTCTGTGTATGTATCTCGGCTGGAAAAATTGTTGCAAGAATGCCTCAGAAAAGGTAGTTTGCCAGCGATTGAACTGGACCGAACAGGCTGGACAGGATCCTTAAGTCTGCCCCTTCTCAGAACTGCTGTTGCTAGTCGCCTGGCAGATTGACTGGAATCCCACCCTCCTATGATGAGTTAATGAGAGAAATTGAGGAGTTGAGAAAGACGACCTCGGGAGGACCTGCACCAATAGCTGCGGCTACGACCCGGTGACTGAGGTGACCCATCAAGTGAAGTTCAGGGGCAGAGGTTGGCAGTCAATGAGTGCTCTGACAAGGAAAAGATATGTCACAATGGGGCGAACTGTTGAGAGAGATCCGGAATTCAAAAACAGTCCTTTATGAAGGCCACGCCTGCAAGTACGGGCCCTGACCTATATCCGACTGCATCTGCTATGGGGTGGGGTACCCACCCATGTATCTCCTGCTGATAACAGCTCCAACTCGATTCCTTGACCATGGAAGTGGAGAACTGACGAGATGTCTCCAAATGCTTATCACGCACTGAGACAGAGATGGCACCAAGGTTTCCAGTTAGTAATACCCCCTGGCTCCCAGTGTGGCGCCTCGCCAGCTCAAACTCCAGAAAGTATGTTTTGCTATAATTGTGGGAAAGATGGGCACATGAGGAAATGCCAGTCCCCAAAAGACACTGACAAAGTTGCATATAGGCTACAAGGAGAGCTTGAGAAGAAATCAGTGGTTAAGAGGTGCGACATGATCCCAGTGAGGGCACCAAAATGCTAATTCACGCCCTTTGTGGCAAGGTCAGTTGCCCAGGCCCCACTACCGCCTCTCCAGACTGGTCCAGAATAGTGGGTCCCTCCATGGAGACCACTGTAAAGGTGAATGGAGTGTCTACAAGAGCTGTATTAGACAGTGGCTCCCAAGTGACAATTATGTTCCAGGATTGGTATCAGAAGCATTTGTCAGACGTGACCTTACAACCATTAGAAGGACTGCATGTATGGGGGTTAAGTGAGAAGGCCTACCCTATTCCGGTATATCCGAATTTGGCTGTCTTTCCCCACCTCCATTGGCTGGAGTGGCCGAACAAGTAGAGACCCTAGCCTTAGTGTGTCCCCACTGGACTGTATGATGGTGTCCTTTGTTGATTGGAACAAATGCTCATATGTTCGGAAGGCTGGCACAGTTGTGTTATGAAAACAGGGTCAAAGACTAGTAGAGCTTTAAGAGTTCCGCTTTAATTAAGAAGGCCTATGAGGCACAGAGAGATGCTGAAAAAACAGAACCAGAGGAACCGTCGGAATTGTATGGAAGAAGGATCCTGAGTCTCTGATCCTGCGCCAATGCCCAGTGTACCTTACAGGGAGAGGTCCGTATCAGAAAGGATGTTAAGAATAAAATATTAATGTTGGATGCACCAGGCATGGAAATTGCCAGAGGGACTGCTGGTCAAGCCTAGTATTTTGCCGCTAGAGCCCATGCTTATGCCAGAAGGGTAATGGTCCAAGTTCATAATGTGTCTGAAAGAGACATTCGAGTAAACAGAGGTTGCATCCTGGCTAATGTGCATTGTGCAGACACTGCAGTGCTACCCAGCAGCAAGAGTTCAAGGAAGAATGACAGAGTAACTCCTGACTTGTTTGATTTCGCGACTCCCGCTGCCAGCTGAATGGAAAGTGAGGATCAGTGAGAAGCTTGCCCAGAGAGACCAGGTGTTTTCTTTAAAGGAATGGGATGTAGGATGCGGCAAGGAGCTGAGCACAATATCCGCTGCATGACGAAAGACCATTTCGTGAGGTCTCGACGCCTGGCACCTGCTGACATAGATGATGTGAGACGGCATCTGCAAGAGATGTTAGCTGCTGTGTAATACAAGAATCCAGAAGCCCTTATGCTTCCCCATTGTGGTAGTGAGGAAAAAGAATGGAACAGTAAGGATGTGTGTGGATTATCGCACCTTAAACCGGGCGGACTATCCTGATCAGTACACAATGCCCCGCATTCAGGATGCTTTGGACTGCCTAAACGGGAGCAAGTGGTTCTCTGTGCTGGATCTCCGCGGTGGGTACTACCAGATCCCGATGGCCCCAGAGGACCGTGAGAAGACGGCCTTTATCTGTCCGCTATTTCTATGAATTCATGGAGGATGCCTCAAGGGATTTCAGGTGCCCCAGCCACTTTTCAACGATTGGTGGAGCGTGCAGTGGGGGACATGAACTTACTAGAGTGCCTGGTATACCTAGATGATGTTATTGTGTTTGGCAGCTCACTGGAGGAACATGAGAGCAGATTATTTAAGGTATTGGACCGACTGGAGGACTTTGGCCTTAAACTGTCCATTGATAAGTGTCAATTCTTTCAAACATCAGTAAAGTATGTGGGACACATAGTATCCACCGAGGAATAGAGACCGACCAAGTAAAGTTGAGGCCTTGACCACCTGGCCACAGCCCAAAATCTAAAAGAACTGCAAAGATTCCTGGCATTCTGTGGTTATTATCGGCGCTCATCAAGGATTATTCAAGAGTGATCCGCCTTTACTTAACCTTACTCAAGGGTATCCCCAACCCACAAAAAATACCAAAAGTCAGCCCCTCAAGACTGAAAGAGTGTATTTTCATCCGAGTGAAGTATTTGGGGCCCGCTGGACTCCTGATTGTGAGACTGCTTTTCATGAGATCATATCAACTTACCCATGCTCCAGTGCTGGCCTATGCCGATCCAAGAAAACCTTACGCCCTGCACACTGATGCTAGCTTGCAAGGGTTGGGGGCTGTGTTGTACCAAGAGCACAGAATGGCCTGAGACCAGTGGCCTTTGCCAGTAGAAGCCTGACCCCATCCGAAAAGAACTATCCTGTACATAAGTTAGAGTTCCTAGCTTTGAAGTGGTCTTGTTACGACCAATTCCATGGAGTACTTGTATGGGGCTAAAATACTAGTAAAACTGACAATAATCCTTTGACCTATGTGCAGACCTCAGCTAAGTTGGATGCCACTGGCCATAGGTGGCTTTCTGCATTATCTACATATGACTATGCTCTCGAATACCGAGCAGGTCTGAACCACATAGATGCTGATGCTTCTCCGGAGGCCTGTTCCCAGAATGATTGGGTCCGATTGCAGAACCTGACATTCGGGCACTCTGCCGGAAGTTTGACAGGGAGGAACAAATGTCCACGGACGCAGTGGACTGCATGGTGGATTGCTTGGGAGCCTCTGAGAATTGCATACCTGCTGCTTATTGCCACTTTTCTGCAATAGACATTGGTGCACTGCCTCAGCTGGACAATGACTAGTATTCGGGCTCAATCCCGCGATCCCATGATCAAAGCAGCTTTAGAAGCCCTCTATGCAGGAAAAGATTGTCCAAATTACGCCCACTGATTTGAGAACTGCAGTGTTATACAAAGAAGGTCCTAAGTTGAAACTGATCAATAAACTGTTATACAGAGAAACAGTAGACAGAGGGGACAAGTAGACAAACAACAACTAGTGCTGCCCACTGCCTTCGAGACTCAGTACTGAGGTCCTTGCACAACCACATGGGGCACCTTGGTATAGACAGAACACTTGACTTGGTGAGATCCAGATTCTATTGGCCTAAGATGGGGCTGATGTGGAGCAACACATTCGAACTTGTAGTCGCTACTTACGAGGAAAGCTTTGCCCCAGAGGGCTGCCCTCTGTTAACATCACCACCAGTGCACCCATGGAGCTTCTCTGTATTGATTTTCTAAGTTTGGAGTCAGATCAAAGAAATATCAGTAATGTGCTGGTGGTCACTGACCATTTCACGAGATATGCCCAAGCTTTCCCACCAAAGACCAGAAAGCATCCACTGTAGCCAAAGTACTTGTAGAAAACTTTTTGTTCACTATGGGGCTCCACAAAGAATCCATTCTGATCAAGGGAGACTTTGAGAGTCGCCTGATCAAAGAGATGCTTTCTCTGTGGGAGTGCGAAAGTCCAGAACCACTCCTTACCACCCCAGGGGACCCACAGCCTGAACGTTTCAACCGCACTTTGCTAGATATGCTGAGGCACCCTGCACCCAAAGGACAAGCCTAGATGGAGCCAACAAATTAGCACCCTGGTACATGCTTATAACTGCACCAAAAGTGATGCCACTGGATTCTCCCCTACCGCCTGATGTTTGGAAGAGAAGCTCACTACCAGTAGATGTGTGTTTGGGGTCTCCTGATGGGGTTCAAGCTGACAACTATTTACAGTATGTGCAAAAGTTAAGGCCCAGCTAACTCATGGCACTAACTGGCTCAAACCATGGCTGCCAAAAGAAATCTGGCCAACAAAGAAAGGTATGATAAAAGGTGAAAGTTACAGGAACTCCAGGAGGGAGATCGAGTATTGCTAAGAAATCTGGGACTGCATGGCAAGCACAAGATTGCTGACAGATGGCACCATCTCCCTCACATTGTAGTGGGCAAACTAGATGATCTGCCAGTGTACAAAGTAAGGCCTGAGAATAATTCAAAAGATGTAAAAACAATGCATAGAAATCATTTACTGCCCATTGGACAAATCTTAATTGAGTCTGAGCCCTAGAAGATGCCCCTCTGGACCAGTGATTAGAGCTGCTGAAGAAAGATCAAGAAAGTCTGCACCTACAGAAGCAAAGTTAAAGTGTTCCCTCCACAAGTCCCAGTTGAGCATGACTGTCAGTCCATATCGGAAGAGTGAGAGTGACTTTGAATACTATCCTTCTTACTAACTGAGTCAATTGTTTCGGGCAATCCCTAGTCAATACTGGAGACAAAGCTGGGCCTTCTGGACTGTCTAAGCTCCCAGCTTCATCCCTGGAGCCAATGCTCCCAGAAAGTGAAGTGCAAGCATCAGATCAGATGAAATGGAATCATTGTGCATGGTTGAACTGTTTGAGCTTTCAGGGAGGAAAATGATAGATTGGGGCAGACTGGTGATACACCGAACAAGAAGAGTATTTTGAGTGCCCTGACAGTCCACTGCCAGTGTCCCAAAGCTCCATGCGAGCCAAATGTTGTGGACTCAGAAACTGTAACTCCTGGAGCTGAGTGCCCCAAGTTCTAGCCTCTCTACCCCATGGAGACTCCCCTGACAAGTGAGGACAATGCTGAAAATGAGGCTCAGAGTGCAGAGACTATAACAGTTCCCCTAGAAAGACTGGTCGAGCTGTAAAGCCTGTGGTGCACCTCAGTTATGATTCACTTGGGAGGCCTGTGGACTTGCTCTCAATGTTGTCCATAAAGGAGTGTATGTGTCCCAGCTCATTGCCCAAACTGAGCATCAGTGCTAACCTGGGTTACTTGTGTTGCTCTTTCTATATGGTGCCCTGCCCCATCCAGCCCCAAGGTAACTGATAGGAAGGGCCCCTCTTCAGGTTTCATGTACAAGAGGTAATAACTTGAGTTATGGTACAATGTGTATGTAATACTGTGTAAAGAGTGACGTACTGCAATGTTTCAGAAATGTGTTCTGTGAAAATGATATATTGACTGATGATTACATGTGCGAGCCTAATGCAAATGTATATGGTTGCAGTTAAAACTTATGGGTACTTGCTTGACGCGGACGCCAAGCTTTCCCAGGCCAGGAAGGTGTAAACCCATCTGCAAATGGGGTTCCCAAAAGACTTCAGGAGATGGTTTGAATGCTCCAAGCCTGAATGGTGTTTGGCATTTAAGCCATTTATCAGTGAGTGTTTTTAGAGCCTCTGGTACTGTCTCTTTAAGAGCTGTCTGCTTGCAGACATAATTAGTTTATATGGGGGGACTGTGTGTTTCTCTGTTTGAGTACCACTCAAACTGCTGCCAGTTCACTCCATTTTTGCAGTCACTAGGAGTGCAAAGGGAACCTATCTGAAAGATGTAACTGTTTGCCAGAAATTATTTAGAGTAATAATGAAATTACAGTTTGTCTAACCTGCTTTCTTTGCAGTCAGAACTGTGTCTGCTAGTTCTCCATTCTAGTTTTGAACTGCTGAACTGGACCAATCAGTGTGGGGTAAGCTAGCTCTAAAATGGTGCCTTGGACGAATCAGAACTTGGACTCATAATCTGAGCCAGCCACAAGAGGATTGTATGGGCAGTGACTCTGGGAGATGTAGTTCAGACTTCAGTGCCTTTTGGACCAACAGCAGCAGTCTATTGTGAGTGACAGCCAATCCAGTCAAGAACTGGGAGGAACTCAAAGAAGTGCCTGATTTGTCGGTTGGAGTTTCAGTTGAGCTTTGGCAGTGAAGAAGGAAGGAGCCCTGTGCTTTTCAGTGTGCAGTTTAGTCAAAAACGTGTGTAAGGCCCAGAGTTCCGGTCTGCAGCTTGTGTAACAGCTTGTTGGGACTGAATCCGTCCTGTGAAAAGAATCAAAGGATCTCTGAAGAGTAGAAACCAGGCTCACCCTGTAGAAGACTGGAGGATTGCTGAAAATTGCACTCGGTCTGTCAGGAACTGAATCTGCTGTGTGTTCTCCCGGTATTGTGCAGTAATTACGATCGGGATACAGATGCAGCCTGCCTGGTATAGTGCTTCTTTTATATGGATGTGTGAAGAGGTTTGTGTACCTCAAGTGAGCCCTGCTGACATTGAAGGACCCTATCTTATTTGGAGGTCGTGAGTACTAATTCAGGGTCGCTCCCTGTTGAATTGCCACATTAAATCCAAATGGAATTACTGTACTGCTGACTGTTTAATTCTCCTTTTCTCTGTGTGAAAGGCCCCTACCAGCTGCCACGGTTTGGACCAGCCACTAGGGCTTGGGTACCCGGGACAGTAACTGATAGGGATCGGCCTGTGCACAGAGCCATATAGATTATTAGAGTGATAAGCTGATTAACCTGATTTCCCCTGTCCTTGTTATATCCCCCAAATAAATCAGAGCTGCTTGTTTCAGCAAAGTTATACTGCCTGAGGTATTTGTCTATGTTAAAGTACTGTACTGTGATTGTTGCACTGCATCTCATTTCACAGGAGGTCCCAGTGCGGAACCAGACCTGGGGTAAGTGTATACTGTGAAGGTAATTCTGATATATTGTGTGGGCCACTAGTGGGAAGAAAGGGGTTGCAGTGTCCCAGAGGGCTGTGACCAAGTTAGTTTAACTATTGCAAACCCTGACCTCTGGGTGAGGCACCCGCCATTGGATTCAGGCCCCTCAACCTGTTAGTGGCAAATCAGGCAGGGGTAGTAGCCCCTGGGATAGCGCCATCTAGGGGTTACAGAGGCATAAATATTTTGTAATTGTTTTATAAGTTGTTCCGGGAATCCAAAGTGCTCCAGAGTCTGCCATAAAAAAAGACCAGCTGACCCAGTCGAATGCCTTTTCGGCATCTAACCCCAGTAGCACTAAAGGGACTTGTCTTTCTATGGCATGATCTACAAAGAAATGTGCACGCCTTATGGCATCGTGGGCCTGTCTGCCCTTAATAAAGCCCACTTGATCAGGGTCAATAATAGCTGGTAGTAAATGGTCTTCTAGAGGCCATGGCTGACATGAACATTTTGTAATCATAATTTAGCATTTAAATGAGGCGAAATGAGGTGGGGTGTTTAACATTTTTATGGGGTTTAAGTGTGGTTGATATGGTGGCATATTGTCATGTGGGTGTGGGGGGGTTCTCCCTCCTGGACCGCATGTAGGGCCGGGAGTAATATGGGTAGTAGCAGCTTTTTGAATTTGTTATAAAATTCAGAGGTATACCCATCTGGACCTGGCGCTTCAGGGTCTGAGCTTCTTTTAGAACTTGGAGTAGTTCTCCCTCTTTGATTGGCGCCAGCAAGGCTTCAGCCTGTAGTGGGCCGATTCGTGGTATTGGTAAACTCTGTAAATATGATTTAATGTTATCTATGGGAATTTCCTCTTCTTTAGTGTACAACTCATGGTAAAACCGCTGTAGAATAAATCTAATTTCTTGGGGTCTTTTTGCTAATCTCCCTGTTTTAGGATCTACCATGCTGATTATTTTCGTTCTGGTTCTCTGTTCTCTCAATTTTCTTGCTAAATTTCTGGAGGCCTTCGGTTCCCCCTCATATGATATCTTAACTTTAGATAACATAGTTTTTGTTTTACCAATTGGTCTACAATTTTTTGTAGCTTTTGTTTTACAATTCTTAATCGTTGTCATATTGTGGGGTCCTATTGATCTGGCCAATGCTGTAAATGTAATAGCTCCTCCTGCCGGTCTTTATGTGTTTTTTCCCTCTGCCGTTTTTTAATGACAGAAAATCGTATAATCTCTCCTCTCAATGCTACTTTTAAAGTATCCCACACAATTGTGGGGCAACTGCATGTTGCGTGTTTTCTTGTTTAGTTCTAGGTACAGCCTCCTGGACCAAGTCAAGGAACTCTGGGTCCCTAAGATGGGCAAGGTTCAGGCGCCAATTGGTTTGCTTATATTGCACCCCTAAGTCCACCCTGAGATATAAGGGAGCATGATCTGATAAGAAGGTGATCCCATGCCATACATCACAAATGGAATCTAAATGCTCGACCATGGTTATAAAGTAGTCCAGTCGAGCCCCACTTCCCACGTGTGTGGCCCAGTGGGTGTATTCTTTTGTCTTAGGAAAAAATATCTCCAGGTGTCAGCCAAGCCCAGAGAAGTGATGGTTTGTTTTGTGTATTTTTGGAGAGCGTTAGATCTATGGGCCAGAGGGGTATCAGCATCCAAAGAGGGGTTTAAAGTGATATTCAAGTCTTCTCCCCCAGCAGCAATTGTCCCTCCATGAGGGACATTAAATCTCGCGAAGAATTTTAGTGCTGAGGGCTTCCCTGACCTAGGAGGGAAATAGACAGATGCCAGGGAAATGGGTATTGAGTACAGCTTGCCCATCACTATAGCATAGCGGCCCTCCTGGTCACTAATCTCACTTTGTTTTTCAAAGGGCACTTCCTGGGAGAGTAGAATCATCACCCCTCTCCTTTTCCCACCCCTACAGGACGATTCAGTTACTACAGAATACCCACGCCTCTGAAATTTTTTATGTTTGTCCGAGGACATGTGGGTTTCCTGCAGCATAATAAGCCCCGGTCTCTTTTCTGACTAAATGAAATAATCGAGAGCGCTTTATCGGATTACCAATCCCATTCACATTTAAAGATAAAATCAAAGTTGACTTAGCCATATCTACTTCTGATCAGTCCTTGTATGCATATTTGCTGCGTGTTAAAAGTACAATATATCCCCTTCCCACCGTACTTATGCCTTTTCAACCCCTTGCTCAATAATATTGTATTATTAATTGCTTTATATACTGTCACTGATCTAAGCGAATTATAATGTCTGCCTGTTGTTCTATTTAAACACCATAACACTGTCCGAGTGTTTAAAACTACACAAGGATCTAAAAAATTCAGCACTAGGCCTATAACAACTAAACATGTGCAGGCCTGTTGCGTTTTAACAGTATACATGACGCTCAGTACTTTTAGGCCTACCAAAATAACCAAATGCCAAAAGGGCATCAACTTTTTTGTACCAGCAAATTGTACCTGCTGTAACAGGTCTCTGAACCTGGCAGAAAATTTAAGTGGCTCTCAAGGTTGGGAGAGGACAGATACCTGTCCTTTGAAGGGGCAGATGTATGTGCCCTGAGGGGGAGTGTCAAGGCAACGCCAAGGGCCCCCAGCACCACTATTTCCCTGGTACCTAGTGGTGCAGCAGGCCACACTGGAAATAAAAATGAGGAACAGAGACCCCCAGAAAATGGTCCCTGTGTGTCTCATCTCCAGTAAGGCCTTATGGATACGTCGACCGTTTAGGGATGAATTTCTGATCCTATAATGGTCAGGTGGGCTTGTAGCGCTGCAAAAATGCATTGTCATGTCGCCTTTCCTGGGCTATAGTATAATTAAACAGTAACTCTGGGATGACTATCAGCAAGCTTTGGGGGGGGGAGAGATAATCCAAGGGAAATTCAGAAACATCCTTCTGATTCACTAACCTTTTTCCCATCTATAAGCTTGGGAATATAAACAGGATTTCCATTTCCCAATGTCCCCACCCCAAACAGACTTCCCCGAGTTGCTTTGTGTAGTCCCTGTATGCAGAGTCACCTCCGCATCAAGTTATCAGTTTTTAAGTCTCTGTAGAACCTCTCTCACCACTCACTCCGGTGCAGGTCACTGAAATCTTTGTAAAAGTTTTTTCACATCCTCTAGGGTTGCTTGACTCTGTCTCTTTCTGGAACCTGGATCCCTAGCAGTGTCCCAAACAGCATCTCGAAGACCTTGCTGAGTTTTCCTGAGTGAGGTGTCTTCCTGGGTGGATTGAACCAGGACCCTGAGTTGAAGAGCTTTCGTTGCTTCATCTGGTGTCTCAAAGGTTGGGGGCCATCTGGAAACACGATGACGAGTCGAGCAGGGTATGGAGTAGCAAATTTTAGTTGTTGTTGCTTTAAAAGATGGAGTATTGGAGCGTAGGCCCTGCGCTTGACTGAAATAGATGAGGAGTAATCATTGTCAAAATAAATGCGCTTTCCTTTATACTTAGTATCCCTCATTCTCCAGGCTCTGGTAAGGAGAGTTTGTTTAGTAGTATAGTTTAAAAACTTCATTATGATGGAGCGAGGTCGTCTGTCTGTCTGAGTTGGTTTCGGTGATAGAGCCCGATGGACTCGCTCTATGTCAAATTTGAAAGCTGAGTCTAATTGCAGAGAGTTGCGGAGGAGCTCATCCACAAATTTTAAAATCTCTCTCCATTCTTCATTCTCCGGAATCCCATGTATTTTCAAATTATTCCTGCATGATCTGTTTTCCAAATCCTCACATTCCTCTTTTAAAGCATGCTGTTCATCTAGCAAGTGCACTACCATGCGTTCCAGCCTGTCAGTCCGATCATCTAATTCAGTATGTTGTGCTTCAACCTCAGTAACATGAGATGAAAGTTTACTGATTTCTGTAGTTAATTCTGACCGGAAAGTACGAACCTCAGTCCTGAATTCCTGCAACTCTGCTAGAATGGTAACATTGCTGGGTTGTTGAGAGGAGGCCCCATTTGGAGCCGCCATGTCTGGTTGAATCTCCGTAGAGCTTAATGAAGGGTGAGAGAATCCTGCAGAGTCCTTGCTTCTGGGGGTGCGTGCTGTCCTTTTTTGCCTCCCATTCAATGCCGTGGCTCTCCCTGATATTCTTTTTTGATTATTTTTGCGTTTTATTTGTGAGAGTCTGTTTTTAGCCCAGGATCAGCAGAGCTAGGTTTTACCCTCGCATCCCGGTTGGTGACGTCACCGGAAGCTCCAGAACAGAACATGTTGGCCGATGTGCTTAGCAGAACCAGGTCGCAGGCTCACAAATGGGAGCTGCTTCAGGAAGTCGCAGATCAAATCTTCTGCCGTTGGGGGACACCAGAGTTAGATCTCTTCGCGTCACAATCCAATGCAAAACTGCCCAGTTCTAGGGACATGGATATGTTGTTCATCCACACTGTCTGGCAGGTATCCTTGCCGCTTTAAATCTTGCCGGAAGGTCTTCAAGCTGGCTCCTCCCACCCACCCGGGTGGTAAAACTCTCGGCTCCGCCCCATGACGCCAGATCTTCCTTACCGCTTGGAAGCTCAGGTTCCCTCCTTAACGCTCTGCGTATAAGACTGGTTCCTAATTCTTCGGTTTTCCGAATTTAAAAGTTTTTGTATTATAGACTTGGTCTTCTATCCCTCGCGGCTGTGATGGACAAATCGACTCCCGGTTTTCGGAGATGCCTTTGCGGGCAGAAGATGTCTCGGACGGATCCGCACTCCACGTGTGTCTACTGTTTAGGCCTTGAGCACGACCCGCAGGCTTGCGACCTGTGCTCTTCCTTCTCAGCCTACGTCCTCGAAGACCGTGCTGCCCGTTTACAACTGGGGCGCCCTGAGAAACGTTTTCCTCCGGTGAAGTCAAAGAGGTCCAGTCGTCGGCTTTCAAGCGTGGCTCGGCAGATCAGCTAGAGCAGATGATCGCCTCTAAGAGGAGGCGGCGCGGGCCACATCTTCCTCGACCGCGGCATTTATCCCACTCTCCCTGGGTTCCTCTTACACAGCTTCCTTTAAGGAGCTTTGTCTGTCCCTCTCCACTAGAGGAGAGGGACCAACGTCTGCTGGACCTTCTTCTCGGTCCAAGAAGAAAGACAAGGGTAAGTCCCTCCGTCGACGCTCTTGGGAGCGGGAAAGGTCCCTCTCTCCGAGTTGTCGGCCATCGACTTTGGTCGATCGTTCGGCTTCGGCCACTGGTCTCACGGTGTCCCCGTCAGGTCAGTTGACCGAGACTCCCGTCGATTCAGTCGAGATCTTTCTCGACCTGTTGGACGGGTTGTCGAACCGGCGAAGCCGAAAATCCTCTCTCACCGGTTCCCCCGGTGGGAGATGAGGATCCCGTGGGCTTGCCAGTGCCTCGGTTCCGGAGCCCTCGGTGAACCCTCCGAGCCAAGGGGAGCCGTTCCACCCATCCCTCCCCACCGCCCTCGGAAAGGCCGAGGTTCTCGGTTCGGACTTCTGCGGTCCAGCGATCCCGCCCGTCATGGGCGGTCTCGATCTCGGCACATGATGGCGGCACCGCCGCTCATCCTCGTCCTCCTCCTCGGACCCGAGGAGGCTTCGACATAAGTTCGTCGACGATCGAGGACCTCATGTGTAACAGCTCCTTCTGACCGGAACAAGCCAATGCCGCCGCCTCCCGCCATTAAGTGGTTGTCGCTGGAGCAGAGCCGAACAACCCTCGTCTTACCCGAGGAGCCTGTTCCCAGGCCGGTTGTTCGGCCAAAACCAGCTGCTCCACCGATTCTGGTGGAACCTCCGCCTCCACAGCCGCTGTTTGGGGCTCCAACCAAGAACTCTCAGTCGGCTCAGGGTCTGCCCCATAGGCTGTCGGTCACCCTCACTCCCGATCGCCCTCGGCAGGTGGAGGGTGGCTCAGGCCCGAGGCAGCTCTTTGCAGACTCTTCTGAGTCCGACGACGATTCCTCCCTTTTCTCCTGGCGAGTGGACTTGGAGTCCTCTGGAGGTCAGTTGCTGGATGACAGCCCTTCGTCCTTCCTGGGTTTGCTCAGGCTCATCTCGGAGTCCACCGGGATGCAGCTCGAGCCCGTATCCAAGCGGGCCAGGTATCCCCTCACGGAGATATTGGACCGAGGGGATTCCCCTACGGAGGCCTTTCCTGTGGCCGAGGCCATTGTGGGCCCAGCCTTGGAGCTCTGGCAGCGCCCTGCTTCCTGCCCTGCGCCTTCGGCCAGGATGGCCAGGAAGTATGCGGTCCCTACTGGTTCCCTGTCCGGTTTCTCGGAACATCCCTTAACCGAGGGGTTAGTTACCGACAGCGTTTTCCGGCATGCCGGAAACGTTAGGGACGTGGACAAACCTCCCGACAAGGAGTCCAAGAAATTGGACTATGCCGGGCAAAAAGTTTACGTCTATGCCCCTCCCTTGGCCTTCGGCCAGGCCAGCTCGCTGTGCTTATGGCACATTTTCCCATGCCCTGTTGGGCTCCCTGACGAGTAGTCCCTCATCTCCGGCTGACCTGCAGACCACGGTTAGGCAGGTGCGGACCAGGGCAGGGCAGTGGCCACAGCAACTTCAGACTGCTCTGGACATTGGAGACTCATGCGCCAGGTCAGTCGCGTCGCAGTGGCTATGCGCGCCGTCGGCATGGCTGAGGATATCCACCTTCACAGCAGATACCCAGCACAATTGGCAGATGTCCCTTCCTGGGACCGACCTCTTCGGCCCTGGTGGAAGGCCACCTCCAGAGGATCAAAAGTCCAATGCCACTTTGGACTCGGTCTCATCCGCTCAGAGGGACAAGGGCCAGACTGCAACCTAAGCCCTTTGTCCGTCTGTGCCCAGCGGCACGTCCGGCCCAGCAGCATCAGGGCCAACAGGCTCGCGCTTGGCGTCCCAAACCCAAGCCCGGCTTCCTCCTCCAGGAAGCAGGAGGTAAAAGGTCCTGGAGGTCCTCAGTCGGTCCTTCCTCCAAGCCTCCGCCCAGTGACGGGTTGAGGGTGTCGCCCCAACCCCGTCCACCTCCCCAGGTGCCCCCGGGGGGCGGCTCCCACTTTCTTCCGCCTGGTCCGCTATCACCACAGACCGGTGGGTGTTGGAGGTGGTGGAAGGGCCTGCCTTTGAGTTCGAGCAGGCCCCACCCTTCAAACCGTCTCGCCTCGGGGGCCTCGGGTCAAGCCTCGCTGTCAGCTCGCCGAGCTGACATCGCTCTCCTCCGAGAAGGAGGTGATAAGAGAGGTGTGGACCCTCCCTCACACCCGGGGTTCGTGTCCAGGTACTTCCTGGTTCCGAAACGGACGGGGCTGGCGACCCATTCTCGACCTACATGACCTAAACAAGTTCCTAAGGTCTCGAACCTTCAGGATGGTCACTCTGGCTCAGATAATACCATCCTTGGAACACGGCGTGTGGTTCTGCTCTCTGGACCTACAGGACGCGTTCTTTCACGTCCCTATCCATCCGTCACATCAGAGGTTCCTTCACTTTCGAGCGGAGGGATCCCTTTTCGAGTTCCAAGCCATGCCCTTCGGCTTATCTCCAGCTCCCAGGGTCTTCACCAAATGCATGGCAGTGGTGACAGCATTCCTGCGGCGCCGAGGGGTCCGGGTTTACCCTTACCTGGATGATTGGCTGATAGCAGCCCCCTCCAGACAGGAGGTGGAGCGGTCCAGAGATCTGGCCCTCCGAAGTTTGCTCTCAGGTCGGCCTCCTCATCAACGAGGCCAAGTCGGAACTCGAGCCAAAGCAGGTGATTCTTTTCATCGGGGCAGAGCTCGACTCTCTTGAGCCAGGGCATGGCTCCCGCGGACAGGGTCGAGGTTCTTTCCTCTTTTGCCCAATCATTTCTGGTTGGGCAATTGCGCCTGCCCGGACTTCCTGCGCCTCCTGGGTCTCATGGCCTGTACCAGCATGGTCCGTTGGGCCCGCTGGAACATGCGCCCCCTTCAGTGGGGGCTGGCCAGCCAGTGGTCCCAACGCTGTGATCCATTGGACCAGCTAGTGACGGTGTCCCAGGGGATGTGGAACGCTCTCCAGTGGTGGACCGTTCCAGTTCATCTGCAGGAGGGCATCCCGTTTGTCCGCCCCGAGCCGACGGTCTCTCTATCGACCAATGCCTCTCTGATGGGGTTGGGTGCCCATCTGGGGAACATCAACGCACGGCCCTCTGGTCCCCGCGGAGTCCCGATGCACATCAACCTGTTGGAGCTCCGAGCGTCCGCCTAGCTCTCACCGCCTTTGCTCCGTTTCTTCGGGGTCAAGTGGTCCGGGTCCAGACGGACAACACCACGACCATGTACTATCTAAACCGCCAGGGCGGGACGCGCTCCATGCTTCTATGCAAGGAAGCTCTCCGCATCTGGTCACTCGTGCAGCCTGGAGGCGGATCTCCTAGCCATTCATGTGGCAGGAGCCTCCAACACCCTGGCCGATGCCCTAAGCCGGATAGGGGCTGCGTCCCACGAGTGGTCTCTCCTGCCGGAGGTAGTACAAGATCTATTCTCCCATTGGGCACACCTCAGGTGGACCTGTTTGCCTCCAAGGAGAATGCGAGGCTGAGGCTGTTCCATGCCTGCCCCCCTCAGCAGGGATCGCTGCAGGGGGATGCCTTCTCGAGGCCATGGACCCCGGGCCTCTTCTGTGCCTTTCCCCCATTCCCCTTGATGCAAAAGGTGCTTCTCAAAGCAAGGAGGGACAAGGCACAGGTGATTCTGATAGCCCCAGACTGACCCCGCCAGTACTGGTACCCAGATCTCCGAGGCAGGTTCCAGCTCGCCCGGACCTGCTGTCAGTCAGTCAGGGGAAGGTATTCCATCTGGACCTTCAATCCCTGCACCTGACGGCCTGGTTCCTGAGCGGCTAGAGTTCCAGGCCTTGGGTCTTTCCGACGAGGTCCTCAACGTAGTTGAGGCGTCCCGTAAAGTCGACCAGAAAATGCTCACGCCTTCAAATGGAAGAGATTTTCCATTTGGTGCCAGGGCAAGGGCCTGGACCCTTCCTCCTGTTCCTTGGCGAGCATATTGACTACCTTTGGTCCCTTTCAGCAAGGGCTTAGGTCGGCGACCCTTAAGTGCACCTGGCAGCCATCTCTGCTTACTGGGCGCGGGCTGGGAAGCAGTCGGTGGCGCCAGGGAAAGGTGGTCTGGCGCTTTTTTCAAGGCCTTGATTTCCTCCGTGCGGTGAACCTCCACCTCCGTGGGATCTACTGCTGGTACTAGCAAAGCTCATGGGCAAGCCATTCGAACCAATGCACAGGTGTGAACCTCTCACCTGTCGTGGAAGACCGCCTTCTTGGTGGCTTTCACGCCAGCCAGAAGGATGGGAGAGCTCCAGGCGCCTGCATCAAGTCTCCTTACCTGGTCTTCCACAGGGACAAGGTTGTCCTGCGCCCCACCCGAAATTCCTTCCAAGGTGGTGTCAGAGTTTCACCTTAACCAGGTGTTGACTCTGCCGTGTTCTACCCCAATCATACTGAGTAGTTGAATATAGGCTCCATACCTGACCCTAGAAGGGCGTCATTACTAAGGAGCGCACGGCTGAAATTGGGAGAGGTTCGCCAGCTGTTTGTCACCTATGCTGAAGCCGCACCTGGCAGACCTGCAGCCAAGTGGAGCGATAGGCAGGTGGGTCACCTCCTGCATAGATCTCTCCATAAGTTGGCGGGCATGGAGCCTCCCAGAGGATAAGAGCTCATTCTACCCGCCATACTGCTGCATCGGTGGCTGCTTCCAGGGACGTCCCTATCCAGGAAATCTGCAGGGCTGCTACCTGGAAGTCAGCACACACCTTCATCACCCATTACCACATCGACCTTGAGTAACGCCGGGATGCTGGTTTTGGGGCCTCGGTTCTCCAGTCTTTATTCCCTAAGTAGGGGGTGTGCGCCTTGCCTCCCTCCTCCCGGAGAACTGCTAGGAGTCTGCCAGACAGTGTGGATGAACAACATATCCATGTCCTAGAATAATGATTACTGTAACAGGAGTTCTCAGGAATGGCATATGTTGTTCATCCACCACCCACCCGACCTCCCCCGGCTCGACGCACAACCTGAGCTTCCAGCGGGCCAGATCTGGCGTCATGGGCGGAGCCGAAAGTTTTACCACCCGGGTGGGTGGGAGGAGCCAGCTTGAAGACCTTCCAGCAAGATTTAAAGCGGCAAGGATAGCTGCCAGATAGTGTGGAGGAACAACATATACCATTCCTAGAACTCCTGTTACAGGTGAGTAACCTGTATTTTGTGCTCGCTAGGTCCTGAGTCTGGAACTTTTTGGCAAGACGCATTGTCCTTCTCTTGGAAGGGGAGGTTCCTCTACGCATTCCCTCCCTTCCCGCTCCTGCAGAAGGTTCTCCTCAAGGCCCGGTCAGAACCATCTGCCCTCATTCTGATAGCTCTGCTGTGGCCTCGTCGGATTTGGTTTCCTTGGCTCCAGTGTTTAGCGGCAGAGCCTCCACTGCCTCTTCCAGTTTCCTCTCATCTTCTGTCTCAGGACAATGGGTTACGGTTCATCCAAATCTACGCTCCCTTCACCTGCATGCCTGGCTCCTCAGGACCTAGCTAAATCCAAGTTTGGAGTATCCGATCAGGTAGCACAAGTTTTGGTTGAGGCGTGTAAGCCTGCCACCAGGGCCACTTACGCTATGAAGTGGAAATGTTTTTGTATCTGGGCCGTAGCCAAGAGGGTGGACCCCTGGTCTGTCCAGTTAATTCTGTTTTAGAATACCTGCTTTTCCTTTTGGAGTCAGGTCTCCGTTATTCCTCCATCAAGGTACACCTGGCCTTCATCTCCGCTTATCACTTGCCAATGCAGGGTAAGATGGTGGCTCAGATGGAGGTATCTAAGGCTTTCCTTTACTGTATTCTTCATATCAGACCTCCCATCTGGGATCCTGTCCCTCCTTGGGATCTCCTCTCTGTCCTAGAGAAGCTTATGCTTCCCCCCCCTTTGAACCGGCAATGGAGGCTGAACTTTGTTTCCTGTCCTGAAAAACTTTGCTTTTGGTAGCCATCACTTCGGCAAGGCTTATTTCAGAGCTTCAGTCTCTCATGTGTAAAGAACCCCATCTTATTTTCCATAAGGCTAGGGCTGATCTTCGCACCAACCCGAAGTTCCTACCAAAGGTGGTTTCGGAGCTCACCCTTAACCAGTCCATTCAGCTTCTGGTGTGTTACCGAGTATTGGAACAGAGGGGAGGCTCTGCTTCACTCCTTGGACGTCCACAGGTCTCTTCAATGTTACCTGGATAGGACCAAGGGGGACAGGAAATCTTATCAGCTTTTTGGGTCATTTGCACAAAGGTCCTTAGGTTGCCCGGTCACCAAACAGACGCTGTCGTGCTGGTTGGTCCATTGCATTACCTTTTGTTATCAGAAACACAGTAGGTCTACTCCGGGCCTGATTAAGGCTCATTCTGCCAGAGCAGTCACCATTTCCTTTGCAGTGCTGAAATGGGTCTCTGCAGCTGACATTTATGCTGCTGCTACCTGACACTCTATTTGTCAGGCACTACAGCCTTGACATCATTTCCAGACACAGAGCAGGGCTTGGCCTCACAGTTCTGCAGGGCCTGGTTTCCTGAGGGATCCTTCCTGCTCCTGTTTTTCCCTTTTTGTCTCCCTCTCCCAGGGGTTGTCTTAAGTTTATACTGCTTGGGAATCAGTCCTACTTGTGTTACCTGCTGCAAGGGCTTCCTCTCAAAGTAAAATAGTACAGTTACGTAAGAACTTACTATAACAGTAGATCTTCGAGAGAAGCTCTTGCAGCAAGTATATTTTCCCGTCCTCCTTCCCCCAGGGATCAGGCCTTTTCCAGGTTGGCCGTTCCTCCGTTATGAGGAAAAGTTTGGGTCACAATTCCTGTTTGCTGCCTGTTGCGATCCATTTGCCTGTAAGGGGGCCTGCAAGAACTGGAGCACGTGGGGAACTCTCCCTCTATATAGGGTGACGTCGGGGGTGGAGCTGACGTCAGTGGGGGCGTTCTCACGTCAGTACTGCGAGAAGAAGAATTTGCCGAGAACCGCTGCCAGGTGGCGGTCAGTCCTACTTGTGTTACCTGCTGCAAGAGCTTCTCTCGAAGATCTACTGTTACGGTAAGTTCTTACGTAACTGTACTTTCCTTTCTGCTGGTGATACCCCTTCCTGTGCACCCGAACATTCTACTAGCTTTTCCCACTGCCTTATCACACCTTCAGGTCATCAGATATGATGACCCCCAGGTCCCATTCCTGCTTTGTGATTGACAATACCCCCCACCACCACCCAGTTGATAGGTTTCCCTTGGAGTTCTGTGCCCCATGTGCATAATTTTCCACTTTTTGGCATTGTAGCCCAGCTGCTAAACCCTTGACCAGTCTTCCAGCTTTTTCAGATCATTCTTCATTTTTTCCATACACTCCCCCGGGTGTCCACTCCGTTGCAGATCTTTGTGTCATCTGTGAACAGGCATACTTTCACTTCCAGGCCTTCTGTAATGTCACTGATAAAGATATTGAAGAGGATCGGGTCCAGTTTTGACCCCTGTGGCACCCCGCTAATTACTGTGACTTCATCTGAATGAACCCCACTTACCATCACCCTCTGACTCCTGTTTCTTAGCCAACTTCATACCCATGTTTCCACTTCTGGACCCACACCCAGGCTGCCCAGCTTTTTTTTACCAGCCTTTCTGTGTAGAACAGTGTCCGGGTAGTCTGACATGACCCACACCTTTACCTTTTCAGCCACATCCTTCGAAAACCATAACTTTTTTCTCCTGCATTTGCTTACTTCCTTTGTGCAGAGGTTTGGCACCTCACTGTGCCTTCCCCTAACTTAGCCCACTGTCTTTCCACCCCACCCAAGTCATCTCACCGCCCCCCCCCCAGCTAGGTTGTCTCTGAGTAAATCCAAACAGCAATTGCACTCCTCAGCTCAGCCATGCTGCTCCACAAGAAGGCGGCTAACCTCAAAGGAACAGAGAGCCAAGAATGTGGTGCGCACAAAGGACAACTCAAATGCCAAAGGTGCAAGTACAAAAAGGAAAGATTTACTCTTTCATTCCGAATCATGGCATGTCCATTTTTCCCCTTTTTTCTTTTTAGACCATTTTTGATTGGCCAGCTACTCCTTCCTACCCAGGTTTGGATATTATCCAAGGAGTTCATAAGTGGAAATGCCATGATTTTGGTCCAGGTTAAAAATATCCTTCTTGTATTTATTAATGTTAATCTTCATTCATTTTAAAGCTTGAATGTTTTGATTACAGCTTGATGGAATGTTTATGTTGACCTCTAAGGAACGAAGGACAGTTTATAATATAAAAACATGATGTTATAAGCTAGAAATATAATCTTTGAATTTGTAAAGCTAATTACATTATAATTATCAGTATCCTCTGCAGGTCTCTTAACAGTAGCCCTGCTTATATGAATTTTTGAAAAAAATGTTAGACTGCTCCTTAGTTAGTGAGCATCAGAAATGCCATTTCATTTGAAATAGTTTGAAACAATGTCAAAGAAGCTTTACATCAGATGATTGATGAATTGACAAATTGTTTAATTGTTTAAATAATTGTATTATAAATGTACTAGTGCTCCTTATTTGCCTCACCCCCACTGAAGGCTCCTTTGAGTTGAGGCGCTAGGGGATTGTGTCTGTCCAGGAAGCAGCATTGACTGTACTCAGATTGTGCAGAATGAAACCGTAAACCTTTCCTTTTTTACTTGCACTTTTGGCATTTGAGTGTACCACATTCTTGATTCTAGGTCGTCTCTGAGGCATTCACCCATTTTTTTTAATCTGACCTCCTGATGTCCAGGACCCTCATCCTTGTGTGGTTTGCTTTTGTTGCCATCCGTAGATTTTTCTCCCCTTGTGTCCTTCCTTACTGCTTCTGTCTGCGGGACAGGCAGTTTATGCATTCCTTTTTATCTCACTTCGAGGGGGCTCTTGCAGCAGGTTACACCATTAGAACTGAAGCCGGCATGCACCAGGACCCCTCGGAAAACTTCCAGCTAACAGTATAGAGCCAGGGACTGCCCCCGATGTCGGCCCGCCCCCAACATCTGCCTGTCATATAAGAAGGGTGGTCCCCCAGCACCACCTCAGTTCTTTTCCTGCCATCTACCCGCACAAGTTGGAACCTTCACAAATGCCTTCTACTTTACTCGACCGCCATTTTATTCGTGTTACCTGCGCTTTATTATTTTCTAATTTATCCTCAAATTTACAGCAATCTGGGAATTGTCTTCTTCTCCTTCTCATCTGTTGAGCGGCAGCGAACGATGTGCGCTTGTGGAAAACAGCTTCCCCAAAAGGACAGCCATTCATCGTGCCTGCTTTGCCTAGGCCCAGACCATCGACACTGGAGGCCCGCGCAGCAAGTCAGGATTTTAACCAGCACCCAGCTCGCCACCAGAAGACCCTGAAGCCTTCCTGCTATAAAAAACTCATGGAGAAGGAGCCACCAGAGTACCTCCTCTTCCCCGGCCTCTGGGGCCTCCACTTCTTCAGCCAAGGAGGTGAAGAAATCTTCGGGAAAGCACAAGCAACAGGAGAAGCATAGGGAGAAACTCTGTTCAGCTTCCTGCACCAGGTCTTTGCGCAAGTCGGGCACCGTTCACATTTCTTCATTCCACGGGAGGTCGGCACCTTCCACTCCAGCAACCCTCTCTCCCTCCGTTCTCCCAGTATTAAAATCACCCGCTTTTCTGAATGTCTCCAGCAGTGGTTCCTTAGGGCTTGGGACTTCGTCCCCAGCCTCTCAACCTCTGAAGCTCAGGCCCATTCAGCAGTCGGGTCCTCAGCCAGGTGGCTTGACTGGGTCTTCGTGGCTCAGTTGGTAGCACATCCGCCTCTGGACCAGAAGGTCATGGGTTCTCATCCCACACTGGGACTGGACTTGTACCTAAAACACTGGCATCCGAGTGCAGTATTAGGTGGGTGCTGTGCTGCTGAGGTGTGCTGTCCTTCAAATGAGACGTTATACCGAGGTCCCTTCTACCCATCCTGGTGCTGTCCTGGTGGGTGTCCAGGTGGAAGTAAAAGAACCCACGGCACTCTTCACAAAGAGTAGGGGACATTCCCGGTGTCCTGGCCAACATTCCCCTTCCCATAAACTGGTTCATGCAATTGTCCAGGCTGTGTGTGGGTGCTGATGTGCGATATGGCCGCCACTACACATTCAGTCACTTCACTGCCAGTCCAGCATTGCTTGTAAAGCACTTTGGGATACACTGTGTATGACAAGCACTGTACTGTATAAATGCAGATTCTTATTCTTCTTCTTCTTCGCATTGCATGTCTTTGATCGTCGCCCTCCCAGTCAAGGTGACCGCCAGATTGGGACCGACGCCTCTGGGCAACGCTAGGGGCATGTGTTCACCTTCCCCACAAGTGTGACGCCTCTGCCCCACTCAGGAGTCAGCTGCCTAAGACAGGCCTCTCCTTCCAGGCCAGCGCTGGCTGCTTCACCAGACCAGCGTCAGCCCATGCTTGTCCCATCTGTGATGCCTCAGCCATTGTCTCCTAATTCCCTGCTGTCTTCGGCTGGACCTGTTGTCACACAGCCGATGCCTGGGGACCGAAGCCCAACCTCTTGACTCCAGTCAAGCTGGCCGCTGGATAGTTCCTTGCCACAGTGACCGATGCTGGTTAACCTGACGCCAGTGGATCTGATGCCAGGGTTACCACAGTTGAAAGAACCAACACCAGGGCCCTCCCGGCCTACACCACAGATGCCAGTTTCCCCGGCCATGTCTCAAAACTTGCCCACAGACCTTAACACCTTTTTTTGCGGCCTGGTGTGCATACTTTAAGGAGGCACCGAAGGAGCTCTCAACTCCGACACTGAAGGATCCTCCTCCCAGTTGTCTAAGGAGCAGGTTCCCCCTAGGAAGGGACTGACACCACCTCCTAGGGAGCATACTCCACAACCTAAAGGAGCTGGCAACAGTCATTCGGGGACCCACCGACATCGGCCTTGATGCTCACCCTCTCCAGATTCTCACAAATCAAGGGGATATTCCTACTCCTCATCCTACCCTGACTCCGGGGACTCGGCCCTACACTTGGAACCAGAGGAACCCAAGGACACCCCACAGTCTCTTCCAGATGACCCAACCTTCATGGATGTGATGAGGCACATCCAAGCCCTCATGGGTTGGGATACTGAGGAAGTGGATCTCGAACAATGTCAGTTAGCCATTTTCCTCCACAAGAAGGAGTCCTTACCATTAGTCATTCCTCAGCTGATTGACTCCTTCAAGGATGTAAATAGGGCTGCTTGGAAGAAACCCTCCACTACACCGCTGACATCTAGGAAGGCAGATCACCTGTATAATGCTCCATGGAGAACCCTTTTATGGGGAGCACCCAGAGGCTGACTCTGTCATTATTAACGTGGTCCATGACCGCTCAAAACTACCCCAGCACCTTAGTACTCAGACTCCCAGTAAGGACTCTAGGCAGATAGACTATTTCAGAAAGAAAGTCTATTCTTCAGCCACCTGTGCTATCCGTTCCCTAAACTTCCTCGCCCACATATCAGAACGCCCTTTGAGAGAAAGCTTTTGAGGTGGCACAAGCTCAGCCGGATCTACCCAGAAAGGCCGAACTGTTGCACCTCCTAAAGTCAGGCTTGGATGTGGGGAACCACATCCTCCGAGCCTCATGCGACTCTGCGTAATCTGCAGGGAGGGCTGCCGCTATAGGAGTTTGCCTTCGGCGCTACACCTGGCTGAGGGTCTCTGGTTTGCTTCTTACATCCAGTCTTAAGATTTTGGATGCCCCCTTCAGAGGCCCTGTCTTGTTTGGTGAAGATTCTCAAAATATAATCACTCACCTTCAGGAATCGGGGAAAGGCTATCCGTTCAGTCCACACCCTTTACCAAGCCCAGCCTAAATCAACCCAGCGGCAGTACTTTCATCACACTTCGGAGCAACAGCCCAGAGGCCAGCAGACCAGAAGTGCCTTTAAGAGAAAGGCTACTTCCCAAGCCACAGGAGGTTCTGCCCCCAGAGCTCCCAGAACCTCCCAGGACATGTTGCCTGTCCCCAGCTCCTCTGCCTGACTCCATACCCAACCCCCCTCTCCCAGCAGAACCCATCGGAGAAGCGGTGGGGGGGGGGAAGTTTCTCTCTTTACCGAGAGAGTTGGCACAGAATACCCTCGGATCAGTGGGTTCTGCAGTTAGTGGAACAGGGGCATGCCCTGGGATTCTTGGAGATTCCTCCAGACAGTCCTCCAGTTCCCTCCCGTTATCCTCAGGCACACATTACACTCATTTAAGAGAAGATCCAAGCAGTCCTGCAAAAACAGGCCCTAGGACCTGTCTCACCAGCACAGCGAGAGACGGAATTCTACTCCCATTTCTTCCTGGTTCCAAAGAAAACAGGAGACCTGCGTCCCATCCCAGACCTCAGTCACCTGAACCACTTCATAGAATACAAACGGTTCAGGATGGTCACTGTCCCGAGCTTTCTCCCCTTGCGTCATCAGGGGAATTGGCTTTGTTCTCTGGACATGCAGGACGCTTACCTTCACACTCTGGTGTTCCCACCCCACAGAAGGTTCCTTTGCTTCCGTTTCTAAGGAAACCACTACCAGTTTCGGGCCCTGCCATTCGGCCTGTCCTCGGCCCCACAAGTCTTTACAAAATGCCTCGCAGTAGTGGCAGTGGCCTTAAGGAGGATAGCCCATTATGTCTTCCCTTACCTAGATGACTGGCTTCTGACAGCTCCCACCAAGTAGCATTTGCTCAGAACCATGGAAGCCACTTTCACATTGTTTTAGGATAGGGGGTAACTCTCAACCTCCCCAAATCCTCTCCTTGGCCAAGTCAAAGACTCCAGTATATAGGGGCAGTCTTGGACACTGCCCAAGGCAAAGCCTTTCTTCCCCCAGACAGGGCAGAACACCTTCAGGCACAGGCTCAGCTGGTCGCATCGTCTCGCCAGGTTCCAGCTAGAACCTTTCTCAGACTACTGGGAGACAAGGCAGTGGCCATTGCTACAGTTCCTCTGGCTCACCCATCTGGTAGACCGTCAAACTCAGGGGACTTGGTCCCCACTGGAGCAGCATCTCCACATCAATGTTTTGGAGGTGCGGACGATTCTGTGTGCTCTACAAGTCTTCCAGACGAATCTACTCCCGGGTCCTCTCTTGATCCAGACGGACAATAAGTCGGTGGTTTTTACATAAACAAGCAGGGGGGAACACATTCTTGCCCCCTCTGCAAGGAGGCGATGAGAGTTCGGTATTGAGCCATAGAGCATCACTTGAACCTGACTACTGTGCATGTTCCAGGCATTCAAAACACCTTGACGGATAGTCTAAATCATTCCCGCTCCAAGTCTCATGAATGGGAACTTCTTTCTTCAGTGTGCAAAGATCTCTTTGACAGGTGGGTCAGTCCCAAGCTGGACCTCTTTGCGTCCCATCCAGAGCAAAACTGCCCAGTTTCTGCTCGCTAGATCCAGGACCTGGTGTTTTCTGGTGAGATGCATTGTCCCTCTCTTGGACAGGGAGGTTTCTCTACGCTTTCCCTCCTTTTCCATTGTTGCAGAGGGTTCTGCTCAAGTTGCAGTCAGAAGGGGTGGAGATGATCCTGATAGCCCCTTACTGGCTGTGCCAGACTTGGTTTCAGCTCCTCAAGCAACTAGCAGTGGAGCCTCCGATTCCCCTGCCCCTGTGCTCTGACCTGCTCTCCCTGGAGCAGGGCACCCTAGTCCATCCAGACCTCAAGTCACTGCACCTTCACACATGGCACCTGCAAACTTAGCAGCTGCCCGATTTGGAGTGCCCCCCTGGGTGGCGGGTGTTCTAATGGCAGTCAGAAAACCTTCCACTAGGGCCACTTACGTTATGAAGTGGAAGTGGCTCTGCATGTGGGCCACCGCTCATCACTTAGATCCCTTTACTTGCCGGAAGAATCTCATTCTAGAATATCTCCTTTCTCTGTCGGACTCGAGCCTGAGTTACTCATCAATTAAGGTGCACCTTTCCGCCATCTCTGAGTACCATGCACCCATTGAAGGAAAGACTCTTGCCCAGCTCGATCTCTCCTGCACTTTCCTGCAGGGCATATTAGATCTGAAACCTCCCGTCAGGGATCCTATTCTCCCATGGGATCTTTTGTTTATTTTAGAAAAGCTGACATTGCCTCCCTTTGAGCCTGCTGCAAGCTGCGAGCCATGCTTCAAACAACATGAAGTCTTGCTATATTATGACCTGTGCAGTATAACCCCAGGTTAGAACTGCTCCGGAGGTGAAAGAGTTAACTTTCCATGCAGGGCATGGAATCTTGAGCGCGAACTCGGTTGAACACTCTGTCTGTTGTAGCTCAAACTTAAACTGTCAGATTCTTTACTCTGCCTCACTGAACAGTCGCTCGGAGATTCCTCCTGCTGCTCGGTTCGGTTTGTCGGTTTAAAGTGTAATTTTCGGTTTATTTTACGAAATTTAACCTGATCGTCGGTTCAAGCTCTGTCTGTGGTATTGTAAGTAACAGGCTTTTGTTTATTTTCTTCTGTGTGGAACTTGTAAACGTCTTTTCAGTTCGGTTTGAACCGATCAGATTGGGTTTAAAATTACTTTCTAGTCCTTTAGAGTGCGGTTCCCGGTTCTTATCGGTTCTAAAAAAACTGGATTTTATTACGGTTTTTTCCACGACCCGTGACACGGTTGGGAACCGATAAGAGAGTCTTGCTTGACGGATTGCCATTAACGGGCAAGTTTTGGTTAGGCTGGCACTATGTCTAAGAAACCCAAAAGAAAAACCGGACCCACTGGGTTTCAGCACTGTGGCCTCTGTGGGGAAGCCTTTGCTAAGGCTGACCCACACACCACTTGTATATATTGTCTGGGGTTGGACCACCTCAATGCAGACTGCCAGATTTGTAAGAATTTTCCTGCTGCCACCGTGGAAAAGAGAGTTGGTAGGCTCAGGGAAAAGGAGGCCAAAAAGTCCGCTGACCCGGATGGCCAACCCGGTTCGGTTCCAACCGAACCTGAGGGAGTGCCCTCTGACCAGGGCGATACTTCCTCGGGCAAACGAAGAGCCAGCTCTGAGGAGCCGGTTCCAACTAAAAGGACTAGAAAGTCAGCTAGTTTGGGGCCAAAAGTTCTTTCTCCAACCGCTGAGGAAATAGCCAAAGCTATTCAAATTGTCCAGTCTCTTTCCCCAGTTCCGTCCGAACCGACACCATTAGGGAAGTGCTCGGTTCGGACGGTTCCCCGGTTCAAGATTATGATTTTGAGGATTTTTATGAACCGGAGGAAGGGGAGGAGGGGTATGAGGAGAGTGAGTGTGATTTTGAAAGTCTGGATGTGCCCATTAAACCGGACATCTCTCCAGACAGACCCTCAGAAGTGTCCCCTCCCAGGCTATCTGAGTCCCCTTCTCATTTTTTGTTTTACAAGAAAGTTGCTGAGACTCTGCAACTCCCTGTTGAGAAGCTGTTGATGATCAAGTAGAGCCTGATTTTGTGGAAATGATGGATATTCCAGAGTCTAGGAGACTGTCTATTCCCTTGCACAAATCTTTTAGGAAACAGACAGTAAAAATTCTGAAAACTCCTCATTCTATCCTCCCTGTGGATAAAAGGATGGACAAGAGGCATTTTTTATCAGGCTCTGATACGGAGTTCCTCTCCCAGCAGTGCAGCCATGTGGGGGTAGTGCAGGCTACAGCCTGTGACAAGGCTAATATTCTTCTAGCCTCTCACCCTCCTGAAAAGGATTCCAGGAGGATGGATGCCATGGCAAAGAAACAGTACATGGCAGCATCTTTGGGACTCAGACAGGCAAATTACATGGCTTATGCAGCTAGGTACCAGAAATCCAGGTGGGATACCGTCCTGGCCCTAGCAAGACAGGCCCCTGACCAGCTTGCCAGGGAGCTGGAGCAGGTGGCTGCAGATGGTATTGAGGCATCCAGGTGCAATTTCATGCTGCAGTAGACTCTAATGATGTTTCATCAAGAGTCATGGCTACATCTGTGTCTCTTCGCAGAATGGCCTGGCTCAGATGTACTGCCCTGTCACAGGATACTCAGTCTAAGGCTATGGATTTTCCTGTTGTGGGCAATTCTCTGTTTGGGGAGCAGACAGAGAATTATATGAAGAAAATGGATGAGTATAGGACCACCTATAGGAGTGCACAGGCCAAAGAAAGGCAAGTCACTCCTCAAAGGCAGCATGTCAGGGGCAGGGGCAGGCCTTTTCATAGGCCTTTTTACCAAGCCCAGGCCTCCTCTTCTGCTTATGCCCAGAGGAGGTTCTTTAGAGGAAGGGGCAGAAGGGGTTCTAGTAAGCCTGCTTCTACCCCTCAACCCAAAGCCCCTGCAAAACAGGCTCCCTGATGGGGTGGCTAGGGCCGACTCTCCACTACCGGTAGGGGGCAGGCTGGCTTACTTTGTCCAGGACTGGAAGTCTTTAACATCAGACAAGTGGGTCCTGGAAGTAGTAAGCCAGGGACTGGTTCTCAGCTTCAAAAAATTTCCGAAGATGAGAGCCAGATCTTTTCCACCTGCAAACCCATCAGAGGCACTTGCCCTGGAAGCAGAAGTTTCTTCCCTCCTGGCTCTCAGAGCCGTGGAAAGGTTCCACCCATACACCAGGGCAAAGGGTTGTACTCAGGTACTTTTTACCCCAAAAAGACAGGAGAATGGCGGCCCATCCTGGATCTCAGGTATCTAAACAAGCACCTTTTAAAACCAAAGTTCAAAATGGTGACTCTGGGGATTATTTTACCCTCTCTAAGGCCAGGGACTGGCTAGTCTCCCTGGACCTCAAGGATGCCTACTTCCATGTTCTCATCAGAAGCTCCCATCGAAAGTACCTCAGATTGAACTGCCTCAGGCCATTACCAGTTCAGAGCAATGCCCTTGGCCTCACCTCCGGCCCGAGGGTGTTCACAAAATGCCTGGCAGTAGCAGTTGCTCATTTAAGAAGGCAAAGATTGCCATCTTTCCTTATCTGGATGACTGGCTCATTGTAGGCCAGTCTCCAGAACAGGTCAAACTACACTTACAAGTAACCCAGCAACTGCTTACATCTCTAGGTTTCCTTCTCAATCTTCCAAAGTCAGTTCTGGAGCCTGTCCAGCTTCTCACCTTCATAGGCGCAGAACTGAACACAAAAGAAGCCAGAGCCTTCCTTCCTCTGGAAAGAGCAAGGACCCTGGTGTCTCTGGCCTCTTCTTTCACCCTGCAGGTCTCTCGACCAGCAAGGCATTTTCTACAGCTCCTGGGGCACATGGCTGCTTCTACAGCAGTAGTGCAGGGGCGAGATTTCAGATGAGGACATACAGTTCCATTTGAGAGCCTTTTGGTCTCAAGGACAGATCCTCTAACCAAATTGATTCCAGTGATCGAACCCTGATCCAGGCCCTTCAGTGGTGGCAGGATCAGAACAATCTGAGACGGGGTTCCCTTCACTCCCCAGTCTCATTCCTTGACCTTACTACAGATGCATCCCTCTTGGGGTGGGAGCTCACATGGCGACCTTTCACCCAGGGACTGTGGTCCCCTCAGAATCTCTGCTCCACATCAATTTGCTGGAACTCAGAGCAGTTTTCTAGTACTCCAGGTTTTTCCACATCTGTTAAGAACAAGGTTGTTCAGGTCAGAACAGACAATACCACTACAATGTGGTACATCAACAAGCAAGGGGCACTGGTCTGACCTTGTGCAGAAAGCAATGAAGTTGTGGTCTCTGGCTTATTCTCTGAACACCTCCCTTACGGCAGTTCACCTCCCAGGCAAGGACAATGTCCTGGCAGATGCTCTCAGCAGGATTTCCCAGGGCCATCACGAATGGGCACTGGATCCCCTAGTACTGGAGGTAGTATTTGCCAGATGGGGCACCCTGCAGATAGATCTCTTTGCAGCCCCAGACAATCACCAACTTTCCCTTTTTTGCTGCAGGCCCCCAGTGTTGGGCTCAGTCCCTCTGGATGCCTTCCTCCTCAGTTGGGAAGGGAAGTTTCTCTATGCTTTTCACCTTCCCCTTCTTTTCAAAGTGCTAGTCAGAATCAGATCTCAATCCTGCAAGATGATCCTGATTGCTCCAGATTGGGCCAGGCAGCCCTGGTACCCACTCCTCATGTCCTTAGCAGTCCACCTTCCCCTGTGTCTTCCCAGGAATCACAACCTGTTAACCTGTGCACAGGGGAGAGTTTGGTATCCGAACCTCAAATCTCTCAATCTCAAGGCATGGCTCTTGAAGTGTTAGAGTTCGCTGACCTACACCTTTCCCAAGGTGTATTGGATATATTGAAGGCCTCTAGGAAGCCTTCCACCACGGCTACCTATAATTCAAAATGGAAGAGATTTTCCATATGGTGTGCTGGTAAACATATTTCCCCAGAATCTGCTGGCGTGGCCGTGATCCTGGATTATTTGGTGCATTTGAATTCCTTGGGGCTGAGACCAGCTACCCTAAAAGTGCACTTGGCAGCGGTGTCTGTCTTCTTATCAGCAGGTAAGCCCTCTTCCTTTTCAGCTCACCCTGTGTTCTCCAAGTTTTTTAAAGGGTTGCTTCACACCAACCCCCCGTTCAGGGACCCTGCCCCTGCTTGGGATCTTAATATTTGCATCGCTCAGCTTATGCAACCCCTTTGAGCCATTGTCTTCAGCAGAGCTTAAGTACTTGACTTGGAAAACTGTGTTTCTGGTAGCCATCACCTCTGCCAGGCGCATAAGCGAGCTACAAGCATTGTCAGTGGAGCCTGATTTTATCTCCTTTCATAGAGATAAGGTGGTCCTCAGGACTAACGGGAAGTTTTTGCCTAAGGTGGTTTCAGACTTTCACCTTAATCATTCCATGTTTCTTCCTGTGTACTTCACTGACCATTCCTCCTCTGGTGAGAGGAGATTGCACAGTTTAGATGTCAAAAGAGCCCTTAATTACTATATAGAACATACCAAGGGTCACAGGTTCGAATCCCTCCAATTGTTCCTCACTTATGGTGAGGTTGGTAAAGGGAAACCTGACACTAAAAGATCCATTGCCAGGTGGATTGTCTCTTGTATCCAATTCTGCTATGAAAAACTGGGTAAGGTTCCTCCCTCAGGCCTGAGGGCTCACTCTACCAGAGGTACAGCTGCGTCTCTGCTGCTGCCAGGGACATCCCTATCCTAGAGATATGTCAAGCAGCTACCTGGAAAACAGTTCACACTTTTACTAAGCATTACTCCCTGGATATCCAGGCTAGGAGTGATGCTCGATTTCTTCAGCTGTTGCTTCAGAGCCTATTTCCCAAGTAGGTTCTGTCCCTCCTCCATGGAGGTACTGCTGTGTAGTCTGCATATGTCATAATATAGCAAGACTTCATGTTGTTTGAAGAAAAAATTACTCACCTTAGTAATGTTGTTTCTTCTAATGGAGTCTTGCTATATTATGACCTCCCCCCCAAGCCTGCCCCTCTCAGAACCTCTATTTTTGGGATGTGGGTGGGCAGTGCAATGTTGGCACTTCATTGATGCCCACTTTATTTTCACCCTTCCCAGGGTGCTTAGGTGTTATGCTTATTTTTTCTTTCTTGAATCCCCTGACTTGAGTCTTTGTTTTGGGATCAAGAACAAAAATGTGTTTTTGTAGTTAGTAGCCAGTGGCTAGTGTAGGTTTACGGCTTCCACACAGAACCTTAGTGAGTTTTTGCTCGTAAAGATCTGACAGTTTGTTTGAGCTACAACAGACAGAGTGTTTGACCGAGCTCGCGCTCAAGATTCCATGCCCTGCATGGAAAGTTAACTCTTTTCACCTCCGGAGCAGTTCTAACCTGGGGTTATACTGCATAGGTCATAATATAGCAAGACTCCATTAGAAGAAACAACATTATTAAGGTGAGTAATTTTTTCTTTCTGTCATGGAAAACGTTGTTTTAAGTTGCTGTTGCTTCTGCTCAAAGAATTTCCGAGCTTCAGGCTCTGATGTGTAAAGAGCCTTATTTAGTTTTCTGCAAGGACAGGTTGTCCTTGAGAACCAATCCTAAGTTTCTTCCTAAGGTGGTGTCTGAGTTTACTCTGAATCAAGACATCCACCTGCCTGTGTATTACCCAGATTATTTGAATCCAGGGTAGGCCCTACTACATACTCTGGATGTCCAACGGGTGCTTCACTGTTATTTGGACCACACCCGGGCCATCAGAAAAACTGATCAGTTATTTTTTTCTTTCACCCCACGAAAAGAAGGGGCTTCAGTTTCCAAACAGTGTTTTTCCAAATACTTAATTGCATTGTTTATTGCTGCTGCAGATATGACAAGCCTTTACTGTGCCCGGTTAAAGGCCATTCTACCAGGGGCGTAGCTGCTCCTTTGCATCTTTCAGAAATTTGTCCATTGTTGACATCTGTGCAACGGTCACTTGGAGTTCTGTCCACACTTTCATTCGGCATTACAGTCTGGACATTACTTCTAGGCACAGGGCAGGTTTTGGACTGGCAGTCCTGCAGGGCCTGCTTTCTTAGGAGCTTTACCCTGACCGCTGCCTCCTCCCAGCTGACTGGGGTCCGTCCTTTTACTGCTTGGGACTCAGTCCTAATGGTGCAACCTGCTACAAGAGCCCCCTTGAAGTGAGATAGTACAGCTACATAAGAATATACCATAACAGTAGAGCTTTGAGAGGAGCTCTTGCAACAGGTGCTGCTTTCCCTCCCTCCCTCAATCCCCCTGCTGACTGCTTCTCCATCACTGTTGCGGTTTCCTCGGTTTTAGAGGAACACCTCAGTTCTTTATTCACTATGTTTGCCAGAGTCTCTGGCAGAAGACCTGAGATGGTGCTGAGGGACCGCCCCTTTTGCACCATAGGCAGATGTTGGGGCAGGCCAACGTCGGGGGCAGTCCTCCTCTATATGCTGCTAGTTAGAAGTTTTACGTGTGGTTCTGGCGCCTGCTGGCTTCAGTCCTAATGGTGTAACCTACTGCAAGAGCTCCTTTTGAAGATCTACTGTTACGTTAAGTTCTTATGTAACTGTACTTTCTTCCACCACCCTCCTCAACAAGTTTAAATGTTCATCAGAGTAACATTTAAACTCTCCACTGATGATTACAGTTCCCCCTTCCATACTGATGCAGGCCGTCACCCCTGTATAGGCCCAGATACCTCCAGGTTGGTCCCCAGTGCAGCCAAACCCCTCTTCTCTGCACTATACCTTCAACCATGAGTTGAAGCTCGAGGTGCAGAGAACCCTGTCCTCCCCCTGGTTGTAGACAGGCAGCACCTCAGCAAAAGCCACTGAGCATGCTACCTGCCTAAGACCCCTCAGTAGCCCCTAAAATTCCCCTACACAATCCCAGCCTTGTCCCTAGCCAGGTCATTAGTTCCTAGGTGGACAGTGACATCCAGCAACCCCTCCTGCTACGCTGCCCTAGCGAGCCTTAGGATCCACTTTCCATCCCTTCAAGCTATGACACCAGGTGGGCACCTCAACTCCCCTCCCTCTTTCTGTCCCCTCCTATTCCCAAATCTACCCCCCCCCCCAAAGATCGAGTCCCCCACCAGAAGTTGCTTCCTCCTCTGCTGGAAGCCTGTACCTCCCACCTTGGGACTTCCCTTCCAGAGGACCCCCACATCCTCCCTTCCCACTACTATGGGTGCCTCCTTCCTGCAGTCCTGTCCTGCCAGAGTGGCAAATGATTTCTGTAGTGACACAGGATGAGGAATGTGCCCCTGACCTGTCACCCCCACCCTTTTGGTGCCAACACAGTCCAGATAGCCCTCCTTCTCGTAGGCATTCTCTGGGGTATCGTTGGTAGACTCAGTGGTCCCTGGGTGGTGGAAGAGGGACCCCCGAATCCTAGCCAGTTCAGCCTGGAGTCCAGCGATCTCCTTCCTTGGCCCAGAGAGGTGTGTACAGATGGGACAGAACCTCAGTGTCCAGAAGGTCTCTGAAAACTGCAGCTCCACATCCACTGCACTGCTCTGCACCACTCCATAAATTCCCATTCCTTCATTCTCTACTTTTTATTCCAGTTTACTTTGTACCCTTACCCTAGACAGAGTGTTTCTGGTTTTCCCCTTATTTGCTTTAGTTAAACACTTCGTACTGTAACCCTAGATAGGGTGTTTTTAGTGTCCCACTTTTTGTGTTACTAATTCTGTAGATGATTTGCCCAAATTCCAAATCCCACAGCCTTAATTTGTTCCATCCTGTGAACTTCTATTTAATGTACAGCATGGTATTAGAACTTATTTATCCAACCAGGAAGCAGAAATTTCCAACCCATTGTCGGGTTTGTAGTAAAGGTATTGTAAAAGTTACTAAAATGTCCCCCAAAGGTGAAATAGTCCCTCTCCACCTGTTGGTTTCACTGGAAGCTGTTGCTCCTTTCTTTTGCTTTTGTGTGTGTTCATTTTATATCTGAGGTCATTAAAATAGTGAGGGAGGGTTTAAACATATGATATTTCTTGTCGAGATAGTATTGTCTGTTGACCTGTTTACGTACTGTGCTCTATGATGAGACCTCTTGCCAGAGTGTGAAATACTTTATAATATCGTCTGTTTTTTGTCTTTACAAATGTTACCTTTTTGCCCCTGCAGGTTGGTGTTTTTTAACGAACAAGGGTCCTGGGGCATGGTGTGGGGAGCAGTAAGTAAAGAGCGTGGTGGCAGGCTTTGTCACAAACAGAGTGATTGTATCTGGGTAAGCTCCTCGGTGTCCATTCATACGTATACAGATGATACCGTACTCTTTTCCTCTGGCTCCTCTGCCCCTGATCTCATGAACCAGCTCCAGCTGGATTTTAACAGCACCCATCTCTGGTTTTGTGAAAATCAGTTATCCCACAATGCTAAGAAAACAGTCTCAGTAATGTTTGACACCAGGCAGAGGCTTGCTATAGTCTCCTCCCTTCCCTCCTATCAATACCCTTCCTTGATGGTGCAGTTATCGAACATGTCTCATCTTTTAAGTACCTCCGGGTTTGGCTCATACCTCTCAAGTGTCCCTGATTTTGCCCCAGAATTTTACTCTGTCCCCCCAAAAATTTGTGTTTTTGTGGCTAAACAGTGGGGACATTAAGCACAAAACAATGTCAAGCATTAAAGTTACAGACTTGTTCTTCATTAGGAAATGCATTTTGCACTAAGCCCCATATTCTACCAGCTTTCTGGGTGGATATCTCTAATTTTGAAGATGTGTCCCTGATTTTGGTCCTTTGTCCCTGATTTTTTTAAGCCTTGTCCCTGATTTATGAGGCAGGAGGTTGAGAGGTATGGTTTGGCTGGATTGCCACTTAGATTTTTCTGGTCATGTGGATGCTATCCACAAGAAGCTTCACCCAAGGCTTGGTGCGCTGTACAGAAAAAAGCCAAGTATATGCTTCTGCTCGCAGAGAAATCCTCACTAAGATGATTCTCCCCATTTTGACTATGGAGACATTGTTTATAGTACTGCTTCTAAGTCCACATTAGCTAGACTGGATCCACTCTTTCTTGCCTTCTGTGTCGCTTTGCTGTTGATAAACCCTACACGCACACCATTGTATTTTGTACTGTTCATTTCCCTCTCTTGAAGCTAGGCATTTGTCCCACTGTGTTTCCTTCATCTCCAAATGTTGGTTCAGCTCTGTCCCCCCCTCTTATCTTTCTTCTCTTCTCTTCTCTCTCTCTCTCTCTCCCCCTTCTTTCTCTTACTCCCTTTCACAATGCTTGCGCTAGCTCTCTTGGCTCTCCGCCAAGAGAGATCTATTGCTGGTCAGTCTGTTTTTTCATTCCATTTCCTGAAACTATGGAATTCTTTTCCTCCTTCCATTCGTTCTGCTTCTTCTATTTCTGCTCTGAAATCTCTCCTCTGTGATTTTTCTATTCACTCCTGCAGTTGTTTCTGATATGGGATAGTTCCTTTTATGTACCTTCCACCAGCACTGACACTACCTCGACCCTCCCTTGTTTTGTTTATTTTTCCCTGTTCTTTCAGTTGCTGTTTTTGGTCTTCTTTCCTCAATTTAATTCATAGTTATTTCCTGTTTGGCAGTTTATTCTTCGTGTTTATATTTTGTTTACCTTGGTTTATTTTCCAATTTTATTGCAGTATTTAATGAATAGTACTTGACATAAAAACATAGAATCTGTCAGCAGATAAGGACCATACAGCCCACCTAGTCTGCCCATTTCCCTACTTGGTTTGGCAATCCCTACTCTTATCTGGACTGCCTTTCCTCCACTCTGCTGTACAACAGGGTGCCTTTATGCTTATCCCATGCACTTTTGAAGCCCTGTACTGTTCTTGCTTCCACCACCTCCACTGGTAGGCTCTTCCACAGATCCACCACCCTCTCTATGCAAAAATACTTCCTAACATTCCCCCAAGCCTTTCTCCAGCCTCATGTTATGTTCCATTGTTCTTGTGCCCTTTCGTCTCTGAAATATGCTCCCCTCCTGTACCCTGTTTGTTCCTCTAAGGTATTTGAACATCTCTATGATATCCCCTCTCTCCCAGTGAATAGATGTTTAATTCCTTGATTCTTTCCTCATAAAGCTTGTGGTGCAGTCCATGTATCATTTTTGTTGCTCTTTTCTGGACTGCTTTCATTCTGTCTATGTCCTTCCTGAGATGCAGTCTCCAGAATTGGACATAGTATTCCAGATGAGGCCTCACCAGTGATCTATACAGTGGCATCACCACTTCACTCTTCCTACTGGTTATGCCCCTTCCTGTGCACCTCAGCATTGTGTTTGCCTTCTGCACTGCTTTTTCCCATTGTTTGGCTGACTTCAGGTCACTGGGCATGATAACCCCCAGGTCTCTCCCCTGACTTATGGTGACTAGAACCTGCCCCCCCAATCCTGTATTTCTCTCTTGGGTTTCTGTGTCCCAGGTGCATTATCTTGCACTTCTTAGCATTGAAACCCAACTGCCAAACCCTTGACCATTCCTCAAGTACTCTTAGGTTGTTTCTCATTTTATCTAGCCCCTCCTGTGTGTCGACTCTGTTACAGATCTTGGTGTCATCTGCAAACAGGCATACTTTCCCCTCCAGTCCCTCTGTAATGTTGCTTATGAAGACACTGAATAGAACTGGACCCAGCACCAATCCCGGTGGAACCCCGCTGGTCACCTCCCCCTCTTCTGATTTTATGCCATTTACTACCACCCTCTGGTTCCTGCTTTTAGCCAGTTACCAACCCATTTTACCACTTTAGAGCCAACACCCAGATTCCCCAATTTGTTAAGCAACCTTCTATGAGGAACGGTGTCAAAGGCCTTACTGAAATCCAGGTAGGCCACATCCACCACCCCTCCCTGATCCACCACTCTGGTCATCCAGTCAAAGAAATCGATAAGATTAGTCTGACAGAACCTACCCTCAGTGAATCCATGCTGCCATGGATCTTTTGCACCACTTGACTCCAGGAATTTCAGTACCCTCTCCTTAAGCAGGGACTCCATCAGCTTCCCCACCACTGAGATCAGACTTACAGGTCTGTAGTTGCCTGCCTCCTCCCTACTTCCAGTCTTGTGCAGGGGGACCACCTCTGCCCTCCTCCAGTACCCAGGTACCTTCCCCGTCTATAGAGATTGGTTAAAGAGGGTCGTCCGTGGACCTGCTAGGACTTCCCTGAACTCCTTCAACCCTCTAGGGTGAATCCCATCTTGCCCCATTGCCTTGTCTGTCTTTACTTTTCCTAGTTCCTCCAAGACTCTAGCCACTGTAAATGGACTGGTGTCCACGTCTCCCCCAGTACATCTTTCCTCATGAGTCTTGGCCACTCCTCTGCCTCTTTCTTGGTAAATACTGAGAAAAAATATTTGTTCAGTATCTCAGCTTTTTCAAGGTCATTCTCCATCCAGCCACCCTCTCCCTTCTTTAGCCTAACAATACCATTTCTGGTCTTCTTCCTTCTCTCGCTAATATAACTGAAGAAGGTCTTCTTCTTAATAGCCTGTGCTATTCCTTCCTCCGTTCTTGCCTTAGCCCCTCTGACAGCTTTCCCAGCTCTCTCTGCTTCGCCTGATATTTCAGTCAGCCTTCTTCTTTCTGTGTCTCTTTGTATTTCCTGACTGCCTTACTTTTTTCTCGCACTTTCTTGGCTCCTGACATAGAGAACCATAGTGGCCACTTCTTTCTTTTGCTTTTGCTAAGTAATGTATGTAACACATTGACTTGTCACTCCTGCTATGGATCTCTTGAGCCTAAACCACTGTTCTTCTACCCCTCTCCCTGTATCTTCTGCTGCCAGGGCAATTTTGAGCTGTTCCCCCATCTCCATGAAGTTGACCTTCCGGAAATCTAGGATCTTAATCTTTGAATGGCTTTCTTCTGCCAATGTGTTGACTCTAGACCACACAGTTCTGTGGTCACTGGTACCAAGGGGCCTGCCCACCTCAACATCCATGATTCTGTCCCCATTTGTCAGAACTAATTCCAGTACAACCCCCTCCCTGGTGGGCTCAACCACCAGCTGCCTTAGGTTTACCCATACATAGCAGACATGAGGTCCCTGCTCCTTGAGGTACTTGCAGTCTGGGTATTCCAGTCTGCATCTGGCATGTTGAAGTCACCCATTAGTAGTACTTCCCCTTTGGCTGCCATATTAAGGATGGCTTCCACTAATACTAGATCTATATCCTCCCCCTGCGCGGTAGGCCTGTAAACTACTCCAGCACGGATGGTTGTTTTGTTCCCTGATTCCAGAATGACCCACAATGCCTCTGCTTCTTCCCTGGATCCCTGAGCCGCTGTAGCTTTAATCCCTTCTTTACATACATAGCAACCCCTCCTCCCCTCTTCCCCCTCCCTATCCTTTCTAAAAAGTATATGCCCTGGTATGGCTGCATCCCAGTCATGTTTCCCTGCATACCATGTCTCTGTAATAGCCACAATGTCCAGGTTTCTGTCTGCCATCAGTGGCGTTAGGTTTGGTATTTTGTTTCCCAGACTGTGGGCATTTGTGCACATGACCTTCAACTCTGTGTACCCTCTTAATGTTCCTTGTTTATTGGTCTTTGCCCTGTGCCGTATTAGTGATGTACCTTCTGTTCTGTCCCCCATTGTAACCATGGTAGTTTTACGGTTAAATATTATGCTAGTTATTAAGTCCTCACTGCTTTCAGTTATGTCCTGTTTGGGGGGGGGGGGGCCTATGATAGTCCCCTTGACTGTCTTTGTTCCCCCCCCCCGGCAAGTTTAAATGATCATTAAAGATGCACCTAATCTTCTCAGAGAGGATACCTTTGCCTCCCCTGGATAGATGCAGGCCATCTCTAGAATATAGTCCTTCATCCCTCCAGGTGAGGTTCCAGTCCCCGACCCCAATGAAGCCATACCCCACCTTTCCGCACCATTTCTTCAGCCATTTGTTGAATTCAGTGATGCAGATGTCCCTCCCTTCCCCCTTGTCTTGGACAGGTAGCACCTCTGAGAAGGTGACAGAGTGTGCTACTTGCCCAAGACTCCTCTCCAGCTCCCTGAACTCTTCCTACATCTGCCCTCTCTCTTGCTAGGTCATTAGTCCCCAAGTGAATAATGACATCCAGTTCCCCCCTCCTTTCTACCGCCCTTGCAATTATAAGGATTCGCTTGCCCTCCTTCCGAACTGTGCCTCCAGGTAGGCACATTACCTCCCTCTCACCACTGCTGCCTGACCACAGCTCAGTCCCCCAAACAATGGAGTCCCCAACCAGGATTTGCTTCCTCCTCCTGTGTGTTCTCCTTGCATCTGCCCTTGGGGTTCCATCCTGGATGACCCCCTCAAACACCAGGGTGTTCACTAACGGAGATGCTGTGCAATCTCTATGCTCTGCCAGGATGGCGTACGAGTTGTGAAGTGCCACTGGCTGGGGGATGTGCCTCTGTGCTGCCTCCCGGCCCGTCCCCAAACCCACCGTAGTCCATCCTTCCCTCCTTCTTGGCAACCTCTGAGGGAGTGGTGGTGGTGGTGGACATGGTGGTCTCTCTATGGGGGGGGAGGTTGCCTGTATCCTTGCCAACTCTGCTTGGAGTCCAGCTACCTCCTGCCACAATACAGAGAGGGCAGTATCGCAGTGTCCAGAAGGTCTTTCTGAACACTGCTGCCCCACATCCACTGCAAAGCACCACACCCATCATCTTCCTTCTACTGTTCTTGCCCTAAATGCCCCATATTGCCCTGTACACTCTGCTTCTATACCATGTCCAGTGCCTAGCTAAATATATTTGTACTGTCAATTCTCTTTAGTGGTATAATGTATCAAGGAATGTGGATTTATGTCAGGGTGTGTTGTGTACTGAAATAAGATGGTTGACAGTGTGTGTATATGCAGTCAGCTGGTACTGTATGATGTCACAGGTTAACGGTATTAAGGAAGTGATGCGCTAGGGGTGGGGGAGACGGGCCCCTCCTGACCACCAGAGACAATCAGCCACTTGTGTATGTTCTTTTCTCCTCTTCTTCCCCAGGACACATCTGGAAATGAGCTGTTACCAGCTCAGTATGTCTTTCCTGGTGAAATTTTTGAAATAAATACATACATACATACTGTACATACATACATACATCTCCCCCCTTCTTCCACTTACTCCCTTCGCAATGTTTGCTCTAGCTCCCTTGCTGTCCCTCAAGAAAAATCTGTTGCTGGTCAGTCTGCTTTTTCATTTTGTTCGCCTAAACTATGGAATTCTTTTCCTCCTTCCATTCATTCTGCTTTTTCTATTCCTGCTGCATACATACATACGTAGAATAACCTACCCCCCCTTTTGGTCTGGAATATCCAGTTTTCTGGTTTAGAAACATAGAATTTGTCAGCACAGAAGGACTGATAGGCCCATCTACTATGCCCTATAGTTTCTTTTTTTTTTTTCCTTCCATATTGTGTTCATCCTCCATGGCCTGCAGGTGAGTAGTCTGTCTTCCTCTGGTCCCCCTGGTCACAACCCCCCAGGTACCCCCGAGCCCTGTTTAATGAGCAATTACGGATGGTCACAAGGTAGCAGCGCAGGCCTGCTGGAGGGGACATCATGGAGCCTGCAGCCAAATTTTCTCTCTTTTTTGGTCCCTCCCCCCTGCAGCCGTGATCGCATGTGCGCATCACGAAGCTATGCTTCGAGTCTCCCAGAGTCTGGCTTTGGCCGCCATCCTCCACCAGGAGGCAGCCAAGGAGTGGGACGATGTGCTCACCTACCCCAGGAGAGGAGAGCTGTCATCAAATGCTCGATTCTCTCTCCCCCCCCCCCCCGCTGTCCCCCAGCAGCCCGAGCTCGCTCCTGAACCTGAGTCGTGGTGTCCAGAGCCTCAACCCTCAGTGCCACTGGGCCGGCCTTGCCCAATAGTTTCTTATGTCACCACCCCTTTTTTTGGTCTGGAATATCCAGTTTTCTGGTTTAGAAACATAGAATTTGTCAGCACAGAAGGACCAGTAGGCCCATCTAGTATACCCTATATTTTTTTTATACTTACCCCCCCCATTTACTCACTTAAAGCTGTGGTATATAGCTGTTGCCAGGGCTGCTTGCACATGTTTTATTCCAGCGGGAGGAATTAACTGCAAATTCCGACTGTGCTGTATGTAGTAGCAGGTCGAATAGGGGAGGCAGTGAGTCTTGACAGCTCTCGGGCACAGCAGCCAACATTTGAAGAATAAGTGGTTGCATAAAACACTGTTAGGACTTGAAATAAAAGGATTTAAAAAAAATATGTTTGCTTTTGAAAATTGTAGGAATAAATGTTCAATGAACAGCCAAGATAATGTCAATACTTTTAGGTTTGTGAGTGAATGAGTTGCAGGGGAGGGGGGAGTGGTAGGGAAAACTAATTTAAAATAACATTTATTTATACATCACTGGATAGAAGGAAATGAAAGAAATAGCAAAATAATATCTGTGGACCTGGTTTTTTTTGTTTTTTACACTGATGCTGAGGAATAGTAAAGTGAATGAATCTGATGCTTTTTTTCTTGGTGTGAGAAAAAAAATGTTGGCTATCCATGCTTGAAAATGCTGTGAATTTAGAACATGGGTTTGTTTAGGTGCTATGGCCTGGTTGGCAACACCTGTTTTTATCTGTGCATTAATTAGACTGGTACAGTGCGTGATATCAGCCAATCAGTTTTCGGGATCATTCTTACCCATTTTAAAAAGGAGGTTTTAAGCAAGTAATTATGTAATTAGGTACCTTTGTGTAGTGGGATTATAAATCCAAAGGACCGCGCTGCTGTGTTGTCTCCCGTTACAACCTCGTCCCCGAAACAGAGTTACGATAACAAAGTGGAGAACAGGGCTACAGTGTGTTCTATGGAGAGAATAACAGAATCTGGGTTAAAGGGTGATGGCAATTTTACAATAACATGCTGCTGTTTTTGTCAGGGAGGTACATGGGATATGAACAGTATTGTGGGTAGGGGTCAGTGCTATACAGAATGTTACTTGTGTCAGGTGATGTCATACCCATACCTTTTTCAAGTTTGAATATCAGCATTTTGGAAGGGAGTCTTTTGCAGCATCATTTGGTGAGATTTAAGACTTTTTATTGTTAGTTTATGTAATAAAAATATTTAGTTTCAATATATTTCTGTTTTCTGTAGGAGAGAGAACTCTTTGTGGGGAATAGATGTGTAATAAGGTAACTATTTTTTATTTTTTCGATGGGATGGGGATGTGTGTTTGCTAGAAATAGGATTACAGCATGTTAAAAGGGGATTTGGTAGAAAATGGATCAGACCAGTTTGGTAAAATGCAGACTAGCCGATTTGGCCGGACAGTCCGGACGTGGCACATGTTGTTGGTCCTGACACTGGTGAGACAGACTGGTCTGGCTTTTGCCTATCTGGTCTGGTCCCAGCAGTCTGGGTTTCACCCCAACCTCAACATGAGGCATTTGCACTTGAGCCAACTTGTTTGGCCAGTCCCGATTGTACCGATCTGATCAGGGTCCGATGGTCTGATAGTTTTTTTCATCAACACTGTTTTGGAAGGAAAAGAGTCCTGCAGCCTCAGGTGGTGAAATGCAAGACATTTTATTGGTAGTTTATGTTATGAAAAGCTTTAGTTTAATTGTGTTCATGTTTTCTGTGATAGAGCTAAATCTGAAGGTCTCTCTGATCTGCCCGAATCTGTGCCTTGCCTAACGCTGGCCCAGAGTTATTCAGCTTGGTAGCCCTGGTGATTTCTCATCACCCCCTTTACTGCAGTGAGCAGTATACGAGCATCCGACAGGCCATAGCGATCTGTTGAGTCTGCAGCTCCCAGTCTACTCTACTGCAGCTACCCCCCCCCCAAACACCTGTGTTATCCCCCCAGGCCGCTTCCTCACCATCCCCTGTTTCCCCACAATTATGTCCTTACCTTGACCCAGGCCCACCCCCTTAAAACTGCCCACGGTTTCCAGCAAAATCACATCCTCTAGCAGTTGGTTCATCTTGCCACCACCGCTTCTGTGAAAAGGTGCCTCCTCATTTCCTCTTGAATTTACCTCCTCCAATTTCAGACTATGCCTTCTCGTATTCCCCCTTTAGTCTGAACATGTCCTCAGAACTTACCCTATTTATGCCCTTTAAATATTTATAGGTCTCAATCACATCACCTCTCTCCCCCTGTCCTCCAGGGAATACATGTTGAGCTCCATCAGTCTTTCCTCATATGGCATGTCCCCCAGGCCTAGGATCATTTTTGTTGCCCTACGCTGTACCTCCTCCAGTGGATTGATATCTTTCTTCAAGTATGGGTGCCAGAACTGCACACTGTACTCTAAGTGCGGTCTCACCAGTGACCTGTACAATGGCAGGATGACTTCCTTCCTTCGAGAGGTGATCCCCCTGGCAATGCACCCCAGCATTTTATTAGCTTTAGCTGCTGCCTCCCTGCACTGCACAGAATGATTCATATCCCCTGTAATTAGTACTCCTAGACCTTTCTCCTCCACTGAGGTGGATAACTGCACTTACCCCAGCCAGTAGCCATACCTAGGGTTTCTGATTCCCAAGTTCATGACCTTGCACTTCTTAGCGTTAAATCTCATCAGCCATCTGATTGGCTGATATCCATGCACTGCCAGACCAGCACTTAAGCTTTGCCAGATCATCTTGCAGATCCTGCCTCCCCCTCCTCACAGTCCACCACTCCACAAATCTTAGTGTCAGGGCCAGATTAAAGGACATGGGGGCCCTACTCCAAGCCATACTGTGTGGGCCCCCTCTATATCAAGAAATGCTCAGAATCCAGGGCTGGGAGGCCCCTATTGGCCTTGAGGCCCTAAGCCATGGTTTAATTGGCATAATGGTTAATCTGTCCATGCTTAGTGTTGTCAGTGAACAGGCTAATTTTACTCTTGATCCCATCTGCTATGTCTCCAATGAAGATGTTGAATAACAATGGCCCGAGTAATAAGCCTTGTGGGACCCCACTGGTGACAGCTCAGGGAGACGAGGGCTCCTGCCTAACACTTACCCTCAGTTGCCTATCCTGCAGCCAGCTCCTAACCCATCCTACCAACTTCTTCCCAGCTCCCAGTGCCCTCAGTTTACAGATCAACTTCCCATGAAGTACCAAGTCAAAGGCATTGCTAAAGTCCAAATACAAGACATCCAACGCATGGCTCTTATCAAGTGTCGTTGTCACACAATCATAAAAGTCGATCAGGTTGATCTGGCAGGATCTGCCTGCGACAAATCCATGTTGCCTATCATCCTGGATCCCATTCTCCTCCATAAAGATCACCAATCTGTCCTTGAGAATAGACCCCATTAGCTTCCCTACAATGGGGGTAAGGTTGACTGGCCTGCAGTTACCTTGCTCATCCCTGGGCCCACTCTTATGGAGAGGCACCACATATGCCATCCTCCAGTCCTGAAGCACACATCCTGTCTCTAGAGAGATGTTGAACAGGTCTGCCAGGGGCTCTTCCAGGACCCCTGCCAACTCCCTCAGGACTCTTAGATGCACTCTGTCAGGTCTTGGAGCCTTATCAACCCTCAGGGACTTAAGACCCTCCAGTACTCAATCTACCCGGATTACCCCATCCCTAGCCCCCACCCCTTCTGTGCCCATCTCATCCTACCTTTCCTCTGCAGCATAGACTCATCTTTCTCCCTGGTAAACACTGAACAGAAGTACTCATTGAGTGCCTCTGGCTGATTCCCCCCGCCCACCCTCTGTCTCTTTTGATCCTGACTATTTCGTCCTTGCAGCATCTTTTCTCCCATATTTATTTATTTTTATTTTATTTATTTAAAATGTGTTTACTAGGAAAGGCACACTGAGCTGAGGCTCATTTCCAGGTGTGACCCGGGGGTAGAGGTACATAAATGATTATAGTGTGTACATAACAAAAAATACGAATAAATGTAGTATTATGAGCATTTGAGGATACAGACAACATTGCAGGATAACTTACAGAGAGATCAATTTTAAATATAGGCATTTGACATAACAATAGTAATAATGGGGATGGTATAGTCAAAAGCCAGTTACCCTGAATCCTGTTGGAGAGTTGGACATGTAGAGACAGGAGCAAGGTGGAGAAGAGAGGAGGCATAGGTGCTGTTTGATGGAGAAGTAAGGAGGATGGTTTCGTAGCTGTGGAGACTGGTGGTTCCATAAAGCTGGGAGTCGGAAAAGGCAGCTTTGCCAGCAGAAGATAAGGGATGGAGAAGGAAGAAGGTGCAGGTGTCCCTGTTGCATAGGTCATAGGGTGAGCTGGCAACAGGAGAGAGCATATCTAATAGGTAAGGTGGAAGGAGGCCAAACCAGAATTTGGAATGAGAGAGAGAATGGGTGGTACGTCTATGCGATAGGGGTGTAAGTCCAAGGGAGGAAGTAGAGATGGCAGTGGTGATTTCTGGGGGTTGAGGCAGAACGGTAGGAGTTTCGCAGAGTATCTAAACAGGAGAGCAACAAGGCTGGGGCTGAGCTGTGGATGACATCAGCATAGTCAAATGTTGGAATTATTTTCCTTGAGACTAGTTCCGGACAGATGGATAGAGATAGGGAATCTTTATTATGGTACAAAATGCCGAGTTTGGGGAACAGCTTGGAAGTCACGGTATCAATTTGAGTAGAGAAATTAAGGTGGGAATCAAGCCAGACCCCTAGGTATTTGTATGCTAAGACATAGTGTAGGGGGGAACCTTCCAGGGTGGTGAAAGCTGGGAGGGTAGGTATTTTTGATAGTTTTTTGGATGAACTGAAGATCATGGAGATGGTCTCTGAGGTGTTTATTTTTAGTTGTGTAAACCTATGTACCTGAAGAAATCCTTTTCCCCTTCTTCGATCCTCTGTGTCAGCCTTCGCTCCCTTGAAGCCTTGGCTGCCCTGACTACTCACCTCCCTGGATTTCCCGGAGTACTCCTCCCTGTCCACCTCCCGATCAGATTTTTTTAAATCTGATGAATGCGGCCCTCTTCTCCCTCACTTTCTCCTTTACCTCCTTGTTTAATCCGCTCAGCTTTTTGGTCCTTGTCTTCTTACTTTGGGTCTTAGTACATGTACCAGTGGCCTCTGTCAGACTCAGCTTGATGATGGACCATTTCTGGTCAGCATCCATATCTGGGCAGATTTTGGTGAGATGCCCTACAAGTATTTTTCCCTCATTCTACCGAGGTCCACTTTTCTGAAGTTCACCGTCTTTGTCGTGGTCCTGGCTGCGTCCTTTCCTATCCTCATACACAACTCGCATAGCACCTACTCCCTAAAGAAATCTGACCTTATCCTACTAGATGTTCCCAGGACACGTACCACAGCTGGCAAAGAGCTGTCTCGTACGCCCTCCCAAACATTTGGAACCAACTACAAGCCATGCTGAAGCTAACCAGCATCGTATCAATTAACTCCTACAAAACACTAGCTATCTCTAAATTAAAAGACATATCTAGGTGCTACTAGGCCCCCAACGCCAAGTCACCTTCCTAGGTACCAACTGGCCCTCTACTTATTAAGCTGAAATGTGTTGCATAATTTAGGGCAAGGTTAAAGCTGGAATGTACTGCATATACTGTATAGCATAAGGACTTCTATTGTGTATACCTCTTGTATTATATTTTTTTTTTCTTTGTTGTTCTACATTTTATATCTCCTGTCTATGTAATTGCGAACTGTATGTGTATGTGCCTCAGGACCTCCTTGTGAATGAGCTTGCTCAACGGAGTCTGTCCTGCAATAAACTTGAACTTGAACTCCTAGATTGAGGAAGAACCACACTGTGTGGTGGTTGCTTCCCGCTAGGGGGTCCTCCACCCATATGTTTTGGACATACCCCCCCGCTTCCGTCAACGCTAGGTCCAGTGTATTACCCTCCCTGGTTGGCTGTGTTACCATCTGCTCCGGAACTGTCCTGGAAGACCTCCAGAAGGACCTGCTCCTTAGCAGTAGAGGTAGCCGGGGTGCTCCAATCAACCCCCAGTAGATTGAAATCCCCCACAAGAACAGTATTGCCCTTGCCACAGATCCTCCTGATCCGCTCCCCCAACTCCGTGTCAGTTTTCTCATTTTGAGAAGGTGACCTGTACACTACTCCCAGCCCAACCTTTCTCCCCCTCGAGTTACTAAAGTATATTTAAGGCTATTACTAATGGTGGCTCCAAGGTCTCTTTTCTTAGAGGTCTGAACCGTAGAGATGGTGTATATTAAAAAAAATAGAGAGGCTATCACATGACCGCTCTAGTCATTTGCAGTATAGCTCTTTGAAAATTATATGATCCATTTACATATGGTGGCATGTGAGCTCTGGTATTGTCATGTGTTGATTCCACCCCCCAACACACACACACACACACACACACACCAATTTGTAATATATTTATATATCTGCACTTTTTACCAGGAAGGGCGCACTAATCTGTTTTAGCTTCTTTCCAGGTGCATCCTGGTGGGTGAGTTACATGGACCAGTCACATGACCTCTATGATATGAATGAGCCTCACTACCTCCCCACCCGCCAGTAATCCATTTTATTTTTTTATTTGCCAGTGTGTATAATTTCTCACTTTTTGGCATTCAGTTTAAGCTTCCATACCCTGGATCACCTTTCCTACTTTTCCAGGTCTCTCTTTCATATCTCTTATTCCTTTCTCAGTGTAGACTCCACCACATATCTTGGTGTTGGCTGCAAAGAGCCAAATCTTGCCTGAATTCCTTCACATATGTCACAGATGACTATATTACATAGCAGTGCTCTCAGGAATGTGGGTACCCATGTCCTTTACGTACATTTTGGAAGTTGGGATGCTTGGAAATTTTGGCAGCAAGTCTCAGAGACGCTTGTACTACAAGGTCCCAGGAATCCCTACACAGATCTGGTTTAAATTTTTGGCATAGGTTCTCCACTGTCTTGTGACACCTCTTAAATACTGACACTGTGCAACCAGATAATGCTGTGAATTTCTATATTGTGAACATAGAAACAGAATTTGACAGCAGATAAGGACTGCCTGGCCCAGCTAGTCTGCCCATTTTCCCTACATACTGTATCACCGCAGACCCTACTTGATCTCCAGCTTATCCCCCCCCCCGCCTCATATCTAAGGTTCCTTTATGCTTATCCCATGCTTTCTTGAACCGTGTTAGAGTTTTTACCCCCACCACCTCCACTGGGAGGCTGTTCCAGGCATCCACCACTCTCTCGCTCTCTCTCTCTCTCCATGACAAAGTACTTCCTCGCATCTCCCCCGAGTCTACCCCCATCCAGCTTCATAGTGTGACCCTTTGTCCTTGAGCATCTTTTTTTGGAAAAATGCTTCCCTCTTGAACCTTATTCATACATATGCGGTATTTGAAAGCTTCTGTTATAGCCCCCCTTCTCTCCTTTCCTGCAGGGTATACATATTGAAGTACTTAAGTCTTTCCTCATAGGGCTTTTAATGCAGACTCTGCACCCTTTTGGTTGCCCTCCTCTGGACTGCCTCCACTTTTTCTCTGTCCTTCCGGAGATGAGGTCTCCAGAACTGGACACAATAATCAAGGCAAAGTCTTACCAGCAATCTGTACAGGGGTAACACCACCTCCTTCTTTCTGCTGGTGATACCCCTCCCTATGCACTCCAACATCCCACTAGCTCTTCTGACTGCCTTGTCACACTGCCTAGCCACCTTTAGATCATCAGATATGATAGCTCTGAGGTCTCTTTCTTGTTTTGTGGTCGACAATAGCTCTCCTCCCAATTTGTACTCCACCTCTGTACCTCAAGTGCATGATTTTGTGCTTTTCTGCATTGAAGCCCAGTTGCCATACCTTTGACCACACCTCTAACTTTTTCAGATCCCCTCTCATATCCCCCCCACCAACAGAGTGTCTACCCTGTTGCAGACTTTAGTGTCATCCACAAACAGGCAGACCTTCCCATCCAGCTCCTCGACAATGTCGCTAATAAAGACATTGAAGAGGACCAGTCCAAGTACAGATCTCTGTGGTACTCTACTAGTCACCCTCCCTTCCCACTCCATTTACCTCCACCATCTGTCTCCTATCCTTAGCCAATTCCCTACCCAGTTTGCCACCTTTGGTTCCACTCCTAGGCCACCCAGCTTGCTTACTAATCTCCTGTGTGGAACAGTGTCGAAGGCCTTGCTGAAATCCAGGTAGGCCACATCCACCGCACCTCCATGATCCAATTCCCTGGTCACACAGTCAAAGAACTCTTATTAGATTCATTTGACAAGACCTCCCCCCTGTGAATCGGTGCTGTCTTGGCCCAGGTCCTGTAAGCCATTGGATTCAAGGTATTCTTCTATCCTTTCTTTCAGTAGTGATTCCAGTAGTTTCCCCACCACCAAAGTCAGGCTGACTGGCATGTAGTTGCCAGCATCCTCCCTACTACCACTTTTGTGAAGTGGAACTACATCTGCCCTCTACGAGTCCCCTGGAACCACTCCCGTCTCCAGTGAGAGGTTGAACAGGACTGTCAGAGATGCAGCCAGCAGCTCCCTGAATTCCCTCAGTATCCTTGGATGGCCTCCTTCTGGCCCCATTGCCTTATCCGCTTTCAGATTTGTGAGTTCTTCAGGACTCTCGCCTCTGTAAATGGACTAGTGTCCACCTCCCTTCCTTTGATGCTCCTGTCCCTTTTCTGTGGCCCCTCACTTTCCCCTTCTGTGAACAGTGAACAAAAATATTTTTTCAAGATGTCTGCTTTTTCTTGGTCCCCTCCATACAATACCCCTCTTTCCTTCGTAGTCTTACAATCCCTCCCCTGGTCTTTCTCTTTTCACTTATATACCTAAAAAAGTCTCCTTTCTTAAATTCCTGGGCTGTTTCCTCCTCGGTTTGTACCTTTGCACTCCTAACTGATTTCCCAGCCTCCCTGTGTTTCTCCGGAACAAACTAAAACAAACTGTATGGCAAGACGATTGTCATTGATGTAATCCTGAAAAAGAATGGCGAAGGAATCCCAAGAAAAGTAAAGGAAGCATGGTTAATAAGCACACAAGAGTGATTTTAATATTCAGACTGCATTCATTTTAATGAGGACCCTCAAAAATTTCAAAGGGAACCCCAAACTTTACCCGAGGACCCCCATTTTTTTTTTTCACCAAAAGTCCAGAACTCCCAAACTGAACATTCTACAGAGAGCCCTGAGTTATACTGGTCTCAGAACCGATCCCTGTGACATCCTGCTCGTGACATCCCTAACACCTAAAAATTCACCATTAACTGACCGATCCTTGTGGCGCCCCCGCTCATGACATCCCAAATCCATTAATATTTATAATTAACTGACTGGTCCCTATGGCACCGCTAGCATGACATCCCTAACACCTGAAAATCCACTATTAACTGACCAATTTCTGTGGAACCCTGCTCATGACATCCCTAACCCATGGATATTCACCATTAACTGACCGATCCTTGTGGCACTCCACTCTTGACATCCCTAACCCATGAGTATTCATCATTAACTGACCAATCCCTGTGGCACCCCACTTGTGACATCCCTAACCCCTAAAAATTCACCATTAACTGACCGATCTCTATGGCACCCCACTCATGACATCCCTAATCTAAATATTCATCATTAACTGGCTGATTCCAGTGGCACCCTGCCCGTGGCATCCCTAAGCCATGAATAGTCATCATTAACTTCACTCCTCCCTATGACACACCACTCATGACATCCCTAACCCCTGAAAATTCACCATTAACTGGCCAATCCCTGTGGCACCTTCTCATGACATCCCTAGCCCATGAATATTTACCATTAACTGACTGATCCCTATAGCATACCACTCATGACATCACAAAACCATGAATATTCATCATTAACTGACCAATCTCTGTGGCACCTGCTCAAGACATTCTTAACCCTCTGAATATTCACCATTAACTGACCGATCCCAGTGGCACCCCGTCCATGACATCCCTAACCCATGAATATTCATCATTAACTACCAATCCCTGTGGCACTCCACTCGTGACATCCGTAATCTCTGAATATTCATAATTAACTAACCCAGTCCCTATGACACCCCACTCATGACATCCCTAACCAATGAATATTCATAATTAACTGACCGATCCCTATGGCACCCTACTCGTGACATCCATAATCTCGGAATATTCATAATTAACTAACCCAGTCCCATGTGACACCCCACTCATGACATCCCTAACCCATGAATATTCATCATTAACTGACCGATCTCTATGGCACCCCACTTGTGACATCCCTAACCCCTGAAAATTCACCATTAACTGACCGATCCCTATAGCACTCCACTCATGACATCCCTAACCCACGAATATTCATCATTAACTGACCAATCTCTATGGCACCCCACTTGTGACATCCCTAACCCATGAATATTCATCATTAACTAATCGATCCCTGTGGCACCCCACTTGTGACATCCCTAACCCCTGAAAATTCACCATTAACTGACCGCTCTCTATGGCACCCCACTCATGACATCCCTGATATGGATATTCATCATTAACTGGCTGATTCCAGTGATACCCTGCCCGTGACATCCCTAAGCCATGAATATTCATCATTAACTTCACTGATCCCTATGACACCCCACTCATGACATCCCTAACCCCTGAAAATGTACCACTAACTGGCCGATCCCTGTGGCACCTTCTTATGACATCCCTAGCCCATGAATATTTACCATTAACAGACTGATCCCTATAGCACACCACTCATAACATCACAAAACCATGAATTTTCATCATTAACTGACCAATCCCTGTGGCACCTGCTCAAGACATTCCTAACCCTCTGAATATTCACCATTAACTGACTGATCCCAGTGGCACCCCACCCATGACATCCCTAACCCATGAATATTCATCATTAAATGACCGATCCCTATGGCACCCCCACTCGTGACATCCGTAATCTCTGAATATTCATAATTAACTAACCCAGTCCCTATGACACCCCACCCATGACATTCCTAACCCATGAATGCTCATCATTAACTGACCGATCCCTATGGCACGCCACTCATTACATCCCTAATCTCTGATTATTTATAATTACCTGACCAATCCCTATGGCACCCCACTCTTGACATCCCTAATCTCTGAATATTCATCATTAACTACCATTAGTGGTGCAGATTTTGTCTGTTATTGAATAGTGATAACATCCGAGAACAGATCTGACAACCTCTGATCCCGTCCATGGATCCAAGGGATCCAATTTGAATACTTGGAGCTATTGGATTTGATGGTTGGATCCATGGATACAGTGGTTGGATCTATAGATTTGACCTGAGATCCAAAGATCTGACCTCAGATCCAAAGAATCTGATCACACATCCTAACTCTGATCTCGGATCTAAAATGAATTTGGTTGGATAAATATCAGAGACCATACCAGTACTATCCATCGAAGAACAGTCAGATCTTCAAATGCAATATCTGAGCACCATAAACTATCCCCCCCCCCCCAATTTCTGCCCCTAACCAATTCCCTATCTGCCTGGTCAGGGTTTCTCCCAATCCCAGGTCTCCCAGCATTTTTACGAGCCATTTGTGAGGTACGGAATCAAAGGCATTGCTGAATTCAACATATAACACATCCGCTGCATTGCCCCTGTCCACTATCTTTGTAACCCAATCAAAAAAGTCAGTCCAGTTTGTCTGACACCATATGCCTGCTGCAGACCTGTGTTGATTCCTGTCTGATTGCCTGTTGGCCTCTAAGAATTCCTCTGTGGGCTCCTTTATGATGTGTCCAACAGTTTCTCCATTACTGAGGTCAGGCTGACTGGCCTTTAGTTTCTGGGGTCCTCTCAGGCCCACTTTTGTGGAGTAGCACTGTGTTCACCACCCTTCAGTCAGCTGAAACCACCCTTGTTTCTAGGTAGCAGTTAAATACATTGGATAACAGCACTGCTGACGTCTGGCCACCCTCCCTCAGCAACCTGGGATGTATCCAATCTGGGCCCATCGATGTATCCACTTCTCAGGTCTTGAGTCCCTTGTGCACCCTGTTCTCTGCAACTGCCCTCGTCTCTAGCACTTTCACTCTGTCCTCTCTGGTCTGAGGCTGTTCAGCTGTTCAAAGACTGAATCATCACACGATCTCCAAAAAAAGACATTTCACCTCAGTGCTCAACTCTTTGCAATTGCAACAAACTCTACCAACTGCCACAGCAGGCGAATCTCAGCTCCAAAGGGCTATTGATTTCAGCCTGCCTGTCAGCAGCAGCAGCTTGTGTTACCACCTGGCTGTGTGCTTGTTTACTTTGTACCCTCTAGATAGCCATGGTGGGAAGCTGAACTAGCCGAAAAAAACTACTTGCAATTTGCTTTGTTGAAGAAAGTTTACTATAGGTATCTACAACTCAGAAACTATGTCCACATGGAGGATATTACAAAAGGTTTAACTGAGGAACAAATAGATTTAGTAAAATATGTATCTAACTGTTTTCAAGCTGAGGTAAGTAGACATCAGGCACTGGGAAATTAGGTGTATAGGCCATACAATGAAAGTGGAAAGAGGAGGCGACAATTTCGCTCACAAATAAACAGTGGGCCACAATATGGCAGGGGTTCATAAAACCACCACCTCAGGAACATGGAGGGGATTTCACTGGAAACAGGTTGCAAAATTTGTTTCTTACTCCTGACAGATTGAAACATTTTGTTAACACGAATACTGATCAGTGTTGGTATAGGGGCACTCCATTTCATGTTTTCTTCGGTTGCCCAGTTATTGCAACTTTTTGAAAGGCCATAAGAAGCATTACTCAGGATACATTAGCGCTTCCTGAATCACTTAGATTTGAGCATTCAGTGTTGGGGCTGCTGTCTATGGGGACTAGGAGAGGGAATCAAAAATATGTCTTTCTGATAGCTATAGCAGCAGTGGGCAAGTCATTGACACAACAGTGGTTAATGGATAAGGCTCCAGATATTGGTAGTTGGTTTGTGAACTGCGACCGCATCAGAGAAACGGAAGCCATTACTGCTGTATTGCACCTTGCTAAAGATAATTATAGATCACAGGAGCATCCCTGACCAATCACAGCCCTCCTTTCAGTTGTGCTTGAGGTACTTTTATTACCATAAGAGTATGTCACATGCTGAGCCACAGTAATGGGCTTCTCACTAACCGGTCATACCATTAAATGTATTAAATAAAAAATATATATATATATTTATTATTTTTTTTCTTTAATACTGTTAGAGATCTATAATAGTTTTATGGGTCCATTTGGAGGGCCTCGTATGGATATAAGGGTGTCTCCTCTTGTGTCCTTAGGACCACAGAGCTGCTCATGTTCTGTTCACAGTCCTCTGGTCTTTAGAATGCGCAAGGCAACACTCTTATATCTATAAGAGACCTTCCAGCCGGACCCATAAACTCACAGTATAACATCTGGTGGCTACTCTATTTTGACTTGAGAGTGAGAGTAAGAGGAATACTGTCGGAATTAGGAGAAGCCATTAGTGGGGTTCCCCAGAGGGTGGTTCTGGGGCCAGCATTGTCTGTATTATATGTAGGTGATCTAAGCAAAAAAGTGGATAGTTGGCTAGTCATATTTGCTGATGGTACTAGATTAGGTGGCCTAACTGATACAGTTGAAAATGCTAACAAAATAGAAAAACGATCTGAAGCTTACTGAGCAGTGGACCATAAATAATGGTATGTTATTTGATATTGACAAATGTGTTGTTATGCATTTGGGAATGGGAAACTGTTTTCATAAATACCAACTAAACAGAATCATAGAAACATGGAAATTGCTGGCAGATAAGGACCGTCAGGCCAACCGAGTCTGCCCAAGTGTGCTATCTACATGTTACTCAGGGACTCTAGTATCCTGGGTAATTCCACCCCCCCCCCCAACTTCACAATTCCCTTGTACATATCACAAGCAGCCTTGAATCCAGTCACAGTTTTGGCCCCCACCACTTCCTCTGGGAGTGCATCAATCCATCCACCACCCTTTCCATGAAGTAGTGTTTCCTAATGTTTCTTCTGAATCTCCGCCCCAAGCTTCATTTCATGACCCCTTGTTTTGAGAGTCTCTTATTCCAGAAAATACTGCTATCCAGGACCCTGTTGATACCCTTTTGGTACTTGAAGGTCTCTTCATGTCCCACTCCCCCATCCCTCCTTTGCTCCAGGGTATACATGTTGAGGTCCTTCAGCCGCTCCTCGTATGTGAATTTGCTGAGTCTCCGCACCATTTTCATTACCCTCCTATGGACCCTTTCCACCCTGTCCAAATTCCTCCTGAAGTATGGTCTCCAGAACTGTACACCATACTCAAGGTTTGGCCTCACCAGCTGTTTGTACAAGGGCATCATCACTTCACTCCTTCTGCTCATGAGCCCCCTGTTTATGCATCCCAGCATTCTACTGGCCCTCACTACTTCCCTCTCACGTTGCTTAGCCACCTTGAGATCATTAGATATGATTATACTAAGGTCCCTCTCCTGCTCTGTCGCTTCCAGTACCTGACCGCCCATCCTGTTTTCTGCACTTTTATTTCTACTCCCTATGTGCATCATTTTGCACTTTTTTGTATTAAAGCTCAACTGCCACTCTTTTGACCACTCCTCTGATTTGTGCAGATCTCTACTCATTTTTCCAACCTCTTCCAAAGCATCTACTCTGTTGCAGAGCTTTGTATCATCTGCAAATTGACAGACCTTCCCCTCAAGCCCCTCTGCAATGTCTCCTATGAAAACGTTGAAGAGGATTGCTCCCAGTACCGACCCCTGTGGTACCCCGCTAGTCACCCCTCTCGCCCCTGATGGAACTCCATTCATGACCAGCCTTTGCCTTCTTCCCTCCAACCAATTTTTTACCCATCTCACCACCTCTGGCCCCACCCCCAGGGCTCTTAGTTTGTGCAGAAGCCTTCTGTGTGGTACAGTGTCAAATGCTTTGCTGAAGTCTAGGTACACCAAATTCCCTGCCCCGCCCTGAACTATCACTTTGGTCAAGCCAGTCAAATAATTCAATTACGTTCGTGTGACATGACCTCCCTTCCCTGAATCCATGCTGTCTGTGATCCATCGGGTCATTTGAAACAAGATACTTGCTAATTCTTTCTTTCAGTAATTTCTCCATCAGCTTCCCCACCACTGATGTCGGGCTGACTGATCTGTAGTTGCTTGCCTCCTCCTTGATTCCTCTCTTATGGAGAGGGACCACGTCCGCTCTTTTCCAGTCGTCCGGTACCACCCCCATCTCTAATATCTATTGAACAGACCAGTTAATGACTTCACTAGCACCTCCCTCAGTATTCTGGGGTGTATCCCGTCAAGTCCCATGGCTTTGTTAACTTTTAGTCCTGCTAGTTCTTGTAGGACTTCCTCTACTTTGAATGGGCTGATGTCCACCCCCTTCCCAGCCCTCCCCCTCCACTGTGAACATGGAGCAAAAGTAGTTGTTTAGGATGTCTGCCTTCTTCTGATTTCCTTCCACCGTCTCCCCATTCTTATCCCTCAGCCGAACTATCCCACCCTTTGTCTTCCTCCTTTTGCGCACATACCGGTAAAAGGTTTTGTCCTCCTTTTAAACTGATTGAGCTATTTTCTCTTCAGTCATAACCTTTGCTCTCCTGACCTTAAGTCCCACCTTCTTTTGCCTTTCCTGGTACGCTTCTCTGTCTTCCTCCTTCTGCGTCTGCATATATCTCCTGAACACTGCCTTCTTCGACCTGACCTTACTTGCTACCTCCCTGCTAAAACATGGAGGTTTCCTTTTTTTTTTTCACCTGTCTGACGCAGAGATTAGTGGAATCTTCTATAGCCCCCTTTATTATTTCCATTTTTTCTTTCCCTTTCGGATACGCCACCCCTACAAGGGTTTTCTTCAGGTGGTAGCCCATTCTCTTAAAGTCCACTCATCTAAAATGTAGGACTTTTACCTTGCAGCGTTTCCTTTCTGGTGCTGTTCTTAGTGTAAACCATATTGTATTATAGTCACTTGTGCGTAGGATTTCCCCCACTGAGACCCCTCCCACTCTGTCACCATTTGTGAAGATCAGGTCAAGTGCTGCCCCTTCCCTAGTAGGTTCCCTGACTAACTGTCTCAAGAATGCCTCATGTAGGGGGTCAGTGATATCTCTGCTCCTGGCAGAGGCTGCAGCTGACGTACTCCACTCCACATCTGGTAGGTTGAAATCCCCCAACAGCAGCACCTCCCCTTTATTAGCCTCCCTTTGAATTTCCTCCATCATTACTTTATCCACCCCCCCTTCTTGTGACAGTGGCCTACATATCACCCCTGTGCAAATAACATCCCCATTCTCTGTCTCCAAGGTGACCCATAGAGCCTTTGCCCCTCCCTTGCCCATTGCTTCAGTAGCCTTTATGCCATCCCACATAAAGTGCTACCCCCCTTTCTGCCCTCTCTTGACCCTTCTGATATGGATTCAACCATGTCCCAGTCCTGGTCCTATGGTCCACGTCTCTTGTGCTAGCCACAACATCTAGGTCTGCTTCTGCCATGACTGCTGCCAGGTCTGGGATCTTGCTTCCCAGACTCCTAGTATTGGTGCTCATGTTCCTCCACACCTCAGTTCTACTTCTTTGTCCCTCCTCTGTAGTGACCCCCATTCCCCCCTTGCTGAGGACTGTCTCCTGTACTCTCCCCTTCCTTCCTGTTGGCCTTGTGTTTCCCAACTCCCTTCCTCCCTCCTTGTGTCTTTCTGCCCCCCAGATTCCCCTTTTTGACCCCTCCCCTTGATTTGGTATTATCCCTTCTCCTGCTTTCTAGCTTCTGTTGCCCAGCTCCCTGCTGCAGTCATCCTATTTGATTAATGTACGCATCAAATGTTTGTGCTAACACACTAACGCCCGTCTCTTGTCAGGTGGAGATCATCTCCCTTAAAAAGACTTCTTTCCCAGAATTCCCCCCAGTTGCCAGTGAAGTGGTACCCCCTTGTCTGGCACCATTCCATCATCCGTCCATTTAGTTCTGCTATCTCATCCTGTCTAATTCTGTTCCTCTTCTCTCCCATCCCCCCACACCGGTAGGACCTCTGAGAAAGCCAGGGATATGATTCACCTTCCTCCAGCTTTTCTGCCTGCTTGACCTCATCCACAGGTTGGTGGGCTAGGTCATTTGTACCTACATGGATTATCACCCCCAGTCCCTCGTCTGTGTTGTCAATCAATTTTCCTATCTTTTCTATATCCCGTATAGCAGATGCTCCCAGGAGACATTTGACTGACACCTTTAATTGGCTTCCCCCACCAATTTGTCCTCCACCCCCCTAACCATAGAGTCCCCTACCACCAATACTCCATTTTTTTTCTGATCGACCTTTCCCTCATTGGATGCTTCTATAGGACTCTCTCCTAACACGCTGTATGGTCTTTGGTCCTCCCCTTTTAAGTCGTGCAGTTTTTCCCCTACCAGAGGCTCATGGTGATTTTGCACCAAGGTGTTGACAACCGGAACCATGCTGCCGCAGCCATCCCTTTTCCTCCCCTTCCTCCCTTCCCCCTCCTTGCCGATGGGGCTCGGAGGGAGCGGAAGTGGTGATGGAGAGCCCCAGGTTAGCATCGTTCGCAGCCTGGATATTTCCCTCCAAGACTGCCTCTAGCTGACCCCTGAGCTCATCTAGATTTCCCTAAAGGTAGTGAATAGTGAAGAAAATCTGGGAATATTAATAAAGCTCTAACATTTAGCAATCACTGTAAGAAAATAATTGTGATGGCTAACAGGCTGCATGGATACATTAAGAAATCCTACATAAGTAGGTACGCACAATGCCGCTGTATAGAACATACATAAGACCACACCTGGATTATTGTACATCAGTATGGAGTCCATACCTCAAAAGAGACGTGGACAATAGTTAGAGGATGCAGTACAGGGCAGCTAAATTGATAACTAGACTAAGAGATGATACATATCAGGAACGACTGAACAAACTGGGTCTGTATACTCTGAAAGATAGGAGAGATAGATGGGATATACTACAGATGTTTAAAACAACACAAGATAATGAACAGAGGGAGAGTTTGGGATAGAATACATACATAAGAATTCAATATAAGGTGCCACACTAAAAATGTTTTTTAAATTGAGCATACAAGAAAAAATAACAGAAGAGGGTTCTTCACCCAAAGAACTAATGAACTACGGAACGCATTATCTATGAAGATTGTGCAGTTGCATATAATATCCATATTTATGACAAAACTGGATAACTACCTACTTTGAGAAAATGGTATAAAGTGGCCCTGCTGAGGCAGGAGACAGACAAGATGGGCAATAGCCTCCATCTGTCTCACACCAAGTATAACAACAAGTGTAGTACCTTGGATAGCCCAGCTTAGATGTAACACCTAGTTTTACTGGGGTCCAGTTTTTGTCCCAGTTTTACAGCTGGCAGGACCGATGGCCAAGAGGTCAAGTGACTTGCTCACACAGTGAGACAATGGCTGTGGCGAGATTTGTGCATTGAGGGAGGATCTCCAGTTTCACAGTTTGGTGCTCTGAACCACTGTGATTGCTGACAGTTGACATCAATTCTAGCTGACTGTTACCGGTATCTAATGAAAACTCCAGCTACTGGAAAGAAATGTCATATGAAACTAATTCTGATACTAACCCCTTCCCTTGCAGCTCATCCCTAGTGTCAGTTATAAAGACATTAAAGAGAAACAGTCCCAGTACTGAGCCCTGATGCATCCCGGTGGTCATCCTTCCTTCTCTAGAGTGAACTCCATTTACCACCACCATCTGTCACTGATCACTTAACCAATTTCTTCCCCAGTTTACTGCCTTTGGATCCACACCCTAAACTGCCCAGTTTTTATTTTACGAGTCACCTTTGTGGAATGGCGTCAAAAGCCTTACTGAAATCTAGCTAGGCCACGTCCACTGCTCCACCCTGATCTACTTCCCTGGTCACCCAGTCAAAGAAATCTATGAGATTTGTTTGTCATGACCCCCGCCGCCCCTTGAATCCATGCTGCTTTGGGTCTTGTAACCCATTGGATTCAAGATATTCCACAATCCTTCCATTCAGCAGTGTCTCCGTTAACTTCCCTATCACCAATGTCAGGCTGACTGGCCTATAATTGCCAGCCTCCTCCCTGCTACCACTTCTGTGTAGTGGGACTACATCTACCCTCCTTCAATCCTCCGGAACCACTCCTGTTTCCAGTAAACTGTTAAATAGGACTGTCAGAGGTACAGCTAGTACCTCCTTGAGCTCCCTCAATACCTTTGGATGCACCTTGTCTGGGCACATCGCTTTGTCCTCTTTCAGATTCACGAGTCCCTTCAGGACTCTCTCCTCTGAAAAAAGACTAGTGTCTACCTCCCTCCCATCAGTGTTCCTGTTGCTTTGTGTGCCCCCTCCTTTTCTCCTTCCTCTGTGAACACTGAACAAAAGTATTTGTTAAGGATATCTACGTTTTCCTAGTCCTCCTCTGCACAGTCCCCCCCTTCCCTTCTTAACTTTACAGTCCCTCCCCTTGTCTTCCTTTTTTTTACTTGCTTACCTAAAAATATCTTGTTCCCTTTCATTACCCCATGGGCTAATATCTCCTCAGTTTGCACCTTTGTGCTCCTTACTGCTTTCCCTGCCTCCCTCTATTTCTCTTGATACACCTCTCCTTCCTCTCTATTAACATCGCTGGATACTTTCTCAATGCTGGCCTTCTAGCCTTTACTTTTTCAGACACCTTTTTCAAAAAACCATAGCAGTCTCTTGTTTACTCTTGCTTTTGCTAATTTGTTTTGCGAAAAGGTTTGTTGCTTTCACTATGCCGTTTTAGCTTTGCTCACTGTATCTCTGCCCTCCCAAGTCATCCTCCCCTCCCCATTAGATCATCCCTGACGCATTCATCCATCTTTATAAAATCTGCCCTTCTGAAGTCCAGGACCCTTGTCCTTGTGTGGCTCGAGTTCGTCCTTGTGTTGAACCACACCATACGGTGATTGCTGGTCCCCAGGTGGCATCCCACCTTGAAGTCTGCAACACTGTCTCTGTTAGTGAGCATCAGGTCTAGTAATGTGTAATTATGTGTGGGCTGTCTGACTAGCTGCCTGAGGAAATCCCCTGCAGGGAGTGCAGGATGCCTCTTGTTTCTAGCTGAAGCTGCAGATGTGAGGCTGCATTCTACATATGGCAGATCGAAGTTCACCCAGCAGCACCTCCCCCATTTCTGCCATTTTGCCAGTGGTGTCCAGCAGTACCTTATCTAAATTCTCTCCGTATGTTGAAGGTCTATAGATTATGCCAATGTGAACAGTGGCTTCATGTCTCTTCTCCAGGGTGACCCACAGTACCTCCACTCCCCCCTGGATTCCCTGTATCTCCATCAGTTTTGTGCCTTCCCTCACATATAGTACACCCCCCCCCCTTCTTCCCACCCTGTGTTTTCTGAACTGAGTATAGCCTGGTATGGCCATGTCCCAGTCATGATTTCTAGGACACCATGACTTGGTAATGGCCACAATGTCCAGGTCTGACTCTGCCATTATGGCCTCAAGGTCCGGATTTTTTATTTCCTTGACATCTTGCTTTTGCACACTTGGCCTTCTGTATTTTGTTACCACTCTGCCTGCTACCCCCTTATTTCCTTTTTACCTTCCCTCCTTCCCCATCCCTTTTAGTGCTTGCATTTACATATGCTTTCATTTCTACCACTGTGCTTCTTTTATTACTTTGCACCCTGGGGGAATTGTCACCCCCCCCTTCCCGAGTGCTCCCAACTCTCTACTTCAATCTGGGGTGGAGAGAGCAGTTTATGCTCCATGATTTCTTCCACCTTCTCCCTGAGCTAGTTTAAATGTTCATCAAGGTACAGTAACATTTAAACTGTCCACTAAGAACTGCTGTTCCCCTCCCAGAGACGGATGCAGGCCATCACCCCTGCATAGTCCCTTATCCCTCCAGGTTGGTCCCCAGTCCCAAATGAAATTGAAACCCTCCTCTCTGCAGCATTCTTTGAACTAAGAGTTGAAGCTCCTGGTGGGGAGAACCCTATCCTCTCCATCATAGACAGGCAGCACCTCCTTAAAAGCCACTGAGCTACCTGTGTAAGACCGCTCCCCAGCTCCCTAAACTCCCCCTGCACTATCCCAGCCTCATCCCATGCCAGGTCTTTAGTCCCCAGGTGGATACTGACATGAGAGCTCAGAAAATATAAATACAGCACTGCATAAAACCAAAATGTAAGCACCTTTCTGAATGCTGAAAACCCTATGCCACTTGTTGATGCATATTAAAAGTGTTAAACTCTCATGCCCCAGACAACACAACTGCCACCCTGGCAACGTTCTTGCCCCTACCCGCCTTTAAACAAACCAGATATGTGTCTTTTAAGGGACACTGTTAACCCCCACTGACAAGTGTTCTCCCATTCAAACTAATGTGACAGCTGAAAGTGTCTTAAGGTGCATGCACGCTTATGTTTTGCACCAGTGTGAGTGGGGAACGCTGACTGCTGTCTTGTCACTGCTGGTGTGTGGAAGCATCCAGGAGTGGCTAGGGGTCCATATATTATAGCTGTTTGGGATTGCAGCAGTGGTGGGGAGCTAGAATGCTGCAAGTGTTTTCTGTCTACGTGTGGACACTCCTCACCATCTGCAGATTTGCCAGGACTGGGTTGGGAGGGAGTGGGAGGTGTCTTTAAAAAAACTGGGTTGTGAAAACTGGATTGGGAGGGAGTCAGTAGGAGGAGTGAGAAGGATCTTTAAAAAAAAAAGCCTGTAATGTGGCCCAGTAGTGCTACTCTTGCTTCGCTTGGCAGCCCAGGTTCAGGAATAGATTTGGGTTGCTCGGGGTAGCTTTGAATAAGGAGGCTCAAGCATCCCAAGGACAGCTGTCTTCCTTCAGGGTGGGGAATGCTGCATGCCACTGTCTGACTGTCGCCTGGTGGAGGCTTGAAGTAGCACAGTAGAACCACCTACATGGGATGAAGGATAGCTACTAGATGCCAAGCACGCATGTATGCTGGCCGCATGCGTGCATGTCATTGCATACCAGCACACTCGGAGAGAGATACCATGGCTGGAGGTAAAAGCCTTGGTCCATTGCACTGGCACCCTGCAGGCCACTCACTACATTCATGGTCGGGGTAAGTGGTGGATAACCAGTAGGTCCATGGGAAAGTCAGTGACAGGACAGGGAGGGGGTTCTATCCGGTGAACCAGGGGACAAGAAAGAGATTGACATAAAAATAAAATGGATGCAGCGGAAAGGGGTTGGGTGAGGAATCCAGGACACCTAAGACAACAGCCCACAGCACCTGTGTGTGTGTAATGGCACAGAATGGCTACGGCAGTGCGTTCCTTGCACGAGAGCTGAAACATTGTCTCACTGCAACATGTGTGTAAACACGCATTTAAATACAGAATTTAAATCTGAATTTAAGACAACACAGCAAGGTCCATTTTTAAGAAAAAAAAAAACTTTTAATAAAAAACACAGATTGACATTTATTTGTACCTTTTGCCCAGGAAAGCACATTGAGCTGCAGCTGACTTCCAGGTGTGACCCTGGTGGTAGTGGTGGTGGGAGAATGTTACAAAATAAAAGTGAACATAAAATTTAAGCAGTAAGAAACAACAGGGTGTGGGCCATTATGGGATTTACCCATGTCTTATGTGGTGTGCATGAGGCATAGCCGAGTGCCTTAAACCACACAAGAAGTGGGTGTAAATCCTGCAGTGATCCATGCCCTGGAGTGCTTTAAGGTCATTATAAAATGGACCACTCTGTTAAAAAAATAAAGCAAAACACAGTAGAACACTAAATACATTTTGATTAAAAATACAATAAATCATGATGTGATGCATCAGCCAGTCAACAACATAATCCCACATTCAGTAGCTACGTATAGCTGGCAATAGAGTATTTATGTCACAGAATGTGATTTCTCCTAAACAGGTTCATCCATCCCTGATCCCGCTACGTGTGCATTTAAAATGGTAGGTAGGTAATATTTTATTAATCAGCTCTCACAGAGTTTTTGCAATCTGTTGCAAAAACATTATAAATAAAAGGTAAAAACACAGATTCAAAGAGAACAAAATGGAGACTGGTTTGAAACATACATATATACAGACAGGCCACTAGTCACTTAAAACAGCATGCTGTATAAAGATAACCAGTGTCATATTAAACATAAGAACCTTATAAATGTTTTCATAAAATGGATAATTGCACACTTTAAAGCTGGGACCTGTTAACAGTCACATCACACAATTAGCACATCGATCCCCCTGCACCAAAAACTGACCTACCATCTCAAACATGGATGATACTTTTACTCACTAAACACCTTCAACTAGGCCTTAAAAATACCCCTTCCCCTTCAATTAGGCCTTAAAAATAAACCATCCCAAAACTAAAACAAATTACTTAAATATAATTTCCTTGATCATCACCCTCTGCTTACAGTACACGGAGCTAGGTTTGGGAGCATTTGGGAGCCATGGGGGGCCATTCAGTCAATCATGAGCTCCACAACGGGCACTGCACAGTGAATAAAGATAGTGGTGGGGCACCACTACGTCACACTGGGGCTGCTAGGAGGGCCTCCCCCAGCTCCCTCTAGTCTGCCACTGTGTGCCTCGTGATTTCACCTGAACGTCCTCGACGATTGTCTTGCATGCCTTAACTTGGGCAGGCCCGGGAAATGTAATCCTCTGGTGAAATCCAAAGAGGCCCATTGGGCATTCTCCGTGGCTGCGGGGTCCGCCGAGCAGCTGGAACAGATGCAGGCCTTCGAAGAAGAAGTGACGTGGGCCGCAGAATCATCTCGGTTGATTTTTGTTCCCCTCAACCTAGGCTCCACGTTTTCATGTTCCTTCCGAGAGCTGTGTCAATCCCTCCCCACTAAAGGCAAGGGACCTGCTGGCTGGCATTCCCCTCAGTCCCATAAGAAGGAAAAGGATCCAAAACACTCTTCATCTCGGCAAAGACGCTCTTGGAATTGTGAGTGATACAGTCCCAAGAGCCGGTAGTATCGACTTCGGTCGGAATTGCTTCCTCGGCCGCCGGCTTCTTGGCCCTGCCATCTGGCCAGTTGACTGAGGTCTCAATCGACGAGGTTGAGATCATTCTCGATCCTATCGACCTGTTGTCACCCAACAACTCTTTGACTAGGACTCTGGTCCTGCCTCTTCCTGATGAGGAGACCCTGCCAGCTGGGACTCCCATTGAGGAACTGGCCCTGGATCCGGGCAAGTCACTGGTTCCCCGGTGTATCCCAAGCGACCGAATCAGCCAGTCCGATCGAGGTAGAGAGCTAGGACCCCCCTTGACCGACAGGCAGAGGAAGGTGCATAAACACTCCAAAAAGAGGCGATGCCACCGGTCATCCTTGGACGAGGAGAGGCTTTGGTGGAAACTCCTGTCGACGCTATGAGAATTTAATATGGCAGCAGCTGATTCTGTCTGGACAGAAGCCGGCCACGGTTTCTACTCCAGCCATTACGTGGCTTTCACCTCCTAGGCTGAAGCCAAGTCCCTTGGAACCGGTCAAATCGATTCCCCCTGCCCGCAGAGCCAGCTAATCCCACTCAGGTTTGGCCCAAATCAGTCTCTCCGCTGATTGTGGTGGAACCGCCGCCTAAACAGCCTTCAGGAGGGGCTCCTACAAAGGATTCTCGGATGGTTCCAGGACTCCCACATAGATTGTCAGTCACCCTTACACCTGATTACCCCAGGCGTGTTGAAGGGGACCCTGGTGGCCATCCAATCTATCCGGATGCTTCAGCTACGAAAGACACCGACTTATGCTCTCACCATCAGGACAATGAATCTATCGGTAGTCTGTCGACGGAGGAGGGCCCTTCGTTATTTCTGGGGATTCTTTGCCTTATCTCCGAATCCACGGGGATGCCCCGGAGCCTGTCCAGCAAAGGGCGAAGTAACCTCTTACAGATATTCTTAAAAGAGGGGATACACCTACGGAAGCTTTTCCTGTGGCCAAAGCCATTGCTGGCCCGGCCCTGAGCTCTGGCAGATCCTGCCTCCTGCCCAGTGCCGTCTGCCCGGATGGCCCGCAAGTATGCGGTTCCCATTGAGTCCCTCTCGAGGTTCACTGAACACCCCTCGGCTGAGGGGTTGGTGACTGCCTTAGTGTTCAGATGCACAGGCAGCCCTGCTGAAACTGATAGACCTCCGTACAAGGAGTCCAAAAAACTGGACCACACTGCCAGGAAGGTCTATGCAGCCTCCTCTCTAGGCCTCCGTCAGGCGAGCTTGACTGTCATCATGGCACACTTCTCTCATGCCCTGTTGGGCTCCTTAGATGAAGTTCTCCCACACCTCCCCGTGGACCTTCAGACTACAGTCAAGCAGGTCTGGGACCAGGGCTATGCCATTGCCAAGCAGCAGTTTCAGATGGCTTTGGACCTTGGGGACTCTTGCACCCATTCGGTGGCAGCCGCGGTTGCCTCACACTAGACTGAAGCTTTCCACCTTTACGGTGGATACCTAGCACAAACTCACTGATGTTCCTTTCCTGGGTACCGATCTCTTTGGCCCAGGTGTGGATGGTCGCCTTCAGTGAATCAAACAGTCCAGTGCCACCTTAGACTCAGCCACTTCCGCTCAAAGTGCCCCGGCACCAAGAAGCTGCAGAAAAAGGAAAAGCCTTTTTGGCACCCTGCTCCTGCTGCCCAGTAGCCCTCCTTTCATGGTGGGCAGTAACAGCAGGCACAGGCTTGGCATCCCCGGCCTAAGTCAGGGCCTCCACCAGCCGCAGACAGGGAAGTCAGGGTTCAAGTCCTGGACCCTCTTCCTCCAAGCCTGCTCAGTGACGGGATAGGGGTTGCCACCCCTGTCTCTGTCACGCCAGCTCTGGGCCCTCCCATGGGGGGTCGGCTCTGCCACTTTCTTTCCACCTGGTCCGTTGTTACCAAGGACAGGTGGGTCTTAAAAGTGGTCGGCCGTGACTTCCAGTGACGTCACCATCGGGAATGGCAGCATAGCAGAGAAGCTCTTTTATAACCTGTCAACCATCTCTCCCCTAATCTGCCACAACGAACGTAAAATCCTGCCCAAGAAGTCTGAACATGACAGGGAGCAAAAACAGAGTAAACTCTCGCTCCGGTAGACTCCCGCAAAAGGCAGATGCACCCGGATTCCAGAAGAGGCCTGCTGGCAGCCGCAGCATCTCTCCGGCAAGTAGCATGGCGGGCGACCAAGACCCCGACACTGACAGGGAAGCTGAGAGGCTCGCGATCCCACTGTGAACGCTATAGTCAAATAAAAGCATTCCGTGCTGAAAATAAAAGAATTTGTGTTATTATAAAAATCGCCTCGAGGTTGAAGAAAGGCTGGACCGGCTTGAAGAAGCCGACTGGTGAGGTCGCTGGAAGAAACACATCGGCTTCACAGTGCAGTGGATTATTCTAGAACAACATGAAGCCATGCAAGAAAAGATCACTGACCTCGAAGCTAGATCTCGGAGAGATAACCTCCCAAGATCTGTGGGCTGCCAGAGGGATCAGAGGCTTGGAGAATGGAGGATTTTATATCGGATATGCTGAAAGATGTTCTAGCTCTCCCTCCAACCTTCCAGTTCAAATAGAGAGAGCACATAGAGCCTTAGCACGGAAACTCACAGATTTCTATGCAGGCCTCGCCAGTAGTTTTAAAATTCTCCAGTTACAGGGACAAAGTGCAGATCCTGAGGACTGCATGGTCCTTAAAGAATGTCACCTATAACTCGACCAGGCTGCTTTTCGATAACGATTACTCTACTGATATCATGAGAAGAAGGATGGCATATGCACCAATCTTAAGACTCCTGAGAGAGAAAGGCATTAAATTACAGACACCTTACCCAGCTAAGCTTTGGGTCTTTTGAGATTCTGGAATCACAGTCTATTCAAGCCCGGAGGAAATTTTGCTGGAACTGAAGGAGAGAGGATGGAATTCCCACCCGGTGGGTCCTGTGCAACAACAAAAACGTCCCCCCCCCGCTCCCACTGGCAAACTTAAACGGATGCTCGCAGAGACACAGGAAGGCGTGGAAGATTCCGCTCCCTGCAGGAGCTTAAACAATATATTGGATCGAGGCATCCCTCCCTGAAAGACTCAGAAATGGACTCTCACAGACCTGACACCTGAAGATGCTGCTGCTTACTTCTTGCTTTGGAACTCAGTAAATCTCTATTGTTACTTAACTGGGTATTGCCAGTGGCGTGCACTGAGAGTTAAAATCAACCTGGCCTTATCTTTTGTTTTGTTTCTTTCTGCTGATTTAACAAACAAAAGCCTTAGCTCCTCATGTTTAAAATCTGTTTGAAGTTGTTGAATACTTTCCTGATTGTATCGGGAGTCCTTCCTTCTGATGGTTTACTTTCAGTTCTTTAAAAGGTTGTAAGGGCGCCTACAGTTAAAGGCTAGTTACTATAGGCGCAGGTTATGAAGGCAACCGTTCATCACCATAGCTCTATGCAGCGTTCCCGACTACTGTTACTCAGGGCATATTTTCAGATCTTCAGACCAACGATTGCTCTGGTAATTTTCCTTATTAATTCGTCGCTCCCAGTATTCAACCCCGAAATGTTAAGGGGTTGGGGAGGCCTGACTTCTCTGAAGGTCACAATTCCTCCCAAAGGGCCCTTTCCTAAATCTAGAGTGGGGTCCTTTTTCCTTAGAGGGGTAGTTCTTACGCTCTCCATTGGTGGAAGTGCAAATGTAAATAAGTTGACCAAGTTCTGGTCTGTTAAAGTTAATTATTATTTTTTTATTTACCCTTATGTGCACATGTTATTTTGTCCTGTCAGGATTAGTCGAGTTAGGAGACTAACCTTTCAATTTAATCTGTCTAGTTATTACAATGCCATATATTGGGTGCTGAATATGAAACGATCTGCTTTTGAGTTATTAGTTAGTGGAAATAAGAGCAGTCCTACAATGTTTTTAGTAAGGTCTCTGTTGCAGCTGATGTTTCCTTATTTTTGTGATGGATAAAGCCCCCATAGTTAAGATCTGCTCACACAATGTCAATGGACTAAATAACCCCTTTGAGAGGTATAGGGTGATCTCCTCTCTCAAAAAATTAAAACCTTCCTTTCTCCTGCTTCAGGAAACCCATTTAAATAAACAGGAACATCAAAAACTAACTAAATTCGGTTTTTCTACAGTTGTAGCCTCGGTGTGTGGGAGAGGGAAAAGGAGGGGAACTGCTGTCCTGATCCCTAAGGGCGTTCCCTTCCAGCTGTTAAACTCATATTCAGACCCAGAGGGCCGCCTTGCTATTGTTGTTGGTGGTAGGTTGGAGGAGCAGGAGCTCACCCTTGCCTCTTTATATGTCCCCCCCAGGGGAAGGGCCTACAGTGAGAAAAATGTTGTTCCAGAAAGTACTAGAGAGAAGTAGAGGTGTCCTGATAATGGGAGGGGACCATAATTTAACTACCTCGTGCCTCGACACTTCAGCTAAAAGGCCCTTCAAGAAATCCTCTGCGCACCAAGCAGCGCAGGTGTACCTATCGGAGGCGCACTGGATAGATATATGTCAAGTAATCAGCACCCAAATAAAAGGGAATACACATTATTACTCTACCATAAAGTGTATACCCGCATAGACTATATACATGTTTCCAAAGAACATCTGCACAAAATGCAGAGCTGTACGCAGACTCCCACTGTGTTATCAGATCATTCGATCCTCACTTTAAACATGATTTGGAATAAAGAAAGAACTAACACCCTTTGAGGTTCAATAATTTCTTACAAATAGCAAAGATTTTAGGAGATGATACAAAACAAAATAAAGCTGATTCTAGAGGTAAAACAACAGACAGGACACTAAAAGGGAGTTCTATGGGACACTTAAAGTGGTTTTAGGAAAATTATTAAATATGCTGCACACCATAAGAAAGAGCAGCAACAGCGTTTAGACAAGTTGCATTGCCAGCTACAAAGCCTCCAGACTTGCATGCGGCTGGGGACGAGGGAGCTCACCCTCTTATACATGCTTACTAAACAACAGATCCAGACAAACGTGAGACATACTAACAGAGCAAGCATTGCAGCTTTCAAACAAAATACTATGAAGGGGGCCCCAGACACCCGACTGCAAGCACAGACTTACGCAACATAAATCCAGATCCAACATAGGCCAAATTAGAGATCCAGGTTCAAGGAGAATAGTTACTCTCCCCCGGGAAATTGAGCAGGCTTTTCAGAAAAAACTACAGTAGCCTATATGGCACTGAATATTCTGGAAATCCACAAGCATTAGAAGCCTTCCTGGGAAAACTTAACCTATCGAGGCTCTCTCAAAAGCAGCAGCAATTTCTGGAAAGCCCAATCACCAAAATGGAATTGGAACAGGCTTTGACTGCACTTAAAACTAATAAAAGTCCTGGTCCTGATGGCTATACGGGAGACTTTTATAAAGCCTTCCGTGGAGATCTGTCCCCCTCCTTGCTTGAGGCCTGTAGGGCCATACAACAGGGAGATCCTATTCCTGATTCATGGCGATACGCATATATATCCAGTATTTTAAAGTCCGGTAAAGACACAACCTCCTGCTCTTCTTATAGGCCCATCTCGGTCCTTAATATTGATTATAAAATGTTTGCATCTATAATAGCCAGGAGATTTCAAACATTTCTATCAGAGATAATAGACTTAGATCAGACGGGCTTTGTCCCGGGACGCCAGACACAAGATAATATCAAGAGAACTCTGCACTTATTGCAAAGGGCAAAGGACAATAAATCTCATTTCCTCCTTCTCTCCCTTGATGCAGAGAAGTGTTCAACCGGCTCTAATGGCCTTATCTGTGGAGGTCCTGGAGAGGGTCGGATCCCTTTGATAGTTGTCAAGTTAATAAAAGCTATGTACTCCCATCCCAAAGCTTATATTCGAACAAATGGCCTTCCTTCTAGTCCTATTTCTCTCTCCTGTGATACTAGACAGGGATGCCCCTCCCTTATTATTTATGCTTATATTTAGAGCCATTGGCAATAGTCTGAGGCAGAGGGATGAATTGACAGGTATAGAGGTCCAGTCCATAAATCATAAATTAGCACTATATGCAGACGACCTCTTAATATATCTAACTAACCCTGAGCCAGTCCTCCCTCTTCTATGGGACATTTTGGGAAAATTTGGAGCAATATCTGGTTACAAAATTAATGAAAATAAAACTGAGGCCCTGGCTTGGAATTTTTCCCCTTGGGAAGATCTGAGGCAGGCCTTTAATTTTAAGTGGCATCTAGAAAGTATTGAATACTTAGGAGTTTGTATAGGCCCCCCGGGCAGCGACCTGTTTGCACTGAACTACGCCCCCTTCTTGTCCAGGACCTCCTCGGACTTGGAGAAATGGCGGGCTCTCCCCTTGTCTCTCAGTCAGCACGTAGAGTCAATTAGGATGGTGACTTTGCCTCGCTTTTTATATTTAGCCCAATTCCAGATGTGTTTTTCAGGACTCTGCAGAGAAACATTTCTGCATTTATTTGGGCAAATCATAAGCCCCGGATTAACCTGGCTGTATTACAACTCCCTAGACACCTTGGTGGTCTGTCCCTACCAAACTTTAAATCATACTATCATGCTTGTCAAATAAGAATTCCTTTATACTGGCTTGACGAGACATATATATCCTGGTGGAAATCAGTAGAGTTACAGGGAACAGAGTTCATTGACATTCATAAACCTTATTGTCTTCTCCTCCTACGGTCAGAGCAGAAGACATAGCCAACCCATACACCCAGACTACACTTAAATGCTGGCAAATAATTTTATCAGCTAAGGATTTTAAACCCTGGAGACCAGCTATGTTCTCCCTCCCTTACCTAGATGCATTTCTTCCTGGTAAAATGGATAAGGGTTTTGCTATGTGGTTTAAGAGGGGCTTGCATTTGGTGTATCATTTTACGCCCATGGGCAAGATCCTTTCTTTAACAGAACTGACCCAAAAATATAACATTGCCTACAATGACAGGTTCAGATATTTCCAAACTAGGAACTACTTGACCACATTAGGGAGGTTACAGTGGGAGGATGTACCCCTACTGACCTCCTACTTATCCTAGTGGCAGCGCAGAGGAAGCCTATCCCTCCTCATTTGATTTCTACCCTATATAGGGCTCTCTGTAAGCTGCACGATTAGCCCTAGATAAAATTAGGATGGCCTGGGAAAAGGACCTACTTACGGAGGTATCCCCACTCTGCTGGCATGGTTACTTGAAGTATATGTGCAGGGGGGTCAGTTCGGGGATCTGGAAAGACTTTGCTTGGAAATTAGCCGTTAGATACTTTAGGGCTCCTGCAGTGACTCAGGAATTTTCAAAGCAAATCAAGGCTGATTGTTGGAGACGATGTGGATCTTATCCAGCCACTCTAAGCCATATTTTCTGGTCCTGTGAGGCCCTTCAGCCTTTTTTTACACAACTTAGTGGTGCTCTCCACCAGGTGATATCTCCCAGTCTCGATTTAACTGCCCAACTTTTTCTATTTAGCCTTTACCCTCCGGAAATTTCAGATATCCCCTCTAAGAAATTCTTGAACCTGGCCCTTTTGGCGGCTAAAAAAGCTATTACAAAGAAGTGGAATTCTCAAGCTCCTCCTCCTACCCTAGAGCTTTGGCAACATGTGATGATAGATCTATATAAGATGGAGAGACTCACTGCCATAATTAACAAATCACAAGAAACATTTGAAAATGAGTGGAGAAAATGGGTTTTATATATTATGTCCACACGCTCTGATTTTGTACCTTAACTCAACAGTGACTGCCTTCTTTCTTCTGTGTATTGCTCTTAATTGATTAACCAGCACTCCCTACTATTTACTTCTGGCATTGAATTAAATTTTGGTTCTGTCCAACTTGTGTGCACATTATCCTTCCTTTTTATTCTTATTTTATTTATGTAAATAATTTAGACCATAAGTTTTTTTTTTCCAAATGTTTTTGATGTAAAATACAATAAAGAGTGAAAGTTTAAAAAAAAAAAAAAGTGGTCAGCCAGGGTCTGCCTCTGGAATTCAAGCAGAACCCTCTCAGCCGAGTCCGTGCCCCATGGGAGGAGAGAGTATCAGCCCACACTCGGTGTACTCTAAGAGATGACATAGCCCAGCTCCTCCTCAAGGAGGCAGTGGTTCGAGTGGTAGATCCTCCAGTCAACCGAAGATTCATTTCCAGGTACTTCCTGGTCCCAAAGCGGACGGGGGGCTGGCACCCCATTCTAGATCTGCACAACCTGAATCAGTATCTCAGGCTGTACACCTTCAGGATGGTAACTCTGTCCCAGATCATGCCATCCCTGGAGCAAAACATGTGATTCTGCTCACTGGATCTCCAGGACACATTCTTTCATGTCCCAATCCGTCCGTCCCACCAGTGGTTCCTCCTGTTCAGAGCAGAGGAAACCCTATAAGAGCTCCAAGCCATGCCATTTGGCCTGTCATCGGCCCTACGGGTCTTCACCAAATGCATTGCAGTGGTGGCAGCCCATCTCAGGTGTCAAAGGGTCAGAGTGTACCTTTACCTCAATGATTGGCTCTTGGCAGGTTCCACCCAGCAAGAGGTGGAGAGGTCCAGGGACCTGGTCCTCCAGACCTGCTCTCAACTTGGCCTCCTGATCAACGAGGCCAAGTTGGAGCTCGTGCCTTCTCAGGTGATATGCTTCATCGGGACAGAGGTCGACTCTTATTGAGCCAGAGCATGGCTCCCGGCAGACAGAGCAGAGGTTCTCTTCTCCTTTGCCCAATCATTTCTGGTTGTGCACTTGCGCCCTACCCAGGACTTTCTGTGCCTTCTGGGCTACATTGCGGTTTGCACCACCGTGGTTCGTTGGGCCCGGTGACGTATTTATTTATTTATTTATTAAATTTTGGTGACCGGGTAGGCCCACTGAGCCCCGGAGGTCCCTTTTTCAGGGGACATATGCACCCCCTTCAGTGGGAGCTGGCCACCCAGTGGACTCACGTCTAGGTCGTTTCGATCAGCTGATCACTTTAACCCAGAAGATATGGGACGCTCTCCAGTGGTGGACCATCCTAGAACGGTTGCAGGAAGGAATCCCGTTTGTCTGCCCTGAGCCGATGGTCATCCTCACGACCGACGCCTCTCGTATGGGCTGGGGAGCCCACATGGGGAACAACATGGCCCACGGGTTCTGGACCCCTGAGGAATCCCGATACCATATCAACCTGTTGGAGCTCAGAGCAGTCAGACTGGCATTGTCAACATTTGCTTAGCAGCTTCCGGGTCAAGTCCAGAAGGACAATACCAAGACCATGTACTACCTCAGCAAGTAGGGTGGCAGTACCTCAGCAAGTAGGGTGGCACGCACTGCCGACTGTTGTGCAGGGAAGTGCTCCACATCTGGACACTTGTGAGCTGACTGGAGGCAGATCTCCTAGCCATCCATGTGGCAGGAGCCTCAAATCAACTGGCGGATGCTCTCAGCCACATAGGCGAGACATCTCATGAGTGGTTTCTCCATTTAGAGGTAGCTTTCAGCCTGTTCTCCCACTGGGGCAAACCAATGGTGGACCTGTTTGCCTCCAGGGAAAACACCAAGCTGAGGTTGTTTCACACCTGCCCCCCTCAGCGGGGATCGCTGCAGGGGGTTGCCTTCTCGAGGCTGTGTACCCCAGGCCTCTTCTACGCCTTCCCTCCATTTCCCTTGATCCACAGGATGCTTCTCAAGGTGAGGAAGGACAAAGCGCAGGTGATCCTGGTAGCCCCAGACTGGTCCCGCCAGTTCTGGTATCCAGATCTTCTCAGCCTCAGCAACAGGCTCCCAAGGTGTCTTCCAGCACTCCCAGGCCTGATATCTGTCAGTCAGGGGAAGATATTCCATCTGGACCTTCAATCCCTGCATGTGACAGCCTGGTACCTGAGTGGCTAGGGTTCCAGGCTTTTGGTCTCTCTGAGGATGTACTCACAGTATTGGAAGTATCCAGAAAGGAGTCAACCAGAAAGTGCTACACCTTCAAATGGAAAATGTTTTCCTTTTGGTGCCAGGGCAAGGGACCGGACCCTCTGTCCTGTCCTGTGGCGAGCATTTTAGACTACCTTTGGTCTCTGTCCAAAGGGTGTCTTCAGTCTTCGACCCTTAAGGTGCACCTGGCAGCCGTCTGTGCTTACCGGGCATGGACCAGTCAGCAGACGGTGGCACAGGAGAAGGTGGTCTGGTGCTTTTTCCAAGGCCTTGATCACATATCCCCTGTGGTGCATGAACCTCCACCTCCGTGGGATTTACTGCTGGTTTTGGCAAAGCTCATGGGCAAGCCATTCGAACCAATGCACAAGTGTGAGATGTCACACTTGTCGTGGAAGATGGCCTTCCTGGTGGCTATCATGTCTGCCAGAAGGACTGGGGCGCTCCAGGTGCTCTCGGTGGAGTCCCCTTATCTGGTCTTCCACAGGGACAAGGTTGTCCTGCACCCCCACCCGAAATTCCTCCCGAAGGTGGTGTTAGTCTCATGTTAATCAGGTGTTGACTCTGCCTGTGTTCTACCCGAACTGCACCTCTGATGCTGAGTACAAGCTCCACACTCTGGACCTGAGACGTGCTGTCTCCTACTATAAGGAGAGACGGCGGAAGTTCGGGGAGAGGCTCACCAGCTGTTTGTCACCTATGTTGAAGCCGCACCTGGCAGGCCTGCAGCAGAGCGGACGATTGGCAGATGGATTACATCATGCATTGATCTCTGCTATAGGTTGGCAGATGGGGAGCGTCCCGTAGGACTAAGGGCTCATTCCACCTGCCATACCGCTGCATTGGTGATCTGAATATGCCAGATGTTAACTGGAGTGCAGTTGCAGCAGTCACTTCGAAGAGTGGGGTTATTCTAGATGCCCTACATGGGGCATGCCTTAGACAACTTGTATTGGAGCCCACTCGAGAAGGAGCAATCTTAGACCTGGTTCTCTCAAATGGAGATAGAGAGAGGATCACAGATGTAGAAGAGGGTAGCCATCTGGGAACTAGCGACCATCGAACAGTATGGTTCACAATAAACACAGCAATAGAGTCAAGCCATACAAAGGCAAAAGTACTGGACTTTAGGAGGGCTGACTTTGCCAAAATGGGTGAGTGCCTAAGGAATGCACTAGCAAATGGGCAGGAAGGAGGGGTAGAAGAACAATGGGGAATAATAAAAACTGCCATCACAGAGGTAACAAGCCTTTGTGTGAAGCAAATAAACAAAACAAAACGATGTAAGAAACCACTATGGTTCTCAAAGGAAGTGGCAGTGAAGGTTCAAGAGAAAAGAAAGCATTCAGGAAGTACAGGAATCACAGAAGGAGCAGGACAGAGAACTGTATCAGTTAAAGCAAAGGAAGCTGGGAAGGCAGTCAGAACAGCAAAGGCCCAAACCGAGGAAAAGATGGCCAACTCAGTTAAGAAGGGGGATAAAACCTTTTATAGGTACATCAGGGAGCGAAGGAAGACCAAGGGAGGTATAGTGAGGCTTAATAAAGAGGAGGGAGGGTGGGCAGAGGGTGACTGTGAAAAGGCAGAGATACTAAACAAATATTTTTGCTCAGTATTTACAAATGAAGAGGGGGAGGTACCTAAAACAAACAGTAGAAACACTCTGGATACAGAAGTTGATACCAGCCCATTTACAGAAGAAAGGGTTCTGAAGAACTCTTAAAACTGAAGGTGGACAAAGCAATGGGGCCTGATGGGATTCATCCCAGAATTCTAAAAGAACTAAGGGTAGAACTAGTGACACCACTGACTACCCTCTTTAACAAATCATGGGAGGATGGGGTGGTACCCGAGGACTGGAGGAGGGCAGATGTGATTTCACTTCACAAAAGTGGATGCAAGGCAGAAGCAGGAAACTACAGACCTGTTAGTTTAACCTCAGTGATAGGGAAAATGATGGAATCACTTCTGAAGGAAAGAATTGTCGAGTATCTAGAGGCCAGAGGGGCACAGGACCCAAGGCAGCATGGATTCACAGCGGGAAGGTCATGCCAGACGAATCTGATAGATTTCTTTGACTGGGTGACCAAAGTAGTAGATCAGGGAGGGGCTGTGGACATGGCCTACCTAGACTTTCGCAAGGCATTTGACACAGTCCCGCACAAAAGATTAATATACAAGTTAGCCAGCCTGGGAGTGGGTCCCAAGATGATAGCCTGGGTAAAGAATTGGCTGGAGAATAGGACACAGAGAGTAATAGTAAATGGAGCCCACTTTGAAGAAAGCGGGGTTACTAGTGGGGTACCGCAGGGTTCAGTATTAGGACCGGTCCCCTTTAATATCTTTATAAGCAACATTGCAGAGGGACTGGAAGGAAAAGTATGTCTCTTTGCAGATGACACAAAGATCTGCAACAGAGTTGATGCACAAGGTGGGGTGGAAAGGATGAGAAGGGACTTGGCAAGGTTGGAGGAATGGTCAAATGTATGGCAGCTTAAATTCAATGCTAAGAAGTGCAAGGTAGTGCACCTGGAAAACAAAAACCCAGGGGAAGAGTACACAGTGGGGGGGTGAGATACTAACAACAACAAAAATGGAAAGGGACCTGGGGGTAGTCATATCAGATGACCTAAAGGTGGGCAAGCAATGTGAGAGGGCTGGGGGGATACTGGGATGCATAGGAAGAGGCATCACCAGTAGAAAACAGGAAGTTATTATCCCTCTGTACAGACAGCTGGTCAGACCCCATCTGGAGTACTGCGTGCAGTTCTGGAGACCCAGTCTCCGCAAAGACATAGACAGGATGGAAGCTGTCCAGAGGAGGGCAACTAAAATGGTGCAGGGTCTGCACTGGAAGACATATGAAGAGAGACTTAAGGAGCTTAATATGTATAGCCTCAAGGAAAGGAGGGAGAGGGGGGACATGATAGAAACTTTCAAGTACTTCAAGGGAATCAACAAAGTCCAAGAGGGTAGCATCTTTCAAAAAAAGAGGTGTGCAAGAACAAGGGGGCACAATTTGAAGATGGGAGGGAGGCTCAGAGGTAATTTAAGGAAGTATTTTTTCACAGAGAGGGTTGTGGATGCATGGAACGGCCTTCCGGAGGAGGTTGTGCAGTCAAAAACAGTGGTGGAATTGAAGCATGCATGGGACAGTCATAAGGCAATTCTAGGGGGTGGGGGTAGGAAGAAGTAGGCTGCTGGTTAACTAGGATCTGCAGCTTATCCATTAGGTAAGGAAATGGGCAGACTGGGTGGGCCAAGTGGTCCTTATCTGCCGTCAAATTCTATGTTTCTATGTTTCTAACGTGGCTGCTTCCAGAGACATCCCTATCCAGGAAATCTGCAGGGCTGCTACCTGGAAGACAGCAAACACCTTCATCACCCATTACCACATCGACCTTGAGTCATACCGGGATGCTGATTTTGAAGCCTCAGGTCTCCAGTCTCTGTTCCCAAGATAGGGGGTATTTGCCTTGCCTCCCTTCTCCCAGAGAACTGCTAGGAGTCTGCCAACAAGTGTGGATAAGAACAACATATCCATATCCCTAGAAAAACAGGTTACTCACCTGTAACAATAGATCTTCTACGGACAGGTCTCTTGCAGTAGGTTATTACTCTTGGGAGTCCGCTAGGTGGAACTGTCACATGGTAGCTTCTTCCAGCAATCTTCTATAGGGCCACCCTCCATACATCACTTCCTCTGGCTGTGTATAAAAGGGGGCGACCCCAGGTACACACTGTTCATTTTCCCGACGGCTTCAGCCCACATGGCAGCTGGCTCAATCTTCTGTGTTGCAGTCTTCTCTTTGCCGGGCCTGTGGCATACTCTCAGGCCCTGGCTCTTCTACTTCCACTAGGCCAGGCCTGTGAACCACTCACAGTACCCCCCGGCTCTCCTTGTTTCAGCGGGTCTGTGTTCACTCACAGTATCCCCACTGCTCCTTGGCCCAGGCTCTCTTGCTGTGTCAGGGACTCCATCCATGACTGACATGGTAGCCTTTCCAGGACAGACCTCGGGAACCTGTGTTAAGGGTCTCCGGCCCAAGGCTCTCGTTCCCAGTAGCAGGACTCACACTCCTCTCACTCCTCCTATCTGCTCCATCGCCGGTGGCTTCTCCATCATTGACAGGGCCTTCATCATCGATTCTCTTGTACCGTCGATGGGGGCTATCTCCCCTCCCCCCGTCAACAGGGCAGCTCCTCCGTCGCCGGAGCCTTCGTTGTTCCCTTCATCATCGCCGGGTCATCCCACGTCGATGGAGGAATCTCCGGGATGTTTCCCATCGACGGGCACTGTTCCCCTGTCAATGGAACATTCCTCGTTGATGGGTAGGCTTCCCCCATCGATGGAGCATGTTGCTTTCTCTCTCTCATCGATGGGAGCTCTTCCCTCATTGACGGAGCATGCAGCTGCTGTCTCTAGTCGACGGGGGCTCTTCCGCTGTCGACGGAGCACTCCTTGTTGACGGGATGACTTTCCCCGTTGAAGGAGCATGCTGCTCACTCTCTCTCGTTGATGGAGGCTCCTCCCCCTTCGACAAAGCACTCCTCATCAATGGGACATCTTCTTTTGTGTTCCTCGTCAACGGGGCTGCTTCCCCCGTTGACAGGATGTTCCCATTACCATTCCTCATTGATGGGGCTGCTTCCCCATCAATGGGACGTCCCTGCCTTCATCCCTTTCAGTGGTGCTGGTTCCCCCATCACCGGCAGGGGCTCTGCACCTCAGGCATCCCTGGTCTGGGGGTCCCCTTCCGTACCCCCTGCCTGTCCTGGCACCAGCGTCCTGTTCCTACGTTGCCGGGGGTACCCCCTCCGTTGCCATTCCTGAGCCCTTCGGGCACCCCTTTTATGCCCTCAGACAGGGTTCATGGGTATCGCCCCTCCTCCGGTGCCACCCTGCTGGGGTCGGGATGCCCCCCCCATCTTTCCAGCATCATCAGTTTGTGCTGTCTCTGCCTGGTTCCCCCTCCCTCCTCCTGTTTTCGGGGTCCGGCCCTGGGGGTTCCTTGCGTGGGGCCTTTTCTGCCCATGCCTGGGCTTTGGCGTCCCCTCCCTTCCCCTCAGTCCTGCCCCGCGTGGGCCTTCTGGTTGTGCTGCACCCCTTCGGGCCTTCCCGATTTACTACTGCTCTGGCGGCTGTCTCCAGGGGCATCTCGGGGGCTCCTGCCCAGTCCACATGCCCCGTCACACCACTTCTTGTCCGCCGGATGTGGTTCTCAGTGCCATGTTGGCTTTGGCATGCGGGTTTGCCCTCCCATGCTTTGTTGCTTCACACCCTTTCCTTTGTGGGCCGCGTGGTCTGGTGCCTCCGTGCCTAGTGTGCTTCGGCTTTGGCACCTTCGTCTGCCACTGCCTCCCTGCCCGGGGTCAGCCCTGTCAGTGCTACCAGTGTACGCCCTTTCTGTGCCTTCCTGACACCGGCTTCCTGTGGGCTCCTATGCCATGGCTGCATCTGCCCATCTGTCTGCCGTGGCAGTCACCTTGCAGCACCCCACCTGGCCTCGGGTGTCGGGTTCGGCACCTGACATCCGCCTGTCGGCTGCCATCTCCCCTTTTGTGGTGCTGCATTTTTGGTCATGGTCCCCAGGCCTTTCTGGTTTGCTGCCCAACATCCGGTCTTGCCCAACGATCGGTCCAGGACATCTCCCTTGCCCCCCACCGGCTCCCTTCGTCTTCCGCTACTGCCAGGCTGTCCCGTTCTGTCCCCCTTCCCAGGGTACTGCTTGGGTCTCCGGTGGGACCTCTCGGGCAGCTGCGTCTACCCCCAGTCCCACGCCCGTCCTCCTGGCGAGACTGCCCCTCCTCCTTGACTGCTCTACAGGGCTTGCTCCCTGCCTCCTTCCGCATGCCTCGGAGGCACCTGGGTGTTCCTTCACACATTTCTTCGGAGGCCTGCTTCCTCCTCCTGGTCGCTTCCCTCCTCTCTGCGGTCCTTTTGGAACTCCTGCTGTTCTCCCTCCTGAAATCCCCTCAGTTGTTCTTTGCTGTGGCCTGCTCGGTGCTCCTTGCCCAGGTACTTTCCACTACTTGCACATGTGCCTCGCGCTTGGCGTGCTCTCCTGGATTTGATGATCTTATTTTGAGAGGGCTCTTGCAGTAGGTAATTACATATAGGACTGATTACGGTCGGCGTCAGGACCCAACGGAAAAATTTCTATCTAGCAGTCTCTGGCGGGGGACCAACCCCACGTCAGGTGACCGACGCCATGCAGCGTCCAGTGTAAAGGGAGGTCCCCATCCGCCTTTCAGTTCTTTCCGCCATTAGCTGCGTGTCAGGCGTCTAGCGGTAAGTTCAACGCTCGTCCTCTCTCGTCGGTAGTTTTACCGTCTTTTTCGATTCTTCGACTAAATCGTCAGGCATTAGGTTGTGTCATCCCCCAACACCTGGAGCACAAAAATATGTGCGACTCGTGCGGCACCCAACTCCCGCACAAGGACGGCCATTCCTAGTGCCTCTTCTGTCTAGGCCTGGATCATCAGGTGGAGAAGTGCCAGCACTGCCTTAAATTCAACGCCGCCACCCGCAGATGGAGGCAGCATTCCCTGGAGGCCCACATACTAAAGAAGAAAATGTCCTCCATGGAGAAGGAGTTAAAAAAGCTCCGGCAGGCGTCCACTTCCCTCGAAGGCCATCGTAAGAAGAAAGACAAGGAGAAGCACCGGGATAAGGGCTCCTCATCCACCGCGTCTTCTTCGGGAGTCGCCGTGCTACAGGTAACGTCCCCTCTGGGGGACTGCTCCATGACGGCCGCCTTGGAGGCTTCCAAGGTGGCGTCGGCCCGCCCATCTGGCTCGTGCTCGGTCCCTTTGGGCACCTCCGGGCTGTTGGAGGCCTACACTCCCAGTAAAGCCACCACCGTGTGGCCTACTGGTTAAAGCGGCTCCAGTAAAGCTGGATGTCCGCTCCTCTGATGCCCACAAGGAGACGGTCGATAAGTTGCCCGACCCTTTGGGGCGGCGCCCGGCCCTTCTTCTGCCCGACCAGGCCGCTCCTCCTTCACGACCTGCCTCGGGCGATGGGTCTGATAAGTCGGATGTAGGCTCCTCCGGCGTCTGCCTGGACTCCACTGATCAGTCGGACGTCGGGCTGCCCAACGCCCACACGGCAGCTGAGCCGACGCCAGACCCTCTCATGTCCATCATTCCCGGCTCCCCGCAGCCTTTGCTGCCCTCCGGGGACCCTGGGTCCCCACAGCCTGACCCCAGGGATTTCTCCCCTCCATCCCCAGGCGATGCTGAGGTTCCTGCTGCACCCCCATCAGGCCATCCGCCTGCTGGGCCGACTGACCTAACGTCGGTCCCCCGGACGCCGGCTCCGATGCCAGTCTTGCCCACGCCGGGTGACATCCTGCTCCCGGATGCCGCTCCAACACCGGGCCTTCCTCCAGGCCCGCCCGCCCATGCCCTCCGGCCAGGCTGTCTCCAGCAGACCCCAGTTCCGGGTATCTGACCCCGTCTTCTGACGCCGCCTTACCCGGCTCCACAGTATCTGATTCCTCAGTACCCGACGCTGGGTTTCCTGCTGTCGGGTTATGAATAAGTGCCTTACGGGTACAATCAATACCCGTATCCCCCTCCTCCTCCTCCACCGCCCCCTCAGCTGCCAGTGGACTTGAAGGAGACTCTGGCCTCCTGGTGGGCTGAGGCCAAGGCTCAGCTCACCAGAGAGGTGGAGAATCATCTCACGACGACAGTGCCGATTCCAGCTCCTGTACGTCCTCAACGACAGACTTACTCCCCACCTCTGGACACCAGGGACGAGCCCTCTGGTTCCAGGGCAGGGCAGGATACGCTTCCCCGAGGACCTTCCAAGGGGTCTGTTCCTCCCCCACACTGGGAGAGGGAGTCTTCCTCTTCATCTTCTTCCTCCTCGGACACCTCGGACGACTCCGACGGTTGCTCCGAGCCGGACAACTAGCCACGCTCTTCATCTAAGCCCAGGCCTAGGACTCCTCCAAAGTCTCCTCCAGAGGATCCTTCCTTTACGGAGTTGCTGCGCAAAATCCAGGAGGTTCACAAGTGGCATTCCTTGGAGCCGGATCCACAGTGTAAGAAACTCGCTGAGCATCTGGACCTGCCCGAGACAGCTCCTACCTTGGTGCCACCCTGGATTGAGCCTCTTGCCGATCTTGTTTCCCCTGTTTGGAAGCTACCATCGGCTTTAGCCCCACTTCCTCTGAAGTTGAACAGGCTATATCAGGCTCCCAAGGGTGTTGACTTTCTAGATTTTCACCCTCGAGCTCTTTCGGTCATGATTAGTGCTGCGCATGGCCAGACAGCTAACCCGAAACATCTGAGCTCGTCTCCACCTGACAAAGAATCCCATCTTCTGGACCAGTTTGGGAAGAAGATCTTTGCTTCTTCCACTCTGGGAATTAGGGCCCTAAATTATGTCGGTCACATGGGGGATTACCAGAAGGCGATTCTTAGTGAGGTGGAATCCAAATTGGACTCCCTTCCTGACTCTCAAGTCAAACTGGAAGTGGCTGACCTCGTCCGTTCTGCATGTTTGGCCAATCGGCACATGCTTTGTGCTACATACGATGCAGTGGACACTGCTGGTAGGAGCTCCGCTTTCGCCGTAGGCTTACGGCATCATGCCTGGCTCCATGTGTCAGGGTTGGTCCCGGAAGTGCAGTCCGCTATTCAGGAAGCGCCCTTCCGGGGTTCGGTGCTGTTTGGTGGTGATGTTAAGGACATTATCACCGATCTGCAGGAGAAGGGGACTGCACTGAAGTCTGTGGACTCCATGTACCACCCCATCAAACGCAGTGCCGTCCCTTTCGCAGGCGGAATCGGCAAAAGGCGAAACCCCAGGGAAAGCGGACCAATAAACGATGGGCTCCTCTGGCTGCCAAGCCCCCTCCACCCAAAAAAGCAGCGGGTGCTTCAGCCGCGACGCTGCCCCACACCACCTGACTTCTTTCCTCTCCCACAGCCTCTGTGCCTTCCAGAGGAACTGGTAGGAGGGAGGTTTTCCCTCCACCTCCCGGGTTGGGAGAGGATAACTTCAGATTCCTGGGTGCTCCAGCTGATCGCAGAAGGACACTCAATAGAGTTTCTTCAGAAACCCCCTCGACACCCACCCCCAAGGTCTTCATACTCTCGGGAACATCATCTTCTGGTCCAGGAAGAGGTTTCAGCACTTTTGCTGAAGGAGGCGAGAGAACCCATCCCCATTCCTCTTCAGGACCGGGTACTATTCCCATTTCTTCCTGGTCCCGAAGAAAACAGGGGATGTGAGGCCGATTCTCGACCTCAGCTCCCTGAACTTGTTCGTGGAGTACAGGAGGTTCAGGATGCTCTCGCTGCAGAGCCTCCTGCCCCTTCTCTGGCCAGGACAGTGGCTGTGCGCTTTGGTTATGCAGGATGCCTACCTGCATATCCCTATCCGCTCTTCCCACCGCAAATACCTGCGTTTTGCGTTCCAGGGGGACCACTACCAGTTCAAGGCCCTCCCATTTGGTCTTTCCTCGGTGCCCCGGGTGTTCACCAAATGCCTTTCAGTGGTAGCGGCCTACCTGCATACCCAGGGGGTGCAGGTTTTCCCGTACCTGGACGATTGACTCCTGGCGGCCCCGTCCAGGGAGGAACTCCTGTGCTTCCTTTCCCTTAGCCAGCAGGTCTTTGCCTGCTTGGGTATTACCATCAACCAGGCCAAGTCCCATCTGATCCTGTCCCAGAGGCTCCAGTTTATCGGAGCGATCCTGGACACGACCTCTGGCATGGCCTTCCTACCACCGGACAGGGCGGCCACTCTCCAAGCCCTGGTCAGCCTGTTGTCCAGCCGCAGGCAGGTCAGCGCCAGGTCAGTCCTTCGCCTCCTCAGGCTAATGGCGGCTGTGATTCCGACAGTCCCTCGCACTCGGCTCCACATGAGAATCTCATGGTCTGCACCCCTGATCCAGTTCCCATTCGTGAGCTAGAGCAGATGACTGGCTTAGCCTGTCTGCCAGCGTGTTCTCGACCCACGGGACATGAGATGCCGTGAAGTGAAGGTTGTGCTGCACTGCCCAATCCCAGACTCGCATCACCTCTCTGCAAAGGGGGTAGGAATGAGTTCCTCCCTGTTTGTTGATGTATCAGACCACACACACATTGTCCGTCTGTACAGCTAGGTGACCATGAGACAGATACGGATGCAGAGCCTGAAGAGCATACAGTACTGCCCTTAGTTCAAGTACATTGATGTGAAGAGACTTCTCGAGCTTGGGCCAGGAGCCCTGGGTCCTGTGAGGACCGAGATGGGCTCCCCAACCCTCGCCAGAGGCGTCCGTAGTCAGCGTCTGTGAGGGGGGAGGGAGACTGAAGGGAACTCCCCGGCAGAGGTTCTCCTGAACCATCCAGGATTTCGCCTTTTGGCGATTCCACCTGCGAAAGGGACGGCGCTGCATTTGATGGGGGTGGTACATGGAGTCCACAGACTTCAGTGCAGTCCCCTTCTCCTGCAGATCGGTGATAATGTCCTTGACATCACCACCGAACAGCACCAAACCCCAGAAGGGTGCTTCCTGAATAGCGGGACTGCACTTCCGGGACCAGCTGATGGTTCAGGAGAACCTCTGCCGGGGAGTTCCCTTCGGTCTCCTTCCCCCCTCGCAGACGTTGACTACAGACGCCTCTGGCGAGGGTTGGGGAGCCCATCTCAGTCCTCACGGGACCCAGAGCTCCTGGTCCAAGCTCGAGAAGTCTCTTCACATCAATGTGCTCGATCTAAGGGCAGTACTGTATGCTCTGCATCTGTATCTGTCTCATTGTCACCTAGCTGTACAGACGGACAATATGTGTGTGGTCTGGTACATCAACAAACAGGGAGGAACTCATTCCTACCCCCTTTGCAGAGAGGCGACGCGAGTCTGGGATTGGGCAGTGCAGAACAACCTTCACCTCATGGCATCTCATGTCCCGGGGGTCGAGAACATGCTAGCAGACAGGCTAAGCCGGTCATCTGCTCTAGCTCACGAATGGGAACTGGATCAGGGGCTCTTAGATGATATCTTCCTGCGCTGGGGAACTCCACAGGTAGACCTGTTTGCTTCCCCTCAAAACACAAAACTTCCCATCTTCTGCTCACTCGCTCCAGGGCATGGCATTTTTTGGAGAGACGCTCTGTCTGTAGACTGGAAGGGCAGATTTATCTATGCCTTCCACCCAATTCCACTGATTACGAGGGTCTTGCAGAAACTCGGTTCGGAAGGAGAATGATTCTGATCGCTCCTTTTTGGCCCAGGCAAGTTTGGTTCTCTCTTCTGCAACAGTACTCAGAGGAACTTCCTCTTCCTCTTCCTCTGTCACTATTTTTGCTGACCCAGGATCAGGGGACCCTGGTCCATCCAGGCCTCAAGTCCCTTCAGTTGCACGTGTGGCTCCTGCAGTCGTAGCTCAAGCCTGATTCGGGGTTCCCCTGCCCCCGAGTAGCTGAGATTCTGGTGGAGGCCAGGAATCCCTCAACCAGATCTACTTATGCCACGAAATGGAAGCAGTTCTCTGTTTGGGCTGCCTCCAGTGATGTCGAGCCCTTCTCATGCGCTGTCGGCCAACTTCTGGATTACCTGCGACTCCTCTTCGATCTGGGTCTCAGCCATTCATCCTTAAAGGTTCACATGGCAGCCATTTCGGCCTATCATGTCCCCTTTGCAGACAGAACGTTTGCTCAGCTGGAGGTCTCTAAGACCTTTTTGAGAGGGGTCCTTCACTTACGACCCCCTATCCAGGTTCCTGCCCCTCCTTGGGATCTGAATTTCATTTTAGAGAAGCTTACTCTGCCTCCTTCCGAGCCGGCAGCCTCAGTGGACCTAAAGTTCTTTTCTTGGAAGACTCTCTTCCTAGTGGCCATTACTTCTGCTCGACAGATTTCCAAGCTTCAGGCCCTGATGTGTAAAATCCGTTATTTGATTTTTCACAAGGAACATGTGGCTCTGCATACCAACCCTAAGTTTCTCCCTAAGGTGGTAGCGGAATCGACGCTGAATCAATCCATAGAGTTGCCTGCCTTTTTTACGCAGCACTCCAGTCAAGGAGAGTACCTCCTGCATACTTTGGATGTTCACCAAATTCTGAGATACTACACCAACAGGACAAAGGATCTCAGAAAGACTGATCAACTGTTCGTCTCTTTTGCTCATAAAAGAGAAGGCAATGCTGTTTCTAAGCAATGCCTATCGAAATGGTTGGCTCATTGTATCACTTTCTGTTATGACAAGGACAACAAGACCCTGCCGGGTCAAGTTAGAGGCCACTCCACCAGAGGGGTCGCTGCCTCTGTGGCTTGTTTCAAGAATGTGTCTGTGGCTGACATTTGTGCAGCCGCCACTTGGACTTCTGTCCATAGATTTACAAAACATTACAGTTTGGACATTGCCTCTGGCCGTAGAGCAGGCTTCGGGCTGGCTGTTTTGCAAGGCCTCCTTTCCTAATGCCTTCACAACCAGAGGGTCTACTTCTGAGTAGCTTTCCTCCTCCCGTTTGCTTCTCCTTGTTCCAGACTGCTTGGGACTCAGTCATATATGTAATTACCTACAGCAAGAGCCCTCTCAAGTAAGATAGTACAGTTAATGTAAGAACTTCACTGTAATAGTTGATCTTCGAGAGGCTCTTGCAGGTAACACACTTTCCCCTCTCCATCCCCTAAGCTTTTTCAGCTCCTTTTCCAGGAAGGAAATATCTGCTTCTCTCATCTTGCCTTTTGGCCTTTGGCAGGAAAGAACTGGAAGGCGGGCATGGGTGACCGGCCCGTTATACTGACGCCGCATGATGTCAGTCTCCTGATGTGGGGGCGGTCCCCCGCCAGAGACTGCTAGCTAGACATTTTTCTGTTGGGTCGTGACGCTGGCTGGCATCAGTCCTATATGCAATTACTACCAAGAGCCCCGCTCGAAGATCTACTGTTACGGTAAGTTCTTACGTAACTGTACTTTTTCTTGCCATGGCTTTTCGACCCCTGCCTTGTCAGGTTGCATCACTGTGCATGGCCTCCTTCATCTATCTGTTCCACATCAACATGTTTCTGCCAGTCTCTGACGATGCTTTGGATGCCCTGCTGGACTTGCTGTACGCCATTGCCTTTTGCACCCCTGCTCGGCAGGTTGAATCATTGGCATGGCCCTGTTCCTACTTTCCCTTCGTGGAGTACTCTCTTCCTCACACACCTTTGGCTTTTCCGCCTGACCGGGTGTTGTTTGAGATGTCTTGACTTGGACTTTGTGTGACGCCATCCCTTTCCAGAATCACATGACAGTCTCTTGAATTGTTCTGCGGCTCCTCCATGGCTTCCTCCTGGTTCCTGTTTGCTGCCTCTTTTTCCGTTGTCACGGATGTGTCTTCTTGGCTCTGCTTGTTGCCGTGGCCTATAACCCAGCTTCATGCTCCACCTGTCCTCCCTTTTGTATAACTGCTTGGTACTCTTCCATGAGTAATAACTTATTGCAAGAGACCTGTCTGTAGAAAATAGTTTGTTACGTAAGAACTTACTGTAACAGTAGATCTTCGAGGTATGGTCTCTTGCAGTAGGTACAATTCTGCCCTTTGTCACCCTGCCTTCTTTCCTCAGGGTCCTTGGATCTCAGGGCGTTGGGATGGATGTTTCCCTTGGTCCCTCGGTCCTCGGGTTTTTGCGTGCTGCAGCCGGCGGGGAACAGTGTGTACCTGGGTCCGCCCCCTGTTATACACAGCCAGAGAAAGTGATGTATGGGGGCGGCCCTATAGAAGACTGCTGGAAGAAGCTACCGTGTGACAGCTTCAACTAGCGGACTCCCAAGTGTAATAACCTACTGCAAGAGACCATACCTCAAAGATCTACTATTATGGTAAGTTCTTACGTAATGAACTTTCTAGGAGTGGTATATGTTGTTCATCCACACTGACCCATCTGACCTCCCTGGCTGCGATGCACAACCTGGCTTCCAGCGGGCTAAGATCTGGCGTCTTGGGGTGGAGCTGATGGCACATTCATAAGGTAGAAAAAGAAATGGGCAGATTGGATGGGCCTTGCGGTTCTTATTTGCCATCAACTTCTATGTTTCTATGTTATACCACCCGGGTAGGTGGGAGGAGCCAGCTTGAAGATCTTCCGGCAAGATTTAAAGGGGAAAGGGACATGCCAACAAGTGTGGATGAACAACATATACCACTCCTAGAACTACTGTTACAGGTGAGTAACCTGTTTTTATTCCTCATCGGTCAATGAGCGAGGGGTTTGCTGTTGTTCTCTGGCACAATTAAGCAGTTTCTTGACACAGAGTCCCACTGCCTTGGGATCTACAAAGGAGTACATCTTGTCTTGTAAAGAGAATTAACTGCAGTCATGCCAGAAAACTCTGCCTAAAAGGCATCGCAAGTTCATCACATTTTTTTGCAACACCTTTCAAAGCTTTATGGTGAGTTCTGGTAGCAAAAGATTAAACATGGAAAAAAAGGATGTGCTTTTTATCCACCTGTATTGGGCCTCTGTCTTGGGCAGCCCACAGAATCTTGTCCTGAATCCCAGATGTCTCCATCAGCAAAGTCCTGGGGACATCTTCTGTGTTCCAACTTCCAAGCCCACCTGGCTGTGATATGGTAGGCTCTCACTATGGCCAGCACAAACCCCTATACCTAATGATTCAGGAAGCTGTCTCTTAAGATACGTAGCTGCTTTTTCCCTCTTGTATCCCAAAGATATGAACAGTGATGGCTCGAACTGTATTTTCTATTTGTTCAAGCTGTGACGTCAGTAGGCCTTGTTCCTTCACGGGTGCAACGGCTGTTTCAAGCGCTTTGCCCATGGTAGTCTTTGCCTCTGTGCACTCTGCCATTGCTCCATTTTGACTGTTGCCAACCTCTCTACATATGAGTCAAGATTTGTGCACAGCCTGTGTCAGCGCATTAACTGCAAACTGCAGAGACTGCAAAGTCACAGGGGAGTCTCCCTGAGCATGGAGCGGTTGTGCTGCTGGAGATTGCCTCAATGACCCTGGAACAGAGTGTCACAAACCCACTCAGCAGGTCAGGCCCTCTGCTCCCAAAGTGACAACCTCCGAGCATAGTCTTGTAAACAGTTAACAGAACAAGGTAACCCTCTTGTCTGTTTTTGTGGGTTCGAACCAACCTTTAGCCTCAAGTCTTGGAGGGATTCAAACTGTGAACCTCTTGGTAGCGTAGCCAATGCACAGGCTCAGATATTTCTGTCTTCAGGGGGCCAGATATCTTTGCCTATGGGCACCTAACCAGGTGTACAAAAATAAACCCTTAAAACTTATATAAAGACCTCAGATTATTCTTACCTTTTTCCAGTTTGGTATCACCATTCAAGCTTATGCACAGTGTCTGCTGTAACCATATATACTCCACTTACAAAAGGAAAGAAATTCAAAGACAGACCAAGTAGTAAGAAAAATTAGAGTTTTTTGCTAAAATAGATAAAAATATGTAACATAGAAAATACAGAACTATTATATCACAAGACATACAAATCTCTTAAACAAAACAGGTTTTAACAGTGCAATTCCTGCTACAATACTTAGATTTGTCTTTGTCTCTAAATACCTGCTTAAAGTGCTCGCAGATGTTTCTTGGTCAGAGTCTAGATAAAAGTGTCTCTGTGTAGTAAAACAGAATATTCCTTAAAGCAAACTGTATTTGCCAGCCCCTTTGTGTGAGGTCACCTAGCTCCTCCTCTGTCAGAATATATAAAAACATATATCTATACAAAAACAGGATGTCTTTTCAAAGTATTAAATTCTGTAATCCTCAGCACAACTCATTTTCTCTTTCAAAAGACATTTCTTTGATCAGCTTCCCCTCTCACACAGACATCAGTATTTATGATTTTGCACCAGTTTGCTAAAACTGGTTTCCTCCTCTTGAAACATCATAAAAAGCGATACTGATTTCCCTTTAGCAGCTACAGCTATAATTAACTTGGATAAAACAGGAGATCCTTGATCAAGGCCTGTTCTACTCTGTAATTAGCTTCAGACCTTCCAGGTAACACCTGGTCTCTAAAACCTGTGTGTGTGTGATCTCGCATGCTGTTTCAGCCTTTCTCATGGGAGACAGTCCATACACATTTTTATATATTACAAAAAATGATCATACAGCACTCAGAACTGGCTGTCCACGTCACACAGAGGAGTGCATTTTATTAGCCTTTTTTGGCTGTCCTATGTTGTAAGCTTCAAAAATATAAGAATTAGCAGCAATATTACTCAGATTACCAAGTTTCAACCACCAAAAGTGCACTTAAACTCCAATTTTATCTGAAATTAGACCCCTAATTGAAAAGCTCAGTGAAGTGCATCTCCTGCTGGGCTGCTAGCTGTGCCCCCTACAGGAATTTTTTTTTTTTTTTTTAAACACTTGGGCCCAGATATTCAAACTGCGCCAGGCTGTGGTGCAAGCCTGGGCGCAGCTCAACTTTGTTGCGCACGGGTGTGGCCTGGGCGATATTCAACGGAGCTGCGCTATGGCGCAACAGCTTTGAATATCGCACCCTGACCACTCCCACTGTGCATGGCGCAGTGGCACTGCGCCAGCGCAAGTGGCCAGAGTGGAGCAAAGAGATGCAGTGGCACAAGTGCCATTGCGCCATGCACAGCACCTGCAATATTCAAACAGGGACATGCAAATGGGGCTATAAGTTATGCAAGGCGCACAGGGGGCCATTTGCATCCCATTACGGCCCCATTTGCATGCCATTAGCATGCAGGTGCGCCGATCCCCGACGACTTGCGCCTGGCGCCCTACTAGGCAGCAGCCGTCGGGGACCGACTGCCCCTGCAGCCCGATCGCAGGAAGTCCCGTTAGATAAATAAACGTCCAATATCCCTGGAGGTCCAGTGGACCTCTATGTGCCCCGATCGCAGGCATCATTAAGCACCCCCCAAGTCCAAAATCCCTGATGGTCCAGTGGACTGCACTGAGCCCGAGTTGTGGGCATCATTAAACACTCCCCAAGTCCAGTATCCCTGGTGATCTAGTGTACCCCCACCGGCCCACTGAACCCCCACCCGCTCCCATCCGTCAGCGGTGAGCGGCAACACCACCGCCTGCCACCCCACCGACTGACAGCTCGGTGAGACTGCCTGATTGGTTCTGGCATGAACCAATGGGCATGCAACTCCTGCCATACTACTCAGTCAGATATGTGAATGAATCTGTCTGCTATCTGACTGAGTAGTACGGCATAGCTGCATGCCCATTGGCCTGCTGCCAGAACCACTGGGCGGCAGCCCCACCGAGCTGTCAGTCGGCGGGCAGCGGGCGGCAGGCGGTGGGTGCTGCCGCCCGCCGCTGACGGTGGGGGAGGGTGGTGGGGCTCAGTGGGCGGTGGAGTGGGGGTACACTAGATCACCAGGATATTGGACTTGGGGGTGCTTAATGATGCCTGCGATCGGCTCCAGTGCGGTCCACTGGATCACCAGGGATTTTGGACTGGGGGTACTTAATGATGTCCGCGATCGGGCTCAGTGCGGTCCACTGGACCTCCAGGGATATTGGACTGGGGGGGCATTATAGATGCCCACGATCGGGGCATGGGGGGGCGCCGCCAGGTGCGGCAGGAACTCGGGTGGCCAGCCACAGGTGGCAGCTGCTGTGTTGCGCCCTGCAGTGCGGCAGCTCACCTGTGGGTGGCCATCACTTGTTCCTTTTTTTGGGGGCGTAACTTTGTGCAGGTGCAGGTAGGGGTTGCGCATGCATGACTCTGCACAGCCCGGGCTGAATATCTGGCTGTGCAGGTTATGCATGGGCACGCCTCACCTGTGCCTGCACACATTGCTGATGCGCTCGAGCGCATCGGGATTTGGCCTACACTTTTCCCTTTTCAATATTGCAGTCGCGATCAATGGTTGTGCATGGCGCAACACTGTTGCACCATGCGCAACCCTTTTGAATATCTGGGCCTTGGAGTCTGCCTTACTTCTCCATTTAGTTTCTTTTTTCAGTGTCTTTCTCCACATTTAGTGAATGATTATTTATCATAGGATACAGGAATTCTAAATTCTGCATCATTTGGGAAATATAAAAAGGTAAATGAAGAAGAAAGTTTAAAAGGGGTGTTCTATAAAAAAGTAAAATTTTGAGTTTGATGCCATATCCCCCCCCAAAAAAAAAACACTTCCATTAAATATGGTCCAAATTGTCCCATGTTAAGTTAAAAGTGTCCCTTAAAGGGTTATCTGACACATCCTTTTTTATCAGTTTAAATGTTTCTGCATCAGGTAGCTTCATTTAGGTATAGCACGCAGGCTTCAAGAGGCCCCTCGGGACAAGAGCAGGGAATGGCAGCATTTAACAATTTCAGGTGGCAACTGGCAATTCCAGAAATAAATCCAAAGAATCAAAGGTTACAACAGGAATGAAGCACGTTATTTAAGGTCCTCGTGTAAAATGAGGGTTGCAGAAATCAGCTATAGTATACAGTATTAGATGAAGTGGGTAGAGTTTAGAAGGGAAAACGGAAGAATAACACTGGCGACAGACGAAAGGAAGTAGTGAGACCACGGCTGAGGACATGCACTTGTTTGTTCTGATGATTAAATAACCTCTCTTTGAACTGTAGTAGGTCAGTGGAGTTCCTTTTACAGTGTGAGTGCATTCCAGGGGATAGATTTTCAGCAATATTCGTTGCAGATAGCCAGTTGCAGGAGGACCAGGCACATACGAACATGCGAAGAAGCCAGCAGAGGAAGGCCATTTGGTCTATCAAGTCTGCTCGTAGTGCAGGTTCCACAGCTTGAGCTAATGTCCCTGCCCTTCCTCCCCACCTCCCATCCCATACCCATGATCCTTACATTCCCCCATGCCTATCCCAGCCTCTCTTAAAGGTGCCCACTGTCTTCAGCAAGATGACCTCTTCCGGCAGTGCATTCCAAGTGTTCACCACCCTTTCTGTGAAGAAGTGCTTCCTGACCTCCTTCCTAAACCTCCCACCCTCCAGACTGTGCCCCCTAGTGTTATGGTTGCCACTCAGCTTAAAGAGACTCTCCTTATCAACCTTATTTATCCCTTTCAAGTACTTGAAGGTCCCAATCATGTCCACTCTCTCTCTCTCCTGTCTTCCAGGGAGTACATGTTCTCTGCCCTTAACCTCTCCTCTTATATCTTACCCTGCTGACCCACTATCCTCTTTGTAGCCCTCCTCTGGACCTTCTCCAGCAGGTTAATGTCCTTTTTGAGGTGTGGGCACCAGTACTGAACTCCATACTCTAGATGCAGCTTTACCAGTGACCTGTACAAGGGCAGTATAACCTCCTCTCTCTTACTACTGATTCCCCTAGATATGCATCCCAGCATCTTATTTTCGTTTGCTGCTGCTTTCTTGCACTGCGTGGAGTGCTTCAGGTCATTAGTGATCATTCCCAGGTCCTTCTCCTCCTCTGATGCAGATACTCGGACTCCACACAGGTAGTACTCTGTCCTGGGATTCTTGGCTCCAATATGCATAACTTTGCATTTCTTGGCATTGAAATCAGTCTGCCAGATCCTGTACCACCTACCCAGCTTTTCTAGATCTTCCTGCAGGTCCTGTATCCCTTCAGCTGTGTCCACTCTCCCACAGAGCTTGGTGTCATCCGCGAATAGGCACATTTTGCCCTTAATGCCATCCCCAATGTCATTGTTGAAGACATTGAACAACACTGGCCTCAGCACAGAGCCCTGTGGGACCCCACTGGTTACCTCTCTGGTACCAGATAGCCCCCCCCCCCCCACAACCACCCTCTGGGTTCTGTCCCTCAGCCAGTTTTTCACCCATCTGGCATCTTTTCCCCAACCCCAAGATCCACCAACTTCCTGATCAACCTTTTGTGGGGCACAGAGTCAAAGGCCTTGCTGAAATCAAGATTGAGGATGTCTACCGCTTGGGCCCTGTCTACTGTCTTAGTGACACAGTCAAAGAAGTCAGTCAGATTTGTTTGACATGATCCCACCTCACCTCCCCCATGAACCCATGCTGCCTCACATCCTGGAGACCTTGCTCCTCTAGATATTCTATCATCCTTTCCTTTAGTATGGTCTCCATGAGCTTGCCCACAATGGAGGTCAGACTGACTGGTCTGTAATTCCCTGGGTCATCCTTAAGACCGCTTTTGTGGAGAGGCACTACATGTGCTGTTCTCCAGTCCTGCAGTACCATGCCTGACTCTAGTGAACTGTTAAATAGGTCTGCCAGTGGCCCTGCCAGCTCCTCAGCCAGTTCCTTTAGTACCCTTGGATGTACTCTGTCCGGGCCTGGTGATTTTCCACCTTCAATGCCAGCAGCCCCTCTCTCACTCTATCCTTCTCTATCACCACATCTGTGTTCCCCTCCCTCCCTGCTTCTCTTTTCCCTCCTGAAGGCACTGGTCCATCCTTCTCCCTAGTGAAGATGGAACAGAAGTATTCGTTTAGTATCTCTGCTTTTCCCCCATTATCCTCCACCCACTCCACCCCTTTCTTAAGTCTAACCGTCCCTTCCTTCTTGTCCCTTTTCTCACTTATATAGCGAAAGAAAGCCTTCTCCCTCTTCTTAATTCGTTCAGCCATCTGCAACTCCTTCTGTGCCTTTGCTCACTGGACTTCCTTACTTGCCTCGCTAGCCAACCTTAGGTAATTTTCCCTAATCTACCTCTCTTTTGGTCTTCCTGAATTTTCTATAGGCCAACCTCTTTTTCCCTTACTGTCTGGGCAACCCCAGAACTGAACCAGCCGAGCGCTTTGGCCCATGTGTTCTTACCCCTGAGTCTAACGCACTCGTCTGTGGCAACCAGTATACCTTCCTTAATGATGGTCCACCCCATATCTGCTTTGATGCCCGCCAGATGGCTCCTTAGCACTTTGTCCATTTTTCTGAAGTCCGCCCTCCTGAAATCCAAGATTTTGGTCTTAGTTTTAGTCACATCTGCCTGTTCATTAGTTGGTGCAGGGAGCAAGAGACTTAAGTCGGCAAGGCAATTCTGTAGATGTTACTTGACTTAGTCCCAAAATGACAGAGGTGTACAAAGTTGGGCACATGCTGCCATAAACTGTGCCTGGTCTCAGTCAGATTCGGTTTTTAACACGGCACATGTTTTGTCCATATGTTTACCGAACACAAGCATGTCTCATAGATGTACGTGTGTCCAGGCTATTGAAAATCATCTTAGCTGTTTGGAGCAGCATATGAAAATGTTTTTACCTGCTGATCATTTAATTTATGGCACTGTTGGTTGATAAAACACAAAGAACTGGTCAGAAGACTTCCTAGATAGTCTGAGTAGATGCATCTTATGTAATTGGTAGACTGGGGGAGAGAAGCATGGTGCACTGACAGAGATGTGCACTGTACACCTTACTGTCTATGGAGGGTGGGAGGATACATCTACAACCACTGTGGGGTGCTCAGAGCTCTCAAGGGGTTGATTATCAGACCTCATTAGCAGCTGGAGGGACCATGGGGCATGGGGGTGAGCAGGCAGATGAGCTGAATGGGGTGAGTGGGAGAGAGATGGTTAAGGATATGGGCACTAGGACAAGGCAGTTGGCAGGGACAGGTAGGGTAGAGAGTTGGGTGACCAGGACTGTGCTATCTAGTGGTAGAGAAGGGAGGTGGATCCAAGTTGAGAAGGAAGGTAGGAGGCCATGATGATCATTAGGAAGCACCATCACCAGTGAACATCAGCAGCGAGTATCAGCATGTGACTGATCAGGCTGAGGGGGTCAACAGGCATTGGCTGAGTAGCAGGATGATAGCAGTTCTGGAGACTCCAGAGATAAGGCATTGCTGGTCCAAGATGTACCTCAGCTAAGGTAGTTGAGGTAGTTTGCCTGCTTGGAGCGTGGGTCGGTTGAGTGTTATCCAGTACTAAGCAGTGTAGTTACAGGAGGAGCTGTTATCATTCATGTTGGCACAAATGACGTGAGGACCACATTTTCAGAGGACGTGAGCAGGACATTCAAGGAAGTAGGGATGTTCCTGATGGGAAAAGCTTCCAGGTTGATATTTCTTCCCAGTTCTAGAGGCTAATGAGGAGTGGCTGTGAACTATTAAGGAGTTAGTAGTAAAAGCTTTACTTTTATACAGGATGTAAAAGCACTGTTAGGTAGTTACCTTATTTACAAGGTGGTACTGTGTTTGCATTAACATTAGGTAAGTTACATACAAAGAAATAATAGTTGATAATGGAAGAAAAAGAAGAAAATATGTATACATTACATACTTACAGCACTAAACTAATCTGGTTGTCAATGGACTACAGGACCCAAGGCAGCATGGTTTCACCAGGGGGAGGTCATGTCAGACCAACCTCATTGAATTTTTTGACTGGGTGACTAGGGAGGTGGATCAGGGGAGGGCAGTGGACATGGCCTATCTGGACTTCAGCAAGGCCTTTGACACTGTGCCACATAGAAGACTATTACACAAACTGGGGAATATGGTGTGGGCAGGACAGTAGTGTGGTGGGTAGGTAACTGGCTGGGTGGCAGGACACAGAGGGTGGTGGTAAATGGCTGTCACGAGAAGAGTGACCAGTGGGGTACCACAGGATCAGTGCTGGGACCGTCCTATTCAACATCTTCATCAGTGACATTGCACAGGATCTAGAAGGCAGAATTTCACTGTTCGCTGATGACACAAAGCTCTGTAACAGAGTAGACACACCAGAGGTGTAGACAGAATGAGAAGGGACCTGCAGAAACTTGAAGAATGGTCAAGGGTTTGGCAGTTGAAATTCAATGCAAAGAAGTGCAAGATAATGCATATGGGGCACAAAAACCCTGGCACAATATATCAGTTGGGGGGTGAGGATATAGCATGCACCAAGCAGGAAAGGGATCTTGGGGTTGTCATCTCTGATGACCTCAAGGTAGGGAAACAGTGTGACAAGGCATCAGGTAAAGCAAATAGGATGCTGGGATGTATAGGCAGGGGCATCACCAGCAGGAAAAGGGAGGTCATAATTCCGCTATACAAGACACTAGTGAGGCCCCACCTGGAGTACAGAGGTACAGTTCTGGAGACCATACCTACGTAAGGACATAGACAGGTAGAGAAGGTTCAGAGGAGGGCAACAAAGATTGTGCATGAGTTGCATCACAGTCCTATGAAGACAGGTTGAAGGAACTGAACATGTACTCCCTGGAGGAGAGGAGGGAGAGAGGATATGATAGAGACATACAAGTATCTTACAGGGAGGAACAGGGTGCAGGAAAACACTATTTTAAGTGAAAAAGATGTTTCAGGACTAGAGGGCATGGGATGAAGTTGGAGGAGGACGATTCAGAGGAAACATGAGAAAGAATTTCTTCACAGAACGGGTGGTGGACAAGTGGAACACCCTGCCAGAGGAAGTGGTGGGAGCTGAAACAATCACGGGATTTAAGAATGCAAGGGATAGACATAAAGGAATTCTAGAGGTCAGGGGTAAGGGGAAATAGACTTCTAGGAAAACAAACTGAACTTACAAGCTCAAATGGGCAGACTAGGTGGGCCATAGGCCCTTATCTGCCGACACTGTCTATGTATCTATGTACTAAACAGTGCAAAAATGTATTTAGTTGCAGAGGGTGGTATGCTTCATCTGTTGCATTGTTATCTTTTGGATAACCCTTGCTGTATGGCTAAATTAAACACTCCTGAAGAAACGCTTAGTGAGCGAAGCTTGGAGGTGGGGTGGCTCCAACATTATGCCGCACTGTATTGGAACATGATTCCACCATAGGAAGTGTTTAATCTGGGCTCACAGAATTCTCTTTGCTTTATGTTTTCTCAAGCCATGTGTATGTTGTGATTTTGTAACTTTTTTGATTAAATGCAGTGGCTTCTTTAACTTTAGTACCCTGAATACTGTGGTCTGTCATATCTTGTTTTGTCTGTGCTTGAGTGGGAGCCATCCCAACAAGTGATACATATCACAGTGATGTGTACTGAAGCCATAGAGGAGTTCAAATCTGGCCAGCCTATTGGAGGCCAAGTCAACCATATGTAGTTCTTTATTGTCATGTCTATAGACTAGACAGCCATAGTCTTAAGAATTGCAGGATAAATTGATTTGTTTTGTTTAAACACATTTGTTTCAGGATAGAAAACAGTGCGTCTCAGAGCATCAATTCTGGAGTTCACCTCTTTTTGTCAAATTTTTTATGTGCGAGTCAAATTTTAGGTGTTGATCCATCATTGCCCCAGATATCTGTATTCTTTCACTTAACTATGGTCAATCCTTCTTTGGTTTTTACTATTAACTTTGGCACAGTTAGCTTTTACTTTGTGAACAGTGGCCATGGAAGGCCACCATCTGAGTCTTCCCACAATTCATCACCAGTTTAGAGGTATAGAACCTATGCTGAATTTAAAAAAAAACCCTGTTGTAATTTATTTTCAAGTTCTTGGAAATTTTGCCCCATGGCTACCAAAACTGTCGATGGGTAAAGGGTGTAGGTCAGTATTTTTTTACAGTATTTGGTACTGTAGGTCATTTACATAAACTAGAAATAAGAATGGCCTAGTGTTAAGCGCTGGGTGACTCTTCTAGTTATGTTGGCATTTTCGGACAGCTGTCCCCATCTCCATCCTCTGACTATGGTTTGTGAGGTATGATCTAAACCAGCTGCAATCATGTAGCCTGTCCAATAAGATTTCATGATCTGCCAGTTCTAGAGGTTTGGAGAGATCCACACACACCATGCCCACAGATCTCCCTTCAGTAGGGAAAACAATGAGATCTAGAAAGTTACTGAGTGCAGTGTTCGTGGAAAAGTTTTTCCTAAAGGGAGGTTCATGCATAGCTATGGATCTGATGAAAGAATGAGGGTTTCTTTTTCCTGTCAACTGAAGACCCTTTTGGGGCAAGGGATGTATGTAGGCCCAGGGTGGGTTACACTTGTGCAGAACAGAGTAGGAGTACTGTCAGGACAGTGGTCAGGGCAGCCCAGGGAATGTAAACTAGAGGACAGAGGGAAGGGGGTAGGTGCAAGAGATTACCAGTGGGGTCACCAAGGAAAGGAAGGCAGAGTAGGGAGCACCAGTGGTAGAAGTGTTGCAGAGTTTCCTTAGCTGGCAAATTGTTGTTGAAGCAGGAAACTCTGCAGCATTCATAGGCAGCGCAAACATGGCACTTCATCAACAAAGCGCTGGGTGAAGTATCAAAAATATTTAATTAAAAAAGTCCCCTCCTCCACCCGCTGTAGAACCCCAAAACCAAACCTCTGCCCTCACACAGTCGAACATTCAGTTAGTACTACACCCTTTCCCCCACCTGCTCAGTACCCTTGCACCCTCCTTCCTGTCCCTGGCCCCATTCGAAAGATTTGTTGACAGTAACCCCCACTCAGCAACCAGCAGTGCACCCACCTAACCCCCTCAGCATTGCCAAAGAGACAAACCCTCTTCCAGCCCCAAGTCTGGTAGAAGCACCTGAGCCAAATTAAGAAAGTTGCTGTTGAGGGAAGAGGATGGCTACCGACACAGGCCTTCCTCTCACCACCTTGGCCGGTGCCTTCTGAATTAAAGTGCAGAACTATGAAAGTGTAAACTCTGGTCTGAATCTCACGTCTGCCACTTACTGTGTGCCTTTGAGCAAATTTGTTTAACCACCCCTCTCTCTCTCTCTTCTTGTCTGCTGAGCTTTCCTTAAAGTGAGGTCCTTTAGCCTAGTCAGCCTACTGATTAGAATGAAGAGCTGTGATACTTGGGGACCCTGGTTTTCAGTCCTACAACCACCACTTACTCATTGTGTGACCCTGAGCAAGTCACTTGAACTCTTGTTTTTAACCTTGCTTTTATTTATCTCTGACACACTGTACCTCTTTGTTCCTTGACTGTCCTGGCACACCTAAAGTGGCCGCAACATTCTCTCCCCACTCTGCCCTGAACTGTAAAGCACTCTGTGATTCAGGTTACTTGAAAGGTCTATATGAAAGAAGATTCCTTTCCTTGATCTCTTTTAACCTTTTTGTAGGCTTATAAAATGCTTCGGGATACCGTGTGCATGAAGTGTGCTATATAAAAACCGAAGTCCTTTCTGTGATGCTCTAGTTTTTGTATGAAGTGACATCAGCGATAATAAGTAGAGTATGTCAATCATAGCACAGTTGCTGCTTCCCTACAGAGTTCCCCATGAAGACAGTTTGAATTCTGAACATGTTCATTGTGTATCAGACTGTCAATACCTGACTAAAAAAAACCTGTAGCTTCTTTGTGTTAAATGCCTGGAACTGGCCCCTTGGAAATTGTCAGCTTATAATACATAGGTAGCTTCTGTATGTCTGGTTCTTGTATGCTGTGCAGAAATAAACTTAAATGTTTGTTTTACCTCAGTACACCTCTCTCTTGGCAGTCAAGCTTAATTTGGTGTGTGTGTGTCTGTCGCACACACATGCTTCATGGTAGTGATATCATAATATCACGAGAGAAACATCTGCAACATGCCACAGCCTTCCTAAGTGGACAATTTGCTGCACTGTGTTTCTGGCACGGATTTGACATACTAAGGCTAAGTTCACTATTACTGTAGCAGCTCACGAGTGGCTGATAAAACTTTCTACTCTGTTCGAATGATTCGCAGTGCAGGTTGCTCTGTTTCACCTGAATGTTAGTTTTTCTGACGAGTTGCACATATGCCTAATGGCCTCATTCAGCTAGTGATCTTACCAAGTGAAATATCCACGAGTTCCATCTGGAAAAGATGTTGCGTTAATAGTTTGTTTCAAGATCCTGGAAACCCCCTTGTAAGAGGCCTACATTTGGCTGTTTGTAATTAACCCTGTTAGAATTATTTTTTATAGACTGATGGCAGGAACTGAGCCTCTTAGGAACTGTAAATGAATATTTGTCCAGTATTGTTTTGGGGGGAGGGGGGTGTAGCTGATCTGAGAACAAAGCCCCATATCCCACAAATGCAGTGTGTACAAAAAAAGAAAACATTGGACGCTGGGCAATAAGAAAAAAACGTATGCTTGAGCAGGCATATAAAATCAAATGTTAATCTTTTTTTCTTTTGTGTTGTGTTGCATTGCCAATAATGGGACTGGCCATCATAATGTCTGTTTAGCCCTCTATGTTTTTTTTATTGGTAAGCATTTGACCATTTATTATTTAGAAACCTCATAACTAATGCATGACCAGTGATCACCGTATGGTGTGATTCAGTATAAATACTGTGGCAGAGTCAAACCACACAAAGGCAAGGGTCCTGGACGTCAGGAGGACCAAGCTTGCAAAGATGGGGGAATGCCTCAGGGATGCCCTGGCAGGGGGGCAGGACTTGGGTGGAGTGAAGGAATGGTGGGCAAAACTAAAAGGAGCCATAGTGAAGTCAACAAACCTCTGTGTTAAGCAAGTTAGCAAAAGCAAGAAGCAAAAGAAACCGCTGTGGTTCTCAAAAAAAGTGTCTGGGAAGGTTACGGCAAAAAAGTTAGCATTCAGGAGGTATAAGGAGACCCAGAGGGAGGAGGATAGGGAAGTGTATCAAGAGAAGCAGAGGGAGGCAGGAAAAGCAGTCAGGAGCGCAAAGGCGCAAACGGAGGAGAAGATAGCCCAGGCTTTGAAGAAAGGGGACAAGACATTTTTCAGGTACATAAGCAAAAGGACTAGGGCCAGGGAAGGGATTGTAAGGCTGGGGGAGTGGGGGCAGGAAAAGGAGACGTCCTGAACAAATATTTTTGTTCAGAATTCACAGAGGAAGGGGAAGGTGGGGAATCACAGTTAAAGTGACAGGAGCATCAAAGAAAGGGAGATGGACCCCAGTTCATTTATAGAGGAAAGAGTCCTGAAGGAACTTACAAATCTGAAAGTGGACAAGGCAATGGGGCCAGATGGGGTACATCCAATGATATTAAAGGAGCTTAGAGAGGTGCTGGCTGGTCCTGTTCAACCACTCAGTGGAGACGGGACTGGTTTGGGAAGACTGGAGGAGGGCAGATGTTGTCCCACTTCACAGAACTGGTAACAGGGAAGAGGCTGGCTACTACAGGCCAGTCAGCCTGACTTTGGTGGTGGGGGAATTAATGGAATCACTACTGAAGGAAAGGATTGTGGACTATCTAGAATTCAGTGGCTTGGAGGATCTGAGACAGCATGGATTCATTGGGGGGAGGTCACGTTAAACAAATCTGATAGATGTCTTTGACTGGGTGACTGGGGAGTTAGATCAGGATGGAGCAATGGACTTGGCTAGCCTAGATTTCAGTAATGTCTTCGACACTGTTCCACATAGGAGACTAGTAAACAAGCTATGCAGCTTGGGAGTGGGTCCCATCTAGAATCCAGCGGCTTGCAAGATTTGAGGCAACATGGATTCACTGGGGAGGCGCTTGGCCAGCTGGTTATGATAATTGTATGATATTGATATTATAAATAAATGGTCAGTGTATGAAATGTCAGTCTGTGAGATTTGGCCCTTTAAATCACAAGGTGTCAGCAGCTGAAAACCAGGATGTAATTAAACAGTCCAGAAGGAAACCGTTAATTGGAACATCCTTCTAGAGAGACAGTTCATGGCCCTCATCACCTGCTGCTGCTTTTGAAGTTAGAACTTCAATAAGTACGTCATTTTAGCTGATTCCTGTTGGCTATCTCACACCTGGGTGACGGACTGCAGGGTTTTAAACCTCAAAGGAACTGGTTGACCAAAGACTCATAATTTCGGACATGGGTTTTTGCTGATGTTCACATTATTTAAAATACCTCCTGGTAGGAAATCCTGTTTGTAATTTTATATTCTAGATGTAGGAGCTAGATGACTCATAGAAACATAGAAACATAGACTTGGACGGCAGATAAGGACCACTTGGCCCACCCAGTCTGCCCATTTCCCTACCTACTGGATAAGCTGCAGATTCTAGTTAACCAACAGCCTACTTCCTGACACCCCCCCACTACAATTGCCTTATGTCTGTTCCAGATTCGGACAGGTACTCCCCCTCTTCTTCGAGCTGAGGGTACTTGGACCTGCCGTCTGAGCCAGACCCTACGTTCATGGATGTGATGCATCACATCCAACAACTGAACAGCTGGGACACAGCAGAGTTGGACCCAGAACATAAACATTTGGCCACCTTTCTAAGGAAAGAGGACACCTTGCCTGTGGTTGTCCCTCCTATGGTTGAGTCCTACAAGTATGTCAACAAGATTGCTTGGAAGCACCCCTTTTCTACGCCGGTGGTTGTAACAGGGAGCTCCTGCCACTCTTGAGGACCAACCTTTTCTTAAATCTGTTGCAACAGTTCTATTTCTTAACCTAATCTAGTCTTTACAATTTCTAGTCCATAAGGTTAGCCACCTATGGGCAGCCCGTTCCCTTTCCCTTTCTTGACTATGCTATAGTGTCCTCTTTAATTTTCCTTTTCCCTCTCAGGTCCTCATACAGGGAGGTTATTGTGATGACTTTCAAGCGGATGTAAAACAACAGGCTGTTTTCCTCGTTGTTGGATTTAGTATGCAGTAGTACTATGTCATAAAATACATTGATGTATATACCTTATGTGTATGAAACCTGTAAATGTTGAAAATACCATGGCAGTAAGGTGTTTTTGATAAAGGTAAAAAAGTTGCTAGGGGGCTGTATTATAAAGATTCAGTCGGTTGTGTTATTTAAAATTCATGTAAATTGCTGTAAACTGAGACAGTCTGAAATTTCATGGTGATTTGCATATATCCCATGATACTTTGCATTATGGAAGTATTTGTGATGTTGTGTTTCTTTGAAACTTTGCCGATTGCCAGTGCCTTTTGGGGTAACTTTTACTTCAGTGCTTTGCACTGATTCTTTGTCTCTTAGCTTGTTTTTTTTTTTTTTTTTTGAGCCCCCACTACCCAAGCAAACAAGGCAATCATAGGGATGAATGGTTTTCATTGAAAAGTTTAGATCAGAGTCAGTAGGTGCTGGCTACGTGTAGAGGAAAGACTTGCATAGTCTGTTGCTACAAACTGATGTACTGAGGAAGGGATATGCCATTGCTGAAGGTTATCTCTTGTATTTTGAATAAACATCACACAGAGATTGTGTGTTGAAGTTGAAGTTCAGTGTCTGGTCCATCTGTTATCCCACAACCCTTCCATAGACTTGGGGTTAGAAGTGGGATAACTTGCTGGAAGTGTCTGGACTGGCCGAAGAGGGACGTTTTCTGGTGGATATCGCCCAGATATCTCAGGTGGACCGATGCACCAGAAGTTGCCAGAGGAGAACCCAGAGAAGAAGGTCCATGGAGTTCTGACCAGAACCATGGCCAACAGACTGGGAGAGAAGCTGCTGCCTGGACTGGACCTGGGAGCTTGGAGGAAGGCCAAGCCTGAAGACGATGAAGAGATGCAAGAGGACGTGGAAGAATTGAGGGAACTGCCTCCTCTTGAAGATGCTCCACCTGAGGACGTAGGGGAGTTGTTGAAATGGCTCTGCATAAAACAGGTGCAGATAGAAAGAGATAGAAACACTGAGCAGAGAGAAAGAGACATTGAGCAGAGAAGTCAAGGTGCCAAATGGGCGCATACCATGAGAGTCTTGCATGCCATCAATGCAGGGCAAACAGAAAGAGCCAGTAGCCCAAAAGACATTAAACTGTCTAAACTTTTGGACAGTGATCACATTGAGGCCTGCCTCACAACGTTTGAAAGGATCACTCAAACATGTGTATGGCCAAGGGAACAGTGGGTTGTTCGACTGGCACCGCACCTGACAGGCAGTGCCCAGTTGGTTTATAGCCACATGGACTCCTGAGAGACAGAGGACTATAACCGTGTGAAGCAGGAGATCCTCAGGCGCTATGACATAAACACTGAAACCTATTGCCAGAGGTTTAGGTTTCTTAAAATGCAGTCACTGGATACCCCCAAGAGACTTATGCCCATCTCAAGGAGCTCGGCTACAAATAGTTATAACCAGGGAACAAAAGCAAGGACCAACTTCTGGAGGCGGTGATTATTGAACAGTTTATTAGTGTTTTACCCCAGGATGTACAACTTTGGGTTTGGGAACATAAGACGGTTTCCGCTGATACAACCATCATGTTGGCAGAAGACTTCCTGGCAGCCCAATCATCCAGACTCAGAGGGTTCCAAGGGACATCGGCAGCTGCAACCACCAGCAGTCTGGTAAGGAACCCTTTTACTTATAAACTATCAAATCCAGCCCCAGAGAAATAAGACTAGAGAGCAGAGAGGAGGTGCATTCCAGTAGCAGAGATTGTATGTTATGGGTGCCAGAAGAAGGGACATTATGTAAGAAACTGTCCTAATATAAAGAAAGAGGCAGCTCATGTAGCCTTAGCGAACTGGGGTCCCTTTATGACTACTGTGCAGATTGGATCACAGCAGATGATAGGACTGATTGATTCAGGGAGTCGCCAGACTCTTGTGCAAGCAGATCCGGTGACTGGAAATAATAAAGGGCTGAATACAGCAGTCATCTATGTGCACAGTGATACTCATTGCTACCCTACAGCTACCATACAAATGACTGTTTAAGAAAAGACACATGAGGTAGAAGTGGGGTTGGTACCTCGCCATACCGTAGAGAAAGAATGCTTAACTCTGAAGTGGACTTTTGAGTCTCTGAAATATTATATGTGGGGGGCTGAATTAAAGGTTGTAACTGATCACAACCCCCTCTGCTGGTTGCACCAAATGAGATTAAAAAATCCCTTTATAATGCGGTGGTACTTGACTCTTCAGCCTTATTGATTTACTGTGTCCCACAGGGCTGGGACAAAACATGTAAATGCTGATTTCATGTCTAGATATAGTGCAGGAATTGATGTGAGTGACGTACTTTCCCTAAAAGTAGATAGTTCAGGGAAGGTACCGTTAGTATCTGTTGAGAAATGTGTTAATGCCTTAGGGTAAAGAATGATGATATCCACTATGTTTGATGAAATGTTTATCATTAATAGGGACCCTGAGACTGAGCTTCTGAACATGGATGGGTGGAAGCTCCATCCCTTCCTGGGACAGGAAGGTGGCAAGCACTCTGCAATAACTGCTTCCCTCTTAAAATGGGGGATATGTGACAGGGAGCTCCTGCCACTCTTGAGGACTGACCTTTTCTTAAATCTGTTGCAACAGTCCTTCTATTTCTTAGCCTAATCTAGTCTTTACAATTTCTAGTCCATAAGGTTGGTCACCTATGGGCACCCCCTTCCCTTTCTTGACTATACTATAGTGTCCTCCTTTTTTGACTGTGCTATAGTGTCCTCTTTAATTTTCCTTTTCCTTCTCAGGTCTCATACAGGGAGGTTATTGTGGTGACCTCCAAGCTGATATAAAACAACAGGCTGTGTTCCTCACTGTTGGATTTAGTATGCAATAGCACTATGTCATAAAATACATTGATGTATATACCTTATGTGTATGAATGGCATTAGGTGTTTTTGATAAATGTAAACAGTTGCTAGGGGACTGTATTATAAAGATTCAGTTGGTTGTGCTATTTAAAATTCATGTAAATTGCTGTAAACTGAACCAGTCTGAAATTTCATGGTGATCTGCATATATCCCATGATACTTTGCATTATGGAAGTATGAGTGATGTGTTTCTGTGAAACTTCACTTACTGCCAGTGCCCTTTGGGGTAACGCTTTCTTCAGTGCTTCTGCACTGAGGGTCTTTGTCTGTAGCTTGTTTTTTTTTTTGAGCCAACACCACCCAAGCAAACAAGGCAATCATAGGGATGAAGGGTTGCATTGAAAAGTTTAGATCAGAGGGTCAGTAGGTGCTGGCTAAGTGTAGAGGCAAGACTTGCATAGTCTGCTGCTACAAACTGATATACTGAAGAAGGGTTATACCATTGCTGAAGGTTATCTTCTGTATTTTGAATAAACATCGCACAGAAATTGAATGTTGAACTTGAAGTTTGGTGTCTGGCCCATCTGTTATCCCACAACCCCTCCACAATGGTCTCCAAGAAATCTGACTGGCTATATACCGTACCCAGAGAAGACCCCTTCTACAGGGAGCAACTGGAGGCAGAATCAGTCATGATTAATGCAGCCCACGACCAGTCCAGATGCCCCATGCACCTCAGTATGCAACCTCCAGATAAAGACTCTAAACAGTTTGACTATCTGGCCAGGAAGGTATACTCCTCAGCCACATGTGCCATATGCTCCAAAACTTCCTTTCCCACACAGTTCAATACCAGAATGCTTTGTGGAACAAGGTGGTGGAAGTTGCCCCGGCCATGCCAGATTGCCCAGGGAGGGCAGAGCTGATGGCTATTCTCTAGTCCAGAAAATGGAAAGGGACCTGGGGGTAGTTATATCAGATGACCTAAAGGTGGGCAAGCAATGTGAGAAGGCAGTAAGGAGGGCTGGGGGATACTGGGATGCATAGAGAGAGGCATCACCAGTAGAAAACAGGAAGTTGTTATCCCTCTGTACAGACAGTTGGTGAGACCACATCTGGAGTACTGCGTGCAGTTCTGGAGGCCCCATCTCCACAAAGACATAGACAGGGTGGAGGCTATCCAGAAGAGGGCAACTAAAATGGTGCAGGGTCTGCACCAGAAGACATATGAAGAAAGACTAGAGAAGCTTAATATGTATAGCCTCGAGGAAAGGAGGGAGAGGGGGAATGTGATAGAAACGTTCAAATACCTCAAGGGAATTGACAAAGTCCAAGAGGGTAGCATCTTTCAGAAAAAGAGATATGCAAGAACAAGGGGACACAATTTGAAGATAGAGGGGGGAAGGCTCGGAGGTAATGTGAGGAAGTATTTTTTCATGGAGAGGGTTGTAGATGCATGGAACAGCCTTCCTGAGGAGGTTGTGGAGTCAAAAACAGTGATGGAATTCAAGAATGCATGGGATAGACATAAGGCAATTCTAGTGGGGGGTAGGAGGAAGTAGGCTATTGGTTAACTAGGATCTGCAGCTTATCCATTAGGTAGGGAAATGGGCAGACTAGGTGGGCCAAGCGGTCTTTATCTGCCATCAAATTCTATGTTTCTATGTAAGTCATGCTTTGACGTTGGTGAGCACATCCTGAGGGCATCTTATGATGCGGTGGACTCGGTGGGTAGGGCTGCTGCCTCTGCAGTCTGTATCCACCGGTATTCTTGGCTGAGAGTATCCGAGTTCGTTCCGGACGTGCAATCCAAGGTTATGGATGCCCCCTTCAGAGGGCTGGTCCTGTCTGGTGAGGACTCCCAGAACATCATCCCCCTTTTACAGGAGTCTGGGAAAGCTCTGTGCATACAGTGTACAAATTGCAACCTAAGCAACCTTCCAAGCAGGCCTTTCATAGGAATGTTAGACAACAACCCAGAGGGCAGCAGCAGAGAGCAGGTTTTAAGTGAAAGGCCTCCACCCCTGCCACTGGATGTTCAGCCCCTCGGACCCCTCAAACCTCCTAGCCTGCGTTGCCTTTCCCTAGCTCCTCAGCCTGATTCATTGCCTGACCCCCCTTCCCAGGCCAAGGCCTTAGTAGAGGTGGTGGAGAGGTAGTTTTTCCTTGCACATAGGAGGGTGGTGTTGGATAACCACAGATCAGTGGGTTCTGCAACTTATCGAGAGAGGCACACTCTCGAGTTTACCAAGGTTCCTCCAGACAACCCTCCAATCCATCCCATTACTCTTAGGCCCACAGTGCTCTCATCACAGAGGAAATCAAGGCCCTCCTATAAAAGTGAGCCTTAGAGCCTGTCCCCCCAGCACAACAGGGGAAAGGGTTTTACTCCCATTTGTTCCTGGTGCCAAAGGAAATGGGGGATCTGCACCCGATCCTGGACCTCAACAACTTGAATCAGTATATCAAGTACAAAAAGTTCAGAATGGTCACGCTGATAGGTCTGCTTCCTCTGCTTCATCAAGGGGATTGGTTATGCTCCCAGGACATGCAGGAGGTGTACCTCTACATTCTGGTTTTCCAACCACACAGGAGGTTCTTTCGCTTCCATTTCCAGGGACGCCACTATGAGTTCAGAGCTCTGCCATTCGGCCCGTCCTTGGCCTCCAGAGTGTTCCCCAAATGCCTCGCAGTACTGGCTGCTGCTCTCAGAAGGCAGGGGCATTATGTCTTCTCCTAACCAGATGACTGGCTCCTAACCGCTCCCACCAGGGACTGGCTGCTGAGCACCATGCAGGCCACCTTCTACCCGTTTCAGGACCTGGGGGTCACCTTGAATCTGGCCAAGTCCTCCCTTTGGCCAAGTCAACGGCTGCAATACATAGGGGCAATTTTGGACACAGCCCGAGGGAAAAGCCTTTCTTCTCCAAGACAGAGCAGAGCACCTACACATACACGCTCAACAACTCTTCTCCGCCCACCAAGTCTAGGCCAGGGCTGTCCTCAGACTTTTGGGGCACATGGCAGCCACCATTGCCATGCCCCTCTGGCCGGACTGTACATGAGAATGATCCAGTGAACCTAAGAGTTCAATAGGATTAACGGTCAGACGACTTGGACCAACCAGTCTTGGTGTCCAACCCAGTCAGGCAAGCCCTGGCATGGTGGTTTCATTTCATTTTATTTTTTATATTTGTAAGCACAATGAGCATGTCTGCCCGTTTTCATATGCGACAGGTGTACAAAAACATCAAACATTACAAAAGACATCGTACAATAAATACATCACAAAGAGACAGATGAATTAACAACTGTTAGAATCTATGATACAGCCGTAGTACTTTCATCAAAATCAATGAGTCATTTTCGGAATTTTTTTTAAATACTGAAGGTGGAGACAAGAACTATTAACAACATTGGAGGGAAGTACATTAAACAATAAAGGAGCTTCGTATAATAGTGACCTTTGACCAAGAGATTTTTCACATGGGAGACTGAAAAAAGTAAGCTTGCTCTGGGATCGAGTCCCACAACCATTCAAAGCCCTTGAAAACAGGGCATAAGTAGATGAAGGTAACAAGCCCAGGGTATCCTTAAAAAGGAAGAGCCCAGACTGGTTGAATTCCTCCAACCTTTCCAGAGGAGTTTGTCTCTGGAAGGAACCCCCAGGACAGATCCTGACCATGGATCTATTGGGCTATGCTGGGGAGCTCATTTGGGAGATCGCCAGACCCAAGGATTTTGGGACCAACAAGAGCTTCATCTCCATATCAGCATTCTGGAGATGAGGGTAGTCATGTATGCCTTTCAGGCCTTTCAGACAGTTCTGCTACTTGGACCCCTGTTGATACAAATCAGCAACATGCCAGTGGTATTTTACATCAACACAAAGAAAGATTGTGGGGCTCATTATATTTGAGAATGTCCAGTTTGGTGCTAGTAGCCCAAAATATCACATATGCACAACCCAAGAGTGTTTGTTTTGAGTGGTAGAAATATGATGTAATCACCATCTACAGTATGTTTATTTATTTGAACTTGCACTTTTGGTAACCTGTGGCGTTATGCACTTTTTTTGCACAATAAAGAAAAAACTCAACAGCAAAGAGTTTTTCTATGATTTTATGAAAGCAATTGTGCTTTTGGTAAGTGCAGTAGCAACTGGTGGAGTACTCTATTACTCTTGGGTTGTGCATATTTTACATCAACAAGTACGGGGAACTCATTTTTGTCCCCTATGCAGGGAAGCCATGCGAGTGTGGACTTGGGCTGTGGACTTGGACTTGTCAGCAATACACATTATAGGCATCCAAAACATCATGGCCGATGCCTAAGTCAGTTTCGGTACAGGTCCCACGAGTGGTAGCTTCATCCCTCAGTGGCAGAAGATCTTTTTGACAGATGGCGTCATCCAGAACTGGATTTATTTGCCTCCCCATCCAACGCAAAACTGCTCAGTTTCTGCTCGCTAGATCCAGGGCCTGGTATTTTCTGGTAAGATGCACTGTCCCTTTCCTGGACGAGGATGTTTCTTTACGTGTTCTCTCCCTTCTCTCTACTGCAGAAGGTCCTCCTCAAGCTGCAGTCAGAAGGGTCAGACATGATCCTAGTATCACCCTTCTGGTCATGTAAGATTTGGTTTCCACTGCTTCAGCTGCTGACTGTGGAACCTCCAGTTTCCCTGCCCCGTTGATCAGACTTGCTCTCCCAGGAACAGGGAACCCTGGTCCATCCAGATCTCTGCATCTCCATGCATGGCTTTTGCAGACCTAGCAATCTCCAGATTTGGGGTATCATCCGGAGTAGCAGATGTCCTAGTGGCAGCCATTAAACCCTTCACTAGGACAACTTACGCTATGAAATGGAAACAGTTCTGCATCTGAACCACTGTTCAGCATCTAGACCCATTCTGCCCAGTGAACTTGGTATTGGAGTACCTCCTCTCGATACTTGATGCAGAACTCAGCTACTTTTCGCTCAGGGTGCACTTGTCTGCCATTTCGACCTACCATGTGCCTATTGCGGGCAAGGTTATTCCCCTGCTAGACCTTCCCCATTCCTTTCTATGGGGTATTCTGCACTTGAAGCCTCCCATCCGGGATCTTGTCCCACCATGAGATCTTTTGTTTGTCCTGGAAAAGCTCACATTGCCTCCCTTTGAACCAGCTGCAAGTTGCGAGCTACGCTTTCTGTCATGGAAAGCGTTATTTTTAGTTGCTATTACTTCTGCTCAAAGGATGTCTGACCTTCAGGCCCTGATGTGTAACGAGCCTTATCTGTTTTTTTTTTTTTACAAGGACAGAGTGACCTTGAGAACTAGTCCTAAGTTTCTTCCGAAGGCTGTGTCAGAGTTTACTTTGAACCAGGACATCCACCTTCCAGTATGTTACCCAGAGTACTCGAACCGTGGGGAGGCATTACTACATACTCTGGATGTTCACAGCGTGCTTCGTTATTATTTGGAGTGCACCCGACCTACTCAAAACTCTTCTCAGTTGTTTCTTTCTTTTGCCCCCTGAATGGCAGGGGCTCCTGTTTCCTTTTTTTTTTTTTTTTGAAAATGTAGTTTTTATGTTGCTTGCACGCATGTGCAAGAAACATAGTGCCATCATCCGAGTTTTCGGAGATGTGTCAGCCCATCTTCCAATGCAGTCAGTGTGTTTGCAGGCACGGTCCCAGTTCCCCAATCACTGCTGCAGCTGTCTATGACAAGCTGAAAATGCAGTGGCATACAGTTGAAAAGGAGAGCTCCGCTTGAGTGAGCAGAGCTCCCCCCCACACACACACACGCATGCACGCACACTGCACACTGCATGCTCATGCGCCTTCCCCCTCCCCCACACTGTACGGCCGATGGGGGTGCCCAGTCCCCCGTCGGCTCCACGCCGCCCCCCCCCCAAAGCATCCAGGTGCCACACTGAGGCCCACCCCAGCATGGTAAAATTATGTTATGGCCGGCCAGGGATGCCCAATCCCGTCGGCTCCCTGTCTCCCCCATGCTGTATCACCCGGCCAGAGTGCCCAATCCCTGTCTGCTCAATGTCTCCCGCCCCCCACCAAGCATCCAGGTGCCGTGCTGGGAGCCCACCCAGCGTGGCAAAATGTGTTATAGCCGACTGGGCGCCCAATCCCCATCGGCTCCTGCCCCCAGACAGCTTTTCAGCTGCCACCTGAGAGCCCACCCCAGCGTGGCAAATGTCCATTGTCATCTCTAAATAAAAAAAACACACCTGTAAATAGAAAAACTGTCCTCGGCGCTTCTCCCTGCCCCTCCCCACAACCCGCACCCACCCACTGTACCCTGCCTCCCACACCCCCACCCCATACTACCTCTGGAGCTCAGCGCGACGATCTTCGGCGGACCGGGAACACGTCTGCACTCTTCAAAGCCGACCGCGAACTGAGGAAATGCCGGTAAGCTGTATAATGGAATAGATAGGGTTTTTTCAATTTTATCGCATATCTCAGGCATTTTTTGGCATTTTTCCACCAAATTTTCAACATGGGGTTTTTGGGACCCCTTCTCATGAGTGCTGTCACACTGTCATGGCGTTACTCAGGCCCGAAGGGTGATTTCGCAGCCACTGCGCGAAATCACCTTTCCGGAACAATTAACGAAACGACACTGCCAGTGTTCATAAGGTGGGGTCTTAAAAAGCCTATTTTGAAAATTTGGTGGAAAAATTCCAAAGATGACTGCTTTACGAGCGTGTGTTGCGCAGTTCCTACGCACCTTCGTAGTTCAGCGAATTTTCAATATTTTCAATTCAGATTTTTTCAACATTGCCATTTTACCACACCTCCTTATGAGCAGTATAGCTGTCATTTTCACATCCTGCCCAAAGCGTGTTTCCGCCCATGTAGCGCACAGTGGTGCAGTCGGTGTGCGAAATCAATGTATGGGACACATTAAGAAAATCACAGTGACACTGTTCATTAGCAGAGGTCTTAAAATGGCTATGTTGAAAATTTGGTGAAAAAATTGACTGTTTTACGAGCGTGCATTGCGCAGTTCCTACGCACGCTCGTAAGTTCGCAAATTTTCAATATTTGCACTCCAATGACTTCCAAATTCCTAAACAGCACATAGAAGCAAGCAACATTCAGCACTGACAAATGCTTATTATTTCCTTTTTTCCCACAGCAATAAAACTTAACAAAGCAAAACAAAAACCAAATGGCAAGTACCTTATAAGCAACATTAGTTACGTACAGAATTTATGTTCATAGAAAATTAAAATTATGTTTGGGAGGCTATCCCTCCCAACTGTCCAAAGGACTGGGATTAAAGTCTAAATTATGAACTGGAGTTACTGAACTTGATTAGAGGTCTATGGCCTCATACCTGCTTATTACTATCCAATACAAGCAATCACCAAAAAAAAAAAAAAAAGAAAAATAACTACTTCACATTAAATAAAAACTCATAATAAACACCTTACCCCCCCCCATTCCCCCCTCCCCTGCAGCGTGGTCCTAGGCTATTAAGTACAAATGACTTTATGGAGCATGAAGTGCTGAAAAACCATTCTTATCCCTAAAGGATGTGCTCTCGAAAAGTTCTTTCTCTGTGTGCCCAACTACCACTCCGTACTTCACCCTAGGGTAGGGTTTAGTACTTACATTTATTCTTACTAGTGGTCTAGAACCTCTCTGGCTAAGATTTCCAGAGTTGGAACGCCTTCTTTAGCGCCAAGGAACTCGAAGAATGGGAGCCAGTAAGTCCTATTAAGAGTCAAGTCTTAGATTCAAATTGGCCGTAAATCTTTCCATTGTTTTAATTTAACAGCAGCACATTAACCATTATTCTTCTCCCAGAGGCATCTCTGATAGCCATAACCTTGTTATGGCCTTTTGAGCTGCAGCTATCAGAATTGGAAATAGGTAATTTGCTTTGGCGCCTTTTAGCCCCTGCGGGGGCTCCCCCAGTAGGAGGTACCGTGGATGGTTAGGAAAGGGGGTCCTGTTTCTAAACGGTGTTTATCCAAATGGTTGGTTAATTGCATTGTGTTTTGCTACGATAAGTATGACAAACCCTTACCAGGATCAGTTAAGGGTCACTCTACCAGGGGCATGGCTGCTTCTTTTGCCTCATTGAGAAATGTGTCTGCTGCTGACATTTATGCAGTTGCCACTTGGAGTTCTGTCCACACCTTTGTGAAACACTACAGTCTGGACATTGTTTCTTGCCACAGAGCGGGTTTTGAACTTGCAGTCCTTCAGTGCAACCTGTGCTAATTTCTTTGGGAGACTTCTACCTCCACCCTTCTGACCGGGGTCTCTCCTTACTGCTTGGGACTCAGTCCTAAAGGTGTTACCTTATGCAAGAGCAAATCTCGTAGTAAGATAGTACAGTAACGCAAGAACTTAATGTAACAGTAGATCTTCAAGAGGAGCTCTTGCAGAAGGTACTGGATTTCCCTCCTACCTTTCCCCTTGGTAGCTGCTTCTCCATTTCAGATACCTTCATTCCTTGGTTCTCCTTTTTTCATCTACTTGCCAGGTCTCTGGCAGGAGAACTGGAGATGGGCTGGGGGACCGCCCCTTTTATACTATACATGATGTTGGGGAGGGCCGACGTAGGGGGCGGTCTCCCGCTGGATACTGCTAGCTAGACATTTTCTGTGGGGTCCTGGTGCCTGCCAGCTTCAGTCCTAAAGGTGTTACTTGCTGCAAGGGCTCCTCTCAAAGATCTGCTGTTATAGTAAGTTCTTACGTAACTGTACTTTTCGTGTAGAGGGATTCGCTACAAGTTCCAGGCCATGCCCTTCAGCCTGTCTTCAGCTCCCAGGGTCTTCATCAGATTCATTGCAGTGGTGGCAGCCTACGTGGGGCACCAAGGAATTGGGGTGTACCCCTACCTGGACGACTGGCTTATAGCGGGTCCCTCCAGGGAGGAGGAGGAGGTGAAGTGGTTCAGGTTGGCCTGCTTTCCCTTGTCCTCCTGGTCAACCAGGCCAAGTTGGAACTCGTACCCTCACAGGTGTTACACCTCATTGGGGCAGAGCTTGACTCTTGCAAAGCCAGGGCTCAGTTTCTGGTGGACCAGGCGGAGGCTGTCTCTTCCTTTGCCCGATTATTTTGGGTTGGGCAGTTGCGCCCTGCTCGGGACTTCCTGCGCCTCCTGGGATACATGGTGGCATGCACCAGCATGGTCCATTGGGCCTGGGGGAGAATGCGCTCTCTGCAGTGGGAGCTTGCCCTACAATTGTCTCAGGGCCAGGGCCACTTTAACCAGCCAGCCACTCTGACCCAGCTGATGTGGGATGCCTTCCAGTGGTGGTTAGTCCTGGAACATCTGCAGGAAAGAATCCCATTTGTCTGCCCAGAGCCGACAGTCATCATCACGATCAATGCCTCCTTGATGGGCTGGGGTACCCACCTGGGGGACCACAGAGTCCACAGACTCTGGACCCCAGAGGAGTCCTGATGCCTTATCAACCTGCTGGAGCTTCTGGTAGTTCAGCTGGCACTGACAACCTTTGCTCTGCACATTTGAGGTCAGGTTGTTCAGGTCCAGATGGACAACACCACAACCATGTACTACCTCAACAAACAGGGTGAGACACACTGTCTTCCTCTGTGCAGGGAAGTTTTCCACATCCGGACCCTAATGCTCAGCCTGAACACTGATCTCCTAGCCATCCATGTGGCCGGCGTCTCCGACCTGCTGGCTGATGCCCTCAGCCATGTAGGTGAGGTGTCTCACAAGTGGTCTCTCCATCCAGAGGTAGCATACAGTCTGTTCTCCCGATGGGGCACCCCTCTGGTAGACATGTTTGCCTCCAGAGAGAACGCAAAGCTGAGGTTTTATTGTGCCCAACACCCTCAGCAGGGAACGCTGCAGGGGGATGCCTTCTCGAGGCCCTGGACCACGGGCCTCCTCTATGCCTTTCCTTCTTTTCTGCTGATCCACAAAGTGCTGATCAAAGCCAGGAGAGACGGGGTGCCAGAGAGTCATCTTCTAGGCTGGTAGCACTCCTGAAAGCTCTCTCCCTGTGGTGGCAAACTTATTACAAATAATTGTCTCTTAGTTTAAATATAATAAAATAAAGCAGAGTCTCTCCTGAAGAGACTGATACCAAACTTGTCATGGGCCGGACCAAGGGGCAACAGCAAGGATCGCAGAAAGATCATCATGTGCCTTCACACAAGGCCATGGATCCTCCAAGTGGAACGGGAGCAACTACGAGCGGGCATCAGTGGAGCCACCATGGCAGACCATGTTGGAATCTGTGCGGGCCATGGACTCCAAAATAGAAACAAAACTCTGCAGAAGCTGGAACACCATAATGCTGCAATATTGCAACTTACCGGCTCAATGGCTGAGGCAAATAAGAGAACAACCACTACACTAGTCACAGTCTCAACCTTAACGAAGGAAAATAACCAAGGAGGTCCTGGAAAATGAAATGAGAGTGGGGAACATCCAGATAGTAGGGGTCCCAAAAGGTGTAGCAGGGACATCCCTGCTGCCTTTTCTGTTGCATTGGATTAAAGACCACCTGCACCTGAGTGAAGATTTCCACTGGGAGTCATTTGTTAAGGCACACAGAGTGAACCAGAGGGTCAGGTCGGCGGATCCTACATTACCCCGTACTATTCTTCTTAAATCTAGGGGGTCGGATGTGCAAGACATTGTGCTTGCTGCAGCTAGAGCAGTGTACCCACTTAACATCAGTGGCATGGATATAAAATTTTACCCTGACTTATCCTACCAAACGCGAGCCAAGAGAAAGTGCTTTGATGCGGTATGTCATCATCTCTGTGGCCTAGGGATTATACACTCTTTTCTACTGCCAGCTCGTATCCGAATAGTGTACGGCGGGAAGACATGGCAGTTCACAAGCCCACAAGATGCGGGGCACTGGTTAGAAAAGGTAGAAAAGGAATTTGCTGCTTGCAAAACGCCATCTGAATCACAGGGCTCCAATGAGGAATCGTGAACTTTTGAGACTGAGTGATAAATAGAGACTGTAATGGCTCTGAAACAGGCAGTTAAAAAAAGTTAAAAAGTATTTTGTATTGCTTCTACATTTGAATTGTATCGAGAGTTCTCTGATTTTTCTTAAAAGCGATACTTTTGGCTGGCCTGTTGGCGCAGCGGTGGGTTTTCTGCTTGCGGCATGGTGACCCAGGTGGGGAATGGACCGGGTGGTGGGAAGGCGGCAGGGGAGAAGGATGGAGCATCCTATGGACTGCTCTTCTTCTCTGGGGGGAGGGTGAGGGAAGCACTCGGAGCACTGAGGACTCCTGGCTGTGGTCGGGAGATCTCACGCTGCCGACGCTCAATCTCTGGGAGGCGGGGCGGACGCTGGCGTCATTGCACATCCCCGCCTCCGTGAAGGAAAAAGTAAAGAAAAATAGGCGGGCGAGGGCCACAGTCTTAATGAAGTCCTCCCAGGAAGTCCTCGAGTGGCCACCATCTCTGCGGGTCCCCCGACTAGATACTAGTTCTGTGGCCACGAAAAGAACGTGGCCCCGCCCTCCGGGGGGCAAGCCGAGGGTGACTGGGGAACCCCGGCAGCCATAGATGGTGGCTGAGGCTTCCAGGGGCCGTGACCAGGGCTGGTATAGTTACAGGAGGTCCTGCCAAAAAAAAAGAAGAAAAAAAAAGCGATACTTTCAGCTGTTCCTGGGAGGGTACTGTAGATAGGATATGTGAGTCGACTGTAAAATCATTGAGATGCGTGTTTAAGGCAGATTTTCTGCTATGGGTGTTTTTTTTCCCATCTTCAGTGCTTAATATACGGATTTGCTGTCCTGAAACAAACAAGTTACACGTTGTTTTAATCAGAGTTAAACGTGCTATAACTAAGTTCTCTTTCTGTTTGCAAGAAGAATTGTTAACTTGCTATTATATTTCAATTTATCGTAATGTTATCCTATGGTAAGGAGTTTGCTGCTGGTAAGGGGAAGGAGAATATACAGGAGTCTTGATTTACTTTTTGTCTTCTACCTAGTCATGCAACAGGTTCAATTAGGAGTTCTTGTAACTGTGTTTTTTCCCTTATGATTTTTCCCTAATGGACACACCTAACACTGCTGAAGAGGCTGGCAACTACGGATGGACTATATTGATTACATCATAAGGGCAATAGCCCAGGACTCCCCTCCTTCTTATTGTAAAAGAATACATGGTCAGATATACAGTATGTTGTGTATATCAAATTTGTATGTAAAAACTAATGTACCTTTTACTATTTCCATGTATGAGGAACTGTGGATGTTAATTTGTCTGCCTATACAGAAAATTAATAAACATAAAGTTCAAAAAAAAAAAAAAAAAGCCAGGAGGGACAAGGCATGGATGATCCTGGTGGCTCCAGATTGGCCCTGTCAGTTCTGGTACCCCGATCTCCTCATCAGCAAACTCCCAGGTGGCTCCGTCAATGAGGAGCCGCATTCCACTGGCGAAACCGACTGCATTTGCCATGCATATTGTCCCTCTACCTTCACAGGCGTACACTCACAGGGGCCAGGCGGACAGGGATCAGGACCCTGGCCTTTACCACCCAGGGGCAAGACCTACAAAAGCTATGTGTCCAATCCCCTCCACAATCCCCCTGGTTTCCCAGAAACTCCCCCCACCCCCAATTCCCAACTGGACATTACTTCAGTAGTTCAGTACATCTTGCATGCCATGAAGCATGCCCAGCCCTCCGATCCAGGAGTGCCGAGCCACCCATCCCGTTCCCCTACTCCTCTGCCTAAACGTTTCCAGGGGAACAGAGGCCCTTCACCACCCTGATCACCTCCCTCATATGTGGATGACTACCTATCAGACAAGGCTGCGTTTCCAGTAGATTTTACCAGAGTTCTGGAGGATGAGGAATTCCAGGACGTGGATTTCCAGCCTCCCATCTCCCTTATCAAAGATTTCCTCTCTAAATAAGGATTTATCCAGGCAGGCGGCTGCCTCTCCTCCAGATGATCCATCCTTCAATGAGATGATGGTCCAAATCCAGAAAGTCATGGGATTCTCTACTACCGAACATGACAAGCAACGTAAGGATACAGAAGACTGTCTAGTGTTACCAGAGGATCTGGTGTTAGTGGTACCCCCACTAATCCAAACCTACCAAAATGCTATGCTTACAGCCTGGAATCAGCCTTCCAATATTCCAGCTATTTCCCGCAAAGTGGATTGCCTCTACCAGGCTCCTCTGGATCATCCCTTTCTATCCACCACTCCTGAAGCAGATTCAGTGATGATTGCTGCTGCTCACCATCGTACTAAATGACCAAAACACATGAGCTCCTTACCGCTGGGTAAAGATTCCCGTTGGATAGACTATCTGAGGGAAAAAAGATTTTCTAAGCAGGTACCATGAATCTCGGAATCCTAAATTATATGGGATACATGGTCAAACACCAGCATACACTCTGGTCCTCGGCCATTGAATTAGGCAGTAAACTCCCTCCTTCACAGGAAAGGGAACAATTACTGGCTACAATATGTACTGGCAACACCATTTTTCGACACTTACTTTGTTTAGGATATGATGCAGTTGATACTTCGGCCTGCATGTCAGCAATCGGCATTACCTTGTGTCGCCATGCTTGGCTTTGCATCTCAGGTTTTACACCTGATGTACAACATAGAGTGATCTATGCCCCCTTTAATGGGTCCAAACTATTCAGTCCAGGTACCCAAACATTGATAGATGATCTCTAATCCTCAGGAAGAACTCTACATACGGTGCATGGCATGTACCATACATCCCAGCCATCATACCGTTCTCAGTCCTCTTTTTATTCCAAGAGGTGGAAAATAGAGGCTTGCATAGAGGTGGATTCCAAGGTCATTCCCAGTCTACCAGAACCAACACCTCTACTGCCAAGGGCCCCCGCTCCCACCCTCCTGGTGAGGCTGGTCAGCCCGCCTCTCAGTGACCAACTGGGGCTCTGTCCACGCTTCCTCGACCAGGCCTCGGAAGCTGTGGGCGGTCATTTTGCCCGCCACATGGAGGCCTGGAAAATGATCGCATAGGATGAGTGGGTACTTCAGATTATTCAGAGGGGTCACACTCTAGAACTACTTTCCGAGCCTCCCCCTCACCCCCCCCCCCCCCGCTCTGTCCATTACCCACCGACCATATTCCTGTTCTCCAGGAGGAACTGCACGCTCTTCTAACCAAGAAGGCTGTTTACCTGGTACTCTCTATGGAACTCCAAAAGGGTTTTTACTTTCACTTCTTCCTGGTACCCAAATGAACTGGAGATCTCAGACCAATACTGGACCTCAGACAATTGAGCCTATTTGTCCAGTACAAAACATTCTGCATTATCACCCTAAATTCCATCATGCCAATATTGAAACAAGGGGATTGGCTATGTACCCTGGATATGAAGGATGCTTACCTACATATTCCTGTCCATCCTGCCCATCTTAGGTTCCTTCGTTTTCACCTGTTGGTCAACACTACCAATTTCGAGCACTTCCATTTGGCCTCTCATCTGCCCTGAGAGTGTTTACCAAGTGCCTAGCGATAGTAGCAGCAGCCCTACGATAGGACGGGCACTTTGTCTTCCCATATCTGGATGACTGGCTCATCAAGGCAGAGTCCAAAACCTCTCTGCTTTTCTCCCTAGAAGCGACCTTAACTTTGTTCCAAGCTCTAGGGATTACAGTCAATTGGCCAAAGTCCAATCCGACCCCTACATAGTCGCTCCAATATATAGGAGTGGTCCTAGACACTGTCTCCGTCAGGGCCTACCTCCCAGCCAACAAACAAGATAAGCTTCTGTCTCTAGCTTTCCAGATTCAAACCCAGAAAGTAGTCACAGCCAGGTGCATGTTATGACTCCTAGGACACATGGTCGCTACCATCCCTACGGTAGCATTTGCCCGTCTGCACATGAGACCAGTTCAGTGGGTTCTCCAGAACCAGTGGTCTCAATGAACAGGAAATTTCTAAGACAAAATCAATCACTCCCACGTTGCGGTCCACCCTAGTATGGTGGACCCTCCAAGACAACCTCTGTCAAGGCATGCCCTTCCAGTTCTCCCCACCCCAGCAGACGTTGCCTACGGATGCATCCCTGGAAGGGTGGGGTGTGCACCTGGATCCTTACTGGACACAAGGCAAGTGGACCAATTCCATCCCTCATACCACATCCATTTCCTGGAGCTAAGGGTGGTTCACTTAGCCCTCCAGGCCTTTCAGCCTCACTTGTCTGTGGGACTGTTGCTGATTCAGTCAGACAACACTGTAGTAGTGTTCTACCTCAACAAACAAGGAGGTACGAAATCCCGTACTGTATGCAAAGAGACGCTTGCAGTCTGGCAAGAGGTCATTCGGCAATACTTTGTACTAACAGCCTTCCATCTACCAGGATATCACAACCTCCTGGCCGACCTTCTCAGTCACCAGTCATCTGCACATGAATGGACACTTCATCACGAAGTGTTTCAGAAAAACTTTCATCTATGAGGGACCCTGCAGCTGGATCTGTTTGCCTCCCCAGTCAACCACCATCTCCCCAGATACTGTTCCATTATCCCGAGCAAAAAGGAATGGTCTATAGATGCCCTGTCCCAAGCATGGACAGGACTGTTTTTATATGCTTCCCCCGTCCCACTCCTGCAATGGACTCTACTGAAATTACAACTCGAACCTTCCACCATAATCCTCATAGCCCCTCTGTGACCTCGGCAGGTGTGGTTCCCCCTCCTTCAACAGTTCTCAGTGGAGGAACCCATTCCATTGCCAGTCAGACCAGATCTCTTAACTCAGAATCAAGGAACCCTTCTACATCCCAACCTGAAGGCACTACACTTTCATGTTTGGCTCCTGAGGACGCTTTCATACCACGTTTACACGTGTCCTCCCCTGTTGCCAATATATTACTGGCCTCATGTAAACCAGCGACCAAGGAAACATATAATGTCAAATGGAAACACTTTTCCATCTGGGCTGCTTCCCAGTCATTGGATCCCTATTCCTATCCACTGATGAAAGTCTTGGATTACCTGGCCTTAATCGCCGAGACAGGGTTAAGCTGTTCCTCCATTAAAGTCCATTTGGCCTCTGTTTCGGCCTTCCACGAACCTCTGAATGGCAGATTACTGTATCAACATCCTCTAGCCAAAATGCTTTTAAGAGGAATGTTATACATTAAGCCACCTATTTGATTTTCCACTCCTCCATGGGATCTCAATTTTCTAATAGAGAAATTAACTCTTGAGCCTTTTGAATTGGCGACCACTTGTGACCACTGTTTTCTTTCTTGGTAAACACTATTCTTAGTGGCTGTCACTTCAGCCTGACACATTTCCGAGATCCATGCCCTCATGTATAGAGAACCTTACTTGATTTTCCACAAAGACAGAGTGGCACTTCGTACCAACCCTTCCTTCCTACCTAAGGTAGTGTCACAACACACCTTAAATCGGTCACCGGAGTTACCAGTATATTATCCTGAACACTGCACTCCAGGTGAACACCTCTTACATGCTATAGACGTCCATCGTATATTACGATACTATACTAATCTAACTAAATCAATTAGGAAGAGTTCTCAACTTTTTGTTACCTTCGCCTTAAGCAGGGAAGGTTTCCTGGTCACTAAACGGACCCTCTCCAATTGGCTAGTACGCTGTATAATATTTTGTTACACAAAATACAACAAGCCATTACCAGGACCTGTCCAAGCCCATTCTACCAAAGCTATGGCCACCACTGTGGCATGCTTTAAAGGGGCCTCTATCACAGATATCTGCAATGCAGCTACCTGGTCCATGATTCATACTTTCACGAAGCATTACAACTTAGATGTTGCTTCACGCCATAGAACGGCCTTTGGCCGAGCTGTCCTACAAGGCCTCCTGTCATAATGACCACCCTTCTTGGGTTTACTGCTTGGGATTCATCCCAAGTGTATTACCTGCTGCAAGAGACCACTCAGTGGAACATAGTACAGTTACACAAGACCTTACCATAACAGTAGATCTTTGAGGAGTATCTCTTGGCAGCTGGTCCAGTGACTTATGGGTTGGGATACCTATGGTACCCTCGGCTTCCCCTCGGTCCTCGCTTACCAAGCTGATTCCGGCGGGGGAAACTGAGGATACCAGGGACTGCCCACATTTATATAGGAAACAGGAAGCTGATATCATGTGTGGGCGTCCCCTGGAAAAGACTGCTAGAAGAGCTGCCGTGTGCCACAGTGACCTCTGGCAATGACCCAAGTGTATTACCTGCTGCAAGAGACACTCATCAAAGATCTGCTGTTATGCTAAGGTCTTATGTAACTGTACTTTCTAGGAGTGGTATATGATGTTCATTCACACTGACCCACCTGACCTCCCCTGGCAAGTGGCACTTGCTTCCAGTGGGTAAGATCTAACGTTACGGGCTGGCACCAAGGGAGTTACCACCCAGATGGGTGGGAGGAGCCAGCTTGAAGACGTTACGGCAAGCCTTGAAGGGAAAGGAACACTGCCAGAAGTATGAATGTACATCATATACCACTCCTATAACTACTGTTACAGATTAGTAGCCTGTTTTTTATCTGCCATCAAATTCAATGTTTCTATGATGTCACTTGTGTTGCACTCTGAAAATAGAAAAAAATTAGGATCGGCATTTCGGAAATTATGTCTTGGAGAATTGTGCATGAAGAAAAATAACATTGTTATTGGTAGTAACAATGTACACTTCTTGTCTTTGTAGATCAATTCTGAAGAAGACCCGGATCAAAATCTAATTTTATTTCCTATTTTCAAACTGCATTTAATTTAGCTCTCTTAATTGCAATCCACACAGTGACGCAACACCACTGATCTTCTTAATTGTCTCCATAGAGCAACACTCTCTGATCTTTATGCCAGAGGCGCTAGGATTCTACCGGAGCCTAAACTTTGGGGCAGACAGCGCCAAGATCTGTGCCTGCATGTAAATGAACATGAAGTACATTGAATAAAGGTGCAGCTCACTCCAACCCCCTCAGTCCCTTTTTTCTGCCACTGAGTGTGCACTTTGAGAGTTCTTGTTGATACAATTTCAACTCCCTTTGTCACTGTTTCTTGTTTTTTGCTTCAAATATACGGGGCCTGCTCCCCTTCTGTTTTTAACCCAGTGGCTACAAAATCACCAGGACATTGATCACCCCCCCTAACCGTCAGTCCCTCAGTTGTCTTGTCAGTTTGCACAATTTCCGTCTGTGCCACTTCTGCTGTCGTCTGTCAGTACAGTCCCTTCAGATCAGGGCCTGCTATTTAGGCCTGTCTTTTGATATCACCAGATTGCACCATGCTTTGTCTGGACGAACAACAGTAGGTACACTGGATTGTTCATGTGGCCCCTTCTGTTCCAGTCTGTGACCGAAGATTCAGAGGTGGAACAGGTCTCCTCATTCCTTCCCCTCCAGACAGGGGACGAGGGCCTCAGCATTAATTTTCTAGTTACTAACACCATATAGAATACCAGGACCAAGGAAACAATTTGTGGTGACCAGCACCTATCAGACTAGGCTGTACACAATAAGAAGAAACAAAAAGCTGTACCTTATAGTGATAATTATTTAGGTGCAAAAGTGCAGCAGGCTTCAAGTAATCCAAAAACAAGATGCGATGTACACCGCTACATACAAAGGCCATCAACCACCACAAAGAAGGAATGCCCCCACACACCCCCCAGCCCAACCAACAAACATGACTTGGGAATTTTTTAAAGCAATCAATCAAGTGTATTTTATACTGGAAAAGGAATGTGAACAAAAATGTCTGTTTTGACAAACGTCCAGTTTTACAAATGGAAACAAAGATGCAAAAATAAACAATATGCATTGTACATAGTATATACAAGTAGTGTATAGCAAAATATGCAATGAAATAGGCAACAAGTCATGAGCATAACATTACAAATAAAGTAACTTAAATGCAAACATGAGTATAAGCAGTCATTGACAGCATAAGGTATACAGGAATTACATAGTGGAAGTTAGGATCAGAGGACCGGTACAGTAATTATTGGCACTTCCAAGAACAGAAAAGTGAACAGGGTTCAGGAGGGTAAATGGTGGGGGGTCAGAGGAGATCAGAAATTAGTTATCACAGATGAATGTGGCACAAGAAAAGCAAGAGAGCTTTGTAAGGAGGTGAATCTTGAGGGATCTTTGAAAAGCATAGGTAGAGTCGCAGGCAAGAAGCATGGGAGGGAGCTGGTTGTAGAGCTTTTTGCCCTTATAGGCAAGGGAATTTTGAGTAAGAGAGGTGTGGAAAAAAGGGATTTGAAATATGTTGCTGGAGGCAACTCTGGTCAGGTGGGCAGGAGTGGACTTAGGGAAAATAGAGGTCACACTAGGCAGAAGTTTGTCCAGCCGAATTTTGTGGAGGAAGGACAGACTTTTTTGGGGGTGAAAAGCCTCTCAAGGGGAAGCCAGTCAAGTGCCTTGTATAGGGTGTAATGGTGCATTCTCCAGGGGAGACCGGTGATGAAGTGGATTATATTATTCTAGCTGGATCTGAGTTTGCAGAAGAGTTGAGAATGTATGGGCGGGGTGTAGATGATGGAACCATAAGTCAAGAGGCGTAGGAGAAGGGAGTTAGCAAGTCTGTGTCTTGACTCAGGCGTTAGGAACCTGTGAATCCTGTAGAGAAGCCCTAACCTCAAGTGGATCTTGCTGATCACATTAGAGACGTGGAGGCTGAAAAACAGATTGGGGTCGAGAAGGATACCTGGGTATTTAAATTCGGATACCAGTTCAGTGCTATTCCCAGGGTTTGTCCGAGAAGTTAAGATAGGGCTTGAATATTTTCCTGGGGCCAGAGAATACCATGTATTTAGTTTTCTTCGAGTTGAAGACCATGCCTTTGTTGAAGAACCAGGTGTGAAGCTTCAGGAAGTCTGTTTGCAGGCATGACAGCATAACTTCTGGGTTTTTATTGCTACAATACAGTGCTGCATCAACTGCGTAGAGGACCATTTTGGTGCCAGAATAGACTTCAGGGAGTTTGTTAATGAAGAGTGAGAAGAGGAGGGGGCCTAAGATGGAGCCGTGGGGCACACCATATTTGATTGGGCATTCTGAAGAGGCATGCCCATCAATGTTGGTTATCTGGGATCTACAAGTGAGATAGCTCCTGAACCAGTTGACAGTGTCGGAAGAGAAGTGGAGGTCAGTAAGGGTGGACAGGAGAAGTTTGTGGTCGAGAAGGTCAAAGGCCTTGGTCAGATCCATGAAAACCAACTCTGTGAATTGGCCATTGTCAGTGGCTCCATAAACATCCCTGTTAAACTTGACTAGAGTTGTCTCCGTACTGTGGGCAGCTCTGAAGTCATGCTGGGCATCAGACAGAATGTTGTAGCTGTTGAGAAAGGAAATGACTTGGGAGTGGACCACCTTCTCCAGAATCTTGGAGAGGGGGCCAAGGAGGGAGATAGGCCTATAGTTACCAACCTCAGTTCTGGAGCCAGATTTGAACAGGGGCTTGACAATGGCTGTTTTCCAGATCCGGGGAAAGGAGCCAGTGCAGAGGGAGAGGTTAAAGATGTCAGTGAGCGGAATAAGCAAAGTTTAATGCAGCTCCTGCCTGCAGCTTGCTCTCACTTGTACTCTGTCCCTCCATCTATCTTTGCACATCGTGAACTAGAATTCTGAATGGGCTCCTTAATATTTCAATCATTCACTTTTTCATTAGCCACCTTCACGCACTCCCCCCTCCGCTAGCTGCATTGCCCCCCCCCGGGCTCCACTCAAGACTGGACGTCATTTCTCCAACGCTCAGAGAAGTACCGACTCTCCTTCCCCAGTCCTCTATGTCCAGATGGGAAAAAGCAGTCCCAATGTGAGTTTCCTTTTTATTAATTAAAAAAAAAAAAAAAACATTTTGGGTTTAACTTACATTTATTTATTTAAGTCTTTGGTAACCAGGTAAGTGCACTGATCCAAGGGATCATTTTCAGGCACAACCCGGGCCAGCAAGTGGCATAACAAAACTTAACTGGTAAAGAATCACAAATTGAAAAAACAAAAATGTGCAAACAATGATACTAGATATTTTATAGATAAGCAGCATACATACTTTTCAAGGAATACAGTACAATACAGTACATTCAAATATATTGCAGTTGATGAATGAGGTACTAGAACCTAAAAGATTTGCCCAAGGGAGGGCAGGCCAGGGAAAATGTAGAAAAAAAATAGGAGGGAGATTACGGAAATATTTAGCTGAATAGAGATGCTAGCGAGCGTTATAGTTACAGTTATGTTTGTTAAAGAGCCAGGATTTAAGGTTGTGCTTGAAAATAAGATGAGATTCTGAAGATCGAAAAGGTTTGGGTAGTCCATTCCACATGGAGGGGGCCGCAATTGAGAGAGCTTTCCCACCCATGTTTGTGGTGGATTTAGGTACCTAGAGGGAGGGTACAGTGGAGGAGTGAAGGTTCCTGTTAGGGGTTGTGAAATTGAAGAGGGTGGAGAGGCATTACCACTTCTAAGGGCGGTATCCACGAGACAGCCCAGTGTGAAGTCTGAACGCCCTTGCAAGGAGAGCCAGCCAAGGGAATGGTAGAGGTTGCAGTGATGAGTAGAGTAGGGGTAGACAAGGCAAAGTGGCAGGCATTGTTGTAGGCTACTGAGAGCCAAGACAGAAGGGTAGTGGATGTTCTAGAGTAAATAGGGGAGCAGTAGTCAAAGATGGGGAGCAGATTACTTGTGACTGTAGCAAGGCGAGCTTCCTTAGTGAGATATGGTTTTAGGCGATAGGCAACACAGTTTCTGATTTACCTTGCAAACTATATGATTTATGTGATCAGTGAAAGTGAGAGAGGGGTCAAACAGCACACCCAGGTACTTGAAAGAGGAGACATTTTCCAGGGCAGGGCCATCAGGGGGTATATGAGGAGGTCATCATTGGCGTGGTGGGTCTTGGCTAGATACGGTTTTGACCCAAACAACATGGCCTTGTTTTTTTTAGCATTGAGCAGCAGGAGGTTGAATGAGAACCAGTTTGATGCCACACTGTAGCTCTCAGATAAGACGGAGGATAAGCGAGGGAGGGATTTGGCACTGTGGAAAATGACAAGGTCATCTACATAGTGTATCGAACTACAGATAAGACTGTTGGCAGGGAGGGAGTTGAAAAATATAGAAAAGAGCAAGGGGCCCAGGACGGTGCCCTGAGGGACACCTTTGGTGACAGGTAAAGGAGAGAAAGTGGTGGTACCAGTAAGTACAGATTGGGAGCGTCCAGAGAGGTAATATCGGAATCAGTCGGTAGACTCGACTGAGCAGCCAAGCAGTGACAGTTTGGAGATGAGGAGGGAGTGATTGACCGTATCGAAGGCCTTTGATAAGTCAACAAAGACAGCACCTGAGGCGCGTCCACGGTCCATGTTAGAGAGGATATGATCAGTGAACAGGGCAAGGGCTGTAGATGTGCTATGAAACTCGTGGAAACTGTGTTGCTGACTGCATAGGAGGTTGTGTTAGGAGAGGTACTCCGTTAGTTGGCAATGAATGACTCTTTCCAGGAGTTTGCTTAGGTGAGGGAGAATGGATATAGGCTGGTAGTTGTTGGAGGAGTGGGGGTCGCCGGATTTCAAGATGTCCCCAACCACCCTGACCCCCTCCCCACTGGCTAGACTGCCTCACTGGATACTGCTCCAGAATGGGAGTTGACTAATATCACTGAAAACAAAAAAAAAAGAACATTTTGGGCTGGACATTACGCAGTAAAAGAAACTGCATAATGCCCATTTGTTCTTTGTTGTTTTTTTTTTTGTAGTTTTCACCCTGCCCCAACAGTGTTTCTGTTAAAGTTGAAGGGAGGAGTACTATTAAATAACTTACATATCTGCCATGGGGGTGAGCTGCATGTGGTTGGGGAGCTATGTGTGCTTGTATGGGACGAGGGCACTGGCAGTGTATCCTCAGGGGCCATCTGTTGGTCAGCGTGGGGGTGAAGCTGGCCATCTTTGTTTGGGTAGGGTTGGGGGGGACTTGTAGTGTTTCTGCAGGGGCTCTGTTGGGGCTGCGGGCAAGGGAGCTGGCTATGTTTACTTGGGTGGGGGGTACCAGCAGTGTTTCTGCAGGGCAGTCTGTTGGGGCTGCTGGCAGAAGAGCTGTGTGGGGTCTTCAACATTCATCACTGCTGGGTGTCAGCCGAGGTGTAGCACCCGTGGGACCATTTTTTTTTTCTGCATTCACCTCAAGGGGTGGACTACAGCACCATGGTGCCTATGAATGGACGCGACAGAAGGTCATGGTTTGGCCATAACTGGTGCGGCCGCCCCCGCCTCACTTGCTTCACGCTGAGAGTGCAGCCTCCTGCAGTCTAAGTTTTCGATGGAAGCCTGGGAACCTCAGCCTTCAATGCGCATTCCAGGTTCTGTCTACCAAACTACTTGGCACTGCACACAGTTACCGATAAGATCTTTCTCGATCTTAAAGCAGCACCGGGTGTTTTCTGTATTTTGTGTTTCAAACAACATGAAGTCTTGCTATATTATGACAGATGCAGTTTGTCCCACCATTAGAACTGCTCCGGAGGTGAAAGAGTAACTTCCATGCAGAGCATGGAACTTAGAGCGCAAGATCGGTTAAAGAAGCTCTGTTAGGGTGGTTTCACACCAAAACCGTCAGATTCTTTACTCCGCCTCACTGAACAGTCGCTCCGGAGATTCCTCCTGCTGCTCGGTTCATTTCCTCGGTTTAAAGCGTCTTTTCTGGGTCGAATTTAACCGCGATGTTATTTATTTTAACTGCAACCCGATTGGTTCAAGCTCTGTCTATGGTATTGTAAGTAATAGATAGGTTTTCTGTGTGGAACTTGTAAATGTTTATCGGTTCGGTTTGAACCGATCGAATTGTATTTAAACTTGGTTTTAAAGCCTTTTAAGGCTTGTTAGAGTCCGTTCGGTTCTTATCGGTTCTAAAAAAGCAGTTTCATTCGTTTTCCACGACCATGACCCACCTCAATGCAGACTGCCAGATTTGCAAGAATTTCCCTGCAGCCACCCTAGATAAGAGAGTTGGTAGGCTCAGGGAACGAGAGGCCAAAAAGTCCGTTGACCCGGATGGCCAGCCCAGTTCGGTGCCAGCCGAACCGGAGGGAGTGCCCTCTGACCAGGGCCAGACTTCCTCGGTCAAACGTAAAGCTGACTCTGAGGAGCCAGTTCCAGCAAAGAGTTTTCTGTATTTTGTGTTTAGTTGCCATTGGTCATGTCAGGTCTGTCCGGGGACAAGAAGAAGCACTCTGAAGTGGGTCAGGTCCCTATGTGTTGGTGTCTCTGCGGTAGACAGATGTCTGCTATGGATCAACATGACCATTTCCTAACCTGCCTGGGTCTACAACATGATATGGATCGCCGACTTTTGGAGGATGCCATTGCACCAGGGATGCCAAGTGCAGATCCCTTTGCCCTTCCTCTGGGTCCCCTCCTGGCTCTATATGGGCCGCGGAGGAGGGGGCCTCTGCCTTTTCTAGCCTTGCCACGGCAGGGGCTCCTTCCACGGTGCTGGAGGGTTGGTCTGGCCCCGTTCAGGGCCTGGCCGAGAGCACCGCATTGGCAGTCATCTCCTCAGAGGTGAAGGCTCCACCGGGGTTGCAGCACACGGCTGCTGGGCCCGGCATGGGTGGCTCCTCAACACCGCCCACCTGCACCGTCTCAGATCCCAGCACCATTTCCAGCACTGGTGATCAAGATGGCACCATGAGTGGCTCTGGGCCTGCCTACAGCACTGCGAGCGGCGCCAAGGGTGGGAGGGCCTCCGGGGTTGCCAGAGTGGAGGTCTGCTTCATCTCCAGCTCTCCAGAGCCGGATGATAGGGAGGCAGACCCCAACTGGCAGCCTGACTCTTCGGAGTCAGAGGGCCCTTCCATGCTGGGTGCCACCACACCCTCCCAGGTTCCCCTGGCAGCCCTGGCTGTTGCAGTTGGCTCCAGACCCAGCACAAGAGTAGGTGCTGGGTCTCTGGGGGCCGACAGTGACTCTGGGGCTTGAGGGGTGGTGGTGGTTCCAGCCTTGGAGTCCGGAGTGGATGCCAACCCTAGTGTTGGCGCTGCCCAGGGGGCCTGAGGTGGGGACAAGGGCAGGGGTCTCCTCTCCCTTGGCCCCCTTCAGGGGGCTTGAGGGGTTGAAAAGTGCCCCTGTCCTTGGGATTGAGGAAGAGGCTTGCCTTGGAGTCGACAGGGTTTAGGGAGTGGGACAACAGTTCCCCCATGGGGCCCTTCAGGGCTTGGGGTGGAGCCAAAGCCTTGAGCCCAGTTTCTCTCCCTCATCTCCTTCATGGGGGGGCCTCATTGGGTGGGTCTGGGACCAGCCCTTCTGATCTCTGTGGCCCTGGTCTCCTCACAAGGGAGCTTCCCCTTCAGGGCTTAGCCCTGACCGCTTTGGGCTAGTTGGGCGTCCGGCAGCTGTGCAGACCCACGGACCTCCAAGAGGTGTGAGATCACCTGTTAGGTCTCTAAGCCCTGGCAGAGGTCCTGTGCAGAGATGCCTTTCCTCCTTGCCTCTGCATCCTCCCCCCTCAACTCCCAGGTCATGTTGGCCCTGTGGGGCCTTCTGCCTTTCCCCAGTATGTGCGTGCCATGGACGAGGGGGTCCTTCCCCCTGTCTTCCCCTGCAACAGTCGAACTCTGCATCTTTGGGCTTGTCTGCCTCCTCGCCTTCCTCCCCTGAGGAAAGGGAATCTACAGTCCATCTGTCCTCTGACGCTGACCAGATGGGGTATCAGTGCTTCCTTGCGAGGCTGGTGGATGAGCTTCACCCATCCCATCTGGCAAGATGCAATCCTGAGCAGACAACTCTGACATTCCTCAGCGAATTCAGCACAGACAACCTCGTGGTCCCCCCTTGGCCGGTGCCTTTCCAGGAAGAGTTGTTCCGTACCTGGCAGTGTCCTTCCTCCCCAGAGCCTGCCCCCAGGGACTGCTAGCGCAGGTATTGCGCACCCCAGCGATCTCCAGGAGCTATGTCTCACCCTCCTTCGGGGGTTGATATCCTGGACACTCCCTCTGGGCATAGACGTCCAATGCATGACTGACACCTGGATGTGGACTCTGCAGAGTTCGACTGCTTGGGATGGAGAGTTTTATACTCAGCATGCATTATGCTGTGCATCTCTTCACATCAGGCACACCACGCTGTCTATAAGGCATTTGTGGTCACTGCTCGGCCAGGTGCTAGCGCAGCTGCCTGATTTGGAAGCAACCATACAAGCCATTGCCCTCTATACTCAGGGTCAGGAGCTTGCAAGGCACCATGCAAGGGCATCTTACAACTCCAATGAGGTAGCCTTCAGACTTGCAGGGTCAGCGATCTGCATCAAGCATACAGCGTGGCTTTGTCTATCATGGTTGTCACCCTTGGCCCGGTGTAGGGTGCTTATCTCTGCTTTCTGGGGGACCCACCTGTTTTCCTACAGGGTGAGGAGGGCATTTCAGGGGCACCTTCTATCTCTCAGCCATCGGGAGACCCCTCCTCACCCTGACCAGTCGCAGTCCTAAATGGCCTGTGAGGGTCCTCTTCCCCTACATGGGGCTGAGGGACTGATGTTCCTCAGGGAAATTCTGGGCCCCCTTTGGGGGGGAGCTTGGTACTCACCCACCAGTGATGAATGGTGAAGATTGACACAGGGAAGATATGAAAATTACATACCTACCTTAATTCTTCATCTTCCTGTGTATCTTCACCATTCATCACTGAATCCTTCCCTCCTACCCCTCAAGGCCTCAGTCCCTGGGCAGTCCTCCTCCCCACTCGCCGTCCTCCCTCTGCTGGGTTGGGCTAGCTCTCCCCAATTTGGACCCTTCCAGAAAGATGAAGGGCTCATGCTGGGAGGAGGATGAGTGAGGTCTGTGCCCTGGCCTTGGGGGGGTCTCCCCCTGTAACCCCCCTTCCCATTTTACCCTGCCTCATGGCAGGGTCCCCAGGCTCGACCTGGATCCACTGGGTTGGGGCCTGACCCTTGGGGAGGAGCTCTGCGGGAGCGGGTGGGTGGGTGCTGCAGAGATTTCCCCTTCTATATCTGGCCTTTCTTCATCTCTTTCCCCCATCTCCCCGAGGATGGAGACGTGGTCCATTGGATAGGTTCCCTTCCTCTTCTCCCTTGAGTCTTGGGAGAGACAGCAACCAAAGGGGGAGCACTAGTCAAAGGTGTCTTCTCCTTACCATATAGGGAGGAGGGGAGACCCTGGCCGGGCCTAAAATTTTGATCCAGCCACAGCTGGCCAGCATATTCCTTTTTGGGTTCATTCCTTTCCTTTCTCTGTCCCTTGGGCTCTCGTGCCCCAGCCTTCACTTTCTCCACTTTTTTCCTCTCACCAGCGTGCAGAACTGAGGCAGGGGAGGAGCCGGTGCTAATTATGGCCAACCCGCGAGCATGATGCTTTGCGTTTACGTTGTGGTGCCGACTCCTCCCCCTTGAGGTGAATGTAAAAAAAAAAAAGTTCCCACGGGGTGCTGCACCTCTGGCTGACACCCACCAGTGATGAATGGTGAAGCTACACAGGAAGATCAAGAATTATAGTAGGTATGTAATTTTCATTTTCTGCAGGGGCAGTCTGTGTTGGGGCTGTGAGCAAGGGAACTGGCCAGGTTGGCTTGGGTGTGTTGGGACTGGTAGTGTTTCCGCAGGTTGATCTGTGTTGGGGCTGCGGTCAGGGGGGCTTCCCAGGTTGGCTTGGGTAGGGTAGGGGGACTGGCAGTGTTTCCACAAGGGTGGTTTGTTGCCCCAGTTGCGGTCTGTATTGGGCTGCAGGCAGGGGAGCTTGCCATGTTGGCTTGGGTAGGGTGGAGGATACTGGCAGTGTTTCCACAGGGGCTGTATTGGGGCTGTGGGCCAGGGAGCTGGCTGTTCCCACCTGGGTGGAGGGTACTGGCAGTGTTTCTGCAGGGGCGGTCTGTGTTGGGTTGCAGGCAGGGGAGCTGGCCATGTGTGTATGTAGTAAGGTGGGGTGGGTTGGCCATGGTAGGAGGGACCGGATGTATGTGTGGGGATCTGGCCGTGTTGGAGGCTGGGTGGGGGTGAAAAGTTTAATTCATGTCTAAGCTCCAACATGAGGCTCCCTTTTCATGGAGACCAAATAAGAAAGTAGCCAATTTACTATGGGCAGAAATACATTAAATAGTTGGCAGGAGGGTTGGTGGTGGTGCACTGGAGTCTGTGCATTTGTGGATGTGTGGCATACACCAGTAGCATCAATAAGAAATGTGACTGGACTTGAGATTGTTGTTTCTGGATTAGTTTCATCTTTTGGAGATATGTGTCTCTCCATTAGCAGGCTCCCCACTGATCACTTGTAGATTTTTTGGGGATGCACTTTTTTCCCAAAGAAGCCAATTCAGGCAGTTAGATGTTAGGACCAAAGCAAGGGAGTCCACCTTGGTGTTTGGTGGCTCTGCATAATTCACGTCTGAGCTGTGATAAACTAAGAGACTCAGAAATGTGTCACTTGGGCAAGTGGGGCATGGGCATCAAGAGATGGGGCTACGCTGCCCCTCCTGAGGGATGGTGGCGGTAGTGCTTCTGCAGCCGTCGCACCTCAGGGATGGGGGTGGTAGTACTGCTGCTGCTGCCGTCAGACCTTGGGGATGGGCTGTAGTGCTGCTGCCCAATTGCACCTGAGGGATCGGGGCTGTAGTGCTGCTGCTGCTGTCATTCCTAAGGGATGGCAGCTGTACTGCTTCTGCCGCCATCACACTTTGTACCTATTAAAATATTAAATTAGGCTGGGAAACTGCCAGTATCTGTTTGCAGCCCTTCCCTTTGGTTTCACCTCAGCACCAAGGGTATTCACAAAGTGCCTAGCTGTGGAGGTCTGGGAAATCAGAAAAAGAGACAAAGTGCTCCATACAGCAGGCAAGGAGCACCCTAGAGAGCCTAGGATTCCTAATAAATCTGAAGAAGTCTCAGACAGAGTAGTGCAGGTGCTGGACTTCATAGGTGCAAAGCTGGATACTTTGCAGGGGAATGCCTTCTTTCCACAGGAAAGGGTTTCAAACCTGATTGCCAGTGCAGAATCCTTCACACAGGGCCACTCAAGGCCTGCAAGGGATTTTCTGCAGCTACTGGGGCACATAGCCTCATCCACAGGTGTGGGGACATGGGCCAGATTTCAAATGAGGAAAATTCAGTACCATCTAAGAGATCTCTGGTCCCAAATGCCAGACTTGATGTCCAAGCTGGTGTTAGTCACAAAGGCCTTTGTGCAAGCATTAGAGTGGTGGAAGGAAGAAAGTAACCTCAGTGGGGGCATTCACTTCCTCCTGCAACCCCTACAAGAGTTCTCACAACAGATGCTTCTCTGTTAGGGTGGAGCGCCCACCTGGAGACTCTCATGGTAAGCGGCATCTGGAGCTCTCAGGAAATCCAAGGGCACATAAATCTCTTCACGCTCAGGGCAATACAACTGGCAATGCATTCCTTTTCCTCCCAGCTACAGAGTCAGTCTTTCTAGATTTGGACAGACACTATGACAGCAGTGTCCTAAATAAACAAGCGGGGGAACAAGATCCTCAAAACTTTGCACAGAAGCTATGAGGATCTGGCATCTGACTTGCTCCCCGGACACAAAGATTTCTGCAGCACATCTGTCAGGCAAGGACAATGTGCTGGCAGACTCCCTAAGCAGAAACTGCCAGGGAAATCATGAGTGGACCTTGAACCAGCAAGTGCTGACCTTAATTTACAGAAGATGGGGTACTCCAGAAATAATTCTGTTTGCGGCTTGGGAGAACAGTGAGCTCCAAAAGTTTTGTTGCAGGCCACCAGCAAGGGGCATAGTCCCAGAGGACATCCTAGCTCTGGATTGGACAGGGAGGTATGCCTTGCCACCATTCCCACTTATACAGTGAGTGCTCACAAAGCTTCAGAAAGAGCCAGCAACAGTGATCCTGATAATCCCAGACTGGTCCAGACAAGCTTGGTACTCAGTGCTTCTGACCCTGTCCAGCAAGATTCCAATCAATCTACCACTGAGATACAACCTGCGGATGCTGTCTCGAGGCAGAATAACATCTCCAGACCTCAGAACACTACATCTGAGAGCATGTTTCTTGAAGAGCTAGAATTCTCTAGTCTGAATCTGTCAGAGGAAGCTCTGAGTCCTGAAGGTTTCCAGAAAACCAGCTACTAGGAAAGCCTGCTCCTGTAAGTGAAAGAGATTCTAATGCTCTTGTGCTCCATAGAAGATAATCCCCAATGCAGGAAGGGCTGTCTACAGTTCAGGACTACCTGGTACACTTACAGTCCTTAGGTCTGGGATCTTCAACCCTCAAGGTACATCTAGCAGTTCTGTCAACCTACACATCTGCAGGCAAGGACAGGTCCTTAGCCTCACAACCTGTTTTTTTCTTTAAGGGCCTCAATCACCTGTATCCCCCTATAAGGGACCCAGTTACTTGATATCAGTCTTGCCCAGCTGATGGAGGCTCCTTTTGAACCAATGGCTAGTGCTGATGCAAAATGTCACATGGAAAACAGTTTTCCTGATAACCATGACATCTGCCAGATGCAGTACATCATCTTCCACATGGATAAGATGGTCCTTGGGACCAATAGGAAGTTCCTACCTAACGTGGTGTCAGAATTTCACTTAAACCATTTGGTTACCCTTCCTGTACTCTATCCTGAACATTCCAGTACAGAGGAGCAAAAATTGCACTGTCTGGATGTGAAATAAGGTTACCACCTGTCCCTATTTTCACAGGACAGTCCTAATTTGGGCCACTGTGTCCTGCAGAAAAACATGAAAAATACTGTATGTCCTGACATTATACTAGAAAAAATATTTTCAGATTTTTCTGTAAATGTTGAAAAGAACTAGAATACCTTAACTAAAATAACTTAAAATAATAAGAACGTGCGGCCGTCGGCAGCGGTGATTTCCGCCATGACGCGTGGCGACCCGGTTCGGGAACGAGCTCGGGTCGCTGGAGGGCCTGCCAGGGAGGCAACTTGAGCATCCCACGACTGCTCGCTGTCTCCAGGGAGGGAAGGGATCGCAACCCTGTGCCGAAGCGACCACTGGCGGAGGCCGGTGGTAGTGCAGCACGTCGGGGTCATTAGTGGTGGTGCGTGACAGTCATCAGCTCTTGCCTTGACATCCTGACGTCATGCACCTTAAAGGAAGCCAGGAAAATCACTCGCTGGCCTCCGGATGACGGCTTTCTGTTCCTCAGGGCCTCCAGTGCGTTCCCGGTGCCTCCTGTTCCCCAGCAGCATCCCCGGGCCCTAGAAGTGCACGCTGGGCTACCTCCAAGTGCCTCCCCGTGGAGAGGGACCTGCCCGGTGAAGAGGATACACCAGGATATCCTGGGGGTCGGCTGCAATCTGGGGATCCGAGGAGGGCCAGGGAAGGACAGAAGGGGTCAGAAGGGAACTTGATAGAGCCCAAAGGAGTGGAGGACCAGCGAGCACGGGGGCCGAAAAATAGATTACTCAAAAAAAAAAAAATAGTAAGAAACAGTAGAAACAACCAAAAAACTACAATACTTAGTCTTAATTCTGATTGTTTAGAGAAAACAAGTCTACTGCATTAGTCGAGGTTATATATTGTCCTGCGAGAAATCATGTTTTAGTAGGAAATGTCCCACTTTGGGCTTCTTAAAAGGTGGAGACCCTAATGTGAAAAGAGTGCTAGGTCTTGACTGGACAAGGGATGAGAGGTCCCAGAGCACACAGCTTTTCTAACTTGATGACTGACTTCTCACAGATCCCTGTCCCATTCTTAATGCTGGGTGAAGGACTGCTGACCATTTGAGATTAGGAGTTTAGTTTATAAGATAACTTAAAAATTAGTGCATTTAATGAACTCTGTTAAATGATCTGACTGCCAACAGGTTTGATTTAAACAGCTTTTTGTTTTGTTTAGCAAATGAAGTTTATTCAAAGTTTTCAACTGTAATGACAGTAACTGACCAGGCCAAAACAAAATCCATTCAACTGGTATATCACAAAATAAAAAAAGGGAACATTGATATACATAACATTCACTTTAGTTGTGAGACAGTTAATTATACTGCAAAATACAATTTACGCTGTTTTACGGAATTATCACCATAAATGATTACATTCAGTTCTATGTTCTCCTGTCCTTGTCCCTTCACTTCTTTGTGTGTGCATTTTCTGATTATCTACTCGTGGTCTGGGGGTCTCCACTTATCCACTCCGGGCAGTGGTTTTCTAGGGCAAAGTAGCATATTGTTCAGTGACTTGACACTGCTGTGGTCTTTGCTGAAAAGGAGAAAAAAAGAAGCCATTTCATTTTTAACTTTTCTGTAGTCGGTCTTATTTTTTACCCCTGTGAAACAGTCCATTAGGTGGTAGTCCCCATATTGTGTTTCAGCTGATTTGGGGCCTCGGTTTCCAAAGTCTGTCCAGTGCCCATTGCCAACCACGTTAGTTTTAATTATTGTGAATTTCTTTTGCATATATTCAATATGGCATTTTTTTCACCTGTTCACAATTGCACACTATTTTTTCATTTATAAACATGGCCGCTTTAAATCCAGCAATATAAATATATAGTTCTAGGAGCTTGGATATGTTATTCATCCACACTATTTGGCATGTCCCTTTCCCCTTTAAATCTGTCCGGAAGTCTTCAAACTGGCTCCTCCCACCCACCTGGGTGGTAAATACCTCGGCTCCGCCCCATGAAGCCAGATCTTCCTTTCCGCTGGAAGATTCAGGTTCCCTCGTGCTACTTCTGCAGTATCGTAGGCCCTGGATACTAATCGATGGTTTTCACCACAGTCGCTTTCTTTGAAACTCGTACGAGTTTACGATTCCGATCCAAGCGTATCGGACATGGAGGACAAGTTGTCCCCTGGGTTTCGCCGGTGTCCCTGTGGACAGAAAATGTCGCACACCGATCCCCCACCTCTCCTGTGTTTATTGTTTGGGTGTCGTGCATGACACGTCTTTGTGCACCATCTGCGTGGCCTTCCATCCCAACGTTCTGGACCACTGGAAGGCGCAACTTAAGCTGGGGAGACTGGAGCTTCGCAATCCACTGGTGAAATCAAAGGAGGTAAGGTGGGCAGTTTCTGCGGCTGCGGGATCCGACGAGCATCTCGACCAGATGGCGGCATTTGAAGAAGAAGCTGCCCAATCCTCGGCCAGCCAAGGTTTTTTCGTGCCGCTAAACCTTGGCTTTACCTTCACAGGATCCTTTTGGGAGCTGTGCCAGTCTCTCCCCACCAGGGGTGAGGCACCCTCAGGCATGCACTCCTCTCTCCCTAGAAAACGGGACAAGGACCCTAAGTTTTCTTCTCAGAGAAGACGTTCCTGGGACCAAGAGAGGTCTGAATCCCAGGACCTTGCGGTCTCGGTCTCGCTCTCGGTCGAAATCGCTTCCTCAGCCGCCGGCTTCTCGGACCTTCTGTCAGGCCAAGGCACCGAGGCTTTATTTCATAGTCAAACTGTATACCCTTGGAGCCTATCCAAAAGAAGGTGGAATATCCTCTCATGGATATCTTTAAGAGGGGGGATACTCCGACGGAGGCCTTCCCAGTGGCCGAAGCCATTGTTGGCCTGGCCCTTAAGCTATGGCAGCGCCCTGCCTCTTGCCCGGCTCTGTCTGCCTGCATGGCTCGCAAGTACACTACCCATGGGGTTCTTTGAGGGTTTCGCAGAGCATCCCTCGGCCGAGAGCCTTGTGACTGCCTCTGTGTTTAGATGCATGGGTAGTTCAGTGGATACTGACTGCCCTCCGAACAAGGAGTCCAACAATATGGACCATTCTGCCCGGAAGGTGTATGCGGCCTCATCCTTGGGTCTTCGTCAGGCCAGCTCGGCAGCGATCATGGCACATTTCTCTCACGCCTTCTTGGGGTCGCTAGATGAAGTCCTCCTTCATCTCCCAGTGGACATGCAGACCACGGTTAAGCAGGTCCATGACCAGGGCCGTGCTGTTGCAAAACAGCAGCTCCAGACGGCCTTGGATATTGGAGATTCCTGTGCCCACTCACTAGCAGCCGCAGTGGCCACTCGCAGCAGGGCCTGCCTGAGGTTATCCTCTTTCCCGGCGGATACTCAGCAAAAGTTAGCTGATGTGCCCTTCCTTGGCACCGATCTCTTTGGTGCAGGAGTGGCAGGTCACCTCCAGCACATAGAACAGTCCAGTGCCACCTTGGATGCCACTTCTGCAAAGGGTTCTTTGGGCAAGAACCAACAGAAGCGCAAGAAGAAGCCTTTTTGGCACTTTTCTCCTGTGGTTAGACAGCTCTCCTTCCAGGGAGGTCAGCAGCAACAGCAGGCTCAATCTTGGTGCCCTAGGCCCAAGCAGGGTCCCCAACAGCACTGCAAAGGAGGTCGAGGTGCCGGTCCAGGAGCCTCCTCCTCCTCTAAGCCTGCTCAGTGACGGCCACCACTACACCCGTCATGTCAGTTCTGGGTCCTCCCGTGGGGGGCCGGCTCTGCCACTTTCTTTCCGGCTGGTCCGGTATCACTTCGGACAGGTGGGTCCTGGAAGTGGTCAGTCGGGGACTGCCTCTAGAATTCGAGCAGTACATTCCCTGCCTAGCCCGTGCCCCTTGGGAGGAAAGGATCTCAGTTTGCACTCAGTCGGCCCTTCCGGATGACATTGCTCAGCTCCACCACAAGGAGGTGGTAGCTCCAGTGCCGGATCCTCCTACAGACCCAGGCTTCGTGTCCAGGTACTTCCTGGTGCCCAAGCGGATGGGGGGTTGGTGCCCCATCCTAGATCTCTACGACCTGAATCAATATCTCAGGTCTCACACCTTCCGGATGGTAACTCTGAATCAGATCATACCATCTCTGGAGCGAAACATGTGGTTCTGTTCACTGGATCTACAGGACACGTTTTCCGCGTCCACAATCCATCCGCTCCACCAGCGGTTCCTCCGCTTCAGGGTGGAAGGACCCTAACAGTTCCAAGCCGCGCGCTCGGCTTGTCATTGGCCTCTCGGGTCTTCACCAAGTGCATTGCAGTGGTGGCTGCCCATCTAGGCGTCAAAGGGTTTGGATATAGCCCTACCTCGACAATTGGCTCCTGGCGAGTTCCTCCCTGTAGGAGGTGGAGAGGTCCAGGGACCTGGCCACTCGAACCTGTTCCCAGTTAGGCCTCCTGATCAACGAGGTCGGAACTCGCATTTTAGGCAGTGATGGGCTTTATGGGCAGAGCTCGACTCGCCAAGCCAGAGCTTGGTTCCCGGTGGACAGGGCGGAGGTTCTTTCCTCCTTTGCCCAATCATTTCTGGTTGGGCACTTGCGCCCTGCCCAGGACTTCCTGCGCCTTCTGGGCTACATGGCAGCATGCACCTCAGTGGTCTGTTGGGCCATATTGCACATGCGCCCCCTCCAGTGGGAGCTGGCCACTCAGTGGACTCAGCGTCAGGGTAATTTCAACCAGCTGGTCACTGTCACCCAGAAGATGTGGGTCGCTCTCCAATGGTGGACCATCCCAGGCCGTCTGCAGGAAGGGATCCCATTTGTCCACCCCAAGCCGATGGTTGTTCTCACGACTGATGCCTCTCTCATGGGCTGGGGAGCCCACATGGGGGACAACAGAGCCCATGGGTTCTGGACCCCTGAGGAGTCCCGATGCCACATCAACCTGATGGAGCTCAGAGCAGTCAGACTGGCACTGTCAGCTTTCACTCCTCAGCTCCGGGGCCAAGTGTTTCAAGTCCAGACTGACAATACCACGACCATGTACTACCTCGACAAACAGGGCGGCATGCACTCCCGTCTGCTATGCAAGGAGGCGCTCCAGATCTGGACCCTCGTCAGCCGGTTGGAGGCTGATCTCCTTGCCATCCATGTGGCAGGAGTCTCGAACCAACTGGCGGATGCTCTCAGCCATATAGGCTAGACATCCCACGAGTGGTCGCTCCATCCAGAGGTAGCTTACAATCTGTTCTCCCGTTGGTGTAAACCGTTGGTGGACCTGTTTGCCTCCAGGGAGAACACCAAGCTGTGGCTGTACCATGCCTGCCCCGTCAGCAGGGCTCGCTGTAAGGGGATGCCTCCTCTACGCCTTCCCTCCATTTCCCTTGATCCACAAGGTGTTACTCAAGGTGAGGAGGGACAAGGCGAAGGTGATCCTGATAGCCCCAGATTGGCCCCGCCAGTTCTGGTATCCAGATCTCCTCAGCCTCAGCTGCAGGGCCCAGGAGTGGCTTTGTACACGCCCGGACCTGATATCATTGAACTAGGGGAAGGTATTCCATCTGGACGTTCAATCCCTGCACTTCACAGCCTGGTACCTGAGCGGCTAGAGTTCCAGACTCTGGGTCTTTCCGAGGATGTCTACACAGTTGTGCAGGCATCTCGTAAGGAATCGACCAGGAAATGTTATGCCTTCAAATGGAAAAGGTTTTCCATTTGGTGTCAGGGTAAGAGTCTGGACCCCTTATCCTGCTCTGTGGCTAACATTTTAGACTACCTTTGGTCTCTCTCCAAAGGGAGTCTACGGTCATCGACCCTTAGGGTGCACCTGGCAGCTATTTCTGCTCACCGGGTGCGGGCCGGTCAGTCGACATTGGCACAGGAGACAGTGGTCGGGTGCTTTTTCAAAGGCCTGGATCACATATCCCCTCTGGTGCATGAACCTCCACCTCCATGGGATCTTTTGCTGGTTTTGGCAAAGCTCATGGGCAAGCCATTCGAACCCATGCACAAGTGTGAGCTCTCACACTTGACATGGAAGACTGCCTTCCTGGTGGCTATCACGTCAGCAAGAAGGACAGGGGAGCTCCAGGCGCTTTCAGTGGACTCCCCTTATCTGGTCTTTCACAGGGACAAAGTTGTCCTGTGCCCCCACCCGAAATTCCTTCCAAAGGTGGTGTCAGAGTTTCACCTTAACTAGGTTTTGACTCTGCTGGTATATTACCCTAACTACACCTCGGACACCGAGTACAGGCTCCATACCCTGAGAGGACAGTGGAAATCCAGGGAGAGGTTCGCCAGCTGTTTGTCACCTATGCTGAAGCCGCTTCTGGCAGACCTGCAGCCAAATGGACCATTGCAAGATGGATTACATCATGCATAGGTCTGTGCTATGAGTTGGCGGGCAAGGAGCCTCCCAGAGGGATAAGAGCTCATTCTACCCGCCATACTGCTGCATCGGTGGCTGCTTCCAGGGACATCCCTATCCAGGAAATCTGTCGGGCTGCTACCTGGAAGTCAGCAAACACCTTCATTACTATTACCACACCGACCTTGAGTCACGCCGGATGCTGGTTTTGGGCCCGTTCTCCAATCTCTGTTTCCTAAGTAGGGGTGTGTGTGCCTTGCCTCCTCCCTCCTCCTCCCGGAGAACTGCTAGGAGGTTGCCAAGAGTGTGGATGAACAACATATCCATGCTCCTAGAAAACAGGTTACTCACCTGTAACAGTAGTTCTAGGAGTGGTATATGTTGTTCATCCACACGCACCCACCCGACCTCCCCGGCTTTAGGCACATCACCTTGCTTCCAGCGGGCTAAGATCTGGCGTCATGGGGCGGAGCCGAGGTATTTACCACCCGGGTGGATGGGAGGAGCCAGCTTGAAGACTTCTGGCCAGATTTAAAGGGGAATGGGACATGCCAAAGAGTGTGGATGAACAACATATACCACTTTTAGAACTACTGTTACAGGTGAGTAACCTGTTTTTCTCTGTTGAACTATCCACCTGAAGAAGTAGCAGAGTGCAGTAAAGTGCTGGGAAGTCAGCACGTCTCAATTCTGCTGAAATAAGAGCACTTACATTTTCAATATAATAATATGTGCACTAGTATCTTTTTTTTTTTTTTAGAAGATTTTTTCCTTTTGTTCTGTTCCTGGCTGCACTGACCTTGCAGTATAGCGTGAGCCCACCAGGTGTTTGTTGCATAAGTTAACAGACAGTTGGCATGCAGGTCAAATCATCCATTGCGCTTTATCATGTGACTGGGAAGGAGCCACCTGACAGGCTAAGGGCTCACACCACCAGACATACTGCTACCTCTCTTGCTGCTGTCAGGTACATCCCCATTGCAGAGATTTATAGGGCTGTTGCCAGGTGCAATGCACACATGTTCGTTCCTCTTATGGTACTCACCTACACAGTCGCCGGGATGCTGCTTTTGGGTCCTCAGTCTTCTAGTCTCTACTTTCCTGAAACCTGGGGTGCACTCTGCCTCCTCACCCTGAGGGCTGCTAGGAGTTTGGTTATGTGTGCATAGTAAACTGAATCTAGGTAGTTAGAAGAATGGGTTACTTACCTGTGTAACCCCCCTACAAATGGGGGTCATTAAAAAGCCTTCCTTGGGTGAGCCTAAATGCTCTCCGACCGGCTGGTGTCCTGTATTTCAGCCGATTTAAAAAATAATTTAGTGGGAGTGCATAGTGCCTCCATGTACTGTCGCTTTAAGAGCTGCCAAACTGCAGTGGAATTAATTTGAACTGAGGGGACTGTGTGTTTCCTTGCTCGAGTCCCACCTGGGCCACTGAGCAGATCACTCCATTTTGCAGTCGCTATATGCGCAAGGGGAGCGCTTTCAAAAGATGTAATTATCTGCTGAGAATTTGTTAGAGTGATAATGACTGTACAGTTTGTCTAACCTGCCTTTCTTGCAGCTGGGGACTCTGTGTGTTTTGCCCCTCCATTTCGGATCTGAACTGCTGAATGGGTCCAATTAATGGGGAGGGGCTCCTTAAAATGGAGCCTGCTTGTAAATCGGCACTTGGACTCTCAAATGGAGCCAGCCACAAGGGGCTTGTATGGAGAGAGCCTCTGGGAAATGTAGTTTGGACCGTGGCGCTTTTTTTGCCAATAGAGGGAGCCTGTTGTGACTGACAAAGAGAATCCGCCAACTGCAACCTTTTGGATTTGGGGGAAATGCCCGGACTGTCTGCTGGGAAAGTCAGTCTGAGCATGGAGCTGGAAGAGCGTGCAGTTCGTGGGGCTGCTGCCCACGGGGCAGCGCGGGAACTGCACAGGAGGCCTGAAAGAGGCCTGTCTTTCGTCAGCTCTCCTGAAGGGAGAGAAAAGGACTGAGTTTTCTTGGATCAAGTATCTGAACTTATGTGAAAAAGAAAAGTAGTTGTTGTGGCCTAGATCATGGGCAACCAAGTGTTCAGACAGAGATTCTGAAGAGGAGCCTTGATTTTCAGACAGATTCTGAAGAGGAGCCTTGGGTTTCGGACAGCAATTCTGAAGAGGAACCTTGATGCTGAAGTGCCCCGAGGTTTGGGGCAGAAGAGAACTGTGTTTGAAGTTAGAAGTTGAGGGGGAAACCGCCCCGAGTGTTCGTGCAGCGTTGTCAGGGAGTAGATTCACGAGGGAAGCGTGTGAGGCCATAAAGTTGGCATGCATCCATTAGTGAGTAACTATTCGGACAGCGACTCCGAGCTTTCAGAGTGAGAGAAGAAGCAGAAGTCATTTTGGGACCAGACTTAACCTGAAGAAGACCGAAAGTGTGAAGAATTGCGATCGGCCTGTCAGGACTCTGTGGTCTGGTACAGTAAGTGACCTTTACATATAAATGTGTGAGTGCTTGTGGGGACTGAACTCTGAGTAATTCCCCATGTTGTGAACTGTGTGCTGTGCTGGGAGTGTGATTCCCTAGCAGGGTTCGAACTGAATCCGCGTTTGAGTCAGAGAAGAATGCCTCGGTAGCCAGGCTCAATCTCCTGAGGTGACCATCTGCTTGCCTGGTAGTGTTTTGTGTACATATAAATTGTGCAGCGAGCTGGAAGTCGCAGCCAGCATCATTTGGACTGCATCTGCCTGCACTGAGTGTAAGTGAGCCCTGCCACAAGGGCTGGGCCAGCTATTCTGTTTCTCCTGGCAATCCAGGACCAACTGCATTCCATTCAGTTTCAGCATTGAATTTGTGAGTACAAATCAGGGTAGCTCCCTGCCATCATCTAATTGCAAGTGTTCCATCTGATTACTTTTCCTTTCTTTTTTCACGAACTGAGCCTACCGGCTCCAGATTACAAAGTGGGTATTGTGCATGCATTTTCCATCCTCAGGGCCCCAACCAGCTGCACTAAATAGGCTAGCCTCTTATTGCCTGGGTACCCAGTAAGAGTGACATTTGGGACCTTTGGGACTCTGAAATATGTGCACAGTACTGTGATTATTAATGTAACTGAATCAATTAACCTGATTTCCCCCTGTCCTTGTTACTATCCCCCAAATAAATTAGATTTGGTTGTTTGGCAGAGTTACACTGCTTGAACTATGTGTCTATGTTGAATTACTGTACAGTGGTTATTGTATAACTGCATCTTACTTTACAGGGGGTCCCCAGAGCCAAGCTGATTGAACCACTCCTGGGGGTAAGTATATATTGTGAGGGTACTGTGATTGATTTGTGTGGGCCACTAGTGGGAAGAAAGGGGGGGTTGCAGTGACCCAGAGGGCTGTGACCAAGTCATATCAGACTGTCTTAACCCTGACCTCTGGGTGGAGGCACCCACCATCGGATCCAGGCCCCTCAACCTGTTAGTGGCAAATCAGGCAGGGGTAGTAGCCCTTGGGATAGCGCCCCCTGGGGGTTACACCTGTAATCATTGTTCTTCTACTAGTATTGAGTTCACAGCCACACAACCTCACTTGGCAAAGCTTGCTTTCAGTACCTATTGTCAGCTTGCAGATCTACAACAGTGATGGAGGAGTCGGAGGACCACTTGAGACAATATCCGGTGACTTAACATTCTCAGTTGAAGATTGCCTCAATGTGACTATACTAAATACTATTAGTAGAACTTCGACTACAGGTAAGTAACCTACTCTTAGGAATACTGCAGTGTTTCTGTTCTCCTTTGAAAAATAAGTAGTGCTTGATCCATGAAAGAGCAGTGTAAGCTATTGCCAGTCAAAAAGGGTTTTGCTGTGTATTTCTGTACGTTGCTACTACATATATGTAACTTTATTCAAGGTGTTGGCATGGTACTGCAGTTCCACAGACTGCAGATAAAAATTTGTTCGTCATCTTTTAAAGAAGTGGCTAGAGGTTTACTGTTTGCCTAAAACGTTCATGTGGCAATTAACCAAAATACTAAAAGATTTTAGATTTGCAGCTTAAAACACAATGCATGTTTTCTTTTTCTCTATGCAAAGGACAGAATTTCTTATCTTGAACCATATTTGATGAATATTCTGGAATTTATTACAGAAATGTTTTTTTTTTTTCATTTCATCACATTCCAGCATGCCACGTACATTTTGTTTTTTAATTTCTTTTTTTGATTATATTTGTTACAAATCTTATGAATCATAGTAGTACTTAATAGACCCGAGGACTTTCTGGAGAAACATAAAAAACACAGTAAGTGGTTCCTCCAAAGTGGAGGCCACTGATATGCTCATTGATGGTACCAGCTGTGACAATCCACTTAACATCGCAAACGCCTTTAACAAACACTTCTCAGATCTGTCTGCCTTCACCTCCCTCTTCTCCTTCTGTGGAGGTGATAGCTGTGGCCAGGACCCTGCTTCACAACCGCCCCCCCCCCCCGACCGTCTTTCTGTTTCACGGCAGTGACAGCACATGAGATGCAGAGATTGCTCTCTGGTCTCTCCCCCTTCTCCAGTGCTGGCCATGATGGCATGAAACCTAAGCTCCTCCACCTTGGGGCCTCACACATTGCCTCCCCGATGGCCCATATCGTCAACTTATCCCTTGCCTCTGGGGTCATCCCCGATATTTGGAAGGTGGCCAGGGTTGTCCCCATTCTCAAACAGTGCAACCCTAAGCTTCTGGACAACTACCGTCCAATAGCCACACTGTCTGCAATCAGTAAACTCCTGGAGAAAGTTGTGGCGGGGCAACTCACAGAGTATATCCAGGCTCATGAGCTTCTGTCACCTGAGCAGCATGGCTTTCACAAAGGGCATAGCACATTCTCGGCCCTTGTCACTGTTGCATCTGGGATCAGAACCACTATGGACCAGGGTAAACTCTCTGGTGCCATTTTCTTCGACCTGTCAAAAACTTTCGATCTAGTTGGCCATTCTCTGCTCTGCTGTCAGCTTAGGTCACGTGGCTTGTCACCCCCTGTACTCTGCTGGTTTTCCAGTTACTTGCAGGGCAGACAACAGTTGAGCAAATACAGCAAGATCCTCTCGGACACCACAGCGGTGTCCTCAGGTGTTCCTCAAGGCTCAGTCCTGGGGCCCTTGCTTTTTTCCATCTTTGTGAATAACCTACCTGCTACCTCTTCCTACTGCAGGTCCATACTATATGCAGATGACCTGGTCATCATGACCCACTCCCGGGACTTTGGGGTCATAAACCACCAGATGAGCAAGGACTTTAGGAGTTTCCAATCTTGGATAATGCCCCACAAGCTGGTCCTCAACCTCAGTAAAACACAGGCTATGCTCTTTGAGTCCCTGGCCAAGATTAAGGCCTCCCCTGCCCCCCTATATATCACTGGTCTTGATGGAGCCCCAGTCCACATCACCAACTCCAACAAATACCTTGGGGTTACACTTGACCCTCAGCTTGACCTTGGAATACATATCCTCAGTGTCTGCAGAACTGTTAACTGTAATCTGGGTCTGGCCTATCGTACAAAGAGCAATCTTACGCCAGCTGCTCGCCTTGCATTGGCTCGAGGTGTGTTTCTCCCTTCCCTCTGCTATGGACTTCTCCTGTTTTCCCGTACGTCGAAAGTCCGCCTCGCCAGATGGACTGTCGCATATAACAATATTTGCCGGTTTGCGCTTGCTGCCCCTAGACTCACCCACCACTGTGACCTGTATAGTAGGCTTAACTGGCTCGCCCCATCTAACTACTTAAATTTTGTCCTGGGCTGCTTCACGGGCAAGATCCTTGGTACGGGCACCCCATCTGGGTTAGTGGAGCTCCTCTTTCCAGCGGTCTCCCCCTCGTACTCCCTCAGATCCCTGGGCAGTGCGACTCAGGATCCTGGCAACACGCACTCAGATGGGTGACAGAGACTTTGCCTCATGTGCTCTCAGACAATGGAACTCCCTTCCTGCCCAGGTTCGCTCCGCCTCCTCCCATGCAGGCCTCCGAACCTCCCTGTGGAGACACTTAAAGCTCTTGTCAGTGTGTGGATGTCCCAAGCCTCCGTAATCTCATTTGGCCCCCTGCACTGAACATTTCCTCCTTATGTTTCTGCCTGTCTGCATGGATTCTGTCCTGCACTCAAATTATTAGGCACTGGGTATTGTCCTGGCCGTGCCTTCCCTTGCTGGGGACATATACTGTATATATTCTGTATATAAATGGACTCATACTGTATAATGACTTGTATATAATACGCTGCTCACAGCTTGGTGTTCAGTTGTATTTTGTTATGACCATTGTACCTGCTGACTAGGTGTTGTTTCTGTTTCCCCTGACACTGTGTAATACCCAAAGTGTATCTTGTTGTACTATGTCGTATTTCCTCTACTCTCCCGGGTCGTACATGAAAATAGGCAATTTGTCTGTCTAGTATACTTACCTGGTTAACAAAAGCTAAATAAATGAATAATATTATACCCTGATGGATCCACTAAATAGAGAAAAGAAAAGAAAAGAAAAAAAAAGGTAGGCACAGTAGTGTGTTTTTGGCCGACAGTAATGGAGCAAGTTTCATTAACTTCAGGAAAGCCAGTCTGGCCTGTACTGTCCACGCATGTTGTTTTTGGACACAACATACAACATTGTATGGTCAGCAATGTAAAAATGTAAATTCCAAGAAAATAATGAGCCCTGTCCCTGGTATCTTAAAATGCCTGTACTTTGGCAATTTAATTTAGTTCCAAGATGTGTCAGAAAACTTCACTGGCCAATTTAAATTACTAAAATGTAACTCTCTGTGGGGAAAACATAGGGCAGTTTACTTGTAAACACCGCACAGTCAAACTGCCAATTCTCCAAATGGCCTGAGGCAAGTACTTTATTGTGCTGCATTATCTTGGAGTGTTTCCTTATTAGCTCAGAGCCGGAAGTGGGAGAAAGGATTGTTTTTATACATTTCTTCCTTGCAGATGTACCATCTTTATTCTAGCATCTGTATGAAGCATCCTTTCAAGTGATAGCCATCAGTGAAATGGAGAGTATACAAAACCTTCAGAGATGGATCTGCCAGCAGGGTATTGGCAGGTTGGAACAGCTTGCAGTGCTGTCCAGCAAATTTCCTTAAGCAGGAAACCACAGAATGTTAGAGATTGGGGTCATTGAAGCGGTTGGAAAGAGCCGAGATCTGTCTGCAAAGTACAGACCAAGCTGCAGTAATATATATCTAATAAATATGGCTAAATAGAGACAACCATTTATTGTGGGTGTGCTGCTGCTAGTTGTTTTCGTAAAGAATGGGCATGAAATGCTCACTATTGTTCTTAGTATTTAGGAATTAAAAGCTCTGCCCGTTCAGATAACCATTAAATGAGATGTTTGTCTTTATTATCATGCTTTGTTTTTTTGTTTTTTTAAGTACAGTACTTTGATGACAGTTTGCTAATCTTTTGTAAGGCTATCTGGCTCCACTGAGTCACATCATGGAACTGTAAGCTCTCTGTGTCAGGACCACCCAGAATATATTACTGGCTGGGGCTGTCCATGTAGACATGCACTGTAGCTGCCTGTATAACTTTGGGGGGGCATGTCTCGGTTCTTTCTCCTGCCATCAACTGCTCATAGGTCCACCGCTTCTGAAGAATGCCGCCTAACTTTGCAAATATCATTAGCGCTCCTACATCTAAGTTTATTATTGTAAATTTACTAATGATTGTTCATGACGCTGATGAAAGGCAAGGAACCACCGTTGGCATTACTGTCACTGTGGTAAAGTGACAGTCTACAAGGATGATGAGCACTCCATGTGCATTTGCTGCTTAGGCCTTTCCCACAACATAAATACCTGCAGCATTTGCCAGGGCTTTAGGCAGGCCACTTGGAGGTTTCACAAGAAAGCCTTGCAAGTTTACTTAAAACCCAAGGCAATGAAAGACAAACAGCGTGTGTCACAGACGGCGTTGCCATTGTCACCTGCTCCTTTTCTCCACATCTCCCTGTTGACCTGCCATTTTCTGCGGTCAATGTTGCTGGCTGCTGATTCTACAAAGAAAAATGACAAGTCTGCTAAATGGGCAGACAGACACCTCCATGCAGAAAAGGACAAGCAGAGGCACAGGGAAAAGAATGCCTCTTCTGAAAAGCAGCTTCCTGGTCCTCCCCGTGCTCACTCCACCCCAGATATACACTGTCAACTGGCTAATTACGTATGTAAGAACAACCAGTTGAAATTACAGTTAATGTTAGGAGGAGGAGGAGGAGGAGGAGGAGGCTTGAACCCCACTGGATGAGATTCAAAACATATGCTGCTTGGCTGTATGTACAGCTCTGTTAATGCAGTTCAGTTCATTATTTGGTATTGCTAGAAGGTGTGATGTCAGCTTTTACAGTCAGAGCAAGGAGGCAGCTAGAATATTTCTGCTAGAGCTTTTCAATTAGAAGTCTAAGGGTTATAATAAGACTCAGTATAGGGATGAGGTTTAGTGGGGGAGCAAGCAGTTGCGGGGACTGTGGGGCACTCTTCTCCATGGTTATGCTCTGTAGGAGGGGTCACTGCCCCTTCTGCAGGACCCTTGCAGAGCTCCATGCTTAGCTGGTTGGAGTGAGGGAAGATATTTATCTTCTGTGGCACCGGCTCAGCTGGAGCCCATACACCCCACTCCCCCAGAGGTCCACAGTTACAGGGAGGTGGAGTGTAGTGGGGAGGGGGAAGGGTGGAGCAGCAGCATCAAGGAGGTCAGCTAACCCCACACCATCCCAATGGCAAATCGCTTTGCACCTTTGAAGGAGACTTGGGCACCTGACTCCATCGGGAGGACTCTGTTGGGGAAATGGGCTCGACTGCCTGGTGGCACCCAGGAGTGAGAGTAAGAAGAAGGCAGCTAGGAGAGTCTTAATGATTGAGGCGTCTATGATCAAGAGAGAGTATGGGGTTGGTGGGGGATGGTCAGGTGCCTTCCTGGGGCATCAGTCATCGGGGACATAAACAGAATAGGGAGAATAGCTGGGGGGGGGTGCTGGTACACTTGGGTACCAATGATCTGGCAAACCAGCCTGTGGAGTAAGTGAAGCAGAACTTTCAGAGGCAGGGGTACAGACTGCAGGCACACTCAACCTCTCTGCCCTTTTCTGAGATCCTCCCTGTATGGAGTGTGAGGGGGAGATAGTTTAAGGAGGGAAGAGATAGAGGAATTATAGAGTGGTTACTGGGATAGTGTCAGGAGAAAGGGTACCATTTTGTAGGGGACTGGGGAGAGGTGATGGGCTTCACCTGATAAGAGAGATGACCAGTGTGCTGGGGCAGCAATTTGATGTCTACATTAGACAGTTAAACTGACTGCAGGGGACATTGAGGCTAGGGGAACCCCAGTAAAGGGAGTGAGGGAAGAGAACCTAGTTAGTGCTCCCCTTAGACTGGGTACTGGCAGCAGTAATGTGAGTAAAAATAAGGTAGAAGTTCAAAAAGGAGTAGTGGAAGAGGGAATGGGAGGAAGGCTTGGAGGGTCTGCATGCAATAGGAAAAATAAGGTAAGAAAAATGGGAAGGAATGCAGATGTATAATCACAAAACAGCAAAAGAGGATCCAGAGCTAGTTTAATGGGGTCTGCCTTAATGCCATGTCTTGTTAATAAAATTAGTGAGCTCCAGACATTGGTGGCAGACTCTGAGGTGGACCTTGCAGCCACCACAGGTTGCACAGTCTTTAAACGGGTAGAAGGAAAGGTGGGGGGGGGGCATAGCCCTCTATGTAAGGAAAAGCACAGAGGCTATGGAGGACGGACACATCAGGGGACGCATAAGGGAAACAGAGCTGCTCTGGATTCACCTCACAGCACCCTCAGACAAGGAAATACTGGCAGGGGTGATTTGTAGACCACCAGGACAATGGGAAAAGAGAGAGAGAGAGGGGGAGTGAAGGAGCTGGGGGAAGAGCTGGCAAGGGAAGCGAAGAAGGGGAAGTGGTGGTGGTGGGTGATCTGAACCTGATTGATATCAACTGGGATATTGCAGCGGCCAGGTGCACCAGAGTCAGGCCCTGCTGGATACACTGCAGGACTGCCTGCTAGTGCAGCTGGTTAAGGGAACCATTAGACAGGACACCATTCTTGATTTGCTGCTCACCAACTCTGAGATGGTGGATAGAGTAAGGGTAGGGGAACCACTGAGGTCCAGTGACCATAACTGAATTTGGTTCAGGCTGGCCCTCAGGACCAGAATGCCCCTATCAAAAACTGAAGTCCTAGATTTCAGAAGAGCATACTTCAGCCGGATGAGGGAGCTGATCCACGACAAATTGACTAGTATGGACAGCATCAGAGGTGTAGAGGAAAAATGATGACAATCAAAGGAACCATTCTCTAGGCAACAGTCACGCATGAGAATTTTTACAAAACAAAATGGGTACAGGAGACCAATATGGTTCTCTGAAAGTGTCAAAGAAGCAGTGAGGTCCAAGAAAAAAGGGCTTTCACCAAGGACAAGGAAAAGTGGGGTGGGGGAGGAATGGGAGAGTTAAGCAACAAACCACCATATTGTGTGGGTTATGCTGGGATTTACCACAGCTGGTGTGGTTTGGTGGTTAAATCCAGGTCAGCCATGGTAAATCACAGCATAACCCACACCCTGTCGTGGTTTATTGCGATTATACCATGTCCCACTTTTTAAAATATATATATATATAGTTTTAGATTAAAATGGTTTTACTTGCAAATAAACTCTTTTAATTGATTTTTTCTGTAATATCCTTGCTGTATATGTTAAATAGTTCCCTCTTGCTAAGAGCATAGTGCTATCATTGCTGAGCACAGATAAGAGTGTGTGAGGGTTTCCTTGTTATTTTTTCTTTATTTTATTTTTTAATCATGACACTCCCCCCGATACAGACACTCATCATTCAGAACTTAGTCAGCGAGGGCACTGGGTGCCACAGGTGAGCGTCAGTTTGTTTGAGTTTTTTAACTTAGAGACAGTCAGCTTGGCAGCCGCCACAGCAGTGAAGCCGGGAGATGATCGTACTCGGCTGATATCATACCCATGTAAGTAATGTAATATTCTGAGAGTTTGGGAAATGCTGAAGTGCTGAAAGCAATCTTGTATTAAAAACGAGAGGTGAATGTTCCAGAAATGACAGCTGAAAAGCCGTTTGTTGGTGCATGCGTAGTATCATAGCTTGGCTGTACAGCATGTTTCAGGGCTTTCCGCTGCTCGGATTTCTTCAAATTAAATACGAGTGAGAAAACGTTTTCCTTTCCTAATAGAGGAATGATTTGTAAATGGAAGTGGGCCAAGCGCTGCTTGGAACAGTTTCAGCAGTCTGGATGTGGGAAGGGAGTTTCACTGACCGCTTTTGGGAGCAGTTTCAGAGTAGTTTCAGCAGTCTGGATGTGGGATGGGAGCCATGCTTACTGGAGAAGAATTGTAAAAATAGCGAGCATTTCACGTTATGTGATTTTGGGACTGTTTATTTAACTGGTTTCTTTTGAATTATGGAGCACACACCACAGTGTTTACCAGGGATCCGACATGGCGGATTTTGGGTTTGTGTTCGGGGTTGGAAGTTTCTTAGATAAGTGTCATGGCACCTTTGCATGGGTTATCGTGAGGATTTCTACTACGGCAGAGAGGAGCCAGCCAGCCAATCAGAATACAGGTTTTTGCCATTTTTGGGGTACCCATTGTATAATACCAAATAAAAACTAGAGAGGCAAAGAGGATGGTCAGGGAGGCAAAGGTAGACACAGAGATGTGTATTGTGGAGGGGGTCAAGGATGGGGAAAAACAATTCTTCAGATATATTAAGGAAAAAAGGAAGCAAGATGGGGGTATTGTTTTGATACGAGGGGTGCTAGAGAAAGATGTACGATGTATAGAAAGCAGCCATCCTTAATTGCTTCTCAATCTTCATAAGGAAAGACAGTGGGCCCCTGCCTGAAGTTGGCATCAAGGCAGCTCTAAGGAGCATTCCTAAAATGAGGCAGCCAGTATTTACCAGATAAAGGGGTCCAGAAGGGAATTAAAACCCTAAAGGTAAAGTCCCAGGGCCAGATGGTCTGTATCCAAGGTTACTTAAGGAATTAGCTGCGGAACCAGTTGAACCCCTAATAAGGCTGTTCAGTAGCTCAAGTCAGACAGGGGTAGATCCAAAAGACTAGGGGGTAGCAGACATAGTCCCACTACACAAGGGGGGAAGGGGACAAGGAACAACCAGGGAATTACAGATCTGTCAGCCTTACCTCTGTAGTGAGTAAACCGATAGAGTCTCTGATTAAACAGGACCTTTTGGACTACCTAGAGAGCAGTGGTCTACAGGATAGTAAATAGCATGCTTTTGTGGCAGGGAGGTCTTGTCAGATGAACCTGATAGTATTTGCTGACTGGGTAAGAAAGGTAGTAGATAAGGGCCATGCTGTGGATTTGCTCTACTTTCAGTTCAGCCAGGCTTTCCACTCGGCCACACAGAAGATTGCTGAAGAAGCTGGAGGGGCCTGAGCATGGGCCATGGACATTGATGGATAGGAAACTGGTTGAAGGAGAGACAGCAGAGGATGCTGATAAATGGGGTATAATTGGAGGATAGGGAGGTCATGAGTGGGGTGCTGCAGGGATCTGCCCAGGATCCTGTCTTCTTCAGTAAGCTCATCAACAGCACTGGAGAGGGCATCCAGGGCAAACCGTGTCTCTTCCCAGATAACACAACGCTCTCTGGTAAGGAAGATAGCAATGAAGGGATCTATGGAAGCTAGAGAGTTGGTCTAAGGTTTGTCAGTTGAAATTAAATGCCAAAAAATGCAAGGTTATTCACCTAGGGAAAAGTGAATACAGGAAAGAGTACTGGATGGGAGGGGTTAAACAGCATGTATGGCAGAGGAAAGTGATCTAGGAGTCATTATTGACTACCTCAAACAATCAAGCTAGTGTAACAAGGCCTATAGTAAGGCTAATTGAATGATGTGGTGTATCAAAAGGGGTACTGACAACAGGAAAAAGGAGGTGCTACTACCTCTATATAGGTCACACCTGGAGTAATGTGCTCAGTTATAGAATCCACATCTAAGGAAGGAAAGGGATAGGCTGAAGCAGAATCGCCAAGATGGTTCTGAACAACTGGGAGATCTTACAAGGATCGTCTTGAGGCACTGAACATGTACTCACTGGAGGCCAGGTGAGATAGAGGGGATATGATAGAGACCTTCAGGTTCCTGAAGGGAATAAACAAGGTGAACTGCGGGGAGCTGTTTGGCAGGAGTGCAGAGTCAAGAACCTGCAGCCATTAAGTGGAAACTGGTGAAGGGGTGTTAAGCAGGATGTGAGGAAGTTCTGTTTTATGGAAAGGGTGGTGGAGCCATGGAACAGTCTGGCAGCAGAGCTGGTGGGTGCCAAGACCGTAAATAGTTTCAAAAATGGCTGGGACAGAGTGAAAGGGTTTAGTGCTTACCAGGTGGGTAGCAGCACGGGGGAGGGGTTGGGAAAGATAAAACCTTGTATGGACAATGGGTCCCAGGACAGATAGGGAACTCCCGGCACACTAGATGGTCCTTTGGTCTTTTTATGCCATCATTGCCTATGTTTCTATGTAAGAAGCTGTAACAGGACGTGTACATTAGCTGCTTTCTGATTATGAGTTACTGGCTTGTTTCAACTGACCGAATGCAACTAATTGTGCTGATTATACTTTTTGAATGAAACTGAGTTTTAAGAAAAAAAGAAGATGAACAAGTCAGTTATGCCCAGGACATTTTTCATTGCAAATGCAACTTCTCTTGCACACATTACAAAAATTCGTACTGTTGATTTACCTAAATAAAGGGCATCATACCTTCTGCAGTTGTGTGTCCTTTAGTACTTCCCAAGCATATTTAGAAAGCAAGACCTGTGCAGTAGTTGCATATATAATGAAGGTTGACACATTTTATTTAAACCTCGGAAGAGTAAACTAGTCCCATAGAAGCCAGCACTGGACATTGTATAGTCTATAATCAGTTATGTATAACATGAGATCCGGGGGGAATCTATTATTATATATTTTTTTGTTCTAGAGATGATTATCACAGCCACGCAGATGCAATCATGGCTCTGTTATTATGGTGTTGTACTACAGTCCCATACGCTGGTGGAGCTACAGACAGTTTTAATTGTTTCCATGTTGTAACACACAACAGCTGTAGCAATTCCCTGTAGAGAACATCTGAAACCATGAGATCTTTCAGGCATAGTTCCTTTATATAAACAAAGACAATCATTTTTTTAGGTTGGTCTGGGTTGTATGAATTCTGTCTAGAGATCTGCATTACACTGGGATATATGTTATAATGGGATGAGAGAGGGATTGCAACATAGCATTTACGTAAAGCAAGAAAAATCTCTCTCGTTTTGTGTCAGTGTGGAATATTGGCCATAGAAGAACCTACTGGAGTGCCCCAGCAAGCTATAGAACTTTCCTTTGGCTGCTCACATTACCCAGCATTTCTTAAAGGAGCACTGTCAGCTTTGCTCCTTCGTTTCTTATCACATCTCAGCAGTGTGCCTTTTGGCACACAGCTATCAAATGTGTACCGTAAAATGCCCCCATAGATATAAAAAAATAAGGTTTTGTACCTGATTTGCTCATTTTTAGCAAAATTCATAATTTCACTCGGTCCAAGCTTAAATCACCCGCCACTGGAGGTTGAGATCACGTGTCAGGCACGAACGCAGTCCTGAGGTGCAGTTTTTTAACATGCTGACTTTAAAAAGATGTTGCCCCAGTAAATTCTACAACACTGAACCGTTCGTGGTGACTGAGAACAAAAACCCGAGCACTGAGGGCACTGCAATTTAAATGTTTTAATCCGGAGCTGAAATCCAGCACATGCGCAAGAGCGGCACACTCTGGTGCATGCGTGGGATCTTGCACATGCCTCTCTTGCGCATGTGTGGGATTTCGGTTCCGGATTAAAAATGTCAAATGCGATACCCTCAGTGCTCGGTTTGTATATTCAGGAACCACACACTGTTCAGTATAGCAGAATTTATTGGGGCAACATCTTTTTAAACCCAGCATGGTAACAAATTGCACCTTGGAACTGCACCCTGCCTGACACGCATGTTCTGAACCTGCAGATGCTTCTGATGGCAGGTGATTTAAGCTCAGACCGAGCGAATAACGAATTATGCTAAAAGTGAGCAAAACAGGTACAAAAACATTTGTTTTATATCTGTGGGGGGAATTTTCAGTACGCATTTGATAGGTGTGTGCCAAAAGGCACACTGCTCAGATGTGAAAAAAACAAAGGGGCAAAGCTGACAGTGCCCCTTTAAATACAGCTCAGTCCCACAGTTCAATACAATGATCCTACAGATTCACAGGCATCTGCATGTATTAGGTCTTTTATGTTATAAAGGGTTATCCCCAGAGTTTATATCATGCAACCTTGTTAGACACTAATCAGGTCTGGGTTGAGATCAGCAGAGGGTTTAGAATTTGTTATCCAACATATGAGGCTGAATGTTGGCAGGGCTTCATTTTTCCATGAGGGGCCTTATGTTTGAAATTGTGTACCGCTCAAGAGCAACTCTCTATTATAATAAAAAGCTTCAAAACACTAGATGTGCATCAATTATGTTTTAACTTAATTGTTTTCTATTTGTTTTTCTGTCTCATTTCAAGACCAATCAATGTTGTCAAAATATGCAGTTGGTTTTTATCTCGGGCAATGCAACCACTCACTTGCTGCCTTAACTCCGGCCAATTGGTGAAAGTTTGTAGGCTTCTGAGGTTGTTACCAGTTTACGTGCCCACATGTATGACAAGGGATCTGTATTTAAACTAGATGTCTATCTTTTACATACATTGATTTTCTGAATCTTAGTAAGAATCTAATTGTATATTCATATATCGATTTTGTAGTCATTTTAGTACTTTTGAATAAAGCAAAATTGTACTGTACACTGTTTTCTTTTTGTTTTGTTTTTTTGTAATCTGTAGACAGGTTGTTAGAACTTGTGGAACCCATTGAAAATGAGCTTCTGAGTCAATGCGGAAGTCCTCATTCATATTTAAAAGGGAAGAGTCAATCAATCCAAAGGACCCCACACTCAAGTGTGGGACTGGTGGCTGGTGCTGCTGTGCACTTTATGGGCAAAACATTTTGTTTTACATACTATTTACTGAAGTATAAAAGATCATATCAGACTAATTTTGCTTAGTTGTAGGCTGACGTCTTCTTTTACTATATATCCCAGAACCCCCTGCAGCTGACATCAGAGCAGTAAGTAAGTGTTTATTTTTTGAGTGCCCAATCCCAGGGGCTCTGGGTGCTTTACAGAAGTGAAGATGCAGTGAACATGATGGACTCACTTCTGAAAGAAAGAACTGTTGAGTACCTAGAGGCCAGTGGGGCACAGGACCCACAGCAGCACAGATTCACAGCGGGAAGGTCATGTCAGACGAATCTAATAGATTTCTTTGACTGGGTGACCAAAGTGGTAGGTCAGGGAGGTGCTGTGGACATGGCCTACCTAGACTTTAGCAAGGCATTTGACATAGCCCCACACAAAAGATTAATAAACAAATTAGCCAGCCTGGGAGTGGGTCCCAGGGTGGTAGCCTGGGTAAAAAAATTGGCCAGAGAACAGGACACAGAGCGTAATAGTAAATGGAGTCCACTCTGAAGAAAGGGGGGTTACTAGCAGGGTACCGCAGGGTTCATTACTGGGTCTGGTCCCTTTTAATGTCTTTATAAGTGACATTGAGGAGGGACTCGAAGGAAAAGTATGCCTCTTTGCAGATGACACAAAGATCTGCAACAGGGTTGATACACACCGGGGAAGGGGGTGGAAAGGATGAGAAGGGACTTGGCAAGGTTGGAGGAATGGTCAGAAGTATGGCAGCTTCGATTCAATGCAAAGAAGTGCAAAGTAATGCATCTGAGAAACAACTGGGGAGAGACCTGGCGAGTCATACATCAGATGATCTAAAGGTAAGCAAGCAATGGGAAAGGCAGTAAGGAGGGCTGGGGGATACTGGGATGTATAGGAAGAGGCATCACCAGTAGAAAACAGGAAGTTGTTATCCTTCTGTACAGACAGTTGGTGAGACCCCGTCTGGAGTACTGCGTGCAGTTCTGGAGACCCCATCTCCACAAGGTCATAGACAGGATGGAGGCAGTCCAGAGGACAGCAACTAAAATATTGCACGGTCTGTACCAGAAGCCATACTGAGAGAGACTGAAGGAGCTTAATATGTATCCCCTCAAGGAAAGGAGAGAGAGAGAGGGGGGGACATGATAGAAACTTTCAAGTACCTCAAGGGAATCAACAAAGTCCAAGAGGGTAGCATCTTTCAGAAAAAGAGATGCGCAAGAACAAAGGGGCACAATTTGAAGATAGAGGGGGGACGGCTCAGGGGCAATGTGAGGAAGTATTTTTTCATGGAGAGGGTGGGGACGCAGTGGAACAGCCTTCCTGAGGAGGTCATGGGGTCAAAACAGGGGAATTCAAGAATGCATGGGACAGAGTATAGGCAGTTCTGGTGGGGTAGGGAAGAAGTAGGCTGTTGGTTAACTAGGATCCTGAGCTTATTCAATAGGTAGGAAATGGAAGGCGAACTGGGTGGGCCAGCCGGTCATATCTGCCGTCAAGAAATCTATGCTGCTTTTTTTTTTTTAATTTTCTATTTTTCTCCTCCACCTCCCTCTCCATCTCTGCCCCCATCGGGGGGCACCTGAGTCATCCTCTGCCAGCCACCCTTATCCAGGACCTGACCTTGCACCCCATGGAGCCATGGTTATCTCCAGGCGGAAACAAGGTGGGGCCCATATTCCAGCACACTTGGTTTTGTCGGGCAAGGCAGCCTGGGTGGGTGGTGGCACATCGAGGGCACGCTTCTGATGCCCCATCTTCCAGGAGATGGAAGGGTATTTTCCTCCTTTCCTCCCTCATGTGGTGTACACCCTGATGTCAAGGCGCTGCGCGCCGACGTCCACCACGCGTCTCGGCCGGTCCCTCCTGCAAGCAGGACTTGCTGTACCCCAAGCCTCCGCTCAGGGCCAGGCAAGCTGTGGGCCTTGGCCCCTCCCTCCCCCTGGAGAAGGCGAGCAGTCATGGGACGCTCAAGCCTTCTCCCCCCAGGCTGGCCCTCCAGTGACCCGAGTCTGCTGCCGAACCTGGGTCACTGGCGTCGCAAGCAGAATTTCAACCGCTGCGCCGACAGGCCGGCCCCTGTTTCTCAGAACAAACGTAAAATGACAGTATATAATAACAAATATCCACATCAACAAAATTCTACAAAATCTTAATAAAATAACAATGATTCATTAGTAAATAATTTACAACTAGCTTCTAAAGGCTACTCTAAATAGATGAACCTTCAGACCCCACTTAAAATCCTCCACCAATGAAGCCTCGCTTAAAGATCTTGGGAGCGAGTTACAGAGTACTAGGTCAGCCACCTCAAATGCACAGTCTCCCAAGGGTTTCAACTGGGCCCTTGGAAACCACTAGGAGGTCCTCGGTAGAGGAGTGGAGTGAGCGTAAAGGGCAGGCAGGGGTCAAGAGGTCACTCAGATAGGGTGGGACTGACCTGTATAAGGCCTTCTAGTTGAGCAGGCCCACCTTGAGGTGATTCTCCACCTCACTGGCAGCCAGTGCAGGTCACGCAGGACCAGGGTGACAAGGCAAGACTTCAAAAGTCCTGTCAGCAACCTGGCTGCTGTGTTCTGCACTAGCTACAGGCGAAGGAGAGACCCTCCACTGACATTGAAGTATAGACCGTTACAGTAGTCGAGCCTTGACTTCACAAAGGCGTGCACCAGTGTGGGCAGGTCACTATGCGGAATTAGATCTTTAATCCGGGTGACATTCCGTAAGTGGTAAAAACCACTTCGGACAACACCTGAACCTCAAGTGTCAATCAGTTGTGAACGATGGCACCAGATTTCTCACCCTAGTAGAAACCGCCAGTGTGGTAGGCTCCAGGAACAACCCTGTTCCCAGCTTGGAAGCAACCCCATCATGCCAGCGACCAGGCTCAATCATTAGTACCTTCAACTTGTTGGGGTTGAGTCTCAGCCAGTTAGAGGATATCCAGTCTTGGATCTCGGCCATACATTTATTTAGCATCTCTACAGCCCCATTCATCCCAGGAGCAAAGAACATATATAGCTGGGTGTTGTCTGCATAGCAGGGAAACCCAAGCTGTAACGTCTAATAATCTCATCCAGGAGAAGCATATAAACTGCGAACAGCATAGGCGGTGGGATTGAACCCTGGGGAACTTCACAGGACACTGGTTTAGGTCAGCAGGAGAAATTTCCCATCACTACCCATTGTGTCCTGTCCATGAGAAAGGACTCAAACAAACCAGTGTAGAGGCAGTGCGTCCGTCTGCAACACCGACGACCTGGGTTCGGAAACAGACTCAGGACATTGGCCGGTTGTCCGTGGGGAGAAGGATTGAGTATCCTAGGGATTGCTCTCCTCCGGGGTGTGTGTGTGTGTCCAGCACATCACGGACCCCTGGTGGAGACTGGGTGGGGGATCCATTGTGCCAGTGCCATAACCTGTGGGGTGGGGCAGATGTGGCGTCATTGCACGTCCCCACCCCAGGTACAGTCGTACAAAAACCTGGCACTGAGCATGAAGCCCCCTCCCTGCTGCCAGTAGTGTCACGGATGAGGTCCCACTCGTGGCCCCCCCCTGGCAGGTAAACCAGGGCACGTTACCTTACCGTGTGGAGGGGGCACCCACCTGGTGGTCCTGCCCAGGGGTTAAGCCTGTGCATCGGGGGGGGGGTGGTGAGCGGGCGGTGGCTGAGCTCCCTTCAGGGTGCCAGGGACAAAAAAAAATTAAAATTAAAAAACAGGACTCAAACCAGTGAGTCCACAAAGCTTCCCCAGGCGATCCAGTAGCTCTACGTGATCTACAGTGTCAAATGCTGAGGAGATATCAAGGAAAACAAGAATTGACCGGTCTCCTCTATCTCTCGCCCTGAGGAGATAATTTTGCACCCTAACTAGTGCTGTTTTGGTGCCATGACTAGACCTAAATCCAGACTGGAACAGCTTGTAGATGTCAGTAGCCACAAGGTGTGCCTCGAGCTGCAGAGCCACCAGTTTCTCAACAACCTTCCCCAAAAATGGGAGGTTGGAGATTGGTCGATAATTCACCAGGACATCAGGATCGAGTGATGGTTTCTTCAGGAGGGGCTTCACCAGCACCTCTTTCAAGCCATTGGGGCAGGGGAGTCCCTCCAGGAGCGAACACCGGACAATCCCGGCGAACACTGGACCAATGGACTCTCCATGTCCCACTGAGAGATGAGTCTAGCCCTGGTCCAGTTGACAAAAACTGGGCAGAAGCTTCAAGATTACCTTAGTGACCTCCGCCACCCCTGCCGAGCTAAACTCACCCCAGCAGAGTGTCTCTGGCAATGCATGGCCCACCACTGGGGGGCTGTTTCTGCCCCACTGGAGAGATCCCAGTAATAATGGAGGACACCCTGTCAAAGAAGTGAGCAAACTCCTCACACTGAGTGACTGAAACTGCTCTTTTTGACTGCAGACAGGCAGGATGAAGTAGCCTATCTACACTCTGAAAGAGCAGAGCAGGTCTGTTCCTCCATGCTGCAATCTCCCTGGACAGGAACTCTGCCTTCTTATGGTTGATTACCCTTTGATATTCACCATAGTAAATTCTCAAAGCTATTTTGTCCTCCTCGGACTAAGTCCTCCTCCAGCAATGCTCCGACTTTCGACCCTTGGTCTTCATCTCGAGAGCCCCATTAAACCATGGGAATCTCAGGCAAGAAGATCTGGGTCATATATGGATCGGTGCAACATTGCCGAGTGCCTTGGAGACAGCATTATTGTAGGCTGCCATTGCCTCGCTCACACCAGAAAAGTCAACTACCACCAACAGTCCCTCTAGGGATAATGCCTTCAGTGGTCGGTAGCAGACCATCTCAACAGGGGAAGGACCAACAGGAGGGCCCCAAACGAGAACTCCACTGTGCAATGATCGGACCAGGAGACTGAATCAGTCCTGAGATTGGTGACCTCAAGCCCAGTGAGAACACCAAGTCCAAGGTGTGGTTGTGGCTGTGGATCACAGAAGCAACTACCTGTGCAAGGCCCAGTGATGTCATCATCTGGAGGAAGTCGTAACCAAACTGCGAGAGTTAGGCATCGACCCAGGCATTGAAGTCACCCAGAATCAACTATCTGGATGACTCTAACACCGTATTAGCAACAAAGTCTGCAACTTCCTACAGGAATTCCCCCTCATGCCCCGGAGGTCAGTACACGAGGAGGATCCTGAAACCTGCACCTGGACCCCCACGTACAGCCACACATTCAAACGACGAAGTGGATCCCACTGGGTGCATGGAAAAGTTCAAGTCAGATCTAAAACAGATGGCCACATCCCCACCCCTGCATTCCCACCTTACATAGAAAGAACATATAGAAACATAGAAGTTGACGGCAGATAAGGACCCCAAGGCCCATCCAGTCTGCCCATTTCTTTTTTGGTTGAGGGCACTGAACATGTGTTCCCTGGAAGACAGGAGAGAGAGAGAGGACATGATTGGGACATTCAAGTACTTGAAAGGGATAAATAATGCTGATAAGGAAAGTCTCTTTAAGCTGAGTGGCAACCATATCATGAGGGGGCACAGTCTTAAGCTGGAGGGTGGAAGGTTTAGGAGGGATGTCAGAAAGCACTTCTTCACAGAAAGGGTGGTGGACACTTGGAATGCACTGCTGGAAGAGGTCATATCGTTAAAGACAGTGAGCAGCTTTAAGAGAGCCTGGGATAGGCATGGGGAAGATAAGAATCATGGGTAGGGAGGATAGGAGGAGTGGGGAGGGAGGACAGAGACATTAGCTCAAGCTGTGGACCCTGCAATACGAGCAGACTTGATAGACCAAATGGCCTTCTTCTGCTGGCTTCTTCGTATGTTCGTGTGTTTGTATGAATGTCATTGGCCTTTGCTCTGTCAATGGCCTATCTATTCATACTCATCTGTATTGCTCCCTTATGCCTATCCCATGCCTGTTTGAAGCTCTGCACGGTATTCATATCCACCACTTCCTGAGGAAGGCCGTTCCATGCATCCACCACCCTTTCTGTGAAAAAGAACTTCCTCACATTACCCCTTAATCGGCCTCCCTCTAATCTCATTGTGTGTCCTCTTGTCCTGCTATTTTTCTTATATTGAAACATGTAGGCTCTTTCACCTTGTTAATGCCCTTAAGGTGTTTGAATGTTTTGATCATATCACCTCTCTCCCTCCTTTGCTCTAGGGTATACATATTGAGCTCCGTTAATCTGTCCTCATATGTTTTCTGATGCAGTCCCTGCACCATTTTGGTTGCCCTTCTCTGGACTGCCTCAGTTTGGTTAATGTCCTTGTGAAGGTGTGGCCTCCAGTACTGCACACAGTACTCCAGATGGGGCCTAACCAGTGTCTTGTAAAAAGGGATCATTACCTCCTTCTTACGACTTGTGATACCCCTACTAATACACCCCAACGTCCCTCTAGCCTTACCTACTGCTTTAGTGGTCTGCTTGGATGATTTCAGGTAATCTGTGATGATGATGCCCAAATCTCTTTCTTCCCTTGTGGCTGCCAGCAACTCCTCTCCCAGCCTATAGGTGGCTTCAGGGTTTCTCTTCACTATGTGCATGATCTTGCACTTCTTTGCGTTAAACCCCAGTTGCCACTCTTCCAACCATATAGCCAGTTTATCAAGATATTTTCTCATTCTGCCCACCCCATCTGGATCATCTACTCTGTTGCAGATCTTGGTGTCATCTGCAAACAGACAAACCTTACCCTCCAGTCTTGTCTGCAATGTCACTGATGAAGATATTGAAGAGGACTGGCCCCAGGACTGATCCCTGAGGTACCCCACTTGTGACTTGCATCTCTTCTGACTGTGCACCATTTACCACCACTCTCTGTTTTCTGCCCGACAACCAGTTTGCCACCCAGTTGACCAACTTCTGACCCACCCTGAGCCTACCCAGCTTATTATTCAATCTTCTATGTGGAACAGTATTGAAAGCTTTGCTGATGTCAAGGTAGGCGACATCAAGTGCTCCTCCTTGGTCCACCACTCTGGTTACCCAGTCAAAGAAATCTATCAGATTAGTTTAACAGGACCTTCTTTTGTAAACCCATGCTGTCTTGGATCACGTGCTCCTATGGATTCCAGGTGTTGCACTATCCTTTCCTTAAGGAGTGCCTCCATAATTTGCCTACAATTGAGGTAAGACTGACTGGTCTGTAGTTCCCTGCCTCCTCCCTGCTACCACTCTTGTGGAGCGGGATCACATGAACCTTTCTCCAGTCTTCTGGGACCACTCCTGTGCTCAGAGACTCACTAAACAGTTCTGATAATGGCTCTGCTAGTTCCACCCTTAGCTTCTTTAGTACTCTGGGATGTATGCCATCAGGTCCCATTACTTTGTCCACCCTGAGCTTGTTGAGTTCTTATAGAACCCTTTCTTTTGTGAAGGGACTAGTGCACACCTCCCTCCCCCCTGTGTCCATGGTGCTGAGCTGTGGCCCTGCCCTACCTTCCCCTCAGTAAATACTGAGCAGAAGTATCTACTTAGGATAGATGCTGTTCCATGGTCCTCCCCTTCACATGCCCCTTATCCCTTTTGATCTTAGCAATACCCCTTCTGGACTGTCGTCTTTCACTAATATATCTATAGAAAGTCTTGTCACCTTCTTTTACTGTTCGTGCTAGTGTTTCCTCGGTGTGGGCCTTTGTCTGCCTTACTGCCTTAGGCAGTGCACTACAGAGAACCCATCCAAGACCGACACCTCCAACACTGGACCACGTCATCCACTAGCCAGGTCTCCATGATGCATGCCAGATCAGCCAATGAAATCAAATATGTAGTAATTGTTGTCTTGTTCCTAATCGATCTAGCATTGCATAGCACTGCCCAAAGGGGACCAGTGGAGTCCGCTGGCCCACCAGTTACCTGTCCCCTGGTTCGGTGAGATCCCTGGAATGGATATCGGACACATCTGGCCTCTCTCCAGACCCCATTTTACCCCAAGGTGCCTCCTGGCCTTGACCACCCCGATATGGCTCACCCCCACTATACCCCCAGCACCTCACCGCCGACCATCACAGCTCCTGCCAATCCCAACCTCTTTACAGCACCTAACCACTAACGCTGGTAAAGGGAGGTCAGAAAAGGGTCAGAGGTCATGCAGCATACATGCTGGGTAGCTTATTCTCTAGGGTCTAATGCCCAAACACATCACATAACTGCTAGTAGACACTAAAAAACTACTTAAAATGCCCAACCACCCTCAAACAAAATAAACAATTTACTTTCCAGTAAGTAAAATAAGCCCCCACTCACTCTGTATCCCTAAGCATACATACAATTCAACCAAATTTAGTACATAAACTAACATACACAACCTCCATTCAGCCATGATCCCCTAAACTACTCACACCAACCCCTCCCAATCACAGCCATTCCCAACAATCCAAAATTAACAACGTTAAAATATAAATAAATATACATACCCAACTCTTCCCAACCCATCACCATACAGTATTAAACAATGTATCACGTGAAGCTTGTATAAGAGAATCTAAGTATAGAAATGCTGTGAAAGCCAGTTCAGAGAAAAGTCAGCTCCTACAAGGAACAATGTCCAAAAAAGCTACACATGTCACTGAACTGTCCAAAAAGAAGAACCTCAACAGATTCACCAAACTTGCAGTAATCAACAAGTTCCCCAGTGCAGCTCTCACCTATACTGAGACAGGTGATTTCAGAAGAAAGGATGCTCTCACCACCACTCTCTCTTATGATGTAAGTGCAAATATCAGTCTGTTGAGGCTAAGGGTTTATTTTATTTATTTAAAGGACACATTTATTTATTTAGAAGTGTAATGAGGATTTTGGGAGCTAGATGTCGAGTTCAGATTCCCCAGTGTTACTCTCACTAGCACCAGGGTAGAATTCTAGCAAAAGTTCAGATACAGGGGAAAGTTCTTACCCTTGGATCTTTAGAGTAGTGTCCCCAAAATGCCAACACCGCTCTCACCGATGCTACACAGAGTTCAGATGCGTGGAAAAGTCTGACTTAATATGGGTAACACTCCTTTAATCAGTCCAGAAGTAAATACAGTATTTGGAAGCCAAAACAGTGGAATGGCCACTTTCAGTCGTGGATTCCCAAATGCTCGCAGTGTACTCCTCAGCCACGGCTCACAGCCTGCACCAGCATGGCAACACTAATCTCTCCACCATTTAGGGAACTCGTGCCTCAATGCTTACAACTTCCCTAGCTGCTGACAACTTTGCCATTCCAGTGGCTCTCCTCCAGACTCTGTCAGCAAACTCCACTGGGTGAGAGACAGCATGAACAATGATGATGATGCAGGCATCTTGCTGGAATGGCTCCTCAGATCTCCACTCCTCGTAGATTCTTCACAGCACTTCCACCAAGGTCCTCACGAAAAACAAAAACACTAACTCCTATACACAAATTCATTGCCCAGCCCTACCTACTGCTAATGCCCTACTACTTACTACTAACTAAAATAAATATCATCTTACAATAAGCATACAATAAAATGCTCTGGACAACAGCAACGAGTCTGTGTTAGGATTCTCCTAAACGTTTTTAAAAAGAGGTGAACAAAATCTAGAGAAATTAGGATTCCTTCACAGCCCTTGCAAATGGCAGCCTAGCCTGGCCGCCATCTTGCTCTTGCTTCAACACATTCTTCTTATGAGTCCACCGCAGTAGGCAGCAGTGGGAGATTCAGTATCCTGCATTGGATGTTAGAAGAGATTTTATAATCTCCAATCAGGACCCTATATTCAAAAAAGCACAGAGCGCAAAGGTTTGCCCTGCGCTTTGCAGTTGCCCAGGAGTCTAGGGATGCAATATTCAGTAGGATAGCACACCAGCACTATCTGACTTAATATAGGGCCACGTTGGAACAGTGCTAAGTCAAGTAGTGCTGCCCCAACATGGGTCCTTGCTGTGCAGGGAATAGAGCAATCAGAGTGGATAGCGCCAGAGAGCAATTTGCAAATTCAGAGGGACCTATGCAAATGAACCCATTGGGCATGCAAAGTGCTAAGGGGCCCTTTGCATGCCCATTATGGGCCAGTTTACATGGATAGCAGCAGCAGGGTTATGCAGTGCTGCCCCCACCTCGATTGCCTGGTCCCACCCAAAAAAAAAAAAACATCTGTGGTGCCCAGTGGTCCCTCCCACCCACTGATCGCTGGCCTGACTGTTAGACTGAAAATCCATGGTCCCCAGTGGTCTCCCCCACACTTATTCCCACAAGAGCAGGTGTAAGGAACAAAAACAGAGGCAGAAAAACCCAGTAGCTGCCTGAATAATGACCCGGTATGGCCTGACCAGAGTATATCCCTGCAATGAGCTATCAGCTGAGGAGAATAATCTCTATGGGGAAAAAACGTCTGTGCCCTCCTGGTAAGCATGTCTACATGTTTTCAGCCCCCACCTCACCCTGAGACATTTGCTTGCACTGCCATAGCTACTGTTGTTCCTGTCATCCAGAGGCCACTAAGGTGGCGAGGATTCACAGTCTGTCCTCCAAAGAGAAAGGAGAGCATCCTTTAGGATGTGACTCCATCTCCAGCTGGCCTGCAGGCTACCATGGAATCAGGGCATGATCCATGGTCACAGACTGTCAGCCCATATAGTAGTTTAGTAATTTAAGGTCAGAAAAACTCTAGATCCATCATGTCTTCCTTTTTGCTTCCTAAGCAGGTATAAATTATGTTTCTGTGAGTAAGTGTGCTGTGAAAACATACTTATTTAAAGGAGTAGTACAGTCAGAATTTGCAAAAGCATGTGTTGTGCGGTGTTTTGATTTGTGTGTGTAGTTCTAGTGCATACTTCCCCTTTGTCTGCTATTAAGATTTTGTTTCTAAATTAGCCTGCTGGTTTTACAGTAGTGTTATAGCCCTTGGGGAGCTCTCTTAGCATGGTTTATTGCTGCTCTTGTTCTACAGTGCATCCTGTCCTATGTGACAGTGATGTATCCAGGACCATGGATTCAGCAAGCACTGGTTTAGGATCAATTTTACAACAGCAGAACTGTGATATTAAGTAATTTTCCTTATCCTGCGCACTAGTGGCTACATTTACAGTTTAGCAAATATTTGAGGGCTAATTGAATGGGTTATTCTGTAAGGAAACAGCTACAGTCTTTACTAATTATAGTGTTGGTGATCTGGGGTGATGTCTGTGCTTTTTATGGCTATGTGTAGTTTGATGAAATGAAAAGTTTTAAAAGTAAAAGATTTACTCCTGCTTGGCTAGATCGGAGACACACACACACACACACACACACACACACACACCAAAAATAAAATATTGCATTAGAGCCATTTAGTTAGGCTATAACATCAGGTAGCTATTTCTAATGTTTGCAGAATTAGTGGTCCCGGATGCATCACTATCACTTGGGACAGGAGGCACTGTAAGAAAAAGAAGAGCCATAAAGCTTGCTAAGATGGAGATCCCCAGGGGCAATAAAACTACCGTATAACTAGCAAGCTAATGTAGAACAAAACTTTAAATAGCAAACAAAGGGAAGGACACACCAGGACTACACACACACTCCGCACAACATATGTTTTTGCAAAGTATGATTGTACTACTCCTTTAAAGAGGTTCACATTGTCGACCTGTTGGCGCAGCAGTTGGATTTCCGTCTGCGACACTGGCGACCCGGGTTCAGGAACGGACCCAGGTCACTGGAGGGCCGGCCGAAGGGAGAAGGATCGAGCATCCAGCAACAGCTCGCCTTCTCCAGGGGGAGGGTGGGGAATGCGACCCAATGCCTGCTAGCCCCTGGCAGAGGCCGGGAGCACAGCAGGATGTCAGGCCCTCAGATGACTGGGGAGTGGTGGATATCGCGTAAGCCTTTACATCTGTGGCACGCCACTCCCCCGGGGGGAAAACACAAAAATGGTGCCCTGGCTGATTGGGTGACAGCTTCACCGGACCCTCATCGACGAACTCCCGGACTTCCATCAGCTGCCTCAGCAGCACCCAGGATCATTGGTATGGCCGGAAGGCTTATCCCATACAAAGGTAAAGGACCCTCCCGATGAAGGGATACATCGGGGTTCCCTGGGCTGGCTGCAGTGTGGGGCGGTGGGGTCAGGAGCTGCTGGGGGAGCAGGTCCTTGAGAGGCCTGAATAAGGGATCGGCCAGGGTGCAGGGTGGGCGCATAAAAAAAAAAAAAAAAAGAGGTTCACTACCCACTCTGCTACTCAATTCATCCAGTGATTCCCTTGGTAAGCAGAACATTTTCCAGGCTGACCTTGAAGGTTCTGTACTTTCTTCTTGCCCACTGTCTCTACTATAGGCTGGTCCATAGGTTCACCACCCTTGAAAAGTGCTTCCTAACATTACTCCTAAATCTACCACCTCTGAATTTCAGGGCGTTATCTCCGTGTTGAGCTGGAGAACAACAGATCAAACATCTCTGTCTGCATAACCATATTGATACCCTTGAGTATGCAGAAAACAGTCCAGTTGATCAATATATTTGTTAAAGTTTTTGAAGGGGTCTGGCCATGACCCAGTGTAGTTGAAACAGTCCACCTGTTCTAGTGGAACGTTATTAATGGTTGAGATGGACAGTTGAAGTGGAGTCTATATTAAAATAGGCAAGATGCCAAAGACCATTGTTACACAGAAACACGTACAATGACAGCAAAAAAAAACAAAACATCTAGTTGGTCTAATTTTGGTTGAGGTCAGTACCAGCCAGTTCTGACCAAATCATCGTTGAGTGACATGTAATGCAGCATGGTACTTGATTCACAGAGAAGACCTTGCTCCTCTTGATAACCACAGTAGTAAATTGATACATTGTCGAGCAGCCACTGTCTGTTTTCAAAACAAAAATCATCTGTCATACGGATTCCAAGAGGAAATGTGTACTAAATCAACTGTTTGAACTCTGGGAATAGAGAGAAATTAAATATATCAGTAGTGCCAGCGGTTAGGGGTTTGAAGCAAAAACAGAAACAGAAAAATCATTGTGCTTTTCTCCACCAGAGATGTAACACATCAACTTTAAGCACTATGGAGTCATTTTTGATGCAGCATTTATAAACCATGAGTTATGACCTTCAGCTTGTACTTTATCTTAACTGTAAAGTAGTTCTTATTTATAGCTGGTTTCCTCGTTTAGTCACATAAATCAGGCAGAAAGATTAGGTGTATGCTCTGTCGTGGCAGCTGTTTTGCATTGTGAAGTTTGTTTTTGGATATCTTGTTCCTATAGGAACATAGGAAATGATGGATGAAAAAAAAACAGAAGTCCAGCGAGTTCATCTGCTTTCATCCAGTTGGCTGCAGTATTCAGCATTTTGAGAAATAACTGTAGCTGTTCTCTGATGAGAGGTGGCAGCAGTATATTTTATGGACTGTGGCACTATGGAGAGGAAAACTGGCAGTGGCAGAAACCGCTGGGAAACTGAGGCTGTGTAACCCTCCTGTTACTCTCAAGCACACTAGTTATGATATTTGGTATGCCCCCAATCACCCATCCTTCCCTCCCCAATAAATTAAATACTGTTCCAGCCTGGAGGCCGTTCAGAGAAGAGTGACTGTGATGATCCTTGGCAAGCAGGGAAGATCCTACGACGAAAGATTGTATCACCTCAACATGTACTCTCCGGAGACAAGAAGAGAGTTGAGGGGGAAGGGGGACATGATTGAAATCTTCAGGTATCTAAAAGATATCAACAGAGTGGACTGCCAGGGGTTATTCAGGCTCAAGGATGGGAGCATCATGAAGGGGTACAACCTGAAGCTGGAGGGGAGCACATTCAGATGGGACAGGAGGAAGTACTTCTTCGCGGAGAGAAAGTGGTGGACGAATGGAACCACCTGCTGCAGCAGCTGATTAGTTTTCGGACGGTGAACGTACTGAAGCGCAGTTGGGACAGACCAATGGAAGTGGGAAGGTGGTGGACGAAGGGGTTGTAGTGGGAAAGGAATATGGGGGAAGGGGCAGTGGTGGATGGAATTACTTGAGATGCAGTCAGGCCAGTACTAGACTAGCACCTGGGCCGAGGTTAGGGACTAAATGGAACAATGGTCTTTATCTCTACAGATTGTCAATGTTTCACTTTTTCATAAGAAACTGATCCAAGTGGAGAATAAGAGTGGCCATTGCCCACTTCCACTGCTTCTTCTTGGGTACTTGTTCCATTGGGATTACTATTATTTTGGTGAGAAATATTTCCTAACACTACCTTTAATTCAAACTCTTCTCCTTCCTTCCCTCCCTCCCTCCCCTCCCCTTAGGCATATAGTACAGTTTGCTCTGAAAACTAAAATTAAAAAAAAAATGCTCTGTAGCGATCCCTTCTATTTCCCACACCTACAAGGAAGGAAGGAGGAAATTATTTTAGGGACTATTTTTTTTTTAACTAAAATTCATTGTTTAATCAATCAATTAAGACTAATGTTTAAAATATAAATTTATTGTGTGTGTCTTGTTTTGAAAAATACTTGACTCATTTTATAAGCCCAATAACACCCTCCAGGTTATTGGTTTCTTGTCATAAACCACAATTCCAGGTGATTGAAGGCACTCGGTGAAAGCAGCTCGTGCCTCACAATGCACCTGGGCATGTAGTTAATAAAAAAAAAAAACAGATCCCTGTCATGTATTGTTGCTTACATAAGCTTGTAATTAGAGTGCATTACTGAAGTGAAAATTAACAGTCTTTTGACAGGTGATTATCGGCTTCTAGTTTAGCAAAAAAATTGCCCTGTATAGTTATCTCAGCTGCGTTAGATTTTGTTTTACTGAATTGAAATGATGATGATGGTGGTGGTGGTGGTGGTGGTGTGTGTGTGTGTGTGTTTTACATTGGGCTTTGAACCCGGGTTATAGTGCATTTCATGTCAGCATCTCAAAGCGGTTTATTATCAGCACACAACTTTGTGCCTAACTGCCACCAGTTTCTGTGTGACCTTGAACCAAGTCAGTTAGTCGCCATGTCCTTTGCCTCCTCTCATTCTTTCTTTCTCTATACTTGTCCCCTCTGAGCTTTCCTTAACGTCCCTTAGATCTCAGTTAATCTCTGTGCACGCCTGATGGTTGATACCAACTGTTAATGGTTTGTAACCACTTACAGTGTGTATGAAAGGGTCCATGTACAGCAAAAGTAAGTTCCTTTCCTTCCAGTGTTCATTCTGAGCAAGACAATTTCCTATTTAACCTATAGTCAATGGAGGGTCAAGATCCTCGGTGACATAATTTCCTTTTAGGAACCTAAAACATATGGCTGCCCCCAGCCCTTAATTACAGGATGATTTACATATGAATAACTCTGGACTGCAAAGATTAGTGATGCCATGATGTAGATCATTTATATATAAAGAAAATAGGATTGGGCCAAGGACCGATCCTTACGGAACACCACTCGTCACTTTTATAGGTTCTGAAACTTTCCCAGTGATTCTAACCCTCTGTGTTCTATTTCCAAGCCAGTTCCTTATCCAAATACAATACAGCTATCTAATCCCATATTGGCTGTTTTTCCTATTAGTTTATCCTATGGCACTTTATCAAAAGCTTTCTGAAAATCGAGGAATATTACATCCGTTGGTATATTTCCACTAACTTTCCTATATATATCCTCATAAAAACACAGATGGTTAGTAACACTGGATCTGTTCCTTTTGAATCCATGTTGTTTAATATCTATATATCTCAGCATCTCGAAGTTTTTGTCAGTTCTAGTTTTTAATATACTTTCTGCTATTTTGCTCAGAATTGCTGTCAGGCTCACCGGTCTATAGTTGGACATTTCTGACATATCACCCTTCTTGAATAATGGCACTACAAAAGCCCGCCTCCAATCCCCTGGGACCTATCCTGTTGTAAACGATTTGTTAAATATTTTTACCAGTATATCAGTTATTAGTGGTGCTATTTTTTTGATGTATCTTGGATATAGTTGGTCCGGACCCGCATATTTATGTATCTTTTATTTATTAATTTTCTTGCTTCATCTCTAGTTGTTAACAAATCAGGTATCTGACATTTTTTTTTTCAATATTAACACTCATCACCTCTCCGATGGTTTCAAATACTGTACAAAAAAATTCATTCATTTAATATGTTAGACATATCTTTTGGTTTCTTAATTTCTTCAGTATCTTTCTTTAATGGCCCTACTCCTTGCTTGTCCTTCCTATTTTGATTGATATAGGTAAAACATCTCTTACCATTATCCTTTCTATATGCCAGATTTGCCTCCACTTTCCTTTTTTCTTCTATAATTATCTTTTTTACATTCTTCAAAGCAGTTTTATAATGTTATATAGCCTCATCAGTCCCCAATAATTTCATCCTTTTTATATGCTTTATGTTTTCTTGAACATGCTTTCATAACTTTATTATTACACCACTGTGGCTTTTTCCCTTTGTTGTTACACATCTTGCTGTCTGGTACATATTTTTTTTCCAAATCTATTAATTTAGCTTTAAACATCTGCCACATGCTTTCAACACTTTTTCCTTCAAGACTTCCTTTCCAATTCCATTTCTTTAACTCATATCTAATCTGTTTAAAATTGCCCTATTGTAATTCTTTACTCCTGTCCTACTTTTATATGTTACTTGTTTTTTTACATTAAATGTAATAATATTATTTAACACAATATAAAACACTATTTTCCAAATGTCCCTAATTTTAATTTTGGGCATAGCATCCGTTCTATTAATTATTAACAAATCCAAAATACTTCCCCCTGTGTTTGGTTTATGAATAAGTTGTTCAAGATTTACCATCTCCAACATTTGAACAAATTTTCCATTCTTTTCCTTCATGTTTTTACCCATTCCCCAATCCATGTTCGGTAGATTAAAATCTCCTGTAATAATAACATCTCCCTCTAGGGCCATCTGTTCAGTCTCTTTTCTAATAAAAATGTCAGTTTCTCTACTACTGTTAGGTGGTCTATAAAAAAACACCAAATAATATTTTTTTGTCCACCCCACCTGCCACTTGAATCCACACAGATTCTATTTCTCCTTTGTCCACTATATTACATACATCACTTCGTATTTCCTCTCTAATAGAAATAGCCACCTCTCCCCTTTTTATTTTTTTCTTTCTTTAGAATATAACCTATATCCCTCAATATTAATATTCCACTTTACTTCTGGATCCCACCATGTTTTCGTTACCATGCACATATCTTCCCTCTCACTTCTTAATTTAGCTTCCAGTTCTGTCTTCTTTTCCATATTCAGACTTCTGGCATTTACTGACCAAACTGACATTTCCATACTTCTTTTTTCTTATTTGACTCCTGACATATTTGTTGTTAACTTTGCTGAGTGTCATGGCTGTATCCCTTCTCCCCTTACTTATTAGTTTAAATTATTATCCACAACTGCTTTTATTTCCAACCCCAATTTCCTACTTCCCTTTCTACTCAGACGTAACCCATCTTTGCAGTAATATGTTGGTTCATCGATATATTCTTCCCAGTGTTTTATACACCCTACACAATTTTTCAGTGTCCATTGCCTTAGCCAGTTATTCACAGTCGTGATCTTTATACTATTAACTTCATTAAGTCTTGGTGCAGGCAGAATTTCTGAGAAATACAGTTTACATTGAAGCATATCTGCTTCTCTTCTTATTTCCTCATATTCATTCACAATATCATTGACTTCCTGATATTATTTATTCCTAAATGTAAAATTAACGTTGCTGACCCATCTTTTTCTTTTATTATATCCCCTAACACTTGTTTAACATCTTTTATTTTAGCTCCCAAAAAGTAGCTAATTGTTGTATTTTCCTTATTACTACTGGATGTATACCTATCAGTGTATTTTAATATGGAGTCTCCCAGAACTTAAACTTTTCTTTCTTTGTACGCCATATCCATTTGTTCAGTTTGGTCATTTATCCCACCACCTGTTGTTGGTATTCCCTTATCTGGTTCTTCATTAATATTTACTCCATTCATTTGTTCTGTATTTGTGATATCCAGCTCCCTATCATTACTGCTTTTCTCCCCTTGAGCATTCTCCTCTACAGTCCTAATTGCACCAGTAGTTGTTCCATTTACCAAATGATCACACCTGTTTCCCTACCCATCTGTCCTCCAGGTCGCATCTGGAAACGAGTGGATCCCCGCTCAGTATGCTTATCTGGTAAATCTCTTTAAATAAATACATAAATAAATAAATAAGTATAGTACTTGTCTGCTCAAAACAAGATGTGCTTGGTGCATTAACCTCGTCACAGTATCTTGGGGCTGTATTCATTACACAATTGGATTTACTCAAATTGTCACTATCCAGTAAAATCAAAGGCTCAAAACTATGTGTCACCTCCAGTGAACATCCCAATGCTCTTCTTCTCACTTTCTTCTTTTTTTAGCTTTTCTTTCTACTGTTACCCAATCTCCTTCAGTTTCCCATCTCCTCTTTCTATTAACTATTTCACTCATTTCCTCGGTACCTTGCTGCAGCTGCCCTCCATTTGCTCCATCATGCAGTAAAAATGTCTGCCTACTAAAGGAATAATGCCTGACAGGGTGGCTGTTATGCTGGGATAACATCCCACCTCGGGTGGTTGGGCCCGAAGCCACCGGCCGAGGGCGTCCAACACCCGAGAAGGGATGTTATCCCAGCATAACACCCACCCTGGAGGGCATTATTCCTATTATACAATGGCTTGTTGTTTTATAATAAAAAAAAAAAAAAATTTAAGAATGTTTTTGTTAGTGTGTAAAAATATTTGTGTTTCTTAAGAGAAGATGCTAATAAAGCAAATGCTCAGTCATGAGTATGAACAGGGATGTTATGCCAGGATAACATCCCTGCTGTGATGGTCAACTGACCAATCTGAATCCAGGATTCTTTCTTGCCATTGTATAAATACAGTTAGTTCCAGTTCAGCTTCTACCAGTCTCCCTTGTAGCTCTTTTTTATGATGGCATTGGGCAGATGTATACAGTAATGATTCATTTACTACCTCTGTACTATTCATCTTACAAATTATACATCTCAGCCCCAGCGTCCCACCCTCCAATGTCACAACATTTGTATCCATGATATTACTTCAATCTGTCGATTTTATTACTGCTTACAAAGTATGTGTAGTCGCTATCCTATTAATAAGGAATAATCTTTTTGTTTCAGCTCCCTGCTTAACACGCATAACCCGCGCAGATGCGCGCATCTCTGCATGCGGCGACTGCGCACGCCCCACTCACGCTGAGCGCTCAATTTATGGTGCTGCGGTCCGGGCCTCTTCCAGGTCACGTGACCACAGTGATGTCCCAACTGCTTTAGGCAAAAGAACGATGTATATGTTTGTTGAGCCCTTAAAAGGGCTAACAATCAGCTTTCCATGTTTGTGGTTTAAACGACACACAGCCCCAATGTTCACACTGCCCTAGACACAGGCAGTTGTAGTCCTATTCCAGTCTTGCTCACAGACCACATCCCGCACAATTCTTCTCCACACATCCTCTGCTCAATCCCTCCGATTACTGTCTTTTTTTGTTTAGCCTGCATGAAGTGGAACTCTGCCTCCAGACCTGTCTCACCAATAGCACTGGTCTCACAGTATGTGGATGGCAGACAATAATTCCACTCGCGATGGGTGCTCAGTTTACGGTGCCGCGGTCCGGAAGCCTCTTCTGGGTCACGTGACCAAAGTGATGTCCCAACTGCGATAAAGGTACTCCCTTTTAGGCAAAAGAACAGTGTGTATGTTTGTTGAGCCCTTAAAAGGGCTAACAATCAGCTTTCTGTATTTGTGGTTTAAACAACACACAGCCCCAATGTTCACACTGCCTTAGACACAGGCAGTTGTAGTCCTATTCCAGTCCTGCTCACAGACCACAGACCCCACAATTCTTCTCCACACACCCTCTGCTCAATCCCTCCGATTACTGTCTTTTCTGTTTAGCCAGCATGAAGTGGAACTCTGCCTCTAGATCTGTCTCACCAGTAGCGTTGGTCTCACAGTATGTGGACAGCAGACAATGTTGTGCAGTGTTTTGATTTGTGTGTGTAGTCCTGGTGTGTCCTTCCCTTTGTCTACTATTAGAAGTTTTTTCTAAATTAGCCTGCTAGTTTAATGGCCCCTAGGGATCTCCATATTAGCATGGTTTATTGCTCTTATTGCTAGAACAAGGGGACACAATTTGAAGATGGGGGGGGGGACAGCTCAGGGGCAGTGTGAGGATGTTTTTTTTCACAGAGAGGGTGGTGGACGCATGGAACGGCCTTCCTGAGGAGGTCATAGGGTCAAAAACAGTGAGGGAATTCAAGAATGCATGGGACAGATATAAGGCAATTCTGCTGGGGGGTAGGAAGAAGTAGGCTGTTAGTTTACTAGGATCTACAGCTTATCCAATAGGTAGGGAAATGGGCAGACTAGGTGGGACAAGCGGTCCTTATCTACCGTCAAAGTCTATGTTTCTCCTACAATACCTCGTGTCCCATTTCTGTGTTGTATTTACCTCATTATATTGTTATGTATTCTCCCTTTTCCTTCCCCCCCGGACTAATCTGGAAACAAGTTGTTATTGACTCAGTATGTATTTCCTGGTTAAACTTTTAAATAAATGTATCCAGGACCGTGGATTCTGCAAGCACTGGTTTAGAGTCAATTATCAACAGCAAAACCATGATATTAAGTAACTTTCCTTATCCAGTGAGCACTAATTTCTACATTTACAGTTTAGCAAACACTTGAGGGCTATTTGAGCGATTTAGCAGAGGCCAGAACATCAGGCTCCTAACTCTAGTACTTGTTGAATCAGCGGTCCCGGATGCATCACTGTCACATGGGACTGGAGGCATTGTAGGAAAAAGAAAAGCAGTAAACTTTGCTAAGATGCACATCGCCAGGGGCCATAAAACTACCATATAACTGGCAGGCTAATTTAGAAAAAAGCCTCTTAATAGCAAACAAAGGAAAGGACACACCAGGACTAAACACACAAATCAAAACACTCTGCACAGCATATGTTTTTGCAGATTTTTAGTTATACTACTTCTTTAATGGGAAACTGTTTCTAACTCTTTAAAACAGAACTTACATTCATCAGTTTTCCGTTTTTTTTTTCTTGCAGTTGGTAAACCACTTTGTGCGTAGCCTAGTGTCTTGAGCGGCCAATATCAGCCTCTCATCTCAGGGCTTGAATTCTCCTTTTAGCCACTCATGGGTCAGTTCTTGATCATCACGGGGCTGCAGCGTGGATCCCTACATTTCCCACTGTAGTTGTGGGCTTTCTAGTTCTCTTTCCCTTGCTGTTGATCTTTGTCTTCAAAGGCTGTCTTCTGCTGTTTTGCATAATCTGTTGCTGGTTGTTCTGTTCTTACTTGGTGGATTGCCATCCAGAGAGGTTCTTTTAATTTATTTAAATCTCGGATTACAAATACCTTTGAGCTTGAGGCATCTTATTTACAAAGGTTCCACGTCAAAGGAAAGGGTTACAATAAGATAGGGCGGTATAGACAACATTCATGGTATCAACAGAGGTATAGACAACATTCATGGTATCAACAGAGGTATAGACAACATTCATGGTATCAACAGAGGTACAGACAACATTCACGGTATCAACAGAGGTACAGACAACATTCACGGTATCAACAGAGGTACAGACAACATTCATGGTATCAACAGAGGTACAGACAACATTCATGGTATCATCGGAGCACAACAAGTCAGCTGGTAAATAAGTGGAAACAGTGCTACACACTCAAGATTACAAGCAAGCATAGAAAACCGTAAGGTACATTTGAAGCAACATAGCTAATCTGAGGTGGGGGGGGGAAAGTAAGGAAGGGGTAGGGGAGATGAGAGGGCAGAGTCCAGATAGAGAAGGAAAAGAAAATATGGCAGCCAGAGGCCTTGTCATAGGGTGAGAGGGAGGGGAGGCTAAGGTGGGAGAAGGGGTAAAAGAGGGGAAAAGGAGGGCGGATGAAGGGAAAGAAGATAAGGGAGAGTTGGGACCAGCGGGCCTGGACAGGTCCAGGAAGCGGGGGGAAGGGGGCAGTGGGACAAGAGCAAGGAGGGCGGTGAGGTAAGGAGGAGGTGGCAGGGGGAAAGCGGAAATTGTTCTGTCAGGAGAGGTGAAATGAAACAGGAAGCCAAGTAACAGCCTCAGAGAGTGAAAAAAGTGGTATAAGGGTGTCTACAGAAGTGGGAAACTAGGTGTAACAATCACAAGTGCTTTCAGTTAGGAAATGCTGACGAAGCATAAGTTTAAATTGGGACAGACCAGAAAGACTGCTCAGTTGGTTGCTTAGATTATTAAACCACAGGGGGGCTCTGTATTGAAAAGATCGCTGGTATTGAGCAGTCTGACAGTGGGGTACTAGAAGGAGGTCAGAAACTGAGGTACGTGTGTGTTGAGTCTTAGGGGATTTGTTTAGCAGGCAACCAATGCTCGGGGGTAGTAATCCAAGTAGAGCTTTTTTGGACAGGAGGCAGGTTTGATATTTGATCCTGCTACTTAGCTGGAGTCAGCCAGATGGAGCATATAACTCACAGGTATGAGTGAGGCGCGCAGGACCCATAACTAACCTACAGGCTTTGTTCAGGGCCACCGTGAGTCGTTTAAGAGATGTGGAGGTTGTAGCACAGTATATGATTAGACCATAATCAATAATCGAGAGGACCGAGCTGTGAACTGCATCCTTCAGGGCTTCTTGGGTAAGGCTTTGTCTGTGTCTGAAGAGGAACCCAATTCTGGTATTAGCATCTCTGGCAACATTTTCAATGTGAGGCACAAAGGTAAGGTGACTATCCAGGGTTAGACCTAGGTATTTGAAAAGCTGAGTTTGTTCAAGAGCATCTCCGTGGTTGTTGGTGATAGTGAGTTGATGGGCCTTAAACTTATTCCAAGAGGACGAAAACAGCTGGACTTTAGTTTTTTTGTAGTTTAGCACTAGTTTGTGATTTTTAAACCATCTCTCTGCTTCTGTGAAGCCTTGTTGAAGACTGTTTTGAAGAGCATTGGGATCCAGGTGGCTAGTAAAGATGACCGCGTCATCTGCGTAGAGGAGAGTACACTGCTTGCAGACAGCTGGAAGGTCGTTAAGGAAAATACTGAACAATAAGGGACCCAGGATTGAGCCTTGAGGTACCCCTGATTGGACAGCCCTCTGCTCCGAAACTACATTTGATATCCTCACCCTCTGCAGTCTATCACTGAGGTAGCTTCCGAACCATTTCAGGGTGTTTGGGGCAACACCAGTTTTAGAGAGTTGGACAAGCAACAGTGTGTGATTCACTGTGTCAAAGGCTTTTGTTAGGTCAACAAAGGCTGCACCTACAATCTAGCCTTGATCGATGGCCTGTTGTATGAAGCTTGTGAATTCTAATAATGCTGTGGTAGTACTGTGCCCCTTTCTAAAACCATGTTGTTGTGGGCACTGGATGGAGTATGTGTCCAGATAAGCACCAAGCTGGTTGGTAACCATTCGCTCGAGCACCTTAGAGAGTGGAGGAAGAGTGGATATAGGCCTATAGTTACCCTGTAGGGAATGATCACCGGGTTTATACAGCGGAGTTATGATGGCCGTTTTCCAGGCATCAGGAAATTGTCCCAGTGTAAGAGAAAGGTTTAGAATCTTAGTTATAGGTAGGAGAACTTCATCTAGGGTTAGGGTGATAAGCTTAAGGTCTAGTCCGTCACTACTGTGTCTTGCGTTTTTTAGGACCTTAGCTAGTAGTTTTCTAACCAGGTTGCATGATACCCTTTTAAAATAAAAAGGGGGGTGCTCAGGACTATTTTCAGCACCATGGCTTGTGGAGTGGGCAGCATCATCATCATTGAAAAAGTCAGGTGGGAGAACACAGCTCAAATTGGTAAAAGCATTGTTCAAGGCATTAGCAATTTCCAGAGGGTCAGTGGTAGGGGTACCATTTTATGTTTAGCATTGTAGGCGATACTTTAGGTTTTTTGCTGGTGGCGTCATTTATATTAGACCAGAACATTCTGCTATCACCCCAGGAGTTGATAAGCATCTCCCTATGGTATTTGTCTTTTGCTTGGTGAGTCTCCCTCATGCAGTTGTTTCTAGCAGCTTTATAGGCTTGTAGGTCCTGCTGCTTACCAGTGGCTTTTGCACAGTGCCAGAGATGGTCCCGAAACTTCATCTGGGGAAAATAGCTCAAGAGTGATCCAGGGGTTAACCGTGCCAGAGACCATAATCTTTTTGAGAGGGGCATGCGTATCACAAGCACTGTTGAAAACCCTTATAAAGTGACAGAGGGCTACATTAACATCATTGGTTGAGTCCAGGATGTTCCAGTTTTGGGCACAAAGCTGTTGTTTTAGGAGGTCCAGGTGGCCCTTCTGAGAAACCTTCTGTAGATAGTTTGGGGAGGGGGGGATAAGGAATTTATTAGTCCAACTGCATGTGATTGGGGAATGGTCACTGATGGAGTCAGGGTGCACAGTTACATTGGAAAGGCAGTTAGGCTGGTTAGAAATTATCCATTCGAGGGTGGTGCTAGTCCCCATTTTATAGTTTATCCTAGTGGGTGTATTAACAAGTTGAGTTAGGTGAAGGGTTGTTATTGCATTCTTTAGTGAGTTGGTCACAGGTGACAGCCAGTTTATGTTAAAATCTCCCATGATAATTGTCTCTGTGAGGTGATTTTGTGAGCGGAGATGGTCAAGAAGACTGAGGAGACCAGTGGCCGGGTCTTTGGGAGGTATGTAGACTGAGAGTACTGATATTGTTTTATGGTGAGCCTCCAACAGCACTTTTATCACCAGTGCCTGGGTATTGCCACTGAGATCAGTTGGTGGCATAGCATACCCCTTTAGGGAATTTTTCAGAAATACAGCGCATCCACCCCCATGTTTGGTCAGCCTGTCCAGCTTGAATATAGTGTATCCAGGTATAGCTACTGCAGAATCCAGTATTTTCGGGGTCATCCATGTCTCAACGACAGATAGTATGTCAGGGTTGTGCTGAGTTACCCAGACATTCAGGACGTCAATTTTGCTTAAAAGGCTACAGATATTAATTGTGGCCAGTTTAATGGTACCTTGTTTAGGGCACGCATTGTAGGTGGGAGGTGCTTCAGGACCTGGATTAGGATGAATGTTTCCAGATAGCAGAAGTAGCATAAGGGCTATCCTGAGTAGGAGTTCTCTTCAAGCCTTGGAGAAACATATAACCTTCATGCAAACACAGTGAGGTTTTGTCTTTTCCCTGTATAAAACGAGGATGGTGTGGTCCTTAAGGACACATTGACGGGGATCTGATCCACCTGGGGGCCAAATATTTATAGGGGGCAGGATCATTGAGGTAGACCAAGGTCCTTTATTAATAGTGAAAAAGTTCCCAGATGAACAACCTATGCTGATGTGAAGGTTTTTCAAGATTTCAGTATTGGGTGTGTAAACCAAACTATGGCTTGTCTTGCTTGTGGGAGTGGGCAAAGCCAGAAATATGAGAATGGGAAAGGCACTCAATAAGAGTTTAAATTTGAGGCCATGGTTACTTAGAGAGTGAGCAGGGAGCGGTAGCTGTGTATCTTTGTGATGAGACAGGCCAGGATACAGAAAAAAAAAATGAAATAGTCCGTGTTGATCAGTATGTAGCCGATGGTAGAGGAGGAGTTGAGAAATGGGTGGGAACTATATGTATTTAATAGCGGCCGGGGTTGGTGTGGTGGTCTCTATGGCACAGCGGTAGGGTGACGGACTATGGTTTGTTAGGGCGTAATAATCTGCTTTATGGAAGAAGGACCCAGGACAAGAAGTGCTTAGGGGATAGCAGTGGGAAGAGAAATGCAACTTCCAAGAGTTGTTGCCCTCTAGTGGCTTTGCAGTATACTTTGCAAATGGAAAAGTAGACACTTGAAATGCTCTCCTAAGAGCTTTTCATAATTTTGTAATGGGGGGGGGGGGATTGTGCGAATTGCGCTATTTTTAGCCCAATACACACACACATTCTGGCCCCTCCATGCAGGACAATCCCACTCACATGCACTCGCAAAGATCACGACAAAAAAATGCCATTGAAATGAATGGACCCATTCATTTCAATGTGGTAGCTTGGCCACTTGGCTATGGTGGCAATAGTGATTTTGCAAGCCATGAGCTGAGCCAAGCCAAAGAATGATTAAAAAAGAAAAGTTCATAAAGTGGCATGAAACAGACGTCTTTATTGGCCAAACAGATGTCAGTCATTGCCCAGAGATACAGAGAGCGGCCTGGAATATGATCCATACTTGGAGCCCTGTTGCTGTCACTTGGATCTCCCGCCCCTCTTCCTCCTGAACTCTGAGCCCTCCCTTCCGAAACAAGAACCTCAGTAGAGACTCGAGACACACCTAAGAACTTGATCCCCATTGTGGCTGCTGATTCACTCCAGCAGCTGGCGTTTGACTCACTGTCTTCGATTACTGGCCTTGGATTCGAGCTGCAGGACCAGGAATTCTGGATGCTAAACTCTGCCGTCTGGTAGAATCGAGAACCACCGACCTAGGGATGTAAAGAAAGTGAAACCGTGAACAGAGGTGCACTGGGAAGGGAGTGACCCACCGCCCGCCCGAGTACAGACTGGTAAGCCTTTGCTCCGAGCCCCAGTGTGTGGATGGAAGCAGCTTGCCTTGCCTTTTTACTCGGATTTCATTATAAGGAAGGCACCGATCACTGGTGTGGCACAGGCAGCCTGCGGGGTGATAGGGGAGTTTATGTTGTAAATGTTACACTGGTTGAAACTGGCTTGAATCAGCATGCAGTGCTGGAAACTGAACTCTGTGTGCCCAGGTCGAGCACGAGTAGCTGCTGTAGGGGAGGTGGAGAGACTCCAATACAGATACAGCATGTGCTGTGCACAGCAGCTAGATTTACCACTGCAATGCGGACAACCCGGATTTGGGGCACTCGAGGGCCGGTCAGGGCAGAGGTGGATTGAACGGGGATGGCATGCTCTCCACCTACAAGGGGGGGAGGGGTAGAGTGTTTCCAGTCCCGGGCTCCCAGATGACCACGGGACGCACCAGCACCAGAGCACCAGCTAGTGCTGGCCTAGCAGCATGTGGCTACACAAGCGTCACCGCCCCAGAACACGCCCAAACACCAACAGTAACGTTAAAATCCTCCTGGCAAGCCCAAGATGCCCCCGTCCATAGCAGACCTGGTTCCTGCCGCAACCACCGAGACCTAGATCCGACAGAGCTAATGAGGGGACTCAAGGCTCCACATTGAGGGGTAATCCGGGGCACTGTGGCGGGGGCCAAGGGGTGGCCTCCGTGCCAAAAAGACACAGTATATAAATAAATAAATAATACTTGTAAACTTGAAGTCCCAGTAGCGATGTGCCCCCCACTTCCCCACCAAGTGTACTAGCAGTGGGCAGCTGATAGTAAAAGGGACAGTGCAGCTGGCAACTTGTCTGGGATTTCTTGCTTTTTAAGGAAATCCCCCAAAAAAATGCCTCCTCCCTCAAAAAATGTGGATCCCTCCCCCCCAATTTGGTAGACCTAGAGGGGAATTCCCCCTTGGAGCCGAAACCGAATTTTAATTTGATCTTAGGCTTCTCTTCATGCTGCAGGACTTTGACTATGTTTGGGTCATAGGATGTTGGTAAATATGTCTGTAGCCCCACAATCATCCACCTATAGGTGTAGTCAGACTCAAATGACCATGCCTCTTTAGACCTGGGGATGTATAATCTTGGCTTACAATGCCTTTTGTAAATTAAAGGATAAATATAAATAATTGTTTTTGTTTTTCTGTCTAACTGGTCCAGCTCATTCTGTAGAAAGGTAGCCTACTAGTGCCCTACAATGAGACAAAATCAGACTGCTTTCACAGCTTGCTATATACCCCTTTTAATGCTATCTATAGGCAGCTAATATTTTACCTGCTTTAGCGTAGCAAAAAAAGACACAATTTTCAGCAAAATCACTTGATACACATCTGAATTTACCCCAAAGTGGTTTTACTGCTGCATTACTTCAGGTTACAATTTTGTAACACTGCAGTTGCTACACCAGCATTTTTTTAGTAAGTTTCCCTGTCTGTAGGGCTGTGTTTTTGTCATGGAAAATGTTGGGTGAGGGATCATGGCATTGTCATGGTCAAATTATAAAAATCATGGAAATCAGAGTGAAGTCAAGAAAAGTCATGGATCTAGTGTGTTTCAAACAAATTTACCTCTATTTTTACATATTGTATGCAAGCATATTAGCAAAGATTGTTGTAAAAAAATTCAGTGTTGGGCTCTCCCAGTGACAGGAGGCTGCCATCATAGAGCTCAGGGCTCACATGCAAGCCCCAGAATTCCACATTGGGGCAGACGGGAGACGGAGCACATTGTTGTGGTGATGAGGCACAGAATTATGGGGCTGTCATTTGCAAATGCCAAAAACGATGATGTTTTGTGGGCAATGCTAAAAAGTATGGCATTGTCATAGAAGATTACAAAAATCATGGGGAAGTCATGGCAAATGGACAAAATTATAGAGTTCTCATAAAAATGGGAAAAAAAGCCGGCCTGGTGGTGCTGAGGGTTGAGGCGCTGAACGCCACACATCACACCATGCCGGGCTAGGGAGTGAGCTTGGGTTGCCAGGGGTCAGCGGGGGAGGAAAGGATTGAGTGTCCAGAGGACAGCTATCCTCTCCTGGGAGCGGGTGGTCTGTGGATCCCTGGCGTCAGCGACTCCCAGCAGAGGCTGAGTGTGCTACAGCCTGAGGACCACCTCAACGAGGGGTGGAGGTGATGGTGGATGCCACAGGCTGGGTGTGGGAACGCGCCTGTCTCTTCCTGGATGTCAGTGCATGTCTGCACCTCCGGGGGGGGGGTCACGCTCATGAAAGACGGAAACACCCTGCACCACCAATTAGACGACACTCGACCCCCATGCCCACCGCCGGATCCCGCCCACCTGGTCCCCTGATACTCTCTCTGCCTCTCGCCCTGCCCTACAGCCAGTTGGATTCAAGGAACACCAAAGAAAGGAGTTCTGCAAGGTAGGTGCGGGGGTCCAGAGTACTGCGGGTGGGGGGGACTCAGGATGTGGGGAGTCTCAGGCAGGCAGGAGTAAGCCGGGTCATCTGATGGAGTCTCGGTGGAGCAGCGACCAGAGGGAAACAAAAGTTAAAAGAAAAAAAAATTGGAAAAATCATGGAGTCCATTACTTCTGTGACAAAGATACAGTCTTAGCTACAGTATCTATATATCAATCTCTCTATATATTTCTACTTACCTGGATTCACATCTCAGTCCACAGTATGGCAGTTCTACTAAGCATGCTCAGGTTCCAGAAGCAGTCTCAAAGCTGAACAACTACCACCAAATCACATGTCCTCTGGTCTCTGCCCCCAGTGCCACTGATCTTTCTTTCCGCTGCCAAAAAAACCCAAACAGGCCCTCCCTGTAACAGCTCCTGCATGCGAAATAGGACTTGTGCAGTTTTGGTGTGTATTTGCAAGAGTTTCTGTTTGTTTAACATTTCTGAGGTGCTCCATGGTGTCACTGTCACTGGGAAGTCTTAACCTGTGGGTAAAATACACCCCTACTAAGGACACTGGCACAGTTCCAAAGCTCTGACATCAGCACAGAATGTTGGTGGCATGAGAGTTCCACAGTCTCTAACTGATCCCTCTTTCCGTACTAGTGTTAGGGATAGCAGCAGTTTTCAAGTTGCTCATGAACCTGACCGAATTCTTCGCAGTTTGTATTGTTTTTCTCTTGAAACTCTAGCAGGAAGAATACTGTTTTTTGTTGGGTTTTTTTGTACAGGCTGCACTCTAAATTCAATAGTGCTTGTCTTAAATTTAAATTGGCAAGACTGCTTTTTTAGTTTTTATTACACAAAAAGTCCTTTAAGCAGGGCCTGTTATCAAAGGATGTAGTCATACATATGTAACCCCTAGGTGGCGCTATCCCAAGGGCTACTACCCTTGCCTGCTTGGCTAGTAGCAGGTTAAGGGGCCTGGGTAATGAAACAGGTGCCTCCACCCAGAGGTCAGGGTCGTTAGTGGTCAAGCTAACCTGGGCACAGCCCTCCAGGACACTGTAACCCCGCTTCCCTTCTAATGGCCTGAACAATATACAATAACTACTTTCACAATGACCCTTATTCACCTGGCAATTATCCACACTGTTTGCACTTACCACCAGGGCTGGTTCCTCTAGCTTGACCCTGGGGACCCCCTGTAAAACAAGGTTAAGCACAGCAAATAGAAACAGTACAATACTTTTGGCACAAACTGGAACCACAGTCAGGTTAAATGCAAACAAAGTTAAATCTGATTTATTCAGGGGACTTGAACAAGGGAGGGGCGTAATCAGGTTGATTTGCTTAAAAGCTATATTAATCAGACAGTTATGCATGCAGTTCAGAGTCCCTACACAGTCACTCACTCTGGGTACCCAGATAGGAAAATGGTGGGCTAGCCAGGAACGTTGCAGCTGGTTGGGGCCCTGTGATGGAAGAAAGCAACATGCACAACACACACTATTTGTAATCCGGAGCCAGAGAGCTCAGTTTGAGAAAGAAAAGGCAACAAGACAATCAGATGACAACACTTTTAGATTTAGCTATTGTTGCAGGGAGCTACCCTGATGTTTACTCACGATACCCAATACTGGACACAAGCAGGATGAAATCGAGACTGCAGGCTGTTGAGCTGGAGTGCCGGGAGAAGCAGGGCGCACACAAATCACCGAGGCGTTGTTCCTGTTCTAGGTGTTGAGCAGGGGGCTGACCCCCAGGCCGGTCTCTCGTCAGTGACTTTCTCTGCGTAGCAGGTATTCTGGCTGGGCCAATGTAGCAGGGGCCCAGGCAAACAGAAATGGATATGGATTCAGTCCATGGAGCTGGATATAGCCTCCAGCAAGCAAAACACAGTTCAGACACACAGTGGGGAACCAAATCATGACCCACTATAAGCACACTGCACATTCACATGTAAGGAAATTCCACTGTACCAGGAAAATGGCTCTCCGGTCGCAGTTACAGAGTCTCTGCGCAATCTGGGAGTTCAGAGGTAGCTGGAAGTCCTGACAGGCCGATCGCATTCAGCAAATCCTTGGTCTTCTTCAGGTTAAAGCCTGGTCACAATTCAGTGGCTTAATTCGCTCTCCGCACAAGTTCCCTCTCAGGAACAGCAGGCAGGCATGCAGGCCAAACTCAGGCCTTTCCACAGTTCTCCCGCGTGAATCCACTATGGATTACTGCTTGAACTATCTCGAGCCATTACTTTTTCATTTCCCAACTCAGATCTAACTGAAACTGCAAGCAGTATGGGATTTTCCCCAAGATCCAAAAGGTTCGGTTGGCTGATCTGTCTGTCAGTCACAACAATGACTCCCCCTCCAGGTTATTTTAGGCGCCAAAAGCCCAAAACTACAATTCCTACAAGTTTTGGCCCCACCAAGCCCCTGTAGGCAGGCTCCATTATAGAGTCCCAAATGTACTGATTGGCCCATTTCAGCAGTCCAGGACCAAGATGATGGAAACAAATAGAATTGTCCATGCTGCAAAGAAGGCAGGTTAGAACAAACTGCAATATTATTACTACTCTTAACAAATGATCAGCAAACAAGTACATCTTCTAACAGAGTTCCCTCTCAGATTAATTATGATTGCAATCCAGGCAGCTCTTAAAGAGACAGTACACAGAGGCTATACAGGCACTCTCTGGCAATACATTTAAACTGTTAAAACGCAGAACACCAGCCTGGCAGTGAGCATTTAGGCACACTCAAGGAAGACTTTTTGGGAACCCCCATTTGTAAGGGGTTACACATACAAACATAGAATACTTAAAAATACTTCATACATACATACATATAAGCACACAGTACTTTACAGTACTTCATACATACAAACATACAGTACTTTACAGTACTTCATACATACAAACATACAGTACTTTACAGTACTTCATACATACAAACATACAGTACTTTACAATACTTCATCCATACAAACATACGGTACTTTTTCTCACAAATGGCTTCATGGGTGGAGGTCCGTGTGAAGTGCCACTTTCATTTTATTGCCACACACGAGTGGTAAGACCTTCGTAAGTAACTCATGGTTTCACCACTCATGAGTTATGGATCTTACTACTCACGACTGAAGATAGATGCCTTATTTCACCACAACCCATTATGTAGTCTCTGTTTTATAAAATGCGATCATGCTGGCGCATCGGCGCAGCAGTGGGGCTGATGCTTGTGGTGCTGGCAACCCAGGTTCAGGAATGAGCCTGGGACATCAGGGCCGGCTGGGGGGAGGATCAGGTGCCACTGTGGATGCTGTTCTCCGGGGAGGGAGGGAGGCTGCGTCACCCTGCTCTTTTAGCACCACCTGCAGGAGTACAGGCGGTAGTGTAGCAGACGGCTATGACAGTGAGGATGGTTGCTGCAGAGCTCCTGACAGGATGCATACCCTTCTGCTGGGATAACAGTCCTTGAGCCGGCATCTCTGCAGTGTGAGTCCAGCTGTCGAGGGCAACTTAAAGGGGTAAATCCCCTCTGGCTGTCTCCATGATGGCCAGTATGGCCAGAAAGATGGTATATATCCACCCCAGACAGACTGGGGTGCAAAAACAGAGTCATAAAAAAATAAACAAAATGGGATCTTACTAATTCTGCTATAATTATGTTGTGGTTTATGCAAGGTGATGGTCCTCCAGAAATTGCTACCTTAAAACAAAAATGGGAAGAGGAGGCAGGCCTCCCTATCATAGATAAGGCCTGGAGAACTAGTTTGGGAGAGGGGTTGGAGGGTCATGGCCTCTCCAGTGTGGCAGGAATATAAGTGGAAATGTCCCTCCAGATTCTTCCACACTGCCACTGTCACAGCACACTTCCAAGCTGGCAACACTAACTTATGCTGGAGGGGTTGTGTGGCGGGATCCCACTTCCACATTTTTTGGTCCTGCCCCAGGACGCTGCATTCTGGAGGGGGATCTGTGAGATGATTAGCGGTCTCGGGGGGGGGGGGGCATTCCACTAGATTTCCAGTACCTCTTCCTTGGAATGCCCTTGCTAGTGCTTAGTAACCAGAAGCAGCATAGAATCATTTGCCTGGCAGCAGTGAAGGAAGTCGCAGTCAGTTGGTTGAGGGACTCTACTCCCAACCTAAATTCTTGGATCCAAAGAGTGGACAATATGAAGATGGCCAAGGAGTTAACTGCTCAACTGAGACTTACGCCCCATGGGTGACTAGAGGAGCTTTGCCAACCCCTGGAGCAGATACCGGTGAAGACTCCCAGGGGTGATCCCACTAACAGGGTGTGCTCTTGACAGACAATGGGCCGGGCACCTTCTCCCCCTTGCCCCTGGTCCCCTCTCATGCACAGCACTCCCTAGGTACTTTTGTGTAGCAGTGTCTTTAGTTTTGTCATGGTTGGTGCCATTACCTTAAGAGTGTATCTGCACCTTGTGATGCTTTACTTGTTATCAGTAAAGCTGTTTAAAAAAATATTATATGTTTTGGTTTGGTGGGCCATATACCTCATTGCCCCATTTGTTCCCACCTGTCCCCACCCTGATCTTCTGGGTGGCTTCTCCTGGACATCTAGCTGTCAGCGCTACTCTACGGGTTGATGATAGGGGATTTATGAATGCCAGGCACTTTTTAAAGTCTTAGGAGTTTGAAGTCATAAGTCTCTATGACATCACCATCTATTGCTTTGGAAATAACAGTGGTCTCACACAAGATTATAATTTCAGTGGAGGGAGGGAAAAGCAGTATGAACAGTAAAGGGCAATAAATGTTATGATTTTCTCAGCAGCTACAGATCTCTTGAGGGACCAACTGTGATGTGTACACAATGACTGTTTTCTGTTTTGCATTCCCAGGTACTGATGTACAGTGGGCAGCTGGATGTCATTGTTGCTGCACCCCTGACAGAGCGGTTTCTGCCTACCGTACCATGGTCCAAAGTGGAGGAGTACAAAAAGGCCGACAGGTTCTTTTGGAAAGTTCATCCTAGTGACACGGAAGTGGCTGGCTATGTTCGCCAAGTTGGGGATTTCTATCAGGTGTGGAAACATTTTTTTTTTTTTTTGGGTGGAGAGGGGTATAGTGAAAATAGAGGATACACAGATGCTGGAAAACTGAAGTCCAGATGGTGACAGGAAACTAGATATTTCCAATACTTCTATCAACCAAATGTCAGAAGAATGGCTCCATTGTGTGGTCACTTTGATGGCAGCTCCGCACATGTGCACAATATGGTTGTAATGAAAGATAGTAAAAGAGCCAGGAGATTAGCTTGCACTGATACAGCAGGGGATATCTATGTTTCTGTGTACCTGGCATTAACATTTTAGCTCCTCAGTGTGTTGATAAAACATTTATAAGTAATGTGCTAATAGCTTTCTTACCCTAGTGTAAGGTAGGAATATTCTATGATGTTTAGAGGCACTCTAAACTCTAAAATTCTTAGTTCCAGTTGTGTCCGATTGATCAGATATGTTGTTAATTGCGGTCACAGTAAGGATTCTTGCATCTGATTCAGCCCTTAGTACATGCATGTTTGTATGGTTTTCATCACAGTAGGAAAATCCCCACCTCCCTTTTCCCTTTGGGGCTGCGCCAAATTTAAAACAAAAACACTCCAAATTGTTCTGTGTCGAAGACTATCATACTGTGTTACTTAAAGTCCTGACCAGAACAGCCATACTGGAGTTAATATTCTTTCTCCGTTGAGTATTTTTGTTTCTAGCACTGTGCTAATAAGCCTAGCCCCTAGAAGCTTCTTCAGAAGGGAGGAACAATAGTTAAACCTCATTGGGAGAAAAGTGCTAACTTTCTTAATCTGCTGGCATTTGCATACAGGGAACCAAACTATTTTTCTCTGCTCTGAGGGCACAAATTGTGAGACTTATTTACATAAGGGATGCTTTACAAGTCCTTGGCACAGAGTAACCCAAACATTTACTTGCCCCCCCCACCCCCCAAAAAAACTGCTGATACTCCTCAGCATGTTCTGTACAAATCTTCTCTCCAGTTCAGCTGCAGAAGGCTCATCGTGGGCACGTCTCCTGGCTCCCCATCTCCCCGGCGGTGGCAGGCTCTTTTCTCCTCCTCTGGCGGTGCAACCCCCTGACATCATGGCACAAGGCGCCAGCGTCCACGCTGTACAAGCGGCCGCCATCCCTACATTGGGGCTTGCGGTACTCGAGCATCTGCTCGAGTCAGGCAAATCCGGGCATCAGCGTCTTCCCTCCCCAGAGAAGGCTGCAGTTGCAGAAGGCTCATGGAGCTAGGGTGGGTGGTTCTGGTGGCAGACATCTCGTGCCAGAGTGTGCTGTTGTAACATGGGGAGGAGTTCTGTGAGAGTATCCAGGGGCAGTGTTTCTCAGATGATGCCACCGTGGTGGCATGCAGCCACCAGCATAATTGTCATAATTGTGTGCTGCTACAGAGCTCTTCGGGGCCTCAGTTGTAAATGTAAAGGAATATACAGCTTTGTACTTAAAGGGACACTGTCAGCCCCCTTAGGTCTGAAAGTGTCCCTAGTTTAAAAAACGTATTTTATGATTGGCAAAATTCTGTAAAGATTGTTGATGTAGCTGGTAGTTTGATTCTGACTCTTATTTTATTTAAAAAAGTAAAAAACAGACTGCCCAACATAATGGTATTATCACAAAAAAAAAGGTTTGTTTACATTCCTTGATCAACTTCAAATGCATCTTTCCTGGACTTGGGAACACCCACAAAACAGTCTACCCCCTCACGATGCAGTGGGTGTTTATGAGGCTACTGCCTTTTGAGTGACTAAACTGGATGGGTGTGTTTCTAATGCTCAGAAAGTATGCAGTAAGAACAGAACCAGGATTGTAAACAAAAATGAGGTTGTTTATAAATATACATTGCCACGTATTTCAGTTCTACTAAACAAGGAGACAGACAAAACAAACAGCAACATCAGTGAATTTTAGAGAGGGTAAGCAATCATAAAATGTGGGGTTTCATCTAGAAATAATATAATGAAAAACAGGTTGACAGTGTCCCTTTAAAAAAAGGAAAAAACGTGAGACATACATTTCAAGTGAAAATACATCAGGGACTTGTACGTAATGTGAAACTAATTATTTTTTTAATATAGGGGAGTTTGGGGTATAACAGTGGGGTAGATCTTGGGGCCTGGATATGGTGCACTATCCACACTTCTGGCAGTTTTCCTTTCACTGAAGGTTCAGCCGGAATGTCTTCAATCTAAGCTCCTCCCACCCAGCCAGGTGGTATACTTGTCAGCTCTGCCCCGTGACATCAAATCTTGCTTTCTGCTGGAAGAGTCAGGTCTCCTCCTTTGCAGCTCTAGGTTCAGTGTAGGCCCCAATTGTTATTTCTACTTTCGCCATCAATGTTTGTATTCTTACTTCAAGTTTCTTCACTCCACTACCACAGAAGATCGTAAAGAAGCCCGGTCCGATCCTGGCATTAAGCAGTGCGTTTCTTGCAGCCAAAAGATGTCCCAGACAGACCTGCACTCATTGTGCGTTTACTGCCTTGGGACAGAGCAAGATGCTCAGGCCTGTGGCCTTTGTAAATCCCTCCTGCCTTCGTCGCTAGAGGATCATTATGCCTGCCTCGGTCAGCCGAATGAACAGAACTCCCTGGTCTGCTTGAACGACGTGCGCGCAGCGGTTTCCCCGGCAGTGGGTTTGGCTATCCACTTGCAGCCATGGAAGAGAAGGCAGCCCAGGCAGCGGCGGCTGCTTCCTCAGCATCCACGCTGCTCCTGATTGGGGCCAGCATTGGGCCATCCTTCACAGACACATTCAGAGAAATGTGCTAATCTCTTCAGCCACTGGGGAGGGCGCTTCCTGTAATGACAAGAAAAAGGTGAAATAAATCCTGCCAATGTTCGTGGGACTGGAAACAAACATGCTCTTCCTGCTTCTGTGATTCCCTTGACCCCTTGACAACCATCGAGCCCTCAGCTTTGGCCAAGCCAGTGTTGATTGATGGTCAGGCCAGTAGCTCCACAGTACGCCTGTCGGGCTTGTTGTTGGTGACACAGGCCAACCAGCCGGTCAAGATCTTTCTCAACCTGGTTGACCCATTTTCTTTTTTTTTTAAATCACTCTTTATTCGCCTATCCCCAGCCTGCCACCCCAACCCATCTGGGGAGACAAGGCAGACATCCCACTGCCTGACACCCTACCCAGAGCGGTCCACAAGACCCATGGAGCCACGGTTTTACCCTCTGGGCGGGGACGAGGTGGGGGCATCATAACCCTGAAACTTACGTTGCATCGGTCTGGGTCCGTTGGGTGGGTGCAGGCACATTGTGGGCATGTCTCCTGGCTCCCCATCTCCCCGGTAGTGGCAGGCCTTTTTCTCCCTCCCCCTACAGCGTGCCCCCAGCATCATGGTGTGAGGCACCGACGTCCACCCGATGTACAGCGTCCGCCCATCCCCTACATTGGGGCTTGCTGTACTCCAAGCCTTAAGCTCAGAGTCAGGCAGAGTGCGCGGGCATCGGCCTCTTCCCTCCCCAGAGAAGGCGAGCTGTTGTGGGAAGCTCAAGCCTATCTCCCCCCCCCCAGTCGACCCACCAGCGAACCGAGTCCACTCCCGAACCTGGGTCGCCAGCGTGGTGTGGCGTCCAGCGCCTCAGCCCTCAGCACCACCGGGCCGGTGAGGGGATTGAGGATGACTTGGTCTCGAGAACTCCAGTCCTTTTGACCCATTCCCAGGAGGGTTGGGAGCAGTTGGTACACCAGACTGTCTTCTCCCAGGGGTTACCCCCTTCTAGGGTCCCGAGGGAGGAGCCAGTGCATGTCCTGTTCATGGCCCCTCCACCCACTTCTCCTCACCATCGACGCTGCAGTTGTCAGTCGTGATAAAGGTCTTGGTCGAGATTGCGGTTCAGGGACTCCTCGCATTCTGGCACTCAGCCTTCAGCCCAGAAGTGCCGTTGGCGTTCCTCTTCATCTTCAGATGATGATGAGAGGCTCCATTGCAGACTATATCAGTGCTGTGAGAAACTGATGTGAGTCCTCGGGCAGGGTAGACCCCTTCCCCAGGCCCCCGCGCTTTCCTGGTCACCTCTGCTCCGGCCTGCCTTAGTCCTGCCATGCCTGGTATCTCCAACACTGGCCTCTCCACCAGTTCAGGTGCAACCACCGCCCAGGCAGCCTTCACAGGGAGCCCCTACAAAGGCCTCCCTCCCAACTACTGGCCTTTCCAGTTGACTGTCAGTGGAGATCATCCATTCAGATGAGTCCAGGGTGCTTCATGGGGAAAAGCAGCTGAGGGCAGTCTTTGAGGAGTCTCCAGACTCTGATGGGTCCTACATGCAATCTTTGAGGACCCTGACTTCAACTGTGAATTGGCTGAAGCACTGACCACTGAACACGTGCAGGTATCCTTCAGGGATTTGCTCCATTTGATCTCCGAATCAATGGAGATCCCCTTGGAGCCAGTCCAGAAGTCGGCCAGGTACCTCCTCATGGAAGTCCTGTATCGGCATGATTCCCCAAGGGTCACCTTCCCAGTTGCGGAGGATGTTCTGATACCTGCACTGGAGCTCTGTCAGCATCCGGCCTCCTGTGCTGCACCCTTGGCCGGTATGAGCCTGAAAGTATGCAGTCCCGACCGGCTCCCTGTCCGGTTCCTCGGACCACCCCTCGGCCGAGGGGTGGATGGCGTACTCCATCTTCCGTAAGACTGGCAGTGTCAGAGATGTGGACAATCCCCCCTCCCTCCCCTGATAAGGAGCCCAGGAAGCTGAACCACACAGCCAAGAAAGTTTTTCTGTGTCTTCCCTGGGTCTCTGTCAGGCATATTACACATTGCTGATGGCCAACTTTGGACACACCTGATGGACGTCCTCGACCATGTCCTCCCCCGCCTTTCTGTGGGTTTGAAGTCGACGGTTAAGGTGGTCAGAGACCAGGGCCAAGTGCTGGCCAAACAGCAGCTTCAGACAGCTTTGGACATCAGAAACTCTTGTGCCTAGTCCTTGGCAGCAGCAGTCATGATGCGTCGCAGGGCGTGGCTGTGGATTTCCACCTTTATGTCAGACACCTAGCACAAATCGGCCATTGTCCCCTTCTTGAGCACCATCCTTTTCGGTCCTGGGGTGGATGGGAACTTTTCAAGGATGGAACAGTCCAGTGTCACCCTCAACTCTGTGACGTCTTCTCAGAAGGACCAGTTGGGAAAGCAGCCAAAGAAAAGCCCTTTCGGGTTTGTCCCTTTCCATTCCAGCAGCCCCAGCTAGGGCAATTGCAAGTCTGGTGATCTAAGCCTAAGTTCACCAGCCAGGGTTCCAAGAAGCCCTGGGGTCAGGTCAGTGGGGCCCCTTTGGCAGCTGGTGCAGGTGCCCCCTTCAAGGCTGCTCAGGGACGGGTCAGGGGGTGTGTGCCTCCCGCCCATCCAGTCCCTACTTCACCTCTAATATGGGGTCAGCTTTGCAATTTCTGGCATGCCTGGTTTGCCATCACCTCGGACGGATAGGTGCTAGAAGTGGTGGGCAGCGGATTGCCTCTTGACTTAAAGACTCTTCCACCATACCGAGCCCACACTTCACTGGAGTCCATGGTGTCACAGGACATGCTGTCTACCCTCAGGGAGGACATCAATCAGAGAAAGGAGCCATAGCCCATGTCCTGGATGCTATGGCTGGCCGAGGGTTTCATGTCCAGGTATTCCCTGTTCCCCAAGTGGATGGGGGGTTGGTGCCCCATACTGGATCTCCACAGTCTCAATCAGTTCCTGAGGAACTACAAGTTCTGGATGGTAACTCTGAACCACATCATTCCATCCCTGGAGCAGGACATGTGGTTCTGCTCTCTGGACCTCCAGGGTGCCTTCTTCCACATTCCAATTCATCCATTCTACTGGCAGAAGCTCCAGATCTTTCATCGAGGAAGGTTCCTGCAGCAGGCCACACCAGTAGGACTAAGTCGGCAGATGCTAGGACCACAAAGAAAACATCTAGCTAACAGTTTACCACGGGGGGACTGCCCCCTGCCAACATCAGTCAACTGATGTTAGCACAGCCTATATAGGAGGGTGGTCCCCCATACCACCTCAGTTCTCTTCCCGACATCAACCTGTGTACGTCGGACCTTAGCGGATGCCACAGATACAGTCGACTGCTGTTTACTGCGCTTTTTTATTTTTCACTTTTTTAACTGAGAAACATCGAATTCTTCAGCGTTTTTTTGATGAGTTTGTCATCTCCACCAGCCTTGTCTTACGACAACTCCACTAAGTGTGCCTGTGGGAAACGGATTCCCAAAAAGGATGGCCACTATGCATGTCTGATCTGACTAGGCCTCAGCCACGACACCGAAGCCTGCCAGCATTGCCAGAAGTTCAACCATGCCTCTCGGAGATGTTGTTTGAAAACACTGGAGAACCATCTTATAAAGCAGAAGCTGGTCATCATGCAAAAGGAGCTGCAAGCCAGAAGTTCTGCGGCCTCGCCAGCCCAGTCCTGTGGAGCCAGTTTCCAAAGGAGGTATACTGCAAATCAGCAAGATGGGGGGGGGGGGGATGCACGAAAAAAAGGTGAGCCAAACCTGATGCAAATAGTCCAAAAAAGATCAGCACTCCATAGGTTCAGAGGTCCACTCACTGGCTGGATTTTTTTCAAAATTTATTGAAGTGACAACATAATAACACACCAGTGTAGTGAAAATGCTCACTGGCCACAAAATACCCTGGCTCTTCGGGTCTTCACTGATGGGGCGAGCTATCAGGAGCGTTTCAGAACATTTTATAGTGTGCTCAATTACTAGGTGACTCTATTCAAATTCATTAATCAATCACCAGACCCATGTAAGAAACATTTAAACAATAAATATAAAAAAGACACCACTTTGAAATTTAAACAGCTAAAAATTAAAAAATAAAAAGCAGACAATCACTGATTACTGTCCTCTATGAAATTCCTAAGTCTCCATGGGTAATCTCATGGGGGTAAATAAACCCTAATTTGTATGTCAGCACATCTTTTACCAGTCTCATTTATATCACAGCACTTTGCTTTATTAGGGCGCTTAAGTACCACAGGAATCCGAGAGAAGGGTGTTTGTGATACTGAGTCCAGGCACATCTGTACTCACAGACACCATCGGTTGGTACAGCAGAGAGAGCCAGAGTAAGAAACTGGATACTAGTTCCTGAAAGAAAAAAAAACAGAAAAAATCAAATATACATCTTAGTGACTTTATATAACACTTTTATCTGTATTATTTACCATTAATGTTTTAATCTAACTCAGTGCATTTTGATTGCAGATTCTAAAGAGGGAGAAGAAATAAAGATGAAAATAAAAAATAAACATAAGAATAAATACAAAAAGGGCTTAAAGAAGGAAGAGGGGTTCAAATCAAGGAACGTGGGGTGGGGGGAAGCTTGGAGGGAAGAAAGAGATCACCAGAAGGGAGATCTTAGTACGTGAATATCAAGATTCAGAATCCAAAAAAGTACAATGTTCATTCTAGAAGGTGTGGTTTTAAGTCCCAGTTCTCATTCAAACTGAATGGTTTTACACTTTGTAGTGTGAAGATCCAGTAGCTCTCAGTTTAAGGAGCTGATTAGGTCTGTTTCCACCCTTTTTCATTGATGGAATGTGTTCCAGGCCCATGAACGTCAAGCCTGCTGGGTCACTATTGTGATATTTCTGGAAGTGAATACCCACAGGGGTATCTTGTCTGGCATTCTTAATAGATCTAATGTGTACTTGCATCCTTAATTTTAATACTCTAGTTGTACAGCCAACATAAATTTTATTACATTCACACCACGGTGCATAAATCACAAACCGGGCATCACATGTTATTGTGTTTTCAATTCTTACTGAAATATTAACTAATGGATGCTGAAATCTCCTTTCTTGTAATGCAAACTCACATATATTGCACTCTGGCACTTAAAGAAGCCCCCAACCTGTTTAGGTAGCCACATACCTGCTGCTGTCTCTGTTTTAACTGGCTGTAATCTACTGTGGACTAATTGCTCTTTGATGGTAGGTCGCAGCCTTTCCAAAAGTTATTCTGGGCCTGTCTCCTACTGCTTGTAAGACTCTACTATCCCCAATAATATATTCCAATTATTGTAGATTACACTACCAACTTTCCCTGCAACATTATTTTATTCAGTAATAAAGGACACCACTTTGTTGACCTCCTGTGCTTCTATTCTCAGTGAGTTTTGGTTCACTAGCTCTTCTCTATCTCCCATCAAGGCTTTGCTTTTTGCTTCCTGTGGAGCCTCTTCTTCTTCTCATAAAGAGAAGTCTGGGAAGCACAAACACCGAGATAAACATCGGGAATAGGCTCGGTCAGCTTCTCAGTTGCTGTCACCCCAAGCCTTCGGACCACGGGGCAGTAGTCCTTCAAGAGGAGGTCAGCCCCACTAGCCTCCCCTATTCTTCTGGGCTTCTGGTGGTTCAGCCACCCACCCTCATCTCAATCTCGGATGGTGGTTCCTTGGGGCAGGGGACTTCGTCTCCCACCCTCCAGCCCCTGATGCTCAGGCCCTAATCTTCCATGGGCTCTCAACCAGGTTGCTCGGACAGTCTTAGTTCTTCAGGTGACAGCTCTTCCACCACCGTTACCCCACAAACCCTGGCGTGGCCTTCATCAGCTCCCATCCTGGGGCCATCGTCAGTCTGGCCAGGTAATTCCCGCTGCAGGTTGATGCCATCTCTTCCTTTCCGGCATCACCTCTGCCTCATTCTAGGGGGTCTCCTTCCCCCCAAGCGCTGGCTTCTCCTGTAGGGCTGGCATCTGCAGACCCATCACCAGGCTGCGCTAGGCTGGTTCCTGCTGGACCGCCGCCAGTGCTGTGCAACTCCAGTCTTTGGGTCCTGCACCGATGTCACCACTGTCGCAGCTTATGCCACAGCTGACATCCATTGGCCCATTGCTGAATCGCTGCCCAGCGCCAAGTGGGCCAGTGCCAGGGTACTCTTTGCCGGCTCCTCAGCCGACATTCCCCGACCTGCCGTCTCTTCCATTCCTGCCAGTGTATAACATAGCACCCCAGGTGGACTGTCATGCCCTTTTTTTTGACGTGGTGGGCTTTCATACAGAAACAGACCCCTGCTCCTCATGACCTGCATCCAGCATCCCCCCACTGCTCTCCGCAGGACCCACAGCCCAGGAATTCTGGTTGGGCTGGTCCCATTGAGCCCCGCATGTTAGGGTCTTCAGATTCATGACCTGACGTTGGTTCAGGCTCTAGAAGGGATGATCACTGGCCTCTGATGCCAGTCCTGGACAGTGAGACTACAGAAGATGACTCCAAATCTTCAGGGTCTTCTTCTTCTGTGTGTGAATCTTCAGAGGGGGAGGACCAGGCTAAGAAGCAGAATTTGATGGCAGAGCAGGACTGCTTGGACCGCGTAGTCTACCCATTTCCCTTCCTACTGTATAAACTCCAGATCCTATTTTATATGTAGCTTACCTTCTCCTTCCTACCACTAGGGTTGCCTTCTGCCTGTCCCATGCATTCTTGAATTCACCTATCGTTTTTGGCCCCATGAACCCCTCAGGGAGGTTGATATTCCTGGGCTAAAAGTCTCCACCACTTATTCACACTAATGGGAGTATGCCGGAGGTGCTAGGACCCCGTGGGATCCAAAAATCTTCAGGAGGGCTGGCACTGGGATAGGACCGCGTATGCACGAGGCCACGTGACTAGGGCCAGCGCCATTGGTACCGACCCCACATGCCTACCCCCTCACCTTTCTCCCTGCAGAGGCCGGCATGAGTACCGCTTTCCTTCCCCCCCTTTCTTCAGGTATAGGGCCATGAGCGGTACAGATGCCACATGTGGTGCCAGTACTGTATCTGGTGCCAGTGCCGTGGGTGATGCTGAATTCCTCAGTGCAGATCTGGGCATCATCGTCTCCCATAATCCTGGCCTACACCTGCATTCTGAAGGTGGTTCTGGGATACAAGTGGATCTTGCTGAGTCTCTCCCTGTCCTGCTTTGTTAAAGACGTAATGGATGACTCCTTTTATAGGCTGGAATGCAAGCCTTCTGTAGCAGCGGAGCCTGTGATGGAAGATCTCTCTTTCCAGTCTTTCCTCAGGGATGAGGGGTCCACCATTGCATTTAAGACTCCATCTGTGGACCATAGCCGATTTCTACATCCTCAGTACGAGTATATCCTGTGGAACACACTTAAATCAATGGTTGAGAGCCTCCCGGAATCTTAACGCTCCATTATCAGGGGCATATAGTCCAATAATCAACTGAAAGCTTTTGTGGATGCCTAAAACACTGCCTCTGGGCAGCTGCCACTGGAATTTGTAGACAGCGACTCCAGCAGGTGATTAACATCCCTTTGATGGTGCTTATCTGTTTGCCCCTCAGGTTGAGCTCTGGAGATCGCGCAGAACATCAGGGCTGCCATTTAAACAGCCAGGCTGGCTCCTGCTGCACCTCAGAGGGACAGGAACCATTGACATTTTCATATTTCATAACAGGCAGTCCTTTCGAGGTAGAGGCTGAGGAGCTTTTATCAGGAACCAACTACTCAGCTGTGAAGAAAGTGCTGCAGAGGGCACAGGGCCCGAAAGCGCCCTGTACCAACCTCTGTGGATGTGGCCCAGGTTCCACCTCAGCTGTTTGAGGTGGATGCCTCTTAGTGGTCGTGGTGGTGGGGCATCTGACTCTGTTTTACAACCAGTGGAAGTCAATTTCAGCAGACCTATGAGTCATCAGGATTTTCTGAGAGGGATACTCTCCCAGTTTCGCAGATATTTCCCCAGACCTTCCACCCTGACGGCAGCTCAGTCTGTTCACCTCTTAGTCAGACCTTCTTACTTCTGAGATACGGAAAACATGGCATTCAAGTCTTCACTACCCGGATAATTGGCGCCTAGCCATCCCATCCGGGCAGGAGACGCAGGAAGCAGTTGCCACATCTTCTCAGCTGCTCACTTCTGGGAGGGGGGGTGTTCTGATTCAGGGAAGGTGCCAGATTCACCTTCCCAGCAGCTCCTCTTCATAGAAGCCCTCCTGTATACCTTCCAGAGGATGGGAGAAACAACATCTTCAGATGGCTGTTACATCACGGAAAATGACTCTGTTTGAGCCCCTTTTGATTCAGTGGATGCTGGCACTCATGGCATTATACCCAGCAAGCAGTGGTCTCCGAACACGCACCTGCAATCCTCCACATAAAGTGACAGAGCCTCGGACAAAATCACTCTCAAGGTAGATGCAGTTGGGCTAGTTTCTGCAAGGTGAACTTCTTACCTTCTAAAATCTCAGATCACCATCGCCACAGTCACACTTCTGATCAGTTGGGGAGCTCTCTATCAAGACTTCCACACTCAGGTATGAATCCAAGAGGAGCCTCATCTTCTCATAAATTTCTTAGAGATGAGAGCTGTCTCATACCATCCAAGTCCTGAAGGATGTCCTCTGCCACAGAGTGATCCTCCTTCAGACAGACGACAAAGCTGTGATATATTACATCAACAAGCAGGGTGGAGCGCTCCACTGCCCTCTGTGCAGGGAGGCCATGAGGATGTGAGAGTGGTGCCTTGAGCAGGATGCGTCAGTTCAGACATTGTGCAGTCGCTATTCTATGAGTGGGGCAGTCCGGACTTGGTCCTTTTTCCGTCCCCTCTCAACTCAAAACTGCCTCTATCCTGCTTCAGAAACCCAGAACCTGGTGTATTCTGTCAGGATGCATTCAGACTTCAGTGGACAAGATGCTTCCTGTACGCTTTCCTCCTCTTTCCTTAGTTTAGAGGGTGTTGCTCAAGTTGGAGGCACAGGGGTGCAGGATGATTCTCATCGCCCCATACTGGCCTCGACAGATATGATTTCCATTGATCAACAGACTGTCAGATGTTTCCCCCAAGGCAGCTCCCTCTACGAGTAGACCTTCTGACACAGGGACCTTTGGTCCATCCTAGTCTGCACTCCCTTCATCTCCATGCCAGGCTCTCTGAGGAGATAGAAGTGGAGAGGTTTTAGGTATTCCAGACAGTCGCAGAAATCTTCTTAGCCACACATAGGCCTTCTACCAGGAAGGCTTATGCGGATAAGTAGACATGCTTCTCCATCTTGTGTGCAAAGTCACGTCTAGACCCTTTCGGTTGCCCACCAAGTAAGTTGTTGGAGTGCCTCTTGGACCTGTGGAACACAGGTCTGCAGTACTTGGCCATGAAGGTACACCTCTGCGCATTTTCGGCCTATCTTGAGCCAATGCAGAACATGTCACTGGCTCAGTTACCATTAGTCAAGAGATTCCTAAAACGTATCCTACACACTAGACCCCCAGTCAGTAGACTGGTGGCCGCATGGGATATTAACCTGGTGCTAGTTTACTCACCCATAAACCCTTTGAGCCGCTAGCTACCTGTAAATTGGAATGTATGACCTGGAAGACAGCTTTCTTAGTGGCTGTCACTTTCACTGGCGGGGTCCCCAATATCCATGCTTCGATCTCAGTCCCCCTTGCACCATTTTTCACGAGGACAGGTTGGTACTCTGTACTCATCCTAAATTCCTACCCAGAGTTGTTTCGGACTTTCACCTCAACCAGCCTTTGCTTCTCTGGATGTTAAGAGGGTTCTGCAATTCTATATCGACAGAACGAAAGAGATGCACAAACCAAGTAACTCTTGTATCTTTCAGCATACCTCAACTGGGTCAGTCTGTTGCCATTAGATGTATTTCTGCATGGTTAGTAGCATGTCTTCGACACTGCTAATCCATGGCGCAGTTCAGGTTGGAAGGCCAGGTTCACACCCACTCTACCAGAGTGTTTCAGCTTCCCTGGCAGAGATTCGTAATGTACACGTTGCAGACATCTGCAAGACAGCAACTTGGAGCTCAGTACATACGTTTGTGAAGCACTACATTGTAGATGTCCATGCTAGACAGCTCACTTTCTTTGGCAGGACAGTCCTTATGGATGTCTGTCCTGAGTGAGCTCTATCTCCTGCCGCCCTACTCAGGGGATTGATTTTTAGCTCAGTACTCTCCCATTAGTGTGAATGAGTGGTGGAGACTTTTAGTCCAGGAAGATTTGGAAATTGCGTACCTACCGTAATTCTTGATCTTCGTGGATGAAGTCTCCACCACTCACTCACATGCCCATCCACCATCCCCCGAGCTCACTCATTCTGTTCTTGGTCTTCACTTCCTTGTTAGTCGGTCTATGAAGACATTGTTGAATTGATCCTTCTTACGTGAGTCGTCTGGGACATCTTATGCCCGGAAGTTAGGGATAGGTTTTTTTAAGTTGGTTTATGATGCGCCTCCTCAGTCAAAAAGATGCTGAGGCGGTTGGAGGGTTGACACCAAGATAGCCAATACAGCGTGAGCAAGTCTCGTGGCGCCATGCATCCACTGTCCTATCCCGGCTCCGGCGCTTCTGAAGATTTTTTGCTCTAGCGGGGCCTTAGCGCCTCCGGCATACTCCCATTAGTGTGAATGAGTGGTGGAGACTTCATCCAAGAAGATAAAGAGTTACGGTAGGTATGTAATTTCCATTCCCATGCATCCACCACACTTTCCTTGAGAAAAATACTTCCTCATGTTGCCCCTGAGTCTTCTCCCCTCGAGCCTTATAGTGTGACCACTTGATCTTGCACATCTCTTTTTTTGAAGGATGCTGCCCTCCTGATCTTTGTTTATCCCCTGAAGTACTTAAATGTCTTTATCATATGCCCCCTCTCCCTCCTTTCCTCCAGGGTATACATATTGAAGTTCTTTAGCCTCTCCTCATAAGGTTTCTGGTGTAGTTCCTGCACCATTTTTGTTTCCCTCCTCTGGACTGCCTCCACCCTGTCTATGACCTTATGGAGATCTGGTCTCCAGAACTGGACACAGTACTCCAGATGAGGTCCCACCAATTCTCTGTACAGTGGTATCGCCACCTCCTATTTTCTACTGGTGACACCTCTCCCAGTGTATCCCAGCATCCTTCCGGCTTTACTCACTGCCTTCTCACATTGCTTGGCTACCTTTAGATCATCTGTTATGACTACCCCAGGTCCATTTCCTGTTCGGTTGTCATCAGTACCTCCCCCCTTCCCATCTTGCATTCCTCTCCTGGGTTTTTGTTCCCCAAGTGCATGATTTTGCACTTCTTTGCATTAAGTGTAAGCTGCCAACACTCTTGACTACTCCTCCAATTTGCCTATGTCCCTTCTCATTTTCTCCACAACCCCCACCCCACACCCCGTCTGGAGTGTCAGTCCTATTGCAGATCTTGTGTCATCTGCAAAGAGGCGTACCTTCCCTTCTAGCCCCTCTGCAATGTCGCTTCTGAAGACATTAAAGAGGACAGGTCCCAGCACTGAACCCTGTGGCACCCCACTGCTTAACCTCTTCTCTTTGGATTGAACTCTGTTTTTCACCACCCTCTGTGTCCTATTGCTCTGCCAATTTCTGACCCAGTTTACCATCTTGGAGCCCACTCCCAGATTGGCCAACTTGTTTACTAACCTCTTGTGTGGGACGGCGACAAATGGCCTTGTTAAAATCTAGGTGGCCGTGTTTACTGCCCCTCCCTGATCAACTACCCTGGTCACCCAGTCAAAGAAATCTATCAGATTTGTTTGACAAGACCTTCCCGCTGTGAATCTATGTTGCCTTGAGTCTTGGCCTCAAAATATTTTACAATGCTTTCCTTTAACATGGGTTCCATTATTTTCCCCACCACTGAGGTCAAACAGACTGATCTGTGATTTCCAGCTTCCAGCCTGCTTCCACTTTCGTGGAGGGGGTATCACATTCTCCCTCCTCCAGTCCTCCAGTACCACTCCCTCCTCCAGCGATTTGTTGAATAGGGCTATCAGTGGCGTTTCTAGCACCTATCTGAGTTAATATTCTGGAATGTATCCCCTCTGGCCCCATTGCCTTGTCCACTTTCAGTTTTGAGAGTTCCTTAAGGACACTGTCCTCTGTGAATAGACTGGTGTCCACCCCCTTCCATGCTTGTTACTACTGCCTTATTGTGGTCCCTCCCCTTCCCCTTCTTTTGTGAATACTGAGCAAAAGTATTCATTTAGGATTTCAGTTTTTTCTCAGTCCCCCTCGGCACACTCCCCCACCCCATCCTTTATTTAGACTCACAATCCCTCCCTTGGCCTTTTTTCTATCCCTAATGTACCTGAAGAAGGTTTTGTCTCCTCTTTTACTGTCTAGGTTATTCTTTCCACTGTTTGCGCCTTTGCGCATCTGACTGCTTTCCCTGCCTCCCTCTGTTTTGCCTGATACAGTTCCCTGTCCTCCTCCCTCTGTGTTGTCTTGTACTTTCTGAATGCCTGTTTTTTCTCTCTAACCTTCCCTGCCACTTCTTTTGAAAACCATAGTGTTTTGTTTCTTTCTTTTTACTTTATTAACTAGCTTCACATAAAGGCTTGTTGCTTCTGCTATGGCTCCTTTAAGGTTCTCCCACTGTTCCTCAACCCCTCCCCCCCCTCACTCCTCCTTTGCTTGGGTTTTCTTCAGGCAGTCCCCATTTTTGCAAAGTTGGCCCTCCTGAAGTTCAAGACCCTTGCTTTTGTCTGGCTTGATTCTTCTACTGTCTTCACCTTGAACCATACTGTATGGTGATCACTGGACCCTAGATGGTTGCCCACCGATACACCTGTTATTCTATCACCATTTGTGAGCACTAGGTCTAATATTGCTCCCTCACAGGTGGCCTCCCCCACTAGCTGTCTGAGGCACGCCCCCTGCAGTGCATCCAGTATGTCCCTGCTCCTGGATGTGGCTGCAGCACAGGTGTTACAGTTCACATCTGGCATATTTAGGTCCCCTACCACCACACTTCCCTTTTCTCTGCAATTTTATGGATGGTTTCTACCAATACTCTTTCTGTTTCCTCCCCCTGCGGTAGGGGTCTGTAGATAACCCCTGTGCGGATGGTGGTACCATTACCCATCTCCAAGGCGACCCATATTGCCTCCTCCCCTCCTTGCTTTCCCTTTATCTCAGTTGCTTTGATCCCCTCTCCAATGTAGATAGCTACCTCTCCTCCCTTTTTGCCCTACCTGTCTTTCCTGAAGACTGTGTACCCTGGTATGGTAACATCCCAGTCATGTTTTCCCGCGTGTACCATGTTTCCATGACTGCTACAATGTCCAGGTCTTCCTCTGGCATCAAGGCTGCTAGGTCTGGGATCTTGTTACCCAAGCTATGGGCATTTGCACACATGGTCTTCCATGTTTTGATGCCTTCACCCCAACTAGTTCTTATCCTGTTCCTTCCCCCATGCCTCTCGTGACTTTACCCCATTTCAGACCCTTTCGTGGATTTCTTATCCTTAGGATCCTCATTTCTGACTACCTTAACCTGTGGGGGGCAGTTGGATCTTCCCTGCTTACTCCCACCTCAGCTAGTTTAAATGCTTACCAAGGAAACATTTCAACTTCTCACTCAGGATTCTAGTCCCCCCCCCCCATATGGATGCAGACCATCCTCCAGGTGAGCCCCCAGGCCCCAATGAAGCCAACTCCTCCCTAAGGAATGCACAAGTCCCCCGATGACCCATCCTTCATGGATGTTTTGAGTCACATCCAGTCTGTGATCGGCTGGGAGACAGAAAAGCAGTATCCAGAGAGACACCTCTTGGCTATCTACCTCAGGCAACGGAATGCCGTCCCTTTGGTGGTACCCCCCACGATTGATGCTTATGAGGATGTCACCAAGGCAACCTGGGCCCACCCCTCTACTACCCTACCTCTACCTAAAAAGGCGGATTGTCTTTACCATGCCCCACCAGGTAAGGCCTTTCTGGGCAGTCACTCTAAGGCAGATTCTGTGGTGATTAATGCAGCGCACGATCGTACTAAGAAGCCCAAGCACCTCAGTACTCTTCCCCTCCCCCCCAGTCCGGGAATCCAGGCAGCTGGACCACATTGGCAAGTGTGTTTTTGTCTCCACTACGTTGACTATTAGGTCCATCAACTATTTGACACATATGGTCCAATATCAGAATGTGCTCTGGGACCAAGAAAAGGATTTGGTCCAGACATTGCCTGAAGATGCCACGAAGATGCAGCTCGCCCAGCTTCTAAAGTTGGGCTTGGCTGTAGGCAGTCGTGTCCTCCAGGTGGCTTATGGCGTTTTTGATGCCTCCAGGCATGGGGTGGCTGCTGGAGTCTGCCTCTGGCACCATTCCTGGCTCCAGGTGTCCAGTTTTGCCCCGCACGTGTAGGCTAGTATTTTGGACGCCCTCTTCCTTGGGGCAGTCCTTTTTGGGGGTGATGTCCAGGACATTATTTTTACTTTGCAGGAGTCTGGGTGGGCCCTTAACTCAGTCCCACAGCTCCTCTGCCCATGATCATCCCCACCTCCTGACCCTACCTGACCTCCCCCCAAGCCAAGGATCCAAGAAGGTGGTTTGGGGTCGGTTTTCCCCCACCTGGACTGGTGGAGGGAAGTGACCACAGACAATTGGGTGCTCCAGATCACAACTCACGGTCACACTCTGGAATTCTAGAGTGGCCACTTGAAAATCCTCCTGTCCAGTCTTTTTACCCTCTAGCACACCTGTCTCTGGTTTGGGAGGAAATTCAGGTTCTTCAGAAAAGAGCCATAGAGCCCATCCCTCAAGCTCAATGGGGAAGGGGGTTATTGTCCCACTTCTTCTTTATCCCCAAAAAGACTGGGGATCTCCAGCCCATCCTGGACCTGAGCCATCTGAATCTATATATTGAGTACAAGCACTTCAGGATGGTCAACCTTCAGGGACTATTACCCCTTTTGCACCAGGGGGACTTGCTCTGTTCTCTTGGTTTGCAGGATGCTTACCTGCACATCCGGGTCTTTCCTGCCCATCGTTGTTTCCTCTGCTTTCACTTTCAGGGAGCCCATTATCAGTTTCAGGCCCTCCCTTTTTCCCTTTCCTCAACTCCCTGGGTATTTACCAAATGCCTGGCAATGGTTGCTGCCACATTGAGGTGGCAGGGCTTCTATGACTTCCCCTACCTGGATGACTGGCTGCTTGCAGCCCCTTCCAGGGAACATTTGGTTCAGATCCTGGAATCAGACCTCAGTCTTTTCCAGGCCTTGTGGATTACCATAAATCTGCCAAAGTCCTGCATCTCTCCTTGCCAGCACCTCCAGTACATTAGGGTGGTCCTGGACATCAGTCAGGGCAAGGTCTTTCTGCCCCGGGACAGAGCGGAGCGATTGATGGTGCAGGCCCAACTGGTTTCCTCCCTTTGACAGGTCCTAGCCAGGGTCTTTCTTCACCTTCTGGGCCACATGGCAGCAGTTCCTGTGGCCCGGTTGCACATGCAAGTCCTTAAGTGGACCTTGAGGGTCCAGTGCGATCAGCGTACCAATGATCTAGACCAGTTGGTCGTGATTTCCAACCCGGTCTGGAGGACTCTGTCGTGATGGCTGAACCCAGCCAACCTCCTTTGGGGAGTCTTATTTCAGCTTCCGATCCCCCGACAGATTCTTAGACAGATGCATCTGGCCTGGGCTGGGGGCGCTCATCTGGCCGAACATCAGACCCAGGGTACCTGGTCCCTAGTGGAACAGGATCTCCATATCAATGTCCTGGAGATGTGGGCAGTCCTTTACATCCTGCAAGCCGTTCAGACTCATCTCCTTCACAGTCCACTGCTGGTGTTGATGGACAGCATGTGTGTGGTGTACTACATGAACAAGCGGGGGGGGACCCATTCTCACCCGCTGTGTTGGAGGCGATGAGAGCCTGGTTCTGGGCCATCAAGCACAGTCTGGAGCTCACAGCCATTCATGTTCCAGGCATCCAAAACTTATTGGCCGACAGTTTCAGCCTCTCCAAGTCTCGAGCTCATGACTGGGAGCTTCTAACCTCAGTGGTTGAAGACCTCTTCGACAGGTGGGGTTGCCCAGAGTTGGGCCTCTTTGCATCCCCAGTCAATGCAAAACTGCTGGTTTTATGCTCGTTCGACCCCAGGCCTGGAGTTTTCTGGTGAAACATATTGTCCCTCTCTGGGAAGGGGAGGTTTCTGTATGCATTTCCTCCCTTCCTGCTCCTGCAGAGGGTTCTGCTCAAGCTCCAGTTGGAAGGAACGCGGATGATTCTCATAGCTCCCTTTTGAACACACTGATTTGGTTTCCCCTGCTGCAACAGCTAGCTGTGGAACCTCCAGTGCCCTTGCCCCTGTGCACAGGCTTGCTCTCCCAGGCCAGGGTACCCTGGTCCATCCAGACCTCAAGTCCCTGCATCTATATGCGTGGCTCCTGCGGACCTAACTATTGCCCACTTTGGGGTGTCCTCTAGGGTCGTTGACATCCTGGTGGCAGCTAGGAAACCCTCCACCAGGGCCACTTATGCTATGAAATGGAAGCGCTTCTCCATTTGGGCCACTGCTTGCCATTTGCCTCCTTTCTCTTTTGGATACAGGCCTGGGGTGCTCCTCCCTTCAGGTGCACCTTTCCGCCATCTCTGCATACCATGCACCTGTTGAGGGCAAAGCTGTCGCTCAGCTTGAGGTGTCCCGCACATTCCTGTGGGGCATTTTGCATCTGAAACCTCCCATTCAGGACCCAGTCCCTCCATGGGACCTCAACTTTATGTTGGAGAAACTCACTTTACCTTCCTTTGAACCAGCCGCAGGTTGTGAGCTGTGATTTCTATCGTGAAAAGCACTCTTTTTTTTAGTTGCTGTTAATTCTGCTTGAAGGATTTCCAATCTCCACGCTCTGATGTGGCAGAAGGGGGCAATAAATCAAATGGACAGGCAAGGGGTGGAGGCACAGCTGCTGTAGATTAAACTGGGAGCTGCGCACTCGAGCAGACTCGATAGACCGTATGGCCTGTATCTGCTGGCATTTTTGCATGTTCGTATGTGTAAAGAGCCTTATTTGGTTTTCCACAAAGACGAGTGTCTTTGAGTACTAATCCTGAGTTTTTACCTAAAGTGGTGTCTGAGTTTACTGCAAATCTATCCATCCACCTTCCAGTTTATTTTCCTGAGTATTATAATCAGAGGAAGGCCTTGCTTCATACTTTGGATGTTCACAGAATGTTGCGGTGTTACACTAACCGCACCAAGTTTTTAAGAACAACAGATCAGTTGTTTTTTTTTGTTCGCCCCAATAGAGAGGAAACTAATGTTTCCAAACGGTGTTTGTCTAAGTGGTTATCTAATTACATTGTTTAATATGCCTGTTTGCAGGTGATACCAAGCTCAGTGGGAGGGTGGACACGGAGGAAGGGATCCAGGATTTAAGGGAGGACCTGGCTAAGCTGGAGAAATGGTTGGGCACATGGCAGTTGGGTTTTAATGCCAAGAAGTGCAAATTGATGCACATGGGAACCAGAAACCCAAGGACCAATTACTGGCTGGGGGGAATTAAGGTGGCGGTATCAGAGGAGGAAGAGGACCTGGGGGTAATGGTTAGGAGGGACATGAAGCACACTGCACAGTGCCGAAAGTCTGCAGCCAAAGCAAATAAAATGCTAGGCTGCATTGCCAGGGGAATCACCTCTAGAAGGGAGAAAGTTATTCTCCCACTGTACAGGTCACTGGTGAGGCCACACCGGGAGTATTGTGTTCAGTATTGGCACCCTTACCTGAAGAAGGATATCAAACTGCTGGAGGGGTCCAACGGAGGGTAACCAAAATGATGTGTGGCATGAGGGACAGCACATATGAGGAGAGGCTGAGTGCACTGAACATGTACTCCCTGGAGGAAAGGAGGGAGAGGGGGAATATGATCAAGACCTTCAAGTACCTGAAGGCCATAAATAGGGTGAACACAGAGGGCATCTTTAACTTAAGGAGGGAAGGAACAACTAGGGGGCATAACCTGAAACTGGTGGGAGGCAGATTCATGAGGGGAAAAGAGGGGGCACTTTTTCACAGAAAGAGTGGTTAAGGGATGGAACGAGTTGCCAGAAGAGGAGGTGGTGGTGGCAAAAACAGTGACCAGTTTCAAGAGGAGGTGGGATAGGGTAAAGAAGAAAGTGAAGACAGCAGAAAGCTCTGGAGGAGTGGGGTTGAGAGATGGGACCGAAATGAGGAAGTACAACTCCAGGGGGAGTGGGGGGGGGCAGCTTCATGGTATGGCACCAAGCTGCACACTCAAGCTTGACTCTATAGACTGACATGTCCTGTTTCCGCTTGCAGTTTTGTATGTTCGTACTACTACTGCAAGCACAACAGGCCCCTTCCGGGGTAGTCAAGGGCCATTCCACAAGGGGTATGGCTGCCTTCACAGCTTGCTTCAGGAATGTGTTTCCTGCTGCTATCTGTGCAGCTGCCACTTGGAGTTCTGTCCACACATTCACCAAGCATTACAGTCTGGACATCTCCTCTAGGCCTAGAACCAACTTCAACCTGGCAGTTCTTCAGGGCCTTCTGTCATGAGCTCTTGTGCTGACTTGTCCTCCTCCCAGTAATGTTATCTTGATGATACTGGTACTGCTTGGGACTTGGTCCTACCGGTGTGGCCTGCTGCAAGAGCCTTCCTCAAAGTAAGATATTACAGTTATGTAAGAACTTACCATAACAGTAGATCTTCAAGAGAAGCTCTTGTAATAGGCCCTGCTTTCCCTCCCTCCTTCACCCTGCTGTTCCTTCTCTGTGCACCTTTTTCTGCTTGTCTTTTTGCACTCAGGAAATCTTCCTGGTTCTCCTTCAGCTGCCCGTACGGGGTCTCCGGCGGGAGAACTGAGGTGGTGTGGGGGATTTCCCTCCTACACAGGCTGTGCTGACATCAGTTATCTGACATTGGCTGGGGGGGGGAGGTCCCCTGTGGTAGTTTGCTGGCTAGAAACAGAAATTGTTGGCAGATAAGGACCCGTAAGCCATCCAGTCTGCCCGTAAGTCCTGTACTTGATTGCAGCTTTTGACCCTCCCCCCGCTTAACCTCTGTGGTTCCCCTATGCCTGTCCCATGCATGTTTAAATCCAACCACAGTGCTCACTCCCACCACCTCCTGTGGCAGACCATTCCATGCGTCCATGACCCTCTCCATGAAGAAAAACTTCCTCACATTCCCTCTTAACCTGCCATCTTCCAATTTCATGTCATGCCCCCTAGTTCTTGTACTCCTCCTGCATTGGAAGATCCCCCCGCACCCTTTTTATGCCCCTGAGGTACTTGAATGTTTCTATCATGTCCCCCCTCTCTCCCCCTCCTCTCCTCCAGCGAGTACATATTGAGGTCCCTTAAATCTCTCCTCGTAAGTCTTGTGGTGCAAGCCCTGTACCATCATAGTCACCCTTCTCTGGATCGCCTCCAGCCTGTTAATGTGCTTTTGAAGGTGCAGCCTCCAGAACTGCACACAGTACTCCATGTAAGGTTTGACCAGGGTTTTGTATAACGTCATCACTACCTCATGCCTTCTGCTGGTGATGCCCCTTACTGTGCACCCCAGCATGCCACTGGCCCTCCCTGCTGCCTTTGTGCTTTGCTTTTACATTTTCAGGTCATCTGAAATAGTAACCCCCAGGTCTTTTTCCTCTTTGGTGACTGTCCGCAACTCACCCCCAATCCTGTAACTCTCCCCAGGGTTACTGTGTCCCAGGTGCATAATTTTGCACTTTTTTGAATTAAACCTCAGTTGCCACTCTGCAGACCATTTCTCAAGCTTCCCCAGATCCCTCTTAATTTTCTCCACCCCTTCAGGAGTATCCACTCTGTTACAGATCTTTGTGTCATCCACAAACAGGCAGACCTTTCCTTTCAGTCCTGCTGCAGTGTCACTGATGAAGACATTGAACAGAACTGGTCCAAGGACTGATCCCTGAGGTACTCCACTGGTCACCCTCCTTTCCCCAGATTGTACTCCATTTACCACCACCCTCCATCTCCTGTCCATTAGCCAGTTCCTAACCCAGTTTACCACCTTGTCTCCCATGCCTAGACTACCCATCTTGTTAACCAGCCTCCTATGTGGGACGGTGTCGAAGGCATTGCTGAAATCGAGGTAGGCTACGTCCACTGCACCCCCCTGATTTTACTTCCTTCATCACCCAGTTGAAGAAGTCTATGAGGTTTGTCTGACACAACCTACCCGCTGTGAACCCATGTTGCCTAGGGTCCTGGGCACCGATGGCTTCTAGATGTCCCATTATCCTTTCCTTAAGTACTGCCTCCATGATCTTCTCCACTACCGAGGTGGGACTGACCGGCCTGTAGTTGCATGCCTCCTCCCTACTGCCTGATTTGTGTAGAAGGACGACATGTGCCCTCCTTCAATACTCTAGCACCACTCCTGTGTTAAGTGACTCGGTGAAAAATGCTGCCAGAGGTTCTGCTAGCTCTCTTCACAGTTCCCATAGTATCCTTGAGTGTATGCCATCTGGTCGCATTGCTTTGTCCACCTTCAATTTAGTGAGTTCCTGCAGGACTCTTTTCCCCGTGAATAGACTGTTGTCCACCTCTCCCCCCACCCCCCTTGGCATCTGATGCTCGGCTGTGGTCCCTGTGCCTCCCCCTCTTCTGTGAATACTGAACAGAAGTATTTATTCAGTAATTCTGCCTTATCTATGTCTCCCTCCTTACACTCCACTTTAAGTCTTACAATCCCCCCTCACCCCCGGGTTTTCCTCCTTTCGCTGATGTACCTGTAGAATGTCTTGTCCCCTTTCTTTGCTGTCTGTGCTAAACTTTCCTCAGTCTGTGCCTTTACTCTCTTCACCGCTCTCACTGCTTCCTTTAGATACTCTCGGTACACCTGTCTGTCTTCCTTCTTTTGGGTCTCCTTATATTTCTGGAACCCTGCCCTTTTAGTCCTTACCTTTTTTGCTACCTCTTTTGAGAACCATAGTGGCCTTTTCCTTCTCTTGCTTTTTGATACCGTTTGATACTACTATGGGTCCTTTTCGGTTCTGCCACTGCTCTTCCACCCCCTTCCTGTCCCTCTATTCTCCAGGGCACTTTTTTTTTCCTTTTAGTGAATTTTTTTTTTCTTTTTTAGTGACTGTTTTTATCTCCTTCCCTACCGGCACCCTTAGCCCGACTGGCCCCCGAGTCCCAGCATCCTGGAATTACTGGGGCTTACCTTATGCCTGGCCCGGGAGCAGAGCCTGCAGAGGGTCAGGCATCATCCTGCAGCTGGAGGATCCATTTTTCTCCCCGATTACCCCAGTTCCCCAGGAGTAGAGATGCATGCGCGTGGAGGCATGCATGCATACTACTGCCCCGGTAACAGCCCCTTCCACCCGCCCATTGGCCTAGCACCTGGCACTCCCTCTGGCCTGCGCTGCCCCCTGGCCTCCACCACGAGGCAGTCAAGAGCCAAGGGATACCATCTTCCCTCCCTGGAAAGGAGAGCTGCCTCTGAGTGGCTTCATTCAACTCCATGCCCCCGCTGACCTCCGACGGCCCGTGCTCATTCCCGAACACGAGTCGTCGGTGTGGCACGAGGTAAAGCATACAGCGCCTTAGCCCTCGGCACCACTGGGATGGCTTCCAGGGCACTTTTGATAACTTCCCCCTGTTTCAGCAAAGTCTGCCTTTTTGAAATCGAAAACCTTCGACCTAGTGTGACTTGACTGGATCCCTGTCTGTATGCTGAACCACACTATGTGGTGATCACTGGATCCTAGTTGCCCCTCCACCTGGCCATCAGTGATTCTTTCCCCGTTGGTCATTACTAGATCATGAATCGCCCTGTCTCTGGTGGGATTAAGCACCAGCTGCCTGAGTCTTGCCCCCTGTAGGGAATCCAGGATGCTTCTCCTTCTGGCTGAAGCAGCTGCCTGGGTGGTCCAATCCACATCTGGCATACTGAAATCCCCCAGCAGCAGAATCTCACCTTTCATTGCCATTTCATGTATTTCATCCTCAAGGTCCCTGTCCACTTCTTCCTCCTGACTTGGAGGCCTGTATATCACCCCTGTGCCTATTGCTGTACCATTTCCTGGTTCAAGGTTGACCCACAGTGCCTCAGCCTCCCCTGCCTACCCTGTATCTGTGTTGCCTTTATACCCTCCTTGACATACAGGCAACTCCTCACCTTTTTTCGCCTCCCCTATCCCGCCTAAACAGAGTATAACCTGGTATATTTACTTCCCACCCAGGATTGGCAGTGTACCAGGTTTCAGTTATTGCTACTATGTCCAGGTCTGCCTCAACTATCACAGCCTCCATGTCTGGGATTTTATTTCCCAGGCTGCGGGCATTTGTCACCTTAACCTTCCAAGTATTACTGCTTGTCCTCCCTCCACTCCTGGTTTGGGTCCCCTGCAGTTTCCTCCCCTTCCTGTTAACTTTAACATGTGTCCCCGATTTCTTTGCTACCGGGAAGTTTTCCGGGTGGTCCCAGTGCCTAGTGGCTTAGTCCTACTGGTGTGGCCTGCTGCAAGAACTTCTCTCGAAGATCTACTGTTATGGTAAGTTCTTATATAATTGTGTTTTCCATGCAGAGGGAGTTCTCTATGAGTTCCAGGCCATGCCTTTTGGCTTCTCCTTGGCCCCCAGGGTCTTCACCAAGTGTATCACAATGGTGGCAGCATTTCTGCCACGCCGAGGAGCCCAGGTCTGTCTGTACCCGGACAACTGGCTGATAGCCAGGTCATCCAGGGAGGCGGTGGAGCAGTTCAAAGTCCTGTCCCTCCAGACCTGCAGAGACTTGGGCCTTCTGGTCAACCCGGCCAAGTCCAAACTCAACACCTCGCAGGTTATCCACTTCATCAGGGCAGGGTTATAATTCCTCTGGGCCAAGGCCCAAATCCCTGCAGACCATGCATTGGATCTTACCTCTTTTGCCCGATCATTTCAGGTTGGGTATTCACACCCTGCCTAGGACTTCCTGCAAGCTGCTGGGGTACATGGCATTCTGCACCAGCAAAGTCAGATGGATACGCTGGCAGATGCACCAGCTGCAATGGGATCTGGCCTACTAGTGCTCTCAGTACCTGGGTCACCTGGACAAGCTGGTCATGATGACTCAGCTGATGTGGGATGCCATCCAGTGGTGGCTCATCCTGGAACATCTGGAGGAAGGCACCCATTCACCTGCTCACCGCTGACATTCACCCTGACAACCAATGCATCTCTGGTGGGATGGGGAGCCCACCTGGGGGACAACAGGGTACACAGGCTTGGGCCCCCCAGAGAGTCCCATTACCATGTCAACCTGCTAGAGCTCCATGCAGTGTACCTTGCTGTGATGGAATTCGCTCCATTTGTCTGGGGTCAGGTCGTACGGGTCCAGATGGACTGTACCATGACCATGTGTTACCTGAACAAGCAAGGCGGAATGCACGCCCTTCAGTTGTGTCAGCAGGCCCTCCTCACCTGGACCCTCTTGCATAGCTTTGATGCTGGTCTCCTGACTATTCATATAGCAGGAGCCTCCAGCCAGCTAGCCGATGCCCTCAGCTAGGTGGGTGAGGTGTTTCACGAGTGGTCCCTGCATCAGGAGGTGGTGAACCACCTGTTCTCCAAGTGGGGAACTCCCCATGTCAATCTGTTCGCCTCCTGGGAAAATGCAAAGCTGAGGCTGTTTTGTGCCCCCCCCCCCCAACACTGCGAGACATTGCTAAGGGATTTCTCTGCAAGGCCCTGTACCCCAGGCCTCCTTTACACCTTCCTTCCCTTTCCCCTGAACCACAGAGCATTGGTCAAGGTGCAGAGGGACAAGGCGTGGATGATCTTGGTAGCCCCAGACTGGCCACGCCAGTATTGGTACCCAGATCTCCTCAGCCTCAGCAGCAGACCTCCGTGGTGATTGCCTCTATGCCTGGACCTGCTCACCTGTCACAAGGGGAAGGTCCTGAATCCTGACTTTCAATCCCTGCACCTGGTAGCCTGGTTCCTGAGTGGCTAGAGTTCCAGGCTTTGGCTCTCTCCAAGGAGTTTCTCCACGTTGTGGAAGCTTCCTGGAAAGAGTTGACCCACCAATGCTATGCCTTCAATTTGAAGAGATTTTTCATTTGGTGTCAGGGCAGGGAGCTAGACCCCCTGGCCTGAACTTTGGCCAGCATTCTGGACTACCTATTATCCCTCTCTGTCAGACCTGAGGTCGACAACTCTCAAGGTGTACTTGGCAGCCATCTCTTCATGCCGGATGTGGGCTGGTGTGCCGACGGTGGTGCATTAGAAGGTGGTCGGGTATTTCTTTAAAGGCCTTGACCACTTGTCCACACTAGTGAGTGAACCACCACCACTTTGTGGCTTGTTGCTGGTACTGGCAGTGCTCATGGACAAGCTATTTGAACCGATGCACAGGTGTGACATGTCACACCTGTTGTAGAAGACTGCCTGCATGGGACACAGGGAGGGATGTGTTATGCTGTGTTTCACGTCAGCCTGCCGAAACATGCTTATGCTGGGGACAACATCCCAACACCTGTGTCTCCATGGGAGGGCTACATTGGCAGAAGACACCCTGACCAGCAGGATGATGACTGACCCATACCGGTGACCCAGACACCTCCTGGACATCTGGATCCATTGATTGGTGAGTCGAGAGACTCCCTGCCGCCCTGCCACAGAAGGCAAGCTGTGGGGGACCCTGAGAGAGGTAAGTCCAGGGAGAAGTTGGGTGATGGGACGAGGAGGATCGGTGGGAAGGAGGGCTGGCCAGGAGGTAGAAGGAAAAGGTGTCCATTAAAAAAGAAAAAAAAATCCAGTTATGACCGATTAACATGCAGCAGAAGGCTTTATTTGGTGTAGTCCTATAATAAACTGGTAATCCAACACACTAGAGATTGATGAGTCACCACGAGGATGAACCCTTACCATCTGACTTGATGTGTTTTGCGCGACTTGTGATGACAGGTGCTTCCTCAGAGCTGTGCCTTGCATGTCCAAACTGTGCCTAAATAACCAACCTCTTGAAGGTGTACCCACTGATTGAAAGAAGCTGGTCAAAAAATGGAAATGGGAAACTTTCAAAGCTAAAAAACATTAAAGTCAATAAAAACAATGTAAATCTCCATCCATCTACGGCAAGGAACTCGCACATAACAGATGACCAAATCCGCACTCCTGGATCTGAGTGGAACAGACACAGCCTTAATCCAAAATTGTCTGCTCAGTCTATCCGAGATGCTGTGTCTGGAACATATACTGTATAGAAAGCAGTACTATAAAAATTGCAATAAGCCATCATTTGCTACTGATAAACTTGATAAGTAACTTTAGTTATTCCACCCATTTAATAGTTCCACAAGAAGTTTGAATAAACAGCCACTTGTTCAGTTAGTGCCTTAAAATCCAAGAAAGGGCATTGCTTAAAGAATACCTGCAAGAGAATAATCAGTAAAGGTACAAATCAATTTAAAAAAGCAGACAAGTCGAAGCTATCATTAAGCCCGGGCCTCTGTAAGGTCCCCAGTTTATGAAGTCAGAATGCTTTACTCTTAGTTTTTATTTTAATCAAAATTACGCCCACGACTATTCCTCCAGACTTTTTCCTAACCAATAGCTTACACTTCATGTATGACAGAGTGCTGTGTCCCATTTACATGCTTTGCTATGGCATATTCACAGTTTATTTCTAATGGCTCGTAAGTGCTCGCCCACTTTCACCCTAAATTGCTGTTTAGTTCTGCCTACATAGTATGCGCCAGAACAGCACATCAGTAGGTAGATCACACCTTTTGTGCTGCAGCTGCTGAAATCTGGGAATCTCTGTTCCATCTGTTGGCTTAACAACACAATTTAATTTCTCAGTTTTTGCGCAGTAAGAGCAATGGCCACTGATAAAGCAGCCATTTGGGGGTTTTGGCAATTAACTTTCCTTTCGAGGAATAGGATATAGGCTGGAATCGTATCACCCTGAGGACACTATTCATGAAGAGAGCTTGACGTCAGTGAAAGTGGGGAGTGCTGCTGCTCTGCACACCTTGTGTATCAACACCATTCACTATCCCTGGCTACCCCATATGCCAGTGCAGAGTGCCTCAGCAGGGCTGGCTGGGGTGGAGCTGTGTCAGGCACTAGGCTCAACCCTACAGTGGATCTGCAGTACAGCAGTCTGCAGACAGAATGGCCGTATCCCTAACCGAGACTTGATAATATATAAATAGTAAACTTTCCACAGATTTGTTACTTTTTTTTTATTTAGTTGTTTAACCAAGTATAGCACACTAAGCTGAAAGCTTTTTTACAGGAGCGACCTGGGAGCACAAGGGGGTTAAGTGACTTGCTCAGGGTCACACAGTAGGCAAGTGGAAGCTGTGGGATTCAAACCCAGATCTGGTCTGCTGGATGTCAACAGATTTGCAGCTCAGAGCCTTAGACCACTGCTGGCCGCATGCCCCAAGCCATCCACGGCAACCGGTTGTAACTTTGTGAGTGGACTGTAGGTATTGTGAATAGAGCTCAAAGTAAAAGAAAAAAAAAGCTGCTTCATGGTTGCTTGTTGTTTACAGGTAACATTTATTTATTTAAAAGTTTCACCAGGAAAGGCGTACTGAGCAGAACCTCTCATTTCCAGATGTGTCCTGGGGGAACAGAACAGTAGTACAGGTTATAAGTTCAGGTGCATACAGTACATTACAAGTTCAGATGCAACAGATAGTATTACATTCAGATCAAGCAGATTACATGATTAAATGAATACAGGAAGGAGCATGTTGCATACAGGCAGAATTCTAAGGATATGTCTTGAGTAGGTGGATGAAATATAAGGCAAGAAGCCAGCAGTGTAACTGTGTAACCAGTGGGGGGCAGGGGACAGGGATGAAGCCATTAGGAGCAGTTGCAGAAGGGGAGATGAAGTCACGGAGCAGAGAGGAAAGGGAATGGGGGGTGGAGGCATTGGGGGGTTTCCAGAGCTTAGGGCAATGATAAGAGAAGGTGGCCTGACCAGCAGTTGTGGACCTGGAGGAAGACCAAAGGTTTGGAGACTGGAGTTATGAAGGGGAATAGGATGATGGTTGGGGGAAGGGACAGAGTAGGGGTGAGGTAAGAGGGAAGGGACCTGAACCAGTATTTAGCTACAAAGCTAGCACAGTGGGCGAGGTGCCTGTCTTCAAGAGAGGGATTTGTAGAGGTCACAGCGGTGAGTCAGGGGTGGACAGGCTAAGGCAAAACAACAGAACAAGCGAAAGAGGGCATCCAGTCTGGCTAGGAAGGACTTGGGAGCAGCACTGTAGACTCTCTCTCCATAGTCGAAAGTAGGAAGGATCATTTTCTGGACAATTGCACGGTGGGCCAGCAAGGGAATGCACCGTTCCTATATAGTGCACCAAGCTTGGGGGTGCAGTTTCTTGTGAATGGCATCCACATGCCCAGAAAAGTCGAGGTGCTGGTCGAGCCAGACCCCGAGATACCTACAGTAGGTAACGACTTCAACATACTTACACATTTAAGTATGTGTAAGTATGTTGAGCAAAAAAATAACGCACCCAACCCATCAGACAGAAAAATATCTTTAAACAACGTCGCTATGCAAAAGTGTGACTAGTTTCATTGTAGAGACATAAACTCGTACAACTCAACATTTCACGTGTAACATGCTTTGTCAGGAGTGCTGAATGCTGAAATGGATAGCACTTCAACAGTGCAGACAGTTAGAAAAACACTAGCAAATACAAACTGTGCAACAGGTAAATTACTTAAAGCAGCAGGGCAACGAAATTGGACACAAAATCTGACCCTTCCACTATAAAAGATTCCAGGTGTCTTCCAGTTTTATTTGGTGGTACAGTTTTCTAATTCCACCAACATTTTACTATTTTATAAATGTTTTAATTTAGTTTTTTTCTCAAGAAAAAAAGTTGGCTGCTAGATTTTACATAGAACTAGCATTGTAGACTTGGCAAGGGTTAAGATTGAGAAAATAAATAAATGCTCATGGTGCGCAGCACAGGAGGTACCTAGACATGTACGTTTGACAGGTATGCTAGTATTTTTGTTATTTGTAGTGGAAACCAGCTTTTTGTGGAAAACCTTTTTTGTTGCACTGCCACTTTAAGAAGCATACCTTATGAATAGTTAACATGACACACAAACAAATGAAGTGAAAAATACATATTAACAAACAGGATGTAAAAAAGCTAAAAAAAACTGCACCCAGCAGAACTAATCTTCAGATCCAGTTTCATCGTATGTAATGTATGATACAATAATGGCTAACATACCTAAATAAAATGCAGTAATAATTCTCAGTGTCTGTAGCAATCTTCGATGAGTTTCTGTCCATAGTGTAACATGACAGCCAAGTATAACAGCAGCTAGGAAACAAGGGAATAGTTTATTTTAGTTTATTTAAAAGTTGGTAACCGGGAATAGCATCAATGAACTAAAGCTCGTTTCCAGATGCGACCCGGGGAGGGGGGGTACAAGAGTCAGACAGATACAAAAGAGGTAATACAAAATCAGAGACTATACGTCATAGGTGCTATATTTAATAGCTTTTTAGTTATTTTATTCTCCTCGGCTGGGAGTGTTGTACGTTTGGTTCCCCCTCATACAGCTGTCTCCCCGGCCCTGCCCCAGCCACAGCCAGAGCTTTCTGACCCCTATGTCCTGCCCTCCCAGCCATATTGTGGTGGTGCCACCCCTTGCCGTGAAAGGCCAGTGAGGAGACACCAGGGGAGCTGACTTAAGTGTGTCTGACACGACGCCGCTGGATCTGCCTTCACTCTGCACACGGAGGCTTTTCTGTACTTGGGTGTGTCCCCCACGGCGCAGGCATGCAGTGACGCCAAGGACACTGCCGTACGCGTGTCTGTGCATGACATGTCCGACATCGGCCCACACCAACCGCACAACTAACCTCAGCATGCACTGACCCCCAGCCACCGCCAGGAGCCAGTGCGTCTGGGTAGTCCTTCCCACCTCCCCCGGAGGAGGAGAGCAGTCCCTGGGACGCCTAATCCTCCCCACAGCCGACCCTCCAGCACCCGAGGTCGCTCCCGACTGCTATATACAATAGTGAGAATTCAAAGTAAGTACAAAATTAAGATGCAAAAGATATTTACAGTGGTTCAATTAAATACAAACTAAAATACAATAGATATTTACAGGGGTGCACAATAAGAGAGGAACAGTCATGCTGTAGTAAGCGGGGTCCAGGATGGAGGGAGAACAGATACAGGAAGTTATAGGGGTGGGTCAGAGTTAAGCAGTTAAGAGCAGGGAAGGAGTTAGAGAGACGAGTTTGGGAGGGAAGGCTGTTCCAAAGGGAAGGAAATCTATAGGAGAAGGAGACTTTGCCAGATGAGGCACGGGCACAGTTTGATCACGAGTTACAGGGCGAGGGAGAAGCTGGAGTAAGGAGAGAGGCAAGGTAGGACGGAAGAGATCCAAACCAGTATTCAGCTATTAGGTTCTAGAATGACTGTAAACATAACCGATTAAAGCCTAAATTAAAACACACATGGTTTTAAACTTGGCCTATATTTATTTTTACCTCTTTTTTTGTATTTACAATGCAACTAGTCACATTTTTGCACAGCGACATTGCTTATGGCGTTCTTTTACTTCCAGATGGGCTGGCTGCTTGCTTTAATTGCTGGACAACATTGAGACTAAAGTGTCTAATCTCCTTTGCTGTAATCAGATAATTCACAAATCTTGCAGCCTATCCTGGTATTGCTTCCCTGTAGTTCAGTAATAATTGCTGTTGGGCTTCTTTTTACCTTTTTGTGTTCGTCAGCATCCCTCCTGTAATGTGGTGACCAGTACTGAACACAACACTCCAGGTGAGGCTGTACAGTTGCATCCAATAGGGATACATAATACGGGTGCTTTACACAGCTTGTTGAGCTAAACTTCAGGAAGTGTGGTGGTCTAACACCCCCACCCCCCCCAACGGAAATCCTACCACTGGTGAGGAAAGTATTCCTAGGAGACATTATACAGTATTGCCATCTGTCATAAAGATTAGGACTCAGCAGCTACAGAGAATGCCAATGGTCCTGTTTTCTTTCACTTGGAAAATATGTCACTACAAATTAACCATCTTGCCAATATATCTGATCTGTTTAACTTGCACAGAGTTTGTATTTCTTAGCCAGCAAGATAGAAGTATTTTCTGTCAAGCAGTGCAGTTCCCAAGTACAAACAAAGCACTGTATCATAGCGGAAATCATTGCTAGTTCTGTAATGGCTCTTCTGTGATACCCACTGTAGAATACAGTACATACAGCACTCTTTCTGGCTGGTTGGCTGTTGACAGGTGGCATAATTTCTAATAACACATAGCATATCATAGCAGCCCGGGTTAGCCAGTTTACAGTAGTAGTGTATGTAGTGTATTTGACCGTAGCCTCCTCCACAGTTTTATGTTTGCAGTTATCTTTAGGTACACATGTTTTTTTTTTGTTAGTATTGTTTCTCCCTTGCCCCTGATTGGCTGAATCTTCTAGGCAACCTTGTCTCTGGCCGCCGTTCGTCCCCGCATCTCCACATTACGGACCATCGCTGCATACCCCCATGGCTTACCTCCCGTGGTGGGGAGCCCCTCATCTTCCCCGCCAGAACTAAATCCAGTATGTGCGGTGATGTCCTCGGAGGTGCACAGTCGACGAACGGCCATCAAGCCGCACAACCAGGGCCTTTTTCCCTGATTTTCTTCCCTTGCGGAGAGGAAGCATGCAGGATGCCAGCGGAGGGAACACACACACGTCCGCACACACTCCTCCAGGCATCTTCCACCTCACCAGCCCCTTAGATACAGCATCAGTGCACTGCTCCCCCAGCCACCACCAGGGGCCAGTCCTGTGCCAAATACTGACACCCCCAACCCCCAGAGAAGGAGAGCAGTCCCTTGGATGTTGCTCCTTCTCCTTCCCTGCTGACCCCTGGCAACCTGTGCTTGCTCCCGAGCACAGGTCGCCGGTGTGGCGCCAGGTAAGGCGTCTAGCACCTCACCAGGCCAGCTTATGTAAGCATGTTGATATAAAATAAAGGTTTTTAGGGTTAAATGATTTGGTTTTGAAATTTCAAACTGTTGTTATAGTTCAGAATGGTACCCCACATAAATCTTAAGCTAGACCTGGGTAGCTGGCAAACTTTGCTTTGTGTAGCACTTTTCGAAGTTTGTCAGCTTTGCATAGCAAAAAGTGCCAACCTTGCAAAGCACGTAGCACAAAGTGCCAACTTTGCAAAGTGCTGCGTAAAGCGACACTTTTACAGGCGAAGTGTAAATGTAGTGGCAGCTCCAGCAAGAAGTTGCCTCTATGAATAGAGCTTGCCTGGAAAAGTGCCACTTCACCAGGCAAAACTTTACGAAGTGTGACATTGGTGATGGAGATGAGAACTTCATGAAAATTCATGAAGACAAAGTTGCTCCACTTTACACCAACTTATGTGAGCTAAGTTTAAATGTAATGTGTCTCTAGGCCTGGCTAAGCAAGTAGAATTTCTGTGACCCTCTGAACAGGTGGGGACAAGCTTATTTACATAGAGGTCATTGATCATGTCAGTGTGAACTGCCTACTGGGGATCACGTTCAAAACCACCTAGCTGGAAAGTTCTTTTGCCAATCATAACATGGCTTAGAATTATATTTAAAACACATAGTATAGTAATTATCGACCATGAGCTAAGTTTTTAAAGAGAATGCTTTCCATTTGTACTTCAGAAGTAACATGGAAGAAGGTCTCACAAATTGTAAGCACTGAAGCAAATACTCGCAGGGATAACCAGTGGACAATTTTTTTTTTTTTTTTTATTCATTTGTTAACCGGATAAGGACACTGGGTCATTGACCCTTTTTCAGGCCCAACCTGGAACAGTAAAGACACAACAATATTAAACACTTAATTACAAAAATGGCAATACAATACATTACACAATTAACAATGTTACAAAAGACAATTGCATGAAAATTTCAATAGTAAAAATTCTTTCAATTTTTCCTTGTATGCATATCCAATTCTGGCCCCAAATTACTACAGGGTAGCCTAAAATGAATTATTTTCCACTGTTACTAAAGAACAGCAACCAATCTCCCCTTTAAAAGATTCCCAATCCCCAAGCGTTACACTGTCCCGAAGTAGAGTTTTTACATTTCAGCATTTAGGAGAGGAAGGATCGTAATTTTGCTCCGAGGAGCAGTCCGTCTGATCCCTTCCCTAACACCCTCGCTCGTCATCCAGGACGTTTGAGTAGGAAGAGTATTGAGGGGTGAGGGGTTGGGGGGGTGTGCTCCATTGAAATCAATGGGGCATTATTTTTGAAGTTTTTTTTTTTTTTTTTAAGTATTTTACAGGTCCATTTCATCTGACTCGAAGCCGTTGATCATCTAACAGGCATCTTGTTAGTTGCAAACAGCTCATTGCCAGCATGTCTTCTGGTAAGGGGCATCCAGGTACCAGCACCATCAAAGGATCCAAGACCTGTCTGGATCTGGGGTCATTAACTAATCTGGACTGAAGGGTCCTCCCGGGCACACAGCCTATTCAAGCGACCCCACAGGTCTCTCTCCTTCTTCTTGCTTTGGCTCCTCCTTCTCTTAAAGAGCATCAATCATGCACATTTTGAGATTTTTCCTTAAGGCCCCCAGCAGTAGCTTACCTGATAAGGACTTCAAAAGTCCACTCTTCTCAGAGCCTTGTTAGTTGAGCTGTGGCTTTGACTCCTGTGGCCCTCTAAAATACTAAAAAATTAGATTTACCCCCCCCATTCCTGTCAATAGAGCGTACCCCTGTGCTCTCCAAACAAATACATCACAAAACCAAAAGCGTGGGGTGGCACCTGCTGAAGTCAGGGACCAAGAAGGGTAAGAGATCGAGAGGGCGGCTTCTTTTAGTGAGACATTACGATCTCATCCCTTAAGAAATACACACAATAATAAATTAAGAAGAGTGGGCTTTTGAAGTCCTTATGAGGTAAGCTGCTGGTGGGGGCCTTAAGGAAAGCTCCGAAACTGATGCTGTTTAAGTTTCCTGAGCTCCCCTTATACCTTGGGCTTTACAACTTTATACCAGTCTCACGGCAGGGGGGGAAGCAGACTAAGTACCCATATATGGGGGTTACATATTCCAGGCAAAACCCCCGACACCCTTTTCAAGGCATAGCACCCCCAGACATTGCTGAGGGCAGTAACACTGCCCACATATGAATCCTGAGCAACCCATACAGGCTATGCTATACCCAGACACTTTTGTTTCTTTCATCCACCAGACAAAGCATTGTCAAATGCCTATTTCTAGGGACATGGATATGGTGCAGTTATCCACACTTTGACAGTCTACCTTTCCCTTTTTTTTCAAAGTCTGTTTATCTCCTGGTTCTCCCAGTGGCAACCCCCTTCCCCATCACCCAGCTTCCCCTGGGACTTACCTTAGCCGTCGTCCTCTGCCACAGGACTTCAGGGTGGTCAGTCGTTGGGAGAGGTTTTTCCTCCATTTTCTCCCCGGGCCCATGTACGTGCAGTGGATGCGATGTCTGAGCTCTGCTTCCACAGAGATGGCCCCAGTGCCCTGAGGTGGGTTCCCTTCCCTACATGGTGACGTGCATGTGCTGCCACCCAGCCATCACTGGGTGGTGGGCAGGCTGCACGCCACTCTAACCCACCTCCCCGAGAAAGGAGAGCCACCTTGTGACACTCAAACCTTCCTCATTCCGCCGGCCCCCAAGCAACTCGGTTCCATTCCCAACCACGTGTCACTTGTGTTCCTGGTCCTGCACCCAGCCGGCATCTTCCTTTCCCTTTAATTTCAGCCATAACCCCTACAAACGAAGTTTCTCCGACCCGCTCAGATGATGTCCTCTTGGGCTTCCCCTGTGATGTCAGATCTTCCTTTCTGCTGGAAGAATCAGGTCTCCTCCTTCACAGCTCCTACATGCGGTGTATGCCCAAATCCAAAAACAATCTTCATCTCGTTTTCAGGTGATTCTAGTATGTTTTATCTTTGTGTTTGCTGTATCATGGAGCAGATGACTAAAAAACTGGTCCCAGGTTCAAGTACTGTGCTGCTTCCAACCAGAAGATGTGCACTAACCCCCACGACTCGTGCATATACTGTCTGGGGCCGGCATGACTTGCTGGCTTATGGCCTGTGCCAGTCCCTGCAACCCTCGTCCCTTGAGGACCATTATGCCTGCCTTTTGCTAGGCTGCTCGGATGATCAGGATCCACTGGTTAAGTCCAAGTATGCCCACAGGGCCGTTTCTGTAGCAGTGTTCTGGGCATTGCAGCTTGCTGCACTTGAAGAGGCGGCAGCAGGCTCCTCCTCAGCTCCTGCTGTGCTCCCAGTGAGTGCCAGCGTCGGGGCCTCATTTACAGCTGCCTTGTGGGACATATGCCAGTCCCTTCAGACCCTCGGGGATGGCCCTTCCCGAGAGGATAAATCTTCTGAATTTTCAAAACTGAAGAGGACCCATCACAGGTCATGGGACAGGGAATGGGCTCACTCTTCATGCTCCCATGATTCTATGTCTTGCTTGATGGCTGTTGAAACGTCGGCTTCGGCTGACCCTTCAAGGGTCCCTCTTCAGGCCACTAGCTCCATGATGTCCCTGTCTGGCTTGCTGGCCAAGATGCGGGCCAACCAGCCGGCTAAGATTTTTTCTCGACCCTGTCAATCCATTGTCGGAGGAAGTCGAGGATGACTCACTCTCCTGGACTCTGGTTCTTTCGGCTCTCTCACAAGAGGAGCCGGACAAACTAGTCGACCCGGCCATCTTTCCCCCAGGAGATCAACTTCTCTGGGGTTCCGTAGCGGGAACTGGTCTGTGTTGAATACATAGACCGTTCCTCTGCTTCCCCTCACCGGCAGCATGTTGATCATTAGTTGAGGTCCAGCTTGAGGACCTGATCCTGTTTGAGATCAAGGCCTCAGGACTCTTGATGTTCCTGCTCTTGGCTGTTGACTAGGCAGCACCGCCGATGCTCCTCATTTTCCTCATCTTTGGATGATGAGAGGATCCACCACAGGTTACGGAAGCACTACATGGAGCTCCTGTGGCAGCAATGGATCCTTGGCCACAGTCGACTCACGCCTAAGTCTCCGGCACTTCCTTGGTCTCCACCTCTGTGGCCCATCCTGGTCCCACCTGACTGTCCGAACTGGTGCGGGCCTCCTCATCTATCTTGGTGGAGCCCCTGTCTCCGCAGCCTTTGCATGGGGCCCCAACCAGGGCTGCTCAACCAGCCTCTGGTCTCTCCAGATGGCTGTCCATTCAGATCACACACTCGGTTGAGTCCAGGGTGTTCCACGAGGAGGCCTCAGATTCTGAGGTGTCCTCCATGCATTCTGCTGGTACCCCAGGCTTTGACAGTGAGTCAGCCGAGGAGCTCACCACAGAGCATGGGCCATCTCCTTTGGGGCCTTGCTCCATCTCCTCTCGGAGTCCATGGGGATTCCCCTGGAGCCAGTCCAAAAGTGGGCCAGATACCCCCTCATGGAGGTCTTTGACAAGGGTGACTCCACAGGGGTCACCTTCCTGGTAGTGGAAGCCATTCTGGGTCCTGTCTTAGAGCTTTGGCAGCATTCAGCTTCTTTCCCAGTGCCCTCCACCCGTATGGTCCACAGGTATGCAGTTCCACCGGGTCCCTTCCTGGGTTCTCCGACCACCCATCGGCTGAAGGGTTGTACCACTAGAAGTGCAACTACGGGGATGTTGACAAGCCTTCCAAAAAGGAGACCAAGAAGCTGGACCATGCAGCTAAAAAGGTTCATGCTGCTTCATCCTGTGGTCTGCAGCAGGCAAGCTCCACCATCAAGGTGGCCAACTTTGGTCACGCCCTCGGGGGTTCTGGACCATGTCCTCCCCCATCTTCTAGTGGATTTACAGTCAGCAGTTAAGATGGTCCAGGACCAGGTATGCTTTGTTGCCAAGCACCAGCTTCAGACTGTCTTGGACATTGGCGACTCCTGTGCCCAGTCAGTGGCTGTGGGGGTCGCCATAAGGTGTAGGGTTTGGTTCAGGATTTCCACCTTTATGGCAGATACCCACCATAAGCTGACAGATGTTCCCTTATTGGGTGCCGACCTATCTGGGCCGGGAGTTGATGATCACTTCACGAGGACTGAGAAGTCTTATGCCACTCTGCACTCCATGACATCTTCTCAGAAGGACGTTAGGGGCCAGAAGCTGAAAAAGAAGGCCTTTCAGTTTTGGCCCTTTCTGCCCCAGCAATCCAAGCCACTGCAGCCCCTGTTGGGGCAATCCCAGTTCTGGCGGCCTAAGCCCAAGCCTGCTGTCTCCAACTTCAAGAAGCCAGGAGTTTGGGGCAGTGGTGCTTCTCTGGCAGATGGTGCCAGAGCCCCTCCCAAGCCTGCCCAGTGACAGGTCGGGGGTGTCACCCTCCCGCCCATCCTGCCCCTAACTCAGTTCCCCGTGAAGGGCCAACTTCACCACTTCTGGCATGCCTAGTCTGTCATTACTACAGACAAATGGCTGCTAGACGTGGTAGGTGGGGCTCTGCCCCCACAGGAGTCCGTGGTGTCCCTGGACATGCTGTCCATCCTCAGGGCGGGCATCGCTCAGCTGCTAGAGAAAGGAGCAGTAGCCCACATCCTGGACACCATGGCCACCCAGGGCTTTGTGTCCAGGTACTTCCTGGTCCCCAAATGGATGGGGGGGCTGGCACCCCATTCTGGATCTTCACAGTCTGTCAGTTCCTGAGGAAGCACAAGTTCCGGATGGTCAGTCTGAACCAAATCATTCCATCCTTGGAGCAGGGCATGTGGTTCTGCTTTCTGGACCTCCAGGATTCCTTCTATCACATCCCTGTCCATCTGTCCCACTGGCAGTTCCTTCGATTCCACACAGATGAGGTGTTTTACGAGTTCCAAGTCATGCTATTCAGACTCTCCTCAGCCTCCCTGGCCTTCACCAAGAGCACTCCAGTGGTGGCAGCATTCCTGCGGCACTGAGGGGTCCGGGTGTACACCTACCTGGATGACTGGCTAATCGCTGGTTCATTCCAGGAGGAAGTGGAACAGTCTAGGAATCTGGCCCTCCACACTTGCTTGGCCTTGGGTCTTTGTGTCAACCTGACCAAGTCAGAACTCCACCCCTCACAGGTCATCCACTTTATTGGGGCAGAGCTCAGCTCCATTCGGGCCAAGGCCGACTCCCAGCAGACCAGGCAACTGACCTTACCTCTTTTACCTGATAATTTCAGGTTGAGTACTTGCACCCTGCCCAGGACTTCCTGCAGCTGCTGGGATACATGGCGCCCTGCACCACCATGGTCTGGTGGGCTCGCTGGCAAATGTGCCCCCTGCAGTGGGAGCTGGCCCACCAGTGATCTCAGCACCTAGGTCACCTGGACCAGCCGGTTATGGTGAGGCAGCCGATTTAAGATGCCATCCAGTGATGGCTTATCCCAGAACACTTATCTGAAGGGAGTCCCATTCGTCTGCCCAGAATTGACTGTCATTCTGATGACCGACGCATCTCTGGATGGGAGCACATTTGGTGGACCACAGAGCCCACAGGCTCTGGATTGGATCCCAAGGAGTCCTGGTACCACATCAGCCTGCTAGAGCTCCGTGCAGTGCACCTTGCTGTGATGGTGTTTGCTCCATCTGTCAGGGGTCAGGTCGTCGGGTCATACAGGTCCAGACAGACACCAGGGCCATGTACTACCTCAACAGACAGGGCGGAACACATTCCCTTTGGTTGTGTCAGGAGACTCTCCATACCTGGACCCTCGTGTGCTGCTTGGGTGCTGATCACCTGGCAATTCACGTTGCTGGAGTCTCCAACCAGCTGGTGGACACCCTCAGCTGACTGGGCAAGGCGTCTCACAAGTGGTCTCTTCACCAGGAGGTGGTGGATCACCTGTTCTCCCAGTGGAGTACTCCCCTGGTTGACCTGTTCACTTCATGGGAGAACACAAGCCGAGGCTGTTCTGTGCCCATCCCCCACAATGCAGGACACTGATGGGGGATGCCTTTGCAAGGCCGTGAACCCCTGGGCCTCCTGTATGCCTTCCCTCCCTTTCCCCATTCCACAAATGTTGTTCGATGTGCAGAGGGACAAGGCTCAGATGATCCTGGTAGCCCTGGACTGGCCGCCCCAGTTCTGGTACCAAGATCTCCTCAGCCTCAGCAGCAGGCCTCCATGGCGCTTGCATCTGCGCCTCTACCTGCTCTCTTGCCACCAGGGGAAGGTCTTGCATCCAGACCTTGAATCCCTGCACCTAACAGCCTGGTTCCAGAGCAACTAGAGTTCCAAGCTATGGGTCTCTCCAAGGTCCTTCAGGTCATGGAAGCCTCTCGGAAAGACTCGACTCACCAGTGCTATGCCTTCAGATGGAAACGCTTTTCCACTTGGTACTAGGAGAGGGACCCCAACCCCCTGTCCTGCCCCATGGCTAGCATCCTGGACTACCTGCACTCCCTCTCTCAGTCAGGCCTGGGGCCGATGACCCTCAGTGTTCACCTGGTAGCCATCTTGACATACAGGCCGCTGGCCTGTATGCCAGTGACAGTGCAGGAAAAAATGAAAAGGTAGTCAGTCGCTTCTTTAAAAGCCTTGACCACCTGTCACCACTGGTGCGTGAGCCTCCACCACCTTGGAACTTGTTGCTGGTACTGGTAATGCTCATGGGGATGTCATTTGAACTGATGCTCAGGTGTCACATCTCCTACCTGTCGTGGAGGACCACCTTCTTGGTGGCTATCACCTCCACCAGAAGGATCAGTGAGCTCCAGGTGCTGTTGGTGGAATCTCCTTACTTAGTGTTCCACAGTGACAAGATTGTCCTGCGCCCCAACCTGAAGTTGTGACGGCAGAGAAAGACACCACAGCCATCTAGTCTACCCAACACCCTACCTCCCCCCCCCTTTCTGTTATGCTTCCACCCTCTTTTCCCAAGCCCTCTTGAACCCCTGCACCATTTCAGCTGCCACTACCTCCTCCGGCAGCTTGTTCCGGGCCTCCAACACCCTCTCTGAAAAACTGCCCTCTGACATTACCTGTGTTGCCCACCTTCCAGTTTGAGGCTGTGTCCCGTGTTCACTCTTTTCTTCAATTTGAACAAGCTGTTACTCTTACATTATTTATTCCTTCAGATACTTAAAGGTCTCAATCATGTCCTCCTCCTCCTCCTAGTCTCCAGAGGATACAAATTCGCCCTCTCAATCTTTCTCTCATAGGTACATCTTGCATCCGTCGCACCATTTTGGCTGCTCCTTCTGCACCTCTCCATCAGCTAAACATCTCCTCGTAGGTGAGGCCTTCAGAACTGCACCCCATACTCCAGATGCGGCCTAACCGTGGTTCTGTATAATGGCATTAGCACCTCCCTCTTCCTGCTATTAAAACCCCTCGCAATGCAGGCCAACATTCCATTTGCTTTTCCCACCGCCCTACTACACTGGCTGCCCACCTTGAGGTCATGCGATACCATAATCCCCAGGTCCCTTTCAGTTTTCTTCTCCTTAATCACCAACCACCTCAAGGGAGTAAGTTTCCCTCCTATTCTTCCTCCCCAGGTGCATCAGCAAGCACTTTTGTGTATTAAACTTCAGTTTCCATTTTTGTATCGGGCTAGTAAGATTTTCCTTTAACTAGCCCTGTGGGCTTGTAGTGGAGAAGGTAACTTTTCAATAAGTACACCAGCTGGGCTAGTGAAAAAGGTTGCATGGCTAGTAGATTTTCCCAGTCACTAGCCCTGCTGGCTAGTCGCCACAAAACTTAATTCCGACTCCTGCCGTGAATGGGCGGGCAGGTGTCGACCTTCCTCCCTGGATATACCTCTTAATGAGTCTTGGTCCTCACCTTCCCATACCTGGTGAATACTGAGCAAAAGTATTCAATGTCTCAGCTTTCTAGGTTGTCCTTCATTTCTCCTCCTCCTCCCTTCTTCAGCCTAACAATCCCATGTTTTTTTTTTTTTTGTTTTTGTTTTTGTTTCCTCCTCTCGTTAATGTTTCTGAAGAAGGTCTTGTGTCCTTTCTTAATAACCTGGGCTGTACCTTCCTCTGTGCCTTAACTCTTCTGACAGCTTTCTCAGATTCTCTGTTTCTCCAGATATTTTTCTCTGTCCTCATCCTTCTGTATCTCCTGAAGGCCTTTCTTTTTTTCTCTTACTTTCTCTGGGAGGAGGGTGGTCCACACTTCCCGATGGGAGGATGATGAGACTGCAAAAAGGTAGGTCACTTGAAGTTCGTGAACCGGAAGAGGCTTGGATGGGGACTAGTTGAAACTAGGGGGGTACAGGAAGGACAGGCAAATGGGGGCATAATCGCTGGACAGGGCAGGGGCGTCCCTCCGGTTGCTAAAGACTGAGAAGGTGCTGGGGCTGGATGAGCTGGGGCTGGATGAGCTTCACCTGAGGGAGCTGGTGGATGTGCTGGCACCTCCACTAGCTGCAGTCTTCAACATCTCCCTGCAGACAGGGTGGGTGCCTCAGGATTGGAGGGTAGCCCATGTTGTGCCTATCCACAAAGGGAGTGGTCTAGAGAGGAGATGGGGAAACGACAGGCCTGTTAGCTTAACGTCCGTGGTAGGCAAGGTGATGGAGAGTGTTATCAAGGAGAGACTTGGGGGAGAGCTGGAATAGTTGGGGCACCTGGATGATGGGCAGTATGGCTTTGTCCCAGGGAGATCGTGCCAAACCAACCTTGTTGATTTCTATAATTGGGTGACGAGTGCCCTGGACACACAAATGCTGGTGGACGTTCTCTCTGGACTTTAGCAAGGCATTTGATTTTGTCCCCCACAGTGGCCTGATGACCAAGCTGGAGGTCGGTGGGGGGACAGTTGCTTAGGTGGATAGAAAATTGGCTCTCGGGGCCAGTACAGAGAGTGGTGGTTGGCGGGAATAATCTTTCCCCAGAAGTGTCATTAGTGGGGGTCCCCTAGGGATTGGTCCTGGGGCCACTCCTAATTCAATGCCTATGTCCCTTGGACATAGGAGAGGTGTTAGGAGTAAACTGAGTCTCTTCGTGGATGACTTGAAGCTGTGAGCATTGGCGGACAGGGAGGAGAGGAGAGTGGCCCTGCAGGGGGACCTGGATGCCCTGGATAGATGGTCAAGGAGTTGGGGGCTAAAGTTTAGTTCAGGGAAGTGCAGGGTGTTGCACTTGAGGGCCAGAAACCTGGGCCATGCATATACCCTGGGGGAGACTCACTGCAGGCCTCGTTGGGTGAGAGGGACCTTGGGGTGGTGGTGGACGTCAAAGTGAATAATATTAGAGACTTGTCGAGAGCAGCAGCAAAGGCGAACAGGTGCTGGGCTGCATAGCCAGGGGGAATTACCTTCAAGAAGAGGAAGATTCTTCTTCCTCTGTATAATGCCCTGGTCAGGCCGTATCTCGAGTACTGTGTGCAGTTCTGGAGATCACACCTAAAGAGAGACATTGTACTGTTGGAGAGGGTCCAGAGGATGGCGACCAGGATGATCTGGGGCATGGGGAGTAGACCCTATGAGGAGAGGTTGGTGGAGCTCAATTTAGACTCACTGTAGGAGAGATAGGAGGGCATGATAGAGGTCTTTAAGTATGTAAAGAGGATCAACAAAAGGGGAGCCGAGGAGGTGTTCAGGTTTAAGAAGGGAGGGAACAACCGGGCACACGAGTGGAGGCTGGGGAGTTACAGGGGGAGTGAAGGGGACACTACTTCACTGAAAGGTAGTGGATCCATGGAATGTGCTGTCCAGGAGCCTGGTAAATGATGGCACAGTGGAGGGTTTCAAGAGAGGGTGGGACGAGTACAGGGGAACCAGCTGAAGTCCTCTGTTGGGGAAGGGTGGGCAGCAAATCAAGCACCCAGTAGGTTTTGGCTACTACAGACACGACAGACCATGAGGCCTATTCTGTTGGCTTTTAGTATGATCCATGCCAGAGAGAATGGAGTCAGTGAGCCGAGGAAGGAGGTCATGGTGCAGTGGGCCTTTGGAAGCCAGACTGGAAAGGGGTGAAGAATGAGGAGGTGTAGGAGAAAAGCTGGGCCAGACAGGTGCTTCTGGAGTTTTGCAAGGATAGAGAACAGAGAGACTGGGTAGAAGTTACCTGGGTCAGAGGAATCTCTGCCCTTGGGAGGAGGGATGATGTTGGCAAGTGTAAAGGAGAGACTCGGAAGGGTGGAGAGTGGAGAGCAATTGTGTGGGCAGAGAGGTGCAGGAGCTTAGGGTCAAGCCCATCTGGACTTTTGCCCTTATTGGGGTTGAGGGTCAGAAGAACTTGTAGGATGTCAACGGGTGAGATGAAAGAAGGCGAAGCAGTGGGAAGAGGAAGTAGGTGCTAAAGGAGCTGGTCTTAACCACCTCAGACTGGATACCTTAATCACCATCTGGGGTGATGCAGAGAGGGCATTAATGCTATTAAGAAATGTGTCCTGGCCAGACCGGTTGTGCTGAAAGTTGAGGCGCTGGATGCCACACCGGTGACCCAGGTTCAGGAACTGGCCTGGGTTGTCTGAGGTCGGCTGGGGGGTGGAGTGGGAGCGGCATTGAGCAGCCGCATGGCAGCTCTCCCTCCCAGGGAGGGGGCGTTGCCTCCCCACCACGTGATTGCCAGCGGGCGGAGGCCTGGTGGCAGTGTCGGCGACAGGTGGTATGAAGGGAGGGTGTTGTGGGAATGCAGCTTGCATACACCCACAACAGGGTTGTGGAGAAAATAGAGCTGGCAGGTTCCATGACTGTTCTGTCTGTGATCCAGATAACTGGGATGTAGGCAGGGCTGGATGTGAGCATCGGGGGTGGCGGATCCCTATCTGCCCAGCCAGCTTGTGAAAACTGGGAAAGATCTGTGTGGGGGCCATCCCTGATCCCTGAATTCAATGTAGGCGTCTCCAGTCTACCTGATCAGATGCCTTTTCCGCATCCATTAAGACTCCCAGTTCAGACTCATGGTGGGTGTGTTGCTAGGAGAGAATATTAAGCAGATGCACAGACTATCATGGATGAGACATCCATTTATGAAGCCAGTTTGGTCTGGGTGGACCAGAGATCCTACCCACTTCTGTAGCTGAGCTACCAATACGGCCATAAAGATCTTCTGGTTGATACTGAGGGAGATGAGGTGGTAGGACCCGCACAGCATTCGGTCTTTGGAGTAACTGAGATGTGGGTGTACTGCCGTGATGGCAGTGCCCACTTGCCTTCCTGAACTGCCCTGAACACATTTCCCAGTCTCTGAGCCAGGGGCTTAACAAATACCTTAAACTCTGGGATGAGGCCGTCTGGGCCCCGAGCCTTCCCCGACTTTAAATTACTGGTGGCCATCTGTATTTCTGTCAGGTCATTGGTGGTGTCTAGGTTCTCTTTCGCCTCTTGTGTTAAGTGACTCACCTGCACCTTGGCAAGAAGCTGTCGAGGTTCTCTGAAAAGCCTGTCATTGATTCCTGGGTGTGTTGTGTGGTGTGGTTTGTGTTTTGTTTTTATAAAGAAAATCCTTGAACATTCTGCGATTCTGCTAGGGTGCGTTTCAAAAGAATTTGGATAGTTCATTTACATATGGCTGGCTTCCTTTTTTTTATTTATTTTTTCAATAAAGTATTGCTGCTGAAATTAAATATGTATTTGTGTATGTGTATTTATTTTTCCACCACAAACACATAGCAGAGTGCACTACAGACACCGACTCCAGTCCAAATGCCTTTTTCTGTGAGACCGGAAAGGAGTCCTGAGTGTCAAAATTAAATGTAGTCTATGACTGACAGACAGATTCTACCAGAGGTTCCTCCCTCCTCTCTTTGCTGTGCTCAGCTAGGGTTCTTACACTACACACACAGCTTCTGTTTACGTTTTTTTTAGAGAGGGTTGTGGATGCATGGAATGGCCTTCCGGAGGAGGTTGTGGAGTCAAAAACAGTGGTGGAATTCAAGCATGCATGGGACAGTCATAAGGCAATTCTAGGGGGTTGGGGTAGGAAGAAGTAGGCTGCTGGTTAACTAGGATCTGCAGCTTATCCATTAGGTAGGGAAATGGGCAGACTGGGTGGGCCAAGTGGTCCTTATCTGCCGTCAAATTCTATGTTTCTATGTTTCTAGGATACCCAGACTAAGGCTATGGATTTTCCTGTGGTGGGAAATTCTCTGTTTGGAGAGCAGACAGAGAATTACATGAAGAAGATGGATGAATATAGGACTACTTACAAGAGTGCCCAGGCTAAGGAGCGGCAAGCCACTCCTCAAAGGCATGCCCCCAGGGGTAGGGGTAGGCCTTTTCACAGGCCTTTCTACCAGACTCAGGCCCCCTCTGCCTATGCTCAGAGGGGCTTCTTCAGAGCAGGGGCAGGCGAGGTGGGCAGATCTGCTCCCACCCCAGCCTAAAGCTCCTCGTAAACAGGCACCCTGATGGGGTGCCAGGGCCGATTCTCCTGTACCAGTGGGGCAGGCTGGCTTACTTCAGTCAGAATTGGGCTTCTTTAACCTCAGACAAGTGGGTTCTGGAAGTAGTAAGCCAGGGTCTGGTTCTCAGCTTCAAAAAGTTTCCCAAGTTGAGAAGCAGATTTTTCTACCTGCAAGTGCTTCGAGACCTCGCTCTGGAAACAGAGGTCTCATCCTGTTAGCTCTCAGAGCAGTAGAAAGGTCCCTCCCTGCATCAGGGCAGGGGTCTGTATTCAGATACTTCCTTACCCCAAAAAGACAGGAGAATGGCGCATCTTAGATCTCAGATATCTGAACAAGCATCTTTTGAAACCAAAGTTCAAAATGGTAACTCTGGCAATGATTTTACCTTCCCTAAGGCCAGGGACTGGCTAGCCTCCCTGGACCTCAAGGATGCCTATTTCCATGTCCTAATCAGAAGATCCCATCGAAAGTACCTCAGATTCGAACTGCCCTCAGGTCATTACCAGTTCAGAGCAATGCCCTTCGCCTTACTCTGCTCCAAGGGTATTCACAAAGTGTCTAGCAGTGGCAGTGGCCCACTTAAGGAGGCAGAGGATTGCTGTTTTTCCCTATTTAGACGACTGGCTCATTGTAGGCCAGTCCCCAGAACAGGTAAAATCTCACCTGCAGGTCACCCAGCAGCTTCTCACCTCCCTGGGTTTCTGCTAAACCACCTAAAGTCGGTTCTGGAACCAGTCCAGGTACTCACCTTTATAGGGCAGAGGTGGACACAAAGCTAGCCAGAGCCTTTCTTCCCCCAGAAAGGGTAAGGAATTTAGTGGCTCTGGCCTCTTCCTTCACTCTGCAGGTCTCTCGACCAGCAAGACACTTTCTGCAGCTCCTGGGGCACATGGCTGCATCCACAGCTGTTGTGCAGGGAGTCAGATTTCAGATGAGAGACATTCAGTTTCACTTGAGAACCTTTTGGTCTCAGAGAAGAGACCCCCTTTCCAAGTTGGTCCCAGTGACTCGAACCTTGATCCTAGCTCTCCAGTGGTGGCAGGATCAGAGCAATTTAAGAACGGGGGTCCCCTTCATTTCCCCTTCTCACGACTTGACTCTCACTACAGATAGTTCTCTTCTGGGTTGGGGAGCCCACATGGGCGACCTTTCCACTCAGGGAGTTTGGTCCTCCCAGAAATCTCTGCTCCACATCAATTTGCTGGAACTCAGAGCTGTCTTTTTAGCTCTTCAAGCTTTTTCTGCATCTGTCCACGACAAGGTGATACAAGTCAGAAGAGACAACACCACAACAATGTGGTTATTCAACAAATGGGGGCACTCGGTCTTCGGCCTTGTGCACCGAGGCAATGAGTTGTGGTCTCTGGCCTATTCCCTGAACACTTCCCTCATAGCAGTTCATCTTCCAGGGAAGGACAATGTCCTAGCGATGCCCTCAGCAGGATTTCCCAGGGCCATCACGAATGGTCCCTGGATCCTCAAGTGCTGGGGATAGTTTTTGCCAGGTGGGGCATCCCTCAGATAGATCTTTTGCAGCCCCAGACAATCACAAACTTCCTCTGTTCTGTTGCAGGCCTCCAGTGCTGGGCTCAGTTCCCTGGATGCCCTTCTTCTGGATTGGGAGGGAAGTTCCTCTATGCTTTCCCCCTTTCCTCTCCTATTCAAAGTACTAGTCAAAATCAGATCTCAGCCTTGCAGGGTGATTCTGATTGCCCGGATTGGAGCCAGACAGCCCTGGTACCCCTCCTTCTGTCTCTGACAGTCCATCTTCCCTGTGCCTCCCCAGGAATACAATCTGTTGACTTGTGCCCAGGGAAGGGTTTGGTATCCGGACCTCAATCCCTCAACCTCAAGGCCTGGCTCTTGAGGAGTTAGAGTTGCTGATTTACACCTTCTCAGGGTGTTCTTGAGAACCTAAAGGCTTCCAGAAAGCCTTCCACTAGACTACTTATAGTTCTAAATGGAAAAGGTTTTCCATTTGGTGTGCTGAAAATATTTCCCAGAATCTGCTGAATTGCCCATTTTGTTAGATTACATGGTACATCTTAATTCCTTGGGTCTCAGACCAGCTACCCTGAGACTTCATTTGGCAGCTGTGTCTGCTTTTGTATCAGCAGGAAAGTCATCCCTCTTTCCTCTCATCCTGTGTTTTCCAAGTTTTTTAAGGGATTACTCCATACTAATCCTCCCTTTACGGAACCGGCCTGCTTGGGACCTTAATGTTTGCATTGCCCAGTTAATGCAACCCCTTTTGAACCTCTGTCTTCTGCAGAGCTTAAGTACCTAACTTGGAAAACTGTTTTTCTAGTGGCTATCACTTCTGCCAGGACGATAAGTGAATTGCAAGCCTTATCAGTGGAGACTGACTTTATTTCTTTCCACAGGGATAAGGTAGTCCTTAGGACTAATAGGAAGTTTTGCCTAAGGTGGTTTCAGATTTCCATCTTAATCAATCTATCTCCCTTCCAGTATTTTTCACTGATCACTCCTCTTCGGGTGAGAGGAGGTTGCACAGCCTGGATGTTAAGAGAGCTCTTAGTTATTATATAGAGCATACCAAAGGTCACAGGTTCGAATCCCTACAACTTTTCCTTACCTATGGTGAAGTTGGGAAAGGCAAACCTGCCACTAAGAGATCAATAGGCAGGTGGATTGTCTCTTGTATCCAATTTTGTTATCGGAAAGTGGGCAGAGCCCCCCCCCCAGTTTGAGGGCTCATTCTACCAGGGGTACAGCTGCGTCTCTAGCTGCTGCCAGAGATATCCTTTTATTAGAGATTTGCCAGGCTGCTACTTGGAAAACGGTACACACTTTTACCAAGCATTACTCCCTGGATGTCCAGGCCAGGAGAGATGCTCGGTTTAGCACAGCTGTTCTTCAGAGCCTATTCCCTAAGTAGGTTCTGCCCTCCTCCATGGAGGTACTGCTGTGTATTCTGCTAATGTCTATAATATAGCAAGACTTCATGTTGTTTGAAGAAAAAATTACTCACCTTAGTATGTTGTTTCTTCTAATGGAGTCTTGATATATTATAGACCTCTAACCTGCCCTCTCAGAACCTCTACTTGGTGGGGTGCAGGCAACTTAGTGTGGGCACTGCTTATGTTCTTTTAGCATTTGTCCCCTTTGGGACTTTGGGGTGTGTATGTGAGGTGTGTGTGTTTTATTATACTTATGTTCCATTTTCATATTATTAGAATGGTGTTAGTATTTCTGGTCCCCTGACTTGAGTCTTGGTGTTGGGACCATCAATGGTTGTTATTATTTAGGTAGCCATTTGGCTAGTGTAGGTTACAGCTTCTACACAGACCTTAGTGAGTTTGGCTGTAAAGATCTGACAGTTCAAGTTTGAAATGACACAGATAGAGCTGCTCTCGTGCCAAATTCTATTTTGGAATGGTTTTAACCATTTCACTCCGGGACAGTTCTAGAGCTGGATCAAACTGCTAATGTCTATAATATAGCAAGACTCCATTAGAAGAAACAACATTACTAAGGTGAGTAATTTTTTCTTCTCTCTCTCTCTCAGGAGCAGCTGGCAGTCATGCAAGCCAAAAACTCAGCCCTTTCACAGTTTTCCCATGTGAATCCACTCAGGATTGCTGCCCAAAATTACTTCAGCTCTTTCTTGTTCAGCTTCCAGCTTAGATCTAACTGAAAATTGCAAGCAGCCCAGGACTTCCCCAAGATCCAAAAGATTTGGTTGGCTGATTTGGCTGTCAGTCAAAGCAAGAGCTCCCTGCAGTTGCAAAAAGGCATAAAGCTCCAAACTAAAGTTCCTACAGATTTTGAATTCAGACAGCTCCTGTAGTCCGGCTACGTTTTAGGTCCCACCAGTACTGTTTGGTCCAATTTGCAGACCAGGACCAAGATAGTGGAGACAAACAAAACAGTCCTTGCTATAAAGAAAGCTGGTTAGACAAGCTACATTATCATTATCACTCTAAATGATTTTCAGTAAATAGTTACATCTTTCAACAGAGCTCCCTGTCAGATTACTTATGCAGCAATAGGCAGCTCTTAAAGAGACAGCGTACAGAGGCTATACAGGCTCTGGTAATCATATTTAAACTGCTAAAATGCAGGACACCAGCCTGGCGGTGAGCATCTAGGCAAGCTCACAGAAGACTTTTTGGGAACCCCCATTTGTAGAGGGGATACACATGTTCCATTACCACGTCGACCTTGAGTCACGCCGGAATGCTGGTTTTGGGGCCTCAGTTCTCCACTCCCTGTTCCCTAAGTAGGGGTGTACGGCTTGCATCCTCCTCTAAGAGAACTGCTAGGAGTCTGCTAGAGTGTGAGTAAGTGTACCATATCCAGATCCCTGGAAATGAGGGTTACTGACCTGTAACCATATTTTTAGGAGTGGTATATGATGCACATCCAAACGACTCACCCGACCTCCCCTGACATGTGGCACACAGATCCCTGATTCCAGTGTGCAAGATCTGCCGTCAAGGGATGGAGCTGGTGAGGATACATCCAGGTGGGTGGGAGGACATTAGCTTGAGGATATTCTGACTGAATTTAAAGGCAGAGGAAGACTGCCAAAGTGTGAATGTGCACCATATACCACTCCTAGAACTACTGTTACAGGTGAGTAACCCTCATATTTATAAAATAGGGTCTGATCAGTTCTGGCTCCTTATTGTTCAGGACCCCAACACACGGCAGAGTATTAACCTAGCACAAACTCCTGCTCAGAAGATATGAAAGGGGTGCACGAATCGAGCACATAACCTGTGGAGGTCAATATGCTAATTACATATCCTCAGAGTCAAACCTCACAGATCACATGGGAAGTACAGGATGTTAAACTGTAACTATGCAGCTATAACTCACTCCCTGCTGTCAGCCCAACCACACCCAACTAGTGCAGTTTACCAGCTGCACCCCAATCCCCGCTGCATGTCTAATATATGGGAGGCAGTATAGCGCAGTGGTCTAAGGCTCTGAGCTGCAAATTTGGTGACGTCCAGCAGACCAGACCTGGGTTTGAATCCCACAGCTTCCACTTGCATACTGTGTGACCCTGAGCAAGTCACTTAACCTCCTTGTGCTCCCAGGTCGCTCCTGTAAAAAAGCTTTCAGCTTAGTGTGCTATACCTGGTTAAACAACTAAATAAATAAAAAAAAATAAAATGCTAATGCACTAAAGCCAACACTTTCAAGATACAGCACTAAATTACAGTATTACTAGTAATGTACACTGCTAAAAACTAAGATTACTAAACATTTATAAGTGTAATAAGGCAGTTCCAGGGGAGGTGTTATGTCATTGTACCTTGTGTTGGTTGAAATCCTCACCCTTTGGGGTCTGGACTCCAACCCACCACTCTGTACATTAACATAGCATAATTCCGCCTCTTTCATGCCTTATTCCATGCTTAATCTCTTGTGGGGAGCATAATAGTCTGTTTAGCTACACAGAGTATGTTCTTAGCTGCCTAACAAACAGGAGGCATCACACATATTTCTTTTTATAAAATGACAGAAAAGAATCAGATGCACAAAATAGGTGATTTGATACCTTTTATTGGACCAACAAAGATTTACAGAATATCCTTAAGCTTTTGAACTTACATAGTTCTTCCTCAGAAGGAATGATAGTGTTTCTTTGTTTTTTTTTTGTTGTTATGCTTTATGGTGGGTACCGCCTAGGAGGCTCAGTCCCCACTTTCTCTGATCCCCCACCTCGTCTACCAGGACATACCTCAAGACAATCCCCCTGGCTTGCCCCCCAGGGGCGGGACCGCCATCCCAACTCGAACCCACATGACGCCAGTACAAGGTCACTGGCAGGGAGAATCCACTAGCATTGCCTCCTTGGCTTACCACCCAGGGCGGGGCGTGGAGTTGGATCAGGCACAGAGGATGCTAGTGCTAGATCATCTTCCATGGAGCACCATGGCGGACGATCGGGAACAGAGGAGCGGGGTGTCATAAATGGCAGCTGCAATTTTTTTAAAATTAGACCCCCGATAGAAGGTACGTTGTGCAGTGATACAGTGACGCCACAGCGTCAGCGTCTGACACACCTCCCCATTAGTTTGGTGCCGGCTTGCCGCATCTCCCTGGCCTCTGCCAGAGGTCAGTCGTGCACCAGACACTCAATCACCTTCCCAGAGGAGGAGAGCAGTCCCTCAGACGCTCAGCTCTCCTCCCCTGGCCGGTCCTCTGACTCCACAGGTCTGTTCCCGAACCCAAGTTGTCGGCTTTGCAAGGAGACTCCTTGCTGCTGTGCCGGTGGGCCAGCCCAAATTTGCAGTGTTCATAAAAGAGCTCACTTTTTAAGTGCCCAGTACATTAAGAAGAAAAAATATTTTACACATGAATGTGACAGATAGAAACACAACCAGAGATAAGAAAGCATCCTTTAAACTATAATTGTGAGTAGATCAAATGTCACAGAATGGAATGTTAGATCTTACTTTGAGTGGGTTTCTGCAGTAGGTCATAACATATAGGACTGTGCCCCCTGGCATCAGGACCGCACGGCAGACTTTTGCTAGCAATATATGGTGGGGGACCGCCCACCCGACGTCACGTGACAGACATCAGCATGACCCTATATAGTGGGTGGTCCCCAAGCCCACCTTCCAGTTATTTCCTGCCGACGACCTGCACAAGGACCTCGCGATGAACGTTGCTCCAGTCGATCGCCATTTTGTATAAGCATATTCTTATTTCTCCATATTAGAGTACTGTTTTCATTAATTTTGTGTCTTCTTCACCTCCGACTCTGACGTCTAAGAAGAAGTGCGAAAAGTGCGGTGTACAGATCTCTCACAAGGACAGCTACTGGCACTGCCTCTTCTGTCTAGGCCCGAATCATGATACCGAGGCCTGTCCTGATTGCAAACCCTTCAACCAGGCCACGCACAAACACAGGCAGCAAGCCCTGGAAGCCCATCTCCTAAAATCCAGAATGGCATCCTTGGAAAAAGAAATGCAGAAACTGAGGGAATCCGCTTCTTCTCCTTCTTCAGAGCTCAAGAAGAAAAAGAAAGATAAAGAGAAGCATAGGGAAGGGAACGTTTGGAGGACCAGGAGCGGGTCTCCTCCAGTAAGGTTGCCGGGCCCAAGATCTCAGCTCCCATGTTGAGCAAGACTGTTTTCCCGCCACCTTCCCTGGTGATTGTCCAGGCTGCTGCGAAATCTCCTCCAGGTACTTCTTCTTTTACCTGGCACTTCGGCCGATAAGCCACCCACCGGCTCCTCCAGCGAGTGCCCGATTATCACCGGTAAGTCAGAATCTCACTCCTCCGGAGTCAGTCCAGTGGTCAGTAAGACAGATTCCCGAGAGGTAATCTGCATGATGCCTGCCAATAAGCTTGTTGTGGGACTGCTCCCTGTCCACTTGGCTCCTCCATCAACCGGTAAGTCAGCTGCCGGGGTCTCTGGCAACGCCCGATCGAAGCTCACCTGTCAGGGGCTGAAACTGACACACCCGATGCCTGGTTGAGCTCTCTAATCTCTGCTGGTTAGCCCTCTTCCCAGGCCTCCCTTGGGCAGGTGTCTTCCCCTCCACCCTCCCGGGTGGATCCTCCAGCCCCAGACATTATGACTGGGACGAAGGGGGAAGAGGATACCCTGGATGTGGCTCCACCTTCTCCCACTCCAGTGGTGATACCCCCCGTCACTCCCTCAGATACTCTCCCTGGGACTCTGACTTTGAAACCGGTTCTGACACAGGCTGCAGAGAACCTTCCGCTTCCGATGGGCCTCTCATTAGCCCTGCCACCAGAGGTCCCTCTGTCGGGCACTGGGCACCTAACGTCCACTTTGCTGCCGGAACCCTTCGCTAATCTACCATCGGCATCACTGTCAGGGCCCTTTCGACTGCCCCTGATGCCAGTTGACCCAACACTGGACCTGATGCCAGACCCCCTGATGTCAATTTTCCCGGCACCAGATCATCTTCCAAGCCGTTCGAGGCCTTCTGTGGATCAAAGCCATCCATCAGGCTACTGCCCTTATCCGAGTTTTCCGATGTCCAGTCTTCCTCCGTTCGGCCCGATGATGGCCCATTTCTCTCAGGGGTATTATCCTGGGTATCAAGGTTATACCCCACCCTTTTACCAACCATCCGGATACCCGGCCCCTCAGTAACCAGGGATGAGCACCCACCACTACCAGCCTCCTCCTCCTCCTCAGCCTCCCGCTCCACCACAACAGGACTTTCAATCCATGATTCAGTCCTGGTGGCAGGAAGCCAGATCCCAGCTGGTTTCCGACCTGGAGAAAAGGATGCCAGCACCGGTGGCTTAACCCCCTCCCCCTTGTCATCCGTGGGTTATTTTCAGTCTACCACAGTGCACATTTCCGGTGGGGCCATTCAGGAGGTCACCTTACCAGGTGTTAGGACTTCTGATAGAGATGAGTCTTCAGACTCGTTGGAGGACTCCTCTGATTCTTCTTCTAAACTGTTCAGAACCACAGGCGCTAAGGGCAAGGAGTCGTCAAAATCGCCTCCCGAAGACCCGTCCTTTACAGAACTTCTCTGCATCATCCAGCATGCTAATGGATGGAACACAGAAGAACAAGATCCCAAACATAAGCGTCTAGCTGAACACCTAGACCTAGAAGAGGTATCTCCAGTTCCCATTCCTCCTTGGACCGCTCCCCATGAGGATCTCACTTCCATTATATGGCAGTTGCCTCATTCTATTCTGGCCATCCCGAAAAAGGCAGACCAGATTTACTGTAAGCCGGAGGGCATTTCTTTTCTGGATTCCGAACCCAAGGCAGATTCCATTGTCATAGCTGCAGCTCACGATCATACTGCCAAACCAAAACACATGAGTACCTCCCCCGGTAAAGAATCTAGGCAGCTAGACCAGTTTGGGCAAGAACTCTATGCCTCCTCTACCTGTGCTCTTCGTTCGCTGAACTATATGGCACACTTGGTTTCCTTCCAGAAGGCCACAATGGCTAAACTGGAAGCTCATCTTCAGAATGTAGAGGACTCTGACCTCAAGGCAGAGCTTATTAAGGACCTGCGTCTGTCCAGGATGTCTTGCAGGCATGTGCTTAGAGCCACTTATGACTCAGTGGATGCAGTGGCTTGTTCCTCTGCTACGGACGTATGCCTCTGGCATCATGCTTGGCTGCGTATCTCCGGGCTTTCCCTGGACATTCAGGCAGCCATCCAGGAAACCCCTTTTTGAGGTTCAGTTCTCTTTGGAGGGGACACAAAGGACATCATTACTGATCTTCAGGATAGTGGGCAAGCCCTAAGATCCGTAAAATCCTTGTACAGAGCAGGCTTTAAACCAAAACTGCCCTTTCAGTGCCAGAACAAGCGGCAAGGTAAGCAACCCTTTGCTAGATGTCAGAACAAAAGGAGAGTATCAGGGTCAGCTGTTACCTCTCCCTCTGCCTCCAAAACTCAGAGGACAGCTGAGGGATCCCTACCCTCCCATCCCTCTGCCTCCTGACTCATTCAGACCTCCCCCTCCTCCACCTCCCAGCACCATGGAGCAGGTGGGAGGAAGGTTTGCCCTTCCCTTAGAGGAATGGCAGGGCATCACATCAGATTCATGGGTCTTGGAACTAGTGTCAAGAGGCCACGCCATTGTGTTTCTGGAAATTCTGCCAGACTCGCCTCCAGGTCAATCCTGCTATTCCCCGAACCACGCGTCTCTGGTTGAGGAAGAGATACTGGCCCTACTTCAAAAGTCAGCCATAGAGCTAGTCCCTTGGGCACAAAGGGGGAAAGGGTTTTACTCCCATTTCTTCCTTGTCCCCAAAAAGGCGGGCGACCTCAGACCCATCCTGGACCTCAGCCAACTGAACCTTTTCATAGAATACAAAAGATTCCACATGCTGACAATACAGGGTCTTCTGCCCTTGCTGCAGAAAGACCATTGGCTCTGTGCACTGGACATGCAGGATGCCTACGTGCACTTACCAGTGTTCCCCAGCCACCGCCGTTTTCTGTGTTTCCTTTTCCAGGGGCAGCACTTTCAGTTCAAAGCCCTCCCCTTTGGCCTTTCCTCAGCACTCAGGGTCGTCTTCAAGTGCCTAGCGGTGGTGGCAGCAGCTCTTTGCCATCGGGGCATTGCGGTGTTCCCATATCTGGACGATTGGCTCTTGGCAGCCCTGTCCAGAAACAGCCTAGAGGGGTCCCTGTCCTTCACCCTGTATCTTTTTACTTGACTGGGGATTACTGTCAGCTACCCTAAGTTGTCCCTGGTTCCCTACCGACTCCATTTCATTGGGGTGGTATTGGATACGGTCCAGTGCAAGGCCTTCTTGCCCTTGGACAGAGCCGGATACTCTGCGGGAGCAAGTCAATCTGTTAGTCTCCTCCAGGCATACTCCTGCCAGGGCATTCATTACGCCTTCTTGGCCTCATGGCACTGACCATTTCTACAGTCCCCTTGGCCAGGCTACACATGAGGGTCACCCAGTGGACTTTAAGAATCCAATGGGATCAGCGTTCGGATAGCTTAAATCATCCTGTCATGGTGTCCAGCTCACTCAAGAAAGACCTCTTATGGTGGCAGGATCCTCAAAATCTGTCTCGGGGGTTACCTTTCAGGACACCCCCTCCCTCCTGGACCCTCACCACAGATGCCTCGGGTCTGGGTTGGGGGGCCCACCTGGGGAATCATCAGACAGAAGGGTCGTGTTCCCAGCTGGAAGCATCTCTCCATATAAACATCTTGGAGATGAGGATGGTCCTTTATGCCCTCCAGGCCTTTCAGACCCTCCTGTCTGCAGGAACACTGCTAATAAACAGACAGACAACATGTCAGTGGTCTGGTACATCAACAAGCAGGGAGGCACCCGGTCATACCCCCTTTGCAGGGAGGCGATGTGTGTGTGGTACTGGGCAGTCCAGTACGACCTGTTCCTCATGGAAGTACACGTCCAGGCGTTTACAACATCCTGGCAGACAGCCTCAGCTGAACAACGACACTAGCTCACAAATGGGAACTTCATCAGGACTTAGCTGAACTTCTATTCCATCGTTAGGGATGACCAGAGATAGATCTCTTCGCCTCCCCATCCAACGCAAAACTACCCAGGTTTTGCTTGCTTGTTTAAGAGCCTGGTGTTATCTGGCAAGATGCGTTGTCTCTCTGCTGGACGGGGAAGTACTTGTACGCATTCCCTCCCTTTCCCATTCTACTGCGTGTCCTTCTGAAGCTTCAGGCAGAGGACACTCAGATGCTTCTGATAGCTCCCCTGTGGCCCAGGCAGATTTGTTTTCCACTCCTGCAACAGCTGGCCGTGGAACCCACAGTACCCCTCCCGCTTCAACATGATCTGTTGACACAGGAACAGGGCAGACTAGTGCACCCAGGACTCTGGTCCCTACATCTTCATACATGGCTCCTTCAGACATAATTGTGTCACATTTTGGAGTCTCCCAGAGGGTCACTCAAGTCTTAGTGGAAGCTAGAAAGCCTTCCACTAGGTCTACCTATGCTATGAAATGGAAGAGCTTTTCCATTTGGGCAGCCACCAAAAGGTTGGGCCCCCTTCTCCTGCTCGATGCCCCAGGTAATGAAGTACCTTTTGCACCTGTCTGACTCTGGTCTAAGCTATTCCTCTCTCAAAGTCCACCTGTCTGCTATTTTGGCCTATCACACATTGCTGGATGGGAAAACTGTTGCACAACTGGAGATCTTTTTGAAAGGGATTCTCCACTTGAAGCCCCCTATCCACAACCCTAGCCCACCTTGGGATTTGAATTTTATCTTAGAAAAGCTTACATTGCCTCCTTTTGAACCGGTAGTAAGTTGTGACATGTGCTACCTGTGTTGGAAAGTGCTCTTTTTAGTTGCTGTTACTTCTGCTCAAAGGGTTTCCGAGCTTTAGGCCCTGATGTGTAAGGAGCCCTATTTAATTTATGACAGACCAGGCGGTCCTGCTAACAAATTCTAAGTTTCTTCCCAAGGTGGTTTCTGAGTTCACCTTGAACCAGACTGTTGAGCTGTCAGTGTACTACCCTATTCATTCGAATAAGGGTGAGGCTGTTCTGCATACATTGGAAGTACATAGGATTTTGTGTTACTAAGTCCACAGGACCAAAGATGTCCGCAAATCAGATCAGTTGTTTGTCTCCTTTGCCCCCAGAACCCTGAGGTCAGCAGTTTCTAAGCAGTGTTTGTCCAAATGGTTGGCTAACTGCATCCATTTCTGATATCAGAAGCACGAGAAACCTCTTCTGGGGGAGGTCAGAGGCCACTCCACTAGGGGGATGGCTACTTTCACAGCCTTCCTAAAAAATGTTTCAGCAGCTGAGATTTGCGCTGCAGCTACCTAGAGTTCAGGCCACACCTTCACGAAGCATTTGGACATTGCCTCTAGGCGTAGGGCCGGATTTGGCATAGCCGTTTTGCAGGGTCTGCTGTCTTAGACCTGCTGTGGTCAGTCAGTTATCCTTCCTCCTCCCGTGTTTCACTGGGTTTCACTGAGGGTGACTGCTTGGGATTCAGTCCTATATGTTATGCCCTACTGCAGGAACCCTCTCGAAGTAAGATCGTATGGTTACATAAGAACTTATCATAACAGTAGATATTCGAGAGAGAGGTTCCTGCAGTAGGTCACACTTTCCCTCCCTCCTTCCCCTAGCTTTCTGTATTTTTTACAGGTTGTTCTGGATGGGGATCCAGGATTTCCATCCTTTCTCCTGTCATACCCTTTGGGTCTCCAGCAGGAGAACTGGAAGGCGGGCATGGGGACCGCCCACTATATAGGGTCATGCTGACATCCGTCATGTGACGTTGGGTGGGTAGTCCCCCGCCAGACATTGCTAGCAAAAGTTTTCCGTGCGGTCCTGACACCAGGGGGCACAGTCCTATATGTTATGACCTACTGCAGGAACCTCTCTTGAAGATCTACTGTTACGGTAAGTTCTTCTGTAACTGTACTGTAGCTGTAGAAGGTCTATAAATTATCTAATGTTAAATGTCTTACTGAAAACAAGTTTGAGATTGTCATGTTGGACTGGCCCACCTGGATACTTGGAAATTTCCAGGTGGGCCCTTGCCTGTGCTGTTACCAAACTTTCAAACTCTGAAAATCCTTAAATGTGTCTACTATTTTTATGTTTAAATGGGTTGCTCTTGATCACTGCTGGAAAATATAAAGTGCAAAAACAGAGCATGTGTACCAAATTGAAAATGTAAAGTTGATATGAATATGGCTTGCCCCTTTATTCATTTTCCAGGTGGGCCCCCAGAACCCCAGTCCAACCGTGTGTGTGTGAAATACCTCTCAACTGTCCCTGATTTTGCCTCAAATTTTTCTGTGCCCCTTGCAAAATCTGTTTTTGTGACCAAACAGTGGGGATTGTAAGCCCAGAATGATGTAAAGCATTACACTTAAGACTTGTTTTTCAGAAAATGCGTTTAACACTATTCCCCTTATTCTGTTAGCTTTCTGACTGTATATTGCCAGTTTTTAAGATCTGTCCCTGATTATGGGGCTTTATCTCTGATTTTTTTTTTTTTAGAAACTCTGTCCCTGATTTATGAGGCAAGAGGTTGAGAGGTATGGTGTGTGTGTGTGTGTGTGTGTGTACGTATACGTGCATATGTGTGTGTGTGTGTGCACGCTAAGCACTAGAAACAGCTGTTCTGCCCGTACTGTATGAATCTAAAGTCCATGAAATCAACACCCATCAGTTAAAATCAAACCTATAAATACAGTTTTATAGATTGGATAGAACCATTTTATATATATATATATATATATATATATATATATATATATATATATGTGTATGTATGTGTGTATATATATATATATATATATATATATATATATATATATATATACACATATACATACATATAAGCAAATAAAATATATAAAACAAATATCTGTCCGTGTTGTACCTGAAACAACAAAGAAGAAGGAGCACTTCAGAGTTCCCCATGGCCTGCAAATACAAGGCAGTGGTTGTGGTGATCGGTCCGAAGGTATATTATTCCTTGGGTCTCCTAAATACACTGTACATTTATGTAAGTGGTTTTAAGCAAGGTTTAGAGCACTGGTTTCAAAACAAGGGTAGTAGTGCAATAAAGGAAGGTGGTAAAAGGCACTTTTGGGGGATTTTATAAATACAAATTAGGCAAACAGCTACAAATATAGGGTGGTGGTGAAAAATATAGGGTGGTGGCCCACCACGCTAAAATAATGAATGGGGAACACAGCACTTTAAATTGTGTAATGGCACATGAAACCATTATCCACATTCATACCATCATCAACCATATTCAGAAGAAAAATAAGTTTGATCTCAAATGCTCGTCTTGGTCGTGCATTTTCAAAATATCCTTTGAGAACCAGGACAGAGATGTCAAAGATAGAGTGATTGGACTGAGAGAAATGTTGTCCCACTGTTTTTTCAGTCTTCTTCATTTTAATAACATGTCTGTGCAAGTTCATTTATGTTCAAAGAGGTTGTCCAGTCTCCCCCCCACATTCCCTGTATGTGGACATTTCTTGCACTGAATGCAATAAACAACATTCTGAGATGTACACGTATAATTCCCCTGTATCGTGAATTGTTTATTTTGGTGGGGGATGTTGATAAAGTTTGAAGTGGAAATGTGCTCACATGTCTTACATTAAGAACGATTGTAGGGTCTCATGCCACCTAGTGTTCTGTTGTTTTGGTCAGGTGTAAGTTTGCTCCTTACAGTCAGGTTGGATAAATTAGGTGGTTGTTTGAAAGACAGTAGAGGTAGATCTTACTTCGAGTGGATGCTCTTGCAGCAGGCTATTACTATTAGGACTATTGCCGCAGGCCTTAGAACCCACTGGAAAAAAACCTAGCTAGCAGTACCCAGCGGGGACCACTCTCCTGACGTTGGATCCGCCCTGACATTGGTCATGCTACAAAAATGGGTGGACCCTGACTCGACCTCAGTTCTTTCCTGCTGCGACCTGCTCTCTTTGGGAAGTTCTTAGTGATTTTTTTCACAGCAGTTCCAGCAAATTTTTTCTGGTTTCTTCCTCGAATTTATTGCGTTTTTTCTCTTCATTTGTTCTCCTGCAGTTCGTTCTCTCCTCTCGTCTTCACTACTGTCGCATGTTGTCACCATCGTCGGTCTCCTCCTCCGGTCCCAAGAAGATGAAATGTGCCTGTGGCCGCCAAATCCCATCCAAGGACAGCCACGACCAGCGTGTCTTCTGCCTGGGACCAGACCACAACCTGAAAACCTGCGAGATTTGTTAAAGCTTTACTAGCAGGATGAGGATTAGACGCCTGAAGGCCTTGAAAGCCCACCTGCTTGAAAAAGGGATGGACGTCCTGCAATCTTCCCCTGGGACAAGGGCAAAAGCCGGGAGAAGTTGCAAAAGTCCCGTGACAAGGACCATAGCTGGTTCCATCACCGCTCAAGATCCCGCTCTCCCCACGGGAAGGCCTCGGGCCTCTACTCCAGAGGGATCATCCTCATCGGAGGGTTCATCCTTGGGGTTCCTCCCCGCGAATCCTTCCAGACCCCCCAACCTCTCCAATCCCTCCCTAAAGGGGGTGGCGGCATCTCGTTTCAGTAAGTATGGGGCTGGGAGAACTTTTTTTCGTTTTGGTGGAGCCAGGTCCACAAAGACATACCTCTACCTCAACCAGAGCCGGCACTGGTTCCAGACTGACCGGACAACCAGGAGCCTGGGGGTTTGCCCGTCAGCTCGCTAGCCAAAACCCCTATAGACCAGTGAGCATCCCCCTTACCTCGCTCCCCCTTGGCTAAACGTTCCCGGTCACGGTCCAGTGACCGTAGATGGCACCACTCAAGATCGGTCAGCCGTCATCAATCTGAGCCCAGGAGCAGATCCTGTAGCCACCACAGGTCATCCTCTAGGCGGGCTCGCTCCCATAGCTGACGCTGGTCACAGGACAGGCGTCTTTCCCCGCTCTGTCATCAGTCTAGGAGTCGTCGTCGGTCTAGGA